>CM024690.1:5788778-8337146 GCA_014182735.1 Corymbia maculata | reverse complement strand
GTTTTGTGGTTATATTCATGGATATTTTTTGTTACTTTGTTTTGGGAAATGAACAGCAAAACGGCAGCGAAGATGATGGTGGTGTGGATAAAGCTGCTAAGGAGCAAGAGACAAGCAGTGGTGAAGCAGATGAGACGCGACAATGCGTTGCTTCTTCAACCTGGTTAGGATGCCACTGCTCGTGTCTGGGTACTCCACTACGATTTGCTTTTGGTTATTGCATTGGCCGTTGGTGTGGCTTTTCGTATTGGATGGAACTCATGTCTGTGTCGAGAAAATTTGGTCTCGAGAAAAAGGTTACTCTCAAATTTCCAGTGGTTTTTGTATGTCTAATTTATAATTAGAATGCTTCTAGAGTGCTGAACTAAAAATAATCATATCGGTTTTTGGTTGCATTCAGTCATTTGTATCATCCGGTGTGAAAAAATTCATATTCAAACAAATTTTGAGATTTTGAATCCGCATCTTATTTGATTCATGAAATGCTTTATACATATCACAGACTTTAGAAGACTTAACATTCAAGTAGGAATGCTTTTATATCCGAATCAATCACCTGAGACTTGGGCATTCCGATCAAAGAGGCTGGTAAAAAAATATCGTGGACCTACCTAAAAAGCCTCAAGGTGACTTGCATATGTGACTTGATACATAGAATTGGACCTACAAGATGGCATACCATCATGGAAATTGCTTTCTATGTGGATGAGGGCCTATGTCTGACACACACCGGAAAGTGACACATGAAACCGACGACCACGAATCCGAGCCAAGGGACCCTACAAAAGCAAAACGGAATCCCAAGTTATACGTATGTGCCCGTTCGATGATTTCAATAAGAGTTGAAAAAAACTAATGTATTCAGCACAAGAATGAGTATTTCCCATAGGTCTGCAAATACGTGGAGACATGGAAGTGTTATTGAAAATTACATATTTAAGTGATCTTCAGTGTTGAAGTACACAAGTATTTAAACCACTAATAGACCGTTGGGCTGAGGAAAAGAAAACAATGAGACTTCATTTTATTCCTCCTGCTGTGACCATTCATGGTCAAATTTTTTCTCACCGTTTATGGTGGATTGTTTCCAATAGACAATTCATGGCTTGTCATTTCATTGTCTCGCTTCTAGGGCACCTCTGATAGAATCCAGATCAGCATGTGCCAGATTCACCTCTTGACCAGTAGACAATTCATGGCTTTCGATTAGACTATTCATGAGGGCAAAGCTGTTAAGTTCACCAGAGATTTTTTGTAACAGAATGAGAAGAAATCAGAAGTTCTCCAATAAGAATGGTGAGAATAATGAGAGCTTTCTATCAGATTGCCAAATGGCCAATGACTTTCCATTAGATATTCTAGTTTTTAGTAGTAAAGCAACTTTGAAGCATGAAGCGAACAGATTTTGAATGTTAGATTTTGTGGGACCACTTGTCAACTGTTTTAAAAGCTTGCTGATAGATGAAGGTATAGTTTTTATTAAAATATTCTAACACTCCACCTTACTACTTAGTCCGGTCTTTTTATCAGTACTAAGCATGGAAATTTAATTAGGAGATAAATGGAGTCTGGTGCAAGATTTGAACTCAAGACCTCTAACTCTGATACCATACAGATTTTAGGGGGCCACAACAATTATTCTGTGTTGCTTTTAAAGACATTTTGTTTATTAATTAAATATTCCAACACCGAAGATGAGGGAAGTAGGATTTTTAGAGTTCAACCTAATACCTAATGTACACATTCACCTCACACAACTATGGAAGAAAGCTTAGGAGACTTCCCACCAACTCTCACATTAGAAACAACCAGCACAATGACACAATGACTGTATAGAACAACTAACATTAATATATCATATTTTCTTTTCTTCACTGCACAAGCTCCTCCTTTTCTATACTTTGCCCTTAGAGCCTAATTTCAGCTAGAAGTTAGCTCACGTCGACCTTGTTGGACTTTCAATTGGCTTGATTCTTACAATGCTTGATTCCTTTCGAGGAAGTCGACTATCATCCCCAGCATGAGCTTTGATCAAACCACGACTTACCATGACCATAAAACCAATCCCTACGTTTTCCTTGTCTTTGTCATGAGAATTGGTGATCAAAGACTACATGGGCGTTAGCTCGAGTCAACTTCATTAAGAGTTACACTTGATTTACATGTTGGCACTCAATCTTCCGCCACCATTCTTTTGATTTGGCAACAAAGGTTCTACCAAATGCAATAGTAACAGATGAATGCAACAGAAGAAACATGTGGTGACTATCAAGGTTATATCATGATTCTACTAGGAGCTTCTTCCCCTATAACATGGAACAAGTACAGAAGCAAAGGAAAAGCATCCGTATAAAAAAGAAGTGAGACTTTGTTGTTGCAAGAAGAAATGATGAATTCATAGGCATTACCATGTATGGCGATCACAAGAGCATCAATTTGTGATATTTAAGAGCAAAGTGTCAGCCACGATTACAGCTCAAGTCATGCAGAGATATTGTGTAACTCCCATTTGGCAATATAATTTTATATTAGTGACTCCCAAAAGACAAAGGACATAGGAGGAACACAGACATATGCAAGCCTTGCCAAGGAATTGCCCATGAAAAACGAGGGTTTCGTTTTGTTTCCTAAGTGTAGTCTCAAGACATATAAAGCAAATCAAAACTGGAGCTAAGAAAAGTGGAAAAACACAACGATGATGATTGCAATTAGAGATTATGACACCAATAGAAGGGTTTTTGTCGCCTTTGGATGCTCACTAAGGGCCCGAGCCAGAGTCTTGTTATTCGAGACCCGAATGACCGAACAATGTAGCCACTTACAAGAGAATGAACAAAAGAAGGAGGGAGATAGAGCAGGTTGGAAAACTTGTTACATCTCTTTACACCTAAGTCTCAAACATTGACTTTGTTTAAAAACGTCAAAGGCATGGTAGCGATATTGATTTGTGAGATAACTTTGAAGGTGAAACACTTTCAACTCACATAAAGAGGAGATGGAGATGAAGAGAAGGAGATGAATCTATTTTTCAATTTTTTGTCACCTTTATCTCACCTTTAAAAAAATAAATTATAAGACTCTCCTATTTAAAAACTTGTTACATGACCTTTGCTTTTCACAAAAATACAACTAGCATCGCGAGGAAAGTAAATCTTTTAGAAATTCTCAAAATAATCATTAAATCTCATCAAATCTTATGTATCTCCCAATATCTTAGCAAATCTCAATAAACAATTATTCCACATAGAAATACAAAAGGACTCATTAAAAACAATATAATAATTATAACTCTTCTTCAATGTAAGGCCTTTGAGCAGTCTTCGATATCGATTGTGGGATTTTGGTGTCGAAAGGTATCGATATCGGTAATTCAATAGTCTCGTGTTGAAGTATTCAGCATCGATGAATTTGGTTTAATTTCTAACACTCCCCTTAAACCAAATTCTCTTCCATCGATCATTCTAAGCAGGCTCTTGAATTTTGAAAAAGAATCTATCTAGAAAGATTTAGTAAAAATGTATGCTACTTGATCTCCTGTCTTCACATGTAACACTTCAACCTCATTTTCTTTAACCTGTTCTCAAATGAAGATGTTTGCTTTGTTCATGGAAAATTGAATTTTTGCTAAAGCAATAGTAGAAATGTTATCAACAAAAATTTCCATCACTTTCTTTACTCCATAAGAATATCTTTGAGTAGTATTCTCAACCATATTGCATGACAAACACATGAAGATGCAGCCACATATTCAACTTTACATGTCAACAAAGTAATGCTTGGTTGCTTCTTTGATGACCATGTGAAAGCAATGTCACACAAGGAAAACACGAAGCCTGTAGTGCTCTTTTGATCATCGACATCTCCACCATAATCATTATCTGAATAAGCTTTAAGTTAGAAGGATTCAGAGTGATAATAGTGTAAGCCATGAGAAATAGTACCTTTGATATACCAAAGTATCCTCTTTGTAGCTTTAAGATGAGATGACTTTGGCTTCTCCATGTATCGACTCACAATTCCAACACTACATATAATATCCGGTCTCGTGCATGTCAAGTGTCTCAAACTTCCAATCAAGCTTCTATAATGAGTCGAATCAATATTGACGCCATCATCAAACTTCGATAGCTTGTTTCTACATTCTGTCGAAGTATTAACTAGAGTACAGCTTTCTTCATGTTGAATTTTTCAAGGATATTTTCTGCATATCCTTTTTGGGAAATAAAAATCCTATTGGCACTTTTACTTCACTTCAATACCAAAGGAAATAATAATTCATGAGACCATTATCAGTCACCTCGAATTCTTTCACCATTGATGTCTTAAAAGCATAAATCATTGCCATATCTTGTAAAAGCAAGGTTATCGATATATAAATAGGTGAGTAAAACATTACCTTTTTCTTGCTTCAAATAGAGTGCATGCTCATATGGCTATTGAATGAATCCATTCCCCTTGAAATAAGCATCTACTCTGGAATTCCATGCTCTTGGTGCTTGTTTAAGCCCATATAGAGCTTTCTTCAATTTCAGCACTTTGTCTTCATGACCTTTCATAATAAACTTGTTCGGCATAAATCTCTTCTTCAAGAATGCCATTTAAAATGCTAATTTGGTATCCATTTTGATAAATTCACCAATCATTTTGAGTAGCAATGGAAATGATCAATCCAATCGTTTTTCATGCAAATGATAGGGACAAAACTTCATCATAGTTGATTCCGACTTTTTGCTTGTACCCCTTCGCGACTAATATAGCCTTGTGCCTTGCCACTTCTTCTTTCTCATTCTTCTTAGCCTTGTACACCCATTTGACACAAGTTGCTTTCTTTTTTTTTGGGAGATTAGCAAGCTTCCATGTTTAATTCTTCTCGATGGCTTTGATTTCTTTATTCATGGCTTTCCTCCAATTTTTCTTCTTTGACAACATCATCATAGACAAGTGGTTCACAATCTCAAGTAAAAGAGCACACAAGATGAAGCTCATCGGTAGCTTCATAAATGTCGAACAATCTCCTCCAATCTTGGCACTAGTGGTTCATCGATGCTAAATTTGAAGAAGTTGATGATGATGAACTTGAAGAAGCTATTGGGGAAGAAGGTGTCAAATGATCCTTCAACTCTATTTGATCGAAATCACCATGAGCATTCGCTTCCTTCTTTTTGGATTGTCTTCTCAATGCTATCTTCATCGAACTTGACATCTCGCTTATGTACACTTTCAAAGAGTTAAGATCAAATAATCGATAAGCTTTGGATGATGAGTCATCCCCAATAAAGATAAGCTTTTGCTCGTCTTCTAGCTTCAATCTTTTGGTCCGGGATATGAGCATAAGCAATGCTCCCGAAAATTCTCAAGTGTGAATCACTTGGTTTTCTCCCATTCCATGCTTCTTGTGGAGTTACGCCTTCAAGTCCATATGTGGGACATATATTTTGAAGATAAACTACACATGAAACAGCTTTAGCTCAAAGCTCTTTGGGTAAATTTTTGCTTTTAGCATGCTTTGGACCTTGTCCAAAATGGTTCTATTTTTCCGTTCAGCCACATAGCTTTGTTGAGGAGAATCTGAAGCCATTAAGAAGCACCGAATACCATGATTCTCACAGAATTTGTTGAATATGGCTAAGGTGAATTCTCCGCCCACGATCAGTCCTTTAAGCTTTAATAAAATAGCCGCTCTCTTTTTTAGTAAGGTCCTTGAATTGTTTGAAAGTGTCAAACATTTCTGTCTTTTCTTTCAAAAAAATACATCCAAGATTTTTCGAGTAAAATCATCAATAAAAGTGACAAAATATCGAGGATTACCATATAAATAAGGAGTGATTGGGCCACACACATGAAATGAATCAACTCAAGTGACTTCTTCATCAATATGTCGCTTCCTTTGAAAAGCTAGTTCTTGAATGCTTACTAATAACACACCATTCACATATTTGATTCCAATGATCAATAAGGTAAGTCATAAACCATCTTCTTGCGAGAAAGCAAATTAAGTTCACCAAAATTAAGTTAGCCAAACCTCAAGTGCTGCAATCATGAAGGATCATCTACGCACCTCTTTAAACATCGAGACACTTTATTCTTTATATTTAGAGTAAACATCCTACTCTTTGACATCGTCACATTTACAATCAGTTTATTATTCTGATATCTCAATACAAGGGTAAGATCTTTCATATGAACAATATAGCTTTTTTTAAGAAGTTATCCCAAACTCAAGATATTGTTTGACATTTTCGAAAAATAATAAACGTTAGTAATAAACTGAAGTGCACCATTCTTCAAATATATCATAATTGTACCTTTCCCTTCGACAAGAATTTGGGAGTTATCACCGAATGAGACTTTTCCTTTAATTGTCTCATCTAACTCAAAGGCAAACTCAGCACAAATGTCTATTTTCTCCCACACTAAGACTTTTCCTTCCTCTTCCATGAGCATCTCTTTGATACTGATATCCACCATCAATTCAAGCAACATCTCATTTGCTTCATCCACAAACTCTTCCTTAAAACTGACCTCAGCCTCGACCTCGATCACAATCTTGCTTTATCCCACGAGTTTGCACAAAGGATCTCTTCTTTGCTCCTTCTTATCTCATATGGTCAATCATGATTGGAGAACTTCTTCCACAAGTTCAATCTTTTTCCTTCTAAACTTTTCTTCGTGGGCTTGTAATGAGCCCATAATCTCATCGATTGTCATGACATTCAAATCTTTGGATTCTTCAATTGCAATAGCAATGTGGTCATAATTCTTGTCTAAGGAATAAAGTATTTTCTTGACAACACGAACATCGAAAAATGTCTTTTCTGTTTCTTTTCATCTAATTAACAATTGCCAAGGCTCTTATGAAATAATCAACAATCGATTCAAACTTTTATATGAATTATCTAAGATTCGCCTCTCAAAGTTTGAAGGCGAATCTTCTAAACTTTCTCGATCTCCTTACATAAATATGGGAATCCTTCTTATTTTCATAATTAATCGATTTATATGAGAAAAGGTCATATCCATCGTATTTTTGAAGGTTATATATTGAATTTCATAATGAATTTGATTCAAAATCATTTAATGTTTGTAATTAATTAATATTAATTGATATTTTACATCTGAATGCCTTTTGTTTAAATCTTTATTTTGCACTATACGTATTTGATTGAATCTATTTCGACATTTGTGTGGTACTAATAGATACCATCTAATCGAAGATAAATCATATTGATAATAACCCCTTAACTAGTTTTTCCATTGAATCATTTCGGTGTGTGTTGTGAAGGATCTCCCATGCCTCCTTATCAATAGTGGCGTTCGAAACTTTTTCGAACATGGAATATCTAAAGCTTGATAGAACCTTTCCCAAGGCACTCCTCTAGTTTTGGTTTGAGGTGGCTTCATCATCTGGCTCATCATACCCAGTGTTGATAAGATCTCACACATCATAGGGGGCGCCAGTAGAGTTTTCATTCTAACGACCCAATTGCCATAATTTTTTCAGTAAGACGAGGGTATTGAGGAGGAAGCTAATTGTTTGTTGAGGCCATGATAACAAACCATAAGCTCCGATACCAATTTGTTGAACCATCAAAGGCACAACGGTGATATCGATTTGTTGGGATAAAAAACTTCGAAGGTGAAATGCTCACAACTCACGCAAAGAAGAGATGGAGATAGATCTATTTTTTTTTTATTTCACCTTAACAAAATAGATTACAAGACTCCAATATTTTGAAGACTTGTTACATGACCTTTGTTCTTCCTAAAAATACAATTAGCATATCGGGGAAAGTAAATCTTCTAGAAACTCTCAAAATAATTACCAAATCTCACAATATCTCATCATATCTCATAACATTTCAACAAATCTCAACAAGCAATTATTCCACTAGAAATACGGAAGAACTTACTAAAAACAATGTAACAATTATAACTCTTCTTCAATATTGGCACCGAATAGTCTTTCATGTCAATTTTGGGATCTTGGTGTCAAAGGCATCGGCATTGGCAACTCGATAGTCTTGGTATCGAAGTATTTGGCAGCGATAAATTTGGTTTAATTTCTAACAGACTCTACTCCCAAACTTTAGGCTTATTCAATCCACAAGAAAACACCTAAAATGAGTTCCCATACTCCATTGGAACGAAAGCAAAAATACAAGAGGATCAAGCTCGATGTAGTGGCTAATAACACTGTCGTGCACGCCGTTGGGCTCGAACGAAGAGGACTCGACGTCGTCGTCGGCCTTATCAAGCTCTTTGTGATGACTAGACGTCATCACACCCGAACGAAAGGAAATATGGGGATTCGACGAAGGGGAAGTACACTTGGATGAAGAACAGGAGGATCGATGAATGAGAAGCAGACTCCACGGACAAGGACACTCTGGACGAAAGACGGATGAAAAAGTGAAGAAAACTTGAGAAGAAAACTCAATAATGGCTTGGAAATTTGGCGCAAATCTTAAACAATCACCTTTTGCACGTCAACATTTTCTTTTAAGCTGTAGGCTAGTAAGATAGAGAAATGAATAAAAAATGCAATGTAGCACTTTTCGTTAGCCAAATTGAACAAATTTAATGGAGAAACTCACTTGCACAAAATTAACAAATTTTAGAATTTTATTGCACTTTTTATAAATTTTAAAACTCTATTATCTTTCACGACAAGTTTATGGTGTTCTAGTACACTTTTCCCAACATTAAAAGAATCAAATACTCATTATATAAACAAAAATCTTGCAAAGGAGGTGTTTCAAGAACACAACTTACATGGTCCACCTATCTGTAAATCTAGTGATTATGTCCTTGATGAAATTGAGCGTCACTTGAATTTGACGTGTGCTCAGGGTTGGCGAAGCAAGATGTGTGCTCTAGAAGCACCTAAAAATAGTTTGATTCAAACCCACTTCAATTAGGAACTAAAGCAATCAATATTCCAAGCATTAATTCTTTTGTTGCGAAGGTTTCATTTAGGTGGAGTACATATTGTTAGGGAAATCATCTTCGTATTTGGGTAGAATAATGAAGTCAATATGGGTTTACATCAATAGAGCAATCAAATCGAACTTTGAGACATGATATCACTATTTTTAAGGATTTATTTGCCCTACAAAGTTATTAATGGTCACCAATAAATTTCCTTCGGAATACAATAATGTCTCAATTAAAAATACTAAATAGTAACTTTAGTATATCTTCAAGGTATCTTTAGGAAATTATTAGAAACAATGATCACAGTATTTGAAAGAAAACTTGAAAAGACTTGATCATTATTAATCCCAAAAAACTTATGTACTTATCTTTATCTTTTGACAAGACATATGAAAATTCGAAATTAAATAAATAAAAAATAAAGATAACTATAACTCATTTGTGAATAGTTGTCATGTTTCAATAGAAAGTTATGGTTAATTTTTTATAAAAATAAATCTGATTTTTTAGTAAATAAAAAATAATGATTGTTGATTAGTGCCAAATCTCATCCACATGTTCACTCACATCTTTTTGATATAGGATAAGGCATCTCTTGATACAAATAAACTACCAACATATATAGTCTATTTCAGCTACTCTATAACTTTTGATGCCTAGGTTGACTCTGGGTTTTAAATCCTACTATAATTTAGTAGTGAACATGAAAACTTCTTCTTTTTTAGCTGGATTGGGAACAAAACCAGTTTGCAACAAAGTTGTGATAAACCAAACAACACATAATGTATTTTTGCGTACACAAATTCGCATTGATGAAATTTCATTTACCTACTTCCATAACTGCGCTAGATAGGAAGGGGGGAAGGAGGAGTGGAGGCTTTATCTTGTAGAATTATAACTAAACTGGTCATTTTCTGGTGATAAGACATTTCTCTTTCCAAGAAACTTATCCTAGGCGGATAAGACAACAGGCCCATATCATATCTTACTAATCTCATGGACCAAGTAAGATATGAGTCAAAAGCTAGATGAATGGCTTCGTATAAAATTGTTAGCACTTCGTGGTGCGAGAAACTAAATTCATGTGATCTATCGAATCTAAATACATAATCCCATTACTTAATCACTATGCGAATCCCACCAGATTCATGTATCTTTTCATATGATATTGTTTCCTATTATATGTAGATTCTTTTCATATTTCAATGTCAATGAATGCAGTTAACCTATATCTTTTACTTTCATCGATAACCTTTCAAGGAATTTAGAACATCTTCTATCTATTTCTTGTATATAGTATACATTGACAAATAGATTAAACAACCACCCATCTGGGGTGGCGTTGTTGATTCGCGTTTTTTTCTTCTGCAAAAGGTCGAGAGTTCGAATCGATTTCGTCATAGGGTGACTTATCTGGTTGCATGTGTGTGGTGGCTAGCACGTGCGGAGAGTTACTCCCTAGCTGTCGGCGAGGTGCGAGATTCCCCTGGGTCATAAAAAAAAAAAAAAAGACAAATAGATTAAACACGGTAACACAAGTTCATATGTATTATTGGTTGATTTGCCACTTAGTTAAATTATGTCATTCTTATTCTAAAACTTTCTTGAAAAATTGATTGTGATTTTATTTTTCAGGAACCACAGGAACCAAGCTCTCCCGGGACTTCTACATGTTTTAGAGGCTTGTTTAGTTTTGAAGACCACTAGCGTCATCCTTGTAGGCATGCGGGGAAGGAAGTAGCATGTCATTTAATGGGCCAATGCACTAAAGAGTCTAAAATAAGGTATTTCATTCAACAAAAAACAAAAAAAGCCATGAAGGCGCAATCGAGCTATAAATTCATTTGAAGTAGTTTGTGGATGCAAAGTTTAACTTGAAATTGATGATTTAATATTGAACCGTTTAGTACGACAAAATTCCATTTCTCAGTCCCATGCACAAGTTCAACTCTATATAGTCTACATGCTTGAGATTAGACTCAATTTGTTTCAATTATTCAAAACTTTAAAACTAACTCACAATGTGAAGCTTGAACACCATCTCAAGTTCCATAAAAAATAAAAATAGATTAAACACAGTAAACATTAATTAATGTGCAATACTGGTTCATTTGACTTCCTAGTTTAATCATGTTATTTCTTTTGCTGAAACTTTCTTCAAATATTGATTGTAATTTTTTTTTTTTAGGAATCAAGCTCTCATCGGACTCCATGTTTTAGAGGCTAGAGGCTTGTGAAGTTTTGAAGACTACAAGCGTCACACTGGTTGGCATGCAAGGAATGAAGTAGCATATTTTTAGTGGGTCAATGCATTTAAGTGTCTAAAATAAGGTCTTCATTTAAAAAATACTATAAAGGCACAATCGAGCAATAAATTCATTTGAAGTAGTTTGTCGATGCAAAGTTTAACTTGATGTTGATGGTTTGATATAGGACTATGAGTATGACAAAACTCAGTTTTTCAACCCTATGCTCGTGCTCAACTCTATATGGCATATGCGTATAAGATTAAACTCGATTCAACTTGGTTATTGATTATTTAAAAACTAAACCACAATGTGAAGCTTGAACTCCATCTCTAGTTCTCATAAAAAATTTAATAAAAAGAAGTAATATCATGCTTTCATTCTCATTACATCCTTTAAATTATTAACACAGTTTGCTAGCCACATGAAAGTAGTATTAATAAATCTGACATTTACAATATGGTATCTAAATGGGTGAAATCACCACAAGTAAATATTAGATTATAAAGGTAGACTAATAAATGTATATGAAAAACTCTTTAAGGTCGAGTGCATTTTTTATCTATGCATGTCTCTAGTTACTTTTATCTTGATTTTTTTTGGGTTTTATGCTACAAATGATTCCCAAGCAGGACTTGGGAAGATTTGGGACAAGTTGGACCGACTAAATCCGTATTTAAATTCCGAGGGGCGCAGTCTTTTCAGACGATAAAACGTGGGCCCGTTGGGCTGGGCCCTGGCGTAAGCACCCCAGCCCATGGCCGGCCCAAATATTTTTGGGCTTAACAAATAGCAAGGCTTGCCCATGCAAGCCTATTTTCTGGCAAAGTCTGCCCATTCAGGATGGAGGCCTAGGTGGCCACATCCGTCTATCAATTACTTAATATGCCCTGACAACATGTCACGCTTACCAAAAATTTACCCTTTCATGTTATTATAACACATTAACCTGTTTTTATTGGAAAATACAATAAAGTATATAAAAGTCAATAAACTAAATGCATGTGAATGAGACAAAAGCCGGGGTCATCGATAAATTGCTTTTCGATGTTTGGGACACTTTGTACGTGAAAGGCCAACACATGCTCCCGCTCAAACCGTTTCCTCAAGTAAACTATGAGACAGTGGTTTTCTCCTATCCAGCCTCCTCAACCTTTTTTAAATAGTCCGGATTGACAATATCACTCTCTATTTTTATCTTGATTTTGCATGCTAGGATTCCCAAGAAGTACATATCAAAGAAGTTCAAGGAGGTGAAAACACATGGTAGGATAATGACCAAGTCTATGGTTTACTGCTTCGTGCTTTGTATACAACCAAATTTAGACGGTTGGATTCTATTGAACTTCCTGATGACAATGGTTTCCTTTATAAAAGCAGCCCAAGCAGAAACATGGCCGGACGGTGTTTTCCGAGGCCGACAATTCTCCAAGTGGGTTCGAGAGCTGGGGATCTTCGGGCGGGGAATCTGCACAAAGTATTCGTCCTTTGACATGAACGCACACCTGAGTTATCGTTCAGGGATCGAATGATGGATAGTGAAGCCATTATTCTGCCTAGACGGCGGCCGGTAACTCCAATTGAAGGGATTTCGGAAAGATAAACTCCTGCGAGTGCGAAACTTCTGCGCCTTTGAGCTCATTAGGAAGACGGAGGAGGACATCATGGAGCCCCAGGTGACGTCCAGACTTATTTGACAACTCTCTATTTAGAATGGACACACCACATATCTTCAAGATAATTCTAGCTGACGCCCTTCAAAATGGACGTATGATATATCTCCCTCCCTCCCTCACTCAATTTAGACATGTGAAATTCTAACTTCAGAGAAATTAAGAAATTTCAGTTACTCTCTGAAAGAATATGGGAAGAACGCAATGAAGACAAGGGAGAATTGGCACGAGAAGAGAAATTGTAGAAGGATTTTCTGTATTTCTTCTATGTATTGAACAATGTACAGAAGTAACAATATATAGTGAAAGGAAAAGACAATAAAGAAGGAAAGATTATATACTCTATTCTACGTATATCAAATCTAATCCTAACTTGACTTAATTATAATTGATATATTATTGATATCTTCAGACATATCTTCCAACACTCCCCCTCAAGCCGGTGGCTTGTATATGTCTAAGACACCAAGCTTGCTCAGAAGATATGTATGCTGCCTTTGACATAAAGGTTTGGTGAATATATCCGCTGGCTGTTCAGTGGTTCTGATTCCTCTTGTTTCAATTATACCTTCTTGGATCTTCTCTCTGGTGAAATGGCAATCCACTTCTATGTGCTTCGTTCTTTCATGTAATACAGGATTCGCCGCAAGCTTGAGTGCAGAATCATTGTCACAAAACAATAAGGTTGATCCCTTAACTCGTATTCCAAGGTCCGAGAGTAATCCTCGTAGCCAAATTACTTCACAAACAGTTTTGGCCATGGATCGATATTCAGCTTCAGCGGATGATAAAGAAGACACAGTGGACTGTTTCTTCGTTTTCCATGAAAGCAATGAGTCTCCAAGTTTAATGCAAAAACCGGAGATAGATCTTCGACTCATGGGGCAAGTCGCATAATCGAGTCGCAATAAGCTGTCATTTCCATATTGCACTTGCGAGAAAGTAGAATTCCTAGTCCTGGGCATTTCTTCAAATACCTCACAATCTTCAAAGCTGCATTCATATGAGACTGTTTGGGATTATGCATGAATTGACTCAGGGTCTGAACCGCATAACAAATGTCTGGTCTGGTCATAGTGAGATAAATGAGTTTGCCAACTAATCGTTGATAAATTAATGGGTCCTTGAGCAATGGATCATCAATCTCAAATTTGAGTCCCACATCATATTCAGCTGTAGTCAACTTCACATTTTGTTCAATGGGAATAACCGCCGCTTACACCCCGGCAGGACACTGCTTCGATATGATTTCCAGTACATATTTTCGTTGGCTAAGAGATATCCCTTGGTCTGAGCGAGCTATCTCAATTCCAAGAAAATATTTTGGTGACCCTAAGTCTTTAATGTGGAAAGTAGAATGCAAATATTCCTTGAGTTTTCTTAGAGCAGGTTCATCATTTCCCATAATGAGTATGTCATCAACATATATCATCAAGTAAATAGATGACATACCTTTTGTCCATGTGAAGAGAGCATAATTGTGTTTGGACTGTTTGAATCCTGTAGCAATGAGTGTGTTGGTGAACTTGGCGTACCATTGACGTGACGCCTGTTTGAGACCATATAAGGATTTATGGAGGCAACATACCTTAGATTCCCCCTGTCTCCGTAAACCCGGTGGAAGCTCCATATAGATTTCTTCATCTAAGTCACCATGTAGGAATGCATTGTTGACATCCATTTGGTGTAGAGACAGTCACGACATGCTGCAATTGATAGAAAGATGTGGA
Source organism: Corymbia maculata (assembly GCA_014182735.1). NCBI lineage: Eukaryota > Viridiplantae > Streptophyta > Magnoliopsida > Myrtales > Myrtaceae > Corymbia > Corymbia maculata. Next base: position 8,322,563 of record CM024690.1, on the reverse strand, counting down.
CCGTGACATCCTTCGCTACTGGGGAAAATGTTTCATGATAATCGAAACCTTCTCGTTGAGTAAAACCTTTGGCCATTAATAGAGCTTTAAATCTCTCGATGGAGCCATCTGCCTTGTACTTAATCTTGTACACCCACTTGCAACCAATCGGTTTACGATGAGAGGGTAATGAGACAATGTCCCATGTACGATTTTCCATCAGGGCATGAAGTTCATCCTCCATAGCTTTCTGCCATCGCGGGTCTTTTACTGCTTCATAATAATAGGATGGTTCTTGCTCCTCAGATACCCGACTAATGCAGCACATGTGGTCCGAAGACAACCGATAAAAAGAGACATATGAAGAAATAGGATAACAAGTACTTGATGAGTTTGAGGAAACACAGACATAATCTCTCGTCCATGTAGGTGGACGGCTAATACACCCGGATCGTCGAGGTGCATCCTGCTGTGGAATGGTAATGGATTCCTCATTTCTGGATGCATCCTCTGTGGTCGGAGAAACTGTCTCTGGAGAAAAATTGGATTCTTCCTCATTTATTGCATTTTCTGACATATTTGATTCATCCATAGCTATTGTTTGTGTTAGAAGGCTTATCAGATAATGATGTAACAGCTTCTTGTCGATGCTCGGTAGGTGCAATAATGTAGGATTGTCCAGGGGATAAGTCCTCTTCAGAAAGGAAACGATGATCATTTGTACTCTGATCCGATTTTTGAGAAGAGGATAATTCTTCATGAAAGGGGAATATATCTTCATGAAAAATAACATCCCGACTTATAAAAAAATCCCCAGTGGATGGTTCATAGATCCGATATCCTTTCTTCAGGTTCGGATACCCCATGAATATACATTTGCAAGCTCGGGGACTCATTTTATCCCGAGGCCCCATTGTAGTCATGTAGCACAAGCAACCGAAAACCCTCAAATTTTGAAGTTCGGGTTTCTTTCCATAGAGCATTTCAAAAGGTGTCTTCCCATCAAGAATACAACTTGGCATGCGATTGATTAGATAAGCAGCTGTGACCACACAGTCTCCCCAAAAAATTTCAGGAATAGAAGCTTGAAATTTAATGGCACGTGCTACTTCTAATAAATGACGATATTTGCGCTCTACAATTCCATTCTGTTGTGGGGTATAGACACATGAACTCTCATGTAGAATCCCATTGGAAGAAAATAAGGACATGCATTCACTACTGAAAAATTCTTTGCCATTATCAGTACGAATGCGTTGCACACTTTTTCCAAATTGATTTTTGGATAAAGTAATGAATGTTTTCAAATGGGATAGAACTTGACTTTTAGACTGCATGAGAAATACCCAAGTAGCACGTGAGAAGTCATCCACTATCGTGAGGAAAAAACGCGACCCATCACGATGTGGTGTATGATATGGCCCCCAAACATCGACATGAATCAAGGAAAAGAGCTCGTAGTGCGGGAAGTGCTATATGGAAAGGGCGCACGAGTCCTGTTTTTGCTAAGGGACAGATAGGGCATTGAGGATAAGGAAAAGAAGCAAGTATGACCCAATCTTTGATGATTAAGGGAAATTTTATCATTGGCAGCAGTATTACACAATGATTTCTTATTCAATTCAACAGAGGATAATCTGAAATCACTAGGGAAATTTATCCAGAAATATAGCCCTTGCGAGACACTACCCAAGCCCATCAGTTTCCCAGTCGAAAGGGCTTGAAAGAAACAATTATCAGAATTGAATCGGATTTGACAAGAATTTTCCTCACAAGCTCGAGAAACTGATATGAGATTGAAATGGAAATTTGGAACATAGAGCACATTTCGAAGTGTAATGAGTGGACTAAGATTAACTGTGCCAGTCATCATGACATGTGTGGTGTTTCCATTTGGGAGTTGCACTGAAATTGGTAAGTGCAAATTTTAGATTTTTGAAAAGAAATTTTTGTTGCAAACAATGTGATCACTAGCTCCAGAATCTATTATCCATACATCCTTAGAAATGGAATTCATCAAGCAATATGAAGTACCTGTAAAACTCCCGCTTTTATCAGAGGTGTCCAACCTCTTTAGGGCCTTCAGAAGTTCTTGATACTGGTCATCATTAATTGTTGGACTTAATCTGTCCAGATGTTGACCTGTCACCTGTAAAACTGTCGAAAGATCCATTTTTCCTTTTTCTCCGGGTTTGCCATGCAATTTCCAGCAATTATCGATTGTATGATGTGGACGTCGACAATAATCACAGTATAATTTTCTTTTTTCTTTAAAATTACCCCTTGATGACCTGGCAAAAGGAGGGCCATTGGATAATTTGAAAGCCGGTGCCATCATGGCTCCATGCGGGCCGTCCCGATCCGCGGACGATCGGACACCACGAGCACCGCCCGATCCAGATGGAGCGATCGCGTATGGGGGCGTCCGATCCATCAATGGGTGATATTGCCGCGAGCCATCGATCTCTTCATCGATCGGGGCCATCCATCCTCCTTCTTCTCTCTTCGGCGGAGACAAACCCTAGGGTTTCATTTTGTCTCTCTCCCCGCCCCTTGTCGCAGCCCCTCGTTTCCGCCCAAGTAGGCGGAGAGGGCCATCCCTTCTCCGGCGTTCGGTTGGTCGGGAGGTGGCGAGGCGCCGGTTCTCTTCCCCGACAAAGTGAGCTAGTAAATCCTTCTTAGTGGTGGCATGGGTTCCATTGTCAGGATTTGTGACCAAAAACCTTGGTAAGATTCGTTCAATATCAAGAGAAATCGGGTCACTTTTTATCGATCTTTTATGTTTTAATACTATTGTAAGGTTGATTCGGCCCTTCTAGCTTCTCTTCGCTTCAGTTCATTCCATAGAGCTGAAAGTTTGTTGAATGTTGCGGTTATGCTCATGTTCCCCTGTTTCGATCGAGAGTTGCTGGGTTAATGAAAAAATCTTGACCCGATCTAATTTACCGTACATTTCTTTGATATTTTCCCACATTTTTTTTCGAATCGTCCGTCGGGGTAGCCGGCCGCGACTTTGAGGTGATGCAGTTTCCGATCCACGTTCAAACGAGTTTATTGCATTTTCTCCACAGTCGTGCCGCTTGCTCGTCCCGGATGGAAACGGGACCGTTCGTCGATAAACCCCTGTTTGTCTTTGGTGACCAGTGCTCGCCAGAACTCTCGCGACCAATTTGAGTAGTTGTCGGCTCAGGTCGCCGTGCGTGATTCGTAGTTCCGGTCCGTCGGCCGTCGACATGTAGAGCGGGTCGCCGGGCTCCTCGGCGCCGCTAGTCGCGGCAAACGGGTACGGAAGTATTCGGGTTGAGGAACTGGGTAGGGATTCAAACCCGGCCAGAATTACCCGATTCCCGCCCATGTGACCCGCATACGAAAAACCCGGCCCGGTGGATGGGCTTACCTCGCTTTGCGGCTGGTGGGCTTCCATCGGGCTGGACGTTGTATCCTTGGGCCCCTGGCGATGATGCATTTGGGCTTGGCCCAAAGAATAATGGATATGGCATCCACTGGTAAGGTTGGCCCACCATGGGCTGGCTCGTAGTGGGCTGGCCCAGATTAGTCTGAGCCTGGGAAATCTGCCACTGGGCATGTTGGGCTGTATTGGTTTGTTCTTGGGCCTGAACCTTTGAAGTCGAGTTCTGGATTTCTGGAGTTCTCGTGTCTTGATCACCGGATGCAGGGAGAAGACTCTGTTGATTCTACTCCATGGTGAGAAGTTCCTTTCTTCAATTGATCTCCCTTTTTGACATATCTGATTCCTGCACTGATAATAACCTTACTTTACAGGTTAAATTCTCTTGTTGCAACAAGAATACGATGCAGGCAATCACAAGGCGGAAGCCGTATAATGCTCGATACCATGAAAGAATATGGGAAGAACGCAATGAAGACAAGGGAGAATTGGCACGAGAAGAGAAATTGTAGAAGGATTTTATGTATTTCTTCTATGTATTGAACAATGTACGAAGTAACAATATATAGTGAAAGGAAAAGACAATAAAGAAGGAAAGATTATATACTCTATTCTACGTATATCAAATCTAGTCCTAACTTGACTTAATTATAATTGATTTATTCTTGATATCTTCAGACATATCTTCCAACACTCTCGTTTAGCGAATTCACATGAAATTGCGTATAGGGAATTTTCAGAGGATTTTGAAAAAAACCTCACAACGTTTAGGATCTTGCCTCTTCGGCTTTTCCAACCCTTCTTTCAAGTTATATTTCATTCATTGTTTTCCCTTTAAAATCTTACTAATCAAAACGAAAAGTCTTGATTTCACGAGAACATCACATATGATTGGTTATACAGTGCTTTGCCTTAACTAGAGATTAAGTTATCATGAGTAGCAAGATCTGGACATATAGCAAACTCGAAATCAAAATAAGTTGATGCACTCTAGAGTTATGAAGCTCAACTTGTTAAGACTCCTAGAAATTGAGCCGTCACGCAACAACTATGCCTCTTTGGAAACTTTTCTTTTACCATATGGTGATGGCAAAGGCTGCAAAGAAAACTTAAATGAATGAAATTGATTCATAATATCATAAAGTTTATAAAAAAAAAAATTGAACCGTCCATTTGATCATGCAGCACAAGTCACAACAAAATGGCAAATACTTCTCACGGATGAACTTTAGCCTTTTTTGCTTGATCCAAGGAAATTTTCTAGGGGCGGGCATGATAACTATTCTGTTTCTGTTTCTAGAATAGAAATCTATTCCAAACCTATTTCTAGAATAGAAATCCGTTTGGTAAAAAAATTTACATTTTTATTTTCTCGAACAAATTTCTATTCCGTAAATAGGTTTGAAATAGAAATCGAAACAAAAATCTTTACTTTTCTATTTCTAGAACAGAAATTAGAAATTGTTTCTCTCTTTCTTCTTCTCACTTGAAAAAAATTTTGTCGTCCGCCGCTCACCATCACCACCATCCACCGCCGGCCACCACCACCGCCCACTACCGGCCGTTGCTATTGCCGATGCCCGTCCCATTACCACCACTATTTGGGAAAGTGAAATTGTTTTTATTATCAAACGAATTTCTATTCCAATAGTAGAAATTTTTTGGCTTAGAAACTCATCCAAAAATAGAAATAGAAAAATCTATTTTCTTCTAAAAATCAATTTTTGACCAGAAATGTTATCATTCGCACCTTAGATGTACCGAAGGACGATGGTCAATTTTTCACCAGCATCCTTAATTTATTAGACAATCTAGATTGCTCTATGTACAGTACCAATTCAAGAAAGGGATAATTAAACAGGTAGGTTCGAGAGAGGGAGGGAGAGACACCCTATGAGAGAGAATCCCTACAACCAAAACACTATGTCACTGTGCTTTCAATTTTCGCATTTTAAAGCAATTTTAGCTACAACTCCGACATTCAGTTGCAGATCAGTAACATAAGGTTCAAGTCCACATGAAAGAGGTCCTATCATCGCTACAAAATCTTTTCCAGTCTCGTATCTTGGAAATGCAGGAATTATAGTAGTTCTTCCAATGAGCTTTTTTCAACGACGGGCACAGCCGCACAATTAATCGTTTTGTTCTTCATTTTTACTGGACCTAAGACATTTATGAAAAAAACAAACATAATTGTACCTTTGGAGATAACACTAACCTCATCCCTTAGAGTGTGGCCGATGACTCAACGATGGAGACCGCAAAATGACGTTTTGAGATCTCTATCGTGTGTTATGATGGTCATCATCTTACAAATCAAATGAGTGCAGGAAAGAGGATTAAGCATGATGGGCGTGAACCATCACAAAACATCATATTTTGGATCACTTAAACATCGCACAATTAAATCTTCAATAATTTGGACTGGAGAAGGATTTGAAGGAAGCTTAGATCACAAAAAGTAATAAAATTAATGAGCAGAGGAGCTCATAACTAATCTGCAAAGTATATCAACATGTAGAGAAGGTATCATGTAATTGAACTATAAGCTTATTTCTTAAAACAGAAAGAGCAAGATGCAATCAGACACATTTTCCACTATTGGAAAAAAATTGCAGAGATGTGAACAGAGGAGCTCAATTCACAACATTGGGAAAAACATGGTTGCGAGTGCCCAAACCATCTAATAAGCACTTCAATTGATACTGGATGGCAGTAACCCCAAAGGCAGATTTCACAAATCACAATCATTGCTCTAACCCGCTAAAGTTGAGAAGTTCGATTATGAAAATAGAAGTCTAACCTTAAGAGCAGAAAGAAGAAGAAATGCATTGAGGGCCAAAAACAGAATAGTGTAAAGTAATCAACATATGGGATTAGGTAATCCAATAAACCCATACATCGACAGAGACCATTTCCAAGCATTCGACTATGTCCCTACCACTCTCAAGTTCCAAAAACAGGCAACAAATTAACTTCCCTTCAATATAAAAGATGCTATAACACTCCAAGATCTATACAGAGGACAAGGGAGCTCAACAGTTACTATATGGAAATATGGAAAGAAAGAGCAACGGCCAGCAGTGACTAATAAGAACAATCACTTATATACTTCAAAATGAACAGAAAGGACACGGCATAATGCAAGAGAAGCAAACCCAAAACATGATTAGACACAGCAAAAAGGAAAACATGGTTACATCATGCTACATTTATATTCCACTTTCAAGCTCCACCGAAGCGATCCTCATACCAAACTCATCTTTAAAGTCTATCCACCTATATTCCCTTTAAAACCACCTTAGTGTCCAACAAAACACTTTTCACTATCTTAACATTCAATGAAATTAGTCACACCTTGCGGCTCATGACATATTTACCTCGTCCAAATCTTGTGAGACCAATTCAAGTCCGCCACATGCTGACAATTCTGTATAATAGTAGACAAATTTTTGAGCCTACAACTCTTGTACATCTCCATTAGTCTTTTGTAATTGCTCTTTTGCGGCCTTCAATATTTCCTTCAACTTGTGAATCTTTTCATCTTTCTCTTTCTCCCACCTTAAGTGCTCGGTTGGAAGATAACTAGATTCCTTCAACTTGTGAATCCCTTCATCCTTCTCTTACTTTGACCTTAAGTTCTTGGTTGGAAGACAACTATATTGGAGGCCCCAAATCATTCGGGCATGGGCTATGCCCCAAAGATTCGACACATCCAGGTTTCTCTTTTTCCCTATAGAGAAACAGTATTTCAAGGTGGAACCACTCTTTCCAAGTTCCAAATATACCTCCATGAGATCATTCATACTTCCTTGCAGTTTAGTAACAAAAAAAAAGCTTATTAAACTAATGATGTTACAATTTATTGGCAAGCACTTTTAAGCTGAATTCATAATTACGCACGATTGCCTTTGATTCCTAACTCTGCTTCCTATTGTGTGCCAGGACTTGGTTAGTCTCGCAAATGAACCATATCAAGAAGACATTCAATATTTCACACTTTCCTCGATACAAGAAAAGATGTCCAGAGATATCTAATTGAAAAAGTAATCGCATTTTCCTTTCTATAGTTGTTCCTTGCCAATTGTTATATGACTCCATCCACTGAAACCATAGGAAAAAACACACATGAGGAAGGAATCAGGGTGACTAGAGCCTTGAGGGTAACAATAGTAGTTTCTTGTTCACTCATAGTTTGCAAAGAATCTTTTCAACACTAGATTCACCGACTAAGTGCATGGAACTAACCAAGTTATGAATGAGATCATGGCTTTGATACCAATGAGGGGACCTATGCTTAGAATTAGGGTAAACTAGGACAAGTTACAATAGGTATGCTATCCCATTGTAGGCGAACCTTGTTCAAGCCCTTCAGGGGCTGTCTTTTAGCTACACCTTACTCAGAGATTTAGTTCATAGCATAGAGACACTTAGAGATGCCAGTATGATAATATTCCTAACTAGTCGAGTTGCATTTCTTAGAGGATCCTCCAAGCTGGAGAAGAGGAAGTGTTTAGAAAGATATTGTGAGTGATAGAAGCACATACTTTTACTTCGGGGGACTCTCCCCTTACATAATACAGACTCCAGCCTTTTATAGGCAATTCAAAGAACAAGCAAATAAACTATAAAGGATCTGAAAACATTAGGATCACAAGACAAACAGGGTCCTAACCCTGGACAAGACAGAGAAATAGAGCCATTATTATTACAAGTTCCGCAACTTTCGGCGAATAGTACGGTCGCTACAATATTGCTACATGACCATTGCTACAGTACCCTGTTGCACAGGCTTAATCATCATCGAGGGACTCATATGATGATGTGAGGTCTTCAGCACTACACTCTTGAGAGAACATTTCTTTTTTTGCTTTCTTTGATTCCAAAGCAAGCAAAGCACTCTCAAAGTGTTCTAGAGTGATTTCTAGTTGTTTATTGCTAGGTCCAGGGGCATCGGATGCCCTGCTAGGGCCAAATGCACTGTTGTCCCTAGTGTTTTCCACAAAAACTGACTGGGGCTAGGTGGAGGTATCAGGCATTCCGCATGGAGGGGCATTAATGATCATGTTTGCTAGTGGCATGCCAAAATTCCACGGATCTTGTGATAAAGGTCCACCCCAAGGGTCTGGATTTACCTTTGGATTTTACTATGACTAGCTTGCATAAAACTCCTCAAGTGCCTATCTGAGAGCATCTTTGGAGTGTCTTGAGCCTGACCATAATCCCATGGTACTTCTTCATTGTAGGCACTTGGCCAAATCTCGCAAGAATCACCTGGTTTCTTTTACGAGGATTTTCTCGGATTGCTCTATACGACCCGTCAAGGTCTACAATACTACATCCATAAGAATCATGGATTGTTGCTCATGAGACTATAGGATTGAGGTATTCTAATTTTAAGGACCGAGGAGCAATATTATTGTTTGATGGAGATAAGTAACATCGTGATTTATAACAAATCACAGTCGTATGGATTACTTCTTCTAAATAGCCATATTTCCTTTGCAGGAATTTGAGTTGCATCTCAAATTGAACTCGCCAGTAGCACATGGGCGTTTTATGTCTATGCACATATCTCTAGTTACTTTTATCTTGATTTTTTTGGGTTTTTACTAGTTGGACCAACTAAATCCGTTTCAAGGTTCCGAGTGGTGTAGCATTTTTAGCTCTAGCTACTGCATTTTCTCTTTTGTTGATGATTGCGGACTATGTGTGCTAGATAAACCTGAAGCAAGTTGTAGATTATTGTGCTGTCACTAGCAAATCCAACTTACAGAGCTAAGGGAATAACAAGATATTAATGCAGGTGCTAAGAACATAGACATCAGGTGGCAATTCTAGAACACATCCTATGTTTTCTTCCTATGACAACTACAATTAAAACACGCGTATTGTCGGAAAAGTGTCAAATACCTCTAGACATCTTACCTTGGATCCAAAGGTGTATCACCTCAGCAGAATCTTTTCTAAAGTGAAATTGTTGATTACCCAATGGAAATATCACTTACGAGGTAAACACAAAAAATTAAGGGGAAACATGAGAGTCCCTTTGCTGCTGTTATTCTACCAATACTTTTGTTCCCTAAGTTGTGTTGTATGTTTTGTCTATTAGCCTTATTTGCGTCACTCACCTTCTGCAATAAAATACATAAATAAATAAATATCAATGCTACCACAAAGTAGCCATTAACTGGTGATGAAAGTCTATTTAATGTCAATAGGTCATATTGAAACAATGCTAGAACGAGATTCATACCTTCCCTTCCTTTGAAATCCAAACAGTGACAAAATTTTTTCGTTGATTACGTCTCACTCTCTCCAACATATTCTTCAAATGATGCGAGAATGATTGAGAACTATCAAAGCGAGCAGCTTTTAGATCACTTTTCCATTATCTCCATTTAGAATTTAAGGAATGTAGAATCCATTTTTCCACAGCTGGTATGAAAATAATCAAACTTAGACTACGACAGAGAAATATTAAAAATGACATTAAATTTGTTTACAATATGAATGGAATTTCACACTAACTCTACAATCCTAGTCATAGCATTTTCCATATCCTTGGTAATTTACTTCTAAGTTGTGAACAACGGTTGATTCTTGGCGCTTGACATCGTCCCCCAACAATGTTCACTGTCGCTCCTCATCGCAAACTAGCCTTGATGGTTGCGGGGCGGCAACTCCCCTGTTCAGCCCCACTCTTTGTCGAAGCGCCGGCAGATTTTATTCCTAATTGACGCTCCATTGTTGGTCCGTATCCTCGCTAGTGACATGTAGTCCGTAGTTGTCTCAATACCACTCGGTCATTGGCCGCCACCATAGCACTACCTAGGCAAGGAAACGTTTGGAGCTTACTGCGAAAGAGTCCACACCATGAGATGTCCATCTTGGTTAGTCTCTGCGGTACATGTTCCCCATAAACTTGTTGTTTTGTGATTGTGAATGGGAAAGACTGGTAGCTGGTGATGATGAACGGTGGTCGGCAGTGGTTTTCCCTTGCTGGGGCAGCGACGGTGGCAGCGGCCGACAGTGGCGGTTGATGTCTAGAGATGGAGTCGTGCGTTGGTGGTATCGTTTAGTGATAGGGTAATGTTACTTTGGGCCACGGCTGAAGTTTAGTGATTTGGGCTATTAGCTAAATTTGGGTTTAGAGTTTCGGGCTAAAATCAAATGGTGTTGGGCTTGTTTCTTTAATGGGTTTGGTTCAATTTAGAAGGCGAATGAGAGTCAATTTGGACCCGTCACCCAAGTGTCTAGCCCGAGTCCCCATTTTCGAAATTAAAAAATAAATAAAAGGTATTTTTTTAAATTCCAAAATTATAAAAAAATAGAAAATGGCTCAGGAAAATGCGTTATGATTAGATTGTGTGATTTTTTAGCTTCATATTTGGCTCAGTTTCATCCCATTAGAGTCTATAGAAAAAAAAAGTCTATCTCTTTTTTTTTTTGGGTGCAAATTAGGCCTACTGGGTCGATCAATTATCGACTTGTGTTCCCAATTACATGCTTAATTGTTCTTGCTTATAGATGCCTCGACTTTCTTTTAATTATGTGTATGCATGTTCTTCCATAGCTAGTTTAGGCGGGAAATTAGAATCTAATTAGGAATTAATGATGTATCACTTTGCAAATGCAAGTGAAGTTAATAATCATTATCTTTGATTAGTCAATCCCCAGTTGGATTAGGAGGTGACAAATCAAGCTTATCCTGGATAGAATTTAGTTTTTCAAGCTTATGGGGGTTCATCTCCCCAGGCTTAGAAATGAAGCCTTGTACATTCTTTACCTGACTTGTATCAAGTTTTTTCTTTCACATTTACGTAGATGTTTTAAATACTTGGTCGTTTCATTACCGCACCACATTTCAATAACTTATTTGTTAATTTCATTTTTAGATAGGATTAGGTCTAGTTTAGAACCAAATAATGAACCTTATAATAACATGTGCATGATCAATTGGTGGCTTTGGTACCTTTAGAATCATAATTGGTAATCAAAATTGTTTGATCACTTAGATAACATTTTTCCAAGTTAGTGGTATCGAAAGGGCGTTAATAAAAATATCAGCAAAATCAAGTCCTTGAGCTAGAATAGAATATCTGGTTCATAAAAAGTAAAACGAACCTCCTATGTCTTAGTTGGTTTCTAGCTGACTCAAAATGGCTAGTGACGACTCTTAGAAATGCTTAGGTTTAAAAGAACTTAAAAATGAGAATTCACCGTCACACAAGATATAGGTTTGGGGCTCACGCCTAAATCGATGGGCCATTTGGCTTGCACTTTGGGCAATACTTCTAAACCCATCCCAAAAACCTTGGAGAGGGTCACCACAAGTAGAAAAAGTATTTCACAGAAGTAGTGTTATGTTGTTAAACCAATTTACTCATTCGAGTTTATAAGTTCTAATTAATCAAATATGTGGGCAAATTTGGCACTATAGGTTAGAATATATAGAAAATTGGAAAAAAAAGAAGATATTTGCTGGAATAAGGTTAGGAATGCAAAATAGTGCTTCATAGCTGATTTACAAGTGACATGGATCATTGGGTATTTGAATACAATGCGGTCATTAAAATAGTGGGTACCATTGTTATTTTGTAACTAATTTTAATGTATTAGTCTGTGATAGGAAATTTTGATACTTTTCACTAATCATTAGTAATCTCACTCTGTATATGTTCACGCGATATGTTTGTGGTTAAATTCTTTGATCAATCAAGGGCAAAGGCCTATCCTATTCATGCACGAGAGAGCTGCTAAAGCTAAACTTAAAATGGAGAGTTCAGAGGCACGAACATCATCAAGAAATGAATATCAAGTGCTCCTGAGCTTCTGACAACCCGACACTTATTGTGAATTCACCAATTTTCTCTATTATAGCTTGACCGATGCTAACATCTGTGTCTTTCGAGACGATGAAGAGTTCCCTCTTGATTGAAGCATCAATACAACACTTCAGAGAGCAATTGACAACTCTAAGATGTGTTTTGGAGACTTTTGTGGATAAGATTTTTTAAAGTTGTGAGTGGTAATTATAGTTCATTAGTAATTTGTTCAATGTTGTTCAATTTGAGGTTGATAATGTGCCTGGGTTTGTGTTGTGAAAATTGTGTAAAGAGGTCCTTCATTAATAGGGTGATATTATCCCACAAGGTTAGTAGGTTTCTTGCAGTTGAAAAGTATAATTTTTTTACTTACAGGTCAATGACATTTTTAGTGGACATGTTAAAAAAAAATATGAGCAAAATTTCATAGGTCCTTCTTATAAATGGGCTAATGCATGTTTACCAGAACCTTCTCTTGGGGGTATCACGTAGAGTTTTCTAGAATTGGGACGTTACAAAGGTTTCACTCTGTCTCTTCTATTTGATAACACTTGGAGATGGAATCACATTGCCTGTGCTACTTGGAAAATTTTGCAGGCTATTTTTTTTTTTCGAAATTGAAAGTGCATTCATTCAATTTTATTTTTTTTATGATCCAGGGAACCCTGCACCCCGCCGACATACTGAGGAACAAGAAGAACATGATTCAAAACATAACAAATTCCAAATTCCAAATTCCACATGAGGGTTGGAGACGCTTACATTATTTATGATGAGCTTTCGCAATATAATCCAGGTCGGCTTCACAGGGATGATGGGCAATTGAAACTCTTCTTAATTGGGCCAACATGCCTTTGCATTCCTCAAATGCACACCAGAGGGCCCATGCGCTGTCTTCAATCTTCGTTTCCTCGCACAACCTCAACGAGCGCTTCTTCGAGGGCTCGTTTTTCCGTGTGCAGAGCAGAGGAGGCCACGACCTTCTTCGCAAACCCAGCGATCAACGTGCCCGCCGGTCGTCCCGAGCGACTCTAGCAACCGACCCCTCCGACAAATCGGCTAGCCAGTACCAGGAGCCATTGATATTCATCTTCACGAAGGCCTTTTCAGGCAGCGACCACGGACACGGTACGATCCCTTTCTGACTTATTCTGGGTTTGCCCTGAAGAGTTCGGTTTCATAAAATCCTTGCTTAGAATGAGTGCGTTGTTCACAATCGAGGCCGGATCTGGTCGTCGAGACTGAAATGCCCATTTGTTGCGTTCCTTCCTGTGTAATTGGACCAAAAGTCTGCCCGATCAGCTTCTTAACAATAATAGACAAGTAGATTTATGAAAAGATTGCGGGCAAATCTTAAACCGTTCCAAAAATTTAAATTTTTGATGAATCCGTGATTTAGTATTTGATTTCATGATACTAATTATTGTAAATGTCTATTTATATAGTTTGAATTGACTTTTATTTTTTACTTTTTGAGTTTTTGGTTTTCTTAAGTCTTGCGGATCGAGTTTGTAGATTTCCTAGATTCACATATAAATGTTTCACAATTTTCTAATTTTTTTTTTAATATTGGCAAGATTGAAAAGGTTACATTCTTTGCTTAGAAAATTAACACACCCATCAAATAATCCGTCCACATATACAACCTTTTGTTTTTCTCAAAAAGTCTTCCTAGAATTTCGTAAGTGGAGAAAAGTATTTGGCAAAAGTAATGTTAAATAAGCGTTTCATAGTGTTGACTTACAAATGATGTGGATCATTGGGAGTTTGAATATAATACTGTCATCTAAAAAATTGCTTTTTGATTTATTGTTGTTTTGTAACTGAATTATATATTGGTGATCTCACTAGGCCTCTCTTGTTTGCACACGGGGAAGAGAGCTACTGAAGCTAAAGTTAAAATGGAGGGCTCAGAGGTAGGAACATTGTCAGGAAGCGAGTATCAAGTCTTCCTGAGTTTCAGAGGACCCGACACTCGTGATGGATTTACCGACTTCCTCTATTGTAGCTTGATTGATGTTGGTATCTGTGTCTTTCAAGATGATGAAGAGGTCCGTGTTGGTGAAAGAATTGATGGAGCACTTCAGAGAGTGATCGACGGCTCTAGGATCTACATCCCCATCTTCTCTCAAACCTACGCTTCGAGCCAATGGTGTCTCCGTGAGCTTGTGCAGAATGTGGAGAACACTTCCAAGTCAAATGGGAATAAAGAGATCCTACCTATTTTCTTCGACGTAGAACTTGACGATGTTAAGATGAAAACCCCGTTGTATCGCAATGCCATTCTCAATTTGGAGCGTGAGAAGAAGTTGAGCACTAAACAAGTAGAGTCCTATAGAGCGGCTTTGAAGGAGGTTGATGCAATAAAAGGGTGGGAAGTCAAGAAATACAAAGGGTGAGCCAGCTGCATTCTAATATCCTTATTTTTCCCTAGTATTGTTTTCATGTTAGCGAAAACTAAAGTAAATAATTCATAGATGGAAGGAACATATTGGATGCTGGTAGGAGGAGAGAATTAGAAAAAACATAAAAACTCATGCTAGAGCTACCAAAATTTTTAGTTTTCTTGATTTCACTAGAAGTGCTATCATATGTCTATTTTTAATGAAGAAATAAAAATAGAAATGAACACTCATTTTTAACCTCTTGTTGATGGTCTATATAAGTTTTGTTTCATTTGTCATCTTTGTCAATTAATAAGCAACTCTTAGTAAATTTTTAATGCTTCTAGAACTACTACTCAAAACTTAATAAGATAGATATATCATCACAATTGAAGTGGGACTCCCACTAGTAATACTAAATGGTATGAGTGTAAAAAAGAAAGGAAGTGAAACTGCTGGAAAAAAAAAAGGCATTTTGTATAATGGGTGACAAAGTGGAATAATTGAGTACCATGCACGTTCTTGTCTAATAATTTGATCTTTCAATTAATACATCATATATTTCTCCTCCTAAACATATAATATCCCACTGCTAAGGTTGTCCCATGATATAATTGATAAAATGCTGATTCGTGATGCATAAATAGTTGTACATTTATGATGCACAAATAAGATTAACATAATTCGAAGATTCCTAATCACATGTTGGGATTAAGTCAATTTTCAGGTGTCATGACACGATGCGACACATGGCACCTAGCAATGTGCATGAAAAGCACTTTTGAGAGTAATGTAGAGTCATATTTTCGAAATTTGAGAAGACACGTCTTGATTGTTGTTGTCCCATTAGTTATCGAATTATTGCGCAATTAAAGCAGATGCAATCAAGTAACATCAACTCCTAGGAAACAAACAAAAAAAAATGAGATTCCATCAAAGTCTGATAGAATTGTATTACGAATGAAATTTAATTACTAGATTGTTTTTTTTTTTTTTCCCCGCAATTTTCCCCTATTGAAATGATTTTCCTTTGTGACAGCCAAGGCAATCTAATCAAGTTTGTTGTTGAGGAGGTTGTGGTTAAGTTGAAGATAAAAGCAAAGGCACGTGACTGAACATTTAATTGGAATCTATGATCAAGTGGCAACAATAAGAAATTTGTTAGACATAGATTCTAGAGGTGTGCTGTTCATTCAAATTTATGGCATGGGGGGATCGGTAAAACGACTCTCACCAAGGTTGTGTTCAATCAACTTTCTACCCACTTTGGAAAGTGTTGCTGCTTCCTTGAAGATGTTCGAGAAAATTCGTCAAGAACCGATGGCTTGGTTAAATCGCAAAAGAAGTTACTATTTGAAATTGGAAATGCCACAAGAACAAGAAGCAACGATGAAACTGAATTTCTAATGGAGAGGATCAAAGACACACTTTGCAACAAGAAGGTCCTCATTGTACTGGATGATGTTGATAATAACGAACAAGTGAAGAAATTAGTTGGAAAATGTGCTTTGTGTTCAGGGTCTAGAGTATTGATTACTTCTAGAAACGAGGATGCTTTGCAAATCAGAATATTACCTTATGAAATGAAGGTGATAAGTAGTGATCATGCGCTTCAGCTCTTTAGCAGACACGCATTTAACAAGGACTCTCCTCTAGATGATCGCTATAATATTTCAAAGGAAATTGTATTTGCTACTGGAAGCCTTCCTTTGACTATTGAAGTAATTGGTTCATTGCTGAAAAATAAAACACAAGAACTATGGGAAGAAAAATTGGACGAGTTATGCAAAGCACCTCCACAAAGTGTTTTCAAAAAGTTGAAAGTTAGCTATGATGCATTGACTCTTGAGCAAAAACATATTTTTCTGGATATTGCATGCTTTCTCATTGGTGAGGAAAAGACAAATGCAATTTACATGTGGAGAGATTGTCAACTTTGCCCACTTGCTGGAATTGAGGTCCTCAAAAACAAATCCTTCATAACAAGTTTTTGATGCACGATCAACTTAGAGATCTCGGAAGGGCAATAGTTCATAATGAAAATCTGATGAATTCTGAAAAGCGTAGTAGATTATGGATTAAGGAGGAAGTCCTCGATGCAATAAAGATAGAGGAGGTAGAACACTTCACGAGAGAACTGATAGATTCTCTTTTTTCTTCTTGGTTTCAATACTTTTCCTCGATAAAATAGAATGCTAAATACTACTCTTTTCTTGCTCTCATTTGCAGATGAAGAATGTTGAAGCAATGGAACTAGATTTGCGTTTTCCTCAAAGAGAATCTATCAAAAGTGAAGATATTGGAAGGTTTAAAAAGTTGAGGTTCCTTAGACTTCGTGGAGGAACCTTGGTTGGTGATCTAATGGATTGTTTTCCCAAATTAAGATGGATTAATTGGCATTTTCTTGATCTAAAGTGTGAGCTAACCAATATGCGCTTAAAGAATGTAGTTGTCCTTGAATTTTCATCCATAGACGGTATAGACGATATGAAGTTATGGAACTTAGTAAAGGTGCGTCATATGCTTATTTCTATTCTTTGTCCTTGAAAGCAACATTTGAACTGTTCCTCCATTTGATAATGCATTCACTTTTTACAGGAGGCAAGAAAATTGAAAGTTCTTAGTCTTGGTAATTCTCGTGGCATAACCAGAATGCCAGACTTATCAGGATGCACAGCTTTAGAGAAGCTGAGTTTTTCGTATTGTAAAAGTTTAAGGAGGATTGATGACTCTATTGGGAAGTTAAAGTGTCTGATATACTTGATCATTCACAATTGCCTTCAACTTGAAGGTTTGCCTAAAGAAATCGGAGACCTACAGAATCTAAAGCTTTTCTATTTAGGGAATTGTCCTAGAGTAAAGGAACTACCAGAACCTATATTTAAGTGTAAATCATTAAGGGAGTTACGGCTTTCAAGTTTAGGTTTAGTGGAGTTACCAGCATCTATATTTAAGTGTAAATCATTAAGGGAGTTGTGGCTTTCAAATTTAGATCCAGTGGACTTACTGGGTGCTATAGGAAAGCTTGAGAATCTAGAAGTGCTTTGGGTCGAAGCCAATTTGAAAGGTCAACTTCCTTCTGAAATTCGCTTGCTTTCACGGCTAAAAAGACTGGGGTTACGAAGGTGTGATGAAATCCAAGAGTTGCCGACACTCCCAACTAGTTTAACCCATCTAGATATGTCATCTACGTCACTGTGGGTTGTCCCAGAGCTCTCAAACTTGACTAACTTGGTTGAGTTGAACCTACGTGACGACTCTGAAATTGACGAACGAGATGGAAGAATTCATATCGGTGACTTAAGGTGGATCGGGAGGTTATCCAAACTGGAAAATTTGAGCTTGCGGCTCCCCATGTCCCTGCTTCCAATGAGTTGGCTTCCGTTGAGAATTGCATATCAATCCCGTTCTCCAACTTAAGGAATTTGTCAGAATTAATCCTCATTTGCTTTCAAATGCAAGAGATTAAATTTGATGAGCTTCAATTTCCAAATTTAAAGGTGCTTTCTTTTAATGAATGTGAACGGCTCGAGAAATTCATGCTATCCAGCATGAGGAAGCTCAAAGAGGTCTTCGCAAGTGATTGCCCAAAACTAGATGAGATCCACATTGTTGGGGTTTTGGAATCGTTGGAGAAATTGAATATCGATTGTTGCTTCTCCTTCGGAAGGTTAGTGTACGATGACATACAATGGGAATCTTCTCATGAATCTTCACTAATCCTTGCATCAGGAGTCTTCAATAAGTTGCGGAAGCTGCGGCTACAGTTTTGCAATGAGATACTCAGTATTCAATTTGTTGATACGTTGGAAGAGTTGTCAGTTTATAATTGTCATCATTTGCAAAGTCTTGATTTGTCAAACTTAAAGAGCCTCGAGTCCTTGGAGATAATTAGCAACATTGAGCGTCAGACAGTCAAGGGCCTTGACCAGGTAGGGTTTTTGAGCGAGTCAAGACTCCTTTGCTGCCAATCGTTGGAAAGTTCGGTTGATGTATTGACCACCCAATTGCCAGATGATTGCCACTTACTTATCCGCAATTGCCCGAAATTACATGGGGTTAAGCATGGATTCAGTGGCTTCGTCCAGGATTTCAAGAAGTATAAGGTGAGTCGGAACCATCCACAACAACTTTAGGCAGATTGCTAAAAGTTGTAAATTCAAAACAATAATCACACAAACGTGAATTAAACTTCGACTCACTTACTTTAAAAGTCAGTTGACACACTCTTTGTCGTTTTCTTTTCCTTATTTTTGGTATATGAGAAAGTTTCATAATTACAGTAAGAGAAGTTCAATTTTTATCACAAATGTTTGGAAAAACTCCATATTGTTGGAAATATATATAGAATAACTTAGAGCCTATTATTTAAAATGTTTTCTCATTGTGCATGAAACAAATGGTTTTATTTAGCTTTTTTTCTACATAATATACTTCAACCTTTTTTGTCTATTTTCTTATTTAATATCAATTATTATGACAATGACTTTCATGATTTACAATATTTACAACGAAAACAGAACATTAAAGAAAAACTTACAAAAGCTATAATCGAGTCATAAAATTTATCAATTTAATACAATTGAGCATTTTTTTTAATTTTATTCAATTTAATTAACGGAAAATGTCTATCGCCTATTTCTTATTCATTTCTCTTTCCAGTATAGAGCTTAAAAAAAAAAAAAAAGTTGGTCTGCAAAAACGTCTACTTTTAAGGATTGCCCCAAATTCCCAAAGCCCTAATTGAGTTTTCTTCCCAAGTTCTCCACACCTCTTCGCCGGTCTTTCTCGTCCATAGTGTACTGCTTGTTCTTCGTCCGACTGTCCCCCTTCTTCTTCATCGTCGAGTCCCCAAATTTCCTCTTTGTTCGAGCGTGACGACGTCGAGTCCTCGCACAGCTACTCGATGAGGCCAACGACGAACGTCAAGTCCTCTTCGTCCGAGCGCGACAGCATGAACAAAGGTGTTAAAATCCCCTTTTCTTGTATTTTGCTTTGGTCCCGATGGAGATATGTGAACTCATATTGAGGTGTTTTGTCTTGTGGATTGAATCGGTCTGAAGTTTGGGAATGATGTCAATGAGTATATGTACAAACACAGGAAGTTCTTACGGTCGTCCAAAACTAGTCTTAGCAAAATAAGAGATGAGATCGTCCAAAAGGAGAAAAAATACGCGGATTCTTTGCACGATTTCGTTTGGGTTAATTAAGGCGGGAGCAACTAAATTTAATGCTCAATTTCGTGGTTCTCTGCTTTAGAAATATGCTAAAAATATTTGGGGATTTGGCTTGATTATCATGCATACCACCCCTCCAAAATTTTCTGAAAATTTTGTTTCAAATTATTGTGGATACGTCTTTTGGCCTGTGGAGTCAAGCTAAAGACGTCATCTTTACTTAAAAGTGCTATTTGTTCACTTAGAATCTCCAGAATATCAAATTATTGTACAATTTCTTTAGTATTGTATTTTGGATATATTCAATTTAGAGCTTGAATTGGCCTATGTAATTAATTTGACTATCTAAAGGTGCTATTTAGTTTTGCAATGTCAATTTTTCAAGGACAATCTGGTCTGAGGTGCTGAAGCTTTTACCAGTACAGGACCATTTGTGCTTTGGGTTAAAAAACGTGTTTTCAGTGTTACAATCATCCGCATTAGATGGCGATTTAAGGAAGACGATATTCCTTTTTCTTGTTTGATGTTGCGAAATTTGTTGCTTGGAGTCCTTCAGACAATGAATCAAAAACCTGGATAAAATGTGTTTGTTTATGAGTCTTAAAATTGGTCTAGTCAGTTCTTTGTCTGATCGAATTTGAGCAGGGCCAACATGTGGTAATTAGTTGTCCTTCCTCTGGTGAGGCCGCGAAAATGGTGAAATACAATGCCATGGGTTTGTTAATGTCTCTGGTTTTTGCAGGAGGAAGAGAGTGTGCCAGCTGCATCAACAGACCAATTGATGGTTTGGCATGTAGACGGCAGCTCACAAGAACAAATGCCCGTACCAGGAAAGATGGTGGAACTCCCGGCTTTATTTAAGGTAACTTCCTGTCGGTACACTAGTCATATGCCTGAAGTTTGAACACTTGGTTTGGTTGCATTCAGTGGGGATTGTACTGAAGTTTAAATACTTGGTTTATTAGTATTTGTCCTGACGGCAAAGATGGTGGAATGTACTTGGTTTATCATTGGGTACTGTACTGAAGTTTAAATACTTGGTTTATCAGATGTCACCAGGGTTGGAAGAAGAACATGATGCAGGCAAGCAAGCAGCAGCCCCTGCAACAAGCCCAGCAGCAGCAGCTGATCCTGCAAAACTCATCGGGAGCTTGAGCTTTAGCAACAACATGTCGTTGTCGAGGGAGGACAAGGAGATGTCGAGGTTGGCTCTATCCACTTTCAGGGCCAAGAAGGAGGAGATCAAGAGGAAGAAGATGGAGGTCCACGACTGCATCCTTTCCCACCTGGGTTGGGTCAAGGAAGAGACCAAATACTTGGCACTATTCACAAGGTACACAAATTAGAACTGGAGCTATGGGTTTGTTAATGTCTCCGGTTTTTGCAGGAGGAAGAGAGTGTGCCAGCTGCATTAACAGACTGTTTGATGGTTTGGTGTGCAGAGGGCAGCACACAAGAACGAATGCGTGTACCGGGAAAGATGGCGGAACTCCTGCCTTTATTTAAGATAACTTCCCCGTCAGTAGACTAGCTGTATGCCTGAAGTTTGAACACTTGGTTTGGTTACATTCAGTGGGGACTGTACTGAAGTTTAAATACTTAATTTATTAAGATTCCTCCTGACGGCAAAGATGGTGGAATATACTTGGTTTATCAGTGGGTACTGTACTGAAGTTTAAATACTTGGTTTATCCTGCAGAACTCATCGCGGAGCTTGAGCTTGAGCAGCAGCAACATGTTGCTGTCGAGGAAGGACGAGGCGATGTCGAGGCCAGCTCTGTCCACTTTCAGGGCCAAGGAGGAGGGGATCCAGAGGAAGAAGATTATTCACAAGGTACGCAACATGAAATCCCCACATGAAAATGGTTTACTCGGGCTTTTTCTTTTCTATGTTCTGGTAATAGCAAATAAGAGGCGAGGTGTTTTTGTGGTTATATTCATGAAGAGTTTTTTGTTACTTTGATCAGCAAAACGGCAGTGAAGATGAAGTGGCGAGGATAAAGCTGCTGAGGAAAAGAGACAGGTGGTGGTGAAGCAGATGAGGCGTGACGTCGTTGCTTCTTTAGTCTGGTCAGGACACCACTGCTCACATCTGGGTACATCTAGTTCTTCCACTACGATTTGCTTTTGGTTATTGCATTGGCAGTTGGTGTGGCTTTTTGTATTGGACGGAATTCATGTCTGTGTTGTGAGAAATTGGTCTTGAGAAAAAGGGTTACTCTCAAATTTCCAGTGGTTTTTGTACATCTAATTTATAATTAGAATGCTTCAAGTGTGCTGAACTTGAAATAGTTATGTCAGTTTTTGGTTGCATTCAGTCATTCGTATAATCCAGTGTGAAAAAATTCATATTAAGAAGAATTTTTGAGATTATGAATCTGCATTTTGTTTGATTCATGAAATGTTCTATACATATCATGGACTAGAAGACTTAACATTCGAGTAGGAATGCTTTTATATCCGAATCAGTCACTCGAGACTTCTGCATTCCAATTGACGAGGCTGGTAAGAAAATATCATGGACCTACCTAAAAAGCCTAAAAGGTGGCTTGCATGTCACTTGATACAATGAATTGGACCTACGAAATGGCATAGCATTATGGAAATTGCTCTCTAATGTGGATGAGGGCCTGCGTCTGACACGCCTGAAAGTGACATGAAATTGACGACCACGAATCCGAGCCAAGGGACCTGACAAAAGCCAAGCGGAATCCCAAGCCTTATATATGATGATTTCAATAAGAGTCGAAAAGAGACTAATGTAATCAGCACAAGATCGAGTATTTCCCATAGGTCTGCAAATACGCGGAAATATGGTGGAATCTTTGCTGCTCAAGGGGGTTGTCATTTCATTGTCTCGCTTCTAGGGCACCTCTGACAGTATCCAGATGAGCGTGTGCTAGTTACACCTGGTGACTAGCAGGCAATTCATGGATATGTTAAGACTATACATGAGGCCAAAGCTGAAAAGTTCACTAGAGATTTTTCCTAACAGAATGAGAAGTAATCAGAAGTTCTCCAAAAAGAATGGTAAGAACGATGGAAGCTTTCTGTCAGATTGCCAATTAGCCAACAAATTTCCATTAGAATACCTAGTTTTTAGTAGTAAAGCAACTCTCAAGCGTGAAGTAGGAACTAGTACAGAAGATGAGGGAAGTAGGATTTTCAGTAGTTCAACCTGACACAAATGTAGACACTCATCTCAATAAACTATGGAAGGCTTAGAAATTTCCCACCAACTCGTGCATGAGACACAACCAGCACAATGACACAACAACTGCATAGAACAACTGATCGCAAAAGCATCGAAGAAATTGGTGACAGTTTAGAGCAAAGCGTTGGCCATGTTGCAACTCAAGTCATGCGAAAGTAAAGCGCAACTCTTGTTTTGAACTATAATAATGCTACGAAGAGAATGGTCACCCCAGAAACTTTACATCTTGCAACACTTTGAATTATGCCTTATTTTCTGTTTACATGCTTGATCTATTCCTTGGTGGGCCGCCATTATGTATGTACGAAAGAGAGAGAATCTTTTAGAAGAGCTTCCAGAAGAGCTCCCCAAATTCTACATCAGTGACCAACAAAAGACAAGGAACATAAGAGGAACACAAACATGTGCAAGCCTCGCCAAAGAGCTGCAAAGCGAGATACATAACTGCCCATGACAGACAGGTTTTCTTTTTTGTGTCCTAAGTGTAGTCTCGTGATATATAAAGCAAATCAGAACTGGAGCTAATAACACGATGATGATGATGATTGCGATTAGGGATCCTTATGCCAATAGAAGGGTACCCACAGCACCGGATGCTCAATGAGGACCAAGTCTTGTTATTCGACACTGGGAATGACCGAACAACGGCAGCCGCTCCCCAGTCGAATGAACAAAGAAGGAAAGGAGATATAGGAGGTCGGAAAAGCTTGTTACATCTCCTTACACCATGTCTCAATCACAGTATTGAGCAGGCCTTTTGTGCACCTAAAATACTTATTTAATTGGTGGACGATGTATTTTTGCATCCTCCCGTCTTTTACGGTCAGATTAAAAGCCACTTCAAATAAGATATGGGACTAGTCGGACAAAACTAAATCCGTATCAACGTTAGGGTGATGTAGTATCTTTAGACAAGTATGCGGGGCTGATTGGGCTGGGCCCGGGCCTAAGCACTCCTGCCCATGCTCGGCCCAAATTTCGATTGGGCTCAAACAAATAGCGAGGCTAGCCACGCAAGCCAATTTTCTTGGCTAAAAGAAACTCCTTGTGAGTGGGTGACTTCTGCGCCTTCCAGCTCATCGAGAAGACGGAATAGGACATCATGGCGCTGCCGAGTCTCTAGATTGCTCCATTTACAGCCCCAATGCAAGAAAGGGATAATCAAACAAGTTAGGTTCAGAGAGAGCGGGAGAGAGATACCCTATGTTTGCGAGAGACTCGCTGCAACAAAAACACTTACGCCGATGTGTTTTCATTTTTCACATTTTGAAGCAATCTTAGTTGTAGCTCGGACATACAGCTGCAAGTCACTAACATGAGGTTCGACTGCACATGAAAAGAGGTCTATCATAGCTATAAAATCTTTTCTAGCCTTGTATCTTGAAGATGCAGGAATTATAGTAGTCCTTCCAATGAGCTTTCTTCAACACCGGGCACAAGTAGCTGTTTTGCTCTTCATTTTTTGCTTGACCTGAGACATTTATGACAAAAACAAATAGTTCAAACGCGGGCTCTACAATGATCACCGTACCTTTGGAGATAACACTAGATGATGAGAGCACAAAATGATGTTTGGAGATCTGTGTTATGTTGGTACATCATCCTACAAATCAAATGAGTTCAGGAAAGAGGACTAAGCATTACAAGTGGAAAACCAGCACAAGAAATCATGTTAGTGATCGCTTAAACATCGCAAGATTATACCTTCAATAATTTGGATTGGAGAAGGATTTAGGGGAAGCTTAGATAACATACAGTAATTAAATTAATGAACAGAGGGGCTCATAATTAATATGTAAAGCTAGCAAAACATAGACAAAGATATCACATGATCGCACTAAAAGCTTATTTCTTAAAAACAGAAGGAGCAAGACTTGATTAGTCACATTTTCCATCGCTGGAAAAAAATGCGGAGACGTGAACAGAGGAGCTCCATTCACTTCACTGCAAAAAACATATTTGTGAGTGGCCTAAGCATCTAATAAACACTACAGCCAATACTGAATGGCTGTAAACCCAAAGGCAGAGTTCACAAATCACAATCATTGCAGCAACCAGTAAACTTGAGAAGTTCGATTATGAAAATGGAAGTCTAACCTCAAGACCAAGAAGAAGAAGAAATGCATTGAGGGCCAAAAGTAGAGCAGTATAAGGTAATCAGCATATGGTATTAGGTAATCTAGTAATCCCATACATCAACAGATACTACAACACTCCAAGATCCATACAAAGAAGAATGAGAGCTCAACAGTGACTAATAAGGGCAATCACTTGTATACTCCAAAATGAACAGAAAGGACAAGGATAAGTAAACCCAAAACATGATTTAGTCACAGCAAAAAGAGAAAACGGGGTTACACCATGCTACATTTGTATTCCACTTTCAAGCTCCATCAAAGCGATCTTCAGACCAAACTCATGTTTCAAGCCTATTCACCTATATTCCCTTTAAAACCATCTCAGTGTCCAACATCCAAGTCACTCAGTATTTGGTAAATGAAACACCTTTCATTATTTTAACATTCTATGAAATTAGTCACACCCCATGGCTCATGACATACTTACCTCATCCATATCTCGTGAGACCACTTCAAGTCCACCACATGCTGACAAATATAGCAGACATCTTTTTGAGACTGTAACTCTTGTACATCCCTGTTTGTCTTTTGTAATTGCTCTGTTGTTGCTTTCACTATTTCCTTCAACTTGTGAATCTCTTCATCTTTCTCATTCCCTGACCTTGAGTTCTCAGTTGGAAGACACCAAGATTCCTTCAACTTGTGAATCTCTTCATCCTTCTCTTTCTTTGACCTTAAGTTCTCGGTTGGAAGACAACTAAATTTCGAGGCCTCAAATCAGTCGAGCATGGGCTATGCCCTAGCATTGGATGCATCCAGGTTTCTCTTTTCCCAACACTAGAGAAACAGTATTTCAAGGGGGTATTGTTCTTTCCAAGTTCCAAATATACCTCCATGAGATCATTCATGCTTCCGCAGTAACATAAAAAAACTTATTAAAATAATGATGTTACTATTTACTGTCAAGCAATTTTAAGCTGAATTCATAGATACATACGATTGCCTTTGATTTCTAACTCTGCTTCCTATCATGTGTCAGAACTTGGTTAGTCAGCATAACTGACTTTCTTGTGAAACAGGAAAAGATATCCAGAGATATCAAATTGAAAAGTGATAACATTCTTCCCTTTTGTAGTTGTTCCTTGCTGTTGTTATATGACTTATCATCCATTGAAACCATATGAAAACACACACTAGGAGTTAGACTGTTGGTTTTAATTTTAGATTATTTATTCCAGCTTGACTTTTAGTTTTAATTTTAGACTTTATTCCAGCTTGCCCTCTTTTCTTGATATGTTCATCTTTTGCTCATATGACTATAAAAATTCCTAATACATTGCAGCAATAATACTGTCGTTGCCAAGACTTGCATAACATTTGTTGACACTAGACAAACTATATTGAATGGCTTTTCAACAATTGTTGGGACATATCCGTGCATGTGAAATGACACAGCTACTTAGGCCTTCTAGGGCTGCAGTATTTTTCTGCTTTTTGATCTCTCTCGTTAAACCAAATTGCAATCACATTAGCAAATTAATAGAAAATTGTACAGGTTTCATCATCTCTAATTTACTTTACAGCTCTAGCTACCGCATAGTTCTTTTGTTAATCATGGCAAATTATGTGTGCTAGATATACCTAAACCAAGTCGTGGATTATTGTGCAGTTACTAGCAAATCCAAGTCGCAGAGCTAAGGGAATAACAAGATATCAATGCAGGTGCTAAAAACATAGACAACCTTAAGGAGGCAATTCTAGAATAGACCTGTTAAACAGGTGGGTCGGGTTGGGTTTGGGTTGGGTCATAAATGGTCCAACCCAAATTAACCCATTAACCCGTTTATGACTCATTTAAGTATAGTATAAAAATTTTGACCCATACCCAACCCAACCCATATCCGACCCATACCCGACCCATTTTGTTAAAACATTTTCCTATCTAACTAAACCTAGGAAAAATTATTCTTAAAAATTTTTTATATTCCTTTAATATTGTTTATCTTTAAAAAAATCGAATTCTTAATAATTTTAATTTTAATTTTTTAAAAATCAATTTTAAATTTATCTTTATTTTAAAATAATAATTTTTTAATTACCAATGTTTACATAAACGGCGTTTCAACCTTGGATTTGAGCATTTGAAATAAATTTCCTTTTGACACTGCCGATGTATATTACAATTGTTCTAAAAGATTATACAATCATATTTTCTCGAAGGCAAGGGGCTTGATGAACAACATGTACCAAGTAGAAGTGAGGCACTAACTAGAACCAAGTTAGAAATATATGAATGCTATAAAGTTTACAAGATTGATGGAAATAAGCCACACATTGCTTAAGATGAAACTGTTTTACACTCTAGCAACAATATAATATGAAATTTACAAGATTGAAGGAAATAAACCACATTGCTTAAGATGAAACTCTTTGACACTCCAAGAACAACATTACATAAACAAAACATTTATTATCCTCGCATTACATAGAGATATGCAGGTGCAGCATATTAGCATCTTGTGTCCATTGTTGATCTATTTTACAGGCAAGACGGTTGGGTTTGACCTTTCGATCGGATAACATACGAGCGGGTTCACAATTGTACCAGAATATCCCCTAAATGATCATCCAGTCCCAACAGAATCATAGAAACTGTCCAAAACCAGAACACTAAAAAAATCAAACCTTTCACAAGCAAAATGACAAATTCAGAGTTATAGAGGATACCCCTCAGCTAATACCAAAGACAACCATCCTCCAAGCTCCGACCAAAGTCACAAAAAGGGCAAAGACTTCATGAACAGAGTATCATGATTCCAGGATCAAAATACACCTAACTACTACGGGATGACAGACGACAAAGCAATCCCATGCTTACCATCTCTTCCACCCCAGGAAACACACTAGAACACGGAAAGAGAAAAAGGGTAATGAGCAAACACCACAAGGAAAAGACCATAAACAAATCACCTTCATTCACTGAGATTGACTCCATTGCTCCCAGCCATGGATATAGAAACACCTGGATAGCAAAACACCAATATCCTCGCACCACTACAACCCCCAGGCCGGTCAGATCGTATCTTCAGGCATGTTGAAAATTTGACGCTGGATATTGATCGAGCGAATCGGATAAAATTAGTCGGAAGGAAGGAAAGGAAATCGGACACCGAATTTACGTGGTTCAGTCCGAATATCGGAACCTACGTCCACGGGGAGAGTAGCACGGAATTCCACTATAGAACCAAGCGATACATGGAGATTACACCCACTCGAGTACTCAAACACTCACTCGGTGTTTCCCTGCCCCCCAATTACACCTAATAACTCACACAGTGTTTAGCCCCTCACAATTCCCGGTGAAATTCTCACTCAAGGAATTAAACAAATTCTACTAACAAGAATCTAATCGGCTAAAACACCGGGTGTAATTACAACGAGAAAATCCCCCCTTCGCCGAGAGCTCCCACGCGTTTAGTTCTCGCGCTCTTTTTTCTCTCTCTCTGGAGCTCTCTCTACACGGCCTCTTCTCTTCAGCTTCGGACGTCCTCCTTCTATAGGAGCATGGGAAGAGAAAGGAACAAATGTGAACTCCTCAATTTGTCAAAGGCTGCCACCTTTTGAAGCCACTCGCCAATTTTCATGAAGCATTCATGCATGCACATGGCCATGTGCATGCATTTAATGAGGTGGAGAACAATTGCACGTCCATGGACTATTTTGCCTCTTCTTTGACTTTTTCTCCTCTACGATTAGAAGACAACTCAAAAGCTGGAGCTCCTATTTGCATTAAATGAAAGCAGGAATTTTGGACTTTCCCTTTTGCAGCTGCACACCTCCTTCAAACACGCATGTCCTTTCATTTCTACTGCTTCCCTTGTCTTCATTCTTCCTTCTCCGTTTTGCATGTAGAAGGCAATAAAATCACGTACAATTAATTTTTGATCCACACGTGATCGAGTTCACATATTCTCGTCAGTCCAATTTTATTTACCGGGGCTCAAACTCGAGACATATTTTTAACAAGGCACAACCCAGTTCACAACTCGTCACATACCACAAACCCGGAACAAGAAAACAGTCGCCAAGAACTTATGAAACATATCAAATTCTGTAGTAGAGTATGTTCATCAACCGCTGAAATTATACATGCTCCAACAGCTACATATGTGTCTAAGGGATCTGCAGACAAGCCAAGATCTTCTGGAATTAATCAATCCTACAGAGGCATTGACCTCTCAAACTTCTGTCACATTTAGTTATATACTATAATCTCCTTGACGACAAATTACTGTCACATCAGCAGGAAGTAGGACTCCAGTTATTGAAGAAACTCATAGCTAAGACATCCGCTTGAACATACCACAGAATTCAACCAAGTGGCATTTAGTAAGAGGAAAGCTCAATCAATGTGGCTGCCAATATTAAAACTTCTAACAGATCTAAGGGGGGATAGAATGAGACCGCACATAGAAAAATAACGATGAAGCTGTGAAGAAAATTTCCAAACAAAAAATTTGGTGTCTGGAAAATCTTCCTCAGTATTGTTCAGAGTGGCAATGAGACCTCTACCAGGAAAATACTCAAAACTCTCGACAGAAATGGAAGGAAGATCCTTCCCCACACAATGATCTACAATAGCCTTGCAACAAACAAAAAAGGCAAGTTCTTTCATAAGTAGAGCAAAACGTGTAAATCAATATTCAAGAGACAACAAGCACACCACTTCAATCATATTACAAGCAATTTCACATTTCAGACCAATAAACCCACTATGTATAGCTGTGTAGAACACTATAATAGAGTACTTTTCCCTCTTGAAATGGATGAATAGCATCTTCCACAACCTAATTGGAGGATTTAAAGAACGAAAGCTGTTTTCTTATTGGATGTCAAAGAACTTATAACAAAATATTGTTTAAATAGAGTGTGGTAGTGGTCTATTCACTCTCATGCGCAATTAAGTAAATTTTCTCGGAGACCCATGTTCAGGAAAACTATTCCCAAAGAAAAGGAACTCCAACATCATAGAGTTTACAACAGAATAGAGAAAAAGCAACCAGGGTTCTGCTCAGTACCAGGAGTGGACCATGGCCGTATTAATCATGGCATTGGTGTTCTAGTTTATCCCTATGCAATGCCTTTTTCTGCCACCTCTCACAATAACGCAGCAATCTTATTATAGGGGATTGATATACATGTCTAATGCACCAAATGGAGCTTTTCACTCTAGCACATTCTACAATGTTAGAAAATTACGATAGAGCACATAAACGAATCGGTAGATTTACAGATGTTCTCTTGTTACAGCCAACTAGCAATAAAGTAGGTGATGCTCATATGTGTCATATGTGGATGGACTTTTAATTAGAACTTGACTGTCAAACTAGACAATGAAAGAATATATTTTCTATCCACTCATGGTACTGAACAGAACCCTGGTTGTCTATATTCTTCCAATTATCTATCGAACACGATTCAAGCTGGACTAGCACTTATAGTGGTTCTTATGGTGAAAAAGGAAGAGTAGCACATTTAGGAAAAGCTAAAGAAGGAGACCGAGATAAGGCCAATGACTCGAAGGGTGCACACACCAAGCCATCGTTGAAGAAACGAACACACTGAATTAAGAAAAAAAGGTGAACTTTCTCGAATCAAAGCAGTACCCAGGATAAATTGTCCACAGCCTCTGCAATTAAGCGATGAAGCACCCCCACCTTCGAGTCCTCCGTGACCGTCGCCAGCAAATCCTTCTCCAAGGGTTTGCTTTTTCAAGTCGCGATTACTTGCAAAACCCAATCTAGCAAAATGCAAAATGCCCCCAAATTTCTTCAGCCATCTCTCTCAGCAACCACAAAACACAAGCTCAACTGAACGACAACGAAGAAAGAAACAAGACTCACCCGGCGATCAATCAAGCCAGCAAGGCGCGGTGGCTGGGGTTGTGTGGGCGCGAGCGGAGGTCCGACGACGGTGGTGGCTATGCACGACGGCACCACCGTGCGAGCGAGAGGAGGAGCTGCGAGCAGTGGGAGTGAGAATGCCGTGCGATTCGAGAGAGGAGACGTACAATTTGAGAGAGGAGAGGAGAGGGAGAAGAACTGAGGAGCCAGTTGGGTGGACTGAGGAGTTGGGATCTAATGGGTTTAAACGTCGACCCATTAACAACCCATTTATTTTAATTCTTTTAGCCTTAAACCCATTATGGGTGATTGAAAAAAAAACTCAACCCATTTATGACCCATTTAATATATAAATGAGTCATAAATGGGTACATGACCCATTTTGACAAGTCTATTCTAGAACACATCCTATGTTTTCTTCTTATGACAACTACTATTAAAACATGCATATCGTCGGAAAAGTGGTAAATATCTCTGGACATCTTTACTTTAGGTTCAAATATATATCGAATATCAGTTACAGGGAAACACAAAAATTTAAGGGAAAACGTGAGAGTACCTTTGCTACTGTTATTCTAGCAATACTTGTGTTCCCTAAGGTGTGTTGTATCTTTTGTCCGTTAGCCTTATTTGTGTCACTCAGCTTGTGCAATAAATTATATAAATAAATAACAAGGCTACCACAAATAGTCATTAACTGGTGATGAAAGTCTTTAATGTCAACAGGTCATATTGAAACAATGCTAGAATGAGATTCAAAAATTGACGAGATTTTTTTATTGATAACTTCTCGCTCTCTCCGACAGAATCTTCAAATGATGCAAGAATGATTGAGAGCTATCATAGTGAGCAGCTTTTAGATCACTTTTCTAGCATCATCTCCATTTAGAATTTAAGGAATGTAGAATCCATTTATCCACAGCTGGTACGAAAATAATCAAGCTTAAATTACAACAAAGAAATATTAAAAATGATGTTAAATTTATTTACAACATGAATATGGAATTTCACACTACCTCTACAATCCTAGTCATAGCATTTTCCGAGTTGTGAACAATGGTTGATTCTTGGCTCCTGACATCGTCCCCCAACAACATTCCCCGTCGCTTCTCATCGCAGACTAGCCTCGAGAGTTGCTGCGGCAACTCCCCTGTTTGGCCCTACTCTTTGGCCGAAGACACCGGCGGATTTTGTTCCCGATTGACGGTCCATCGCGGGTCCGTATCCTCGCTGGTGACATGCAGTCCGTAGCTGTCTCAGGACTACTCGGTCATTGGTTGCCATCGTAGCACTACCTCGGCAAGGTAAAGTTTGGAGCTTACGGCCGGAGAGTCCATGCCGTGAGATGTCCATCTTGGTTTGTCTCTGCGGTACGCGTTCTCCATAAACTTGTTGTCTTGTGATTGTGAATGGGAGACTCTGCTAGCTGGTGATGATGAATGGTATTGGTGTTGGTGTTGGAGTGAATGGTGGTCGGTAGTGGTTTTTCCCATGCCGCGGCGGCGGCGACCGACGGTGGTGGTTGATATCTGGAGACGGTGTGGTGCGGCGGTGGTAAATCTAGGTGGGCGTGGGGAAGCTGAGGTTAATCTAGTGTAATGTTACTTCGGGCCATGGCCAGAGTTTGGTGATTTGGGCTATTAGCTAAATTCGGGTTTAGAGTTTCAGGCTAAAATCATATTGTGTTGGGTTTGGATAAATTTGGGCTTGTTTCTTTAATGGGTTTTTCAATTGAGAAGTCATATAAGAGTCAATTAGGACCTGTTACCCAGATCTATGAGACTAGACCGCAGCCCATATTTGGATTGGGCCCAAAATGCCAGCCCGAGTTTCTATTATCGGAATTGAAAAATTAATAAGAAGTAT
This sequence comes from Corymbia maculata, assembly GCA_014182735.1. Taxonomy (NCBI): domain Eukaryota; kingdom Viridiplantae; phylum Streptophyta; class Magnoliopsida; order Myrtales; family Myrtaceae; genus Corymbia; species Corymbia maculata. Next base: position 8,289,725 of record CM024690.1, on the reverse strand, counting down.
TTTTTTTAATTCCAAAATTAGAAAATGGCTTAGGAAAATGCGTTATGATTAGATTGTCTGATTTTAGCTTCAGATTTAGCTTAGTTTCATCCCATTAGAGTCCATAGAAAAAAAATCTATTTCTTGCTTTTAATTTAGTGCAAATCATGCCTACTTGGTTGATCGATTGTTGACTTGTGTCCCCAATTACATGCTTAATTGTTCTTGCTTATAGATGTCTTGACTGCCTTTTAATTATGTGTATGCATGTTCTTCAGTTGTTAGTTTAGGCAGGAAAATAGAATCTAATTAGGAGTTAATGATATTAGCCTACTGCTTTGCGAACGCAAGTGGGAGTTAATAATCGTTATCTTTGATTAGTCAATCTCCAGTCGGATTAGGAGGTGAATGAATGAGGCTTATCCTGGATAGATTTTAGTCTTAAGCTTATGGGGATTCATGTGCCAAGGCTTAGAAATGAAGCCCTATATATTATTTACCCAACTTGTATTGGACTTTTTCTGTCACATGTACCTAGACGTCTTAAATACTCGGTTGTTTCGTTACTACACCACATTTCAATAACTTCTTTGTTAATTTCATTTTTAGGTAGTATTAGGTCTAGTTTAGAACCAAAAAATGAACCCTACAAGAATATATATATATATATATTATAATCATAATTCATAATTAAAATTGCTTGACCACTTGGATAACAACTTTTCAAGCTAATGGTATTGAAAAGACATTAATAGAAATATTAACGTAATCAAGTCCTCGAGCTAGAATCCCCAGTTGCATAAAAAGTGAGATGAACCTCCTGCATCTCATTTGGTTTCTAACTAACTCCAAATGGCTAGTGGCGATTCATGAAAATACTTAGGTTTAAAAGAACTAAAAAGCGAGAATTCGATGTCATGTGAGATATAGATTTGGGAGAATTTATGCCTAAATCTATGGGCCATTTGGCCCACATTTTGGGCAATACCTCTAAACTCATTCGGAAAACCTTCAAGGGGGTCATGATAAGTAGAAAAAAGTATTTAGTGGAAGTAGCGCTATATCGTTAAGCCAATTTGCTAATTCTAGTTGATAAGTTCTAATTACTCTAACATGTAGCTAAATTTGGCAATGCAGGTTAAAATATTTAGAAAATAGAACAGAAAAGAGATATTTGTTAAAATAAGGTTAGGAATGCAAAATAGTGTTTCATAGCTTATTTACAAATGATATGGACCTTGGGTATTTGAATACAAGGCGGTCATCAAAATACTGGGTACCATTGTTATTTTGTAGCTAATTTTTGTATATTAATCTATAATAGGAAATTCTAATACTTTTCACTTTCATTAGTAATCTCACTCTTTATGTGTTCACACGGCATGTTCATGGTTAAATTCTTCAATCAATCAAGGTCAAAGGCCTATCTTGCTCATGCACGAGAGAGTTGCTAAAGCTAAAGTTAAAATGGAAAGCTCAGAGGCAATAACATCATCAAGAAACGAGTATCAAGTATTCTCGAGCTTCTAAAAACCTAACACTCATTGTGAATTCAACAATTTTCTCTATTATAGCTCGACTGATGTTAACATATGTGTCTTTCAAGACATTGAAGAGTTCACTCTTGATTGAAGAGTCAATGCAACACTCCAGAGAGCAATCGACAACTACTCTAAGATGTGTTTTGGAGACTTTTATGGATAAGATTTTTTAAAGTTGTGAGTGGTAATTATAGTTCATTAGTAATTTGTTTAATGTTGTTCAACTTGAGGTTGATAATGTGCCTGGATTTGTGTTGTGAAAGTTGTGTAAAGAGGTCCTTTGCGGCAAATAGGGTGATGATATCCCACAAGTCTAGTAGGTTCTTGCAGGTTAATGGACTTTTTTAAGTGGACATGTTAAATATATATGAGCAAAATTTCATAGGTTCTTCTTATGAATGGGTTAATGCATGTTTATCGGAGCCTTCTCTTGGAGTATCATGTAGAGTTTTCTAGAATTGGGGCGTTCCAACGGTTTCACTATTTACCTTTTTTATTCAATAACAATTGGAGATGGAATTACATTACGCGCACTATTTGTAAAATTTTGCAGGCTAATCTTTTTTTTTCCCCCTGAAATTGAAAGTGCATTCATTCAAGGTCTTAGTACTGAGGAACAAGACGAACATGATTCAAAACATAACAAATTTCAAATTCCACATGAGGGTTGGGGAGGCTTAGACCCTTTTTGATGGGCTTTCACATAATTAGCTACTTGTTTGGCTTTAAGGAGCGGAAAGTGATTTAGGCTCTATTCATTTCACGGAAAATGCATTGACTAGGAAAAACATTCTGCATAAAGTGAAAAAAGTCTTCTGAAATTAGGGAAATTGTTTTCCACACTCACTATCTCTTATCTCACACCTCCTATTAGTCCCCACTTCTTTCTTCTAAAATAATCGAATATTTTATATTTTTTAATAAAATCGAATTTTTTATTTTATTTTATTTTATTTTTTCTATCTTTCTTTTTGCTTTTTTCTTCTTCTTCGGCCAGTCGCCAACCACACAACAATCAGCGACCAGCCACGGGCAAGTCGGCGAGTTTTGGTGAGGTCCAAAGCCGACAAGGTCGGAATGTCATCAGAGGCTGCGAGACTTAGGCCTCGCTAGATTGGCAACGCCCAAGCATCACCAGGAGGGGGTGAGGCCTGCGCCTCATAGATTGGCCAAGCCTCGAACTCGTTGATCCGTGTCTTGGTCCGTCGCCGAGCAACTGACCATTGCTAAGGCATGTGGCGATGGAGGAAGGAGCAGAAAGAAGAAGGAAGAAGGAGGAAGCCACGGAGAGAGAAAGGAGTAGGAAGAACAAGGAGGAGGGAAAAGAAAAACAACAAAGAAAAATAAAAATAAAAAATAAAAAAATCGATTTTTTAAATAAAAAATAATTAAAAATCCAATTTTTTAAGAGTTAAAATTAATTTTTTTGATAATTTTTTTCAAAAAATCAATTCAGATACGAACGGTGGAAAATATGAACATTATGGACATTTATTGCCTAGAGCATACATAAACAAGTGAAAGAAAGGGAAAGGCATGTGCTTTTTCAAGTGATTTTTGGTTTTGATTTGAGTAAGAGTTTTGACTTTTACGTGAATTGTCCATATGTGTCAAAACGATTTATTTTATTCTATAAAAAGAGAAATATTATGCAAATTTAAATAATCTAGAATGTTTCATAAATTTGAAGAAATAAAATGATATATTTTTATTTATCTTGATGGAAGAATCAATAGGTATTTTGAGAAGACTATTGAATCTTAGCCAAATTATAAAGAATGGAGCAATTTAATGATCTCTTGCTACACATTTTATTATTTTCAAAATCACGATTTAAAACAAGAAATGTCAACATCCATTTTTCCTGAACAGAGTATCTCAAGAGGTTTTCGACATTAACACAAGAAAGTTCCACAATAAAACGAAAGAGAAGAGTTGAAGACAAACAATTTACCAAAGAAAAAGGAAACATAAAAATGAGAAAAAATTAGTTTATTGATCAATTTTGCATTTTTGAGTGGAAAATCGGAACCTCGAAAAAAGATGCTGACACACGTGATTTTTTACCATTTCACGTGACCCCACGCGCAAGGGGATGCTAGCCACCTGCTCGGCAACCCATGCCATTACGGTGGTCCTTGGCAGTGAATGCCTGAAGACATCTCGGGCCGCGAGACCTGACGCCGAGGGCTGGCGGATCGCCCTTAAAGAGAAAGACACCATTAGAGATTTTAGATTCAGAGGGATGGGTTGGGATGGGTGGAGGAGGAGGATGGAGGGCATTCTTTTGCAAATTACAATACTCTATAATTCAACATAATATATAAAGAGGGAGAGAAAGAGAGAGGGTTCTATTCTTTTGCAAATTACAATACTGTTGTTTCGTACTTTAAGACCGAAGTCTCGCGACCGGGATCAGACGGTGGTGGAGGGCGGCGTTATCTGGGGATGGAGAAGGAGGGTGGTGGTGTCTGGGGGAGACATGATGTGGGGCAGCGTCCCCAGAAGGAAAGAAACAAAGAGAAGGAAGGAGGAAGGAAGGAACTGGAGAGGGGAAGTTTCGCGGGGTGTCCCTTTCAAGTTTGCAGGCTTGATTGGAATCCCATGTGATCGGTACTGGACGACATTTATTTAATAAATTTATGTACTATTTGTCAATATATTAAAAGGTCCTGAAAATCCTCATTTTCTCTCTTTCATATTAGTATATTCCAAAATATAGAAGGAAATCTGCTCGTGCAGAGAAAATATTCAGTGGTTAGCAATCACCACGTCATCGTCCTACGTGGCACGCATGTTCTTATGTGGCTCCACCGAAATGTCGACACGTGGCGTGTGAGTTGGACGGGCTGAAAAATCAAAAAGATTAAAATCGGTGCAGTTTTTCTCTCTCCTCTGGGCCGCAGTTTTTCTCTCTCCTCTGGCTACCGCAGAAAAAGTCAGATGAGCAATAAATGCTCAAAAACTCCCGCTCAAAAAAAACTCTCTCTCCTCTTTTCAATTTTCGGAGGACTCTGAAGAACGACGAAGACGCTTCTCTCGCTTTTCTCCAGCACGCCCCCACCGCCTCCGCGTCCGACTCCGCTCCGCCTCCCCCTCCCCCTCACCAAAAGCCCCGCCGGTCATCGCTGCTGCTGCTCAGATCCGCGTCGTCCCTCCCTCGCTTTCCTTTTTTAACCCCTTTCATCACTCTCTCTCTCTCTTTCTTTCGCTCGCTCGATTTCGCTCTTTTTCGAGCAATCAGAGGGGACGCGTACATGGGATTGAGCTCAAAACGCTCAGGACAAGGCATTGACGGAGCTGAAGGAGCGCGTGCGAGTCGCAATCGGCTCTTATAGAGCAGTCGTTCGATGCCCGCTACTCCCGCTCGGCGCGCGACGCCCTCGACGATTTGCCCGACAACTTCACCATCACCGACCCTTGCATCGGCGGCCACCCCATCGTCTTCGCCAGCCGCGGCTTCCTCAAGATGTCCGGCTACGCCCGGGACGAGGTAGTCGGCCGCAACGGCAGGATCTTCCAGGGCCCCTACACGGACCAGCGGTCGGTGATGGAGATTCGGGAGGCCATACGCGAGGAGTGGCCGATACAGATCAGTCTGCTCAACTACCGCAAGGACGGGACGCCGCTGTGGATGCTGCTCCACATGAGCCCCGTGTTCGATCAGGACGGCGGGGCGGTCGCGCATTTCGTGGCGGTCCAGGTGCCGATATCGGGGCGCTGGAGGCGGTCCTGCTCTGCTAATGGGAGGAATGGAGTGAACTTGTGTGAGGAGGTCGGTGGTGCGTTGAGGGATGTTGTGTTGGGCTCCTGTAGGAGGGAAGTGTGTTCGGACGGTCTGGCGGAATTGGGTCGTATTTCAGCCTTTGGTTCGGTTTTGGATTCGGATAGCAGAGGTGCGTGTTTGCTGAGAATTGAATTGTTCTTGTGTGCATTTACTTACTGCTAGTGTTGTAATTCGTTCTCTTGTAGTTCAGCACTCCAATATGCTTTGGCCGGGGGGTTAGTTTAGTGATGTTGTGGTTCCAGTCACCCAGACATGCTTTGCTAGTTTCATCATGTCCATTAGTTTGTGATGTTCGCCTGTTTAGTTTCATCATGACTTGGCCTCCTCCGTTAGTTGATACTGGGATGGGCTTAAGGGTTTTAGGTGGGTCATCTGTGGTTGTGTTTCAATGGCTGCTGTACCTTGCTATTTGCATAAACATCATTTTAATGTGTATGCTAATTCGAATCCATTGAGTTTATCTGAAATTGAAGTTTTATATCTGCGTCTAAGTTTAAGCCATGATGTTGCGCCATACTGTTTCTTGCATCTGACTTTCTCGATGGTTTCTTGACCACGATTCTTTTGAATGCCTGAGCGTCGATTCCCTTGTAAAGATATCATCACAGATTCATATGGTGGTATTTTCCCTGCATATCAGAATTTGAGTTTTTCATTGAAGAAAATTGTGGCTTCAATTTATTCATGTCTTAATTTCCTACTAGTTTCTGGCAAGTTTTCATGTGCTGCGTCTGACTATGACAGGAGTAGAGGCAGAAGAGCCTTGTGAGGCAAGTGATTCTGAGAAGCAAAGGGCCGCTTCTGCTATCAGTCAAATTATGTCGGTGCTTACTGACTACAGTAAATCAACTGGCAGACTGGTTTGTGGGGAAAGATGCTAATGTACCGGATCCAGTCCTCTCGGTTCATCCGTATTTATATCTCTTGGTAGAATCAAACAAAGCTTTGTATTGTGAGTTTTTACAAGTACCTAATTGTCTCAATTTCATTATCGCCTTCTCTTGTATCGACATTACTGATTCCTTCATTTTGGCTTTGCCGCAATATGTATGTCTTGCTTTCTAGAACTGATGTGAACTTACCAGACATGCCCATTGTTTATGCAAGCGACGCCTTTCTAAAATTGACAGGTGATTTAAATTCTTCAACAGATACACATTACGGTGTTTTTCAACATGATTAAGCTTGTGTCTGAATCTTCAGACTTATGCTAACTTCTATTGACTGTTCGCATAAAACCTTACATAGGATTTCGTACTCTAATCTCTGTTGGGTACTCTAGGCATGAAGTGTTGGGGCGGAACAGTCTGTGTTTGTTATTTGCATCTTGTGTGCAATGCAGCATGTGTTAATACTGAGACGGCAATGTATGTCTGCGGGGCAGAGCATGGTTTTGCATGCAGTAGTTCTGGTTACATTGACAATGTCTTGCTATGTTATAATGCCATACTTTGTAAATCTATGCTCATGAAATGACTAAATGACATCTTTAATTAATTAAGAAAAGAACAAGCTCAGTAAATCTCATTGAGATGAATTTGTGAATTATCGAGAGGGTGAATGACTCCATTCTGCTTAAAAATATTCATAGTTTCATTTATATATTGAAGTGATCTTAGTAATGGTTCCTGAAAATGAATTCTTAGTTTTTATTTCTTTTCTGTGTTTTCCATGATAGATCAGGAGTTCTTGCCATCAAATATAGTTGGTGTGCTGGAGCAACATTTATGCTTCTATGATAGACCTATGATTGATAGAAGTGCACAAACAACCTTAGTTGCTAAGTGCTGACGTACTCCTGGTCCTTTTTGATTTAAGATTTCACAGCTTTATGAATTTAACAATAAATAGAAAAATATGAAGCCTGAGATATTTGACTGCATGGAATGTTATTGTGAATCTGTTTTTTGGATCTTGCATGTGATGGTATCAGAATGGTGTTTGAAAGGAAGAATACTGTATTAAAGATATAATCATTAACACATAATACAAGACCTAGCGTAATTGTTGAACTTGGGGCTAGTCCTATCCATTGAAGGCCGGCAGTGGACACTTCTGGGTTATTTGGAAAGGAGACACTATAGCTTCTGTTTGTTATGTCTGTTATCTTGCGTCAGAAATATGATCTTGTTGTTATGCTTTGACCTGTGCTCCCTCCATCTCACTTTGTTTCTTTTTAGGTACTCTAAGGTGCTACCTTTCTCTAGCCCATTGTCTTGAGTAACTTTTAATTATTTTTTTGGGCAAATACTAGCTCTTAATTGACTTTGCTGATGCTTTCTAGAATTCATTAAATGCCCATGAAAAATCGAAGGCACATCCATCCAAGGGTCGCCTCAGGAAAGAACTTTCTAGGAGGCAAAGCCTTGCAGGTAGTTTTGCTAGCATTTGTATATGCAGTGAGATCCCACATGCTTGTTTGTATTGTTATGTCATATCTTGATTTTTTCCCCACTAGCTGCTGGCACATCATGGAATTCTGGAGTAAGGAGAAGCACCAGAATCAGGTCAAGACCTTTGGAATATTGGAAGGGCGAAAGATTATTATATGGTCGTGTGCATGAGAGTAAGGACCCCTCATATGCTTTTTTGAATTATATGAGGAAAATATTCTGGTCAGGAAGGTTGTTTATTATATGCTGTGTCAGAATTCTTTTTATAAGCAACTGAGTGTTTCCTTTTCTTCGCTTTACGTTCCCAATTTATTGTGTCCACTATCAAAAGTATTGGACTTGGGTTTTCTATTTCCCCAATTTTTAATGTCAGCTCCTGAAGACTGGTAAGCTAAAATGTTTTTAAAATGGTCTGATAAAGGTTTTAATAAGCTATTTCTGCAGAATCAGGTTGAAGTCAAATGTTTGTTACTGCATATTGATGATTTGCAACATGCCACTGAAAATTCACATACAAATAATCGTCTGTTAGGTTTATGGCAAGTGACAAGAGGCACTAGGTCGTGATTGTGCTATAAGAGCTGATCAATATTTTCCTGAGCAGTTCTATTTATCCTTATAAAGTTTACCATTGCATAAATTTATACAAGAATCCATATTACTACCTGCAACAAGCTATAGGAAGCTGTTTAAATTTTATGACTGCCATGAATAGATGTTCTGTTTAAATTTGACAAGCATCAGAAATTCATTTGACATGATAAATGCTGGTCATTGTTATAGAACTGTCAGAATCTTGGATTTTCTCCCTGTGATCCCTACTCTGCAGTATGGAAAACCTAATCCTTGGCCAATCTTGTTGCAGGTTTAGCCGCTGTAATTGGCAAAAACTATGTATCTCTTGGAAAGGCTGATGGAAAACCCACTATGAAGGTGAAGTCCTATGTTTCAGATAATTACAAGGAGCTTGTCGAACTAGCGTCTCTTCATTGAGATGCCATGTGCTCTGTACTCTTGTTTACGTCTTGTGAAACTTTTGTCATGACTGGTTTTCATATTGAACATAATTTGATGTTCAGTAAACTTAATCCCTGTATATAGTTCTGTCTCTTCAAGCTTGACTCTCCTTTTCACATCTTCGCTCACGGCCACATGTTGACATAATCTCTCAGACTGTAAACGTAGCCTAAAAGATTACTAGCAAAAACGCAATAAACAGGTGCCAAATTCTGTAATAGGATTCCTATACTTCATAGGGTTTGGAGGGTAGGAGATCTAAGGAGTCACCTGTTTAGATGGTTGAACAATGACCAATGAGCTTCAAAGAAACCAGGAGAGTGATCAGCTATGCCATATAAGGTCTAGGCATAGTGCCAATTAAGTTTGCGCGGTCTGGATGAAGGAAAGAATACAGGCCATTCTTGTTTGCTTCAAGGGATCTTCTTTTGCCTTCTCCTGGCTATGTCTTGTCGTAATTATCTCATATTCAGGCAGCAAAAAAATTTTTTACCTTTGGGAATGAGAATTACGGAATTCACATTTTCGGCTACCTATTTAGTCCTTGATGTTCAACAGTGTCCACTTGAAGATGTCAAACACAGGTCCTACTCCGACAGATTAATGTGAATCATTTTCCATACCTTGGTCCCAAGGAACAACCCAAAACAGCATATCCTTTGTATTCCATAAAGCATGCATCCTTTTTTTTTTTTTTTTTTCCTCCTGCTTTTTTATCAATCTTCTTGCTTTCCTGCCAAGGTCATTTTCCGTTGCATCTGGATGCATCACTTTGCTCTAATTCATTTTTGAGCCGGAAGCTTCCCCTTGCCATCGCCTCATCGACCATGTAATAAATGTCCAACACAAGTGGCATGGTTTGTCCTTTTTGAAGCATCGAGTTCGGGCACGTTGGGCCAACATTTGCTGTGTGTGGTGCCTTTGGTCACCAGTAAATGTTTCTTTTCTTTTTTTAGGTTAACCCCAACATAATTGAAAAAGGCAGAGTTTCACAGATGAAAGCTGGTGGGGTGTTCTATTTTAATTCTACAGAATTCAAAGTGGTTTGTAGAAAGTTTTTAGTCTCAATTGAACATATTCAAAGGTCACACCCAACGCAAGCACAAGGCCACAAGTCATGACCAGCAAAATGCAATTCATCCAAGGAATCCACTGAAGAAATACACCAGAAGCAAGCATGAATGAATGTACTTTATTTTGCTCCTTATCACAGTAAATGTATTTGAAAACCCTCCGCCACTATGCTAAAGTACTGAATATGCACAGTCGCACAATCATTAGTGCTCTCCGAATGAACTGTGTACCATCAAGGGAATGACGATAGACATTGTCCGATTTCAGAAGTTCACTTCGTTCTCAAGCAATGGAGCAGAACCTCTGTTAATTTTAGGTACATGTGCTGTTTTAGGTACATCCGCTCCACTTTTCTCCTTCCTCTCGTCCCGATCTGCTCCCTCACTGATGGGTTCTCAAGCAAAAACTGGAGGTCAAGGAGTGAGTGCTTTAGCTCCTCGCCAACCAGGAGGGTGAAGAAGTCCCGTTTCATTATGCTCGACAATCTCCTTTGTGCCTCCTGCATCAGTTCCGAGCACCTGCACTGTTCCAACTACGTAATGGCAAAAAGTTGTAACCATTTTGATCTCTCGGATGGATGCAGAGTGGAATATGAGGGGCACAGGCCGCATTTCTAGGGAGTGACACAGGAACTACTAAAAGTTGGGAAAACAGTTAAAGAGAAAGGAGATTTCCATGGATCAGTATCATCCCATCAGTATTGTTAGGGAAAGGATCTATGGATGCTATGCTTATGCAGACAAAGGAAAGAGAAATCTAGCAAGAGAGAACTAATTTCCAACTCGGAAACAGGTAACCCTTAAGAACTTATGTAGAACAGAAACGATCACTGAAACAATGTTCAACAAATATCCTGGACTGAGAAAATTGTTCTTACCGGAAGGCCAAATGCCATTGCTTCTATTGTCACTCTCCCAAATGTTTCTCCTATCCCCTGCTGGCCATTCAAAGAGTTAAAATATCAACCATAACCAGAAAAGGAGAAAATGAGACAAGATCTCCGAATATTGTGATTTGAAATTGTTTGGTTTAGCAGTTCTGATCAGCATTTCTCCACTTTTTGATTGTTTTTCTTAATTGCATCCAAAATTAGCTGATGGAAGTGGTTAGAGGCTAGCAATTTACAGAGGTGTCGCAGAAAGAACGTCAAGCTTATATGTATATATATTGTTTTCGTAGACATAATTTGGTTGCAAAAGTATGACAAAGTGAAGTGAGAACACAGCCTTCGGAGATGCCCAGCCAAGGAAGAACCATGAGATTAACCAAGACTGAGTGCAATATAGAAAGACCTGCAGGATTCCTTGATCACACACTGCCATTTTTTCAACTAGAAGCAAGCAATGAGTGAAAAACCAAAACGCCTTATATGGTTATTCAAATACTCGAAAGTCAAGCAGATTCAATATGAATATTCAGGGATAGAAGGATTGACCGGCATTAATGTCGAAACTTGTCCAAAATGAAATTGAAAGTCTCCCTCTCTGTATTTAAACAAAGAGGGGTGGTTCTGAAGGTTCCTTACCTGGGAGTTCATGACATAAGCATCAGCAGTTGAGTAAAGTGGAGCAACATGTGTAGTTGCTGGAGTCCATAGCACTGACTTTGATAAGTTTGAATGCAGGGATAAGAATCTCGACATTTTTTCAATATAGAGCAGTTTATTGCTTTTGGATCCCACTGAACCTATAAGTATCTTCAACGTATTGCTGTTCATTTTATTGTTTTCTGATGGTTCTTCTCTCCTCTTTATTCATTGACCACTCTCAAACAATGATAAAGTGGACAACCTTAAGTTCTTCATCTCTCTCTCATTCGTAGGACCAGAGGGGATAGATTGTTCCTTTGGCAATCCAATATTATTTGACTCCTCAAACAATGACCTTGAGTGATGCCCAGCAATCAAATTAAAATGTCCTCCTTGAAGTCTACTTGATTCTTGTGAGGAGTAATTTTCCATGACCAGATGTGCTGATTCAAGAAGCAAGAGCTGTCCTTTTCCCGGATTTATGCTACTCAAAGTTATCGCAAGCATGTCTTCATCTGTCAGTCCCATCTCCTTTCTAACAAAATTTCTCAGTTTCAGCCTTTTCTCTATCATCCTTTTGGGGGTCAAAGATAGTGTATTTAGAGAACAGGCAATCCCAGCTACAAAAGCTAATTCATCATTAACTGATAAGGGTACTATTGCTGGTGCTGATCTCAGTTTAATGTTCTCTTCTTCACACCAGGTTAGCCATTGTCTAGACTGTGACTTGGAAAGGAATACCAATGCTTTCGCTCTGTTCAGCACCATTCTCGACCGATTAAAGTACTCACGTCGATTTTCCATGATCCACCAAACAATTTGACTTGAACCAGTGGGGTATCAATTAGTATATTGTTCTGAAAGTAAATTCACCATTAAATTGACGCTTGTCTAAAGAGGAAGCATGGTAAATGATAAACTTCAAAGATATGCTGTATAAAATTATGCCTCGGCTCCTATCTAAAGTCAGCCTGGAAAAGCGCCAAAAGGACTACTCGATAATGCCACAAGTTAGGTTGCACAATTCAGTACCTCATATGCTTAACATATTGAAAGTGAAGGGGGAAGAAAATTATTTCTGATTGGATCAAATGGAGGTCTTTGATAGAGATATAAGAAGATAGGCACGAAATTCAAAGAACAAGAAACACTATACTCAACCATGATGATTTTCTCAATCTCGATTGGCTATTGCTAAGAACTGCTTACCAATCCATGATGCAGATACTGCCGATCCTGCAATGACAAGGTCGGCCTGCAGGGCAGCTTTGAAGCTTAGTTCTGCTCAGTCTTCAAGCACTCTGATCCTTCTCTGAGTGAGTTCCCGCATCAAACCACCCTTCTTGCTGAGGACCACTACTGACACGGTTGATTCTACATGACTTCACCACTCCTTCAATATTCCCGTTGCCACCAAAAGACCCAATTGACAGAACAAATAGGAAATTTCCTCTTCTCACGACAAAAATCTGTCTTCAGCACAAACCAAATAAAAGATCTAATCATCTTTACAATGCAAGTGCACTCCAAACTGAAGATACCTTAAAAAATTCATAATCTTTGGATACTAAATAAATTGGAAGGTAAGAGTTTCTTAAAAATTGTCATTTTGCGCCACAGTTCTCTAAACATCACCCATTGAACACAAACCCAACCCCTAAGGACCTACATCCTTCTGCATTCTTGAGAGAGGAATAAGCAATCTCGACCCAATTCACCATTCACTTGTCTTAAAATCCAATAGAAAAGAAGAGAAAAAGGCCACTGCCATCTACACTAGATAGACACAGACCTGAAATAGAGTTGATGAGTCCGTATCCATCCCATTTAAGAATCTACAGTTCCGCCCCAACACTTCATGCCTAGAGTACCCAACAGAGATTAGAGTACGAAATCCTATGTAAGGTTTTATGCGAACAGTCAATAGAAGTTAGCATAAGTCTGAAGATTCAGACACAAGCTTAATCATGTTGAAAAACACCGTAATGTGTATCTGTTGAAGAATTTAAATCACCTGTCAATTTTAGAAAGGCGTCGCTTGCATAAACAATGGGCATGTCTGGTAAGTTCACATCAGTTCTAGAAAGCAAGACATACATATTGCGGCAAAGCCAAAATGAAGGAATCAGTAATGTCGATACAAGAGAAGGCGATAATGAAATTGAGACAATTAGGTACTTGTAAAAACTCACAATACAAAGCTTTGTTTGATTCTACCAAGAGATATAAATACGGATGAACCGAGAGGACTGGATCCGGTACATTAGCATCTTTCCCCACAAACCAGTCTGCCAGTTGATTTACTGTAGTCAGTAAGCACCGACATAATTTGACTGATAGCAGAAGCGGCCCTTTGCTTCTCAGAATCACTTGCCTCACAAGGCTCTTCTGCCTCTACTCCTGTCATAGTCAGACGCAGCGCATGAAAACTTGCCAGAAACTAGTAGGAAATTAAGACATGAATAAATTGAAGCCACAATTTTCTTCAATGAAAAACTCAAATTCTGATATGCAGGGAAAATACCACCATATGAATCTGTGATGATATCTTTACAAGGGAATCGACGCTCAGGCATTCAAAAGAATCGTGGTCAAGAAACCATCGAGAAAGTCCAGATGCAAGAAACAGTATGGCGCAACATCATGGCTTAAACTTAGACGCAGATATAAAACTTCAATTTCAGATAAACTCAATGGATTCGAATTAGCATACACATTAAAATGATGTTTATGCAAATAGCAAGGTACAGCAGCCATTGAAACACAACCACAGATGACCCACCTAAAACCCTTAAGCCCATCCCAGTATCAACTAACGGAGGAGGCCAAGTCATGATGAAACTAAACAGGCGAACATCACAAACTAATGGACATGATGAAACTAGCAAAGCATGTCTGGGTGACTGGAACCACAACATCACTAAACTAACCCCCCGGCCAAAGCATATTGGAGTGCTGAACTACAAGAGAACGAATTACAACACTAGCAGTAAGTAAATGCACACAAGAACAATTCAATTCTCAGCAAACACGCACCTCTGCTATCCGAATCCAAAACCGAACCAAAGGCTGAAATACGACCCAATTCCGCCAGACCGTCCGAACACACTTCCCTCCTACAGGAGCCCAACACAACATCCCTCAACGCACCACCGACCTCCTCACACAAGTTCACTCCATTCCTCCCATTAGCAGAGCAGGACCGCCTCCAGCGCCCCGATATCGGCACCTGGACCGCCACGAAATGCGCGACCGCCCCGCCGTCCTGATCGAACACGGGGCTCATGTGGAGCAGCATCCACAGCGGCGTCCCGTCCTTGCGGTAGTTGAGCAGACTGATCTGTATCGGCCACTCCTCGCGTATGGCCTCCCGAATCTCCATCACCGACCGCTGGTCCGTGTAGGGGCCCTGGAAGATCCTGCCGTTGCGGCCGACTACCTCGTCCCGGGCGTAGCCGGACATCTTGAGGAAGCCGCGGCTGGCGAAGACGATGGGGTGGCCGCCGATGCAAGGGTCGGTGATGGTGAAGTTGTCGGGCAAATCGTCGAGGGCGTCGCGCGCCGAGCGGGAGTAGCGGGCATCGAACGACTGCTCTATAAGAGCCGATTGCGACTCGCACGCGCTCCTTCAGCTCCGTCAATGCCTTGTCCTGAGCGTTTTGAGCTCAATCCCATGTACGCGTCCCCTCTGATTGCTCGAAAAAGAGCGAAATCGAGCGAGCGAAAGAAAGAGAGAGAGAGAGAGAGTGATGAAAGGGGGTTAAAAAAGGAAAGCGAGGGAGGGACGACGCGGATCTGAGCAGCAGCAGCGATGACCGGCGGGGGCTTTTGGTGAGGGGGAGGGGGAGGCGGAGCGGAGTCGGACGCGGAGGCGGTGGGGGCGTGCTGGAGAAAAGCGAGAGAAGCGTCTTCGTCGTTCTTCAGAGTCCTCCGAAAATTGAAAAGAGGAGAGAGAGTTTTTTTTGAGCGGGAGTTTTTGAGCATTTATTGCTCATCTGACTTTTTCTGGGGTAGCCAGAGGAGAGAGAAGAACTGCGGCCCAGAGGAGAGAGAAAAACTGCACCGATTTTAATCTTTTTGATTTTTTCAGCCCGTCCAACTCACACGCCACGTGTCGACATTTCGGTGGAGCCACATAAGAACATGCGTGCCACGTAGGACGATGACGTGGTGATTGCTAACCACTGAATATTTTCTCGCTCGTGCATGAGGCCGTACACTACGGAGCGTGTTAATGATGCCTGCAGTGGGGCCCACGTCCTCCCAATTACACGGCTGGAGGGGCTATGCACTGTGCATACAGCTGGAGGGCCGATTCTCAGATCGCTTGGAAGACTTGTGAAGACTTTCGAAGTCTTCAAGCTCCGTTTTCCTCACTCGACCCGACACCACTTTATTTAAGGCCTAGGGTTTTTCCGTGTGTAGACCGGAGCAGGGCACGACCTTCCTCGTAAACCCAGAGATCGACATCCCCCGATCGTCCCTAGCGACTCCGGCAACCGACCCCTCCGACGAATTGGCTAGCCAGTACCAGGAGCCACCGATACTCATCTTCACGAAGCCCTTTCTCGGCAGCGACCACGGACACGGTACGATTCTTGTCTGACTTACTCTGGATTTTCCCTGAAGAGGTGGGTTTTGACGAAATCCTTGCTCAGAATGAGTGCGTTGTCCACAATCGAGGCCGGATCTGGTCGTCGGGACTGAAATACCCATTTTTTATGTTGTTGCGTTCCTTCCTGTGTAATTGGACCAAAAGTCTCCCTGATCAGCTTCTTAACAAGAGTGGACAGACAAGTGGATTTATGAAAAAGATCGCGGGCTAATCACAAACCGTTCCAAAAATTTAAGTTTTTTTAGAAGAATCCGTGATTTAGTATTTGATTTCATGATACTAATTATTGTACATGTTTATTTGTATATGTTTGAATAGACTTTTATTTTTGAGTTTTTGATGTTCTTAAGTCTTGCTGAGCGAGTTTGTTGATTGTTGGTCCTTTCCAGTTTCCTAGATTCACATATAATGTTTCACAATCTTTTGAAAAAAATTTAATATTGTTTCTAATATTGGCAAAATTGAAAAGGGTACATTCTTTGCTTAGAAAATGCATATAACGCATCCATCAACTAATCTCTCAACCTTTTGTTTTTCGCAAAAAGTCGTAATAGAATTTCATGAGTGGAGAGGCAAAAGCAGTGTTATATAAGCGTTTCAGAGCGCTGACTTACAAAGGATATGGATCATTGAGGGTTTGAATATAATACGATTATCTAAATGCTTGCCTTTTTTTTTTATTGTTATTTAGTAACTGAATTTATATGTCGATAATCTCACTAATGATATTCACGCGATATGTTCGTGGTTGAAACCTTCAGTTAACCAAGGACAAAGACCTGGAGAGAGCTGCTAAAGCTAAAGTTAAAATGGAAAGCTCAAAGGCAGGAACATCATCAGGAAGCGAGTATCAAGTGTTCCTGAGTTTCAGAGGACCTGACACTCGTAGAGGATTTACCGACTGCCTCTACCATAGCTTGACCGATGCTGGCATTTGCGTCTTTCGAGATGATGAAGAGCTCCGTGTTGGTAAAAGAATCGATGGGGCGCTCCAAAGAGCGATTGACAACTCTAGGATCTACATCCCCATCTTCTCGCGAAACTACGCTTCGAGCCAATGGTGTCTACGCGAGCTCGTGCAGATTGTGGAGAATACCTCTAAGTCGAATGGGGATAAAGAGATCCTACCTATTTTCTTCGACGCGAAACCTGAGGATGTTAAGTTGAAAACCCCATCGTATCACGATGCCATTCTCAAGCTGAAGCGTGAGAAGAAGTTGAGCACTAAACAAGTAAATTCCTGGAGAAAAGCTTTGGAGAACGTTGGTGCAATAAAGGGATGGGAAGTCAAGAAATACGATGGGTGAGCTCGCTGCATTATAAGATCCTTATTTTTCCCTAATATTTTTTTTCCTATTTGCAAAAATTAAGTAAATAATTCATAGATATAAGCAACATATTTGATGTGGGTAGGAGGAGAGAATTCAAAAACATAAAAATCATGCTAGAGCTACTAAAATTGTTAGTGTTCTTGATTTCACTAGAGGCACTATCATATGTCTATTTTTAATGAAGAAATAAAAAATAGAAACGAACACTCTTTTTTCCTTTCTTTGATGGTCTATATAAATTTTGTTTCCCTTTTCACCTCTGTCGTTTAGTAAGCAACTCTTAGTAAAATTCTAATGCTTCTAGAACTACTACTCAAAACTTAAAAACATAGATATATCACCACAATTGATGTGGGACTTCCACTAATGATACTAAATGTGTAAAAAAAAAAGTGAAATTGCTGGAGAAAAGGCATTTTATATAATGGGTGACAAAGTGGAATAATTGAGTACCATGCACGTTATTGTCTAATAATTTGATCTCTCAATTAATACATCATACATTTCTCCTCCTGAACTTACGATGTCCCACTTCTAAGGTTGTCCCATGAATATAACTGATAAAATGCTAATTTGTGATGCATAAATAGTTGTACATTTACCTTGCACAAACAAGATTAACATAATTTGAAGATTGCTAATCACATGTTGCAATCAAGTCAATTTTCAGGTGTCATGACACAATGCGACACGCGGCAACTAGCAATGTGCATGAAAAGCACATTTGAAAGTGACGTAGATTGATATTTTTGATGGTTACATAGAATTAGCCAAAAAAATCAAATTCAAAATCCTTCAGGGTCGATCCCATCTATCTCGTCAAAATGTTTGTGTTATGCATGCTTGGTGTTATTTTGGAACTTTACAGGATCAAGTACACGTAAGGTTTGCACAACAAATCAAATGACAAATGTTAAGTTATCAAAAGCGATAGCTAAGAAAATCTTACATTCAATATGAAATTTGAGAAGACACATCTTGAATGTTGATGTCCCATTAGTTATCGAATTATTGTGCAGTTAAGCAGATGCAATTGAGTAACATCAACTCCTAGGAAACAAACAAAATAAAAAAACGAGAATCCGTTGAAGTTTGATGGAATTGAATCACGAATAAAATTTAATTGCTAGAATTTATTTTTTTTCCCGCAATTTTCCCCTATTGAATGGTTTTCTTTCATGACAGCCATGGCAAACTAATCAAGCTCGTCGTTGAGAAGGTTGTGGTCAAGTTGAAGATAAAGCAAAAGTCTGTGACTAAACATTTACTTGGGATTGATGATCGAGTGGAAAATGTAACAAATTTGTTAGACATAGACTCTGGAGGTGTGCAGCTCATTCAAATTCATGGCATGGGGGGTATCGGTAAAACGACTCTCGCAAAGGTCGTGTTCAATCAACTTTTAAAGTACTTCGGAAAGTGTTGTTGCTTCCTTGAAAATGTTCGAGAAAAGTTGTCAAGAGCTGAGGGCTTGGTTGAATTGCAAAAGAAGTTATTATCTGAAGTAGGAAATGTCGCAGGAATAGGAAGTAGCGATGACCCTGAATATCTAATGAAGAGGATCGAAGAAACACTTCACAATAAGAAGGTCCTCATCGTACTAGATGACATTGATAAAAGCGAACAAGTGGAAAAATTAGTTGGAAAAGGTGCTTTGTGTTCAGGGACTAGAGTAGTGATTACTACTAGAAACAAGGATGTTTTGCAAATCAATGGACTTGAGTACCCAATATTACTTTATGAAATGAAGGTGATGAGTTATGATCATGCGCTTGAGCTCTTCAGCAGACATGCAT
Organism: Corymbia maculata; assembly: GCA_014182735.1. Taxonomy (NCBI): domain Eukaryota; kingdom Viridiplantae; phylum Streptophyta; class Magnoliopsida; order Myrtales; family Myrtaceae; genus Corymbia; species Corymbia maculata. The sequence continues at coordinate 8,270,664 of CM024690.1, read as the reverse complement.
TTAATGAGGACTCTCCTTCGAATGATTGCTTTGATATTTCAAAGGAAATTGTACATGCTACCGGAAAACTTCCCTTGACTATTGAAGTAATTGGTTCATTGCTGAAAAATAAAACACAAGAACTATGGAAAGAAAACTTGGAGAAGTTACGCAAAGCACCTCCAGAGAGTGTTTTCGAGAAGTTGAAAATTAGCTATAATGCATTGACTTCTGAGCAACAAGAAATTTTTCTGGATATTGCATGCTTTTTCATTGGTAAGGAAAAGACAAATGCAATTTATATGTGGAACGATTGTGATTTTTTCCCATATAGTGGAATTGCTGTCCTCGAAAACATGTCCTTGATAAAGATTGGAGAGGGCAATAGGTTTCTAATGCACGATCAACTAAGAGATCTCGGAAGGGAAATTGTTCGTAAGGAAAGTCCGAATCCTGAAAAGCGTAGTAGGTTATGGACTAAAGAGGAAGTCCTCAATACAATAAGGACAGATAAGGTAGAGTGCTTCAGGAGAGAACTAATAGATTCTCTTTTATCTGTCTTTTCCTTTAGGAAATAGAATACTGATAACCACTCATTTCTTGCTTTCATTTGCAGATAAAGAACAACGTTCAAGCAATGGAACTTCATTATGGATTCCCTATCATAAGTAAAGATATTTCTGAAGAAGTCTTTATCAGAAGTGAAGATATTAGAAAGTTCAAAAATTTGAGATTCCTTAGTTTACAGTACGGAACCTTTGTTGGTGACCTGATGGATTGTTTTCCCAAATTAAGATGGATTTGTTGGAAATATCCTTCTTTGCCGACCGAGCTGATCAACATGCGCTTAAATAATGTAGTCATTCTTGAATTTTCTGGAATGAGCTTTATAGAGGATTGGAAATTTTGGAGCTTAATAAAGGTGCGTCATATGCTTATTTCTATTCTCTGTCCTTGAAAACAACATTTGAACTACTCTTCCATTAGATAATGCATTCACTTTACAGGAGGCAAGCAAATTGAAAGTTCTTCGTGTTGAGAAATGTGATGGCATTACAAGAATACTAGACTTATCAAGATGCTCAACTTTAGAGAGGCTGACTTTTTTCCATTGCACCAAATTAAGGAAGATTGACAGCTCTATTGGGCAGTTACGGCATCTGATAGAGTTAAAGTTTGAGAGTTGCTTTCAGCTTGAAGGTTTGCCTGAAGAAATTGAGGACCTACAGAAGCTAGAGCACTTATGTTTAACGAGGTGTAGTGAAATAATGGGACTACCGAATTCCATATTTAAGTTGGAATCATTACGGGAGTTGCAACTTTCAATTGGAGGTCCAGTGGAGTTACCGGATGCTATCAGAAAGCTTGAGAAATTGGAAGTGCTTCAGGTTGAAGGACGTTTGAAAGGTCAACTTCCTTCTGAAATTGGCTTGCTTCCTCAGCTGCAAAAACTGGTGTTAAAATGGTGTGATGAAATTCAAGAGTTGCCGGCACTCCCAATAAGTTTAACCCATTTGGCAGTGTCATCTACATCAATGCAGGTTGTCCCAAACCTCTCAAACTTGACTAAGTTGGTTGAGTTGGATCTAAATGACGGCTCCAAAACTAGCAAACTAGATAGAATTCATACTGGTGACTTAAGGTGGATCGGCAAATTATCCAATCTGGAACGGTTGACATTGTGTCTTCTCCGTGTCCCTGCTCCCACTGAGTTGGCTCTCCTTCCTCGGCTTAACCAACTCTGTTTATCTGGATTGGACTTGCAACCCTCCACCCAGGTTCCCTCTTCTCTATTAGATCTAACCCTTGAGAATTTCAATTCAATCGCATTACTCTCCTCCGACTTAAAGAATTTGTCACATTTAAGGCTCGAGGGCTCTCAAATGCAAGCTATTCAACTTGACGGGCATCAGCTTCCAAATTTAACGGAACTTTATCTTTATGAATGTGGACCCCTCGAGAGATTCGTGCTATCCAGCATGCGGAAGCTGAAAGGGTTCCACGTGAGATGGTGCCCAAAACTATATGAGATCCACATCGCTGGAAAGTTGGAATCGTTGGAGTTTTTGGATATCGGATTGTGCGAGTCCTTCGGAAGGTTCGTGTACGATGACATGCCTTGGGAATCTTCTCATGAATCTACACTATTCCTTGCATCGGGAGTCTTCAATAAGTTGGAGTATCTCCGGCTGGAGCATTGCTTTAATATACTCAGTATTCAAATTGTTGATATGTCAGAATCGTTGGAAGGTTTGATACTTACTTGTCATCATTTGCGTAGTCTTGGTGGTTTGTCAAACTCAAAGAATCTCAAGTACTTGATTCTATTTAACTGCCCTGAGCTACGGATTGTCGAGGGTGTCGACGAGTTGGAGTTTTTGGACAGTTTATCACTTACCCTCTGCACATCGTTGAAAAATTTGATTGATGTATCGGCCACCCAATTGCCAAATGATTGCCGCTTAAGAATCAACCACTGCCCAAAATTACGTGGGGCTAAGCGAGGATTTGAGGGCTCCATCCAACGTTTCAAGCATTATAAGGTGAGTCAGAAAAGCCATTCACAAACATGAATTAAACTTTAGGCAGACTTATAATAACTGAGGAAAATCAAAAAATTATTATCTTACAAACATGAATTAAAAGCCAGTAGACGTATGTGATGCTTTGTCTTTCTCTTTTCTTTTTTTTTCTTTTTTCCTTTTTCTGTATATGATAAATTACACGGTTGCATTAAGAGCAATTCAGTTTTTATCACAAATATTTGGAAAAGCTTCATATCGTAATAATTGCTTAGAGCCTATTATTAAAAATGTTTTCTCAAATGGCTTTACTTGGCATTTTCTCTACGAAAAATACTTCACTTTCTTGTTTATTTCTTATTTAATATCAATCATTATGAAGATGAATTCTGTGATTTGCAATATTTATAGTGAGGATAGAACATCAAAGGAATAAGTCCTAAAACTTGTCAATTTATTACAATCAAATCCTTTTTTGACAATTTGGCTAAGGAAAATACTGATGACACAGTTTTTATTCATTTCACTCTTCTACGTGGTATAGAGTTCAAAAGAAAAAGGCCTGTGTGCAAAACTGTCTGTCGTTTAAGGTTTGCCCCAAATTTCCAAGCCCTAATTGAGCTTCCTTCTACAGTTTTCTTTGCTTCTCCTTATTCGTGGAGTTCTCTTCTCAAGTTCTTCTCACCTTTTCGTCGGACTTTCTCGTCCATAGTGTACTTCTTGTTCGTCGAGTCCGCTGCTTATTTGTCGATCCTGCTGTGCTTCGTTCGAGTGTCTCCCCTCTTCTTCGTCGAGTCCCCAAATTTCCTCTTCCTTCGAGGGCGACAGCGTCGAGTCCTCGCGCAAGAGTTCGATGAGGCCGATGGTGATGTCGAGTCCTTTTTGTCCGAGCCCGTGAACGATGGTGTTATAAGCCACTACGTCGAGCTTAGTACCCTTGCTTGTACTTTGCTTTTGTTCTGATGGAGATATGTGAACTCATTTGAGGTGTTTTATCTTGTGGATTGAATAGGTCTGTAGTTTGGGAATGATGTCAATGAGTATATGCACGAACACAGGAAGTTCTTGCGATCTTACTAGTCTTAGCAAATAGAAAGATTAGGTTAATTAAGGTGGGAGCAACTATATTTAATGCTCAATTTCGTGATTCTCTGCTTTGGAAACATGCTAAAAAAATGTAGGGATTTGGCTTGATTATCATGTATACAGCCCTTGGAAATTTCCTGAGGATTCAATTTCAAATTATTATGAATACATCTTTCGGCCTATGGAATCGAAATAAATGTGTCATCTTCACTTAAAGTGCTATTTGTTCACTTAGAATCTCCGGAATATCCAATGAATTTACGATTTATTTAATATTTTCTTTGGGATATTTTAAACTTAGCGCTTGAACTAGCGTACATACTTTATTTGATGATCCAAAGTGCTATTTATTTTTGGAGTTCCACTTTTCAAGGACAAGCTGGTCTGAGGTGCCGAGTCTGCTACTTGTAGAGGACCATTCATGCTATGGGTGAAAAAAGCACGTTTTCAGTGTTACAATCATCAGCATTAAATGGTTGACTTAGGGAAGATGGTATTTGTTTTTCTTCTTTCATGTTGCCAAATTTGTTGCTTGGAGCCCTTCAGGCAATGAAACAAAAACCTGGATAAGATGTGTTTGTTCATGAGTCTTGAAATTGGTCTAGTCAGTTCTTTGTCAAATCGAATTTGAGTAGGGCCAACATGTGGTAATTAGGTGTCCTTCCTCTGGTGAGGCTGTGAAAATGGTGATATACAATGCCATGGGTTTGCTAATGTCTCCAGTTTTTGCAGGGGGGAGAAAGTGTGCCGACTGCATTAACAGACCGATTGATGCTTGAAGAGGGCAGCCCACAAGGACAAATCTACGTACCAGGAAGTATGACTAGAGAAGAACTCCTGGCTCTAGTTAAGGTAACTTCCTGTCAGTAGACTAGCCGTATGGAAGTTTGAACACTTGGTTTGGTTGCATTCAGTTGGACCATACTGAAGTTTAAATACTTGGTTTGTTAGTACTCCTCCTGACAGCAAGATGGTGGAATATACTTGGTTTATCAGTGGGGACTGTACTGAAGTTTAAATACTTGGTTTTTCAGAGTTTGCCACAGAATCCCTTTTTTGATCTAGATCAAAAAGAAGAAGAAGAAGAAGATGAAGAAGAAGAAGAAGAAGAAGACCATGATATTGGCGAGCAAAGAGCGGCCCTACAACAGCTGCTTTCGGCAGAGCGACGGCGATCTGCGTAACTCGTTGGGGAGCATGAGCTTCAGCAAAGCAACACGGCTGTCAAGGGAGGACGAGGCGATGTCGAGGCCAGCGCTGTCCACTTTCAGGGCCAAGTAGGAGGAGATCAAGAGGAAGAAGATTATTCACGAGGTACGCAACATGAAATCCCCACATGAAAATGGTTTACTTTGGGGCTTTTCTTTTCAATGTTCTGGTAATAGCAAATAAGAGGTGAGGGGTTTTTGTGGTTATACTCATGGAGAGTTTTTTGTTATGTTATTTTGGGGAATGAACAGCAAAACGGCAGCGAACAGGACGTGGCAAGGATAAAGCTGCCGAGGAATAAGAGACGGGGTGGTGAAGCAGATGAGGCGCGGCATTGTGTTGCTTCTTCAGTCTGGTCAGGACGCCACTGCTCGTGTACATCTAGTTCTTCCACTACGATTTGCTTTTGGTTATTGCATTGGCAGTTGGTGTGGCTTTTTGCATTGGACAGAATTCATGTCTGTGTTGAGAGAAATTGGTCTTGAGAAAAAGGGTTACTCTCAAATGTCCTGTGACTTTTTACCGTCTAATATATAATTAGAATGCTTTGGGAGTGCTGAACTTGAAATAGTCATTGATTTTTTATTGCATTCAGTCATTTGTATCATCCGGTATTAAAAAATTCATATTCGGATGAACTTTTAAGATTTTGCATCTGCATCTTATTTGATCCATGAAATGCTCTATACATATTATGGACTTCTAGAAGACTTAACATTCAAGTAGGAATGCTTTTATATCCAAATCATTCACCCAAGACTTTGGCATTCCGATGGACAGGACTGGTAAAAACATATTATGGACCTACCTAAAAAGCCTAAAGGTGACTTGATATGTGACTTGATACATTGAATTGGACCTACAAAATGACATAGTATTATGGAAAATGCTTTCTAATGTGGATGAGAGCCTGTGTGCGTGAAATTGACGACCGCAAATCCAAGCCAAGGGACTCGACAATAGCAAAGCGGAATCCCAAGCTGTACGTATGCACCCATTCGATGGTTTCAATGACGATTGAAAAAAAGAAAAAAACTAATGTATTCAGCACAAACAAGAACGAGTATTTCCCACATGTCTGCAAATACACTGAGATACGAAAGTGTTATTGAAAATCATGTATTTGTCTTTAGTGTTGAAGTACACAAGTAATTAAACCTTTGATAAACCGTTGGCCAGAGGAAAAGAAAACGATGAGACTTCATTTTATTCCTCCTACTTTGACCATTCAAGTTCAAATCTTTAATCACTGTTTATGCTTTTCAACAGGCAATTCATGGATATATCTTACCATTAGACTATTACATTAGGCCAAAGTTGCTAAGTTCACTAGATTTTTTGTAACAGAATGAGAAGGAATCAAAATTCTCCAATAAGAACGGTAAGAACCATGAAAGCTTCTTGTCAGATTGCCAAACAGCCAACAACTTTCCACTAGAATATCTAGTTTTCAGTAGTAAAGCAACTCTTGAAGCGTGAAGCATGAACAAGTATTGAAGATGAGGGAAATAGAATCCTGGTTCAACCTATCACGAATGTACACATTCACCTCAATAAACTATGGAAGGCTTAGAAACTTCCCACCAACTCTTGCATTAGACACAACCAGCACAATGACACAATAACTCCATAGAATCACTGACAATTGATATATCATATTTTCTTTCTTAACCCGTGCGAGCTCCTCCTTTCAACATCTCGTACTTTGCCCTTTGTGTCTTAATTTCAGCTAGAAGTTAGCTCCCGTCAACCTTGTTCCATCTCGATTGGCTTAATTCACACAATGCTTGATTCCTCTTAAGGAAGTAGACTATCATGTCTCTTGCTTGATCTGGTGTGTTCTCAACACACCACTTACCACAACCATAAAACTATTTTTCCTTGTCTTTGCCATGAGAATTGGTGATCAAAGACCACAAGAGCAATTAAGCTCCGAGTTGACCTCCTTAGAAGTTACACCACTTGATTTAGACATTGGCTCTCTCAATCTTCTGGCCACCATTATTTAATTTGGCAATTGAAGGTTCTACTAAATGCAACAAAAGCACCAGATGAACGCAACAGAAGAAACATATATTGACTATCAAGGTTATATCATAATTCTACTAGGAGCTTCTTCACGACAACATAGACAATGCAAAGCAAGAGAAAAAGCATCCGAATAAGAAAGAAGTGGACTTTGTTGTTGGAAGAAGAATGATTGATTCACAGACGTCATCATGTATAGCCTCCTGATCACAAGAGCATAGAAGAAATTGGTGACATTTAAGAGCAAAGTGTTAGCCACGTTACAACTCAAGTCATGCGAAGATGAAGTGTAACTCCCGTTTTGGAATGATTCTACATCAGTGATTCCCAAAAGACAAGAACATAAGAGGAAGACAGACATATGCAAGCCTCGCCAAGGAGCTGCCATGAAAAACAGGTTTTCTTTTTTGTTTCCCAAGTGTTGTCTCATGATGTATAAAGCAAATCAGAACTGGAGTTAAGGAAAGAGTGGACAACACGATAATGATGAATGCAATTAGAGATCATGACACCAATAGAAAAATACCCATAGCACGGGATGCTCACTGAGGATCGAGTCCTGTTATTCAAGACTAGGAATGACCGAACAACAGCAGCCGCTTACCAGCAGAATGAACTAAGAAGGAAAGAACTAAGCTTGTTACATCTCCTTATATCAAGTCTCAAACATTGACCTGACCCCCAAAATTAATTCACATACCTCCATCGGGACGAAAGCAAGATACAAGAAAGGGGATTAAGCTCGATGCAGTGGCCTATAACACCTTCGTTCACGCCATCGGGTTCCCTGGCCTCATCAAGTGAGTACTTGACGTCATCGTGCTCGAATGAAGAGGAAACTTGGGATCTCGATGAAGACGAAGGAGGTACTTGGATGGAGAATAGGAGGATCGACAAATAAGAAGGGGAGAATTGCCAAAAAGTCCTAAACCTATTGCGGTTGTGCCATTTCAGTCCTAAACCTTTTGCGATTGTGCCAATTGAGTCCATCCGGCCAAATTTGGCCGGCGGGAGCCGCGTGGACGCCCGGCCGCGCGGGCGACAATATTTTAATAATTTTTTTTTTTTTTTTGATTTTTTATTATTTTCCGAATTTTTTTATTGTTTTTAAAAAAATTTCTATTTTTCTTTTTTTTTTTTCTCCCCCCCTCCCCCCGCCGGCGGCGGTGGTCTGGCCACCCCGCCGAAGAGGCTACCGCCCACCGCGCGAGGGCCGCAAAGCCCTCGCCGGCGACCTCGCCCAAACCGGGGGCCGTCGGCGAGGGTCGCGGCCCGGCTCGCCCAGATCCGGGCGAGGCCGGCCGCGGCGAGGCGGCTTCGCCCGATCCGGGCGGCCGGCCGCGGCGAGGCGCCTTCGCCCGATCGGGCGAAGCCGCCGCGGCGAGGCACCTTCGCCCGATCCGGGCGAGGCCGGCCTCGCCATGGCTTGGCTGCGGGCGAAGGAGGCCTCGCCCACGGCTGGCGAGGCCATGGCGACCTTCGCCCGGGCCGCGGCGCGGCCGGCCTCGCCCGGATCCGGGCGGCCGGGCCGCGACCCTCACCGGCGGCCCCAGTGCGGGTGAGGTCGCCGGCGAGGGCCGCGGCCCTCGCGCGCGTGGCCGGCGCTGGCCGGCCACTACCGCCGGCCGGGGGGGAGGGGAAAAAAATTGAAAAAAATAATAAAAAAATTCGGAAAATAATAAAAAAAATCAAAAATATTAAAATATTATTAAAATATTCTCGCCGGCGTCCACGTCAGCTCCGCCGGCCAAATTTGGCCGGATGGACTCAACCGGCACAATCGCAAAAGGTTTAGGGCTGAATCGGTAAAAAAAAAAAGGTTTATGATTGAATTGGCACAACTGCAATAGGTTTATGACTTTTTTGGCAATTCTCCCAATAAGAAGCGGAAGCACGATTAAGAAGGACACTCTGGACAAAAGACAGATGAAGAAGTGGAGAAAACTTGAGAAGAAAACTCAATTAGGATTGGAAACTTTGGGCAAATCTTAAAAGACGGGCGTTTTTACACACAGACCTTTTCTTTTAAGCTATATGCCGCAAGAGAAATGAATAAAAAATATAATCGGCATTTTCTGTTAGTCGAATTGGACGGAATTAATGGAAGGACTCAATTATACCAAATTAACAAGTTTTATTACTCAATTGCATTTTCTTTTGTAAGTTTTAAGATTCAATTGCATTTTTCCTATAAATTTTGAAATTTCTAGTGCACTTTTCTAACATTAAAAGAATGAAATGCTAGTTACACAACTATATGTGTGTGTGTGTTGCTAGGGGAGATGTTTCAAGAGCACAACTTACATGGTTCACCTATCCACTAATCAAGTGATTTATGTCTTGATGAAATTGAGCGCTACTTGAATATTGTGTGTGTTTGGGGTCGGCCAAGCAGGATGTGTGTTCTAGAAGCACCTAAAATGCTTTATTTAATTGGTGGATGATGCATTTCCGTATCCTCCCCAATCTTTTGCAGTTTTATTAAAAGCCATTTCAAATAGGAATTAAAGCAGTCGATCCTGCAGACATTCATTCTTTTAGTCGTGGAGGTCTCATTTCGAGTATAGAGTCAATTTTTACTACTTATTAACTTTTCATGCCGAGTTTGAGTCTTGATTTTAATTTCTTCTATAGTTTAGTTGATTGTGTCCCTAAAAATTTTTTAGCTAGACTGGGGACAAAACATGTGCACGCGAATTCACATGGATGAAATTTCATTGATTTGCTTTCTCAACTATGCTAGATAGAAAGGGGGGATTAAGCTCGATTGATTTGACTACATAATTTGATCATGTCAATACTTTTCTTAAACTTTCTCGATAGATTGATTGTAATTTTATTTTTCAGGAATTAAGCTCTAATCGAACTTCTCCATGTTTTAGACTCTAGAGGTTTGTGAAGACTTGAAGACCCCTAGCGTCTCGCTTGCTGCCATGCGGGGATTGAAGTAGCATATGAATTTAGTGGATCAATGCACTAAAAGTGTTTAAAGTAAGGTATTTCATTACTTAAAAAAACAAAATGCTATAAAGGCACTATTGATCTATAAATTCATTCAAAGTATTTTCTTGATACAAAGTTTAACTTGATGTTGATGGTTTGAATGGACTAGCATGACAAAACTCAGTTTCTCAACCCCATGCTCGAGTTGAATTCTACATAGCATATGTGTTCAAAATTAAACTCAATTCAACTCGATTATTGATAACTTAAAAACTAAATCACAATGTAAAGTTTGAACACTATCTCTAACTCTCATAAAAAAATAATAATAAAGTACTATTTTTTTTTTCATTTTCCTAAAATCCTTTAAATTATAAACACGGTTTGCAAGCCATGCGATATTTTGTATTATAAAATTTAACACCAACAACCTAGCATCAAAATTAGTGAGATAACCACAAGCAAATATTACTTTATATTTATATATAACTCTTTTAGCTCTAATGCGATTTATTTCTATGTATATATATCTAGTTACTTTTATCTCGATTTTTTTTGGTTTTATGTTACAAGTGATTCCCAAGAATTTGTCAAAGAAGATATGGAACAGTCGAAACAGACTAATCCCAATCAAGGTTGCGAATGCTGCAGTGTCTTTAGACAAGTACACAGGGTCGATTGGGTCGGTCCCGGCCTAAGCACTCCCGCCCATGCCCAGCCCAAATATCCATTGGGCACAAACAAATAGCCAGGCTCGCCCATGTAAGCAAATTTTTTTGGCTAAGAGCCCATTCAAGATGGGCTCCCAAGTGACCATATATCCATGATCAAGTCTACCCGTTACTCAACGAGTGCTCTACAGCACGTTGCAAGTAGCAAAAAATGTAAAAAAAAAAAAAAAAAACGTATATAAAGGTCAATCAACTGAATGCATGTGCATGCAAATGCAATAAAAAGCTCAAATTCCTTTTCTGATGTTTAGGAAACCTTGTACGTGAAAGGCGGACATTACAGTCCACATAAGATGTCATTTTGAGTAACCCTATCCCCGTCACTTACCATTTATGATGGCTAGCAATGACTAGACACAATGACAACAATTTTTGGTGGTTATTGACCAAAATGATTATTTTAGAATTTCACATAAATATTTAAAATTATATTGGGAAAATTGAAAACTTTAGAATTGAGTTGACATTCGTACAATAGATCTAGCATTGATTTGATAATTATCTCTCCTAACATGGGTGGATTTGGTCAGGTGATATAGAAATAATACTTTAAGATCAATTTCGTGTCCTAGGCATTTTCTTTTTCTTAGACAAGTGTTGACACATAAATTGTAACTAAGTATTTAGGTTTAAGTTGCATAGAAAATTAGGGATCAATTTGGCCCCAACAAAAGAATTTTCACATCATCCTAAGTATTAATATTATTTGCATCTATTTTTCCCTATTTTCGGATAATAACCTTTAATAAAGAAGAAGAAATGGCCTTGGGCTGGGCGTGAACCCAGCCCTAATCATCTTCCCCCCACCATGTAGGCCCAAGCCCATCCGATCTTCCTTTCTACTTGGGTCCAGGGCCCAGCCCATTACTTTCCCCTAGTGGCCCGGCCTTGTGCTTCATCTTCTTCTTCCTCCTCCCTCTACCGCTCCATCTCATGCCTAAGAACGCCGACACGTGAAGGATGACGACGCACTGGAGCAGAGGGGGCGGCCAGCGCGAAAACTAACGGGAGATTCAGATGGATGGGATGAGCCTTCAATGCCGCCGAGCTAAGGAGCAAAGCAGGGCTACGCCTGCTGCGGAGTGGACGGTTGACAGGACGCCGGTTTGGCCAAGGGAAAGCCAGTCGGTGCACCGAGGACTGGTGGTTGAAGCTCCTCCGTCTACTGACCTCCTCAGCCTATAAATTGAGGAGGGAGTCGGGTGAAAAGGGGGGGCCATAGAGGGTGGTGAAGGGAGCTTGGAGGACTTCCTCGGAGAGACATTTAGGGACACCAATGAGCGAGCAAATCTGAGCAGAAGAGGAGAGAACCAAAGCGGCCTTTGGAGAGACATCCGAAGGCTAGATCTGAGGAGGGGCAGGGAGAGAAAAACAGGAGAGGTGGAGGGAAGAGAAAATCTGAAAGAAAGACATCCGATAACTTCCATTGTCATCCGCCTCCATAGCCGTCATTGTCTCTTTACCAACTCGGCCGCTCACCGAGCTCGGCCAAGCCTCAAGCCAACGAGCTCTCTGTCGGCCCTACTGTCGCCCACTGCCTCATCGTCACGTCTGCCGATCCCTCCCACCATTTGCGCTGTTGGTGGCGGCCAAGTCGTGATGCACTCGGCCGCCCCCATCAGCACCGCGGAGAGGCTGAGAGAGAGAGGCAGCAACGGCATCTATCCGGGTCGAGAGTTGGGTCGGGTGGACACCAACCGGGTGGGGTTTCAGTTATTCGGGCCGGCTGGCCGGCTGGGTATGGTTGTGCATGGACTTGCAAGGTTGTGGGCTTGGCTTTTCTTTAATGAGACTTGGGCCTGGGAAGAGTTGATTTGAATTGGGCTCTAAATAGATAGAGCCCAATCCGATCTTACTCAGGATAGGGGCCGAGTTTGGCAGGCCCCAGTCAGTCCAGGTAGGGTCGAGCTCGATCGGGCTTTGTAGCCGGACCCGGATCTGCGGGCCCGCCGACCTAGGTCGGTGCGACCCAAAGACCCAAACCGGGTCCTTTTTGAATATTATATTATTAATTCAATACAAAAAATCTAAAAAATATTTATATTTTCCAAAACATAAAAAAAAAAAAAAGGAAAAAATGTTTTTGTCCACAAATGCATGAAAAATCCTTGAAAAAGCCAAAAATAAGTTTTTCTCCATAAATGCACGAAAATTCTTTGAAAATAAAAAAAAAAATAATGGGGCTGACATCAAAATTTGTCTTACAAGCTTTAAACATTTGGTTTAGACATCGTTTATTAGTCAAGAGTAACTCTATACAAGAGAAAATTACTAAAATAGTTTTAAATCTATTGCAACTTTTTCATTTCGTCCTAAACCTTTTTTTTGTGTTAATTCAGTCTTAAATATTTTGTAATTATATCAATTCGAGTCCATCTAACCAAACTTGGTTGGCTAGCACTAACATCGACATCAGCCGTCCGACGAATGCTAATGGGTAATTTTTTATTATTTTCTTTTATTCTTTTTTTCCTTTTCCCTTCTTCCCCATGCCTCTGGCCTATTGCTGCCAGCCAGCGGTGAGGACCTAGCGAGGCTCACCCCTATCAGCCATTGGCAAGGGAAATCCTTACCCAACGATAGTGAGGTTGCCGTCACCATGGTTGGGCGACACCTTGCCTCACCCAACCATGGTGAGGGCGAGCCTCACCAACCCTCACCTCTGGTCAACAGCAACCAGCCAAAGGAAGGGGGAATAAGGGGGAAGAAAAAGAAGAAGGTGAAAAAAGAAAAGAATAAAAAATTCAAAAAAATTCAAAAATAAAATAAAACAATCAATAAAATTTTCGAAAATAAATAAAAATTATTTAAAAAAATTGCCACGTCAGCGTTCTCGGAAGGCCAGCATTGACATTAGCGTAGCTGGTTAAATTTGACCGGATGAACTGAATTGGCACAATTGTAAAGAGTTTAGGAATGAATTGACAAAAAAAAAAAGAATGTTTAATATTGAAATGGAAAAATTGCAATAGATTTAAGACTACTTTGATAGTTTTCCCCTCTTTATAGAGGGCGTAAACGAGCCATGTTAAGTCGATATGTTGTCAAACTTAGAGCTCCATTCGACTCGCGTATTCGGTGCTCGAAATTTGACTTTGATTTTGATCAAGTATTAACCTTATTGCTTGAGCCTCACTTGAAATACTTGATTAAAAATTTGACTTTGAAATACTCGATGTCAACGACTGGTGGATTGCCATCAGTAGCAAGAATGTGTGGTCGGAGGGTGGTGATCTTGACGGCCACAGAGGCCATGCATAAGGAAGAAGGAGGTGACCACCCACCTCGACTCATTATCCTCTTAGTAATATTAAGATATTTATTTAATTATACAAATATCTTATTTGATAATGCATATTTAATATTATATTTATCTATTATATTTAATAATTTCTTAATAAATCTATAAATAGACCTATGTACTATTTATCAATACATTAAAAGATGTTGAAAATTGCCACTTTCTCCCTTTCACATTATTACATTTTAAAATATAAAAGGAAATATGCTCAAGCATGAGTCCCTGCACTACGAAGCATGCCAATGATCTAGGCAATGGGGCCCACGTCGACCCAATGCACCATACATACAGCTGGAAGCCACGCTGAGATCGCTTGGAAAACTTCAAAAGTCTTCAAGCTCCGTTTCCTTGCTCGACACCGCACCACTTCTTTGAGGGCTAAGGTTTTTCCGTGTGCAAAGCAGGACGACGACGACCTTCTTCGCAGACCCAGCGATCAACGTCCCCCGGTCGTCCCGAGTGACTCCGGCAATCGGCCCCTCCGACGAATCGGCCAGCCGGTACCAGGAGCCATTGGTATCCATCTTCACGAGGCCCTTTTCCGGGCAGCGACCCCGAGCACGGTACGATTCTTTTCTGACTTATTCTGAATTTGCCCTGAAGAGTTGGGTTTGATGAGATTCTTGCTCAGAATGAGTGCGTTGTCCACAATCGAGGCTGGATCTGGTAATCGGGACTGAAGTACCCCTTTGTTGCGTTCCTACCTGTGTAATTGAACCAAAGTCTCCCGCGATCAGCTTCTTAACAAGACTAGACGAGTGGATTTTTGAAAAAGATTGCGGGTTAATCTCCAAACGACCCAAAAATTTAAGTTTTCAGAAGAATATGTGATTTAGTATTTGATTTCATGATACTAATTATTGTACATGTTTATATATATGTTTAAAATTGACTTTTATTTCTTACTTTTTGAGTTTTTGGTTTTCTTAAGTCTTGCGGATCGAGTTTTGTCAATAATTAATCTTTTCCAGTTTCCTAGATTCACATGCAATGTTTCACAATCTTTTAAGAAATTTGAATAGTACTTTTAAGGTTTGTTTTTTGGTCCATGATAGTGTTGTTAAAATTGACAATATTGAAAAAGGTACATTCTTTGCTTAGAAAATGCGTATAAAACACCCATCAAATAATCTCTCCACGTGTACAATCTTTTGTCCAAAAAGTCTTCCTAGAATTTTGTGAGTGAAGAAAACTATTTGGAAAAGGCAATGTTATATAGGCGTTTCATAGTATTGACTTACAAATGATATGGATCATTGAGAGTATGAATATAATACGGTCATCTAAATACTTGCTTTTTGTTTCATTACTACTATGTAACTGAATATATATTGATAATCTCACTCATGATATATTCACGCGATATGTTCGTGGTTGGAACCTTCAGTTAGCCAATAGCAAAGGCCTCTCTTTTTCACACACGAGGGAGAGAGCTACTAAAGCTAAAGTTAAAATGGAGAGCTCAGATTCAGGAACATCATCGGGAAGTGAGTATCAAGTGTTCTTGAACTTCAGAGGACCCGACACTCGTAGTGGATTTACTGACTGCCTCTATCATAGCCTGACCGATGCCGGCATTTGCGTCTTTCGAGATAGTGAAAAGCTCCATGTTGGTGAAACAATCGATGGGGCGCTCCGGAGAGCGATTGACAACTCTAGAATCTACATTCCCATTTTCTCTCAAAACTATGCTTCGAGCCAATGGTGTCTCCGTGAGCTCATGCAGATTGTGAAGAACACCTCTAAGTCGAACGGGAATAAAGAGATCCTACCTATTTTCTTCAACGTGGAACTTGACGATGTTAAGATGAAAACTCCGTTGTATCGCAATGCCATTGTCAATTTGGAGTGCAAGAAGACGTTGAGCACTGAAGAAACAAAGTCCTGGAAAAAGGCTTTGGAGGAGGTTGATGCAATAAAGGGATGGGAAGTCAAGAAATGCGACGGGTTAGCTTGCTGCATTCTAAGATCCTTATTTTTCCCTAATATTTTTTCCTGGTTGCACAAACTAAGTAAAAAATTCATAGAAAGTAGAAACATATTAGATGCGGGTAGGAGGAGAGAATTCAAAAACATAAAAATCATGCTAGAGCTACTAAAATTGTTAATGTTCTTGATTTCACTAGAGGCACTATCATATGTCTATTTTTAATGAAGAAATAAAAAATAGAAATGACCACTATCTTTTTTCTTTTCTTTGATGGTCTATATAAATTTTCTTTCCCTTTTCACCTCTGTCATTTAGTAAGCAACTCTTAGTAAATGCTTCTAGAACTACTACTCAAAACTTAAAAACATAGATATATCACCACAATTGAGGTGGGAGTTCCACTAATAATACTAAATGGTATGTGTGTAAAAAAATGTGAAATTGCTGGAAAAAAGGCTTTTTATATAATGGGTGTAAAAGTGGAATAATTGATTACCATGCACGTTCCTACCTAATAATTTGATCTTTCAATTAATACATCACATTTCTCCTCCTATTTTACAATGTCCCACTCCTAAAATTGTCCCCTAAATATAACTGATAAAATGCTAATTCATGATGCATAAATAGTTGTACATTTATTTTGCACAAACAAGATTAATATTATTTGAAGATTGCTAATCACATGTTTTGATCAAGTCAATTTTTGGGTGTCATGACACAATGCAACACGTGGCACCTAGCAATGTGCATGAAAAGTGCATTTGAAAGCGATGTAGATTGATATTTTTGATGGTTACATAGAATTAGCTAGAAAAATGAAATCCAAATCCTTCGGGATTGATTCCATCTATCTCATCAAAATGTTTGTGTTATGCATGCTTGGTGTTATTTTGGAACTTTATAGGATCAAGTGTATGTAATGTTTGCACAACAAATCAAATGACAAATGTTAAGTTATCAAAAGCGATAACTATGAAAACCTTACATTTAATATGAAATTTGAGAAGACATATCTTGAATGTTGATGTCCCATTAGTTATCGAATTATTGTGCAGTTAAGCAGATGCAATTGAGTAAACATCAACTCTTAGGAAACGAACAAACTAAAAAAATGAGATTCTGTCGAAGTCTGATGGAATTGAATCACAAATAAAATTTAATTGCTAGAATTTTTTTTCCCTCAATTTTCCGCTATTGAATGGTTTTCCTTCATGACAGCCACGGCAAACTAATCAGGCTCGTCGTTGAGGAGGTTGTGGTCAAGTTGAAGATAAAGCAAAAGTCTGTGCCTAAACATTTACTTGGGATCGATGATCGAGTGAAAGATGTAAGACATTTGTTAGACATAGACTCCGGAGGTGTGCAACTCATTCAAATTCATGGCATGGGGGGTATTGGTAAAACGACTCTTGTCAAGGCCGTGTTCAATCGACTTTGTGAGTACTTTGGAAAGTTTTGCTGCTTCCTTGAAAATGTTCGAGAAAAGTCGTCAAGAGTTGAGGGCTTGGTTGAATTGCAAAAGAAGTTATTATCTGAAGTAGGAAATGCTGCAGGAACAGGAAGCAGCGATGACCCTGAATATATAATGAAGAGGATCGAAGAAACACTTCACAATAAGAAGGTCCTCATCATACTGGATGACGTTGATAAAAGCGAACAAGTGGAGAAATTAGTTGGAAAAGGTGCTTTGTGTTCAGGGACTAGAGTAGTGATTACTACTAGAAATAAGGATGTTTTGCAAATCACAGGACCTAAGTACCCAATATTACCTTATGAAATGAAGGTGATGAGTAGTGATCATGCGCTTGAGCTCTTCAGCAGACATGCATTTAATGAGGACTCTCCTCCAAATAATCACAATGATATTTCAAAGGAAATTGTATGTGCTACCGGAAGACTTCCCTTGACTATTGAAGTAATTGGTTCATTGTTGAAAAATAAAACACAAGAACAATGGATAGAAAACTTGGAGAAAATACGGAAAGCACCTCCAAAGGGTGTTTTCGAAAAGTTGAAAATTAGCTATGATGCATTGACTTCTGAGCAACGAGAAATTTTTTTGGATATTGCATGCTTTTTCATTGGTAAGGAAAAGACAAACGCAATTTATATGTGGAGTAGTTGTGGATTTTTACCATATAGTGGAATTGCTGTCCTCGAAAACATGTCCTTGATAAAGATTGGAGAGGGCAATGGGTTTCTAATGCACGATCAACTAAGAGATATCGGAAGGGAAATTGTTCGTAAGGAAAGTCCGAATCCTGAAAAGCGTAGTAGGTTATGGACTGAAGAGGAATTCCTCAATACAATAAGGACAGATAAGGTAGAGTGCTTTGGGAGAGAACTAATAGATTCTCTTTTATCTATCTTTTCCTTGAGGAAATAGAATGCCGGTAACCACTCATTTCTTGCTTTCATTTGCAGATGAAGAACAATGTTCGAGCAATGGAACTTCATCATAAAGTCTCTATCAGAAGTGAAGATATTAGAAAGTTCAAAAATTTGAGGTTCCTTAGTTTATGGTACGGAACCTTTGTTGGTGACCTGACGGATTGTTTTCCCGAATTGAGGTGGATTTGTTGGCAATCTGCTTATCCGCCGACTGAGCCGATCAACGTGCGCTTACATAATGTAGTCATTCTTGAATTTTCTACAATTGGCTTTAAAGACGATTGGAAATTTTGGAGCTCAATAAAGGTGCGTCATATGCTTATTTCTATTCTTTGTCCTTGAAAACAACATTTGAACTACTCTTCCATTAGATAATGCATTCACTTTACAGGAGGCAAGCAAATTGAAAGTTCTTCGTCTTAATCATTGTAATGGCATTACAAGAATACCAGACTTATCAGGATGCTCAACTTTAGAGAGACTGACTTTTTTCTATTGCTACGGCTTAAGGAAGATTGACGAGTCTATTGGGCAGTTACAGCATCTGATAGAGTTAAAGTTTGAGCATTGCTTTGATCTTGAAGGTTTGCCTGAAGAAATTGAGGACCTACAGAAGCTAGAGCACTTATGTTTAAAGAGGTGTAGTGAAATAATGGAACTGCCGATTTCCATATTTAAGTTGGAATCATTACGGGAGTTGCAACTTTCAATTATAGGTCCAGTGGAGTTACCGAATGCTATCAGAAAGCTTGAGAAACTGGAGGTGCTTCAGGTTAAAGGAAATTTGAAAGGTCAACTTCCTTCTGAAATTGGCTTGCTTCCTCAGTTGCAAAAATTGGTGTTAAAATGGTGTGATGAAATTCAAGAGTTGCCGGCACTCCCAATAAGTTTAACCCATTTGGCAGTGTCATCTAGATCAATGCAGGTTGTCCCAAACCTCTCAAACTTGACTAAGTTGGTTGAGTTGGATCTAAATGACGGCTCCGAACTTGACAAACAAGATATAATTCATATTGGTGACTTAAGGTGGATCGGCAAATTATCCAATCCGGAACGGTTGAGATTGTGTCTTCTCCGTGTCTCTGCTCCCACTGAGTTGGCTCTCCTTCCTCGGCTTAACCAACTCCGTTTATCTGGATTGGACTTCCAACCCTCCACCCAAGTTCCCTCTTCTCTATTAGATCTAGCCCTTGTGAATTTCAATTCAATCGCATTACTCTCCTCCGACTTAAAGAATTTGTCATATTTAAGGCTCGAGTTCTCTCAAATGCAAGCTATTCAACTTGACGGGCATCAGCTTCCAAATTTAACGGATCTTAATGTATCAACATGTGGACCCCTCGAGAGATTCATGCTATCCGGCATGCGGAAGCTAAAAGGGTTCCACGTGAGATGTTGCCCAAAACTATATGAGATCCACAGCGCTGGAAAGTTGGAATCGTTGGAGTTTTTGGGTATCGGAAGCTGCGGGTCCTTCGGAAGGTTCGTGTACGATGACATGCCTTGGGAATCTTCTCATGAATCTACACTATTCCTTGCATCGGGAGTCTTCAATAAGTTGTGTCGTCTCTGGCTACAGGATTGCGCTAATATACTCAGTATTCAAATTGTTGATACGTCAGAATCGTTGAAAGAGTTGGAACTTTCTTATCTTCATTTGCGTGGTCTTGGTGGTTTGTCAAACTTAAAGAATATCAGGTTCTTGAAGATATGGAAATGTGATGAGCTACGGATCGTCGAGGGCCTCGATGAGTTGGAGTTTTTGGACAGGTTATTCGTTAGGGACTGTGAATCGTTGGAAGATTTGATTGATGTATCGACCACCCAATTGCCATATGATTGCCACTTAGAAATCATCCGTTGCCCGAAATTACGTGGGGCTAAGCGAGGATTTGATGGCTCCATCCAACGTTTCAAGCGTTTTAAGGTGAGTCAGAAAAGCCATCCATAAACATGAATTCAACTTTAGGCAGACTTATAATAACTGAGGAAAATCAAAAAACTATCTTACAAACATGAATTAAAAGCCAGTAGACGTATGTGATGCTTTGTCTTTGTCTTTGTCTTTTCTTTTTCTTTTTTCCTTTTTCTGTATATGAGAAAGTTACATGGTTGCATTAAGAGCAGTTTAATTTTTATCACAAATATTTGGAAAAGCTTCATATCGTAGGAATTGCTTAGAGCTTATTATTAAAAATGTTTTCTAGAATGGCTTTACTTGGCATTTTCTCTACGAAATATACTTCACTTTCTTGTTTATTTCATATTTAATATCAATCATTATGAAGATGAATTCCGTGATTTGCAATATTTAAGTGAGGATAGAACATTCAAGGAATAAGTCCTAAAACTTGTTAATTTGACAATTTGGCTAATGAAAAATACTGACGACATAGTTTTTATTCATTTCACTCTCCTACGTGGCATAGAGTTCAAAAGAAAAAGGCCTGTGTGCAAAAGTGTCTGTCGTTTAAGGTTTGCCCCAAATTTCCAAGCCCTAATTGAGCTTCCTTCTACAGTTTTCTTCACTTCTCCTTATTCATGGAGTTCTCTTCTCAAGTTCTCCTCACCTGTTCGTTGGACTTTCTCGTCCATAGTGTACTTCTTGTTCGTCAAGTCCGCTGCTTATTTGTTGATCCTGCCGTGCTTCGTCCGAGTGTTCCCCTTCTTCTTCGTCGAGTCCCCAAATTTCCTTCGAGGGCGACAACGTCGAGTCCTCGCGCAAGAGTTCGATGAGGCCGACGGTGATGTCCAGTCCTCTTCGTCCGAGCCCGTGAACGATGGTGTTATAAGCCACTACGTCGAGCTTAGTCCCCTTGCTTGTACTTTGCTTTTGTTCTGATGGAGATATGTGAACTCATTTGAGGTGTTTTATCTTGTGGATTGAATAGGTCTGTAGTTTGGGAATGATGTCAATGAGTATATGCATGAACGCCGGAAGTTCTTGCGATCTTACTAGTCTTAGCAAATAGAAAGATTAGGTTAATTAAGGCGGGAGCAACTATATTTAATGCTCAATTTCGTGATTCTCTGCTTTGGAAACATGCTAAAAAAATGTAGGGATATGGCTTGATTATCATGTATACCGCCCTTGGAAATTTCCTGAAAATTCAATTTCAAATTATTATGAATACATCTTTTGGCCTGTGGAATCGAAATAAATGTGTCGTCTTTACTTAAAGTGGTATTTGTTCACTTAGAATCTCCAGAATACCCAATGAATTTACGATTTCTTTAATATTTTCTTTGCGGTATTTTCAACTTAGAGCTTGAACTAGTGTACATACTTTATTTGATGATCCAAAGTGCTATTTATTTTTGGAGTGCCACTTTTCAAGGACAAGCTGGTCTGAGGTGCCGAGTCTGCTACTTGTAGAGGACCATTCGTGCTATGGGTGAAAAAAGCATGTTTTCAGTGTTACAATCATCAGCATTAAATGGTGACTTAGGGAAGACAGTATTCGTTTTTCTTCTTTCATGTTGCTAAATTTGTTGCTTGGAGCCCTTCAGGCAATGAAACAAAAACCTGGATAAAATGTGTTTGTTCATGATTCTTGAAATTGGTCTAGTCAGTTCTTTGTCAAATCGAATTTGAGTAGGGCCAACATGTGGTAATTAGGTGTCCTTCCTCTGGTGAGGCTGCGAAAATGGTGATAGACAATGCCATGGGTTTGCTAATGTCTTCGGTTTTTGCAGGAGGAAGAAAGTGTGCTGGCTGCATTAACAGACCGATTGATGCCTGCAGAGGGCAGCGCACAAGAACAAATGTGCATACCAGGAAAGATGGAGGAACCCCTGGCTCCAGTTAAGGTAACTTCCTGTCAGTAGACTAGCCGTATGCCTGAAGTTTGAACACTCGGTTTGGTTGCATTCAGTTGGGACCGTACTGAAGTTTAAATACTTGGTTTATCAGAGTACGCCAGGGTCTCTGTTTCTTGAAGATCAGAGAAAAGAAGAAGAAGAAGACCATGATATTGGCGAGCGAGCAGCAGCCCCTACAACAGGCTGCTCAGCAGCAGCAGCAGCTGATCCTGCAGAACTCGTTGGGGAGCATGAGCTTCAGCAGCAACACGTCGCTGTCAAGGGAGGACGAGGCGATGTCGAGGCCAGCGCTGTCCACTTTCAGGGCCAAGTAGGAGGAGATCAAGAGGAAGAAGATTATTCATGAGGTACGCAACATGAAATCCCCACATGAAAATGGTTTACTTTGGGGCTTTTCTTTTCAATGTTCTGGTAATAGCAAATAAGAGGTGAGGGGTTTTTGTGGTTATACTCATGGAGAGTTTTTTGTTACGTTGTTTTGGGTAATGAACAGCAAAACGGCAGCGAACGTGACATGGCGAGGATAAAGCTACTGAGGAACAAGAGACGGGGTGGTGAAGCAGATGAGGCACGACATCGCATTGCTTCTTCAGTCTGGTCAGGATGCCACTGCTCGTGTCCGGGTACATCTAGTTCTTCCACTACGATTTGCTTTTGGTTATTGCATTGGCAGTTGGTGTGGCTTTTTGTATTGGACAGAATTCATGTCTGTGTTGAGAGAAATTGATTTTGAGAAAAAAGGGTTAATCTCAAATTTCCAGTGACTTTTTACCGTCTAATATATAAGTAGAATGCTTCGGGAGTGCTGAACTTGAAATAGTCATATTGATTTTTGATTGCATTCAGTCATTTGTATCATCCGGTATTAAAAAATTCATATTCGGATGAACTTTAAAGATTTTTTCCACTTCTTATTTGATTCATGAAATGCTCTATACATATCCGGACTTCTAGAAGTCTTAACATTCAAGTAGGAATGCTTTTATATCCGAATCAATCACTTGAGACTTCGGCATTTCAATCGACAAGGCTAGTAAAAAAATATTGTGGACCTACCTCAAAAGCCTAAAGGCGGTTTGCATATGTGACTTGATACATTGAATTGGACCTACAAAATGGCATAGCATTACAAAAATTGCTTTCTGATGTGGATGAGGGCCTGTGTGTGACACATGCCCGAAAGTAACACATGAAACCGACGACCACGAATCCGAGCCAAGTGACCTGACAAAAGCAAAGCAAAATCTCAGGCTGTACATATGCACCCGTTCGATGATTTCACTAAGAGCTGAAAAAAAACTACTGTATTCAGCACAAGAACGAGTATTTCCCGCAGGTCTGCAAATATGCAAACATGTGGAAGTGTTATTGAAAATCACGTATGTAAGTGTCTTTAGTGTAGAAGTACACAAGTATTTAAACCTCTGATAAACCGTTGGGCTGAGGAAAAGAAAACAATGAGACTTCATTTTATTCCTCCTGCGCCGATCATTCAGGGTCAAATTTTTAATCACTGTTTATGGCGAAATGTTTCCAACAGGCAATTCATGGATATATCTTACCATTAGACTATACATGAGGTCAAAGCTGTTAAGTTCACTAGGTTTTTCGTTACAGAATGAGAATGAATGAGAAGTTCTCTTGTAAGAATGATGGAAGCTTTCTGTCAGATTGCCAAACAGCTAACAAGTTTCCGTTAGAATATCTAGTTTTCAGTAGTAAAGCAACTCTGAAGCATGAAGTGGGAACAGGTACTGAAGATGAGAGAAGTGGAATTTTCAATAGTTTAACTTGACACAAATCTAGACACTCATCTCAATGAACTATGGAAGGCTTTAAAACTTCCTGCCAACTTTCACATTAGAAACAACCAGCACAATGACACAACAACTGCTTAGAACAACTGACAATTAATATGTCATATTTTCTTTCTTCACTCATGCGAACTCCTTTTAACGTCTATATTTTGCCCTTTGAGCCTTGATTTCAGCTAGAAGTTAGCTCACGTCAACCTTGTCGCACTCGATTGGGTTGATTTGTACAATGCTTAATTTCTTTCAAGGAAGACGGCTATCATGTTCCTCACTTGATCTGGTGTCTTTTGATCAAGCCACAATTTACCATAACCATAAAACCAATTCCTACATTTTTCCTTGTCTTATCCATGAGAATAAGTGATCGAAGACGACGAGCAGTTAAGCATTGAGTCTACCTCATTAGTAGTTACACCGCTTGATCTAAACATTGGAACCCTTAATCTTCTAGTCGCCATTCTTTGATTTGGCAATTGAAGGTTCTACTAAATGCAACAGAAGCAACAGAAGAAACATATGTTGACTATCAAGGTTATACCAGAATTTTATTAGGAGCTTCTTCGCTACAACATGGACAATGCAAAGTGAAAGGAAAAGCATCCGTACATGAAAAAGAAGAGGACTTTGTTGTTGCAAGAAGAATAATCAACTCATAGACACTACCATGCATAGCCTTATCGCAAAAGCATCAAAGAAATTGGTGACATTTAAGAGCAAAGTATTAGCCATGTTACAACTCAAGTCATGCTAAGGTAAAGCGCAACTCCTGTTTTGGACTATATAATAATGCTATGAAGAGAATGGTCGTCCCAAAACATTCACATTTTGCAACACTCTTGAATTTTGTCTCATTTTCTGCTTTCATGCTTGGCCTTTTATCTATTAGTGGGCCACCCTTATGTGTGTGTGAAAGAGAGAGAATCTATCAGAAGAGCTCGCCAAATTCTACATCAGTGACAACCAAAAGACAAGAACATAGGAGTATCACAGACATATGCAAGCCTCGCAAAGGAGCTGCAAAGCAAGAAATGTAACTGCCCATGAAAGACAAGTTTTCTTCTCTGTTTCCTAAGTTTAGTCTTATGATGTATAAAGCAAATCAAAACTGGAGCTAAGAAAGAGTGGATAACACAATGATGATGATTGCAATTGGAGATCATAATGCAAACATAAGGGTACCATTAACACCGAATGCTTGCTGAGGACCGAGTCCTGTTATTTGAGACCAGGAATGCCCGCACAACGGCAGCTGCTTACCAGTAAAATGAACTAAGAAGGAAAGAAGATCTCCTTACACCAAGTCTCAAACATTGACTTGACAATGGAAGTACTCTCTCTCCCTCCCTCCCTCCCTAAGAATCAAGTTGAGAGAAATTAAGAAATTTCGGTTACTTTCGTTGAAAATGCACATCGCAAATTTTCATAGGATCTTGATAAAAACCTCACAACGTTAAAGATGTTGCCTCATCCAGCTTTCAGACCCTTCTTTCAACTTCTATTTCACTCATTATTTTCCCTTTAAAATCTTACAAATCAAGAAGAAAAGTTCTTAGATTTCATGAAAACATCACATACGATTGGTTGTATACTGCTTCGCCTTAACTAGAGATTAAGTAATCAGAGTAGCAAGATTTGGAAATACAACAAAATCAAAATCAAAAGAAGTTGACGTGCTCAGGAGTTTATGAGGCTCAACTTGTTAAGACTACTAAAAAATAAGCCGTCACCCTACAGTTATGCCTCTTTGAAAATCTTTATTTTACCATATAGTGATGGCAAATGCTGCAAAGAAAACTTAAATGAATCAAATTGATTCATAATCTTATAAAGATTATAAAAACCTCTGAACCATCCATCTGATCACGTAGCACAAATCACAACAAAATGGCAAATTTTCTTCACGGATGGACTCTTACCTTTTTTGCTTGATCTGAAAAAATTGTCGAGATGTACTGAAGGATGACGGTCAATTTTTCGCCCGCATCCTTAATTTATTAGACTCTCTAGATTGCTCAGCAAACAGTACCAATGCAAGAAAGGGATAAATAAACAAGATAGGTTCAGAGAGGGAGAGAGAGATACCCTATGTTCGAGAGAGAATCACTGCAACAAAAACACCGTTGCTGTGTTGTCTTTTTTCGCATTTTGAAGCAGTTTTAGCTGCAGCTCGGACATACAGTCGTAGATCGCTAACATAAGGTTCGACTGCGCATGAAAGAGGTCCTATTGTTTGTTGACACCTAAATTTTGGCGATTTGTTTTAGTATTTATTAATTGCATTGAAAAATTAGAGATTAATTTCTAATCCCTTAACAAAAAAATTCTTTCATTAAAATGGCATTGCATATAGACATTAGGAGCATTTGCATCACTAGTTTTAAAATTAATTTTAAAAAATCGAAATTAAAAAAAAAAAGAGAGGAAAAAGGCGGGTCCGGGCTGGGCTTGCCTTTTCCTTTTTTTTCCCCTTGCATGGGCTCGGCCCACTTTCCTTTTTCTCTTTTTCTCCTTCCTTTCTCGGCCCGGCCCGTCCGTCTTTCTTCTTGCTCCTTTCTTCTCCACGCGCGGGACCTGCAGCAGAAAGAGAAGGCAGCAAGTCAGAGCAGCAGCAAGTCAAAGCAGGAGGTTGCAGCAGAGAGGGAAGCAGAGCAAAGGCAGCAGCAGAAGCAGAAAAGCAGCAGCAGCAGCAAAGCAACGGCAGCAAGTCAGCAGAAGCAAAGCAGCAAAAAAAAAAGAGAGAGAGAAAAACCGGAGAAAAACCGAGTGCTCGAGGGAGAGAGGAGACAAAAAATAAACCGACGAAGATGGAGCCGAGAGGCTGTTCGGAGGAAACTAGATCTGAGAGGAATAAAAAAGAAAAAACGCAGAACCGAGCAAAAAAAAAAAAGGAGAGAGCTCGGAGGACCCAGCGACTGATTTCAGGGATCCGGGAGAGAGACCGGAGACAAGAGAGAGAGTGAACCAAAGGGAGAAGGCGAGCTCGAGTGGTTAGCCGTCGCCGGAGGACCGCCCGCCGCCGTTGCCCGCCGCAGCCCTTCCCCGAACCAGGTAAGTTTGGCTTCGTTCTTGCTCCGTTTTAGGCACACCGGGCCGGAGCTCGCGGCCGTCCGGCTCGCGCAAGCTCCGGCCCTCGTCGTCCTTGCATTTTGTTCCCATGTCCCTCGTATGCCATGTTCGAAGACCCCCAAGGCGTGTTCGAGGCTCGGTTGAGCCGGAAATCTTTGAACTCGGTAGCGCCCGTAACCGTTCGGTGAAATGCCCCAAAGAGAGCCGGCACACAATTTTTGTTTTTAACTCAAAATCGACTAGTGCCAGCTGTTATTCTTGTTAAATCATGTTAGTCTCCTCTTTTTATGCTGTGTTTATGTATGGTTTATGTTAAATGTTTGTGTGTTTTGGAATCGACGAAGTTTTTTTTTTTCGTGACGAAAACGTTCGCCGGATTTCATGGTCGGAGGTGGTTAACACCGGCTGGAGTGGACGACCGGTGGGTGGCGGTCGTCAGTCGGAGTGTGGGCTGCGTCGGGGGTCGGGGGTCGCTGGTTTAATAAAATAAAAAAAAAAAAGGAAAAAAGAAAGAAGAAGTTGCAGTCATCGGGCGGGTGTGCTGCTGTTGCGGGGAGAGAGGTACCGGGTGTGCATGGGGGTGCATGGGGGAAAGAAATCTGCAGGGAAGAAGACCAAAAGAATAAAAAATAGAATAAAAAATTAAAAGAAAAGGACAAAAAGAAAGATTAAAGAAAAAAAAAGCCCAAAAATAAGATAGGGGCCAGGGAGATGGGGCTTTGCCGCGGGCCCGCTTCAGTTGGGCTGAATTTGTCACGGGCCGGGTCTTTCAGCAATCAAGATTGGGCTTTTTAAGCAAAAAAATCTGTGGGCCTTTTTGTTATTTTTTAGCGGGCTTAAGGTCAGCCCGGTTCCTTCAGCCCAACCCGGACCGGCGGCATCTGAATCGGGCTGCAGGGCCGGGTTTCCTGACCCGGTCCGGATCATTTCTTTTATAAAAAATTCAGAAAATCATAAAAACATGAAAAATATTTAAAAAAAATAATAAAAAATTTCGGAATTTCAGAAAATTCATGGAAAATTCAGAAACCTGAAAATTCATAAAAAAATAAAAAAATAATTTTTTTAATTAAAAAAAATCAAAAAATATTAAAATATTGAAGATTCCAAAAAAATTCAAAAAATCCCAAAAACCCCAAGTTTGTTTTAGAGTTTCCTAAAAAGCTCTAAACTAATTCTTGGACCATTTTCTCTTTAAAAAATGTCGGAAAATCATTGGTTTAAAATCATGCTCAAAAGCTGAATAAGACCTTACGGCTTCACCTTAGGGTTTTAATCATCTTCGGATACAATTGCCCTTGATTGCACGCTTATGATGTGATGATTATGATTTTCCCTCTAGTTTAATTAGGACTGCTATTTATTCATCTCTTAAATGCTAGGTGTTTATTTTCCCTCGTAATTTATTTAATGTGTTCTTTAATTGCTGATTGTTATTTTGATGATTGCGCACCTGCATGATCACCTCACATGTTAGTGGTTAAGTCTAAAATCAATCCGTATTGCCTGACAAAAGTCTTTTTGAAATGAACAAAATTAGGTACCGAAAGGGCACTAATTGGTTAATTAGTGTAATCAAGTCCCCAACCCTAAAATCTCTGGTTATGTAGAAAGTGAGGCACACTCCCATGTCTCGCTTGGTTTCTAGCCGACCCCAATAGGCTAGTGGCGATTCCTCGTTTCAAGATTTTCATGCACATCCAATGTCACGCGGGGTATGGGCTTGAGAGAGCCCATGTCTAATGAGGGTCCTAAACCCATCCTTTGGACAATACCCCAAATCTATTTATCTATTTAGATAATTCATTTCCTCCACGGGACGGAAAAAATAGGTCGCGACATCGTTGCTATAAAATCTTCTAGCCTCATTGTATCTTGAAGATGCGGGAATTATAGTTAGCTCTTCCAATAAGCTTTCTTCAACAACAGGCATCGGTAGCTGTTTTGTTCTTTGCTGAACCTAAGACATTTATGACAAAAACAAATAATTAGAATGCAGGGTCTACAATGATCACTGTACCTTTTGAGGATCACACTAGCCTCATCTCTTAGAGCATGGCTCATGACTTCATGATAAAGAGAGCAAAATGATGTTTGGTGATTTCTATTGTGTGTTATGATGGTACATCATCCTACAAATCAAATGAGTGCAGGAAAGAGGATTAAGCATGATGGGCACAAAACCAGCACAAGATATTATGTTACTTATCACATAAACATCGCACAATTAACCTCTAATAATTTGGACTGGAAAAGGATTTAAAGGAAGCTTAAAACACATAAAGTAATAAAATTAATGAACAGAGGAGCTCATAACTAATCTGAAAAGGATATTAAAACGTAGAGAAGACATTGTGTAATTGCACTAAAAGCTTATTTCTTAAAACAGAATGAGCAAGATGCGATCAGACACATTTTCCATCACTTGAAAAAAATTGGAGGGATGTGAACAGAGGAGCTCCATTCACTTCATTGGAAAAAACATAGTTGTGAGTGGCCAAAGCATCTAATAAACACTTCAACCAATACTGGATGGCTGTAAGCCCAAAGGCAAAGTTCGCAAATCACAATCATTGCTGTAACCTAGTAAACTTGAGAAGTTTGATTATGAAGGTGGAAGTCTAACCTTAAAAGCAAGAAGAAGAAGAATTGCATTGCAGGCCAAAAATAGAGTAGTGTACAATAAACAGCATACAATATTAGGTAATCTAATAAACCCATACATCAACAGAGACCATTTCAAAGCACTTGACTTGTCCCTCAACCACTCTCAAGTGCCAAAACGGGCAACGTTTCAACTTCTCTTCTATATTAAAGATACTACTAGACTCCAAGCTCAACAGTGACTATCTAGAAACCTCAAAAGAAAGAGCAACACCTGGCAGTGACTAACAAGGGCAATTGCTTGTATACTTCAAAATGAACAAAAAGGATAAGGCATAATGCAAAAAGTAAACCCAAAACATGATTTACTCACAGCAAAAAGAGAAAAACACGGTTACACCATGCTGATTTGTATTCCACTTTGAATCTCCATCAAAGCAATCCCGATACCAAACTCATGTTTCATGTCTATCCGCCTATATTCCCTTTGAAACCAACTTAGTGTCCAATATCCAGGTCACTCAGTATTTAATAAATAAAAGACCTTTCACTATTTTAACATTTCATGAAATTAGTCACACCTCATGGCTCATGACATACTTACCCCGTCCAGATCTTATGAGACCACTTCAAGTCCATTGCGTGATGACAATTCTGTATAATAGTAGACATCTTTTTGAGCCTATAACTCTTGTACATCTCCATTTGTCTTTTGCAGTTGCTTTTTTGTTGCTTTCAGTATTTCCTTCAACTTGTGAATCTCTTCATCTTTCGCATACTCTGACCTTAAGTTCTCGGTTGGAAGACAACTAGACTCCTTCAACTAGCGAATCTCTTCATCTTTCTCTTTCTTTTACCTTATGTTCTCAGTTGGAAGACAACCAGATTTGAAGGCCCCAAATCATTGGGGCATGGACTATGCCCTAGCATTGGATATGTCCAGGTTTCTCTTTTCCCAACACTAGAGAAACAGTATTTCAAAGAAGCATCACTCTTTCCAAGCTCTGAATATACCTCCATGAGATCATTCACTTTCCCTTGCAGTTTAGTTACATAAGAAACTTATTAATCCAACGATGTTACAATTTATTGGTGAGCAATTTTAAGCTGCATTCATAAATATGTACAATTGCCTTTGATTCCTAACTCTGCTTCCTATCATGTGCCAGAACTTGGTAAGTCAGCATAACTGAATGAACCATACCTAGAAGACATTCAATATTTCACACTTTCCTGTGAAACAGGAAAAGATCTCCAGAGATATAAAATCAAAAAAGTAATCACATTCTTCCTTTCAATAGTTGTTCCTTGCTGATTGTTATGTGACTTGTCATCCACTGAAACCATATGAAAACACACGCTAGGAAGTTAAACTTCTGGTTTTAATTTTATACTATTTATTCCAGCTTGACCTCTTTTTTTTATCCATTCATCTTCTGCTCAGATAACTGTATAAATTCTTAATACATTGTAGCAGCAATATTGTCATTGTAAGACTGCATGACATTTGTTAAGACTAGATGAACTATTGAATAACTTTTCAACAAGTGTAGGGATGTGTGCGCTGGCACAGCTAGTACTTGGGTACTCTAGGGCTACAGTACTTTCATGTTTTTCAATCACCCTCAGTAAACCAAACTGCAGTCACGTCAGCAAATTAATATAAAATTGTATAGGTTTCGTCATCTCAAATTTACTTTGCAGCTCTATTTGCTGCATAGCTCTTTTGTCAATGATAGCAGACTGTGGGTGAAAAATAAACCTGAACCAAGTTGTGGATTATTGTGCTATCTCTAACAAATCCGAATCATAGAGCTAAGGGAACAACAATATACCAATGCAGATGCTAAGAACATGTCCTCTGTTTTCTTCCTATGACAACTGCTATTAAAACCTGCTTATTTTCAGAAAAGTGGCAAATATCTTTGCACATCTTTACCTTAGGTCCAGAGATATATCACCTTACTAGAATCTTTTCTAAATTGAAATTATTGATTACGTGATGGAAACATCGCTAAGAGGGAAACACAAATTTAAGGGGAAACATGAGAATACCTCTTCTGTTTTCATTCTAGCAAAACTTTTGTTCCCTAAGGTGTGTAATATATTTTATTTTGCCCTCTTAGCCTTAATTGCTTCACCGAGCTTCTGCAATAAAAGTTACGAGATTTTTCCATTGATCTCTTCCCACTCTCTCCGACAGATTCTTCAAATGATAAGATTATGATTTAGAGCTATCATAATGAGCAGCTTTTAGATCACTTATCCAATATCATCATATAGAATCTATGGAATCTAAAATCCATTTTTCCATAGCTGGTATGAAAATAGTCAAACTTAGACTACAACAAAGAAAAATTAATGATGATGATAAATTTATTCATAACATGAATGGAATTTCATACAAGTACAAGGTAACTACCTCTACAATCCTAATCACAGCATTTCTCATATCCTTGGTAATTTGCTTTCTAGTTGTAAACAATGATGCCAACTTGCTAGCAATGGTTCCAAGAAGCTCCCCAAACCTCCAATAGGCTGCATTTTTCTTTCCTAATTTGACAATGATGCATTTCCTAGAGAAAGATTCCAATGCCCAATAGACACATGAGGCTGCGCTCCCTTTTTCTAGTGGCAGCTACTAGACAAGAAATTCTAAATATGGAAAGAAGGATCTAATAATATCAAACCAGATCGATACTGGGACTATTTCGGTATAGAACGATGAAAAATTGTACACTATATATGTAGCTAGGTCTTACCTAATGCATTCACATCTTAGTCTCTTCTTGAGGCTGATTAGTTTCAGTCTCTGAATTAGAACATAGCTCATCACCATTGTGTAAATTTGTCAACCCTCTCTTCTAACTCATGGCTTATTTGCACCATGCATGAACCCACAAAAAAGTAGATTATGCATCTTGTGTTTCCCATGGCTATAAATCACCCAGATGGAAAGTACTAACAATTCTTAGTAAGAGATCAGCAATTCGACTAAAATATTCATCTAATTATACATAACATCTTCATTCGGTGTAGGCAAAGGGTTACAAGAATATCTTATAAGATCGTAAATGTAACAGGAAGTGGCCACAATAAGAAAGGAAAGCCATGAATAAACAAACTAAAACTCCTCCAAGCGAAACCCATCACAGAATCCTAAAAGCAAAGGTTTCTTAAAAGTTCAAACCCTCACTCAAAATGAATCCTTAGGACGTTAAAAATGCGATGAGGCATAATATGAACAATAATTGTAACTCGAAACACGTAAACTGCATGAATTGGGAAGAAGAAAAGGCAGGGTAAAACCCCATAATTCAAGTAGGAAACTGGACTTTATTGGGAAACTAACAGAGGTTAAAACTTGCAAACCAAGAAAAAGAAAAGAAACCAAGGCAGAAAAGGATATGCAGGAATCAATGGAAAGCAAGCCAGAACAAACGGGTTCACATCACAATCGGCAATCGATAAATACATTTTAAGTATAACGAGCTGATTCACAAGTCATGAACCTGCGTTGTCACTCCAATTCCTAGCTATCAAAAAAGCCGAACCCAAAAGAAGAAAAGAACAACGAGAAAACCACAGTAAATGACACCACCGATGAACAAAGACGAACCGGAGTCAGCAAGTCACTCACAAGGCACAGGCATTGGTGAAAACGAGACGAACGGAGAGAGAGAGCTTGAACTTGACCTTCCAGTGAACGATGTGAGTGATGAAAGAGAGAGTTCAGAGAGAAGCTAAATGGTCTGTGGTGAAAAAATTTTGGGAGTTTTTTTTTTGAAAGTTAAGAATAATTATGGGGGAGAGATTAATATGGCATATGTGTTCATTTCGAATTATAGACAAAAACAATACATGAGAAGTCTTTTATTAAATAATTAATTAAGGAAATCCAATTAGATATACATAACCAAAATAAATATAAAAAATCAAAGGGGATATCCGAAATATCACTACAAGATATCTAAATTTCACTAACATCCTCCTTTAAACTCATGCAGACTAAGTTGAAATCAAGTCAGATGACCATTAGCAGCCAAGACGCGATGGATGAGGCAGCATTCCATGGCTGCTCGTGGCAAAAATTTTAGATATGGTTGATTTGAGGGCAATGAGTCTCGTAGTCATGTTGACTTCTCGAAACAACATTGAAACATAAAAAATCGGAGGGAAAATAGTAAGCAACCAATGCATTAACAATAATTAAGCGACGCGGTTTATATAGCTTGCATCATAGCATTAACAGCCCTATATGGCTGACTTGGGAAAATAGATACTGAGCGATGCAGCTTATCAGTGTGCGGCAACTATCGAAAGAAAAGTCATATCCATGACAAAGACTCGACTAAGCAATGCGGTCGCTACGGTTGGCATCAAAATGTGAACCAATGTGGACTCAATTAAGTGCTTCCTTATATTGGATTTAAAAGGGAAGATTAAGTTTTTTTTTTTTGAAATGGAGAGAGGGAGGGTAGAGAAAGTAACGGAGGAGATGATAGAAAATTAACGGAAAGGGAGGGAGTTTTAAAATTTTCTGTAAGGTGGGACTCGTATGGTACGTGTGGTGAGATTTGAGTGGACTGACCTCTTCCTAACTTGACAAGATTGGCCTTTGTGTATATTTTATCGTTCAACTGTTAGTGGCAAAGTCATGGCCCAACTCGCTACAAGAAGCAGAAGTATCCTGCTAAGCAATAATAAACCCAATTCGCTCCAGCGTGTCGGGCCAAGTTCGCACTACCGGGACTTTTTAGAGAAAATTGTGCTAGACAAGTATTGTAAAATTTTATGAGATCCGCTGTTAAATTTTTTAAAAGTTTAAATTATGATAATAAATACATAATTTATTGCTTGAATATTCTAATACTTCCTCTCATGTATAGGCTAAATTATCGTCTAAGACTAAGTATGGAAATGTATAATAAGAGAAGCAAATTAGGAGCCTCGAA
The DNA here is from genome assembly GCA_014182735.1 of Corymbia maculata. NCBI lineage: Eukaryota > Viridiplantae > Streptophyta > Magnoliopsida > Myrtales > Myrtaceae > Corymbia > Corymbia maculata. The sequence continues at coordinate 8,236,280 of CM024690.1, read as the reverse complement.
AAATATTAAATTTAGGATATTCTGCTTTGATATTATGTAAATATTTGTAGAAATGCTATCAATATTTGAAAAGTTGTAAATTGTTAAATGAAGGTGCAACTCAATATTCAAATATTTGAACATGTATAGAGGCTGGAACACTTAGCAAAATCAAAAGCACGAGCAAGACACATAATTAGGAGTGCCTAAGAACCAAGTGACAATCACCATCAGATCGTGGAAAGATTGGAGCAGAAAAAAGAACGTGATGAGATCTGGGGAGCAGTTGAGGAGGAAGAGGAAGGCAAGCTCGACCATGCCAAAAACCCTATTGAATTTCGCAATGTCTTTCAGCTTTAACTTGCCTGTTAAGTTTGTTCCTCATAATGCGTCTAATGACTTTAATCGTTGCGTTCGTGTCCATCTTTCTATTCAGCGGTTCCTAAATTTCCACTTTCCATTCCAACGCAAGTGCTATAATGGTTCGAGCACTTTAATGCACTTTTATTTTATCTCGCACTTTAATTTCCTTTGACCTTGCAGTCCAATATTTTGATTATTGGGGGGGGGGGTTGTGTCTTGTACTTGTGAAACATCTTTGAAGAGTGGAACTGAAAGGGGTTAAAAAAAAGACCGGGCTAATATACTAAATACTCCCAACTTTAAATCCAATATCAATTTTACCCAAACTTTTTTTTTACCTAAAAAGAATCCTTAATTTAATGCCGCCAATCATCGCAATTGATTTCTTTAGGATTGTTGACATCACAATGAATCCATAATTGGCCTAATGTGGATAATTATGGAAGAACTAGTGGTTACTTTGTAGTGAAAGTTTAGCATGGACAGAATTGGACCACAAATTTACTTCTTCTTTTTTTATGAAATTAGGACAGAAAGGCCTAACCGGTGAAAATTTGAACCTCTCTTGCATGGACACGTGGAAACTTAATTATGGGCTGTAATCATGTCCCTTTGAATTCTCAAACCCCTTGGGCCTTTTGATATCAAACCAAATCTTTGAATCAACAGCGAAAGCAATGGAAAAATCCAGATATTATATCATATCCTTGCCCTAAATGCTGTGGAGATTTATCACGGCACGCAATAATGAATCGACGAAGGAAATGGAAATGAAAATTTGGCCCATCGTTTTCGATCGTGGTGCGGAATATCTTCCCCCATGGTCCACCACACATGCTCTTATATCGAAATGTCAATCAAGATGGCGACCTTTGGAAGCAACGAGGAAGATGCATGGGGGTTAGTACGGGCGTGGGAATCGGACGCGGTATGCATACGGATTGGAAAAAGACTTGGAAATGGACTTTTAATTTTTAAACATATTTTATAGAATAAAGAAAACTAGAAATATAGGGTCGACCTCAAGTTTTTGCCTTTGGATTCCATGAAAAACTCAAGGTGATTCGGTAAATACCAAACGCTGGACCTAATTGTAATCTAAAGTGAATTAAATATTTCACATTTCACATAATTATTTCTTATATGTCTACCACTTTGCAACAAATATTTAAATGCATCTCCCTAACTGGACTAAATGTTTTAAAATTTATTTGTTTGCTTACTTTATTTAAAATTTTAGGTTAATACTATGAAAAGAACTCCAAATGGGTACATGTGTGATAAATTGACTCAAATTAATTTTTGGGCCACTATAAATTTTAAATCGGTACATTCATAACATATTTACTCTCCATTAACTTTCATCAAATTTTACTATGAAATTATTGGATGACACATGACAAACCTAATTGATATAGCAAGTTTAATGGAAATCTATATTAGTTTTGGGTAAATTCATTTTTAGTATACCAATTTGAAGTTTTTGGTGGCTGGAAAATTAGTTTAGGGTATACTAGTTTAAGGTTTTTTGTGACCAAAAAATTAGTCTAATGTAAATTTATTATATATGTACTGGTTTGGGACTTTTGTGTGATCCAAAAATTAATTTAAAATAAAATTATTGTAGATGTACTAATTTGAGGTTTTTTTTATGACATTAACTTTTAAATTTTTGCACATGCAAGAAAAGGGCTCTTCTAATAGAGTAATACAGTTCTAAAATCTGTCCTATTTGTCCGTGGCCTAGAGTCTGCCCTTCCTTAGGTCGCGTGCACTTCGATGATTCAATCTTAACTCGTTCTAAGAGTCACTACCTATTTTTTCTTAAGCCGATTGGGAGCCTAAATTCTTAGATATAAGGGATTGTCGACTAATCACTTGCAAATGAATTTTGACCTACGAAAAGTAATAATTCCAGCTCCGGTTAAAAAAACGTGGGGATTAGTAGCCCACCTCGCCTTTTCGCTACCACATTTCCTGGTTAAGTCTATCATACAATTTCATAGGATTTTCTAATTCTAATATACCTATACTTTAACAATTGCATGAATACTCCCTCACATGTTAGTGGTTAGGGTTTTAAATCAATCCAAGTTACCTAAATAATATTTTTGGTAATAAAAGAGAAAGCATATTGAAAGGGCATTAGAATAATTAAGTGTAATCAAGTTCTCAAATTTATTTTAATCTCTGGTTCGTAAAAACAAAGTATTTTGCCATACTATATTTGGGTTTCTAATTGACCAATAAGAAATTGATTAGTGGCCACTCTTGAATAAATTGATTTTGCATGTTAAAAAACTTGAATCAAAAGTTGTGAATTAATAAAGACTTGAGAGAGCTCGAGCTAAATATAATCTTGGTAATCTATTGGCCAACCCTTAGATATTTCATTCAAAGGGGAGGTTGCAACAATTGTCCATTTCAATCCTTTTCAAGTTCTACAACTATTTATGAGTACGGCAAGAGTTGTATCGGTGAGGACTTTCCAAGAGTCAATTGGTGGTATAGTTTTGAGATATTTGTATAGAAAACTGTATTGCTACTTTTGTCATGTTTAGTTTGATTAGTCACTTGAGATGTCTATATTTTTTTGGTGGAGCTCAGGACTCCAATTCTTATAACCAACTTATCTATATATCGGACATTTTTATGCTTTCATAATAAATTAATGTTAGTTAGATAAGAAGCTGCGTCTTTTAAATAGACCAAGTCAATATCATATACTTATGAGGAGTCGGAATGTGACAGTTGAAATAGTCGTAAAACCGAGATAATACCATGCATTAGCACACTTCAAAAATTTCCTCCACTAAGTCTCCAGTGAGTAGAAAAATCACTACGATTCTTTTTGGACTATGAAAATCCGTACTGTGCAAGACCGAAAGTACACGACATAATTATGGTGTGGACGAGGAAAAACAAGCCGAAGATGTCCTCCTTGCTCACGGAAATCGAAAGTCCAACAAAACGTTGTTATCACTTTGGGATTGAGAGTCAAAATTAGAGGACCAGCAAAATCTTTCTTAATATTTTATTTTATTTCTTTTGAATTCGATTTCGACACGACATCTATCGTCCAAGACAACAACTTTTTTTTTTTATAAATATATTTTTAAATCTTTGTCTTTATTCACGGAGTGATGACAGCCCGTTCCTTGTGGGGCATTGAAATGGAGTTGAAAATTGGGGGAAAAAAGAGATTAATAACAATATATAATCATGAGGTGCGCATGGCTTAGTTACAGCAATTTCACCATCTATGCCATAATTGTCGTTAGCTTGAAAGCCTTTTCAAAATGTTACTGAATGTGTTTTCTTGGGGCCCTCATTCTCGAAAGACAGTGAAAAAAAAAATTAGAGGTTTTTCAGACACCAAACAAGTACTAAAGCTCTTTATTTAGCTATTGTGTCTAGATCCACTCTACTAGCGGAAACTAACAAAATATCAAGAAATAAGGAATATGCAAAAAATCAATGTTTTGCTTTCCCGGGAAAATTTAAAATATTGTTCAAATTTAAAAGAAATATTATAAGAATTATATGTGAATCTACATACTGATCAAGTGCTGAAATATTATCATATTGTGATTAGTTAATACATCACATTAATTAGTTAGAAAAAGGATCTATATTTTTTTTATTTTAGTGGATCTGTCCCTTTTTGGGATTATTTATTTTTTGTTGCCCTTTAAGAACCCGAAAGGCCAAAAATGATTAGTGATGTACGAAATAGGTGGGTACAAGAAAGTAAAAATAATTTGTAAAATTTATCAGTGAAATAATGAGCGTCTTCTATTACAATATATGTATAATTTCTACACACACATGCGCTGCCACCTTTAAATAATGTTTGTTATATATAAAATGAGTGTTCTATCAATTTTAAGGTTGCGTTAAACGTCAATCTTTCACATATGCGTAACGTGTAGACTTTATGTGCTAAAACAAAAGGGGACCAGCAGAAACATGAAGTGAAGGAACTGAAACACATAACTCAATGATGTAAATGCCACTTAATTGAAACAAATGAAGACTCCATTTGTTTCTCGAAAAATGAATGAATATATTCTTAAAAATAATCTGTTGATCACTTAAAATAATTAATAAATGAAAAATATTTTCATTATTAACAACAATTTATGTCTAGATATTATTGTGGATGATGAAAATATTTTTTATTTAATTGATTTTACAAAGATATAAGCAATTAATTTAAGAATTTTTTTAAAAATTTATTCAATTTTTGAGAAACAAAGGGAGCGGAACGCTAAGCTTGCTGTATCGGTGCTACAATTTTGGTTGGATTCATTGAGATTAAGCCGTGTCTAAAGCTGTCTTTCTTTTGTAGGAGAAACCGAGGCTCAATGTCCCCACAAATACCGGCTTTGCTTGCTAGCTTGCTTTTCACCTCATGGGTAGTGTTCGATGAATCTTTTCTTCCAAGACAATAATAAGATTCGCCGCAACTTTCAGCACAAAGAAACTGTGAATTTAGACGGGATAATTTACAAGAGAAAAAGTGACACCTAATAGATGTCAATTTAATATTAAGTTTTTATAATATGGTCAATTTTAATGATAAATAATTTGACAATTTATCAATATAGTCTTTTCATTCAATTTTAGCCAAATCGCTAACTTGGATGTAATAGCCATCTTACATGATATGATCGGCACTAACATGGATAATTTTAATAAATTTTAAAAAAATTCCAAAATTTTATTAATTTGTCTCTTTTTTTTTTTATCCAATGTGGCCCGTGACACTAGGTGAGAGAGCCCTCTCCAGCAGCTAGAGAGGGCCTTCACGCTCCTTGCCCATGGTTCGTGGGGTCACTAGCCATCACCTATGAAAATATACTATTAATAAACTTAGAATTTTTTTATAAAATTATAAAAATTATCCACATTAATACTGGCCATATCATATAAAATGGCCGACATCTACATCAACAATTTCCGCCTAAAATATATTGGTAAATAGTCTTGGTTTAAGACTAAATTGGTCAAATTAAAATGTTTAAGACTAAATTAGAATTCATACAATATATTTAGGACATTTTTGATAATTTTACCTAGTTTAGTCTATCCTTCAAATTTGCAAATAGTGTTACCAACAGTTTTCGACTTTGTGTCTGAATTTATCTCTAAAAAAAAAAAGTGGCTACCAATTTACTCATTAAATAAAAGGAATATACGTTATTGTTGGGGCCATAAGCTGATAAAAGGGAAAAAGCAGTGCCTAACAAGGGAACCTTCATATTATTTTTTTCAATAATAAGTCATTGGGTATTATTCTTTTTTTTTTCTTTTTCACTTTAGCACAGCTGCCTAAAGTTAAGACTTCTATGAATATGGCTGCAGCCCCCTATGCGTAACTGCCCTTTTATGGCTAATTGCTCGTTTAAAGTAATTTAGGTACAATATATTATTTTAAATTTTTTTAATTTGTTGATCTTGCTGAGTCCTTGGTATGGTTTACCCTTAGCTTGTAGGCAAGTGAAAACTAATTAAAGCTACGAGTGCTTTGAAATCGTTTTAATTTTCTCAGAACATATAATTATTAATTTTCTTTTGTAACTTTTCATTCAGATTCGAATTTTAAGTTAATTTTTTTTTACTTTTTATCTTTTACTACAAGCAAAAAAGCAAATGCTATGAGCGTATAAAGAAAAATGTAGAACCAAAATTTATGATATATTTAAAGATATTGTTTCATTTTATGATTTAAGAGGGATTTCAACTTGCCAACTGTAAAAAAGGTTCAAATTGAAGCTTGAAAGTGTTAGACGTAGAGGTAAGCATGATTTCAAAGTAGAACTTGGAACTAAAAAATCAGACTAGAAAATTGGACTAGTAGAAAGTTGTCTAATTCTAAGTTATAAGATATGTATGATAAGTTCCAAGTTGCAAAACTTGGGGAACTTATTTTGACTAGTAGGTTCTAAGTTCTATGTAGGTGGGACTTAAAAGCTAGAATCTAGAACCCGAAACTTGGAATTTCGAATAATTTTTGTGTTTCTTGATCTATGTTTCCGTAATATCTTGCGATATTCCATGGTGTCTGATAATGAATCTATAACTTCGAACTATTAGTATGAACTTTGATTCTATGACTAAAACTTTTACTTTATTAATGTTTCATAGTTTGTATATTTCTAAATATAAGTTGTAACTAATGGATTGTAGAAACATATAGTGATTATTAAAGGTGATGATTTACTGCAACGTTTAATTAATTATACCAATGGAACTTGGGTAAACCCTCGAATATGTGGCAGAGTAGATTTCAATTCTAGGGTATACAAAGTAGGTTTCAAGTTCCAAAAAATGAGGAATTTGTTCCAATGATATGTAAGTTTCAAGTTCTAAGTGAAACCTGTATGGAATTTGGAACCACTCATCTCTAGTTAGACATTTTAGAAATCATGACTTGGCTCATTTTTTAACTAGAATTTTGCCCCTCATTTAGTATAGTCGCATTATAATTTACCATGGGTAGCCCATGGAATTTATAAATGAAATTTTGAGGTTGAAATTCCTCACCGAGTTATTTTTATTCAATAATGTGTGTTTAAAGCACATGATACATCATTAAATCAAGTGGGTCTCATGTGAAGCTCAATGTGAACTAGACTACCATGCGATGAAAGCAACCAAGAATATTCCATGCTAAGAATGGCGAATAGGTGTCTTCCCCAAATTTACGACATTTGTCGAATCCTTGTTATCATCTTTTTTAACATAAGACTAACTAAAAGACATGAGATATTTTTTTGCCTTCTTCTCTCCTCCTTGTCAAGGTTCTTCATTAGACCAAAATTACCTGCGTTAATGTGGCACAAAGTGGGTATGATGTGATGGCCATCATTTAAATTGCCACCATGGATGGAGCGTTGCTAAATGGTTCACGCGTGCCAAATCGAAGTGAATCAGGATCTATGTGCACCATTGGATCAAGTGAGTTCCACTAATTGTTGATTTTGATTATCTCCACTGGCTTGAACGAATCAATGGCTGCTGATTGCGATCTGTTAGAACCCACCACATTCATCCTTGTACATAAAAACTTGGTGTGCCATCTAATCCATGCAAACTTCAGGAGAGATAGCCCAAAGACAATGCGACAAGTAATTGGACGATCTAATGATAAGAAGTCACCTGTCTTCCAATTAGTTTTCGTCCTAGGCATTTGCTATCTTGTGTCGAAATGCTTCTTGATTTTTTCATACCTCGGGACTACCACAATAATGGACTCATCAGTTGGCAAAGCTTCTCCCAATCGGAGCGAGCAGACATGCATCAAGTGGAACATTTCGAAAAGGATAGAAGATCCGTATGCACTTGTCCTTCCCACCGGCATCACCTTTCGTGATAATAGAAGTCGCTTTTATCTCCCTCTTGCACGGCATACACAAACGCAACAAAATAGACAGTTGGATCGTGTGAATGCACTCGTGTCATTCTCATCTTCTAATTTGTTCTGCTGTTCTCTTTTAGACTCCCTCAGCAAAAGTGGCATTGTAAAGTTGCAATTTGCAGAGAAAGCATAAAATAAAATAAAAAAATAAAAAGAAGTCGAGAAGAGCAGCTTCCATGCCTCAGCCCCCAGATGAAAGGCATTTAGTCAGATAAAACCCCAACTTTTTGCTGTTTCCAGCTAAAGCCCATTTATATTGGACCTTTCCCGCTTTCACACTGAAGGCCATCTTCTTCCTTCCTTACTTTTAAACTTAATTAATACCACGATAAATTTCAAATGAGTACGTCTATAATAAATTTATTAATTTTTTATCATCGAAAAATCTCAAAATGATATTCCATGACAAATTTGCATTTTGTTGGTTTCCATTAAATTTTATTATCAAATTGTTAAGTTAGATGATTTGTGATAATGATAGATGTACCAGTTTAGAGTTTTACCCTCAATTTATCACAAATGTATTAGTTTTTTTTTACATTAATCCAATTTAACGGAAGGTAAAATTGTCACAAATATAATAATTTATAGTTTTTAATGAAAATTTATCACAAGTATATTGATTTAGGATTTTTTGTGTAAAAAAACTAATTCAAGGTAAATTTGTTGTAAGTATAGCAATTTAAAAAAATTTATAATATTAAACCCTTTAAATTTTCATAAATATTTTTTCGTTCCATTGGGAGACGGTTTCTCGTATTGTAAAAAACTGTAACTTCTTACCTTTTTCTCTTTCTAGAACCCTCATACAAAATGTCGAAATAAACATACTATTAATCACTTTGCAATCAACGGGCGAAATTTGCTCCAAGAATCTCTATCAACACCCACACCTCCATAATGTCATCTTCATTTTCTTCTATTTTTTTTTTCCTAGTCATCATCATCTTCATCCCTTTCAATTTCTTTCCCCCATCGACAGCCTCTTCTCTCCCCACCCTTCGAGTCATGCTCAAGTCACACAAAACTCGACAAGCCATGGACCCTACAATCTTCCGTACTATGCCCCGGACACTCGATGTACCCTTCTTTACCCTTCTTTATTTTCACGTACTCCACTTTCATTCACACGAATTTTTTTAATCATTTTCATTATACAATTTCGTTTATACACCACTTTTTTTTTCCTTTAAGGGCTTAAAAAATTCTCTTACCTCAAGTTCTCAGATGGAAGGTTCTCAGATGGAAGACAACTAGACTTCTTCAACTTATGAATCTTTTCATCCTTTTCTTTCTTTCACCTTAAGTTCTTGGTTGGAAGACAACTAAATTTCAAAACCCCAAATCATTCGAGCATAGGTTATGCCCTAGCATCAAACTCATCTAGGTTTCTCTTTTCCCAACACTGGAGAAACAATTTTTCAAGGGGGTATCGCTCTTTCCAAGTTCCAAATATATCTCCATGAGATCATTCATGCTTCCTTGAACTTAAGTAACATAAGTAACTTAGGTTCCATTCGTTCCACGGAAAATAACTTTTAGGAAAATGTTTTCCAGATTTTCCGACATTCATTTCACGGAAAATAAATTCATTGGGGAAAACTTTTTTCATGAAAAAACAATTTTTAAATGAAAAAGAAAAAACTTTTGAAAAGTGGAAAACATTTTCCACACTTATCTTACACTCTCCATTAGTCCTCACTTCTTTCTTTTATTTTTAGATTTTTGTTATTTTTTCATAAATTCGAATTTTTTGTTATTTTTTAATAAAATCGATTTTTTATTTTTTATTTTTCTTTATTTTTTTTTTGTCTTTTTTTTTGCTGTTTTTTCTTTTTTCGGCTAGTCGTCGGCCACAGTGATGGCCGGTGACCGATGACAAGTGAGTCGAGCTCACTAGATCGGCGACGCCCGAGCGTCACAAGACGGAAACTTATTTCCAAATTTACCCATTTTCAAGATAAAAAAAACGGTAATCTCTCTTCCCTCGCTTCACGAACCCAACGCCCTCGTGCTTGCCTCTCTTTGCTCCCTTCAAAACAATCGAATCCCTCCTTTTTAAAGTAGAACAAAGTCAATCGCTTGCCCTAATTGGTCGATCTCCCTCACTCAGCTTTTGCATGGCGTTGTGCTTCTTCTTCCTCCTGGTAGTTCAACTACTTTCCGAATTGAAGTGGCATAACTCGCGATGCCGATCGGCGAGGCTCGAGCCTCATTGCCTTGAGCTCACTTTGCCGGTGAGCTGATCATGCGAGCTTGCCAGAGGTAGGCGAGCCTCAAGCCTTGCTAGTAAGGCGAGCTTGAGGCATGGCCGGCAACCAACCAAGGAATGAGAGAACACAAAATAAAGAAAAAAATAATTTAATAATCTATTTTAAAAAATAATAAATAACGATTTTAAAAAATAAAATAAAATAAAATTATTGAAAAAGAGTTTATGAAGGAAAATATTTTCCCAAGTGAACATCGGAAAATATTTTCCACTTCAAAATCAAGTTTTACCCAAACACCGGAAAATAATTACGTTTTCCTAGAAAATAACTTTTGGAAAATATTTTCCAAAAAAGTAACATTTTTTATAAAACGAACGGAGCCTTATTAACATAATGATGTTACTATTTAATGTCAAGCAGTTTTAAGCTGAATTCATAGATATGTACAATTGCCTTTGATTCCTGACTCTACATCCTATCATGTGCCAGAACTTGGTTAGTCAACATAATTGACTTTCCTATGAAACAAGAAAGAAGTTCAAAGATATCAAATCGAAAAGCAATCACATTCTTCCTTTTTATAGTTCTTCCTTGCTTATTGTTTTATGACTTGTCATCCATCGAAACCATATGAAAAACACAAACTAGAAAGTTAGACTTTTGGTGTTAACTTTAGACTATTTATTCCAGCTTGCCCTCTTTTCTTGATCCGTTCATCTTCTACTTAGATAACTATATAAATTCCTAATACACTCTAGCAGCAATATTGTCATTGCCAAGACTGCGTAATATTTATTAACACTAGATGAACTAGATTGAATGGCTTTTCAACAATTGTGGGGACGAGTGCATGCATGTGAAATGGCATAGCTAGTAATTGGGTATTCTAGGGCTGCAGTACTTTTCCGGTTTTCGATCTCTCCCATTAAACCAAACTGTGGTCACGTTAGCAAACTAATAGAAAACTGTATAGTTTTCACATCTCAAATTTACTTCACAGCTCTAGCTGCTACGTAGCTCTTTTGTTAATGATGGTGGACTATGTGTGCTAGATAAACCTGAACCAAGTTGTGGATTATAGTGCTGTCTCTAGCAAATCCAAATCACGGAGCTAAGGGAATAAAAACATATCAATGTAGGTAATAAAAACATGTCTTATGTTTTCTTCCAGACATATATCGCCTCAGCAGATTCTTTTCTAAAGAGTAATTATTTATTACACAATGGAAATATCACTTATAGGGAAACACAAAAATTTAAGGGGAAATATGAGAATACCTTTTCTGTTTTTATTCTAGCAAAACTTTTGTTTCCTATGGTGGGTCATATCTTTTGTTATGCTCTGTTAGCCTCATTTGCATCCCTCAACTTCTGTAATTAAAAAAGAAAAGAAAAGAAAAGAAAAGAAAGGTCATATTGAAACAATGCTAGAATGAGATTCATACCTTCCCTTCCTTTGAACTCGAAAGAGTGACGAGATTTTTCCATTGATCACTCTTCACTCTCTCCGACAGATTTTTCAAATGATGCGAGAATGAGTGAGAGCTATCATAGTAAAACACCTTTTAGATCACTTTTTCAGTATCTCAATTTAGAATTTAAGGAATGTAGTATCCATTTTTTCCACAGCTGGTACGAAAATAATCAAAGCTTAAACTACTACAAAGAAATATAAAGAATGACGTTAAATTTATTTTCAACATGAATGGAATTTCAGACTGCCTCTACAATCCTAATCATAGCGTTTTTCATATCCTTGGTAATTTGCTTCCAAGTCGATACTTGGCTCCTGACATCGTCCCCCAACAATGTTCACCTTTGCTCCTCATCGAGGACTGGCATCGAGAGCTGCGGTGGCGAATCCCCTGTTCGGCCCTACTCGTTGGCCGAAGACGCCGGTGGACTTTGTCCTTGATTGATGCTCCATCGCCGGTCCGTATCCTCATTGGTGATGTGTAGTCTGTAGTTGTCTCAGGACCACCCCGTCATTGGCCATCACCATAGCACTACCTCGGCAAGGACATGTTTGGAGCTTACGGCTAGAGAGTCCAACCGTAAGACGTCCATCTTGGTTTGTCTCTGCAGTATTTGTTCTCCATAAACTTGTTGTTTTATGATTGTGAATGTGAAACACTAGTAGCTGGTGATGATGAACGGTGTTGGCGTTGGAGTGAAAGGTGGTCGGCAGTGGTTTTTCCCATGATGCGGCAGCAGCAGACGGTGGTGGTTGATGTCTGGAGATGGTGTCGTGCCGCGATGGTATCGTTAAGTGATGGTGTCGATCAGCGGCTTCGGCTGTCGGCTGAAGTTTAGTGATTTGGGCTATTAGCTAAATTTGGGTTTAGAGTTTCGATCTAAAATCAGATTGTGTTGGGTTTGGGTATATTTGGGCTTGTCACTTCAGTAGATTTGGTTCAATTGAGAAGGGGTATAAGAGTCAATTTGGACCCGTTACCCAGATCCATGAGACCAGCCGTACCCCATATTCGGACTAGGCCCAAGTGCCTAGCCCAAGTCCCTATTTTCGGAATTAAAAAATAAATAAAATGTATATTTTAAAAAAATTCCAAAATTAGAAAAATTAGAAAATGGCTTAGGAAATTGCGTTATGATTAGATTGTTTGATTTTAGCTTCAGATTTAGCTTAGTTTCATCCCATTAGAGTCTATAGAAAAAAAAATCTATTTCTTGCTTTTAGTTTAGTGCAAATCATGCCTACTTGGTTGATCGATTGTCAACTTGTGTCCCCAATTACATGCTTAATTGTCCTTGCTTATAGATGTCTTGACTGCCTTTTAATTATGTGTACGCATGTTCTTCCGTATTAAGTTTAGGTGGGAAATTAGAATCTAATTAGATATTAATGATGTTAGCTTATCGCTTGCAAGCGCAAGTGGAAGTTGATAATCATTATCTTTGATTAGTTAATCCCCAATTGGATTAGGAGGTGAATGAATTAGGCTTATCCTGGATAGAATTTAGTCTTAAGCTTATGCGGGTTCATGTGCCAAGGCTTAGAAATGAAGCCCTACATATTATTTACTTGACTTGTATTGGATTTTTTTTTTCACATTTACCTAGATGTCTTAAATACTCAGTTGTTTCATTACTGCACCGCATTTCAATAACTTGTTTGTTAATTTCATTTTTTAGTAGTATTAGGTCTAGTTTAGAACCAAATAATGAACCCTATAAGAATATATGCATGATCACTTAATGGCTTTGATACCTTTAGAATCATAATTCATAATCAAAATTGCTTGACCCCTTGGATAACAACTTCCCAAGCTAATGGTATTGAAAGGACATTAATGAAAATGTTAGCGTAATCAAGTCCTTGTGCTAGAATCCCTGGTTGCATAAAACGTGAGATGAACCTTTAGCATATGGTTTGGTTTCTAGCCAACTCCAAATGGTTAGTGACAGTTCATGGAAATACTTAGGTTTAAAAGAACTAAAAAATGATAATTCAATGTCATGCAATATATAGGTTTTGGAGAGCTCATGTCTAAGTTGATGGGCCATTTGGCTCGTATTTTGGGCAATACCTCTAAACTCGTCCCAAAAACCTTCAAGGGGGTCGCGATGAGTAGAAAAAAGTATTTCATAGAGGTAGTGCTATATCGTTAAACCAATTTACTAATTCTAGTTGATAAGTTCTAAATTTGGCAATGTAGGTTAGAATATATAGAAAATAGAAAAAGGAAAAGAAAAGAGATATTTGTTGGAATAAGGTTAGGAATGCAAAATAGTGTTTCATAGCTTATTTACAAATGATATAGACCTTGGGTATTTGAATACAATGCGGTCATCAAAATAGTGGGTACCATTGTCATTTTGTAACTAATTTTTGTATATTAGTTCGTGATAGGAAATTCTAATACTTTTCACTAATCATTAGTAATCTCACTCTCTACATGTTCATGCGACATGTTCGTGGTTAAATTCTTCGATCGATCAAAGGGCAAAGGCCTATCCCGTTCATGCACGAGAGAGCTGCTAAAGCTAAAGTTAAAATGGAGAGTTTAGAGGCAAGAACATCATTAAAAAATGAGTATCAAGTATTCCCGAGCTTTGAAAACTTGACACTCATTGTGAATTCACCAATTTCTCTATTTTAGCTTGACTGATGCTAACATCTATGTCTTTCAAGACAATGAAGAGTTCACTCTTGATTGAAGAGTCAATGCAACATTCTCGAGAGCGATTGACAATTCTACGATGTGTTTTGTAGACTTTTGTGGATAAGATTTTTTTAAAGTTGTGAGTGGTAATTATAGTACATTAGTAATTTGTTTAATGTTGTTCAATTTGAGATTGATAATGTGCCTGGATTTGTGTTGTGAAAGTTGTGTAAAGAGGTCCTTTATGGCAAACAGGGTGATTTATCCCACCAGTTTAGTAGGTTTCTTGCATGTTAATGGACATTTTAGTGGACCTGTTAAATATATCTGAGCAAAATTTCATAGATTCTTCTTATAAATGGGTTAATGCATGTTTGTCGGCCTTCTCTTGAGGTATCACGTAGAGTTTTCTAGAATTGGGGCGTCACAAAGGTTTCACTCTTTACCTCTTTTATTCGATAACACTTGGAGATGGAATCACATTGCATGTACTATTTGTAAAATTTTCCAGGCTAATCTTTTCTTTTCTTTTTCTTTTGAAATTGAAATTCCATTCATTTTATGTCTTAGTACTGAGGAACAAGAAGAACATGATTCAAAACATAACAAATTCCAAATTCCACACGAAGGTTGGGGAGGCTTAGACCCTTTTTGATGGGCTTTCACAATTCAATTTGTTACTTGTTTGGCTTCAAGGAGAGGAGGGTGATTTAGGATCTATTTGTTTCATGGAAAATAACTTTTAGAAAAATATTTTCTGGATTTTTCAGCGTTCATTTTACGAAAAATGTATTGATTGGAGGAAACATTTTCCATGAACAGAAAAATTTCTTCTAAAATTGAAGAAAAATATTTTCCACACTTACCCTCTCTTACTCACATCCCTTATTAGTCCCCACTTCTTTCTTTTTTTTTAAAAAAACATTCATTTTTATGTATTTTTAATAAAATAGAGTATTTTATTATTTTATCTTTTTCTTTTTTTAAGTATCTTTCCTTTTGCTCTTCTTCTTTTTCAGTCGGTCGCCAACCATGCAATGATCGATGACCAACCATAGGCGAGCCGGCAAGCTTTGGCAAGGCTCAAGGCTAGTGAGCTCGAAGCGTCGTTAAAGGATGCAAGGCTTGGGCCTCACTAAGAGGTGGCGAGGCCCACGCCTCACTGATCGACCGAGCCTCGAGCTCGCCAATCCTTGTCTTGGTTAGTCGCCAGGCAATTGGCCATTGTTGAGGCACGTGGCGGTGAAGGAGGAAGGAGTGAAAGGAAGAAGGAAGAAGGAGAAAGCCATGGAGGAAGGAGAAGGAAGAAGAAGGAAGGAAAAGAAAATTTTAAAAATATATATTTTTAAAATAAAAGATCATTTAAATTTAAAATTTTAAAAAAAAAAATTATTGATAATTTTTCCAAAAAAATTTAATCAAATATGAACGGTGGAAAATATGAACATTATGAAAATTTATTGCATAAACCATACATAAACAAGTGAAAAGAAAGGGAAGGGGCGTGTGCTCTTTTCAAGTGATTTTTGCTTTTGATTTTAGTAAGAGTTTTGACTTTTACTTGAATTGTCTATATGTGTCAACATGATTTATTTCATTCTATAAAAACACAAAAATATTATGTAAATTTAAATCATCTAGAATGTTTCATAAATTCGAAGAAATAAAATGATATACTTTTATTTATCTTGATGAAAGGGACAATGAGCATTTTAAGAAGACTTTCGATCAAATCATAGATAATAATGCAATTCAGTCATCTCTCGTTATATAATTTATTATTTTTGAAATCACGATTTAAAACAAGAAATTTTAACATCCATTTTTCCTCTATAGAGCATCTCAAGAGGTTTTCGACATTAACATGAGGAAGTTCCAGAAAAAACCGAAAGAGAAGAGTCAAAAACAAATGATTTACCGAAGGAAAAGGAAACATAAAAATGAGAAAAAAATATTTTATTTATCAATTGTGCATTTCCAAAAAAGATTCTCAAGCGCGTGATTTTTAACGACTTCATGTAACCCCACGCGCAAGAGCCCGCGAGAATGCATCTCGGCAGTCGTCGCCGACCGAGGAATAATTTGGACCAAACAGCGAATGGTCCAAAAGCCCCTGCCTCCTCCCGCGGCCATCGACAATTTTCAATTGAGTAGGACCTGGAGCCCAAGGACGGCGTTTCCGGGATTTCCACACCCAGGCTGCCCCCCTCCCGATGGGACGCGAGCCGCCTGCTCCGCGCCCCACACCGTTACGGTGGTCCCCCGGCAGTGAATGCCCCGCGATGGAGATGGAGACATCTAGGCCCTCCGTCCCCTCCCGTCATGAGACCCGACGGCAACGGCTGGCGGATCGCCCTTAAAGAAGAAAGACAACATTAGAGATTTTAGATTTAGAGGGGTGGGTTGGGAAGGATGGAGGAGGAGGAGGAGGAGGAGGATGGGGGAATGAAGGGACCACGGCGGATGATTAGCTTGTGACAGTCCCGAGGAAGGGACCACGGCGGATGGACGTGATTGGCCACGGCGGTCGCGCTGCTTTGCACGCCTCCTCCCTCCCTTGTTTTGACGCTTTTTTATCTTTTTGATGGCCCAAGGCCAGCTAGGGGTTTGGATATTTTTTCTCAAGGGAACCGCATGCTGTTGTTTCGTACTTTAAGACCCAAGTCTCGCGACAGGGTCATACGGTGGTGGAGCGCGGCGTTACCTGGGGATAGAGGAGGAGGGTGGTGGTGGTGGCGGCGGCGGCAGCGGCTGTGGCTGGGGGAGAGATCATGTGGGGCAGCCTTTGTAAGGAAGGAGGAAGCAAGGAAGCGGAGAGGAGTTTGGCAGGGCGTCCATTCCAGATTTTCAAACATGATTGGAATCCTATGTTATTGCTATTGGATGATATATCGGCTGTCCCCTTTTAGCCTTTTATTTAATAAATCCATATATAGACTTTTGTACTATATATTAATATATTAAAAATTTCCACTATCTCCCTTTTATATCATTACATTTTAAAATATAGAAGAAAATCTGCTCACGCATGAGTTCCTACACTACGGCGCATGCCAATGATGCCGGCAGTGGGGCCCGCGTCCTTGCGATTACCTGGCTGCAGGGCCCATGCACCGTACATACAGCCGGAAGCCCCGCTCAGATCGTTTGGAAGTTAATTTTTCATTGGGCCCCCATGGTCATCCTTCATGGGCGTGAGGGCCATTAGGCTTCGCCTCGGTCGTGAGTCCACATGACTTCTAATTCCACGGCCTGCCAACCCTTGCCTAAAATTTAGGATTCACCGATAAATAGGGAAATTAATGAAGTGACGCCAGATAAAGTTGTCTCTAAATCCTTGAAAGTTTGATTCCCATAATCAGATTAAAATTAGTGATAAGAATCAATCAAATGCAATTTTAGTACAATCTAAACTCCAAGTCTCCTTCACAAAGTCAACGACCGCCATGGCCTCTCCACATGCCTTGTCCTTAGCATCGGACAGTGTTTTATAATTGGAGGTATTACATTGGCAAGTTGATTACAAACCTAACCTACTCATCATTAAAATGAGCTAAATCTCACAACGCTCCAAGTCTCCTCCATTAAGTAACGACTGCCTTGGCCTCTCCACACGCCTCATCCTCAGCATCAGCATCGCACCACAATAGGGCCGGCAAGAGCAGCGCCAACCCTGTCGCGAGGATGAAACTGACCGCCATTGACCCCTAAGCTGCCCTTGGCAGACGAAATTTGCCGGCGAACACTTTCTCGGCGGTGATCCCGACGGCCACGCAGAGGCCGTGCACAAGGAAGAAGGAAGTGCCCACCTCTCCACTCGGCTCCTTACACCCAATATAGCAGAAAATCTGCTCATGCATGAGGCCTAGACTAGGAAGCATGCGAATGATGCCGGCAGCGGGGCCCACCCCTCCCAATCACCCGGCTGGAAATGGACCTGGTATGAGACAAGGAAGAGAAGAATGCATTAAATATTGAAATTTTGTTTATGTTAGGTTGTGAGACTCTACGAATCAAAAGTGAATATTTTAAATAAATGGGGGACGGATGGGCGATCGGAACTCCTTTTAATTGGGTCAACATGCCTTTGCGTAGCTCGAACGCCACGCTCATATCGCTTGGAAGACTTCAAAGTCTTCAAGCTCCGTTTCCTCACTCGACATACAGCTTGGGGGCTAGGAGTTTACCAGGAGCCAACGATATTCATCTTCACGAAGCCCTTTCCCAGCAGCGACCTCGAACATGGTACGTTTCTCTTCAACTTATTCTGGAAGAGTTCAGAATGAGTGCGTTGTCCACAATCGAGGCCGGATCTGGTTGTCGGGACTGAAATACACATTTGTTGCGTTCCTTCCTGTGTAATTGGACCAAAAGTCTCCCTGATCAGCTTCTTAACAAGAGTAGACAGACAAGTGGATTTCTGAAAAAGATCACGGGCCAATCTCAAACCGTTCCAAAAATTTAAGTTTTTTAGAAGAATTTATGATTTAGTATTTGATTTCATGATACTAATTATTGTACATGCTTATTTGTATATGTTTGAATTGACTTTTATTTTTTACTTTTTTACTTTTTGGTGTTCTTAAATCTTGCGGAGCGAATTTGTTGATTGTTGGTCTTTTCCAGTTTCCTAGATTCACATATAATGTTTCACAATCTTTACAAAAAATTTTAATAGTGTTTCCAATATTGGCAAAATTGAAAAGGGCACATTCTCTACTTACAAAATGCATATACCACATCCATCATATAATCTCTCAACCTTTTGTTTTTCTCAAAAAGTCTTAATAGAATTTCATGAGTGGAGAAAAGTATATGACAAAAGCAATGTTGCAGTGTTCTATAAGCGTTTCGAAGTGCTGGCTTACAAATGATATGGATCGTTGAGGTTTTGAATATAATACGATCATCTCAATGCTAGCTTTTTGTTTTATTGTTATTTAGTAACTGAATTTATATATCGATGATCTCACTAATGATATTCACGCGATATGTTCATGGTTGAAACCTTCAATTAGCCAAGGGCAAAGGCCCCTCTTGTTCAGATAAGAGAGAGAGCTACTAAAGCTAAAGTTGAAAAGGAGAGCTCAAAGGCAAGAACATCATCAGGAAGCGAGTATCAAGTGTTCTTGAGTTTCAGAGGACCCGACACTCGTACCGGATTTACCGACTACCTCTACCATAGCTTGACCGATGCTGGCATTTGCATCTTTCGAGATGATGAAGAGCTCCGTGTTGGTGAAAGAATCGATGGGGCGCTCCAGAGAGCGATCGACAACTCTAGGATCTACATCCCCATCTTCTCGCAAAACTACGCTTCAAGCCAATGGTGTCTACGCGAGCTCACGCAGATTGTGGAGAATACCTCTAAGTTGAATGGGGATAAAGAGATCCTACCTATTTTCTTCGATGTGAAACTTGAGGATGCTAGGTTGAAAACCCCGTTGTATCGCAATGACCTTCTTAATTTAAAGAGCAAGAAGAAGTTGAGTACTAAACAAGTAGATTCCTGGACAAAGGCTTTGAAGAAGGTTGGTGCAATAAAAGGATGGGAAGTCAAGAAATATAATGGGTGAGCTTGCTGCATTCTAAGATCCTTATTTTTCCCTAAAAAAAATTTCCCGTTTGCAAAAACTAAGTAAATAATTCATAGAGAAAAGTGATATATTAGATGCGGGTAGGAGGAGAGAAGTCAAAAACATAAAAATCATGCTAGCGCTACTAAAATTGTTGTTCTTGATTTCACTAGAGGCACTATCGTATGTCTATTTTTAATGAAGAAATAAAAAATAGAAACAAATGCTCTCTTTTTTCCTTTCTTTGATGGTCTACATAAATTTTATTTCCCTTTTCACCTCTATCATTTAGTAAGCAACTCTTAGTAAAATTCTAATGCTTCTAGAACTTCTTCTCAAAATGTAAAAACATAGATACATCACAACAATTAAGGTGAGACTTCCACTAATAATATTAAATGGTATGTGTGTAATAAAAAAAGTGAAATTGCTGGAAAAAAAGGTGTTATATATAATGGTGGCAAAGTGGAATAATTGAGTACCGTGCATGTTCCCATCTAATAATTTGATCTTTTAGTTAATACATAGACATTTCTCCTCCTAAACTTACAATGTCCCACTTCTAGGGTTGTCCCATGAATATAACTAATAAAATGCTAATTCATGATGGATAAACAGTTATAAATTAATCTTGCTTGTGCAAGATTAATGTAATTTGAAAATTGCTAATCACATGTTGGGATAAAGTCAAATTTCGGGTGCCATGACACAGTGCGAGACGTGGCACCTAGCAATGTGTATGAAAAGTGCATTTGAAAGTGATGTAGATTGATATCTTTTTATGGTTACATAGAATTAGCTAACAAAATCATATCCAAAATCCTTCGGGGTTGATTCCATCTTCTCGTCAAAATGTTTGTGTTATGCATGCTTGGTGTTATTTTGGAACTTTACAGGATCAAGTACCCGTAAGGTTTGCACAACAAATCAAATGACAAATGTTGAGTTATCTAAAGGGATAACTAGGAAAACCTTACATTCGATATGATATTTGAGAAGCTACATCTTGCTTATTGATGTCCCATTAGTTATTCAATTATTGTGCAGTTCAGCAGATGCAATTAAGTAACATCAACTCCTAGGAAACAGACGAAAAATAAA
Source organism: Corymbia maculata (assembly GCA_014182735.1). Taxonomy (NCBI): domain Eukaryota; kingdom Viridiplantae; phylum Streptophyta; class Magnoliopsida; order Myrtales; family Myrtaceae; genus Corymbia; species Corymbia maculata. The sequence continues at coordinate 8,215,501 of CM024690.1, read as the reverse complement.
AACATGAGAATCCGTCGAAGTCTGATGGAATTGAATCACGAATAAAATTTAATTGCTATAATTTTTTTTTCCTGCAATTTTCCCCCATTGAATGGTTTTCCTTCATGACAGCCAAGGCAAACTAATCAAGCTCGTCGTTGAGGAGGTTGTGGTCAAGTTGAAGATAAAGCAAAAGTCTGTGACTAAACATTTACTTGGGATCGACGATCGAGTGGAAGATGTAAGAAATTTGTTAGACATAGACTCTGGAGGTGTGCAATTCATTCAAATTCATGGCATGGGGGGTATTGGTAAAACGACTCTCGCCAAGGTCATGTTCAATCAACTTTTTAAGTACTTTGGAAAGTGTTGCTACTTCCTTGAAAATGTTAGAGAAAAGTCGTTAAGAGCTAAGGGCTTGGTTGAATTGCAAAAGAAGTTATTATCTGAAGTAGGAAATGCCACAGGAATAGGAAGCAGCGATGACCCTGAATATCTAATGAAGAGGATCGAAGAAACACTTCACAATAAGAAGGTCCTCATCATACTGGATGACATTGATAAAAGTGAACAAGTGGAGAAATTAGTTGGAAAAGGTGCTTTGTGTTCAGGGACTAGAGTAGTGATTACTACTAGAAACAAGGATGTTTTGCAAATCAACGGACCTGAGTACCCAATATTACTTTATGAAATGAAGGTGATGAGTAGTGATCATGCGCTTCAGCTCTTCAGCAAACATGCATTTAATGAGGACTCTCCTTCAAATGATCACAATGATATTTCAAAGGAAATTGTACATGCTACCGGAAAACTTCCCTTGACTATTGAAGTAATTGGTTCATTGCTGAAAAATAAAACACAAGAACTATGGAAAGAAAACTTGGAGAAGTTACGCAAAGCACCTCCGAAGGGAGTTTTTGAAAAGTTGAAAATTAGCTATGATGCATTGACTTCTGAGCAACAAGAAATTTTTCTCGATATTGCATGCTTTTTCATTGGTAAGGAAAAGACAAATGCAATTTATATGTGGAATAGTTGTGGATTTTTCCCATATAGTGGAATTGCTGTCCTCAAAAACATGTCCTTGATAAAGATTGGAGAGGGCAATGGATTTCTAATGCATGATCAACTGAGAGATCTCGGAAGGGAAATTGTTTGTAACGAAAGTCCGAATCCTTGAAGAGCGTAGTAGGTTATGGACTAAGGAGGAAGTCCTCAATACAATAAGGACAGAGAAGGTAGAATGCTTCAAGAGAGAACTAATAGATTCTCTTTTTTTTGTGTTTTCCTTGAGGAAATAGAATGCTGATAACCACTCATTTCTTGCTTTCATTTGCATATAAAGAACAACATTCGAGCAATGGAACTTCATCATGAAGTCTTTATCAGAAGTGAAGATAATAAAAAATTCAAAAATTTGAGGTTCCTTAGTTTATGGAACGGAACCTTTGTTGGTGACTTGATGGATTGTTTTCCCGAATTAAGATGGATTTGTTGGAAATCTCCTTCTAAGCCGATCGAGCTGATCAACATGTGCTTAAATAATGTAGTCATTCTTGAATTTTCTGCAATTTACTTAAAGACGATTGGAAATTCTGGAGCTTAATAAAGGTGCGTCATATGCTTATTTCTATTCTTTGTCCTTGAAAACAACATTTGAACTACTCTTCCATTAGATAATGCATTCACTTTACAGGAGGCAAGCAAATTGAAAGTTCTTCGTGTTGATAATTGTTATGGCATTACAAGAATACCAGACTTATCAGGATGCTCAACTTTAGAGAGGCTGACTTTTTTCCTTTGCCCCAAATTAAGGAAGATTGACGGCTCTATTGGGCAGTTACAGCATTTGATAGAGTTAAAGTTTGATCATTGCTTTGATCTTGAAGGTTTGCCTGAAGATATTGAGGACCTACAAAAGCTAGAGCACTTCTCTTTAAAGATGTGTGGTGAAATAAAGGAACTACCGAATTCCATATTTAAGTGGAAATCATTACGGGAGTTGCAACTTTCAATTTCAAGTCCAGTGGAGTTACCGGATGCTATCAAAAGCTTGAGAAACTGGAAGTGCTTCAGGTTGAAGGAAATTTGAAAGGTCAACTTTCTTCTGAAATTGGCTTGCTTCCTCGGCTGCAAAAACTGGTGTTAGAATGGTGTAATGAAATTTGAGAGTTGCCGACACTCCCAATAAGTTTAACCCATTTGGCAGTGTCATCTACATCAATGCAAGTTGTCCCGGACCTCTCAAACTTGACTAATTTGGTTGAGTTGGATCTAGATGACGGCTCCAAAATTGACAAACAAAATAGAATTCATATTGGTGACTTAAGGTGGATTGGCAAATTATCCAATCTGGAACGGTTGACATTGTGTCTTCTTCGTGTCCTTGCTCCCACTGAGTTGGCTCTCCTTCCTCGGCTTAACCAACTCCATTTATCTGGATTGGACTTGCAACCCTCCACCCAGGTTCCCTCTTCTCTATTAGATCTAGCCCTTGTGAATTTCAATTCAATCGCATTACTCTCCTCCGACTTAAAGAATTTGTCAGATTTAAGGCTCATTGGCTCTCAAATGCAAGCTATTCAACTTGACGGGCATCAGCTTCCAAAATTAACGGATCTTTATCTTAATGGATGTGGACCCCTTGAAAGATTCATGCTATCTAGCATGAGGAAGCTAAAAGGGTTCTACGTGAGCGGTTGCCCAAAACTATATGAGATCCACATCGCTGGAAAGTTGGAATCGTTGGAGCTTTTGGATATCAGAGTCTGCGAGTCCTTTAGAAGGTTCGTGTACGATGATATGCCTTGGGAATCTTCTCATGAATCTACACTATTCCTTGCATCGGGAGTCTTCAATAAGTTGTGGCGTTTCCGGCTATATAATTGCCCTAATATACTCAGTATTCAAATTGTTGATACGTCAAAATCGTTGAAAGAGTTGGAACTTTCTTGTCATCATATGCGTAGTCTTGGTGGTTTGTCAAACTTAAAGAATCTCACGTCCTTGAAGATATGGTACTGCCATGAGCTACGGATTGTCGAGGGCATCGATGAGTTGGAGTTTTTGGACAATTTATCACTTATGGGGTGTGAATCGTTGGAAAATTTGATTGATGTATCGACCACCCAATTGCCATATGATTGCCACTTACAAATCACCCGTTGCCCGAAATTACGTGGGGCTAAGCCAGGATTTGATGGCTCCATCCAACGTTTCAAGCGTTATAAGGTGAGTTAGAAAAGCCATCCACAAACATGAATTCAACTTTAGGCAAACTTATAATAATTGTGGAAAATCAAAAAACTATCTTACAAACATGAATTAAAAGCCAGTAGTCGTATGTGATGCTTTGTCTCTCTTTTTTTTTTCCTTTTTCTATTTATGAGAAAGTTACACGGTTGCATTAAGAGCAGTTTAGTTTTTATCACAAATATTTGGAAAACTTCATATTGTAGGAATTGCTTAGAGCCTATAATTAAAAATGTTTTCTCAAATGGCTTTACTTGGCATTTTCTCTACGAGATATACTTCACTTTCTTGTTTATTTCTTACTTAATTTCAATCATTATGAAGATGAATTCCGTGATTTGCAATATTTATAGTGAGGATAGAACATTAAAGGAATAAGTCCTAAAACTTACCAATTGAGTGCAATCAAACCCTTTTTTGACAATTTGGCTAATGAAAAATACTGACGACATGGTTTTTATTCATTTCACTCTTTTACGTGGCATAGAGTTCAAAAGAAAAAGGCCTGTGTGCAAAACTGTCTGTCGTTTAAGGTTTGCCCCAAATTTCCAAGCCCTAATTGAGCTTTCTTCTACAGTTTTCTTCACTAGTCCTTATTCGTGGAGTTCTCTTCTCAAGTTCTTCTCACCTTTTCATTGGACTTTCTCGTCCATAGTGTACTTCTTGTTCGTCAAGTCCGCTGCTTATTCGTCGATCCTGCTGTGCTTCGTCCGAGTGTCTCCCCTCTTCTTCGCCGAGTCCCCAAATTTCCTCTTCCTTCATTGGCGACAAAGTCTAAGTCCTCGCGCAAGAGTTCGATGTTATAAGCCACTTCGTCAAGCTTAGTCCCCTTGCTTGTACTTTGCTTTTGTTCTGATGGAGATATGTGAACTTATTTGAGGTGTTTTGTCTTGTGGATTGAATAGGTCTATAGTTTGGGAATGATGTCAATGAGTATATGCACGAACGCAGGAAGTTCTTGCGATCTTACTAGTCTTAGCAAATAGAAATATTAGGTTAATTAAGGCAGGAGCAACTATATTTAATGCTCAATTTCATGATTCTCTGCTTTGGAAACATGCTAAAAAATGTATTTGGGATTTGGCCTATGGAATCAAAATATGAATACATCTTTTGCATGGAATCAAAATATATGCGTCGTCTTACTTAAAGTGCCATTTGTTCACTTAGAATCTCCAGAATACCCAATGAATTTACGATTTCTTTGATATTTTCTTTGGGGTATTTTCAACTTAGAGCTTGAACTAGCGTACATACTTTATTTGATGATCCAAAGTGCTATTTATTTTTGGAGTGCCACTTTTCAAGGACAAGCTAGTCTGAGGTGCCGAGTTTGCTACCTGTAGAGCACCATTCGTGCTATGGGTGAAAAAAGCTTGTTTTCAGTGTTACAATCATCAGCATTAAATGGTGACTTAGGGAAGACGGTATTCGTTTTTCTTCTTTCATGTCGCCAAATTTGTTGCTCGGAGCCCTTCAGGCAATGAAACAAAAACCAGGATAAAATGTGTTTGTTCATGAGTCTTGAAATTGGTCTAGTCAGTACTTTGTCAAATCAAATATGAGTAGGGCCAACATGTGGTAATTAGGTGTCCTTCCTCTGGTGAGGCTGCGAAAATGGTGATAGACAATGCCATGGGTTTGCTAATGTCTCCGGTTTTTGCAGGAGGAAGAAAGTGTGCCGGCTGCATTAACGGATCGATTGATGCCTGCAGAGGGCAGCGCAGAAGAACAAATGTGTGTACCAGGAAAGATGGAGGAACCTTTGGCTCCAGTTAAGGTAATTTGCTGTCAGTAGACTAGTCGTATGCCTGAAGTTTGAACACTCGGTTTGGTTGCATTCAGTTGGGACCGTAGTGAAGTTTAAATACTTGGTTTATTAGTACTCCTCCTGAAAGTAAGATGATGGAATATACTTGGTTTATCAATGGGGACTGTACTGAAGTTTAAATACTTGGTTTATCATAGTACGCCAGGGTCTCCGTTTCTTGAAGATCAGAGAGAAGAAGAAGAAGACCATGATACTGGCGAGTGAGCAGCGGCCCCTGCAACAGGCTCAGCAGCAGCAGCTGATCCTGCAGAACTCGTTGGGGAGCATGAGCTTCAGCAGCAACATGTCGCTGTCGAGGAAGGACGAGGCGATGTCGAGGCCAGCGCTGTCCACTTTCAGGGCCAAGCAGGAGGAGATCAAGAGGAAGAAGATTATTCACAAGGTACGCAACATGAAATCCCCACATGAAAATGGTTTACTTTGGGGCTTTTCTTTTCTATGTTCAGTAATAGCAAAAAGAGGTGAGGGGTTTTTGTGGTTATACTCATGGAGAGTTTTTTGTTACGTTGTTTTGGGTAATGAACAGCAAAACGGTAGCGAACGTGACGTGGCGAGGATAAAGCTGCTGAGGAACAAGAGACGGGGTGGTGAAGCAGATGAGGCACGACATCGCGTTGCTTCTTCAGTCTGGTCAGGACGCCACTGCTCGTGTACATCTAGTTCTTCCACTACGATTCGCTTTTGGTTATTGCATTGGCAGTTGGTGTGGCTTTTTGTATTGGATAGAATTCATGTCTGTGTTGAGAGAAATTGGTCTTGAGAAAAATATTACTCTCAAATTTCCAGTGACTTTTTACCATCTAATTTTTAATTAGAATGCTTCGGAAGTGCTGAACTTGAAATAGTCGTATTGATTTTTGATTGCATTCAGTCATTTGTATCATCCGGTATTAAAAAATTCATATTCGGATGAACTTTTAAGATTTTGCATTCGCATCTTATTTGATTCATGAAATGCTCTATTACATATTATGGACTTCTAGAAGACTTAATATTCAAGTAGGAATGCTTTTATATCCAAATCATTCACCCAAGACTTCGGCATTCCAATGGATGGGGTTGGTAAAAACATATCATGGACCTACCTAAAAAGCCTAAAGGTGACTTGATATGTGACTTGATACATTGAATTGGACCTACAAAATGACATAGTATTATGAAAATGCTTTCTAATGTGGATGATGAGAGCTGTGTGTGACACATGCCCAAAGTGACATGAAATTGACGACCGCAAATCCAAGCCAAGGGACTCGACAATAGCAAAGCGGAATCACAAGCTGTACATATGCACCCATTCGACGATTTCAATGAGAATTGAAAAAAAAAAACACTAATGTATTCAGCACAAACAAGAACGAGTATTTCCCACATGTCTGCAAATACGCTGAGATATGAAAGTGTTATTGAAAATCACGTATTTAAGTGTCTTTAGTGTTGAAGTACACAAGTAATTAAACCTTTGATAAACCGTTGGGCAGAGGAAAAGAAAACCATGAGACTACATTTCATTCCTCCTACTCTGACCATTCAAGTTCAAATCTTTAATCATTGTTTATGCTTTCCAACAGGCAATTCATGGATATATCTTACCATTAGACTATTACATTAGGCCAAAGTTGCTAAGTTCACTAGATTTTTTGTGACAGAATGAGAAGGAATCAAAATTATGAAATAAGAATGGTAAGAACGATGAAAGCTTCTCGTCAGATTGCCAAACAGCCAACAACTATCCACTAGAATATTTAGTTTTTAGTAGTAAAGCAACTTTGAAGCATGAAGCATGAACAAGTACTGAAGATGAGGGAATGGAATACTAGTTCAACCTGTCACGAATGTACACATTCACCTCAATAAACTATGGAAGGCTTAGAAACTTCCCACCAACTCTTGCATTAGACACAACCAGCACAATGACACAACGACTCCATAGAACCACTGACAATTGATATATCATAATTTCTTTCTTCACTTGTGCGAGCTCCTCCTTTCAACATCTATATTTTGCCCTTTGTGTCTTAATTTTAGCTAGAAGTTATCTCGCGTCAACCTTGTCCCACCTCGATTGGCTTAATTCACACAATGCTTGATTCCCCTTAAGGAAGTCGATTATCACGTCCCTTGCTTGATTTGGTGTGTTCTCAACACATGACTTACCACAACCATAAAACTATTTTTCCTTGTCTTTGCCATGAGAATTGGTGATCGAAGACCACAAGAGCAATTAATCTCTGAGTTGACCTTCCTTAGGAGTTACACCACTTGATTTAGACGTTGGCTCTCTCAATCTTTTGGCCACCATTCTTTGATTTGGCAATTGAAGGTTCTACTCAATGCAACAAAAGCACCAAATGAACGCAACAGAAGAAACATATGTTGACTATCAAGGTTATATCATAATTCTACTAGGAGCTTCTTCACGACAACATTGACAATGCAAAGCAAGAGAAAAAGCATCCGAATAAGAAAGAAGTGGACTTTGTTGTTGGAAGAAGAATGATGAATTCACAGACGTCATCATGTATAGCCTCCCGATCACAAGAGCATAGAAGAAATTGGTGACATTTAAGAGCAAAGTGTTAGCCACGTTACAACTCAAGTCATAAGAAGATAAAGTGTACCTCCCGTTTCGGAATAATTCTACATTAGTGACTCCCAAAAGACAAGAACATAAGAGGAACACAGACATATGCAAGCCTCGCCAAGGAACTGCCATGAAAAGCAGGTTTTCTTTTTTGTTTCCCAAGTGTTGTCTCATGATGTATGAAGCAAATCAGAACTGGAGTTAAGAAAAGAGTGGACAACACGATAATGATGATTGCAATTAGAGATCATGACACCAATAGAAAAATACCCATAGCACAGGATGCTCACTGAGGATCGAGTCCTGTTATTCGAGACCAGGAATGACCGAACAACAGCAGCCACTTTCCAGCAGAATGAACTAAGAAGGAAAGAACTAAGCTTGTTACATCTCCTTACATCAAGTCTCACACATTGACATCACCCCCAAATTAATTCACATACCTCCATCGGGACGAAAGCAAGATACAAGAAAGGGGATTAAGCTCGATGTAGTGGCTTATAACACCTTCGTTCACGCCATCGGGCTCCCTGGCCTCGTCAAGCTCGTGTGTGAGTACTCGACGTCATCGTGCTCGAACGAAGAGAAAACTTGGTGACTCGATGAAGAGGAAGGAGGCACTCGGACGGAGAATAGGAGGATCGACAAATAAGAAGCGGAAGCACGATTAAGAAGGACACTCTGGACAAAAGACAGATGAAGAAGTGGAGAAAAACTTGAGAAGAAAACTCGATTAGGATTGGAAACTTTGGGCAAATCTTAAAAGACGGGCGTTTTTACACACAGACGTTTTCTTTTAAGCTCTATGCCGCAAGAGAAATGAATAAAAAATACGATGTCGGCATTTTCTGTTAGTCAAATTGGACGGAATTAATGGAGGGACTCAATTATACCAAATTCACAAGTTTTATTACTCAATTGCATTTTCTTTTATAAGTTTTAAGATTTAATTACACTTTTCCAATAAATTTTGAAATTTCTAGTACACTTTTCTAACATTAAAAGAATCAAATGCTCATTACACAACTCAAAAAATATATATATTGCTAGGGGAGATGTTTCAAGAGCACAACTTACATGGTCGACCACCCGCTGCGGTGGCTCCGCTGGTTAGGCTCCTGTGACCCTTGCGCTTCAAGAGAAGGAGTTCGAAACTTGGGGGAGGCACTTGGTGACTTACCCTGCTGGTGGGAGTGTGGTGGCTAGCTTCCATTGGCCCCAAGGTTTACCACCCGGCTGCCGGCCATGCGGGGGTTCCCTGGGTCACCAAAAAAAAAAAAAAAAAACTTACATGGTCCACCTACCCACTAATCAAGTGATTTATGTCCCTGATGAAATTGAGCGCTACTTGAATATTGTGTGTTTGGGGTGGGCCAAGCAGGATGTGTGTTCCAGAAGCACCAAAAATGCTTTATTTAATTGGTGGATGATGCATTTCTGTATCCTCCCCAATCTTTTACAGCTTGATTAAAAGCCATTTCAAATAGGAATTAAAGCAGTCGATCCTACAGACATTCATTCTTTTAGTCACGAAGGTCTCATTTCGAGTATAGAGTCAATTTTTACTACTTATTAACTTTTCATTCCGAGTTTGAGTCTTGATTTTAATTTCTTCTATAGTTTAGTTGATTGTGTCCCTAAAATTTTTTTAGCTAGACTGGGGACAAAACATGTTTACGCGAATTCACATGGATGAAATTTCATTGATTTGCTTTCTCAACTATGCTAGATAGAAAGGAGGGATTAAGCTCAATTGATTTGACTACATAATTTGATCATGTCAATACTTTTCTTAAACTTTCTCGATAGATTGATTGTAATTTTATTTTTCAGGAATTAAGCTCTAATCAAACTTCTCCATGTTTTAGACTCTAGAGGTTTGTGAGGACTTGAAGACCCCTAGCGTCTCGCTTGCTGCCATGCGGGGATTGAAGTAGCATATGAATTTAGTGGATCAATGCACTAAAAGTGTTTAAAGTAAGGTATTTCATTACTTAAAAAAAAAATGCTATAAAGGCACTATTGATCTATAAATTCATTCAAAGTATTTTGTTGATACAAAGTTTAACTTGATGTTGATGGTTTGAATGGACTAGCATGACAAAACTCAGTTTCTCAACCCCATGCTCGAGTTGAATTCTACATAGCATATGTGTTCAAAATTAAACTCAATTCAACTCGATTATTGATAACTTAAAAACTAAATCACAATGTAAAGTTTGAACACTATCTCTAACTCTCATAAAAAATAATAATAAAGTACTATTTTTTTTTTCATTTTCCTAAAATCCTTTAAATTATAAACACGGTTTGCAAGCCATGCGATATTTTGTATTATAAAATTTAACACCAACAACCTAGCATCAAAATTAGTGAGATAACCACAAGCAAATATTACTTTATATTTATATATAACTCTTTTAGCTCTAATGCGATTTATTTCTATGTATATATATCTAGTTACTTTTATCTCGATTTTTTTTGGTTTTATGTTACAAGTGATTCCCAAGAATTTGTCAAAGAAGATATGGAACGAGTCGAAACAGACTAATCCCAATCAAGGTTGCGAATGCTGCAGTGTCTTTAGACAAGTACACAGGGTCGATTGGGTCGGTCCCGGGCCTAAGCACTCCTGCCCATGCCCAGCCCAAATATCCATTGGGCACAAACAAATAGCCAGGCTCGCCCATGTAAGCAAATTTTTTTGGCTAAGAGCCCATTCAAGATGGGCTCCCAAGTGACCATATATCCATGATCAAGTCTACCCGTTACTCAACGAGTGCTCTACAGCACGTTGCGAGTAGCAAAAAATGTAAAAAAAAAAAAAATGTAAATAAAGGTCAATCAACTGAATGCATGTGCATGCAAATGCAATAAAAAGCTCAAATTCCTTTTCTGATGTTTAGGAAACCTTGTACGTGAAAGGCGGACATTACAGTCCACATAAGATGTCATTTTGAGTAACCCTATCCCCGTCACTTACCATTTATGATGGCTAGCAATGACTAGACACAATGACAACAATTTTTGGTGGTTATTGACCAAAATGATTATTTTAGAATTTCACATAAATATTTAAAATTATATTGGGAAAATTGAAAACTTTAGAATTGAGTTGACATTCGTACAATAGATCTAGCATTGATTTGATAATTATCTCTCCTAACATGGGTGGATTTGGTCAGGTGATATAGAAATAATACTTTAAGATCAATTCTGTGTCCTAGGCATTTTCTTTTTCTTAGACAAGTGTTGACACATAAATTGTAACTAAGTATTTAGGTTTAAGTTGCATAGAAAATTAGGGATCAATTTGGCCCCAACAAAAAGAATTTTCACATCATCCTAAGTATTAATATTATTTGCATCTATTTTTCCCTATTTTCGGATAATAACCTTTAATAAAGAAGAAGAAATGGCCTTGGGCTGGGCGTGAACCCAGCCCTAATCATCTTCCCCCCACCATGTAGGCCCAAGCCCATCCGATCTTCCTTTCTACTTGGGTCCAGGGCCCAGCCCATTACTTTCCCCTAGTGGCCCGGCCTTGTGCTTCATCTTCTTCTTCCTCCTCCCTCTACCGCTCCATCTCATGCCTAAGAACGCCGACACGTGAAGGATGACGACGCACTGGAGCAGAGGGGGCGGCCAGCGCGAAAACTAACGGGAGATTCAGATGGATGGGATGAGCCTTCAATGCCGCCGAGCTAAGGAGCAAAGCAGGGCTACGCCTGCTGCGGAGTGGACGGTTGACAGGACGCCGGTTTGGCCAAGGGAAAGCCAGTCGGTGCACCGAGGACTGGTGGTTGAAGCTCCTCCGTCTACTGACCTCCTCAGCCTATAAATTGAGGAGGGAGTCGGGTGAAAAGGGGGGGCCATAGAGGGTGGTGAAGGGAGCTTGGAGGACTTCCTCGGAGAGACATTTAGGGACACCAATGAGCGAGCAAATCTGAGCAGAAGAGGAGAGAACCAAAGCGGCCTTTGGAGAGACATCCGAAGGCTAGATCTGAGGAGGGGCAGGGAGAGAAAAACAGGAGAGGTGGAGGGAAGAGAAAATCTGAAAGAAAGACATCCGATAACTTCCATTGTCATCCGCCTCCATAGCCGTCATTGTCTCTTTACCAACTCGGCCGCTCACCGAGCTCGGCCAAGCCTCAAGCCAACGAGCTCTCTGTCGGCCCTACTGTCGCCCACTGCCTCATCGTCACGTCTGCCGATCCCTCCCACCATTTGCGCTGTTGGTGGCGGCCAAGTCGTGATGCACTCGGCCGCCCCCATCAGCACCGCGGAGAGGCTGAGAGAGAGAGAGGCAGCAACGGCATCTATCCGGGTCGAGAGTTGGGTCGGGTGGACACCAACCGGGTGGGGTTTCAGTTATTCGGGCCGGCTGGCCGGCTGGGTATGGTTGTGCATGGACTTGCAAGGTTGTGGGCTTGGCTTTTCTTTAATGAGACTTGGGCCTGGGAAGAGTTGATTTGAATTGGGCTCTAAATAGATAGAGCCCAATCCGATCTTACTCAGGATAGGGGCCGAGTTTGGCAGGCCCCAGTCAGTCCAGGTAGGGTCGAGCTCGATCGGGCTTTGTAGCCGGACCCGGATCTGCGGGCCCGCCGACCTAGGTCGGTGCGACCCAAAGACCCAAACCGGGTCCTTTTTGAATATTATATTATTAATTCAATACAAAAAATCTAAAAATATTTATATTTTCCAAAACATAAAAAAAAAAAGGAAAAAAATGTTTTTGTCCACAAATGCATGAAAAATCCTTGAAAAAGCCAAAAATAAGTTTTTCTCCATAAATGCACGAAAATTCTTTGAAAATAAAAAAAAATAATGGGGCTGACATCAAAATTTGTCTTACAAGCTTTAAACATTTGGTTTAGACATCGTTTATTAGTCAAGAGTAACTCTATACAAGAGAAAATTACTAAAATAGTTTTAAATCTATTGCAACTTTTTCATTTCGTCCTAAACCTTTTTTTTTTGTGTTAATTCGATCTTAAATATTTTGTAATTATATCAATTCGGTCCATCTAACCAAACTTGGTTGGCTAGCACTAACATCGACATCAGCCGTCCGACGAATGCTAATGGGTAATTTTTTATTATTTTCTTTTATTCTTTTTTCCTTTTCCCTTCTTCCCCATGCCTCTGGCCTATTGCTGCCAGCCAGCGGTGAGGACCTAGCGAGGCTCACCCCTATCAGCCATTGGCAAGGGAAATCCTTACCCAACGATAGTGAGGTTGCCGTCACCATGGTTGGGCGACACCTTGCCTCACCCAACCATGGTGAGGGCGAGCCTCACCAACCCTCACCTCGGTCAACAGCAACCAGCCAAAGGAAGGGGGAATAAGGGGGAAGAAAAAGAAGAAGGTGAAAAAGAAAAGAATAAAAAATTCAAAAAAATTCAAAAATAAAATAAAACAATCAATAAAATTTTCGAAAATAAATAAAAATTATTTAAAAAAATTGCCACGTCGGCGTTCTCGGAAGGCCAAAGCATTGACATTAGCGTAGCCGGCTAAATTTGACCGGATGAACTGAATTGGCACAATTGTAAAGAGTTTAGGAATGAATTGACAAAAAAAAAAGAATGTTTAATATTGAAATGGAAAAATTGCAATAGATTTAAGACTACTTTGATAGTTTTCCCCTCTTTATAGAGGGCGTAAACGAGCCATGTTAAGTCGATATGTTGTCAAACTTAGAGCTCCATTCGACTCGCGTATTCAGTGCTCGAAATTTGACTTTGATTTTGATCAAGTATTAACCTTATTGCTTGAGCCTCACTTGAAATACTTGATTAAAAATTTGACTTTGAAATACTCGATGTCAACGACTGGTGGATTGCCATCAGTAGCAAGAATATGTGGTCGGAGGGTGGTGATCTTGACGGCCACATAGAGGCCATGCATAAGGAAGAAGGAGGTGACCACCCACCTCGACTCGTTATCCTCTTAGCAATATTAAGATATTTATTTGATTATACAAATATCTTATTTGATAATACATATTTAATATTATATTTATCCTATTATATTTAATAATTACTTAATAAATCTATAAATAGACCTATGTACTATTTATCAATACATTAAAAGATGTTGAAAATTGCCACTTTCTCCCTTTCACATTATTACATTTTAAAATATAAAAGGAAATCTGCTCATGCATGAGTCCCTACCCTACGAAGCATGCCAATGATCCAGGCAGTGGGGCCCACGTCGACCCAATCACCGGGCTGGAGGGCCCATGCACCGTACATACAGCTGGAAGCCACGCTCAGATCGCTTGGAAGACTTCAAAAGTCTTCAAGCTCCGTTTCCTCACTCGACAAACAGCTTGGTGGCCCGAAGTTTTTCCGTGTGCAGAGCAGGATGAGGCGACGACCTTCTCCGCAAACCCAGCGATCAACGTCCCCTCGTCGTTCAGAGCGACTTCGGCAACCGACCCCTCCGACGAATCGGCTAGCCAGTACCAGGAGCCAACGATGTTCATCTTCGCGAGGCCCATTTTCAGGTAGCGACCCCGAGCACGGTACGATTCTTGTCTGACTTATTCTGCATTTGCCCTGAAGAGTTAGGTTTGATGAGATTCTTGCTCAGAATGAGTGCGTTGTCCACAATCGAGGCTGGATCTGGTGGTCGGGACTGAATTACCCCTTTGTTGCGTTCCTACCTGTGTAATTGAACCAAAGTCTCCCACGATCAGCTTCTTAACAAGACTAGACGAGTGGATTTATGAAAAAGATTACAGGCTAATCTCAAACCGATCCAAAAATTTGAGTTTTAAGAAGAATCCGTGATTTAGTATTTGATTTCATGATACTAATTATTGTGCATGTTTGTATATGTGTTTAAAATTGACTTTTATTTTTTACTTTTTGAGTTTTTTGTTTTCTTAAGTCTTGCGGATCGAGTTTTGTCGATAATTGATCTTTTCCAGTTTCCTAGATTCACATGTAATGTTTCACAATCTTTTAAGAAATTTGAATAGTATTTTTAAGGTTTGTTTTTTGGTCCATGATAGTGTTGTCAAAATTGGCAAAAAGGTACATTCTTTGCTTAGAAAATGCGTATAAAACACCCATCAAATAATCTCTCCACGTGTACAATCTTTTTTCCAAAAAGTCTTCCTAGAATTTCATGAGTGGAAAACTATTTGGAAAAGGCAATGTTATATAGGCGTTTCATAGTATTGACTTACAAATGATATGGATCATTGAGAGTTTGAATATAATACGGTCATCTAAATACTTGCTTTTTGTTTCATTGTTATTATGTAACTGAATTATATATTGATAATCTCACTCATGATATATTCACGCGATATGTTCGTGGTTGAAACCTTCAGTTAACCAAGGAGCAAAGGACCTCTTTTTCACAAACGAGGGAGAGAGCTACTAAAGCTAAAGTTAAAATGGAGAGCTCAGAGGCAGGAACATCATCGGGAAGCGAGTATCAAGTGTTCTTGAACTTCAGAGGACCCGACACTCGTAGTGGATTTACCGACTGCCTCTACCATAGCTTGACCGATGCCGGCATTTGTGTCTTTCGAGATAGTGAAAAACTCCATGTTGGTGAAAGAATCGATGGGGCGCTCCAGAGAGCGATTGACAACTCTAGAATCTACATCCCCATCTTCTCTCAAAACTATGCTTCGAGCCAATGGTGTCTCTGCGAGCTCGCACAGATTGTGAAGAACACCTCTAAGTCGAATGGGAATAAAGAGATCCTACCTATTTTCTTCGATGTGGACCCTGACGATGTTAAGATGAAAACCCAATTGTATCACAATGCCATTCTCAATTTGGAGTGCAAAAAGACATTAAGCACTGAAGAAACAAAAGTCCTGGAGAAAAGCTTTGGAGAACGTTCATGCAATAAAGGGGTGGGAAGTCAAAAAATACGATGGGTGAGCTTGCTGCATTCTAAGATCCTTATTTTTCCCTAATATTTTTTTTCCTGTTTGCAAAAACTAAGTAAATAATTCATAGATAGAAGCAACATATTTGATGCGGGTAGGAGGAGAGAATTCAAAAACATAAAAATCATGCTAGAGCTACTAAAATTGTTAGTGTTCTTGATTTCACTAGAGGCACTATCATATGTCTATTTTTAATGAAGCAATAAAAAATCGATACAAACACTATATTTTTCCTTTTTTTGATGGTCTATATAAATTTTGTTTCCCTTTTCACCTCTGTCATTTAGTAAGCAACTCTTAGTAAAATTCTAATGCTTCTAGAACTACTACTCAAAACTTAAAAACATAGATATATCACCACAATTGAGGTGGGACTTCCACTAATAATACTAAATGGTATGTGTGTAAAAAAATGTGAAATTGCTGGAAAAAAAAAAGGCATTTTATATAATGGGTGACAAAGTGGAATAATTGATTACCATGCATGTTCCTATCTAATAATTTGATCTTTCAATTAACACATCAGACATTTCTCCTTCTGATTTTACAATGTCCCACTCCTAAGGTTGTCCTCTGAATATAACTGATAAAATGCTACTTCATGATGCATAAATAGTTGTGCATTTATTTGCACAAACAAGATTAATGTAATTTGAAGATTGCTAATCACATGTTGGGATCAAGTCAATCTTCGGGTGTCATGACACAATGCGACACGTGACGCCTAGCAATGTGCATGAAAAGTGCGTTTGAAAGTGATGTAAATTAATATTATTTATGGGTAAATAGAATTTACTAGAAAAATCAAATCCGAAATCCTTCGGGGTTGATTCCATCTATCTTGTCAAAATGTCCATGTTATGCATGCTTGGTATTATTTGGGAAACTTTACAGAATCAAGTATACGTAAGGTTTGCACAACAAATCAAATGACAAATGTTAAGTTATTAAAAGGGATAACTAAGAAAACCTTATGAAATTCGAGAGGACACGCCTTGATGGTTGATGTCTCATTAGTTATTGAATTCCTGCACAGTTAAGCAGATGCACAGCAACTCCTAGGAAATGAAAAAAAAAAAAAAAAAAGGGATTCCGTCGAAATCTGATGGAATTGTATCACGAATAAAATTTAATTATTGCTTTTTTTTTTTTTCTCAATTTTCCCTAATGAAATGGTTTTCCTTCATGATAGTCAAGGCAAAATAATCAAGTTGGTCGTTGAGGAGGTTTTGGATAGGTTGAAGACAAAGCAACAGTTGGTGCCTAAACATATAATTGGAATCAATGATAAAGTGGAAGCAATAAGAAATTTGTTAGATGTAGAATCTGGAGGTGTGCGGCTCATTCAAATTCATGGCATGGGGGGTATCGGTAAAACGACTCTTGCCAAGGTCGTGTTCAATGAACTTTCTACCCACTTTGGAAAGTCTTGCTGCTTTCTTGAAGATGTTCGAGAAAAGTCGTCAAGAAAGGATGGCTTGGTTGAATTGCAAAGGAAGTTTTTATCTGAAATAGGAAATGCCGTAGGAATAGGAAGCATCGATGACCCTGATATTTAATGAAGAGGATCGAAGAAACACTTTGCAATAAAAAGGTCCTCATTGTACTAGATGATGTTGATGAAAGCCAACAAGTGGAGAAATTAGTTGGAAAAGGTGCTTTGTGTTCGGGATCTAGAGTACTGATTACTACTAGAAACAACAATGTTTTGCGAATCACTGGACCAAAGTACGAAATTTTAAAATATGAAATGGAGTTGATGAGTAGTGATCATGCTTTTCAGCTCTTCAATAGACATGCATTTAATAGTGACTCTCCTCCATATGATTACTGTGGTATTTCAAAGGAAATTGTATTTGCTACCGGAAGACTTCCTTTGACTATTGAAGTAATTGGTTCATTGCTGCGCGATGAAACAAAAGATATATGGAAAGAAACATTGGGCAAGTTAAGCAAAACACTTCTAGATGATGTTTACGAAAAGTTGAAGATTAGCTATGAGGCATTGACTTTTGAGCAACAACAATTTTTTTTGGATATCGCATGCTTTCTCATTGGTAAGGAAAAGACAAATGCAATTTATATGTGGAAGGATCAGGGACTTTTCCCATTTAGTGAAATTGAGGTCCTCAAAAGGATGTCCTTGATAAAGATTGTAGAGGGCAATAGGTTTTGGATGCATGATCAACTCAGAGATCTCGGAAGAAAAATTGTTCGTCAAGAAAATCCCAATCCTGAAGAGCGGAGCAGGTTATGGACAGAGGAGGACGTCCTCGATACAATAAAGACAGAGAAGGTGGAACACTTCATGAAAGAATTGATGGATTCTATTTTTTCTTTTTGGTTTTAATACTTTTCCTCAATATAAGAATACTGAATACTAGTCGTTTCTTGCTCTCATTTGCAGGTGAGGAACGTTGAAGCAATGGAGCTATATCATGCAAATGTACATATCAAAAGCGAAGAGATTAGAAGGTTTGAAAAGTTGAGGTTCCTTCGGTTAATTGGAGGAACCTTTGTCGGCAACCTAAAGGATTGTTTTCCCAAATTATGTTGGATTGATTGGGATGGTTCGGCTTTGAAGTGTGAGCTGACCAATATGTGCTTAAAGAATGTAGTTGTCGTTAACCTTTCGTCCATTGCTGGTATGGACGATATGAAATTATGGAGCTTAATAAAGGTGCGTCATATGCTTATTTCTATTCTTTGTCCTTGAAAACAACATTTGAACTATTCTTTCATTAGATAATGCATTCACTTTACAGGAGGCAAGCAAATTGAAAGTTCTTTGTGTTAGTTATTGTCATGGCATTACAAGAATACCAGACTTATCAGGATGCTCAACTTTAGAGAGACTGACTTTTTTCTATTGCGACCGGTTAAGGAAGATTGACGGCTCTATTGGGCAGTTACAACATCTGATAGAGTTAAAGTTTGATCATTGCTTTGATCTTGAAGGTTTGCCTAAAGGAATTGAGGACCTACGGAAGCTAGAGCACTTCTGTTTAGAGAGCTGTAGTGAAATAATGGGACTACCGAATTCCATATTTAAGTTGGAATCATTACGGGAGTTGCAATTTTCAATTATAGGTCCAGTGGAGTTACCAAATGCTATCGGAAAGCTTGAGAAACTGGAAGTGCTTCAGGTTGAAGGAAATTTGAAAGGTCAACTTCCTTCTGAAATTGGCTTGCTTCCTCAGCTGCAAAAACTGGTGTTAAAATGGTGTGATGAAATTCAAGAGTTGCCGGCACTCCCAATAAGTTTAACCCATTTGGCAGTGTCATCTAAATCAATGCAAGTTGTCCCGAACCTCTCAAACTTGACTAAGTTGGTTGAGTTGAATCTAGATGACGGCTCCGAAACTGGCGAACAAGATAGAATTCATACTGGTGACTTAAGGTGGATTGGCAAATTATCCAATCTGAAATGGTTGAGATTGTGTCTTCTCGGTGTCCCTTCTCCCACTGAGTTGGCTCTCCTTCCTCGGCTTAACCAACTCCATTTATCTGGATTGGACTTGCAACCCTCCACCCAGGTTCCCTCTTCTCTATTAGATCTAAGAATTTCAATTCAATCGCAATCCTCCGACTTAAAGAATTTGGGCTCTCAAATGCAAGCTATTCAACTTGACGGGCATCGGCTTCCAAATTTAACGACTCTCGATCTTCGTTTCTGTGGACCCCTCGAGAGATTCATGCTATCCAGCATGCGGAAGCTAAAAGGGTTCCACGTGAGATGTTGCCGAAAACTATATGAGATCCACATCGCTGGAAAGTTGGAATCGTTGGAGCGTTTGGATATCGGATTCTGCAGGTCCTTCGGAAGGTTCGTGTACGATGACATGCCTTGGGAATCTTCTCATGAATCTACACTATTCCTTGCATCGGGAGTCTTCAATAAGTTGTGCCGTCTCTGGCTACAGGATTGCCCTAATATACTCAGTATTCAAATTGTTGATACGTGGAAGAATCGTTGAAAGTTTGGAACTTTCTTGTCTTCGTTTGCGAAGTCTTGGTGGTTTGTCAAACTTAAAGAAGCCTCAGGACCTTGAAGATATAAGTGCAACCATGAGCTACGGACAGTCGAGGGCCATGACCAGGTGAGTTGGAGTTTTTTTGAGCGAGTCAGGACTTCTTTGACGCCAATCGTTGGAAAATTTGATTGATGTATTGACCACCCAATTGCCATATGATTGCCGCTTGGAAATTGGCTGTTGCCCGAAATTACGTTGGGCTAAGCGAGGATTTTATGGCTCCGTCCAACATTTCAAGCGTTATAAGGTGAGTCAGAAAAGCCATCCACAAACATGAATACAACTTTAGGAAGACTTATAATAATTTTGTGGAAAATCAAAAAACTATCTTACAAACATGAATTAAAAGCCAGTAGACGTATGTGATGCTTTGTTGTCTTTGTTTTTTTTTTTTTTTCTTTTTTTATTTTTCTGTATATGAGAAAGTTTACACGGTTGCATTAAGAGCAGTTCAATTTTTATCACAAATATTTGGAAAAGCTTCATATTGTAGGAATTGCTTAGAGCTTATTATTTAAAAATGTTTTTTCTAGAATGGCTTTACTTGGCATTTTCTCTACGAAATATACTTCACTTTCTTGTTTATTTCTTATTTAATATCAATCATTATGAAGATGAATTCATGTGATTTGCAATATTTATAGTGAGGATAGAACATTACAAAAGGTAATAAGTCCTAAAATTTGTCAATTTAATACAATTGAGTCTCTTTTTTAATTTTATTCAATTTAATTAATGAAAAATACTGACTTTGCATTTTTTATTCATTTCTCTTCCCAAAGTGACATAGAGCTTTAAAAAAAAAAAAAAAGGCCTGGTGTGCAAAACTGTCTGTCGTTTAAGGTTTGCCCCAAATTTCCAAGCCCTAATTGAGCTTCCTTCTCACAGTTTTCTTCACTTCTCCTTATTCGTGGAGTTCTCTTCTCAAGTTTTCCTCACCTTTTCCGGACTTTTCGTCCATAGTGTACTTCTTGTTCGTCAAGTCCGCTGCTTATTTGTTGATCCTGCCGTGCTTCGTTCCGAGTGTTCCCCTTCTTCTTGTCAAGTCCCCAAATTTTTCTTCTTCGAGGGCGACAACGTCGAGTCCTCGCGCAAGAGTTCGATGAGGCCAACGGTGATGTCGAGTCCTCTTCGTCCGAGCCCGTGAACGATGGTGTTATAAGCCACTACGTCGAGCTTAGTCCCCTTGCTTGTACTTTGCTTTTGTTCTGATGGAGATATGTGAACTCATTTGAGGTGTTTTATCTTGTGGATTGAATAGGTCTGTAGTTTGGGAATGATGTCAATGAGTATATGCACGAACTCAGGAAGTTCTTGCGATCTTACTAGTCTTAGCAAATAGAAAGATTAGGTTAATTAAGGCGGGAGCAACTATTTTGTTTAGGTTAATTAAGGCGGGAGCAACTATATTTAATGCTCAATTTCGTGATTCTCTGCTTAGGAAACATGTTAAAAAAATGTAGGGATTTGGCTTGATTATCATGTATACCGCCCTTGGAAATTTCCTGAAAATTCAATTTCAAATTATTATGAATACATCTTTTGGCCTGCGGAATCAAAATAAATGTGTCGTCTTTACTTAAAGTGCTTTTTGTTCACTTAGAATCTCCAGAATATCCAATGAATTTACGATTTCTTTAATATTTTCTTTGGGATATTTTCAACTTAGAGCTTGAACTAGCGTACATACTTTATTTGATGATCCAAAGTGCTATTCATTTTTGGAGTGCCACTTTTCAAGGACAAGCGGGTCTGAGGTGCTGAGGCTGCTACTTGTAGAGGACCATTTGTGCTATGGTTAAAAAAAACATATTTTCAGTGTTAGAATCATTGGCATTAGATGGCGACTTAGGGCAGACAGTATTCGTTTTTCTTCTTTCATGTTGCCAAATTTGTTGCTTGGAGCCCTTCAGGCAATGAAACAAAAACCTGGATAAAATGTGTTTGTTTATGAGTCTTAAAATTGGTCTAGTCAGTTCTTTGTCAAATCGAATTTGAGTAGGGCCAACATGTGGTAATTAGGTGTCCTTCCTTTGGTGAGCCACGAAAATGGTGATATACAATGCCATGGGTTTGCTAATGTCTCCGGTTTTTGCGGGAGGAAGAAGAGTGTGCTGGGCATTTGCATCGATTGATGCTGGAGAGGATAGCGCACAAGAACAAATGTGCGGATCAAGAAAGATGGTGGAACTCCGGCTTTATTGAAGGTAACTTCCCTGTCGGTAGACTAGCCTTGAAGTTTGAACACTTGGTTTGGTTGCATTCGGAGGGGACCATGCGAAGTTTAAATACTTGGTTTATTAGTATTTGTCCTGACGGCAAAGATGGTGGAATATACTTGGTTTATCAGTGGGACTGTACTGAGGTTTAAATACTTGGTTTATCAGAGTTGGCCAAGGTTTCCATTCCTTGAAGATCAGAGAGAAGAAGAAGATGACCATGATGCAGGCGAGCAAGCAGCAGCAGCTGTTGAATGAGGCAAAGCTCGGCGGCTCAGCGGCTGATCTCGATCCCGAAGAAACTCGTTGGGGAGCATGAGCTTCAGCAGCAACATGTTGCTGTTGAGGGAGGACGAGGTGATGTCGAGGCCAGCGCTGTCCACTTTCAGGGCCAAGCAAGAGGAGATCAAGAGGAAGAAGATTATTCACGAGGCACGCAACATGAAATCCCCACATGAAAATGGTTTACTTTGGGGCCTTTCTTTTCAATGTTCTAGTGATAGCAAATAAGAGGTGAGGGGTTTTTGTGGTTATACTCATGGAGAGTTTTTTGTTACTTTTTTTAGGGGAATGAACAGCAAAACGGCAGCGAAGATGACGTGGCGAGGATAGAGCTGCTGAGGAAGAAGAGACAGGTGGTGGTGAAGCAGATGAGGTGCGACATCGCATTACTTCTTCAGTCTGGTCAGGACGCCACTACTCGTGTCCGGGTATATCTAGTTCTTCCACGACGATTTGCTTTTGGTTATTGCAATGGCAGTTGGTGTGGCTTTTTTTTTATTGGACGGAATTCATGTCTGTGTTGAGAGAAATTGGCCTTGAGAAAAAGGGTTGCTCTCAAATTTCCAGCGGTTTTTTATGTCTAATTTATAATTAGAATGCTTTGAGTATGCTGAACTTGAAATATTCATATTAGTTTTTGTTGCATTCATTTATTTGTATCATCCGGTGTGAAAAATTCATGTTCAGATGAATTTTTGAGATTTGAATTGTCATCTTATTTGATTCATGAAATGCTCTATACATATCACGGACTTCTAGAAGTCTTAACATTCAAGTAGGAATGCTTTTATATCCGAATCAATCACTTGAGACTTCGGCATTTCAATCCACAAGGCTGGTAAAAAAATATTGTGGACCTACCTAAAAAGCCTAAAGGTGGTTTGCATATGTGGCTTGATACATTGAATTGGACCTACAAAATGGCGTAGCATTACGGAAATTGCTTTCTGATGTGGATGAGGGCCTGTGTGTGACACATGGCCGAAAGTGACACATGAAACCGACGACCACGAATCCGAGCCAAGTGCCCGACAAAAGCAAAGCAGAATCTCAAGCTGTACATATGCGCCCGTTCGATGATTTCACAAAGAGCTGAAAAATACTAATGTGTTCAGTACAAGAACGAGTATTTCCCACAGGTCTGCAAATATGCAAAGATGTGGAAGTGTTACTGAAAATCACGTATGTAAGTGATTTAGTGTAGAAGTACACAAGTATTTAAACCTTTGATAAACCGTTGGGCTGAGGAAAAGAGAACAATGAGACTTCATTTTATTTCTCCTGCGCCAATCATTCAGGGTCAAATTTTTATTCAATGTTTTTGGTGGAATGTTTCCAGCTGGCAATTCATGGATATATCTTACCGTCAGACTATACATGAGGTCAAAGCTGTTAAGTTCACTAGATTTTTCGTTACAGAATGAGAAGGAATCAGAAGTTGTCCAATAAGAACGATGGAAGCTTTCTGTTAGATTGCCAAACAGCCAACAACTTTCCGTTAGAATATCTAGTTTTCAGTAGTAAAGCAACTTGAAGCATGAAGCGGGAACAGGCATTGAAGATGAGGGAAGTGGAATTTTCAATAGTTTAACTTGACACAAATCTAGACACTCATCTCAATGAACTATGGTAGGCTTTAAAACTTCCCGCCAACTCTCACATTAGACACAACCAGCACAATGACACAACGACTACTTAGAACAACTAACAATTAATATGTCATATTTTCTTTCTTCACTCGAGCAAACTCCTCCTTTTAATGTCTATATTTTGCCCTTTGAGCCTTGATTTCAGCTAGAAGTTAGTTCACGTCAACCTTGTCGCACTCGGTTGGCTTGATTTGCACAATGCTTAATTCCTTTCAAGGAGGACGGCTATCATGTCCCTCACTTGATCTGGTGTCTTCTGATCAAACCACAACTTACCATAACCATAAAACCAATTCCTGCATTTTTCCTTGTCTTATCCATGAGAATCAGTGATCGAAGACAATAAAAGCAGTTAAGTGTTGAGTCAACCTCGTTAGTAGTTACACCACTTGATCTAAACATTGGCACCCTTAATCTTCTGGTCACCATTCTTTGATTTGGCAATTGAAGGTTCTACTAAATGCAACGGAAGCAACAGATGAATGGAAAGAAAAGCATATGCCGACTATCAAGGTTATACCATAATTTTATTAGGAGCTTCTTCGCTATAACATGGACAATGCAAAGCAAAAGGAAAAGCATCCGTATATAAAAAAGAAGTGGACTTTGTTGTTGCAAGAAGAATAATCAATTCATAGACACTACCATGCATAGCCTGATCGCAAAAGCATCGAAGAAATTGGTGACATTTAAGAGCAAAGTATTAGCCACGTTACAACTCAAGTCATGCTAAGGTAAAGTGCAACTCCTGTTTTGGACTATATAATAATGCTACGAAGAGAATGGTCGTTCCAGAACCTTCACATTTGACAACACTTTTGAATTTTGTCTCATTTTCTGCTTTCATGCTTGGCCTTTTATCTATTAGTGGCCACCCTTATGTGTGTGTGAAAGAGAGAGAATTTATCAGAAGAGCTCGCCAAATTCTACATCAGTGACTACCAAAAGACAAGAACATAGGAGTATCACAGACATATGCAAGCCTCGCAAAGGAGCTGCAAAGCAAGAAATGTAACTGCCCATGAAAGACAGGTTTTCTTCTCTATTTCCTAAGTTTAGTCTTATGATATATAAAGCAAATCAGAACTGGAGCTAAGAAAGAGTGGATAACACAATGATGATGATTGCAATTGGAGATCATAATGCAAACAGAAGGGTACCATTAACACCGAATGCTCGCTGAGGACCGAGTCTTGTTATTCGAGACCAGGAATGCCCGAACAACAGCAGCTGCTTACCAGTAAAATGAACTAAGAAGGAAAGAAGATCTCCTTACACCAAGTCTCAAACATTGACTTGACAATGGAAGTTCTCCCTCCCTCCCTCCTCTCTCTCCCTCCCTCCCTAAGAATCAAGTTGAGAGAAATTAAGAAATTTCAGTTACTTTCGTTGAAAATGCACATTGCAAATTTTCATAGGATCTTGACAAAAACCTCACAACGTTAAAGATGTTGCCTCATCCAGCTTTCAGACCCTTCTTTCAACTTCTATTTCACTCATTATTGTCTTACAAATCAAGAAGAAAAGTTCTTAGATTTCATGAAAACATCACATACGATTGGTTGTATACTGCTTCGCCTTAACTAGAGATTAAGTAATCAGAGTAGCAAGATTTGGAAATACAACAAAATCAAAATCAAAAGAAGTTGACGTGCTCAGGAGTTTATGAGGCTCAACTTGTTAAGACTACTAAAAAATAAGCCGTCACCCAATAGCTACGCCTCTTTGAAAATCTTTCTTTTACCATATAGTGATGGCAAACGCTGCAAAGAAAACTTAAATGAATCAAATTGATTCATAATCCTATAAAGATTATAAAAACCCTTGAACCATCCATCTGATCACGTAGCACAAATCACAATAAAATGGCAAATTTTCTTCATGGATGGACTTTCACCTTTTTTGCTTGATCTGAAGAAATTGTCGAGACGTACTGAAGGATGACGGTCAATTTTTCGCCGGCATCCTTAATTTATTAGACTCTCTAGATTGCTCAGCAAACAGTATCAATGCAAGAAAGGGATAAATAAACAGGATAGGTTCAGAGAGGGATAAAGAGATACCCTATGTTCGAGAGAGAATCACTGCAACAAAAACACTATGTTACTGTGTTGTATTTTTTTGCATTTTGAAGCAATTTTAGCTGCAGCTCGGACATACAGCCGTAGATCACTAACATAAGGTTCGACTGCACATGAAAGAGGTCCTATCGTTGCTATAAAATCTTCTAGCCTCATTGTATCTTGAAGATGCGGAAATTATAGTTAGCTCTTCCAATAAGCTTTCTCCAACAACAAGCACCGGTAGCTGTTTTGTTCTACTTTACTGGACCTAAGACATTTATGACAAAAACAAATAGTTAGAATGCAGGCTCTACAATGATCACTGTACCTTTTGAGGATAACACTAGCCTCATCTCTTAGAGCATGGCTCATGACTTCACGATGGAGAGAGCAAAATGATGTTTGGTGATTTCTATTGTGTTATGATGGTACGTCATCCTACAAATCAAATGAGTGTAGGAAAGAGGATTGAGCATGATGGGCACAAAACCAGCACAAGACATTATGTTAGTGGTCACATAAACATCGCACAATTAACCTTCAATAATTTGTTCTGGAAAAGGATTTAAAGGAAGCTTAAAACACATAAAGTAATAAAATGAATGAACAGAGTAGCTCAGAACTAATCTGAAAAGGATATTAAAACGTAGAGAAGACATTATGTAATTGCACTAAAAGCTTATTTCTTAAAACAGAATGAGCAAGATGTGATCAGACTTTTTCCGTCACTTGAAAAAATTGCAGGGATGTGAACAGAGGAACTTTATTCACTTCATTGGAAAAAACATAGTTGTGAGTGGCCAAAGCATCTAATAAACACTTCAACCAATATTGGATGGCTGTAAGCCCAAAGGCAGAGTTCACAAATCACAATCATTGCTGTAACCCAGTAAACTTGAGAAGTTCGATTATGAAGGTGGAAGTCTAACCTTAAAAGCAAGAAGAAGAAGAATTACATTGCATGCCAAAAATAGAGTAGTGTACAATAAACAACATACAATATTAGGTAATCTAATAAACCCATACATCAACAGAGACCATTTCAAAGCACTTGACTTGTCCCTCAACCACTCTCGAGTGCCAAAACGGGCAACGTTTCAACTTCTCTTCTATATAAAAGATACTACCACACTCCAAGCTCAACAGTGACTATCTGGAAACCTCAAAAGAAAGAGCAACACCCGGCAGTGACTAACAAGGGCAATTGCTTGTATACTTCAAAATGAACAAAAAGGATAAGGCATAATGCAAAAAGTAAACCCAAAACATGATTTACTCACAACAAAAAGAGAAAAACATGGTTACACCATGCTGATTTGTATTCCACTTTGAATCTCCATCAAAGCGATCCCGATACCAAACTCATGTTTCATGTCTATCCACCTATATTCCCTTTGAAACCAACTTAGTGTCCAATATCCAGGTCACTCAGTATTTAATAAATAAAACACCTTTCACTATTTTAACATTTAATGAAATTAGTCACACCTCATGGCTCATGACATACTCACTTTGTCCAGATCTTATGAGACCACTTCAAGTCCACTGCGTGATGACAATTCTATATAATAGTAGACATCTTTTTGAGCCTGTAACTCTTGTACATCTCCATTTGTCTTTTGCAGTTGCTCTTTTGTTGCTTTCAGTATTTCCTTGAACTTGGGAATCTCTTCATCTTTCTCATACTCTGACCTTAAGTTCTCGGTTGGAAGACAACTAGACTCCTTCAACTGGTGAATCTCTTCATCTTTCTCTTTCTTTTACCTTATGTTCTCAATTGGAAGACAACCAGATTTGGAGGCCCCAAATCATTGGGGCATGGACTATGCCCTAGCATCGGATATGTCCAGGTTTCTCTTTTCCCAACACTAGAGAAACAGTATTTCAAGGGAGTATCACTCTTTCCAAGCTCTGAATATACCTCCATGAGATCATTCACACTTCCCTGCAGTTTAGTCACATAAGAAACTTATTAATCCAACGATGTTACAATTTATTGGTGAGCAATTTTAAGCTGCATTCATAAATATGTACAATTGCCTTTGATTCCTAACTCTACTTCCTATCATGTGCCAGAACTTGGTAAGTCAGCATAACTAAACGAACCATACCTAGAACACATTCAATATTTCACACTTTCCTGTGAAACAGGAAAAGATCTCCAGAGATATTAAATCAATAAAGTAAGATATAAAATCATAAAAAAGTAATCACATTCTTCCTTTCTATAGTTGTTCCTTGCTAATTGTTTGTGACTTGTCATCTTTCTATAGTTGTTCCTTGTTGAAACCATATGAGAACACACACTAGGAAGTTAAACTTCTGGTTTTAATTTTAGACTATTTATTCCAGCTTGCCCTCTTTTCTTCATCCATTCGTCTTCTGCTCAGATAACTGTATAAATTCCTAATACATTGTAGCAGCAATATTGTCATTGCAAGACTACATGACATTTGTTGACACTAGATGAACTATTGAATAACTTTTCAACAATTGTGGGGACGTGTGTGATGGCATAGCTAGTACTTGGGTACTCTAGGGCTATAGTACTTTCATGTTTTTCCATCACCCTCAGTAAACCAAACTGTAGTCACGTCAGCAAATTAATATAAAATTGTACAGGTTTCTTCATCTCAAATTTACTTTGCAGCTCTATCTGCTGCATAGCTCTTTTGTCAATGATGGCAGACTGTGGGTGAAAAATAAACCTGAACCAAGTTGTGGATTATTGTGCTGTCTCTAACAAATCCAAATCACAGAGCTAAGGGAACAACAAGATACCAATGCAGGTGCTAAGAACATGTCCTCTGTTTTCTTCCTATGACAATTGCTATTAAAACCTGCTTATTTTCAGAAAAGTGGCAAATATCTTTGCACATCTTTACCTTAAGTCCAAAGATATATCACCTCAGCAGAATCTTTTCTAAATCAAAATTATTGATTACATAATGGAAATATCACTAAGAGGGAAACACAAAAATTTAAGGGCAAACATGAGAATACCTCTTCTGTTTTCATTCTAGCAAAACTTTTGTTCCCTAAGGTGTGTAATATATTTTATTTTGCCTTCTTAGCCTTAATTGCTTCACTCAGCTTCTGCAATAAAAGTGATGAGATTTTTCCATTGATCTCTTCCCACTCTCTCCGACAGATTCTTCAAATGATAAGATTATGATTTAGAGCTATCATAATGAGCAGCTTTTAGATCACTTATCCAATATCATCATATAGAATCTATGGAATCTAAAATCCATTTTTCCATAGCTGGTACAAAAATAGTCAAACTTAGACTACAACAAAGAAAAATTAATGATGATGATAAATTTATTCACAACATGAATGGAATTTCATACAAGTACAAGGTAACTACCTCTACAATCCTAATCACAGGGTTTCTCATATCCTTGGTAATTTGCTTTCTAGTTGTAAACAATGATGCCAACTTGCTAGCAATGGTTCCAAGAAGCTCCCCAAACCTCCAATAGGCTGCATTTTCTTTCCTAATTTGACAATGATGCATTTCCTGGAGAAAGATTCCATACACCCAATAGACACATGAGGTTGCGCTCCCTTTTTCTAGTGGCAACTACTAGACAAGAAATTCTAAATATGGAAAGAAGGATCTAATAATATCAAACCAGATAATTACTGGGACCATTTCGGTATAGAATGACGAAATATTGTACACTCTATATGTAGGTAGGTCTTACCTGATGGATTCACATCTTAGTCTCTTCTTGAGGCTGATTAGTTTCAGTCTCTGAATTAGAACATAGCTCGTCACCATTGCGTAATTTGTCAACCCTCTCTTCTAATTCACAGCTAATTTGCACCATGCTTGAACCCACAAAAAAGTAGATCATGCATCTTGTGTTTCCCATGGCTATAAATCACCCAGATGGAAAGTACTAACAATTCTTAGTAAGAGATCAGCAACTTGACTAAAATGTTCATCTAATTATACATAACATCTTCATTCGGTGCAGACAAAGGGTTACAAGAATATCTGATAAGATCGTAAATGTAACAGGAAGTGGCCACAATAAGAAAGGAAAGCCATGAATAAATAGACTAAAACTCCTCCAAGCGAAACCCATCACGGAATCCTAAAGGCAAAGGTTTCTTAAAAGTTCAAACCCTCACTCAAAACGAATCCTTAGGACGTTAAAAATGCGATGAGGCATAATATGAACGATAATTGTAACTCAAAACACGTAAACTGCACGATTGGGAAGAAGAAAATGCAGGGTAAAACCCCATAATTCAAGTAGGAAACTGGACTTTATCGGGAAACTAACAGAGGTTAAAACTTGCAAACCAAGAAAAAGAAAAGAAACCAAGGCAGAAAAAAGGATATGCAGGAATCAATGGAAAGCAAGCCAGAACAAACGGGTTCACATCACAATCGGCAATCAGCAAATACATTTTAAGTATATCGAGCTGATTCACAAGTCATGAACCTGCGTCATCACTCCAATTCCTAGCTATCAAAAAAGCCGAACCCAAAAGAAGAAAAGAACAACGAAAAAACCACAGTAAATGACACCACCGATGAACAGAGACGAACCGGAGTCAGCAAGTCACTCACAAGGCACAGGCATTGGTGAAAACGAGACGAACGAGAGAGAGCTTGAACTTGACCTTACAGTGAACGATGTGAGTGATGAAAGAGAGAGTTCAGAGAGCAGCTGAATGGTCTGTGGTGAAAAAATTTCGGGATTTTTTTTTTTTTTTCTGAAAGTCAAGAAGAATGATGGGGAAGAGATTAATATGGAATATGTGTTCATTTCGAATTATAGACAAAAAGAATACATGAGAAGTCTTTTATTAGATAATTAATTAAGGAAATCCAATTAGATATACATAACCAAAATAAATAAAAAAAATCAAAAGGGATATCCTAAATATCACTACAAGATATCTAAATTTCACTAACATTCTCCTTTAAACTCATGCAGACTAAGTTGAAATCAAGTCAGATGACCATTAGCAGCCAAGAACTGATGGATGAGGCAGCATTCATGGCTGATCGTGGCAAAAATTTTAGATATGGTTGATTTGAGGGCGTCAAGTCAGAGTGGTAATGTTGACTTCTCGAACAATGCATGAAACATCGAAAATCAGAGGGAAAATAGCAAGTAGCCAATGAATTAATAGTAATTAAACGACACAGCCTAGTAATTAAGCAACGAGGCTTATATAGCTGGCAACATAGCATTAACAGCCCTATACAGCTGACTTGGGAAAATAGATACTGAGCGATACAGCCCTGTCGGTATGCGGCTACCATCGAAAGAAAAATCACATCCATGACAAAGACTCGACTAAGCAATGCGGTCGCTACAATTGGAGTCAAAACGTGAACCAATGTGGACTCAATTAAGTGCTTCCTTATATTGGACTTAAAAGGGAAGATTAAGTTTTTTTTTTTTTTTTTTTAAAGATGGAGAGAGGGAGGGTAGAGAAAGTAACGGAGGAGATGATAGGAAATTAACGGAAAGGGAGGGAGTTTTAAAATTTTCTGAAAGGTGGGGCGCGTATGGTACACGTGATGAGATTTGAGTGGACTGACCTCTTCCTAACTTGACAAGATTGGCCTTTGTGTATATTTTCTCGTCCAACTGTTAGTGGCAAAGTCATGGCCCAACTCGCTGCAAGAAGTAGAAGTATCGTGCTAAGCAACAATAAACCCAATTCGCTCCAGCGTGTCAGGGGTCAAGTTCGCACTACCGGGACTTTTAGAGAAAATTGCGCTAGACAAGTATGGTAAAATTTTATGAGATCGCTGTTAACTATTTTAAAAATTTAAACTATGATAATAAATACATAATTTATTGCTGAATATTCTAATACTTCCTCTCATGTATAGGCTAAATTATGGTCTAAGACTAATTATGGAAATATATAATAAGAGAAGCAAATTAGGAGCCTCGAAAAATATTAAATTTAGGATATTCTGCTTTGATCTCATGTAAATATTTGTAGAAACACTATCAATATTTGAAAAGTTGTAAATTGTTAAATGAAGGTGCAATCCAATATTCAAATATTTTAACATGTATAGAGGCCGGAACACTTAGCAAAATCAAAAGCACGAGCAAGACGGATAATTAGGAGTGCCTAAGAACCAAGTGACAATCACCATCAGATCGTGGAAAGATTGGAGCAGAAAAAGAACGTGATGAGATCTGGGGAGCAGTTGAGGAGGAAGAGGAAGGCAAGCTCGACCATGCCAAAAACCCTATTGAATTTCGCAATGTCTTTCAGCTTTAACTTGCGTGTTAAGTTTGTTCCTCATAATGCGTCTAATGACTTTAATCGTTGCGTTCGTGTCCATCTTTCTATTCAGCGGTTCCTAAATTTCCACTTTCCATTCCAACGCAAGTGCTATAATGGTTCGAGCACTTTAATGCACTTTTATTTTTATCTCGCACTTTAATTTCCTTTGACCTTGCAGTCCAATATTTTGATTATTTTGGGGGGTTTGTGTCTTGTACTTGTGAAACATCTTTGAAGAGTGGAACTAAAAGGGGTTTTGGGCTAATTTACTAAATACTCCCAACTTTAAATCCAATATCAATTTTATCCAAACTTTTTTTTTCCCAAAAAGAATCCCTAACTTAACTTAATGCCGCCAACCATCACAACTGATTTCTTTAGGATTGTTGACATCACAATGAATCCATAATTGGCCCTAATGTGGATAATTATGGAAGAACTAGTGGTTACTTTGTAGTGAAAGTTTAGTATGGACAGAATTGGACCACAAATTTACTATTTTTTTTATGGAATTAGGACGGAAAGGCCTAATCGGTGAAAATTTGAACCTCTCTCGCATGGACACGTGGAAACTTAATTATGGGCTGTAATCATGTCCCTTTGAATTCTCAAACCCCTTGGGCCTTCTGATATCAAACCAAATCTTCGAATCAACAGCGAAAGCAATGGAAAAATCCAGATATTATATCATATCCTTGCCCTAAATGCTGTGGAGATTTATCACGGCACGCAATAATGAATCGACGAAGGAAATGGAAATGGAAATGAAATTGAAATTGAAAGTTTGGCCCATCGTTTTCGATCGTGGTGCGGAATATCTTGCCCCATAGTCCACCACACATGCTCTTATATCGAAATGTCATTCAAGATGGCGACCTTTGGAAGCAACGAGGAAGATGCATGGGGGTTAGTACGGGCGTGGGAATCGGACGCGGTATG
Organism: Corymbia maculata; assembly: GCA_014182735.1. Taxonomy (NCBI): domain Eukaryota; kingdom Viridiplantae; phylum Streptophyta; class Magnoliopsida; order Myrtales; family Myrtaceae; genus Corymbia; species Corymbia maculata. The sequence goes on along the minus strand of CM024690.1, from coordinate 8,182,469 downwards.
AATACGGATTGGAAAAAGACTTGGAAATGGACTTCTAATTTTTAAACATATTTTATAGAATAAATAAAACTAGAAATATAGGGTCGACCTCAAGTTTTTGCCTTTGGATTCCACGAAAAACTCAAGGTGATTCGGTAAATACCAAACGCTGGACCTAATTGTAATCTAAAGTGAAATAAATATTTCACATTTCACATAATTATTTCTTATATGTCTACCACTTTGCAACAAATATTTAAATGCATCTTCCTAACTGGACTAAATGTTTTAAAATTTATTTTTTTGATTACTTTATTTAAAATTTTAGGTTAATACTATGAAAAGAACTCCAAACTGATACATGTGTGACAAATTGACTTCAAACTAATTTTTGGGCCACTATAAATTTTAAACCGGTATATTCATAACATATTTACTCTCCATTAACTTTCATCAAATTTTACTATGAAATTATTGGATGACACATGATCATAGCAAGTTTACATGGAAATCTATATTAGTTTTGGGTAAATTCATTTTCGGTATACCAATTTGAAGTTTTTGGTGGCTGGAAAATTAGTTTAGGGTATACTAGTTTAAGGTTTTTGGTGACCCAAAAATTAGTCTATTGTAAATTTATTATATTTGTACTGGTTTGACACTTTTGTGTGATCCAAAAATTAATTTAAAATAAAATTATTGTAAATGTACTAATTTAGGGTTTTTTTGTGACATTCACTTTTAAATTTTTGCACATGCAAGAAAAGGGCTCTTCTAATAGAGTAATACTGTTCTAAAATATGTCCTATTTGTCCGTGGCCTAGAGTCTGCCCTTCCTTAGGTCGGGTGCACTTCGATGATTCAACCTTAACTCGTTCTAAGAGTCGCTACTTATTTTTTCTTAATCTGATTGGGAGCCTAAATTCTTAGGTATAAGGGATTGTCGACTAATCACTTGGATGGCAATTGACCTACGAAAAGTAATAATTCCAGCTCCGGTTACACGTGGGAATTAGTAGCCCACCTCGCCTTTTCGCTACCACATTTCTTGGTTAAGTCTATCATACAATTTCATAGGATTTTCTAATTCTAATATACCTATACTTTAACAATTGCATGAATACTCCCTCACATGTTAGTGGTTAGGGTTTTAAATCAATCCAAGTTGCCTAAATAATATTTTTGGTAATAAAAGAGAAAACATATTGAAAGGGCATTAGAATAATTTAGTGTAATCAAGTCCTCAAATTTATTTTAATCTTTGTAAAAATAAAGTATTTTGCCATACTATATTTGGGTTTCTAATCAACCTATACGAAATTGATTGGTGGCCACTCTTGAATAAATTGATTTTGCATGTTAAAAAACTTGAATCAAAAGTTGTGAATTAATAAAGGCTTGAGAGAGCTCGAGCTAAATATAATCTTGGTAATCTATTGGCCACCCCTTAGATAGTTCATTCGAAGGGGAGGTTGCAACAATTGTCCATTTCGATCCTTTTCAAGTTCTACAACTACCGATGAGTAGGATAAGAGTTGTATCGGTGAGAGGCAAGAGTCAATTTGTGGTATAGTTTTGAGATATTTGTATAGAAAACGGTATTGCTACTTTTGTCCTGTTTAGTTTGATTAGTCACTTGAGATGTCTATATTTTTTTGGTGGAGCTCAGGACTCCAATTCTTATAACCAGCTTATCTATATATCGAACATTTTTATGTTTTCATAATAAATTAATGTTAGTTAAATAAGAAGCTGCGTCTTTTAAATAGACCAAGTCAATATCCTATACTTATGAGGAGTCGGAATGTGACGGTTAAAATAGTCGTAAAACCGAGATAATACCATGCATTAGCACACTTTAAAAATTTCCTCCACCAAGTCTCCAGTGAGTAGAAAAATCACTACGATTCTTTTTTGACTATGAAAATCCGTACTGTGCAAGACCTAAAGTACACGACATAATTATGGTGTGGACGAGGAAAAACAAGCCGAAGATGTCCTCCTTGCTCACGGAAATCGAAAGTCCAACAAAACGTTGTTATCACTTTGGGATTGGGAGTCAAAATTAGAGGACCAGCAAAATCTTTCTTAATATTTTATTTTATTTCTTTTGAATTCGATTTCGACACGACATCTATCGTCCAAGACAACAACGCTTCTTTTTTTTATAAATATATTTATAAATCTTTGTCTTTATTCACGGAGTGATGACAGCCCGTTCCTTGTGGGGTATTGAAATGGAGTTGAAAATTGGGGGAAAAAAAGAGATTAATAACAATATATAATCATGAGGTGCGCCATGGCTTAGTTACAGCAATTTCACCATCTATGCCATAATTGTCGTTAGCTTGAAAGCCTTTTCAAAATGTTACTGAATGTGTTTTCTTGGGGCCCTCATTCTCGAAAGACAATGAAAAAAAAATTAGATGTTTTTCAGACACTAAACAAGGACTAAAGCTCTTTATTTAGCTATTGTGTCTAGATCCACACTACTAGCGGAAACTAACAAAATATCGAGAAATAAGGAATCTGCAAAAAATCAATGTTTTGCTTTCCCGGAAAAATTTAAAATATCGTTCAAATTTAAAAGAAATATCATAAGAATTATAATGCGAATCTACGTACCAATCAAGCGCTGAAATATTATCATATTGTGATTAGTTCAACACATCACATTAATTAGTTATAGAAAGGATCTTTATTTTATTTTTTTAGTGGATCTGACCCTTTTTGGGATTGTTTACTTTTTGTTGCCCTTTAAGAACCCCGAAAGGCCAAAAATGATTAGTGATGTACGAAATAGGTGGGTACAAGAAAGTAAAAATAATTGTAAAATTTATCACTGAAATAATGAGCATCTTCTATTATATAATATATGTATAATTTCTACACACACATGCGCTGCCACCTTTAAATAATGTTTGTTATATATAAAATGAGTATTCTGTCAATTTTAAGGTAGCGTTAAACGTCAATCTTTCACATATGCGTAACGTGTAGACTTTATGTGCTAAAACAAAAGTGGACCGGCAGAAACATGAAGTGAAGGAACTGAAACACATAACTCAAAGATGTAAATGCCACTTAATTGAAACAAATGAAGACTCCATTTGTTTCTGAAAAATGAATGAATATATTCTTAAAAATAATCTGTTGATCACTTAAAATAATTAATAAATGAAAAATATTTTCATTATTAACAACAATTTATGTCTAGATATTGTGGATGATGAAAATATTTTTTATTTAATTGATTTTATAAGAGATATAAGCATTTAATTTAAGAATATTTTTTTAAAATTTATTCAATTTTTGAGAAACAAAGGGAGCGGAACGCTAAGCTTGCTGTATCGGTGCTACAATTTTGGTTGGATTCATTGAGATCAAGCCGTGTCTAAAGCTGTCTTTCTTTTGTAGGAGAAACCGAGGCTCAGTGTCCCCACAAGTACCGGCTTTGCTTGCTAGCTTGCTTTTCACCTCATGGGTAGTGTTCGATGAATCTTTTCTTCCAAGACAATAATAAGATTCGCCGCAACTTTCAGCACAAAGAAACTGTGAATTTAGACGGGATAATTACAAAAGAAAAAGTGACACCTAATAGATGCCAATTTAATATTAAGTTTTTATAATATGGTCAATTTTAATGATAAATAATTTGACAATTTATCAATATAGTATTTTCATTCAATTTTAGCCAAATCATTAACTTGGATGTTCAGCCATTTTACATAATATGATCGGTACTAACATGGACAATTTTAATAAATTTTCAAAAAAATTCCATAATTTTATTAATTTGTCTCTTTTTTTTTTTTTTATCCAATGTGGCCCGTGACACTAGGTGAGCAGCTAGAGGGGGCCTTCACGCTCCTTGCCCATGGTTCGTGGGGTCACTAGCCATTGCCTATTAAAATATACTATTAATAAACTTATAATTTTAAAAAAAATTATAAAAATTGTCCACATTAACGTTAGCCATATCATATAAAATGGCCGACATCTACATCGACAATTTCCACCTAAAATATATTGGTAAATAGTCTTGGTTTAAGACTAAATTGGTTAAATTAAAATGTTTAAGACAAAATTAGAATTCATACAATATATTTAGGACATTTTTGGTAATTTTAACTTTCTATCCTTCAAATTAGCGAATAGTGTTACCAACAGTTTTGGACTTTGTGTCCGAATTTATCTCTAAAAAAAAGTGGCTACCAATTTACTCATTAAATAAAAGGAATATACGTTATTGTTGGGGCCATAAGCTGATAAAAGGGAAAAAGCAGTGCCTAACAAGGGAACCTTCATATTATTTTTTTCAATAATAAGTCATTGGGTATTATTCTTTCTTTTTTTTTCTTTCACTTTAGCACAGCTGCCTAAAGTTAAGACTTCTATGAATATGGCTGCAGCCCCCTATGCGTAACTGCCCTTTTATGGCTAATTTCTCGTTTAAAGTAATTTAGGTACAATATATTATTTTAAATTTTTTTAATTTGTTGATCTTGCTGAGTCCTTGGTATGGTTTACCCTTAGCTTGTAGGCAAGTGAAAACTAATTAAAGCTACGAGTGCTTTGAAATCGTTTTAATTTTCTCAGAACATATAATTATTAATTTTCTTTTGTAACTTTTCATTCAGATTAGAATTTTAAGTTAATTTGTTTTACTTTTTATCTTTTACTACAAGCAAAAAAGCAAATGTTATGAGCATATAAAGAAAAATGTAGAACCAAAATTTATGATATATTTAAAGATATTGTTTCATTTTATGATTTAAGAGGGATTTCAACTCGCCAACTATAAAAAAGGTTCAAATTGAAGCTTGAAAGTGTTAGACGTAGAGGTAAGCATGATTTCAGAGTAGAACTTTGAACTAAAAGATCGGACTAGTAGAAAGTTGTCTAATTCTAAGTTATAAGATATGTATGATAAGTTCCAAGTTGCAAAACTTGGGGAACTTATTTTGACTAGTAGGTTCTAAGTTCTATGTAGGTGGGACTTAAAAGCTAGAATCTAGAACCCGAAACTTGGAATTTCAAATAATTTTTGTGTTTCTTGATCTATGTTTCCGTAATATCTTGCGATATTCCATAGCGTATGATAATGAATCTATAACTTGGAACTATTAGTATGAACTTTGATTCTATGACTAAAACTTTTACTTTATTAATGTTTCATAGTTTGTATATTTCTAAATATAAGTTGTAACTAATGGACTATAGAAACATATAGTGATTATTAAAGGTGATGATTTACTGCAACGTTTAATTAATTATACCAATGGAACTTGGGTAAACCCTCAAATATGTGGCAGAGTAGATTTCAATTCTAGGGTATACAGAGCAGGTTTCAAGTACCAAAAAATGAGGAATTTGCTCCAATGATATGTAGGTTTCAAGTTCTAAGTGAAATCTGTATGGAATTTGGAACCGCTTATTTCTAATTAGACATTTTAGAAATCATGACTTGGCTCATTTTTTAACTATAATTTTGCCCCTCATTTAGTATTGTCGCATTATAATTTACCATGGGTAGTCCATGGAATTTATAAACGAAATTTTGAGGTTGAAATTCCTCACTGAGTTATTTTTATTCAATAATATGTGTTTAAAGCACATGATACATCATCAAATCAAGTGGGTCTCATGTGAAGCTCAATGTGAACTAGACTACCATGCGATGAAAGCAACCAAGATATTCCATGCTAAGAATGGCGAATAGGTGTCTTCCCCAAATTTACGACATTTGTCGAATCCTTGTTATCATCTTTTTTAACATAAGACTAACTAAAAGACATGAGATATTTTTTTGCCTTCTTCTCTCCTCCTTGTCAAGGTTCTTCATTAGACCAAAATTACCTGCGTTAATGTGGCACAAAGTGGGTATGATGTGATGGCCATCATTTAAATTGCCACCATGGATGGAGCGTTGCTAAATGATTCACGCGTGCCAAATCGAAGTGAATCAGGGTCTATGTGCACCATTGGATCAAGTGAGTTCCACTAATTGTTGATTTTGATTATTTCCACTGGCTTGAACGAATCAATGGCTGCTGATTGCGATCTGTTAGAACCCACCACATTCATCCTTGTACATAAAAAACTTGGTGTGCCATCTAATCCATGCAAACTTCAGGAGAGATAGCCCAAAGACAATGCGACAAGTAATTGGACGATCTAATGATAAGACGTCACCTGTCTTCCAATTAGTTTTCGTCCTAGGCATTTGCTATCTTGTGTCGAAATGCTTCCTGATTTTTGCATACCTCAGGACTACCACAATAATGGACTCATCAGTTGGCAAGCTTCTCCCAATCGGAGCGAGCAGACATGCATCAAGTGGAACATTTCGAAAAGGATATAAGATCCGTATGCACTTGTCCTTCCCACCGGCATCACCTTTCGTGATAATAGAAGTCGCTTTTATCTCCCTCTTGCACGGCATACACAAACACAACAAAATAGACAGTTGGATCGTGTGAATGCACTCGTGTCGTTCTCATCTTCTAATTTGTTCTGCTGTTCTCTTTTAGACTCCCTCAGCAAAAGTGGCATTGTAAAGTTGCAATTTGCAGAGAAAGCATAATATAAAAAAAATAAAAAGAAGTCGAGAAGAGCAGCTTCCATGCCTCAGCCTCCGGCTAAAAGGCATTTAGTCAGAGAAAACCCCAACTCTTTGCTGTTTCCAGCTAAAGCCCATTTATATTGGACCTTTCCTGCTTTCACACTTAAGGCCATCTGCTTCCTTCCTTACTTTTAAACTAAACTAATACCACGAAAAATTCCAAATGAGTACGTCTATAATAAATTTATCTTAAACTAATTTGTTTAGATATTCCATGACAAATTTGCCTTTCATTGATTTTCGTTAAATTTTTTTATCAAATTATTAAGTTAGATGATTCGTGGTAATTGACGGATGTACTGGTTTAGATTTTACACTCCATTTATCACAAATGTATTAGTTTATTTTTTTGTGTGACATTAATCCAATCTAACGAAAGGTAAAATTGTCACAAATGTAACAATTTTTAATTTTTAATGGAAATTTATCACAAATATATTAATTTAGGATTTTTTTGTGAAAAAACTAATTCAAATTAAATTTGTTATAAATATACCAATTTAAAATTTTTCGTTATATAAAACCTCTTAAACTTCCATAAATATTTCTTCGTTCCATTGGGAGATGGGTTCTCGTATCATAAGAAACCGTAACATCTTACCTTTTTCTCTTTCTAGAACCCTCATACAAAATGTCGAAATAAACATACTATTAATCACTTTGCAATCAACGGGCGAAATTTGCTCCAAGAATCTCTATCAACACCCACGCCTCCATAATGTCATCTTCATTTTTTTCTATTTTTTTCCTAGTCATCATCATCTTCATCCCTTTCAATTTCTTTCCCCCATCGACAGCCTCTTCTCTCCCCACCCTTCGAGTCATGCTCAAGTCACACAAAACTCGACAAGCCATGGACCCTACAATCTTCCGTACTATGCCCCGGACACTCGATGTACCCTTCTTTACACGTACTCCACTTTCATTCACACGAATTTTTTAATCATTTTCATTATAATTTTTCTTTTTCCTTTAGGGCTTAAAAATCTTTTTCCATTCTTTTTATAAACCCCCCGGCCCTCGCTCGCAATTTCACATTACATTCCCCTCCCTTCCTCTCCTGAGTCTCCTCAGCTTCTTCTTCCCCTCCTTTCAATTCCTCCCCATCTTTCCCTCCCTCGTGAAACACATGAGACAAGGACCGTGGTCGAGATCGAGACCGAGATCGACAAGTTTAGGTGACGATGGAGAGCCCCGATCTTTCCCCGCCGCACGTGGACGCGTCCCGGCCGTCCCTCGGGTTCCCTCTAGGCACAGCCCTCCTCCTGATCGTCATCTTCAGCCTGAGCGGCATATTCTCCTGCTGCTACCACTGGGAGAAGCTCCGCTCCCTCCGCCAGTCTTCCTCTGACGACGGCGCTGACCCCGAGGGCGACCTCGAGAACCCGCCTTGGAAGTCCGCGCCCACGTCCACGGTACGTTTTTCTAGCCATCCAGAGCTAACATACTATTGCTATGAAGGGTTCATCCTGGATTTGTAATTGATCCTGAAGTTGATAGTTTGAGCTCTATGCATCGGAAGGTTTACTTTTGCAACTTTCGTTTCAGGATGTGAAGGGCAACCGGAGCCAGACCTTGCCGGTCTTGATGCCGGGCGACAAGGTACCGAAGTTCATAGCGCTGCCGTGTCCCTGCCAGCCGCCGCGAGAAGAGGAAAACGTCGTCTTTAAAGCGCAGCAGAAGCCGGTGAAGCCGCCTCGGCTACCGGTTCCCCTGTATTAGCATAGCAGAACGAAAAATATTCCCTCCGTTGAATGATGTATGTAAATATCGGAAGATTTAATTTTTAAATGTTGCCAAATACGCAATTCATTGTTAATGAAAGGTGGTCGTGATTTTTGTATGTGCTTATCATATCATCCTACAAGGCCGGCGAATACTCTTTTAAGTTGGTAGCTTTTCTGGCAAGAGAGAGAAGAGAGAGTAAAAGAAAAGATTTGTGAGAGGCCAAAACAAAAAAAAATAAATTAACAGAGGAAATTTGAAAAGGGAGGTTTCCGACATTATTACTTTTATTTTATTTTACGTCAAGATCGAATGATCACTAATTATCAAATTTATCGATTCTCGGCTCTAGTCGTTGCAATATGTTGTGAATCGTGATGCTCGAGAAAAGGGAGAAAAGAAACTCAAGAGAAGAACAAGAACAAGAGCAAGAAGAAGGAGAAGCAGGAGGAGGGAATTGAGGGTTTAGATGAAAAGCAAGTGATAAACAAGGATTTTGATAATTGATGACATCTCATACTGGCCTATTGTTTAATTTTTATTTCGACCTCTATCTCAATAGGAGATAATCTTCTTTTTCTTTCTAATTGTCTTGATGTGGTGATCTAAATTTATGGTTTCATGAGCAGAAATTAAAGATTAAAAACCTGATAGCGTATTTTTTATTTTTTATTTATATATGATTCAGGATACAAGCATAGAGGTCTGGTAACTTGACTATTTGAAAACTCATTCAATTAAATTCTTAAATAAGAATGAGTTTATCTATATATATAATAATGAGATTGAATACTAGATTCTCTCGTGATCTTTGATTTAGATCTTCCTTCACAGGTGAAGGTGCCCGGATTGTCCGCGCGTGTCTCAAGAGTATCCTCCTAAGCACCTAACCATTCTTTTTTTTTTGGGGGGTTGAGTGGATTTAGAATTTCTATGAAGGTATACGGGGCGGCCTTTGCTGTACACTGCTAAACAAACAAAATGGTGGGGCGCCACTCATGTCTCTGTCAAAAATTAGGTCATCTCTCTTTCTCTCTCTCCTCACCTTTTTGTAGCTGGAAGCAAGGCTCGAAAAGTCAATAAAAGAGCCATCTGCCCTGACAAAAAGAACAGTGATCGATGCTGAATGAATCAAAGAACGAAATCCTCAGGAGTAAATTGCGGGTAAAGGGTTCCTTGGACGTGAGCCGTCCAAGGCCATCGGTGTGAATCCAGGAGAGAAGAAGAAAAGAAGGGTTAGTTTACTCATGAGCCACCCAGAACAATCATTTGGTCTGCCATGTCCGGTTAGGGCAACAGAGAGCAGCAGCAAAGATCACATCTGAGCCGCCAAGGAAAAAAAGAAAGCTTCAGCAAGTTGCAAAAAACATGGATTGCATGGTTCTGCGAGGCTGATTTTCTCCATTCACAGATCAGTCCTCCTATATTCCCGGTTCAATGTATTTCTTCACGGAGAGCTACATCTATTCAATGAAATCATGTGGGGATGAAAAAAAATATCAATCCTGTACATTTTGGCCTTTGGTCAATTGAATTGTACATATTTTGAAAAGGATGCGACCGCACCTTATTTTATTTCCGGTGACATATGGCCTGCAGAAAATTGTGTTGTGTCGATTTTTTAAAAGAATTTGAACACTTGTCGATTGAGTCATAACAGCTTGCAAATTGTGATTGTTAAGCCTTGAAAATTTTAGAGTGAATTTGTGAAGGTTGTGCATACAATTTAATATTGTTTGTAAAATTAGAATTGTGTGATGAATGAGGCCTAAATAGGCAAAATTCAGATGGGTGAGAAAAAACGCCAAATGGGCAAACTTGATAACTGGATACTAATTCATTTTAAAGCTCGTAAAACCCTATCATCTCGTCCTATATCTAGAGGTGGCCTAGTAACATCCGTACTAGGAGAGTAATTCGAAATAAGAAAATAAACGGATCACATATAATACACATGAGGATTATTGGCCGGTGCAAAGAAAATGTTCAGCACACAGTTTCATCCATCCTTAATTAGAGAATTTTAATAATTCACTTCCTCAAAAGAAGTGATGTACAAGATCGCTTGTGTAACGTGTTTTCTATATCAGCAGCCGAATAACTAAATTAAGATAGGAAAAAGTATCAACGAAATGGTCAAGAGGCTCGAATCCTCCCTCAAAAGCGCCCCTAGATTTGAAGACTGACATGTAAAACAAGACCGTCTTCTCAGTATCCCATCCATCAGCAGCAGCAGCATCTACAGAAGAGACCATATCCTAAGTTCACTGTTCCCTAAAGATGCTTTATTCATCCACCAAATCCCACCACCCTTCCCCAAGTACTAGAACCATCTACTCTCTCCCTCATAATAATGGCGAATTGCCAAAGCACTCCCTCTCTCTCCCCCTCTTCATCAGCTTCCTGGTTTGACCATCTTTGAGCAACTGGGCACTTTCTGGGATTTTTCTCTCCACTATCCTTTTTTGCCTTGAGGAAATTGCAACCCGATAGACATTATGGAGGATTTAAATATCTCCTGGAAGATATTTAGAGAGAGAGAGAGAATAATCACTAAAAATTATTTCTTATTTGCTAACCAAAATTTGCTCTCCATTATTAAGGAGAAGAGTAATGCTTATGTGACTATTTAATCTACTATAGGAATAAAAACTTATTTTGGGGCATGAAAAATAAATAACAAATAATTGGAAATTATTGTGGGATACACTCTTTTAGAGTTTGTAACTTACAACATGTTGTTACACTCACAATAACCCAAAAATTATAATGCTAACAAAGCCCTAAAAATAATTTTTATTCATTTATTTTTTATAATGTTTACTGATATGCTTAAACTCGATGTGTAGGCCATGAATATCCTTATATAATGAAAAAAGAAGTTCAATGCAATGACTTGCAAGAGGGAAAATTTGTCTAAAAAATCTTTAAAATTTTATCTAGCAACTTATTCAATCATAAACATTTCAATATGTCAATTTAGTCCTAAATTTTTTGACTACTTACCAATTTATCTCTAAACTTTTTCAATTATGTCAATTTAGTCCAAAATACTTTGATGACTCGCTAATTTAGTCTTAAATCTTTTAATGATTTGTCAATTTAGTCTTTTTCAACCAATTTTGATCAAAAATCACTGATGTGGCAATTTAGTTAGGACCAATCATCCTACATAGTATAACCGATGCTAACATGGATAATTTTTTAAATTTTTTGAATTTTTTTTCCTCGTCCTTCCTTCTCTTTTTCTTTTTTCTTTTTTCTTTTTCACCTATTCCCTCCACCTGCCATCATCGAGCCTCATTGATGGGCAACAACCTCAAGTGAGGGCTAGCTATGCCCTCGCCTATGATTGGTGGAGGGAAAAAAGAAAAAGAAAATAAAAGAAAAAATCATAAAATTAATAAAATGCAAAAATTGTCCATGTATGTAATTTCCAACAAAAATTAACTAAAAAGAAAAAATTGGCAAATCATCAAAATGTTTAGGATTAAGTTAATACAATTAAAAATATAAGACTATATTGGCAAGGTGTTAAAATAGTTCAGATTAAATTGACACAATTGAAAGGTTTATGATTGAAGTAGTCGCTGTAAATTAAGTTTAGGACTTTCTTGGACAATTTTCCCCATACGAAAGGGTTCGCATACAATGAGAAGGAAGGCATAAGTCATGAATGTTTTGTTTAGGTCGTTAGCTCTTAAGGCACGGATTATTCAAAGCTAAATTTTGCTCGTTTTGTGTTTATGTTAAGTTGTCGAGCTTAAGGTTGAGGCTGAACCTGTGGGGTTGAGATGTAGTGTATAAAAAGTTTGTTGAGTTAAGCTTAAACTCATTAAATAGGTGGGTTGATTGGATCAAAAATGGTCCAACTCAATTAACTCATTTTTACTTTATCTAATTGAATCCTTAAATTTTCATACATTTTCTAGTCAAGTCAATCCAACTTTAAAATCTAATTAGAGCTTATGAGTCCGTTGAAGCTCACAACAGTTTTGCTGTGGAAAAACTCATCTTTAAACTTCATGCTTAGTCATCATATGCCCTCTGGTCGCCCTTTCATCTTCACACAACTTTATTCTTCAATCTACAAAGAAGAGAGTCTAAACTTGATCTCTCCATCCCCTCTCTTTTTCTTTGACCAATTCAATTCTGTATTTTCTTTTTGCTTTCTTCTGGTTTGGGAAAGTTTTTCTTTTATGATCTAATATAGATCTAAAAGCTTCGCTCTCCCATTTTAGAAATTTTTTTTATCACAATTTAATCTAAATTTTGGGATTTTTGCGTGTATGTTTTTGGGGTTTCACTTCCTTTGAATTTCGTTGGTATACAAATTCTGTTTTGCAGGAGATCGGAGAAGTTTCATGAAGGTTTTGCTCTCACAGTAGATCTATTCTCAATCAACTTTTTTACTCTAAACAAAGGACATTGAACCTAGGTATATATCATTGAAAGGCAAAGTTGTAATAATAGATAGAGTTCTCGATGTATGCTCATTACTAAAGACAGAGTCGATGATCAAACACTGATTTTGATTTGAAGAAGTCACATATTTACTCTTTAATCATGTGACCCCTAATTTTTTTTTGATGATTTATTTTGTTATCTAGAGCTTGTTTTGCTTTGAAATCATCTATGTTATTTCTCTCTTATTTTTTTCATGAAAATGAATGAAATGTTGCTTTAAAAAAAAAAAAAAAAAAAAAAAACTTCATGCTCAAAACTTCAGTACTCAAAATATGGTCGTGGTTTGCATAGTTAAGACTCTTAGTTCCATGCATTGGCCTATAATATGCAACGGTGGAAAGAAAAGTTGCACGTTAGACTCTTGCCGGTTCCAAGTGATACATTAGTTTCAATCAACTGAATTCGAGAAAGAAGAAACTTGATGAGAAAATTATGTAAAGTTCAGGAAATTTGATTAGACAAATTAATAGTTCAATGAATTTATCCCAGAAAAGCAGGCAGTTTCATGTTCAAAAGCGGACTTTGCACCTTAGATGTAAAGACATAAAAGGCAAACAAGAAAGTTAAGAGTGCAACACTGACTCACGTAACTTGGAAAAGCTAGCCAGTGAGACCAGCCCATAGGAAGATAAAGAGTACTAATCTCAAACCCTCCACTTTTAATAAGGTGCAAGTCAAGATTAAATTTACGTCTTTTATTTGGCAGAATTTATGATTTCAGACCATAATATTTTCATACTTAACTAAGTTAGTGTACTTATTTAGGATAGAATATTTGAATCTATCGATTCCGTTGTCCTAAGTTTTAAAATTTGTAAAGTAAATTATATTTATTTGAAAGATACTATAGGATTTAGTTTTTTGGATCTATTTAAGGCTTTGTTAGTTTCCCGTCAATTTTCTTTTTATTATTGAGAAGTCAAGAAGTTAGGTATATACATAACCGTTGTACTTTCATGTAAAAAAGTCTGTCCGCTATCAAAATACACAAAAACTGAGAATTTTCTGAGAATTTTCTTTTTACGTGCTTCGGTTGCGTGTGCTTGAGAGTTTATTCAAGTCTATCCATTGTCATTGCGTCAACTTTTCCATCAATTAATTTAAAAATAGTGAATAAAAAAGAAAATTAAGCATCTGATTCTGTGGACAGATAGTGGAAAAGTGAAGTCAAGGCAATGTCGCCGACTAGCGTCTTTAGCGATTAAATTTATTACACTAAAGCATATGCATTTTCCATTCAAAATCCCAATAATGTTTTCTTTTCAAAAGAGAGGAAAATCCATGTTTAACAATTAATTAAAAAAAAATTAATCAGGATGGCCGCCAGAAAAGGGCAAAGATGGGGCCAATCGCAGCCCCCTCAATAAATTCAGAAGAGACTAATAAAGGCGACAACCGCGAAAGCAGGGGATCGACGTACGGATGATGACTCCTGACTAGTGCCCATCGAAGTAGGCCCACCACCCCCTAGCGCCAGAAGAATCACGTGGGGGTCCGGACCCAAAACCACTAGCAGACAGCCGATCCGGACCCCGGTAGTGGTCTTATCACAACAGTGGTTGCTGACATCACCTTTGAATTTCTCACCTTTCTTTAATTTTTTAATTTATTTTTGTAGGGGTTTCAGAAACATTTTCCCTTAATCAACTGCCAAAGATTAGGGTCTTATTCCAATGTTTAATCCTGTATTTTGCCTCGCCTTTAATAATAGAGTCACCATCACCATCAGCAACAGGGGCAGGTATGTCTAGAACCATAATCTGAGTCGCTTCCATGAGGAAACGACTATTTTATGTTTTCCATAAAATTATGTCGACGGATTAGATTAAACTATTCCTTGATTAAGGTTTAGTTGTCGAGAACAACATTCGAACTGAGAGTTGTACGAGAGACCTAACTGTCGGGCCTATAGTTATAAACGATTTATTAACTATGCCTTTAAATAAATTGATGGTCATCATCACTAAAGAAAATAAATTAAGATTGCCGTGCCAATGATCTCGTTGTTTATGTGAAAAATAAGTTGTGTCATACCCAACTCAAAGGTGATTCACACGTTTGCATAGGTCCATGAATCCCCCTAAATCTTTCCAAATCTTACTTTATACATGTGGCCCTATTGCTGTGCATATACGTATACATATACATATATAATACATATCGGATTATAAAATCACATGATATCAAAAGCAATAAGCATGCCCTATCAACAACCGTCAACTGCCAACTAAAGGCCATGTTGTTTTGGCCTAAGCCCCACCTCCAGCCATGATCTCCATCTTGCATCACTAGACCACTCGTCCAAATCAATAGAATTTAACCATTTTCTCTATTGGAACGTGAAATAAAAAGCCGATATCTCATCTGGCGAGGAGGGGAGCCTCCAGGTCCAAGAGCATTAACATATTCGGTTGAACAAGTTTAAGCTAATAAATTTTAAGTCAAGTATAATATATTAATTTCTTGATATCACGTCAAATGTTTGATGTATGTTTTACCTAACTCAATTCATATATACATTTTAACAGGCTATCATACATTTTGAATGTTAAGAAATATGACCATCATATACCTGATATTTGATTGATGGTTACCTTCCGATTGAAAGATAGCTCCCAAGTCCCAGCAAATCAAGTCATGTTTCTTCATTTCCTCATTTTTGCGGTGGTAAACCGTTCTCTCTCTTAATCAAACAGCATATTGGTGCATGTAATAATAAAAAAATGGGGGACAATACAAGCCCAGCTTGTCAATGTCAATCAATTGGAAATCCAATTCTGATTGTTCTTTCCACATACATATCCATCAACTTGCCATTAGTTCGGTCGAAAAATAACATGCCATCCATCGTCAGCAATCTCATGATCTTAGTGGTCGAATTGCCTTTTACATCTATTAAAAGGTTTTCAAGGATTAGATGGAGGGTGGGGCATGTGATGAGCAGTTATAGTGGAAGTCCTCGTAAGAAGTTAGGTATACGTTATCCGGACTATCTACAAATTACTTTATATTACTTTACTCTTCTCTCTCTTGTCTCATCATTATTAGGTCACCTCTTTTGCTTTTTCCTTTTCTAATTTTGATTGGGAAAACCATCCAAAATGCTTTCTAAAAGCCCAAATTAACAATTCAGCTAGATGGATTCTCCTATGTCATCTAAGATATGGATTAAGGTTTATAAAACCCTAGAAGAAATTCTCTTTACAAAAATTTGTAGAGAAAACCTGATTTGTTGTACTAATAATGTTTTGATGTGATGCTGAGAGGTTCACCTTATCCCACAAGTAGCGCGAGTGGGGATGCATGCTTGCTCCAACATGTTCTGATTGTCTAGGGCTCTTTTTGTTCATATTTTTACTGGGTCTATCTTCTTTGTCTCCTCTCGAAACCAAGATTCTATCATATGGCCTTTGTTTCTTTTAACTCTCTTTTCTATTTTCCCCGAAAAGGTGCACCAGTGTCGTGCTGGATAAAAAAAGGGCACCGATTCTTTATTATGCAGATGATGTTCATGTTTGTAACCCACCAATTAAAGATATGATTAAAGGGAGTTTTTACAATTAACGTTGTGGGAAAACGTGACCTATATCAAATTATTAGCGAGTGATTAATTTATTTCAAGAAAAGATGGTAATAGAAACGTGATGAATACAAAAATAATGCATTGGGGGCCAAGAAAGCACTACCAAGAACGTATGAAGTGAATACTTAAATAAGTATAAATACTTATTAGATTAAAAAGTTTGATTACGATAATCATTGGGCCAAATGGAAGAAATTGGCACATTGACATGGTCCGTTATTTTAGATAAATCCTTAAAACTTAATCGCCTGACTTCACGTGTCTATAATGCAATTGAGTAGATCTACTAAAGAAAACAGAGAATTCTTTCTTTGAGGTGTAAATTCTTAAAGTGATAATGCCAAGAATAATTCAATTAATAGGGTCTTAGAAAATATTTTAAATTCAATTTATTAAGCAGCTCTCAATTTGCAATATAAGTCATTTATTACTTGTCACATAATAATAATAATAATAATAATAATAATAATAATAATAATAATAATAATAATAATAATTGTTCTTATTATTATTGTTTTCGTCGTTGTTGTTGTCATTGTTTGGTGTATTTATCACTGGATAAAACGCTTGACTTTCTAAAGTAATGCATTGTTCATTTAGTCCTATTTAACAAAGATATTTAGGTCTAATGAAATTATTGAAGTGTATAAATAATCAATTTTTAAAATTTTTATAGACATAAATACTCCCATATGATGAATAATACCTATTTTGTGTATTATTAAATTGTAAAGAAGAGTCAGGTTTGATTTGTCAACTCTTACCAAAGTAGTTATAAGACCAGCCCTTAGTGTGAGCATATTTTGATAAACATATCTTTATACGTTTGGACAGAAATAAATTTTTTGCTCTGAATTTAGATCAGAATATGTATATATGAATCCATATCAATATTAATAAATGGAGTACAATATTGATTACACCATTGAATCGTAAAGATTTTCGGGTCAATTCCAAAAAAAACCCCAAACTTTAGGTTTAGTCCTAAATATACCCCGAACTTTTTTTTGTCTCAAGAAAAACCCCAAACTTTAGGTTTAGTCCCAAATCTGCCTCGAACTTTTCTTTGTCTTAGAAAAAACCTCAAACTTTAGGTTTAGTTCCAAATCTACCCCAAACTTTTCTTTAATCTCAGAAAAAACCCCAAACTCTTAATCTATTCCCAAATCTATCCCAATTTTTTTTTTTTTTTGTCAAAAAGAAAATTATCAAATTTTACTATAATCCTAAATTTGCCCTCATTAGCCTCTGTTCAAAAGCCGTATTAGTAATCCCTAATTTTTTATATACTAAAATGGTTTTATTTTGAAAATAATTTTCTATAACATCTTGTTTATGTGTATTTATTATCTATGTGGAAATGCCATGTTAAGTTGGGACTAGACCATGGGGTATATTTGAGAACATATCAAAAATTGGTGATTTTTTTAGTACAAACGGAGGGTAAAACCCAAAATTAGTATACCCGTTAATTGCAGTGTGTTATTTAATTTAGAAATTTGACGGTAAAATTTAACGGAAAATAATATATGGTAATTTTTTTTTGTGGTCAAAAAAATAATTTTGGGTAAATTTGTCATATGTGTACCAATTTGAGATTTTTTTAGACAAAACAAAATTCGGGGTAGATTTGGGACTAAAATTAAAGTTTAGGTTTTTTTTTTAGACAAAAGAAAAGTTCGGGGCAGATTTGAGACTAAACTTAAAGTTTGGGGTTTTTCTTGAGATAAAAAAAAGTTCGGGGTATATTTAGAACTTGACCTAAAGTTTGGGGTTTTTTTAGAATTGACCCAAAGATTTTCTCTGAATCTTTCTTCTCTCAAATGCTATTCTAGAACTTTCATGGCTTGATCTTAAATCGGGAATTCTGAATCCTCTTCGAGAATTGGACCTGAAGGACAAGATAGCTTAATGTCAAATCGAAGATTGGTTTGGGTCTTTGATGGCCTGAATCTGAAAGAGGTTTGCATTGTTGAAACGGCACGAATGAGATTAGTAACGTGTGAATCTATAGCCACTTTATAACCCTATCCCGCAAGGCAATGCAATTGCCTCAGCTGCAAAGGCAAATGCTTTGCCAATATATCCAGCGAAGCCCCTTGCCCACTTTGCATATCGATCACTTATGGTTCCAACTACTCTGCTCTCTCCGATTATCCAAACGTTTTTTTTTTAAATTTTTGCCAGAAATCGCTTCATTAATTTATTATTTTTTTTGGCTCAATGAAAATTCCTTGCATTGCATCAAGTGATAACAACTGTGTACCATAAGTAAGCTTTTGAGCATAACAATCCCCACATGGCCAGAGAGAGTGGGAGACTAGTGAGGAAGGGGGCCTTTGCTAACCCAATCCATTAGTCTCTTTTGAGCAATGGGCTATTTGGAGTTTTGAATACATTATAAGCAAGTCTTAGCACTCCTTCATCTTAGCTCAACAATGCACGCATCAAAGTTACACGGTCTGACTCAAGACTCCTACTTCACATCACGGCAACAAGTATCTTAGGGATTTCAAGCCAGTTGATCTGAGCCCAAAGGTGCACTTATCAAAGTTAAACCATCTGACTTAGTACTCCAACTCTCTTCAAATCTTGAAAGGAAGTGATGCGGGAGCATCCAATTCTACAGAACAATTCTTAAGTTTCTACTTTATTGCATTTGCTAGCCCAGCACAATCAATATTCATTCAAGCCAAGGCAAATTATGGTCATAACTTGCTTTAGTAGATCAAGAATGAAGTTATCGACCTGAAGGCTATTGACCAAGTTATCGATTAAAGAAATTGTTGATTCTTCCTTCGCCGATTAAGTTCCCTTTCACCAGGAGTAGTTGTTGATTTCAAAGCTTATCAACAACATATTGATGGAAGGCTTTTCAGAGTAATTTCCTTGGATATTTGTTAATCTACTAAGATGGTTGTCTTCTGATCAAGGTTGGTGAACGAATTTAGGAAGATAAACCACAAGGCTGAAGAGTCAAGATTTCAAGTCTCTATGTCATTAATGCATTTATAGTTCCCAGGATTTTAATTACTTTATAATTCTCATGTCTTTAATGTTGGGGGAGTCCTCATATCTCAATTGTTGTTTGTTTTCTACGCCTGAGCCCCTCTATAAACAGACGAGGGTTCTTAAATGGAAGGCAAATGATTTGATGATTATATAAGAATTCCTCTAAGAATTACTATCCGATTCTTTATTCAAGTTCCTTGACGGTGAATCAAACAGTTCTTTATCCCTAGCCAGTGAAGCAATCCTTTATGCCTTGGTGGTGAGCTACTATTATTTTGATTATTTATCTTTGATTAGTGGCTTGTGCCCTTATACTTTCACGGTGAAACTCTCCTTATCCATTACATCTCTATGCATCCGTTCCTACACATAACCTAGAAAATTCTTACCTCCCACGTCTCACGAAGAATCTTAGGATTTCCAAGCCCGCGAGAGTTT
Source organism: Corymbia maculata (assembly GCA_014182735.1). Taxonomy (NCBI): domain Eukaryota; kingdom Viridiplantae; phylum Streptophyta; class Magnoliopsida; order Myrtales; family Myrtaceae; genus Corymbia; species Corymbia maculata. The sequence continues at coordinate 8,162,640 of CM024690.1, read as the reverse complement.
TGGCGTGCTGGTTAGGATAAGCACTGATCTCCCCATCATACACCACACATTTCCCCTCCAACCCCCGGGTTCCCTTCTTACTTTTTCGGTGACAATAAAAAATTCATTAGCATTGCCATGAATCACATCGAGAGCGAAAACAAATATATCTTTCCAACATTAATCATTCCCTAATTTCAATTTCGCTTTCAATTTCATCTCTGATCTCCACAACCACATTGCCCGTGAATATGTGACTTTGATATCTCCTTGTTGATCTTGTGCCCCAGAAAGGTTGCAGAAGAAACCAAGCACGCTCATTACTGCATCAAAGTTTTTTCTTCATTATTCCCATAAAAAAAGAAAAGAAAAAGAAGTGGCCATCTACAAAAGAACAAGCGGGTCCCGCCCTTAAAAGCAAAAATATCACTAAATCTGCAGGAAAGCCCATATCAAGAACCGCTGCCCGTGCAGACAAACGGAGGCCCATGGGCTGATTCGCCTACTTTGTCGTGAAGAGAGTAAATCCCAGATCACTCTTCTGCTGGCAAGTGGAAGGGTTCTTAGGGATGGAGGAAGCCATGAAGGCGCACGACCTTACTTGAACAGGATCTGTCCTATAGGCTCGTACCTCTGTGTCCATGAGACCTAAGGAGACAGGAACCAAAGTCTGGTGGATGAATCGAGGCTGCGTGATCAGAGCACGATTAACGGCTCTCGTGGGTTCTCTGGACCTGCTGGTGCAGTAGAGGATCATCCCCAGGCAAAGTGAATCAGCATAGCATGGTCCATGACGATCGCAAGCACGTCCAGGGAGAACAATGAAGTCCGCAAGGCTTTAAGTGGCAAAACCTTCGTTGAGGTTACAATTTATTTATTAAACATGAAGCTGTAGATTTTTATTTCATCAGAACATCAGATACAAAAAGATATCATGATCATGGTGGTTATTCCATTTTGTAGTTTAATCCGAATCTGCATCGCATGCTCCAGAGTGATTGCCAACACATCCAAGAAAGGATAATGGAGTTCGCAAAGCTTTAAGCGGCAAAACCTTCGTTGAGCTTACAATTTATTTATTAAACATGAAGCTGCAGACTTTTACTCCATTAGAATTTAGAACATCTGATAGAAATACATATCATGATCATGGTGGTTAGAGCAAAGTAAAACGTGGACCCAAGAAGCCAATGTCCGCGGTTCCACCATAATCGAAGAACCTTGCTAGGAGGACGGTAGTGTTATTTTTAATGAAGAACGGTGTAGTTGCGACTGCATGAAACTTTTTTTTTCGATAAATGGGCATAGTGGAAGAGTTTTGGAAATTATAGAAAGGGGATTTTGAATTGTACTATATAATCTTTTATTTTTGCTTTATGACATTTTTGGTATAAGTTGAAAATCGGAGTGGCCTCACCAACTTAAATTTCATTGGTTTTCATATAAAAAACAGGATTTTTATTGTATTACCTAATCTTTATTTTTGCTTTATGACATTTTTGGTATGAGTTGAAATCAGCGTAATCCCACACAACTTAAATTCATTGATTTTTGTATATTACGAAATGTCGTGACTTCATATAGATCATAAGAAATTGCATTTTACAATGTTCTGCACTTACTAACGGTAAAAACATTACCAAACTTTGTAGAATATCGTAAAACACACGAAAGAGTCACAATTGCACTTGGTTACAACTAAATATTGTAAAATATAATTTTAAGATGTTTTGCTTTTTAGTTTCAATGGCCAAAGGTGGATTCAGATCGACCGATCGAAGGAGTCTAAGTGTTGGTTCGCTGCACTCATCGCGCAATTTCAAGGCATCTTTTAGGAGAATGCCTCTCTTGCTGGGTGAGGAGCTAGATAGGCAGAGTCGAGCTTTCATATGGGTGGAGTCAGATAGAAACAAGAAAATGCTCAATCATTCACAATCATTGACGAAGGATTCATCGAAAGGTTAAGAATTAGTACTCCTTTTTAAAAATCGAATTGATTTGATCTTGTACATACGTGAGGAATGTAATCAGGAGGAGCACGAAACTACACCTGACCTTTTTACATAAACGGCAGGCCTTTCTTGCTGGCCGAGCACATTTGATGCGAAAGTCCTTTCCTAAACCACTTCCCGTCTATTAAAAAAAATAAAAAGAACCAAAACTTCAACAAATCAACAAGTTCCCACGAAGAATACACACTTATCTATTAGACCCCTTAAGTCAGCCTTAATACGATTAGACATAAGTAAACACTTGTACAATGTCATAAAATTAAAAATCTGTATTCTAAGATATTTTATACTTGGTTGCAACAGAAACTTGTACAATCTTTTTAATGTTTCATTAAATAATAAGTTCATGTTTGATGTTTTCCACTGGATTACCATATAACTTTGGCAAGATTTAATATGCGCTAACACAATTGATCATTTAAAATGAGATGATGAGCTATCGATATTCAAATGTGAAGTAAAGTGAAAACGGTTGATGTCGGACCTTTATAAAATAACATTATATAAGCCAGTGGCGCACGAATTAATTAAAATTACTTTCGTTGCTTTTTGAGAGACCCCACATAGTTTGTTTTCTTAGTGAAAATACGAGTTGCAATATTCCCTATATAGCAAAACTCATTTTTCCTTGAGATCAAGATATAATCAAGTTACCAGTACCAAGGGAAAATTGCTTGGCAGAAATGGCATTCTCAATTTCCATAATCTAAGCAGTCGCCCTCCCTCCAGGTTTCTCACTGCTGCAAGTAACATCATTAAATTCTCCTTTAATCACCCCAGGAAGGTTAGTATAATCAGCAGCACAACACAAATTATTCCACAAATGACTGGCTCTTCCAATCAAGGACTAGCGTATGCAATAAATAATAACCATTTATTATCAAAGGAAGGGAGAGAATTTTGTACCTCAATGACCTATCAGTCAAGATAATTGCACCGTTGGTCCTAAACTTATTGTATGAAAATCAATTGAGTAATAAAACTTTTAATTGGACCAATTTAACCCTAAGCCTTTGAGGGAAAAACCCTAATGATAAAGAGTGATCTTGTTAGCTTCATCTTCAAATTTTGACATAAGAGGAGTTAAAAAGAAGAGACCAAGCGAAAGATATTATTCTCATTGTGGTCTCTCTAAGAATGTGGTGTCTTTTTACAATCTATTTGTAGTTTTAATGTTAATTTCTTTGCATATGATGTGTTGGTGGTCTTTTAAATGAATCCATGTAGAGTCGAGATGAACGATCAATTAGAATTGCTCTGTGTTTTCAGCGGTGGAAATTTTGTCCACTAGGAGAAAACCTTCAAGTAGGCACCTAAAAAGTAAATGATGGTCAGGGTCAAGGCTAGAAAAGGCTTTCCAGTAAGGAGGAAACAACGACCAAAGACCACAAGCATGTTGCCTTACATATTAATGGTCAAGGCCCATGAATGCTATCTTTCCTAGGAAGTAAACTAGTTTGGACAATATGATGGGCAATGAATAGGCCCAGATAAGGCAAATTCTAGATACTAAAAAAGTAACCAAACTGCTATATCATTTGTTGTCCACGAGCTTAACCTCTAGAGAAAAAAATCAATGAGGAGGTTATCATGTCTAAAGGCTAGCAACTAGTGGACACTTGATTTTGGCATACGTATGGGCGAATAAGAGGAAGAAGCAAGGAGCGGCCTTCGTTAAATAATTGAACTGCGTATTTTCAGTTGAGAAATATGCGACCAGATCAAAGTTTTGGAATCTATGTATGGCGAACATGAATTCTTGTGACTAAATAAGGGCTTGAACAAACTTACTTGCTGGGATAGGGACCATTTCTTGCTCTCTAAAATAAGCACCAATAAGTCCTAGGCCCAATCCTCTCAAGCAAAAGAAGAAAACATGAAGCCTCACGCAATGGTTCTAGAAATTTGAGAATCTCTAGTTAGGTAAATCACCCTCCTTGATTATCTATACCACGAGCAATTCGATAAAATGGGAGTAAAACCTTAAATGGGTGAATCAAACATGAAACAATTTGCACGTTTCTTGTTAGGAAATAAATCCGTGTCGTACGTCTAATTCACGCATATAAGTCCGTTCCTTAACTACTAAGCCAATCCATAAAGTTTAAATCACATCATTTGTGAATAACGGTCTAGTGATGGCAAATAATATCAAGCATTGGTAAGCCTGCTGTTAGTCTCATGGCACTTGATGCAAATATTAGGTAACTTTAGATTTGCTTTTTGAATTCGCACGTGTTGTTAGTTGAACATATTAAGCAAGATATTGACTTTATGATTATATGATGTTATGCAAATGACACCAACCCAATTATGATTGGCTCAGGTTTGGCCAATAGAAGGACTAGTATGTGCAAGATCGGCATTGGCTATTGTTGGTACCAAAAGTTGACATGTTGTTTCACTAAGAATAGGTGTTGGCCCAAATAGTGAAAGATCTTCCACCAAAAAGTTGACTTTTGAGTTTTTGTGAGATGGGTTCGATGGTGATTTCAAAGAAGAGTTCAATTGGCATTGCAAAGAAGATGAACATCAAATTTAAAGATGAAAGATTGTAAATGATAGGAATTGAAAAGACAACTGATAAAAAGACTATAGAAATATGTGTTTCTGATGATGGATCTCCACTAAAGTACACACTGTCATGTATATATAAACCATTAATTATAAGTGTTCACGAGTAGTTATTATTCAAATACGGTTAAATATTGCAAAAAAAAAAAAGTAATCAAAAAGATGAGATAAGCACTCCAAAAAATTTTCCCTCTCAAACTCAATGCGCTAGGCCAAATTACTGGAGAAACGCTCCAACAGCATGGTTCCTCCTATTTTCGAGAAATTTTGTGTTTTCCACGACTTTCTTCATGGAAATTTATGTAGAACAAAAGCAAATTTTGCCCAATAAAGTCCCCTAGAATAGGACAAATAACTAGAGAAACGTTCCAATAGCATGGTTCCTTCTATTTTTAAGAAATTTTGTGTTTTTCATAACATTCCTCTCGAAAAGTTACGTAGAATCAAAAGAAATTTCACAAAAAAAGAGTTGTCAGAAAGATCTGCTCTTTCAATCTCAATACAACAAGACGAATATATGAAGAAATGCTCCAATAGCATGGTTCTTCCTATTTTCAAGAAATTCTATGTTTTCCATGACATTCATCTCGAAATGTTATGCATAATCAACAAAAATGTCATCAAAAAAGGTTATTGGAAAGATGAAGCATACACTCTTATTATTTGTCCTGTTGCATTGAGTTTGAGATGACAGATTTTTTAGAGTGAATATCTCAATTTTTGATAACTTTTTTTTTTTGCGCGAGTTGTTTTGATTCTACATAATCTTTCAAGAGTAATATTATGAAAAAAATGAAGTTTCTTGAAAATAAGAGGAGCCATATTATTGGAGTGTTTCTCCAGTTATTTGTCTTGTCTCATTGCCAAAACAAATTTCCAACTATTTCACTTTGTATGATTGTACTCCCAAATAGGTGGACGCTATAGTTGAATTTCACTTGCGAAAATGTGCTAAATAGATATGACTGGAGGGAGTTTTTCTGAGCAGCATTGTAGAAAAACATGACCCATAAAAAAAAAAATAGTGTGGGATTAGTTAATTCAAGAAATGATGGTTGCAGAATGCATGGAAGAAATGGGAAGAATACCATGGGGGCCAAGAAAGCACTAGCAAGAAGAAGAATTATTGTTATTTATCACTGGATAAAGCTATTGACTTTACTCTGGAGCAATGCATTGCTCTTTTAGAGTCCCGTTTAACAAAGATATTTAGGTCTAACGAAATAATTGAAGTGTATAAATAATCTATTTATTCATATTTTTAATAGATATAAATAATCCTATATGATGAATATTACCTATTTGTGTATTATTAAATCAGGGATAAGAATAGTAGGAATATCATAACTTTTGTATGACGTTTACTTGAGTACCATAATTTTTTTTTTTACTCACTTAAATGCCACATCGAAGTAAAATTAATCATTTGAGTGTTAATTCTGACAAATCATCCTACGTTGATCTATTAAATTTATTTTAAAAACTTTTTGAATTTTTGAATTTTACTTTTACTTTTTTTCCCTTTTCTTTAAGGCTGCCGAGAGTCGTTGAAAACCCTGGTCAGCTATGAAACCCTCACCCAATATGGGCCTTGCCTACTATGGGTGAGGCCACAGAGGCCCTCGCTAGCTCTAGGCAACCAAGGATGAGGTTTTCGTGGTCGACAAGGGTTTTCGTGACCCCTTGCCGATCCTAAGAAAAGGGGAAAAAGGAAAAAAAAAATATTAAAAAGTTATCTACATCAGTGCTAGCAAAGCTGCATAGGACTAATGGCATCTACGTCTAATTTTCCGGCTAGGCAAATCATTGATGTCACATAAGTGGTTGATTTTTCAAATTTGTGACACTAAAGTGAGTAAAAAAAGTTATGAAACTCAAGTACGCACTATACAAAAGTTATAACAGTTCCACTATTCTTACCTCTATTAAATCATAAAGAAAAGTCAAGTTTGATTTGTCTAAGTCTTACCAAAATAGCTATAAGGCCCGCCCTTTGTGCATGCATATTTCAGTAAACATATGTCTACACGTTTTGGACAAAAATAAAATTTTTGATCTGAATTTGGATCAGAATATGTATATGAAATCATATGACTATCAATAAATGGAGTATAATCTTTGATTACACCATCGAATCGTAAAAAAATTTCCAGCTATTTTCTCTCTCGAACACTATTCTGGGAACTTGATGGCTTAAGCTTAAATGGGAGATCACGAATTCTGAATCCTCTTCGATAACCGGACCTGAAGGGGGTGGGTTTATTCCAAGCAAGTCCCTATTAATTTTATCTAGTTGATCCCAAGTTTTATTGGAGATTTTGGCAATTCTCCTGTAATATCCGGGAATCGCTTCATTGATTTTTTTTTTTAGGGAAAACTTCCTTGCATTTCAAAAGGGAATAACAAGTGAGTACAGTAAGTAAGCTTCAGAGCATAACAAGCCCCACATAGCCTGAAAGGGTTGGAGATCTGATAGTGAGGAAGGGGGCCTTTGACATCTTAATCCATTAGTCTCTTTTGAGAAATGGGGAACCGAAGATATTTTTCCAAGATTAATCGTTTCCCTAAATTTCAATTTCCCTTGCAATTTCTTCTCTGATCTCAGCAGCCACATTGGCCGAGAAATATGGCTTTGATTTCTCCTCTGTTGATCTCGTGCCCCCAAAGGATTGCGGAAGAAACCAAGCAACTCTCATTATTGCATCTTTGTTTTTCTTCATTCGCCCCCACAAAACAAGAAAAGGGTCGTCTGCAAAAGAGCAGGCGGGTCAAAGAAATCCCAAACTTCAAGCAAAAAGTGTTCAGTAAATCTGGCAGGAAAGCCCATATCAAGAACTGCGCCCGTGCGGAAAAAACCAAGGCCCATGGGCCGATTCACCTACTTTGTCATATGCTGATTCGGCGGAAGAGAGGAAATCCCACGTCACTCTTTTGCTAATAAGTCGAAGAGTCTTTTAAGGAAAGGACGGACCTGAACAATTCCTTAAATTATTTCATCTAAATTTTGAGACATAGAATTCAAGAGTAATTTCAGATTAAAAGGGAAGAAAAATATCCTCAAGAAATGCAAGACATATCATGATCACGGTGGTTAGAGCAAAGTAAAACGAGGATCCAAGAAACCGATGTCTGCGGTTCCACCATAATCCAAGGACCTTGCTAGGAGGACAGTACCATTTTTTTAATGAAGAACGGTGTAGTTGTGACTACATGAAACTTTTTTTCGATAAATGCCCAGTTTTGGAAATTATAGAAAGGGGATTTTTAATTGTACTATATGATCTCTTATTTTTTCTTTATGACATTTTTGGTATAAGTTGAAAATCGGAGTGGCCTCACCAACTTAAATTTCATTGGCTTTCATATAAAAAACAGGATTTTTGTTGTATTATCTAATCTTCATTTTTGCTTTATGACATTTTTGGAATGAGTTGAAATTGGCCTAATCCCACACAACTTAAATTCATTGATTTTTGTATATTACGAAATCTCGTGACTTCATATAGATCATAAGAAATTACATTTTACAATGTTCTGCACTTACTAATGGTAAAAACATTACGAAACTTTGTAGAATATTGTAAAACACATGAAAGAGTCACAATTGCACTTGGTTACAACTAAACACTGTGACATTGTAAAATATAATTTTAAGATTTTTGCTTTTTAGTTTCGAAGGCCAAAGGTGGATTCAGATCGACCGATCGAAGGAGTCTAAATGTTGGTTCGCTGCCCTCATCGCGCAATTTCAAGGCATCTTTTAGGAGAATGTCTCTCTTGGTGTGTGAGGAGTTAGATAGGCAGAGTCGAGCTTTCATATGGGTGGAGTCAGATAGAAACAAGAAAATGCTCAATCATTCACAATCATTGACGAAGGATTCATCGAAAAGTTAAGAAATAGTACTCCTTTTTAAATATCGAATTGATTTGATCTTGTACATACGTGAGGAATGTAATCACAAGGAGCACGAAACTACCCCTGACCTTTTCACATAAACCGGCAGGCCTTTCTTGCTGGCCGAGCACATTTGATGCGAAAGTCCTTTCCTAAGCCACTTCCCGTCTATTAAAGAAATAAAAAGAACCAAAACTTCAACAAATCAACAAGTTCCCACGAAGAATACACACTTATTTACTAGACCCCTTAATTCAGCCTTAATACGATTAGACATAAGTAAACACTTGTACAATGTCATAAAATTAAAAATCTGTATTCTAAGATATTTTATACTTGGTTGCAACAGAAACTTGTACAATCTTTTTAATGTTTCATTAAATAATAAGTTCATGTTTGATGTTTTCCACTGGATTACCATATAACTTTGGCAAGATTTAATATGCGCTAACACAATTGATCATTTAAAATGAGATGATGAGCTATCGATATTCAAATGTGAAGTAAAGTGAAAACGGTTGATGTCGGACCTTTATAAAATAACATTATATAAGCCAGTGGTGCACGAATTAATTAAAATTACTTTCGTTGCTTTCTGAGAGACCCCACGTAGTTTGTTTTCTTAGTGAAAATACGAGTTGCAATATTCCATATATAGCAAAACTCATTTTTCCTTGAGACCAAGATATAATCAAGTTACCAGTACCAAGGGAAAATTGCTTGGCAGAAATGGCATTCTCAATTTCCATAATCTAAGCAGTCTCCCTCCCTCCAGGTTTCTCACTACTGCAAGTAACATCATTAAATTCTCCTTTAATCACCCCCGGAAGGTTAGTATAATCAGCAGCACAACACAAATTATTCCACTAATGACAGGCTCTTCCATTCAAGGACTAGCGTATGCAATAAATAATAACCATTTATTACCAAAGGAAGGGAGAGAATTTTGTAACTCAATGACCTGTCAGTCAAGATAATTGCACCATCGGTCCTAAACTTATTGTATGAAAACCAATTGAGTAATAAAACTTTTAATTGGACCAATTTAACCCTAAGCCTTTGAGGGAAAAACCCTAATGACAGAGTGATCTTGTTAGCTTCATCTTCAAATTTTGACAAAAGAGGAGTTAAAAAGAAGAAACCAAGCGAAAGATATTATTCTCATTGTGGTCTCTCTAAGAGTGTGGTGTCTTTTTACAATCTATTTGTAGTTTTAATGTTACTTTCTTTGCATATGATGTGTTGGTGGTCTTTTAAATGAATCCGTGTAGAGTCGAGATGAACGATCAATTAGAATTGCTCTGCGTTTTCAGCGGTGGAAATTTTGTCCACTAGGAGAAAACCTTCAAGTAGGCACCTAAAAAGTAAATGATGGTCAGGGCCAAGGCTAGAAAAGGCTTTCCAATAAGGAGGAAAGAACGACCAAAGACCACAAGCATGTTGCCTTACATATTAATGGTCAAGGCCCATGAATGCTATCTTTCCTAGGAAGTAAACTAGTTTGGACAATATGATGGGCAATGAATAGGCCCAGATAAGGCAAATTCTAGACACTAGAAAAGTAACCAAACTGCTATATCATTTGTTGTCCACGAGCTTAACCTCTAGAGAAAAAAATCAATGAGGAGGTTATCCTGTCTAAAGACTAGCAACTAGTGGACACTTAATTTTGGCTTACTTATATTCTGAGTTGAGCAATAAGAGGAGGAAGCAAGGAGCGGCCTTTGTTAAAGAATTGAACTGCGTATGTTCAGTTGAGAAATATGCAACCAGATCAAAGTTTTGAAATCTGTGTATGGCGAACATGAATACTTGTGACTAAATAAGGGCTTGAACAAACTTACTTGCTAGGAAAGGGACCATTTCTTGCTCTCTAAAATAAGCACCAGTAAGTCCTAGGCCCAACCCTCTCAAGCAAAAGAAGAAAACATGAAGCCTCATGCGATGGTTCTAGAAACTTGAGAATCTCTAGTTGGGTAAATCACCCTCCCTGATTATCTATACCACAAGCAATTCGATAAAATGGGAGTAAAACCTTAAATGGGCGAATCAAACATGAAACAATTTGTACCTTTCTTGTTAGGAAATAAATCTATGTCGTACGTCTAATTCACGCATACAAGTCCGTTCCTTAACCACTAAGCCAATCCATAAAGTTTAAATCATATCATTTGTGAATAATGGTTTAGCGATGGCAAATAATATCAAGCATTGGTAAGTCTGCTGGTAGTCTCATGGCACTTGATGCAAATATCAGGTAACTTTAGATTTGCTTTTCGAATTTGCACGCGTTGTTAGTTGAACATATTAAGCAAGATATTGACTTTATGATTATATGATGTTATGCAAATGACACCAACCCAGTTATGATTGGCTCAGGTTTGGCCAATTGAAGGACTAGTATGTGCAAGATTGGCATTGGCTATTGTTGGTACCAAAAGTTGACCTGTTGTTTCACTAAGAATAGGTAGTGAAAGATCTTTCACCAAAAAGTTGACTTTTTGTTTTTTGCGAGATGAGTTCGATGGTGATTTCAGAGAAGAGTTCAATTGGCATCGCAAAGAAGATGAACATCAAATTTGAAGATGAAAGATTGTAAATGATAGGAATTGAAAAGACAACCGATAAAAAGTGCCTAGAAATATGTGTATATGATGATGGATCTCCAATAAAGCACACACTGCCATGTATATATAAACCATTAATTATAAGCGCTCATGAGTAGTAACTATTCAAATACAGTTAAATTTTGCAAAAAATAAAGTAATAAAAAAGATGAGATAAAACACTCCAAAAGATTTTCCCTCTCAAACTCAATGCACTAGGGCAAATTACTGGAGAAATGCTCCAATAGCATGGTTCCTCTTATTTTCGAGAAATTTTGTTTTTTCCACGACTTTCTTCATTGAAATTTATGCAAAACAAAAGCAAATTTTGCCCAATAAAGTCCCCTAGAACAGAACAAATAACTAGAGAAACGCTCCAATAGCATGGTTCCTTCTATTTTTAAGAAATTTTGTGTTTTTCATAACATTCCTCTCGAAAAGTTATGTAGAATCAAAAGAAATTTCACAAAAAAAGAGTTATCAGAAAGATGAGATACACAAGTCGGAAGATCTGCTCTTTCAATCTCAATACCACAAGACGAATATCTAGCGAAATGCTCCAATGGCGTGGTTCTTCCTATTTTCAAGAAATTCTATGTTTTTCATGACATTCATCTCGAAATGTTATGCATAATCAACAAAAATTTCATCAAAAAAGGTTATTGGAAAGATGAAGTACACACTCTTGTTATTTGTCCTGTTGCATTGAGTTTGAGATGACAGATTTTTTAGAGTGCATATCTCATCTTTTTGATAATTTTTTTTTTTTTGCGCGAGTTGTTTTGATTCTAAAGACTATCTCATCTTTTTGATAATATTATGAAAAACATGAACTTTCTTGAAAATAAGAGGAGCCATATTATTGGAGTGTTTCTCCAGTTATTTGTCTTGTCTCATTGCCAAAACAAATTTCCAACTATTTCACTTTGTATGATTGTACTCCCAAATAGAGGTGGACGCTATAGTTGAATTTCACTTGCGAAAACGTGCTAAATAGATATGACTGGAGGGAGTTTTTCCGAGCAGCATTCTAGAAAACATGACCCAAAAAAATATTAGTGTGGGATTAGTTTATTCATGAAAAGATGGTAGTAGAATGGAAGAAATGGGAAGAATACCAAAATAATACAATGGGGGCCAAGAAAGCACTAGCAAGAACATATAAAGTGAATACTTAAAAAAATAAAAATGCTTATTAGATTAAAAAGCTTGGTCACGAAAGTCATTGGCCAATAGAGGAAATTGGAACATTGACGTGGTCCGTTGTTTAGATAAATCCCATAAAACTTAATCGCCTCGAGAGAGAAGAAGAAGAAGAATTGTTCTTATTATTATTTTTGTTGTTGTTGTTTGGTGTATTCATCGCTGGATAAAGCTATAGACTTTACTCTAGAGCAATCCATTGTTCTTTTAGAGTCCTGTTTAACAAAGATATTTAGGTCTAACGAAATAATTGAATGTATAAATAATCAATTTATTCAGATTTTTAATAGATATAAATAATCCTATATGATGTTATTAAATTAGGGATAAGAATAGTAGGAATATCATAACTTTTATATGATATTTACTTAAGTACCATAATATTTTTTTTTACTCACTTAAGTGTCATATCGAAGTAAAATTGATCATTTGAGTGTTAATTTCAACAAATAATCATATGTGGATTTTTTAAATTTATTTAAAAACTTATTGAAAATTTGAAATTAACTTTTCTTTTTTTCCCTTTTCTTTAAGGCTGCCGAGAGTCGCCGGCAACCCTCATCAGCTATGAAACCCTCACCCAATCTAGGCCTTGCCTACTATGGGTAAGGCCACAAAGGCCCTCGCTAGCTCTAGGCAACAAAGGGTGAGGTTTTCGTGATCCCTTGCCGATCCTAAGAAAAGGGAAAAAAGGAAGATCAAAAATCAAAAAAATCATAATATTAAAAAGTTATCTACATTGGTGCTAGCAAAGCTGCATAGGACTAATGGCATCTACGTCTAATTTTCCAGCTAGGCAAATCACTGATGTCACGTAAGTGGTTGATTTTTCAAATTTGTGACACTAAAATGAGTAAAAAAAGTTATGAAACTCAAGTAAGCACTATATAAAAGTTATGACACTTCCACTATTCTTACCTCTATTAAATCATAAAGAAAAGTCAAGTTTGATTTGTCAAGTCTTACCAAAATAGCTATAAGGCCCGCCCTTTGTGCAAGCATATTTCAATAAACATATCTTTACACGTTTGGACAAAAATAAAATTTTTGATCTGAATTTGGATCAGAATATGTATATGAAATCATGTGACTATCAATAAATGGAGTATAATCTTTGATTACACCATCGAATCGTAAAAAATTTCCAGCTATTTTCTCTCTCGAACACTATTCTAGGAACTTGATGGCTTAAGCTTAAATCGGACATCACGAATTCTGAATCCTCTTTGATAACCGGACCTGAAGGGGGTGGGTTTATTCCAAGCAAGTCCCTATTAATTTTATCTAGTTGATCCCAAGTTTTATTGGGGATTTTGGCAATTCTCTTGTCATATCCTGGAATCGCTTCATTGATTTTTTTTTTTTTAGGGAAAAAGTCCTTGCATTTCAATAAGGAATAACAAGTGAGTACAGTAAGTAAGCTTCGGAGCATAACAAGCCCCACATAGCCTGAAAGGGTTGGAGATCTGATAGTGAGGAAGGGGGGCTTTGACATCTTAATCCATTAGTCTCTTTTGAGAAATGGGGAACCGAATATATTTTTCCAAGATTAATCGCTTCCCCTAATTTCAATTTGCCTTGCAATTTCATCTCTGATCTCAGCAGCCACATTGGCCGAGAAATATGGCTTTGATTTCTCCTTTGTTGATCTCGTGCCCCAAAAGGGTTGCGGAAGAAACCAAGCAACTCTCATTATTGCATCTTTGTTTTTCTTCATTCGCCCCCACAAAACAAGAAAAGGGTCGTCTGCAAAAGAGCAGGCGGGTCAAAGAAATCCCAAACTTCAAGCAAAAAGTGTTCAGTAAATCTGGCAGGAAAGCCCATATCAAGAACTGCGCCCGTGCGGAAAAAATCAAGGCCCATGGGCTGATTCACCTACTTTGTCGTATGCTGATTCGGCGGAAGAGAGGAAATCCCACGTCACTCTTTTGCTAATTAAGTCGAAGAGTTAAATTATTTCATCTAAATTTTGAGATGTAAAATTCAATAGTATATTCATAAAAAGGGGAAGAAAAATATTCTCAAGAAATACGAGACATGCAAATATCACAATATATTATAACAAGGAATGTGGAGGAAGCTATGAGGGGCACGACCCTACTTGAGGGGGATCTGTTTTATAGGCATGTACCTGTGGGAGACAGGAACATCGTCTGGTGGATGAATCGTCGCTGCGTGATTGACGGCTCCTGCTGGTTCATTGTGGAGCAGCTGGTGGTTGCCGAGGATCGTTCCCAGGCGTCAGTTCTCCTGGGTGGTGACCCAGCTGACGGACAGACCCAACCCTTTTTGCTACTTTGTTTTTGACTTTGTATAATTCTATTCCACCTAACGAGTGAGAGAAGCAGCCGACTTGTGTATTTCTGCAAGGAACAGTGAAGCTAATGGAATCAGCAGCATTACTCAAGTAAAAGCACGCTCTTCCGACCTAGGAGGTAAACGATGGATAATAACCCTAGAGCAAGGGAAAGAATTTTGTAGATCAATGGCCATATTGATTTTTTTGTTTTATTGAGATAATTGCACAATCAGTCATAAATTTATTGTGCGAAAATTATTCGAACCTTAAACCTTCTCATTGGACTAATTTAAGCCTAAACTTTTAGGGAATGTGCAATCAAATCCTCTTTGCCAAGTCTTGCTTGATTTATCAAAGGTGGAGTCTAGTTATCACCAAAACATCCTACAGTGTTGGCACTAGCATGACGTGGACTATGAGAAAGGTACTCGTGGACACTCAGTTTGAGGAAGTGAGGACCGGTCTTCGTTACCTAATTAAATTGCATATGTTTGGTTGAGAAATATGCCACAAGATCTATATATAGCTGACATGAAATCTTGTAACTACTCTAAGTATACCTCGGTGAAATAGACAGGGGCTTGAACAAACTATTTAGTCAGCTGTGAATTGATATTTTTAATTTCCATAATCTAAGCAGTCTCCTTTTTCCGGGTTTCTCACTACCGCAAGTAACATCATTAAAGTCTCCCTAAATCACCCTGGAAGATTATTACAATTAGCAACATAACAAAAATCATACCACAAAATAACACACTTCCAGTATAGTACTAGCGCATACAATAAATAGTAACCATTTATTGTCAAAGCAATGAAAAGAATTTTGTACCTCAATGACCCGATTGATTCCTTTTTAGTCAAGAAAATTGCACAATAAGTCCAAAACTTATTGCAAGTAAATCAACCAAGTCCTCAACTTTTCAATGAACCAATTTAGACCTAAGACTTTGAAGGAAAACCCTAATGACAAAGAGTGATCATACTAGGTTTACATTGACGCCCACGGTCTTCAGGTTTTGACCAAAAAGGAGGTAAAAAGAAGAAAAAAGTGAAAGGTATAACTTTGATTGTGGTCCCTCTAAAAATGCGTTGTCTTTTTATATCTACTGTTTATGTTGGTTTCTTTGCACGTGATGCATTAAACTCTACATGTATAATATTATATACTCCTTTCATGTAGAGTCGAGATGAACAACAAATCAATATTGTTCTGAATTTTCAGCAGTGGAAATTACTGGAGAAAACCATCAAGTGGGCACCCAAGAACTAAATGCTGGTCTAAGTCAAGGCTAGGAAAGGTTCTTCTGGAGGAGGGGACGATGACCAAAGACGGCAAAGATGTCCTCCTAGGTAGTAAACTAGAACGGACAATATAATGTGCAATGACTAAGCCCAAAATAAGGTAAACCCTACATACTAGAAAACCAACCAAACCAAATTGCTATTTCATTTCTTGTCCACAAGCTCAACCTCTAGAGAAAAAAATTAATGAGGATGGTGCCTTGTCTGAGGCTAGTAATGTCGTGGACACTTAATTTCAGTGTACGTATATTCTGAGTTGATCAATAAAAGGAGGGAGCAAGGAGCGGCCTTCGTTAAATGATTGAATTGTGTATGTTCAGTTGAGAAATATGCGACCTGATTAAAGTTTTGAAATCTATGTATGGCAGACATGAATTCGTGTGACTACTCTAGTGTAGCTTGCGAAATAACAAGTCCTTGAACAACTACTTACTAGCTTGGAAAAGGGCCATCTCTTGCTCTCTAAAATAAGCAATAATCAATCCTAAGCCCAGCCCTCTCAAGCAAAAGAAGAAAACATGAAGCCTCATGCAATGGTCTTGAGACTGTTCTCTTCTGTAGTTGGGTAAATCACACTCCCAGATTATCCCATACCACAAACAATTCAGCAAAATGTGAATCAAAATATAGATGGGTGAATCAAATATCAAAGAGTTTGCATTTCAAGTCAGGAAATGAAATTGTGTTGTATGTCTAATTCACATACACAAGTCCATTCCTTAACTATTAAGTCAATCTATATTAAGGTCGTCCCTTTTGCGAATAAAGGTCTAGCGATTACAAATATCTCAAGCATTGGTATGTCCGCTAGTAGTCTCATGGCACTAGGTGCAAATATGAGGTGACTTCAGATTTGCTTTTCAAATTCGCACGAGTTGTCAGTTTGAAAATCGCCTGAGGAGACGTTGTCAACTTAATGACCGGCGTGGCTCAGTCCATTATAGGCAGCCCATACCCAATCCAAGACACAACATTTACCACTCATATACGATGGAAATAACTCAATCTTTACGCTTATAAACTCGACATTAGTATATGGTAAAGTTATTCCCAAGTATTTACTTATGGATCAATTCGTATTGACAAATGACATAGTAGTCATGGGATCAACTAAGTACACCCACATTAAAAGCAACGTGCACCATTCATAGAAGCCACAATTGTTCAATCTCACAGAAAAAATAATCTTGCTCTCCCCTTAAGCTCTATTTATTACATTAGTCCAAGCATTTGTGTTGTAAAAACAAGGCCGTGTTTTTCTTCAACTAGTATTCTAGTTGGTAAGTTACAAATGTAGGCATTACCCATATTTATATTTAGTTAACTATACATATTAATAACATCCACAACAAGTATTAGTCATTTTAAGAGACATGATGGCTTTATGAGGCATCGACCTTATTAAGCAAGATATTAGCTTTATGATTATAAGATGTCATGCAAATGACACCAACCGAGATGTGATTGGCATACGTTTGGCCAACATAAGGACAGGTATGTGCAATTGGCTATTGTTGGTACCAACAGAAAACATGTTGTCTCACCGAGAATAGGTGTTGACCCAAATATTGAAAGATGTTATACCAAAAGAGTTTATTTTATTTTTTATGAGATGGGTTCAATGGTGATTTCAAATAGGATTTCATTCAGTTGTAAAGAAGATGAACAACAAATTTAAAGATGAAAGACTGTAAATGATGGAAACTAAAAAGACAACTAATAAAAGTACATCAGGAATATATGTTTTTAATGATGAATCTTCGACACAATTACACGCGTACACCGTTCGCTTATTATTCAATTATAACTACACTTCTAAGATTCCTACACCTTTTTCCGCACACCGATATCAAGTTACAATTTCCAAGGCCACAGGGTTACTCAATCAACATCTGTACCTTGCCTTCCACCGATATCCTTGTCCTCATGTTCTCCCCTTGCTTCCAACACTTAGCTAAATTTTTGAGTGGCCAAGCCTTTGCTTGTTCTGCGGACAAACTTTGTTGAACACCCTTTTAACTGCTCGTCGATATTGATTCCGCATAGCTGTCTACTATTCTTCTTTATAAATGTCGATATTTATGCCATATATTTGTTGATCATTTAATCTATTTAAGAATTCTCCTTTCTTTATTGATCAACTACACTTTGTCACTTATTGATAGCTATATTACATAGTTATCGAAAGTTGTATATTATTATTATTATTATTATTATTATTATTATTATTATTATTATGGTTATCCATAGAGTAGTCAATAACTACATCATATAATTATCGAAAATCATGTTAGCTACAATCAATCAAACTCGCTTAATTGACTAAAGTCATTGATTGTCGATTTAAAAGAGTTGGGTTATTTTTTTGGTGTAAACACATGTTTTGCATCACATACTCGTGGCACAAGACACATAGTAGAAAAGGTTGGTGTAGATGTGGTATAGGTGAAAATGTGGCGGAAATGGCTAACATGACCCCAAACCAGTTAAAAATCTGAGAAAAGTGCAGGAACCATCATCTTATAAAACGTTAAGTCTAAAATTCAGGGGTGATGGAGATCGTGCTTAAAAACTTGGCAAAAATTTATTGGCGTAGGTGGCAAAACGATTGACATGAATA
The DNA here is from genome assembly GCA_014182735.1 of Corymbia maculata. NCBI lineage: Eukaryota > Viridiplantae > Streptophyta > Magnoliopsida > Myrtales > Myrtaceae > Corymbia > Corymbia maculata. The sequence goes on along the minus strand of CM024690.1, from coordinate 8,144,150 downwards.
CCATACTTGTTCTCAGATATAATAGCAGCCATGTCCCAAACTTGGGAACGTGTCTAGGATTGGAGAATCATGTCCACGACGTAAAGAACATGTCCAGAACATTAAAAAAAAAGTCTTAAAATATGGTATTGGGATCCTAAATGCTCATGAATTTAATTATGCATTCAGAATTAGTGGAACACATTCAGAACTCAAGAAAAGAGTCCTAGAATATGAAAGTGAAATTCTAGAGCCTCATGACTATAAAAAGGACATCTTAAACATGAAGAAAGACATGCATACTCAACCAAATCGCAAAATTTTTATATGTTCATTCAGTTTTCGCTTCTTTTCTTTTATTTTATTAAGCTCTCACTTTTGTGAGTTCACTGACCTTGTGATGTCGGCTTGTAGCTACGCTCGCCCATAAACTCAGCTTGTTTTTTCGGTAAGGGCCCATAAACTCAGCTTGTGTTCCTTTCTAAACTGGAAATTATCAATAATACAAGAATTACCCTTTTTTTATATCTGTAATCTCGAGTTTGACTTGCATTAGTCAGTCTTCTTTGGGGGGCTAGTATCCCCTAGGGAAATTTAGGGGAAAACAATAACATAGTTGAGTAAATGGCCAGGCAGATGAGTACTTTTGTAAATGCGAATTGGCATTCATTCACAACTCGACTATCTCGGTCTTATTCCATCCACTTTCCTAGATATGTCCACAGGCCAAATCACTCCTAGAGTTTCTAATTATCGTTTGTTATATGGCTTGTTTTAAGTAAAAAGTTACTAAGCCGACTTCTCCTCAAAAACTGAATATATTATTCTGAAATTAAAAAACATAAAATTACTATATGCTAATTTACATTTCCATATTTTATGTTTTAAAATGATTTTAAATTTTCAGGTCAAATACAAACGAACATTTTATATGCAAATCGCAGCATTTACATGTACCTGTGATTTGTAAATCTTTGATTGGTAAATATATAGTTCCTTGATGATTACTCGTTTGCAAGGAGAAAGATACTTTTAGTGTTAGACATCCAGTTATAAAAAATAAAAAAAATTAGTGATGGTGTGAAGACTGTCCTTTGGTTTGATGACTGAAATCCATGATTCACATACTTTCTTGCAAGCAAGAGTTGCTGCAATCGCTATAGTGAGGACTTAAAAGAGTCTTTACCTGCAAAATCCAATCAGATTGTTCCAATTCCCAGTGTTGTTCCCGGCATCATCTTTCCAATTCATGACACTGAAGACCAAATACTGCACGACCCATCTTCAGATGGTACTTTTGATATAACTCTGGTCATTTTTCGTTCCATAGTATGGCTGAAGCAACAACGCATCAGTAGACAGATCAAAGGTTAGTTTGAAGAGTTCGATTGGGCCATAGAACATGAAAGGTAAAGCACTTGACGGGCTGGTTCTCCTGTCGCTTGAGCCCTGGAAAATTTGAAAAGCCTGCTGCTCGATTCATATATTACATTTCAGTCAGCCATCTCTTAATTATTTCAATGTAGTCATGGTGTATACTCATCTGCCGCTCTAGTTCATTGAGTCTTCCGTTTTGACAGTTTCTAAATTTCATCCCCGTGAAAAAAACTGTGCCTCCGAGATTGCAACTCAAGAGATGAAGATGTTGTCCATAAACTGGCATGCGTTTAGGATATTCAATGACGAAAATCAGTTTTCCTAGAAATTGGCCTAAGTTGTTGCACCTGTTGTGGTAAGTAGTTTGCTGTCTCATAATTTGGTGATGAAAACATATTTGCTCTGTGATGCACCTTACCAGCACAAACATTGATGTACCGCAGTAGTCATGAATAAAAAAGTCACATGAGACTAACACGGACTGATATACTAAAGAGGTTCACTACTGTACCCTTCAATGAGTCATAGGTTATGGAAATTATACTGGAATCTCTTCAGCAATGCCCTAAAGAGGTCATCGCCTAAGAAGCCACTCTCCAGACTTCCTAGCTCAGGTTGGATGGATCTGGCGGCTCCGTTAGTAAAGCAGTTTGAAAACAGGGCAGTGCATGAGCAAGTAACATGATCAGTTTAACATAAAAGTTGTTTGGGTTCCAATTATATGCGGTCAATTGGCACTTCTGTTATTTCTCTTTTCCTAATTTTAGTTGCTGCATACATTATTGAATTGATCCCCACGTTGATATAGTGTTTTTCTATTGCAAACTTTAGTTTACACTAATGACGTCCATAAGGTATTTTGCACATAATGCTTGTGGTTTAGGTTTAGTAGATATTGCTAACGATTAAATTTTCTGTAATCAATGCACTTTTCACGTTTACTTTTGAATTAGAAAAGGACAAGAAGTTCCTTATACGTCAAACTAATAATGGGAGGTTTTCACATGCGAATACCACATTTTCTCGTGCCCGCTGTCACTTATAGTGACTTTGTTTCACCACAATTCATGCGTACTGGACAAGTGAAAGAAACTCTTGTCCTCTGCAGAAATTGTGCGTGATGAAAACGTGATTGATTAGCAGAACAGAAGGTTCAAACAAGTACTCGGTTTAGTTATTGTGCTTAATAGACAGGTTAATCAAAGAATATCGGCAAATCACTCCCTCAGATTAGTAAGTATACTTAGGACATGATTTCGGGGTTGCACTTGCAGAATTTCATCTCTGGTTGCTGATCTGTAGGGCTTCATCGCTGTCAAGACGAAAATAATGTTCTTGACTGTAGATACTTTCTGAACTTTTCAGAGAACCACGACCCGTTATGGTAAAGACGAAGCCCGGGATATTTTACCCTTCAAAAAATCATATTAACACAGTGTCCGGACCGACAATTTCGGGTTGTCAGTCTGATCTTCTTGCTTCAACCTAAAGTTGCACCTATTTCACTAGCATTTTCTCTCATCAAGTTACTTCTAGGCAAGTTAACTATTCGGGTATAGTTGGAGCTCAAAGAAAGAAAGAGCTTAGAAAGAGAAATCGGCCCATAAGAAGAATCATAACCAGATTGGACCACATCCGGAAAACTGGAATCAAGTTTTTTTCAGTCCTTTAATTATTTTTTCACCCTTTAAAGCCTCACTGAAGATGACATCGTTTTGATCTTATTATATGAACTTTTCCGTACTTGTGTCGATTGGCCATTATAATTTTCTAAGTCTAAGCGGAACTCATGAATTTTTTGAGCCAGTAACCTAGCGAGTTGATCCAGACTTACGCAAATCGATCAAAAAACAGTACTGCTCACAGATGTCGGGCATGTACATACATATATGTCCCGGATACTATCTCAAATGATTAGTTACGACCAGTTGATTGTAAGTTTCAAACCATTCTAGTGCAGGAAAGAGAGCCCATGCATCTTTTGGGCATTAAACAAATCAAAGCCTCTGCATATTCGTTGGACATTCATGGGCGATAAAGAAAACACGACCATTGAATGCAATCCTCAGTTGCAATTATTGGGAGTGTGTGGGACTGATGTTGGGAATGTGACATCAAGAGAGAAGGAATTCTTTTAGTGTGTGAACGGAGGAACTTACTGAATAAATTCCTCACAACCAGCAAAATACATTCCAAACATATTCTTAATTCATTAGATAAATCCAGACAAGATTATTCTCCGCAGCTTATTTATGCATTTTTTTTCCTTCATTCAAGTTGGGGATAATAACAAATTGGACCTTATTGCAAAATAAAGGAATCAATTTCTAACCCCAAGTTGGAGTAGCTAACAACATAATTAATCCACTGAGAATGGAGCTGAACAAGAATTGATCCTCCAATCCAATCCAATTCAACCCAATCCAACACTAAATAAGAAAAGAGAGGAAAACCAAGTCCTCACTTGCAATTTCTTTTTTTTCTTTTTCTTTGCAACCTCTCTTTTTAAAGACATCTTCCTCCATATCCAGCATTTTTGAACAGCGCTTGTTTTATGTCTTCTGGACTCAACAGCGGCCTTCCCTCGTTCACCTGTCAGAAAAAAAGGTGAGAGATTATAGATCTTCAAAAATCAGAGCTACATGGAAATTGATTGAAGCAAAACAACACTAGACAGATTCATATGTTATCAATCACGTGTACCTCTGAACAAGAAGCTTGCATTGAGAAATCATTGAAGCAGCTTATGACACACTGTTGAAGCTCGAGGCCGAGCAATTCTAACGTGTTCACAGTCGAAAGCAATAACCCAGGCTTCGTGGCGCAGCAGATGTCGATCCGGGTGTTGGTATCTCTCTTCTCCACATCAAACTGCAAAACAAGAGAAGAAAGAGAAGAAGGAAAGTTTCAGTTCATTGCTCAATTCCATAGCCCATGATGAGCGCGAAGATCAAGATAAACCGAGAAAAAGTTGAGGCGTGTTCGAATAGACCTTGGGTGAATTTCTAACAAGGACTTCGTTGGGCTTTAGATCTTTGGAGATGCCCATCAATTTGGGTGGACTGCTTGTTCCAACCTCAATTTCTTCTTCATCTTGAAGCCTGTTGATCTTGTCTAGGAGCTCTTTCATGTAATCTATGGTGTCTCCTAGGATTGAAGTCCTGTCCATCTGCAAAAGATCATTGTCCACTTGCATCAGCCAAAGAGAAAAGGGAACTAGCACTCAGTCTCTCTACAGGCTAAAGCTGAAGGTCATTTTCCATCCTCCAAAGGATGGTTGAACGTTGTTATGGTTTAGCGGAGAGAAGAAACAAATCCGTTAAAAGGGTTGTTTTCGGACAGCTTAAACGGTTGTGTACTCAACTTCAGCACAACATCGGAGTTAAGAATCGAGTTTGATCGCATGTCCTTTCTTTTCAGACTGAGGAAAGAAAAGATCGTGCACCTTCTCTCTCTCTCTCTCTCTCTCTCTCTCTCTCTCTCAACCAAATCTGATGTGACGATCTAATTTTACCGATTTAATCAAGGAGAAAAGGAGGTAAAGAAAGAGGAACAAATAATCCAGTTAGATCAAATCTCACCTTGCTTATCTTGGGAACAATCGACCTGAGCATGGAGAGCCGGTCGTTCAAGCGCTTCCTCCTCCGCCGCTCCGCCATTAAGTTCTTAGACGGCTGGCCTTCCAATTTCTTTGGCCTCGAGCTCCTCTTCTCGAAGCAGTAAGACGACCCGGCATCGGTATTCCCAGCGAACCCGCCATTGTTGATGTCCGCAGCTTGCTCCGAGGCCTCGACCTTGCAGCTGTTCATCGCCATCATCCTCTCTTCCGCGCACTGGCCATAGTGGTCGCTGCCGATGAGGTCGCACATCTCCTCGTCCTCCACCATCGAGGCATACGTGTCGTTGCTGTTGTTATAATTCGCGGTGTACTCGAGCTCTGGAGGGACGGTGTACGTGTGGACGACGTCCAAGGGATGGTAGGCCTCGGCGAAGCTGCGGGCATCGTCGAAGACGGCGGCGGGTTGGTGGGATAGGGACAGGATTTGCAGCGGGTTCGAGGAGGCGAAAGCCGGGTTGTCGCCCAAGGAGTCGAGGCTCCAGCAGGGAGGAAGGAGGAGATCGTTGTGCTGGTGGTGGAGAGCGGTCCAGCAAGTGGCCATCTCTCTCCTTGGAGCCAGCAGCTCCTCCAGAAAGCCTTGCTCTGAGAGCTCCATAATCTCTCTCTCTCTCTCTCTTCTGTGGAGCAGGAGAGAAATAGAGTTGAGTGATCGGCGAGAAGATGAAGCGAGTGGGAAGGGAATATATAAATGAGTAATAAATTTAGAAATGCATTATTATTGTCATTATGAGTATAGTATAAAGTTTTGTAGTACAGTATTTATATAATATATATTCACATATATATATTTAATTTGCTGTGTCAGTACTAGTAGCAGCGGCTTTAGTTAAGAGTCCAATACTGAATTGGAATCTCTCTCTCTCTCTCTCTCTCTCTCTCTATCTGAGGGTTATTTGACGTCGTTATCGCCGAGTATATCCAATCAGACAAACTTAAAAATTTTCTAGTCACCCTGTCCTCAGGGCTTTGACCCCACAAATCCGCCTTAGTCGATCGTAGACCACCGCGATTTTCATACTCTATATATGTACATCCTACATGCTGTCCTTGGCTTTTTCCTTAACACCTCTTTCTCTCTCCCTCACATATGCACGCGCTTGCGTACACACACAAATGCTTGATGGAGCTAGATGCACGAAGCTTTTCGACACCTATATCGCTGCACCAAGGGCCATATGGACCCGTCTACAACGAATCACCCATCAAGGGTGAAAACTTGGTCAAAAATGGTGTGAGGGAAGGGGGAATACGACGAGGATGTTAGGGTTTGTTGGAACAAATTTTGGAGCTAAATGATAACTAATACGCGTTGTTCTTGGATTTTGGGCAATCAACAGGTACTCATTCGGTAAAATTATCAAAAGCCAGCTTGATCCAGGTTAGAAAAGTATGATCTACCCGCGTGCTGTAGAGACATCAAAAGGTTTCCTCCTTTAAGAGAATTGTGTGAATCCAATATTGAACGAAGTCACGTGAATCAAAAGTATTGTGAAATCAGACGATCAAAACTATTAGACAGGATAAGAAATTAAAACGGATATCAAGTTCACGTGACTCGATTGATTTAACAAGTCCACAAGGCAGCATGGTATTTCATTAAAAATCAAGCGATATAATGGATACTAAAATCACACTTAAGTGCTTAAATGCTCTCGGTGTTTTCCAACTCACAAGTATATTCAATAACTCACGCAGTATTTAAAGGAAAATCCCAAATAAGGGTTTTTGAAGTACCTTCATTTTCTCAAATAAAAGTCTGAAATGATTATATCAATCTCAAAAAAGGTTTGAACTTACTTTTATGAAAAGGCGTTTTGTCTTTGTAATTTTTCCTTTTTTTCTTTCCAAAAGAAACAAACTAAGAAAAAGAAAAACTTTAAAAATAAGAAAAAGAAAAAGACCACAGGAGGGAGGGCTCCCTCCATACCCATGGCAGCTGCCCCATCCTCAGTGGGGCGATGATGATGGTCGGCAAGGTCGCCGCCCTCTCTTATCTCTAACGAGGGCATGTTGGCCTTCACCTCTAGTCAGCTAGGGTCATTGGCCCTCTCCAATAGCTGACAACCTCACCAACCATCGTTGCCACCCCATTAGTAATGGGGTGGCGAGCCAGTGGCTATAGGCAGGAGGGCTCCCTCCTGCCTACATTTCTCCTCAATTTTTTTTTGTATTTTTTAATCATTAATCTAATCTAATTTAAATTTAAGTTTAAATTGTGTTTGGATGAAAATATTCCTAATCAGCTAGAAATTTTTGCTGGCCAATAAGGTTAGGCCCTTATTTAAAATAACTATAACCATTTCAAGCCCTTCTTTGAGATTGATATGACTACTTCAGACCTGTATTTCAAACAATATCTACTTCATACCATTGTTTGAGAAAATAAGGGCATTTTGGACCTTTATTTGGAATTTTCCTCAGTATTTAACCTTTATAATTTCTCACAAAATAATATCTCATATCATAAAGGAATGCACAAATTTTACCAAAAAATTTAATGGTTTTAATACTCTCGAATTATTAAGATGTAAAAGAGCTGGATTTCTCTTGAATTTAATGGCTTCGACGCTCTTGAATTTCTCTTCACAAAGAAAACCTAATTCTTATATAGAAAAAGTTGAATCCAAAATGTGAATTTCCTTTTAGAAAACCTAGTCAAACTAGAAATCTAGTCTTACTTAGAGACTTACTTGAATTAGGAAAGTTTCTTTTTTGAGTTCAAATTCAATATATATTTTTAATAATCTCCACCTTGACTTGACATCTAAACCAAAATCACTGTCATTCATTGAAATTTGAAATTCTCTACTACTTTGCCACAGACCTTCATAGGGTCAATCGCTATAGACATCTCCCAAGTTAAGTTTGACTTGAATTTTGCCATAACTGTGGACAACATCAAAGAAGAATCTCTACCCGCACCTTCAATTACTCCACAATGATTTGCAAACACGACATTCTTTATCATAGATAAAACAAAACCCTTGTTGCATTCATATATGTTAGGAGCTCAAACACACATTATTAAACTCAACAACTATAGCAATCGTCGGCTCTACAAACTCCACCTCACTACAAGCATTTGTATCATTTACCATTTTAGCATCCACTACCTTAGAAGTTTTTAGTTACAACTTCACCTCAAGCTAAACATTGTCTAGATCTATATAAGCACTACAATAATCATCTACACTAGAAATACTGTAGAACTTGTCAAATGTAACTTCTCTGCTAACGATAGTTAAATTTGATTTCAAGCACCACAATCGATAAACTTGCTCTCCTTATGCATAGCCTAGGAATATGCATTTGCTTACTTTCTCATCGAGCTTACCATTATTGACTTGAATATAACATAGGCAACCAATATTTTTTATCACTAATCAATAAAGTTACATGGCCACACTTTTTTAAGAGTTCAACATCCAATCGCAGTTGATGGAGATTTATCTAACAAGTAGATCATCATACTAAGTGCATATACCAAGATTCTTCTAGTCATACAAGCACTTATGCACTTTAGAGTATTTTATGAGCCATCTCTAGTAATGTTTTTTTTTTGGTAAAGTTAAGTATTATAGAGAAAATTGAAAGCCAACTATACAGCTATACAAAGGGGGTGAAACTTGGCACCAACCCACACTCAACGGGATAACATGTCACTGGAGTGGGGGGGGGGGGCAGGTTCACAACAAAGAAAAATACAAATATGAGAAGCCAAGGGTAGCAAGGCTAACCTCACTCACATTCCTATACAAAAATATTTGTGTCTAGCCCCCAGCTACACTGCAATCTCCTATTTCTTGGGTTATCAGCAACCGATTTGAATGAGATAGCTTTATCCTTGACTGTCTTGGTGAGATACTGTTTCATGGCCGGCATAGAGAGATTGGATGACCGGAATGTTATATCATTTCTAGTCTTCCAAATCACATAGCAAAGTGCTCCGAAGGAGAATCTGGCGATGTCCACATAGAAGCCACTACCTGAGAGGGTATTGCTTACCCAACTAAGATTCTCCATCCAAGGAGAATCTGGCAATGTTCAAAGGAGAATCTAGTAATGTTGTGCTCATCATCTTTGCAACATGTTGTGGTTTAGTAGCATTAGTGCGGTGTCTAGTTATACCTTCTTCTATGTAGAATTCATTCAACAAATCCAAGCAGGACTCCATGCTATTGTCCGTTCATACATGCTTTGTCATCTCACTAGTCTCCTTTTTTATCAAAGCTTCCATTGTTTGATCTTGATAACAACATCAAGCTTTTGCCTAAGCACGAACACTCAAATATTCCTCAAGTACATCCATAGCTATTAGCATAAATCAAACACTCTTTCTTGAAGGAAACTACAATAGCCTATAAATATTCAAGTGAATCAACTTTGCGATTTCCATGGTTGCTCTAATAGTCGTATTGAACTAAACTTTTCATTTTTTGCCTAAATCACAACACTTGCATATATTTAATTCCCTAGCGACATAATCATTCAATAGATTTCTTTCGGCATAAGTACAGCGGGAGTGCCATAACTTGGCACGGGGGGACACTTAAGTGTCAAAACTTACAAACGGTACACTTAAGTGCCAAAATCGAGCAAAAGGGATCACTTAAGTGCCAACAACAAGAAAATCCAGCCAAAACGCTGACGTGGCCTTTTCCGGAGATCTAAGGTCGAAACGACGTCGTTTTGTTGCGATGTGGCGAAGTAAACCCAAAACGACATCGTTTGGGTGCTGATGTGGCCACCGCACCCAAAACGACGCCGTTTTGGTTAATATTTATTTTTTAATAAATATTAATTAAATAATACTTAAAAAGCAAAATTAAAAAAAAAAAAAAAAAGTGAGGGAGCAGCTATCGCCGCCGCCCCCACCGGCAATGGGGGGCGGCGGCGGACGGACGGGCCGAGGGCCGCCGGCGCCAAGGGGGAGAGGGCGGTGACCCTCTCCTAGATCCGGGAGAGGGCGGTGACCCTCGCCCGGATCCGGGTGAGGGTCGCCGCCCTCGCCCGATGCCGGGCGAGGGTCGCCCGCCGCCGCCCGAGTTTGCGAGGCGAGGCCGGCCGGCCGCGGCGCTAGGAGAGGGCGGCGACCCTCTCCCGAGATCCGGGCGAGGGTCGACCCCCCTCCCCGATCCGGGCAAGGGTCGCCCTCACCTCGCCCGGCGCCTCGCCCGCGCCGGAAACTCGGCGGCGTTGGGGGAGGGTGGCCGACCCTCGCCCAGATCTAGGAGAGGGTCGCCGCCCTCTCCCGGCGTTTGGCGAGGGCCGTCCGGCCCTCGCCGCCGGTCGGTGAGGGTCACCGGCCCTTGCCTTGGTGCCGGCGGCCCTTGCCGTCCGTCCGTCGCCACCGCCCCATCGCCGGTGGGGCGGCGGCGACAGCTACTCCCTCACTTTTTTAAAAAAAAAAATTTTACTTTTTAAAAATTATTTAATTAATATTTCTTAAAAAAATAAATATTAATCAAAACTGCGTCGTTTTTGGTGCGGTGACCACATCATCACCCAAACGACGCCGTTTTGGATTTACTTCGCCACATCAGCAATAAAAACGTCGTCGTTTCGACCTTAGATCGCCGGAAAAAGGCCACGTCAGCATTTTGGCCGGATTTTCTCGCCGTTGGCACTTAAGTGATCCCTTTTGCTCCGATTTTGGCACTTAAGTGTACCGTTTGTAAGTTTTGGCACTTAAGTGTCCTCCCGTGCCAAGTTATGGCACTTGCGGGGTCCGTACGTCGATTTCTTTCACTTAAAACCTAAACTTCTCTCACTAATGTGCCCCAAACACATATGCATCAATTTAGCTTCTCAAACAAATGCATTCAATGCCTCCACAGCAATATACATCATTGTCTCACCTTGAAGCTCACACGGGCTATTGTATTTCATTCCTCTCATTGATGCCAAAGCACCTCAAATGAGTTCTAGAACTCCACCTTCTGAAGTTTATAGACACTCAGCTTAGGGCACTCAAGGAAATGGAGTTCTTCTTCAATTTTATTTTCATGCCTTACTCCAATTAATAGCCTTGCACTACTATCACACATTCTTTATAACATTGCCAACACCGACAACATCAAACTCATTGTCATTACCCGATTGCACTTTTCCACTATCCATGCATTAACAAGTAGCAAACCAATTCTTTTATGGTGCAATGTGAAATGAACAATCAGCTAAGTCTAACTCTACTATCAATTTTTACAGAAACAAGAGATTGAACTATAAAAAGACAAAATAAGAAAAAAATTGGACATCGAATTTACATGGTTCAATTTGTGTAACTTACATCGACAAGAAGAGCAGCACATGATTCTACAATAAATCAAGTTATGCAATAGATATTACAATCACGCTTGAGCACTCAAACACTCTCAATATTTCTGAGCCTTTAATTACACCTAATAACTTGCATAATGTATGGTCCTCATAGTTCCTTGATTCAATCTCGTAACACAACACAATTTAATCAACTCAACATAGAAAATCCACTTCTTATGTAGAAAAGAGTTGGATTGAAAATATGAAATTCCTTTTAAGAAAACTAATCAAAGTAGGAAACTAGTCCAACTTAGAAACCTCTTAAATTAGGAATTTTTCCTTTTTGGACTTGAACTGAAGACATATTTTCAACATGAAGTTTGTCAAAACAAATTGAAATTGGCGAAAGGAAGTTTGTCAAACCTAACAAATCAACATCATCAAACATGGATCACACCAATCCATTGCGGCTCCTTTTGATATACAATAGATCACAATGATCAATAACAAACCAAATTGATCTGCAACATATTAATTGCTCACTAGGCCTATAAGTAAGTCTTTCCCTAACCTTGTTCTACACAAAAATTGTCATATTATATGCTGCTTTTTAGAGTCCTTTTGTTTCGTGGTATATGAATGATCTTAAAAATATTTTCTTAAAAATGATTATTTGTATCACTTACAAAATGAATTAACAAAAAAATATTTTAATCACTCATGAAAATATTTGGACATAAATTGTTATCAATAATGAAAGTATTTTTATTAACTAATTACTTCAAAAAATATAAGCAACAGACTAGATCAGATAGGGTTGGTTCCTAGTCTATGAAATTGGAAACTAACCCTATCACCTTGGAAGCCGATGTTATTTTATTTATGGTTTTTGCTATAACGAAATAGACTTACAAGGAACCAAATATCATGAATCGGACCAATTATTTCTTGTTACAAAATTTTGTTGGGTTGAGATCAAAGCAATGGGAGGAGCTCCGCTCTAGCTGGTGATGTGAGCTTGGATGAATGGAGAGCAAGAGAACCAGATCAGGAGACTTATTTTCAATCTAGTGCCGTAGAACCTTTGCCGCTTTCTCTCCTCATCCACCTCTTTCTAGTTTCGCTTTTTTCTTCCACTCCATGCTCCCTCAATTGAGCCATAACTCTTAGTTGAGATAGGCTCCATCTTCTCAACTCGAGTTGAGATTTTCTTTCTTGATCTAACAGAAGAGTATTTTGTTATTTTCATCTATTTTTAATCTTTGCTTACCGTTGATACTCTTCTTTGCTTATTGGGCGTATTTTTTGCTTCAATGTTAGGAATAAACTTGTCGATTCAATTATCCAAACAATCAAATTGGAATATGGTGAATTCATGTGACACTAGAAGTGTTTATAAGACTTTCTAAGCTTTGGAAGCTCTCATCTCCTAATCTAAATCTAGATTTATGAACTCGTCTCTCTCGATCTAGCTTTAGATTTGAGAGTTCTTTAGAGGTGTTTTTGTGCTTGTTCAACTGTCATGATCTAAATATAGATTTGGGAGCCTATTCAACCTATTTTCGGTGTTTCTATATGGTAATGGTGTTGAGAACGTTAAAACTAAGCATGCATTGCCTACTAGGCAGCCTATAGCTATTGGAGAAAAAGATTATGGTCAGTGCTCATTGTTGATGGCAATCTGAGATTCAATGAATGACCATCATTCTTTTTGTTCTAATGTTGAGATAGATCTATTTTTATGAGATGAGAGTATGCCTATCACAACAATTTGTGCTTTGTCATTCGAATTTTCTGTTTGAGATATGCTTTATTTTGAACCTCTCATGTATCATTTTGAGAAATAAATGAAATATGCACTTTCAACCCCAAAAAAAAATGAGGTCGGGATGGTTGGGTTCATTGTCATTCTCAAAAGTGGAGAATTGTCGGTTGGTGAGTTCAAATTTGGAAATGATCAAATACAGCCCTAGAGCTTGATTTATTTCAGATATAAATCAAACTCATTCATGCCCTTAACATTAATCTTTATTGCAAAACCAGAAGCTTGATTGGAAACAGAGTGACATTCAATGGGAGAGAGAGAGAGAGAGAGAGAGGATTCAAGGTCTCAGAATCAAAGGTTCGATTGGAAACGAAGAGTGCACGTTAAGCCACACGCCGGAGGTTAGCCGATGAACTCCACCGTGGGATGGGGGCTGACCTCAGCATCATCTCCTAGGGTTTTAATTTTTCTTCCAGGAAAAAAATCCACTCGGTTGAATTCAGAGTTGTTCTCGATTTTTTTTTTCTATTTTTCTTTGTTTCTTAACATCATCTTTTTTTATTTGGCAACTCGTTAATGCTACATTTTTCAGAAAAAAAGAAAAAGGCATCCACCAATTTTTTTATGTGCCTAAAACGTTCAGAATTGCCAGTGTCACTTTCGTTAGTTAGAGTCACCACCGTCTTTCAAATAATTTGTCTGTTGACGAAAATATGCTGGACTCTTCTTGAAGTCCGATTTCCTGTTCTGACGGTGCCAAAACAGGTATATATTCAAGAGAAGAGCAGTACAACTGTTTGCAAGCATGCGCCATGCTACCGTGTGACACTCAATTACAACGTCATTTGTCATATTTAGGTGAAGAACCTCTAAATTCAGACATTACTTTATTATTTTTAATGATCAGGACTTTATTGCAAGCTTTTTAGATCACTTTATTATATTACGTCGAGTCTCTGCGCCCATCCCTCTAATTTAAAAAAAAAAAAATTGGACAGAAAAAAGACTAATAAATCTTAGCTTTTGTTATAAATTTGCTTTTACTTAGTCTTCATAAATAGTCAAGCGCCGTCTTCCAATTGGGTGAATGTCACCATTTTCACACTCACAAAATCACTTTACCAAATGTCATGCTATGGTTTTTCTATAAGCTATGATTAAATAATTGTTATAATCTTGACTCCATAAGTCTTCCATTGTCTATCATCAACCATTGGCCCACCCATAGGAGGAGCCAGAGCATCCACCCTTCCAATTACTTCTTTCTTTTAGTACGTAAATGGATTGAGCAGGGAGTTCTAATTTGATCACATGTCATTCTTGTGGTAGAACTGAAGTAATTTAAACAGCTATATTGATTTTAAGGGCATCGACCAATTGCATTTAGGCTCTCTTTATTTCGTAGAAAATCAAAAATTTAGAAATCTTTTTTTCTTATTTTTATTATTTAAGAAATGAGGTAATGGAAAATATTTTCATTTTTGACAAAAATGTTTAGGCGTAAATTGTTAATAATGGAAATATTTTTCATTGACTCATGTTTTTAAGAGATAATTATAATTAAAGTTGGGAAAATATTTTTTAAATTATTATTTCGGGAAATAAAAGGAGCCTTAGACATAGATAAGTTTCATTAGTGATTAATAAAATGCGTAATTGTTTTCAATCAATTACTCAACCTGAATTTGAATGACCTACTCCGCCAATTTTTTTTTTTTTGTTATTATTATTTCTCTCTTTTTTGTAGTCGATGTGCTTTGATGGAAATTCGATCAATTCCCTATAATTACAAGCATGGTGTCCGCTTGGATATCACATAGAGTTTAAGGGCCAGTTTGACTTAAAGGATTCACTTAAGTGAAAAAACACTTAATGTGCTAAGTAGTGTTGGGGTTACTTAATTCATTTTACATAATAGACATTTAAAAAGAAATTAAGATCTTGTCTATCTAAAACCTACCAATAAGTTCATAATACACAATTCCTATCTTTCAGCTTCAGTCACACAACATTACATTCTCATGTTTAGCACTTAAAATTCAATACTTAAATTATTCGTACTTATTTTTCAGTTTTATCAAACCAGTCCTAAAAAATTTGTACAAAAAGAAGAGGATTTATAAGATTGAGAACATTTTGTGCAAAATCATGAAAAAGTCTGAAAGGACCGTTTTGCAAGAATAGTACATGCTGCGGATGAAGTGCATGGTTCTACATACAAGCCTCTATGATCTTGGAGGGAAGACCTAAATCTTTCTTCATTTTGAATTGGACACAAGTCAGTGTTTTACAGTTGTTTTTCTAATGCTGGAATTTGCCAGAAGCAGCATGGAGTGTATCAAACTTGTTTTGCCATTTTTAGTAAGTCAAAAGGATGTTAGGCAGACTATAGAAGTAGATTGTTCTATCAATGCTCTGCAGAAAGACATCCCGATGATCAAAGAAGATCAAACTGATAGGCTATTTGAATGGATGAGCTTCTAACGAAAAATTTGAAGCATGGAAATTTAGAGAAAAAAACAAATCAAAATGGCTGATGATGTTCAAGAAGATCGCAAACAACTCTCTCTCCATGTTGCATTGAATATTCTTGCCTTCCTTCGGTCAAAATAGTGTGATTTCTTATTGTAAATCTCTGTACAGAGTGTGAATACTTGTTAATTAGAAAGAGAGTGATGTATTATTTTAAGTGGTGCTCAAGTTTGTAGAAGCAACTCCAAAACCATAAAGTGAAAGCAAAATATTGATTCCAACCTTATTAAAGTTGTTAAGAGTTGGGAGAGGTGGCCAACTAGCATTACTATAAATCGTATGTGCATTTCTTTTATCTCTTAAACTCTTTCAGTTCCATAAATGTTCACATGTCTAGACCATCAATGCACCTTGTACATGCTATCCATCATATATTCACAACGATTTCTAATAGCCAATCCAACCCCTCTAGCTTTTCGAGCCTAGTCAATTTGATACGATTCCATCGGAATCCATGTTTAGTGCTGGCCAATGGTTCTTGAAAGATGATACACGTAGTTTGTCTATGAAAAATTCAAAAAGTAGTTATCGTAAAGCATGATTAATTTTTGCAAGAATTGACTCCAGAAAATTACATTCTAGATGAACCAGAGGACAATAACGACACTGCACCAAATCATGGTGAGGGAGACCATTAGATATTCTCTTTGATGTAATTTGTGTGTAATCGTTATTAGGGCAATAGGTAATTCATGCGTTTTCAAATTACTCGAAAATTTTCTTGTGTTTCAGTTTAATTTAATGAGTGTGTTCTCATCGATTTCGTTAATTATCATTATTATTTTTAAAAAATTTTAGTTAAAATAATTTCAAACTAATATTTTAGGAAAATAAAGAACCTGGCCTAGGACATGCCTGCCCACGGACAACCTGGGGCTCACTCCCATTTATAGCGCGTGCCAAAAATTAGTTATAATATAATAACACGCCATTTGTCAAATTTGGGCAAAGAAACTATGTATTCTAATACTATTTTATTGAATTATTGCATGAGCCCGCCTGTTGCCGCTTAAAGAATAATAAATCTCTCGCGTCTTTCATACCCAAGGGTGTTGAATAACCCCACATTATATTCTACATCCTTCTTGTTATATTTTATGTAATGACACGTACATTATAGCAAATTTAAAGTATGATTGCACGGATAGCGAAATCTGATGAAACTTCTTTCCTATTAAATGTTTGGGTGTTCACTGTAGAAAACCCGATACCTTAATTTTGAGGAGATTGCTAAAAGATTAGTGCTTATTTATAAATTGAAGCAGAGCAAATGCTAAAATATTATAAAACAAAGTCAATTCTAGAAAATAAAAAAGATCAACAAAGCACCGGTAGAGTTAAACACACACTCGTTCCATAAGAATGGATCTATCTAGCTGCCAATCACTGGATTTCAAATCATCGTTGGTGGCATCGGAAATCCCTTCTCCAATAATTCAATCACTGGTATATAGGTTTGGCTTTCTTTACACCAATCAAAATAGGTTGAATAAATATAGATTGAACTTTTGGAAGAGTAAATCTTTTAGCTTAGCGAGACAGCCAAAACTCTTATCTAGAGGCGAATAACCTATACATGGACAAAGCATGGGGGTATCAAATCCTCGAAAACATTATAAAACTCCAAATCTAAATTGAGAGAGGATAAGAAGAGTCAAATTCTCGACTAAACTAGGAGAAGAGAACTCCCACATCTAGATCTCAAGAGAAGAAAAAAGAAGAAAATAACAAGAATACTCAAATGAAATTAGCAATAGATGGGGGGAGGTGATACTAGCTCAAAGCCTCCCCCATGACTAAAGGTTGAAGAAGGCGATGGAGAGAGGAGAGATAGAGAGAAAATGAATTTTAGGTTGCTTTTTGGATATTTAGGCACGTCAATATATAAATGTTAAACTGCATATTAATCTAACAATTTAAGTTTTTAAAATAATTGATCAATGATCTCACAAAATATGATCATGGTATCAAAGTAGAAAGTTTTAAGTACAAATCTTACTAAAATCTCAATGTCATAATGGGGAGTATTGAAATATTTAAATATTAAATCATGTTTTTATCTAATAATTTAAGTTTTTATTTTAAATAACTGGTTGTGGCTTCACAAAATCTCACACACCCTACGCCAATTAACTCTATTACGATTTTCCAAAAATTAGACAACGAATTGAGTCTATGCATTAAATTCTATGGATAATAAGATAAATTTTTTTGAACTTTAATCCAATTTATAATGTGGTCTCTTAACTTTTAATTTGTGCAATATAATATCTAAACTTTAGCCCGATGTGCGTTATCGTCCATAAATTTTTAATTTATTCAATATAATCATTGATTTCTTGGTAGATATTCAATATAATCTTTAAAATATATGAAAATATTTAGAAATTCATGGACCACATTGATATTAGATCAAAATGTAGAGATCATTTTAAATAAATTAAAATTTTAAAAATAAAGCTGACACATTTGACCAAAATTCATATGCCATTTGTATCATTTCTCCTAATATTTTTTTTTTTTTTTTTTTTGGTCGAATCCTAAATTCTATTCACTAGCCCTAACTAGGTCACGTAAAATCCATGTGAAAAAACAAGGCCTACGTTTTCCCGATAAAGAAAATAAGACAACCGCACACGTCTCGAGGCGACGGAGAGGTGGGGGGACAAAGCCACCGTCTCCTGCAGACCACCACCACGTGAATTCTTCACCTGGGCAACCAATGTCTCATTTCCTTCTCCAGGTGTCGAGCAACCACCACAAGCAGCCAAGAAGAATTTTCCCCCCTTCGATTTTTCAACTTATTTAATTTGTTCATTAGCTTTCTATTTACTCATTTCCCATTCTGTCATTTTGTATAGAGTAGGCTGTCTTCAAGCATAGATGCATCGATCCTCATCCCCAACCATCTCATATCATACAAAATTTCATGTGGAATGAATTGGCAAGGGAAGGGCCGCTTTTTGACTTAATAGCTCCCGTGGATGATATTTATATTGAAATTCAATGAACCCATTTTTGGCCTCTCCCTCCGCTAGCGTCCACGGATCGAGAGAGCCCATCGTCCACGTTCGAATTATGAAAAGGGATTTCACTCCGGGTCACCCTAGGCAGACCCACCAAGCAAGTGAGTCCTTTTCCATTGTGAATTTTTTGTGAGGGAAAAGGAGATCTACTAAAGTCATTTTATATTGTATGAGGAGAGACTTCATGATCCATGGCAATCCTCCAACCTGTGTGTGCATCACGGTGCATCGTGCAACATGGAGATAATTCCAATACTATTTGTGGTAAAATCATATGGATCTCACATGAAACGATATAATTTTCTTTAGAATTTATCGGAGAAGTTTGATTTTAAACCGAGATCTCTCATCTCCAATTTCAATATTGATTCTAAGTGCAAGGTATGGGACATGGTCTGTGGAAATCCTTCAACCCATATGTGCTAGTGCATCATGCAATATGGGAATATTCGAGTACTATTTGTGGTAAAACTATGTGGATCTCACAGAAACCTCTAAAATCTGATGATTCAATTTTCCTTAGAATTTATCAGTGTGGTTGATTTTAAACCCACAATCTCTCATCTCCAATTTCAGTATTGATTCTAAGTGCAAGGTATGGGATTTAAATCATTCTATCAGGGATATATATATGTGCGTCATCATCTCAATAGTTAGCTTTTAGTAGGTAATTTTACTAAATATTCTTAACGTTTTTGTTGCAATCTTATAATGGTTGGTGGTGATGTCGGTATAGCAATGTTCGTCCATCATGTGCCCCCAAAAGTGCGAGGTGGAGTTTGTATGATCATAATTAGAAGTGCGAACCTTCAATATGGGTTTGTGTGGCCTTGCACTCTTATGCCTGAATAGCTAATTTTTGTGATGTAGGCCAAAGTATCTGTACCAATCCTTCATGGTAGTTATCATCCCAATGGTGTAATTAGGAGAGTGAGCAATGATGAATAATTTTACAGGGATTATCGTTAACTGTCATTATTATCATTGAGATGTATGTGAAGTTTGTGTGAGTCATATTAGAAAAATGTTTCAAATCATAGAATCGATGTACTATGAAATAATTAATATATTTGAGTTGTCTCACAGCATATAGACTTTTTTTTTAGCCAAGGTGATCTAACTATGACATATTGACAAAATCAAACTTGAGTTCCCTCTTGGCAATATCCCTAAGTAAAGATATTGGGTTTCTACTATGCACACACAACAAATTAGTATATGATGGTTTATAGCCCTAGGGATGACAATGAGTGTTGTTGTTGCTGCAGTATTCACTAAGCTACATAGTCAAAATTCAAGATGAGACATATTAATGTAGAAGAATACCTAAGTTATAAAGGACAAACCTAATACTAAGTTCACGTGTAAGGAAGAGATTGTTGAAATGTACATGCAAGTCACGTTGAAAATAGTCCCATATCATATAATTGGTGTGCTATAAATGAGTTATATATTCAAGCTGGCTCATAACTTATTGATTTAAGCTTTTGAGTAAATATTGGCCCAGCTATATATCTCAATAGACTTAGCCTTTAGGCTCTTTCTTGGCAATCTCCTCTAGTAAGGGTATTGAACTTCTTTTTTCTTTAGATTTCAGACTAGAGACATATTTTTATTATTATTGTTGTTGTTGTTATTGTCATAGTCATCATCATCAACTAGTGAATTATGGTTAATAGTGATAAAAAAAAAAATTTCATCAAAGAATGAGAGTATCGTTGATGATATGGGTCGAAAACCGCAGGGTACAACAACAACAACAATCTATTACCCGTTCACATACAGTTGGATAACTTCATAAAGTGTAATAGTATGTACTTACGGGGTTTAGGTTACCGCAATTTGCTTATTCAACTCACACTCGGAGGTTCTTATGAAACATATCCCTCTTTTTCACTCACTGATTGTGAATCTAATATTAGTATTGAAGGGGAAAAAATGCTCCAACAACAATAATTTTCTGCCACGACCTAAATGAGCATGTCAGTTGCATTAGTCTGTAATTGTCGAAGGGCAAATCAAGTGGGAAGATAATCAAATTAGACATGACTATGATAGCAATCTCATCATGCTATGTTATATAGTGACATCGGAGCAATTGATGTGTCTCATATGGCACACACTTGACGCGAAATTTGGGTAGTTAGGTATGATTTGTTGGATTAAGGACCCCGTAACTATCAAACCTACAAGGCATCTTTTGATGATACGTTATTTTTTGCTATTATTGAGCAAACTTTATTCTGCTCCCTGATGATTAATTGCTATGCGATGGGGACATGTGTCACACATCATGTAACTAAATGACATGCTACGTGACACATGACGTGTGGTGGCGATGGTTGGTGGAGGAGATTAGGTTTCGTTGGGTGCTTGGGAATTAGGGTTTTGGGCAGGTCTTGGAGATCAGGGTTTTGCAAAAGATGGTAGTTTGGTCTTCTTAGAGATGATATTTTGTTTAAAGATGCTAAGATGTGTACTTCTTAAAATGGAGGATGCAACGTGGGGTTTTATGTATTTTCCTATCCCGATCCAACGATTAACATAAAAGTTAATTTCTTCTTTCCTAAGGATTAGTAGCAGCAAATTTCTGCTTAATAGTTACCTTCCAAGGCCTTCTCTTTTCGCGCAATAACATAATTTATCAATAAATGTAATCTATATTTCATAGAGTTGAATTAGTGTTTTAAGACCTTTATTGCCTTTCTAAAAGAGAAAGAACCCTAGAAGTCCTAAGCTTTATACACGAAATGATATCGAATTCTAAATCCTTGTCAAACCATGTGATCGAGTCTTAAATCTTTTAAAATGATTCAACTAGATCTTATTCTTTTACTGAAAAATACAATTGGGTTCTAGAATTTATGTTATTTAAATAACTTGCAAAGTATCATTTATGTGTTATTCATTGAAATGACTTGATTATACTTTTTGAAAAAAAATTAATCACTTAATTTAACTGATCAAATTATTTAAGAATCGATTACATTCCATATGATAGTTACAAAACTTCCAATATACTTTTTCTCGTTATAAATTATCGGATGCACATAGTTCTACACCTGGCTACTTATTTGGATACAGAATCACATAATTTATGAGATAGCAAGATATCATTCAGAATTTGCAACAAAAATTGAATATTTTTGGGGGGGAAATAAACTGCTGCTGCTTTTTCTGTAAAAGAAAGTAAGCTTTCCGCATGTGGGCAAATAATGCCACTGGCCTCCGTTTCCCGAGAAATGCAAAGATCTCGACGATTCTTTTGGCAAACTGAGTGGAAACTTGAATAGCTGTTGTCATTACATGATTGTAGTTTTATGCAATCACCAAATATTCTCTGAAATTCAAAGGTCTTCACACAAAAATGAGACTAAAATTATCTACATTTGTGTATGTGTATATATATATATATATTCCTTTATTTTTATTTTTTAAAAGGGTAAATGACATTTTCGTGTCAACATGTCACCACCCTCTGTGCTAGAGCGACAGAGGGTGCTGAAAAAAGATGTTGCTATTAAAGGAAAACAAGAGTGACATGACTACGAGAGAGGACCATCCCATGGTACAACTGGATTTGCTTGAGGTTGTTTTGTGGGAAAACCGCGGCGATTGTTCCGGACAGTGCATCAAAGAGACAATGAGAGAGAGAGAGAGAGAGAGAGAGGAGAGAGAGAGTTTTCTCTCTCTTTTTTTCCTTTAAAAATTCAAAAATTCTACCTAATGTAGATGAATTTTTAATTTATGAGTCGGCTCAAACACGAAAGTGTTTGAATATTGTTATTCTTGCACCTTTAAGAAGTTTCTTGAGTATTAAGTATTTGTCTTGTATGCAATCGATTTTATGCTCGAGCTACATCTTTGTTCGCTTAGAGTGATCCTAGGGATCACACGCGCCATTCTAGTTGTTAAATCATAATTGCATATCACTTGGATATGGAATTTCCATAGGGCTTATGTGCATACAATTCTTTCTTTTAACTACAAATTTAAACTTCAAGACTAAACTTACTTTGTAAACAGAAGTTTATCGTGCACGAGAGGGACGACTCATGAGCCTTCCTCGAGTGCCTTCATGGATAGCAAATCCACAAAGGCGCAACACAATTGCCATTTGTCATGATCCTGATAGAATTTAAGACTAACAAAAATGTGTTGTATATATATATATATAACAACAAATTAAATTTATCATAAACGATTAATATCCAGCTCTCATATTATTATCTTGTTCAAAATCAAATCCAAAAGTTTAAGTCCCATCAAGGTTCTGGTTTAAAAAAAAAAGGAGATAAAATAATAAGGGACTTCAAATATTTTAATTTAAAACAGCTGCCAATTTTTATTTGGCCAAAAAAATATAATATTAGGTACATAATTTTCCGTAGACAGCCCACAATATATTAGGTCATTCCAAAAAAACCGCTTTTCACTCACTTTTGTCTGCACTTTTGGTTCCCTTTTCAACCTTTTGATGACTCGGACCCACGTCGATTTGCCGGGCTATAGGCATGAAAAATGTTGGCCGCACCCGGCGAATGTGAACTCACATGCACGGCTAGACGAGGCAGGTCTAGACGTAAGCTAAGCGCACATCATCCACGTGGATCGGATAATTACTCCTTAAATCCTAATTTGCAAGAATCATTTTTGTAACAATGCTAGACTTATTAAGACCGATTTATGAAATTGAGTTACTAAATGATATATCAAATGGTGAGTGGTCCTTTAAATAAGTATGTCAATTTGAATATCAATGACAATCGAACACATCGCTTAGTAAATCAATAAATCGATTTTCATAAGTCTAGCATTTCTCCAATATTTTAGCACAAGGGGTAGCTCTATAGTATGTACATAAATCGATCAATGCGATGCACAATGCACATCAACATTTTGTGCTATGAACATGTAGGATAATATGACGGCAATTCCCCACAAAAGTTCCATGCCAACATTCATCCCTTGGGATCAAGGGTTGGGAGTTTTTTTTATGACGAATAAAGCCCTGATAAAATCGTCCAACGAGAAAATAAATATGCTTTCTTTTTGGTATTTGACCATATTCAATTGAGGGTAATCGGTTCTCAGTTTAGTCTGATTCTAAGGTAGAATCGGAAATCAGACCGGGAGGACTAGTTCCCAATTTTCAGGATTGAGGACAAAATTGGCCAATCTTGGAATTGGAAATCAGACCGATTGACTGGTTTGGTCCGATCCAATGGAATTGGACAATTTGCTCATAATTTCACCCAATCAACATTTTCGATAGAAGAAAAGAAGTTATCTTTCCATAATAAAATGTTTGGATAGATGAAGATATACCATGATCCCATAATTTCTACTCAAGGAAGACAAATAGAGGGAAATTGGGAAAGTTAAGATTTATTAAGAAATTAAAAATAAATAAATAAGTATTGTCAGTTCGATCCAATATGGTTAGTCCAATTCCTACCCTAGAACCGGGTATCAAACCGACCAACCACTAATTCCAAAATAAGAATTGAGAACTAGACCGTCACCTGTGGGAATGACCCAAAACCAGCTGGTCCAGTCCAATTTGGGTAGTTTCTGATTTGGACCATTCTCGTTGCACACTCTTGTATTCAATGTCACATAATTAAGTAGATGTATTTATTTCATAGAAAATAAATGATTTGAAAAATATGTTTCCTAAAAAATGATTGCTTATATCATTTTAAAAATGGACTAACGAAAAATATTTTTGTCGTTCACAAAAATATTTAGACATAAATTTTTGTCAATAATGAAAAAAAATTTACTAACTCATTATTCAAGTAATATAAATGCTCATTTAAAAAAAAATTCTAAATAATTCATTTTTCATTAAACAAACGAATCAATAAAACTTTACTATTAAAGTTTGACATTTGATAAGATAGAAAGTTGGCTCTTTTTAGCATGATGATCATATGCATTGGACGGCCGCTGTTCATAATTTCCCTAAAGATATCAGGTTGCATGCTTCAAAAATGGTCAAAGCTTAATATAGCTTGTAAAAGGCTATGATTCTAGATTTGGGGAAAGTTACAATTAAGCCATTTCATTAAATTGTCGAATTGATACATTCAAGTTTTTGCTTCACGTGACATGTTTTTTTTTTCTGTTATCTACATGGCATACATTAACTAAAGCATTAAGCATAAGATTAAAACAACGTTCTTTTGGTCCAATTCTAATTTTTACCTTGAATCTTTGTTAAATTAGATTGAAAAAAATAAAAGAGACTATGTTACAAAAATACATACAAACTAAAAAAAATTAAAAAGAAAAGAGCCGCAGGTAAGAGCTTTTGGGGCGGGCCACCTCGGAGTGGTGGGCCTGCTAGCCCCACTTGTATTGTGTTTACGTTCCTTGTGAAAAAAAAAAAACCATCTTTTTTATTTTAATGTAATTTAAATAATATTTTAGGTAAAAAACCAAAATAATATTGTTTTAGTTGCATGTTTTATACTTTAGTTCACGTTAACATTTTCCATTTTCTTGATTGATACATCAATATTTTCCATTAGTCAATGGGCAGAATTAATGAAAGTATTTGATTGTCCTAATTTGACAAGTTTTAGAAATTATTTGCACTTTTTCAAAATTTAAGAACTCAATCACACTGCATAACAAGGTTTATGACATCAGGTGCTCTTCTCCTATGAAATTAATAAGAATTATATTAACATGGTCTAACCACTTCTTACAGAAACTTAATTTAGAACAATTCAATTTTTGAAACAGTACAGCATGTGATAACAATCAGTACAACACAATTTTCTTGATTGGTTACGTAACAAGTGCACCTAATATACTGGTCAATAAAGTCCCTTTTTAGTAATATCAAGTAATAATATTTAATATCGGGAACATAATGGAGGGTATAAAATCTAGGTGCAGATGCGTGTTTACCATTTAATATTCAATATATATTTATACTCTGTTGTCATACTGTAAAATAGAGTCGATTGAAAATTTAAAGTATAGGGTGAAAATCAAAAGCTTTTGCTCAGTTTCATTAATAGCACATTTTGGGAGTTCTCTTTTGATTTTTATTTTTTTATCACACATGGGATCCGAACCTTTCTGATTAACTAATCCATTCGTATACAAATAAAGTGCCCTATATGTGTAAACGGGTAAGGATTTAACTGCAGGGGGTGGTGGACCCTACAATTTTAGTTCAATATTAATTCGAGAGTTTTTGTCGTACAGAAAAGTATAATAAAAGTTATAAATCTGTATATGAAATGCAATCAAGTTTAAAACCTTTCAATCGATTTAATCAAATGCTAAACTTTTTCAAAAAGTACAATCAAATCATTTCGACAAAATCACTTAAAATTGCCTAAACTAATCAAAAAATTTAGTGCTTGATTGCATTTAATAGACAGGGTTATCTTTACAACTTGTGGTACACTCAATTTTCAATTTTTCCAAATAATGGATAGAGAAATAAAGGGAAAAAGAAGAAAGTATTGGAAAAATAGAAGTGAGATCGGAGATCAAACTTGCGATTGCGTAAAGGGAGAAAATTAGAGATCCGATCATCGACTTGTTCAAATTGTCTTATATAAGAGAGATCTCTCAATGTGATTGATGAGTGTGATGCTTAATAGCGACGCATTGATAGTGAGTTGAGCTTCACACCCTCAAAGCATATCAAACCCCGATTCATTGTGACACGTACACAAGCGTGGAAGCTTGAACTTTGAATTAGCTTATTAGGTTACCATTAATTTACCCAATAATTTAGTATCAAACGTTGCGCTTTTGGTTTGTTTAATTCTCCTTATTATATATTAATTTTATTTATGGATAAGAAAGTGATTGATTGGTCAAGCGGCCCCTTGAGGCCCCATATCTAATAATTATTAATTAATTTTTTTTTCAATCTTCGTTACATCACTTTGGGGATTATATAAATCTTGTAGGTGCTTTTCATATAGAAGTCATATTCCATAATTCTCGTTAGCTACCTAACCGGAAGATTTCACATACTTTTGTTAATAGATGACTTTCTAGTTTTAGGTCCAGTGGATTAATGATTTTACAGAAAATTCAAGTTTGCGCATGATCTTATACTGATCGGTTTGGTTGCCAGTTGC
The DNA here is from genome assembly GCA_014182735.1 of Corymbia maculata. NCBI lineage: Eukaryota > Viridiplantae > Streptophyta > Magnoliopsida > Myrtales > Myrtaceae > Corymbia > Corymbia maculata. The sequence continues at coordinate 8,117,474 of CM024690.1, read as the reverse complement.
AATAAACGATAAGAAGCACTAGCAAGTAATTCTGTGATTAAGGAAAGTGGAAAATGTGTTATTATATTATAAGACATTCTTTTTCAAGTTATTTGTGATAATTTTGGATGAAACATGTTAAATTGTGTTTCTCAAAGTAAGGAATTAAACTTTCAATGCGGGAGCATTAGGTCTTATGGAACAACTCTTAAACCCAACTCAGATTTCACCGATTGATCCAACTCAATCATTACTCATGCAAGGAAAGACAAATTTCGTCCACAACATGATTCGATGGGTCTAAGGTTGAAGTTGTAGATTTTGCATGCTCAGATGTCAACTCACACAACTAGTTGTTGATTCCAAAGGTTGCTAATCGACTGCCAAGTGACTCTTGGTCGATTCCCATGGCTTTCTATCAATCTTCCAAGGTAGTTGTTCGACTGTCAAGGCTAATGGATGCACCCTAATAGTCAAGTCCTAGTTGCTATGCATCTAGATCTAGTTGTTATGCATCTCAGATATTTTGTCAGTTTTCTCAATGTGTGTTGATGTAGGTCCTACAGTCATTATTGGTTGTTAGATCCCAAGAGTCATATATTCCAAGAGTTATTTACATTTGTTTGGTCCATAAGCAAAGTTTCTTTATAAATAGAGTAGTGATCTCCCATGTAAGAGCAAAGTAGAGGAAGGTGTGAGGAGAATGACCGTGAAATCAAAGTAGAGGCACTGGAATTTAAGGGTAGCCTAAATCTAGACAAGTATCAATAGGTTACATACTATTGAATGAGTATTTGACGTCCACTCATACTCAGATGAAAAGAGATGCAAAATCATTGGTCATAACTTGAAGAAGTATTCTTTACTTTAGTGGGAAAACCTGAAGAATAAGAGAGTCACGAAAGGAAAAAGTATAATTAAATTTTGGAATGCTCAAGAAACTCAAGAAAAGGTTCTTGTCCGACAACTACAAATAATACTAGTTCATGAAATTGTATTCCCTCAAGCAGCACAGAATGCGTAGACAAATATATTACGAAATTTTAGCTATCCTTTATGAGATACGACATTCTAGAAATGCAAGAGCAGGCTATTACTCATTTCCTTAGTGGTATGAATAGGGAAATTGTTGATTTAGTTGAACTTCAATTATATTGGTCTTTTAAAGATGTTTACTAACTGGCCATGAAAGTAGAAACAATTGGGCCAAACCTAACAAAGGGGACATCCTTCTTTAAGGGCGTTTCTTCTTGTAAGGCCAAAAATATTTTTACGAAAGAAAAGGGAAAGGAGAAGGAGAAGGTTATTGAGTTTGTCAAAGAGCTCCAAAAAAAGTCTAAAACCGGAGGTAGGAAATATCTCAAGTGTTGTGTTATGGACACTTCCAAGGTAATTGTCCTACTCGAAAGGTTATGACCCTTCCAGAAATCGAGAAGATTGATATGAGATTACAAGAAGCTATGCAAGGCCCCCATCTAGATTGAATCTAAATCTAGGGAGGAAAATGAGCTTATGGAAAATGCAAATGATCCAAAATGGCTCTTTAATAGGAGAGTTTTGCACACATCAATTGGCCCAAAGGCGAAAGAACAAACGAACAATATTTTTCAAACTCATTGCACCATTAGTAGGGAAAGCATGTAAATTGATAGTTGATGGTGGAAGTTGTACCATCGTGGCATTGACACTCAAATCAACATGTTGAAGCTACCCACTTCCAAGCATTCCAACTGTACAAGTTGCAATGGCTAGACAAAGGGAATAATCCAAGTATCTAAGCAAGCCTTGGTATTGTTTCCAATTGGAAAAATTACCAAAATCAAGTTTTATGTGATGTCACCGGTAGATGTATGTCACATGTTATTGGGAGGGCCTTAGCGATTTGATAGAAAAGTAGTCCCTAATAGATAGAAAAACATTTACTTATTTCAGAAAGAACAAAAGCTCACCATCCTTGCACCTTTCAAGGAAGAACGACAACCCAAGTACCAGAACTTAGCACTAGTGGACATATAAGTATCAAAATTTCCAAAAGATATATTTAAGTGCCGAAATCGAATAAGAAAAGAACACTTAAGTGCCGAAATTAGAGAAAAAAAAAAAAAGAACACTTAAATGCCAATGGCGACAATCTTTAGCCAAACAACTGACGTGGCTTTTTCCATCGAGATTTTTAACTGTTGTAACGATTCTTTTAAAAAATAATTATCCATGTAGACATTAAGTGTATGCTAAACAATATCGCTTTTGACACTTCAGTGATCACTTTTTGCAAATATTGACACTTAAGTGTTTTACTTTTAATCATGAATGGCACTTAAATGATCACTTATCCCATAACTTGGCATTTAAGTTATTTTTTAAACATGATTGGCACTTAAGTGAACATAGAGGACGATGTCGTTTTAGACAATGATTACTGAGTGGACATTCCAACGAGCCACATAGATCAGGTTTATTAATAAAATAACGCCTTGTTGGATTTCAAACAAGCTTGCTGAAGTTGACACTTACGTTTTTCAATTTTAAAAAAATAAAAATGTGTACTTAAGTATACCTTTTGGAAGTTCTAGCACCTATGTGTCTACCCATGCCAAGTTTGGTACTTGGGGTGTCCTCTTCTCCACCTTTAAGCCCAATCTTGATCTTCAACAATTAACTTGGGGAGGAAGACACTAGTAAGAAAAGTTTATTTTTTAATAAAACTTGAGTGAAGAGAGCTATTCGCAACTAGAAGTATGTTTTTGCATTGCTTATGGTTGAAAATCAAAAGAGTAAGATAAAGAGATCCCTAAACCCAAAAATGCAACCCCCTAATAAATTAGTTTGAAGATATTTTACCTAATTTGCCACTTGGATTACCTCTTATCAGAGCAATTGAACATCATATTGATTTGTTTTCCAATACTATTCTACATAACAAAATCGCTTGTTGATGCAATCACAAGGAGACCAAGGAGTTATAACAACAAATTGATGAGTTGATTACAAGAGGATAAGTAAATGAGACTGAAGAGCATGTGTCCTTGTTTGATTTCAATCTAGCTCGAGTTGAAGAATGATGGATCTTTCAGCGTTTGTGTTGGCAGCCAAGCCATCAACGACATAATGATTAAATATAGGTATCTCATAACTAAACTTGATAATATGCTCAATGAATTTCATGGTTCAACAGTATTTTCCAAGATCGATATGAAGACTACCATCAAATTTTGATGAGACAAGGAGATGAATAGAAAACGGCTTTCAAGATTGAAGAAGGCCTTTATGAGGGGCTAGTCATGCCATTCGGTTTGTCTAATGTTCTCAGTACCTTTGTGAGACTCATGAACGAGGCCTTTATCCCTTTATCGGGCAATTTGTATTTGATTATTTCGATGACATTCTCATGTATAACAGCAACAATGCAAAGCATGTTCATTTAGGATAGATATTTAAAGTCTTGAGAAAGTTTATGCTTTATGCAAGATAGAGAGGTGCCAATTCTTTCCCAAAAGTATCATAAGAAAGGAGCTATGTTTATAAGTCCAAGGTGGAGGCAATGAAGACTTGGCTAATCCCTAAATCGATTTCTAATGTAAAGAGTTTCCATAGACCTGCTTCTTTCTACTGATAGTTCATGAAGAATTTCTATACCATCATAACTCTCATTTTAGAATACATGAAGAAACAAACTTTCAAATGAACTAAATCCACCCACAATGCCTTTGATAACATAGAACAAAAGTTTCGTGTGTCTCTTATCCTTGTCCTTCTAGACGTTGGTAAAGAGTTTGAGGTTGAATGTGATGCAAGTAGAGTAGGCATCAAGGCTACTCTTACCCAAGCCTAAAGACCTATAGCATATTTTAATGAAAAGCTGATAGGGTCAAGGATGAACTATTCAAACTACCACAAGGAGTTTTATACATTTGAAATGGCTCTTGATCACTACAATCACTACTTGAGGCCTAAACAAATTCATATGAGAGAAGGAGATGAACTGAAAATGGCTTTCAAGATTGAAGAAGGCCATTATGAGTGGCTAACCATGCCATTCGGTTTGTCTAATGTCCTTAGTACCTTTATAAGACTCATGAACGAAGCCTTTATCCCTTTATTGGGCAATTTGCATTTGATTATTTCAATGACATTCTCATGTATTGCGGCAACAATGCAAAGAATGTATCTCATTTAAGATAAATATTTGAAGTCTTGAGAAAGTTTATGCTCTATGCAAGATGGAGAGATGTTGGTTCTTTTCCAGAAACATCATAGTTTTAGGTTATACAGTTCTCAAAACAAAGGATTTTTGTCTATAAGTCCAAGATGGAGGCAATGAAGACTTGGCCAATCCCAAAATCAATTTCTAATGTAAGGAACTTCCATGGACTTGCTTCTTTCTATTGACAATTTATGAAGAATTTCAACACCGTCATAGCTCTCATCCCGGAATACATGAAGAAATGAACTTTCAAATGAACTAAGGCCACCCACAATGCCTTTGATATCATAGAACAAAAGTTTTGTATGTCTCCTATTTTTGTCCTTCTAGACGTTGGTAAAGAGTTTGAGGTTGAATGCGATGCAAGTGGAGTAAGCATCAAGGCTACTCTTACCCAAGTCCAAAGACTCGTAGCATATTTTAATGAAAAGTTGACAGGGTTAAGGAGGAACTTCTAACTATGAAAAGGAGTTTTATGTGATTGAAATAGTTCTAGATCACTAGAGTCGCTACTTGAGGCTTAAACAATTTGTTCTCTATGCTAATCACAAGACTTTAGGGTATATTAGTGGCTAGCACAAACTCAACTCAAGAAACATCAAATAGTTGAAGTTTCTTTAATCGTTTTCCTTTGTCTTGAAATATAAACTTTACAAGACTAGTGTCACAGCAAATACCCTATCAAGGAAGTACTCGATGCTCTATTTTGGCCTCTAGGATCCTTGGTTACACTGAAAATCCAAAGTTCTCACCCATCGCCATCAATTGCAAACATAGAGTTCTTGGTACTTAGTCGACTCGGATGGATTTCTCTTCAAGGAAATAGGCTTTGTGTGACAAAGAGTGCCTTTGAAAAGCTATTGATTTGAGAAGCGAGTGGTGGAGAATTGGCAAGCCACTTTGGAATCAGCAAAACACTTGACATCCTTCATGAACATTTTCATTGGTAAAAAATGAATAGGGATGTACATACAATCATTTCCACATGTTCGACATGTCAAAAAGCAAATAGTCATTTCCATTAAGGGCTTTATAATGCATCCAACATGACCTTGGAAGGATGTAAGTATGAATGGCACTCCCAAGAATTCTGAGGAAGCAAAATGCCATCATTGAGGCAGTTGATTGATTTACAAAGATGGACACATTTCATTCCGTGTCATAAGATGGGCGATACTTCTCACGTGGCCAAACTATATTTCAAGGAGATTATAAGTCTACATAGGATCTCTAAGAATGTAGGGTTGCAATTCCAAATCTCTAAATTACTTTTGGAAGACCCTATGGAGGATGTTTAGCACTAAATTTCTATTCGGCACAGCTTGTTATCCACAAAGAGATGGTCAAACTAGGGTAACCAACCACACCCTCATCACTTTCCTTCAAAGTATGATAAGATTTGAAGGACGGGGATTTAAAGCTCATGCATGTTGAATTTGCTTATAATCAATCTACAAGTTACAATAGAGACCAATCACCTTTTGAAGTCATGCATGTACTTAATCCTCTCACACCTATTGACTCGATTCCCATTCCATCCAACTCATTAAACTATGAAGTTGAAAAAAGAGCCAAGATGACGGAGAAGTTTTATGAGTAGATTCAATCCAAGATTTAAAAGATGAATGAGTCTATAAAAAGAAAAATAACAAGTATAGGAAGAAGGCTTAGTTTCAACCAAGTGACCTTATAAATATGCATTTGAGGGAGGAGAGGTTTCTATCTTGACAAAAGAATAGGCTTATGCCAAGACTAGATGGCACATTTGAAGTATTCAAGAGAATTGGCAACAATGCTTACTAGGTTGATCTCCCTAGAGAATATGACGCCTTAGCGACTTTCAATGTATGAGGCCTTTCTCCTTATTTCTAAGATGAAGGAATATTAGATTTGAGGCCCAATCTCAATTAACCTAGGGGGTGGATGATGCAAGAGCATCATGGAACTAACTCTTAAACCCAACTCAAGTTTCATCGATTGGTCTAAACTCACAAGGTTAGTTGTCGATTCCCAGGTTGTTGATCGACTACCAAGTAACTCTTGGTCAGTTCCCATGGTTGTTTGTTGATCTTCTAAGGTAGTTATTTGACTTTCAAGACAAGTTGGGAGGATCAAGGCCTCATTACTTTGAATCCAGTCTAGTTATTATGAATATTAATTATGTTGTTGGTTTTCTTGAGTTACAATTATGTTAATGTAACTGGTCCTAGAGTCATTATTGGTTGCTAGATTTCAAAGAGTCATTTATGTTTGTTTAGTCCCTAAGCAAAGTTTCTCTATAAATATAGAAGTAGTCTCACTTGTGACACCAAACTTGTATTTTTAATATACATGAGATTTTCCTCAAGTAAGCAAATTTTTATTTTCAATTCTTTATCCAATTCCTTTGGAGGTGAATCCAAAGTTCTTTATTCTTGACTAGTGATGTGATCCTTCGCGTCTTCGTGGCAAACTACGTAACCTCTAAGTTTTTTATCCTTAGCTGATGGCATGTTAATTTATGCTTTAGTGATGAGCTTTGTCTATTATGATCTCATTTTTCACCCATATGCATCATTTAAAACCCTTTCATCAACCATTTCCAGAAAACGCTCCTCACACACTTATCGCAGACAACGAATTTCTTAATCACTCAATCCCATCATGTATTAGGTTGGTATCAGAGCTCTAAATTGGATTAACTTGAGAGATTTCTTTGTTCCCCATTTGATACTCCTATCCAGAAAAAAGGGATTAATTTGAGCACGACCTGCTTACTATTTGTATCAAATTGGTTGGCAACATTACGAACACATAAAATCACCATAAATTCGTTAATTTCGTAGTACGTTCTTATCGTGCTTCTTTTAATGCGTCGCAAACTGTCCGTCCTAATCATTTGGGTAACGATGTCTTGCAGTGGAACCTAACACGCGCATTCAAAGAAGGGGGAACTGATTCTAGTAATTTTCTTTTTAGTGCGACTGCACTTATATGTATACCACATCAAGTATATAATTCATTGTAACTCTCATTTTCCCTTTATCCTGGCAGGGCCCAATAACCTCTCTTAACTAAAGCAATAGTAATACTTAACTTTAGATGGTGAAGAGACGTCACGTAAATGAATTATGTTTATAAACTACCAAGTATCGATCCCATTTACATGAATCGTGAGTGCCTCAACTCCATTTTTCCTATTTGCCACGTACAAAATATCATTAGGAAAGTCAAAGGTTGGACCTACACTATTGTTTTTTGTCCTCGTGTTTTGCTCATATTCCCAGGACCCGTGAGAGCGGCCATCAAAACCCACTGAAGGGTGCTTCCAATTTCTGTAATGATCATGTCCAGCTCCACGCTCGACTCAGCTTCAATAGCTTTTCGACTATATTCACGTGACTTTGTCCGTGAAAGACTCCAAGTGAAATTTTTGTATCTATCTCTCCCACTTTCTTTTCTTCGCTGGATCTTATGTGGTTATCACAACAATTTGAAGTCTCACTAATGAACACCCCCACCCCCCGCCCAAAAAAAAACCCTAGAAAACCACCTCTTATGGCTGAGAATTTTCTAGGGTTTGTAGCACGTTAAAGCCCCTAAGGGTTTCATGCAGGCCTATTTACGGCTATGATTCTTGTTATGTATTTTTTTAATCCAAGCTTTTGTCTTGCTAAAGTTTTCTTTCTTTGTGTAGATAATGTGCCTTACTAAAGTTTCAAACTCTCTTTTGTACCTACATGTTCTATTGTCAAACCTGGCCGGATTCATATCTGCCCTAATCATTGTTGCAGTGAGGATTATCATCTTGAGCTCGTGCACAGCGTATAATATTCAGAAAGAAGGCAATATGATTTTGTCCAAGTTGTAGTTCAAACCGATGAGAGCTATTCACTATCCTAAATCACAGGGAACTTTGACGTGGATAGTTTCTTTAGTAATTCACATGTATATTGATGTGAACTAGTTATGCAAATTGGCATTGCAGGCCTCCATCACTATCAGAACACACTTAACTAACTTCTTGCTTGTCACTTGCATGTTAAGATTATCAAGTATGAGTGCTCACGATTGGCTTAGGATTTTGACGTACTTTCGTGATGGAATAATGCACATTTTTTCCGATCGCTAATCACCTAGGGCCACAAGAAGAAATGACTGAAATTCTTTGTGAACGGTGATGGATCATAACTTACACGTATTAGGCCAAATATTAATCTCAAAAGTAACTGGGAAATTTTCATTGGTAGGTCGACTTCAAGCCAGAGTAGACAAGGTCAATGGATCCAAAACTTGGGCCAAAACCCAAGGAATCAAATCAAGTTGACCTTATCCCGTGCTACCACCAATCCCGAAGGAAACCATTGATCGATATCGTACGTTGGCACATCCGATTTGATATTGAATTTGGCCAAACTTTCTCAAGTAAGGGAGCTCCACGAGCATATGGAGATTAATGTCTTTGCTCCTACAGAACACACCTTGAGTTTCCCACAAAAATGCTTCTCGAAATTATTGAAAAAAGAAGAAGAGAAAATCAATCATACGCGACATCCAATGAAACACACAAATCGTACTAAGAGTCAAAAGGAGTAATCATGCAGCTAAAAAGTCACGTACAAGATATCGCGGTCCACCTGGGTTGTCAATGGGGTCACAGCCTTTGACCTGTACTATGAAATTTCTTTCTCCATCAACTACTTCTGGGGACATCTGTATTCGTGCCCTCATTGTTACTCCATTGACTCTTCCACAAAATTGCCTGCATTTCGTATCCCAGTGGATGGGGACTTCTATGCGAAGGGGCTAGTTTCAACCCCCGTGGGGATAACCTATAAATAAATTGCGTTTTATAATAACATATTTTAATTCCCACACGGGAAAATGACTTTGTACTCATTGGCTTGACAGCCCACGAATGCTTGTGAGATGAAGCAATCTTAACAGATTGACAAGCCATCATTGATTTGAAAGATGAAATAGGAGATGAGATGAGAAGGAAAAATTAAAAACTGAAAAGAACGATCTAGAATTCGAGATATTTTCTCAACTCTTTATTCATATTTATATAAAGTCCAAAAGGTTTTTTTATTCGGTACACAACTTTTAGGAGGAGCATTGTTATAACCCTACAAAGAGCATACCAAAAATAAAGGGGAGAAAGCCAAAACTTTGAAATATATGTAAAGAAATAAAGTCTCAATATTTGAGTTTAAATATAATAGGTGATGTAACATCTTCTATGTTTTATGTATAGGTGATTATTATTTGCAAAAAGAAGGACAAAGTCGTTGGAGGAAGAATCACAATCGACGAAAGGGGTTTATACGTTTGTTTATTGAATTCAACAAATAGTAGCAATCCATCTTTTAAAAAATTGTCATGAATTTTAATGGAATTCTTTTGAGAAAAATTTGGGGCTGAAATTAAGAAACAATTTGTTTTCTACATAATACAGGGGTTTCCCCCAAACAGCTTTAGAAAACGCAAAAAGTATATCCATCCAATCAAATTTACATAAGTAACCTAAGAAAGGTATCCAATCAAATTCACACAAGTTACATATAAAAGAATCAATTTTTGAAGACTTCCATATCTAACGTTGTCATTTCCTGGGGCTAGTTTAGTGACAGATGCCCACATGGAGTCTTTTGACAATGTGATTTGAAAAATTGTTTCCTTAAAGATTGGATACGATTGGATCCCGGCGATAAATTGATGTATGTTCTCGGCAAGCAATAAGCTTTGAAATTGATAAAAATTATTAATGAACGAAACGTATTTAGAGGGTCTAGGCAATGACAATTTTTTGATGATTGACATGCGGCCACAGTTTTTTATTTAGTCAGAAAAGTAGAAAGTTGGTATAAAGAACTTGAAAAGTAAAGACTGTTGCCTCGAAATTGCCAAACATTTAAAAGGGCCAATGACAAATAAGTTTGGTCTTGACGGATGATTGAAAAATGTTCAACTTGGAGAGACAGGGCCTTTTGCTAATTCCAAGCTCCCTTGACTTTGATTATTTTGGAATAGGCTTTGAAAATTAATTTGTTCTTGAAAAAATCACGAGAACAAAAGGTAAAACACCCTGATTTCGTTTTCTTCTCCTCCTCCTTTCACCTTTCTTTGGGCTAGGCAACATATATGCTTGTTACTTTGCAAGAATAGAGCTTGTACTTGAAGAATGTATATCTAGGTGCTTTTATTGGCAATTATTCAGGATCAATATATTATATAAGTTCTGGTTAACAAGAGCCAAAATCTCCCCCGGAAAGGGGGGTGAGTTTTCACTAGGTTTATGTCTTGGAACAATTAGGAAGCACAACAACAACGATATAATATCTGAATATACATCTACTTGTTAATTTGCATGAAGAGCCCCTGGGTTTAAAATATGCACATGTGGGTCTCTTTATTGGATAATTTCTCAGGTTTGATATAAGTGCTGATTATTTTGAATACCCATTGTTAGAGAAAGATCCAGAAGAGCTAGGTAGTGCAAATAAAAATGAAAATTAATTTCATAATATTAAGGTTCGTGCAAATACCCATCGGGGTGTAAGGAATTTCCCACTTGAAAATTAAAAATCATATATTCAAATCCCATCGACTATATGCAAATTACTATGAAATCGCTGCCTTTGCACAAATCAATAATTTGAACTTTATTCCAATTTATAGGGTTTGTAGAGTTCCATCAGCCTTCAAGTAGCTAAAGGTAGGCGCAGTCTATTGGGGGTGCATAGAATTTCTAGCTCGAGAACTTGGGTCATCTGTTTATATCCTACCAACTGCCTACAAGTCGTACCGTATTGGGGCCATGTACACGGGGGTCAAATGCTTGGACTCAACTCGGTTCTTCTGACCCGGAAGATGATCCATAGAGTTTCGTGACCGGGCCTCTAGGCCTGTGCCCTGGATTATTAAATAGTAATAATAATGATGGTGACGAGGGACTATCCAATCCAATTCAAAGATTCCAGCACCCAGGATGAAGCCAACCGTTAGCGTCCAAATGCTCTCCTCAGAATTGATGAAACGTACTAAAGCAGCAAAAAAATATTCTTACATAAATAGGTTTTTGGGGGACAGTTGCTCCAATTTACCTCTGGACTTTTGTCCCATTCCTTGGGGTCACTCCATCACACGCTCTTCTTCTGTGGAAGAATGCGATTTTTATGAGAATAAGTTAATATTGCCACATTCTTTTGTTCACACGATTCCCTAAGCACACAAACTGCAAGTACATGGCACAATAGCTATAGCAAAACATAAGAGGAAAATCACAAGTATAAAATAAAAAAAGGATTGCAGTGACACACTTTGGTGCACTAATTTGTTGATGCATATTATTGATTATCAGAAATAGAGACGGATGTATTGTGTAGGTTTGAATGGTGATGGATGAGTGGAGTATTTATCAATCTAAAATCGCCTCCTTGAAATGTAGAGATTTGTTTTTGCAAGTTTGGCTTGAGATGTATGGCGAGACAAATTAATATGTGATGCTTAACAAGATCTCGCCCACTTTTATCTGATTAAGCATCTAACTTTCGATTAGATTAGAATGGCTTACCATCATGTGATAGTCTTTTTTTACACAAAAAAAAGGAAATAAAAGATGGGCTGACTATTACCTCAGGCCCAGCCCAACTACCCGGTCTTTGTAAGTAAAGGAGCTTATAAATGGCGACTGATAAGGGCAATTACACCTCAGGTCATCAGGAATTATCGTTAATTCAATGTCACATTTGCTTTTGTTTCAAGAGAATTTGAAGATTAGTTCCAAAATGATTCTCCCACTGATTTAAGATCTTTACAAATAAACGGCACTACATGTTGCTAACTGTATTCTTATCCAGCCAAAAAGCAAGAAATTGGCAAATTGTATACCATTTCCTTCTGGTCAAATGTCTTCGAAATCATGCTTGTGGGGAGAGATGATTTGCAGAGTTGTATAGGGCAAAGACAAAATGGTGAATCATTGACTAATTATTTCAACCAAAGTCAAGAGTTCGACTACTAAAAGACACTACCGAGGTCATTTAAGACTTACTAAATCATCAATATTCTAGCATCATTATGAAAAATGCAGAAATGGAAATTGTTGAGGCAATTTGTATTCATGGATCTACCGAAACTACGATATTTGAAGCAGCAAACGCTACAAGGTTCTTGTGACGAGAGGGACATTGGGATGGAGCTCACAAAACTAGCAATGAGCCACAAACCTTGTTGAGCCCAAAAGATTCGCCCATCATTTAAGCAAGTTTGGACCCAGATTGTTTGCCAAAATGGGTGGGTTTGCCTAAATTCAAAGGAAAATTTTTATTTTTCGTTTCATGTCCTTTCACACTTTTTCTTATCCCCCCATCTTTACTTTATCTAATCAACTCCATTTACTTTCACAAATTTTCTAATTAATTTCATCGAATGTCAAATCCGACCAAATTCAATTGACATGATTGTCGGACCATGCCAAAGTATGGTGCGAATAGAACATGTGGATGTCCACCTGCATATGCACGGAAAAATTTAGTCAATCTAGAAATATAGGAGTATGATGTAGACAAAATTTAGGAAAAATTCTACTTTTTTTGTGGTCATAACATGGCCTTTTATTCATCAACTAAGGAAAGGATGACATAGAGTTTGAGTTTCTAAACATAAACAATCCCAAAGAGGAGGGGGTGGATTCGATATCTAATTTGGCCGGAGGGTTTTCCTTCAATAGGCCTCTGTGATCTAATCTGCTACTTGGTTTATATCACGTGGGCTATGGACCAAATCAATAAAAGTGAACTAGGCAGCCCTCTCTGCATTCATCAACAACCATCCAAAGCTCCCATGGGCTCAGGTCAAGGCCCAGCACCATATTGACCACATATCAGCTATCAGCGCATATGAGAACTCTCGGATCATGTCCCCAGTGTAGATCGTCTTTGGCTTCCGAGTACAAGAGTGTTGCCCCAGAAGCAAGCATTTCCATCCCAAGGCCAAAGAAGTTCAAACTTTCTCTACAAATCTAGTGATGACCCGACCAGCAGCATCACGACCAATGCCGGCGATAGCTCCCTCCCGATGTCCTTCAAGATGCAACTCGTCAATATTGAACTTCAAAGAGCCCTGTTTCAGGCATGTCCATTGTTTCCTATAGTCCAACAAAATTTTCTCCTTTCTTTGTCAATTTAGGGTTCCAGCGCTTGTAACTTCTCTCAAATTGAGCAAGCTTAGAGTCTAGGTTATTGATTCTGGAAAACAAACATGATGTGCCTTCCATATATTCTACAATATGCCTATTATGAGATCTGGAGAAGGTGAGTTATCTCTGTTTTGCATATTTTCCAGCATCCATTCTTCAAATCTAGAGATTTCTTGCTTGGGTATTCAAAATTTATGCCGACGATCTAACCATACCTTGTTCGTTCAGAAAGAACCAAGAGGTGTTCTGTTGTTTTAGAGTAACATAGGCCTAGTGGACAGAGAGGGTCAGGGTCAAGTTTACTCCTATACAAATTCTCACGAGTAGATAAGCCATTTTGACACAGAATCCACGCGAAAAATCTGATTTTTGGTATGGTTCCGAGATTTCATGTCACTTTCCATAAGGATTGGGGAGGTTGGTAGGAAGAGAAAACATAATTGTTGTTTTGGTGTGAAGCTGTTAACTGCATGTTATTGTAGGCATCCTTTACTGAGTACTGACCTACTTTGTTCCTTGTCCATACTAGTGTGTCTGCTCAGTGGGATGGCCATTATTTTCTCAGCCAAGGATTCCCCAAACAGTGAAGTTACTTTCTATTCATCCCATTGTTGTTCACCCTATGCAAAAAGTTCTGCCACAACTTGGGGGTCGCCTAGTTTTTTTATTTTTTATTTTTGACAAGGGGTCGCCTAGATTAGCAAGTCTACTTTTCCTCCCTGCACTTTAATGCATTTTCTTATCCCGATTCTCTCTATTCTTACTTTGTCAAATCAAGTCTTTTTACATTTTGAACTTTTCTAACCGATTATCTTTAAAATCAATCCAACCAAATCCAGCTAATGTGGCTCTCGCACTGACACCAAAGTATGATATGAATAAAATATGCAGATGCCCATGTGGATATGGGTGAAAAAATATAACTAATGTAGACAGAGTCAGAGTTCAATGTGGATAAAATTTGCCATGTGGATTAATGTCCACATTGGAAAAACTTCCTCCATATCACATTACAACCTCATCTAATAGTAATGTCAATTGCAATTGGCCAATTTTGGTGCTAGGATTTAATGAGAAAAAATGTGAAAATGGAATGAATTTGGTTAGACAAACTAAAGCATAGGGATTAATTAGAAAAATTGTGAAAGTATAGAGACAAAAAGTAGAATTTCTCTAAAAAATTTTAGGTCATGTGGACAATCACATGGACATCCACATTGGAAACATTTAATTGACATCACACTAAGGTGTGTGCTGTAGCTACATCAATTAAATTTTTCATGCTAGAGAGACTTGATTTAAAAATTTGTGAAAGTAGAATGGCTTGATTAAAAAAAGTATGAAAGTACAAGGATAAAAAATAAAATTTTTCCAAATTTAAAATAGTAACGAACCAAAAGTCGGTTCACCATGCGAGAGCATGGTGTAAGGCACTCAATCCGTTGCATCACTAAAAACTCCATTTCATAAATTAAATTTCCTATCCCTAGCATTACCGGTAGAAAACAAGTCTCCCTATGCACATGGGCCTTCACGTAGACCAGCTCAGCAAATGGGCCTTGTAATTTTGCAAGGACTATCCACACATCCGATTTTAACTAGGGTATGCATGGTCCAGGTGGGTGATTCCCACCCTAAAATCGAGAACTGCCCACTAAGGACCGATTCCAAAAAATTGGATCCGGAAATCGCTTGTCGGTACTATGGATTCCGATCTCACAAGTGATCATGCCTACTCAATATGCATTGATGAACCAAATTTGATTGCAATTACATTCATAAGCACGTGATTTAGAACTTTTAGGGTGCGTTTAGTAACATTTCTATCCTAATAACAGTTTCTTTTGAGAAATAATTCTTTTCTATTTCTACTCCCTGGAACAATTTCTTAGTAAAATAGGACATTTGGTAACTACAAAAATTTCTTATTCTCGGAATAGAAAAAAAATAGAAATGCGTTTGGTACCCAAAATATTTTTTAATTTATTTCTTCCTCAATAGCGACAGAGACCGGCGGGCGGGGGCAGCGACTAGCGGTTGGTCGATGGCAAGTGGGTGGGGGTGGCTGGTGACAAGTGGTGGCGATTGGTGACTAGCAACGGCGGCAGGCGGTGGGCGATAGTGGGCGGTAGTGGGCGGGTAGCAGCGTGCAATAGGTGATAAGTAGTCTCCAAGAAATAATTTCTAGAAACTGTTCCTAGGAATAAGAAGCTATTTTTTTCTACTTCTCATTTCTACTCCAAATCTATTCCAAAAACAATTTTCTATTCCCGAGAATAGAAAAATCAATTGGCGTTACCAAATACATTTTTGTTCTTTTTCTACTCCAGGGAACAAAAGAATAGAAAAACAAAAAAACAGAAACGTTACCAAACGGAGCCTTAAAGTCCAACATACTTTTATAGTCACCTATTGAGGTGGTAAAAGAATGATATGAGATTATAACTAAAATGATGAAATCTCTCGCATTACCAAATTGATTTTAATGTCAAAAAAACTTGCAGCAAAATAACAAACTGATGTGACATCTGGGACAAAGTGTTATAGCTTCACTTCTGATTTTTTCATACCAACCAATCAACTACGCATAGGTTTGTCGAAGTCTTGAAGAGTTGTTGGATGAAGAAAATGAAACTGAAAGATGCTATGCAAGCCTCTTGTTTCTTGACCTTTGTTGTGCTCTTCAAGACTTCAACAAAGGGCTATTTGGCGAATAAGAAATTAGGGCTCCAAATAGAGCAATAAGAATTCTAAACATGGAGCTTCAAAATTTTAAATTTTTTTTCAACCAAAAAAATTTATTTTTTATAATAATACCGGTCCGGTCCATGTGGGTAGGCGGGCAGATTCGCCCATGGAATCGGGAGCCAGACCGGTCCCTTTAGGAATCACTGGTTCGGTCCAGGTCCGAGCAGTGTAGGCAATTCCCGATTCTTTTACATACCCCTAATTTTTACAATATTCATGAGGCTATTTGTGAGATTGATCAGTCACACCACTTTAACTATGTGATTTGCATATAAAGTACATAAGTATGGAGACTAGATAACACGATTTGGAAATTTGCGGAGAGAGGGATTGAGCACATAATCCTGTCCATCTAATGAGCTTTGCCATTGTGGATATTAAGTATTAAGACGGCGTGCATTTAGATAAAATCATTTGACGAAAGAAGTGGTGATTTTTCACTAGATGTCCGATGATAATTGGTGACGAGGTGTCGCCTATCTTTTACGAGACCAAAAGCTTAATACATGATCGGAGCTCTAGAGTGGCCACATCCTTGAGGAAAGTTACTTGAGGGGGCCCGGCCCAACACAAGGCCCAAAATCTGGCCCAAAGGTCAAGGCTCACTTTCGGGTCTCTTTCATGGCTAATCTTTTCTCGTTAATGATGGACCACACAGTGGGGGCCAAGCTAGAGTGCAAGGTAGATGGGGCTACTGGTAAGAGATGGACCAGCAGTTTATACATTTATTTTTCCTTTTTTTTAATATTTCTATTAGGTCCTCTATCAATATATAAAATAATTCACATTTCCATTATAGGACAGTCGACATTTGAATAGATTCAATTATGTAACTATGTCCATGTGCACATGTCACTTATCAATAAGCAATAGGTTTTTCATAGTAATAGTGGAACTCATAATAATATTTATATTTTCGGATAGTTAGAAGAGGAAATTAGTAATGCACTCCTTCCTCTATAACCAACACAAACACCTCACTTTTACCGTTCCAATTCGCATGGAATCATGGTCTGTGTCTCGAAGTCTAAATCTTAGTGAAAATAGTTTGCTGATCCTTTTTCTATTGAGTTATCATCAATCTAACCTACGCGACAACCTCAAGAGACAATATCACATCACTTACTATCATATGATACATTAGTTATCACATCACTTAATATCATATGATACATTAGTTAAAATGACTATTTTTCATTGATGTACAAAGTGTATACACTAGAACCTCCAAAATTAATGTCGATGGATTAATTATTGAAGTTCCTAAAGTGCCCCTTCTTCTTTTTTTTTTTTTTTCAATCTAATCTATCAAAGTTCACTTATAACTTTTTTTCTTCATTAGGATCATATATTATGTTAACTTGCCACGTGATATTGTAATTATAGAAATTTTTTTTTCAGTGAATGCCAATCAAATCATGATAATTTTCTTTGGGGTCCTTCAGACGTAAGTTCTAACCACTACAAATGGAACCACTCCACAATGCACCGTGTTGACCTTGGCATGCGTATGAAACTCTCAGCATGATTACCGGATGTCCCCCTTTAATTAATTAATTAACGTCCGAGTTGATTTGCTAGACATTCTAATGTCAACTAGCGCATTTATATAAGTTACTGAGGAGGTTTTGGAGTGCTTGTTAAGCATAAATAATAAGAAAATACTCTGATTTTCAATATATTAATTACATGTATCTTGAAAAAAAAAATCAATGGATCATAAAATAAATGTTATTAATTGTTTTCTATGTTCGTCGTTTCCAACGTCGAAGGATTCGAAGGATGAAAATTAGCCATCCAATAAACATTTAAGTGCTTTCTTGTGGATGGTCCACCCTATCAATTACAAAACATAAAATCTTATGAGATTCCTTAACTTCCTCCCCAGAAAATACTTTCGAACAACTCACTTTAGTGAACAACCACCTAACTTTTTAATTTTAAAATTGGAGCCGCTAATCTATCCGTCTGCATAGGGCACATGTTACTTGAATATGAACTAACTCACTTTTCTTGATGAAAATAACATCCATTAAATTTTCTTAACATATGTGTCCACACATCACCCTTTATTTTCTGAAGGCATGAGAACATTAAAAGTATTAAAAGTTTCATACGCCATTGTCTTTAATACCAAAAATTTTCACTGACTCACTTAAATGTCAAATCAAAAAAATTACAGTCCCTTAAGTGCCTCAACGACAAATTCCAGCAAACAATATTACATGGCTTTTATAATGAAAATGTATAATTTGACATAGCATTTTTATATAAAAAACGAGTCCAACATGAATTATGATATGGTGTAGGAGCTGATTTTGGGCATTATTCGTTGTTCTCGTTTTCAGTCAAGCCATGAATCCGAGTTTGAGGATTCCGTGACGGATGAAGATGGTAGATGAGTCGTAGCTTCGATGGTCAGAAATGGTGATGTTGAAAGAAGATGAAAATCGTTCTCCGTCACCTCCCCTTTTCTGAGAAAAAACGGTGCTCTCCTCCCCCACCAGTCCGTGAATGTCTGAACGTTGGCCAAATAAAAGAGGGATTTTTCTTCCACCGCAGTTTTATATATGACTTCCAATTCCTTCTGATTTGTCTTCTATTTTCTGTTTCATTTTGTATATTTTTTTGTTCTCTTGTTGTCTACCAAATTCCATCGCCATCAGTTGCCCTATGGAGGGGGAAATTGAGTTTTCAGGGGAGCTTTGGCTGAACTACCGTCGCCGTGTGGCTAGAGTTATGGAGATGGACTAGCAAGATGATCCGCCTGATGTGGAGATGGAGCTCTTCATGGTCGTGGAGTCGAGAATCGACAGGATGAAATTAGGGATGAGCCGATCCGAGAGATCATAAAGCCCATATCGGGCTTCTTCAACTAAAGCGACAGCTTTCATTACCTTCCTCATCTTCTCTAGCACTTTATCATCTTCCACCTTTTCTTCTTATTTGGTTGTTTGCCAATTAAAAAAAGAAAAGAAAAACCTAATTTGGACAAAACCCATAATCAAGCCTAATTTTGTTTGCAAACAAAAATTTGGATTTATATTTAGGGCAAAGATGTAGATCGCGTCATGTAGGGCTATTATTGTTGACTAGACATGCCGATGAGCTATATTGGTCAAGGAAATTGATAAAATATTGTCATATCAGATTGTAGGAACTCAAATCGAAGTTGGAATTTAAATGATTGATTAAAACTATTAACATAAAAATAAACAATGTACAAAATTTTTTGACTTTCTAATGTCCTTTTGCCATTTTCTTATCATCGTTAACCATGTAATAGAGCTTCCTTTGGTGAAGAAAAATTAGTAAATCCATCTTGGGTAATAGTAAGTAACAACTATGAAAATAAAAATTCAGGGATAATCCATAACTTTTGAAAGTCCAGCTGATGTTGTGCAACAATGTCAAACTTCGTGAGATCTCGAGCAATTATCCTGTACTTATAACTTTAAAGCAATCGATAATGTTCCTTGTGGCAAGTTGAGATTATTGATCAGGGAAAATTACTAGTTCAAACCACACATTACGTACCAAATTATGGGGTCATAACTTTATATTTGAACTCATTTCTCAAAGTTTAAAAGTGTTAGGAAAGCCCCATAAAATTCACTATCTTCATGATAGGAAGATCCAATGGAAAGCTAATAATTCGAGCTGATGGACAACTTAGTTGGATTCACCCATACCCAAAAGCTTAAACCATTGAATTATGTCCAATTAAGCAGTAGTAATCACTTCTTTTTTATGTGTAGACATATATAGGATTTCTTTCTTCTACACCACTCCCATGCACATGACAAATTTGCGTCCGATTTAGGGCACGCATGTCAAAGACCTCGCCATGAGCAAGAAAGAGGGTCAAATTCAGACTCTTATGGAATGAATTTTCAAGCTAAATCTGGGCGTCTCCTCAGTGCGACGACTAGTAGAATCGATTCGGCGGTGCTACCTACTTTTTACTCTTTAGAGCGAAGGCACGCGGTTTTCAGCGGAAACAAAATCCCAATCGAATTCGACCAAAAAAGCACCGTCATCCCGTCCACCACGTGATACTTGCCCTCACGCTTCTCAACTTTATCGACAACGCAAGGAACAGCCGACCCCATATTGTCATATCATCCACATTTTCTCAAAAAAAAAAACGAAAAAGAAAATGAAGTTTTGGGGACGCCAAAATCATAAACTTAATGAGCAAAAATTTTAGAACATTAAAGAAGTAATATCTCGTTAAATTACACAAATAAGAAAAAGATTTGTCCAAATGTGAGATTCGTGCCTATAAGCTAAGCACCACATGCAAAGCGCTATCGTTTGAAGATAAGCTTGCACTAATGACTTCAGTGCAAGAGGGTGTAACATGTTAAGTGAATTGAAAGTTTTCGTGTTCGCTAGACATGTAATGTAAACGATTATTTTTTTTTCCAATGCAAATCAAATAAGCAAATGTTGCAAAAACCCGGAAGCAAAATTGTTTACAAAACTTATTGCGGATGTAGACCGTAAGTGGTCATTTCTCTGCTTTAGAAATCAACTTCTTCATTTCATTTTGGTAATACACTCATTTCTCAAATTTGAAATATGCTCAAGTATTTTTAACAAGTCATAATTTTTTAGAAGGAAATGCATGTGATTTCCAACCCAACAATGCAAGTGATAATCATGTATTAGATAAGCCATCAATAGGTTTGCTTCCTTCAGTATTAGGAGAGTGGATTGTATTATATTTTATTAGGAGAGTAACGATGTAACGTTGGGCCATTAAATTTGTAAAAATAAAAAGAAAACTTAATGCTTAAGGCTAAATTACCAAACATAGGGAAAGAAAATCAATGTGAAAGCCGGCGGTGCGATCCGGAGTGGGGGACAGACGCAAGCTAAGGTGAGCTGTCCACAGAAGTCTATTTTCTTCACTTTAATTATGAAAAAATATGAAGAAAGCCTATTTTCTAGTGGCTGTCTAAAAGGTAAGCTATTAATTATCCCACTGGTTTCCTGTACTAGTGTAAATTCATCAACTAATTTAAATGGCCACTTATTATTTGTCACATCATGTAATAAATTCACTTAGAATATGAATTTTAGTATTTTCTCGCATTGGTCAAGAAGCAAATTCAAAGGAAACCTAAGAAGCAAACGAGGAGGCAAAGTCCAATAATCAATTGTCTGTGTCGTAATCGAAGGATCTCGATTTCGACGAACCTTTTCCTGAATGTTTATAAAATAAAGGAATTAGTGATCCCTGACGCACATAAAAATTCCCCCAGTTCAGTTCAGGACAAGAGACAATCAGAAGAAAGAAAAGGACAAAACGGATAAGCACAGGATGATGGCTTCGAACGTTAATAAAAAAAGTCAAAAAGGGGAGAGAGCCGTGCACTGGATAATCTCTTTCTAAGGACGTCACGATTTCCACGTCAATTAATTTGAATTTGAATTCGAATTTGAAGCCGATGATGAGAGCAATAGAAAATGGAAGTTGTGTAGATAATTACGTACAAACCTTAGCAATCTCGATCTTGAGATAATAGTAAATCTCGTGTGATATTTATGTTATTTAACAATTATTTATTGTCAACAATTCTTAAATTTTTTTAGATAAATATATTATTTAATATTTAAATATTTTATCTCTTTTTCTAAAGTTTAGTTTTAGTTTGATCTCTTTGCCTAGTGTTAAGGATGAACATATTTAATTTCGGATGTAAATGAAGCCTATAAAGATTTGAACTACAAATCTCTTACCATAATATCATAAGAGATTTTGATAAGACTACGGAAGCTGAGCTTCAAAATCACATTCTCGAATGGACGGGTGACGCCGTGTGATGGGAGATCAAGTGCCGGGCAGCCCTTCCCGGAGGGAAACCCCAGCCCAGGCTTGCACCCAACAATCGATCCCGAGTCGTCAAAGATCGCCAGGTTTTTGGGGCATGTATGCAGAGGAATTACGCAGGCAAAGGACGGGCAGCCGGAACATAGGAATTGTCCGTCGAATGCGAGGTTGTAACCCATCACCGTGGTTGGTTTCAGGGTACAGTTGTCGGAAGCAAGCATGTTTGCAATCGGCTGGTCCTCCAAGGTGCACCCTCCTTGAGCACAGTCCCCGGTACTACAGTTCATCGGACGGCCGGAACTGTCTAACGAGCAACTGGTGGCGCCAAAGAGGCGCCAAGGGCGGTCGCACGTGATGTTAATCCGTGCGGTGCTGGTGGAGGGGAATCCCAGTTTGGGGGACCGGAACTGGAACCAGCATAAACCAACCTCAAGTAAAGGTCCTCGCCGGTGTTGTTCTCGACTTCGATTTGCAGAGATTCAGCTAGAGTGGGGTCATTGCCAAACCTGCAGATTACGCTTTTTAGAAAAGGAAAAGAAAAGAAGGGTTTCCCAGTGAATAATTCCACATCGAAAGAGCAAACCGACTTACAGAGCAGCAACGGAATTGATGTCGCCGGCCAGATGGTCGCCATTGAAGTTTTCCTTGAAGTTTTTTCTCAGAGAGCAAAGGCAGAGGAGGAGGAGGAGGAGGGAAAAGGAGAGAGTGGGGTTTTTTTATTTAGGTCGGGTCCCGGGTCCTCAATCAGCGGCGAGGAGTGGTCAAATGGTTACTTTCCACCGCAGTTTTATATATGACTTCAAATCCTTTCTGATTGGTCTTCTATTTTCTGTTTCATTTTGTATATTTTTTTGTTCTCTTGTTCTCTACCAAATTCCATCGCCGTCGGTTGCCCTATGGAAGGGGAAATTGAGTTTTCAGGGGAGCTTTGGCTGAACTACCGTCTCCGTGGCTAGAGATTTGGAGATGGACTAGCAAGATGATCCACCTGATATGGAGACGGAGCTCTTCATGGTCATGGAGTCGAGAATTGAGGGGTTAAAATTAGGGATAAGCTTGATTCGAGAGATCATAAAGCCCGTATCGGGCTTCAACTAAACCGACAGCTTTCATTACCTTCCTCATCTTCTTTATCACCTTATCATCTTCCACATTTTCTTCTTATTTGGTTGTTTGCAAATTGAAAAAAGAAAAAAACCTAATTTGGACAAAACCCCTAATCAGGCCTAATTTTGTTTGCAAACAAAAATTAGGGTTTATATTTAGGGCAAAGGTGTAGATGGCATCGTGTAGGGCTATTATTGTTGACTAGACATGCCGGCAAACCACATTGATCAAGGAAATTGATAAAATATTGTCACATCAGATTGTCAAGAATTTAAATCGGAGTTGGAATTTAAATGATTCGATTAAAATTTTTGACACAAAAATAAAATGCTGTACAAAACTTTTGACTTTCTAATTCTTTATGCCATTTTCTTATCATCGTTAACCGTGTAATAGAGCTTCCTTTGGTGAAGAAAAATTAGTAAATCCATCTTTGGGTAATAGTAAGTAATAACTATGCAAATAATACCACCCGCTGTGGTAGCTCCGCTGGATAGGCTCTTGTGACCCTTTCGCTCAAAGGGGAGGAGTTTGAATCTTTGTGGGGCGCTTGGTGACTTATCCGTGCACGTGCGTGTGTGGTGGTAGACGCGTGCCCTTTTTGGGTTTATTCCCCCGACCGGCCTTAGGCGGGGGTGCGGGGTTCCCTGGGTCACCAAAAAAAAAAAAAAAAAAAAACTATGCAAATAAAAATTTAGGGATAATCCATAACTTTTAAAAGTTCGGCTGATGTTGTGCAACAATGTCGAACTTCATGAGATCTTGAGCAATTATCCTGTACTTATAACTTTAAAGCAGTCGCTAATGTTCCTCGTAGTAAGGTGAGATTATTGATCAAGGCTAATTACTAGTCCAAACCACACATTACATACCAAATTGTGGGTCATAACTTTATATTTGAACTCATCTCTCAAAGTTTAAAAATGTCAGGAAAGCCCCCATAAAATTCACTACCTTCATGATAGGGAGAACCAATGGAAAGCTAATAATTCAAGCCGATGGACAACTTAGTTGGATTCACTTGTATCCAAAAGCTTAAGCCATTGAATTATGTCCAATTAAGTAGTAGTAATCACTTCTTTTTTATGTGTAGACATATATAGGATTTCTTTCTTCTACACCACTCCCATGCACATGACAAATTTGCGTCCGATTTAGGGCACGCATGTCAAAGACCTCGCCATGAGCAAGAAAGAGGGTCAAATTCAGACTCTTATGGAATGAATTTTCAAGCTAAATCTGGGCGTCTCCTCAGTGCGACGACTAGTAGAATCGATTCGGCGGTGCTACCTACTTTTTTCTCTTTAGAGCGAAGGCACGCGGTTTTCAGCGGAAACAAAATCCCAATCGAATTCGACCAAAAAGCACCGTCATCCCGTCCACCACGTGATTCTTGCCCTCACGCTTCTCAACTTTATCGACAACGCAAGGAACAGCCGGCCCCATATTGTCATATCATCCACATTTTCTCGAAAAAAAAAAACGAAAAAGAAAATGAAGTTTTGGGGACGCCAAAATCATAAACTTAATGAGCAAAAATTTTAGAACATTAAAGAAGTAATATCTCGTTAAATTACACAAATAAGAAAAAGATTTGTCCAATGTGAGATTCGTGCCTATAAGCTAAGCACCACATGCAAAGCGCTATCGTTTGAAGATAAGCTTGCACTAATGACTTTAGTGCAAGAGGGTGCAACATGTTAAGATAATTGAAAGTTTTCGTGTTCGCTAGACATGTAATGTAAACGATTATTTTTTTTTCCAATGCAAATCAAATAAGCAAATGTTGCAAAAACCCGGAAGCAAAATTGTTTACAAAACTTATTGCGGATGTAGACCCCGTAAGTGGCCATTTCTCTGCTTTAGAAATCAACTTCTTCATTTCGTTTTGGTAATACACTCATTTCTCAAATTTGAAATATGCTCAAGTATTTTTAACAGGTCAAGATTTTCATAAATTTCTAGAAGGTGATAGATTGACTAACAAATCTATTTTCCAACCCAACAATGCAGGCGATAATTATGTATTAGATAAGCCATTGATAGGTTTGATTCCTTTATTATTAGGAGATTGGATGGGATTATATTTTATCAAGAGAGTAACAATATAATTTCGGGCCCATCACATTTAAAAAGAAAAAAGAAAACTTAATGCTAAGGGCTAAATTATCAAACATAGGGAAAGAAAATCAATGTGACAGACGCAAGCTAAGGTGAGTTGTCCATAGAAGTCTATTTTCTTGTGGCTGTCTAAAAGGTAAGCTATTAATTATCCCACTGGTTTCCTGTACCAGTGTAAATTCATCAACTAATTTAAATGGCCACTTATTATTTGTCACATCATGTAATAAATTCATTTAGAATATGAATTTTAGTATTTTCTCGCATCGGTCAAGGAGCAAATTCAAAGGAAACCTAAGAAGCAAACGAGGAGGCAAAGTCCAATAATCAATTGTCTGTGTCGTAATCGAAGGATCTCGATTTCGACGAACCTTTTCCTGAATATTTATAAAATAAAGGAATTAGTGATCCCTGACGCACATAAAAATTCCCCCAGTTCAGTTCAGGGCAAGAGACAATCAGAAGAAAGAAAAAGACAAAACGGATAAGCACAGGATGATGACTTCCAACGTTAATAAAAAAAGTCAAAAAAGGCAGAGAAAGCCGTGCATTGGATAATCTTTTCTAAGGACTTCATGATTTCCACGTCAATTTTTGAATTTGAATTCGAATTCGAAGCCGATGATGAGAGCAATAGAAAATGGAAGTTGTGTAGATAATTACGTACAAACCTTAGCAATCTCGATCTTGAGATAATAGTAAATCTTGTGTGATATTTATGTTATTTAACAATTATTTATTGTCAACAATTCTTAAAAAAAAAATTAGATAAATGTATTATTTAATATTTAAATATTCTATCACTTTTTCTCAAGTTTAGTTTTAGTTTGGTCAGTTTGCTTAATGTTAAGTATGAACATATTTAATTCCGGATGTAAATGAAGCCTATAAAGATTTGAACTACAAATCTCTTACCATAATATCATAAGAGATTTTGATAAGACTATTGGTAAATTTTTTAAAAACTTAAACTATTAAATAAAGAAGTAATTTTATATTGAAATATTCTATTGTTTTGATACTAGAAACATGCAACTATATCTCCAAAAGTGTAAACTACAATGGTGGCAAAATCCATGTGCCATAGTACCAAAGCATAAGAATCATTAGATCAGATATGGATTTCGTAATCTAATGGCACAAATCGTCTAGCATGTCAGGAATGAGTTTTAATTTTTACCTCATGATTAATATTAAGTCTTCGGCGTATGCATTTTGAATATTTAATGCAAAACACTCAAAGCTTTTACAACACATGACGACTAACAGATAGAATTGCATACAATATTTTCAAAGTCTATTAGAAGCCTGAAGAGTTCTTTATAATTTTGACAGTAAAGCCAAACTTATACGCTTTATTCCTTGCTTAATCCTTAAACATAACTGGATTAGTTTTTACCCTTTTTGTAAGATTCTGTTTAATTTAAATATTGCAGACTACGCATTTTGACTATTTTAAATCCGAAATTCCCTAAACTTTCAGGACGCGGATTAATTGTACCGGTGCCAAGTAATATTTTCAGCCCTGTGGGAGCCTTCTATACGTCTTTACCATGTCATGTGCCGTGCTGCAATGGACCTTACTTTCATGCCGAAATGCTGATATAAAAACAAGACTCCAAGGCCAACAGAGAGAGAGAGAGAGAGAGTATGTTTGTCTGCAGCAATCATATCTCAGTTTGAACTGTTCATCCAAGGAGAGAGGTCACAAGCGGGTCTCTGCAAACTTCTCCTGGGTCTTCTCCTGCAACTCGCGAGAAATGAGTGAACCCCCCAAGTACGCTTATCCTTACCCTGCTCAAGGTCAAGGTACCCTCTCTCTCTCTCTCTCTCTCTCTCTCTCTCTCTCTCTCTATCTGTGTTCACCTGTTCATGTCTGATCTTGCATGGCGGTGGCTGGTTTTTGTAGGGTATTATCAAGGGCCTCCTGTACAAGCGCCTCCTCAGTACTATGCTGCTCCTGCTCCCAGGAGAGAGCCGGGTTTTCTTGAAGGATGGTAACTCTCTCTCTCTCTCTCTCTCTCTCTCTCTCTCTCTCTCTCTCTCTCTCTGCCAGAAAGACTTTCTTGCTCATATGGTTAAGGGGAAATCTAATTGGTGATGTTGTTGTTGTGGGTTGGTTGCAGCCTTGCCGCTCTGTGCTGCTGCTGCCTCATCGACGAGTGCTGCTGCGATCCGTCCATCTTCTTCGTCTGTTAGTAGCCGTGCTGTATATGATTCAAGGGGAGAAAAAAAAACCGAAAAATAATTATAAAAAAAAATGGAGGCCACCCACTTCCGGATTGTTTCCATGATAATAATTGCACGGCTCTGTATTTGATGACTTCTCAGTGTTTGCCCTGTGTTTGTCTAGATATTCTACATGATGTAGACAGCTTTGTATTTGACTTTCCCCCGTCTTCCCTGTATGTAATCTATATGTTATTGTTAGCTTCGCCCTTTTAGATGGGCTCTGTACATTCTTAATTTGTTATCTTATAACTTTAGGAGTGATCGTAAAGCAGAGGCAACGCTTGGATTTCTTACCTTGAAAGGATCCCAAGCAAGTTGAGTAGTCACATGAACCACCAAATTCGATCCCGGTCTGACTTCGGCGACAATTGGGACTACTTAAACAGAACCTGCATCACAAGCAATTGAATCTTTCTGCGTTCGACACCGGTAACATTTGCAGCTTTCACCATCACATGAGTTCGAAAGCACAACAGGGTTTGAGTGAAGCGAGATGAGAGCATACAACAACTTTTGCCAGACTGCATTTTACCAAACTTGAATTTATTTCTCAGGGAAGTTACCAAGATCATCGGTTCGGTCTTCTGGTAGCACTCAACTACGAGCTTCAATTGGTGCAACTGCAGGGAATGACATCCACTGTAAAATGCAGGATGCTATGTCAAAATCAAAGATGTTGCTCATTTAAATGATCGAAATGACGTGCATTATTGGGGTAACAACTGAAAATGACGCCTCATCTTGAAAGTTAATCTCTTGGGTCTAAAGCAAATGTGGTCCCATAACCTTAGGTGATGAGGTTTGGTGCCCACTGATGAAATTTTTCTTCACCACATCTGAACACAAAACCTTCAAATCATCAATTCGCAGCGATTGAAGATATAACCTGTGAAATACCCAAAAAACTTCCTTAAGTCGAAGACAGATGAGATGCACAGTCGATGTAAGAAGGCGTCATGCTTCTGTTATGATTATCTGACATCAAAATCAAACATCCAACGCGCCGTATAGTATATGGCATATACCATTCAAAAACAAGACTAAAAGTGTGAAAATTATCAAAAGAGCGCTCAGCCTCATAATTTCTAAAGGTCCAGTCCCAATCCGTTGGTCCCAGGCTATACGAAAGGCTAGCTTTATGTTATGCCATTCCCACAGAGGGAATGGAAAACAAGTAAAAGGTGAATGTCGACAAGCAACTTTGCATGGCCGGCGAAATGGCTGTGTTATGGAAAGTAGCAGACATCTTTTCCAAGATGGGGCATGAAGTGTATCGCCAATTAGCTCTTAACCAAGCATATAAATAGTCTCAATCAAATGGGTAAGAAATCTCATTTTTGAGAATCTAACACGTGAAAATAGTTGAGATTTTGTCACGATCTGATGCTTATACTTAGAATCTTCCGCCATGGTTGCCCTCGATCTTCTCACAAGATTCTGGGGAAATGATGATGGTACAGATTTAGTTCACATTTTTAAGCGACAAGCAAAGAAGAGTACTAATAGATTGACTCATTACAGGTTTTTGAATAAGAACATATAGAAAGGATCTGATGCATCCCTTTCACACTTCAAGAATCTACATACAACTAGGTACTGATCATATCTCTAATGACCTTTCTCTTGCAAATAGTTTCAATTCAATTTTTTCCCCGCTTGATCAGGAAAAGGAATATGTTAGCTATTGCAATTTCATAAGGTGACATCACATAAGTCACATGACTCATTATTCCAGAGCAACTTTGACTCCCACAAAACTTGTTCTGCAAATCCAACAGCCAGCAAAACACTATTGAAGTGCCGTAAAATACAGCAAACACAATTACAAAGGCTTGCTGCTAACAATTGCATCCAATCTCACTCCCAAGTCTATTCTACTATTGCAGATCCCTTAAAAGCCCCACAAAAAACCCAAATAATAATCTGAAGCTCAGTGTTCTCAAGTAACTGGCTATGCATCCCCATAACCATCAATTATGAGATCTCAGAAAGGAACATGGTAGAACCAAATGGGGCATTGAGGGGAACAAAGTGGAAGCAACATAGGAAAGGAATGAAAACAAGCATTCTTATATCATTTTAGCACACAGCAGTTCTTTATTAATCAGAAAAAATCACATAACACTAGTGAATTCTCCACAAATGACAAAGTCCTTACAGATTCGTACTCCAGACCTACTTCACCATTAACTAACCATGCCACTCGGCCAGCAGCCCAAAGCCACCACAAAGTAATGCTAAATGGATAGAAAATGTTAATGGAAATGAGATGGACGTGAAAGATTACTCTCAACAGTGTCTTAGGATAATACATTTTCATTCAACAATTAATTAAATTTAAAACAGAATAGTTGTACTCTTGCAACTTTGGAGCCTAGCAAAGCCAAAGAAGAACAAAAAGAAGAATAATACTTATTAGCTGAGAGCTTTTTAGTTAAAGTAAATGAAATAGATCACTGGAAGAGCATTCATATTGAGGCAAACAATGCAACCTAGAAGAGGGTGAATAGGTTGATTTATAGAATTAAATTTTCAAGGGATAATTCAAGCTAAGCTTTGATAGATGCAGGAACAATTTGATAATATTATATGCAAATGCTTCTATCAAATAAATATCAAAATGAGTAAAGAGATAGAAGATATTGCAAGCAGCTTTCATACCGGTTCGGCTTATATCAAGCCTACATCCACTCTCCTAGACTAATAACCACCAACAAAGCTGGAATCCACCAGTAATCTCAAGAGACGTTACAACATAGCTAGTGTTGTTTCTACTCGAAGCTAATAGATCCCACTATCAAGAAGCAAGCACAGCTATTACACTTGTTCATTTCTCAAAAGACAAATCGCGATCCACAAAAGATGCTAATAGACAGAATCACAAATGAGCAGAATCACATTGCAATAATCAAAGAGCATGTGACAAGATCAGAGGTATAGCTTTCTCAATTTTCTGCTGACTCCTTCAGTTTGATTTGAGCTTGTTATGAAGTCCTTTGATTAGCCATCAGAGAATCTTTCAGAAGATGAAATAGCTGTTGGAGTCGATAGACACAATAGCTGGGCCGCCCATACAATTAGATTTTCCTGGCAAGAGTGGGGTTTCCCTTAATAGAATAAGCTGCCTTTGTCAATTGTCTATTCCTTTGGCTGCTTGAGCAAAATAGGCAAGAACTGATATGTTTCAATCTCAGATCTTCTGTCATGAATTCCAGACATTGAAGTTACCCATAAATCTTTTGTTTGTCTTCCAAATCAAATAAAAAGATGTCTAGGTCTTCCTACCCAGTTTATAGAAAACACGATGAGTATCTCCTATACAGTTGATACAGGGAGTTGCCTTTATTAGCAATCCAATGAGTTTGACCAAGCTGTCCGTCAGAAACTGACTTGTGATTTGCTATCTATTGGTCCTCCTAGATACATTTGAAATCAAGACTTTGCCTAATTTTTCACCTTATCATGGTCTCTCCACGTCCTCATGAACACTTTGTTCTACCAGACTTTTTAACCATCTATCAAGGTTTATCCAGCTTGTAGATGTCTTTCCAGTGTGTACTTCGGATACCATTAATAATCGCACAGCATTCCTCATATGAAGTTCGCCCAATAATAACAGAATAGATGGTTTTGTCAACTTCAAAATATCGTAAGGAGGTTTATCAACAATTCGCACAAGTCAGAGGGTTTCAATGGTAAATCCTGCAAGTAACATAGTTTGCCATTCCTAAATTTGCCAAATTTCCAAAAATTGTGATGAATGATTTATCCTCATTTTACCTTGAAGATCCACTGCTTCTCAAATTCAAATGAAATTTATTGTAGATCATATCACATGATCTAGCAGCATCTCCAGGGGGTAAATCGAAATTAGCAATTTACCCTCCATATTGAGAGGATCCAAATTCCTATCTTGAAGACATTTAATACATTGAGTCCTGAACAGGGATCAAGCATCCTTATTAACCACTAAAACAACCGCCACAAATACAAGCCATTTTGCGGTGAACATCTAAAGCGTATGGTGCAGTCTTTCTAGCATAGTATAGTCCCCAGTGGTGTTCCTCAGCCTTGACAGAATTGTATTACTGCATTTTGAGGCTTAGGTCCTATATATTTCGGCATCATAACAACCATACATACACAAGCCATTTTGTGGTGAAAAATTAAAGCATATGGAAGTCTTTCTAGCAGAGCGTAGCCCCTAGTGGTGTTTCTTGGCCTTGACAGAATTGGACTCCTGCATCTTGGAGGTTTAGGTTCTACATATCTCAACATCAGTTGTATTAGAACAAAGGTTGAAGATGTTTTTGCATCGACACATAACAGCAGCAAGATCACTATACATAGAATAATGGCATAAGAGAATTCATTACCCAACCCCACAGTTTCTTTGTTGTTATGGAATTTACATATGTTGATTCCCAAGAAATACTTTATTTGCCCCAAACCCTTTTGTAACACTAACTAAAATAGTTCCAGCATTTCATTGCTATACTATCATCACTTGTGAAAACTGTGTAAGGCCTTTACAGTCAGTTTTAGATTTTCCACCCAGACAAAAAATGTCAGGTAGGAGAAATCTTGATCTACATGATAACTATAAATTTTGGTTATTATCAGTTTAGTTTGGGTTCAAACTTTTAAATGTTTAGCCTGCAGACAAATGAAGATCTCATCATAAACTTAGGATTATGTATGTAATTTAAACATCAAAACAGGAACCACAAAAAAATTCTTTCCATGATCATCAAAAGAAGAGTTACAACAAGGATAACTATCCAGTACCCATAATGAGTGGATGTCCATTGTCTCATTTTGCTTCATCCAGAGAGATTTTCAGACATCTTTTATTTCACGCAAAACGTTAGTTTTAGTCTATGATCAAATAATTCTTGTAAGTGAATAATTTATTGTGAGACAAATGAAATCATTTAGAACAACCAAAAGGGTCACGTTTATCAGCATTTCCATTTCCTCCATCTTAGAAAAATGTCAACGAGTACGTAATCAACCAATATACCAGAGAATTTCAGTTCGATAAAGTTCAGTTCTCGTTCTCTTTCCTTAATGGTCCCAGTACCAGGTTAGTAGTCTTCCACCAATTCTACTAGTAGAATCAAGTCATTCAATCCACAAAACATCTGAGAATTGAGTGGTTCACTCCACGTTAGGGGTGTGCAACGGGAACCGCCCAACCCGAGAACCGCCCAACCCGGACCGGACCGGTCGGTTTTGGGTGGTTCCCATAGCTGGCGGTCCGGTTCCCGGTTCCCATTCTAGGAACCGGTGATCGGTCGGTCCAGTTCCCGGTTCCAAGGTGGGAACCGGACCGAACCGACCGGACCGACCGAACCGACAGACCGGACCGACCGGACCGACCACCCCTTCAATTCTCATCTCAAATTCCCAACTTCCTATTCCTACAAGCTAGGGGTGAGCACATTGGACCACCCGAACCGAGAATCGCCCAAATCGGACTGGACCGGCAGGTTTGGTCCGATTCTCGGGAGCATCGGTCCCGTTCCTAGTTCCATAAAAATGGAACCGGACTAGACCAACAATTTTCTATTTAAAATAAATTTCTTAAAAAATGCAATAAACCCTAAAATAATAATATTTATAGTATTTTTTTAATTTGTTTTGGCTAAGTGGTCGGTCCTATTGGACCAGACCGAACCGGACCGGACCAATGGTCCGGTCCAGTCCCCGGTCCTAGGACCATCCGGTTTGGTCCACGGTCCCAAAAAATGGGAACCGGTCCTCCCGGTCCGGTTCCAAGGTGGAACCTTGGAACCGGACCGAACCGGGAACCAATCACCCCTACTCCACGTCACTATTTATCAGCATCTACTATGACTGTAATAAATGTTTCAACTGAAGCTCTTGGCAACTACCCCAGCCCCTTGAAGAACTTTTCAAATCATAAATTGACTCTGATTGGCCCCCTTGTCACATAAGATTTCCTCCTGATTTCACCCATACTTTCAGTCTAATTTATGTGTGGGAACAGTTGGAAGGAGGGATTTATGACAAAAGGGAATGAGCATTCAAACCCTATTCCTTTGCAATGTTTTCTTTTATTTTCTCTGGCCCCAACAGACATTAGAATCTATTCCCACGGCATCAACAAAAGGAATGAAGATTCAGATTCGGACATGTCAACAGAATGTTCAGCATCCATTGAATGGAACGAATGCCTGTTCTACTGCAGCCTCTAAGGCATTACAAGAAAATAGTATACAATAATGTCTTTCCTGGTGGGACCTACTGCCTGTACTTATCTATACAATTATTTTAAGGGGAAGATTGGACAATTTTACAAAATTAATTTGAATCTTGCTAAGTTTTCTACATTTTAAAAAGCAAAAAATGCTTTCATTTTAAAAGGCACCAAGGGATGCCAACAACTCATGTCAATAAGATCTGTTAGAGACCAGACAACATCATAAAACTCCACCTCAATATTGTCAAGAAGGTCATCAGAGACAGCCCACTGATAAGACTTGCTCACAAAGTAATCAACCAAGAGTCAGACATAGCAGTTGGAATACACATGCCATATCTTATTTTATTGTATACATTTTTCAGTTCCATTATATAATTATCACCTGTAGCCTTAGGACAGAAATAAGCGCTAGCTTTGAAATAAAAAGGCATAGTAGTGCAATTCTGGCCAGTGGTAAGAAAGCACCAGGCAAATGCAACGCAAAAATCAGAGTAGCTCCTGTTTGATTTGAATCAAGCCAAGACCTATCATATGAATTATTCACATGCATTTTAACTGCACCAGCACAGATGCAACCTACAATAATCTATCACAGTGGCAACCTTATGTAAAGGAGTAACTGCACAAGTTGCAAGTTTTATTTTCCTATGACTCTTCATCCACAGCATTTTTATAAGCAAAGATAAGAAAGTGCTTCAAGCAACAAATTTTGAATCCATAGAACCATAACTAAGCAATGACTGAAAGAATGGAGCAGGTAATCTGTGATAAGAACCAAAATGTTCTTGTAGTGTAATAGCTCTTTTACCTTTTCTCAGTGCAGCAAAGAGATCAGAATTCTGATGAATTAAATCCAAAGGAAATGGATCAAGTGGCGAGGCACTTGGACTTTCAAATTCAAATTCTGCTTGGAACAAGCATGGCTTGGATATAGACTAGGAAAAAGTAGAATACCACGAAAGACACTTGCTAAGATATATTGTAACATAGGACATGGAATAATATCATGTAAATTCAAAGAATTTATCAAATAAATAGCTGATGCTCAGGTAAAGCAAAAAAAGGGAAGAACTATGCCTTTTTCAAGACATAATCGCATGAAAAGTACACAGTTAAATAGGCCATGATCAACTTAGTCTAGGATTAAGCTGATAGACACATACCATGGAATCAGACATGCAAGGAAATAAAGGAAGGCACTTTTCCAGGAAGAGCGTAGTCCCTGGCAAAAATTGTATTGCTTCTAAGAATTCAGTACCATTAGATAAACCAATACACTGCAGCATCATGGCCTAGATTTCTGTTCTTCCTTCTATTAAATCAGAAGAGCTGGAGCAATGCTGATGAATCCCCCGTAGTCAGTCAAAAAACAGTAAAAAGGAGATCTTTCATATCGTCATAGTAAATAATGTAAACAGATATATTAAATTTGTCACTAAGCTGATTAGAGAACCCGCTGTGAATAGCAAGAGATAAGAAGGAAGAGAGAAGAAATAGAGAGGAGAAGAGGAGAGAAAGAAAAAGATCGTAAAAACCAAAAAGGGGCTCTAGGTTTCTATATGTATCAGAAGCCCTACACCCATTGCGACATATTTATATTAAACATAAATTGTATATGACCATAATACCCTTATTATGTAAAAAGAAATAAAGCTAAAAAAATAAAACAAAAATCAATCTATAAAAGCAACATAACACTCCCCCTCAAGCTGGAGCATATAAGTCACCCATGCCCAGCTTGGAACAGCCAGCAACAAACACAGGACGAAATAGTGCTTTAGTGAACATATCAGCAAACTGATCTCTAGAGGCAACATAAGAAATAGCAATCAACTTCTGTTGTCAACTTCTATATGCTTAGTTCGCTCTTGAAAAACAGGATTCCCAACAATATAAATAGCTGCCTGATTATCACACATCATATCAATAGGTTGATTAATAGAAAATCCAAGCTCTTGGAGAAGAGACTTCAACCACAGCAATTCAGCCACAGTATGTGCCATAGCACGATATTCAGCCTCTACACTAGATCTAACTTCTCCAAGTAACCAAATTACCACCAAGAAAGGCGCAATACCTAGTTATAGACTGCCGATCACACGTTGAACCAGCCCAATCAGCATTAGAATAGCCAATTAGAGTGGAAGAATTGTTCGGTTTATAAATCAATTCCTTACCGGGAGAGCTTTTTAGGTAGCGAAGGATGCGACAAACAGCATCCCAATGAGCCTTCTTAGGCGATTCCATAAACTGACTCACCACCCAACAACAAAAGAAATATCAGGACGTGTAACAGTAAGATAAATTAGTTTCCCGACTAGACGTCGATATTGATGCTTGTCCTCAATATCATCTCCATTATCAACTCCAAACTTCTTATTTGGATCCATAGGAGTATCAATTGGCTTGGAAGCTAGTGTACCTATCTCAGACAAAAGATCAAGAACATACTTTCGCTGAGACAAATTAATGCCTTTTTTACTTATTAAAACTTTAATACCTAGAAAATATCTAAGAGCTCCCAAGTCTTTAATTTGAAAATGTTGCTGAAGAAAAGATTTAACCTTAGAAATGCCGGTCACATCACTGCCAGAAACAGTGATATCATCCACATATACAACAAGAATGACCACTCCTGACTCCTTCTTACAAACAAAAACAGAATGATCAGAATAACATTGGTGGAAACCACACTTGGATATCACTGAACTGAATTTCTCAAACCATGCTCTTGAAGACTGTTTCAACTCATAAATGGCCTTATGCAGTCGGCATACTTTATTACTATTCTCCCCCTAAGCAACATATCCAAGAGGTTGCTCCATATATACTTCTTTAGACAAATCACCATAAAGAAAAACATTCTTGACGTCCAATTGATATAATGACCAATCAAAATTCACAGCAAGAGAAATAATTACACGAACGTGCTACAGGGGAAAAGGTCTCAAAATAATCCACTCCATAAATTTGAGTAAAACCTTTAATGACAAGCCGAGCTTTAAGACATTCAACTGAGCCATCCGGATTGTACTTGATAGTGTATACCCAACGACACTTCACCACATCTTTTCCAAGAGGAAGATCAACCAAAGACCACATTTGGCAAAACACCAAAGCTTCCATTTCTTCATCCATAGCTCTCTTCCACTCAAGGTGGGACAAGGCTTCAGTGGTAGAAGTAGGAATTGTGTGTGTATGTAATGATAGAACAAAGGCATGTATTGGAGAAGGAAGATGTGAGAGAGACACATAACTCAATAGGGTAAGCAAAAGAGGATTTTTGTGTACAAAAACGAGTACCTTTACGAAGGGCAATCGGTAAATCGTTTGAACCAGGAGACAATGAGGGAGATTGAATGGAGGGCATGGAAGAGGTGGAGACTGGTAGTGCCGTGGACTATTTTCGCCGCTGATAAACCTGCAAGGGAGGAGGTGCAGGAGAAGGACTAACAAAATCTAAGGGTATGTGTTGTGGGATAGGAGGATCGACTACAATATTAGTTGAAAACTTTTTACCCTCAGCAAAATAATATGGTGTGCCCTCGAAAAAAGTAACATTAGCACTAACATATTGGGTACAAGTCGTAGGATTATAGCACCGATATTCCTTTTGAGTACGTGAATATCCAAAAAAAACACATTTAGTGGCACGAGGGGATAGTTTATCAGCGCTAGAGCGTAGGTTATGGACAATGGAAGGCATACGATTTATGAAGTAACAAGCAGTAAGAACAACATCACCTAAAAATGATTTTGGAACATGCATATGAAATAAGAGTAAACAAGCAACTTCTAAAAGGTAACGGTTCTTTCTCTCGGCCACACCATTTTGCTGAGGAGTATAAGCACAACTTGTTTGATATATAATGCCAAGAGTTGAACAAAATAAAGAAATTGATTTTTGTGAATATTCTAGAGCATTATCTGTTCGCAAAATTTTAAGGAATGTATTAAATTGATTAGTAAGCTCACGATGAAATAATTGAAAAACATTTAAAATTTCAGAACGGTCATGAAGCATGTAGAGCCATGTTAGACGAGAATAATCATCCACAAAAGTAACAAAATACTTAAAACCATTTTGACTAGCAATACGGGAAGGTCCCCAATTATCCGAATGGACAAGTTCAAGTAAAGTAGATGCATGGGAATCACTACAACTGAGAAAAGAACTATGATGATGTTTCCCAAATTCACAAGCTTCACTCTCAAGAATAGAAATTGATTTACACTCAGGAATTATTTGTTGTAACTTAAATAAAAATAAATGCCCTAAACGGAAATGCCATAATAGGGAAGTAACAGAATTAGCAGCTAAACCATTAGCGTCAATAGTGGAAACACTATCCAGATAGTAAAGTCCATTATGTTCATGCCCTCCACCAATCTTCTTCTTTGTCCGAAGGTCCCAAAAGATGCAATAAGAGGGATAAAATGTAACTGAACAACCAAAAAGCTTTAGTTAACTGACTAACAGATAACAAATTCAAAGAAAGTTGGGGAACATGTAAAACAAAGGACAAAGACAAGGAAGATGTAAGTGGAACAACTCCTGATCCAATGACTTGAGTAGAGGAACCATTAGCTAAAATAACTTCAAATGAAGGACTAAAGTTACAATGAGAAGAGAATAGGTCTTGTTTACCTGACATATGATTAAAAGCTCCTGAGTCAATGACCCAAGTGTGAGGAGACAAAGTAGAAAGAAAAGCCATGTTACCTGTATGTGAAAGATGAAAAATTGGAAACGTCTAGTTGTTGGACACGCTTGATAAGTTGTGACCATATCATCTTGAGTCGAGGATTCAGAAGAATTACCTCCAGTTGGAATAGATGGATTTGTGTTGCCAAAAGACGCATTCCTTCAGACATAACAACATTTGCAGTAACTAATCATTAAGCCCACTCAGGCTTGCCATGCTTGACCCAACAAGTGTCAACAATATGACCAGGTTTGTCGTAGTATATACACTGACGACTATCTCGATCAGAAATTTGTCCACTACGTCCACCACCACAGCCATGAACTCCCCCTACACCACAGCCTCTTGTAGAAAATCCATCGCGACCATGACCACCACTACTAGCCACAAATGCTGAATTGTCTTTAGATGATACAGGAGATGGAGGGACAATGCGCTAAATTCGACAAAATGCTTCATTCATAGAAGGAACTCTTTCTCAAGTAAGAAGTTAACTTTTCACAGGTTGCAAGTCAGCATTGCGCGTTGTGTCTTCAGTGTCTCAAGATTAGTAGTGATGGGCTGATAAAGATTGAGTCCTTCCCACATGCCTTTCAAAGCACTATAATACTCTCCAAGAGACTTTCCCCCTTACCCCCTTATTTAAAATTAAAGATCTTCTCATATAGTTCATAGACTCTTAGACATAATTTTTGTCTCGTGAATAACTCTCCTTAAGATCATCCCACACTCCCTTAGCAGTTTTGTGGAACATGACATTAGCAGTAATAGATGGTTCCATGCTATTCCATAACTATACCAAAAGTGTATCATTCTCTCTCATCTAATCACTATAATCTTTAGAGTTTTCAGAGGGGGGGTCTGAAGTAAGATAATTGAGTTTCCCCTTGGCATTAATATAGACTTTCACAGCTTGAGCCCATAACAAGTAATTGGAGGATTAATTTAATTTAATGGTGGTAATCTGAACATTGAGATTGTCTATGGGAGACTTAGTGTCACTCATGGAAGACTTAGGATCCATTTAAGAAGGCTGAAACTTCAGTGCAAAAAATAAGACAGCAATACCGACATATAATCAGGTGCAATTGGCTTCATAAATTAAACAAAGGGATGTTGAAATCTCATGAATATAGGCTGTTGTATAAAAGGAAATATCTGACCAGAAATCTTAATTCAATTAATCATATTCTCGATGGAAATCCAGCAATACCAATTAGCCATAATCGACGAAGTACTCTGATTCTTGAATCCATTGATCAGTAAGTGTTGTAACCCATAGTCACAAACAGAACCTGATGAATCTGATTTCTACTGAGCTTTATATAGCTTTAGGTGGTTGCGCACCAAAGAAGGAAAGGATTATTAGGGGACTCTCAAATCAGCAATTGGATCAAGGAATCAAGTAGTCAAAGCACTTTGATACCATGTCACTAAGCTGATTAAAAAACTCGCTATGAATAGCAAAAGAGAAGAAGGAAGAGAGAAGAAATAGAGAGGAGAAGAAGAGAAAAAGAAAAAGATCGTAAAAGCCAAAAAGGGACTCTAGGTTTCTGTGTCAGAAGCCCTACACCCATTGCGACATATTTATATTAAACATAAATTGTGTATGACCATAATACCCTTATTATGTAAAAAGAAATAAAGCTAAGAAAATAAAATAAAAATCAATCTATAAAAGCAACGTAACAAAATTGAAACTAAAAAGAAGAATCAAACATAAAAAGCAACTCAAAATGATCTCTTCACAGTAGAGCCACATTGCTCTTGAATAGTCACCCATAAAAAGTGACAGTGACACTATAATGAATTCCCATCTGAAAAGTGAGAATACTTGGACCAGAACATCTCAATGAGTTAACCTAAAAATACTAAACTTAGTCTACTATCCACAAAGCAAAAGACCAAGATTTGCTTTCCCCATTGCCATAACAAGCAATCTATAATAGACAGATGATACATAATTAAAACGAACCAATTTAGCCAATTCATAGAAGGAGAACTTCCTTAAGAATGACCAAAATGTCAACCTAGAACTGAATAAGTAACGGAGATGATTGTGAGACCTTGGCCTAACTCATCCGAGATATGGTCCACTTGGCTCATCCTATTCTAAGCCACACACTCATGTCCTTTGGGTGTAAGTGCAGCCCCAATAAGCAAAGGTCATTCATACGGCTGATAGTGTTCTCATGTGAGGACTAGCCCTCTGCACCAACCTACATGCTTGCTATTGGGAGCCATACCTTGCCCAAGTCTTCGACCCTCGTCAAATCAGGGAATTATGATACACAAAAAAAGAGAGGATACTAAGCAACCTATACTTCCTAATGGCAAGTATGAGAATGAAAGAATTTATCCAAAACTACAACCAGCATCTGCGGTCAAACAGCTGAATGTGAGTTAAAACATTACATTACCTTGCTGTGATCACAAGTCGTCCATCACCAGTAAGCAAGTAAAGGATTTGCACAATTGAACGAGAGGTGCAGTGGCAAAAGATGCATGTCAAGCAGCAACATGTTGAAAGAAATGAGAGATTAACCTGTCTTGACTTTTTCAAAGAAGTAAAACCACTAATTGGCACCTAGCAACATTTTTAAACGAGTCAGACCTCACTACAGCCCTCCAGTGACATATCTTACTGTCTAATTATAAGAAAATTTCTTTCATATGGAGACCTAAAATCAGATCTAAGCATTAATCAGGCGTGTGATTCTTAGGTTCACAACCAGTATATTTACAGGGTGAGCTTCTGATACAATATACTTCATCGCAAGAGTTTCCAAGACATCAAGAAAATTCCTGCTATATCTAAAGATACCCTAGATCAATTTATGTGATTATATTTTATGGCTAAGAGCAATTTTTTAAAAGGAAACAGATCAAAAGAACCTGCCTGATGTCTGTTTCCCATTCAAATGAGGTCAGAAGTTAAGTTCCAAATGGTAGCATTACCGAAGACAATAAAGATCTAAGAAATTTGTAAAAGTAAAATGTAAAGTTTACAATATGATCTCGAACATATACAAAGTGATATGCACTTATCTAACTTATGATTGGTTACACAATGAACTTATTATGATTTACTAATCTATCAGTATTTACGAGTAACTATGTTAAACAAAACAATTAGTGTGTAGAATCTCTTTGTATTTGTATCCAAATTTTGAAAGTAAAGAACAACTTAAGAATTGGCCCAACCAAATCAAAGTGAATTGGCCACTTCATGACTGGCTTAGTACCTCTTCTGCTCCTACAAGTAAACCAGAGCAGACATTGAAAGAGTTCTCAGAAGAACAAGTCAATCTAGACCGAGTTTTTAAACACTAGTAGAGAGAAAAATTAAATCTGTCATCAATAACAGTTTGACTAATCTCATGAAGTGACCATATGATGTATTGTAAAAGCCTCAGAGACAACATTACACAATTTTCTAGACACATACATAATCATTAACATTAAAATTTGAAGGAATAGATCATGATTTCAGAAGAAATTTCAAAATAGTAATGGTGATGTTCCTACGTAGAAACCAGCTAAACTTAAATGTAGTCAAAACCCATATCATTCAACAACTATACAGTGAAAATCCACTTACTGCCAACCAAGATGGAGATAAATACTAAATTCTATAGTTTCCTGCAGAAAACTTTAGTATTTCCATCCTTCACCAGGATTACTGCTGTCTGAATTGACTTTTAAATTTTGCTTAATCTAAATCTTGTAGCCCATTCACTTTGACCTTTTTTCATCAACAATTTCTGAAATTTTCATAACACTCAAGTGTTGACACATAGATCCCGTATAGTTTTTGCATAATTTTCTGAAATTTTGAATAATATTTTAAATTTTGGCAGAAAATAAAAAAAGTGTTTAAACGCCAACAAACATGCCCTATATCTCAAATTAGTAAAATATTAATGTCACCATTAAATTGTAGCCAAGAATATCACCATAAGAAGCTTCAAACTAGACAATTTCAAATCTCATAGATCTTTGGAAAATATTAAAACTTATTGCCATTTACATCATGAAGAAAGTAAGTTCAAACAAAACTCTTATGAATAAATCTTCAAGCATTCTACAAAAATTATCATTTTAGATATTTCTTTTGATTAGTAAAAACGTATATTAGAGGACCTCAATGGGGTGCCCCCCATTTATAAACAAACTATAACAGATCTAAGCAACTCAGAAATCTGACCAGCTAAAGGGCACCACCACAATCCAGAAAAAGTAACGTGGTAAACCATCCATCAAAAAACACAAATGGAAGCAGGGTTGACAAACTGAAGAGCTCCTCCAATGTTTAGGACAATTTAACCTCCAACAAAAGCT
This sequence comes from Corymbia maculata, assembly GCA_014182735.1. NCBI lineage: Eukaryota > Viridiplantae > Streptophyta > Magnoliopsida > Myrtales > Myrtaceae > Corymbia > Corymbia maculata. The sequence goes on along the minus strand of CM024690.1, from coordinate 8,074,787 downwards.
AAGTTCCTCTTTAACAGAACCTGCCACAGCCCAACTGAGCAAGAAAAATGCATTCCAAGACCGTCAAACCCTGCACAATGAAAAAGAAGATGAGAAAACAGATTCTTTGATATGCTTACAGAGAAAACATCTATTGGCTAAAACCATCCTTTTTCTCTTCAAATCCTTCTGTAGTTAGAATTTTCTCCAAACACTCTCCCACAGCAGAAAGCTTGCTCTTACCTGTGCTTTAGTATTCCAGGAAGTATTCCAAAGAGAAGGGAGTTCCCTACTTTTGTTGTATTCCAGCAGTTTTATATGCCGATTTGACAGTTACAATCCCATCGTTGCGGGATATAGTGAAACCATAACACAGCATCCTCTTCTCCATCAACACCCTGGAAAGCATAAAGTGTGCCAAAGATCATGTTCAATTTCCCCATATTTCCACAGATCATGATAGCACCACACCATCCCTCTGTTTTTCCCTTCACAAAAATGAGGCCGCTAGAGAATGATCTCCACAACATTTGGCAGATTGCTACCATATTACTGTCTAGACACAGTAGGTCCTAGCCACCATTTGGATTAATCTAGATCATTTTAGTAAACAGAAGATTGTTAAATATAAGTCCAATAATACAAGATTGAGTGGCTAAGTTTTTCCATGCAAGCAATTACCTCCCAAGTTACAAAACCGTGTTGCTTGTTGTATTTGGAAAAAAGATCCTTCATTGCGACCTAACAATTAAGTATTTAAGTAAAAAGCCATGCCTTCATCTAACGATTTAAGCTTTAAGAACAATTGACAATTGTCTCGCACAATTTCACATGGTATCAGAGTAAAAGGATTTGAGTTCAAGTTTTTCAAGGTTCCCTCTTTGTGGCCTCTCCAATTACTTCAGTTTTAGACCAAAGCCCAACCTATGCAAGAGGAGGAGTGCTAAAGTATTTAAATATTAAGCTACAAATTTATCTAATAGCTTAAACTTTTAGCACAAGTGACAATAGTCCCACACAATTTCATTAGTGTGATTGAAGCTTCATTAACAGTCTTATGACCAATCAGCAAAACTGAATGGTAAAGTATAATCTCTTTTGAAGATTGATGAATCAAATAAACTCTTAGATAAAATCCAGGGATTTTCTTTTAAATTACATAACAACAATCAACAAAAGATAAGTATATTAAAACTGGACAAACCATCCACTAGTATCACCCTTGGGGTAATATAACTTGCAAAACCTGTTTTTATAGATTTACTTAGATTTTGCAACCACACAGCTGCACTTATTCTCATTTGGATCCCAACCTACATATTGGTCTTCTTGAGCAGCAATTGCATCACACGCTAGATAAATTGAACTCAAACAGACCAATAAAAGGAAGTAAACGCGGGAGGTGACAACTTTTCAGGCTGATAGGTAATGTGAACCTTTGTAATCTTCTATAAGAAAGGATATGTGGGAAAGAGAAAAAAAAGTTTGAATTAACTCAGTCAAGATTTAGATCCAGTCTAAATTGATTTTAATGCTCAATTTTTTCACTCACAGGCTGTTATGTTTCTTCAAAGCAGCAGCCTATATTTTCTTTCCACTATCATCAATTTTGCATCTTCATATAATATCATTGGAATACTCTAATTATTTTGCACATAAACTTATCATGATTCACGGGTAACATAAAAGTTAGAACTTAATGCTTTATCAGCAGGCTCTAGAGCAGACCAAAACCAAATGGCACATGACACTAGCTTTTGAATCTAAGACAAATAACTATTATTCTGATTTACATACCAATAAAACTCAAAAGGACACAGTCAAATGCTTTAATCACCAGTAATCCTCACAAGAGCATTGCCCTTCCTTGAAGCAATGAAACCTGCGGGTGTCCCTAACAGTGATTTCCCTTTTTGTAATCTTAGAGATATGTTTGATTGCATTATGGCAATCCCCACATATTCTAAGATTTTTCACCACAAGTATTGGCTCCCCATCCTTGGTCGAAATCAACCCAAATGCAACTGCTAGCTTCTCACTGTGATGTCTTAATCTCATTTCCATCTCTTTTTCCTCCATTCCATCCTCCTTTAATGAAACCTGATTAATATCTGGTACATAACCAACCTTCCTAATCTTCAATAGCATCTCATCCAAGTAATCACGAATCTCCTTAATCATTGGGTGCGAACTATCTTCTGCAACAAAGACATGGGTTCTTCGATTTAGCTCGACCCAGCTGCAACCTGGATTCTTTTTAACACCTCTATCTCGCATTAGCCTTCTTACTGCTACCATATCTTCCAGTCTGCCAGCACTAGCAAGCATATTTGAAAGGACAACATATGGAGCAGCATTTGCAGGTTCATGCTGCAAAAACTGATAGGCTGCCTTAATAGCTATCTCCATGTTTCCATGCTTCCTACATGCCCCAAGCAATGAGGCCCAGCCAATGGAGCCAGGACTGAATGGCATTGTCTCAATGAGCTTCTCAGCTTCACTTATTTTTCCTGCCCGACCTAGTAAATCAATCATGCAGGAGTAATGTTCTGCCTCTGGTTCAAGCCCAAACTTCTCCTTCATCATGTTGAAATATGTTTGACCCTTGTGAACTTTCCCAGTATGTGCACATGCAGAGAGTACAGAGATGAAAGTTATACTGGTAGGAGGGATATCATTGTCCAGCATCGCTTGAAAGAGAGAAAGAGATTCCTCTCCTAATCCATGCTGAGCATAACCAGCAATCATTGAGTTAAGTGAGACAGTATTATGTTCTGGCATCCTATTAAATAAACTCCTGGCATCCCCCAGATTCCCACATTTTGAATACATTGCAACTAAAGCATTATCAACAGAGATCCAATTTGAGGGAATCTCTGATTTGATTACCAAACCATGCATTTGTTTCCCCCGAGAAGGAGATGAGAGATTGGAGCAGGCACTGATTGCACATACAAAGCTACAATCATCCGGTCTGTACCCAACTCTTTGCATACTGCGGAAACAATCTAGAGCCTCCTCTGAGAATTCCTCGTTTTGTGAATACCCTGAAATCATAGTGTTCCACAGAACCAAATCTGGCTCCTCAATCTCTTGAAATACTTTCACGCAATCCGACATGGCACCCTTGCACTTAGCATACAAGTCAATCAAGCCACTCCCAACATGTGAATTCTGGTGGAACCCTGTTTTTATGAGCTTAGCATGAAACTGGAGCCCGCCTACCAAATCGCTCACACAGGTAAATGCAGTGAGAACACTTGCCAAAGTATACATATCTACATACATGCCCTGCCTAATCATTTCTTGGAACAGCTCCAGTGCCCGTAGCCCTTCGCGGTGCTGTCCATAAGCAACTATCATTGAATTCCAAGAAACCTCATCTCTAGCCTCTCCCATCTCATTGAACATCCTCTTTGCTTCATTCAAATAACCATTCTTACTGTAGTACGTTAGAAGTGCATTGCTTGGAGAAACGTAAGAATCAAGACCACTGGAAACCGCAAAAGAATGCAACTGCCTCATCAAAGAAACATCATCACCACAAGCCGTGACCACGGCAGACAATGTGAAGCCATCCATGTGAAGCCCCATCTCCCTCATTCCCGAAAACAAGGAGAATGCTGGTCCCATCTCGCCTCGATCAGCAAAAGCAGAAAGCATAGTGTTGTAAGAAACGAGATCCGGCATGGGAATTTGATCGAACAGCTGGCGGGCGACCATCATCTGAGATTCCTTGGCATAGGCGGCGATGATGGCGTTGAAGGAGAACACGTTCGGGTCCTGAGTCAGGTCGAAGGCGCGGCGAGCGGCCAAAAGACGGCGGCATTTGGAGTAGAGGAGGATGAAGTGGTTGGAGAGGTAAGTGGAGGAAGGGACGATGGACTTGATGTACAGCGCGTGGAGGGATTTGCCTGTCAAGAAGTCTCTCTCAGCTATGCAATGTTTCAGGAGGTGGCGAAAGTTGTGGAGGTTCCATGAGAGTTGGTTCATCTAACACCAAGCAGTGCTGATCAAGAAAAGCGCATAAATCAAACAGGGCAGATGCAAAAACCCCTCCTTTATTCGTCTTGCGCATGTATTTGGGGATGCTGACGATTACCCAAGAACCTAAGCGGCGATGTTAGAAAGCATGAATTGGATCGAACACGATCTGTTTACGCAGTTTCTGAAGAATGTCTTTGAATTGCAGCTTCAGAACGCGAAGAACCCCCTGAAGAAAGTTAAAAGCCCAGCAATTGCGCTTGTATATAGCAGTCGGTCGATGTTGGGTTGACTGGACTTCCACCCGCCAAAACCTTAAAAAGAAAAAATGAAACAAATAAGTGAAAATTCATATAATTTCGTCCATGAATTTTAATTTGTTTGATATGGTTCATGGACTTTAACCCAATATATAATGTCATCCTTAAACTTTTAATTTGTTTGATATGGTCCCTGACATTTTGCATATATTCAATTTAGTACTTGAATTAGGAGTGTGTAAAATGAAACACCCGAACTAAATTGGATTAGCCGGTTCGATTTAATTCTTGGGAGTGTCAATCCATTTCCCCGTTCTTAAAATGGAAAACGTGTCCAAAAGTCTGATTCCCGGTTACAAGAGCAAACTAGATCGAATCAATTACGCATGCATTTCTTTTTTATTTCTTCAAAAAATTAGTAAAATATGAATTAAATAACATGTTATAGCACAATAACTCTTTATTTATCATCGCTTCCATCAATATTTTAAAATTTATCGTTCTCTTTTATTGTGCACGGCCACTCTTTATAGGTAAAAAAAAAAAAGTAATCAATTATATTGGACCGAACCGAACTGAACCGACAGTCTAATTTAGCTCCTAATCCTATGATCAAATAGTCTGATCCCCCGTCCCCAAAATTGGGAATCGGGAACCCAATCACTCCTAACTTGAATTGTATGAAAATGCTCAATATCATTTATGGACTTAAATTAATTGAATGATAATATTGTATATTTTTATATAGTATAAGAACTAGTTTGAACTTTTACTAAAAGTTCATAGATCGCAATGAACAAAGAGCACATGTATTGTGTGTATAAGAAAAATGATCATTGATCTATGGGAGGAAAAAAAAGTGATGCAAAGGGAATTCCTTCTTTTAATTTTAACATTTATCAGTGAGGTTATTTATACAGTTAAAATATTTGAAGTTTAGTGAAGTACACTGAATTAAAATAGAATTTATGAATTCACATAGTCCATAAATTGAATATGTACAAAATAACTAATTGAAGATACTTCATAGAAAAAAAATTAAGACCTTTGAAAGTAAGGAAAGCGGCAAACGCCATTGCTGTCTAAGCGTACACTTTATTGGTTTTTGGTTTATATAATGACATATATGACTAGTAGGACAATTTTTTTAGTTTTTTTGTCTACTAGGGAGGCTAGTTTAATACGGTGAATTAAGGTTCGCATAGTATTTAGCCGTTATGTAAGTATTGGAGTTTCGTACTGATTGTGTTAATATAATCTAATGATAATTATTAAATCGGTCATAAATCTACTATACAAATACCAATTTAATTCTAAATTTTTTAAATTTTATCAACACACACCTAGGCCTTTGTGCAAATTTTTAATATAATTCCTCTGACCAATTGTCACCAAAAATTGCTAATGGAGTGTCCGGTTATAACTGGCCATCCTATATAACATGTTAATGTGAATAACTTTACTTGAAACTACGTTATATGTGAATCGCCACGTCAAAGATTTCTATCAGCAATTAGCCCAAAGGATTACATTGAAATTTCATGTAAAAATTAAAACTATATTAACAAAAGGTGAAAAGTTTAGAACTAAATTAGTATCTATATAATTGTATTAAAAATGAAGTTGGACGAGTGATTTTAAAGACATTTATCTTACTTGCAATAGTGTGTGCATTTTTTGCAAATAGATAAATTTGGAAATGAGACTTAATATTTTGGCCATCTTTTAATTGACTACTCAAGATTTTTCTTTAGTGTTCAATGTTTATGAAAAAGCCCCAATCAAATTTGTAGCTCAACTAACCAACACCTTTGATATTATTTAGCAGATAATAATTTCTATGTGCTTATTAAGGATTTGTACCCCTTGGATTTTACTAACTAATTAGAATTGCCTCTCAAGACTTAAAGTTGCTTGAAAATGTATGACTACATATATTATTTGATCGTTTGAATAGGAGCCAAGAAGACCTTATGTCCTAGATTCTGTTCTATCTCTTTTCTTGCCTACCTCCTTCTCGAGATTTGAAAAAGACCAGAAACAAATCGGCCTCTCACCTCTCCCTTTCAGGAGAAGCAAATAACTTCTGATCTTGACTCCGACTTAACTACAATCAAACTTATTCAATCTAATTGGAAGATTGCTATTCAATGAGCGCTCACAAGACATGAGAGATTCTTTTCATTCAACTTCTCGAGAATGAAACTATCCAAATTTTATAATTTTATGAAAATATACTAAATCATGAAAAGATTCCATCTAATCTATTAAAACTTTCTACATCTTGTTTGGGTATAAGCTTAAACATGTTTTTTTCTAGATGATTATTTCTATTTCTAGATAATTTTCTCATTCTTAAGCAAGCTCCCGAGAGGGTTTAGTTGATCCATGATTTATGTTTTATCGTTTCATCTTTTGTTTCTCTGCAGCTTTAATATCTCCTTATCAATGTAGTTTAAAAAAAAAAGTCACATTCCTCTATATCTCATATGGGTTTTATAATAATTGGAATTAGCTCGATAATCGATGGAAGACTCAAAAATTGCCATTGAATGCGCTTTCGAGGGGGAATGCCCCTGGGCCCCTTTATCTGTGTAAATGGGGCTGCGAAATCAGCAGCCAAAATTTGTATGTGGCCCGACGAGTAATATTTTAATGCCTGAACTTGTTTTAGGTGGCAAATGATACTAAAAATAGAAAATGAAATGAAGCAAACATTGAAAAAAAAAGGAAAAATAAATTAAAATAAATTTTAAACCTTAACTTATCGAAAGGTCTCGGGAAAATCTAAAAATATTTATCTCATAATTGCACTAATGTCACGATTATAATATATATAGAAATTAAAGTTCTTGGACTTGCACCATTGGGAGAGCAGAGAGAGTGGAAAAAGTGTGCATGTGAGCTTCACTTCACCTACTCCCACTTGATATCTTATTGTTATCAATATAAAACGATATTTTATTATTACGTTTTCTAAAATATTTCAAACACAATTTTCTTTTCTTGTTAATTTTTGTCACATGAATTTGCAGAATGTATGAATGCAACCCTATTTTCGTTATTTTTTAATTCTATTATATTGATTATCATTTCATTGACCAAAAGTGATTTTCTTATATTTCTTTTGCTGGTTCAATATGTGCGCAAATATCTGTTCATGAGTTTTACGTCAATGTAACCGCTTTGCATCTTGGTCATGGATAATTACCCGAATAGTCTCTAAATATTATAAATTTTCATATAATGTTATTTTTTGTGAGGTATTTTGCTTTTCTCATCTTAAATGTGTTCGAAAAACTTCTTATATATTTCAAATTGAATAAAACATTATGTGTGAACTAATATTTGTATCTGAATAGATAAACGAAATAATATTCTCCACAAATTTAAATTCATCTGCAGACAATGTTAAGAATATATGTCTGTGTCAGAGGAGAGAGTCCTTAATTTGCAAATGGAGAACAATATACAAAGTGGAAAGTGTTGAAGTTAGAAGGACATTTGAATTTTGGTGAACAAGCTAGGGATGCAAGATCGTTAAGGTATTTGGACGGACCAAGTAGGTGAACGACTTGGATAATAAGAGAGCATCAGTATACTTGGATGAATAGAATGTGATTTAATAAAATGATTAAGTCTAGATGGATCATGTTATGGATGAAGTTCACTCTACAGACATAGTGGACGATGCTCCATATACTTAGAAAGAAAGACCTAACTCTAAATCGATTTGGTTCAAATTTAAACTTGTGTTTTGGAGTCAATTTCAAATTTTAGAATCCACGGAGAAATGTTGTGGAGAAGTCAATTAGAGTTTGTCATTTTTGGCTAAGTAGGGGAAATGTCAAATTAATTCGTAGAGGCAACTTGACATATGTCGAGCATAATTCATTAACTAGCTCCAAATGAACTTTTTGAGCTATGTGTACCTTTGCCATGACTACTATGATGTGTTTAAGGTCTTGAACATGGTGAAAGCTTGGAGGGCTAAACTTAAATGCATTAAAATGGAGATAAAGTAAATCAAAATTGTCATGACTTTTGTACATGCTCACTTAAATGCTTTAACTTTATTTTTATTCACTTAAGTGCCATCAGCAATTTGTCTCACTAGAAATTTCAATGTGCACTCGGTTATCCTACGTGACTTCAATGACACTGATATGAACAATTATTTAATAATTATTTATTGATTTTTTTTATTTGCTTTTTTCAATGCCGGCAAGGGTTACCAACGATCCTCACTAGTTGCGAAGGCCTTGCCCTCGGCCAGTGTGGTGACAAAGGCCTTGGGTGAGGCCACTTACAACCGATAAGGGTGGTTGATGACCCTTGCCAATACTAAAAAAAAAAAAGGAAAAAAATTTCAAAAAACAAATAATAAAAGCATTAAAAAGATTCATGTTGGAAGGAAAATGAATTAAAAATTCTATGTAGGATGATTTCTCAAAAATGATATTTAAATGAACAATTTTACTTCAATATGACACTTAATAAACGAAAAAAATAATAATTATGGCATTCAAATAAATGCTGTACAAAAATTATAGCATTCTCGTTGTATTTGTCCCCATCAATATGAGAGTTGAAGGCCAAGGAGATCAAAACCTTCTCAAATTTGTTATCACCTTTTGTGCTAATTTATGGGAAAAACTATATCAAGATGAATTTTACATACAATATGACCCTTAAATGAATATATAATTTAGCCTCATATGATGTACACAATTTTTTTTGTTATCATATATAATTAATAGTTCCAGTATAGAAAATACACCTTTACTTTTGTTGCAAACTCTGATGCGGTCTTTAAAACAGATCTCGAAAGTACTAATCTAAATGTACCTAATCTCTGAGCTCGACCAATCAATGAAACATTTCGGGGTAAGCATTAGCTCAATAAATGTCACCAGTGGACCCAAGAGAGCAGAAGCATAAACATGTCATTGTCAACAACGAAAACCAACACATCATGTTAATTGTGCATATTATATAATTGACTATAATCATGTGATGGCATGAGCTGGCATTCAGTTTAACATTCAAATGCACATAATGAACATACTAATTTCTTGATGTGCAAATGCTAACCCATCGATATACACAAGTGAGTATCCATTCCCATCACCAGTCAATACCCATCTTGAATAATGGGGCACTACAATCATTAACTTATTGGTGACGAAATTATAAAGAAAAAATTTACCATGTATTGAATCATTCATCACGAGTGTCTATGTATTAATGATAATAGATATACCAAAGTACAATTGTATAATGATGGCAATCTCATACTCACTCAACCAATTTTCTTTACTTTCTAGATCTCAAACCTTAAGTCCTACGTTTGGTCATTTGGATGTCAACCGTTTAATAATTGTAATAATAAAATCGGATATATTTATATCATATGATGTTTCTTATTTGATATAAACGAGATATTAATATAAATAAACCGTAAATTTTACAAACGGAGATGATAAAAATCTCTCATGACATTCTTGTTTACTTTTTTATTCTTTATTTTATTTTACTCTCTTTTTAAATTAATTTCTTCTTTATTTCTTTATTCCTCTTCCATCATTCTCTAATCAAATTTTATTAAATAGAAAATTGTAGTAACACATCTAATATATCTAATATATTAAAAAAATTAAAATGTGTGGTACATATATTTTATATTAAATTTATATTATAAGATAGAATTAATGTCGAATATACAAATAAAAATAAAATTAAATAAAAAATTGTTATTTTTTGTTATTTTGAATTTCTTATATTAGAATTCAAGTATTAATTTTATCGAAATATAATTTTAGATTTATTAATTTAAGAATTTTTTTTGAAAAAAATAATTTTCTTGTTATAAAATTAAAAATCATATCCACATTTATCACATCTCCCTCATGAAATAATTTCATCCGGTCTATATCTTTTTTATATTCAATTTTATCATGTCTTGAGTATGCATCAAACGTAAAATAAAATAAAAATTTTATACTAACCACCTAACGCAACCTAATATCACATAAAGAGCAACTCAGGTCATACCGGGTTTCACAAGCCATCTCATTCAAATGCCATCTCACTTCCGGGAAGACCTGTCTTAAATGGTAAGATATCTATATTTATTTTCCAGGGTGTCATGTACCTACTCGACTTGTCGATGTGCCCGGGACGTGTATTCAATTTCAAGTAAAGTCCATCTAAAACAGGCGAAAGGAATCAAGAAATCTCCTCCCGTTTCAAAGTGGGGTCCACTTGCTGACATACGTCGAGCAATGTTTGGTGGGAACCATCTAATCACAAATTATTTAATCCCGGCCCCTTTAGTGGAGCGGCAGATTTTGACCAATTCAAATGTCCGGTCTCCATTGACATGACCACCTTCGAAAACCAGCTCCAAACAGCAATTCCTTGAAAAACTTAATATAAAAAAGTCTAAATAGAAGAAAATGAAATTAATAAAGAATTAATTTCACAAAAAACTCTAAACTATATCTATTATAACATAAATATTTCAAATATAAATTTGTATCAAAAACCCTTTTTTGTTATAAAAAAACCCTAAATTTATATTTGATGGAATTGAAATAAACGATATATATAAAAGTACACTGTCAAAATGGGTGTACAGATAACCCATTTATAACTCATTTGGATTTCATTTATGACCATTTAATATTTAAATTTTGCGATACAAAAAATGCTGGAAGTATTTGTATCATAAAATTAAGTCATTTTTTGGTGACAAAAAAATCGAGACATTTGAGTCACAATAAATATAATTTAGGATTTTTTTAATGATTTTTGCCTTTAGTAAAACTTACCGAATACAAAAAAAAAAATTAATTAACTTAATGGTTAAGGAACAAATATAATTGGCTCGTCCTTCCTGAGGAAAACTGCACTATAAAAGAATCTGAATGTTGGGTCCACCTGGGAAAAGGACCAAATTGGCCTTGACGTGTATATGCATTGATCAATGCAAAAAGGGAAGGGAAATTTTTATTTATTTGCATCGAATCTTGGAAAAAGGAGAAAGAAATTTTTTTTTCTTATTCATTTCTGTCTATGATATCTTTGTGAGAGTATGGCGGTAATTTTGTGGCCTCGAATATGTTCCATCTCTAGGCAACGGCAAAAAAAATGGGGTGGTCCCCTCTCCGCATTTGATAGCGATCGTTCACGCTTTTTTATTTGTTTTCTTGTTTTTGTTTTCCCTTCTTTTCAATGATAATTTCCCCCTCGTGAAGGGTTTAGCAGTTCTGCTGCAGCAGATGTCTGGTTTACCTGCACATTAGACGACCTTTTTATTTTCGAAAATTTTCTTTTCGTGCCGAACGCTGAACTTTAATTTGCTGTTCCTGACGTTGATGTCTTTGACATTCAAGGTTCTTCCTTTTCTTTTTTTTTAAGCTCAAGAAAGGAAATTAAAATCTGGGAATTTGTTCTTTTGGGTGGTAACTGAAGCCTTCACATTAATGGGGGGTTGTTGTCTCTTTGCTCGTGTTTTCTGGGTTCTGCGTATCTCTGCAGTGAAGGAGCTAGGACTGTACTACAAGGGTAACTCGAAATCTTTGAATCTGAATCGAGATTTGTTGGGCACAGCCACATCTCAGGCTCAGACAGGAGGAGAGATATTGCTGCTGCTTTGGAGAGAGATGGGTGCATGATTAATGCTTTTGGGGGAGTTTTGTCTAATTAATGCTTCATTAATGTATTGATTTTTTGCCTTGGAGAGTTGAGTACTGTTGATGCCTAGTGCTTTTATTTTGCAGGCACAGGTCATGTGAATCTAGTTTAATTACAATCAAGGTATGGTTTCTGAGCCTGTTGTTCCTTTTTGGATGTTGGATCTGTTTCCTGGAAGTTTTACAGTTCTTAGCTGTTTAGATCTGGGTTATTCGATTCGGTTTATGTTTTCTTCTGGAGGTCTAGCAGTGTGCAGTGTGGGTCATGTTGAAAAGTTTATCTTGACATTGATTTTAACACATGGGATATCCAGAGAAAATGAAGTAGATGCTCTTCTTCAGTTGTGGTTTAGGATTCTTTTGTTTCTCGCCACGCTATCGATTTTGTTAGGCTCCTGATAGTCTGAAGATATCCCAATTTTGGTTGCTAGAGCCTTGATTGGATCATATTATCTGCAGCACTGTAGGGAGCTTAAGGAAATAGAGTTGATTTGCGTCGTATAAATGCCACGATCATGCATTTGATTCTCCTTCCAGTCTAGATATAAGGGTCATTTTAGGATTAAATCCATGGAGGAACTTGGATAGCCTTGATGACGCTGCAAAATTGTTAGGAAGATGGATTTAAAGCAGTTTAATATCATCAAGTGCTTAATCTGTAACCTGCCATTCGCCTTCCTACTGTGCTTCTGTAGATCTTGGCTCACCAGATGTGGATATGATTATTCCCTGTCTTAAGGATCAGCCCTCTTATTTCCTCTAGACATGTAATTCTTAGTCTGGTGAGAGCGTATTGCTTTGTCTTTTGGTTGGGTATCATCTTCTGGCGACCCAATGTTCTATCCACAATGAGAGGCATGTGAAATCAGACGTTTGGGGCCTGATCTCTTTGTGGTGCTTTGTGATTTTTCAGCAGTCTTTCTAGCTTCGATGAAGTAGAAGTGCTTGGTAAACATGTTTCTCACATCCGATCCGTAGGTTTCAAACTGAATGTGTTTAGCTTCCTGTTCTTTAGCTGGTGAAACCAGATAGTGCTGGTGAATTTCCAATTGTGCATATGGTAACCATCATAAATATACAGTTACTTTTGGAATTTGGGACTTTCATGGTCACTCTGTTGTCGAATTTGCATTGATATGTGTTGTATGATTGCTACGTTCCACAATAACTTAATCACTCCCTTTTGACCACTGTCAAGAGGCTAATTTGCTGCATCTCATGTGAATTTTGGTTGAGGCTAGAACTGCATAACTCAGGTCTACCAGTTTTTCACAACTGGGATAGAAAGCAGGGCATAGGTAGAATTTGGATTTCGAATGTAAAGTAGTAGTACAAGATGATGGTCGGAGCGTGAAGGAATAGATGATATTGTCATCGTGAATTTGTCACCTGGTGCACCGAGCAACACTTCATTGATTTTTAACAGATGCATCCCATGGCTTTTTTCATCACTGCGAGGAGGGTCTATATCTGTCTAGATTTAGAAGACAATGTTGGGTTTTGCGTGGTTTTAGTCGATCTTGGCAGAGGAGAGATAGTGAGTGATTTCAAGCTCAGTAAGGCACCTTCTCTACCCAACAATGGTTGAGCAAAAAGCAAGTATTACTTAAACAGAATTTCTGATCCAGCATGTAGCAGGAGTCCAATGTTAGAAGGAAGACCCTATGCATATACATTTCTTAACGTTTTCGACTTCTTCACAGGAAATAAAAATTTGCAATTCTTCTGGCCATGGGTTTTGTGGAAAGACCCCCTCAGAACGGGTGCCACAAGCTAGGAACAGGTGCGTGCTTTTTCTCGATGCAGGGCCTTTTCCTTCCCTGTTCTTTCTAGTCTTCATTTCAACAACTTTAGCTTTTGAAGTATGACTGATGTGGATGTGCTTGGATTCTATTCGTCCAAGCAAGTAGCGTTACGTTCGAGTCTAGTTCCAAGAAACCTCCTCGTTTCGGTTCCTGGACGGCGACTTCGACGGTGATGATACTCTTTGCCTTCTTTTTCAACAGGAATCGTTCCGCGTCACGCCTTCGACGAAGTTTCTTCAAAAGAAAGCGACATCGAAAGGGGGGAGCAGAGACATGGCCCCACGCGTTTGTTTTGCTGGTGGGAAGAATATTATTATGGTTTACGCCGTTGACGGCACAAAACCCTTCACCCGACACCAGGGGAGAGAGATTAAGCTAAGTCCCCCCAACCCCAAGTGCATCATGGTCAAGCCCTACCATCATTCCTAAGATCCATGTTCTGCGACACTCTCAAGCAACTGTTCTACAGACCATGTCATTCTCTCATCTGCCGGCGGGATTCATTATTCCAACTAGGATCAAGAAGTGGTTTTTAAGTTTGAACTAGAGGACTTCAAGGGGGGAAGAAATGAGCAGCAGGTAGTGCAAAAAAGCTTTGAGAAGTTGCAGCAAGGGAAGAGGAGATTTTGATATAACAGGCTTTCTCTTATCACACATACACATAAAAACATGGACAAGGGAAATCTGAAGAATGGCTCTTGAAGCCAAGCCCCCACATGGGTTTTGATGAGGCACTAGAACAAGCAAGCAAAGCAAGCAATTTTTTTCCCTTTTTTTTCTGCATTTCTGATTCTCTCTTACTCTCCCTTCTCACTCTGTACATTCTTGCTATGCATCTTGACCACAGTGAAAACCATGTGGTGGATTTACTTGGTTGGGGGGTATGGTACAAAAAAATTTTCGGCCATCTACTTTTGATCCATATCATTTCATTTCGAAGATTTCCGCACAACTACACTAACAAGAAAAACCTACTCCTATCTTCTCAAATTTGCATTACCCTAATCCTAAACAGTCGTCCCTACGATATCCTGGGTTCTTCTTGCTTGCTCTGGCAAAATATTTTAATCTTCTGTGCCAGCCACTTCAGAGCACAATCCCCACCAATGCCTTGCCTTGCCCATTCCCCTTATCCAGTCCTTGCCATCCTCCTCTCCTTGGAGTTGCAGGAAACATCACAATCGCAATAAACAAAAGGCACAAACAGATACTTCAACCTTCAAACCCTCTTCTTCTTTACCTCTCATCACTCAACTCCAACACGACCCACCCACCAAGATGCTTTCTTTTCATCAGCCAAGGGACTTCGACCGACCCACCCATCTTCTCAAGGGTCCCCAAATCTTCAACCAAAATAAGAAACACTTCCTCTCCTTCCTCAAGTCCCGTGGGCTCCTTTCGAACCGACAAAGGGCGATTGAACGCTGTCTGCCTCGGAATCGCTCCCGGAAGAACTCCTAGAATCTGACCCTGCAAGATAAAGAGAAAACTCGTTTCAATTGCAGACCAAAATGGGGAACGTATTGGCACCTAAACGTTGAAGAGACAAGGGGCAAAAAGACCAAATCTTTACCACTAGATGAAGATGAATCACTGCTTGAGCTTGAACTACTAGAGGTATTAGATCTCGCATCCCGCTCAATCTCCACAGGAGGATAGTTACTCATCGGCATCTCGTCCCCGATATCCACATCCTCCTCTCCACCAGCTTCTCCTCTCCTTCCCTTATGCGGCACAACAGCTTCAGATACTTCTCTATCCGGCGACTACACGATTCAAGTACAAAACTCCATCAGACCAACGACCAACTAAGTAAAAAGGAATTGCAAATTCTGCTCAGAAAACATCGGC
The DNA here is from genome assembly GCA_014182735.1 of Corymbia maculata. Taxonomy (NCBI): domain Eukaryota; kingdom Viridiplantae; phylum Streptophyta; class Magnoliopsida; order Myrtales; family Myrtaceae; genus Corymbia; species Corymbia maculata. The sequence goes on along the minus strand of CM024690.1, from coordinate 8,059,211 downwards.
ACATTACCTTGTTGGTGATCTCTGAAGCAGCAACCTGGTTATGAATGAGCCCCTGGCGCTTGATCTTGCTCGCTAGCTTCTTGTAATTGCAAACGAACCGGTCAAGCTCCCAAAGAGTCTCGGTATCTACAGCCTCGATGTCAAGCTCAATCTCATCTCCATCCTGCGCGAAATGCTTGTTCCTCTTTCTTATGATGGTCAATAACTGACCCATTTTCTCAGGAGGCAAGTTCTGTAAGTTCATCCCCAACTTCGCCTTTTCCTCAAAGCTCATGTCCCTCTTATTCGGATCCTTTGCCTTCGGCTTCGGCAACTTTGCAGACTTCGGTCGCTTCATACCAGACACAGCCACTGCCGCCGGCTGTGCCGCTTGTGGAGACGTCGCCAATGCCTCTTGATTCGACAATGCGGGTGCTGGGTTGAATTTTGGGCTGGGGTTTCTCTTCTTTTCTACCGGCATTGGCTCCGGCTCCCTCCTCGTGCTATCTGGGACCAATTCTTCATCCCAAACCCTGGGTTTGGGCTCCTCCACCGCAGCAGCAAAGGCCTTCAGCCTCTCCTTCTCATATTTCTTCAAGGCAGGATCGAACATTTCGTTGAACTGTACGAGCAGCGTTTCCGCCATGTGATGCACATCATGCCCTTTAGGGTTATACGTCAATGCGTTGTTAAAGGTCAGTCTTACGTCAGCCGCGAACTCCTGTGGCGTGTGGTAGAAATTCCTCTCGAGATTCGTCTTCACGGTGCCGAGATCCATGGGGTTCTTGATTATCTGGTGGTAATCGTGAAGCCCTAAGCTCACGGCGTCAACAGGGACGTTGAACACCCACCCGTGCTTGTGCTTCATAACCTTCGTCAAGATCAGGCCGCACCGCTTCATCATGCTCGCGATGGACTTATCAGGCACGGCAACCGCATCCTTCACGGGTCTCTTCAGATCCTTGTCCGACCCGAAAGGGTTTCCACGCTTAATGCCCGAATTCTTCTTCCCCGCGTGCGCCTTGGGCACGAGCCCCTTGTCTTTCAGCTTCGGCGACTCCGTCACGGCCTCGGGCGAGGGCCGGGTAGCCGAGAACTGCGACGTCTGGTAGACCGGCCGGGATTCGAAGGCCGCCGCGCTCTCTATGCGGGTCCGGAGGATACGGACCTGCTCCAGCTCCATCACCAGGCGCCGCTTGAGCTCCTTGAGCTCCGATCTCGAGAAACCCCCGAGGCTGAAGGTGACGTACTCTGAGGCGGCGTCGAACCTCGACCTCGGGGCGAACGAGGCCGTGTCATTGTCGACGGCGGCGGCGAAGTCGTCCTCCTTGCGGAAGCGCAAATTGGCGGGATCGTGGACGTGCCTAGGGTTTGGGTTAGGGTTAGGGTTCGAATTGGGGTTGAAGAGGGGATTATCGGCAGCTGCGGCGGTGTATTTCCTCATATACACCTTGCGGTCACCCCACGAAGGCTCGATTCGACTGGCCAGGAGGGCTGATGCCATAAGAAAGGGGCCGCGTTCCGGAGCCCGGGGGTCAGATCCGTCGGATCCGAGGCGAGCCGCCGGCGATCAGCGCGACGCCGGAGACCATCCGTCGGAGCCCGGCGGCGAGGCGGCGGCTGCTGCGGCTGCTGCTGCGTCGGCGGCGGGGAGCATCGGAGGATCGGGGCGGAGACGGGCAGATCGCGGGGACAGACGGAGAGAGACGAGGGTTTTTTTATCGAGCTTGAACGAGGAAGAAGATGGGGGCACCACCCCTTCTTAAAGGCGCTTCAGATCTGCCCGCGCACGATCTCGACCGTCGCGCGTTTCCCCGACGGCCCGGATCCGTTCCCTGGCTGCCCGATCTCCGAGGCGCTGCCCGGGGCGACGGACGGCCATGATCCGAGCTCCCGACACGTGGGCGATCCTCGGCCGCCCGCTCGGGCCCGGGGGGTTCTTTTCCCCTTTTGCCCCTTTTCTGGTGGCAAATTTTAAAAAAATTTCGGGAAATGTAGATTTTTGGAGGGCAAGTTCGATATCAATCAATCAGAGAGCTGCTTGGAGATGTTTTCGCTGGAGGTGGGGCCCGCTCCACCCCCGGCCGATGACGTGGCGGTGGGCCCCCACCAGAGGGACCGGCTGGTGGGAACGGGAAAATATCTTTTTAAAACTTTATTTATTTATTTTTATTTTTTTCGGTGGGAGGAAGGAACCTTCTCTGGGCAAAAATCCGGGGCTCGGGATCCTTTGCCAGGTCAGCTCCCGTGAGCTGGCGCCACGCCCCTCCCGCCACGTCGGCGGATCCGGCGCGGCGGCGGTGCACGGGCTTACGGTGCGCCGGTGGGCGCGTGCGCTGCACCCTCGGATCGCCGGAGAGTAGTTGGGGATGCCGTCGGATGAAAAACCGTTGAAAAGACTCTGTTTGTTTGTTTGTTTTTTTTTTTTTTTGGCGATCGACATCGAAAAGACTTTGATTAAATGGCGTTTTTGTTTTTCCTCTTAACTTTTTTTTTTATCTAAATTAATTAATTTTTTTTTTTAAGGTCGGTAAGGCAAATAAGTAGATGCAAGGATAGAACTCGAGCCTCGAGCGAGTAAGACAAACACGCGTGCTTATTGGGGAGAAACACTTTGAGCTCAACGACGTGTGAATGTTAGTATTTAAATTTGTTTCTTTTTTTTTTTATTTATCAAAAAAGCCTGTTTGTTTAGGAATAGGAAAAGTGGCAGGCCTTGGTCAAAATCTAAGGATGTTATTCAATCGTAGAAACTCCTATGTGGATATGCGGGTGGCCGTCTGAACACGGGGATGTCTCGGGGATTCAGAATTCTAAGAAATTCAAGTTGCAAGAGTGAAAAAGATCCGTATTAATAACAAAAAAAGATGGTGTCAATATCATGAAAAATTTCAAATTGATATATATCGTGATAAATTTATTTTAAATTAATATTTTTATCATAAAAAACGTCAAATTTATAAATTTATAATAAATTTACTCTTGATTAGTTTCTATTAAATTGGATTAGTACAATGAAAAATCACAAATCAGTACATCCATGGCAAATGGAGCATGAAACCCCAAACCAATATATTTATTAACTATCACGTGTCATTGAACTAAATAATTAAATTGGAGTAATAGAGTTTTCATGGTATTTACCCAAAAATAAATTTAAATTCTTTCATATGTTTTTTGAAATTGAATAGTTATATATTTATGTTAATTAGTGCCCTGACGCACCTACTTCATAAGAAAATTTTTGATTTCCAAGGTATTGATAGCAATTGTGTTTTTTAGGCCCACTTTATTATCCTATGAGCTCCCATACTTTATTTATATTGAATTGATTATATTAATCCTTATTGATTATTATTTATGACATTTTTTTCTTCCTTTTCTTTTGTTCGAATTTTCTAGAAGTACACATACTCTTCTCAAATAACATTTATTAATTGGGGCCCACTCTTAAAAGAAAACTGTTTGCCTTAATTTCTTCTTTTTGGTTTTTTATTTTCTTTCTCCATTTGGAACAAAATTGGTGCACCCCATTTCAAAAAACACTTCTTTGGGTAGATAGCTACCTGTATATCGTATTATGATAAAACTATTTATTTTATTAATGATTTATAAATATATATTATCATACTAGGAAACTATAGTTGAAAAAATAACTTAAGTACAAGTAAGAGGATAATATTTGAATAACTTGCGTATAATGGCTATATCAACCACAATATTCAACTTTTGAGTAAATTCTTGTAAATTTTACCAAAAATCAAAATAAAAAAATTCATGATTATGAAGATAATAGAGGGAAATGAAGTAAATAACTAGTGAATAAAACTAACACTTATTTACTCCCATATATGATTAATGCTTACTCATATTATAATAATGGAGGATAAGTTCATAATAAGGCAAACATGAAGGAAACGTAGAAATATAATGGATGTGGAAGAAGTGGCTAGGTTGAAAAAAGTTATTTGAAAATGATGTGGACAATTTTTTTCTCTTAGTAAAATTGAAAAACAAAGAAAAAAGGTGAGAAATAATCTTAAATGAATAGTAGCATTCGTGAGGGATAATGTAGTCTATTAAATGTGACAAGGGGTGTCGTAAGCTAACAAAAAGGTGAAAATAACGTGAGCCTTTTCTTTATTTAATTAAGCATTTTGAGGATACTTTTCAAGAAAATAAACTAAGGCTTTGTTTTTTCGCGGGAAATGAATAATTTGAAAAATATTTTTCTAAAAGTGATAATTTATATTATTCGAAAATTTGAGTGGAGGAAAATTACTTTCATCCTCTATGAAAATATTTAAACATAAATTGTAATCGAAAATGAAAATATTTTTCATTGATTAATTATTTGTAAGTGATACAAATAATTATTTTTAAAAAAGTAATTTTCAAATCATTCATTTTCCCTAAAACAAATGGAGCTTTAAGTGGGCATCACTTGTCTGCTACCGATCGAAACTAACCCATTGCCTCAAATTTTAGATCGAACTTGGAAATGTGATATATACCTACACAAGTTCCTTTTCCAATTAATATGATGAAATTTCCAAATTAAGATTTACTTCAATAACATGATATCCATATATTGCAAATATATATCTCAAATACCCTTTTGTCTCCCTTAATTTTCCATCATACGACATATTACTTTAGTACTCTAATGCGGTTGAGTTTCAAAGAGAAAAAAAATGTAAAAATTTTCAGAGAAAAAGGATAAAATGGTAAGAGTAATAAGCGAAGTACCCACTTTTCACTAAAAATAGCATTGGATGAAAATCCTTAATTGTTCTTATAGTATAATAATCAATTTCATACTTTCAAAAAAAATTTCCTTTTGATTTTTGAAAATGCTTTATAAGTTTTTGAAAAAATAGCAAAATGTATACTTAGTTTTTCCTCTCTAAAGTAAAATTCGTACAAGTGTAAAATAGAAGAAAAAAAATTTCAAGTACTTTATATCTCCCAAATTAAAGTAATTTTTTTTATTAATTTGGTTATGACATTGAATAAAGAAATGAAATAATCGTCCACGCTGTAACGTTTGCATGAAAACTAATTTATACTATTCAAGGATGAAAACCGATTAGAGAGAACAGACATTTCTTGTAGAATAATTTGGTTTTAACATTTCTTGAAATGTCTGTTCCCCTCAATCAGTTGGTTCTTTTAATTAGAATAAAATTCCATTTGAAACGCCTATTTAACTACTAGAGAAAATTACGATTCCAACATGTATGAGCTATAATCATAATTATTTGCATTTTTCACCAAAAATAAATTATAAAAATCCAATCACGAACTAATTTGAAGTATATTTGAATAACATTGCTTATTTGAACAATCCAACATTAGTTATCATGATTAATTATTATATGTAATTGATAGGGACAATCACCAAAAAAATTCATAAATTTATTGTACAAATGCCAAGATGATCCTAAATGTTTGAATTTGGCTAATATAGTGATGAATTTTTTGACCACTTGCTAATGTAATCCTTCTAGCTAATATTGGTAAGAAATCACTAAAGTGGCTGTCGATGCATCTTACTTGGCACAGCTAAAGTTGATGTGGATGATTTTTATAATCTTATTAAAAATTTTCTAAATCTTTTCTAATTATTCCTTTTTTCTTTTTTTCCTTCGAATTTCAAGTCGATGGCACTCACCTAGGAATGGGTTGGTGGGTCCATGGTAACCCTTATGGCTAGAAATCCAATGAAGGAAGAAAAAACAAAAAGAAAAAAGTATATTTAATTTTTTAAATTACAAAAATCGTCAATATCAATACCAATCGGACCTTGTAGAACAACTAATATCCACATCATAAATTGCTTACCAAAATTAATCGGAAGGCTATATTGGCCAATTGTCAAAAATTTGATGATTAAATTGATAAAATTAAAAAGCTTATGATTGAATTAATTGTCATACAATAAATTTAGGATTTTTTAAATTATTTTCCCATAATTGAAATTTTCATAATTAAAACCAGCACATATATAAATATAATTTAAAAAAGTTGATTACAAGAAATGATAGATTAACCATGGATGATAATTGCAAACTTTATATTGATTAATATGATAAAATTGATTATATCTTATGTTAAATCATGGATATCTTTTCTCATTTCTTGAGGAAAATAAAACAACAAACTGTAACAAATAACTAATGATTTGTATTATTATTTGTTTATATATTGTAATTTTTAGCACAATGGGCATGTTATTTTTTTGCAATTCAACTACAATTACACTGCAAATTCTTTATTAATCCTATTTCCATTTCACTCATTATTTTGTTCTTGCAACTAAAGAAAGGAATATTTACTTAGCTCAAAATTCTAGATTCTACCAAATAAAGAGTGGGAATGCTCATTCCACTTTTCTCCGTTCCACTTTCTTATCCCGTTCTATTTCACCGTTCCAGTGAGGACGGCTGGAACTATGTAATTACAATTTTGTCCATTGTTGTATTGTATTATTGGGAGACAATATATAATTATGCTAAATTAAAATTGACTTTTGAGTGCATTTGATGTGGACGTTCATCAACAGAAAGTCTCTTTCCTTCCTTGAGAAGCTTGACCAATGCACTGCACAAGTCTTTTCCTATTCGGATAAGGGTTTCAAGTCCTTTCAACAAAAGCAAAAGTTTAGAGAAGATCCTTTAGTATAATAGCTAATGCCTAATAGCAATTGAGGAGGAGCATATTCTGAAATTTATAAATCTATAATTATTTCCAATATCTAGATATATATAGCGACACTCGATATACTTTCGTTGTACCGGTTAAATATATTACATAACATATTATTGTTTTTCCAAAAAAGAAATCCTTATTAATGAATTGTAGTAATTCATTTCTTCAAGATAAATTAAAGATTTTTTTTTTTGTCTTGCCCTATCTCCATGACTCTTCATTTATTCACCGTCTTTAGATTTATATACATCCCCCGAGAAAAATCATAATTGCTTGTATTACTCATCGTGCAGTACAAATATTTATACAAGGTGTTGCTTAACTAGAAAAGAAAAGGAAAATTTACTAAATATCTCTAGCTAACTATAAGAACTATAACATAGATTATGCCAACTAACAAACAAAAAAATAAATCACACATATTGATAAGAGATACATCAAATATGAACAAAATTAAAGAAAATCTTCAACAAATCTTCCATAATATTCCCCCACAAGTTGGCACATGGATGTCACAAATGCATATATTGTTGATAAGAAATGAAAGCTAATCTCGACCCAACGTCTTGGTAATAAATGTTGGCATAGGTTTTTTTTTTGGTAGAAAAAAAATGGTAGTTCAAGTCTAGTGGATATGTGCTCAATTTTAATGGCCCTCGGATTGTTCATGTTGCTAAACAAAGTGGCATTCAATCATAATGTGCTTTTGTTTGTGAAATACTAAGTTTACCAAGATGTGTAAGGTAGCTTAATAGTCACAATAAAGACCCATCGATTTGTTGTGCAATGTCCCAAGAGAAGCAAGTATGCAATTAAATCAATTCACTAGTGGTAGTTGTCATAGTGTGATATTCAACTTCATCAGATGATCGAGAAAGTGTGGTCTACTTCTTAACTCTCCAGGAGACTGAACAACCATCAAGCATGACAAAGTAACCAGTAATCGTTTGCCGAATGATCTGACAACTCACCAAATCGAAGTCATAGAAGACAAGAGAAGTTGAGACATATAACAAAATCTCTTGTATGTGGTTTTTTTTCTTGAAATATTGAAGAACTCGTATAATGGCTCTATTTGCTGCTCCTTCGAATCCTGCATAAATTGGGAAAGTACATGAACAAAACAAATTATGTTATTCAGTGCCTTATAGTTGGAGAAGCTGAATATAAATAGGTTGCCATGATGGGTGATTCAATTATTGATGTCAAATGTCAAAGATTTACCTACTTCACTAAATCTCTTTGGGGTTAGTTCCTATTTGACATATCGAGAAGAGAAGAGTTGTTAAAAATGATATTACAAAAATGATAAATTTTTAGAATTGTTAGTAGCGATTTCACGAAATCTCACATCCAGTTTGCAAATCTCATAGAAAATCTCAACAAGTCCTTTTATTCTATCTTTTAAAAGTTTTCTTCTAAAGAGAACGAGGATTTCGTTTTCCTTTTCGCACGCAACCACGGCGTGTGGTACTTTTTCTCCTCTTCGTCCTCTCCGCAAGCAAACGATACCACTATCTCGAGAATATCATGAAGACAGAACGTAAAATAAATTCATCCTTGCTTCAAACACCATAAAATCTCCGTTAAATTCTTTTTTTATCTATAATTTTGTCAAGGTTGAAACCCGTTGTGTTTTCATGTCACGCTTTGGTAAGTTTTCTTTAACGCTTAAAAAAAAAGTAAAAGAAGGATTTTAACGTGCAGTGGGATTTATCTTTTTGTCTTCCGCTTTTTGCAACTATCGAAAAGCAGAATTTGGAGGCTTAAGCAACGCCCGCATAGGGCGTTTTGATCCCTAATCTCTTGTGGGTTAGAAGCAAAAATGAATGATTTGAATGATTTATTCTTTAAAACGATGGCATGCATCATCGATAGTAATTTATACATAAATATTTCCATAAGCAATGAATATATTTTTCGCTCGTTCATTTTTTAAGTAATTCGAATGATCATTTGGATTGCTAATTTTTTGCAAAATACAGAAGGGGGAAAATATCTTAGATTACCTTAGCATTTCCCTTATCCAATGTAGCCCTTTTAAATACAACTAAAGAGAGATCTTGCTGATCAAGTTCGAAAAAGCTGACGACAAAATTACAATACATATTGCTTAATTTTTTTCTTTATTCTTGGAATTTTCCAAAATTATGAAATAAACTCGTTTTGTATAAGTCTTATTTAAATCGCTCTATTTAGCCATTTGCAACTCTTATTCAAATCATAACTACGATTTTTTTTTTGAATTAATTTGAGGACATTGCATGATGAATAAAATCAATTGAGTATGCACATAGAACGTTCATAAATACTAGTCAGATGCTAACAGCGAGAGAGTGAATGAAAGAATGTGATAGGATAATACTAGAGATAGCTTGTGACAAAAATGACTCAGTAAAAAATAACATCGCGTCTACATAGATTATGAGAGTGGCATGCTAAGATGGAAGAGTTTAGAAAAATATAAGTAGAAGCAATTCCTTTATTTATATTATAAGGGTCATGAAAATCCATCAGAGCGATGGACATTGCCTACATGAAACAAACTACGAAATGCAAAAACAACTCATGCGCTCCTCAGTTGGTCGGTTTCGGAATCACCGAAGCCGGTTTCGCCTTGGGTATCAGTCTCGGCACCGGCATGGACTGTGGGAGCATGGCAGTTCCTTGACTGGGGTTGGTGTTGGCGTCGGCGCTGCTGGGGCCCTTTCCCTTTGCCGGAGGAGCTGGTGCCGGCGTTGGCTTTGGCTTCGGCTTTGGCGACGGTGCCAACCACGGGCATCCTGGCCAGTGCGGGAGGGGCAGACGGGGGAAATGAGGCAACCAGAAAGGCGGCAGGTAGGGGCGGGGGAAAATCCAGGGGCAATGTATGCCCCACAGCCACTGAGTATCGGCGGAGCCCTCCTTTGCGGTCTCCACCTTGCTGATGCCTTCCCTTGCATTGCAGACCTCAAAGCTCAGGCAGCAAGCGAGCAAGACGACCAGGGATGCAGTCATCAAGAAGCTCTTCATACCCTTCCTCTCCATTTCTCTCTTTCTTTTGATGTAGGGAATGAAGGAGTGGTGTGGTGAGCACAGCTTGGTGGTGGAAGGCTTCTTATATAGAGCCAAGCTAACAGAAATGATCCACAAGAAGATTGTCACTGTAAATTCAAACTGGCAAAATCTAACGCTATAGATGAATTGAAAAATTAGCGAATAAAATTAACACTTCTTTACTCTGATATATGATTAATGGTTGCTCATATTATAATAATGGAGGATAAGTTAAAAATAAGACAAATGTGAAGGAAACCTAGAAATATTATGGATGTGGAAGAAGCGGCTAGGTTGAAAAAAGTTGTTTGAAAGGGATGTAAGTAAAAAATTGAAAAACAAAGAAAAAAGGTAAGAAATAATTTTAAATCAAGAGTGGGATTTGCAAACGATAATGTAGTCTATTAAATGTGACAAGAGGTGTCATGAGTCAATAAGAGGGTGGAAATAATGCAAGCTTTTTTTATTTAAATAAGCATTTTGAGGATACTTTTCAAGAAAATACACTTAGGCTTTGTTTTTTCATGGAAAATGAATGATTTAGAAAATATTTTTATAAAATAATCATTTGTATTGCTTAAAAAAATGAGTGGACGAAAATTACTTTCATCATCCACGAAATATATAAACATAAATTATAATTGATAATGAAAATATTTTTTATTACTTAATTATTTATAAGCAATACAAATGCTTATTTTTACGAAAATATTTTTTAAATCACTCATTTTTCCCAAAACAAATGAAGCTTTAAGTAGAGTTCAATTGTGTGGTACCGACCAAAATTAGCCCATTGGGTCCAACCTTTCGATCGAACTTGGAAATGTGATATATAACTATGCAAGTTCTTTTTGCAATTAATACGATGAAATTTTCAAATTAAGTTTTACTTCAATAACATGACATCAAAAAATATATATAAAACTCAAATACCATTTTGTCTCTCTTAATTTTTTATCATACAACATATGACTTTAATACTATAACGCAGAGTTTTGAAGAGAAAACGTAAAATTTGTTGGATAAAAAAAGATAGAATGGTAAAAATAATAAGCGAAGTACCCACTTTTCACTATAAATAACACTGGATGAAAATCCTTAATTGTCCCATATGCGAGGTGGAAAAAGTAGAAGTTCCAGGTACTATTGTTGATGTCCCCATGATCGAAGAAAAGGATCAATTGCTATAAACAAACACTATATACACTATACATTAACATCTCACCTCAAACTTAAGTTGGCAATTGGGCAGATCCTGCTCCTAAACAGTTGGAATAGGGGGTAGGGGGCCACACGACTCTTTGTTCTCAAGAATGCTGCTTTTAAGAATGAGTGATTGCCCTTATCTAACCTTCTATGTCAATCCACCTTCCTGCTGACTAGCAACAATCAAAATCTCCCTCCTCAAAGCGGATTGGTGTCACAATTGATTCAACAATTAGATCAGTGAAGTTATCATAGCACCTATTTGCTTGGAGGGAGATCTATCTTTTATATCTTTCGAGATCCACCCTACAATATGGGGTCAAAAAGCCAAAATAAATGATTAAGCACTACATGAAAATCCTTAATTGTTCTTATAGTAAAACAATCAATTTCATCTTGTTTCAAAAAAAAATTCCTTTTAATTTTTGAATAAATGCTTTATAATTTTTTTGAAAGAATAACAAAATGTTGATCAAGTTTTTGCTCTCTAAAGTAAAATTCGTACAAGTGTAAAATAAAAGTTTTTTTTTTTTAAAAAATATTTTACATCTCCCAAATTAGAGTAATTTGTTTATATTTATTAATTTCCCGATGACATTGAATAAAGAAATGAAATAATCGTCAACGCTCGTAAAGCGTGCATGAAAAGTAATTCATACTATTCAAGGATGAAACCCGAGTAGAGAGAATGGACATTTTTTTGAAATGTCTGTTCCCATCAATTAGTTGGTTCTTTCATATGTAGAATGAAATTCCATTTTAAATTGCCTATTTAACTAATGGAGGGAACTATGATTCCTACATGTGTGAGCTACAATTATAAACATTTACATTTTCCACCAAAAATAAATTATAGAAATCCAATTACTGATTAATTTGAAGTATAAATTGAATAATATTGCTTACTTGAACAATCAACATTAGTTATCATGATTAATTTTTAAATACCAAACAATTCTTCAATTTATTGTACAAATGCCAAGTTGATTCTAAACTTTCAATTTGGCTAATATAGTCATAAATTTTTTGACGATCTGCCAATGTAGTCCTTTCAGTCCATTTTTATTAAAAATCATTGAAGTGAATGTCTCGGTGTTGATTGTCTTACTTGGCATAGCTAAGACGAATGTGGATGATTTTTACAATCTTTTTAAAATTTTTATAATATTTTCTGATTATTCCTTTTTCTTTTTCTTTTCCTTCGAATTTTGAGTCAATGACCCTCACCTCACCTGGATATGGGTGTGGGTTGTCAAGTCCACGGTGACCCTTTTGGCTGGAAATCTAATGAATGAAGCAAAAAAAAAAGGAAAAGAAAAAAGAAAGAAAAAAAAAGAAAACTCATATTTTTTTAACAAAATTGCAAAAATAGTATACATTAATACTGTCCATGTCTCGTAAAATGGCTGACATCCACATCGAAGATTTCTAACCAAAATAAACTGAAAGGCTACATTGATAAATAGTCAAAATGTTGAGAATTAAATTAGTAAAATTGAAAATTTTATGATTAAATTGATCGCTATACAATAAATTTATAGCTTCATTCATATTTTTCAATAATTGAAATGTTCATGATTAAAAATCAGTACAAATATAAATATAAATAAAATATACCACGATAAATGATAGTATATTCATGAATAATAATTATGGACTTTATATAGATTGGTATCATAAAATTGATCACATCTTATGTTAAATCATGGATTTGTTTTTTCTAATTTCTTGAGGTAAATATAAAGACAAACGATAACAAATAACTAATGGTTTGCAGCATTATTTGTTTATGTATTGTAATTGTCAGCACAATGAACATGTTATCTTTTTGCAATTCAACTACAATTACACTGCAAATTCTTTATTAGTCTTATTTCCAATTCACTCCCATAATGTTGTTCTTGCGAAATAAGAAAGGAATTTTTTTTCAAAAAGAATATTTACTTATCTCCAAATTCCAGATTCTACCAAATAAAGAGTGGGAATGCCCATTCCACATTTTTTTCGTTCCACTCTCTTATTCCATTCTAGTTCACCATTCTAGATGCGCAATATATAAACATTTTCACTTGTGAGTAACAGAGTGAGGACGGTCGGAACTCTGTATCTCCAATGTTGTCCATTGTTGTGTCAAATTTTTGGGAGACAAGATCTAATTATGCTAAACTAAAATTGACTTTGAGTGCATTTGATGTGGACGTTCATCAACAAAAAGTCTCTTTCCTTCCTTGAGAAGCTTTACCAATGCAACGCACGATTCTGTTCCTATTCATATAAGAGTTTCAAGTCCTTTCAACAAAAGCAAAAATTTTGAGAAGATCCTTTAGTATATATAATAGATAATGCCTAATAGCTATGAGGTAGAGCATATTCTAAATTTTCGGAATCTATCATTATTTCAATATATAAGGGATATTCCAGGTATTATGCTAACTAACAAACAAAAAAACAAATCAGAAATATTACAAGAGATGCACCAAATATTAACAAAACAAAAAATCTTGAGCAAAATTTTCATAATACTTCCTCACAATTTGGCACATGGAGGTCACGAATGCATATGTTGCTGATAAAAAATGTAAGCTGGTCTCGACCCAACGTCGAGGTAAAAAAATGTTTGCTAGTTTTTTTCTTTTTTGGTCGAAAAAGAAAATTTCTAGTTTGAAATCTAGTGGGTATGTGATCTATTCTAAGGGTCCTCAAATTGTCCATGTCATTGAATAAAGTGGCATGCAATTTCAATGTGATTTTGTTTTTGAAATACTAAGTTTGCCATGATGACTAAGATAGCTTGATTGTCACAACAAAGACCTATCGGTTTGTTATGCAATGTCTCGAGAGAAGTAATTAAAGCATGCAACCAAATCAATTCACTAGTGGTAGTTGTTATAGCGTGACATTCAGCTTCAGCAGATGACCAATAAATCGTGGAATGTTTTGTTAAATCTCTAGGAGACTAAGCACCTACTAAGCTTGACAAAGTAACTAGTAACTGATTGTTGAATGATCGAGCAACTTGCCAAATCAGGGTCACAAAAGACAATCAAGTGAAGTTGAGGCTCACAATAGAATCCCTTGATGGGGTTTCTCTTAAGATATTAAAAAACTCTTATAATGGTTCTAATTGTTGCTCCTTCCATTCTTACATGAACTGGGAAAGTACTTGGATAAAATAAATTATGTTATTTGGTGCCTCCATGGTTGGAAAAGCTAAATGATAATAGGTTGCCGTGATGGGTGATCCAATCATTGATGTCAAATGTCAATAGTTTGTGCCTTGATGGTTGGAAAAGCCAACTGAGTAAATGGCTTCTCAAAGATTACTCACTCCAATGATCTCTTCAAGGCGGTCCTCGTTGACATGCAGAGGAGAAGAGCTCTTAGAACAATTGATGTTGGTATCATAAAACTTTACATGACATTAGAGCAGAATGTCTACAGTTCAAATATTTCCAAATTTTATTTACCCCCTATTAAAATATTATCACGTTATAATTTTATTTCAAAACCCAATCTATGCGTGAAGGAAAATGTTATCTATCTAATAATTTGAACTTTAAAATTGCTAGTGGCGGCCCCGCAAAATTTCATATATACCTTCGCAACTTTCATAGAAAATCTCTACATGTCCTTTTATTTAATCTTAAACAACTATTTTTTAAGAGCACAAGAATTTCGTTTTCTGTTCGCATGCAAATACGGCTTCATGTACTTTTTCTCCTCTTTGTCCTCTCCACAAACAATGATATCCCCGTCCTGAGGGTATGATGAAAGCAGAACATAAAATAAAATTCATCCTTCCTTCAAACCCCATAAAATCTCCATCAAATTCCTTTTTTAACTATAATTTCGTCTAGGTGAAACATCATGTTGTCATGTCACGCTTTGATAGGTTTTCTGTAACGCTAAAAAAGAAGGAGATGTTAATGTGCCATGGGATTTTTCTTTTTGTCTTCAGCCTTTTCTAAGTATCTAAAAGCCAATGAAAAATAATTAGAAACAAATATGGAATTTATGGAAATATTAATCACATAAATGCTTAATTTATTTCAGGAAAATGAATGATTCGAAAGACCTCTTCCTAAAAACTGCTCTTATTTTTTAAAATATATATTGAATAAAAAATGTCCAAATGATCGCTTGTATCATTTAAAATAATTAGCCATTGAAATATGATATTTTTTGTTCATTTATTTTTATAAAAGATTGGAGTGGTTATTTTAGAAAAATATTTTTCTGATCATTCAATTTTCGTGAAATGCACTAGAAGTGGGAAAGTATCTTAGATTAACTTGGCATGTCACCTATCCAATGTAGCTCTTTTCAATATGAGTTAAGAGAGATCTCGCTAATCAAGTTCGAAATTGCTGAAAAAGACAAAATTTCAATGCATACGTATTGCTTAGTTTTTCCTTATTCATATAAGTTTCCAAAAGCATGGAATAAACTGTTTTTGTTAGTCTTATTTTAACACAAAAACGTTATTTTTGTTAAATGACACCATTTTAGATTTTAACTGTGCGATCGGCACTTGGACAGAAAATTTATAAAAAAGCTACCTCGAACCTTGACGTCGACCACTGGTAACTAAGGACGAAATAGAATGATTAACGTGGAGGACGACAAGAAGTTCGGGGGTCGGGAATTGTTGGAGTGGCGTCGTGAGCACTGCTTGGTGATGAAGGCTTCTTATATCGAGCCAAGCTCAGCAGAAATGATCCACAAGAAGATTGTCATTCTAAATTCAAATTGGCAAAATCTAATGCTATGGATGAGTTGAAAATCACCATGCTGATTTTGCTGTGCACAATTTGTTAACGTGGACAATAATTGCATCCGCTAAAAATCTCTCAAATATACGTTACAATATTCTCTCATCTACAGATATATTTAACATAAAATTTAGATTAATATTTAGAAAATTTTTGTAAACTGATAGGGTAACCGCATTGATCCATGAAAATGATACAATTCTTTGAAATCTCATAATATTCTCTGGGCCAAATATAGGACTCTGATTGCACCTGCCAAAAATCTCTCAAATGTACATCCCAATATTCTCTCATCTACAAATATATTTGGCGTAAATTCAGATTAATATTTGGGAAAATATCTTGTTATTTGATGGCATAACCACATGGGTCCATAAAAATGGTTCGAATTTTTGAAATGTAATAGTATTCTCTTGGCCATGATAATTGGTAATTTGATTGATATTAAGATCTCATAAGCTTTCTATCTTTTATGCAAATGAAGTTTCACTTTGACATTTTCTTCTTCTTCCAATAAGGGTCCTCAAATTGTCCATGTCAATGAATAAAGTGGCATGCAATCTCAATGTGATTTTGTTTTTGAAATACTAAGTTTGCCATGGTGACTAAGACATCTTGATTGTCACAACAAAGACCTATGTGCAATGCCTCAAGAGAAGCAATTAAAGCATGCAACCAAATCAATTCACTAGTGGTAGTTGTCATAGCGTGACATTCAGCTTCAGCAGATGACCAAGAAATTGTGGAATGTTTCTTTAAATCTCCAGGAGACTAAGCACCCACCAAGCTTGACAAAGTAACTAGTAATTGATTGCCAAGTGATCGAGCAACTTGCCAAATCAGGGTCACAGGAGACAATCAAGTGAAGTTGAGACTCAGAATAGAATCCCTTGATGGGGTTTTTCTTAAGATATCAAAGAACTCTTATAATGGTTCTAATTGTTGCTCATTGGATTCTTCCATGAACTAGGAAAGTACGTGGATAAAATAAATTATGTTATTTGGTGCCTCAATGGTTGAAAAAGCTAAATGATAATAGGTTGCCGTGATGGGTGATCCAATCATTGATGTCAAATGTCAATAGTTTGTGCCTTGATGGTTGGAAAAGCCAACTGAGTAAAACAGCTTCTCAAAGATTACCCACTCCAATGATCTCTTCAAGGCGGTTCTCATTTACATGCAGAGAAGAGAAGAGCTTTTAGAAAAATTGATATTGTTATAATAAAATTTTACATGATATTAGATCAGAATATATAAAGTTCAAATCTTTCCAAACCTTATTTGTCCTCTATTATCACACTATAATTTTATATCAAAACCTAACTTATGCATAAAGGAAAATGTTTTCTAACTAACAATTTGAACTTTAAAACTGCTAATGAAGGCCCTGCAAAATCTCATATCTACCTTTGCAACTTTCATAGAAAATCTCTACATGTCCTTTTATTTAATCTTTAACAACTTTTTCTTAAGAGTACGAGAATTTCGTTTTCTGTTCGCATGCAAATATGGCTTCATGTACTTTCTCTCCTCTTTGTCCTCTTTGCAAGCAATGACATAAAATAAATTCATCCTTGCTTCAAACCCCATAAAATCTCCGTCAAATTCCTTTTTTAACTATAATTTCGTCAAGGTGAAACACGTCATGTTGTCATGTCAGGCTTTGCTAGGTTTTCTTTAACGCTAAAAAAAGAAGAAGATGTTAATGTGCCATGGGATTTTTCTTTTTGTCTTCCGCCTTTTCTAAGTATCTAAAAGCCAATGAAAAATAATTAGAAACAAATATGGAATTTATGGAAATATTAATCACAACATGCTTAATTTGTTTCAGGAAAATGAATGATTCAAAAGACCTTTTCCTCAAAACTGCTTGTATCGTTTAAAATATTTAGCCAATAAAAAATGTCCAAATGATCATTTGTATCATTTAAAATAATTAGCCATTGAAATATGATATTTTTTGTTCATTCATTTTTATAAAAGATTGGAGTGGTTATTCTAGAAAAATATTTTTCCAATCATTCAATTTTCGTGAAATGCACTAGAAGTGGGAAAGTACCTTAGATTACCTTGGCATGTCACCTTTTCAATACGAGTTAAGAGAGATCTCGCAAATCAAGTTTGAAAATGCTGAAATACAAAATTTCAATACATATGCTTAGTTTTTCCCTATTCATATACCAAAAGAATGGATTAAACTGTTTTTGTTAGTCTTATTCAAATCACTCCATTTAACATTTTGCAACTTGTATTCAAATCATATCTAAGATTTTTTAATAATTTATTAAGACGGTTGCACGATGAATAAATTCAAATATGCGCATCTAGTGTGAATATGATAGGTTAACACTAGTCGGATGCTAATAACAAGAGCAAAGGAAAGAATATAATAGGGTAATACTAGAGATCACTCGTGACAAAAATTAGTCGTAAGAAATAGCATCACAGCCGCATAGATTATGAGATTGACATGCTAAGTAGGAAGAGTTTAGAAATGTAAGCAGAAGCAATTTCTTTATTTATATTATAAGGGTCATGAAAATCCATCAAAGCGATGGACCCCACAAACATCTTTTCTAATAGACATTGCCTCCGTGAACCAAACTAGGAAATGCAAGAACAACTCGTGCTCCTCAGTTGGTCGGTTTCGCCTTGGGTATCAGTCTCTGTGCTGGCATAGACGTTGGCAGCGTGGCGGTTCCTTGACCGGGGTTGGCATTGGCGTCGGTGCTGCTGGGGCCTTTTCCCTTTGCTGGAGGAGCTGGTGCCGGCGTCGGCTTTGACTTCGGCTTCGGCGATGGTTTTGGCGACGGCTTTGGCGACGGTGCCAACCACGGGCATCCTGGCCAGTGCGGGAGGGGCAGACGGGGGAAATGAGGCAACCAGAAAGGCGGCAGGTAGGGGCGGGGGAAAATCCAGGGGCAATGTATGCCCCACAGCCACTGAGTATCGGCGGAGCCTTCCTTTGCGGTCTCCACCTTGCTGATGCCTTCCCTTGCATTGCAGACCTCAAAGCTCAGGCAGCAAGCGAGCAAGACGACCAGGGATGCAGTCATCAAGAAGCTCTTCATACCCTTCTTCTCCATTTCTCTCTTTCTTTTGATGTAGGGAGTGAAGGAGTGGTGTGGTGAGCACAGCTTGGTGACGGAAGGCTTCCTATATAGAGCCAAGCTTAACAGAAATGATCCACAAGAAGATTGTCACTGTAAATTCAAACTGGCAAAATCTAATGCTATAGATGAATTGAAAAATTAGCGAATAAAATTAACACTTCTATACTCTGATAAATCATACTTGCTTATATTATAATAATGGAGGATAAGTTAAAAATAAGACAAATATGAAGGAAACCTAGAAATATTATGGATGCGGAAGAAGTGGCTAGGTTGAAAAAAGTTGTTTGAAAGGTATGTTAAGTAAAAGATTGAAAAACAAAGAAAAAAGGTAAGAAATAATTTTAAATCAAGAGTGGGATTTGCAAAGGATAATGTAGTCTATTAAATGTGACAAGAGGTGTCATGAGTCAATAAGAGGGTGGAAATAATGCAAGCTTTTTTTTATTTAAATAAGCATTTTGAGGATACTTTTCAAGAAAATACACTTAGGCTTTGTTTTTTCATGGAAAATGAATGATTTAAAAATTATTTCTATAAAATAATCATTTATATTGCTTAAAAAATGAGTGGATGAAAATTACTTTCATCATCCACAAAAATATTTAAACATAAATTATAATTGATAATGAAAACATTTTTCATTACTTACTTATCTACAAGCAATACAAACAATTATTTTTTTGAAAATATTTTTCACATCACTCATTTTCCCCAAAACAAATGAAGCTTTAAGTAGGCTTCGCTTGTGTGGTACTGACCAAAATTAGCCCATTGGCTCCAATCTTTAGATCAAACTTGGAAATGTGATATATAACTATGCAAGTTCTTTTTGCAATTAATATAATGAAATTTTCAAATTAAGTTTTACTTCAATAACATGACATCAATATCAATAGAAATAACTCAAATACCATTTTGTCTCTCTTAATTTTCCATCATACAACATATGACTTTAATATTGTAATGCAGTTGAGTTTTGGAGAAGAAACGTAAAATTTTTCGCATAAAAAAAGATAGAATGGTAAAAATAATAAGCGAAGTACCCACTTTTCACTATAAATAGCACTAGACGAACATTTTTAATTGTCCCATATGCGAAGTGGAAAAAGGAGAAGCTGCAGGTACTATTGTTGATATCCCCATGATCGAAGACAAGGATCGACTACTATAAACAAACATTATATACACTATACATTAACATCCCACCTCAAACTTAAAATGGCAATTGGGCAAATCCCACTCCTAAACAATTGGAATCGGGGGTCGGAGACCGCACGACTTTTTATTCTCAAGAATGCTACTTTTAAGAATGAGTGATTGCCCTTATCTAACCTTTGAAGTCAATCCACCTTCTTTCTGGCTAGCAACAATCAAAATCTCCCTACTAAAAACGGATTGGTGTCACAATTGATTCAACAATTAGATCAGTGGAGTTATTGTAGCACCAATTTGCTTGGAGAGAGATCTATCTTTTATATCTTTCGAGATCCACCCTACAATATGGGGTCAAAAAGCCAAAATAAATGATTAAGCACTACATGAAAATCCTTAATTGTTCTTATAGTAAAACAATCAATTTCATCTTGTTTCAAAAAAATTTCCTTTTATTTTTTAAATAAATGTTTTATAAGTTTTTGAAAGAATAACAAAATGTTCATTAATCTTTAACAACTTTTTCTTAAGAGCACAAGAATTTCATTTTCTGTTTGCATGCAAATATGGCTTCATGTACTTATTCTCCTCTTTGTCCTCTCCACAAGCAACGATATCACCGTCCTAAGGATATGATGAAAACAGAACATAAAATAAATTCATCCTTCCTTCAAGCCTCATAAAATCTCTGTCAAATTCCTTTTTTAACTATAATTTCGTCTAGGTGAAACATGTCATGTTGTCATGTCACGCTTTGATAGGTTTTCTTTAACGCTAAAAAGAAGAAGTTAATGTGCCATGGGATTTTTCTGTTTGTCTTCCGCTTTTTCTAAGTATCTAAAAGCCAATGAAAAATAATTAGAAACGAATATGGAATTTATGGAAATATTATCACTTAAATGCTTAATTTATTTTGGGAAAGTGAATGATTCGAAAGACCTCTTCCTAAAAACTGATCGTATTGTTTAAATGTCCAAATGATCGCTTGTATCATTTAAAATAATTAGCCATTGAAATATAATATTTTTTATTTATTCATTTTTATAAAAGATTGGAGTGTTTATTTTAGAAAAATATTTTTCCAATCATTCAATTTTCATGAAATGCAGAAAGAAGAGAGATCTCACTAATCTAGTTCAAAAATGCTGAAAGACAAAATTTCAATACATATTGCTTAGTTTTTCCTTATTCATATAAATTTCCAAAAGCATGGATAAACTTAATATTCTTTAAATAATTTGATATTCGCTCTATTTTCATTTTCTATTAAAAAAAAAATTCATTTTAAATATAAAAAAAAATGAATATAAATTAATAGAAAATAGAATATAAGAAAGAACATAAAAAAGCTAAGCTAAACGACGTATTATAAGCGTTTCTTATTTAAATCATTCAAAATATCAATATCTTTCTTGAGATAGAAATCTCAAAAAATAGATGGAAAAAATTGCGTCCAATAGGATTTGAACCTATACCAAAGGTTTAGAAGTCCTATGCATTAGATTTTTGTTAGTCTTATTCAAATCACACCATTTCGCAATTTGCAACTCCTATTCAAATCATATCCAAGATTTATGATTTTTTTTAATAATTTATTTGAATAAATTCAAATATGTGCATCTAGTGTGAATATGATAGGTTAACACTAGTCATATGCTAATAACAAGAGCAAAGGAAAGAATATAATAGGGTAATACTAGATCGCTCGTGACAAAAATTAATCGTAAGAAATAGCACCACAGCCGCATAGATTATGAGATTGACATGCTAAGTAGGAAGAGTTTAGAAATGTAAGTAGAAGCAATTTCTTTATTTATATTATAAGGGTCATGAAAATCCATCAAAGCGATGGACTCCACAAACATCTTTTCTAATAGACATTGCCTCCGTGAACCAAACTAGGAAATGCAAGAACAACTCGTGCTCCTCAGTTGGTCGGTTTCGCCTTGGGTATCAGTCTCTGCGCTGGCATAGACGTTGGCAGCGTGGCGGTTCCTTGACCGGGGTTGGCATTGGCGTCGGTGCTGCTGGGGCCTTTTCCCTTTGCCGGAGGAGCTGGTGCCGGCGTCGGCTTTGGCTTCGGCTTCGGCGATGGTTTTGGCGACGGCTTTGGCAACGGTGCCAACCACGGGCATCCTGGCCAGTGCGGGAGGGGCAGACGGGGGAAATGAGGCAACCAGAAAGGCGGCAGGTAGGGGCGGGGAAAATCCAGGGGCAATGTATGCCCCACAGCCACTGAGTATCGGCGGAGCCTTCCTTTGCGGTCTCCACCTTGCTGATGCCTTCCCTTGCATTGCAGACCTCAAAGCTCAGGCAGCAAGCGAGCAAGACGACCAGAGATGCAGTCATCAAGAAGCTCTTCATACCCTTCTTCTCCATTTCTCTCTTTCTTTTGATGTAGGGAGTGAAGGAGTGGTGTGGTGAGCACAGCTTGGTGACGGAAGGCTTCTTATATAGAGCCAAGCTCAACAGAAATGATCCACAAGAAGATTGTCACTGTAAATTCAAACTGGCAAAATCTAATGCTATAGATGAATTGAAAAATTAGCGAATAAAATTAACACTTCTATACTCTGATAAATCATACTTGCTTATATTATAATAATGGAGGATAAGTTAAAAATAAGACAAATATGAAGGAAACCTAGAAATATTATGGATGTGAAAGAAGTGGCTAGGTTGAAAAAAGTTGTTTGAAAGGGATGTAAGTAAAAAATTGAAAAACAAAGAAAAAAGGTAAGAAATAATTTTAAATCAAGAGTGGGATTTGCAAACGATAATGTAGTCTATTAAATGTGACAAGAGGTGTCATGAGTCAATAAGAGGGTGGAAATAATGCAAGCTTTTTTTTATTTAAATAAGCATTTTGAGGATACTTTTCAAGAAAATACACTTAGGCTTTGTTTTTTCGTGGAAAATGAATGATTTAAAAATTATTTCTATAAAATAATCATTTATATTGCTTAAAAAAATGAGTGGACGAAAATTACTTTCATCATCCACAAAAATATTTAAACATAAATTATAATTGATAATGAAAACATTTTTCATTACTTACTTATCTACAAGCAATACAAACAATTATTTTTTTGAAAATATTTTTCACATCACTCATTTTTCCCCAAAACAAATGAAGCTTTAAGTAGGCTTCGCTTGTGTGGTACTGACCAAAATTAGCCCATTGGCTCCAATCTTTAGATCAAACTTGGAAATGTGATATATAACTATGCAAGTTCTTTTTGCAATTAATATAATGAAATTTTCAAATTAAGTTTTACTTCAATAACATGACATCAATATCAATAGAAATAACTCAAATACCATTTTGTCTCTCTTAATTTTCCATCATACAACATATGACTTTAATATTGTAATGCAATTGAGTTTTGAAGAGAAGAAAAGTAAAATTTTTCGCATAAAAAAAGATAGAATGGTAAAAATAATAAGCGAAGTACCCACTTTTCACTATAAATAGCACTAGATGAACACTTTTAATTGTCCCATATGCGAATTGGAAAAAGGAGAAGTTGCAGGTACTATTGTTGATATCCCCATGATCTAAGACAAGGATCGACTACTATAAACAAACATTATACACACTATACATTAACATCCCACCTCAAACTTAAAATGGCAATTGGGCAGATCCCACTCCTAAACAATTGGAATCGGGGATCGGGGACCGCACGACTTTTTATTCTCAAGAATGCTACTTTTAAGAATGAGTGATTGCCCTTATCTAACCTTTGAAGTCAATCCACCTTCTTTCTGGCTAGCAACAATCAAAATCTCCCTACTAAAAGCGGATTGGTTTCACAATTGATTCAACAATTAGATCAGTGGAGTTATTGTAGCACCAATTTGCTTGGAGAGAGATCTATCTTTTATATCTTTCGAGATCCACCCTACAATATGGGGTCAAAAAGCCAAAATAAATGATTAAGCACTACATATTATAGTAAAACAATCAATTTCATCTTCTTTCAAAAAAAATTCCTTTTATTTTTTAAATAAATGTTTTATAAGTTTTTTTGAAAGAATAACAAAATGTTCATTAATCTTTAACAACTTTTTCTTAAGAGCACAAGAATTTCGTTTTCTGTTCGCATGCAAATATGGCTTCATGTACTTTTTCTCCTCTTTGTCCTCTCTGCAAGCAACGATATCACCGTCCTAAGGATATGATGAAAATAGAACATAAAATAAATTCATCCTTCCTTCAAGCTCCATAAAATCTCCGTCAAATTCCTTTTTTAACTTTAATTTCGTCTAGGTGAAACATGTCATGTTGTCATGTCACACTTTGATAGGTTTTCTTTAACGCTAAAAAGAAGAAGTTAATGTGCCATGGGATTTTTCTTTTTGTCTTCCGCTTTTTCTAAGTATCTAAAAGCCAATGAAAAATAATTAGAAACAGATATGGAATTTATGGAAATATTAATCACATAAATGCTTAATTTATTTTGGGAAAGTGAATGATTCGAAAGACCTCTTCCTAAAAAGAGATCGTATTGTTTAAATGTCCAAATGATCACTTGTATCATTAAAAATAATTAGCCATTGAAATGTAATATGTTTCGTTTATTCATTTTTATAAAAGATTGGAGTGGTTATTTTAGAAATTATTTTTCCAATCATTCAATTTTTGTGAAATGCACTAGAAGTGGGAAAGTATCTTAGATTACCTTGGCATGTCAGATCTCACTAATCTAGTTCGAAAATGCTGAAAGACAAAATTTCAATACATATTGCTTAGTTTTTCCTTATTCATATAAGTTTCCAAAAGAATCGCACCATTTAGCATTTTGCCACTCCTATTCAAATCATATCTAAGATTTTTTTTTAAATAATTTATTAAGACAGTTGCATGATGAATAAATTCAAATATGTGCATCTAGTGTGAATATGATAGGTTAACACTAGTCGGATGCTAATAACGAGAGCAAAGGAAAGAATATAATAGGGTAATACTAGAGATCGCTCGTGACAAAAATTAATCGTAAGAAATAGCATCACAGCCGTATAGATTATGAGATTGACGTGCTAAGTTGGAAGAGTTTAGAAATGTAAGCAGAAGCAATTTCTTTATTTATATTATAAGGGTCATGAAAATCCATCAAAGCGATGGACTCCACAATCATCTTTTCTACTAGACATTGCCTCCGTGAACCAAACTAGGAAATGCAAGAACAACTCATGGGCTCCTCAGTTGGTCGGTTTCGCCTTGGGTATCAGTCTCTGCGCTGGCATGGACCTTGGCAGCGCGGCGGTTCCTTGACCGGGGTTGGCATTGGCGTCGGTGCTGCTGGGGCCTTTTCCCTTTGCCGGAGGAGCTGGTGCCGGCGTCGGCTTTGGCTTCGGCTTCGGTGACGGTTTTGGCGATGGTTTTGGGGACGGTGCCAACCACGGGCATCCCGGCCAGTGCGGGAGGGGCAGACGGGGGAAATGAGGCAACCAGAAAGGCGGCAGGTAGGGGCGGGGGAACATCCAGGGGGCAGGTATGCCCCACAGCCACTGAGTATCGGCAGAGCCTTCCTTTGCGGTCTCCACCTTGCTGATGCCTTCCCTTGCATTGCAGACCTCAAACCTCAGGCAGCAAGCGAGCAAGACGACCAGGGATGCAGTCATCAGGAAGCTCTTCATGCTGCTCCTCTCACTCATCTCTCTCCTTTTCTTTTGGGTTAGGGAATTGAAGGAGTGGTGTGGTGAGCATTGCTTTGCGGTGAATGCTTCTTATATAGAGCCAAGCTCAACAGAAATGATCCACAAGAAGATTGTCATTCTAAATTCAAACTGGCAAAATCTAATTCTATGGATGAATTGAAAATCACCATGCTGATTTTGATGTGCACAATTTGTTAACGTGGACAATAAGTGCATCTGCCAAAAATCCCTCAAATGTACATTCCAATATTCTCTCGTCCACAAATATATTTAACGTAAAATTTAGATTAATATTTAGGAAAATTTTGTAAATTGATAGCATAACCGCATTGATCCATGAAAATGATTCAATTTTTTGAAATCCCATAATATTCTCTTGGCCAAATATAGGACTCTGATTGCACCTGCCAAAAATCTCTCAAATGTACATCATAATATTCTCTCATCCACAAATATATTTGGGGTAAAATTCAGATCAATATTTGGGAAAATATCTTGTTATTTGATGGCTAACCGCATGGATCCATAAAAATGGTTCGAATTTTTGAAATCTAATAGTATTCTCTCGTCCATGATATTTGGTAATTTGATTGATGTTGAGATCTCATGAGCTTTCCATCTTTTATGCAAAAAAAACGTTTCACTTTGACATTTTCTTCTTCTTCTTATCTATTTCTACACATCTATGTACAGGAAGGATTCGAACCGGACGTCGAACCCTGAATATTATAAGCTCATTTTTCAGGGGCTGAATTTGGAATTATGCCAATTTTAAGCCTTCTCCACTTTTATTTGAGAAAGGATGAAAGCCCCGCAAGAGTAAAAAGGATTTTGAAATGATTATAGTGGGAATTTTAAAATTTGTGTCATATTGACACTTGAATCCTAAAGTTTTCGATTCTTGCATTTAAGTCCTAAAATTTGTTATTCTCCCGCGTTAGTCATTCCATTAGGTTCGTAAATTTTTCTGGGACGCAATTCTATGCTGCATTTCTGGTTAATTTATTTTTCTTTTTTTTTCACACAAGTGGCACTAAGTCGTCACACTAAAAAAAAAAGCTAATTTTTTTAAAACACTATAATTCAAAAAAAAAAAAAAAAAAAATACAGAGGGCGGACCCCGTATTAGATTTTAACCGTTTGATTGGCACGTGGACGGAAAATTAGTAAAAAGCCCACCTTAAACTTTTATGTCGACCTGTGACTAATGATCTAATGGATTGATTAATGTAGAGAACGGTGAAGTTTTAAAACTTGAGGGCACGAAATGAAAGCTATAATATTCAAGTGCCACATCGATAAAAATTTTAGAATTCCTTTTCCAATGTCCCGAAATATTTTAAGGGGAAATGCATTTTTCGTGTCAACCTTTGATATTTGGCATTTGCTAACTTGGTTTTCAGATTCTAGATTTTGTAAGGTGACGATTTTATTCTCATTTCATTTATTTGAAAATCAACATGCTCTTTCTTTCGTCTCGCGACATAAAAGATAACAATCTCTTAGTCTTAGGTGCCGTTTGGTTAAATCTATTTTTTTTTCATTTATAAACAGTAAAAAAGATTTGACTAACTTTTTGTTTATTCAGATATTTCTTGATTAGCATAAATGTTCGATTATGCCAAATAATAAATGTTTGTCTAATATCATCTTCAATAAACAATGTTTGCCATGTCGCGTGGCAATTTATTTATTTTCCTTATTTTGTTACTCCGGGATATCTTTCATTCATAAGCTATATGGTACGAAATAAATATCAACTAGTTCTACTCTTGAATGCAATAATATTGTTTATCTAACGTCAGAAAATTTTTATTTTACAAAAATAAAAATTGTTAGAATGGGGTTTGAACCAACCACATCTTACTATCAAAATTTCCGAATTAAAGTGCCAATGACAGTTGCCGATTGGTGAGCCTATCATTGCAACTCCATCAGGTTTGAGTAGGGAAGTCCAAAAATAGCAATGTACCTAAACTCAAGCCGTCATTCGTAGACTAACCAAAATTTCCTCGGATCGAAAACGAAATGGAGAATTAATTGCAACCAAGTTTTGAACCAATCGATCACCTACCTGGTTGGTAAGAAATTAATTACTAAAAGGCAAACAAAAATGTCAAAGGTGCTGATGGGTCTTACAAAATAATGTGAGAGATATTACTATTTATAGCGCAAAAATGTACTTGCCATTGAATTTATAATGTCATCTTTCTAAAAAATTTTACAGGCTCTGAAAGCTCTCATTAATTTTGGTGGCAAAGAAGAAGATAGTTCTTAGGGGAAATTTCACTTTAACCCCCACCCCCACCACTATCCCTCTATATTAAACCCTAAACTTTACCCCCGAACTCCCAAAATCTCTTACAAGTTAAACCCCATATTATAGATCTTCACACTTCACAATTTAGAACTCTCACCCTCTTCCACGTTAAACCATAAACTATAAATCTTCAATCTCGAATGTGCAAATAAGTTCAATCGTTAGCACCGTAAATTATTTTTGTCAATATGTGCAATGTATGATCTCAAGCTGAAATTGCTAGCTGCAACAAATTAAATTCTCTGTTATGAACGAAGATGCCCTAGCTAATATAGGAAGTTCTCTCTTAGCGGAGGAAAAGTTCAATCAATGATTATTTTAAAAATAAATAACGCGCTCTTATGCTGAAAAGTATAACAACAATTGGCATTATGCAAGTTTTGTTTGTATATAGCATGTACGTTTTCCATGATCCTAACGTTCTTTTTTAAACTTCATCTATCTGAGGGGCAAACGGAAGTGAAAATACCCACCATCTACTTCATTGGTGTTTTTCTTTTCTTTGAGGAGAAACTTAACAGTGCAAAAGTTATTTTTTGGACCAAAATCATTTAGCATAACTTAAAAATCTTGAGCTAACTTTAAGGTTTTAGACAAATTAGGGGAGGCAAGAACGCCCCCTCCTTTAAATGTAGGTTTAGTTTATTGCAGGTTAAAAAGTAAGTGCACTCCACATTTCACGGATAAATTTGACAGTGGAAACAAATGGAATAATTTGTAAGTCTGGGGGCGTAAAATATAATGATTTTAAGTTTAGTGTTTAACATGCAAGAGAGTTAAAATTCACGAAAGTAAACTAAAAGACTTTAAAATTACCTTCTTCTTTTTTCTGATCCTACTCTAATTGTAGTCTAACTCTCACTTTTAGACTATTGCCCTATCTTTTTGCATAGCATGGAAGTGAAAATTCATATCTAAAACTAAATCGTCCCCACTCCAATCTCTCGAAAAGGTAGGGATTCGAACCACCGACTTCTTTTTCCATATAGAAAGGATGGCCATTGAGGCAAACCTTAGTGATTCTTTATAGTTTGGGGTTGAATGCCTAGAATGTGAGAGTTCGGGAAGGTAAAGTGAAAGGATTTACAGTTCAAGGTTGCCGTGTAAGAGGGTAATAATTTAGTGGGATAAAATGAAATTTTTTCAAATTCTTATATAGGAGAGTTTTTGCTCTATTAAGCTCTATTTGTTTTGTGAAAAATGAAATATTTTAAAAATATTTTCTTAAAAATGATTATTTGTAACAATAACAAAATTGAATTGAAAAAAAAAAAAATCATCATACAAGAATTTAAATATAAATTGTTGTTGATGATGAAAATATTTATTATTGATTTATTATTTTAATCGATACAAATGATTATTTTTAAGGAAATATATTTTTCAATTATTTATTTTTTATGAAGTAAACGGATTCTTGATATGAAATTAGAGTTTCTGGTAGTGAAAAACAATTTTTTTCTACTTACAAGATAGTGGAAACTTTTGATATTGTTTTTGAAATAATTGATTTAATTGTAGCCGTCCAAACGGCATTTTAGTGTGAAAAACTCGGTTTCTGTAAAAATGACAGAAGGGCCTCTAATCAAGTATCGGCCTCGAGAATTCAGAAGAAACAACGCCAGCTTTTCATGCTTGACAAAGATGCAAAACTCCTCTATGCAAGGGCCACAATGAATTATTGTTTAAAGTTGTGCTGATACAATAAAGGTGATTGGTTCTCAATTCCTAAAATTCGGAATCAGAGACAAGACCAATTGTTCTTAGGACCAAGAATCGGACCAATGGTCCGGTCTAATACATCAATTACTTTTTTCTTTCACTACTTGTTTTCTCATTACTTTTTTTCCCATTATTTAGAACGGGATTGGGATAGTGTTTAGTTCATATTTTATTAATATTTTTAGAGAAATAATAATATAAATAAAGCATATTTAGTTGGTCCGATTTGGTTCCCTCTTGGAACCAAAAACCAGATCACCCGAACACCAGTTCCACTTTTAGGAACTGGGAACCAGACTGAGACTTTGGGAAAACCAGACCTAACTGGCCAATCCAATCTAAGCAATCCCTGATTTGGCCAGATCAGGTTGCACATCCTATGATAAGGGACTAAAAGTATAGTTTCCTTAAAACACCAGGAATGAATAGATATATAAGAAAACATCAGGACAGAGATCAGATGCCCGCGACTCTACCTCTAGCAGGAGAGTCTGAATGACCGTGAATTCAGTGATGTCTAAGTTTTCACAAATCAGGCAGCCATCAACAGTTTCCATTTGTATCAGCTTTATTCACTTAAGAGAACAGTAAACGCATCTTACAGATGCTGTCAACAACATGAACAGTATATATACAAGAGATCTTGCAAACCGAAGAACATGATGGAGTTTCTCCAACGCCGGAGCATTGATCAATCGACACATTATCCCACTGCTGTAGAGAAATTTCCACAACTTTTATTTGATAAATCATGATAATGGTTGATTCCTTCGACCCGGAATAACCTCATCTGTTTGTAGGAATACTTCGCTCTGGCTGTGTTTCAGAACAGGAATGACCAGTAAGCATTAACCATTCCAAGAGATAGTAGTTGTAGGAAAAGAACTGGAATGCAAAGTCAACACAGCACCCACCTCAGAGCCGCTCTTGTCTAGGTATGCTGCCTCGACCCTGCAACCATCGAACCACCACCACAGCCACCACAGCCACCGCCGCACCCACCACAACCACTGCTCTTCACCATGTTTCCACACCCACCACCACAGCCACCACCGCAGCCACCACAGCTAGTGCTCTTTACCATGCTTCCACAGCCACCACCGCAGCCACCGCCACAGCCGCCACCGCAGCCACTGCTCTTTACCATGTTGCCACGCCCACTCCCATGGCCACCGCCAAAACCACCACCCTTCACCATATTTCCACTTCCACAACCACTGCCACAACCACTACCACAGCCACTACCACAGCCACTGGCTGTTGAAGGAGAATTTGCTGGAACTTCTTCGTTCACTTTGACTGCATTACCATTCAGCTCAACTTTACTTTCAACTGGTAAGGCTGCGGTATTCTCTTTGCCTACCACTGGGAACCTGCTTTCTTTCTTAATCAAATTGTCTGCTTCCACATTGTCCTCTGTAGCAGGTAGCCCCTCAAATCCTTCATTTTCCATTATATTAGAAAGCACAAAAGCTAGCACCACCATAGTCAACAAAAGTGGTTCTTCCTTAACCTATTCAACAAACCAAAAAAGGTCAATAGGGATAATGACTATCCTGGAAAGCAGTTTTGAAAAATGCATTATACCTTAACCACTCCCGATTTCAAGTTGATCAGTGCTACTGCTTCTCCATATGGACTATCAGCGGAGAACTCAACTGCAGTCACAAAATCTCTTTCCTTCTTTTGCATCTCATGATGTTTTGGTTCATAATCCAGTTTTCTGCCAGGAAAAATGTTCACCTGCCAGAGCAAAAGACTAGCTAATGAGCAAACTACAACCCATTGACTTATGTTCGTTTGCAAAGTGATCCTTATACTTCATTCTTGCAATTCTCTTGGGTATCTTCTATAGTTTGTGAAAAATTGAAATAGCATCTTCCATTATGGTTTCAACTTAACCATCTTGACTAATATAAATGCTAGTATAAGAAGCAGGATTGCTGAAACCAAAATATAGTGGGTGACTCCTTGAAGTCCCATAAAGTGCATGGCTTCCACAACTTAAATCCTAACAAGCACTGCAATAAAACTCTTTCTGTACTCAAAACTTGTTGTTATATAGAAGTTAAAATTGTCTTATGTTTAACAAAATTTAAGATGACAGAAAAACTAACTAATTCAAAGTTTCCCAAGGTCCCATTACATCTCCAGAGGAAATTCAGGCCATGGTTTTCCTAGCTGCAGAACTCTGATCATATTGGACGGGTAAACACATACTGTCTGTATTCTCTGAGGCTACCTTCCCCATTTTTTCCTGTTAATTAGCAAGATCAGTTTCACAGGGCAGATTTTGGATTGGAACAGACTTAGAGATCATCTGCAGTCCGGCAGAACAATAATAGCACCAACATGATTCTGTGTACAGTTGGTGCTACAACTGAGCACATGCAGTATACAAAATTGGGCTGTCTGTGGCCAATTTCAAGTCTCGACAATGGCATACATGCTTACTCAAGCTTAGTTGAGTGGGGACAAGCATGTCATCTAATGCATCTGTGCTGTGGTGACTCTTTGTTGAGGTACTGTACCTGTGTCCATCTGGAGTGGGTTTATGGGCATTGAACACTTTCATCCCAAACTCAGATTTTTGCAAATTAGTGTCTTACTGCAGAACTACTATAATCTAACAACATTAAATAAAAACTGAAGGAAATTTTTTAAAAATTTGAAGAGAAATACTGAAACCCTCGTGAATATTTTGCTTTCTAAAAGTCAAAATATAAGAATTTTTCCCAATAATTAAGTTCCAGCATTCATGTTTTATATAGATATGGAGTCCATGTGCACCCCATCTTGGGACATAGACAAGTCAGATGTCATGATATGCATTTTCTCCCCTCATCGCACCTACATCCATGTCTGAAGAACAGAGATGTGCATGCAAGTTTTAAAAATCACAAACTGACAAGATTTTGCCAATTGTAGGATACACATAATTATTTCTTTCAAAGAAATACTAAAGAAGTGCCAAACAGTTTGTTGAATTTTTGAGAGAGGAAGGCATACCACTCTATCACCTATCAGCATGCAGAGATGGCTATTTTCACAGGAAGGTTTCTGAAACCTAAGGGACCAACGAGAATCTAGCAAGGACCACCCATTCTCCACGAACTCAGCCATTGTACATGTTTCACCACTTGCTGTAATTCCAATCACCTCCTTCCTAGGGGTGAAGTTGTCCTTCTCCTTCTTTGAATTCCTGACATTCAATCAATGTCAGAATTTATAGGAGAAATTAAACTTCAGGATCATATATGCCCGTGAAGATTCAAGAGATGCATAAAGCAGCATAATTTGTTATGTTG
The DNA here is from genome assembly GCA_014182735.1 of Corymbia maculata. Taxonomy (NCBI): domain Eukaryota; kingdom Viridiplantae; phylum Streptophyta; class Magnoliopsida; order Myrtales; family Myrtaceae; genus Corymbia; species Corymbia maculata. The sequence goes on along the minus strand of CM024690.1, from coordinate 8,026,225 downwards.
GAAATTCAACTTTCAATGCCTAGACGATCCAAGCAGCGATGAAGGAGTAGATGACCAAGGGGCATGTGGTGTAGAATTATGATTTATTTTACACTATGGCCCCTTCAAACAATTACACGACTACATTTTATTCCTAACACAAGTAGTACTAAAGATCCATACAAAACCAAAGTCAAATAGAAGTAAATGGAAGTTAGGTAATAAGTTTCTGCACAATTGAATGATATAAAAGGGAAGAAGCCAAGTTGCTCTCCTGCACAAATTTAAGCCAATTTTTTTTCCATTGATTGACCAAAACCACTTCTATTTGCCCCAATCTGCTAAAAAGTCACCTAAAAGCTATAAGTCTATCACCTTCACGTGCATTTCACAATATTAACCATGAAAGCATATTGAGCTATCTTGGCTGTGTGATGGAATTGAGGTGAATAGAAGAAAATTTGGTTGATTTCAGGGTGCATTGATTCAACCTTGGGCACAAAAGGTAAATGGAGGCAAAATTGTAGTTTCCCATAGTGTTGTGCAGTACATTGTTGGTCACTTTAACAGGAAAAGCATGGCATCATTGTGAACTAGAAAATTGTAAATGTTCTTCTAAATAGGACTAAAACAATGAAGTTGCGAAAACAGACTGATTTTAATTTTTAATTTGAACAATAGAACCCATAAAAGACCTCAGATCGAGATGAGTGGATGTAAACCTAGTAAGGTCTACTTGAAAAATTAGGATTGCCAAGTTCTGACTTGCTTGTGATGCCAAGTAAAATGGCATAAATTTCTAAAACATAATGACAAACCTCAACACTCATGCCCATAATTTATGAACTTTTTGCCCATGAGTTATTAATTTCCAATGAGTTATAGAGCATGAACCACGTGTGTGTTAGTTTCAGGAAGGCATATTTATAGCATACAGATGTAAACTACTGTACCTCATTTGAAGAGTAATGACCTCAGTACCAGCATCAGTCATTACACGTGTCCAGCTTTTGGCATGTTGAGTCCATCCAGTTAGGGGGAAAAGGCATGAATTTTTAGTGAATGGCCGAGAACGAACCATGTGAAGCACAAATAACGCAGGGTTTGGAACTGTAAAAGAAAAGCCAACATGCAAGCACATTGATTCCGAGCTTGCATAACCAGAAGAAGGCACCAACTCCAACCATTTCTCATCAGAAAGTTTTGAAACTGGAACCAAATAATCCTGTAGAGAGAGTGAAGCAAAACCCAAAACTCTAGGTGTTCTTTTAATGGGTAAGGTGGAAGGAGATACAAGTTCGAAGAGCAACTCTCCCTTGGGTTCACAATTGAATGAAGCAACCATTTTCTCCCCAGATTCTGACAAAATACTTAGTGTTTGCTTAGCATTGAAAAACAAGTCTGGCTGTGATTTACTAAATACGACAGAAAGTCTCCCCTTGTGGCTCTCTGGCAAACCTCTAACTCCAACAATCTCCAAGAGTACCTGCAGAATAGAAAGAAAGCAAAGACTAAGCAAGAAATACATGAAAACTATATATTTACATACAATTATACCCAAATTGCCAGAAGTAACAGAATAATATTTTTGTTGCATGCATGAATTGAAGCCTTTCATAATTCTGCAACCCCAGTTCTGACTAGCCAAACGAATTACTAGAACCAGAACAAATGAAAAATTCTTATCTATATACTTGGAAAATCCAAGAACAAAAGGAGATATGAAGTTACTCTATCTAAGATCTCGTGGAGCTATGAATGCTGAATTTTTCACTATTCTAGCCCATTTTAGGCGCATTATGGTCAGATTTCGAGGAAAAATGTAGAACTAGACCTGCATTATCCTGCATATTCATGCTGCTAAAATGCTTAAAATTTTGAACAACAATCATGTCATGGAAAGAGGCACATCAACACATTAATGAGACCAAAAAGAAAGAAATATGCACAAAAGAGCAGTATGAAGCTTAGCAATTACCTCCACAAACTTCACATCTGGAACCTGAACTATATTCTGGTATTCATCTGATGAAAACAAGTCCTTGCTCTTCTTACTTTTAGATGAGAAAGGTACAAGAGTGACTGGACTTGGGGTGTCTCCTCTGTACATGGCCCCAGCCTTCCAATACCTTCTACCAAATGTCTCTTCCCACTGATTTGTAGTTCCAGAAAATCCAACATCCAACTTCTGTCCTTTAGACCTGTCTGAGTCCATGTCATCGTGCTCCAATACTTGGCCATGCACCCTAATAAGGTCTTCACAATAAGAAACAGGATGCAACTGGTGAGAGTGCCACATGAGGTCGACATCATAAGTAGGAACACAGAAGCGTCTGATTGACTTCTCCCTGTTTCTTCGTATAAGATGAAGAAAGCCTTTATATCTGGCTAAAGCTTCTTCAACGAAGAGATCATGGCTCATATGGGGCTTTGAAACCTGTGAACCAAGTACCAAGGAAGATAACCTTTTTAATCATAAAAAATAATCTACAAAGTCCAAATTTGCCACAATGCAAATAATCTTTCCAATCACTTCCTTATAAAACTAAAAAAGATAATAATACTGCCGAATCAGGCAAGTAAGAGTGGTTATGTCTAATGGAAAACCTTACGGATCAAGTCTTTGGCTGATAGGATACAGCACCCACTGAAGTTAAGGCATCATCAACAGAAAAATTATACACCGAAATTTGGAAAAGCATTGGGGAACCATCACCATACTTACTAATACAGATATATGTTGACCATGTGAAGATGTTGATTTGAAGATGTCTTATGATCATTGCATTACCTGGTACAAAAAAGTACTCTGTCTTTTAACTGCTGGCACCAAATCATATGAAGTGCATTTTTTAAGCCCAAGCATCCTCTCAGAAATATCTTCTTCAAGAGCTGCAGCTAAGTCTAAATCATAGTGCTCTCCTGGATATAATTTTGTCCAAATTTCTTCGGTCTGCCTTGAGCAGGTGCCTTGAGTAGAAGATACGACATTAGAGTTGTCAAGGATCCTGCCATACAGATCCTCACAGTCGGATTTGTATCGGATCTGGGAAAAAGAACAAACCCCATAAGAAATTGAATAAGGTCCAGTGAAAATTTGATGGATTACATGATTAATATGGACAAGAAGACTGAGATCCTACCGGGTTGAGCCTGTGACAATGCCATATCCATTCACAATCAAGAGGAACAACCAGCGGGCCTTCGACAAGTTGGGACTCTGAGTGTTTGGCAAGCAAAGGAAGCCAAAATGCATTGTATCTGTAGTTCACATGTTATGTTTCAGAACTTGGTCATATAGAAAACAGTGAAAAAATGTTCAGTGCTATTATCTTCCAAAAATCATGAGACTCTGTTTGTCGAAACTCCAAATGTGCATCAAATCCTCAAAATAGAGGAAAGTTCTAGAATGAACTCAAGACAAGGAATTCCTTGTCTGCTAAAGTTTCTCTTCAAGCATAGACGTCTCAGTAAGGAACAGTCTTCCCCTACCCTGTTCATGAAAGTCCAAGAAAACAAGAGCATGACAAAGCAATAACCACTTGGTTAGATCTTGCAATAGTTCAGATTGGCAGATATATACACACACCGAACAAACTCCCTCCATTGAAATGTTCTTTTCAACAAAACAAAAGACAATAGTGATTGTAGCAAACACAAAGGCAAAAGACATACCCAAATTGAAAGCAACAAACACAGATTTAACAATAAAAGAAGGGTCTTAAAACTTGCTGCAACAAACTTTTACCTATATATGGCTCTTTGGAGAGCAGGACCTTCATAGAGAAAACGCTTCCTATCCACAGCCGCGAGGAATTTGAGCTGCTGTTTGGCTGCAGCCACCAGGTCCACACCTATTTCAATCTTTTGCGCTTCAGCCCACTCCGATTCATGCTTCAATTCGATCTGCATATTTATTCTCACCTGAAAGCGCATAGTTCAACGAGCTTTAATCAGATTGCGTGAAGTCTATGAACAGAACACGACATGGTATTGCAATTTTTACCTCCAGACAAGACAATCAGCGGGAAGAAAAAAATTCAGAAACTAATGAATTATATCAATCTACACGCTTGCTATCCCTCTTCACCACCAACAGATCAGTTTCCTTTAAGGGGCAATCCGCTCGGAAAACAGACAAAAACGTCGAAATTACGGTGAAATTTTCTCATTTGACCAGTCCAACGCGCCAAGAAATTCAATGGAATATAAGAAAATGCAAAGCACTTGGTCCGGAAAAGTCAGCAAGCCCAATTCCAAATGACCCACATTGGAAAATCAACACCACTTCCCCGGCAGATCAATCCTCAAGAAAACGCGGAAACAAGAAAATTCAAGAAGCTCAACAGGTCGTTCTTTTCAAGCGTCAGCTTCAAATTAGTTCAAATGGTTACGCCGATCGTCCGCAACACAGAGCAGGGGACGAATATTCAAGAACCGATTCTAGTTCGAATCAGTCGAAGTCGCCGGGCATCCCCGAAGAGAGAGAGAGAGAGAGAGAGAGAGAGAGAGGAGGGATGAGCTTAGTCTACCCGCTAAAGATTACTGCACGATCAAGACAGAGGAACCCGCGAAATGCGCCGTCCTTCTTTGCGACTACCAATGATTGCATGCAAGAATGGAGGAAATTCTCCGAGATTGAGACTGCTACCTGCTAAAGATCACTTGCTGTTCGATCAGAATTGAGGAAATCAGCAGATTCGAGGGCCTTCTTTGTGACGATGATCGATGATGCGTGCAAGAAAAGTGGATGACTGAGACACCCAAAATAAAAAAATAAAAAAGACGGGACCCCGTTCTAATGGAGGCTCGTGCGCGACAACGTATGTTACTATCCGTGCAGTACAAAAGCTTCCTAAGCCAACTTCAAACGTGACCATTTTACCTTCCATTCATCCATTCGATTAATATTACAAAAAATTATAAATTAATATATATATATAATAAATATGTCAAATTTATTTCTTATAGTTAGAAATCTCAAATTAATTTACCGAAAATAAATTTATTATTCATTAATTTTCATTAAATTTCATCATCAAATTGTTGAATTGAATAACATATGATAATTGACCATTGTACTAGTTTAAATTTTTATCTTGTTTGTCATATGTATATCAATTTGGTTAAATTCGTTTTAATGAAATTAATAAAGAGTAAATTTATTATAAATATATCACTTTTAGGTTTTTGGTAATCAAAAAATTAATTTAGAGTAAGTTTGTCACGTGTGTATCAATTTGGAGTTCTTTATGATATTAACCAATTTTTTTCTTGGTCTAGGATCTTCGGTTCTTGTCTATTCGAGTTTGTGTTAATCAAAATCCTTTTTCTTGCACAAATTGTTTAATAAAGTCCCCCAATACAAAATCCGCTCTAGTTTGTCTTACGCACGACCGTCGGAGGACGTCGAAACATGACACTAATTAAATATTGCGTACATAAATACCTATAAAGGGACGTGGACGATGAATGCATTAATTTTTACTCTTTAGTGTACCCTTTGTCCATAGTTCCCGTAGGTAATGTTTAATCCATACCACACTCCGGCATCATCTATCTACTATGGTAGCCGAATTTTGGTTGAATTTTGTTTTAGAGAGACTCGATCATACATTTAGTGCCAATAAAAAGACTTGATTACAAAAATTAAAAGCATAGAAACTTGGTTAGAAAAGTAGTGAAAGAAAATGAACAAAAAAAATTCGTTGTAAAGCAATGAAAACTTACCATTTTACTAGACAAAAAAAGGCATATAAAATAAAATTCTAAACCGTATGTATGCTCTAAAGATTAGGGAATGTGACATAATTCATTTAATGCGATCCTAACTATTGGTAAATGTTCAATATAGTTCTTTCATTTGCTAAAATTACAATTAGATGTTATTTAATAATGTGTATTATTATATGTTGAGTTAAATAGTTAAAAATGATGATGACAACGTGCCTATTTTTTTATTCATCCTCTTTATAAAAAGGAAAAAAAATTAGGACGTTAACATATTCATTGATATTTGATCATGTGGATTATTATATTTTAATTTGATATGAATATCTTACTTGAAAAATTCTCGCGTAATTTATTTTTATCATCCACCATTCAATTTCAATAGATCGGGAGCTCAATAAGTAGATTTCAATAACTTGAATCAACAAAAAGATGATATATGTATTTTAATGATTAGATTGAACGTTAATAAAAATTAAAGTTCAATCATTTATGTCATTTTCATGATATATTATTAAATCAAAAATTGTGGTTCCAACTCCCGTTGTCTTTTTCAACATCATCTAGTCTGACAGGACGGTTGAAAAAGTAACATGCTTCTAAAGTAGCTAAGCAAGCCTGTTGCTTCCAAATCAGAAAAGGCAAAGCAAATGACAAAATGCAGACGCATATTTTAGTCATATCAACGCATGGTTTGTACTTGTCCATATCTATTCCGGAATTTTATTTTATCTTTGCTTTTGGAGTTTTGGATCAATGTAGTGTATATCGACTAATGTTTATTTACCTTGTTTTTCTACATTTAGAATGCATCATAAAGGGGTTGATATTGGTAGATTGAGATAATTACTCAGGTGTATGTGAAATTCATATAAATTGAGAAGCGAAATTGGATTGGAGATTTTACATCATGCTTATTGTAAAATAGATTGCTACAATTCAAATGAATGGTAATAACTCTACTTTTCATGAACATTAGGGGTAAAGTTGCCATGGTCGATGTTACTATGGTTTATAGTGCATCCTCTTCTATTTCCTCGTGATGAGGCTGATTAGCATCAATTGTTGATTATAGGATGCACATTAAATTAAGTTCATCTTAACATAGGGCATTACCTGAAAAAGAAATTCGGATGGCTACTTTGGCATGAGCATGTGTAGATTAAAAATAGAAAAAAAAATTCAAATGGTGCTAAATCTATTGTACGGATGTTAATGATATTCTAAACCTTCCAATTTTACTAATTTAATCTTGCATCTTTGCGTAAAATTCCAATATAGTGATTCCAACTAATTTTCACTAAGAATCGCGGACATAACAGTGTGCCATATTAAAGTATATGCAAAGTAGCTAAGCAAAGCCTATTGCTTCCCAAAAAAAAAAAACACAAAAGACTGTGAGAAGGACAAAATGGCACTTTCTAATTCTAGTCATTTTGATGCATGGTGCTCTTATTCATGCTCTAAGTAGAACCGACACTAATACCAACATACAACACATTGTTTCCAAAAAAAATAAAAAATTTCAACACATTGGGATACGTTATATAAAAACTGTATATTTTTATAGATACATGATATTTATGATTATTTCAATCAAGTTAATTTGGTGAATTGTGTATTACGGAAAGTGAAAGTCGGAAGATAAGAAAAGACTAAGTTTTTTTCTTTTTCTCCAATATTATTTTCATTATTTTTTCATTATTTACATTTTTACATTTTGAACCCTCATTTATTGAAATTTTTTAAAATTGACCCCATGGGTGTCGGAATCACGTCTTGGAATTCTGAATTCATATGTTGGAATTCCAAACTCAAGTGTCAAAGATTGTTAGGAAAGTTTACCAGAAGTCAGATTTTTGATACTTGTTGACTGAATGTCAAAGAGTGTTTGAGTGTCTAATATGACACGATATGTGCCCGACACGACATGAAAGCTTTCGGAGAGTGTTGATGCTTCTTAGCTCATATTTTTCCATTTTGGAATTTGTAATGCTTTGGGTCAATGAAAGTTTAAATCAATTAAATGTTTATTTACCTTCTTTTTTGTATTTAAATTGCATTAATTTTGGAAACCAGCATCTTTGACTTAACAATTAGGGCACATATAATAAAAATTTTGGTCGAAATTGATTTTTATAACAAAAATATTTTTTTCTATTTCTATTATTGGATGAGTTTTGAGCATAAAATTGTATTTGATAACTATACCAAATTTCTATTTTGAAATAGAAATTCATTTAATAATGATGTAAAATTTCTTTCTCTTGAATGGCAATGATAGGGGGAGGGGCAATAGTAGTCGCCGGTGGGGGAGGGGGCAATGGCAACGATGGCGGGTAGCCAAAATAGGGAGGCAGTAGTAGCAATGGCGGCAGTTGATGATTGATGGAGAGGGGAGAGGGTAGTGGCAATAGTAGTGTCGGTGATGGCGGTGGCGGGAGGGGTGGCGTGATGGCGGGTTCTGCGATGGTGGGTGGCCGTGGAGGTCTACGATGGTGGGTGGTTGGCAAGGGGAGAGGGTGGCGGAGAGGGTGGCGATTGCTGTAGTGAGTGGGCGACAACCGATAGTGACGGGGGAGGGGGTGACGATGTAGGCAACCGGCGGGGAAGGGGCGGTGGGGGCAAAGTGGTGGTGGTTGTTGGTCGACGGGGGAGTGGGCTACGGCGATAGAGGTGGGTGGCGGCAATCAAAGGGGTGGATGGCTAGGGGTTAGGGATATACTCTTTCGGGTGAAAAGTAGAAAATAGATAAATAATTTATGATTTCTATTCAAGAAATAGAAAAGTAAAATTTTGTTATTTCTAATTTTAATTCCAAACCTATTTTTGGAATAGAAATCTGTTCAATAAATAGAAAAATGAAATTATTTTACCAAATGAATTTTTATTTCAGAAACAAGTTTGGAATAAAAAAATAGTTTCGAAATAAAAATAGAATGATTATCATATACACCCTTAGTGTACCATTTTGTGTTAATATCGATAGAAGAGGGAGTCAAAATTAAGTTTTCCAAGTTGATGATGCAAGAGAGCGAGTCCAGGGACGCGGAATCGTTGTATAGTATATATGAATTGATCAAAGTCAATGCTAGATGAATAATACTGAAGGAATATTCCACCATCTTTGATTATAATTATTAGGGCTACGTATACCTGACAATTTATGTTAGCCAAATTATTTGTAATATCATAAAGAAATTTATATAATTTTGAAGAGGTGCATTTCCTTGTTAGAAATTAAAAATTTAGGTGACGTCATTTTGTAAGTCGGAGATTGCTCCATAAGTGCTTCTGTCGGACATATCTATTTTGGTTAAAGAATATGGTATTTGGTAGGTATTTGTTTTCGATGACGTGCTCTTTGATGAGATTACCTTTATTATGGTTTCAAGATATTCTTTTGTATAATGATGCTGGTATGTTTAATCATGGTGATTGTGAAATCAAATTTCTCTAATATTATGATATGTTGAGCGAATTAATTATGCCGTTGTAGAGCCTGTCAGAGATTTGTGATTCGTAAATGAATCTTCTATTTTATAAATATGGCGAAAATACTTATGGCCTAAAGTTTTGACACCCTAAGGGTATGAATTGTTTTTCTCGAAGAAAAATAGGGTCAACTAGATTTGAATTGTCTCCTGGGTGACTCAATCAAATCTTGATCCATATAACATGACTCGCTATTATGACTCGGATCTATGTCGGTTGAGATCCAAAATCATCCATACCCGGCCGATTGCCACGTCGAGGGCTAAGACTGCTTGAAATGCAATTATCAAACCACTCAACTCATAAATTGTACGATAAAAAAATATTCATAAATTGGATTGGAAAGGATGGGAAATTACTTGAGGTCATGACCTCAAGTAACGCCCACCTGGCGTCGGTGGGGGTAGTTGTGGTCACACAACCCCAAGTAGCCCTCGTCCTGTCAAACCTTGCTCGTTTGTGTCTGGCCATCGTATTGCTAGTTGCTGAGCTTCAACTTTGTTTTTAATATGAAAAATATAGCTAAAATCCTTTTTAAATGTAGTTTTTCCCATGCAACATTAAAATCAAAATTACCCTCAAATGCACTTTTTAATTATGTTTTTCATCAAACTCTATTTGTATTTGAAAAAAAATCCTTTAATTAGTCCTTTGCATTTCCCTCAAAACTTTCCTCAAATGTCTAACCAAATGAGGCTTGAAATTCCACTTTGGACTCTTATTGATACAAACTTATGAAGTTAGGTCATGATAAAATAATTTCCTTGTTAAAAAACGGCGACAAGAAAACCCAAAGATAAAAGATCAAGAATGCGAAAGAGGGACGTCACCAGCCATTGACCTAACTAAGTTCATAGAGAGAGGAAACTAAAGTTCACTAATCATGTCCATAGTAGTACAAATTACAAAGGAAAAGTAAACTTCTTCGAAAGCTTACGGAGATCATTCATTCTAAAATCCAGAAAAAAACAAAAGAAGAACAAGTTGACCGTCAATCAAAATTAGTTTAAAATACTATTCGGGCTCCATAAAGTTTGCAATAGCAAAATTTGGTCGGCCAATCATATAATCTAATCTCATTTTAATGGAGAGTGCCGTGGCCGTCATATTTGGTGGGTCCCGAGCGATACATTTTTTTATCCCTTTGGCCCTTCCCAACTTCAGGGGTGACGACCGGTCTTCTGATGACTTTTGCTCTCCTTTGTTGCGTAGTCACTGGACGTCAGTACCTCCACAAGATGCAAAGTGCGCAGTACAGGGGACGGAATGCAGTACAAGGGCACTCGTGTCGTCAGTTTCTGCGCATGGAAAGATTCGATCTCTGGATGCGCCATGATGGGCAAGAGGTTGAGGATGTGAATAAACCAGCAGAGGAGTTTTGGTGTATCATAACCTGTCTAGTTAATGATTGTCAAGCCAGAAATCGCAATTAATTAGATGGCCATCGGCTAGTGGATCATGAAGATTCTACTCGTCTTCCTTCGGAACCAAAGACCTTCCAGCAAGTCGTTCCACATTTGTCAATACTTCTATTATCATGTCTGACGGTTCGAGTGAAGATTATCATGAGCTCAAAGAGCCCAACCAGGTTGAAATGAAGAGGAGTGGACGGTCTGAATGACCTTGATAGATTTCATGATGCAACTGAATTCACTTTCTTGGCCTAATCTGGCCACGCTCATGATCAGCCTCAAGTGCATTCAATTTCAAGGGCCACACCCATTATTTCATTCCCATCGATCAGATGAGACATTAGGGTCTGAATTACATCAACTGCTGACGGGCGAAGGAAGAATGTCGACAATCTTATGGGAATAAAAAGGTTGTATCATTCACAGCAGAGCAGACATGTTAAAGATCTAAACGGCACAGCAGAAACCTTACAGGTACTAACTCCTGAAAGACAAACATGACAGCAATAGGTCTGACCTTGTGCCAAAGGAAGACATTGTAACATCACTGGTCTGTCGGATCTAGGATCAAAGAATGACTCATACGACATACATCCTAATACCCAGTACAGCTCCATCGCATGTCGCTTCCTAGTAAGCTTGTAAGCTGCTCTATTAGGTGTTTGCATCTTTGAACTGGCATGAGCTAAAAATTGCAACTAGCATCACTCTGCTCCCCACCAGTGAATCTCAACGTCATCGGCCTCACTGGTGCAGCCTCTTCTTTCCGCCAAGAAAGCAGAACACATCAGATCCACATGATGCTTGATGATGAGTTCACTACACCATCCTTTGACATAGACCAGCCAGATCAATGGGTGCTCGAGACCAAGAAAAGTGAACTTAACTGGCACCTCCATCTGCAAAAAATTAAGCTGCTCAGGTTGCCTAACAAGGCGATTGGTCAGATACAGCCGATTGCACTATGTGTGAATGAATAACTGGTTCCACATCAAAAGTTGAACCACACATGGAGCCACAAGTTGGTGACGAAACAGACATTGAGGCATTCAATACGTGAAAATGATATTAAAAATTAGTCAATCCAGCTGAAAGTATGCTTTTACTGCCAGATTTACTATGATCAAGGAAATAAGTGATCGCCAACTTTATGATGGCACTGTAAAACTAGAAAGCTATCTCAGAACATCATTCATGAAAAAACACAGCATGTTTCCTCCACATTTTTCCAGAAATGAACAGATTTTTCTGAACCTTTGGTGTATTTCCTTTTCCCAATCTCAAAAATCCACTATTGTGGAAGATCTTATGACCTTTGCATGCCTTCAGTGAATGACCAAAAGCCTAAGAACCATTTACTGGAGCAGATAGTTTAATTCTACTTATCTGTCTCTGGAAACAAAGACCAGCTCCAAATTTTCCATTTGAAGATTGACACTACTATAACAGGTGTCTCCATATTCATTGATTCTTCCACTACCCCTTTTTCTCCAATTGCTACCACACTTATCTTACTTTCTACTATTTTTCCCTTATGAAGGATCTGAAACTTTATTTTTTCCCTCATACTATGCCAAACATGGGATAATTGAACGTATTTTTTATTTGGTATAAGTTTACTAGAAGTTCATAAAACTTATCACCAAGATGCAATTGAGTTCCAAAACTTTCAAAAAGTGCAATTGAGTCATAAAACTTGTCAAAAAAGTGCAATTGAGTCCTAAAACTTTCGAAAAGTGCAATCAAATCCTAAAACTTATCACGAAAGTACAATCGAGTCATAAAACTTTCAAAAAATGCCATCAACCAAAGGACTTGATTTGACCAAATTTGACAAGTTTTAGGACTTAATTATAGTTTTTAAAGTTTTAGGACTTGATTGCACTTTCATGACAAATTTTAGGACTTTGTTGCACTTTATAAAATTTTAGGACTCAATTACACTTTCTTGACAAGTTTTAGGACTTTTAATGAACTTATCCCTTTTTATTTTGAAAACATATTTTACAATTGTCAAGTTGCATCTGAACTCCAGTCTATAACAATTCTCTTCTTCAATAGTACTCTATACAAAATGATTGTTAATTACAGGATGAAGTTGACAAACCGCTCACAATAACAAGCGACATCGTCACTTCCAGGAATTTGTCCCACCCAACACTTTACCAAATGCACACGCTACAATATATCACAGCCCAATAAGCTACAAGACAGTGAAGACAACACCAAATAGATGTGGGGCTAGCTTCTTCAAGCAGACTTACATTAGCAAAGAAAGTGCCATCCTGATGGGAAAGCAGAGAAAAGCAAGAATGACTATCATCATTGTGAAGGCGACTAGTAGGTTGGTCACTCACTACAAATATTTACCCGGATCTAGCTATTAGTGCTATATCCAAATGAATCTGCTTGCTGCAATCGTGTTTACCATGGATCTTGCTGCAGGTTTGCTACACGTCAAATCCACAATGGATTGGCATTTGCAGAATGCAATGCTTCAGTTGCCACCAACCAGCTATACCAATTGGACCCATTTGAAAAGATTGAAAAGCTAGAAGTGAATTTTCACATAATAAACTGTCTTGGGCAGCACATTTCAGTATCTATGCCTTGGGCATAACTACTACTCTTCAGACAGTTGAGAGCCAACAGTATATTATACAAGATAAAATGCTTACCTCATAAGTTGACTTTGTCATCCTCATCCTTCTTATCCGTCTGATATTTGTCTTTCTCCAAGTATTCTTCTTCAATTGTGTCCTTCAGGATGAAAAGCCTTTGAATAACGACAGGTTCAGTCAATTGCTTTGCTTCCCTAATATCAGTATCCTCCTTATTAAGATGGTATGCATCAAGCGTGATTTTTATCCACTTATGAAGCTCCTTTGGGGTGCTGCTCAAGATATCCAGGCAGAGAAAAGTTAAAATTGCCACTAACAAGATTGTAGATGATACTTTCATTTGAAGGACCTGCTTGCTTACGTGTATAAAGCTTTTGGGTCCTTGGCATCCCTTTCATCACCTGGGGAAAAAGCTGTTGCCAGGGCTGAGAACCGCTCTTCAGGGTCTGTGATATTCAGCAGATACTTAAGTAACCTTATCTCTTTAGGCGCAATACTCCTAAGACTGCTTTTTGTGGCTTTATATATACGATACATGATATCTTTGACCTGCATTTATGCATAAGAGCATAAGCAAAGTTGGTACTGAAAGAACATAAGGCATAAAAATTAGTGAAATAGATAATTAAAGTGATACATTGGTTTACAACTTTATTGCCCCAAGACAAAGAAGTAGAGCAAAACCTATCAACAAATATGATTTCCTCGAACATCTAATCCAAGATAATGCCATTATCCACTTATGTCTATAATCATAACTGTGAGATGATTAAACCCCAACCCCCCTTCTCCAACTTATGTGAAACTCTGACTGTGACTAAGGAACTAGGATGCCCTGAGAGGCATAGAGCCATAGGAAGCTTCTTGAATTGAAGACTTTTCAATGGCATGAAGATACAATTATTCTTATACATAATTAACTGCTGCTTTCCTATGCTCTCCACCAAACCATGCATTCATCTAGCCATGTTGATGCATCTACTTCTGTTGCCAATAAAAGTTTAACTAAGGTGATTTTTTTGTTTGTATTATATATCACCAACATTCAATTAATCAGACACATTAACTAGAAAGTATATCTTCAGGCAGGCACACTTTTCCCAGCCTTGAACCCAGAAATCTACAGATGATCAAATTAAAAGACATGGCTGAATGATATGCTTGGAGACGGTTCAAATGAGACAGTTGCCTCTAGTACCTCGTTTTTCATGGTTTTGGATTCCTTCGCTGAAGCCCATGCACTATTTATCAACAGGATTAATGAGGAGTCAAGCTCCTTTGCCTTGGCAAGGCTTTTGATCTTTTCACAAGCCACCTCAATTGAAGGAGAATTGAGTATTTCATCGAATTTGGATTGAGCACTGTCTAAATTCTCCACAGTCTCCAAAGTGTTGTCATAAGTGCTGACCGCAGACAAGCATCTAGCACCCAGCCTTGCCAATGCTGCTCAAGCAACATGAGCAAATAACTTTTAGGTGCACAATTCGCCATATGCAAATGAGGATTTGAAGGTATATAAAATTCATTAGCTAAATTCACATCGATACAGAGGTATGACCATGAAGAAATCAAGAACCTAAACCAGTGATTTAGGTCCCTATCTTCTCAAATAGCAAAATGCAACTTAAAACAGCTGTAAATTCATAATATGATTACCATCCCGATCTTCCAAGCTATCATAAGTTTCCGAAAGTGTAGTGAGATAACTGAAGAACTCTCCCGTGAAGTCCTTGCGCCGCCGTGCCACCACGGCACCGATATCTGTCGGGCTATCCTGTACCTCCCTAAGCAACTCATCGTGCCTCCCCATCTCATCATCAATCTGCAATGGTCAATCATACACCAAACAATCAAAACTACCCCAATCCAACCTCAAGCGAGAACCACTTCAACCACAAAATAAGAGCATCGAAAACTTTTATACCTTCTTGACCTTCCTCGAAAGGGCGATATACTTTTGCTTCAAACTCAAGTCGTCCTCGCCATCCGCCCGCGAGCGGCAGCGACTGTAGAAACACTCCCTGTACTTGTTCCACTCCTCCCGGAACACCAAGAACTTCCTCCACTCCTTCACACGGGGCTTCTCGTTCAAGAACACGTCGATGATCCTGTCGCAGAACTGGGCGACCGTGTAGCCCTCCGCGACTTCCACGTCCACCCGGTCCTCCACTTGCGCCGTCGCCGAATTGCCCGCCTGAGGACCTGCAAGACACCAACTTTCGCTGATCCGGTGCACGTCGACGCGAAAACAAGACTACCCAGAAAGAAATGCGCAGAAAGAAACAAGAAAGCCGCGGTTTGAGAATGGATTGCTGTACTAACTCGAGACGGGCCGGCGGCTACGGAGGTTGCAACTGGGTTGGTGGGGATGAGAGGGAAGCGTGCGGAGGAGGGAAGAAGGCGGAGGGGGAATTGATGGAGTGGCAGGGAAGGGAAGATGTACGGCCGTGATGGAGGATTGGAGGAGTCCGGCGAGGCTGCTCATTTTCCGGTGGAAAGTTCTGGCTGGAAACTGAGTATAGAGAGAGCGGGAGAGAGAGAGAGAGAGAGAGAGAGAGAAGAAGGATAAATGATACTTCTATCGGGTTTGAGGGAGGGATCCGGCAAAGGAAATCGGGTTCGGACTCTTCTATCCGCGATCCATTTTCAGTACACCCAAATTTGTTTGGGATGACCTTCTTGTCAAAAATATTTAAACAGCCTAACGCTTATTTTGTAGAAAATAAGTGATTTTTGAAAAATATTTTTGAAAAATAATTATATATACCATTTGAAATGATTAGTTAATAATAAGTGGTTTTATTACTAAAAACCATTTATGTCTAATCATTTATGTGGATAAGCAAAATCATTTTTTGGAAATTGTATTTTTCAAATCAATTATTTCCGTGCAAGTTCTTTCCATTTCGTGGAAAATAATAATATTTTCTAGTGTTAAGTTGAAATTTGAAAATGAACTAATAAATATTTTTTATCGTTTGGGGAGGATTTCTCCATGCACTTTCTTTCAATAATATTTTATTTTATCTTGTTAAATTGTTTTTCTTTTTCTTTATTTCTTTCTTTTTTTCCTCAAGCTGGTTGTTGTGACTGTTGGTGACCACATGCAAACTTGAGCCTTTCCATAAGCTGGCTATGTCTAAGAACCTTGCTAGATTCAGTGAGCTTGGTGGGGCTCGAGCCTCCCCCAAGGTTACTAGAGATTACAAGATGTAGGCGAGGTTCAAGCCTCACCCAACTCGTTGAATTTGGTAGGGATTGACCTTCACCCGGATTAGGTGAGGAGGAGCCTTGCTTGCCTAGCCATAGGCTGGTGAGGCTTGAGCTTGCCTGTGACTTGTTGTCAGTTGCCATCGTGGCAAGAAGAAAAAGAAAAAGAAAGAAAAGGAAAAATAAGGAAAAAATAAAAAAAAATAATTAAAAATTCAATTTTTTAACTTTTTTTCCTCTTCTTCCTTAGTTGGTCATTGTGACCATCGGTGATTGACCATAGGCAAGCTCAAGCCTCATCAACCTTGCTATAGGCTAATGAGGCTCAAGCTCCCTCAATTGGCCTCGAGCAAGCTCGAGCCTCACTAGATTCGATAAGATGGGTAGGGCTTGAGCCTCACTTGAGGTCACTAAAGCCTCATCGATCTCTAGTTACTTTGAATGAGGCTCAAGCCCTACCCATTTTGTCGGATCTAGTGAGGTTCAAGCTCACTCAAGCCAATTGAGCAAAGCTGGGTGAGTTGGGTGAGGCTTAAGCCTCACCTAACTTGTTGGATTTGGTGAGACTCGAGTTTGTAGGATTAGGTGAGGTAGAGCCTTGCTTGCTTGTGGCGAGGCTCAAGATTGCTAGTGGCCAATTGTCGCTGTGGTTAGTAGTGACCGAGGAAGAAAGAAAAAGAAAAAGTAAGTAAAAACTCAATTTAAAAATAAAAATAAAAGAAAAAAAAAGAAAGGTGTTTATTCAAAGAAGATATGGAAAATGTTTTCTCTTAATTGAAAAGTAGAAAATATGACTTTTTTCCATTGATAGAAAGTGTTTTTCTCAATTAGTTCATTTTTCATGAACTGAACATTGAAAAAATCTGAAAAATATTTTTTTGAAAGTTAATTTTTGTGAAACGAATGGAAACTATAAAAATCACTTAAATGTCTTGATGATAATTATGCGATTCATTTTGGTGACTTCTTTTTTTAGTGAAGTTCTAATTTCCTACGTGGCTTTCTCAACACAAATTGAAGTCTAACGTTGACAAAGGATGAGATGACTTGGCAATCTTGATAATAACGATGCACTTTATATTTCTGAGAACTACTCTCTAAGCTTGTCTGATTCTCGTTGAAAAACCTCTCTATCCATGGTGATAGTTAAGCCTAAAAACCCAATAGCCCCCATTTCAAAACCCTAATTTTACGATGGCGCTTGATTGTTGATTCTCTTCATCTTGCTCTAAAAATCTTTCCTCTTCAATAACTTCTCCTACAAAAGTCCTCCACACAACCATAGTAGTCCCAAGCCCAAAACCCTAACATTACCATGTTGCTCACCCTCTTGACTCTCATCACCACTCCCCGCCCATTGTTTCTCTATGATGATCTTGTGAAGCCAGCGTTGGTTGAGTTGGAGTGTAATTTGAATTGGCAAGTAACCTTTCCGGCAGCTGTAGCCTATGCCCTACTTGCAATAAGCTCGGATCATAGCCCCATCTTAGTGTCATTATCGGCTGAAACAAGAAAAAGAAAGAAGGAATTCAAATTGGAGGTATTTTGGATGGAAGATGAGGAGTATGAAGGAATTGTTACTACGGTGTTGAATGATCTTGGTGAGGAGAACATCAATTTTTTAACAAAGGTAGGACACATCACAAGTCATCTTATATGTTGGAGCAAAAAATTTCCTAATGCCCATAGAGAAATCCAATCTCTCAAGACTGATCTTCAAAAAATCACTAATGGCCAAGGGATTAATCACAATAGGGTAGAAATCATAAAGATCAAAACAAGGATTGAAAGTTTGTGGTGATGGGAAGAGATGTACTAGGGAATGAGATTGATGATAAGTTGGCTCAAATGGGGAGATAGAAACATGAAATATTTCCATGCTATTGCAATTCAAAGGAGGCAAAGAAATAGAATATCCATGTTACAACTTTTTGGTCAAAAATGTAATAGAGACCTAGCCACCCTCAAAACAGCTACGAGGGAATTCTTGCCAACTTGTATAGATCCATAAGCTCCGCAAATTTCAACCCATTATAGACCAGTGTCCTCATTTAGTTGGGGAAGAAATGAACAAAGCCTTGATAGCTAAGATTACTCTAGATGAGGTTAAGGAAGTAGTCTTTCAACTGGGAGCTACTAAAGCACTATGGCTGGATGGTATTAATGACAAATTTTACCAACATCATTGGTCGATTTTCCAAGAAGATATACTTAGAATGGTGGAGGAGTTTATGGAGTTAGGAAGCTTGAACCCATAGATAAATAGAACCCTGATTACCCTTATCCCAAAAACTCTTAATCTGGAAAGATTGGACCAATTCTGACCCATAAGTCTTTGTAACTTCTCGTATAAAATCATTTCAAAGTAGCTAACCTTTTGAAACCATGGATGCCTCAAGTGATTGAAGCCGAACAATGTGCCTTTGCAAGTGGAAGGTAAATCTAGGATAATATCTTGATTGTTTAGGAGGTTTTGCACCAGCTATGCACTAGAAAGTGAAAGAAAAAAAATTAGGTTGTCCTAAAACTAGATATGCAGAAAGCCTATGATAGAATTTGGTGGGATTTCCTAAAAGCTGTATGATTAAAATGGATTTTTGCAGACAATGGATATTGTGGATTATGCATGGTGTCACTACGGTCTCTCTAAGTGTGAAATTAAATGGGAAGCCTTTGCTTTACTTCCACTCAACCAAAGGAATTCGCCAAGGTGACCCCTTTCACATTATCTCTTCATATTTGTGGCTAATGTCCTCTCATTCCTTATGATAAAAGTAGTAGATGATGGTAGAGTGGCAGGAAAAGTTGAATAGATATTACCCAAATCTCTCCCATTTGTTATTTGCTGATGATTTAATCTTTTTTTTTTTTTGGATGGAAAAGTTATCGAATGCCAAAACCTAGCTAACATCCTCAATTAGTATTGTTTCTCCACCAGCTATGCAATCAGCCTAAATAAATATGGTATCTACTTCAGCAAGGGCTGTCCCTAGACTCTTCGAACTAATATGGCACAAGAATTAAGAGTTCTGGTAATTGACAAATCAATGAAATATTTAGGTATTCCTTTGGATTGGGACGTGTCAAAAAAACATATGTTTGCTTGGATATTGGCCAGAGTAAATTTGAAGATAGAAGGGTGGAAAGAAAAGATATTGTCCAAGGTAGGAAAAGAAATACCGTTGAAAACAGTGGTCCAAGCTTTCCCGCAATATGCCATATCAATTTTCAATGTCCCATTTTTAGTTTGTAGAGCTATTGAAAAGAAGATCGCTTCATTCTAGTGGAAAAATAGTGACTTGAAGGCTATAATACATTGGAAACATTGAGATGTAATGAAGAAAATGAATGATAGTTGGGGCATGGGATTTAGAGACCTCATCATCTTTAATAAGGCTATGTTAGGAAAATAGGCTTGGAAGTTGATGTAGTCACTTTCAATGCTTTGGTGTCAAATTATGAAAGGGCTCTATTATCCCCACACGGACCTTTGGTTTGCAAAGAAAGGACAAAGAGCATTCTAAGGGTGGCATAGTCTCTTGGCTAGGAAAAAAAATGCAATAGTTGGCTAGGTTCAATGGTTAGTTAGGAATGGAAAATCGATTAAAATCCAAAAAGACAAGTGGATAAGAATGGGCACAATCGCAGGACTAGCAAATTAAGAGGAACCCAAACTAGTGGCGAAACTAATAGACAACAATCATGCAATATGGAAAGAATATAGCCTTTGTAACTTGTTTGATGACAATATAGTAGAGGAAATTTTGGCTATTCCCATCCCAACAACGGAAAAAACGAACAAGGTAGTTTGGATAGCAGCCACATCAAGAATCTACTTTGTTAAAGGTGGGTATAGCTATCTCAGAGGAGAAGCAAACAACCCAATGAACCAGCAAGCATCATCCTCATGCCAAATTCCACGAACCTTTTGGTCTAGAGTTTGGAACCTTAACACCCTTCCTAGAATCAAACTGTTCCTATGGCAGATCTATCAAAATGCCTTACCCACAAAGGAAAACCTATTTAAGTGAAGGATTTTACTAGATCCGTTGTGCCTAGTGTGCAAGACAAACCCAAAAACTCTTGAGCACCTCTTCTTTCTCTACCCATAAACAACTAAAATCTGGTTAGATCAGAACATACAAGCACAAATCTAAGTAAGAGGACTCACCAACATAGACCAATGGATCCTCAACTACAAAAGTGTTGCATCGAACCCATCAACCACCTTTGGAACTTGTTGCTAAAGTGCTTTGGCAACTATGGAAAGCATGTAATAGGGCAATTTTCAAAGTTAAAACACCAGACCCTCAAGAGACTGTAGATTTCAAAGCTTGGAGTGTGAAATAGGGGCACAAATCAAATCAGAAATAGACTTTACCTACTAGCTGGAAACCATCAGAGGAAGGAACCTTCAAGCTTAATGTCAACGCCGCTTTTGTCGTTGGGTCTACAGTAGATGTGGTGGTTGGGATGTAGCGTGATGCTAGAGGGAAAATCCTTGGTGGATTTGCATGATAGATCGGGGCCCTCTCACCATTTCAAGCATAAACCAGAGCTATTCAAGAAGGGGGAGCTTTTTTGCAACAATGGAGGAGAGAGAATGGGGAACATATGGTCAAAGTAGAGCTAGAATTTGATAATAGGTCAATCATTCAGCTCATCAAGTGAACAGATTCCCCTCCTTGGGATAGTGATGTATTTATTATAAAATGTTGGTCATCCTTTTCTTCTATACATCTCCTTAGTTTGTCCCATTGTTTTAGGACCCAAAATAATGTAGCAAATTGGGTTGCTAAAGCCCAACTCCACAGATTTCTTCTCCAATGCTAGACTTCCTACCCTCCTCAACCACTTTTGGATATCTTATGTACCGATGCCTAGCTGGGCTGCTCTTTTTCTTCACCTACTTAAATGAAATGGAAGTTCTCTTAGATAAAAAGAAGAAGAAAAGGGGAGAAGAATCGATCAGCTTTGCCAACGTGGGCCATCGTCATAGCATCTCTCTTGCCTCGTCGTCACTCCCCTTTTGTTGCAAGCTCACCATCAAGCTGCCAAGCGAAGCTACGAGCACCAATCCTCGAAAGCCATCAAGCCTCACCCTTTTCCTTGTGCATTGCACTTTGGATTTGGACTCGAGAGGACGTGGCTGAGCCCAAATCTAGCTCTACCGGCTTGGACAACCCAAGACTAGGTGTCGCCCATGGCCGGCAACCCATATGTGGTGGTTAATTCGTTGGCATTGTCACTTATGCATCCGCCAACACTCTCTTTCTCTCCACTCATTGATTACACTAAATAATGTTCATTGGCTTATTTGGTGGAAAACAAGAGTGATTTGAATTCAAAGATGAACATCAATGACCTTGATTCTGCTTTTTTGGGGCTCTCGCTCAATCTCCTATAGAAAATCACATCCAATTTTATTATAAATTTATATGAATTAGGGTTGATGATTTCTTCTTGGCCCTAATTTAGCCCGAGTTTGTCAATTTTGGGGCAAGAACAAGGGCCCACGACCTTTTTTTTTCTGATTGGATTTCTATGAGAAGTCATGTGAGCCAATCCATAATAAATTAATGCAATGCTAGGATTTTCCCAGCAAAGACAATCGAGATTGCACTAAAGTGATCAAATTTTTTACCTAACAAGCACTCAAGTGATTAGAAATAAAATTGTCACACTTAAATGAGCATTGTGCAAAAGTTATGATATTTATAATACCTTTTTTATTTATTCAATATCTTGTACATTGAAAGATTATAAGAATAACTTCAAAAGATTAGATCAATATATGCCATAAAAGATAAGTGTTGTATCAAGTGTTATATTGAGGGGTTCTCATCCCACGGAAAAGTCTTGCATCTTTTCTTTTTTTTCAATTTTCAATTTTTAACTTTTATCTTTTTAAGACTAGCAATTGACAGGGATTGGATTTAGGTGAAACATTTTAAGAATATTGACATGGAGCAATTCCCATATGATTTCAACATTATTTCCTAGTCGCAATCCTAATATGGCATATTTTCAAACGTATTCTCTAATTTAAATACTCCATATCAAAGTCCTTGACATTCTAGTAAGTAGTAAGCATGTCCATGATATGTGAGGAAAAATATAGAGAGGGTATGAGCTATTGAAAGATAGATAGCATGCAAATTCATTTAAAAGATTAGTATTTGAAAATAAGGAAAGATATTTTCAAAAGGGTTAGTACTATGAAAAATCTCAAATTGGTATACTTGTAATAAATTTACTCTAAATTGATACAATTGTGATAAATTTATTCCTTGTTAATTTTCGTTAAATTTTACTATCAAATTGCAAAATTGAATGATACATGACAATTGACGGAATCGGTTTGAGGTTTTATTATCCATTTCTTACAAGTATACAAATTTGTAGTTTTTCATGGTATTCATTCAATTTAATGGAAACGAATGAAAAGTAAATTTGTCATAATGTACCAATTTGAGGTTTTTTATGGTAAAAAAATTAATTTGGGGTAAATTTGTCATAAGCGTATCAATTAGCCTTTTTCATGATATTAACCTTTTTTTAAAAGAATGTCATGCAACAATTAGAGTAGAGGTACATTTGAAATTCTTTGAGGGGCTTTTAGCCCTTTAGGAACTATAAAATAGCACAATATATGTAGGGTATTGCTATTTCCACTCCTAAATGGCTAAATCCACCCCAATTTACATTGAAAAGATAAAACTGCAATCAATCTTTCCATTACAGTTTTAGGAAATGGCCCAACTCCTTCTTTATTTTTCTTTATTTTTATTTAGGATAGTCACCATAATTAAACATTTTACAAGTTTTGTTTTTCAGTGTATTAAAGAGTAAATTCTTGGATATTCCTATAACATTTTACATACTCTGAGTAAAATTATATTACAAATAGTAAGGAAAAAAGACATTATTTGATATAGTGTAAAACTCAAAAATCTCTTCTTCATCATTGATCTTATAACAACCTTTCTATTTTTGTCTCTCTTATATGAAAAGCTCACTTTCTTGGTGAACCTTTTATTAATTTTATTAGTTTGAAATATATATCAAGTCTTGTTATTTATTATATTAAAAAGTTAATATTCTTTCCTTACTATATTGGTGAGATATTTTTATATTGAGCATGTGATACGTCAGAGGAATATCTATGAATACTCTAAAAATATGATGTATAATGAGGTAAATTGATCTTTTTTTTTTTGTAAATAGTTCATGGATGATATTTATTTTGCCAATCCAAAATAAACAAATTATATTTGCATTTTCAAAAAAAAAAAAATTTCTGACTTTATGCAATGTTTTGATTTGATTAAATTTCATGTACTTATTAATTTATCCATAAATTTAATTGACAATGAAGAAAGGAAGTAGATTTTTTTTTGGAAATTTCAGTTTTCGACAAAAATTAATTTTAATGATAGTAATATCTTACAATAAAAAAAAATCATCGTGCCTTTGATATATATATAAGGAAAATTTACAATAAACAAAACTAAATATATGAAATTCTTAACTAATGGTAGGTAGATCCTACATAGATAGGGAAAATAAAAAAACTAGGGTCCACTGATTTAAATTGCTATTGAATGTAGAGGGTAATTTTGTCTTTCAATGAAGATTAGATGAATTTAGTCATAAAAGAGGTGGAAATAATGCCATCCTATATGTACTCTAAATAGAATCTTATTATAGACGATTTCACAAGGAAATCTCCAAAGGCCAATATGAACAGTTAAACATTTGCAAGGGCTATATGTGTGCAAGAAATTGATTGAAGAAAGAAAGTAAACTTGTATAAATGCACATAATTTTTTGACATGACAGAATTGTGGCGAGATAAACCATTTTGGCACTCTTCAAAAAAATTATTCAAAAAATTATAAACTTATAGTATAATTGTTAATTCAATCATAAACTTCTTAATTTGGACAATTTAATCTTAAACATTTATGCGAAATTTCAATGTAATTATTATAATTGATTTCTCTCAAAAATTGCTGATGTGATAGCGCAATCATTACTAGCCATTTTAGATAACACAACAATGGGGTAACTAGATTGTTGAGAAAATATTGGTTGCCAATTGTGTGCTAGTGTGGCAAATCGGAAGGGGTTTTGGAATGCGACACGTACCCTCTTGTGGGCCCAAGCATCAGACTTGTCAAGCAAGGAAAAAAAATTCAAAATGTGCGCGGTTCTTCTTCTCTCTCCCTTCTTCTACACTCTCTCCCCTCTCCCTGTCTCTTCACATATGTTCTTTTCTCTCTCCTTGACCAAATATTTTTCCCATTGCAGGAGAAAATCTGTAAGACTCTCTCTCCTGCACTTCTATCCAATGCAAATTTTTCTCTCTCTTCGACACCCGTCGCGCACCCACCAGCAACCGTCACTCATGATTGAGGACCCTCGGGCTGCCCCTCTGAGACATTTGCTCAGTCTCTTCTCTGTGCAAGCTATCGACCTAAGCCCTTGTTCAATAGACAAACAACCGCACCGCCATTGATGACCACCGTGCACCCACCGACGACCACCACGCACCCACCAACAATTGGCATGCTCAATCAAAGATCCTTGAGCCACCCCTTCGAGACATCTTGTCTCTTCTTCTCTCTCCAAGCTATCGACCCGAACCACCGTGTCGCCCTCAACGACCACTATGCATTGATTGACGTCATAGCCAGATATTCTTTCATTTCTTCAGACAAAACTCTTAGAACTCAGAAGACCAGTCCCTGGCTTTGGAAAACTAATGGACAACATTCTCCTTACCACAATGAGAAAGCACTACGACAATGGCGCTAAACCTGCACTCTCATTCATCTCCTACTTCGTATAAAGACAAAGCAGTTTCAACGATTGACACGCACCTATTGACGACCGGCGCACTTGATCGAAGATCCCTAGGCCGCCCCTTCGAGACATCCTATCTCTTCTTCTCCTCCAAGCCATCAACCCAAGCCCTTGTTCGATGGATGAATCGCCATGCCGCCCTCGACAACCACCGCATGCTGATCGATGACTCTCGCGCAACTAACGGACTTGCTCTTTGTTGGGTCATGTGCCGATTAACAACTCTTGTCTTGCTTTCTCCCTCTCTCGTGCTTGATCTGCCACTTCTCTCCCTTTGGTATAAATTTGTGGAGGTTCTTGCTCTTTGTTGGGTCGTGTGGCTTGTAGGTGTGTATTGAGCTGAGTGATTATGTTTTTAGCGTCGCAGTTGATGCTTTAAATTGGAGGGCTTTCAGGGAAGTAGCCTATTTTCTTATTGAGTTGGTGAATCGAGGGAAAAACCCAAGAGCAACCCATTTTGAGGTGAGCTTGCTGACTTTTCTAATTTAATGAGCATGCATAACCCTCTCTATGCTCTTGCATTAGATTGATGTGCTTTTATTATGATGCACTTTTTCTTACATTGCTCTTTTTTTTTTTTTTTTTTTTTTGTTATTGATTACGATGATGTGCTTGACAAATTTGCGTAGTTTGTCAATGCTTTTTTTGGGTCAAGAAATTTGGGCTATTGACAAATTTGGGTCATTGATTACGGTGCTCTTTTTTTAGCTTTATGATGTGCTTTAATTTGGCCATTGGGTTGAGGTAGGACATTATGGATTCTTAGAGCTTTATGAGCTGCAAGATCAAAGCAACCCAAGTTTAGTAGTGGAAGTGATGTCTTTTTTTTTTTTTATTTCCCTCAAATAGTCGTTGATGTATCTCCTTGCCTCAATTATTTTAGTTTTTATTAATATCCAACATTTTGTCAATTTGTTTAAGGTTTGATAATATCTTTTGGCAAGTTCTTCGGCAATGAAAACCACATTTGGATGGCTAGTCAAGTAGTAGATTTAATAAAAAATGACTTTAGTAGGCAAATCGAAATTTTACTGATGTAAGCATGTGCGGCTAGTATATGCATGTGAATATGGAAGGTGTTCTTTGATTTATTAGATCATGTGTGAGAATGCAATTTATTACCAAACAAAAGATTTTGTCATTACTTTCAAGATTTTGGAAGATCATGCAATGATTTGAAATAAAAAGTCAAGATGTTTTGTGCTTCTCTACACGCATGGCTATTTTTGCATGTTTGTGCTTCCCCTCTCTCTTTTCCTCAAAATTCGAGCTTGCTTAAAACTTAATAAACTTTGATCAGTGGATTATTACATTGTCCCTTTCGATTTTCTTAAATCTTAACTTTTAGGTGAAGAAGGTCATCATTTGGAGTCTGTTTATCAAATGTTTGAATCGGAGGTAATTCTTTATGTGTACTATATAAAATATATTTTGTTTTCTTATGTAGTAGATGAAATAATTATATTTTGTTCTTTTAATTGCAATATGACATTGGATTTTTTGTACATGTAATGTATGATATGAAAAAATACTTTAAGTTTGCAGTAGAGATGATTTTTTTAAATGAACTTGAAATATATAATAAGTATGTAACATATGCAGTTGGTAAAATGTTTGGAATGAGGAAGGGAAATTTGGCTAGAAATACTAAAGAAATAACCTAACGGACTTTTGTATGTAATTGTGAGGGTTATTTTACTAGCTTAGCCGATGAAGAAAAGAAATTTGTGAAGTTTCAAGTTAAATGTGGTTGTTTTGCTCATATCAAATTTAAGGTTGATAATGATATTTTTGAAGTCATAGAGTATATTTCTAATCATAATCATACATTCATTCTAGAAAATCAAAGGCATTTGATTAGATGTAAAAAATTAGTCAAAACTTGTAAGGGTGTTTTAGCTAACATGGTTAAAGTTGGCATTTGGGGAACTTCGGCATATAAATTTTTAGCAAATGAAGCAGGATGAACCAAAAATTTAGGATTCAACTCGCTTGATTGTCAAAATTATTTGCAAACGAAAAGATCAAAAATTATAATTGAGAGAGATTGTCAAAATCTTTTAAATTATTTTCATAGCATGGAACAATAAAATCTAATGTTTTCTTATGCTATACAGGTTGATAAAGATGGTTGTTGACACATAAATTTTGATTGATCATCCATAATTTAATGCACAAAAATTTAGGGATTAATTTTAACCCCTAAACAAAAAATATTATGACTAAATTGCATAGCATATAGTTTTAGAAGCATTTATTATTGCATTTGCATTGGACATGTGGCAGATGGGCTTCAATTGATGGTTGTAAGCTTTAATTTAACAAGTTGGATTAAGCCCACGGTGAAAAAGAATTTGGCTAGGCCCGTTAAGGAGTAACGAGTTGGAATATGAGAACGTTTCCGAGAATATTTGTATTATTATTTCAATATTTAGGGAATGTGTCAGATGAAATATTCCCGTTTAGGGGTGACGAATTGGAATATGAGAATATTCTCAAGAAGATGAGAATGTTCCCGAGAATATTCGCATTATTCTTTCAATATTTAGGAAATGTGTCGGATGAAATATTGGAAAAAGATTGTACATGGAATACAAGAGCTAAATAGGCAACGTGCAGATTTATTATATTTCCTTAAATAATATAGTCCTCTCACCTATAAAAAGGGGGCCACACACATTGAAGAAAAAAAAATACGGAAGAGAGGCACATTGAAAACACGAGAGAAAAGAGAGGGAGCATTGGTGGCCAAGAATTCCTCGTGGCCATGCCTCCGCCTTGCCATCTTAGCCACGGCCAATCCACCATGCGGACTACGGCTGCCCCTTGCCGCTCCGTCAACCTTCTCTAAGGATGTTCTCTGGCGTTTTCCAAGCAGCACTCCGATGGCTAGCGACGACCTTTCTTTTGCTGTCCGATTTGCAGGTTTTGAATCGCTCCTGAAAGATCCAACCCAGCAACATAAAATAGGAGCTTGACCAGTGAACATAGAACTTCAAGGATCCACTCATGTCGGCCACGATCAGAGAAAGGACAAAAGTAGAGATCTTGGTGGCTGGAGAGCATTATTCATGGAGGCATCCACATAAAACCATACAGAGAAGAATTTCCTTCCTAAGCAAATCGAGACTTCAATATTTTATTTTATTTATTTTTGCTTTTCTTTGTTCCGCTCGATCTCTCGCAAATGGTCTCATGAATCATGTCTATCACAGCTTTGACTTCTTTTACACTTATGCATGTTTAACACGTATTGCAGGATACATGCACGAAGATTTCCTCTCTTGTACACCTCCGTGTTTTCTTTCATTGTGTGGTTGAACTTCACGTCCATCGTGCTTGACTACGTGATCTTGTAGTTCCATTGTCCCTGCATATTGTTAAGAGGCCCGTTGTTCCTCGGCCTTTCATAATGGACGTCATGAATATTATCATCGTTCCTTTCAGTCGTGCGCCCTTGGCGACAAGCGCCACCTTTATTTTGGATAGTTGAATAGAACTTGGAAAGAATAGACAAGGTAGGTAAAGTTCCTATCTAAATTAAAAATTTATGCATGCTTGATTGAATTCCGATTGAGTGATGTTATTGTGTCGTGTTAAAAAATCTCAACAATAAAAAATATTGAACTGCGAGACGTCGGACCAGGTTTTTGATTATTTTGATTTTCTATCTTGGGTCATGGAAAATTGTATGCTCGGTTGCATTATGTGTTGATTTTTTTTAATAAACTTACAAAAAATGCATAAAAAAATCTTTTGCATAAAAGGGAGATTGATGCACTTCATGTCGGACTAATCTTATAGTCTACATTGTATATGACGTAGAAGCTTAGGAAATTTCATTAGTTATAAAAAAGGAAAACATAAAAATTGCCATGCTCATGTCATGTAGATTTAGGTCATCTTCCGTGTGTCATTTAGTCATTGCATGTTTAGGGTCATTTGAATGCGTGACATACTAGGGTAATTACATTAAATATTTTCTAGCATTAGATTAAGTTAAATAATTAATGTCGTGTGACATATAGTTTGCATATTAGGTTGCACATTGCGTATGTCATTACATGTATTGCACGTAGTTTTAAGCTCCATTAAATAAGTGAAAACCTTAAAAAATATTTGAATGAGTGCGTGTTAATTAGAAAAATCTAGAATCATTGATATATTTTTTAGAATGGTATTTTCATGATCACATTGCATGTTAGGTTGTAAATTAAAATCTACACAAACGAAAGGATGTTAGAGAAATCTAACGTAATCAAGTCCCCGATTCCATAATTTCTGGTTTGTAGGAGTAATCTTTACTTGGGTTTTTAATCGACCCACCAAAAAATAGATTAGTGATGACTTCAAGTAAAAATAATTTGCATGCTAAAAACTTAAAAAATGGGCAATCAAAACATTCAAGATCTTTACAAATTTATTTTAGAGGAATAGTTTGTCAAAATTTGATGCATTTTTAAAATCTATGGAAAATAACGCTCTGAAAACCATATTCATTAATCAAGACTAAGCCACGCTATCAAAATGTATTTTTGAACACACGACATAGACTCTACAAATTGGAAAAAATGCCAATCAAAACATTTAACATCTTTACAAGAAGCTGGGTTTTAAGGATAAATATTTTGCCGTGCTTATGTATAGATACAAATTGGATTGAATTTGAATTTACTTGGAGGGAAATGGAAAAAGAGCGAGCTATTAAGAATTATAGCTGACTTCAGAAATTATATGACAGTAGACATAAATGGAGTTTAGCTTTTAGTTGTGATATTTTTACATGTGGTATAGTATCAAGTTAGAGAAGTGAGAGTACCAATAATGTCTTCCAACATATAGCAAAGAAGACATCAACCTTTATAGCACTTGTCCATTACTATGAAGAATAAGTGAAGTACATGAGAGAAATTTAAAGTCAAGATGATTACGATTGTCGTGGGATGCCCAGATTGGTTGTTCCATTTGACATTTTGAAGCATGTTGCTTCGGTTTATGCTCGTGCCATATTTAAAAAGTTCAATAATGAATTTATCCAAAGCCTCTTGAAAAATATTTCAAGTAGTACATTTAATAGATTGATTTATTCATTTACTCTAAAGTGTAGGAGGATTCAATGTGAACATATTGTTAATTTCATTTACTCTAAAGTGTAGGAGGACTCAATTGAACTTGTGAATGCAAATAATTTGAATCAAAAATGGTGATTATGTCATCAATGTTTTGAAAGTGTTGAGTGAGAATATATCAATTACGAGCATTCCATCAACCTATATTTTGCAAAGATGTACTAAGTGTGCAAAGTAAGGAATTGAGAATGATGAACTTCATCATTTGTCAATGGGTTCATCTAAATTTAATTGATTTTCCACATTGATGCAATAATCTTTTGAATTGATGAGTTTAGGAGCCGAAAATGAAAATACCATGAAAATAGTGAGGAAGAACATGGAAAAAAAAAGGCTGAAATTTCATTGTATAAATCAAGTGCGGTTGTGACTAATGATGCTAGTGGTGATGATGATGAGGTTTTTTTGTGCAATATTTCGGTATTTGACCCATTTCTAAAGAAAGAAAAATTATTAAGTTATGGAAGGCTTAAAAGCTCAAGTAAGAAAAAGAAGAAAAAAATCTAAGGAAGGAATACCCCAACGTCAATAGAAAGTCAAGGTAAGTAACATATTATTCTAATTAATATGATTAGTTAAATTTTTTATTTGTGTTATGTGATGCCAATTGACATATTTATAATTTTGTAGAGTTGGTTGTCCAAATACCACATGATAAAACTCATTTCCCAAATTATTCGAGTAATTCAAATTAATTTTATGGAGCCTTTTGTCCTACTAATATTGGTGATCCTCCAATAATTTCAAGTTTTCATAATCAAGTATGTCACTTTTGGTCTTCCATTTGTATTTATACATTACTAATTTGGTTAATTTTTTTTATATAAATGCAGCAACCACCGTACGTTAGGCCACCAAGGATTATGAGTAGATTTTGTCCATTTTCTAGTTAGGTATTTATTAGTTTGGTATATTAGTTATGGTGTGTTTTGCTAATGTAATCATTTATTATATATAGATGCAATCACCATACATCATGTCGTCAGGGATTATGAATGGAAATTTTCCTATTTACTAATCAGGTGCTTATTATGTAATTATATTAGATTGTAGCATTATTTTATCTTAGTATTACTAGTATAATGTTCATTATTTATGATTTATTGTGGATATATGTTTGAGTACCATAATAGATCTCACGGAACCATTTTGAGTCAAGTACAACTTGCATTTTCTCTTATTAGATTATTTAAGATATATTTATCTCAGCATTTATTTAGTCTAATTTAATTAAATTGGTTATTTCTCTATATAGGAATCTTCAAACTCATTTCAGCATCCCGAGATACATGATTTTAATGATTCCAAAGGAACACAAACAAATCATTTAAAGTAAAATGATTTCCTTCTTTTAAGTTGTTGCTTTTGGTTTCATGGTTTGTGTCAATTTTGAATTACAGACATCAAGTTCATGTCTTGTAAAATTGTCTTTTTTTTTATTGATAGCTACTTATTGCTTTAATATATCAGGTCGTGGGATTATGGCAACACTATTGGAGTAATAATCAACCCCTTCAGATGCACAATATTTCAGGTCATGAGATCATTGCTTTAACGCTTCCTCAAAAGCCCCCAAATGCATAGCATTAACTGCAATGCTAAAAACAAAATCACTATACTCAATGCACCTTTCGCCCAAACGTCTCAACAAAAAGCAAGATCCCTAGGGCAATCTTTATGTAGATACAAGGATGCTCAAGTTTCATTTTGGTTTGGAGGTTAGTTCTGATCAATGCACAATTTTGGTGCAAGGGAGGGTACAATGAACAATCCTTCCAAACACCATAAGGCGGATTGCCTTGTGCAAAAGTATCTCCTTGTGATGATTTTGATTTTAGGATTAAGACATATATAAATCTTTCTTTTCTCTGTGTCAATTGAATTGGTCCTTACACTTGACTTTTCAAATTTCATAATGAGCTTTTGCATAATTCTTGTTCTCTGTCCCTCGTGATACAAGGTAATTTCTTGAACATGCCATTTTTTCCCAATAAATGAATTGTTCTAGTTGTATATCTCAGAGGATGGGTGAGTTTAATATGTATTGTTGTGAATATGACAATCTTAATAAGTGTAACTATCTAGCCTAAGCCCAAGAATTGAATAAAAGAGAGATGTAAAAGTGGCCTTGAGCTGTTGCTTTGCTTTTGCAATGTATGATGAGCTTTCCTAAATCTACTCTAAAGCAAATTGGAGAATTAGCCCCGTTTTTATCATGATTTAACTGCCATTGGTAGCTATTAATTCTTTAGTTTTACCTTAGAACATTGTGGATTAGAAACTTAGAACTGCCATAGGCTGTATTTGGCATGAGGTAGTGGTTGGTAATCAGTTCCCAGCAATTTAGAGAAGTATTTGGCAAGATGATTTGTCCATTATTTGAATAACCGTATGCTTTGTGTTGATTTCATGGCTTATTTTATGTCCAACATTTACACTTTTAGCTAGCTATATATTCCAAGTCTAGTTACTCTTGTTATCAATCGGTAGACTAGCAAGTAGGGTAGAATGCGGTTTGTAGAAAAGGACACATATGTGCATCAAGTGGAGTTGCCTAAATAATTCAGGAGAATGTCAAAGTGGAATTTGTAGATGAGTTATCCAAAGTAAAGTTGAAGTGCCAGAATCTATAAAAGTCACTCTCTCAAACAAATGCACAAAACAAGATGAATGTCTTAGAACTCATGAATAAGGTTGTATCTTGTTTACAGAAAATTATAAAAATCATTTGTTCAATGACAAGATATATCTTAAAGTATAACTTATCTAGTCTAATTCAATTTGTTGGATGTACATGATATATAAACGGTGAGAAGTCGATAGCCTCAGGTCATCCAAGTATCAAAGATATAACTTCACAAGGATCCTCAAGCTTGCACTCCATATGCACTTGATATATCCAACTTTAAATGCATAACAAAGGCTTGCGTTGATATTATTTTGTATTTTGTGCTGGCTATTATGAACTAATGCAAATTGTGTGGTTTATGTCATTACAAGACCCATATCTTTTATATGATTTTTATCCAAATTGTAGTTGTCTCCCGCTGTTTATCTTTTTCAAAGTAATCCCATTTACAATAGCTATGCGTGCTATTCATGGTTAGAATGAATTGACATTGGTGAGTTACTGAAATGAACACTACTTTAAAAGGGTGAAGCAAATTGAGAAGCTTATCACACTTTCACAACCACATTGAAATTTGAGTAGATACTAAATGGTATTATCAGTTCAAGAGATTATCATATTGCTATAGTACAAGATATTTATATATATAGAAACACAACCGTTCTTTTGTTTTGCTTGGTACCCTTTACCTCACCAGGAATCTTTATAGACTAATTTCTCTAACAAAAATTCTCTAGAAGAGCAAAAACTCTAGCTGCTTGGAGTCACTTGCAAGCTAATTTTCCTCAAATATTCTACATTTGGATGTAGTCATCCTAATATGCAATAACTTTAATTTTCCTTTGCTGTTAGGGATCTTGAAGGAGGTACAGGAAAATCTGTGCACCACAACGTGGTGCAATCTAAGGGTAAAAAGTTCAAATACATATTGTAGGAAGAAGAGTGAAAAATACTCAATTCAATCAAATCAAAATTTCCACCAAATTGAAATACAAGCACGTTTTCAATTGATCTTAATAAAATTACACTTTGTGGTGCCCTTTTAGCAATTGATTGCACACTAATCGTGTCCCTCACCACGACTCAGATGATACAGTGTCATCATTGTCTATTCATGTTGGGCATGTCCCTCTTAAGTCTACTTTGCAATAGCTAATCATGCCCATCTTTACCTAATTCTCCAACCTCATATATATGGGGATATATCAAGACAATTGAGGTGACCGTTACCTGTGTAAGTTGCGTTTGTTAGGAGTTTAACTAACCGAATCAAACTATATAAGCAAAGTTCATTATCCACCGTACACATATAGAACATGTCAACTTATGACCAACATCTTCAAGTTTGCCAATTCTCAAAACATGTCAAATTTGAAAGCTAAAATTACTATAAACAACAGCACAACAAACACCTTCAATCTATAATATTTTTTATTTATGTTTGCCAAATCTTGTTCTAGTTTGGCCACAAGAGTCTTGTCTTCGGCGCTTGTGAATAGCCCTCATCCTCATTATGGGTGGACATTAGTTCTTGCTCGACATTGCTCTGACAAAACTTTTGGACACATTTATTACCGATTGACTGATTTTCTCATCAACCCAAATAAAAAAAATTACAACTCTCTCTTCTATTGTTGTGGTTGTATCTTGAGCAACCATAGTATCTTTTCCTAGATTATCCTTCGTCCTTGCCGTTCGTAGAGGACTCTTAAGGCCACCATAGCTGAAGATGGATGTGTCATTGTTGATTGGAGGGGCCGGCATCATTGATGTGACAAATAGCCTAATCTCTTCATAAATTTGCAAAATTAATTTGTGAGAGAAAATGCATCATTTGATGTCATAATCATCAAAACGATGTCAAAGCGCATTCTTTTATAGAATATGTAGAAAAACTTCATTAAACCTTCAAAATTTTCTTCTTGTAGGTGTTTATAGTATTTTCATAACCATTGCAAAATTCAAATAGAATTATATAGCTTCATGTAGCAAATTTAGCTCGAATCCGCCATCATGATGGATACTCTCTTTCTTTCAATGTTCTTCCAGCCATAGATCCTTTTTCATGAAAAATCTATTCTCTTGTTTTTTTTTTTCCTTTTAAAAGTTAAAGAAATGGATGAAATTAGAATTTGGGTGTTAACACTTAACATCATATATAGACTCCCAGCCCTTTACAACATATCATATTTAATGTCTACATCAATAGCAAACCTCTCGAACAAATATAAGTTATTAACACCATTACTCTCTTCCCCCAAATAATCAGACTCAAGAAGATACACATATTCTATCGAATATTGCATCAATTTTTTTTTTCAAGTATAACACATTGACTATTCTTTAATACCTTATATAGATACTAAGTAATTGTTATTGATTATTGATGATAGCTTGAAGCCTGTAGTGCAAGCCACCATCATTTTATTTTTATAGCTATGCACGCAACAGTAAAAAATACTCATGACCTCTAATGAGAGTGATCAAGGGACTTATATAAATGGACTCGACTTCTAATAAGAAAAGTCAGCAAGCTCACCTCAAAATTGTCAAGAATCGAAATCTTGATATCTCACAAAAAATGGGCTGCTCTTGGGTTTGTCCCTCAATTCACCAACTCAATAAGAAAACCGGATGCTTCCCCAAAAGCCCTTTAATGCAGAGCATTAACTGCGGTGCTAAAAACAGAATCACTCAGCTCAATACACACCTACAAGCCACATGACCCAACAAAGAGCAAGAACCTCCACAAATTTATACGAAGGGAGAGAAGTGGTAGATTAGGCATGAAGAGAGGGAGAAAGCAGGACGAGATTCATCAATTGATACATGAACCAATAAATAGCAAGTTCGTTGGTTGTTGTTGGTTAGCACATAGTGGTAGTCGGGGGTGGCACGGTGGTTTGTCCGCCGAATGAGGGATTGGGTCGAGAAGAAGAGATATGATGTTTTGAAGGGGGCGGTCGGGGGATTTTTGATTGAGTGCGTTGATTGTTGATGGGTGTGCGGTGGTTGTAGGTGGGTGCGTGTTAGTTGTCGATTGGCGTGCGGTGGTCGTTGAGGGTGGCACAGTGGTTTGGGCCGATAGCTTGGAGAGAGAAGAAGAGACAAGATTTCTTGAAGGGGCGGCCCACCCGAGGATCTTCGATTGAGTGCGCCGATCGTCGGTGGATGTGCGGTGGTCATTGGTGGGGCAAGTGGTGGTCGTCGGTTGGCATGTGGTGGTAGTCGAGGGCAGCATGGTGGTTCGTCTATCGAATGAGGGCTGGGGTCAATAGCTTGCACAAAGAAGAGACCGAGCAGGATGTCTCGGAGGGGTAGTCAATCATGCACGGTGGTCATCGCGGCGGTCGCTGGTGGGTGCACGGCAGGCGTCGGAGAGAGAAAAATTTGCGTTGGATAGAAGTGCAGGAGAGAGAGTTTGCAGATTTTCTCTCGTAGTGGGAGAAAATATTTGGTCAGGGAAAGAGAAAAGAATGTACGTGAAGAGATAGGGAGAGGGGAGAGAGTGCAAAGGAGGGGAGAGAGAAGAAAAACCATGCCCAATTTGAATTTTTTTTTCCTGCTTGACAAGTCTGATGCCTGGGCTCACAAGAGGGCACATGTTGCGCTCGAAGCCCCTTCCAATTTGCCATGCTAGTACACGATTGGCAGCCAATATTTTCTCCTAGATTGCTACATCATATTCTCTGATTTTTTTTTCTTTCTCCTTCCTTCTTTTTAAGGCTTATTGATTCATGGCATCATCTTCAACCTCGTGCTTACTGTTCATATGCATTGTCTTCAACCTCGTGCCTCGTGAATGCTCATCCAAAGCTTCTTTGGCGGTCGTGGGTCACAGTCCATTGCTGCTTGGATCTCCGGCTGGGTTTGTCAACCTAGATGAAGGGTTTGATCGCTACCGAGGGTTGCTGGGTCGCCCAGACCTGTGCGATGGTCAAGATTCGAGGACATCATATTCAACTTTGCTAAGCTCAGATCTAAGTTGACCCCAGGTCCAGGGTCGCCCGAGCTACCCTCATGGTGACGAGTTGGGGTTGTAGAAGGGTTGTCCGAAGGTCATGGCATGGCGGTGGAGGTCTGGTTGACAATGTGTGATAGCAAGTGAAGCTGTGGCCAAGTGATCAAGAGTAGGAACAGGATCAAAGGACGTATGACAGCGATTGAGACAGGTCTATGTGGTCATGGTAGGAATGGGGGTCGGCAAGTGAGCAAGCGCAATAGCGGCAGCGCCCAATAGCAACTAGTGGAAGGGAAGGTTCACAGCAACAGAGCTTGAGTGATGTGGATGGACGGTAACCGGAGGAAGGAGATGAACGGTAAACAAAGAAAGTAATTAAAAAAGGACAACAAATCTAGAAAATTGAAAAAAATTAGGCAAAACTACCACGTTTTGGATTGAGGTGGTCCAAATCAAGATGAGAACGCGACCTACGAGACGGGGAGAGACGAAACGACAATTGGCGTAAGGTGAGACTCGCGAGAGAGAGAGATAGAGAGGGGTTAGATCTAAGTTGACAAACTCAAGTGCAATTGGAGTTGAGGGGAAGAGGAAAGTAGAGAGCAGAGAGCGAGAGTGCTGCGATTTGAGAAATGAGAAAGTTAGCTAGGGATTTGGATTTTTAAAATAGGTTCAACGTCACCAGTTTCTGAATGGGTTTAAGACCCTCGATTGGGAACTTGATTGGTTATTTTCCAGAACTAAACCGGCTGCTGATTCGGGAACTGAACTGAGAAGCGAATCATAATTGACTGAGTAAAGTCTGTTCAGTTCGGTTCTTTGGTCGAACCGGATGCTTACTCCTAATTTCAAATTTATGTACATTTCATGCACGGACCATGAAAATGTTCCCAGAAAAACAATAGGCAGTTCAGAATGTGCCAATTAAAAGAAAGAATAATGCCATTTGAGAACTTTGCTCAAAATGTCATCTGTATAACTAGCATCAGTAAAAAATGAATTGTTCATGCATGTAGCCTTTGTCGATTCATGTGCCCAAGATTTATTTATGAAAGGAAAAAAAAAAACATGATCTTCCCATGCAAAAGTCCAGATGAAACCAATAAAAGCAAATGAACAGTTCGATGTGGTTTCATAAACACATTGTTCTTAGGAATTTTTTTTTAAAGTCTGGTAAATTATTTATGAAATGACTGAGTGAACTATGATTAAGCAAATATATATATTTCCATTAGAAATTTCTCGATTTCGAAATGTATCGAAGCCTTGAGTAGTAAAAAAAAGTGGGATGCTGTATTTCCATGATTGGATTTCATATTCGAATAACCCTCGTAATCGTAAGAAAGTAGGTTTTTTAGCTATGGGCCTAGCAAAAGAAAAATTGGGATAGGATCCTATAGGATCTCCCCCCCTCAAAATCGGACGTGAAACTTTCCTTTCATCCGGCTCAAGTAGTTACACCAAATAAAAAAGGGGTTTTCGCTTTCAAATTCTCGAAAAACCTCCAAAAATCTACTCCTTACTCAAGTTAGCAGTGAAGACCAAGCAATATTTCTTTGATTCATTCTTATTTTCGTTTTATTTCGATTTTTAGAATTCTTTATTCAATTCTAAATTACTACATAAATGAAATGTGAAATTCTTGAGTAGTCTACTTCCCTTTGAACGATAATCCCTTTAAGGGTTGTAATTCATAAGGGATTTACTTGTCTATGTATCCTTCCATTCGATCTTTTAGGTCCTGACATCACCTCGACGGTTATGCTACGATGTCCTTAAAGCCTATATGCGATGGATAGACTCCTGCAACCATGACATATTTGCTACTTGAACATAAACCTAATTTAATTTCCTTCTAAAAGAAATTAATGATTATATATATATTTTCATCGGATGGTGGGTGATATCATACACCGCCGGTGGATGAAAGATAGCTCCCATGTGTAAAATAAATAATTGATGATATTTGAGGAAGAAAAAGCAAAGACTGAGATCTAAAAATAGGAGGTCCCCTTCGTTCTATCATTTAGCGTAGATGAATGCATTATTTGAATAAAATAATCTTTCAGACATTTGCCGTCAATAATAGGGAAAACAATTAGGAATATCATAGATAAGAAATCAAAAGAATGGGATTCTATTCTTTGGCCAAAAGAAAGTCTTCATGTATTCATATAAGCAGAAACAAACATTATAACCTCAGAGAGGTTTCTCGCGGACATTAGAATATTTGGGAGATCAGCCAACTAATATACTAGCTAGCTTGGTTGAAGCTGAAGATGTATCAGCAAATGGAAATGAATGAAAAATTAGTGAATGAATAAAGAAACAATATCACCAAAGATAGAGGTATTAAGAACCGAATCAAAACTGAACCAAACCGAATCAAAATTTCGTGCATTTTTGGTTTAGTTTGATTTTGGTTTGGATAACCGAAAATAATTTGTAATTTTTCCAGTTCGATTTGGTTTTCAATTTGATTCAATTTATCGATCCGAATTGAAATTCTTAATAAAAATTGAACAATTAACTTAAAATCTCTTTTCTTTCTCACTTCTTCTACACTTTGGTTCCGATAAGCAAAGTAAAAATAGGAAAATTGAAAAATAAAAAAACCAAACCAAACCGGGTTATCGATTGGGTTTGGGTCGGATTCAGTTTGGTTCAAAATTGCACTTTATTAGTTTTGTTTGGTTCAATTTTCCTGAAAGTTTGAACCAAACCCAACCAAACCATTTGTACCCCTAACTGGAGATTGTCCCAATGGCTATTTTTCTTACATGGGAAGGGAGAAGTGGGGAGTTCGAATCTCACCTTTTCAAGATGACTAGGGTGGGGATAATAGAGTTCCAGTGTCTGAAGAGTGAGTTGAGAGTTAGAGTATGATGAACAAAAAAAGAAGAAGTAAAGAAACAAATTCAAAAAATGGTATATCTATAACTAAAAGAAAAATCTAAATTTGTATATTTATGAAAAATTTATCATCTATTAATTTTCATTAAATTGGATTAAAATCATGGAAAATCACAAACTAGTACATGTGTGACAAATGGATTTATCCTTTGTTAGTTTCCATTAAATTTGATTAATACTATGGAAAATCACAATCTAGTACATGTGTGACAAATGCATAATGAAACTCTAAAATGGTATTCTATAAAAAACAAAAAGAGAGAGTAAAGAAACAAATAAAAAAAACTGGTATATATGTAATCCACAACTAACTCCATATTGAAATTTTTATGATAAATTTATTATTTGTTAATTTTTGTTAAATTTGATTAATATTATGAAAAATCAAAAATTGGTACACATATAATAAATTGATTTATCCTCTGTTAGTTTCTGTTAATTGGATTAATACCATGGAAAATTACAAATTAGTACACGTGTGACAAATGGAGGGTAAAACTCAAAATTGATACATTCGTCAATTATCATGTTTTATTGAACTCATTAATTTGACAGTAAAATTTAACAAAAATCAACATAGGGCAAATTTGTTATAGATATGCTAGTTTGGGGTTTTTCGTGGTTAGTGAGGGCATCGAGGTCCCTAGTTAACCCTCTCTAGGTTTGGGTCCTTGTTGGCCACTAAGTGAGGTTCACAGCCCTCACCCCACTTTGGGTGATGATGTGCCCTCACTTGTGGCCAATGACACTATTGTCGAATATTTGGTAAAAATTGGAAAAGAAAAGAAAAGAAAAAAAAAAACAAAAAAAAATTGGGAGTTTCAAAAAAATTAAAAAAATTTGAAAAAATGTCTCTGCATGACACATAGGATGACTTGTATTGATTAGACTACTATATTAGAAATTATCTAAAGGTTTATGACTAAATTGGCATAATTATAAGGTTGATGACTCAATCGGTAAATTGTCAAAAGATTCAAGATTGAATTGACATAATTAAAATATTTATAATTGAATTGACATAGGTATAATAAGTTTATGACTATGTGGTAATTTTCTCTTTGCAAATTAAGCAATGCATTTGTGGGGTCATCTATTTCTTGATTATTTCTATTTGTAAATTGAAAATTTCGTTCATGGTTCGAATATTCCAACCACTCTTTTGTAAGCGATGAAAGATACATTGCTCGATACATAATCTACATTATTTGAGCCTTTTATTTTGTTCTACACATGACAGATATGTTTGAATACAATTGATTATGCATCGCCCCTTCAATTTAAAATCATGGGCATGACAATCCAAAGTAAAGAAATATAGCACGGGCGGCTTTGATAGGCGCATTTCATTTGTTTCATTGATATATTCGAAAAAAATCATTTAATTTAAAAATGAAATTATAAACTTTTCCTTCCCCAAACGAGCTTAAGATCAAGATGTATGTTCATGTTCATGTTCATGTTCATCAAGCACCCACATGACTTAGTGTCGGGACCGCAATATCGTTCGTATAAAATAGAATTTTACACTGTAGTATAAAATTCCATTTAAAATGTCCAGATGCCACTTGATCATAAAAGTCCAAACTTCAATCAATTATTAATGAATAAAGCAAAAATATCTACCCAATCATCAGCTTTCTGGCTTTTCCTTATTGGGTTTTGCCTTGGAGGGAATCTTTCATTATTTTAGCTAATTTCAATGTTTCCTAAATTTGTCTAATAGAAAACGAAGACTCCAAGGAGCCGCAAAATGTAAGTATGGGTTGACCCAATTGCTCTCACAGGTAAACAAGATGTCCCATTAGATTTCCCAAAGTACCCTCCGTCCTTAAATTTCGTCGGAAAAACATCCCCAATATGATTTTGATGATAGCAAAATGTATTTAATGAATTTTGATTAAACGTGCAGCTGAAATTACTGTTGGTATGAAAAAAATGCTATTTTGGTAAGAATTTGGTGGACAATCAAGATCTATGCTCATACAGATAAAAATGTGTAGAAAAAAATGTAAACGTGACAGAATGACGAATCATGTTAACCCAGCCTTTTCATCTATTCATTTCGTGATCGTTGCTTTGTTAATTTATAAGACCTAGCTCATATCCATAGACTAAGGATATTGCAGCAAAAGATTACAAACTAGATTCATCTGGAGATTGACGACCAGATGTGCTCAAAACGTATCGTATATAGAAGGTTTGTCTGACTAGTCACTTTGATGGTAGATATACACGGGTTTCCCAATGGAATTACCCATAAGTAGATATAGGTGGATGCGACATTCAAGCCTACCGTTCGCATATGGAGGACCATAAGAAGAGAAGACCCCATGACATGAGCAGAACAATATCTGTAGATTAGTGCTTGAAATAAGAGAAAATTGAAGAATGAGCGTTCTTTGAGGTCCATCTCTTTGAGTCAATTAAATGTTGATCATAAGAGTTAGCGAAAGTGTCAAATTCATTTGTGAACACAGAGGAGTGCTTGTATTCATAGTCGAGAAATCTGTCTAGGTGAGATATAAAAGTGTACGCGGGACTCTTTGTAAATAGTTAGATGTAGGAGAAAATTATCAAAAATGTCATAAACTTATTGTATAATAGTTAATTCAATCCTAAACCTTTCAATATGACCAATTTAATTATAAACCTTTTAACAATTTACTAATTCAGTCTAAGCCTTTTATTTTTGTAGGTTTAGTTATAAATCTTTTGAAGATTTGCTAATTACTGTATGGTCATTTCGATTAATTTTTGTAAAACATCTCTAACGTGACAGTCCAATTAGTATTGACAATCCTACATGGTGCAGCCGGTGGGGGTCACTCGCCTAGGTGGTGGTGGGGATTGCCGGGCCTTAATTAGTGGCCTTTGAACTAAAAACATAAATAAAAATTTTGAAAAAAATTAATAAAATTTTCGCATTGGTGTCGACTGTGCTATATAGAGTGGGCAATGCTAATTGGACTGCCATATTAGCAATTTCGGCTAAAATTAGCTAAAATGATTACATTGGTAATTCGTTAAAAAGTTTACAACTAAATTGACAAATTTTCAAAAGATTTAGGACTAAATTGATTAATTGAAAGGTTTATGACTGAATTGTTTGTGTATAATATATTCGACAACTTTCCCTTTAGATGCATTGTTTATAGTTTGAAGAGAGTGACTCCACTATGCTGTCTGTACAATATGTGAGAATAACCATTGGAGGGTCCAATTGTTACTTAGTCTATAACAAGATTGCTTTAGAAGGAGTCGGATTTTGCCCCGCAACATGTTTTACGCTTACTGTAGAGAGGATATTTGGATTATTCACCGAACTAGTGCGTTTAAGCTTATTTGGACTGCAAGGGTTGGACAAGGCACCCTGAAGCTGAGCCTATATTTGTAAATCTCGCTCACAAATTTTTTCCCTAAACTCTTTAATTTCCGCTGTTAAAATTGCTGGTCCATTTGCCCGTAGAATCAAATTTAAGAAAAGTGGTTAATTGTAAATTTTCAGTTTTTACTTGAAAATTAATTCACCTTCTCTTGGCTGGCTGTTTGGACCTAACAAATTTGTCTTCAAATATTAAGAGGTTGATTAGATTCATTTATTCAAAAAGTCAAGCTAATGAGATGTATACTAAATAGGATATGCTAATTGGTGCCAGATAGGAGGGTGCGAAAGGTCAGAGAGAGAGA
The DNA here is from genome assembly GCA_014182735.1 of Corymbia maculata. Classification (NCBI taxonomy): domain Eukaryota; kingdom Viridiplantae; phylum Streptophyta; class Magnoliopsida; order Myrtales; family Myrtaceae; genus Corymbia; species Corymbia maculata. The sequence continues at coordinate 7,982,588 of CM024690.1, read as the reverse complement.
GAGAGAGAGAGAGAGAGAGAGAGAGAGAGAGAGAGAGAGAGTTTAGTTAATGTAAATTAAAAATCTCATCAATAAAATGTTAGGAAAGGAAAGTAATGGAAGAACAGATGTCCAATGGCCAGAAACTCTATTTCTAATATGTCACAAAGGGGATTTTTGTTTACAGTGTCTAATCTTTTACTTTTGCCTTTTAATATTTTGTATAGCTTTGTTAGGTTTCTAAAGCTAGTCAAAAGTTCATCTTATTTTTGCTCTAACATTTTTCTGTCGAGGTTTTGACACGCGCATGTATATGATGTATCCAATGACATCTCATGGAGAAAAGGGGAAAAGTTTGCTTGGCTTAAACACCTGGTGTGAACAGCTTTATATATTATCGTAATCAGGTGACTGGGCCAAAATTATAACTCGGGGAGGGGTGCATAATGCACGACACTCTTAACATAAGATTTATGTTCCATTTGTTTTGTAGAAAATGAATAATTTGAAAAATATTTTTAAAAAACGATCACTTAAAATAATTAATTACTGAATACAATTTTTATTATTGATAATAATTAATACCTAAATAATTTCGTGGATGATGAAAATATTTTTTATTCATTCATTTTTTTAAGCGACTCAAATGATTACTTTTTGGAAAATATTTTTCTAAATAATTCATTTCCACAAAACAAACATACCCTTAATTAATATTTTAATTTGGGAAAGTGAGCTGTGAAGTAAACCACTATTAAAAAAGTAAATTTATAAATAGTGTTCTTGTATTGGCCTAATAAGACAAAAATACTAAATTTTTTTAGTGAAATAACCGTATTTAAAATGATGTATTACAAGTTTATTTCAGCTTTTGAGCATTTTACATACGTGAAAACCGATGAATACCTTTGACAAATTCATAGAAAATTCGCATAAAAACATGTGGAGAATTCCTGGGGATATAGATTTAATCTATATATATGAAGAATATAGGCACATATGATAATTTTTATACCTACACTTTTTCTTTGAGGAGGCACCATTTTCCAAACCCTAACGTGCCAAAAGGAGTAGAGCTTTATGTGTACTATTAACAACGATAGAAAGCTTTTTTTTGGTCGTACAAAGCTTGAAAGTTGAAAGTCAAGCATTTTCATTGGAAAAGTTCTAAGCATCTGACACGGTTTTAACTGGTGCAAAATTCTTTAAAAAACATGGTTTCTTTCCCTGATGTTGCGTCCAAGGTAACAGACAAGAAGAGGGACGAGGACGAAAGGTTGGTCCGCCCAATCGTTTCCCTCCAAACTCTATAAAATAACCCCCCCTCCCTCAGTCCCTCGACTCCAAGAACACATCAAGATCGGTCACTAAATTACACGATTATTAAAACCTTAGCATAAGATTATTAAATTTAGTACATTCTTATTATTATAATTCTTCTTCTTCTTCCATCTTCCTCCCTCCGCTCCTGCAATTCCCACATATTGAAGTCAAACCCTTTTCATCAAGCTCCTTCCTCTCTCCATATTCCGGCCACATTCGATGCCCCTTTTGTCTGGTGAGATGGTTCTGCCATCAGAGGTCACGGGCCATGCGTGAACGATCTTTCTGGTGACCTGATCGATCAGTTTTTTTCGCCCTTTTGGATCTGGAAGTTCCGGAAAAGTCTGTGAATTTGACCCAGTTCTCCAGGAATTCTAAGCAAGTGCATGGTTTGGATCATGGTGGGGTGATTGGGATCATGTGGAGCTTGATAAGGAAAAATTGTGGAAGATGAGCTGATGTTGGGTGATGAATCTGATGTTCCAATGGAGGGGTGGCTCATGCAAAGCGTAAGAGGATGATGGAGAGGTTGAGCATCTGGGCTCTGGTGTTAGTCAATCTTGTTGCCTTTTGCTTCCTCATACTTGCTCAATCGAGTTCTGCCCAAAAAGGTGAGTTAACCCTAGTTTCCCTTTCATCTTTCTCATATTTATTCTGATTTTTAGCTTTCAATTTTATGAACAATCACTGCTATAGAAAGTATTCATCCACATGGGGAGTGCCAATATTTCTGCTCTAGAATAAACCTACTCTTTCTTAGGTTATTCAGTTCAGACAATGTCGATTGCAGTCAAATGTCATGTGAAATGTTATTTAGTTAATATTACATGACAAGCGTGCAATTCGAGGTTGATTATTTTACATTATGGTGGATCGCAGTGAAGTTTTTGTGAAGAAATTGGTCTACTCAAGTTTTGGTTTTAATTAGTCACTTATGGTTACAGATGTGATTTTTGGCTCCAACTGGGAAAGAGTTTTTAGTCTCTTGCTGCAAAATTTACTGATAAACAAGGATCCAAATAATCTCAATCGGACACAGATCTGCTTGTTTCATTTTCAATTCCAAACGACTTTAACTAAACCAAATGTCGACGCTTTGTGTAGTTTAGTTTCAGAAAATTTTCAACGAAATAAAGTTTCTTATGAATGCTTGCGCATTTGATGCAGATTTCGTGAGCTTAAGCTGCTGCGCGAACCAAAATTCAACGACAGACTCAAACGGGATAGTTTGGACGACGGACGACCTATATTTCCCGGACAGGCAAACATGCCACGAAATATCTAGGCCAGTGGAGAACAGCAAGGGCATTTTTATCCGGACCTTAGATATAATAGGCTCGGGGAAGGTGTGCTACCACTTGACGACGGTCGTGCCTGGCCAGGACTACCTTGTAAGGGGCAATTTCTCCTACGGAGACTCGTTGGCGTTGTCTTCATTCCGTGTCCTGATTGGAGTCACGCCGATCGCTCTGGTGAGGTCGGCGTCAAGCTCAGGGAACGATTCGGTGGTGGAGGGGATTTTCCGGGCGCAGAAAGGCTATGTAGACTTTTGCTTGTTGAAGGAGGAAGGTAATCCATACATTTCACAGCTTGAGCTGAGGCCTTTGAGCAATGATTCAGATTATTACTTCAATGGGGATTCAAGAACTGTCCTGAATGTGATAAGGAGGGTGAACTTGGGGAGTACCGGAGAAGACATCAGGTATGTTTATTAATACATTCATTCAATTAACTAAAGTTTATAAGACTAAAGTTAAGGGGTATAATAGCAAATTAATCAAAAAAGAAAATGAATCTTCATGCTATCAATTAAGAGGTGTGATTAAGAAGCAATGAAGAATATGTGGAACGACGTATATCTAATCAAAGAAGTGTGAGGACTTTGAGTTGATTTGCTTTGATCATACCGATCACTGAAATACATATGAGTAATTAGTGTGAAAGTTACACTGAATGGTTTGTATCCTCAAATTTTAATTTAAATGACATTATCGTTATTTAGGGAAAAGAATTGCACGGGAAGTCCTCTATCTTGTTAATGGAGGATATTCAAGGGCTAAACCTTTTAATTTTTTCACTTAAGTCCTAAACCTTCTCTGAAATAGTAAGCAATTCCAGTCCATGAATAATACTTAAAATTGCACACGTCTCACCCAAAATGTGCTTATGTGGCATCCTCAAATTGCAAATTTCAGCATGATTTTAGGATTTTAATTGCATTTCTCACAAGGTTGATGATTTAATTGAACTAATTGAAATGTTTAGGATTTGATTACACTTTTTCTTTTATAAAGGGTTATAATTTGATTGAACCAACTGAAATTTTAGGGACTCAATTGCATTCCGCACATCAAGTTTAGAACTTGTAGTGCAATTTTCCTAGATTTAAGAGTGCACTAACTCAATTTATTTATCCTCTTAAAGTTAATTAATCCCAATCCACTGACCGAATCAATCTATACCATGCAATATTCAATCGTTCTCTTCCTACTAAACTTCTCCTTATGTTTCGACATTATAACAAATCGTAATTTAGTATATAACATGTCCACGAACTAGTTAGTATAATTTGCATGTCGTAGAAGATCTAAAGTCGTTAAGTGAGGACTTACATCTACTTTAACGGGCCCTTGCGCTAGCAAGCCCAATCTCAAGGTACAAAATTTGGTAGGGCTTCCTACTTTTTGGTATACCACTCCTTAAATCTATCACATGGAAAATGTTACGTGGCATTGAGCCATATCAAACATTTTAGCGAATCAAAAGTGATGGTTTCCGAAAGATTCAACACAATGAAAAATTTGAAGTGGTTTGTTTTCCTTGGTTGAAAGCGGAAAACACTAAAGTTGGAGTAAAATTAGGAGTTCTTTAAAACCGAGAGGAATATGCCAAAATTGTAGGAGCGTCTAATTTTTACTTATCTAACTAGTAAAAGAGAGTTAAAAAAATAAAAAATAAAAAATAAAGATAGTGTCCTTCCGAATCCCCTTTTAGGGAGATGTTAGGGTTTCATTTATGTGATAATGTGATACGTAGTTTCTGAAGGGCAAATATCTATTTCTCAAGTTGAAAATTAAATGGTTCAAATTTCGAAAAAACCAATCGAGTGGTAAAATGATTGAAATTTTACTCCGCAAGAAGTGTGATGTCACCAATTTGATATTTACTTGAGGTAATCTCTTAAAACCTGGATCATAAGGAAACAATCCATTGTGAATGTCTTATCAACATGGATGACATTTGTTTGACTAATCTAGTAAGATAGGATTGGCATAATGCCTCAAATGCCGCACGTGATCCCAGCACAAATTGTAGGAACTGGTTTTCTTTCTTTCTTTCTTTTTTGTCAAACTAACATTCTCATTCATTTATGAAGAAATACATGACGGAAACAACGTAATACAACTGCAAATCAAGACAAATTTCAAGCAACTTCAAAACAAAACAAGTGTTGTAGATTAGTCAAACTGACAAGATTTTGAGCCAAAACGTGGGCTTCCTTATGTCCTGATGTCACCGCACAACAGTGATTTAGTCAAACGCTACGATAATTTGGTGGAGAATATTTGTCAGTAGTCAGCTCTTGTTCATAGTAAATTCCAACTCACATTTCTGTCGTTTCTTATTTCGTGTGGGCGAGTGTTCAAATGCACCACTTCTTACTGCTTAATTTTCAGGTACCCTGATGACCCAAGTGACAGAATCTGGAAATCAGGAGGAGACTCAATTGGTGGAATCATCAATGCCACCACAGTTTTCCACGGCCCCACCAGCGTACCCATCAAAGTCCTTCAGACAGCAATGGCCAATCCAGACCAATTGGTTCTTCTGTTCAATGACTTTGAAAAAATACAATACAACTACACAGTCTTCCTCTACTTTCTGGAGCTCAACAACAATGTTGGGGTTGGGAAAAGAGTGTTTGACATATACGTCAACAGTGAGAAGACTTTGAGTGGGTTTGACATACAGGGTCAAGGGTCTATCTACCGTAAAGTTGCCCTGAATGTGACCGCAAGTGGGTCTCTAAACTTGACACTGGTTAAGGTCTCTAATGAGTCCGTTGTATTTGGACCCATTTGCAATGCCTATGAGATACTGCAGGTGCACTCATGGGCCGAAGAAAGTCCGCAAGGAGATGGTAAGTAATAAGCAGAGTCAGTACTCTACTCCAGCTTGACATATTTGTTGACTCTTACCATGATTTTTTTGTTCATGGGTTTGGCTTTGTCTCTTCAGTGGATGCGATGTTGGATGTGAAAAACGAGCTTTCGCAGAGTAATAGTGAGAGCGAGGTCTTGGCTACTTGGTGGGGCGACCCATGCCTCCCTATTAATTGGCAAGGCCTGGTCTGTGACTACATTAAAGGCTTCGAAGTTGTGACCAAGATGTAAGTCTGCTTTTAACTTCATCAAAAGATGTCCCTCTAACCTGCTTGATGATCTGTTTGATGTTATTTAGTTGCCTCATATATTTCAAGTTGTTCTGGCATTTGAACAGGACATATGAAGCTTCTCCTTTCACTTACTCTTCTTACTGAAAAACTGTTATATATGGTGATTTCAGACATCTTTCTTCGAGAAATCTCAGCGGCTCAATTCCTTCAAGCATTGCCAATCTATTATACTTGAATGAAGTGTAAGGATCAAGTCCCTTAATTCTTTCAGCTTGTTGTGTTTTTGCATGATTGTTTTAAGTATGACCATCTTTGTTCAAGTGGTTTAACATTTGCAGTTCTGATTCATTCTAGGAATCTTAGCTACAATCATTTTACTGGCATGATTCCAGTATTTCCGACAACCTCCTTATTGAGATCACTGTAAGTTATCTCTTAGGCTTGATATTATTTTCCTTTTCCTCAATAAGTGATTTACTCCTGAAATTTTCTTGTGCCCATCATTGACTGGCTGGTGAAAATTATCTGTCAGAGATGTACGTGGAAATGACCTTATGGGTCCGATTCCAGAATCCCTCTTTCGCTGCCAAATTTGACAACATTGTGAGTCTTTTCGTTCATTTTCCATCATGATCTGATTCTTTTTTGATAAAATTCTGTCTTATTGGAGATCATATTGCCCTCAAGACATTACATGGAAACTCTGTTCTTCCAGATACTTAGGCTGCAATCCAAATTTAATCAATGCTTCTTCAGCTAGCTTGAACAACTCGAAATTTATCACAGAGTACGACTATTCTTCTCTTTAAGAACTGGCATTTGTAATTACTGATGTCGCAGACAAAAGGATGAAATGGTTCCTCTTGTTGGCCTGTTTGTACAGTTATGGAGAATGCATAGCCCCGGAGTCATCTAACTCCAAAAAGGGACTTGTCATTGGCACAGTTGCATGTGGATCTGTCCTTACTATAGCTTTGGGGATCCTTATCTATTGCCTTTACAGACGAAAGTTTGCGTTCAAGAGATATGATATGAAGGCATACATAATAAAGAAAAGTGAGTTGCCTTTCTAATTCCCTGTGTACTCATGCATTTGAATACTTCCTTTTGGAAGTAGGAAAAAACTTGATTCATTCAATCTAGCAATCTTGTGGAGTAGACTTTCGGGACTGGTTAATTAACTAACGTGTTGAGTTCGACCAACATGTCAATTCAGTGTTTTTGGATCAGCTCTTCTTGTCAAGTTGATTGGTTTCTGAATGAGATTTAACTGAAATTGCAGATGCTGTGTCATCAATATTCAGCACAGAGGATTTTGTGTTGAAATCCATATCCATTCAGACATTTACTTTGCAGTGCATAGAGGCCGCTACTCAGAAATATAAGACTCTTATAGGTGAAGGAGGCTTTGGATCTGTGTACCGTGGTACTCTGCCAGATGGTCAAGAAGTTGCAGTAAAGGTTAGATCGGCCACCTCGACTCAAGGAACTCGCGAGTTCGAGAATGAGGTAATTTTCTGTGCTTTGTCCATCCAAACAGTGCAGGACTGATCGCAGCCTCCTATATATTCGAAATATGATTACCCTTTTGGTGTGGATTGCATACAATTCCAACTTCACTAAAAAATCGTTATTGCAGCTAAACCTTCTTTCGATGATTAGACATGAAAATCTGGTCCCTCTGCTCGGTTTTTGTTGCGAGAATGACCAGCAAATCCTTGTCTATCCTTTCATGTCCAATGGCTCTCTGCAAGATCGCCTTTATGGTACTTCTCTTTGAAACTCTTTCGAATTGGTGACTCACATGCATAACTAGCTAACCAATGGTCTTTTGGACAGGTGAGGCCTCGAAGAGAAAGATCTTGGATTGGCCAACCCGACTTTCTGTTGCTCTTGGAGCTGCAAGGGGTGAGAAATTCGGGAGGATTGACTTCTTTTTAAAAACTTTCTTCTCTCGTATTTGTCTTGTGTTTGGTCGTCAGAATAAAGAACAAGAGCTTATACATCCAGAATAACTCGCTTTTGTACTTAAGATTGGAGTTTAACATAAACTCAAATCTTCAGTAACCGATTAGACATCACACGGATACACAGTTCTGACTTAAAAATGATTTCCCAAGGGTAAAAATTAAGGTTTACACACACACACACTCCAGCTTGGCTGCCACCAAATGTTCAAACAAACCAATCATTCATCTGGATACTGCTGGAAACCTTGTCAATATTTGATACCATTACTGCAATACGTACTTTTGAAGCTATAGGAGGAAGAACTGCAATTAAGGTTCTACAGACACTGAAACTCGAATTTAGTAATCCTAAGGCCATGTGGACAACATGTAAGACTTGGAGGATTGAGCAGGGCATATATTCACGAACCTGGACCTTCTTAGCATGACTCCCATTAAAAGTTGCAGTTAAATCAGTAAAGCTGCATGCTTTAAAAATGTGTGAAAAGCTTCTTCGCTAATTTCCGATGGGCTACAGAAGTTAATTGGATGTGTGGCCAACCAATCTGCCAGAAGTATAGTATCTCGACATGCTCATTCCTGAAGAACTAGATGTGACTGCTCGGTGAATGGTATCTGCCACTGTTTAAAACATCATCCTACAGAATAACAAAGTGGCAGTGTGGCAAAGATGATAATGCCAACAATTGGAACTGGCTCATAGAATAGAATAGGATCTTATTGCTGATAAGGAAACATGGGAAAGAGAGTTCCTAAAAAAACGAACATATTTTTGTATTTTATTTGTGAACCTATTCACGACCATTGCTAAAACAGTTGTTCCCTTGTTTCTTTTTCTGTCTCAGGTTTGACGCATCTCCACACTTTCTCCGGGCGTGGCATCATCCATCGGGATGTCAAATCGAGCAACATACTTCTGGATCAAAGCATGAACGCCAAGGTAGCAGATTTTGGATTCTCCAAGTATGCACCTCAAGAAGGGGATAGTGGTGCTTCTCTCGAAGTGAGGGGGACAGCAGGATACCTAGATCCAGAGTAAGTTTCCTTGTTAGGATAAAAATATATAGTTTTCTGTCAAATGGTCAAGTATGTTTGTGGAATGTCCTACTATTTGACAATCTGAACAAGAAGTGAAAAGAGCAGATACGCTGCGCATTGTTGATGCATTTTAGGCATCAAGGGGTAATGTCAATACAGAATTGTTAGGGATTATGTTGTTGCTTGGATGATTCAGGTACTACTCAACCCAGCATTTATCAGCAAAAAGTGATGTCTTCAGCTTTGGTGTGGTTCTACTTGAAATCATAAGCAGTCGAGAGCCTCTAAACATACACAGGCCACGGAATGAATGGAGCTTGGTTGAATGGGTATGCTTTATCGCTTATGATCTTAGTTTTGAGAAAGGGAAAGATTTGATCTTTGTTTCGCAGATTAGCTAGAAAATCCTCTTATACTTCTATTATGAAGCCATATTATGTACAATCGTTGCACCAAATCTTTTACTTGTGGAGCCATGAATCAACAAATTAATGAGGAGCTGACAAAAGTAGAAGTAATATTTAACTTGATTATTCTCTTGGTTGAGGTTGACATGCTGAATTTGACTCCATTCACCTCTCTCTCTCTCCTGATTGCTTCTGCCAAGAACTTTACTGTTAAGAGCTATACTTCTCTTCTTTACATTTCCAGTCTTCGAGGTACTCAACTCATCAGCGAGGCTGATTTATCTTCTCTTTCAGCAATGTATTTCTGTAAACGTTAATTGAGATGAGAGTATGCAAATCAAGAAGCTGAGAGCTTACAATTTTCTTATGCTTATATGCCCTTCTATAATGCTAGACTATTCAACTGTTCAGTTAGGTCAAACCTTGTTTAATCCCCATTGATGCAGTTAATGACGCCAGCATAGTACGCATAGAAGTTTGATCGTTCTCCCAATATGTTCATATTTGAGACATAGTTAATTAAATTCAAGAAGTATTAGGAAAGCAAAAGGTGTCCTTTTTCTTTTCATTACATGATGTGAGGAGGCCATTGAAGTGTCATTTTTGTGTGAAGTTCTAATGGGATCCGATGGATCTAATATCGCCAAATTAATCTTATCACTTCCAAACTGAAGGCATGTCTCTCCATGTCGCTTGTAACTTGATAAGAACATGCTAACAGAGTCACATTGTCATGCAGGCCAAACCCTACATAAGGGAGCAAAAGATTGAGGAAATTGTGGATCCAAACATAAAGGGAATGTACCACGCAGAGGCAATGTGGCGAGTGGTGGAAGTAGCACTGGCCTGCATTGAGCCCTTCTCGGCTTACCGGCCAAGCATGGCCGATATCGTGCGAGAGCTCGAGGATGCTCTGATCATAGAGAACAATGCCTCCGAATACTTGAAGTCCATTGACAGCTTTGGTGGATCCAACCGGTTCTCAATCGTCATTGAGAAAAAGGCTGTTCTCTCCCCCACCCGGGAGCAAGCAGCAGAACCGTCGCCTCTGAGTTCACAACCTTTGGCTCCTCCAGAACCTAGATAGAAATTTCGTAACTGCTTAATATTCATTCGCATTTATATAGAAGAGGAGCAGATGAAAACTGAAGGCATGTCTCTCCATGTTCAGGTGCAGGGGAAAGTATTCAATTCTCTTAAAAGTCGAAGAAAGTTCACTAGGAGTACTAACATTGTAATGGATTCACTCCATTTCTTGTCAGTCTTTGGTATAGCAATGAAGAATTTTTGCTGGAATTGTACTTCAGACCCAATTACCCATTATCTGCTAATAAGATGAATGAACGCAAACCGAAACAACCTAGCTTGGATGAACGTATTGTTAGGCTTTTTCTTAATGATGATGCCATAGATCCGTCACCGCATAGGTGGCTCATGCTTACTCAAGTAGTCTTTCTTCTAGAATTTGTGAGCTGTTTGACGGGTTTCAACTTAAATTTCAAGTGATGGTTCTGGAAAGAAGACTGATGATATTAGTCTTTTAGACCTATCGTAAAATATTTTCAGGAGATCAATTAAGGCTCATTTACACTCTTCACTGGAAGAAGGTTAATAAGATCTAATGAATCATATTCCTTATTAATAAGATCTAATGAATCATATTCCTTATCTTGATGTAGTACATTAGTCATACTATATTAGGATGTGATCCTGAAACCATTTCTCTGGCAATCTGCTTTTAAACTCAAATTTTGACAGATTCAACTGGTTGATGCTGCTATTTACAAACTAAAACAGGTCGTCAAGTCCTACAGCATTCTTTCAAATGCTGAATCAAGTCTGAGCAGTCAGTGAAAATCCAACCAATTTTAACAGCAACAGAACTGCAGATGTAGATTTGCAATTTCTGCACACTCCCAAATTCAGTCTAATAAAGTCGACTATCTTATGATTGAAAATTGTTTCTTATGTGTGGAGCAACTTTTCATTCAGTATGTGCTCATCCTTGCATGTCATATTAACAGTCAAATGAACCTCTGCCTACACAGTACATTTTTGTCTCCCGTTAGTACAGTGGAAATTTGACCAGGGATTCACAAGCCACAGCCACAGCACCACTAACATATTGACCATTTCCAGAAAGAAGCCATGGCAGCCCATTGAGCATGGTTCACATGATCGCATCCGCATTAGATAGTCCCATTTTCTGGCAGAATGCTTGCTGCACTTCCAACTTATAACTCTGTTATACACTTATGGACTGAATACAACTATCCTTCTTCATGACCAAATCCAATGGGCACATGTTCACCAATCAGCAGAGGATCTAGAGAAAACCATCCCTAATCTTCACTGAAGAACATATCCATTTTGATTAGCACGAATGTGCAAGCCATTATAGTTTAAACTGCAATTTGCCATCAAGTCCAACATGGTTGTAGCAAGCTTATGGTGGAATCATATAGGTAGAGCTCCAAATTCCTGAAGTGGACACAACATATCAACAATTACAAACTTCTTGCAAATTCCTTGATCTGAACCTCAAGGCAGAAGACAACAGCAAATTCTGGAAAGAGATGAAAAGTTGAAAGTACAGGAAATAAAACAGAGGTGAAATTCAAAAGAAACGAAGTGTCAGTGTAGTCCTGTGCATTAGGGGGGCCCTGCGAGTTTGGGGAGAGTACAATTGTTGTGGTACCGCTTACACCAAAGGGAGACAAAACAACAATTGTAAGATTGCTTGCAGAACCAATTTGTCCAATTATGCAAATTCCTCATTTAGTTTCCACTTTAAGGGCAGTAGTTACTCCTTTGAATGATGATGTGCCAAATCCAAAAATGCATTCGACTTGAGATGTTGAAAAATCACGTCTGCTCAAGAGTAATATCATTCTGCTTGTGTCTCTCAAAATATTGCCAAGGTGATTCATTGATGACCTCATATGAATGTGAGATGCTTCAGAGTAATTCCATACAAATAGGCTATGATTAGTGTCTAGTGAGCACTTTTTTGGCTGCAAAGTGAAAACTTTGCATTAAGTCTGTTCTGCCACATATTGGTAGAACCCTAAACTGATCATGCATCATTTAACAGAAATGACCACTTTGACAATAATAAGTTTCTAACGCCCTTATCTCCAGAATCAATCAACTTCATTGACTGGCATCTTATGATAGAATTCCTTGGCAACAAAAGGAGGAAAAATCAGAAAACACATGGATATGATGTGATTGCCTACAACTGAACTGCTATAAAGGAAAAGGATATCAATGAGAACCGATCATACAAATGAAGAACGCTGATTAGACAGAAGCCAGGTCTCACAAAACAATATATCAGAAAGTTGCTTAATAAATCACAACATTACAAATGATTTTACAGTAGTTCTCCACAATTGCTTCCTACCCATGAGCTACAAACCCCAGTAACTTTTTACACCCATCAACTTGTATATCAAACTAAAAGCACCAAGCCGGTCCACTACTCTTCAGAGTGGGACACAAGACCCTTGAATTTGCAGACAAAAAAAAGCTTACAATATGCCATCAGATAGGCTTTTCAAGGGTTAAAAAGGGCTGGATTCGCTGATGCAGTACCCACTTTGACTTCAAGCAGCTCCAGACGACGCTCCAAGAGATCGAGCTTCTCATTCAATGATGCCAACTTACTCTTGGTGGTGGCTTCTGCAGACGGATGGATAACCACATTAGAGAAATACACACAAATTCCAACACCTAAGAATCTTGAAAAAAAAAAAAAACTCTACATCCTAATCGACCAACCCCATTCATTTGTGTTAAATGACAAGGAAGGAAGGCGAACCAAATCAATGCGCCTCCATCATCAGCTCAAATTGACAAACAATCTAGACATCACCAACCCAATAAAGCTGCTGCATTTTCTTTGGTGTTAGCACCACAGAATCAACTCTCATCAAAGCATAGCCAAGCCTAAAGCAGTCTAAACATCATCCCCGCAGTCTCCCAATTCACCCCAGACCAGGAAACCGAGCATCGAACAAAAAAATCCATCGACCACCCAGATCTCTTGACTAACAGGGCCGAATCAAGAACCGGCAAGAACCCAACAAACAAGTCTCGAAATTTAAGCGAGGGAAAACGTCAGCGAGCGAGATTGGGGGATACGCGATTCGCACCGAATTGGACGAGGAAATCGAAGAGGCGGCGGACGTTGAGGGAGATGTGGGAGATGAACTCGCGGTTCTCCCAGTCGGCTTGCACCGCGATGCCCACGTTCACCGCGTTCGTTATGCCGCCGGCTCTCGCCATTGCTTTGGGGAATCGCGATCGGAGCGGGGAGGATTCCGGACGGAGGCGAGAGAGGATGGACTGAGGTTGGAGAATGGACGGAGGCGAAGGAGTGAGTGGGGAGTTTCTTCGATTTTACGACTCCGAGGATGATGTCTTTCCCTTCGATTTTACGACTCACGAAGCTGATTCGGGGCTGAGACGGAAAAGACAGCTGCAGAAAGTCTAGGGATAAAGTGAATTTTGCAGACTTCAAATTTGTCACGGGTTCCTTTTAACACTCGTCTCAAAAATATAATCAAATTTTAAAAACTCGTTAGATTGATATAATTAAGATATTTCATACAATAACACCGTATGACTTAATTGATGATAGATACTGATGCTATTTTTCGCGAGGGTGCCCTGGTTTTAGTAATTAAATATAATGATAAAATGACGTTGTTTTAATTTAAATATGATTTTGAATGTAATTTTTACTTTAATTAAATTAAAAGATAATTAAATATTTTTTAAAAATGATAAGGGCGACAAATCAGGTGGCGATGGTCATTGGCTACTGGTTCTCACCCCTCTCTCTTTCTAATAAATTAGTTAATTTTTAATATAATTTAAAGGAAAAAAGTAAATTTTTGCGATATAAAAAACTTCAAATTTGTACTTATGTAATATATTTACTCTCTTTTGAGATTCTATTAGGTAATTTTTGAGTTAAAATAATGTCGTTTTTATTATGTGAACATTGTTTGGGTATCTAGGTTTCATTAATAGAACTTTGACATAAGGTAAATATATAACACAAGTATAAACTTAATATTTTTGGTTTCATAAAAAATGTTTAAAGTAATTGTGTCACAATGAGTATTATCTAAATTTTGTGATGGCTTTTGCCTAATTTAAATAAAATTTGTCTTAAAAATTAGAATTGGATCAAAATGACATTGATTTAATCATGTCATCGCGACATGAAAATAGAAAATAATTAAAAAAGTCACGTTAGTACTTTTCATTAGCCAAGTTGAATGAAGCTAGTGAAAGGATTTAATTTTAACAAATTTGACAAATTTAGAATTGGGATAAGTGCAATACCTTCTAAAGTCCTAAAAGAACATCGCGAATGTGCGATTAGTCACAAAAACTGCAAAAAGTCTGATTGAGTCACAAAACTGTTAAATTGATCTGATCGAGTTCTAAACTTAACACCGTCAAATTTATTAACGGAAAAAAGCGACGTGGCATTTTCTTTTTATTTTTATTTTCCATGTGGCATTTTTAAAGTAATTTTTATTTTCCATATGGCTTTTTTTTATTCAATTATTTTTAAATTAGATTAAAAAACAAAAACAAAAAAATTATTAAAAAACAAAACTGGAAAAAAAAAGTGGTGGAATTAAAAAAAATTAAAAAAAAATTCTTCAACGCCGCCAACGCCGCCGCTGCCCACGACGGAAGGGCCGGGGCCGGCCCTCGTGGGGGCCGGCGACCCTCGCGGCGAGCGCGAGGGCGCCCAGATCTGGGCACGCCGGCCCTCACGGGGGCCGGCAACCCTCGCGGCGAGCGCGAGGGCGCCCAGATCTGGGCACGCCGGCCCTCACGGGGGGCCGGCGACCATCGCCCCCCCCGAGCGAGGCCTCGCCGGCCCCAGGCGAGGGCCGACGACCGTCGCCAGGCCCCCGACGAGGCTCGCCTGGGGGCGGGCGATGGTCGCCGGCCCCCGTGAGGGCCGGCGTGCCCAGATCTGGGCGCCCTCGCGCTCGCCGCGAGGGTCGCCGGCCTTACCTGGGCCCGGGCGAGGGCCGGCCACCCTCGCCCAGCGCTGTCGGCGCCGGCTCTTCCGGCGATGGGCAGCGGCGGCGACGGCGGCTACGGCGGCGGCTACGGCGGCTGAAGCCCCTGCCTTCTCCCTCTTTTTTTTTTTTTTTTCAGTTATTGTTTTTTAATAAAATTTCAGGTTTTCTTTTCCACTTTTTTAATCTAATTAAAATAAGATTGAATAAAATAATAATTAAAAATACTGATGTGGCATTAAAAAATAAAAAGAAAATGCCACGTCAGCTTTTTCCGTTAATAAATTTGACGGTGTTAAGTTTAGGGACTCGATTGCATCAATTTGATGTTTTGTGACTCAATTCGCACTTTTTGTAAGTTTTGTGACTCACCGCACATTCGCGATGAAGTTTTTGGGTGACTCAGATTGCACTTATCCCTTTAGAATTTAATTGCATTTTTTTCAACTTTTATGATTCAATTGCATTTTCATGATAATATCCCAAAAATTTATTTACTCTTCTTTTTTAACGGTAATAATACATTAAAAAAAAACCCAAAAAGTGACTTTGGGCAAAATCGTTCATTGAACAGACTTTTCATCATACATAAGGTACATTAATTTTGAGACGCTATATTTGATCGTTCATTTCAATTGGTAATTGTGTGTGCCTGCGTTATGGTTTTCCCTCTCGGTCTGCTTTTCCATCAAGTATTGGTGTTCCGACGATGTGTTTAGGCCAACAAGATAAACTAAGATTAGTGATTCTTCTTTTCAGGTTTGGAAAATTGGAATGGTAAGTACGTCCATCGAATAAATTGGAAGACAAAACTAGGGATACATTTGAAAAAGTTGTAACACGTCCTAGAAATGGAATGGCTCGCCGGTCCCCCTGTTTATCCTGCCTCCATCTGTACATGATTCCTCTACCAAAAGACACCGTCAAAATCTAGCTACGTTTCTTTTGCAACTACTACTTTTGGATGCGTAGAAATGAACGATGCTAAGCCTTCTATTTAGCATGTTATTGGACATGGAAGATCTACTTTCTTTTGCCATGATGAACGGCACCCTTTTGGCCTTCTGCTCAACCATTTCACCAAAAGAATTGTCCAGGATTCTGCTGACATTTATATTTGATTATGCTGGTTTTGGCGTCCTGCTAGATCAGAGGCTTGAGTGCAGATTCAAGTTGGTATTGATGACATAGCCAGACTCTTCTGTTGCTTATAGGAATCATTTGGAAGTAAACCACTTTTGGATGCTTCGCAATTGGGAGTGCATGGAATGCTTCAAAAGTTAAGGAATGAGAGTGCCTTGGTGTTAACTTGTTTGGTTGAACCCGTGTACACCAAGGCATGTGTTTATTGCATGGCTTGTTATGCACAATAGATTGACTAAGTGGAACCTGCCTGATTCTCCCATTTGCTGTCTGCACAACTCACCTTTGGAGGATAGGAATCGCTTGATTGTCGTGTCTCTGCTCAAGTCTGGGCTTTGGTCTAGCAGCTTCACCAGGCATCAAGAGGGATTGGTGACTGAAGTGTGAAGCTGATTGGGTTGTGGCTAACCTCATAGGTAAAGCTCTCTCCCGTCTTTTGTTCAAACGCTCTCGGAATGCTTGCTTTCATTTATTTCAATTGGTGTGCTAGGAATGGTTATTTGCATTCACCTATTGCAACTTCTATTAGTTCAGCATCCATTCTTTTCACAAATTAAGTGAACTGTACAAAGTCGACTTGATAAATGTCCTAAAGCTGCTCAGCAAGTGTCATTGGATAGACTAGGCTTTTTGTGTTGTAATTGGGGCCTTTTGGCATTGTCATTCTTGAGCACTAATGAGGTTGCTCTTCCTGCTTCTGTGTTGCCGGTAGGATCTTAGTTGACTAACAAATAGAATCTACTTATACGGAACTTTACAAATGGAACTTTCCATATCTACTGGTACTCCTTGCAACTAACCTAGCTTTATCATCAAGCGTCAAATGTAAGTCACCACTATATATTTAGACAAACTCAATATTGAGCTTGTTTCATGAATGTCTGAGACGATTTTAGTGCCTTATGCTGCCTACAATCATTATTGGTTTTTTTTTTTTGCTGTTTTCATCTGGGCACCTTAACTGAAAAGTATAAACATAGCATTAGTAGGATGCAACTTCATGAACAAGCTGATGGTATGTGTGGAATACTCCCAAGTAACAACAAGCTGATCAAGCATGATCGTGCTCTAGTCTTTAAAATGAGAGGCTTTCTAGTCTGCCCTTGATCCACATGTATTCTCCACTATAGGGGAGAAAAGGCTAAAAAATGTTTCTCTACGCACTGAATTGGAAGTTTATTTTCAACAATCGAATCACTATGGTTGGAATGAACCATGTGTTCTGTATACTTAATAATTGTCCAGGACTCCAACCTTCCTTTCAGCCCATATAAACAGAAGTAGCCATTAGGACAGCATTATGCTGAAACTGGCAAAAGACCTTTATGCCTGAGGAAATGCGCTGGGTGAAGGCTCACATCCCCAAAATTCAACGAAAACCTGGGATATAAATAGCAGCATTGGCATGGTAAGGACATCAACCAAAACTAAATAACTAGACTGGCAGATGTCAAATAGAGGAGAAAGCTAAATAGGCCTCATAAGTAGTAATAGTAAACTATAGAAAAGTTGAATAACACATAAGAGCAGATGATGCAAGATTACAACTACCAAACCTGCAATGGTGCTTTTCCACCTCTGAGAGCAAGAATCGTATCTCAGAACTTTTGCCCTATTTCTTTGACAGCTTGCCAACCTCTCTCAATAGATCATGATAAAAACCAACAATTAATCCTGAAAGAAGGCATTGTTGTGTGGCAGTAGTGGAAAGAGTGTGCAAGTACATAATCTCACGGGTCTTGGGCCTGCCTGATGTGCATAGTCATCTGGGAATGATGGACATAAGTTATTAAGCATGCATGGTATGCAGACCAATCAGTTTTGGCTAGGCTTCCATTCTTTGCTCAGACATTCACCAGGATCACTCTCCCATAGTCTGTAAGGGGTAAGAATAGGCAATCTTGCCTGTTTATTAATATCACTGCTTTACAGATGCATAAACCTAAGATGAATTGCAAATGCAAAGATTGAGGTGCTTTTTTAGCGGCATATTTTTATTTCAAACATGTCCACAACTCCTTGGACATACCTTGCTGTCATCTAAACCTGCATCCTCAAATGCAGAGAGGGCATCCACAGCTAGCATCTCTGCCCACTGAAAACTGATACATTTGGGGTCAGAACCAAACACATCAAGAAATAAACTAATCTCAAGCAAGATTATGGACATATCAATACTCAGAACTGACGGCCACTGCAAGGAAAAGGGACATGGTGTATTATCATCTATTACAAACTATCCACAAAGGGAATCTAGCATAAACCAACAGAAAAGAATATCCCATGCCTTGTAACAGTAGTAACCAGCTGCATGTCCACCTGAACATAAGTGAAAAGCAAAAGATTGACAGTGGTGTAAAATTTAGATGATCCAATAATTTATATATACTCTCTAAGAAACAGTTTGGTGGCTAGGAAGATGAACCTGAAAATATATGGCCAAAGCTGCAAAGGAATTGATCCTCAGGAAGTGGAGGGATTCCCTGGGTTTTTTCCCAAACCCTTTGATACGCATCAAATACAGAGTCTGACCCATCAGGAACATAATTTCTATAAAGCTGCAGATCTGCACTGGTGAATGTTACCTGAGAAGTTTCACAGACAGAAAAGGTTTGCAATAACCAAGCCATATCTATTAGTATGATTTCCCAATTGTTTTATTTTACTTCACTAATGTTCATTCAATCAATGGGTAATGGTATTCTCCAGAAGAATAATTTGATCTGCATCTTTTCAAAGGACTTACAGAGGAACAGCAATGTAGAAACTATGCTTACGCTAAGGTCAGACGAACAAGTAAACTTATTGCTTCCTCACTGTCATAATGACATGAACTAATGAGATATGGAGTCCTGTCCTTTTTGTTTTATCTTTTCCAACTTGTATACTTGGATTGCCATTAACTAGATAGACGAGGGTGGAACCTCAATAAATAAGAGGTGCAGCATACAGCTCTTAATCAATGCAGCACCACAAGGACAAAGTACAGGAGAGATGATTCCCCATGGGCAGGGCAATGCCTACTAGAGTAGCTTGCTTCTCGTTGGAAACCATTTGAAGCAATCCTAACTTCAAAAGGTGTCAAGAAAGTAAAAGCTGATAAAATGGTGAATCATCTTCAGTTGCTTTTTAACCAGACAAAAGCTGAAGAACTTGGCTTGACCTATCCTACAATTGCCTTAGTTGGGGTTTGTCATGCTGGAGAAATCATGGGCACCAAACCAACTGAAAGATGAAAAAGGGAAAAGACAAAGGGAGTAAGACTGGAGAGGAACGAATTAGATAACATGAACATTCTGCAAGTGTTATAATTCGTTAGGCAGCAGTTTGTCGATAGGCTATCATGGACTTATCATGTCTGCTTGTTAGCTCAGCTCATATATATGTCCTTCAACACCACCCAAGGAAATGCACTATTTATGGCTAATAAATATAGAATGATCCCTGCTAATTACCAGTCAGCTCAAGTAAACAACAGGAAAACTAACATATTTTATAAGAAATTTCTTTTCCACCTAATGGTACAATTTCCTTGTAGACTAAATAGTCATTGGCGAAGGGAAAAAAAAAAAAAATATGAGCAATTCATGCCAGTTCATGCCTAAAACGTCAGCAGTGTATCTACATAAGTACTGACGGACAAAGCAAAACAAGTTCTCGTTAGTGGGAAGTAACCTGGCGAAGGATCAAGGAGCCTGCACGAAACGTCCTAGCTGCGAGGAGCTTTCTGTATACATCTTCAGGGAGACTCTCACCAGTTTCATAGTGCTTGGCAATTCCCATCAAGGTATTTCTGCGGTTCGAGGGTCATATAATGACTCCGAGTGTCTTGAAATGGACAGGAATTTTTCCACAGGGAGAAGAAGAAACTGCAATCACCGTTCCACTAAATCTATGACTACACTTCGCTGCGGAAAAGTTTTTCAGATCATCAGGTTTCATGGATAATTGTTTATAGGTAATTATATCACAGTGATGAAAAAGTCTGGAATAAAATTATGTAATGTTTTTACAGTTGAATTTGAAAGTTTTGCACGTCAATTTAAAAGACACTTGTTTAATATGACTTGACCAAAGTTCAAAAAATGAGGTATGTCTCAATGTTCTTCTTAAACATGTTGAGACATATATTTAGGAAATTTATCAAATTTTTCCGTGTTTCTAAGAAAGAATTTGTTATACTAAATATGCTTAAAGTTTCTTTCTTCAAAACAAGAGCTTAGTTCATTTTATAACAAAACTTTTCGACAAACAAGATAATCAATATGCTTTTTTCATAAACTGCTGTATCAAAATGATGATGGTCATTTTTTTCTTGACAATGTTATAAAAATGCGCGAGGTTAAGTTGAAAATGTTCATTGCAATACTAAAGGAAAAAGTGTTAAAAAATCATAAATCTATTACATTGATGTCAATTTAGTCACGAACTTTTTATTTGTGCCAATTTAGTCCCAAATCTTTTAACAATTCAATCATTCTGACTAATTTTGGTCGGATATTGCTGACGTGGACGCTGGCCAGCCTACATAGTATCATTGCGTTAACATGGATGAGTTTTTAATAATAAAAATTTTACATATTTTTGATATTATAGGTGTGGAAGAGTGAAATGGTAATAAAGTTGGTGATTCCTTTTCTCAAGTCTGGAAAAATTTGGAATGCAATGGAAATCAACTGTAATGGCAAATATGTCCTCCAAATGAATTATAAGACAAAACTAGGGATATGATTGAAATAGTTTAACTCGGCCTTGGAATGGCATGGCTCGCCACTTCCCCTATTTATCCTGCCTCCATTTGAATATGATTCCAGAACCATTTCACTGGAATAATTGTCCATTATTCTGCTCTGCATTCTCAATGGAGAGTAGCTACTATTTATTATCTGATTCACGCTGGTGTAGCGCAGATTCAAGGTGGGATTTGTGATACAGCCTAATTCTTTCTGGGGCTGATATGGTCATTTGGAAGTAAATTATTTCGGATGCTTCACGGTTGGAAGTGCATGGAATGCTTCAGAAGTTATGGATTGAGAGTGCTGTGGTGTCTACTATTTTGGTTATACCAAAGCATTGGTTAATTACGTGGTTGGCAGTGCACAATAGGTAGGTGACTGAGATGGATTGATTAAGTGGAACTTGCCCGGTTCTCCCGTTTACTGTCTGTACAACTCAGCTTTGGGAATCACTTATTTTTAGTATGTCCTGTCTCTGCTTAAGACTGGGCTACGGTATTGCAGCTTCAAGGTATCAAGAGGGATTGGTGACTGGAAGGTTAACGTTGACTAAGTTGTTGCTAACTTCAAAGGTAAACCTCTCCTCACTCTATTGTTCAAACTCTCTTAGAATGCTTTCATTCTTTTATTTGGCATGCTAGGAATGGTCATTTGCGTTCTCCTACTGCTACTTCTACTAGTGCTGCTTCCATTGTTTCACAAATTGGGAGAACTGCATAACAAAACATCGAATATCAGTCGACACTTTGCATTCAAACTCAAAGTACAGCTTGTTTTATCGACAACAGCAACAAACGATTTCCCCATTGTTTTCATGCGACCACCTTAACTAAAAACTAGAGATAGCATTTGCATGCGACCCTCATGCACAAGTTTAATTAATTTTGGAATCCTCCCAATAGCCCATTAGGAGACAGCATTATGCTGCAACTGTCACACCCCGAATCCTGCAAGAATGGAGGTAACACGGCCGCCCTTTTCACCCGAAGGACACAGCATCTAACCACAAAAGATCCAGCTTCCAAAAGTTCCCACAAAAGCGCTCTTATTCTACTAGCTGCTAACCAAAGAACCTGGAAAGATTGGGAAAGAGAGGTGAGCTCAATGAGTAATACATATCTTCTAAGCAGATCGAGCATACACTATACATGAATTCAAAACAATACCAAAACTTTATAACTCAATCCAATGTATAAAATACATAATAAATCATATAAGAATTACTTTTATACTTATATGAAAAACTCATTTAAACCACCACAATACAAAAGTCAATGGTCAGTCCATTGAATAATCTCCATTCGAAAATCACATGTCAATGGTCCATCCATTGATTAATCTATTGCTCAATTTCTTACCATGGTCACAACATAACGCCTTGTGACAAAGCTACCAAGATTCCCCCCTTGATCAGGTCTCTACCTACAATGCCGGTGGCTCGGCCCAGAAGGATATCCTAAACCCAGTATGCATACCAACATGCCCATCAATGGGCTCACAGTAATAATGAGCAAAATAATCATCTCCAATACCAGAAAGTCAATTCATGAATCAATATAATAAACCAAGCAAATATATTTTTGCAACATCATCATCCACAATTTCTCTAGTCATCCACATACTTTTCCATAAACCATTTGCAAGGCACTTAAAAATATATTTTGCCTTTAAATACTTTGCATAATATGCTTTCCAAACCTTCATAAACAATCAAAAGGTAGTCCATGTCCAATCCGATTTTTATGCAATAATAATGTCATTTCATAACCTCATACTATATATAATCTATATAATTTTCTCAACATGAATTTTATAAATTCAAAGAAGATATAGTACCACTCACCTTGTTACCTACGACCTAATAAAACGGTATTTGTATCGTCAAACTCGCGGCCCTATCAAATAATTGAGGAATAAGTTAAAATCCGATAAAACTCTACCTCAACTATTAGACAACTAAACTACGCCTTAACACTAATAAAATGACCCCTATGAGCTAACAAAAAGCCTAACAAAAGTAATTTATTCAAAACCATTCAAGAAGCAAGACTTGGGTGCCAACTTTGATTACGTCAAAACTTTCTCATCCGAACTCCGATTTAAGCAATCTTGTGGTCAAAACGAAGATAATTCCAAGCACTAGAAGACCCATTAGTAGGACAACCCAATTTTGATCAGAAACCGACAAAATCAGATCTCACAACAACTGCGCGCGTACTGTACATCCAGCGGGCAAAAGTTCAAAATTCCATTTCGGATAAACCACAAGCTCAAATCCAATTCCGTAAAATCCTACGGGTCCATGACATCCTAAACTACCATTCTTATAAATTTTCACAGCTCAATAGCTCAAAAATCGGACTTCACCGCTCAATATTCCCAATATTCCGAATTTGAGCCCTAAACCGGAAAAATGCTTCGATTGGAGGATTAAGAGGCACGTGTACTCACCATGCGTTGCATAAAGTAATCAAGTCAGCTTTGTGAGGCTCTCGCGGCGCGCACATGCGAAACCCTCTCTTTTTTTCCCTTTCTTCTTCTCTCCCTCTCTGCTCTTTTCTCTCTTTTTCTTTCTTTCTCCCGACTGGTTTTGGCTTCCGCAAGTTGGAGAGAACCCCCACTTATTCTCTCTCCTTCTCCTTTGACTTTTCAACTCTCTTTTTCTTTTCTTTGTTTTTAAACCCAAGTGGGTCCCACCACTTCCTAAAGAGCTGAAAAGGCCGTTATGCCTGAGTAATGCATCGGGTGAAGGCTCACGTCCTCGAAATTCAATGAAGACCTGCGTATGGCAAAATTGGCACATTAAGGACTCTCAAGTAATAATTACTAAACTGAGTAGTCAAATAGAGGAGAAAGCTAAATAGAGATCATAAACAACATTAAACAATGAAAATGTGAACCCCTTATTATAAGAGTAGATGATGCAAAGTCACAACTTCCAAACCTGTAGTGGAGCTTTTCCACCTCCAAGAGCAAGAACAGTCTCTCGGAACCTTTGCCCTGTTTGTTTGACAGCCTGCCGACAATGCTCAGCAGATCATGATAAAAACCAACAATTAATTCCGACACTAAAAGCAATATTGAAGAAGGGGCTTCATAATTGATAATATTAGACAAGACCACAAGATTGCCCATGCGCTATCCTTTCTGAAAACCTATTGGACAAATATGAAGGTGCACCTATCCCTCATGGTGGGCTTTCAGATAATCCAGTAAATATCAGACACTGATAACAGAGAAACCTATGTTTGAGAAATTGCTGGTGCAAAGGGACCTCAAACTCAAAACATGTAGAAATAAAGCACCTAATGAGGTTCCTCGTCAATTCCTTACTTCCTCCTGGTTTGATCCAATGGAAAACAATCAATTTTGCTAAACTTCGTGAGTGACAAGGCCATGCTAATGTACATAAAAAAAGGGATCAATTGGCTTGCCATTGTAGTTTGAAGAATGGTAGGAGCCATGCATTGTGGTTGAAAGGGTATGGAAACAGGATTTGGGGCCTAGCAATTCGTGGAAAGAATTATAAGGCATTGTTATGTTGCAGGACTGGGAAGAGTGCAAGCAGGCAATCTTACAGGTCTGGGGCCTGCCTGACGTTTAAAGTCATTAGAGAGCAATGGACATAAGTCCTTAGGCACACAGAGTATGCTGACCAATCAGTTTCGGCCAGGCCTCCATTCTTTGCTTACACCTTCACCAGGAATTACTCACCCCATTCTTTCTCAGACATTCACAAAGGTTACTCACCACTTGTCCACAGGGGGAAGAAAAAGCAATCTCGCTTGTTTATTACTCACTACTGTATACATGTATAAACCTAACATGAATGGAAAACAGAAGGACCTAGAAGCATTTGAAGCAGCATTGTTTTAATTTCAAATATGTTCACAACTTCTTAAACAAACCTTGATGTCATTTAAACCCGCATCCTCAAATGCAGAGAAAGCATCTGCAGATAGCACCTCTGCCCACTGAAAACAACACATTTGTGATTAGAACCACATGCATCATGGAAATAAATCAATTCAAGCATGAACGTGGGTAAACCAGCACTCAGAACTGATAGCCACTACAAGGAAAAGGGGTGTATTATATTCAGAGAAACTGTTTCATTATCTATAGAAATTAACCATGAAGGACCTGAAAAAAACCAGTCTATAACCAACAGAGAAGATTATCATACCTTGTAACTGTAATAACCAGCAGCGAATCCAGCTGAATATAGGTGAAAAGCATTAGAGTCACAGCAATGTCAGAAAAATAGATCCAATAAGGTACATGTACTCTGAAAGAACCATTTTGATAGGGAGGAAGATGAACCTGAAAATATATGCTGGAAATTACAAAGCATTCGATCCTCGAGAAGGGGAGGGATCACCTGGGTTTTTTCACAAACCCTTCGATCCACATCATACACAGATTCTGACCCACCAGGAATATACTTTGTATGAAGCTCCAGATCTACACTTGCATATCTTATCTGAGAATTTTCACAGACAATGACAGTAATAACTGAGTTATTCCTAAATCCACATGAGCATGATTCCTGAAGAGTTAGCAATTTTTTCGCCATATACAGTTTCAAGATTTCCCAATCATTTTATATTACTTTGCTAACATTCTTTCTATCAACTATTAATGATCTCCTCCGGAAAATTAATTTGATCTACATCATTTCAAAGAATGTACAGTAAAACAGCAACCTAGAAACCATGTTTGCACTAAGGTTAAATAAACAAGTAAGAGTTTTCACTGCCTCCTTGTCATATGGACATGAACGGATGAGATATGGAGTCCTCTCCTTTTTATTAAACTTGTGTATTCGATGGCCACAAACAGTATAGACGAAAATGGAACCTCAATAAACAAGAGGTGCAGCATTCAGCTCTTAATAATTGTAGCACCATGAGGACAAAGTACAGATGAGACAGTTCCCCCATGGACAGTCCCAACTTTAAAATGTGTCACCAAAGTAAGAAGAACAACCAGTTATTTCATATCTAGTTACTGCCAAGTCACCTGGCGAAGGCTTAAGGAGCCTGCACGAAAAGTCTTAGCTGCGAGGAGCTTTCTGTATACATCTTCAGGGAGACTCTCACCGGTCTCATAGTGCTTTGCTATTCCCATCAAAGTATCCCTGCGGTTCAATAACGACTAACTCTTAAATATGATTATGCTCAATTCTTACAGTTGAATTTGCAAGCTTTGCACGTCAATTTGAATGACTTGTTTATTATCACTAAGATAAAGTGAAAAACATGGTATTTGTCTCAATATTTGGGGAAAAGGACACCAAAAACCCCAAACTATGCCCCTCGGGACAATTTTACCCTGAACTTTTTTTTTTGTGCCATAAAAAACCCCAAACTATGCCACTTGGGACAATTTTACCCTAGACTTTTTTTTTGTACCATAAAAAACCCCAAACTATGCCACTTGAAACAATTTTACCCTAGACTTTTTTTTGTGCCACGAAAAACCCTGAACTATGTTACTTGGGACACATTTACCCCAAACTTTTTAACTGAAGGGCATTTTCGTCTTTTCCTTATTCTTTTAATTTTTTTTCTTCACCACCAGCAAAGGGGGAGCCGGTGCCGGCGACAGTCACCCTCGCCGGCGCCGGCGTCCGGCGAGGGTGTCCCTCGCCTGTGGCAGGGGCGACCCTCGCCGGGGAGGGTCGCTCCCGACCGGGCAACCCTCGCCCGAGTCGGGCGGGGGCGACCCTTGCCCGACGCTAGGGAGGGCCACCCCCGCCAGATCTGGCGGGGGCGGCCCTCGGCCGGTCGGGGGCGACCCTCCCCGGCGTGGGCCACCCTCACTGGCGGTCGGACGTCGCCGCCGGCGAGGGTGGCCGTCACCAGCTCCCCTCTACTGGAGGGAAGAGAAAAAAAAAGAAAACAAAAAAAGAAAAAAAGGAAAAGACGAAAATGCCCTTCAGTTAAAAAGTCTGGGATAAATGTGTCCCAAGTGGCATAGTTCAGGGTTTTTTGTGGCACAAGAAAAAGTTCAAGGTAAAATTGTCCCGAGTGGAATAGTTTGGGGTTTTTTATAGCACAAAAAAAAGTTTAGGGTAAAATTGTCCCGATGGGTATAGTTTAGGGTTTTTTATAGTACAAAAAAAAGTTCAGGGTAAAATTGTCCCGAGGGACATAGTTCAGGGTTTTTGGTGGTATTTTCCCCAATATTTGTCCTAAAAATCGTAAAAATAACTAGTTGAGGTTAACAAAAAATAATTTGTTTGAGGAAACAAAATAGTAAAAGATAATGTTGAAGAAAATAAAAGAAATGTTCTGTACTGCGATGAAGTGTTCCCACGTTTCTAAGAAAGAATTGGTTTTATTGTAAATGCTTAAGTTGAAAATGTTCATTTTGTAAAATTCCCTGTTATGCTTACTGTGTATAATAGTATTCACCAACATGGAAAAACAAAATTAAGAGAATAAATTTTTATTCCGAATCATTATGGATGCAAACATTCCGACACTTTCAACATCAATGATAAGAAAATAGAGCACTAACAACAATGAAAAAAAAAGTTAGGACATTTACTCTTTACGAACTTTACAACGTTAATATAGATACTAATAGGCAAACGAAATAAAGAACAGTATCAAAAATTTTATGTTAGTGAAAATCCGTTAGATTAATATAACAACTCTAGATATTATGCACGTATCAAAGTAGTAAAAAGTAAGGAAAAGACTTACAAGTAATGAAATGATAATCAATAAAATTTAATATTAGAATGATAAGAAATTGGATCTATTCATGCAAGGCGAAAATTAATGAATCCAAAGGTCAAAATGATCAAAAAAAAATAAAAATTACGTGGGTATGTATGTTAGAAAATAATGATGAAATATAATGAAATCGGTAGGGAGAATTGCCAAAAAAATCATAAACCTATTGCAGTTGTGCCAATTCAGTCCTAAACCTTTTACGATTGTGCCAGTTGAGTCCATCCGGCCAAATTTGGCCGACCGGAGTTGACGTGGATGCCGGCCGGCGTCGACGACAATATTTTAATAATTTTTTTGATTTTTTTGATTTTTTTATTATTTTCCGAATTTTTTTTATTGTTTTTTTAATTTTTCTTTTCTTTTTTTGTTTCTCCCCTCCCCTTCCCCCACCGGCAACAAGTGGCCGGCCAGCGCCGACGAGGCTGCCGGCCCACTGCGCGAGGGCCGTGAAGCCCTCGCCGGCGACCTCGCCCAGACTCGCGGCCCCGGCTTTGCCCAGATTTGGGCAAGGTCGGCCTCGCCATTGCCTGACCACGGGCGAGGCCATGGTGGGCCTGGGCGAAGGTCGCCATGGCCTCGCCAGCCACGGGTGAGGCCACCTTCGCCCGCGGCCAGGCCATCGCGAGGCCGGCCTCGCCGCGGCCGGCGCCCAAATCGGGGCGAAGCCGCCTCGCCGCAGCCGGCCTCGCCCAGATCCGGGCAAAGCCGGGCCGCGACCCTCACCGGTGGCCCCAGTGCGGGCGAGGTCGCCGCCGAGGGCTTCGCGGCCCTCGCGCAGCGGGCCGGCAGCCTCGTCGGTGCTGGCTGGCCACGCCGCCGGCCGGGGGAGAGGGGAAGGGAGAAAAAAATAGAAAAAAATAGAAAAATTAAAAAAACAATAAAAAATTCGGAAAATAAAAATAAAAAAATTTATTAAAATATTGTCGCCGGCGCCGGCCGGCGTCCACGTCGGCTCCGCCGGCCAAATTTGGCCGGATGGACTCAACCGGCACATCGCAAAAGGTTTAGGACTGAATTGGCACAACTGCAATAGGTTTAGGACTTTTTTGGCAATTCTCCCGAAATAGGTATATATTGAAAAGGAAAAATGATGAAGTATTGAGAAGGGGGAGTTGGTAAGCAAAGCTCGCTTGCCCTCATTCTCTACCCTCCAGGCAAAAGTGAAGTCATACTAAAAGAAGGAATGTCTAAGTAATCATCTGCTGTTATTTACGGTACAAAGAAGGCAATGCTCTCGGTTCCTCACTTAAAATCCAAAGACAACAAATGCAATGCAACCCAAACATCAGATAATGCCCCGTGAAGCAAACATCTATTATCATCGATGGTGTATGCATAACCTTTTTATGTATTTCTATAGTGCAAAAAATCCAACCATGATGGCACATCAATATGTTTTATAGCTCCATAAGAGATGGTTCTAGACAAAATTACCTGTGGTAACACCAATTCTCCATAAACTGAGAGGGCAATTCCTTAGCATCATCCTCTATTCCTTTAGTGCCAGCAACTAGGCCTTCGTCCTGTTTTGTGAGCATGTGTTGAAGTGCATGACCGAATTCATGAAAAACAATTTGAACCTACCAAATTCGGCCACACATATAAGTGATCAAATGGCAGATACCACATGAAGATGTTTCATGAAAGACAAGTAACCGTACAGTGAACTTAAGGTCACAAATCTCATCATTCATCTAAGAAACAATGTAACATCCGGTAGAGGGTAGAATTATCTTGGCACAAGAATGGCTAAACGGATCATATGAAACCTTCATGTTCAATTAAATACAGTTCAACATGCATCAAGTGTGAATCGGAAGATTCTAGCATGAGAGCAGGCAAAACTGAAAGTCGTACAATGGACCCATCTCGAGATGAAGATTGTTAAAAAAAAAGAAAAAAAGTGATCCATAAATATGCTAGAGAACTCTAGAAGTCATACAAAAAATCTTGTCTGCAGAAGTAGTTGAAGTGTGTGATGAAAAAGGAGTCTATGTATGCTTGTTGTAGAAGAGTCTGAAATGAAAAGAAAATCTCTGCACAACTTGACAGATATTTGCCATGAAGTCGATGAATTGCTCTATAGACACAGCTCAAATCATTGTGTGAAAACCATGTAGCGTGCTCCACCATATGTAAAAGCCATTCTCATAATCTAAAGAAATTATATTCCCATTGCCTAATACCCTTGAAGTTCTCTTACCTTGTCTCATTATTCTCCGTCAAATTCACCCCCACACATATACACTCTTGCAAATCAAACCAAAAACTAAAATTGGTATTAGACTCATGCTTCCACAAACCAACACAAATATAAGAGGAGAAAAGTGCGTGTCATTATGCATTATACATAGGAAAATATTAGCAGTACTAGGCTCCCTGGAGATCACATCAAAGAATCGATTGACATCAGAAAATCTCGAGCGAAAATTGCTTGGCAGTTACATCATTGTCTTTACCCAGAAACTAATCTTCTCTTGCTAACAAGGGTTACTGGACCTATATATCAATTGTTCCAGCAGTCCCGCTCCTAGCAATTTTGGAATAAAGATAGATGCCATTATAATAGCAGAACTTCAAGCCTTAGTTGAACTAGTATTCTCGAGAGGTTACCAAAATACTACGGTTAAACTAAGACTCGTGGAGACCAGACTAAAAGGACCCTCTTCTACTTTCCTTGCTCCTGATGGCAATATTTTATTCCTACTAGCTTGCATTAGCTTGTGGCTGCACCAGCTACCCCTCTGTTTAGTATTTCAGACTCAAATAGCAGCAAAGAAGTCAATTAACTTAGGAAAGGAATTGAAATTGACCTCTCGGAAAGTCATGAGGCTTGGCTTGTTCCCCACAGGTGGTGTTTGATTGCACACCATGTGAGCAATTGGTAATCTTGCACTTGCTCCATCTCGAGACAGCACACGGCTTCGACCAACAACCTCATCCATCCATGCACCTTCCCTTTTCTCAGATGGTCGAGAATAGGGATCGAAATAGAAGTATGCAATTGCATTTTCAGAAGAATCTTTTACACGATAGAATTTCACATCATTGTTCCAGACCTGAAGGATAAATAAGCATTTTTATTAGAATGCATGTACTAATAGCACAGAAAAAGGCAGAAGCACACCATTAGACTTATTACCGGTGCTAGTCCATCAGCAGCCTCAATCTTAATTCCAAAAAGTGTACTTGCAAGGTAGAAAAGGCCCTCCATTACTTTTAGCAAAGAGAAATATGGGCGCAGTTCTTCCTGGAAAATGCAAATAGTGAGACTACATGCCCATATTCCCATGCATAAATCAGGGTCAAATCATAATTTTCATAAAATTGTTAGGGAAAGATAAATTAATTAGAGAAGGGTGACATCACTGGGCAAGATCCCTAACAGCGTATACAGGATGCTACTCCGGTTTCCTATGGACCTACTCTTCTACTCTCTATGGCCCCAACCCTAAAATTCCCTAGAAAAGACACCTCATTTGGGCGCTACATGCACATGAAAGGGTTTGTTTATATACACAGTATGATTTATATATTACAGCACGATAATTCTGGAGCAAGAATCTTTATTAACTTTCCTATCAATAAAGCATTTTTCTCTATACTGTTTATGAGAGAGGGAGGTTTAACCTCATTGATGTCATATTTTGATTCACGCAGCCTCTCGCTCCAGAAATCAATGTCCCAATGGCTCATTTCATCAGATTCTTTTGCTCCTTGATTCTTGGCGAAATGTTTTAGGTCCTCCATGTCTGAATAATCCGGGCAACACATATCAAGATGTGGATGTATTGCGTTGAAAATAAAAGGAAAATCTCTAAAAGCATCCTAATATTTGCTGTCAACATCATCAGACTGAATTAAAGGTTCAGCCCCCTCTTCATAAGGATATATGCGAGGGAACATAATGATGCAAAGTGTGGGGCTTTGAAGCTTGAAATACAGGGTATACCGTGCACATTTAAGCAGCACAGAGAACAAGCTTGAATATTTATCACAAGAGAATATGAAAATGCAACATCAGATGCGGTAATATTCCTACGATGCAAATAAACAGGGGCTACTAAGCCTTTGAATCATATTCAATTACATAATTCCCCCCCCACAAAGGTTATTAGATTTCTCGAAGGGTGCAAAGCAAAAAACTTATTAAGCACAAAAGCAACGTCCATTACCAATTAAAGTCTATGCACTGACAAAACTTTCATATACTAGGAAAATTCATCTAGATCATACCTTGAACTGCAGCATCCCATGAAGCAACCCTAAGTTTTTCCAGGAGCTCTTCTACTTTATCAATGGTAGCCATTTTCGTAGCCATGCTAACCTGATGAGAACCTTGCCTTAATATGTGAAGATATAGCACTGTCTAGTGAATTGTTCATCAATGCAAATAGATTCCCCCTCTAGGATGAAACCGAGGAGAATGGAGAAAAGAGAGGTACAGAAGCATACTTATGAATTTGTTTTGCCACCATTACATGTATAAAATGACAAAAATAGTCGACACTGCATCAAAGTGTAATTCCAGAAAGTTGCACACTCCAAAACTCTTCAGTATCAACGTGAAACTATTTCAAAGATCGCCTAAAATGTGCTAACAATCATTTTGTCTACCATAAACTATCCTCTTTTCCCTTGTAAATCATAAACTCCTGGCAACAGCCAAAAACAGTTGGAGCTGGTTATAAGTAGAGATTAATTTGAAAGTTATCCTCCTAAGGATGGCTAAAAGTTTTGTCTAACAAGCTTCACACTTATCCATTCAAACTTTATAAAGAGATGAAAAGTAAGCTTCAGGAATTCATAAATTGCTTTAAAAACCATACCTCAGCATAGTTATTATAACCTAGAAGCTTAGCTCTTTCCATTCTAAGCTTCAAGATTTGGTCAATAATTAATGTGTTGTTCATATCTCCGCTAGAGGCCAGAGTAACATAAGCACGGTAGATTTCCTCACGTAAATCTCTGTTTCGAGCGTGTCGCATGATAGAGTTATAGCATGGAGCATCCAAGGTGATCACCCAGGGTCCATCTTTTGTAGTTGCATCTTCATGCCCCTTAAATATGACAGAAAATGGTAAAACAAGAAATATAAAATAGGCTCTTAGATAAAAAATGTTGAAGACAATATAATAGAATGACACACCAAAATAAGACGTAATGTATATTACCTCAGACACCGCCGTTTGTGCAGCCAAAGCAAGAGTTGTGTTAGGCAATCCTTCAATATCCTTCTTATCAGTAATCAATTTTTTAAATTTCTTTGTGGCATCCAAGACATTTTCGTCGTACGTTTCAGATGACTCTTTAAGTTCCTGTAATCAACTAATTAATCAAAAGGCAGCAGTTGTGTTGAAATGTTAACGTAAAAGAATCCACTAACTACTTTCTTGCGCATTAGGAGTAATCTTGACAAAGTCAATGCCCCGGCTCATGTGATGAGATCATAACAGATTTTCAAAATTTAAGCAATTTTGATTGCCTAGACACTAGAATTTTGAACAACTAAAATTTGCTAGGTCAATCCTGCAAATTATAGCAAAAGTGCTTTCATCATCTCACACATCATGTGTTATGCATTTTGATGAGTCACAAGAAAAGTTAGTTTTTATACAGATGAATTAAATGCAAGTTATTCCAGGATAGTAGGGGTAAGAAGATATACTAAGAAGTTTTGCACATGTTATTAATACAATCAACAAAATCATGCCAGATGATAATTGTTCTAAATATATACACACCAAACAAAAATATTGACGATTATACATTGGCCAAGATGGACATTTCAACTTAAATTGGAGTCTTAGAGTAACTTTTCAAGTTTAATTAAAGTTATTTATTGCTACATTGTGGTTGGTCAAGAACGCTTTCGAATTTGGCTTCGTCGGTCGTAGACATTCAGCGGGTCAGTGCGAAGACTCTGCAAGAAGAGCTGAGAGCTTGGCGGGGTACATGCTTTAACAGATAAAGAGATAAACAAGATTCCATTGATCCCTCTAGCAGCTTTTTGGTTGATTTGGTATGCACACAGATCGATTCTTGATGTAAATACATTACTAGACCTACAAGACTCCTACTGTACTTGATTGTGAATGTTTTCGCATCTCTATGGTGCCTTTTAATGAATTAGCTTTCTTTAGGTAAAAAAGAAGAAGCTAATACCACAAAAAACTCCAAATTGATATACCTATGATAAATTTGCCTCAAATTAATTTTTGGCCACGAAAAATCCTAAACTGATATATCTATGATAAATTTATCCCAAATAACCACAAAAAAACCTCAAATCAATACATTTGTGACAAATTTATTCCAAATTAATTTTTCGAATGCCAAAAATCCCAAACCAATATATTTATGATAAATATACCCTCCATTAAATTGGATTAATGCCACAATAAGCCACAAAATTGGTATAACAGTGACAAATGAAAAGTAAAATCTCAAATTGGTACATTAGTCAACTATCGAGTGAGGACACGGGCTCCCACTATACATATATCGTCCGCTTTGAGCCGAGGCCCACACGGCTTTAAAACGCATATATACAGTTAAAGAATCAAAGTGCTTATAAACTAGCCCAGAACTCTCCCCCTAAATGGATATGGGACAATGGGCCGTCACATTCTCCCCCCCTTCAAGAAGGGCGTCCTTGCTGGGCATAGGACCCACTTCCATGGCCATCCTGTGGCCCCACATGCGGTCAAGAGTTGGCTCTGATACCATTGAGTGATCAATTCAAGATAGTCGTGACTAACAGTGTATTAAGAAATAACCCTTTTCGTATATCCCAAAATAAGTCAAAATTCAGGATGTTATTTGTAAATGCCGTTCAGGATGTTATTTGTAAATGCCGAGCTCCCACTATACATATATTGTCCGTTTTGGGCCAAGGCTCGCATGGCTTTAAAACACGTATATATAGTTAAAGAATCCAAGTGCTTATAAACTAGCCAAGGATTCCCCCCTAAGCGGTGTGGGACAAGAGACATGTCCCCCCTTGCACACGTCTGGGGACTTTGCCCCACACATCGTCGCCTAGGCCATCACATCGAGTGTCATTCAAACTCATCAATTTAATAATAAAATTTAACGAAAACTAATATAAGGTAAATTCATCACAAGTGTATCAATTTGGGTTAAATTTATCAAATCCGTACTAATTTCAGGTTTTTTTGATCAAAAAATTAGTTTAAGATAAATTTATCATATGTATACCAGTGTTGGGTTTTTCATAGTATTAATCCTTAAAAAAAAGTAAGATTATCTAATACTATTAGGTTGCTTTTGGTAATAAGGATAAAATTCAGGCTAATCCTATCCCATGTTTAGTGCCTACTCAAGTAGGATAAAGTTGCATATAAGAAGGATAGGATGGACAAAATTATCCCATGGGGAAGGTGGGATAAAGGTAGATAGAATTTTTAATATCCATAATATAAAAGTTAATTTTCTCGAATAACAAACTTCTTAAATTAACAAAATTGAAATTATATTTCAAGATAAATAATATATGATTCTAACATAAAAAAATTCAAAATAACAAAAAATAACGTTTCAGTTTTTTATTTAATCTTATTTATATATATTTGAATCTAATTCTATCTTATAATATAAATCAATATATAAGTATATTTATATTTATTACATATTTTAGGTATATTAGTATTGCTTAATATTTAATAAAATTTTATTAGAGAATGATGGAATGGAAAAAATAAATAAAAAGAAAATAATCAAAAAAAAGAGAGGAAAAATAAAGTAAAAAAGGAAAATAAAAATAAGTAGACAAGAGTGCCATAAGAAAATTTTACTATTTCCATTTGTAAACTCTTAGATTTATTTACACCGATATGCCGTTTATATTAAAAAAATACATATAATATGGTATTAATATATTTGATTTTATAATTGCGATTCATTAGATAGTGAATAGAATATAGCAAAATCCTTGTATTTATATGCTGTCATATCTAATCCTATCATGATTTGAAATTTAGACAAACAAACGTAGGGAAATACAAAATGTCCTTTTTTTTTTCATTTTAAGGAGAAAAATATGTTTTCCTATTTCGATTATGCCTTCTTTAGAGGTTTCCTATTTCAACTAGAAAAAATTTTAGAAAATCTATACACATTGTTCTAATCCTTTCATTTTCAATAGAGTTGTTGATTAATCAAAAATGGCAATTTTTTGGGACTGTATGATGCAATTCTTTTCATAGGTGATGGTTAAGAAAGCTTAGATGTTACGCATAGTAAGCTTCAGACGTGACTCCTAAAGAATTTACTCGTTTTGAGTGATTGTTCATGGGGATTTCTCTCAAGTTCTCAATTGATTTGGCTGGCTACCATGGGACTTGTGGTCCCACATGAGTTATGGCCCGGAAAATCCCCTGGACGAGGCAGTTTCTGTGCTCAAATGTTAAGAGTAAGGACGCTCTAGTTAGTGACACAGATGATTGCAACCTCATCTGCGCCATTCATTAAACCTCTACCCTGTTCCTCTCATTAACTATATGTCCTTGCTCCTTCAAGCTGAGCCATTTTTACATCAAAGCTTCAAGAGTGTTACATTTTCCTCCTGTCCGGAAGTTCATATGTCTTCCTTTTCTCTCAAAATGTTTCAACCTTAATTATTCTATAAAATTTTGAACTACTCGTTCTAAACTCATCCTTCAAAGAATTGTTTTTGGCACTTGAGTTAAACCATTCTCTACACTGTTGCTTATCCATCAAAGGAGTGCTGGAGAGGGGTCTAGTATTGAGAGGCTGGGCTTCAAAAAAGATAAAAATAAGGTGAGACTGGAAGAGCAGGAAAGAAGCTAAGTTTTATGCACCACCATAGTGTGTTTTCATTAACAAGATGTGGGATCCAGCTGTGGAACTTTGTAAAATCCATGTTTTGTGTGTGTAAATCCATGCTCATAAGCCAAGCAAATAGAACATCATATACAAGACACCGAAAGGCACTTTGCTGTATCACTGCCACCAACTCACATATTTCACCTTATTTGATGCATTCATAAGACGTGCCACACCTGCTTAATTTTGATAAACTCTTTGCTTTTGCCATCTTCCAAGGCAACCCCATTCAAAACTGCTTCCTTTATTTGTTCTGCAATGGTAAATTTCAAAAGTGAATGTCAACCAATCTGATTAGAAAGTATAAGCACTCCACTATATACGCATTCTGTGTAATAAAAAAATTATTTTGCAACTTAAAAAGTAAAAACAACGATGATATCAATCAGAGGACCATGACATAAATTGAACGTTTAAGACACTTGTTGACACATAAACTTTTGTCTAAGGCTTCTCTTTATTTTATAAATATTAGAGATGACTCCGCCCACAATGCTAGAATTTGATCACTAAAAATATCCTTGGCGCAAACTCTGGTATTCTCATTATTTACCGCGTTGCTCTGCATGCAGAAATTATGGACATTTTTGTTAAAGAATAAAGTGTCTACATCAAACATAGACATTAGGCAAGGTCGTGAATTACTTTTAAATTGGCTAGCGAGTGATCCGGCCCAAAAGCGAAAAGAGAGAGATTGGTAGAAATAGCGAGCTGGGACCCTTTTGGAAGTGGACCAGTACGGGAAGTTGGTATCGGCCTTGAAACAAGCAAGAGAAGCTAGGCCAAAGTCTGCCATGTAGAACAAGGAAGGCCAGCGCGCAGTTGCGCAAAAATGGCTGAAGTTTGGAAAAGATCTGTACAACACTTGGCTTTTCAATTTGACTAAAAATATCGAGCATCGCAGATTTAGAGATTCTACTTCCGTACCCTTTTCCTTGCTGGTTTAGTAGTCTAGAAGTCGGGTACACATTCTTTGCTCATAAAAATCCCTAGCAATCGAGCGTGATTAATATGTAATCCAATCTAGAACATGCGAGCGCGGAAGTAACTGCTTCAATATCAAAACTCAGGGTTTAATCTCTGTTTTGAATCGTCCAGTAGTTAAAATACTTGTTGAGTCGCTTCTTTTGGACATTAATATCAATGGTGTTAACGAATATTTATTGCAGAGATTTACCCCTTGGTTTAGGGACCGAGACATGATCTTAGTTGGTGGATAAGAACACTTTTAAGTGTCATAGCCTTCAAATGGCACTTGCCATAAGTGTCATAATATTATTTCGACCACTTTATTATCATAACTTCTAGAAAACATTCACTTAAATGTCATCACTTTCAATCGATCACCTAAATATCAAAACTTTACCTAAGTGACAAAAATTCCTATGTAACCTAGCATTTGAAGTGAATATTTTTAAGTAGTTAAGGCACTCGAGGATTAATTGAAAATTGTATGGCACTCAAGTGAATGGGAAAAAAAAGTTAAGCAAGCGTCATATCTAAGTCATGGCAGTCAAGTTAAAAAAAAAAAACTTATGACACCGTAAGTAAGTAATGACATTTGTGGTGTTCTTTTCCCTCCAACTGGGACTATACCTACAGGCCAATTTCCGAATCTGATCAGGGATGGCCAGCCCCTATTTGCTAGGGGGTCTCACGTTGTCGAACCTCTCTTTTGGTCGAAAGCATTTAAGGTACTACACATGTTATTCTCACATGATTCTACGATTTGAACTTGGCACTGTTTGAAGTAGAAGGTCCTAAGGCAACGGGTTTCAGTTCACAATCCGGTTCGAGCCGATGATCAATAATTCCTTTATTTTTTGGCTCGTTTCGATACAGGCATTTGATAAAGTAGGTAGTTTATAATTTTTGGAATTGTATGAGTTTAAACCATTCTTTCAGCCCATCTTCGCCCTTCTAAGAGGGTCCTCGGCGGTCCGCTCTGTCTAATTATTGCTTTTGGCATCGCATATAATATAGTTACTCAATTTCTTGGTGCCGGCATCCATTACATCCTTATGGACATGCGTTTGATCAAATAGCCACTGGCAGCACTTTCCCACGTTCCTCTCTATTTATATTTTTTTTAAAGAAAAAGTGTACCGACAGTTCTAAAATTTATTCGAAAAGAGCTATTGATTTCTAAAACTTAAAAAGAATACAATCAATTTCTAAAATTTGTCAAGTTGTGTGTTACCGCTCTGTTAACTCAGTCCAATGATGCTTTTTTTTTTTTTTTTCTCTCGAACATGAGGTTAACGACGTGAAAACATAAAACATAAAACTAAAAATGATATCGTTTGGTCATAATCCTAATTTTCAAACATTAAAAAAATAAAAGAGGCCATAATATTTTTTAAGTGAATAGAGAAAGGGGGAAAACCCCGCAATCATTCATGTTTTCAGTAAGGTCAATACCACATAGGATAGAGAAAGTAATAAAAAAAGAAAAGACACATTAGTATTTTTCACTTATCAAATTGGACACATGGTCTTGATTGCACAAATGTGACAAATTTTAAAACTTGATTGTATTTTTGTAAATTATAGAGCTCTATTACACATTCATGATAAGTTCTAAAACTTTTAGTATATTTATTCCTTTGTTATGTTTCAGCATTTCTGTTAATTTTTTTAATGTATATTAAGATAATTTCATGGCATAATAAATAAAAATTAAAAAAAAAAAAAAAATCATTTAGATGAATTTAGTCCTTTTTCGCATTTCATGATAGATTTTTTTCTTATAGTAATTGCAGGTTTCATCATATTTCATCCAGAAATAATTTGTTGTGACAAAGATTAGGATATTCACTTTTATTACACTAGTGTACTTTTCATTTTTATGCGTCACTCACAGGGCCCTGTCCCAGGGCATTATACCAAGACTTTGTTTTACTTTCGCTCAATACGACTTGGGCTGCTTTCTATTCTTTTCTTTTCTTTTTGGTCCTTTCTTTATCTTTACTTCAGATTGTTTAATTTTATTGTATGAGCACTTATGTATGGTAATATAGACTTACACCTATGAGGAATAAAAAAAAGATTAGATGAAAAAAAAGTGTTTTAATAGAAACGAAAAGGTACTAATATGAGCATTAAGCAAGACTAACATAACAAAGTCCTTAAACTTGAATTCTTTGGTTCACATAAGTAAAGCGGGCTCCTGGGCCTTGCTCGGTTCCTAATTGAATAGATTAGTGATAACTCTAACATTGATTTCGCTGAAGAATAAGAAATCAAATTATGGTAGGTAGGGTTACCAATAGTCTGCGTGAAATTAAAGCATCACCTTAAACCTACTCTAATTCACCTTGGGATGGTCGCAACAATAGCTATGCCATCAAGCTACTAGGAAGAGCAATAAAAAGGTGATCAAAGGTGAATTTTACTCACTTTCCACTACACGTTTTTGAGCGTCACTCAGCATCTTCCAATTTGGCGACTCTTGAAGAGCTTTGAAAGCATTGTAAATCGGTTTACTTTGCCCAAGTCTTAGCTGAAAGTTAACTTTATCTGTCTGCATTACAATATTAAGCCAATGTAAACATCGAAATTCAAGACTTCGAAAACCACAAAAGCTAAGCAAATAAAAATATTTTGATTGGGGCAAGGCATGCTCTAGTGGAACAAATACTAATCTAAAATAAAAAAGAGAAGTCATTTGACTCTGGAACACACTTAAGTCTTCTAACTTCACCCCTTCTCATCATCGAATGACCGGGAGAATTGTCAAAAAAATCATAAATCTATTGGAGTTGTGTCATTTCAATTCTAAACATTTTTTTTTACCGATTCAATTGTAAACATTTTGTGATTGTGCCAATTTAATCCATTTGACCAAATTTGGCCGGGCGGAACTGACGTGGATGTCGGTCGGGCCAGCGATAATATTTTAATAATATTTTTATTATTTTTCGAGTTTTTTATTATTTTCCAAAAATTTCTGTTTTTTTTTTTTTTTTTTCTTTTGCCCCTCCCCGCCGGCGGCAGTGGCCGGCCAGCTCCGACGAGGCTTGCCGGCCACTGCGCGAGGGCCGCGAAGCCCTCGCCGGCGGCCAGCGAGGGACGTGGCCCCCGTCAGACCGGCCACCCTCACTGGTGGCCTTGCCCTGGTCTGTGCGAGGCCGCCGGCGAGGGTCGTCGGCCCCGACGGCCTCGCCCAGACCTGAGCGAGGCCGCCCTGGTCTGGGCGAGGTCACCGGCGAGGGTCGCGACCCCCGGTAGCCTCGCCCAGACCTGGGTGAGGCAGCTTCGCCCAGATCTGGGCAAGGCCAGCCTCGCCCTGGTCTGGGCAAGGCCAGCCTCGCCCTGGTCTGGGCGAGGCCGCCGGCGAGGGTCGCGGCCCCCGGCGGCCTCGCCCAGCCTCGCCGGGGCCCCCAGGCCTCGCCCTGGTCTGGGAGAGGCCGCCGGCGAGGGGTCGCGGCCCCCGACCAAGTGATCATAGTCCAAGTGAACCAACACCAAGTGAAAGAAATTACCTGGGCTTCCTTTATTGCAGCACGCAACTCAGCTGTATCTTTGACATTCTTGAGATGTTTAATGATCCCCCAGACCACATTGAATCGATCCATAATCTTCTCCAATGGCTCCACGAGCTTTGGCCAAGATGGCTCCATTGTCTCCACTAGTTTCTGGAGATCACTCCCCTACAGCATAATACACACATTACAAACGCTAAGACCTCAAACAACAATCTCAATAAACACTGATCAAACAAGACAGACAAAAGACCATTCATACCAATTTCTTCAAGGGAACCTGCATCCCAAGATGAACGTGCTCGGCCTCGATTGCATTGTATGGCGGGAACTCGAAATCCTGCAAGAGAGGATTGCTCTCAACGTTGGCGTCGGCCATTTTGTTTTGTTTTTTTTGGGGGGAGATCAGGAAGCGACCGCGGAGGAGTAGGTGGGGAGCGCAATGGAGAGGTGGATCTCCAATGTTTTCGAAGGCAGAAGGAGGAGCTGGGGAGCACGGGCGCAAGGGGACGACTTTTTAAAGA
This sequence comes from Corymbia maculata, assembly GCA_014182735.1. Lineage (NCBI taxonomy): Eukaryota > Viridiplantae > Streptophyta > Magnoliopsida > Myrtales > Myrtaceae > Corymbia > Corymbia maculata. Next base: position 7,940,918 of record CM024690.1, on the reverse strand, counting down.
GAGAATGATGTCTCGCGAACCCTATGAAGCTGATTACGATTATGGTGGAGAGAGAGAGTGGGAGCAATTTTGGTCAATCAGACATCATTATTAATGTGTTGGTATGAGCAAAAGGATTTTTGCGAAAATGGATAGTGGTCACATGACTAAAGCGGTGGCGTTCATGTCATAAATGTGGAACATGGTCGACGCCATATAGGCGGATCACACCATTTTCCCCTGTACCTTTTTTTAAGTCCAGAATTTTTGCCGGAAGGATCGCTTAATTGCTGAAGATGCATAAATTGATACCGTGACAATTTAGCTTTTATTTTTATGTTCATTCTAGTATTACTTCTTCCTTCCTAGACCCATCTTGCCCCGAATATCTTCCTGACCTTAGATTCAAGTTACGCGTAGGCAAAGATTTGGTGTAGTAGGTTTTCGAGGTTCTGATCTAAACCTCCTCTAAAGCTCCGATAAAAAGTAAAATTGTTGGTGAATTAGCAGGATTAGTTTTGACACCAAGCGTAAAAATTTAACACGAAATTTCAGAAATCATGATATGGAGTAGACACTTCTTAGAACTTGCATCGAGAAGCAAGATGGAGAGACTGGATTGGCAGCTTGTCCTTTTCGTGGTTGCTTTTTCTAATCAAACGAAACAAATGGCACGAGAATCTCACCTTCGCAACGTAATCGTCTGGATATGGCCCCATCCATCATCCGACAGTGGGAGGCAATCCGCAACCAGATCGTCCACGAGATAGCCGACACGATATCCAATAAGGATTGAGAATGGATATTATTGTACGCATTTTGCGGGGAAAAATCCAAAAGTTTTGTCCGATTTCTCGTTCAGATGATGCAACGTGTGCACTCTGTCCTGAGTATAAGCCCCACCAACCGGCATAAGTCAAAAAGAGATTTTGGAATCATTATTGTGATTTGATTTCTCTCTCGGTTTTATGTTTGAACCTATTTTGAGTGAGGAATGAGCAAGATGAGTGCTCAAGCAATGCCGGACAGATTTTGAGGAAAGAAATTGGTTCTTCATATGGATACAATTCACAATCCATTCTACTCTTTATCATAGTATGAACCACAAAGAATCAACTATAGTCTTAAACTCCAATGACAGTATACTTGCCAATGGAAGTGGATCCATAGACCGTAGAATTACATTTTCTCAAACGACATATGCCTTTTCCCCATATATTTAACCATAAAATCAACTATAGTCTTAAATCATTTCAATTGAAACGAATTATCATGTTGAATTTGTTCTCCCATTCGAACTCGCCCAATAAATGTCAACTCTATATTAGTAAATGTTAATATCATTTATATTCTTGTGTTAAGTGAAACTTATAGAGGAGATGCACTTGCAACCTGCGCACATAAGTTGTTGGCAAGTACGTGTAGTGTGGAACCTTGGGGTGTGCATTCGCAATCTGTTTTCTTAGATAAGGGTAGTGATTAAAATTCCATATATCCATTTGTAAGGTTGGGTGATTCAGCAAGATGCAACTTTAGTGCGGTTTTATGAGGTTGGAAAATCTTGGAATGCACGAAATGAAGCGAGCTGATCTGGAAAAGAACTACAAGATATAAATAGCTCGCAAACATAAACTTGGTACATGCCAGAGAACACCTAAACCATGCTTACTGAGGCTTAATTTATTTAATTGAAAATCAGTGTGAACAACAAAAGTTAAAGGCCATATCTTGCCGGGACCAAGGGTCAAGGGTTGCAAGCACAATCAATCCTGCTTCTGGTTAATCACCGTGAAACGCATGCTTGTTTATTTTGCCTTGAGCAGAACATGCCACGTTTATATGCCAAAATCTCTTTTTACCTCGGCTTTCTTCCTTTTTCATGGACACCTGGTGCCGATGACGAGCTAGAAACAATCTTTTAATCATGCGATAATGCAGTCCATAATAAATTATTCTCGTACCATGCCATAGTTGTCGGACAAGATCTCTACAATCTTCTGTAGTTTTCTCGATGAAGACGACTCTAAATATGGACGCAAGCAACGCCCTAAGCATATAGAAATGGCTTTCCTAGCTTTAAGATGCGGCACGTCACTTTAGCTTTTAATATATTTATAATCTACATGAAAGGAATGATTTTCTGACGAAGTTTTTCTTGTGGTCTTTTACTGTGGGCTTTTGAAACCGTGGCTTCGGTTGGTTGGAGTGGAGGTTGCTCCGAGATACTGTGGATTTCGATTTTCGCGAGATGGTGCTGAAGAATTTTGTTAAAAAAAAAAAAGGCAAAAATGTGACAACACCAATTCTTCATTTACAAAGAAGCCCCTTTTCTTTAGTTTGTAAGGAAATTGACACTGCTAGCCATTAAATTTTGGAGTCAGTATCATTTTAGATTTTAGGCTTCCTTCATTTCGTGAAAAATATGGTATTTCTAAAAAATGTTTTCCAATAAGCTATTTTCCAAGAAATTGACAATATTTTTAGGTGTTCGACTGAAAGTTGAAAATGAATTAAAAAATATTTTTTTCCATTCAATAAGGGAAATATTTTTTCTCCATGTGCTCATTTCAATAATTTTTTCTTTATTTTATTTTTTAAATCCATTTTTTATTTCTTTTCTTTTCTTTCTTTTTTCTTTTTCTTCTTTTCAACCAATCACTAATCACGATGGCGGTCGGTGATCAGCCATAGGGGAGCTTAAGCCTTTCTACCAGGCAATGAGGCTTTGCCTTGCCTTATCTGACAAAGCCGAGCTCACTTGTAGCCAATCATCAATCGCTACCATGGTTGGTGACCAACTCAAGAAGAAGAACAAGAAAAAGAAAGAAAAGGAAAAAAAATAAAAACTCAAATTTTCAAAAAATATATAAAATAAAAAATAAAAATAAAAGTAAGGTGTTTTGTCAAAAAAAGTGATGTGCTCTAGATATGGAAAATGTTTTCCCTTAGTTGAAAAATGAAAAACATTTTTCCCTATTTTAGAAGGCTTTTTTATTATTATTGATGGAAAATGTTTTTCTTGACCAATTCATTTTTAGTGAACTGAATGGCGAAAAATATTAAAAAGAATTTCGATTTTGCTGTGCATTCTCAATCGAGAGCAGTTAATATTACATCTAATTCACGCTAGTTTTGGCCTCCGCTAGATCAGAGGCTTTACTACAGTGCAGATTCCATTCGGTACTTGTCACACGACCAAACTCCTCTGCTGCTAATAGGGTCATTTGCAAGTTAACTCCTTCTGGAATGCTTTAAAAGTTCAGGATTGAGAGTGCCTAGGTGCTAACTTGTTCAATTCAACCCATGTGTACCAAGGCGATAGTTTATTACATGGTTCAGTGCACAATGGCTTGGCAACTAAAGATAGTTTGATTAAGTGGAACTTTGTTGTTTCTCCCGTAGGTGGTACAGGTGAACATTGGTCTAGGGTTGACCCTGGACCAATCTTGGACCAGCTCAACCTTGTCGATCTTGGTATGGTTCTCAGGGATCCTAGGATCCCTAGACCAGCACTATGTGGATTGATCCTTGATCCTGAGAATTTCGGGTTAGCCTAATTTGGACCAACCCCGACTATATATATTATATATAATATTTTCTTATATACTCTAAGGAGCAAACCTTAATTCAAATGGCATCATTCTCCTCCAATACTCTTGTTGTTTTGTTTCTTCTTTATCTCTTAGTCTTCAATTTGTCAAGTAAAATAGAGAAAAACAACTTCGCTCTTAAGTAACCTCGCTCCTCTCGCCACTTGATACTTGCCCCACTTGTCTCTAGCCGCTTGCACCGCTTGCCACTCAATGCTCACCTCACTCGCCATTCTCATCTTGATTGCTGCTTAACGCTCACTCCGCTCACCTCTCTTTAATGACCTCGCTTGTTGCATAGTATATCAGAAGGAAATGAAGCCCTAATTAGAAACTCTCTTCGCTCGTGAGCAATGCTTACCTCATGACTCTATGAGCAATCTTAATCATTTTAATGGTTTCTTGCTTTTAGCAAATGTGAAATTTCTATTATTGCCTTATTTTAAATTTATTACATTTATATAGGTACTTATAGTTTGATAGCTCAATGCCGCATTATTGATGGATATGTAATTTGAAATAGTAAGTTTGCCTTTTTAGTAATTACAAGAAATGAAACAAAAAAAAATATCAGTTGGTTGCGAGTTGACCTTAGAACTAAACTAAACCCATTGAATCAGTCCAATCCTCGGTCCTTAACTCAATAGGGTTAGTCCTCAATCCCAAAAATTGAGGACCAACATTATGTGGGTTGGTCTCGAGATTAGGGATTGGACCAACCCAACCTGAACCCTGCTCACGGCTAGACTGTGGATCTGAACTTTGGAGGATAGAAATCACTTGTTTCTATTATGTCCTGTCCCTGCTCCAGTCTGGGCTAAGTTTTGCAGCTTCAACGGGCATCAAGAGGGATTGGTGGCTTAATGTTGGAAATTTATTGGGTTGTGGCAAACTTCAAAAGTAAAGATCCGCTAGAGTCTATTGTTCCAACGCCGTTGAAATGCTTTCGTTTATTTTATTGGGCATGCTAGGAATGGTGATTTGCATTCTCCAACCACTACTTCTATTAGCGTTGCTTTCATTAATTAAATGTTGAATATCAATCATGCTATATATTCAGATAAACTCAAAGTACAGCTCGTTTTATCAACCACCAGGATTTATTTTCAGTGCCTTCTGAATACAATCATTTTTCGTAGTTTCCATGCGACCACCTTAACTGAATACTAGAACCACAGCACTGGCATGTAACCCCCTCATGGACAAGCTAATCTTATTCGTGGAATCCTCCCAAGTAGAAAGCTGATCTTGCTCGAGATTCAATCATTATTACAAACGCGAGAATGAACATCGACATACTGACAGATGGCCGTTTCAGGTTTTAGAATTCAAAGACTTGAAAGAAAGCCATGAGGTTAGGAAATTTCGAAATCTTTAGCTTCAGAAGCTGCCTAGTCTACCTTTGATCCGTATGCATTCTTAAATAGTTACCCATATATATTAAAGATGAGAAAAGGCTTAAAAAAGCACACTTGTTTGGAAATTTCTTTTCACCGATCAAATTGCGATGGTTGGCATAATTCATATGTGAACTAATTACTTGAAATTTGTCCAGGACACCAACCATACTTCCGGCCCATGTCAAGGGAAGCAGCCATTAGGATAGTTTTATGCTGCTATTGGCAAAAGGCCATTATGCCTGAGTAATGCATCGGGTGAAGGCTCACGTCCTCGAAATTCAATGAAAACCTGGGTAAAGCAAATTAGCACAGTGAGGACATCAAGTAAAACTAATTTGATTGCGAGAATAATAAGCGTAGATGATGCATAAATACAATTTCCAAACCTGTAGTGGAGCTTTTCCACCTCCAAGAGCAAGAATAGTCTCTCGGAACCTTTGCCCTGTTTCTTGGACAGCCTGTTGACCACGCTCAATAGATCATGATAAAAACCAACAATTAATTCCGAAAATAAATGCAATATTGAAGAAGGGGCTTCATAACCAAATAATAATAGACAAGACAAGAAGGACACCCACATGCAATTCGTTTAGAAAACTTATTAATGAAATGGCGTGATGTTGGAGGTAAGGTTGCCTAAGAAAAGTGAATGATGCAGAAAAGATGATCATAACACCAGCCTAGAAGATTTTTCTTTATGTTCTGGCATGGCTTTACTATGTGCTATCAATGGTCTAATGGACCTTCATACAAGACTTGGGTTTCCCAATGGGAAATAAAACCTGCCCAAATATTCGGGTTAATAATTTTGTACCCACGAACTGGAAAAAGAATCTAACATGAAGAAAACCTAATGAACCATTTTTTTCCTTGGCGCTCTGCATCTCAAACTAGAAAAAGAAATGAATCGAGCAGGAACTACACAACTATGAAAACACACCTATCTCCCCTCGGGGGCTTTCGCATAACATGAGCAAAAATCACACTCATAACAGAGAAACCATATTTGAGATAATGCCGATGCAACAGGGACCTCAAACTCAAGACACGTGCAAATAAAGCATCGAATGAGTTTCTAAGCCAATTGCTCACTTTCTCCTTGTTTAATTTCATGGAAAACAATCAATTTTGCTAAACTTCAAGAGTGACAAGCCGACGCTAATGCATAAAAAAGAGATCACATTGGCTGGCCATTAGAGCCGAAGAATTAATAAGCCACGCATTGAGGCCGAAAGGGAATGGAAACAAGATTTGGGGCCTATCCATTCATGGAAAGAATTGTAAGGCATTATCGTGCTGCAGTAGTCCAAGGAGTTCAAGTATGCAATCTAACAGGTCTGGGGTCTGCCTGACGTGTCCAGTCATTAGAGAGTGATGGACATAAGTAGTTAAGCATTACAGGTATGCAGACCAATCAGGTTCGGCCAGGTTTCCATCCTTTGCTCAGACATTCTGAGACTACTCACCACTAATCCATACAGGGAAGAAACAGCAATGTCGCATGTTTATTTACTATATCTGCTTCCACATATAAACCCAACATGAAATGCAAACACAAGTCAAGGTACTTATTAACAGCATCGTTTTATTCCATATACGTCCGCAACTTCTCGGACATACCTTTCTGTCATCTAAACCTGTGCCCTCAAATGCCGAGAAAGCATCTGCAGATAGCACCTCTGCCCACTGAAACAAACACATTCATGATTAGAAGCAACACACATCATGAAATAAATCAATCTCAAGTACAAATATGGACTCAGAACTGAACAAGGAAAACAGGTGTATTATATTCAGAGAAAGTGTTTTATCGTCCATTAGAAACTAACTACAAAGACCTGAAAAAAATCTGGCATAACAGAAAAGAATTTCCTATACCTTGTAACTATAATAACCAGCTGCATATTCACCTGAATATGAAAAGCAATAAATTCATAGCCGTCTAAGATAAAGATACATCCCATAAGGTGCATATAGTTTTAAAGAACCATTTTGACAGGTAGGAAGACGAACCTGCAAATATATGGATGAAACTACAAAGGAATCGATCCTCAGGAAGTGGAGGGATCACCTGGGTTCTTTCAGAAACCCTTCGATCCACATCATATACAGATTCTGGCCCACCAGGTACATATTTTGTATGAAGTTGCAGATCTACACTTGCGAATCTTATCTGAGAAGTTCCCAGACAATAAAAGTAAGTAATAACCAACGCCTACATTAGTATGATTCCATAAGAGAGAAATTTTTTCCATATATGCAATTTCCAATTTCCCAGTTATCTGATTTACTTTGCTAACGTTCATTCTATGAACGAGAAATGATCTCTGTCGAAATAATGTGATCAGCATCATTTCAAAGTATGTACAGAAAAACAGCAAGCTTGAAACCATGCTTGCACTACGGTTAAACGAACTGATAAACTTTTTGCTCCCTAATTGTCTTTCAGACACTGACCAAAAAAATTTGTCTTTCAGACATGAACTAGTGACATATTTAGTCCTCTCCTTTTTGTTTTATCATTTCAAACTAGTGTACTTGGATGGCCATAGGATAGACAAAGGTAGAACCTAAAAAAAAAGAGGTGTAGCATTCAGCACTTCACAAATGCAGCACCATGAGGACATAGTACAGGTGAGACAGTTCCTCCACAGACACAGAAATGCCCGCTAGAATAGCTTTCCTCTCTTTGGAAGCTGTTTGAAACAGTCCTAACTTCAAAAGGTGTCACAAAAGTACAAATCTGATGAAATGGTGAATCATCTCCAATTGCTTCTAAACCAGACAATAAGCTGAAGAACTTTGGCTTGACTTATTCTAACAATCGCTTTGGTCGGGGGTTTGTAATGCTTATGAAACCATGGGCACCAGACCAAGTGAAAGATGTAGAAAGGGAAAAGACAAAGAAAGTAAGAATGGAAAGAGAAGAGTTAGATAACATGAAAATTTTACAGGTGGTACTATAATAGGATAGGCAGCAGTTTATCAATAGGCTCCCGCGAGCTTATTTAATCTACTTGTCAGCTCATATATACATCCTTCAACACCACCAAGAGGAAATTCACTAATTATAATTAATGAATAAAAAACAACCCAGCTAATTACCAGTCAGCTCAAGTAAACAATAGCAAAAACAAGAAAATTTTGGAAGAAATAATAACACAACTTTCTTGTAGAAAAAATAATCATAGGTGAAGGAAAAGAAAATATGAACAGGGTATGTTCGTCAAGTACAAAAGAGTGAAGAAAAACAAGTTCTAGTTAGTGAGAAGTAACCTGGCGAAGGCTTAGGGAGCCTGCACGAAAAGTCCTAGCTGCGAGGAGCTTCTTATATACATCCTCAGGGAGATTCTCACCAGTTTTATAGTGCTTTGCAATTCCCATCAAGGTATCCCTGCGGTTCAAGGGTAATATAATGACTCTCCCAGGTTACTGGCATGCATACTCTCATACACATGGAGAGAGAGAGAGAGAGAGAGAGAGAGAGAGAGAGAGAGAGAGCACTTTTATTGTGTCAAATACTTAAGTCTCAAATTGACCAAGAAAAAGATATTGCAGTCGTTCTTCAACAAGAAATATACATGGTGTTTCTTAGCAGAAAAGTATTTTCGATGGCAGGCTTCATTGACAATTGTTCATAGGTCATAGGTCATAGGTTACAAATAATCCTTGAATATAATTATGTCAAGCTTTCACAGGTGAATTTGAAAGATTTGCATGTCAATTTTAAAGACGACATGATTAGTGTGACTAAACTAAAACGGAAAAACAATAAAAAAGTTGTTTGTCACAATAATTTTACTCAGAATCACAAAATTTACTGTTTGATTTTAACCAAAAATCATTTGTTTCAGGAAACGAGATAGTAAGATGATTGACAAAGAAATAAAAGAGATATTGTATTAAGATGAAGTGTTCCCATATTTCTGAGAAAGAATTGGTTATGTCATATATGCTTAAAGTTCTTTCTTTTAAACAAGAGCTTATTTAATTTTATAGTAAAAATTTTTGACAAACACGACACTGGATTGATTTTCATAAACAGGTTTATCACAATGAGGATGGTAAGAGATCAAGTTGAAAACGTTCATTTTTTAACTTCTTTGTGATACTTAATGTGTACGAACATGGAAAAAAAATAAGAAAGTAAAAGGTTATTTTGAAACATTATAGATTCAAATATTCTGACACTTTTGCTAGGAGGATATACAGCACTAACACTTGTTGATCTCTGTTGGGACGCATGACAGTGAGCATTGAATAACCCAACTGACACTGTTAACCTTGATTCTTTCTCTAAGTTGTTGGTAATTTTTCAAGCACAACAAAAAAAGGATAACATCAATGATAAGAGGAAAGAGCCTAACTAGAGGAAAAACAAAGTCAGGATATCTACTCTTTAAGAACTTTACAACATTAAATACTGAAAAAATGGATGTATCGTTCCTATGTGTTAACTATTACATTTTTTTGCTTAAATACTACATTATATGTACTGATGGGACTTAACAATAAGTACACATTAGTCATGAAGGAAAAACCGCTATATGAGCACAACATCACAAACCTCATCATTCATCTAAGGTTAGCGCTAACGAGCAAGAAAAGGCCCCCTAAATAGATAGGCAAAGGGTCCCTTAATGATATTTCCTCTAAAGCGTTGAATTCTTGTGGCACAAGAATGGCTCACTCATACCTTCATGGTCAATAGTGACGTTCTATAAGTATTAGGTGTAAAATCGGAAAATTTTAGAATGGGAGCAGGTAATACTGGAAATTTGAAAATATACCCATCTCTAGAAGCAGATATTAGCAGAGAGAAGTGTGTATTTTTAGGCATTGTACATAGAAAAATATTAGCATTAGTGGGATTAATGAAATCACATCAAAGAATAGGTTGGCATCAGAAATATTCAAGCAAAAAATTGCTTGGCATTTACTTCATAATTTTCTCCTGAAGACTAATCTTCTCACGCTAACAAGTGTTATTGGACCTCCATAATGATTCTTCCAGCAGTCCGCCTCCTGGCAGTGTGAAATAAAGACAATATACACAGATATCTTCATAGAGATGTCTTTACAATAGCAGAACTTTGATCCCTATTTAAACTAAGTATTGCCTGGAAGTTACCAGAATCCAATCATTAAAATAAGAGTTGTAGAGACCAAACTAAACAACCCTTTTCTATTGTCCTTGTTTCTTATGGCAATTTTTCATTGCCCACTGGCTTGCATTCTTGTGGCTACACTAGCTACCCTCCATATATTTAGTATTTAAGACTCAAATGAAAAAAAAGTCAACAAAATGAGGAAAGAAGTTGGAAATTGACCTCTCGAAATGTCATAAGGCTTGGCTTGGTCCCCACAGGTGGTGTTTGATTGCTCACCATGTGAGCAACTGGTAATCTTGCACTTGCACCATCTCGAGATAGCACACGGCTTCGACCAACAACCTCATCCATCCATGCACCTCCCCTTTTCTCAGATGGTCGAGAATAGGGATCAAAATAGAAGTATGCAATTGGCTTTCCCGAAGAATCTTTTACACAGTAGAATCTAACATCACTGTTCCAGACCTAGGGAATAAATAAGTATTTTATCAGAACACATAGACTAACAGCACGTGAAAGACAGAAGCATAGCATTTGTTTTTACTGGTGCCAGGCCATCAGCAGCCTCAATCTCAATTCCAAAAAGTGTCCTTGCAAGGTTGAAAAGGCCCTCCATTACTTTTGGCAACGAGAAATAAGGGCGTAGTTCTTCCTGGAAATTGCAAAAGTTATGAGGCTAAATGTTCATATCCACATGCATAAATCAAAGTCAGGTAGAGAGTTTTGACCTCATTGATGTCATATTTTGATTCACGCAGCCTCTCACTCCAGAAGTTAATGTCCCAATGGCTCAAATCATCAGATTCTGTTGCCCCTTGACTCTTGGAGAAATGTTTTATGTCCTCCATGTCTGAATAATCAAGGCAATTCATATTAAGATATGGATTTTGAGTTGAAAGTAAAAGGAACATCTGTAAAAGTATCCTAATATTTTCCATTGACATCATCAAACCAAATTAAAGGTTTCACACTGCTGCCCCCCCCAAAAAAAAAAAAAAAACCTTCTATTTTCTAAGCCCCATCCTCTCCCTCATTCCAAAGCCTTTCTCAACAGCCATTAGAGAAAACACCCCTATGAAGCATGCACAATGATGACCACACGATCTAGATAACCTTCAACTCATAGATCCACTCCACACCCTCACCCTCACCATTTGGACACTCAGATTTATATGAAATGCTATTGTTACATTGACTGCATTGCTCTTGCAATATTCTAGAGTGCTCCTAGTTTTCCCCATCTCTTTACCAAGGCTAGGTTTGCTTCACTCGATCACTGTGCTGGTGAAAAGTGGACCTAGTGGTCAGACAGCTTGCTAAACCAAATATTGAATGGCAATTGGATAAGTACAACTTGGAAGACAGAAATTGGGGATGACATGAGTCATTAATATGCTCTTCATATGGATACATGCAAGAGAACACATATGATGCAAAGTGTAGTGCTTTGAAGTTTGAAATACAGGTATAACACGCACATTTTAAGCAGCAACAGGAGTATCGTGAATATTTATCACAAGTAAACGCAAAAGTGCAGTATCAATATTAAAAGTTTATATGGATATAGGCAAAATAGGGAGATATGCAAGAGAACACATATGACGCAAAGTGCAGCACTTTGAAGCTTGAATTACTGGTATAACATGCACATTTTAAGCAGCAAAAAGAAGTATCGTGAATTTTTATCACAAGCAAACACAAAAGTGCAGCATCAATATTAAAAGTTCATACGACTTACATATACTAGGAATATTCATCTAGATCATACCTTGAACTGCAGCATCCCATGAAGCACTCCTAAGTTTTTCTAGCAGCTCTTCTGCTTTATCAACAGTAGCCATTTTCATTGCCATGCTAACCTGATGAGAATCTTGCATTAATAATGTGATGATACAGCGATATCAGAGAATTGTTCACCCATGCAAATAGATTCCACTCCAGGATTATTCCAGGAGAATGGAGAAAAGAATACAGAACCACACTTAAGAATTTGTTTCACAGGCATTACATATATAAGAATATTTGCATTGGATTATGCTTCAAAATGCAATTCTGGAAAATTGCACAACTGAAACTTTAGAATTAAAGTGAAAATATTTCCATAATTATCTACAATTTACCAGCAACCACTTTGTCTGCCATAGACTTTCCTCATTTCCCTTGTAAATCATAAATTCATAACAACAACCAAAAACAATTGGAGTTGTTTATAATTAGTGATTAATTTGAAAAGTATCATCCGAAAAATGCCAAAATAATTTGTCTCACCTGTTCATTCAAACTTTACACAGAAAAAAACAAGAACTAAAAGGATGGAATTTAAAGTAGAAACATCTCATAAATACCCCTAGAAACCCATACCTCAGCATAATTATTATAACCTAGAAGCTTTGCTTTTTCCAATCTAAGCTTCAAGATTTGGTCAACAATTAAAGTGTTGTCTATATCTCCACTAGAGGCCCGAGTAATGTAAGCCCGGTAGATTTCCTCACGTAAAGCTCTGTTTCGAGCATGTTGCATGACAGCCATAAAGCTTGGAGCATCCAAGGTGATCACCCAAGGTCCATTGTCTGGAGTTGCATTTTCATGCCCCGTGAATATGACAAAAAATGATAAAGGATGAATGATCAAACAGACTCTTGAATAAAGAGTCCTGAAAAAATAAACAAATGAAAGAATGACACAACGAAAGGGAAGCTATTGTGTATTACCTTAGATACGGCTGTTTGTGCAGCCAAACCAAGAGCTGTGGCGGGCAATCCTTCAATATCCTTCTTATCAGTAATCAATTTTTCAAATTTCTTTGTGGCATCCAAGACATTCTCATCAAACTTTTTAGATAATTTTTCAAGTTCCTGTAATCAGCTGATTAATCAAAAGGCAGAGGCTGGGCAATTGAAATGTACAATATGAAGATCTACCAAACTACTTTCTTGCACACAAAGAGTAGTCTTAACACAGTCATCAGCATCACATTTTCAAATTGATTGCTAAAAAACACTAGAATGTAGAAACAACTAAAATCTGACCAATCATTCCCGCAAATTATAGTTAAAGTGTCTTCATCATCTCCCACATTATGTTGTTTAATGTCACAAGTCACAGCAAATTTTAGTTTCTATGCAAATAAATTTAAGGCCAATTATCCCAGGATAGCAGAGATAATAAGATATACTGAGAAGTTTTTGCACATGTTGTTCATAAGCCAACAAAGTCAAGTGAGATGATAGTTATTCAAATGTCAACATATATACATCAGCAAAGATGGACTTTCCAACTCAAATAAGAGTCTTAGAAGAACTCTTCAAGTTTAATAAGCAAAGCTATCTATTGCTTGACTGTGGTTGGTCAAGAATGCTTTGGAATTTGGCTCCATTAGTTGTAGGCTAGAAGTGGGTCACTGTAAAGACTCTGCAAACAGAACCTAAGAGCTTGGCTGGGGTATATGCATTACCAAAGAAAAGAGAAACAAGATTCAGTTTATCCCTCTAGCAGCTTTCTGGCTGATTTAGAGGAAAGAAACAGGAGAATATATAATATATAGACAGTCAGCTTGTAGAAATTAGGGAATTTTTGCTTTTGACTTTGACTTCCTGTATGGACACAGATCGAGTCTTGATGTAAATGCATTTCCAGACTGACTAGACTCCCTCTCCCGTACTTGATTTTGCAAATGGATTTGCATATCTTTAGTGCCTTTTTAATGAATTACCTCCCTATTACAATAAAAAGATAGCAAAGTTATATATTAGGATTTTACAGTGTCCTTTTTTTGGTTTAAGGATGGTATTATGTTTCCTATTTCAATTCACTTCTTGTTTAGAGGTTTCCTATTTCAATTAGAAGTAAAATATTGAGAATCCATACATTGTTGTAATTCTATCTTTACAATAGAGTTGACAATTAATTGAAACTGGAAATTCTTTGCTTTGGATTGCATGATGCAATTTTTTATTAGGTGTGATGCTTAGGAAACCCTAGATATAACACTTAGGAAGCTTTGGGTGTGATTCCTAAAGAATTTACTTATTTTGTGTTATAGTTCGTTGGAATTTCTTTTCTTCTCACTTGAGTGGGCTTTCTACCATGAGACTGTTGTCTTACATCAGTTATGGCCTAAAAAATTACCTATACAAGGCATTTTCAGTGCTTGCATGTTAAATAAAGAACACGTGAGTTAGCCACATGTAGATGATTTCAACCTCACATTGATTATCCATTAAACCTCTAACCTGTCTCCTCTCGATAATGTATATGTCCTTGCTTTCTTAATCAAAGCTTCAGCATCACTTTTCTTCCCAGTCAGCAAGTTTATATATCCTCCTCTTCTCTCAACATCTTTCAACCTTAAACTCTTCTCTAAAATAGTTTGAATGACTCATTGTTCTAGACTCTTCCTTCTAACAATTGTTTTTGGTACTTGAGTTAATTTCTTCAACCCTTCCCTTTCTACTTCAAGTACTCTCCACTGACTCAAAATATTTTATTTTCTCAAATAATGGTGACATCACGACTGAATTTCTTTGACCAACGTATTAAGATTATTTGGGCAAGTTAGTCTTGCTTACTAGAGAAGACTTTGTCAGATTAGATCACTTTGTAAACGAATAGGTGCAGAACAAGCAGAGCAGACACTGGAATGAGAGAGTATTAAATCCCCTTGAGTCAATAAAGAACCAACACTATGGTCAACATGCTCCGACTGGTAATAGAATTCTACAGTTATTCTTTGTTTTCATTTAAAATGGCATTTGTTCTCTCTGTAAGAGAGAGATGTTGAAAAATGACTTACATGAGTTCAAAATATATATGAGGAGGCCACACATAGATTAAGTAAGTACTGATAGTGGTTAAGGCATTGACATAAAGCTCCACCAACAGAAGTGCTGGAAAGTGTATAGAGTTGAGAGCTGAGCTTAACAAAAGATAAAATAGATGAGATTGGAAGTGCAGGAAAGAAGCTAAATTCTATGCATTACTATAGTATGTCTTCATCGACAAGATGTGGGGTTCACTTTGAAATTCTCTGTATAAGTGAGATTGGAAGTGCAGGAAAGAATATAAGTTTTATACACCACCATAATGCGTCTTCATTGACTAGATGCAGGATCCACTTTAGAACTCTGTGAAATCCATGCTTTGTGTGTACATCCATATGCTCATAAGCCAATCAAATAAAACATTATACATAGTACATCAAAAAACACCTTACTTTATCAGTGCCACCAACACATAGATTTCAATTTATTTGACGTATTGGTAAAATGTGTCACACCTGCTCAATTTTGTTAAACTCTTCTCTTTTACCATCTTCCAAGGCAACACCATTCAGAACTGCTTCCTTTATTTGGCCTGCAATAATATTATTTTAAAACGAAATGTCAACCAATCTCATTAGAAAGTATAAGAATGTCAAATCAATGAAAGTACAATGATAAAAATTGATCATATAATACACTATGTCTTCAAATTACGCAAAAAACGAACATAAGGTGATCAAAGGACAAACGTTTTACTCACTTTCCACTATACGTTTTTGAGCATCGCTCAGCATGTTCCAATCAGGTGACTCTTGGAGAGCTTTAAAAGCATTGTAAACAGGTTTACTTTGCCCAAGTCTAAGCTGAAACTTAACCTTCTCTGCCTGCATTACAAACGTAAGCCAATGTAAGCATCACGATTCAAGATTTAAAAAACCATAAAAGCTAAATGGATATCAATGGATTGACCAGCCCATGGGATGCGAGAGAGTGACAGAAAGATAGACAAGGCAATCAGAGAGGCCCTCTCCTTGTAACTCACTCTTTTCCATCACTCAATAAATCGTTTCCAGAACTATCTAAGAGATCCTAGTCCAAAAGTGAACCAACACCAAGAGAAAGAAATTACTTGCACATCCTCTATCGCAGTACGCAAGTCAGCTGTATCCTTGACGGCCTTGAGATGATTGATCATTCTCCAGACCACAGTCAATCGATCCACAATCTTCTCCAATGGGTCCACGAGCTTCGGCCATGACGGTTCCACCGTCCTCTCCAGTTCCTCCAGATCACCCTCCTGCGGCATTCCCACAAACACATTACAAACGCCAAGACCTCAGACAACAATACCAACAACCAGAGACAAATCAACGGTCATACCAGCTCCTTCAACAGGGCCAAAATCCCAGGACGAACGTGCTTGGCCTCGACGACATCAAAGGGTGGGAAGTCGAAGTCCTGAAAGAGGGGATTGCCCTCGACGCCAGCGCCAGCGCCAGCCTCAGCTATGGGCGGAGGTCGGGGAGGGAACGGCGGGGCGCAGGCGGCGGAGGCGCAGGCGCCCATTTGATGGATCTAGTGGAGAGGGACAGAGAGGTGGATCCGCATGGGTTTTGGAGGCAGAAGGAGAAGGAGGAGGACCAGAGAGGGCAAGGGAATGACTTCCTCGAGAGGGAATGGCATGACTTCCTCGAGAGGGAATGGGGCAAGGGAATGACTTCCTCGAGAGGGAATGGTGTCTCGCGTATCGATGAAGATGATGGTGCGCAGAGCGAGAGAGAGCGATGCGGGTCGTAGAAGCCATGAGCGTGAGCATGTTGACTATAATAAGGAAAGCGACCGTCGACGACGCGGGAGAAAATATTTGGTGCACTGCCACGCTGGCAAACGGGAAGAATTTTCAAAGTGCAACACGTATCCCGCGGACCCACCTCTTATCGGTTCAGGCAAAAAATTATTCAAAACCCTACTGAAACGCCCCTTTCCTTTTCTCTCCCCTGCCCATTTCTCTCTCCTGGTCCTTCCCGACTCTCCTTCCGCGCCGCGCCTGACTCTCTCTCCCTCCGATCCCGACCGACCACCACCGCGCCTCGATCGACGACCACCGCGCCTGGCCGGGGAGGCGTAGGGCGTCGAATCGGCAGCCTCGCCGAAATCGGATCTGAAGGAGGAGTCGAGGATATTTGAGGACCCGGAGTTTCGCGACGATGACTTCTTCATGGCGCTCCCACGGTTCTGCGGGTGGAGGAGGAGGGGGCTGCGATGGTGGTGGTTCTGAGCGTCGGGGTCGGCGGTCGATTCCACGGTTTCTGCCGACATCCGTGGGTTCTTAAGGGAAGAGAAAATGTGGAAGCTCTTTGGAGTTGGAGGGGAGTGTGCGATGAAGGCATGAAAAGCAGAGAGAGACAAGAGAGAGACAAGAGAAAGCCTTCAGTTTCCACGAGAAAATATCGGCTGGCGGACGAACGGGAGCCGGTTCGTCGGTGGGGGTGGTGGTCGAGGGATCAGGACGAGCGGGAGCCACTCGGCCGAGCGCAATGGTCATCGATCGAGGCGTGGTGGTCGTCGGTCGGGGTCAGAGGGAGAGAGTCAGGCGCGGCGTGGCGGAGGGAGGGTCGGGAAGGGATTGGGAGAGAGAAATGGGCAGAGACAAGTGTCGTGCTCTGAAAGCCCTTCCCGTTTCCCAGCGTGGCACATGATCTACACCCGATATTTTCTTGTTGACGCTGAGCCTGCGGCCAAGGCCCTCTTTGGGTTGCGCCTCATTGGTTATACTAAATTAGCTCGAGGGGGTATCGTCATCTTTGTCACGATGTTACCTTGGTTGATGGATAGGATTTTGTGAGGGGAAAAATGTGACTATAGGCCCGGTCTATTGGGCGGGCCTGAGTCCGACATGAACTGACATATGATATGATATTTTTATCGGTCGAGTTATCGAATGAGCTTGATCAAATTTGTCAGGACTAACTGATGATTTGTACGGTGAATGATTTTGACTTAGCATTTTTATAAAAGATTGTGCATGAAAGTAAAAATTAGCATAAAATCTTGGGTGTTGTCAAAGATGAATGATTTTGTGTATCATGCATGATTATACTCATCAATCAATCAATTGATTGGAATGTAAGAGGCTAGGAGAAAAATTACGAGAAATTTGATAAGTTCAATTCAATTAATTTCACATATCAGACATAGAAATCCATATAATCAATGATTGCGGTGGATTCCTCGGACTAAGCAAAAGTTTTCCTAGCCGAGACTGATCTTTTCACAGAAAGATAAAAAATGAAAAATGAAAATGGTCGAATCAAGCATGCAAAAAGCCTACATGGCCGGAAAGAAAAAAAAAGGCGGAAGGCCATATCACGTGATGGTGCAATAAGGCTGCTGTTGGGCCTTCCAAATTCAGGGTCTTGAAGAAGGCTTATTGATGGAATCCAGCACCATCTGTTCCCGTGCGAATCCACCTCGAATAGATAGTTGCAGCAACTCTTATATTCCATGTCGAGTCCGATAACAAATTAAGTCTCATCTCCATGTCAGTTCGCGGGTCATCTCTTGCAACAAGTTTGATAAAATACTTAATTGGATTATTGGGCTTGTACAATAGATCTAAAAAGACAAGCACTGTAATGAATTTCAAATGTTAAAACATGTAAATTCTGAAAATGAAAATAAAGTATTGCATGATAACTAAAAATTGATAGCTAGATATTATTGATTTCTTAATTAGATATAAAAAAAAATGATTATTATTAGAAAGGATGGCATTGGCAATTAGAGTGAGATCGACACAAAGTGGCTTATTTCAAGAAGGGACAACAACGACCATGACAGTGCATAGAACCCAAGAGAGTGATTTAGGGCCTGTTTGGCAATAATTCTACTCATTGGAATAATTTCTAATAGGAAATGATCTTTTTTTATTCTGCTTCCGAGAATAATTTTTGAGTATTTAAGGTGTTTGATAAACTGTTTAAATTTTTTATTTAGGGAATAGAAATCCGTTTAGTAAAATTTTTTGATTTTTTGATTATTTTAATTTTTAATACTTTTTGTTATAATTTTCTTTTCTTTTTTCTCTTTTCTCTCCTTCTTCCTTGTGGGCGTTGCCACCGGTGGTGGTTGGCGAGTGACTCGGTGAGATCTGATGAGCTCGCCAGGCCAGGGCGAGGTCCGGCAAGGTCCGGAGGCTCGCTTGGCCACCGGCGAGGCTCGGCCTCACAAATCTGGGCTAGGTCGAGCCTCACCGATGGTCAAGCGAGGCTCTCCTCCCCAGATCTAGGTGAGGCGAGGTTCACCCAGCCATTGACGAGGTTTGGCCTCACCAGTTGACCCAAGATTGCTTGACCTTGCGCCACCTAGTTGTTCTCGAGCCTTGCTGGGTTGGGCGAGCCTCCGGTGAGCTTGCCGGACTTCGCCCTAGCTTGATAGGGCTCCGGTGAGCTCGCCAAACCTCGCCCGGTTGCTCGTCGGCGGCAGCCCAAAGGTGGCAATGGGGCGGTGATGGGGTGGCATGGGTTTGGAGGAGGAAGAAGAAGAAATTGATTCTCAAAATTATTCCCAGGAGCGAGAAGCAACTTTTTTTTTTTATTCTCAATTCTACTCCATATATATTCCCAGGAACAAATTTGTTTCCGGAAATAAAAAATTTACCAAATAGATTTCTGTTCCAAATCTATTCTGGAGAACAAAATAACAAAATCAGTTGTTCCTATGAGTGTTACCAAATAGGCCCTTAGTGGCCATGGGCACGAGCATATTTCTCTATAATAAGGGAAGTCGCTAATACCGTGGCCTAATTTTCTTTGGTTTGGTATCTTCTATCTTATTTTAACGCTCAATTCTTTATCAAACTTTTGTCATGCCATTTTACAAAGTATGGGAGTCAAAACCCACCCTTAAAACTAAACGTTTACATTCCCAATCTCTTTCCTCACCTCTCCTTTTTTATGTGAGAATGATGACCACTAGGCAATCCCAATGGTTACCTTGAGTGGGCCAACTTGGGTTGTGATTCATTTGAGATTTTGGATTACTCTCTCTATCTCTTTCAACGCTAGGCCCTTGCCTTGGAGCGAAAAATTGTCTACTTGCTTGATAGGTAGGGTTTATTTATACACAAAATATATAAGTACTCAATGATAAAGAAATACTTCGCTATTCTCAGATCCACTCTATCAATCCTGTAAAGGTGCGTTTGGTTCGATTTTGGGGGAATGCACTTGGGAAAATGCAAATACCTTTGGGCTAAATGGGTTTCTCGAAATGCAAATACTATTTGGTAAATTTTGCATTATGAAATAACTTTGACCTAAGTGCCATTTGGTAAATACCATGTTTTGCTAATGGACTTTTGCAAAATTTTGTATTTAAAAAAATTATAAATAAATAAATAAATAAATATATATATATATATATATTTTAAATTCACTTTCTGGCCGCCGGCTACACTCCCACGAGCCACCCTCCGACTGTTAGAGGTCAAGCGACCTTAGGTGACGGCAGTGGTCGCGTGACTGCCTAGGTCGCTCGACTCAGGTGATGGGCGACCGCCGCTTGAGGCGGCGACCCAGGCAGTCACCCCCTTGGCTGGTAGTTTCCGGCGATCGTCGGCGGTGTTGGCCACGCGAGGAAGATGAATAGTAGTCCTCCAAGTTGCATTCCGAAAATGCAACTTATAAATGCACCTCTAGACCTGCATTTAGCTAATGGACTTTAATGACACTTGGAGATGTAATTGCATCTTCCCAAAGTCCTCTCCAAAGTTAAGCCAAATAGATTTGCATTTTCCCAAAGGGCTTTGGAGGCTGAAAGCCCATTGGGAATGCTGAACCAAACGGGCCCTAAGAACCGTTGATCGGGTAAAGCTCTCACATTAGGCCCACGTGGAACCCTTATAATCAACCATTTTGACAGATTCGGCCCTAATAGCACCTCAAGTCTTGCGAACCTAGGGGGCTTGCTAGCTAGTAGCACCTTGATGCTTATGTTGAGGTAGGGAGAAATACACTATCAATGCTTTAATTTGTGTGTGGCGCTTACTTTAGTACCATAATTTTTCGATGACTCACTTGAGTGTCAAATTTTTTTAAAAACAACTTTTTCAATGCCATCGCCTATCTACTTGCCAAAAATCCTAGGTGGAGATTGTTTTATTAATTTTTTTAGTTGATGTGGCTTATCGAAACACGTGGATGCTAAACGACATTGTCTAACCAACATTTTGTGGATCACTTAAGTGT
The DNA here is from genome assembly GCA_014182735.1 of Corymbia maculata. Classification (NCBI taxonomy): domain Eukaryota; kingdom Viridiplantae; phylum Streptophyta; class Magnoliopsida; order Myrtales; family Myrtaceae; genus Corymbia; species Corymbia maculata. Next base: position 7,919,830 of record CM024690.1, on the reverse strand, counting down.
TCAATTTTTTGAAAAACGATTATTTCAGTGCCAAGTTTTTTGAAAAATAACTTTTTTAATGCCTAATTTTTTGAAAAATGATTTTTTTGGTGCAAAATTTTTGACAACAAATTTTTTAGTGTATGCGAAAATATGGCATTAAAAAATTATTTTTCAAAAATTTAGCATCGAAAAATCTTTTTTAAAATTTTTTTGCACTTAAGTGATTTGTGAAAAGTTGGTAAAATGACGTTAAAAGCCATGTCAACCAAAAAATTCAATTAATAAATAAAAATGTGTTAATTTTGATCGAAATATCTCATCGGGAGCACTTAAGTGATCATTTTTCTCTGATTTTGTCATAAGTGAGCTAGCGAAAAGTTGTAGCACTAAAGTGAGCGCCGTACACAAGTTAAGTTGTTGATAGCATACTTCTCTCTTGTCTAGGTAATATTTAGGATCAAGATATGATCATGAACCTAATACGCCAAACTACAATGACTGCCAATCAATTAGTTAAGTCTACGTTGATTGGATAGTCAAAGAGCCTAGATAGTGATAAGAAAGTCAATTAAATAGGTTCATAGGTAAAAAAAAAGAGAAATGATTGTATGGCAGTCTTTAATATACTATGATAATAACGGTCTATTCTGTACCATTAAAAATTCCAGTATTTGAGTGATTTGAACCATGCGAAAATGTCCAGGAGATATCTCTGGTTATGCGTCCTTGATAAAATCCTGCAAAAATTTTTCAGTGGGAAATTCAATGGCTATGGTGTACAGGTTGAACATGTACCAAAATAACCATTTCAGGTCTTCTGGAAATTCATCATTAGGAGACCACCGGAGAGGATGAATGAATGGATATTATGGATGGAGTTTGTCTGGTCTGAGCATCAATCCGCCATGCTCGCGAAAAATTCGGAGATGATATTCCCACATTAATCTTGGAACCCTTTTTTTTCATAACATTGTGTCGAATGGCTAATGGAATATCAGTGGTGCGGTATGTCTCTGAGAGAGGTTCATTCTTAACATACATGTTGATTGATTGGATTGGTTCTTTTAGCTTGGACAAGAAGTCGGCAAGGACATTATTAGTCTCTGGAATATGTTTGACTTCAAAGGAGTACTTGGAAAACCATTCAGCCCATCAGAGCAACTGTAGATGGGGAACTTGTTTTTGCTTGAACTTGAGCATTTGAGGGAATGAAGACATATCCATTTCTACAAGAAAATGGTGTCCAATGAGGTAAAATTCAAACTTCTTGATGCCATATGAGAACCTAGAACCTATAATTGGGTACAGGTTCTCCAAAATTTGGAATTTAGAACCTACCTTGCATACCTTAGAACCTGGAATCTATAGGTTCCCACTAGTGCGGTTCTCAGGTTCCAGGTTCTACCCTGGAACCATGCTCACCCCTACCTATTAAGACTATCCTAGGGATGCATTATTTGACTGAAAAGAAGACTAATGCTCGCCCCCACTCGCCGACTCCCCCGCTAGCAACTCCCTCTCCCTGGTCATGATCCCGCAGCCCCGGCACTTCTCCGCCAACCTCTCCGCCTTCCGCACGCTGGCCGTGCCCGTGCCGGAGGCAACGCGCCGGCACGTGGGCCACTTGTCGGTTGTCGGGAGCTATGACCCAGCGGAGTCCCTCCTTGGGACCTCGTTGCCGGCCCCATCACCACCATCAAGCGACAGGCTGATCAGGGACAGGGAGTTCTCGGATGAGTCATGGCTGCAGCAAAGCAATTCAGCGAAGTTCGCCTCAAGCTCTCTCGGCGGAGGTTTCGATTTGACCACCGTGAAGGCTGTCTCCACTGCTGATCTCGCATCCAATGTGAATGCCAAGAACATGATCGGTGAGTCTTGATTCCCGTCTTTCAGTTGGGGCGTTATTTCTATTTAAATTTGTGTCCTATAATAAGTGGTTTCTTAGGGATGGTTCTGTACGAGAAGATTTGCTTTTTGCTGACAACAGTTGCAATTTGTGCATGTCCGCGTTTGAATTGAGCATTATTTGCAGTATGGACAAGTCCAGTTTGTCTGTCGCGTGCTTCTGTCTTGGGCTCGTTTGCTAATTCTTTGGTCCCTGATGGCTCATTGGTGGGGTGGCAGCATGATGCTATAGGGCATGCTAGTTTCTGCAAATTCCGATTTCATTTGATCTGTTGGTGCTGAATTTGTATGGTGCCATGGGAAGTGATGTGGGAAGCAGGTGCGTCCGGAGATTATGTTTAAGAACTATGCAGCTTACCGGGGGCATTGGGAGAATTATATATTATGATATCAACTTCTCATGATGTAAAGAGACCTTCCTAGGTGTCTCATCCCATTTATATATCGTGGATCTTCACCTCTGATGCATCTCCGTTTATTCATCACTTCTTGCAGAGAAGGGGGAGGGGATTGCTCTGGAAGTGAAAAATGAAGCAATCCCTAGTTCAAAGCCGCTGAAGGTGAAAACTACAAAATCAGAAAGGCGAGGCTTGTAGGAGTCTCAGCGAGCTGCAAAAGCTGCCGCAAGAGGTTTTTTCTTTTCTTTCTATTTTTCTTTTTCTTCTTTTTCTTCCGCAACTAGTCACTAACCATGATGGTAGTCGGTGATCGGCCACAGGGGAGCCCGGGCCTTTCTATAGACCGGTGAGGCTTTGCCTTGCCTTATCTGACAAAGCCGAGCTCACTTGTAGCTGGTCATCGATTGCTATCATGGTTGACGACTAGAGGTGTTAAAATGGGTCATAAACCCATATTATGACTCACTTTTAGTTAAATAGGTCAAATATGGGTAAAGTGAAAGTTAAATATGGGTCAAATATGGGTTGAGTAAATTATTAGGTAGACCCATCATCTCTCTCCTTCCACCCCCTCCTCTATGTGTTCTCGACCTCCGTTGCCGATCCCACCATCACACCGCCGTCACCATCGCCGATCCCAAACTTGCCGTTGATGGCTGGAGCTCAGCCTAGATCTAAGTAGGCGAGCCTTGAACTCGCTGGCTGCAATAGAACTCACGGCTTGCCAGATTCAGGCGAGCCTTGAGTTTGTCGGCTTTGGTCGAGTTCAGGCTTGCTGGCCTGCGTCTTGGCCAATTGCCATTGGGCAACACGGTATCCACATTTTTTTTATTTACTAATTTTTTTTTTTATTTAATTTACTTTATAAATTTGATGTGAAATTTTTATTCAAATAATTTATATGTGAAAAGTTTAAAGTGGACTAAATAAGTGGGAGTAGATTTTCTTAAATTAAGTTAAATATTAATATGTGTTGATAATATGGGTCGGGTATGGGTTGGGTTGGGTATGGGTCATTAAGGGTGCGTTTGGTAACATTTCTAGTTCTTTTCTTTTCCTTCCGGAACAACAATTTCGAGTAAAATGGGGTGTTTGGTAATTACAAAAATTTATTGTTCTCGGAATAGAAAAAGAATAGAAACGCGTTTGGTATCAACAAAATTTTTTTATTTCTTTGTTCCTCGAGGGCGGCGGCGACCGGCGGGCGGGGGCGGCAATCGGCGGCGGTGGGGTGCGGATGGCGACGGGGGCGGCGGCGGCGGCCCTCGCCCGTCCGCCGTCGCCGCCGGTCGCCGCCGCCGCCGGACGCCGGACGCCGACGCTGACGCCGCCGCCGGACGCGCCGCTGACGCCGCCGGACGCCGACGCGGACGCGCCGGACGCCGCCGCCGGACGCGGACGCCGACGCCGGACGCGGGACGCGCGCCGCCGCGGGCGTGGGACGCCGCCGCCGCCGCCGGCGCCGCGGGCGAGGATGGCACGCCTAGTGGCGACGCCGGCGACAAGCCGCCGCCGGGCGAGGACGCCGCGGCGGCGGCGAAGGATGGCACTAGTGGTCGGCCGGCGACAAGTGCGGAGATTGATGGCGGCGGCCGGTGACCGGCGACCGGCGGCCGAGGGCGGTGGCCGGCGACCGGCGGTCGAGGGCGGTGGCAGGCGGCAGGCGGCGGTGGGTGGGTGGCCGTGTGTTATAAGCGGTGAGAAGTCCTCAAGAAATAGTTTCTAGAAATTGTTCCCAGAAATAAGAAGCTAGTTTTTTCTACTTCTCATTTCTACTCCAAATTTATTCCCAGGAACAACTTTTTATTCCCTGGAATAGAAAAATCAGTTGGCGTTACCAAACGGATTTCTGTTCCTTTTCTATTCCAGGGAACAAAAGAACAGAAAAATAGAAAAATTGGCAAGTTGCCAAACAGAGCCTAAATTTACATTGTATGAAAATGGGTCAAAACGGGTTAAATGGGTCAATGTGAGTCGGACCATTTTCGACCCGACCCACCCATTTGACACTCCTATCGGCGACCAATTGAGGAAGAAGAAGAAGAAAAAGAACGAAAAGGGAAAAAAAATAAAAAAAATAAAAACTCGAATTTTCAAAAAATATATAAAAACAAAAACCAAAAAACAAAATAAAAATAAAAGTAAGGTGTTTTGTCAAAAAAAGTGATGTGCAAGAAAATATGGAAAATGTTTTCCCATAGTTGGAAAATGGAAAACATTTTCCCATATTTTAGAAAGCTTTTTTTTTTATTGATGGAAAATATTTTTCCCAACCAATTCATTTTTAGTGAATCGAATGCCGGAAAATCTTAAAAACTTTTTCGATTTTGTTGTGCATTCTCAATCGAGAGTAGCTAATATTACATCTAACTCACGCTGGTTTTGGCCTTCAGCTAGATCAAAGGCTTTAGTGCAGTGCAGATTCCACACGGTACTTGTCACACGACCAAACTCTTCTGCTGCTAATAGGGTCATTTGCAAGTTAACTCCTTCTGGAATGCTTTAAGAGTTCAGGATTGAGAGTGCCTAGGTGCTAACTTGTTTAGTTCAACCCATGTATACCAAGGCGATGGTTTATCACATGGTTCAGTGCACATTAGCTTGGCGACTAAAGATAGTTTGATTAAGTGGAACTTTGCTGTTTCTCCTATTTGCTGTACGTGGTATGGGTGAACATTGGTCTAGGTTTGACCCTGGACTAATCTTGGACCAGCTCAACCCTGCTGATTTTGGTCTGGATCTCAGGGATCCTAGGATCCTTGGACCAGCACTATGTGGATTGATCCTCGATCTTGAGAGTTTCAGGTTAGTCTAATATGGACCAACCCTAATTGTATATATTATATATAATATATTTTAGATATATAATATTTTCTTATATACTCTAAGGAGCAAACCTTAATTCAAATGGCGTCATTCTCCTCCAATACTCGTTGTTTTCTTTCTTCTTTATCTCTTAGTCTTCAATTTGTCAAGTAAAATAGAAAGAAACAACTTCGCTCTTGAGTAACCTTGCCCCTCTTGCCACTCGATACTTGCCCCACTTGTCTCTAGCCGCTTGCATTGCTCGCCACTTAATGCTCACCTCACTCGCCGTGCTTGTCTTGCTCACTACTTAAGCTCACTCCGCTCACCTCTCTTTGCTGACCTCGCTTATTGCATAGTATATCAGAAGGAAACAAAGCCTTAATTAGAAACCCTCTTCGCTCGTGAGCAATGCTCGCCTCACGACTCTATGAGCAATCTTAATCATTTTGATGGTTTCTTACTTTTAGCAAATGTAAAATTTCTATTATTGCCTTATTTTAGATTTATTAAATTTATACAGGTATTTATAGTTTGATAGCTCAACGCCACATTATCGATGGATATGTAATTTAAAATAATAGGTTTTCCTTTTTAGTAATTACAAGAAATGAAACAAAAAAATATATCGGTTGATTGCGAGTTGACCTAAGAACCAAACCAAACCCATTGAGTTGATCCAATCCTTAGTCCTAAGCTCAATAGGGTTAGTCCTCAATCCCAAAAATTGAGGACCAACATTGTGTGGGTTGGTCTCGAGATTAGGGGTTGGACCGGCCCAACCCGAACCCCGCTCACAACTAGACTGTGGAACTGAACTTTGGAGGATAGAAATCACTTGTTTCTATTATGTCCTGTCCCTGCTCCAGTCCGGGCTATGTTTTGCAGCTTCAACGGGCATCAAGAGGAATTGGTGGCTTAATGTTGGAAATTTATTGGGTTGTGGCAAACTTCAAAAGTAAAGATCCGCTAGAGTCTATTGTTCCAACGCCGTTGAAATGCTTTCGTTTGTTTTATTGGGCATGCTAGGAATGGTGATTTGCATTCTCCAACCACTACTTCTATTAGCGTTGCTTTCATTAATTAAATGTTGTATATCAATCGTACTATCTATTCAGATAAACTCAAAGTACAGCTCGTTTTATCAACCACCAGGACTATTTTCAGTGCCTTCTGTATACAATCATTTTTCGTAGTTTCCATGCGACCACCTTAACTGAATACTAGAACCCACAGCACTGGCATGTAACCCCCTCACGGACAAGCTGATCTTATTAGTGGAATCCTCCCAAGTAGAAAGCTGATCTTGCTCGAGATTCAATCATTATTATAAACGCGAGAATGAACATCAACATACTGACAGATGGCCGTTTCAGGTTTTAGAATTCAAAGACTTGAAAGAAAGCCATGAGGTTAGGAAATTTCGAAATCTTTAGCTTCAGAAGCTGCCTAGTCTACCTTTGATCCATATGCGTTGTTAAATAGTTACACATGTATATTAAAGATGAGAAAAGGCCAAAAAAAGAGCACACTTGTTTGGAAATTTCTTTTCGCCAATCAAATTACTATGGTTGGCATAATACATATGAGAACTAATTACTTGAAATTTGTCCAGGACACCAACCTTCCTTCCGGCCCATATCAGGGGAAGCAGCCACTAGGACAGCATTATGCTGCTATTGGCAAAAGGCCATTGTGCCTGAGTAATGCATCAGGTGAAGGCTCACGTCCTCGAAATTCAATGAAAACCTGGGTAAAGAAAATTGGCACAGATAAGATATCCCGACACAGTGGCATCTTGAAGACATCAAGTAAAACTAACTTGATTGTGAGAATAATAAGCATAGATGATGCATAAATACAATTTCCAAACCTGTAGAGGAGCTTTTCCACCTCCAAGAGCAAGAATCGTCTCTCGGAACCTTTGCCCTGTTTCTTGGACAGCCTGTTGACCATGCTCAATAGATCATAAAAACCAACAATTAATTCCGAAAATAAATGGAATATTGAAGAAGGGGCTTCATAACCAAATAATAAAAGACAAGACAAGAAGAACACACACATGCAATTCTTTCAGAAAACTTATTGATGAAACGGCGTGACATTGGAGGTAAGGTTGCCTAAGAAAAGTGAATGATGCAGAAAAGATTATCATAACACCAGCCCAGAAGATTTTTCTTTATGTTCTGCCATGGCCTTACTATGTGCTATCAATGGTCTAATGGACCTTCATACAAGAGTTGGGTTTCCCAATGGGAAATAAAAAACCTGCCTGAATATTCGGGTTAGTAATTTTCTACCCATGAACTGGAAAAAGAATCTAACATGAAGAAAAACTAAAAAACATTTTTTTCCTTGGCGCTCTGCATCTCACACAAGAAAAACAAATGAATCGAGCAGGAACTACACAAATATGAAAACGCACCTATCTCCCTGGGGGACTTTCGCACAACATGAGCAAAAATCACACTCATAACAGAGAAACTATATTTGAGATAATGCTGATGCAACAGGGACCTCAAACTCAAGACACATACAAATAAAGCATCGAATGAGCTTCTAAGCCAATTGCTCACTTCCTCCTTGTTTAATTTCATGGAAAACAATCAATTTTGCTAAACTTCAAGAGTGACAAGCCCATGCTAATGCATAAAAAAGAGATCACATTGGCTGGCCATTAGAGCTGAAGAATTAATAAGCCATGCATTGAGGCCGAAAGGGAATGGAAACAGGATTTGGGGCCTATCCATTCATGGAAAGAATTGTAAGGCATTATCGTGCTGCAGTAGTCCAAGGAGTTCAAGTATGCAATCTAACAGGTCTGGAGTCTGCCTGACGTGTCCAGTCATTAGAGAGTGATGGACATAAGTAGTTAAGCATTACAGGTATGCAGACCAATCAGGTTCAGCCAGGTTTCCATCCTTTGCTCAGACATTCTGGGACTACTCACCACTAATCCATACAGGGAAGAAACAGCAATGTCGCATGTTTATTTACTATCTCTGCTTCCACGTATAAACCCAACATGAATGGCAAACACAAGTCAAGGTACTTACTAACAGCATCGTTTTATTCCATATACATCCACAACTTCTCGGACATACCTTGCTGTCATCTAAACCTGCATCCTCAAATGCCGAGAAAGCATCTGCCGATAGCACCTCTGCCCACTGAAACAAACACATTCATGATTAGAAGCAACACACATCATGAAATAAATCAATCTCAAGTACAAATATGGACTCAGAACTGAACAAGGAAAACGGGTGTATTACATTCAGAGAAAGTGTTTTATCGTCCATTAGAAACTAACTATCAAGACCTGAAAAAAATCTGGCATAACAGAAAAGAATTTCCTATACCTTGTAACTGTAATAACCAGCTGCATATCCACCTGAATATGAAAAGCAATAAATCCATAGCCGTCTAAGATAAAGATATATCCCATAAAGTGCGTATAGTTTCAAAGAACCATTTTGACAGGTAGGAAGACGAACCTGCAAATATATGGATGAAACTACAAAGGAATCGATCCTCAGGAAGTGGAGGGATCACCTGGGTTCTTTCAGAAACCCTTCGATCCACATCATATACAGATTCTGGCCCACCAGGTACATACTTTGTATGAAGTTGCAGATCTACACTTGCGAATCTTATCTGAGAAGTTCCCAAACAATAAAAGTAAGTAATAACCAATGCCTACATTAATAGGATTCCTTAAGAGAGCAATTTTTTCCATATATGCAATTTCGAATTTCCCAGTTACCTGATTTTACTTTGCTATCGTTCATTCTATGAACGAGAAATGATCTCTGTCGAAATAATGTGATGCGCATCATTTCAAAGTATGTACAGAAAAACAGCAAGTTTGAAACCATGCTTGCACTACGGTTAAATGAACTAATAAACTTTTTGCTTGCTAATTGTCTTTTCAGACATGAATTAATGACATATTTAGTCCTCTCCTTTTTGTTTTATCATTTCAAACTAGTGTACTTGGATGGCCATAGGATAGACAAGGGTAGAGCCTCAATAAACAAGAGGTGTAGCATTCAGCTCTTGACAAATGCAGCACCACGAGGACATAGTCCAGGTGAGACAGTTCCCCCACAGATACAGAAATGCCTGCTAGAATAGCTTTCCTCTCTTTGGAAGCTATTCGAAACAGTCCTAACTTCAAAAGGTGTCACAAAAGTATGAAATTGATGAAATGGTGAATCATCTCCAATTGCTTCTAAACCAGACAATAAGCTGAAGAACTTTGGCTCAACTTATGCTAACAATCGCTTTGGTCGGGGGTTTGTCATGCTTATGAAACCATGGGCACCAAACCAAGTGAAAGATGTAGAAAGGGAAAAGACAAAGAAAGTAAGAATGGAAAGAGAAGAGTTAGATAACATGAGCATTTTACAGGTGGTATTATAATAGGATAGGCAGCAGTTTGTCAATAGGTTCCCACGAGCTTATTTTATCTACTTGTCAGCTCATACATACGTCCTTCAACACCACCAAGAGGAAATTCACTAATTATATTTAATGAATAAAAAACAACCCAGCTAATTACCAGTCAGCTCAAGTAAACAACAGAAAAACAAGAAAATTTTGGAAGAAATAATAATACAACTTTCTTGTAGACAAAATAATCATAGGTGAAGGAAAAGAAAATATGAACAGGGTATGTTCGTCAAGTACAAAAGAGTGAAGCAAAACAAGTTCTAGTTAGTGAGAAGTAACCTGGTGAAGGCTTATGGAGCCTGCACGAAAAGTCCTAGCTGCGAGGAGCTTTATATATACATCCTCAGGGAGATTCTCACCAGTTTCATAGTGCTTTGCAATTCCCATCAAGGTATCCCTGCGGTTCAAGGGTAATATAATGACTATCCCAGGATACTGACGTGCATACTCTGGTACACATTGGGGAGAGAGAGAGAGAGAGAGAGAGCACTTGTATTGTGTCAAATACTTAAGTCTCAAATTGACCAAGAAAAAGATATTGCAGTCGTTCTTCAACTAGAAATATACATGGCGTTTCTTAGCAGAAAAGTATATTCATGGCAGACTTCATTGACAATTGTTAATCCTTGAATATAAATGTCATGCTTTTACAGGTGAATTTGAAAGATTTGCATGTCAATTTTAAAGACGGCATGATCAGTATGACTAAACTAAAATGGAAAAACAAAAAAAGTTGTTTGTCACAATATTTTTACTAAGAATCAGAAAATTTACTGGTTGATTTTAACCAAAAATCATTTGTTTGAGGAAACGAGATAGTAAGATGATTGACAAAGAAATGAAAGAAATATTGTATTGAGATGAAGTGTTCCCGTATTTCTGAGAAAGAATTGGTTATGTCATATATGCTTAAAGTTCTTTCTTTTAAACAAGAGCTTATTTAATTTTATAGTAAAACCTTTTCACAAACATGACACTTGATTGATTTTCATAAACAAGTTTATCACAATGAGGATGGTGAGAGATCAAGTTGAAAACGTTCGTGTTTTAACTTCTTTGTGATACTTAATGTGTATGAACATAGAAAAAAAATAAGAAAGTAAAAGGTTATTTTGAAACATTATAGATTCAAATATTCCGACACTTTTGCTAGGAGGATATACAGCACTAACACTTGTTGATCTCTGTTGGGACGCATGACAGTGAGCATTGAATAACCCAACTGACACCGTTACCCTTGATTCTTTCTCTAAGTTGTTAATAATTTTTCAAGCACAGCAAAAAAAGGATAACATCAGTGATAAGAGGAAAGAGCCTAACTAGAGGAAAAACAAAGTCAGGATATCTACTCTTTAAGAACTTTACAACATTAAATACTGAAAAAATGGATGTATGGTTCCTATGTGTTAACTATTACATTTTTTTGCTTAAAAACTACATTATATGTACTGATGGGACTTAACGATAAGTACACATTAGTCATGTGTGTTTCCTTACTACCTATTCTTATAAATTCACGATCAACTGAACTTATAAAAATAGGCACATAAAATGGGAAAAGTGAAAAAAACCAATTGAAAATAACATTGTGGAGGTATATTGTTATCAACCTGACATATCTCCAAAGAAATTATTTTTTTATATTTAAAGATTCTTAGGGTAACTATCCATGCCCAGGTTGCGAACATTAATACATAAAACTCAATTGCTTGTGGTATTTCTTTTTTGTCATTGTAATATTGATACTAATGGGCAAACAAAGTAAAGGAGAATAACAAAACTATAAAGAAAGTGCAAATTGGTTGAATAATAAAACAAGTCACAACTCAACTGTGATTCATTTCAACATACCCTGACAGGAGCCATACAAGTTCTCTAATAACTTCTACAACAGGGGCCTATCATTTGCCATATATCAAGAAGGCATTACTCTCACTTCCTCACTTTTAGATGCAGAGACACTATAAAAGCAATACAAAAGCAATACGAACCAAACATCACATAATGCTCCATGAAGAAATCATCTGTTGTTATCCACGGTATATACATAACCTCTTTTATTTGCGAAGTGCAAGCACATCCAACGATGATGGCAGGTCAATTTGTTTTAAAGCTGTATAAGAAATAGTTATAGAAAAAATTACTTGTGGTAACACCAGTTCACCATAAACTGGGAGGGCAATTCCACAGCATCACACTCTATTCCTCTAATGCCTGCAACAAGGCCTTCGTCTTGTTTGGTTAGCATGTGTTGAAGAGCATGACCAAATTCATGAAAAACAGATCCAACCTGCCAATTTCAACATACATATTTTACCACAAATGTTTAACTAGCAGATACCACTCAGAGGACTAAGATATTTCGTGAAGGAAAAACCACTTTACGGGCACAACATCAAAAACCTCATCATTCATCTAAGGTTAGGGACGTCCCTTGTTTCTTATAGATATTTTTCATTGCCACTGACTTGCATTCTCGTGGCTACACTAGCTATAAAAATTTAAGACTTAAATGAGAAAAAAATAAGCAAAATGAGGAAAGCAGTTGGAAATTGACCTCTCGGAATGTCATAAGGCTTGGCTTGTTCCCCACAGGTGGTGTTTGATTGCACACCATGTGAGCAACCGGTAATCTTGCACTTGCACCATCTCGAGATAGCACACGGCTTCGAGCAACAACCTCATCCATCCATGCACCTCCTCTTTTCTCAGATGGTCGAGAATAGGGATCAAAATAGAAGTATGCAATTGGCTTTCCCGAAAAATCTTTTACACAGTAGAATCTAACGTCACTGTTCCAGACCTAGGGAATAAATAAGCATTTTATCAGAACACATGGACTAACAGCACATAAAAGACAGAAGCATAGCATTTGACTTTTTTACCGGTGCCAGGCCATCAGCAGCCTCAATCTCAATTCCAAAAAGTGTCCTTGCAAGGTTGAAAAGGCCCTCCATTACTTTTGGCAATGAGAAATAAGGGCGTAGTTCTTCCTGGAAATTGCAAAAAGTTATGAGCCTACATGTTCATATTCGCATGCATAAATCAAAGTTAGGTAGAGAGTTTTGACCTCATTGATGTCAAATTTTGATTCACGCAGCCTCTCACTCCAGAAGTTAATGTCCCAATGGCTCAAATCATCAGATTCTGTTGCCCCTTGACTCTTGGAGAAATGTTTTATGTCCTCCATGTCTGAATAATCAAGGCAATTCCACATTAAGATATGGATTTTGAGTTGAAAGTAAAATAAACATCTGTAAAAGTATCCTAATATTTGCCGTCGACATCATCAAACCAAATTAAAGGTTTCAGAACCCCCCCAAAAAAAACACCCCTTCTATTTACCAAGCCCCATCCTCTCCCTCATTCCAATTCCTTTCTCAACAGCCATTAGAGAAAACACCCCTATGAAGCACGCACAATGATGACCTCACGATCTAGATAACCTTCGACTCATAAATCCACTCCACACCCTCACCATCACCATTTGGACACTCAGATTTATATGAAATGCTATTGTTACATTGACTGCATTGCTCTTGCAATATTCTAGAGTGCTCCTAGTTTTCCCCATCTCTTTACCAAGGCTAGGTTTGCTTCAGTCAGATCGATCACTGTGCTGGTGAAAAGTGGACCTAGTGGTCAGATGGCTCGCTAAACCAACTATTGAGAGGCAATTGGATAAGTACAACTTGAAAGACAGAAATTGGGGATAACATCATGACGAGAGAGAGAGAGAGAGAGAGAGAGAGAGAGAGTCATTAATGTGCTCTTCATATGGATACATGCAAGAGAACACACATGATGCAAAAGTGTAGCGCTTTGAAGCTTGAAATACAGGTATAACACGCACATTTTAAGCAGCAACAGGAGTATGGTGAATATTTTTATTTTTTTTATACCGAGGAACTGCCGGAGCTCATCCCTTCGGGAGAGCACACGATCCTCTAATGCCCGATGGCACCGTTAGGCCTTGCCACAAGCCGCTATTTAGACGTAAACCTCAGGGGAGGCTAGTCCAGGACCCCATCACCAGGACCCCCTCTTATAACACTTTAGCAACGAGAGGATTCAAATTCTTGACCTCGGCGATGAGGGAGAGAACGCGACCAACTGCGCTGCCTATGGTTGGGTGAGTATCGAGAATATTTGTCACAAGTAAACACAAAAGTGCAGTAACAATATTAAAAGTTTATATGGATATAGGAAAAATAGGGATATATGCAAGAGAACACATATGATGCAAAGTGCAGCACTTTGAAGATTGAAATACTGGCATATCATGCACATTTTAAGCAGCAAAAGGAAGTATCGTGAATATTTATCACAAGCGAACACAAAAGTGCAGCATCAATATTAAAAGTTCATACGATTTACATACACCAGGACTATTCATCTAGATCATACCTTGAACTGCAGCATCCCATGAAGCACTCCTAAGTTTTTCTAGCAACTCTTCTGCTTTATCAACGGTAGCCATTTTCATTGCCATGCTAACCTGATGAGAATCTTGCGTTAATAATGTGATGATACAGTGATATCAGAGAATTGTTCACCCATTTAAATAGATTCCACTCCAGGATTATTCCAGGAGAATGGAGAATAGAATTCAGAAGCACACTTAAGAATTTGTTTCAGAGGCATTACATATATAAGAATATTTGCATTGGATTATGCTTCAAAATGCAATTCTGGAAAATTGCACAACTGAAACTTTAGAATTAAAGTGAAAATATTTCCATAATTATCTACAATTTACCAGCAACCACTTTGTCTGCCATAGATTTTCTCATTTCCCTTTGTAAATCATAAATTCATAACAACAACCAAAAACAATTGGAGTTGTTTATAATTAGTGATTAATTTGAAAAGTATCATCCGAAAAATGCCAAAATAATTTGTCTCCCTTGTTCATTCAAACTTTACACAGAAAAAAACAAGAACTAAAAGGATAGAATTTAAAGTAGAAACATCTCATAAATACCGTTAAAAACCCAAACCTCAGCATAATTATTATAACCTAGAAGCTTAGCTTTTTCCAATCTAAGCTTCAAGATTTGGTCAATAATTAAAGTGTTGTCTATATCTTCACTAGAGGCCCGAGTAATGTAAGCCCGGTAGATTTCCTCACGTAAAGCTCTGTTTCGAGCATGTTGCATGACAGCCATAAAGCTTGGAGCATCCAAGGTGATCACCCAAGGTCCATTGTCTGGAGTTGCATTTTCATGCCCCTTGAATATGACAAAAAATGATAAAGGATGAATGATCAAACAGACTCTTGAATAAAGAGTCCTGAAAAAGAAAAACAAATGAAAGAATGACCCAACGAAAGGGAAGCTATTGTGTATTACCTTAGATACTGCTGTTTGTGCAGCCAAACCAAGAGCTGTGGCAGGCAATCCTTCAATATCCTTCCTATCAGTAATCAATTTTTCAAATTTCTTTGTGGCATCCAAGACATTCTCTTCAAACTTTGTAGATAATTTTTCAAGTTCCTGTAATCAGCTGATTAATCAAAAGGCAGAGGCTGGGCAATTGAAATGTAACTACTTTCTTGCACACAGAGTAATCTTAACACAGTCATCAGCATCACATTTTCAAATTGATTGCTAAAAAACACTTGAATGTAGAAACAACTAAAACCTGACCAATCATTCCTGCAAATTATGGTTAAAGTGTCTTCATCATCTCCCACATTATGTGCTGTTTAATGTCACAAGTCACAGCAAATTTTAGTTTCTATGCAAACAAATTTAAGGCCAATTATCCCAGGATAGCAGAGATAATAAGATATACTGAGAAGTTTTTGCACATGTTGTTCATAAGCCAACAAAGTCAAGCGAGATGATAGTTATTCAAATGTCAACATATATACATCAGCAAAGATGGACTTTCCAACTCAAATAAGTCTTAGAAGAACTCTTCGAGTTTAATTAGCAAAGCTATCTATTGCTCGACTGTGGTTGGTCAAGAATGCTTTGGAATTTGGCTCCATTAGTTGTAGGCAAGAAGTGGGTCACTGTAAAGACTCTGCAAACAGAACTAAGAGCTTGGCTGGGGTATATGCATTACCAAAGAAAAGAGAAACAAGATTCAGTTTATCCCTCTAGCAGCTTTCTGGCTGATTTAGAGGAAAGAAACAGGAGAATATATAATATATAGGCAGTCAGCTTGTAGAAATTAGGGAATTTTTGCTTTTGACTTTGACTTCTTGTATGCACACAGATAGAGTCTTGATGTAAACGCATTTCCAGACTAACTAGACTCCCTCTCCTGTACTTGATTTTGCAAATGGATTTGCATATCTTTAGTGCCTTTTTAATGAATTAACTCCCTATTACAATAAAAAGATAGCAAAGTTATATATTAGGATTTTACAAAGTGTCCTTTTTTCGGTTTAAGGATGGTATTATGTTTCCTATTTCAATTCGCTTCTTGTTTAGAGGTTTCCTATTTCAATTAGAAGTAGAATATTGAGAATCCATACATTGTTGTAATTCTATCTTTACAATAGAGTTGACGACTAATTGAAACTGGAAATTCTTTGCTTTGGGATTGTATGATGCAATTTTTTATTAGGTGTGATTCTTAGGAAACCCTAGATATAACACTTAGGAAGCTTTGGGTGTGATTCCTAAAGAATTTACTTATTTTGTGTAATAGTTCGTTGGAATTTCTTTTCGAGTTCTCAATTGAGTGGGCTCTGTGAAATCCATGTTCTGTGTACATCCATATGCTCATAAGCCAATCAAATAAAACATTATATATACTACATCAAAAAACACCTTACTTTATCACTGCCACCAACACATAGATTTCAATTTATTTGACGTATTGGTAAAATGTGTCACACCTGCTCAATTTTGTTAAACTCTTCTCTTTTACCATCTTCCAAGGCAACACCATTCAGAACTGCTTCCTTTATTTTGCCTGCAATGATATTATTTCAAAACCAAATGTCAACCAATCTCATTAGAAAGTATAAGAATGTCAAATCAATGAAAGTACAATGATAAAAATTGATCATATAATATACTATGTCTTCAAATTACCCAAAAGACGAACATAAGGTGATCAAAGGACAAATGTTTTACTCACTTTCCACTATACGTTTTTGAGCATCGCTCAGCATGTTCCAATCAGGCGACTCTTGAAGAGCTTTAAAAGCATTGTAAACAGGTTTACTTTGCCCAAGTCTAAGCTGAAACTTAACCTTCTCTGCCTGCATCACAAAATGTAAGCCAATGTAAGCATCACGATTCAAGATTTAAAAAACCATAAAAGCTAAATGGATATCAATGGATTGACCAGCCCACGGGATGCTAGAGAGTGACAGAAAGATAGACAAGACAATCAGAGAGGCCCTCTCCTTCTAACTCACCCTTTTCCATCACTCAATAAATCGTTTCCAGAACTATCTAAGAGATCCTAGTCCAAAAGTGAATCAACACCAAGAGAAAGAAATTACCTGCACTTCCTCTATCGCAGCACGCAAGTCAGCTGTATCCTTGACGGCCTTCAGATGACTGATCATTCCCCAGACCACAGTCAATCGATCCACAATCTTCTCCAATGGCTCCACGAGCTTCGGCCATGACGGTTCCACCGTCCTCTCCAGTTCCTCCAGATCACCCTCCTGCGGCATTCCCACGAATACATTACAAATGCCAAGACCTCAAACAACAATACCAACAACCAGAGACAAATCAACGGTCATACCAGCTCCTTCAACAGGGCCAAAATCCCTGGACGAACGTGCTTGGCCTTGACGACATCAAAGGGTGGGAAGTCGAAGTCCTGCAAGAGGGGATTGCCCTTGGCGCCAGCGCCAGCGTCAGCCATGGGCGGAGCTCGGGGAGAGATCGGTGGGGCGGAGGCGGCGGAGGAGCAAGCAGTGGAGAGTAGGGGCATCAAGATAGGTCATGGATCCATTTTGTGAGTCAGGTTCTATCTTAATGATCAAAAATGAGTCAGAATATGTGATCCATTTTCGACCCATTTTCAACTCAATTATAGAACGTGAGTCATTTTCGACCCATTTTGGACCAATTTTTAACCAATTGTAAAATATGTTTTTCTTCTTTAAGTCATCGTCAAGCTCGGCGAATGATGGTGACCTACCGTGGATCGCAACACTCCGTCATTCGCCTCCACCCCATCTCAATTTATAAGTTTTAAATAAATATATATTTAATTAGTGAAATTCTTTAAAAATATTTCAATTTATAAGTTTTTTACATTTTTTATTTTATTTACTATTTTTTAATTTTTTTAATTTGATTTGAAGTTTTATTCATTTAGTATAGAGCTTAGAGTGAGTTTGGGTTTCTCTACAATAATAATGGCTTTTAGCAATACGGGCCGGGTCAAGTATGGGTCACTAGATCTACATTACATGAATATGGGTCAAAATGGGTTAAATAGGTCAATATAGATCGGACCATTTTCGACCCAACCTAAACACGACTCGACCTGCCCATTTGATGAGTCTAGTCAAGAGGGATAGAGGTGGATCCACGTGGGTTTTGGGAGGCAGAAGGAGAAGGAGGAGGACCAGAGAGGGCAAGGGAATGACTTCCTTGAGAGGTAACGGTGTCTCACGTATTGATGAAGATGATGACGATGATGGTGTGCGGTGCGAGAGAGTGATGCGGGTCATGGAAGCCAAGAGCGTGACCATGTTGACTATAATAAGGAAAGCGACCGTTGGCACTAGAGAAAATATTGGGTGCATATCATGTGCCACGTTGGCAAACGGGAAGGATCTCCAAAGCGTGACACGTGTCCCGCGAACCCACCTCTTATTAGTCTAGGCAAAAAAATATTCAAAACCCTTTTGAAACGCCCCTTTTCTTTTCTCTCCCTAGCCCATTTCTCTCTCCCAGTTCCTTCTCGACCCTCCTTCTGCCGCGCCGCACCCGACTCTCTCTCCCTCTGATCCCGATCGACAACCACCATGCCTGGCCTAGGAGGCGTAGGGTGCCGAATTGGCAGCCTCGCCAAAATTTGATCTAAAGGGGGAGTTGGGGATATTGGAGGACCCGGAGTTTCGTGACGACGACTTCTTCATGGAGCTCCCACAGTTCTGCAGGTGGAGGAGGAGGGGGCTGCGATGGTGGTGGTTCTGAGCATTGAGGTCAGCAGTCGATTCCATGGTTTCTACCGACATCCGTGGGTTTTTAAGGGAAGCAAAAAGGTGGAAGCTTTTTGGAGTTGGAGGGGAGTGTGCGATGAAGGCATGAAAAGCATAGAGAGACAGCCTTCGGTTTCCACGAGAAAATATTGGCTAGCGGACAAGCGGGAGCCGGTTCGTCAATTTTGGGGGGGGGGGCGGTGCTTGAGGGATCAAGACAAGCAGGAGTCGCTTAGCCGGGCGTGGTGGTCATCGATCGAGGCGTGGTGGTCATTGATCGAGGTTGGAGGGAGAGAGTCCAGCGTGGTGCAAGGGAGAGAGGGTCGAGAAGGGATTGGGAGAGAGAAATGGGCAGGGGAATTTTATAAGGGTTTTGAAATTTTTTGGTCTGACAAGAGGTGGGCCCGCGGGACACGTGTCGCACTCTAAAGGCTCTTCCTATTTGCCAGCATGGCACATGACCTACACTCAATATTTTCTTGTCGGCATTGAGCCTGCAGTCAAGTGTCACGGCTCGAAAACACGAACGGTCCGAGAGGGTTTTGATTGATGCCGTGACTGATCCTTTTTACGAGAAATCCTCAACCGTTGACCCCAAGTTCTAGGGCTTTCTTGAGTTTTCTAGAACATTTCAGAATATTCCTAGAATATTCCTAGGGGCGGGATTTACTTGAATCTTCTAGAACATTCCTAGAATATTCCTAGAGATGGAAGATACGGTAATTAAGGTAGTTTGGGAGATATGATCTCCACCGTTAGATCGAGTAGAGATCTACGGATACGATTTTGCCTGTATTTGTATAAATAGGGGTCCCCTCCCTTCATTGTAATCATCCCATTCTACACAAGTAATAGAATACATAGCTTCTCTCTTTAGAGTTCTCTCTCTAAATATCTTGTGAGTTTGAGTGGAAATGCTGCTTGGGAGAAATCCTAAGGCTGCACGGGTTCGAAGGGAATGCTAGATCAATCGGCCCGTGACAAGTGGTATCAGAGTGAGTTCGTTCCTAGGCGCAATGGCTGATTCTCGTCTTGAGGTGTTGCTCGCACTGGAGGCTGATCACGAGGATCGTGGAAGGGCTGCCACAAAAGGCAACAAGGGAAGGAAGAATCGTGCTGGTTCCGGTTCAAGGGATGCGCTAGGAGATCTGGATCGTCGGGTGACGAAGGTGGAACTATTCACCTCCGAGATCCAATGATCGATCGATGACCTGACCCAGACTGTTGAAGGAGTAGAAGCTAGAAAGGAGGAGCTCGAGGT
The DNA here is from genome assembly GCA_014182735.1 of Corymbia maculata. NCBI lineage: Eukaryota > Viridiplantae > Streptophyta > Magnoliopsida > Myrtales > Myrtaceae > Corymbia > Corymbia maculata. Next base: position 7,899,891 of record CM024690.1, on the reverse strand, counting down.
TGAAGTGCAAGAGCTCAAGATCGTCATGGGAGAGCTCCGAGGCGAGTTGCTGGGGACCCTGAGACAGGAACTGGAACAACGGAGTGAAGCCCTAGAAGCCCTGAAGGTGGCCATGTGCGCGGAGATAGAAGAACTCAAAGGGAAGCTAGCCGAATCAGAAGCGGCACGCGTGAACGGGTTGGTCACGGTGCATACTAGTCCATGAACGGATGCACCCAAGCCGGACAAGTTCAAAGGCTCGCGGGTGGCCAAAGACGTGGACAACTTCCTGTGGTATATGGAACGGTATTTCCAAGCCATGGGAATCAACGACGACCTCACACGGGTAAACACTGCATCCATGTATTTAGTAGATAATGCATTGTTGTGGTGGCGTCGTCGGTCAGATGATAGAAGTGGCGATCCTATCACGACATGGGATGGATTTGTCGAGGAATTTCGATAAATGTACTACCCTTTGTATGTGGAGGAGGATGCTCGGAACGAGCTAAAGCGGCTCGAGCAAAGAGGTGTGGTGTGCGACTATATCAAGCGGTTTTTGGAGTTACTACTCCACATACCCTCGATGAGTGATAATGAGGCATACCACCAGTTCATGAGTGGTCTCAAGCCATGGACCAAACAGGAACTCAAACGGTGCAACGTGGGAGATCTCACGATGGCAATAACTGTAGCCGAATCGCTGGTGGAATACAAGGCACCTTCTGCATCCGGACTCTCGTCCAAGGGATAAGACCAATGGTGGGGGAGATTGAGGGAGATTCAATCGCCCGAATGGAGGCAAACCACTAGTGGGTCCTTCTAGAGCTCATGCGGAGTCGAGCAGCAGAGGACAAAGGAAGATACGCATATATAAATGCTTTTTCTGTGACGGTCCACACATGGCACGGGATTGCCCGAACAAGGCAAAGCTGGTGGCCCTTTGTAAGGAAGATGAGCCTATGGAGGAATCGTCGACTGGGCTTGTTACGAATCCTCAGTTCCCTCAAGACGAAGAAAGCTAAGGAGTCTAAGGGAATGATGTTCGTGGATGTGAAGATCGGCGACACCACGATGAGTGCACTCGTGGATACGGGGGCATCTGACATCTTCATATCCCAAGAGGCCACAAAGAAACTCAATCTTCGGGTCGGAAAAGAAGCTGGTTGGCTCAAGACGATGAACTCCAAGGAGGTCCCAACTAGCGGCGTGGCTAGGGACGTGGAGCTTCACCTTGGCCCATGGTCGAGTAAAGAAACCATTGAGGTAATTCCCCTAGACGATTATGACTTCGTGCTAGGTCTAGGATTCTTCGATAGAATCAATGCTGGTTTGCTACCGTTTGCGGATTGCATTTGTATTCTGGATAAACGATGCCAATGCATGATTCCGATCCATCGTGTATCGGGTCACGATCGGAAGATGTTATCGGCCATGCAACTATCGAGAGGAGTTCAGAAGGGTGAGGTGACCTTCCTTGCCACTTTGAAAGTTGAGGAAGATGTGGGCAAGGTGGAGGAGGTTCCCACCGAGGTGACCCAAGTCCTCAACACATTCGAAGATGTGATGCCATCCGAGCTTCCTAAGAAGCTCCCACCTCGAAGGGAAGTGCATCATCGGATCGAGTTAGTGCCTGATGCTCGACCACCTGCCATGGCACCCTACCGCATGGCACCCCTCGAATTAGAACAACTGAGGAGACAACTCAAGGAACTGCTCGATATGGGGTACATTCGACCGTCCAAGTCTCCGTTCGATGCGCCGGTTCTGTTCCAAAAGAAGCACGATGGATTACTCCAAATGTGCATCGACTACCGGGCTTTAAACAAACTCATCGTGAAGAACAAGTAATCGATCCCTCTCATCGCGAATTTATTCGATCAACTTGGAGGAGCGCGATGGTTCACCAAGCTGGATCTCTGATCAGGCTACTATCAAGTTCGGATCGTTGAAGGGGACAAGCCAAAAACCGCATGCGTGACGTGATACAGATCGTACGAATTTCTCGTCATGCCGTTCGGTCTCACTATCGCTCCAGCTACTTTCTGCATCATGATGAATAAGGTACTCCATCCGTTCCTTGATCGGTTCGTAGTGGTTTACTTAGATGATATTGTGATCTATAGTCGGATACTGGAGGAGCACCTCGAGCACTTGAGGCAAGTCTTTCAAGTCTTGCACAAGAACGAGTTGTACGTGAAGCGCGAGAAGTGTGCTTTTGCCCAAAGGGAAGTTCCCTTCTTGGGGCATATAATCAAGGGCAGTCAAGTTCGAATGGACGGGGCTAAGATCCGAGCAATGGTTGAATGGGAGCCGCCGACCAAGGTGACGGAGTTGAGGTCATTCCTTGGCCTTACCAATTACTATCGGCGCTTCATTCGGAGCTACTCGAGCATCACGGTACCACTCACGGATATGCTGAAGAAGGAAAAGCCGTGGGAGTGGACCAACCGATGCCAAGAGGTGTTCGATCAATTGAAGCAAGCTATGACCGAGGAGCCGGTGTTGGCATTGCCCAATCACACAAAACCCTATGAGGTAGAGACTGATGCTTCCGATTATGCTATTGGTGGTGTTCTCATGCAAGATGGCCATCCAGTCGCGTTCGAGTCTCAGAAGTTGAACGATATTGAGTGTCGGTATACCGTTCAGGAGAAGGAGATGACCGCGATGGTCAATTGCCTTCGGATGTGGAGGCACTATCTCCTAGGAGCAAAGTTCGTTGTAAGGACGGACAATGTGGCCACGAGCTACTTTCAGACGCAAAAGAAGCTAAGTCCAAAGCAAGCTCAATGGCAAGATTTCTTGGAGGAGTTCGACTACATGCTGGAGTACAAGCCGGGGAAGGCTAACTCCGTGGTGGATGCACTAAGTCGGAAGGTAGAGTTGGCAAACATCGTGAGTTGGCTGAATTGCCCATGGATCGACCGTATCAAGGAGGGACTCAAGTACGATCAAAGGGCTCAAGGACTCCTACGATATACGCGAGAGGGCAAGACCCGTCAATTCTGGTGTGAAGACAAGCTTCTTTACACCAAGGGATGGCGATTGTATGTGCCGCTCCATGGGAAGCTGAGGAAGGAAGTGCTTCGAGAGTGTCACGACTCGAAATGGGCGGGTCATCCAGGGATCCACCGAACATTGGCGCTCGTCGAGGAATGGTACTATTGGCCTCAAATGCGGGACGACATCGAAGCGTACATGAAAACTTGTCTTGTATGCCAACAAGACAAGCTCGAGCAACGATCGTCGCCGGGGCTTCTAGAGCCGCTTCCCATTCCCACTCGGCCATGGGAAAGCATTTCCATGGACTTCATTGTCAACCTACCAAAGTCCGAAGGGTGTCGGACGCTTATGGTGGTAGTTGACCGGTTCTCCAAGTATGCAACTTTCGTGCCTGCAACGAAGGATTGTCCGGCCGAGGAGGCAGCCAAGCTTTTCTTAAAGCATGTGGTCAAGTACTGGGGAGTACCACAAACGATCGTGAGCAATCGTGACCCCCAATTCATGGGGTGGTTCTGGACGGAGCTCTTCAAGCTGCTAGGATCGGAGCTGAACTTCTCCACGAGTTTGCATCCCCAAACCGACGGTCAGACGGAGCGGATCAATGCACTCTTGGAAATTTATCTTCGGCACTATGTGAGCACGACACAAGTGAATTGGGCAAAGTTGATCGATGTGGCCCAATTATCGTACAACTTGCAACGGAGCGAGTCGACCGGCCAGAGTCCGTTCGAGATCATGACGGGACAACAACCGCAAACCCCAAGTGCGGTTGCATCGGGTTACAAGGGGAGTAGCCATCTTGCCTTCAAGTTTGCGAAACACTAGCAAGAGCAAGCGGACTTGGCAAGGGCATGCCTACACAAGACACCGAAGCGCATGAAGAAGTAGGCGGACCATAAGCGTCGGCACGTAGAGTTCCAAGTTAGAGACCAAGTGTTAGTCAAGCTACACGCGGTTCTTCGTTACAAGGATGTACACAAGGGGTTGATCTAACGCTACGAGGGGCCCTTCCGTGTGCTTCAACAGGTCGGGAAGGTCGCATATAAGCTGGAATTACCACCCAAACTAAAGGTACATTCGGTTTTCCATGTGAGTATGCTCAAACCTTTCCATGTAGATGAGGAAGATTCGGACCGGGGAGAGTCGCAACAGGCACCATTGGGAGTGAAGACTTCGTATAATCGAGAAGTGGATTACATCATGGTGAGTCGAGTCATACGAAAGCGGTATTGTACGCCGAAGCGGGAATATATGGTTCGATGGAAGGGTCTTCTAGAGAGTGAAGCAAGTTGGGAACCCAAGAACGCTCTTTGGCAATTCAAGAAGCAAATTGAAGCATTCCATGCTGAAGACGCGACGAGGACGTCACCCGATTAGGTGGGGGAGAATGTCACGGCTTGGAAACATGAACAGTCCGAGAGGGTTTTGATCGATGCCGTGACTGATCCTTGTTACGAGAAATCCTCAATCGTTGACCCCAAGTTCTAAGGCTTTCTTGAGTCTTTTAGAACATTCCAGAATATTCCTAAAATATTCCTAGGAATGGAAGATACGGTAATTAAGGTAGTTGGGGAGATACTATCTCCATCGTTAGATCGAGTAGAGATCTACGGATACAATTTTGCCTGTATTTGTATAAACAGGGGTCCCCTCCCCTCATTGTAATCATCCCATTGTACACAAGTAATAGAATACATAGCTTCTCTCTTTAGAGTTCTCTCTCTAAATATCTTGTGAGTTTGAGTGAAAAGGCTGCTTGGGAGAAATCCTAAGGCCGCACGGGTTCGAAGGGAACGCTAGATCAATCGGCCTGTGACACAAGGCCCTCTTTGGGTTGTGCCTCATTTCGCCCCTCTTGGTTATACTAAATTGGCTCGAGGGGGTATCGTCATCTTTGTCACCATGTTACCTTAGTTGATGAATAGGGTTTTGTGAGGGGAAAAATGTGAGTATAGGCTTGGTCTATTGGGCAGGCCTAAGCCCAACATGAACTGACATATGATATGATATTTTTATCAGTCGAGTTATCGAATGGGCTTGATCAAGTTTGTCGGGACTAACTAATGATTTGTATAGCGAACGGTTTTGACTTAGCATTCTTGTAAAAGATTGTGCGTGAAAGTGAAAAATTAGCATAAAACCTTGGGTGCTGCCTAAGGTGAATGATTTTGTATATCATGCATGATTATACTCATCGATCAATCAATTGATTGGAATGTAAGAGGCTAGGAGAAAAAATACCAAAAATTTGATAAGTTCGATTAAGTTAATTTCACATATGGAGTTATGTGGAAATCCATATAATCAATGATTGCGATGGATTCCTAGGACTAAGCAAAATTTTTCCTAGCCAAGACTGATCTTTTCACAAAAAGATAAATAAGAAAAATGAAAATGCTCGAATCAAGCATGCAAAAGGCCTACATGGCCGGAAAGAAAAAAGAAGACGGAAGGTCATATCACGTGATGGTGCAATAAGGCAGCTGTTGGGCCTTCCAAATTCAGGGTCTTGAAGAAGGCTTATTGATGGAATCCAGCACCATCTGTTCGCGTGCGAATCCACCTCGAATAAATTGTTGCACCAATTCTTATATTCCATGTCGAGTCCGATAACAAATTAAGTCTCATCTCCCTGTCAGTTCGAGGATCATCTCTTGCAACAAGTTTTATAAAACACTTAATTGGATTATTGGACTTGTACAATAGATCTAAAAAGACAAGCACTGTAATGAATTTCAAATGTTAAAGCATGTAAATTCTGAAAATGAAAATAAAGTATTGCATGATAACTAAAAATTGATAGCTAGATATTATCGATTTCTTAATTAGGTATAAAAATGATTATTATTAGAAAGGATGGCATTGGCAATTAGAGTGAGATCGACACAAAGTGGCTTATTTCAAGAAGGGACAACAATGACCATGACAGTGCATAGAACCCGAGAGAGTGACTTAGGGCCTGTTTAGTAACAATTCTACTCTTGAGAATAAATTCTCTTTAGAAATAACCTTTTTTTTATTCTGCTCCAAAGAATAGTTTCTGAGTATTGGAGATGTTTAATAAACTGTTTAAATTTTTTATTCTGGGAATAAAAATACATTTAGTAAGAGTTTTTGATATTTTGATTATTTTAATTTTTAATACTTTTTGTTATAATTTTGTTTTTGTTTTTCTCTTTTCTCTCCTTCTTCCTCATGGGTGCTGCCATTGGTGGTGGCTGACAAGCGGCCAGGCGAGGTTTGACGAGCTCGCTAGGCCAAGGTGAGGTTTGACAAGCTCGCCGAAGGTTCGCCTGGCCACTGATGAGGCTTGGCCTCACAGATTTGGGCTAGGTCAAGCCTTGCTAGTGGCCGAGCGAGGCTCGCCTCCCCATATCTAGGTGAGGTGAGGCTCACCCAACCACCGACGAGATTTGGCCTCACCAGTTGACGCGAGGCTGGGCGGCCTAGCGTCACCTGGGCGAGCCTCCAGCAAGCTTGTCGGACTTCGCCTTGATAGGGCTCCGGCGAGCTTGCTGGACCTTGCTCGACTGCTCGCCGACGGCAACCCAGGGGTGGCGATGGCGTGGCAATGGGTTTGGAGGAGGAAGAGGAAGAAGAAGAAGAAAGGGAAAGAAAAAAGAAAAGAGAGAAAATAGAGAAGAAAAAATTGATTCTCAAAATTGTTCCTCGAAGCGGGAAGCAACTTTTTTTTTCTCAATTCTACTCCAAAAATATTCTTAGGAACAAATTTGTTTCCGGAAACAAAAAATTTACCAAACAAATTTCTGTTCCAAATCTATTCCCAATAACAAAATAACAAAATCAGTTATTCCTAAAAGTATTACTAAATAGGCCCTTAATGGCCATGGGCACGAGCATGTTACTCCATAATAAGGGAAGTGGCTAATATTGTGGCCTAATTTCCTTTGGTTTGGTATCTTCTATCCTATTTTAACACTCAATTCATTCTCAAACTTTTGCCATGCCCTTTTACAGAGTATGGTAGTCAAAACCCACCCTTGAAACTAAACGTTCACATTCCCAATCTCTTTCCTCTCCTCTCATTTTTCATGTAAGAAGGATGACCACTAGGCAATCCCGGTGGTTACCTTGAGTGGGCCAACTTGGGTTGTGCTTCATTTGAGATTTTGGATTCCTCTCTCTATCTCTTTCGATGCTTGGCCCTTGCCTTGGAGTGAAAAATTGTCGTACTTGCTTGATAGGTAGGGTTTATTTATACACAAAAAATTAAGTACTCAATGATAAAGAAATACTTTGCTATTCTTAGATCCACTCTATCAATCCTGTAAGAACCGCTTATCAAGTTAAGCTCTCACATTAGGCCCACGTAGAATACTTATAATCAACCATTTTGACAGATCTGGCCCTAATAGCACCTCAAGTCTTGCGAACTTAGGGGGCTTGCCAGCTAGTAGCGCCTTGATGCTTAGGATATTCCCTAATCTTATGTTGAGGTAGGGAGAAGTACACTATCGGTGCTTTAATTTGTGTGCAGCGTTCACTTTAGTACCATAATTTTTCAATGGCTCACTTAAGTGTCAATTTTTTTAAAAAATAACTTTTTCAATGCCATCGCCTATCTACTCGCCGGAAATCCTACGTGGAGATTTTTTTATTAATATTTTTAGCTTATGTGGCTTATCAAAACACGTGGATGCTAAACGACATTGTTTAACCAACATTTTGTGGATCACTTAAGCATTAAATTTTTTGAAAAATGATTATTTCAATGCCAAGTTTTTTCAAAAATAACTTTTTTAGTGCCTAATTTTTTGAAAAATGATTTTATCAGTGCAAACTTTTTGAAAAATAATTTTTTTTTCAATGTATCCGAAAATTTGGCATTAAAAAATTATTTTTTTAAAAAATTAGCATTGAAAAACTCTTTTTTAAAAAATTTGCACTTAAGTGATCCATGAAAAGTTGGTAAAATGACGTTAAAAGCCACGTCAACCAAAAAATTCAATTAAAAAAGCAATATGTTAATTTTGATCAAAATATCTCATCGAGAGCACTTAAGTGATCATTTTTCTCTGATTCTGGCACTTAAGTGAGATAGCGAAAAATTGTGGCACTAATGTGAGCGCCGTACATAAGTTAAGTTGCTGATAGTATACTTCTCTCTTGTCGAGGTAATATTTAGGATCAAGATATGATCATGAACTTAAACGCCAAACTACAATGACCGCCAATCAATTAGGTAAGTCTATGTTGATTGGATGGTCAAAGAGCCTAGATAGTGATAAGAAAGTCAATTACATAGGTTCATCGGTAAAAAAAAAAAAGAGAAATGATTGTGTGGCGGTCTTTAATGTACTATGAGAATAACGGTTTATTCTATACTATTAAAAATTCAATGACAAATAATTATAAATTGTTATGGGGCCACTTGTTCAAGAATTTATGACTTATAACAAATTGTTATTCTCACAGTAACATAAAGATTATTATATTAGGAAACATCACAAAAAACCTAGTTAAATGAAAATGAGAGATTTTAGGTCCTTGTTACTTGTGGACAGATTAGCATTGCATCCCTATTTTTGGTTTAGTCTTAGATCACCCACCGATTGATTTCCCAAGCATACATGATATTCAATTCTTGAAATGTGGCCAACACACTCATGTGACATCGATATTGATTAACAAGGCCGTTTTTATGCACACAGTGTTGTAGCTCCTTTTGTGTGTGAAAATGTGTACATAATATAAATCGAAATACAAAATTTAATCATGATATTGCGAGAATGGCGTGACACAAACAACTACCAAAAAGTAGTCGTTCAATTTACAATTGTTGAAGCAACACATATACACAAACAAAGAGGCCGTTAAGAATATCACTTCGACGGATCCACTTCGTCTGCGGCAAATGCTATAAACAACTTATTTAATGTTCCACCTCGACGATTAGCTACAAACACGACAAAGGTTTCCATTAGCACACTAATTTTCAGGTTCAATCCATAGTTTTTCTTTCAAGGGAGAATGGGTTTTCTTAGAAAGATTAGTAGAATCATAAATAAAGAACGTGAAAGGTTTGTCTTTTGTGGGCAACGGAGAGCATCAAGATGAAGCTTTCGTCTAGAAAGGAAATGAATGAAGGTTCAGAGGTAATGCCTAGAAGCGGGCCATTGACTCTCGATTAGACGCGGGCTCTCTCTAGTCCTTACTTCACGTGATGTTGAATTTCATTTTAAATTTGAGATTAATTCTAAAGACCTACATGAGATGGAAGTTGCCACTAGTTTTTTCATGGTCGACTAGAAATTAAGCGAGACATGAGAGGTTGTCTCACTTTCTATGCAATTAGAATTCCTTAAGTTCAAAGACTTAGTTATGCTAATAGTCTAATTAATTCCCTTTCATTATTTCCAACTTGGTTTGATTATTCAATTAAGTAATTAAACTGTCTTTTTCCAATAATGAGTCCTAAATGTCATTCGAGGTCACTAAGTGTTCATAAAATGGCTGTTTATTATAATTCTAAGTCTTATCCTAACCATACTAGAAAGGAAAAGAATAACCAATGTATTGAAAATGTGAGAATTTAACACCCATGTGTTTAAAAGCTCAAAGTAAAAGTGGGAAAAAGAAAATCTGATGCTTGTTAGACAAAGGATATATATGGCCATGTTATGAATCTTAGAACATGATCTCCTATGAGCTTGGCCCGATACCAAGTCAGGTAAAGCATATATGAGACTTCATTATTAACCTTAGGATAGTAACCCCCATGAACCAAATTCCTAAAATCAGATCTGAATCTAACTCTAAACTTGAATGACGTACTCGCCAAGAGTTAACCACCAATTGACATGTAAAGATAAAGCATGCAAATGTGAAATGATTTTTTTTTTTTTGGTAAGGTAAATATTATAGACTTTCAACTAGAGAGATTATACAGGAAGTGAATCACGGCACCAGCAAGCACTCAACTGGACATCTTGTCACTGGAGTGGAAGGGTACCACATTCACCAAAAACAGCAAAGACAAACTATGATATGCATCAACAAAAGGGACCCTAACAATCCTAGACTAGGCCAAGTGCAGCTCCACAGCAAAAATACATGGATCAATCCCCCAACTACACTGCAACCTCCTATTCTTGGAGTTATCTTTGACCCATTTGAAAGCAACAGCTTTGTTCTTCACCACCTTGGATAGGTGCTACTTCATAGATGGGATACAAAGGTTATGACCTCGGAAGAGGATGTCATTCTTAGTCTTCCAAATGACATAGCAAAGAGTACCAAAGGAGAACTAAGCTATCTCCTAGTAAAAACCTCTCCCAGACAAGTGGGTAATAGCCCAAAGCAGGTTGTCAACGCAAGAGGAATTGTACCATGGAAGGTTACATTTGGCAGCCCAAAAGGTAGCCAACGTATTAGAGACACAACAATCAAAAAATAAGTGGTTAGCCGAGTCAAGCCTAGAATTGCATAGTTTACAAACCAAGCTAGGAATTCTTCCATAGGCCATAAGGAAAGCCTGAGTTGAGAGACGGTTCTTGGCAATAAGCCAAAGTAAAAATTGATGTCTAGGGGCAATGGCCTTACTCTGCACAAAAGAAGACCAAGGTACCAAATTAGCTTTACGCCTAATTGCAACCCAGGCCGAAGTCACCAAGAATTTCTCCAAGGGATCCTCCACCTATATAAATCTGTCCTAGCCTTAAGAGAGGGGGGGGGGGGACTGTGACTCCCCATGCTAGCAGCTCTTGAAGAATCAGTAGTCCATCCGAGGAATATAAGTCTTTCACCTTTGCTTGTCTTGGCAAATCTAATTGATAAATTAAGTTATCCGAGAAAACCGAATTAAGAAGCCCGATGTCAAGCCATGGATCAAACTAGAGTGACACAGTTTCTCCATCTCTTATCTTCCATCTGAAGAGGGGTTGAAATTCACCCCGTAGTGCAAGAATTTTACACCATGCCCAAGAGCAACATGTAGGAACATATGTGATCCAAAAGTTCTTCCTTTTGAGGTGTGTGGTATGAATCTATTTACACCATAACAACTCTTTATCAGTAAAAAGAAGTCAAATATGATTTACCATGGCTACTTTGTTACTGTCCCGGATCCTTCTCAACCCAAGACCTCCCTCTTGGAAGGGGAGGCAAACATCATCCCAAGAGACTTTCGCACTACCTAGGCCCATGGAAGGTACCTTCCACATGAATTGTTTCCATATTTGTTCTATTTTATTCACAACTGAAGCTGGGAGCCAAAATATAGAAGCCCAATAGGCTTGAATAGCATGCAACACCAACTTAATAAGTTGAAAACGGCCTGTAAAGGAGAGAAAACGATGAGTCCAAGATTAGGCTCTAGCAGTTAAGATGCTTACCAGGGCATTACAATCCACTTTGCTCAATCGTAAAGTAATAATAGGAATGCCCAAGTGACAGATTGGTAGTGATCCCAGTGAAAACCCAAGAGCTTGTAGTATTCGATCCCTTTTTGATAAGGAGCCTTCAGATATAAAGACCTCACTCTTACTATGATTCGAGATCAAGCTGCTCCAGGAGGAGAAAAGATCAAGGCCATATTTGATGCAAGAAATAGAAGCGAGGTTTGCTTTACTAAAGATAAGGACATCATCTGTGAAAAAAAGGTGGGATAGACTAGAGGCCTTACAATGCCAGAAGTACTGAAAATCCGGATGCCGAGAATGAGAGTCAATAATCCCAGTAAATACCTCCATTGCCAAAGTAAAGAGATATGTGGACATAGGGTCTCCTTGTTTTAAGCCTTTGCCACTAGCAAAGAAATTGTGTAGTTCATCATTGATGGAAATGGAAAATCTTGGGGTGCGAATGCAAACCATGATTAGTTTTAAGATGCGGGTGGGGAACCTAAACGCAAGGAGAGTTGTTTCTAGGAAGTCCCAATCAAGAGTGTTGTAGGCTTTCCTAAAGTCTACCTTGATTGCACATTTAGGAATGTTGAGCTTGGAATGAAACCCACTAAATAATTCTTGAGCAAAGAGAATATTATTTGAGATTCTCCTACCTTTCACAAAAGCAGTCTGAGCCGGACTAATGAACTCAGGAAGAACCGCTGCAATCCTAGATGAAAGGATTTTTGTGATGCACTTGTAGATTGTATTGTAACACACAATAGGTCGAAAGTTAGAAATTGACATAGCATTGGAGACTTTGGACACTAGGGAAATGATAATGTTATTGATTTCCTTGAGCATATACACCCAAAATCAAGAAAGTCCATCACCGCTTCAATGACAGATGGACCCACCTTGTCCCAATTCTTTTTTAAAAAATCTGAGTTATAGCTATCAGGCCCTGGAGCTTTGTTCCTAGCAAGTGAAAACATAGCATCTCGGATTTCAGAAGGAAGAAAACGAAGAGATAGAAGGTGAACATGGTCTGCACTAAGCAGAGAACCGATGACCTTTGAAAGCTCCTGAGTAGACGGCCTCAAGGGAACACCATTCAGAGCTAGGAGCCCCTGAAAGAAGGAGACAAACACCCGCGGGACCTCCACCGGATCTGTAACCATTTGGCCGGCACTATCCATGACAAAGATAATCCAATTGCAAAGATGACGATGGTTAACAGAATGATGAAAGAATTTAGTGTTTTGGTCCCCTTCCTTGAGTCAACGAATTCTAGACTTTTGTCTAAAAAAAGACTCCTCCAGATATCATAACTCATAATAATACTTGATTTGAGAGTGTTCCTCGTCTGCCAGTTGGCTACTCCAAGGGTCTTGGTGAAGAGCTTCTTGTATAGTTTGGAGGGCACCCTTCGCTGCAGCCACCCGTATAGAAATGTCAAAATAAGCCTCTCTATTTAAACCCTTAAGCGGACCTTTCAGTAGCTTAAGTCTGGCATATAGTTTGAACATAGGTGATCTTGACATTTGAGCCTCCCAAGCCTATGCTACCAGTCTAGAAAAGTCCAGGTGGTTCATCCACAAGTTGAAAAATTTAAAAAGAACCCGGCAAGAGACAAGTGCAAGAATTCTCACAACCATTGGTGTGTGGTCTGATATGCCCGGGGCTAAAAAGGATGCTTCCGAAAAGGAGTAAGCCAAGCACCAGTAATTGTTGACCAAGACCCGGTCAATTTTCCATTGATAACATAAAAGAACCAATCCGGGTCATTGCCACCTATTAAGACTATCCTGGGGACGCGTTATTTGACTGGAAAGAAGACTAATGCTCGCCCCCGCTCACCGACTCCCCAGCCAACAACTCCCTCTCCCCGGTCATGATCCTGCCACTCCGACACTTCTCCGACAACCTCTCCGCCTTCTGCACGCTGGCCGTGCCCGTGCGAGGTGACGTGCTGGCACGTGGACCACTCACCGGTCATCAGGAGCTACGACCCAGCAGAGTCCCTCCTCAGACCTCGTCACTGGCCCCGTCGCCGCCATCGAGCGACAGGCTGATCGGGGACGGGGAGTTCTCAGATGAGTCGTGGCTGCAGCAGAGCAATTCGGCGAAGTTCGCCTCAAGCTTTCCGGGTGGGGGTTTCGATTTGCAGCGGTCTCCGCGGCTGATCTCGCATCCAATGTGAATGCCAAGAACATGACCGGTGAGTCTTGATTCCCGTCTTTCAGTTAGGGCGTTATTTCTATTTAAATTTGTGTCCTATAATCAGTAGTTTCTTAGGGATGGTTCTGTACTAGAAGATTTGCTTTTTGCTGACAACAGTTGCAATTCGTGCATGTCAGCGTTTGAATTGAGCATTATTTGTAGTATGGACAAGTCCAGTTTGTCTGTCACGTGCTTCTGTCTTGGGCTCGTTTGCTAATTCTTTGGTCCCTGATGGCTCGTCGGTGGGGTGGCAGCATGATGCCATAGGGCATGCTAGTTTCTGCAGATTCCGATTTCATTTGATCTATTGGTGCTGAATTTGTATGGTGTCATGGGAAGTGATGTGGGAAGCAGGTGGGTCCGGAGATTATGTTTAAGAACTATGCAGCTTACTAGGGTCATTGGGAGAAGAATTATATATTATGATATCAACTTCTCGTGATGTAAAGAGACCTTCCTAGGTGTCTCATCCCATTTATACATCGTGGATCTTCACCTCTAATGCACCTCCGTTTATTCATGACTTTTTGCAGAGAAGTGGGAGGGGACTGCTCTGGAAGTGAAAAATGAAGCAATCCCTAGTTCAAAGCCGCCGAAGGTGAAAACTACAAAATCAGAAACGCGGGCCTTGCAGGAGTCTCAGCGAGCTGCAAAAGCTGCTGCAAGAGGTTTTTTATTTTCTTTCTTTTTCTCTTTTTGTTCTTTTTCTTCCTCAACTAGTCACTAACCATGATGGCGGTCGGTGATTAGCCACAGGTGAGCCCAAGCCTTTCTACATGCCGGTGAGGCTCTGCCTTGCCTTATCTGACAAAGCCGAGCTCGCCTATAGCCGGTCATCGGTCGCTACCATAGTCGGCGATTGACTGAGGAAGAAGAACGAGAAAAAGAAAGAAAAGGAAAAATAAATAAAAATAAATAAAAACTTGATTTCAAAAAATATATAAAAAGAAAAAATAAAAGAAAAATAAAAAATAAAAGTAAGGTGTTTTGTTAGAAAAAGTGATGAGCAAGAAGATATGAAAAATGTTTTCCCTTACTTGAAAAATGAAAAACATTTTCTCCTATTTTAGAAAGTTTTTTTTTTACTAATGGAAAATGTTTTTCCCAATCAGATCATTTTCAGTGAACCGAATGCCAGAAAATCTTTAAAAAGTTTTCGATTCTACTGTGCATTCTCAATCGAGAGTAGCTTATGTTACATCTAATTCACGCTGGTTTTGGCCTCCAGCTAGATCAGAGGCTTTAGTGCAGTGCAGATTCCACTCGGTACTTGTCACACGGCCAAACTCTTCTGCTGCTAATAGGGTCATTTGCAAGTCAACTCCTTCTGGAATGCTTTAAGAGTTCAGGATTGAGAGTGCCTAGGTGCTAACTTGTTGAGTTCAACCCATGTATACCAAGGCGATGGTTTATTACATGGTTCAATGCACATTAGCTTGGCGACTAAAGATAGTTTGATTAAGTGGAACTTTGCTGTTTCTCCTATTTGTTGTACGTGGTACGAGTGAGCATCCCTGGACCGATGTTAGACCGGCTCAACCCTGTTGATCCTAGTCTGGTTCTCAAGGATCCTAGGATCCTTAGACTAGCACTGTGTAGATTGATCCTTGATTTTGAGAGTTTTGGGTTAGTCCAATCCGGACCAACCTTGACTATATATATCATATATATATATTATATATCTAATATATTATTTATAATATTTTCTTATATACTCTAAGGAGCAAACCTTTAGTCAAATGGCGTCATTCTCCTCCAATACTCTTGTTGTTTTCTTTCTTCTTTATCTCTTAGTCTTCAATTTGTCAAGTAAATAGAAAGAAACAACTTCGCTCTTAAGTAACTTCGCTCTTAAGTAACCTCGCTCCTCTTTCCACTCAATACTTGCCCCACTCATCTCTAGCCGCTTGCACCGCTCGCCACTCAATGCTCACCTCACTCGTTGTGCTCGTCTTGCTCGCTACTTAACGCTCACTCCACTCACCTCTCTTTGTTGACCTCACTTGTTGCATAGTATATCAAAAAGAAACAAAGCCCTAACTAGAAACCCTCTTCGCTCATGAGCAATGCTCGCCTTACGACTCTATGAGCAATCTTAATCATTTTGACAGTTTCTTTTTTTTAGCAAATGTGAAATTTCTATTAGTGCATTATCTTAAATTTATTAAATTTATACAAGCATTTATAGTTTGATAGCTCAACACCGCATTATCGATGGATATGTAATTTAAAATAGTAAGTTTGTTTTTTTAGTAATTACAAGAAATGAAACAAAAGAAATATTGATTGGTCATGAGTTGATCTTGGAATCAAACTGAACCCATTGAGTTGGTCCAATCCTCAATACCAAAAATTGGGGACCAACATTGTGTTGGTCACGAGATTAGGGGTTGGATCGGCCCAACCTGAACCCCACTTACGACTAGACTGTGGAACTGAACTTTGGAGGATAGAAATCACTTGTTTCTATTATGTCCTGTCCCGCTCCAGTCTGGGCTATGTTTTGCAGCTTCAACGGGCATCAAGAGGGATTGGTGGCTTAATGTTGGGTTGTGGCAAACTTCAAAAGTAAAGATCCGCCAGAGTCTATTGTTCCAACGCTGTTGAAATGCTTTCGTTTATTTTATCGGGCATGCTAGGAATGGTGATTTGCATTCTCCAACCACTACTTCTATTAGCGTTGCTTTCATCAATTAAATGTTTGTTTATCGATCGCACTATATATTCAGATAAACTCAAAGTACAACTCGTTTTAACCACCAGGACTATTTTCAATGCCTTTATACAATCACTTTTCGTAGTTTCCATGGGACCACCTTAACTGACTACTAGAACCACAGCACTGGCATGTAACCCCCTCATGGACAAGCTGATCTTATTCGTGGAATCCTCACAAGTAGAAAGCTGATCTTGCTCAAGATTCAATCATTATTATAAACGCGAGAATGAACATCGACATACTGACAGATGGTCGTTTCAGGTTTTAGAATTCAAAGACTTGAAAGAAAGCCATGAGGTTAGGAAATTTCGAAATCTTTAGCTTCAGAAGATGCCTAGTCTACCATTGATCCATATGCATTCTTAAATAGTTACACATGTATACTAAAGATGAGGAAAGGCTAAAAAAAGAGCACACTTGTTTGGAAATTTCTTTTCGCCGATCAAATTTCTATGGTTGGCATAATACATAAATGAAATAATTATTTGAAATTTGTCCAGGACGCCAACCTTCCTTCTGGCCCATATCAGGGGAAGCAGCCACTAGGATAGCATTATGCTGCTATTGGCAAAAGGCCATTATGCCTGAGTAATGCATCGGGTGAAGGCTCACGTCCTCGAAATTCAATAAAAACCTGGGTAAAGCAAATTGGCACAGTGAGGACATCAAGTAAAACTAACTTGATTGTGAGAATAATGAGGGTAGATGATGCATAAATACAATTTCCAAACCTGTAGTGGAGCTTTTCCACCTCCAAGAGCAAGAATCGTCTCTCGGAACCTTTGCCCTGTTTCTTGGACAGCCTGTTGACCACGCACAATACATCATGATAAAAACCAACAATTAATTCCGAAAATAAATGCAATATTGAACAAGGGGCTTCATAACCAAATAATAATAGACAAGACAAGAAGGACACCCACATGCAATTCTTTTAGAAAACTTATTGATGAAATGGCATGACGTTGGAGGTAAGGTTGCCTAAGAAAAGTAAATGATGCAGAAAAGATGATCATAACACCAGCCTAGAAGATTTTTCTTTATGTTCTGCCATGGCCTCACTATGTGCTATCAATGGTCTAATGGACCTTCATACAAGAGTTGGGTTTCCCAATAGGAAATAAAACCTGCCTGAATATTCGGGTTAGTAATTTTCTACCCATGAACTGGAAAAAGAATCTAACATGAAGAAAACCTAATGAACCGTTTTTTTCCTTGGCGCTCTGCATCTCACACTAGAAAAAGAAATGAATCGAGCAGGAACTACAAATATGAAAACGCACCTATCTCCCCTGGGGAACTTTCAAATAACATGAGCAAAAATCACACTCAATAACAGAGAAACTATATTTGAGATAATGCTGATGCAACAGGGACCTCAAACTCAAGACACATACAAATAAAGCATCGAATGAGCTTCTAAGCCAATTCCTCACTTCCTCCTTGTTTAATTTCTTGGAAAACAATCAATTTTGCTAATCCTCAAGAGTGACAAGCCCACGCTAATGCATAAAAAAGAGATCACATTGGCTGGCCATTAGAGCTGAAGTATTAATAAGCCATGCATTGAGGCCGAAAGGGAATGGAAACAGGATTTGGGGCCTATCCATTCATGGAAAGAATTGTAAGGCATTATCGTGCTGCAGTAGTCCAAGGAGTTCAAGTACGCAATCTAACAGGTCTGGGGTCTGCCTGACGTGTACAGTCATTAGAGTGATGGACATATGTAGTAAAGCATTTCGGCCAGGTTTCCATCCTTTGCTCAAACACTCTGGGACTAATCACCACTAATCAATACAGGGAAGAAACAGCAATGTCGCATGTTTATTTACTATCTCTGCTTCCATGTATAAACCCAACATAAATGGCAAACACAAGTCAAGGTACTTATTAACAGCATCGTTTTATTCCAATACGTCCACAACTTCTCGGACATACCTTGCTGTCATCTAAACCTGCATCCTCAAATGCCGAGAAAGCATCTGCAGATAGCACCTCTGCCCACTGAAACAAACACATTCATGATTAGAAGCAATACACATCATGAAATAAATCAATCTCAAGTACAAATATGGACTCAGAACTGAACAAGGCAAACGGGTGTATTATATTCAGACAAAGTGTTTTATCATCCATTAGAAACTAACTATAAAGACCTGAAAAAAATCTGGCATAACAAAAAAGAATTTCCTATACCTTGTAACTGTAATAACCAGCTGCATATCCACCTGAATATGAAAAGCAATGAATTCATAGCTGTGTAAGATAAAGATCTATCCCATAAGGTGCATATAGTTTCAAAGAATAATTTTGACAGGTAAGAAGACAAACCTGCAAATATATGGCTGAAACTACAAAGGAATCGATCCTCAGGAAGTGGAGGGATCACCTGGGTTCTTTCAGAAACCCTTCGATCCACATCATATACAGATTCTGGCCCACCAGGTACATATTTTGTATGAAGTTGCAGATCTACACTTGCGAATCTTATCTGAGAAGTTCCCAGACAATAAAAGTAAGTAATAACCAAAGCCTACATTAGTATGATTCCTTAAGAGAGCAATTTTTTCCATATATGCAATTTCCGATTTCCCAGTTATCTGATTTCACTTTGCTAACATTCATTCTATGAACAAGAAATGATCTCCGTCGAAATAATGTGATCCGCATCATTTCAAAGTATGTACAGAAAAACAGCAAGCTTGAAACCATGGTTGCACTACAGTCAAATGAACTAATAAACTTTTTGCTTCATAATTGTCTTTCAGACACTGACCAAAAAAATGTCTTTCAGACATGAACTAATGACATATTTAGTCCTCTCCTTTTTGTCTTATCATTTCAAACTAGTGTACTTGGATGGCCATAGGATAGACAAAGGTAGAACCCCAATAAACAAGAGGTGTAGGATTCAGCTCTTAACAAATGCAGCACCACAAGGACATAGTACAGGTGAGACAGTTCCCCCACAGACACAGAAATGCCTGCTAAAATAGCTTTCCTCTTTGGAAGCTATTCGAAACAGTCCTAACTTCAAAAGGTGTCACAAAAGTACGAATCTGATGAAATGGTAAATCATCTCTAATTGCTTCTAAACCAGATAATAGGCTGAAGAACTTTGGCTTGACTTATTCTAACAGTTGCTTTGGTCGGGGGTTTGTCATGCTTATGAAACCATGGACACCAAACCAAGTGAAAGATGTAGAAAGGGAAAAGACAAAGAAAGTAAGAATGGAAAGAGAATAGTTAGATAACATGAACATTTTACAGTTGGTATTATAATAGGATGGGCAGCAGTTTGTCAATAGGCTCCCACGAGCTTATTTTATCTACTTGTCAGCCCATATATACATCCTTCAACACCACCAAGAGAAATTCACTAATTATATTTAATGAATAAAAAACAACCCAGCCAATTACCAGTCAGCTCAAGTAAACAACAGCAAAAACAAGAAAATTTTGGAAGAAATAATAATACAATTTTCTTGTAGAAAAATAATCATAGGTGAAGGAAAAGAAAATATGAACACGGTATGTTTGTCAAGTACAAAAGAGTGAAGCAAAACAAGTTCTAGTTAGTGAGAAGTAACCTGGCGAAGGCTTAGGGAACCTGCACGGAAAGTCCTAGCTGCGAGGAGCTTTTTATATACATCCTCAGGGAGATTCTCACCTGTTTCATAGTGCTTTGCAATTCCCATCAAGGTATCCCTGCAGTTCAAGGGTAATATAATGACTCTCCCAGGTTACTGACATGCATACTCTCATACACATGGAGAGAGAGAGAGAGAGAGAGAGAGAGAGAGAGAGAGAGAGAGAGAGAGCACTTTTATTGTGTCAAATACTTAAGTCTCAAATTGACCAAGAATAAGATATTGCAGTCGTTCTTCAACTAGAAATATAAATGGCGTTTCTTAGCAGAAAAGTATTTTTGATGGCAGGCTTCATTGACAATTGTTCATAGGTCATAGGTTACAAATAATCATTGAATATAACTAAGTCAAGCTTTTACAGGTGAATCTGAAAGATTTGCATGTCAATTTTAAAGACGACATGATCGGTATGACTAAACCAAAGCAGAAAAACAAAAAAAGTTGTTTGTCACATATTTTTACTAAGAATCACAAAATTTACTGTTTGATTTTAACCAAAAATCATTTGTTTGAGGAATCGAGATAGTAAGATGATTGACAAAGAAATAAAAGAGATATTGTATTGAGATGAAGTGTTCCCGTATTTCTGAGAAAGAATCGGTTATGTCATATATGCTTAAAGTTCTTTCTTTTAAACAAGAGCTTATTTAATTTTATAAAAAAACTTTTTGACAAACACGACACTCGATTGATTTTCATAAGCAAGTTTATCACAATGATGGTAAGAGATCAAGTTGAAAACGTTCATTTTTTAACTTCTTTGTGATACTTAATGTGTACGAACAGAGAAAAAAAATAAGTAAAGTTTATTTTGAAACATTATAGATTCAAATATTCCAACACTTTTGCTAGGAGGATATACAGCACTAACATTTGTTGATCTCTGTTGGGACGCATGACAGTGAGCATTGAATAACCCAACTGACACTGTTAATCTTGATTCTTTTTCTAAGTTGTTGGTAATTTTTCAAGCACAGCTAAAAAAGGCTAACATCAATGATAAGAGGAAAGAGCCTAACTAGAGGAAAAACAAAGTCAGGATATCTACTCTTTAAGAACTTTACAACATTAAATACTGAAAAAATGGATGTATTGTTCCTATGTGTTAACTATTACATTTTTTTGCTTAAAAACTACATTATATGTACTGATGGGACTTAACGATAAGTACACATTAGTCATGTGTGTTTCCTTACTACCTATTCTTATCAATTCACGATCAACTGAGCTCAAAAAAATAGGCACATAAAATGGGAAAAGTGAAAAAACCAATTGAAAATAACATTGTGGAGGTATATTGTTATCAACCTGATATATCTCCAAAGACATTATTTTTTTATATTTAAAGATTCTTAGGGTAACTATCCATGCCCAAGTTGCGAACATGAATACATAAAACTCAATTGCTTGTAGTATTTCTTTTTTGTTATTGTAATATTGATACTAATGGGCAAACAAAGTAAAGGAGAATAACAAAACTATTAGGAAAGTGCAAATTGGTTGAATAATAAAAACTCAACTGTGATTCATTGCAACATACCCTGACAGGAGCCATACAAGTCCTCTAACAACTTCTACAACAGGGGCCTATCATTTGCCATATACCAAGAAGGCATTACTCTCACTTCCTCACTTTTAGATGCAGAGACAGTATAAAAGCAATACAAAAGCAATACGACCCAAACATCACATAATGTTCCATGAAGAAATGATCTGTTGTTATCCACAGTATATGCATAACCTCCTTTATTTGTCAAGTGCAAGCACATCCAACCATGATAGCAGGTCAATTTGTTCTAAAGCTGTATAAGAAATAGTTATAGAAAAAATTACTTGTGGTAACACCAGTTCTCCATGAACTGGGAGGGCAATTCCACAGCATCCCACTCTATTCCTCTAATGCCAGCAACAAGGCCTTCATCTTGTTTGGTTAGCATGTGTTGAAGAGCATGACCAAATTCATGAAAAACAGTTTCAACCTGCCAATTTCAACATACATATTTTACCACAAATGTTTAACTAGCAGATACCACTCAAGAGGATTAAGATATTTCATGAAGGAAAAACCACTACAAAAGCACAACATCACAAGCCTCATCATTCATCTAAGGTTAGCGCTAACAAGCAAGAAAAGGCCCCCTAGATCGATAGGCAAAGGGGCCCTTAATGATATTTCCTCTAAAGCGTTGAATTCTTGTGGCACAAGAATGGCTCACTCATACCTTCATGGTCAATAGTGACGTTCTATAAGTATTAGGTGTAAAATCAGAAAATTTTAGAATGGGAGCAGGTAATACTGGAATTTGGACAGTATACCCATCTCTAGATGCAGATATTAGCAGAGAGAAGTGTGTATTTTTAGGCATTGTACATAGAAAAATATTAGCACTGGTGGGATTAATGAAATCACATCCAAAGAATAGGTTGGCATCAGAAATTCTCAAGCAAAAAATTGCATGGCATTTACTTCATAATTTTCTCCCAAAGACTAATCTTCTCATGCTAACAAGTGTTATTGGACCTCCATAACGATTCTTCCAGCAGTCCACCTCCTGGCAGTGTGGAATAAAGACAATCTACACATATATCTTCATAGAGATGTCTTCATAATAGCAGCACTTTGATCCCTATTTAAACTAAGTATTGCCTGGAAGTTACCAGAATCCAATCATTAAACTAAGAGTTTGTGGAGACCAAATTAAACAACCCTTTTCTATTGTCCTTGCTTTTGATGGCAATATTTCATTGCCACTGGCTTGCATTTTCGTGGCTATACTAGCTACCCTTCATATATTTAGTATTTAAGACTCAAATAAAAAAAAAAAGTCAACAAAATGAGGAAAGCAGTTGGAAATTGACCTCTCGGAATGTCATAAGGCTCGGCTTGGTCCCCACAGGTGGTGTTTGATTGCACACCATGTGAGCAACTGGTAATCTTGCACTTGCACCATCTCGAGATAGCACACGGCTTCGAGCAACAACCTCATCCATCCATGCACCTCCCCTTTTCTCAGATGGTCGAGAATAGGGATCAAAATAGAAGTATGCAATTGGCTTTCCCGAAGAATCTTTTACACAGTAGAATCTAACATCACTGTTCCAGACCTAGGGAATAAATAAGCATTTTATCAGAACACATGGACTAACAGCGCGAGGAAGACAGAAGCATAGCATTTGACTTTTTTACCGGTGCTAGGCCATCAGCAGCCTCAATCTCAATTCCAAAAAGTGTTCTAGCAAGGTTGAAAAGGCCCTCCATTACTTTTGGCAATGAGAAATAAGGGCGTAGTTCTTCCTGGGAATTGCAAAAAGTTATGAGGTTACATGTTCATATTCACATGCATAAATCAGAGTCAGGTAGAGAGTTTTGACCTCATTGATGTCATATTTTAATTCACGCAATCTCTCACTCCAGAAGTTAATGTCCCAGTGGCTCAAATCATCAGATTCTGCTGCCCCTTGACTCTTGGCGAAATGTTTTATGTCCTCCATGTCTGAATAATCAAGGCCATTCATATTAAGATATGGATTTTGAGTTGAAAGTAAAAGGAACATCTGTAACAGTATCCTAATACTTGCCGTTGACATCATCAAACCAAATTAAAGGTTTCACACCCCCCCTCCCCCTCCCCCCAAAAAAAGAAAAAAAGAAAACCTTCTATTTACCAAGCCCCATCCTCTCCCTCATTCCAATTCCTTTCTCAACAGCCATTAGAGAAAACACCCCTATGAAGCATGCACAATGATGACCACATGATCTAGATAACCTGCAACTCATAGATCCACTCCACATCCTCACCATCACCATTTGGATACTCAGATTTATATGATATGCTATTGTTACATTGACTGCATTGCTCTTCCAATATTCTAGAGTGCTCCTAGTTTTCCCCATCTCTTTATCAAGGCTAGGTTTGTTTCGGTCAGCTCGATCATTGTGCTGGTGAAAAGTGGACCTAGTGGTCAGATGGCTTGCTAAACCATATATTGAGTGGCAATTGGATAAGTACAACTTGAAAGACAGAAATTGGGGATGACATCATGAAGAGAGAGAGAGAGAGAGAGAGAGAGAGTTGTTAATATGCTCTTCATATGGATACATGCAAGAGAACACATATGATGCAAAGTGTAGCGCTTTGAAGCTTGCAATACAGGTATAACACACATTTTAAGTAGCAACAGGAGTATCGTGAATATTTGTCACAAGTATACGCAAAAGTACAGTATCAATATTAAAAGTTTATATGGATATAGGCAAAATATGGATATATGCAAGAGAACACATATGATGCAAAGTGCAGCTCTTTGAAGCTTGAAATACTGGTATAACATGCACATTTCAAGCAGCAAAAGGAAGTATCGTGAATATTTATCACAAGCAAACACAAAAGTGCAGCATCAATATTAAAAGTTCATACGACTTACATACACTAGAAATATTCATCTAGATCATACCTTGAACTGCAGCATCCCATGAAGCACTCCTAAGTTTTTCTAGCAGCTCTTCCGCTTTATCAACGGTAGCCATTTTCATTGCCATGCTAACCTGATGAGAATCTTGCATTAATAATGTGATGATACAGCGATATCAGAGAATTTCACCCATTCAAATAGATTCCACTCCAGGATTATTCCAGGAGAATGGAGAAAAGAATTCAGAAGCATACTTAAGAATTTGTTTCAGAGGCATTACATATATAAGAATATTTGCATTGGATTATGCTTCAAAATGCAATTCTGGAAAATTGCACAACTGAAACTTTAGAATTAAAGTGAAAATATTTCCATAATTATCTACAATTTACCAGCAACCACTTTGTCTGCCATAGATTTTCCTCATTTCCCTTTTAAATTATAAATTCATAACAACAACCAAAAACAATTGGAGTCATTTATAATTAGTGATTAATTTGAAAAGTATCATCCAAAAAATGCCAAAATAATTTGTCTCACTTGTTCATTCAAACTTTATGCAGAAAAAAACAAGAACTAAAAGGATGGAATTTAAAGTAGAAACATCCCATAAATACCCTTAAAAACCCATACCTCAGCATAATTATTATAACCTAGAAGCTTAGCTTTTTCCAATCTAAGCTTCAAGATTTGGTCAATAATTAAAGTGTTGTCTATATCTCCACTAGAGGCCCGAGTAACATAAGCCCGGTAGATTTCCTCACGTAAAGCTCTGTTTCGAGCATGTTGCATGACAGCCATAAAGCTTGGAGCATCCAAGGTGATCACCCAAGGTCCATTGTCTGGAGTTGCATTTTCATGCCCCTTGAAAATGACAAAAAATGATAAAGGATGAACAATCAAACAGACTCTTGAATAAAGAGTCCTGGAAAAAAGAAGAAGAAAGAATGACACAACAAAAGGGAAGCTATTATGTATTACCTTAGATACTGCTGTTTGTGCAGCCAAACCAAGAGCTGTGGCAGGCAATCCTTCAATATCCTTCTTATCAGTAATCAATTTTTCAAATTTCTTTGTGGCATCCAAGACATTCTCATCAAACTTTTTAGATAATTTTTCAAGTTCCTGTAATCAGCTGATTAATCAAAAGGCAGAGGCTGGGCAATTGAAATGTACAATATAAAAATCTACCGAACTACTTTCTTGCACACAAAGAGTAATCTTAACACAGTCATCAGCATCACATTTTCAAATTGACTGCAAAAAAACACTAGAATGTAGAAACAACTAAATTCTGACCAATCATTCCCACAAATTATAGTTAAAGTGTCTTCATCATCTCCCACGTTACGTGCTATTTAATGTCACAAGTCACAGCAAATTTTAGTTTCTATGCAAATAAATTTAAGGCCAATTATCCCAGGATAGCAGAGATAATAAGATATACTGAGAAGTTTTTGCACATGTTGTTCATAAGCCAACAAAGTCAAGTGAGATGATAGTTACTCAAATGTCAACATATATACATCAGCAAAGATGGACTTTCCAACTCAAATAAGAGAACTCTTCAAGTTTAATTAGCAAAGCTATCTATTGCTTGACTGTGGTTGGTCAAGAATGCTTTGGAATTTGGCTCCATCAGTTGTAGGCAAGGTCACTGTAAAGACTCTGCAAACAGAACCTAAGAGCTTGGCTGGGGTATATGCATTACCAAAGAAAAGAGAAACAAGATTCAGTTTATCCCTCTAGCAGCTTTCTGGCTGATTTAGAGGAAAGAAACAGGAGAATATATAATATATAGACAGTCAGCTTGTAGAAATTAGGGAATTTTTGCTTTTGACTTTGACTTCTTGTATGCACACAGATTGAGTCTTGATGTAAACGCATTTCCAGACTGACTAGACTCTCCTGTACTTGATTTTGCAAACGGATTTGCATATCTTTAGTGCCTTTTTAATGAATTAACTCCCTATTACAATAAAAAGATAGCAAAGTTATATATTAGGATTTTACAAAGTGTCCTTTTTTCGGTTTAAGGATGGTATTATGTTTCCTATTTCAATTTGCTTCTTGTTTAGAGGTTTCCTATTTCAATTAGAAGTAGAATATTGAGAATCCATACATTGTTGTAATTCTATCTTTACAATAGAGTTGACGATTAATTGAAACTGAAAATTCTTCGCTTTGGGATTGCATGATGCAATTTTTTATTAGGAGTAATGCTTAGGAAACCCTAGATATAACACTTAGGAAGCTTTGGGTGTGATGCCTAAAGAATTTACTTATTTTGTGAAATAGTTCGTTGGAATTTCTTTTCAAGTTCTCAATTGAGTGGGCTCTGTGAAATCCATGCTCTGTGTGTACATCCATATGCTCATAAGCCAATCAAATAAAACATTATATATACTACATCAAAAAACACCTTACTTTATAAGTACCACCAACACATAGATTTCAATTTATTTGACGTATTGGTAAAATGTGTCACACCTGCTCAATTTTGTTAAACTCTTCTCTTTTACCATCTTCCAAGGCAACACCATTCAGAACTGCTTCCTTTATTTGGCCTGCAATAATATTATTTTAAAACCAAATGTCAACCAATCTCATTAGAAAGTATAAGAATGTCAAATCAATGACAGTACAATGATATAAATTGATCATATAACATACTATATCTTCAAATTACCCAAAAGACGAACATAAGGTGATCAAAGGACAAATGTGTTACTCACTTTCCACTATACGTTTTTGAGCATCGCTCAGCATGTTCCAATCAGGCGACTCTTGAAGAGCTTTAAAAGCATTGTAAACAGGTTTACTTTGCCCAAGTCTAAGCTGAAACTTAACCTTCTCGGCCTGCATTACAAAAAGTAAGCCAATGTAAGCATCACGATTCAAGATTTAAAAAACCATAAAAGCTAAATGGATATCAATGGATTGACCAGCCCATGGGATGCTAGAGAGTGACAGAAAGATAGACAAGGCAATCAGAGAGGCCCTCTCCTTCTAACTCACCCTTTTCCATCACTCAATAAATCGTTTCCAGAACTATCTAAGAGATCCTAGTCCAAAAGTGAACCAACACCAAGAGAAAGAAATTACTTGCACTTCCTCTATCGCAGCACGCAAGTCAGCTGTATCCTTGACGGCCTTGAGATGATTGATCATTCCCCAGACCACAGTCAATCGATCCACAATCTTCTCCAATGGCTCCACGAGCTTCGGCCACGACGGTTCCACCGTCCTCTCCAGTTCCTCCAGATCACCCTCCTGCGGCATTCCCACAAACACGTTACGAACGCCAAGACCTCAAACAACAATACCAACAACCAGAGACAAATCAACGATCATACCAGCTCCTTCAACAGGGCCAAAATCCCAGGACGAACGTGCTTGGCCTCGACGACATCAAAGGGTGGGAATTCGAAGTCCCGCAAGAGGGGATTGCCCTC
Source organism: Corymbia maculata (assembly GCA_014182735.1). Classification (NCBI taxonomy): domain Eukaryota; kingdom Viridiplantae; phylum Streptophyta; class Magnoliopsida; order Myrtales; family Myrtaceae; genus Corymbia; species Corymbia maculata. Next base: position 7,872,101 of record CM024690.1, on the reverse strand, counting down.
CACGCCAGCGCCAGCGTCAGCCATGGGCGGAGCTCGGGGAGGGATCGGCGGGGCGGATGCGGCGGAGGCGGCGGAGGAGCAGGCGGTGGAGAGGGACAGAGAGGTGGATCCGCGTGGGTTTTGGAGGCAGAAGGAGAAGGAGGAGGACCAGAGAGGGCAAGGGAATGACTTCCTCGACAGGGAACGGTGTCTCGCGTATCGATGAAGATGATGATGCGCGGAGCGGGAGAGAGCGATGCGAGTCGTGGAAGCCAAGAGCGTGAGCATGTTGACTATAATAAGGAAAGCGACTGTCGGCACTGAGCCTGTGGTCAAGGCCCTCTTTGGGTTGCGCCTCATTTCGCCTCTCTTGGTTGTACTAAATTGGCTCGACGGGATATGGTCATCTTTGTCACTATGTTACCTCGGTTGATGGATAGGATTTTGTTTGGAGGGGGGGAATGTGAGTATAGGCCAGATCTATTGGGCGGGCCTAAGCCCGACACGAACTGACACTTATTTGAGTTATCGAATGAGCTTAATCAAGTTCATCAGGACTAACTGATGATTTGTACAACAAACAATTTTGATTTAGCATTCTTATAAAAGATTGTGCATGAAAGTGAAAAATTAGCATAAAAACTCAGGTGCTGCCGAAGGTGAATGATTTTATGTATCATGCATGACTATACTTATTGATCAATCAGATGATTGGAATCTAAAAAATTAGAGGGAAAAATATGATAAATTTGATATAATTAATTTCATGTATCGAGTTACGTGGAAATCCATGTAATCGATTATTGCTATGGATTCCTAGGACTGAGCAAAAGTTTCCTAGTCGAGACTGATCTTTTCACAAAAAGATGAAAAAGAAAAATGAAAATGCTCGAATCAAGCATGCAAAAAGCCTACATGGCCGAAAGAAAAAAGAAGGCGGAAGGTCATGTCATGTGATGGCGCAATGAGGCTGCTGTGGGGCCTTCCAAATTCAGGGTATTGAAGAAGGCTTACTGATGGAATCCAGCACCATCTGTTCGCGTGTGAATCCACCTCGAATATATATTTGCACCAATTCTTATATTCCATGTCAAGTCCGAACAACAAATTAAGTCTCATCTCCATGCCAGTTCGAGGATCATCTCTTGTGACAAGTTTGATAAAATACTTAATTGGATTATTGGGCTTGTACAATAGATCTAAAAAGACAAGCATTGTAATGAATTTCAAATGTTTTTTTTTTTTTTTTTTTTTTTTTTTTTGATGGCCGAGGTGTCGGGGCCGAACTGCGTCGCGCACTCGACTATTCCTCGAGGGACTAAAGACAAAGAACCCACCGCCATGGCCCCCACTTAAATCACGGTGCGCTTAGGGGGAATCAAACCCAAGACCTCAACGAAGTCCAAGTTCGCCCTAACCAGCTGGGCTACCTATGGGTGGGTATGAATTTCAAATGTTAAAGTATGTAAATTCCGAAAATGAAAATAAAATACTGCATGATAACTCAAAATTGATAGTCAAATATTATCGATTTCATAATTAGATATAAAAAAATATTATTATTAGAAAGGATGGCATTGGCAATTAGAGTGAGACCAACGCAAAGTGGCTCATTTTAGGAAGGGACAACGACGATGACAATGCAAATAACCCAAGAGAGTGACTTTAGTGGCCATGGGCGAGAGCGTGAAATAGGGAAATGGCCAATACTATGGCCTTTCTTTGGTTTGGTATGTTATGTTCCATTTTCAAACTTTTGCCATATTTCTTTACAAAGCATGGGAGTTGAAATCCGCACTTGAAACTAAAACATTCACACCCCAATCCCTTTTCCCATATCTCCTTTCTCATAAGGAAAGGATGATCATTAAAGCAACCCCAGTGGTTACCGTGAGTGGGCCAACTTGGGTTGTGCTTCATTTGAGATTTTTTATTACTCCATCTCTTTCGATGCTAAGCCTTGCCTTGGAGCGAAAAATTGTCTACTTGCTTGATGGGTAGGGTTTATTTGTGCACAAAATATATAAGTGCTCAACGGCAAAGAAATACTTTGCTAGACTTCGATCCACTCTATCAATCCCGTAAGAACTGTTGATCGGGTAAAGCTCTCATATTAGGCCCATGTAGAATCCTTATAATCAACCATTTTGACAAATTCGGCCCTAATAGCACCCAAGTCTCGTGAACTTAGGCTTGCCAGGCTTAGGATATTCTGTAATCTTATGTCGAGGTAGGGAGAAGTACAATATTAGTGTTTTTACTTATGCACGACACTCACTTTAGTGCCATAATTTTTCGATGACTCACTCAAATATCAAATTTTTTTAAAAACAACTTTTTCAGTGCTGTCACCAATCTACTCTTTGGAAATTCTACATGGATTTTTTTACTAATATTTTTAGCTAATGTGGCTTATTGGAACACGTGGATTTTTTAATGACATCATTTAACCAACAGTTTGTGGATTACTTTAGTGTTGAAAAACAATCATTTCAGTGCCAAGTTTTTTGAAGAATGACTTTTTCAATGACAAATTCTTTGAAAAGCAACTTTTTTAGCGCCAAAATTTTTCTGTGTATGCGAAAATTTGGCATTAAAACATTATTTTTCAAAAATTTAGCACTAAAAAAATCGTTTTTAAAAAATTTTGTACTTAAGTAATCCTTGAAAAGTTAGTAAAATGACAGTTGTTAATTTTGATCGAAATTTCTTGCCGGAAGTACTCAAGTAAACATTTTTCTTTGATTTTGGCACTTAAATGAGCCAGCAACTGTTGGCATTGAGCTTGTGGCCAAGGCCCTCTTTGGGTTGCGCCTCATTTCGCCTCTCTTGGTTATACTAAATTTGTCACGCCCCGACTCTCGAGCTCGCGGCAACCCCATTTCACTTGAGGTCTATTTGTACGACGTCCCAGGTACTGTCGTCGACCAATTCATTTTATCTTGTAATTAAGCACATGCGGAAACAAACAACTCCCAAACCAAACAACAGGGATAGTAATAACGGCAGCAGAAAAAAGACAACTAGTATTTTATATATCTGAAGGTTACCAGCATACCAGCAAATACATACATGCCTTACTACAAGCGACAAGCTAAGGCCTACTCAAAAAGGGACCGGCCTAGCTAACCTAACCCTGTACAAGTGGGGGAAGGCTCGTCAAAAAGGAAATAGGCTACGGGTTGCCTACTCACGGGCCTCGAGAGGGATCGCTCTCTTCGATCCTCGATGCATTGCATCATCTAGGGCTGAAAATGTTAACCATGACGGGTTGAAATGAACTCAGCAAGTTAAAGTCCTAAGCCCCGGTTAGGAACTTCGCTCGCCTCGGGAGTTTAACATACAACCTAATACAAAGCAATCGTGCAATACCACCTCAGAGAAATAACCACAAAAGACAGTTTAATACACAGGTGCAATCACAGGCGACCCTACCTGGCATTGGCACACGCGACTTGCAGAAACTGTCATTTAATCCATCACGACATTAAGAGCATACGAATAATCAGAGCATCTCACACAACTTTCTCGTACCTCACATCCACACATATGCTCCGATTATTACGACCACTAGGGCCACGACACAACTTTATGGTTGGCGGTCTACCAGTCAAAGACCAGGCATCGTCCTTCTCCATGAGGCATGGCGACGTCACGGGCTCTTTCCCATCGACGACATTCCCTATTGAGCATGGGGCTTGCTCACTGTCGTAGCCCTGCAACTGACCACTGTCAGGCAACCGACCGAAGTCAGGACGACCAAAAGGCCACAGCACAACTCCAAAGGCTGGCGGTCTACCGGCAGCGCCTGGCTCTTCTCTTAATGTGACTATGCAACACATCATCAAACAATCCATTCTTTTCTTTGCTATGTCGTGAATGCAACATCACACATGCTCATGCGACATGCCATTTCTGATAACCCACGCAATATGTCATGCGATCTCACTCGACAATTCCAAAATCCAATTTCCAATCAGCATTCGATCACGCATTTCATCAATATTCACAAGTATAATTAACAATCGGCACTTCAATAAATCATAACAACCAAGAACACATCGAAATAAGCCAAAAATTAGCTTCTGCATGAACAATGCCGTGAACAGTAATCTGTGAACAGTAATCCGTAAACAATGATTAGTGAACAGTAATCCGTGAACAGTAAATTCGTCCGAAATTAAATGAATAAATAAAAATAAATAAAATTAATCATGGTTAACAAATTAACTCAACCCTAGTTAATCTAACCTAACCATAGTTAAATTCTAACCTTGGTTACTTTAAAACTAACCTTAGTTACTTTAATTAATTAACCTTAGTTACTTTAATACTAACTATGGTCAATTAACTAACCCTAGTCAGAATTAATTAACCAGAATAATTAACCAATCAACCTTAATTAATCACAAATACACTAATTAACCCATAAGCAAGATTAACCCCTAAACAAGGATTAGGAAGTTAACTTACTTGGATCGGAAATCCGGCGACATCGGCGCGTAGAGGGGAACGAGGGCTACGAGGGGTAAGCTCGGGGATGGCAACGGATGACAAACGATGGCCGAAACGGACCAAAAACACTGCTGGTTACTGTTCACACGGAACTTATCAGCAGTGTGGAAAAGGCCGAAACGGGCGGTCCAGGGCGACCAGGGGTGACGAGGGATGTGCGGCTGGCTTCCTAACTTCTAGGACTACACTTTGGGCGGTGGTGGCGGCTCCGGTGACGGCGGCAAGGCAGTTTTCCGGCTGGAAAACAGTAAGGACAGCAAGAAACAACAGAAATGGAAGAGAAAAGGAAGAGAAAAAGGGAGAGAGAGGGTGGCTGGGCTGGTGCACGAATTTTGGGAGAGAAAGAGGAGAGAGAAGGAGCTGCTAGAGACTTGGATAAGTGCCAAGGCAAGTGGGCAAGCTACTTGTTGAAGAACCAATCAAAACAAAGCAAAAACAAGCAAAAACAATGCCCACTTGGGCACAAAAGCAAAAGGCCTAAGAGAGAAGCCCATGGGCTGGAAATGGAGGGGAACTTGGGCCAACTTGGGCCCCTCTTGGGCTGGGCTGAATGGGTGCAAGGCCCATTGGGCCGCCGGTCTTGGGCCAGCCCACCCGCGAGCCCAAAACCTGGTCCAATTTTCCTTTTTCCGGCACTTCCGTGTCCAACGGAAAATCCCAAAATAAATGAGGCGACGTCCAAGTATTTAGTCCTGATACCACGGAGAAATCGGTTCCCAAAATCGGGCTAAAATGCGTCAATTTTCAGGATGTTACAAAATTGGCTCAACGGGATATGGTCATCTTTGTCACTATGTTACCTTGGTTGATGGATAGGGTTTTTTTTTTTTTTTTAGCGGGGGGAATGTGAGTATAGGCCCGGTCTATTGGGCGGGCCTGAGCCCGACATGAACTGACATATGATATAATATTTTTTTATTCGAGTTATCGAATGGGATTGGTGAAGTTCGTCAGAACTAACTGATGATTTATACAACGAACGGTTTTGACTTAGCATTCTTGCAAAAGATTGTGCATGAAAGTGAAAAACTAGCATAAAATCTTAGGTGCTGCCAAAGGTGAAGATTTTATGTATAATGCATGACTACACTCATTGATCAATCAGTTGATTGGAATCTAAAAAATTAGAGGGAAAAATGTGAGAAATTTGATAAATTTGATTTAATTAATTTCACGTATCGAGTTACGTGGAAATCCATATAATCGATTATTGCGATGGATTCCTAGGACTGAGCAAAAGTTTCCTAGTCGAGACTGATCTTTTCACAAAAAGATGAAAAAGAAAAATGAAAATGCTCGAATCAAGCATGCAAAAAGCCTCCATGGCCGAAAGAAAAAAGAAGGCGGAAGGTCATGTCATGTGATGGCGCAATGAGGCTGCTGTGGAGCCTTCCAAATTCAGGGTATTGAAGAAGGCTTATTGATGGAATCCAGCACCGTCTGTTCGCGTGCGAATCCACCTCGAGTAAATAGTTGCACCAATTCTTATATTCCATGTCGAGTCCGATGACAAATTAAGTCTCATCTCCATGTCAGTTCGAGGATCATCTCTTGTAACAAGTTTAATAAAATACTTAATTGGATTATTGGGCTTGTGCAATAGATCTAAAAAGATAGGTCCTGTAATGAATTTCAAATGTTGAAGTATGTAAATTCCAAAATGAAAATAAAGTATTGTACGATAACTCAAAATTGATAGCTAGATATTATCGATTTCTTAATTAGATAAAAAAAATTGATTATTATTAGAAAGGATAGCACTGGCAATTAAGAGTGAGATAGACGCAAAGTGGCTCATTTTAGGAAGGGACAACAATGGCAATGACAATGCATAGGACCCAAGAGAGTGACTTCAGTGGCCATGGGCGAGAGCATGTTTCACCATAATAAGGGAAATGGCCAATACTATGGCCTTTCTTTGGTTTGGTATGTTCTATTCTATTTTAACGCTTAATTAATTTGCAAACTTTTGTTATGTTTCTTTACAGAGCAATGGAGTCGAAATCCGTAATTGAAACTAAATGTTCATGTCCCAATTCCTCTCCCCGCATCTCCTTTCTCATGTGGGAAGGATGATTATTAGGGCAACCCCCGCTGGTTACTATGAGTGGGCCAACTTGGGTTGTGCTTCATTTGAGATTTTTTATTGTTCCATCTCTTTCGATGCTAGGCCCTTGCCTTGGAGTGAAAAATTGTCTACTTGCTTGATGGGTAGGGTTAATTTATACACAAAATATGTAAGTACTCAACAATAAAGAAATGCTTTGCTAGACTTAGATCCACTCTATCAATCCTGTAAGAACTGTTGATCGGGTATAGCTCTCATATTAGGCCCATGTAGAATCCTCATGATCATCCATTTTGACAGATTTCGGTCCTAATAACACCTCAAGTCTCGCGAACTTAGGGGGGCTTGCCAGCTAGCAGCATTTTGATGCTTAGGATATTCCCTTATCTTATGTCAGGATAGGGAGAAGTATACTATCAGTGTTTTAATTTGTGTACTGCGCTCATTTTAGTACCATAATTTTTTGGTGGCTCATTTAAGAGTCAAATTTTTTAGAAAATAACTTTTTCAGTGCAATTGCCGATCTACTTGTCGGAAATCCTACGTGGATTTTTTTATTAATATTTTTAGTTAATGTGGCATATTGAAACATGTGGATGTTGAATGATGTTGTTTAACCAACGTGTTATGGATCACTTAAGTGTTAAATTTTTTGAAAAACGATTATTTTAGTACCAAGTTTTTTGAAAATTGATTTTTTTGGTGCCAAACTTTTTGAAAAATAAATTTTCTCAATGTATGCGAAAATTTGGCATTAAAATACTATTTTCAAAAAATTTAGCATTGAAAGAATCGTTTTTAAAAAAATTTGCACTTAAATGATCTGTGAAAAGTTGGTAAAATGACGTTAAAAGTCATGCCAACCAAAAAATTTAATTAAAAAAGCAATGTGTTAATTTTGTTTGAAATATCTCATCGGAAGCACTTAAGTGATCATTTTTCTCTAATTTTAGCACTTAAGTAGGCTGGCGAAAAGTTGTGGCACTAAGCTGAGCACCATACACAAGTTAAGTCACTAATAATATACTTCTCTCTTGTTGAGGTAAAATTTAGGATAAAGATATGATCATGAACTTAAAATACCAAATTACAGTGACCGCCAATCAATTTAGGTAAGTCTACGTTGATTGGATAGTCAAAGAGCCTAGATAGTGATAAGAAATTCAATTAAATAGGTTCATTGGTAAAAAAAGAGAAATGGTTGTGTGATAGGTTTTTATATATTGATAATAACAGTCTATTTTATATCATAAAAAATTCAATGACAAATAATTATAAATTGTTATGAGGCCACTAGTTCAAGAATTTGTAACTTATAATAAATTATTATTCTTATAGTAGCCTAAAGATTGTTATATTAGCGAACCTCGCAAAAAACCTAGTTAAACGAAAAATGAGAGATTTTAGGTCTTTGTAACCTGTGGATAGATTAGCATCCCGCGTCATCCTTTTGGTACTACATCCCTATTTTTGGTTTAGTCTTAGATCACCCCCTGATTGATTTCCCAAGCATACATGATAGTCAATTCTTGAAATGTGGCCAACACACTCATTTGACATCGATATTGATTAACGAGGCCGTTTTCATGAGACATGGTGTCGTGGCTCCTTTTGTGTGTGAAAATGTGTACATAAATATAAATCGAAATACAAAATTTAATCATGATATTGCGAGAATGGCGTGACACAAACAACTACCAAAAAGTAGTCGTTCAATTTACAATTGTTGAAGCAACACATATACACAAACAAAGAGGCCGTTAAGAATATCACTTGGACGGATCCACTTCGTCTGTGGCAAATGCTACAAACAACTTATTTAATATTCCACCTCGACGATTAGCTACAAACACGATGCAAAGGTTTCCATTAGCACACTAATTTTCAGGTTCAATCCATAGTTTTTCTTTTCAGGGAGAATGGGTTTTGTTAGGAAGATTAGTAGAATCATAAATAAAGAACGTGAAAGGTTTGTCTTTGGTGAGCAACGGAGAGCATGAAGATGAAGCTTCCGTCTGAAAGGGAAATGAATGAAGGTTTAGAGGTAATGCCTAAAGGCGGGCCATTGACTCTCAATTAGACGCGGGCTCTCTCAAGTCCTTACTTCACGTGATATTGAATTTCGTTTTATATTTGAGATTAATTCTAAAGACCTACATGAGATGGAAATTGCCACTAGCCTTTTCATGGTCGACTAGAAATTAAGTGAGACATGAGAGTTTGTCTCGCTTTCTATGCGATTAGAATTCCCTAAGTTTGGGGACTTTATTACACTAATAGTCTAATTAATGCTCTTTCGTTACTTCTAACTTGGTTTGGTTATTCAATTAAGTAATTAAACTGTCTTTTTCCAATAATGAGTCCTAAATGTCATTCGAGGTCATTAAGTGTTCCTAAAATGGTTGTTTATTATAATTCTAAGTCTTATCCTAACCATACTAGAAAGGAAAAGAATAGCCAATGTACTGAAAATGTGAGAATTAAACACCCAAGTATTTAAAAGCTCAAAGTAAAAGTGGGAAAAAGAAAATCATATACTTGTCAGACAAAGGATATATATGGCCATGTTATAAATCTCGAAACATGATCTCCTATGAGCTTGACCCCATACCAAATCAGGTAAAGAATATATGAAGGCTTCGTTATTAATCTTGGGACAGTAACCTCCATGAGCTAAATCCCTAAAATCAAGTCTGAATCTAACTCTAAACTTGAACGACAAACTCACCAAGAGTTAACCACCAATTGACATGTAAAGATAAAGCATGCAAATGTGAAATGATTTGATAACATAAAAGAACCAACCCGGGGTCATTGCCACCTATTAAGACTATCCTGGGGACACGTTATTTGACTGAAAAGAAGACTAATGCTTGCGGCCCATGAGTTGGACATCAGGATATGGCCTTGTCTTTGTCTGGAAACGAGAAAAGAACATGCTAGAAATGATGAAAAATCGATAACATGCCAATGTGTCATCATGAAGAGCAAAACCAACACCTGCACGACTTCGAAATCCACCAACTTCACCCTCAACGAATATCGACCAGCAGCATTACAACTAATATAATTCATATTTTATGCATGAGAATGTTATCTGGCCAACAATCATTTATAAACATGTTATACGATCAAAAAAACAAGAACTAAGTGCTCTGATGACAATATCGAAAATGGATTCCCAAAAAGGAAATACGGAAACAAATTCCTAAAAGATGAAAACTCAAACTATTGAGTAATACCAAAAACACATGTGTAAATGTACTCAAGAGAACTTTAATCACCGATTGTAAAGTACATCACCAAGATGGATGTGCCTTGTTTTACATGGACTAAATGCACTTATTGCAGCATCAAGAGAGAGCAATCCTTTGATCGTCGAGTAAGAACATTTCCTTTGAGTAAGAAAGAGTTCTTTTTGCGCGGAAGAATGCATACAAAAAAATTACAAAAAATTTCTTCTCTTACATTCGATTTCATTTTGCAGTTTCCCAGAAATAACTGCCTCTTGTGGGCTCTTTCAAGATTAATGAGCTAGGTTAGCTCAACATGGTTAGTCTAATAAAATGGCAGATACCCTCAAGTCTCTGTTCAACTCATTCTTATGAACCGAGCATGGTTAATATTTCTGGTCATTTTTTAGAGCCACGTCTGCCCAAGAAATGCATGTATTTCGACTCTGAATAGGGAAAGATTCCATCCTATTGTCTCTTAAAAGATTAGTGTACCTAAACTCGAACATGATCATGTGTTACAAAATGCTTGAATAGCAATTCCCAGTATGGACCTTACCTACAGAAACTTGTAGAGATTTGGTGTCAATTTGCAAAATAATGGATTTGTTGCTTAAAAGAACTGTCCCTATTCAAGTCAATGCATAATGGAGCCCCAGTTAGCACCACCTTTACCAGTTGGCTATCCAAAAGAACAATGAACGTCACGAAGATCGAGGACAGCGAACACCAACGAACGATAATATGTCGATCGTTTACAAGAGAGCTAGCCCCTCTCTAGCTCAACTTCTTCAAGAACCTCTAGTCCAGCTCTGCTTGGGTCAGTTACCGTGACAGAGTACTCCTAATATCTCCATTCTTTATTTCCTTTCTATATAATTAAAAAATAAATCGATGACGCTGCCTAATATCTCCCTTCTTTCTTTCCTTTTTATTTAATTTAAAAAATTAATCGATAATGTACTAAATGATTAAGATCGCAATTATAAGGATATGACTATCTTTTGAAAATAAAAGGATAGTAGAATTATCGGATATTACATATTCAATGAACTTGTAAAATAACTAGCTTATAATCTCATTGGTTTGTAGCACCCGGAACCTGGATTATAATATCCGATAAACCTGGTTATACAGTCCCGCCATGTAAGGATGCTGGAGTGCCTCAGTCACCGTGATCCTCTTCCTCGGGTCGAGCAGGAGCATCCGCTGCAGCAAGTCCACGGCCAGAGGATCAGCTTGCAGGTGCAGCTGGGAGAAGCGGGTTCCCCTCGAGAACGGCATCGCCTTGATGTACCTCAGGGCCTTCGGGTGTTGATGAACTTGATGTCCTCCTTCCTTTGGCTCCTGAGCGTGGTGATGATCAGCTTCAGCTTGTAGAGGCACTCTGTCCTGGGGAACACGGGCTTGCGCCTGAGGATCTCCGCGAAGATGCAGCCCATGGACCAGACGTGGATCGAGGTCCCGTTGTTGCCACATGAGAGCAGCAGCTCTGGAGCACCGTACCAGCGTGTGACCACGTACTCGGTCATGAACTGCCCCATCTGTGCTTTGGCTGGCGTTCACCAGGAGGTTTTCCGGGCTTGAGGTCGCAGTGAAGGAGGATGGCCGAGCCTAAGATTGAAGTTTTGACGAACGACCACGGGCATAATCGAGACTAGTGAAGGGCACTTTGAACATCAAAAGCCTCTCTCCTATAAAAGAGTCGCATCGCCGTTAACCTCATTGTTTCTTTTCATCTCTTTCTCCCTCATCGCCCCGTCTCCTCCCACGTTCACTCCATCATCGTGTGCAGAAGAACTCCCAAGCGACACAGCCACAAACAAGAATGGCCCTACTGATGCTGATTGCCTTGTAGATCGATGCGTACCTCATCGATAACACTGCACTCGTCACATGTTTTATCATAACGTCGATTACGCACCCCAGCACGCATAACATCTATGGAAAGATCTCTGAACCGTAGACCGGTGTGATCAGCTGATGACTCCAGTCCACAGAGCTGAGGTTTTCCACTGATGCTACGGGCACTGGGCTATGCAATTGGCGTCGCCTTGAACTAGGTGCTTAGTGGAGTGTTAACGATGACGTTCACCGTTGTGTTTATTATGATCCTAAAATGTAACATAATTATTCAACTAGAAAAGCACATCTCAACACAAAAAATTATATAAAAGCAATCACAACAAACACATCAAAAATACTAATGAATAATGAATAAAAAGATAAGGTATGGCAAAATAACCCGATGCGGTGTCTAGTAATGAACATGACTAGGCCTAATCTTATGTATGAGGAGAGTAACCCTATGAGCTAAAATCAAATAGAATCCAAAGTGTAATTCTAATTCTTATCTCTGAAAAGGAATCTATTGTTAATGGAAATCTACAAAAGAGGAAAAACATTTATATGAATTAATCCTTAAATGCAAATCTATTATTAATGTAATGAGATTTTGATCTTTTCAATTTTATATAATTTTGATGTTTTCTACATTTTTTATCTTATTTTATTTTGTAGAAAAAAGGACTATCTAAAGTGTGGATTTATTTAAAAGATTCAAAGAAAATATCTCCTTAAACAAATGAGCCCGAACTAAAATTAAATTCAATTAACATTACAATCTAAGATGCAACCACCTAACTGAGGATTGCACTTATTTCTCTTTCAATTTATATATATTTGTCTTTATCAATTTTTTAATCCCTTCTCGGTCATCAGCTCTTGCTTTGTTCATAATTCACCTAGCTTTATTCATCGTTTTTCTAGCTTCAAAAACTTAACATCATAAAAAATCTTCATCAACCAAGGAACTCAATAAAGCCATATCCATATTAAAATCATCACATATGTAATGAAACATGTTCAAAATCACAAACAAGAACTCAATGGCGGATCTTCTTCAGCTAACCAGTAGTTAAGATTCCTCGTCTTTGTTTCTCTTGAGAACAGAATATAGAGGTACTTACCTTGGAGATGAGATGCAGATGTTGATTTCGAAGGATGATCAAACCAAGTATCTGATGTCATAGAGGCATCTTTGCTGGTGTTTGGCATCGGCGAAGAAGAAACAAGCGGAAGCCAAGCTCCTCAAAGTCTCTAATAAGAAAACGCAGAGAAACAGGGGCGTCAATCAGTGGTGGATCAGTGGTGGCTTTCAGTGTTATGGGGTTGTTAGAGAAGGAAAATCGATAAAAAAGCCTCTGGAAGTTCAAGAAAAGACTGCCATTGACCAAATCGAAAAATGAAAGTCACAGAATGAGAGGGAACTTAGCTTTAATCCTGTTGCGATGGAGAAGCTTCAACCGAATGGAGCCAAAATCAAGATTGATCGAAAGCTGAGATCACAGAGCTAAAGGGCGCAATATAGAGAGCTTTGCTGAAAGCACAAATCAGCGAGAATGAAGCTCTGGCTCGAGGCCCAACAGGATAGGGTCGTCCTCACTAGATACGTTGACTTCCCCGTGGCACTGGTTCAAGTTCTGTAGGTGGTGCAGATGTTAATATGGTCATCGTAGAACGATCTATCGATGAATGGTGTTCAAATAAGTGCGAGATTCATGTTAAGATAATTGACCTAAATAACCACTTCTTTAACAAGCAGACAACATCCTATGATATCAATGCCAGCGAAGGGGTGTTGCCGAGAGCAATGACGGAGGACTTTGCAAACACAGCGAGGGGGTGCAGCTGAGATGGCCAAACAACAGCGAGGCTTCGCAGGCATACCGAGCTGGAACACAGGAGAAACTTGCATGGAAAAATCAAGGTGCAGCATAGCAGTTAGGCGATTGTCGATCACGCCTGAAAGCTCGTTGGAGGCACTGCTGCTGGGTTCGCTGGTAACGCAAGAAGTGGCCACATACCAAGGCAGGTAAGGACGCGGTGCTCCTCGCTGGACCTGCTCCGCGTGAAATCGAGTAAAACAGAAGCTCAGTCACTGTAAGATTAAATTCCACTACCCTACTAGGTCGCATTTTGAATTTGCTATCAACTGAACTTTAAGTCTCATTTAACAATATCTTATAAGTCAAAAGGCGAGCAAATAGTTAATTTCCGCCACAAAGCTTACAAAATCCTAACAACATGTCGACGCATCATCAACACCAATCTAGTTTAGCAACTGATCATATGGCTTGGAGAAAGTCTTGAGAGAGAGATTGAGGCTTAATGAGGATCCATACAGTGACTTGGATAAAAGGTGCTGGTAGTAGATGTCGATGCAATCGATGTTAAGCCGCTTCGCAAGCCATCCTCACATATATGCCGGATCCCCCCAGAATTCCCTCCTCCCATCCGTGAAGCTGATTCCAAACTGGGTCGCAAATTCCACCTTCTGTCTCATCCCTCCCTTCAGTGCCTGCTCAAAATTGACACCAAATCAAACGAAGAGAACCCAGAAATTCTCCCAAAAAATTAAAAACCAAGAGGCAGGATGATTCTCCACGATGAAGCTAATTCCATAACACTATAAGCATATCCATCATCTACTCCACGCGGAAGCTGAGACGAAGCTTAACGCACTCAAGCGTGAAAATCGATCAGATGAGGGAGGCAAAGGAAGACTGATTGCGAGCAGTGTCAGCCAGTTGATCTAAATGCCGAACCTTTACTAAGAGAACCGACCTTCCCGAGGGAGATTTCGTTGTTGTGAGGGCCGTACATGTCGGAGGTGTCGAGGAAGGTGACGCAGAAGTCGACGGCGTGGTGGATGAGCTTGATCATGTTGGGTCGGACTCGGGAGGGCAGTAGAAGGAGGATCAGCTGGGGCGATGCTTCGCTACCGGGACACCAGGAGGGAGCAGCGTCGGCAAAAGACCGCAGGAGACGTCCGGGAATAAGCTTCTGAGTTCGTCGGTTGTGGCAGCGGGACTGCTCGTGAGAGTTGAACACAACAAGAAGAAGAGTTGCAAACCATCGAATAGAAAAGGATGAAGCATTATCATCGTCTTCTCCAATTTCTGAACGATCGCGTCCCCCCACCATCCTACCATGGAGCGGTGATGATGACCATGCAAAGGCGCAGAAATAGAGATTCAGATGGAAGAAAATCTGAGCGGTCTTCATCCGTTCCTGGTTTTTAGCCACCTTCCTTCTTGTTCAGTTGAGATTTTTACAATCTCAAGCTCCCACCAAATCACCGAATTCGCCTCCATTTTTATCTCAGGCCGTTTTCTGAGGAGTCAGTGCATGCTGTCAAAGTTTGAGCGAGTCATCAGTTTGGGAGAGATTGTAAAAATCGAGTCAATTGGACGTTATAGGAAAAATTATATACGCAAATCTTGATCATTTTTTGTAAAAGAAAAAAATAATAAAAAAGGGAAATGGTTTCTAAAATAAAATTGAATAAGTGCACCAAAAAGTTCGATGAGAATGTCATGGATGCTACAAAGAAGTTTGAAAAATTAATTATTAATACAACGGATATTGAAGGATACCCTTTGCAACTTTTGATTTGTCTACACAAACAATGTGTCTAATGCCTTCCATTTTCTTGTGTCATTCTTTTATATATTTTTTTAGCACGCTGTATCCAAGATCTCTGAATTTTATAATTTTGTGTGGGGGCATGAAATGCAACTTCAGAAAATGGACTGGATGATCACCTGGATTTTCTAAACTTTATCTGTCATGCAACAAGGTCTAACATTGTTTTACCTGAGGAGATCCACCGTGCTTATAGACAACGCACTTCAATTGTTGACCAAAACTTGAAGCTTCTATCAGCAAAGCTAAACTTCTAGATTACAATTTGGAGAAAATGGAGAAAAGATCAGATTGGAGGAAGATTTGTCCACATTTGAGAACTAAATCGAAAGGTATAAAAATTATTAAGCACAACTATATAACCTTGAGGGTACGTCATGGAGACCCAAACCTAAACTTACCGTCTCCTCAAGAATCATGTTTATTGTATTTTTGACAAATTAATATCACAACTTTCAACGTGACCAAGCGTTTGACCTAATTCTCAAAAAAGTCAACTCCCAATGAATTTTCAACGGAAGTACCATATCTTATCAAAGTTCGCACGAACTCTCAGCTTGCTCTTTGAATCATGAACTATCCGATCTCACCGGAGACTTGCAACGATAGTATCTACGCGTATAAGCCTCTTCTCGACACTCGCTAAAATTCCAGTGCAATACTAACTAGTAGTTCTCTCGATCATCCTATCATCTCTCTACAATCTCCTGAAGTTCTACTTCTTGGGAGGTGGCCTTTTTGTCCTCAAAGGCGCTCGAATGGAGCCGACTCGCGGTTCATGCTCCAATCTCTTAGACGGCTTTGTCGACCGTGTGGTGTTAGTTCAACGCATAGCAGGTGTTGTAGTTGGCGGGAAGAATGGCAAAGTCACGTTTTTAGTTGTGCAAATAATACGGTTTGGTCCGATTTTTTTTGAAAAATCATATTGAATTGAACCGATAAGCTATGATACCGAACCGAACGGAAATTGTCTTGAACCAAATATGAACCGAACCGAAAATCCGGTTTAGTTTTTTGGTTTTCTTATTTTTGCTTTGCTTATTGAAACCTAAGTGAATAAGACATAAAAAAAAATGTTCAATTTTTATTGAGAATTTCGATTCGATTCAGTTAATTGAACTAAACTGAAAATCAAACCAAATGAGAAAAGTTAATGGTTATTTTTGATTAACTAAATCGAAACTGAACTGAACTAAAAACACACAAATTTCGTTTTGGTTTGGTTCGGTTCGGTTTTCAATTTTGACTTGGTTTTCAGTTCAGTTTTTGACATCCCTAGTTTTAGTTACTCGGACTTCCATTGGGCTTCCTTGTTCTCAAACGAAATGGTCATCTCAACTTCAATTTCTCTTCCAACCAAAAAAAAAAAAAAAGACTTCAATCTTTCTTGTTATGCAGCCCCAATTTTCTAGCAAGCTACAGCTTCTTCCGAGGCTCTAGTCTTGATTCAGACTCTTAGATGGACTCGAATGACCTCGATTTAGCTTCTTCCGAAGCTCTCGCTCACTCTCCCGCAAAGTATTACCTGCAATTTAACTAGTAATTTCAATGGATTAGGGTTAGGGTTTGCTTTTTGGTCCTAAATCAGCTCAAGTCCGTCAATTTGGGGCAAGAACAAAGGGCCACCGACGTCGTTTCTTATGCCTCTTTCTAATAGGATTTATTGGGCAAGCCACATTAGTTAATTTATAATAAATTAGTACCACGCCGAATTTTTCAATAGTAAAAATCATCAATGGTGCTCAAGTGAATGATTTTTTAACTATACTTACGTAATTGTGAAAAAAATTATAATGTTCAAGTGAGCGCTGTAAAATAATTATGACACTTATTAAGTCAATTTTGTGAAAAAAGCACTCCTTAGATTTTGAATTCAATGAAGAGTGTCTTCTCTTTGAATGAATTCTTGAATGAATGGAATCACGCAACACAAAATCTCTCTTTTGTCTGACTTTGTGATGGAAGTGGCAAAGGTACACACACGTCAGACAGGTCAGGCCTAAAACTATTCGACCCTAAAGTGACTTTTGGCTAGGCCCGAACAGACGAGACTTCACTTTTTCCTAGCTCGGTCTATAGGCCTGGCCGAAAAAATCAAAACGCTTGAACTAAAGTAACTCGATTGCGTCCGGGAGGGTT
Source organism: Corymbia maculata (assembly GCA_014182735.1). NCBI lineage: Eukaryota > Viridiplantae > Streptophyta > Magnoliopsida > Myrtales > Myrtaceae > Corymbia > Corymbia maculata. The sequence continues at coordinate 7,854,680 of CM024690.1, read as the reverse complement.
GGGCTTTCAGCTAGAATTTTTAATAATTTTTATTTCAAGAATATTATTCATTTCTCAATTTGAAATCTCTCAAATGCAATTATCAAATAACTAACATAAATTAATTCAAGATTCACAAATTTCATCAGAGCAAACAAAATACTCACCTCTCAATTTTAACTTGGCATAACTTTTTATCGCCCATACAAAGTTTGTTGGTTAATTTTATATTTTTAGGACTTTAGATGTTTTCCAATTAACAAGTGACTTACCTTTATATTTCAGTCTTATCATTAAAAAGTTTTAATGTATTTTCCATTTTAAAATAAATCAGCGTAATCTAAACGAAACTCTAGACCGACCTGAATACCTACCCTAAGATTAGCCCAGTTGTACTTGGACTAAAAAATTTAGGTTTGATTTGGGTTTTTAGATCGCCAAGCATTTCCTAGTCAACAAAACACATGCCCAAACTTAAGAATTTCAATTGATCTCAAATACCCAATCTCATCTACCAAATGAAAATAAAACAATAGAATCGTCATTTCAAAATGATAAAAAATGATGGATGTAATATTTCAATGGTTCGAGTGGATGCGGAATGTGCATATCCCATCGAGCTTGCACAGTTCCTAGCCCATACTCATTGGTGTTGGGCCATTATGGGCCAAATGCAAGCCCAATGCCCGTTCAACCTGGTCTAGCGGCTCGAGCGCAATGGATAGGGTTTGAATGGCTCTATCTATCTCTATTCCGGCCTTTCCCAACCCAATTTGGGCCACCTTGGGCAGATTTTGGTAGTTTCCTATAATTTTTTCAGCCTTATTTCCCGCACTTATTGGCCCAATGCCCAAATGTCCCTAGCACTTCAAAATTTTATTATAACTAAGGTCTAAAGTTGCACATTTTCTCTCAAGGTAAGTTCACAAGGGTAGACTACATTATTATTTTGACACATGTCAACTGAGAACCCTGACGTGAGAAGACATGCCAAGGTGTGGCTAGCAACCTCAACAGGATTAAAAGAATGGAAGCTCAACCTTTAATTTATGGGTTAGGAGCGAGCGGTTTTAAATTTTTTATAAGTTCCATATAGAATCTGAAACTATTCATCGAAACAAATTCCTCATTTTTGAATCCTACTACCTTGAAACCTAGCACCCATCTTGTCACAAGTTCTTTCTTTCTTTCCTTTTTCTTTTTAATTAAGCAAAATAAAAGTGAACGAAATAAAAAAATTGAAAGTTTGTCATTTATTAATAAAACACAATCCATAAAATAAAATAAACAATAAAAATTTTAAAGTATGTAACATAATTATAGGACTTCAATCCTCAATTATATACATCCCTCGCATGTAAGGAGTCATCTCCTCATATCCCTCCACTTCCATTGACATGTTATTTTAATACATCAACTTCACACATACACAAAAATAAAAAAATATAATTAGAAGGCATTCATATAGTTAAAACGAGTGAGAGATTAAAACATAGATTATCGCCATACATGTTAACATGTAACATCATAAGCTTCACCAATCTCCAATAAAGATCATGACCATACCAATCATCATATCTACGATCCTACAAAGCACAAGGTCCATGGATTCACGAAAATTTCATTTTGGGTATATGTGTATCACATTTAGGGTGTATTTATTTCACCAAAAATCTAAGATTTGAAAAAAAATTCAAAAAATGATTGGTTACTATTGGAAGTGCATAGTAGAAGTCCGATACCTTTACTTAGGGAGACCTCCAAGTATTGGTATCGGACTTTTGCTGTGCACTCCCAATAATTGGTATAAGAGCTTGGGATTCGATTTCTTGATTGTGATTTGGGGCTTTTGCTTATTTGATTATTATCTAGAAATTATGTTATTGCAATTATGTTTGAGGCGAAAGGTGAAATTGAGAAGTTTAACCGGAGGAATAACTTTGGGTTGTGAAACATCAAGATGCGTGCGCTATTGACAACCTAAGGTTTGGCCAGAGCTTTAGATGCCGAAGATGAGTTGTCGATTATAATGAAGGCCTTTGAAAGGGCAAAGCTAATGGAGAAAGCAAAAAGCACAATCCTATTGAATTTATCAGATGAGGTGTTAATAGAGGTGGTTGAGGATAAGGATGATACATATTTATGGGCAAGACTTCATGCACTCTATGTAACGAAGGGTTCGAATAATCGCTTATACATGTTGAAGATAATGTTTTAGTCTAGATATGCTAAAGGTATGTCTATTAGAACCCACCTAGATGAATTTAATAAACTCATGATTGATTTGAAGAACATTGATAATATACTTGATGATGAAGAGCGGGGCATGATGTTGTTAGCTTCTTTATCAGAGTCGTGAGAGTATTTTACTGATTCACTATTATAGGGTTGTACTATGATTACCTCATAAGAGGTAAAGTCCGCTCTATTCTTTAAGGAGTGGCAAAGAAAGTTGCATGATGATAGTCTTCCGAAGGGAGTAGCGTAGGCATTAACGATTTGGGGTAAAAATCAACGTCAAGGGCTTAGCAGCATGTGACGCCCAGATGTGCGCCGATTGAATTGTGCATTTTAGACACTACATCAATTTCCTATGGTCAACTAAGAACAGAAGTTGGTGTAAGAAATTAGGTAGGCCAAAAAAAAAAAATTGGAAAATGGGGGCAAAAGAATAGAATCAAGTAAACTTACCCACGACAGAACTCGAGTAGCCAGTTTTCATCTTTTTGTGGATGATTAGAAAAAAAAAAAAAGGAAATTAAGGGATGGCTGTTAAAGAGATGTTTCTCCATGTGGATAACAAGTGGAGAGTTAGGGGGGTGGGGAGTTGTCACTTTTATTTTCCCTGAAAACACCAGCAACCCCTTTTATCCGGTCTTCTTTAGACTCCCCTGAAAAGAATGCCACTTCCACACTTTTTATCGTCTTTGACTAGCAGAGAACAGGGCAACCCTTTTGAACTAAAGAACCAACACTAGAGACTTGTAGACAGCTGATTTCTCCGAACATCCCAAGTGCGGGAGGAGGCCCTCGAAGCTGGTCGCACTGTTTAACGTCCGTTCGTCGAGTCGCGTGCTCATTTGCCAAATCTGACCAGGCAAGTGAGCTAGCTATTCTGTTCTTCATGGGTAGTGCCGTTATAGGATATTTTAAGGGTAAGTGAGGTCAAGATCGAGTTTGCATGTGGCAGATTTATCCTCCTTGGTGCGAGAGAGAGAAAGTGAGAGAGAGCCTACAATGGAGAGACTATGAGCGTGATCCATGGATAGCTCGGTGAGAATGTGAACTCATGTGTGGAGGAAGTGAACATTGTCTTTCCATCTAGGCTAGATAGGTTGATCGTTGCTGAGCAAGGACTCCTTGGACTTGCTGTGTTTTAGTTGATTTTGTAGTCTTTCGGTGTTAATCATAATTTTTAGAGGACATGTAGAGTTCTTGAGGCTGGACTTATGGTAGATGGAGCTCGTAAGTTTGTTTTTTAAGAAAACGACACTGTTTGTAATCCGATTTCTAGATTTTTATGGAATTTTTGACTAAGAGTTTGAACAAGTTTTCTTCATGAAAGTTATAGGGTACAATCTAGTCTACAACATATAAAAATTTCAGAATTTTCCAAGCACATTGCACCCTTTAAGTATTTTCCTTTTTGTTCTGATATGTTTTGGAATTCGCTACCAATACTGGTCCAGATTTATGTAATTTTTTTAGAAATGTACAAGCTGAATCGGATTTTAAGTTCTTCATAGGAAATGTTCCTCTATGCCTTGACTACCTTAGATTAAAATTTCATAATTTTTGGAGTTCATTTACTAGGACAAGACGTGTAGTTTCCAAAAGCATGCAGACAGGGTATATTGTGTAGGTTTGTGATAAGTGGCTTTTGCAACATGTATTTTGAAGGGTATTGCCGACTAATCATTTTGCATAAATTCTGTGTTTTATGAATGAATAAAGGGTGGTAATGAGTTCTTTCTTGGGCATTAGCACAGTGAATAACATTTGTAAATTATATTATTGAAGTGTTGCACCATGGATGGGATATATGGTGAATGTCGTTGGACCTTGCGACGGCGGTGCCCTGGTTGTCGGATTGAGGAGAGTCGAATAACTCCCCAAGGATCTCGCGATGCCAAGTTGGGTGCAAGGGGTACGAGGCGGGGTGTCATCTCCCCCTGGGTGATTGTTGTAGCCAACCCACATAGACGTGTCGATTTAATAGTTTCAATGTTATTTGAATTGTTAGTAGGAACTGCACTCGTTAGTCTCTTATACTAGTATTGGTCTTATCTTCAAGCGAATGTTGTAAACCCTTGATAAATGATAGACTAGTTTAGTCATTAGCGGCCAACCGCCGAGTTCAGATCACTAGTTTGCTTGTTGAGTTTTACTTTAAACTCACACTTGTTTATTATGTATTTTTTTTTTCAGATTAGAAGATGTCATCCGCTCTACTGGCTGTCGCCACGACTATCCACTATGGTGCCCCATCCGACTTCGAATGGTGACAAGAGGAAATCCACGATCGGCACTTCCCAGGCGTGATTTTCATCAAGTTTACCTCTTGCTTGATGGTGGATATGGGGACACCGACATGGCCAGCATACCTGGCCTTTGTAGCCCTTTATGCACGCATGGAAGGTCGGTTATTGGGACCTCTGTCATTGTATGGCGAGGGTTCGGGCCATGGCGGTAGCCCAACAGCGTAGGTAGCAATCTGATGAGCACCTGACTTTTGGGAGAGATTTTGTCTCTTTTTGTTTGTGTTGACCGGCTAACTGATGAAGGACTCGTGTGTAGTCGAAGGGAGGGCGGGAGATCTAGTGTTTGTATTCCTAGTGTATTTTTTTGTACAAATCCCCCTCCATAACTCCATCTCTCAATCTGTACAAAGACAAAATTGATAGTAAATAAAGTTGAAGGCAGCTCATTTTCTGAGTTTAATGGTTATGGTTACAATGTACTATCAAGAATTGTATGTGTATAATTCTCCTAGTTTAGCAACCCCGTAAAACAGGTGATCAAGAATTGGCAAGGTACATAGTAGCAGAGGCAAAAACAGATCGAAGTCATGCAATCGAAAGTCCAATGGACGTGTGAAGTGCTTTGAGTGTCATGAAGAATGGCACATTAGGAGAGATTGTTTGAAGTGGAGAAATCGAGTTGACAAGCAGAATGCCACAAGCAATGTGGCAAACGTAGCCAAATAGAGTACTAGTGATGGAGAAGCTATTTTATGTGTGACTACTATGTCGTTAGGAGACGAATCGGTGCTAGATTCAGGGTGTTCTTGTCATATGACGCCTCATAAGAATTGATTTACTACTTACCAGACTACAGATGGTGGTAGTGTTTTTTTGGGGAATAATGTAGCTTGCAAGACTATGGGGATAGGAACAATTTGAATTTGGATGCACAATGGGGGTGGTGCGCACATTGACAGATGTGAGACACATATTGGAGCTCAAGAAGAACCTTATTTCTCTGGAGACACTCGATGATATCGGGTGTAGGTACACCGCTGAAGGTGAAGTATTGAAAATCTCCCGTGGTGCCATGACAGTGATGAATGGAAAGAAAGTGAATTCTCTCTATCATCTACTGGGAGAGACCGTGACCGAAACTGCTGTAGTTTCATCAGATGAGTTAAACTCTAACTTGACTCAGTAATGGCATATGCATTTAGGGCACATGAGTGAGGCAGGTATGACGATGCTAAGTAAAAGGGAGTTGCTGAAAGGTCAGAAGACAAGAAAGCTAGACTTATGTGAGCATTACATCTTTGAGAAGCAACGCCGAATTAAGTTTACAACAGCTATTCATTTGACTAAGCGGCTGGTTGAGTATATTCATTCAAACGTCTAGAGCCCATCTTCGGTTTCTTCAAAAGGAGTTGCCTGATATATGCTGACCTTTATCGATGATTATTCGAGGAAGGCATGTATATACTTTCTAAAGCACAACTATAATGTGTTCGATCGATTCAAGAAATTTAAGGCATTGATTAAGAAACAGTTAGATAAAAAGATCAGGTGCCTGAGAACCGATAATGGCATGGAGTTATGTGATAAAAGTTTTATCAAGTTTTGCAAGAAAAAAAGGGATTGCGAGACACTACACAGTACCTGGGAAACCACAACAGAATGGCGTGGCAGAATGGAAGAACAAAATTTTACTTGAGCGAGCTCGATGCATGCTTTTGCATGCAAGATTTGGTAAGGAATTTTGGACCAAAGCAGTGAATATGGCATGTTATTTGGTAAATCGATTTCCATTATCTACTATCGAGTGGAAGACTCTTGAGGAAGTATGGTTGGGGAAACCTGTTGATTATTTTGAATTACGAATAATCGGATATCCTCCATATGCTCATGTGAGTGATGGTAAGCTTGAGCCGAGGGCGGAGAAGTGCATATTTCTAGGTTATGCACATGGGGTGAAAGGCTACTGACTGTGATGCATTGATCCCAGATCACCCGATTTTCTAATCAGCAGAGACGTAATCTTCGATGAGACTACAATGTTTTAATAGAGGAGTTTTGTAACACAACAAGTAGAGAAGACAGATCATGGTGTCATTGGTGAGGTGGAGAATCAGGTGGAGACTCCGGAGACCTCAGAGGTAGTAGAAGCTAAGATTGTAGAAGAGGCCGTAGTTCTTGAAGTTAGTGATAATGAACAATCAGCACAACTGCAGCACATTATAGCCATAGACAAACAAAGAAGACAAATTAAACCACTGGTACATTATGGTTATACGGATATTGCTTATGCATTAATTGTAGGTGACGAGGTAGAGACGGATGAGCCTTCGTCTTATTCTGAAGCGATGGCTAGTAGTGAATCGTCGTAGTGGCTTGGAGCTATGAGTGAAGAGATGAAATCACTCCATCGGAATTAGACATGGGAGTTTGTCAAAGTACCCAAGGGCTAAAAGATTGTTGGAAGTAAATGGGTCTTTAAACGAAAAGAGGGCATTCTCGGTGTTGAGACAACGAGGTATAAGGTGAGATTTGTGGCCTAGAGGGATATACACAATGGGAGGGCATTGATTGCAATGAGGTGTTTTCTCCTATGGTAAGATATACTTCTATTCGTGTTTTACTTGTCTTAGTTGCTTCACAGAATCTTGAGCTAGAGCAATTAGATGTGAAAATGGTGTTTCTTCACGATGAGTTGGAGGAACAGATTTACATGTGGCAGCCAAAGGGATTTTCTATTCCGAGTAAGGAAGATCACGTTTGCTTGTCAAAGAAATCTTTGTATGGGCTAAAGCAATTTCCTAGGCAGTGGTATAAGCGTTTTGATACTTTCATGGCTAGTCAGGACTACTCAAAAAGTCAGATGGATAGCTGTGTTTATTTTATAAGATTAAAGAATTATTCTTTGATTTATCTACTCTTATATGTTGATGACATGTTGATAGCAGCTAATAATATGTCTAATATTGATGTCTTGAAAAGGCAGTTGAGTGTTAAATTTGAGATGAAAGATTTAGGTGTTATAAAGAAACATTGGGAATGAAAATTTTGCATGACAGAACTACAAAAGTTTTACATCTATCTTAAAATAAATATATTGAGAAGATTGTGGCACGTTTTAACATGCAGTCGGCAAAATTTGAAATTATACATTTAACAAACCACTTTAAACTTTCGGATAAATTATCATTGCAGACTGAGGAGGAGGAGGAAGAGGAGGAGGAGCATATGTCCCATGTTCCTTATTCTAGCGCCATGGGTAGTATTATGTATGCTATGATATGCACTAGGCCTGATATTTCACAAGCTGTAAGGGTAGTTAGTCGTTACATGAAGCGTCCTAATAAAGCTTATTGGGAAGCTGTGAAGTGGATCCTTAGATATTTAAAAAGGATTGTAGACATGGGTATAGTATATCGGAAGAACAATAATGGTAGTGAAGCGATTGGTTATGTGGATTTGGATTATGTTGATAACTTAGAGGATCACAGATCTTTAGCACGGTATGTATTTACACTAGCAGGTGATGTAGTGAGTTGGAAAGCATCCTTACAAGATCATGTTGCCTTGTCTTCAATTGAGGGAAAGTACATGGCTCTAACCTTTATAGCGAAGGAGGCGATATGGTTACAATGTTTGTTCTTGGACTTTGGGCTTAATCAGAAAAGTGTTGATATACACTGTGATAATCAATGTGCGATATATTTGGCATATAATCCAGTTCATCACGAGCAAATGAAACATATCGATATCAGGTATCACTTCATTCGAGATGTCTTAGCAAAGGGTAATGTTATTGTGAAAAAGATTATTACAGCAAAGTACCTAGCAGATATGATGACCAAGCATGTTCCTTTGGTGAAGCTCAAGCTCTGCTTGAGCATAATTAGCATCTGTGGAGAGTGAGTGCCCGTCGGGGCGTTGGGAGAGCAACATGGATGACGAGCACTATAAATTAGCTTCAAACATCGAGCCAAGGCGGAGAATTGTTAAATTATGTCTCGAGTTTGAATTTTCACGAGCTCAATCCATAAAAAGTTTTTGATTTGATCAAAATATTTCCTATCCAAATCAAATTTGGTTTTCTTAATTCTAAGTTTGACTAGGATTATCTTTGCACAAAAGAATAAAAACAAGGGTTTCCTCTTTTATCTATAGAAGAAACCTAATAGTACTTGGTTTTCTCTTATTAATTCATGTATCTCTTGGATTCATGTATCTACTTAATTCATATATCTCTTGACTTCATATATCTCTTAGATTTTTGTATCTCTTTCATACATGACTTCTCAAACTCCATAAATAGATTTGAAAATTTTCATTCCAAGCAACACCTAAAACACACACATCTCCTATTGCTACTTCTATCAATGCTACTTCCATCATTTCACAAATTAAGAGAATTGTACTATCAAATGTCGAATATCAATCACTACTACATACTCAGATAAACTCAAAGTATAGCTTGCTTTATCAATAACTAGGATTATTTTCAGACGCATCTCTAGTCTACAATCATTTTTCATCGTTTTCATGGGACCGCCTTGACCGAAAACTAAAAAGATAGTGCTGGCATTCAACCCTCATGTACAAGCAGATCTTACTCGTGAAATACTCTCAAGTAGAAAGTTGATCGAGCTCAAGGTTCAATCATTATTTTAAACACAAGAAAGAACATTGAGATACCGATGGATGGCTGTTTTAGGTTTTAGAATTCAAAGACCACAAGTCAAAACGAGGCTAAGAAAGTTTGTGGCCTTTAGAATTAGAAACTATCTAGTCTACCATTGATCCACATGTATTCCTTAGTATAGTGACCCATATATATTAAATAGGAGAAGAGGCTAAGCTAAGCAAGAGTCCATACTCTTATTTGGATATTTCTTTTCCACGATGGTATTGTTATGGTTGGCAGGAACCATAAGGAAACTATATACATGGATATTGTTCGGGACCCCAACCTTCCTTTCAGACCATATCAATAGAAATAGCCATTGGGACAACATTATGCTGCAGCTGGCAAAAGGCCGTTATGCCTGAGTAATGCGTCAAGTGAAGGCTCACGTCCTCGAAATTCAATGAAAACCTGAGTAAAGCAAAATTGGCACAATGAGAACATCCAGTAAAACTAACTGGATTGTGAGAGTAATAAAATTATATGATGCAAAATTACAGGTTCCGAACCTGGAGTGGATCTTTTCCACCTCCAAGAGCAAGAATCGTGTCTCGGAACCTTTGCCCTGTTTCTTTGAGGGCCTGTCGACCACACTCAATATATCATGATAAAAACCAACAGTTAACATATCAAAAGGAGCTTCATAACTGAATAGTATTAGACAAGACAAGAAGATAGCTCGTGTGCAATGTTTCCAGAAATCTTGTTAATGACCTGACATGTCGTCAAAGGTAAGGTTGTATAAGAAGAGTGAATAATGCAAAAAAAAATGATTGTAACAACAGCTGAGAAGATTTTTCTATATGTTATGCCATGGCCTTACTAATTGCTATCAATGGTCCAGTGGACCTTCGCATAAGACTCAGATTTTGTCATCTATAAAGCATCTAATGAGCTTCCTAGTCAATTGCTCACTTCCTCCTTGTTTGATCTAATGGAAAACAATCAATTTTGCTAAACTTCTAGAGTGACTAGGCCATGCTAATGCATTAAAAAGGGATCACATTGACTTGCCATTGGAGCTGAAGGGAAATAAGCCATGCATTGGGGTTGAAGGAGAAGAATTGAAAGGCATTGTTATTAGAGTGTAGTTCATACTCTCCATTGCTTGAGAGTTTTATAATTTGAGTCCATATTCTATTGTAGTTTGAACTTAGACCTATGAAAAGTTATTGGGAATATATAATCTCCTTCTCTTATAATTAAGGATTTTAATTGAGAGATGTAATGTACTAATTATAGTAAAATCCTCTGCTGAATGTAACCCTTGTTTAAGGGTGAACTTGGATAAATTTTTATGTTTGAATTCTCTCCCTTACTTTTATTCTTTATTCCCTTATGATTGTGCGCTAAATCCTAGCAATTGTTGTGCTACAGTAGTATGAAGAATTCAAGTACACAATGTAATAGGGCTAGGGCCTTCCCAAAGTGTATAGTAAATAGAAAGCAATGGACCTAAGTGGTTAAGCATACAACCAGGTTTGACCAGCCTTCTACTCTTTGCTCGGACATTCTAGGATTACTCAGCACTATTCCATTTGGGGAAGAAAAAGCAATGTCGCATGTTTATTTCTACATTTACTATAATATCATGAAAAACTCTAAGTTGATACACCCATGACAAATTTATTCAAAACCAATTTTTTGACTATTAGAAACCTCAAATTGATATATTTTTGAAAAATTTACCCTTCATTAGTTTCCGTAAAATTTCCTTATCAAATTTTTGAGTTGGATGATACATGGAAGTTGACAAGTATATTGGTTTGAGATTTTACCCTTAATTTATTATAGGTGTACCAATTTGGGGTTCTTCGTGGTATTAATTCAATTTAACAGAAATTAATGAAGGGTAAATTTATCATAAATGTATTAATTTGGGGTAAATTTATTACGATTATACTTTGGGTTTGTTTATGGTAAAAATTAGTTTGGGATCGAAGTATACCGATTTGAGGTTTTTCATGATATTAGCCCTCATTACATTACTACTTGGGAAAATTATCTAAAAAGTCATAAACCTATTACACTTTTATCAATTTAATCCTAAAATTTTCAATTCTATCAATTAAGCTCTAAACCTTTTCATTTTTTTGCTAATTGAGTTCATCCGACCAATTTTGATAAAAAAATCACTAATTGGATGTGGCTGTGCCACATTGGTTAGTTAGCATTGATGCGAACAAATTTTAATATTTTTTTCATTTTTATTAATTTTTTTATTTTCATCTTTTTTCCTTTTATTTTTTCCCTTTGTCTTCTTTTCTTTATTTTTTATTTTGTTTTTCCCTTTTTCCCTTTGCTAGCCACCATTAGACCTTGTTGATGGCCAACAGAGGTCATTGGCCTTAGGCGAGGCAAGTGACCCTCGCCCCTACCTAGGCCTCACCTAGGCAAAGGCCACCTTTCTTGGTAAGGGCAACCTTTGCCTAAGGCCAGCGAAGGCAGCCCTCCTCTTAGGCTAGCAACCTCCACTAGCCATTGATGAAGTCCGATGGTGGTTGGTGGAGGGAAATATAAAAGAAAAAAAAAAGAAGGAAAAGAGAAAAAGAAGAAAGAAAGATTAATAAATATTTAAATATTTAAATATTATTAAAAATTATCAATGTTTGCGCCAATTATCCTATGTGACATGATTGACATATATGTTAGTAATTTTAGATCAAACTTTATCAGATGGACTTAATTGGCAAAAAGTGTAAATATTTAGGATTCAACTGGCAAAAAGTGTAAATGTTTAAAATTCAATTGTCAAAGTTAAAATATTTATAATCGAATTGGCAAAAGTATAATAGATTTAAGAGTTTTTGGATAATTTTCCATCGCTGCTTCACACATGTATAAGGCCAACATGAGTGACAAGCACAAGGACCAAGGTGCTTTTTAGCAGTTTTATTTTTATTCCAAATATGTCCACAGCTTCTCAAGACATACCTTGCTGTCATTTAAACCCGCATCCTCAAATGCGGAGAAAGCATCTGCAGACAGCACCTCTGCCCACTGAAGCAGACACATTCACGATTAGAACCACATAAATCGTGGAATAAGGCGATCTAAAACACGATTATGCATAAATCAGTACTCAGAACTGAACAAGGAAAAGAGGTGTATTATATTCATAGTGTTTTATTATTCACTATAAACCAACTATAAAGACCTGAAAAAAAATCCGGCATAACCAATAGAAAAGAATATCCTGTACCTTGTAACCGTAATAACCGGCTGCATATTCACCTGAATACAAGTGAAAAGCAATATATTCACAGTGTAAGATAAAGATGTATTCAATAAGGTATATATACTCTCAAAGAACCGTTTTGACAGGTAGGGAGTCGAACCTGCAAATATATGGTAGAAAGCACAGAGGAATCGGTCCTCAGGAAATGGAGGGATCACCTCGGTTATTTCACAAACCCTTCGATCCACATCATATACAGTTTCTAACCCACCAGGAACATATTTTGTATGAAGCTGCAGATCTACACTTGCTAATCTTATCTGAGAAGTTCCAAAAACAATAAAAGTATAAACAAGTCCTACGTTAGTAGGATTCCTTAAGAGAGCAATTTTTTAGCATATGCAATTTCCAATTTCCCAATTATCTGATTTTACTATGAAGGAGTAATGATTTCCTCTGGAAAATAATTTGATTGGCATCATGTCACTGTATGTATAGCAAAACAGCATAGTTGAAACCATGCTTGCACAACTAAATTATCCAAAAGTCCTAAACCTATTGTATAACAGTTAATTAATCCTAAATCTTTCAATTATGCCAATTTATTCCTAAATCTATCGTACGACAGCCAATTTTGTCCTAAACATTTTCATTATATCAATCTAGTCCTAAATTTTTTTACGATTTATAGACTTAGTCCTAAATTTTTTATCAATTGCTAACATATCAATCCAACCAGTCCAACCATCCTACATGGTTTGATTAATAGTAAAGTGGATAATTTTTGAATTAAAAAAATATGAATTTTTTTTTGACTTTTTTTTTAATATTTTTTCTTTCTTCTTCATTTAGTCGATGAGGCCACCAACCATTGGCCAAGGGCCAGTGACCTTCGTTGACCCTTGGGCAAGGTTCATGAAGCCCTCATTGGCTACAGGTGAGGGTCACGACCCTTGTAAGGATCTAGGCAAGGGAGTCGCAAGCCCTTGTAGCTTGTCCTTGTTGTGGTTGGCAAGGGCATTGTGAGCCCTTGCCTAGTCCCTTGCAGGTCGCAATGAGGACGTTACGACCCTTCTTGGCCACAACGAGAGCTCATGAGCCCTTACCCAGATTTGGCAAGGGGCACTACCCTTGCCTATAGTTGGCAAGGGCTTCGCGACCCTCGCTTAGGGGTTCGCGACCCTCGCTTAGGGGCTAGCAGTGATTTTTAACTCTTGTCCAAGGGCTAGTGGAGGTCACCAACCCTCTACCACTGGTCGGTGGCCGCGATGGCATAATGAGGAATAAAAGTATAAAAGAAAAGAAAAGAAAATGAATACATAAATAATTGAAAATTAAAAAAATTATCCATATTAGTATTGGCCACACCATATATGATGGTTGGCACTAACGTTGATTGCACCATCATGTCAATGATTTTCGATTAAAATTAGTCAAAATGACTCAATTGACAATTTGTTAAAAAATTTATGATTAAATCGACAAATCGTCAAAAGATATAGAACATCACCGTTGAAAAAATTAGGACTAAATTTGCTGAGAGTAAATGAACATAGCTAAAAAATTTAGGATTGAATTGACCATCGTATAATACGTTTAAAACGTTCAGATAATTTTCCAATGCTTGCACCAAGGTTTAACGAACTAATAAACTTTAAGCTCCCTCACTGTTATAGGGACATGAACCGATGAGATATGGAGTCATCTCCTTTTGTTTTATCATTTTAAACAGGTGTACCGGTGAGAGAAATCCCACGAGCAGGATAAATGCAGCAGCACGAGGACATACCGGTGAGACAATTCCCCCAAGGGCAGGGAAATGCCTGCTAAATTAACTTATCTACTCTTTGAAAGCTATTAGCCCTAACTTTAAAAGGTGTCACAAAAGTAAGAAGCTGATGAAACGGTGAATTATCTCGGTTGCTTTTTAACCAGACGAGGACTTATTATATCTAGTTCTCAGCTCATATATACGTCCTTCAACACCACCAAGAGGAAATTTACAAATAATATTTTATAAATAAAGAATGGTCCCAGATAATTGCCAGTCATCTCAAGTAAAGAACAGTAAAAAATAGGAAAATTTCGAAGGAATTGCTTCTACACCAAATAATATAATTTTCTCATAGAAAAATAAGTCATAGGCGAAGGAAAAGAAAATATGAACAGGGTACGATTCATCAAGTACATAAGAACGAGGTAAAACAAGTTTTTGTATTAGAGAAGTAACCTCACTAAGGATGGAGGTCCCTGCACGAAAAGTCCTAGCTGCGAGGAGCTTTCTATATACATCCTCAGGGAGACTCTCACCAGTTTCATAGTGCTTTGCAATTCCCATCAAGGTTTCCCTACGATTCAAGAGTTATATAAGAGAAATGATTGGGTAATAATTTTTAACCTATAATGAAAATATCAATCTATTATGAATAAAAATAAAATAACAAATAATTATAAATTGTTATGGGGTCTACTTTTTAAGAATTTGTGATTTACAACACGGCGTTATTCTCGTAATAGGCCAAAAGCTATTACACTAGCAAAGCCCGTTGTATAGTGACTCTTCCCAGGTTACCAACATGCATGTCTCATACAGATGGATTCTCTAACTACGTAAAATATTTGCATGAGACATGATTTATATATGGGTTCTCTAACTAAGTAAAAACTATTGATTCAAGAAATTAAACCTCTACTAAGCACCTATTGGGTACATAAAATAGGAAAAGCGAAAATACCAATTGAAAATAATATCAACCCGACATCTCCTAAGAAAGTAATCTTGGGGTTACCACGCCCAAGTTGCGAACATGAATACAAAAAGCTCAATTTCTTGTAGTATTTCTTTTTTGTTATCTGTAATATTGATCCTTATAGGCAAACGAAGTAAAGGAGAATAACAAAATTATTAAGGAAGTGTTAACTGGTTGGAATAATATAAAACAATTCACAACTCAACTGCGGTTCATTTCAACATACCGTGACAAGAGCCATAATAACAGGGGCCTAACATTTGCCAAATACCCAGGGGCAACACTTTCACTCCTCACTTTTAGTTCCAGGGGCGGTAAAAAGGGAATGCAACGCAAACATCACAGAATGCTCCATGAGGAAATCCTTTGTTGTTATTCACAGTATATAGATAACATTTTTATTTTATTTTATTTTATTTGTGAAGTGTAAACACAGCCAACCATGACAGCAGATCAATTTGTTTTAAAGCTCTTAGAGATGGTCCTAGACAAAATTACCTGTGGTAACACCAATTCTCCATGAACTGAGAGGGCAATTCCACAGCATCCAACACCAGTTCTCCTTCATCATTTCTGGTAAGCATGTGTTGAAGAGCATGACCAAATTCGTGAAAAACCGCTTCAACCTGCCAATTTCAACAATACATATCTATAACAAATGTTTAACTAGCAAATGGCACTCAAGGATTAAGATATTTCATGAAACAAACCACTATAGAGAGCACAATATCACAAATCTCATCATTCACCTAAGACATTGGTAATATCCTCTAAAGGGTCAAATTCTTATGGCACAAGAATTGCTCACTTGTACCAAACCTTCTTGGTCAACAACTGATGATTCTGTAAGTATCAGGTGTGAATCAGAAAATTCTATATAGGTAGCGGGTAATACCAAAATTGGATGATAGACCCATCTCTAGATGTAGATACTAAAGGAGAGAAGTATGTATCTTTAGGCATTATGCATAGAAAAATATCAGCATTACTAAGATCCATGAATTCACATCAAAGAATAGGCTGGCATATAAAATTCTCAAGCAAAAAATTGCTTAGCATTTACTTCTTCAATCTTCTCCCAGAACAAGTGTTACTGGACCTACATATTGATTCTTCCAGCAGTCACGCTATTGGCAGTGCGGAATAAGGACAACATGCATAGATATCTTCATAGAGAGGGCTTTATAATGGCAGAAACTTGAGCCCTATTTAAGCTATTATTGTCCAGAGGTTACCAAAATCTAATTGAGTTCTGGATACCAGACTAAAGAACCGTTCTACTATACTTATTTCTGATGGAAATATTTAATTGCCACCGGCTTGCATTAGCTTGTGGCTGCACTAGCCACCCCTCTGTTTAGTATTTTAAACTCAAATAAAAAAAGTCAATAAACCGAGGAAAGGAGTCTGGAAATTGACCTCTTGAAATGTCATAAGACTTGGCTTGTTCCCCACAGGTGGTGTTTGATTGCACACTATGTAAACAATTGGTAATCTTGCACTTGCACCATCTCGAGAAAGCGCACTACTTTGACTGACAATCTCACCCGTCCATGCACCTTCGTGTTTCTCAGATGGTCGAGAATAGGGATCAAAATAGAAGTATGCAATTGGATTTCCCAAAGAATCTTTTACACGGTAGAATCTAACATCCTTGTTCCAGACCTGGAGGATGTATAACCATTTTATCAGAATACATTGACTAACAGCACAGGAAAGGTAGAAGCAAAGCATTAGATTTATTTACCGGTGCTAGTCCATCAGCAGCCTCAATCTCAATTTCAAAAAGTGTCCTAGCAAGGTTGAAAAGGCCCTCCATTACATTTGGCAGTGAGAAATATTGACGAAGTTCTTCCTGAGAATTGCAAAAGTTTTTGAGGCTACATGTTCATATTCAAATGCGTAAGTCAGAATCTAATTTTAATGTTCCAAAATTATAAGGAAAATCAGAGAAGGGTGATGCGACTTGGTGAGAAGCCTGATGGCAACTTCAGCATGTATATAGGTGCTATGATGTATACGGCATGATAATTCAAGAGCAAGTATCTTTGTTTACTTTCCTATCAATAATACAATTGAGACATTATTTCTATCTGTGGGGAGCAGCCCCAACATGTTCAAGAGTTGATTTAAAATATCCCAATAATTATTTATCAAGAATACCTAATAGGAAAGAGTCCTATTATGGCAGGACGCTGAAAATGAAGAAATCTAGATAAGAAAAAGTCTAATTTAGAAAGAATACTAGAATGGAATCAATTCTCTCAAATCGGAGGAATTCTAATCAATTGGGAAGATTTCAAATTGGGAGGCGATTGTCAATCAATTAGGGAGGATTCCTATCTTGGGTGGAGATCTACCACTATAAACAAAGGGTTTCAATGGAGATTTCTTACTACACTAGAGAAATATTCCAAAATGATTGCAAGAGTCTTCAATAACATGAGTAAATGTGAGAATTTTTTAGAGCAAGTGAGAGTATATAAACACGAGATCTAGAGAGTTCATCAAGGGAGAACATATTTTGTGATAGTTGTGAGGATTTATTGTGAAAGAAAAACTTTTAAGTGAGTTAATTGTAATCCTTTGATTATAGTATGAATTAGCATCCCATGGATATTCCCATGTTGAGTTTTTCATGTAAAAATTTCTGGTGTATTGTTCTTTTTCTCTCTTATCTGCTGTGTTATTTACGTTCCACATATTACGTGATTTTGATGATTAAAATTTCGCTGCAGTCAATTGTGATCCAACTTAATTTACAACACTATTCTATACATAAATATATGTATGTCATAGAGAGAGAACTTCAACCTCACTGATGTCAAATTTTGATTCACGCAGCCTCTCGCTCCAGAATATAATGTCCCAATGCCTCAAATTATCAGATTCTTTTGCCCCTTGACTCTTGGCGAAACGTTTTAGGTCCTCCATGTCTGAATAATCGAGGGACACATATCAAGATATGGACTTTGAGTTGAAAGTAAAAAGAAAATCTGTAAAAGTATCGTCAAACTGAATTAAAGGTTTAACGGCCCCCACCAACCCCCTTCTTTTTTCTCAGCCCCATCCCCACCCATTTTAATGCCTTTCTCACCAGCCATTAGAGAAAACACCCTATGCGGTAAAAACAATGATGAACACACGATCCAGATAACCTCCAACTTATTAATCCGCTCCACAACCCTCATAATTACCATACGATATGTGTAGTGTTTTGAAGCTTGAAATAACATTCTCATTTTAAGCAGCATAAAGAAATAATCGTGAACATTTATCACACGAGAACGCGAAAGTGTAGTGTCAGATAATAAAAGTTCATACAATGACAAGATTTAGACATACTAGGAATATTCATCTAGATCTTACCTTGACCTGCAGCATCACATGAAGCACTCCTAAGTTTTTCTAGGAGCTCTTCCGCTTTATCAACGGTAGCCATGTTCATGGCCATCCTAAGCTGATGAGAATCATGAATTGATTAGTGATGATAAAGCACTATCCAGTGAGTTGTTCACCCGTGCAATAGATTCCCCTCCAGGATTAAAATGGAGGAAAAATTCAGAAGCATACATAAGAATTTATTTAAGAGATATTACATATAAG
This sequence comes from Corymbia maculata, assembly GCA_014182735.1. Classification (NCBI taxonomy): domain Eukaryota; kingdom Viridiplantae; phylum Streptophyta; class Magnoliopsida; order Myrtales; family Myrtaceae; genus Corymbia; species Corymbia maculata. The sequence continues at coordinate 7,836,014 of CM024690.1, read as the reverse complement.
AATACTTAGTTTGCGTTGGATTATGCATCGAATTGTAGTTTCAGAAAATTGCACACTTGAAAGAACTTCAGAATCAAAGTGAAATTAACTCCATAATTACTTGCAATATAACAACAACCACTTTGTCTGCCATAAATTTTCCTTTTTTCCTTGTAAATCATAAGCTCGTAACAACAGCCAAAAGCAATTGGAGTTGGTTCATAATTAGTGATTAATTTGAAACTCATTGTCCGAAAGATGACAAAAATATTTTGTCTAGCAAGCTTCACACTTGTCCATTCATACTTTACACAGAAAAAGAAAAGAAATAAATGGAACTCTAAGTAGAGGAATCTCATAAATGGCCTTAAAAACCCATACCTCAGCATAATTATTATAATCTTCAAGCTTAGCTTGTTCCAATCTAAGCTTCAAGATTTGGTCAATAATTAAAGTGTTGTCTAAATCTCCACTAGAGGCCCGAGTAACATAAGCACGGTAGATTTCCTCTCGCAAAGCTCTATTTCGAGCATGTTGCATGATGGAGTTATAGCTTGGAGCATCCAAGGTGATCACCCAGGGTCCATCTTCTGGAGTTGCATTTTTATGGCCCTTGAATATGAGAAAAAATAATAGAAAGGACGAACAATCAAACATGCTGAAAAAAATGAAACAATGACACAGCAAAAGGGAAGCTATTGTGCATTACCTTGGACACCGCTGTTTGTGCAGCCAAACCAAGAGCTGTAGCAGGCAATCCTTCCATATCCTTCTTATCAGTAATCAATTTTTCAAATTCTTTTGTGGCATCTAAGACATTCTCAGCGAACTTACTAGATAATTTTTCAAGTTCCTGTAATCAACTAATTAATTAGAAGGCAGAGCTTGAGCAATTGAAATGCATAGTTTAATAATCTACTTTACTACTTTCTTGCACATAAACATTAATCTTAACACAGTCAATGCCATGGCAAAATTTATGTGATGAAATCGACATTAAATTTTCAAAATGTTTGCTAAGAATGTAGAAATAAGTAATATCTGACAGATCATTCCTGCAAACTATAGCAAAAGTGTCTTCGTCATCTCACACACCATGTGCTGTTCAATGTCAAAAGTAATAACAAATTTTAGTTTCAATGCAAATAAATTTAAGGCAAGTTTTCCCAAGATAGCAGGCACAAAGAAGATATACTGAAAAGTTTTTGCATGTTAGTCATTCAAACAAGAATCATGCCAGATGATAGTTGTTCTAATGTCAACATTTATACATCGGTGACGATGGGATTTTTAATGCAAATAAGAGTCATAGAAGAACTCTTCAAATTTAATTAGTAAAGCTATATATTGCTTGACTGTGGTCGGTTAAGAATGTTTTGGAACTTGGCTTCGTCAATTGTGGGCATTCAGGTGGGTTAGTGTAAATACTGTGCAAGAAGACCTTAAGAGCTTGCTGGGATATCTGCATTAACGAGGGAAAGAGAAACAAGATCAGCTGATCCTTCTATCGGCTTTTTGGCTGATTTGTAAATACTGTGCAAATAGAGGTCATTTTGCAGAAACTAGAGAATTTTTGCGTTTTGTAATTTGGATTTTTGGAATGCACGCAGATTGAGTGTTGATGTAAATGCATTTCCAGACTGATAGACTCCTTCTGTATTTGATTTTGTAAATGGTTTTGCATATCTGTTTTAATGAATTACCTCACTATTACCAAAGAATTTGGGTATGATGCCTAAAGAATTTACTTGTTCTAAGTAATTGTTCGTCTGAATTTCCCTTCAAGTTCTCAATCGATTGACCTCACTGTCATGGGACTTGCCATCCTACATCAATTATGGCCTGGAAATCCCCTAGATGAGGCACTTTTGGTGCTCATATGTTAAATAAAGAACACACGAGTTAGTCACACGTATATGATCAACATCACATCTACTGTCCATTGAACTTCTAACCTGTCTCCTCTCAATTATCTGTATGTCCTTGCTTTCTTAATCAAAGCTTCTATGCCATTACTTTTCTTCCTAGTCAGAAAGATCGTATATCTTCCCCTTCTCTCAACATCTTCCAACCCTAAACTCTTCCCTAAAATAGTTTGAATGATTCGTTGTTCCAAATTCATCCTTATAACAATTATTTTTGGTACTTGAGTTAATTTCTTCTACCCTTCACTTTGTTCTTCAAGTACTCTCTACCGAATCTAAATATTTTCGTTTCTCAAATAAAGGTAACATCACAACTGAATCTCTTTGAGCAAAGTATCAGGATTATTTGGGCAAGTTAAGTCTTGCTTTCTAGACAGTACTTTTTCTGATTACATCACTTTTTAAACCAATAGGTGCAGGACAAGCAGAGCTGCCACTGGACCGTGAGACTATTAGAGCCCCTTGAAGTCAATAAAGAACCAACACTATGGTCAACATGCTCCTACTGCTAAAAGAATTCTACAGTTATTCTTTGTTCTCAGTAAAGGTCACATTCTGTCTCAACTGCAGGCAAATTTCCACACCCTTACATATCCAATATATATATCTATATATTTTGTATATATGTATGTATATATATATGTATGAATGTATAAATGTATTGTCTGTAGAGAGAGATGTTTAAAAAATGACTTACATGAGTTCAAAATATATATGAAGAGGCCATAAGTATAACAGGTAAGTGGTAACGGTGTGTAAGGCATTGACATAAAACTCCTCCAACAGAAGCTGGAAAAGGTATAGAGTTGAGAGGCTGAGCTTAACAAAAGATAAAATAGGTGAGACTGGAAGAGCAGGAAAGAAGCTAAATTTTATGCACCACTATAGTGTGTCTCATCGACAAGATGTGGGATTCACTTTGAAATTTTGTGTATAAGTGAGATTGCAAGTGAGTGTGTCTGCATTGAATAGAAGCGAGACTCATTTTGAAACTATGTGAAATTCATACCATTTGTGTGTACGTCCATGCTCATAAGCCAAGTATATAAAACATTATACATACTACACTGAGAGACACTTAGCTTTATCATAGAGTGCAAGACCTGCTCATTTTTGTCGAACTCTTCTCTTTTATCATCTTCCAGGGCAACCTCATTCAGAACTGCTCCTTTTGTTCGGTCTGCAACAATATTATTTTAAATCCGAATGTCAAGGAATCTCATTACAAAGTATAAGCACTGCACTATGTGCCCATACACTTGTTTTTTGCAACTAAAAAAGTGAAAACAATGATGAGATCAGATCAACGAAATGAAAATGATATAAATTAAACATTTAAGATACTCTGTCATCAAACTACCCAAAAGAGGCCAAAAAAAAAAAAAGTGATCAAAGACAGAGGTAGACTCACTTTCCACTATACGTTTTTGAGCATCCCTCGGCACGTTCCAATCAGGTGACTCTTGAAGAGCTTTATAAGCATTGTAAATTGGTTTACTTTGCTCCAGTCTAAGCTCAAACTTAACCACCTCTGCCTGCATTGCAAAGCAAAACTAAGCCAACGTAAGCATCAAGATTCGAGACTTGGCCAACCACGAAAGCTAAAAGGATAAAATGAATACCCAGGGCACATGGCATGCTAGAGTGAAATAGATACTCATTCATCTAAAAGCAACAAGAGAGGCCATCTCTTACTCCATAACACACTTAGGTCTCCTATCTTCACTCGTTTTCATCACTCAATTAATCATTTCAAACCAACACCAAGCGAAAGAAATTACTTGGACTTCCTCTATTGCAGCACGCAGCTCAACTGTATCCTTGACGGCCTTGAGATGAGTGATCATTCCCCAGACCACATCCAATTGATCCACAATCCTCTCCAATTCCTCTAGATTACTCTCCTGTAGCATAAACAAAAACACATTACAAATGCCAAGACCTCAAACAACAATATCAACAAACAACCATCAAACGACAGAGACAAAAAATCATTCACACCAGCTTCTTCAGGAGAGCGAGAATGCCAGGATGGACGTGCTTGGCCTCAACAACGTTGAATGGAGGAAACTCAAAGTTCTGCAAGAGAGGATTACTCTCAACATGGGCATCAGCCACAGGCAGAGCTTGGGGAGCGATCGGTGGAGCAGAGGCAGAAGGGCAGGTGTTGGAGAGGGAGAGAGAGGTGGCTTTGTGGGGGCTCTGGAGGCAGAAGGAGAAAGAGGAGGACCAGAGAGGGCAAGGGAATGACTTCTTGGGAGGAGAATGATGTCTGGCGTATCGATGAAGATGATGATGATGATGGTAGACAGAGCGAGAGAGAGCGATGCAGGTCATAGAAGCCATGAGCGTGAGCATGTTCACTATAATAAGGACAGTGGCCGTCGACACTGAACCTGTGGCTAAGGCCCTCTTTGGGATGCGTCTCATTTTACCTTTCTTGGCAGAGTGGAGGCGGAGAAGCAGGTGATGGAGAGGGAGAGAGAGAGGCAGATGGATATGCCGGACTCCGGAGGCAGAAGGAGAAGGAGGAGGACCAGAGAGGGCAAGGGAACGACTTCTTGGAGAGAGGATGGTGTTTGCCTGCATTACAAAATTAAGTCAACGTAAGCATCAAGATTTAGGATTAGATAACCACGAAAGCCAAACAGAAAAGACAATAATTGCCCAGCAAATGGCTTGCACTAGTGAAACAAATAATAACCTAAAAGCAAAAGTACGAGCCCATCTCTCGCTCCATAACACACTTGACTCTTCTAACTTCACCCCTCTTCATCAACCAATAAATCAATTCAGTAACTGTTTAAGAGATCCTAGTCCACGTGAACCGACACAAATGAAAAAAATCACCTGGACCTCTTTCATCGCAACACGCAGCTTAGCTGTATCCTTAATGTCCTTGAGATGTTTGATGATCCCCTGACCTCAGCCAATTGATCCACCCCCAACGGCTCTACAAGTTTCAGCCATGACGGATTCACCATCCTCGCTAGTTCCTCCAGATTACTCTATTGTGGCATGATGCAAACACCATTACAAACACCAAGACCTCAGACAACAATTTCAACAAACACTGAACAGACAAGACAGACAAAAAGATCATTCATACCAGCTTCTTCAAGAGAGCATGCATCTCAGGACGGACGTCCTTGGCCTCGATGGGGTCAGGGAACCCAAAGTCCAGCAAGAGCAGATTGCTCTCAGTGCCAGCGTCAGCCATGGACAGAACTATTGTGGCATGACGCAAACACCATTACAAACACCAAGACCTCAAACAACAATCTCAACAAACACTGAACAGACAAAATAGACAAAAAGATCATTCATACCAGCTTCTTCAAGAGAGCATGCATCTCAGGACGGACGTCCTTGACCTCGATGGGGTCAAGGAACCCAAAGTCCAGCAAGAACAGATTGCTCTCAGTGCCAGCGTCAGCCATGGACAGAACTTGGGGAGCGATCAGCGGAGTGAAGGCAGAGGAGCAGGTGGTGGAGAGGGAGAGAGGTGTTTCTTCAGGGGTTTTGGAGGCAGGAGGAGGAGGACCAGGGAGGGCAAGGGAACGACTTTTTGGAGAGAGAATAGAGTATCGCGAATCGATGAAGATGCTCACAACGATGATGGACAGCGAAAGAGCGCGATAGTGAATTCTCTTCTTAAACAGGAACAAGTTGATTTTCTTTTTTGTTGCTTTTGAAATCAATAAACAAATAAGATAGTCTATAATGGTTTGCAGCGTGTTCCCTGGATGATTCGCATATGCGCTCGACATTCCCGTGGGCAAATCTAGTTGAAAGAGGGAGAGTCGTCATCTTGTCCATGAAATGGCCGACAGTGGGGGACAATCACATTGTCCATGATCATGGGTACATCGGATACATTTCGCCGTCTAGTCTAAAACTTTGTCCAATTTGCTTGTTCAGATGAGACAAGATGTGTACTTTTCCTGAGGATAAGGCCCACAAAAAGGGATATGTCATATACCCTTTGAAAATTTCAATCCTAAATTTGTCTGAGATGACCAAAAGCTGGTTGGAAAGTTGCTACTCATAGGTGCCCACGAAAATGGGAAAACGAGACAAAAAGAGATTTTGGAATTATGTTGTTTTCTTGTGATTGTTGAACATTGGACTTGATAGTCTTCCCAACTTATCAATTTTTTAGATTGGTTCCTTCGTCTCAGTTTTCCGCCTAAATTAGTTCGAGTAAAGAAATGAGCAAGATTTGTGCTCAAGCAATGCCTAATAAAGATCACACGCCTAAACAAGCCTTTCTCCTATTAAGCTTGCCACCAAACCCTTATCATTTGGATGTGCAAAAATTGCAATATGGATAGCAGTAAGCATTTTGCTTTTGCCTAGCAGATTTCGAGAAAAGAAATTCGTTTTTCGGATGGATACAATGCACATTCCATGTTACTCTTTATTCTATTACGAACCACAAAATTTTAATGCAAACTACAAGATTTACTCATTGTTTGTTGCATCTAATGGCAAGTTGTCATGGACGTTGTCGGGGAATGTTGGATATGCTTCTCAACAGATGAATTCGGTGCACTTTCCAATAAAAGTGCATCCAGAGGGCATAGAATTACATTTTCCCAAATGATGTACACCTTTTTGCACATGTATAATTAATAACAAAATAACTGTAGTCTTAAACCTATGTCAATTGATACCAACTATTGGATTGAATTTGATTTGCTATATGTACTAGCTCAATAAATATACTACTATTTAGAAAATATTATATATCCTTTATATGGTCATGGTGAGTGAAACTTCCAAAAGAGCAATACGATATTCATTAGGTACATTTGTAACATGTGCACCTGAGTTGTCAAATAGGCATATTTAATGTGGAACCCAACTTCATTCAACAACTAAAAGTGCAAGATGTGCATTCAAGATCTATTTTCTTCAATAAGAGTGAGTAATTAAAGGTTAATATATCGACTCATGAGGTTAGGTGATTTAGTGAAATGCAACCTTAGTGCGGATTTATGAGGTATGAATACCTTGGAATGGAGGAAGTGCAGTGAGCTAATTAGGAAAATAATTACAAAAGTTGCATTGCAAAAATAACATACTAAAACGTATAGATATGTTGCAAAAATGACATACCTCCAATGCATCAAGAAGCTTTTTTCTTTCTTTGCTAATTATGGATGGTCCCTAGACATCACAAATGAAATTAGGGGTCACAGTCTATAATATGAAAGTTGTATATATCAATAGAGTAAAAAAAAATAAAGAGAGATAAAGAAAAGAAAGACTTTTTTTCAAGCCTTATTTTTTGTGTAATGTAAGATAGTAATTATCCTTTTTCAATTGGGAGAGATGGCTGAGTGGACTAAAGCGTCGGATTGCTACTTGGATGGTTCCATTCGCACATGCACTAGACATTCACGTGGACAAATCTATTTGAGAGAGAGTCATCATCCTGTCCTTGAAATGGCTGATAGTGGGGGGCGATCATGTCATCCAATTCCATGATATGGGTGCATCGGATACATTTTGCTGTCTAGTCTAAACCTTTGTCCAGTTTCCTTGTTCTAATGACGTGACGTGTGTACTTTGCCCTGAGTATAAGGCCCATAAAACAGGATAAATCAAATCCGTTGGAAAATGTCTATCCTAAATATATCGACTGAGATGACTACTAAAGTAACTGGAAAGTTACCACTTTGCAGGTGCCCATGAAAGTGGAAGGAATTGCCTTGGAAGCAATTGATTTTTTTTTTTCGCATAACAATGAAAAATAAATAAGCAATTGCTAATTTCATGCCTATCCTAGGTTTTTATTTTTAGATCATTTTTTCATTGTTCTGGGATTTTTCAAGTATTTTGATAAAAAGACGAAAAATTGTGACATTCAAAATCTTAGTTTCAATTTATATTTTCTTTTCTTTTTCTATTATATTCTAGTTTTCTTTTGTTAAGATTACGATTTAGCTTGATCATGATTATATGAATTGCATGCCTTCAATGTTATGCAATTGATTTCATTCATGGAAGTTATATATTACTATGCTTAATACTTTTAAGTGACTAGTCATCATTTAAATGATCTAATGTACTTGTTTGAGACTGAGAAGTGATAATATGCAATTGCCCCTTATAAAATATAAACATAAATTAAATGTGGATAGATGTATACCATGTTATTTGCATAGTTTTCGGTGATAAAATAGGGGTTCAAGATTTTATTTATTTACACTATGAAATGTTACAATATCTCCAATCTCTTAGACAACTTTGTCGACTGTGTGGTGTTAGTTCTGTTGAAAATATGTCTCGAGTTTGAGCCCAAAACAAAAAAGTTTGATTTATTTCCTAATCCTAGTAGGTGTGGGTTTCTTAATTTATTCCTACTCCAAGTAGGAGTGGCTTTCAAGAATTGGAGAGTCCTCAAGTTCACTATATATATACAGCTATGCGTGGAGAAGAATTAAGCCGTTGTTGATACAAAAGGTCTTGAAGCGCCGATTCATCATCGAGTACTTGGGAGAAGATTTCTCCGTTGATTTCGTTCGAGCAATTATGCCAAGAAGAGTCAAGTGTTTGTAGCCAATTAAATTCTTGTGATAAGAATTTGTGTATAATTCCTTTGTGAGATTGAGAGATTATTTCACTAGGAATTGTGGGGCTAAACACTGTGTGAGCTATTGGGTGTAATTGGGGCTTGGGAAACACTGAGAGTGTTTGAGTGACTCGAGTGTGTAATCTCCGTTGTATCGCTTGTTCTATAGTGGAATTCGTTGCTGCTCTCTCCGTGAACGTAGGTCTCTACGACTGAACCACGTAAATTTGGTGTCCGATTTATTTTCTTTATTCTGTCTATTTTATTGTTCGATCGCTCGCCCTTTCAGCAATAATTGGTATCAGAGCCAGGCTTAGCTGAGCTGAAGCAAATCGATAGCGACAGAAGAAGTAAAAGTGAGAATCAACAGATTTAATGGGAAGGATTTCGGTTTCTAGAAGATGCAGATTGAATATTATCTCTATCGGATGAAACTACATGCGCCCTTATCAGGCGAGAAGCCAGAGACGATGAAGAAAGCTGACTGGGATTTGCTGGATAGACGAGCTATGGGTGTTATTCGGCTGACGTGGGCTCATAACGTCGCGTTTAACATCGTGAAGGAGACTACCATTGCGGGTTTAATGAAAGTCCTATCGGATATGTACGAGAAGCCATCTGCAATCAATAAGGTCTATTTGATGTGGCGTCTGTTTAACTTGAAGATGAGCGAAGGTGCGTTAGTTGCAGATCATATCAATGAATTCAATGTGATTGTTAGTCAATCGAGTTCAGTTGATATTGACTTTGAAGATGATGTATGTGCTTTAATTCTGTTATCCTCATTGCCTAATAGTTAGAATACTATTGTTACTGCTGTTAGTAATTCCTTTGGGTTAACAAGTTTAATGTTTGATGGGGTTCGAGATTTAATTCTACGTGAGGATATTCGTAGAAGAAAATCTGGTGAACCCGTATCTACTGCTTTAGTTGGTGAAAACAGAGGAAGAACTAGTACACGTGGTAGTATGAACATGAACAGACGTAGTCAATCAAGGACTGGTGGTGCAGTCTGTTGGAATTGTAGCAAGAGGGGACATCTTCGAAGAAATTGCCTTAAGCCGAAGAACGAGAGAGGTAAGGAAATTTTAGTTGATACTGCAGATGATGTTGCAGTCATAGCCGTTGGTAATTCGGATAGTGCCGATTATGTCTTGTCTGTCATTGATTATTCATCATTTGATGGATGGATTATGGATTTTGGTTGTTCTTTTTATGCTACACCAAATAGAAACTAGTTTACTACTTATCAGTACACAGATGGTAGTAAAGTGCAGTTGGGGAACAACCTGAATGCGATGTTGTAGGTGTTGGCGATATTAAAATCAGAATGCATGATGGTATTGTGAGGACATTGATTGGAGTGAGGCACGTTCCAAAGTTGAAGAAAAACTTAATTTCCTTAAGTGCCCTAGATTCAGCTGGGTGTCGGTATTTTTCAAAATGTGGAGTTCTAAAAGTTGTTCGAGGTGCTTTAGTGATAATGAAAGGAATCAAGCACAATGGCCTGTATGAGCTTCAAGGTGAGATAATGACAAATTTTGCTACGGAGACGTCAAATGCATCTGTTCAAGAGTCCGAATTGTGACATATGCGTTTGGGGCACATTGACGAGAGAAGCCTGAAAGTTTTAAGTGAAAGAAATCTACTATGTCGTTATGTTGTTGACGAACTGAATGTATGCGGGTGCTGTGATTTAGATCAATGGCGGAAAGTGTAGTTTAGTACAATAGTCAAAGAAACCACGAAAATTGCAGAGTTATTTCACTTGAATGTTCACAGGTTACCGCGGTTCCCTTCGAGGAAGAGTGCTAGATATATGTTAACAGTTGTTAATGACTACTCAATGAAGATATGGGTGTTTGTGCTTAGGTACAAGTTTGATGCTATTGTCAGGATCATGCAATTGAGAGCTTTGGTCGAAAAGAAGATTGGTAAGACGATCAAGCAGGTGCAGACTGACAGTAGTATGGAGTTTTGCTCAAAGCTATTAAACAAATTCTGCATGAAGGAAGGTATAGTGAAACACCGCACTACTGCCAATGAACCACAACATGTTGTAGAATTATTGAGTAGAACATTACTAGAGATGGCCCACAAAATAATCTCTAGTGCTGGTATGGCTAGGAGATTCCTAGCAGATGCACTTAGTACGGCGAGCTACCTGATGAATAGATCCCCATCGACTGCAATTAAATATCGGACTCCCGAAGAAGTATGGTAAGGTAACGTTGCTGATTATTCTATTCTTAGAATATTTGATTGCCCATGTTATGTTTGAGCGAGTGATGGTAAGCTTAATGGAAGGGCAAGAAAGTGCATATTCCTAGGCTATGCACAAGGTGAGCGGGTTATTGGTTGTGGTGCCCGAAGTTAAATTCACCTGTTATCAGCAGAGAAGTTACATTTGACAAGTCTCCAATACTTCTAGTTAGGAGTGGTAATAGCAGTACTTATACGGATCTGAATGGTGTTCAGCTTGAGGTGGAGTTGCAACTAGAAACTCCTGAGGTAGTGGGTACTAATGTGGTAATCAACATAGATGGTGCTTGTAATGAGGTGGAGTTTGTAAACCAACAGTTGCTGTAACTACTGATATTGACCAGGTACGTATTCGATCTCCTGACAGATCGACAATGGTTTTGCTTTATCTGTGGTTAAGAAGATTGTGTCGAGAAATCCTTGCGCAGTAGTTAAAGGTGCATGTAAAGTTGGTGTTCTTATGAGATCCTCGATTATAGAGAAGTTCAAGCGGGACTTGGGCTTGAAAAATATTTGTGGCGGTTGAGTCCATCGAGACTATGGGAGAGAAGCGACAGAGTTTGAATTTTGAAGCGATTGTCACTTGGCTCAAACGTCAAGCCAATGTGGAGATTGTTGAAAATATGTCTCGAGTTTGAGCCCAAAACAAAAGTTTGATTTGTTTCCTAATCCTAGTAGGTGTGGGTTTCTTAATTTATTCCTACTCCAAGTAGGAGTGGCTTTCAAGAATTGGAGAGTTCTCAAGTCCACTATATATATACGGCTATACGTGGAGAAGAATTAAACCATTGTTGATGCAAGAGGTCTTGAAGTGCCAATTCGTCATCGAGTGCTTGGGAGAAGATTTCTCCGTTGATTTTATTTGAGCAATTACGCCAAAAAGATTCAAATGTTTGTAGTCGATTAAATTCTTGTGGTAAGAATTTGTGTATGATTCCTTTGTGAGATTGAGAGATTATTTCACTAGGAATTGTGGGGCTAAACACTATGTAAGTTATTGGGTGTAATTGAGACTTGGGAAATACTGAGAGTGTTTGAGTGACTCGAATGTGTAATCTCCGTTGTATCGCTTGTTTTATAGTGAAATTCGTCACTGCTCTCCCCGTGGACGTAGGTCTCTACGACCTAACCACGTAAATCCGGTGTCCGATTTATTTTCTTTATTCTGTCTATTTTATTGTTTGATCGCTCGCCCTTTCTGCAACAAGTTCAATGCATAGCAGGTGTTGTAGTTGGCGGGAAGAATGGCAAAGTCACATTTTTAGTTGTGTAAATGGTTCGGTTCGGTTTGGTTTTTTAGAAAAATTGAATTGAATTGAATCAATAAGCTATGATACCGAACCAAATTGAAACTGTCTTGAACCAAATATGAATTGAACTAAAAATCTGGTTTGGTTTTTCGGTTTTCTTATTTTTCTTTGTTTATTGGAACCTAAGTGAAGAAGACATGATAAAGAAGTGAGATTGTTTAATTTTTATTGAGAATTTTAGTTCGATTTGGTTAACCAAATGGAACAGAAAATCAAACCAAACTGGAAAAGTTAATGGTTAATTTTTGGTTAACTAAACGGAAACTGAACTAAACTAAAAATGTACGAAATTTCAGTTCGATTCAGTTCGATTTTCAATTTGGGCTTGGTTTTTAGCTCAGTTCTTAACATCACTAATTTTAGTTGCTCGGACTTCCATTAGGCTCCCTTGTTCTAGAACGAAATGGTCATCTCGACTTCAATCTCTCTTGTTATGCAGCCCCAATTTTCTAGCAAGCTACAGCTTCTTCCGAGGCTCTAGTCTTGATTCGGATTCTTAGATGGACTCGAATGACCTCGATTTAGCTTCTTCCGAAGCTCTCGCTCACTCTCCCGCAAAGTATTACTTGCAATTTAACTAGTAATTTCAATGGATTAGGGTTAGGGTTCGCTTTTTGGTCCTAAATCAACTCAAGTCCGTCAATTTGGGGCAAGAACAAAGGGCCACCAACGTCGTTTCTTATGCCTCTTTCCAATAGGATTAATCAGGCAAGCCACATTAGTTAATTTATAATTAGTACCACAATGAATTTTCCCATAGTAAAAATCATCAATGGTGCTCAAGTGAATGATTTTTTAACTATATTTTGTGATTGTGAAAAAAATTATAATGTTCAAGTGAGCGCCGTAAAATAATTATGACACTTATTAAGTCAATTTTGTGAAAAAGCACTCCTTAGATTTTGAATTCAATGAAGGGTGTCTTCTATTTGAATGAATTCTTGAATGAACAGAATCACGCAACACAAAAATTTCTCTCTTTTGTCTGACTTTGTGATGGAAGTGACAAAGGTACACACACATTGGACAGGTCGGGCCTAAAACTATTCGACCCTATAGTGACTTTCAACCTAGCTCAAATAGACGAGACTTCACTTTTTCTTGGCTCGGTTTATAGGCCCGGCCAAAAAAAATCAAAAGGCTCAGAGTAAAATAATTCAATTGAGTTTGGGAGGGTTCGGCTTTTAGCCATAATTTTTAATAATTTTATTTCAAGAATATTATTCATTTTTCAATTTTAAATCTCTCGAGTGCAATTGTCAAATAAGTAACATACATTTATTCAAGATTTGCAAATTTCATCAGATCAAACAAAATTCTCGCCTCTCAATTTTAACTTGGTGTAACTCTCTATCGACCATATGAAATTGGAAGGTTAATTTCATATTGTTATGACTTTAGAAGTTATACAAATAACAAATGACTTACCTTTATATTTCGGTCTTAACTTTGCAAAATTTAGATGTATTTTCTATTTTTAAAATACATTGGGATGATCTAGGCGAAACTTCAGACCGGCCCGATCACCTGCCCAAAGATCAGCCCAGTTGTACTCGGGCTCGAAAATTTAGGCTCGATTTGGGTATTTAAACCGTCAGGGCATTTTTTGCACCCATAGTCAACAAGAACACATGCCGCAATTAAGAATTTCCGTTGATCTCAAATACCCAATTTCATCTACCAAAAGAAAATAAAACAATAAAATTGTCATTTCAAAATGATAAAAATGACAATTTACCAATTTCAATAGTTCGTATGGATACAGAATGTACACATCCGATCGAGCTTGCACAGTCCCTGGCCCACACTCATTTGTGTTGATTACTGGCCCAACGCAGGCCCAGTGCCTGTTCAACCTGGTCCAGCGGCTCGAGTGCAATGGATAGGGTTCAAACGGCCCTGTCTAGCTCTATTCGGGCCTTTCCCATCCCAATTTGGGCCACCTCAGGCAGATATCGGCACTTTCCTAGCATTTTTTCAGCCCTTTTCCAACATTTGTTGGCCCATGCCCAAATGTCCCTGGCTCTTCAAAATTTTCTTTATAAATAAGGGTCTAAATTACTCATTTTCTCTCGAAGTAAGCTCACATGTCATAGAAAATGTTATTATGTTGACATGTGTCAACTGAGAACTTGACTAAGAACTCTTAAGTGAGAAAACATGCCAAGGTTTGGCTAGCAACCTCGACGGGATTAGAGAAATAGAAGCTCAATTTCTAATTTATGGGCTAGAGCAATCGATTTCAAGTTCTTTATAGGTTCTATCTAGAACCTATAATTATTTGTCAAAATTGGTTCATCATTTTTTGGATCATGAAACTTACCTTGCATATTATGAAACCTATAACCTTCCTTGTTGTAGGTTTTTTTTTCACTTTTAATTAAGAAATAAAAGTGAAAGAAATAGCAAAAATGAAAGCTTGTCATTTATTAATAAAAAAAATCCATAAAAGGTGAACACATAAAATAAAATAAACAATAAAAAGTTCAAAACATATAACATAAAATCTAAATTATTGTACTTCAATCCTTAATTATCCACATCCTTGAATGTAAGGAGTCATCTTGTCATATCTTTCCACCTCCATTGACATGCTATCCTTATATATCAACTTCACACATACATAACAATAATAGAATATAGTTAGAAGGCATTCATATAACTAAAGCAAGTGAGAGATTAAAACATAGATTATCACCATACATGTTAACATGCAACAACATTTGCTTCATCAATCTCCAGTGAAGATCATGACCATACTGATCACCATATCTATGATCCCACAGAGCACAAGGTCCATGGATTCATGAAAATTCCATCTTGGGTACATGTGTATCACATTGAGGGTGTGTTTGTTTCACAAAAAAATTAAGATTTGATAAAAATTTTCCGAAAAATGATTGATTACATTGCTTATGAAATTTAATGAATTAAAATTATTTTCATCATTCACTAAAATGTTAGGTATAAAGTATTATTGATAATGAAAACCCTTTTTGTTCATTAATTTTTTGAAGCACTATATGTTGTAATTATGGTGGGTTAATGGATCAACAAAAATGAGCAAAACGAGATACGTTTCTTTAGTTTACATATCTCATTAATTCATGTATCTCTCAAGTTCATGTATCGACTTAATTCATGTATCTCTTGAGTTCATGTATCTATTGAATTCTTGTATCTATTTAATTCGTGTATCTTTTTAGTTCATAAAACACACGCATCTTCTAATGCTACTTCTTTTAATGCCGCTTCCATCATGTCACAAATTAAGAGAATTGCACTATCAAATGTCGAAGATCAATCGCTACTATATACTTAGATAAACTCAAAGCACTTCTCGCTTTATCAATAGCCGGGACTATTTTCAGATCTGTCTACAATCATTTTTCATCGTTTTCATGGGACCACCATAACTAAAAACTAGAAAGATAGCGTTGGCACACAACCCTCAGGTACAAGTAGATCTTAGTCGTGGAATACACCCAAGTAGAAAGCTGATCGTGCTCAAGGTTCAATCATTATTGTAAGCACAAGAAAGAACATTGAGATGCAGATAGATGGCCGTTTTAGGTTTTTGGATTCAAAGACTTGCAAGAAGTCAAAACGAGGTTAAGAAATTTGAAGTTTTTAGAATAAAAAACTGTCTAGTCTATCCTTGATCCACATGTATTCCTTACTACAGTGACCAATGTACATCAAATGGGAGAAGAGGCTAAGCAAGAGGCTCCCTACACTTATTTGGAAATTTCTTTTCCGCAATGGTATTGCTATGGCTGGCAAGAACCACATGTAAATTATATATACATGAATATTATCTAGGACCCCAACCATCCTTCCAAACCATATCAAAAGAAATAGCCATTAGGACAGCATTATGCTACAACTGGCAAAAGGCCGTTATGCCTAAGTAACGCATCAAGTGAAGGCTCACGTCCTCGAAATTCAATGAAAGCCTGGGCAAAGCAAAATTGGCACAGTGAGAACATTCAGTAAAACTAACTAGATTGGGAGAATAATAAGCGTATATGATGAAAAATTATAACTTTCGAACCTGAAGGGGATCTTTTCCACCTCCAAGAGCAAGAATCGTCTCTCGGAACCTTTGCCCTGTTTCCTTGAGAGCCTGTCGACCACACTCAATAGATCATGATGAAAACCAACAATAAACATATCTAAAGGAGCTTCATAACTGAATGGTATTGGAAAAGACAAGAAGATAGCTCGTGTGCAATGTTTCCAAAAAACTTGTTGATGACTTGAAATGTCATCTGAGGTAAGGTTGTATGAGAAGAGTGAATAATGCAGAAAAAATGATTGTAACAACAACCAAGAATATTTTTCCGGATGTTATGCCATGGCCTTACTATTTGCTATTAATAGTCCAATGGACCTTCGCATAAGACTCAGGTTTCATCATCTATAAAGCATCTAATGAGCTTCCTAGTCAATTGCTCACTTCGTCCTTGTTTGATCTCATGGAAAACAATCAATTTTGCTAAACTTCTAGGGTGACTAGGCTATGCTAATGCATTGAAAAGGGATCACATTGGCTTGCCATTGGAGCTTAAGGGAAATAAGCCATTAATTAGGGCTGAAGGAGAAGAATTGAAAGGCATTGTTATGAGGGTGTGGTTTACACTCTCCATCGCCAAAGAGTTTTTATAGTTTGAGTTCATATTCTATTGGTAGTTTGGACTTAGACCCACAATAAGTTACTGGGAATATGTAATCTCCTTCTCTTGCAATTCAGGATTTAACAAAGAGCTGTAATGTGCTAATTATAGTGTAATCATCTACTAGATGTAAATCCAGCTTAAGGATAAACTTGATAAATTTGTGTCTAAATTCTCTCCCTTACTTTTATTCTTTATTTTCATGTGATTGTGCACTAAATCTTAATAATTGTTGTGATGCAATAGTTCAAAGAATTCAAGGACACAATGTAACAGGGCTAGGGTCTTCCTAAAGCGTACAGTCAATAGAGAGCAATGGACATGAGTGGTTAAGCATATAGAGTATTCATATGATCAAGTTTGACTAGCCTTCTACTCTTTGCTCGGACATTCTAGGATTACTCACCACTAATTCATTTGGGGGGGAAAAAGCAATGTTGCATGTTTATTTCTAAGGTTAATATCATGAAGAACTCTAAACTGGTACACCTATGACAAATTTACTCAAGACCAATTTTTCAACTATTAGAAACCTCAAATATTATGCCTTCAAAAAATTTATCCTTCATTAATATCCGTAAAATTCCACTATCAAATTTCTAAGTTAGATGACATGACAATTGATAGGTATACCAGTTTGAGATTTTACCCTCCGTTTGTTATAGTGTATCAATTTGGGGATTTTCATGGTACTAATCCAATTTAATGAAAATTAATGAAGGGTAAATTTGTCACAAACATTTATTGATGGTTAAAAAATTAATTTAGAGTAAATTTGTTACAATTGTACTAGTTCGGGATTTTTTGTGGTAAATAAAATTTAGTTTGGAGTCAAATGTGTAACGGTTTTGGGTTTTTTGTGGTAAAAAAATTTAGTATGGAGTCAGAGGTGTACCGGTTTGGGGTTTTTCATGATATTAACTCTCATTACTATCATTGCTTAGGAAAATTATCCAAAAAGTTATAAACCTATTGTGTTTTTACTAATTTAGTCCTAAGTTTTTAAATTTTGCCAATTGAGCCCTTAACCTTTTCATTTTTTGTTGATTAAGTCCATCCGGTTAATTTTGATAAAAAATCGTTAATTGGATGCGGCTTGTACTATGTAGGGCAATTGGCATTGATGCAAACAAATTTTAATATTTTTATGAATTTTTATCTTTTATGAATTTTTTATTTTTTATTTTTGTTTTCTTCTTTTTTCCTTTTGTCTTTTTTTTTTCCCCTTTTTCCCTTTGCCCCAGCCACTATAAGACCTTGTTGGTGGCCAATAGAGGTCGTTGGCCTTAGGTGAGGCAGGCAACCCTCATCCCCACCCAGGCCTCACCCAAGCAGGGCACCTTTCTTGGTGAGGGCGACCTTTGCCCAAGGCTAGCAAGGGCAGCTCTCATCTTATG
Organism: Corymbia maculata; assembly: GCA_014182735.1. Classification (NCBI taxonomy): domain Eukaryota; kingdom Viridiplantae; phylum Streptophyta; class Magnoliopsida; order Myrtales; family Myrtaceae; genus Corymbia; species Corymbia maculata. Next base: position 7,817,885 of record CM024690.1, on the reverse strand, counting down.
CTAGCAACCTCTGTTGGTCATTGATGAGGTTCCATGGTGGGTGGAGGGAAAAAAAAAAAAAAAAAAAAGAAGGAAAAAAGAAAAAAAGGAAAAAAATTAATTAAAAATTAAAAATTATTTAAATGTCAATGTTCGCCAATTATCTTATTAGATACGACTAGTATCAACATTAGTGACTTCCAGTCAAACTTGATTGGATGGACTTAATTGGTAAAAAATGTAAATGTTTAAGATTTAATTGACAAAATTGAAATGTTTAAGATTAAATTGACAAAAATGTAATAGATTTAAGATTTTTTGGATAACGTTCCCATCACTACTTCACAAATGTACAAACCCAACATGAGTGGCAAGCACAAGGACCAAGGTGCTTTTTAGCAGTTTTATTTTTATTCCAAATATGTCCACAACTTCTTGGACATACCTGGCTGTCATTTAAACCTGCGTCCTCAAATGCGGAGAAAGCATCTGCAGACAGCACCTCTGCCCACTGAAACAAACACGTTCATGATTAGAACCACATAAATCATGGATTAAGTCGATCTAAAGCACGATTATGGGTAAACCAGTACTCAGAACTGAACAAGGAAAAGAGTTGTATTATATTCAGAGAGTGTTTTATCGTCCACTAGAAACTAACTATAAAGACCCGAAAAAAATCTGGCATAACCAACAGAAAAGAATATCCTATACCTTGTAACCGTAATAACCAGCTGCATATTTACCTGAATATAAGTGAAAAGCAATAGATTCATGGCCGTGTAAGATATTGATGTATTCAATAAGGTATTTATACTCTCAAAGAACCATTTTGATAGGTAGGAAGTCGAACCTGCAAATATATGGTCGAAAGTACAAAGGAATCGGTCCTCAGGAAGTGGAGGGATCATCCCGATTTTTTCACAAACCCTTCGATCCACATCATAGACAGATTCTAACCCACCAGGAACATATTTTGTATGAAGCTGCAGATCTACACTTGCAAATCTTATCTGAGAAGTTCCACAAACAATAAAAGTATAAACAAGTCCTACGTTAGTACGATTCCTTAAGAGAGCAATTTTTTTAGCATTTGCAATTTGCAATTTCCCAATTATCTGATTTTACTTTGCTAATGTTCAATCTATGAAGGAGTAATGATTTCCTCTAGGAAATAATTTGATTTGCATCATGTAAATGTATGTATAACAAAACAACACGGTTGAAACCATGCTTGCATGAGTAAATTATCCAAAAAGTCCTTAACTTACTGTACAACAGTTAATCAGTCCTAAATTTATTGTACGGCGGCTAATTTTGTCCTAAATCTTTCAATTATGTCAACATAGTCCAAAATTTTTTTACGATTTACAAACTTAGTCCTAAATTTTTTACCAATTGTTAATATAATCATTTTAGCTAATTTTAACTAAAAATCGCTAACATAGCAGTCCAACTAGTGCCAACCATCCTACATGGTTTGATTGATAGTAAAGTGGATAATTTTTAAATTAAAAAAATATGAATTTTAATTAATTTTTTACATTTTTTTTTCTTCTTCATTCAATCAACGAGGCCACCAGCCATTAGCCAAGGGCTAGTGACCTTCATTGACCCTTGGGTGAGGGCCATGAAGCCCTCACTAGATGCAAGTGAGGGTCATGGCCCTCGTAAGGATTTGGGTAAGGGAGTCGCAAGCCCTTGCAGCTCACAAGGGCATTGTGAGCCCTTGCCCAGTCCCTTGTAGGCCATGGTGAGGACATTGCGATCCTTCCCAGCCATAGCGAGGGCTCATGAGCCCTCACCCAGATTTGGCAATGGCAATTATCCATGCCTGTAGTTAGCAAGGGCTTCATGGCCCTCGCTTAGGGGCTAGTAATGGTTTTTAGCTTGTCCAAGGGGTAGCAGAGGTCATCAACCCTCTACCAGTGGCCGGTGGCTGTGATGGCATATTGAAGAAGAAAAGTATAAAAGAAAAGAAAGAAAAGAATGAATACATATATAATTGGAAATTAAAAAAATTATCCATATTAGTGTCAGCTACATCATATAGGATGGTTGGCACTAACATTGCCTGCATCGTCGCGTCAACTATTTTTGATCAAAATTAGTCAAAAGGACTACATTGATAATTTGTTAAAAAAATTTATGATTAAATTAACAAATCGTGAAAAAGTGTAGAACTAAATTGTCACCGTTGAAAAAATTAGGATTGAATTGGCAAATTGTCAAAATGTTTGAGAGTAAATGAATACAGCTAAAAAATTTAGAATTGAATTTACCACCATACAATACGTTTAAGACTTTTTAGATAACTTGCACCAAGGTTTAATGAACTAATAAACTTTAAGCTCCCTCACTGTTATAGGGACATGAACCGATGAGATATGGAGTCATCTCCTTTTGTTTTATCATTTTAAACAGGTGTACCGGTGAGACAATTCCCCCAAGGGCAGGCAAATGCCTGCTAAATTAGCTTTTCTACTCTTTGAAAGCTATTAGTCCTAACTTTAAAAGGTGTCACAAAAGTAAGAAGCTGATGAAACGGTGAATTATCTCTGGTTGCTTCTTAACCAGACAAGGACTTATTATATCTACTTCTCAGCTCATATATACGTCCTTCAACACCATCAAGAGGAAATTTACTAATAATATAATTGCCAGTCATCTCAAGTAAAGAACAGTAAAAAATAAAAAAATTTCGAAGGAAGTGCTTCTACACCAAATAATACAATTTTCTCATAGGAAAATAAGTCATAGGCGAAGGAAAAGAAAATATGAACAGGGTACGATTCATCAAGTACATAAGAACGAGGTAAAACAAGTTTTTGTATTAGCGAAGTAACCTCGCTAAGGATGGAGGTCCCTGCAAGAAAAGTCCTAGCTGTGAGGAGCTTTCTATATACATCCTCAGGGAGACTCTCACCAGTTTCATAGTGCTTTGCAATTCCCATCAAGGTTTCCCTATGATTCAAGGGTTAAATAAGAGAAATGATTGGGTAATAATTTTTAACCTACAGAAAATATCAATCTATTTTGAATAAAAAATAAAATAAAAAATAATTATAAATTGTAATGGGATCATTTCTTTCAAGAATTTGTAATTCACAACACGGCGTTATTCTCATAATATGCCCAAAGCTATTACGCTAGCAAAGCCTATCGTATAGTGACTCTTCCTAGGTTACTGACATGCATGTCTCATAACCACGTAAAATATTTGCACGAGACATGATTTGTAGATGGGTTCTCTAACTAAGTAAAAACTATTGATTCAAGAAATTAAACCTCTACTAAGCACCTATTGGGTACATAAAATAGAATAAGCGAAAATACCAATCGAAAATAACATTGTGGAGGAATATATTAACCCGACATCTCCTAAGAAAGTAATCTTGGGGTAACCAAGCCCAAGTTGCGAACATGAATACATAAAGCTCAATTTCTTGTAGCATTTCTTTTTTGTTATCTGTAATAGTGATCCTTATAGGCAAAAGAAGTAAAGGAGAATAAAAAAAATTATTAAGAAAGTGTCGACTGTTTATCAATATAAAACAATTCACAACTCAACTGCGGTTCATCTCAACATATAACATTTGCCAAATATCAAGGGGGCAACACTCTCACTCCTCACTTTTAGTTCCAGACGGTAAAAAGGGAATACAACGCAAACATCACAGAATGCTCCATGAGGATATCATTTGTTGTTATTTACAATATATAGATAACATTTTTTATTTGTAAAGTGCAAACACATCCAACCATGACAGCAGATCAATTTATTTTAAAGCTCTTAGAGATAGTCCTAGACACAATTACCTGTGGTAACACCAGTTCTCCATAAACTGAGAGGGCAATTCTACAGCATCCAACACTATTCCTCCACTGCCAGCAATAAGACCTTCGTCATGTCTGGTTAGCATGTGTTGAAGTGCATGACCAAATTCATGAAAAACTGTTTTAACCTGCCAATTTCAACAATACATATCTTATAATAAATGTTCAACTAGCAAATGCCACTCAGAGGATTCAGATATTTCATGAAGGACAAACCGCTATAGCAAGCACAATGTCACAAATCTCATCATCCACCTAAGACAATGATAATATCCTTTAAAGGGTCAAATTCTTATGGCACAAGAATGGCTCACTTGTACAAAACCTTCTTGGTCAACAACTGATGATTCTGTAAGTATCACGTGTGAATCAGAAAATTTTAAAATTGAAGCGGGTAATACCAAAAATTGGACGAAAGACCCATCTCTAGATATCTTCATAGAGAGGGCTTTATAATAGCAGAAACTTGAGCCCTATTTAAGCTATTATTGTCCAGAGGTTACCGAAATCTAATTGAGTTCTGGATACCAAACTCAAGAACCGTTTTCTACTATCCTTGTTTCTGATGGCAATATTTAATTGCCACCGGCTTGCATTAGTTTGTGGCTGCACTAGCCACCCCATCTGTTTAGTATTTTAAACTCAAATAAAAAAAGTCAATAAACCGAGGAAAGGGGTCTGGAAATTGACCTCTTCAAATGTCATAAGACTTGGCTTGTTCCCCACAGGTGGTGTTTGATCGCACACTATGTAAACAATTGGTAATCTTGCACTCACACCATCTCGAGAAAGCGCACGACTTTGACCGACAACCTCACCCATCCATGCACCTTCGTGTTTCTCTGATGGTCGAGAGTAGGGATCAAAATAGAAGTATGCAATTGGATTTCCCAAAGAATCTTTTACACAGTAGAATCTAACATCCTTGTTCCAGACCTGGAGGATGTATAACCATTTTATCAGAATACATTGACTAACAGCACAGGAAAGGTAGAAGCAAAGCATTAGACTTATTTACCGGTGCTAGTCCATCAGCAGCCTCAATCTCAATTTCAAAAAGTGTCCTAGCAAGGTTGAAAAGGCCTTCCATTACATTTGGCAGTGAGAAATACTGACGAAGTTCTTCCTGAGAATTGCAAAAATTTGTGAGGCTACATGTTCATATTCAAATGCGTAAGTCAGAATCTAATTTTAATGTTCCAAAATTATAAGGAAAATCAGAGAAGGATGATGCGACTTGGTGAGAAGCCTGATGGCAACTTCAGCATGTATATATAGGTGCTATGACGTATACGGCATGATAATTCAAATGCAAGTATCTTTGTTTACTTTCCTATCAATAATGCAATTGAGACATTATGTCTATTTGTTGGGAGCAGCGCCAACATGTTCAAGAGTTGATTTAAAATATCCCGATAATTATTTATCAAGAATACCTAATAGGAAAGAGTCCTATTATGGTAGGACGCTGAAAATGAAGAATATCTAGATAAGAATGAGTCTGATTTAGCCCTCTTCACCGGCACAACCATTAGTGGTCTTACGTGCAGCCATAAGAAAGAGTCATTAATTTAGAAAGAATACTAGAATGGAATCAATCTCTCAAATTGGAGGAATTTTGATCAATTGGGAAGATTTCTAATTGGGAGGCGATTGTCAATCAATTAGGGAGGATTCCTATCTTGGGTGGAGATCTACCACTATAAACAAAGGGTTCGGATGGAGATTTCTTACTACACTAGAGAAATATTCTAGAAAGATTGCAAGAGTCTTCAATAACATGAGTAAATGCGAGAATTTTTTAGAGCAAGTGAGAGTATATAAACACGAGAGATCTAGAGAGTTCATAAAGGGAGAATATGTTTTTGTGATAGTTGTGAGGATTTATTGTGAAAGAAAAACTTTTAAGAGTGTTAATTGTAATCCTTTGATTATAGTATGAATTAGCGTCCTATGGATATTCCCATGTTGAGTTTTTAACGTAAAAATTTCTGGTGTATTGCCGTTGTGTTATTTACGTTCCGCATATTACGTGATTTTGATGACTAAAATTTCGCTGCAGTCAATTGTGATCCGACTTAATTTACAACACTATTCTATACATAAATATATGTATGTCATAGAGAGAGAGAACTTCAACCTCACTGATGTCAAATTTTGATTCACGCAGCCTCTCGCTCCAGAATATAATGTCCCAATCCCTCAAATTATCAGATTCTTTTGCCCCTTGACTCTTGGCGAAACGTTTTAGGTCCTCCATGTCTGAATAATCAAGGGACACATATCATGATATGCACTTTGAGTTGAAAGTAGAAAGAAAATCTGTAAAAGCATCATCAAACTGAATTGAAGGCTTAACGGCCCCCTTCTTTTTTCTCAGCCCCATCCCCACCCATTTTAATGCCTTTCTCACCAGCAATTAGAGAAAACACCCTATGCGGTAAACACAATGATGAACACACGATCCAGATAACCTCCAACTTATTAATCCGCTCCACAACCCTCATAATTACCATACGATATGTGTAGTGTTTTGAAGCTTGAAATAACATTCTCATTTTAAGCAGCATAAAGAAATAATCGTGAACATTTATCACACGAGAACGCGAAAGTGCAGTGTCAGATAATAAAAGTTCATACAATGACAAGACTTAGACATACTAGGAATATTCATCTAGATCATACCTTGACCTGCAGCATCACATGAAGCACTCCTAAGTTTTTCTAGGAGCTCTTCTGCTTTATCAACGGTAGCCATGTTCATGGCCATCCTAAGCTGATGAGAATCATGAATTGATTAGTGATGATAAAGCACTATCCAGTGAGTTGTTCACCCGTGCAATAGATTCCCCTCCAGGATTAAAATGGAGGAAAAAATTCAGAAGCATACATAAGAATTTATTTAAGAGATATTACATATAAGAATACTTAGTTTGCGTTGGATTATGCATCGAATTGTAGTTTCAGAAAATTGCACACTTGAAAGAACTTCAGAATCAAAGTGAAATTAACTCCATAATTACTTGCAATATAACAACAACCACTTTGTCTGCCATAAATTTTCCTCTTTTTTCCTTGTAAATCATAAGCTCGTAACAACAGCCAAAAGCAATTGGAGTTGGTTCATAATTAGTGATTAATTTGAAACTCATTGTCCGAAAGATGACAAAAATATTTTGTCTAGCAAGCTTCACACTTGTCCATTCATACTTTACACAGAAAAAAGAAAGAAATAAATGGAACTTTAAGTAGAGAAATCTCATAAATGGCCTTAAAAACCCGTACCTCAGCATAATTATTATAATCTTCAAGCTTAGCTTGTTCCAATCTAAGCTTCAAGATTTGGTCAATAATTAAAGTGTTGTCTAAATCTCCACTGGAGGCCCGAGTAACATAAGCACGGTAGATTTCCTCTCGCAGAGCTCTATTTTGAGCATGTTGCATGATGGAGTTATAGCTTGGAGCATCCAAGGTGATCACCCAGGGTCCATCTTCTGGAGTTGCATTTTTATGGCCCTTGAATATGAGAAAAATAATAGAAAGGACGAACAATCAAACATGCTGAAAAAAATGAAACAATGACACAGCAAAAGGGAAGCTATTGTGCATTACCTTGGACACCGCTGTTTGTGCAGCCAAACCAAGAGCTGTAGCAGGCAATCCTTCCATATCCTTCTTATCAGTTATTAATTTTTCAAATTCTTTTGTGGCATCTAAGACATTCTCAGCGAACTTACTAGATAATTTTTCAAGTTCCTGTAATCAACTAATTAATTAGAAGGCAGAGCTTGGGCAATTGAAATGCATAGTTTAATAATCTACTTTACTACTTTCTTGCACATAAACATTAATCTTAACACAGTCAATGCCATGGCAAAATTTATGTGATGAAATCGACATTAAATTTTCAAAATGTTTGCTAAGACACTACAATGTAGAAATAAGTAATATCTGACAGATCATTCCTGCAAACTATAGCAAAAGTGTCTTCGTCATCTCACACACCATGTGCTGTTCAATGTCAAAAGTAATAACAAATTTTAGTTTCAATGCAAATAAATTTAAGGCAAGTTTTCCCAAGATAGCAGGCATAAAGAAGATTGCCCGACTGTGGTCGGATTTTTAATGCAAATAAGAGTCATAGAAGAACTCTTCAAATTTAATTAGTAAAGCTATATATTGCCCGACTGTGGTCGGTTAAGAATGTTTTGGAATTTGGCTTCGTCAATTGTGGGCATTCAGGTGGGTTAGTGTAAATACTGTGCAAGAAGACCTTAAGAGCTTGCTGGGGTATCTGCATTAACGAGGGAAAGAGAAACAAGATCAGCTGATCCTTCCATCGGCTTTTTGGCTGATTTGTAAATACTGTGCAAATAGAGGTCATTTTGCAGAAACTAGAGAATTTTTGCGTTTTGTAATTTGGATTTTTGGAATGCACGCAGATTTTGAGTCTTGATGTAAATGCATTTCCAGACTGATAGACTCCTTCTGTATTTGATTTTGTAAATGGTTTTGTATATCTGTTTTAATGAATTACCTCACTATTACCAAAAAAATCAGTAATCTACAAGGATTCCACAAAGTTTCCTTTGTTCAGTTTAAGGAGGATATTATGTTCCATATTTCAATTAGGCTTCTTGTTAGGGGTTTCCTGTTTTGACTAAGAAGTAGAATATTTAGAGTCCATATATGGACTGCAAATCTTTCTTTTCAATAGAGTTGATGATTAATTGAAACGGGAAAAATTCTTTACTTTGGGATTGTATGATGCAATTTTTTTCTTGAATGTGATGCTTAAGAAACCTAGATAACTTTTAGGAAGCTTTGGGTATGATGCCTAAAGAATTTACTCGTTCTAAGTAATTGTTCGTCTGAATTTCCCTTTAAGTTCTCAATCGATTGGCCTCACTGTCATGGGACTTGCCATCCTACATCAGTTATGGCCTGGAAAATCCCCTAGATGAGGCATTTTTGGTGCTCATACGTTAAATAAAGAACACACAAGTTAGTCACACGTGTATGAACATCACATCTACTGTCCATTGAACTTCTAACCTGTCTCCTCTCAATTATCTGTATGTCCTTGCTTTCTTAATCAAAGCTTTAATGCTATTACTTTTCTTCCTAGTCAGAAAGATCGTATATCTTCCTCTTCTCTCAACATCTTCCAACCCTAAACTCTTCCCTAAAATAGTTTGAATGATTCGTTGTTCCAAATTCATCCTTATAACAATTATTTTTGGTACGTGAGTTAATTTCTTCTACCCTTCGCTTTGTTCTTCAAGTACTCTCTACCGAATCTAAATATTTTCGTTTCTCAAATAAAGGTGACATCACAACTGAATCTCTTTGAGCAAAGTATCAGGATTATTTGGGCAAGTTAAGTCTTGCTTTCTAGAGAGTACTTTTTCTGATTACATCACTTTTTAAACCAATAGGTGCAGGACAAGCAGAGTTGCCACTGGACCGAGAGACTATTAGAGCCCCTTGAAGTCAATAAAGAACCAACACTATGGTCAACATGCTCCTACTGCTAAAAGAATTCTACAATTATTCTTTGTTCTCAGTAAAGGTCACATTTCTGTCTCAACTGCAGGCAAATTTCCACACCCTTACATATACAATATATATCTATATATTTTGTATATATGTATGTATATATATGTATGAATGTATAAATGTATTGTCTGTAGAGAGCGATGTTTAAAAAATGACTTACATGAGTTCAAAATATATATGAAGAGGCCATAAGTATAACAGGTAAGTGGTAACGGTGTGTAAGGCATTGACATAAAACTCCTCCAACAGAAGCTGGAAAAGGTATAGAGTTGAGAGGCTGAGCTTAACAAAAGATAAAATAGGTGAGAGTGGAAGAGAAGGAAAGAAGCTAAATTTTATGCACCACTATAGTGTGTCTCATCGACAAGATGTGGGATTCACTTTGAAATTTTGTGTATAAGTGAGATTGCAAGTGAGTGTGTCTGCATTGAATAGAAGCGAGATTCATTTTGAAACCATGTGAAATTCATACCATTTGTGTGTACGTCCATGCTCATAAGCCAAGTATATAAAACATTATACATACTACACCGAGAGACACTTAGCTTTATCATAGAGTGCAAGACCTGCTCATTTTTGTCGAACTCTTCTCTTTTATCATCTTCCAGGGCAACCTCATTCAGAACTGCTCCTTTTGTTTGGTCTGCCACAATATTATTTTAAATCCGAATGTCAAGGAATCTCATTACAAAGTATAAGCACTGCACTGTGTGCCCATACACTTGTTTTTTGCAACTAAAAAAGTGAAAACAACGATGAGATCAGATCAACGAAATGAAAACGATATAAATTAAACATTTAAGATACTCTGTCATCAAACTACCCAAAAGAGGCCAAAAAAAAAAAAAAAGTGATCAAAGACAGATGTAGACTCACTTTCCACCATACGTTTTTGAGCATCCCTCGGCACGTTCCAATCAGGTGACTCTTGAAGAGCTTTATAAGCATTGTAAATTGGTTTACTTTGCTCCAGTCTAAGCTCAAACTTAACCACCTCTGCCTGCATTGCAAAGCAAAACTAAGCCAACGTAAGCATCAAGATTCGAGACTTGGCCAACCACGAAAGCTAAAAGGATAAAATGAATACCCAGGGCACATGGCATGCTAGAGTGAAATAGACACTCATTCATCTAAAAGCAACAAGAGAGGCCATCTCTTACTCCATAACACACTTAGGTCTCCTATCTTCACTCGTTTTCATCACTCAATTAATCATTTCAAACCGACACTAAGCGAAAGAAATTACTTGGACTTCCTCTATTGCAGCACGCAGCTCTACTGTATCCTTGACGGCCTTGAGATGACTGATCATTCCCCCGACCACATTTAATTGATCCACAATCCTCTCCAATTCCTCTAGATTACTCTCCTGTAGCATAAACAAAAACATATTACAAATGCCAAGACCTCAAACAACAATATCAACAAACAACGATCAAACGACAGAGAAAGAAAATCATTCACACCAGCTTCTTCAGGAGAGCGAGAATGCCAGGACGGACGTGCTTGGCCTCAACAGTGTCGAATGGGGGAAACTCAAAGTTCTGCAAGAGAGGATTGCTCTCAACATGGGCGTCAGCCACGGGCAGAGCTTGGGGAGCGATCGGTGGAGCAGAGGCAGAAGGGCAGGTGTTGGAGAGGGAGAGAGAGGTGGCTTTGTGGGGGCTCTGGAGGCAGAAGGAGAAAGAGGAGGACCAGAGAGGGCAAGGGAATGACTTCTTGGGAGGAGAATGATGTCTGGCGTATCGATGAAGATGATGAAGATGATGGTAGACAGAGCGAGAGAGAGCGATGCAGGTTGTAGAAGCCATGAGCGTGAGCATGTTCACTATAATAAGGACCGTGGCCGTCGACACTGAGCCTGTGGCTAAGGCCCTCTTTGGGATGCGTCTCATTTTACCTTTCTTGGCAGGGTGGAGGCGGAGAAGCAGGTGATGGAGAGGGAGAGAGAGAGAGACAGATGGATATGCCGGACTCCGGAGGCAGAAGGAGAAGGAGGAGGACCAGAGAGGGCAAGGGAACGACTTCTTGGAGACAGGATGGTGTCTGCCTGCATTACAAAATTAAGTCAACGTAAGTATCAAGATTTAGGATAAGAAAACCACGAAAGCCAAACAGAAAAGACAATAATTGCCGCCCAGCAAATGGCTTGCACTAGTGAAACAAAAAATAATCTAAAAGCAAAAGTATGAGCCCATCTCTCGCTCCATAACACACTTGACTCTTCTAACTTCACCTCTTTCCATCACCCAATAAATTAATTCAATAACTGTTTAAGAGATCCTAGTCCAAGTGAACCAACACAAATGAAAAAAATCACCTGGACCTCTTTCATCGCAACACGCAGCTTAGCTGTATCCTTAATGTTCTTGAGATGTTTGATGATCCCCAGACCTCAGCCAATTGATCCCGAGTTCCTCCAGATTACTCTATTGTGGCATGACGCAAACACCATTACAAACACCAAGACCTCAGACAACAATTTCAACAAACACTGAACAGACAAGATAGACAAAAACATCATTCATACCGGCTTCTTCAAGAGAGCATGCATATCAGGACGGACATCCTTGGCCTCGATAGGGTCAGGGAACCCAAAGTCCAGCAAGAGCAGATTGCTCTCAGTGCCAGCGTCAGCCATGGACAGAACTTGGGGAGCGATCAGCGGAGTGAAGGCAGAGGAGCAGGTGGTGGAGAGGGAGAGAGGTGTTTCTTCAGGGGTTTTGGAGGCAGGAGGAGGAGGACCAGGGAGAGCAAGGGAACGACTTTTTGGAGAGAGAATAGAGTATCGCGAATCGATGAAGATGCTCACAACGATGATGGACAGCGAGAGAGCGCGATGTTGAATTCTCTTCTTAAACAGGATCAAGTTGATTTTCTTTTTTGTTGCTTTTGAAATCAATGAACAAACAGGATAAGAGAGTCTATAATGGTTTGCAACGTGTTCCCTGGATGATTCGCATATGCGCTCGATATTCCCGTGGGCAAATCTAGTTGAAAGAGAGAGAGTCGTCATCTTGTCCATGAAATGGCCGACAGTAGGGGACAATCATATTGTCCATGATCATGGGTACATCGGATACATTTCGCCGTCTAGTCTAAAACTTTGTCCAATTTGCTTGTTCAGATGAGGCAAGATGTGTACTTTGCCTGAGGATAAGGCCCACAAAAAGGGATAAATCATATACCCTTTGAAAATTTCAATCCTAAATTTATCTGAGATGACCATGAGCTGGTTGGAAAGTTGTCACTGATAGGTGCCCACGAAAATGGGGAAAACGAGACAAAAAAAAGATTTTTGGAATTATGTTGTTTTCTTGTGACTGTTGAACATTGGACCCGATAGTCTTCCTAACTTATCAATTTTTAGATTCGTTCCTTCGTCTCAGTTTTCCGCCTAAATTAGTTCGAGTAAAGAAACAAGCAAGATTTGTGCTCAAGCAATGCCTAATAAAGATCACATGCCTAAACAAGTCTCTCTCCTATTAAGCTTGCAACCAAGCCCTTATTATTTGGATGTGCAAAAACTGCAATATGGATAGCAGTAAGCATTTTGCTTTTGCCTAGCAGACTTCGAGAAAAGAAATTGGTTTTTCGGATGGATACAACACACATTCCATGTTACTCTTTATTCTATTACGAACCACAGAATTTTAATGCAAACTACAAGATTTACTCATTGTTTGTTGCATCTAATGGCGAGTTGTCATGGACGTTGTCGGGGAATGTTGGATATGCTTCTCAACAAATGAATTCGGTGCACTTTCCAATAAAAGTGCATCCAGGGGCCATAGAATTACATTTTCCCAAATGACGTATACCTTTTTGCACATATATATTTAACAACAAATTAACTGTAGTCTTAAACCTTATCAATTGATACCAACTATTACATTGAATTTGATTTGCTATATGTACTTGCTCAATAAATATACTACTATTTAGAAAATACTATTTATCCTTTATATGGTCGTGGTGAGTGAAACTTCTAAAAGAGCAATATAGTATTCATTAGGTACATTTGTAACATGTGCATCTGAGTTGTCATATAGGTATATTTAATGTGGAACGCATCAAGAAGCTATTTTCTTCCTTTGCTAATTCTGTATGGTTCCTAGACATCACAAATGAAATTAGGGGTCATGTCTATAATGATTTGCAATGCGCCTGGATGGTTCCATTCGCACATGCACTAAACATTCACGTGGACAAATCTATTTGAGAGAGAGAGAGTCATCATCTTGTCCTTGAAATGGCTGACAGTGGGGGGCAATCATGTCGTCCAATTCCATGATCATAGGTACATCGGATACATTTAGCCGTCTATCTAAACCTTTGCCCAATTTCCTTGTTCAAATGATGCGACGTGTGTACTTTGCCCTGAGTATAAGGCTCATAAAGCCGGCTGATCAAATACGTTGGAAAAGCCTATCCTAAATATATTGACTGAGGTGACTGTTAAAGTAACTGGAAAGTTACCACTTTGCAGGTGCCCACGAAAGTGGAAAGAATTGTCGTAAAAGCAATTGTTTTTTTTTTTTTCGCATAACATTGAAAAATAAATAAGCAATTGCTAGTTTCATGCCTATCCTAGATTTTTATTTTTAGATCATTTTTTCATTGTTCTGGGATTTTTCAAGTATTTTGATAAAAAGACAAAAAATTGTGACAGATTCAAAATATTATTTTCAATTTATATTTTCGTTTCTTTTTCTACTATGTTCTAGTTTTCTTTTGTTAGGACTATAATTTAGCTTGACCATGATTATATGAATTGCATGCCTTCAATGTTATGCAAGTGATTTCATTTATGTATATAATATTATTATGCTTAATACTTTTAAGTGACTGGTCATCATTTGAATGATCTAATGTACTTGTTTGAAATTGAGAAGTGATAATATGCAATTGCTCCTTATAAAATATAAACATGAATTAAATGTGGATATATGTGTACCATGTTATTTGTATGACTTTCAATGATAAAGTAGTCCAAAAGATTTATTGTACATCGAGAATATTCACAAATTTTAATACACTTATATTTATTTAAATTCATATATAAATATAGTGGATTGATAAACTGTATATTAGACTTATAGATAGGATAGTAAATAGATTAGAAAATTCCGCTATCATAAGTTTGATATCATTCATGTATGCATAATAATCTGAAATTTATATCTAATGGTTATGGTAAAATTAGATGCTCAAATGTATTTATTTGATTTATTAACCTCATTTGCGAGGCACAATTAAATAGCAGATAACGCTTTTTCATCCAATTCTTCCCAAATTTCTTATGATGTGCTTTCTAGTTTATTCCCTTTCCTGAATAGGTTTTATTCAAATCCTGTTATGTAAGAATTGCTAACATACAAACTTGCCATAGGTTGAAATTGCTGCTTTAATCAAACTTCTTAATATCAAATTTCATTATTGAACTTGAAATCATAACCAGAAGATTGAGAAAAATCCTAAGCTCTGATACCAAATTGTTAGGGGCAGATGTGGAAATTATAACGAAATAAGAATTGAGAAGAACAAAAGAAAGCTATAATTTACGTGGAAACACTTGTGGGAAAAATCATTGGGAGAGGAGAAACAAAATCCACTATAGAAATCAAGAATTACAAAAGCTTTTAACTCTTTTTGTCTCAACTTCATATATATAGGCAAAAATCAAATCCAAAGCAGGAAACTCATTTTTTTAGGAAATCTTCTCCAACTACAAAAACCATTCAATTAGAAAACTTATTCAAAATAGAAAACTTAAATTAGGAAAATTTCCTTTTCGGACTAAAACTAAACCTATTCAAAATAGGAAACATTCTTGAATTAGGAAACTTTCTTTTTTGGGCTTAAACTTGAGACATATTTTAATAGGCTCCACATTAGCTCAATGTTTGACTCAAGTTACAATTGCTTGGTTTGAATTCTACATAAGCAACAAAAATCTTCTCCTTATGTGTGAGCTCTCTCTTAATTTAGATATTCTTTTGCATCAATATATGAAGTTTGCCACCAGGCCTACATTGTTAACCACAATGCCTACCGCCTAGAATTTACACCTTCTGCCACCAAGCTTGGATTGTTACACTACAATGCCCATTACCTATAAATTACACATTCTGCCATTGGGCCTGCATTGTTACATTATAATGCCTATTGCTCGGAAATCACGCTTTTTGCCATTGGGCCTGCATTGCCACAATGCCCACGACCTGGAAATTACACATTTTGCCAGTAGACTTGCGTCGTTAGACCACAATGGCCACCGCTCGGAAATTATGCATTTTACCACCAAGCCTACATTATTATATCATAATGTCCACTGCTTGGAAATTACGTCTTTTGCCATCGGGCATCACTCGGAAATTACACCTTCTACCCACCAAGCCTGCACTGTTACACCACAATTCCCATTGCCCAAAAATTATGCCTGACTTCATCCACCAGACACCTAAACAAACCATTGGCTCTTTGATATCAATTTGTTAGGAGTGCACAATAGAAGCCCAATATCTTTTGCCCATGGAGATCACCAAGAGAGAGCCTAAGTTCGAATCTATTAATATATTTAGTTTTCCAATTTTCTGACCACACAAAAGACTTCTCTTACTTTGTCACGCCCCAACCCTCAAGCACATGGCAACCCCTGTTCTCTTTTGGTCGTTTGATTTGCGACTCTTCAAGATCCGTCGCTGACCGTTATTTTTATCTTTTAATTAAACACATGCGGAAGCGAATCACAATTCCCAGTCAATTACAAAAGCAGGGATAGCAAGAAAAGCCAACAAGAACACAGTCCAAAGTGTTGCTTTATTTATCTATTGATTAATCCTATGAAGTTTACAAACAAGCCCTTACCACAAGCATCTTCCTATTGAGCCAATGAAACCAACAAGCGGGGGTTAATCTACTCCCTTCAAAAATGGGCACGAGCCGTAACACTCGTTGATCCTTCATCCTACGGACTTGAAAATGGT
Source organism: Corymbia maculata (assembly GCA_014182735.1). Classification (NCBI taxonomy): domain Eukaryota; kingdom Viridiplantae; phylum Streptophyta; class Magnoliopsida; order Myrtales; family Myrtaceae; genus Corymbia; species Corymbia maculata. The sequence goes on along the minus strand of CM024690.1, from coordinate 7,801,521 downwards.
TATTCAACAACTAATGAGATAAAATCTTAGTAAGTCAAAATCCTAAGCCTCGGTTAGGAATTTCGCTCACCTCGAGGGTAGTCTAACCATGCAACCTAGTTCCGGCAAACAACACATACCATACCTCAAGCAGCATTATCAGATGACAGTTCAATAAGCAAATGCAAACACAAGCGACCCTACCTAGCCTTGGCACACCTAACCTGCAGAAACTGTCATTTAAATCATCACGACATTAAGAGGCATGCGAATAATCAGAGCATTGCACATAGCTTTTTCATATCTCACACCCACACATACTCCGATTATTACGACCACTAGGGCCACGGCACAACCTTATGGTTAGCGGTCAACCGATCGTAGACCAGGCATTGTCCTCCCCCATGAGGCACGGCGACGTCAGGAGCTATTCCCTATCGACGGCATTCCCTAAGGAGCATAGGTTCGGCCTCTACCGTGACTCCGCAACTGACCACTGTCAGGCAACCGATCGAAGTCAGGACGACTGAAAGGCCACGACACAACCCCAAGGGTTGGCGGTCTACCGGCAACGCCAGGCTCTCCTCTTAATGTGACCATGCAACACATCATCAAACAATTTGTTCATTTCTTTGCTCGGTCGTGAATGCACGTATAGTTCGTGCTCACGCAAACATGCTTTTGCAGTTGGCACACATATAATGAAATGCAATAGTGTCCAGCAATCACGCACAACAACAACATTTCAATCACTTACGAAACTTGCAACATCAGTAGTTCAACTCACAGTCTGACAATCAATTCCGACCAATCAACATTACAATACTTACATACTTTTTCCAAAAATACGGTGCCCAACCACACGTCTCAATCTTCAATAATAAATAAGCACGTGTCCTCACAACTACGACAATCAACTATTCCTATCAATACTCGATTATCCCAAAATAGTATAAACTATAATTATACTCAAAAATACTCATTTAAGAAGTATGCTATAGTCGATTGTTCCCATAAAATAATTTACTCCCACAAAATACTTATAATTATTTTTCAATCCCATAATTAATTATCCAACCCAAATAATTTCATTTAATAAAATCATTCTTTAATAAATCAATGTCATTTGATAATGTAATATATAAATACTATTGACATTAGAAAATTAGACCATAGTAATTTTCCCACAAAATTACTCCATTAAAACCATTTACCATAAATACTCACAATTAATCATTTTCCCCAAAAATAATTAATTTTCAGCAATGAATAGTAATAACAAAATTAATAATTCGAAATTATAAATTAATTTAATTAATTAATAATTCCGAAAATAATAAATAATTATTATTTATTCCAAAAATAATAATAATATTTATTAATACTAACCATGGTTACTATTCTAACCCAACTGCAGTTAATTAACCCAACTCCAGTTAACTAATCTAACCACGGTTACTTTAATTTAATCGCGATTACTTTATTCTAACCATGCTTAACACTAAGCAAGCTTAATCAAATAATATTTTAATGCTAATCAATCATCATCCAAAGCACTAATTAATAATTAAACTAATTAAACTACTCCTAAGCAAGATTAACCCCTAACTAAGGGATTAGGAAATCGACTCACGGTTTAGCGATTCCGACGACACGGGTGCAATGGCGGAGGCGAGGGCGATGCGCGGCTACGTCCGGAACATCGAGACAAGCGGCAAAGAAAATGGGTCTCAGGGACGGGGTGGTTCCGATTTGGTGAGAAAGAATGGCGACGGACGCGGCTCATGGACGGGTGATGCCGGGACGCGGCTTGGACTCTCCAGCGGTGTATGGCGGCTCCGGCATGGGGCAAAGGTGGCTGATTTAGGTGCAACACCGCTGCTCATGCTGCTGTTTTGGGAGAGAAAGAACCGAAGAAGAGAGGGAGAGAGAATGTGGGGTGGGGTGGGGTTGATCGGTGGAGAGAGAGAGAGAGAGAGAGAGAGATCTGACCGTGGGTCAACAAAAGAAAAGGTGGGGGGGAAGAAAACGTGTGTAGGAAGGTGAGAGGAGAGACAAAAAGAAAGAAAAGAAAAAGAAAAAGAAAAAGAAAAAGAAAAAGAAAATACTAAACAAACTTCTAGAAGGGGCAATTTGGTCTTTTTGCCCTTGAAGCACAAATTCCGCCTGTTAAATCATTTTTCAATAATTTCGGGCTTACTGATAAATTCGAGAATTAATGAGGCAACGTCCAATATTTTAGTCTCGACATCCTTAAAAGTTCAATACCCAATATCGGATTGAAATTTGTGGTTAAAATCAATCAATCGCGACTTTAGTACGACCTAACTTTCGGGTGGCGTTTAGGGGATCTCACGTGTTTAACCCGTGGTTGATAGCTTTTCAATCCACAGTCGTGCATATTTAAATCAGGGCGATCATTGATTGTCATATAATCAGGAGGGGTTAATTGCTCATACTGAGTACAGGGCTAAAAGGAAATCGGTTTAACGTCGTTCGCAATTAATATCGAAATCGTGCGGAATCACCCGCAATCCAACCTCGTATTTTTGCTGAATCGATTTATTTCCGTTCGCTAATTGGCTTGCAACAGTGTAGTATTGTTCATCTTTGATCCTTATGGTCGAGCGGCCTATCCCTAATTAAATTTACTAGTCGTACGCATATCGGTCCTTAATTGCTTTGCCGAATAGTTAGTTAACTCATGAGGGGCCAACTCAGAGTAAACGTAACTAACAGTGCATTGATAAAATAACCATTTCATTTATCCTGGAATGGGTCGAAATTCAGGATGTTACATACTTAGCTCCTTCATCACTCTAATACTCATATGGGCTAATCTCATATGCCATACTTTAGTGTTGTCTAATTTTATCATGGTGGATGGGACTGTAGCTGAACCACTAAATGTAGTGCCTTGCAATTGGTACAATGTGCTAGTTTTTAACCCTCTATAAACAAAAGTGAACCTATCATAATCTTCATAATTCTACCTTTAACCTTAGCCATATAAAGAGTGAAGAGTCGTTGCTTGAACCTCAACCAATTGGTGAGGGATTTTGTCAAAAAAAAAAAAAAAAAACTCTCCAATTTATTCCATAAATCTACTGCTATTTTATGATCTAGTACCTCCAGCAAAACTTTATTCATGAGGGACAACTAAAAAGCAAATAGTGCTTTTTCATCACTCTTCCTAGGTTTCTTCTGACATGCCTTTTTGGTTCCTTCCCTTTCCCAAATAGAGTTTTCTTCAAACCCTACTATATAAGAACTACTAACATACGAATGTGCCATAGGTTGAAACTGCCGCTCCCATTAAACTTCTCAATATCAAATTTCGTTGTCAAACTCGAAGCCATAACTAGAAGATTAAGAAAAATTCAAGCTCTAATATTAGATTGTTATGGGCAGATGTGAAAATTATAACAATATAGGAATTGAGAAGAACAAAACAATGCAAAAATTTATGTGGAAACCCTTACGGGAAAAAACCACAGGGAGAGGAGAAGCAAAATTCACTATAGAAGTCAAGGATTATAGAAGGTGGCTCTGAAAAGTTTAACTTTTTCTATCTCAACTTCATATATATATAGGCAAAAATCAAATCCAAAATAAAAAACTCCTTTTTTTAGGAAATCTTCTCCAACTAGGAAAATCATTCAAAATAGGAAACCTACTTGAATTAGGAAACTTTTCTTTTTGGACTCAAGCTAAACCTATTCAAAATAAGAAGTCTACTTGAATTAAGGAACTTTCCTTTTCAATCTCAAACTTAAGACGCATTCTAACATAAAGTTATTTTAAACAAAGTTTAATGACTCACAAAGTCAAGAAGTCAATAAATTCTCAAGCTTCAATTAATTAAGTTTATTCTTACCCAAATGATGAGTTGGTGATAAAGACTAAAAAGATTGGAGGTTGGCACAACTCTGGTGAAATGCGGCAGCATGTGAGTAAGCTCTCCTCTACGGCAATGCCTCTGCAAATAAACAAAAGAGGAACGACATGATTCAACTAAAATAGCTGCAGAAAACCGAATGAACAAAAATGTTTGGACTTAGCTTATAGGTGACTCTTGCTTATTTTCCTCCCCGATGATCTTCACAAGCAGGACAACAGGACATCATCAAAAGTAACGCACATAAGAACATAAAGAAACCAACTGGAATTAGATCTATGTACTTAACAAATCAACTGATAACAAGCGATTTATGTCAACACACTTTCAGATCTGAGGATATCATTGAATATTTCTCAGCCGCGCCTATAAGGCATTTCATCAAACAGGTTAGCAATTTGAAGAGTAGATTATAACCACTTTAGACTTCAAATTCATGGCCTGACTCAGGTGAAGAATGAATAAATAGAAGGTACGTAACCTGATGTAGTGTTTGGTAAAGAACATTACAAGGCCTCATCTTAAGTGCTAGGAGAGCAACACTATGAGCTAAAATCAAATAGAATTCAAAGTGTAGTTTTAATTCTAATCTCTAAGAAGGAAAATATTGTTAATGGAAATCTATAAATGAGGAAAAACATTTATATGAACTAATCCTTAAATGCAAATCTATTATTAATGCAATGAGATTTGATCTTTTCAATTTTATATAATTTTGACATTTTTCTACATTTTTTATTTTCTTTTATCTCATCTAAAAGAAAGGACTATCTACAGTTTGGATTTATTTAAAAAAATTCATAGAATATATCTCCCTAAACAAATCAGGCCGAACTAAAATGAAATTCAATTAACATTATGCAACCACCTAACTAAGGCTTGCACTTATTTCTCTTTTTTTTGAAATCCCTCCGAAGGCTTGGAGGTGGTTACCCAATAACCACCTTGAAGCCGTGCTTCTTAAGATATTTGAATTGTTTTTCATCTAACTGGATCTCTGGATTTTCTCAAGTGGCTGCTTATTATGAGCAGTGTAGGGAAATTCGAGCAGCGTCCAAAACTTGAATAAATTAAGAAGAAGATGGAGATAGAGCAGCTTAGTGCTTCTCCAAAAAACTCCAAAAAAACCAACATGATCCTAGGACGAGAAAATTATGCCCCTATTGTTACAAACATATGATTCATGGGGAGATAAAGAAATAACTCAAATCAAGTGCCTATATATCACTCTTACAAGTAACACGAAAAGGACACATTCTATATATACCATATTATTTTATATATTTTCATTTTAGTTAACATAATATAACTAACTAAAAAAAAGGCCAAATCAATTCCTATATTTTGAATTGGAAATCTTTTTGGATCAAATTGAAATAGGATTTTGAGGATAAGAAATAAACAAACCATGGAAAAATCCAAGCGATCCTTTTCATAGGTGTTTGCCCCCGATCCAATCGGGGGATCAGATTGATTATAGAAACATGAGTTTAATTAGTCAATTTATTAATAAACAAGGAAAAATATTATCTAGATGCGTAAATAAATGGCTGTGATTATAGTGGCTATCCTGTTGGCCTCTATACCTTTCCAAGGAGCCGTGGCTCCCCCAGATGACGTGTGGCAATCGGAGTCAAGTAAGCCAAACGAAGCCCATCATGGCAACAAAGCATCCTTTAGTATATGAACTTTTCATTAATTCTAAAACTGTTTCTTTTCTTGCCTCGCTAATAGTAATATTTATACTCGTGAGCGGGATATCATTGAAACTGCAGATAGGCCACAACTGCCAACACGTAGATCACCGCCACATATATTACTGCGACCCAAGTTGTAACAATGGGTAAATATTTGCAGTTTCAATGATACCCACTATCGATATTTCCGTTAGAGAGGTGAGAAAAAAATGAGTATTAGAATAAATGAAAAGTTTGTATGCTCTAGGATATTTTGATGCCATAATTGGCGTGCATGGTTCATTCGGCTTATTTGACTCCAATTGTCACACGCCGCCTGCCCAAGGGAAACACAGCCGTCTGGAAACTATAGTAGCCAACAGGACGACTACCATAACGATTGCCTTCTACATTGCATGATGCATTCCGCTATATTAATTTCTTGTCCGTAGCCATGTTGGATTTATTGTAGAAGCACTGAACTGCTCTATCTCCGTTTCCATCTTAATTTATTCTAGTTTTGGATGTTAATTTATAGGTAGTCTCAACTGCTCGAATTTCTCTACACCACCCATAAAAAGCAACCCATCGAGAAAATCTAGAGATTCACTTGGGTGAAAATAAGTCAAATATTTTAAGAAGTATAGTTTTGAGGTGGTTACCCAATTAGGTGGTTACAACCTAAGACGAAACACCTAACTAAGGCTTACACTTATTTTCCTTTTAACTCATTAACTTTTACCAATTATTTAATATTTTCTGCTTGACTTTCGGGCAAAGTCATGTAACCTGGGGTATTTAGATAGGCAGTCGGTTATAAAACTTTGCCCGAAGGGCAGCCTACCAAGTAGTGGGTATTTCACCCATTCCTTCTAACCTTAGATGCGGGAGGCTACTATACCTTCTCTACCTAATAGTAGCTATAATGGAAGTTCTAACATGATGTCTACTTTCATTATTGAAGGGCCCCTAATTTCTAGTCAATCTTTTTCTTCTTGATTGATAAGGAATAGGGAGGTGGCATTGCAGGTTTTCGATCCTAGGATGGATCTTTTGCTTGTTTCTTTCCTCTTAAGCCTTTTAAGGAACTATTCAGGTCCAAACCACCTAACTAAGGCTTGCACTTATTTCCCTTTTAACACATTAATTTTTATCAATTTTTTAATATTTTCTGATTTTTTATTTCCTTTAATTTCTTTTTCCCTTTTTTGATCTTCTTTTACGCCCAAACATGATACTTAGGGTAGTTAAGATTTATCGTCTTTGTTTCTTCAAGAACAGAGTATAGAGGTACATACCTTGGAGATGTAGATGTTGATTTCAAAGGATGATCAAACTAAGTATCTACCGTCTGCATTGGCAAAGAAGAAACGAGCTGTACTTGAGCTCCTCAAAATCTCTGACAAGAAACGCAGTAAAACACGGGTGCGATCATTGAGGTTCCAGAGCAGAGAGCGGTCTCAATCACTGTGGCTTTCAGTATTAGGAGGCGATTCCGGAAAAGATTTGACGATCAACGCCATTGACTAAATCGAAAAAGGATGGTGGAAGAATGAGAGAGAACTTAGCTTTTATCTTGTTGCAGTAATCAGTGCTCGGAGTGATTAATCTGAATTCAATCGAGTTATCAGTCATGGTGAAGCTTCAAGTGAATGTAACAAAGTCAAGACTGATCGAAGCTGAAATCACGAAGCTAAAGGGCGCCATACAGAGAGCCAAAGCCCCAAAAATACAGAACCAGGCCCTGACTTCCACATGGTTGGCCGTCGCCGGCTCCCCTCTGCCGGAGGGAAGAGGAAAAAAAAAGAAAAAAGAAAAAGAAAAAAAGGAAAAGACGAAAATGTCCTTCAGTTAAAAAGTCTGGAGTAAACGTGTCCCAAGTGGCATAGTTCAGGGTTTTTCGTGGCACAATAAAAAGTTCAGGGTAAAATTGTCCCGAGTGACATAGTTTGGGGTTTTTTATGGCACAAAAAAAAGTTTAGGGTAAAATTGTCCCAAGTGGCATAGTTTAGGGTTTTTTATGGTACAAAAAAAAGTTCAGGGTAAAATTGTCCCGAGAGGCATAGTTTGGGGTTTTTGGTGTCCTTTTCCCTTAAACAGATGAAAAGAGAAACTTTCCGTTGTTGTATAGAACGGTGTTTGTTTCTCTAAGAAAAGGGTCCATTGATGAGTGATTGACATGGTGGGAGGATTGTTTATGGAGGAGATTTAAAGAGAGCAAGAACATTTCAATTAATGTACTTGTCACTTAATTATTGACGTGGGGAGGAAGGGACTGAATTTCTTGCTCTAGTCACTATCGATGCCACTGTTCTCGGTCATTAACCATTTCCATATACTTGATGTTCAAAGTTGTTGTTATTTTTTTGTCTTGAATGTAAAAAACTGTGCTTTTTAAAAGTATTACGTGTAAATTTGTCCATAGAGTAAAAGATTCATGCTTCTTTTCAATGGATTGGAAAGTTGGACCATTTTTTTCTGGAGTATATAAATTCATATTTTTTTTGGCATTTGGCATTTGCCGACATAGTAGAGAGAATGGAAAGAAATGACCACTAATATCAGCCGTCCCCTACGTGTCAACATAAGAGTTCAATACATGTAGGCAAAATATTCTAATGACGCCATGATTCCTGCTTATCAGAGTGGGTCTTACGGTAAGGTGGCGATCGGAAAACTCACAAAAAAATGACAAAAGGGTAGCCAAATCACGCATAAATCAGAGCAAAAGTTTATTGCGAACAAAAATTTCTCCAGTAGAGCACAGATCAAGCAGAGTTGGATCTTTGCTCCACTTTGCTGGAAAAGAGCCAAACTTTTTTTGATGAATGGATGAACTAAGTAAACATAAGCTCTATTTATAGCTGGCATAAGTACAGCGGGAGTGCCACAACTTGGTACGGAGGGACACTTAAGTGTCAAAACTTATAAACGGTACACTTAAATGCCATTTTTTTTTAAAAATGGATCACTTCAATGCCAAATTGCCGAAACCTTGCCGGAAATCCTACGTGGCAATTTTTTATTAATTTTTTTGCCTATGTGGCTCACCGGAAATTAAATCGATGAAAAAATCAGTGCAAAATGATGTCGTTTTGCATTGACGTGGATTTTAAAAATAATTAATTAAGTAATATTAAATATTAAAAATATATATTATTATAAATTTGATTAATTTAAAAAAGAAGAAGAAGAAGAAGGGGATCGGCGAGGGCTGCACAGCCCTCGCCACCGCCATTGTCACCGCCCCACCATCGCTGGGAAGGGCCGGCGACGATGGGCGAGGGTCGGCCGGGGTTGGCTGGGCCTGTGGGCGAGGGTTGTGACCCTCACCTAGATCTGGGGTGAGGGTCGCCGGCCACTAGCCGGGCCCCGCCGACCCTGACCCATCATCGCCGGCCCTTCCCGGCGATGGTGGGGCAACGATGGCAGTGGCAGCGAGGGCTACACAGCCCTCACCAATCCCCTTCTTCTTCTTCTTCTTTTTAATAAAATCGATTTTAATTTTTTAAAAATCTGACATGGACAATTTTTATAAAAAAAATGGACACGTGGCAATTTGGCCAGAATTTTTCGCCGTTGGCACTTAAGTGATCTATTTTGCTCCGATTTTGGCACTTAAGCATATCGTTTGTAAGTTTTGGCACTTAAGTGTCTTTCCGTGTTAAGTTATGGCACTCTTGGGGTCTGTATGTCATTTATAGCTTTTATGGTGTGTTTGGTTCAACTTTCCCAAGGGGTTTTTAGTCTCCATATTCCCCTAGGGAAATGCTTAAGGGTTTGGCAAGCATTTTGAAATAGTTTCAGCCAAATATTAGCCTTGAGAATGCTGAAAACCCGATGCTACTTCCACTTAGCATTCCGCAATTCTGAAGTAGCATTTGAGGAATACTAAGACTAGGGTTAAAATTATTTTTTTCCTTTCAAATCAACCCTCACCAATTCTTTTGTTTTTTGGTTTTGCCCTTCCTTATAACTATTCATCTTCTTCATTGGCAAGGCTAGATCTGGCTAGTAAAAAGTTGGCAAGGGTCATGCGACCCATGCGACCTTGCTAGAGGTCACACAACCTTGAGCAAGCGCCGCTTGGGTCTTGTGCAACCCTTGTGACCCAGGTGATAGTCACTTGTGTTGCACACTACCTATGTTGCATGACCTTGCCGATGGTCACATGAGGTTGCGCAACCTCAGCCGGCCCTCGTTTGGGTCGTGCGATGGCTGCTGGAGCCAAATCTAGCTTACGGACGACCATAGTCCTTCGTCGCTCCAGCAAAGAGTTTGAGTTTTATTTTTAATAAAATATAAAAAAAATACAACCAAAGCCTGTGAAAAAGGTTTTTTTGCTAAACACTATTTGAACTCAAAATTCCCCTACAAAGATTTTTTACCAAGCATTTCACCAAAGGGCTTGGGCTTTTAGCATTTACACTACACCCAAAGCCCATTTACAAAGTTGAACCAAACCCACCCTAGTAGATAGGCCACTCCTTAAAAATTAAAAGTTTATAAGTTCAAGCAAATTAAGGAAAAAACTAACAAAATATATCGTGGGCAATATATAATATAAGGAGAGTGGATATATGGAAGAAATATGAGCAACAAGCAAGACGAATTACTTGTTGCGCGATCATCCTTTTTATCCCATCACATTTAATAAAAAAAAAAAACCACCCAATTTTTCTTCACCTAAATGATTTGATCAGAGGTACACCATTCTCCCTTTAAATTTGAAAATAGCGTCGGGAGAAACTGCTCTTTGCAAATCGGGATGCCAATAATGTGTATTCTTCAATCTCGATATCGATGCAATACACCTTGTAACGGGCGATTAGAAAGGAGCAGAACATGTACAAAAATATCTTTCTCCTCCTTGAGCCAGGTTAGAATGTCCAGTAGTCTTTGGAAAAAAAAAATATCATAAGATATCATGAAAAAATGCAAAAGAAGTGGAAAAGCCAGACCAATGTTGCGTGATCTTCATTTTCGTCCCATCACGACATCCTGGAGATAAAGTGATTTTCTTGACATAAACCATTCGAGTAGGGGCACACTATTTTCTCCCTTGCATATTTGTTCCCACGGCCAAAAGGAATAAACGTGGCCAGACCAATGTTGCGTGATCTTCATTTTCGTGCCAACACATGTCAATTATATAATGCGGACGTTTACAATATTCATAATATTTTTCCTTGTTTTTTGAATTTTGCCCACTTGATTTATGCAATGACATGGCATTTCGTGGTCTGTTGGATGTTCTATGCGTGGGAATTGCGTGGCCTGATAATAGGCATTGGATTAGGGCGAGTGGAATGAAGGATAATGGCCGTTGGATCTCCTTTATGTCCACTGTTGGATTCAAACGGATAGATGGACAAAGTTTGGCCATTGGATGACCTCCTCTGATCCTGACCATCCACTCTTATGATTTTAGAGTTCCCTTCTTCACTTTTCATGGCTGTAACTCGTCCAGGGCTCCCCATGCTCCTAAGACTCCCAACTTCTCCGAATCCTCCATGGCCACCGTGTAGCAACAAATCAGGCAGGCCGGAACCTGCAGGAAGGATGCCAAGGGTGACACCCTCACCCGATCTTGTCTGCTTAGCCATCGCCAGACTCTGGCTCTCCTCTTGGACAGCCAGTTGGTAGATCCAGCCGACCGACAGCATCAACTCGTCAAGATCTGTGACCGAAATGGTGAGTACATTTCGTTCAAAATTAGTAAAAACTGAGTTACTTTTTCTTTTTCTTTCATAGCTTGATATTGATGAAGGGTCATCTTGGGTCCCTCGAGTTATTCTTTGGCAGCCTCGAGTTCGGACCTGCCACTATAAGACTAAATTCCACAGCCCCATCAGGCCATATCTTGAATTCTGCCATTCAAAGATGAAGTTCTCTGTGCATGTGAGATTACACTACAAAGATTTCTGGACGACCGGCTGGGCGAGGTCTGGCGAGCTCACATGCACAAAGAACTTTATCTTTGACCATCAGTTACTAATTAAGGGTTCTTGATGAAACTAGGATGAGGCTTCGAGATGCAACCCCATTCTCTATGGTCATAGGTTTTGCATGCTGAACTTAAGTCTCATTTAACAATATCTTATAAGTCAAAAGACGAGCAAATAGTTAATTTCTACAGCCAACAAAATCCTAACAACATGTTGATGTATCATCGACACCAATCTAGTTTAGCAAATGATCATATGGCTCAGAGAAATTCTAAGAGAGGTAAAGGCTTAATGAGGATCCATACAGTGACTTCAATGGGGACGTGGGTGTCGATATACAAGCTGGATCCTGTCTGCCAAGCTGATTCCAAACTTGGTCGCCAATTCCACCTTCTGTCTCACTCCTCCCTTCAGTGCCTGCTCAAAAACGACATAAAATCAACACGAGAACCCGCAAATTCCCCCCAAAAATTAGAAAACCAAGTGGCAGGATCGTAGCATTCTGCACGATGAACCTAATTCCGTAACACCATAAGCATATCTATTATCTACTTCACGCGGAAGCTGAGACAAAGCTTAACACACTCAAGCGCGAAAATTGATCAGACGAGGGAGGCAAAGAAAGACTGATCGCAAACAGTGTCAGCTAGTTGATCTCAATGCCGAACCTTTACTAAGAGAACCGACCTTCTCGAGGAGGATTTCATGCCGTACATGTCAGAGGTGTTGAGGACGGTGATGCTGGAGTCAACGGCGTGGTGGATGAGTTTGATCATTTCGGGGTCGGACTCAGGAGGGCCGTAGAAGGAGGATCAGCTGGGGTGATGCTTCGCCGGAGGGACACCAGGAGGGAGCAACGTTGGCAAGAGACCGCACGAGACGTTGGGAAAAAGCTTCTGAGTTCGTCGGGTTGTGGCACGGGACTGCTCGTGAGAGTTGAACACGACAACGAGAAGAGTTGCAGACCATCGAAGAGAAAAGGGATGAAGCATTATCATCGTCTTCTCCAATTTCTGAACGATCGTGTCCCCCCTTACCATGGAGCGGTGATGATGACCATATGAAGGCGCAGAGAGAAGGAGAGATTCTGTTGGAAGAAAATCTGAGCGGTCTTCATCCGTTCCTGGTTTCTAGCCACCTTACTTCTTGCTCAGTTGAGATTTTTGCAATCTCAAACTTCACCAAATCACCGAATTTTTAAATCTCAAGCCGTTTTCTGAGGAAAATTATATACGACAAGTCTTGATCATTTTTTGTAAAAAAAGATTAAAAATTGCACCAAAAAGTTCCATGACAATGTCTTGGAGGCCACAAAGAAATTTAAAAAATTAATTATTAATAAGAAGGATATTGAAGGATAGCCTTGCAACTTTTGATTTGTCTACACAAACAATGTGTCTAAGGTAATAGACAATGCCTTCCATTTTCTTGTGTCATTCTTTTATATGTTTTTTTAGCACGCTTTATCCAATATCTCTGAATTTTATGATTTTGTGTGGGGGCATGAAATGCAACTTCAGAAAATGGACCGGATGATCAGCTGGATTTTCTGAACCTTATCTCTGTCATGCAACATGGTCTAATATTGCCTTACCTGAGAGATCCACCGTGCTTATAGACAACACACTTCAATTGTTGACCAAAACTTGAAGCTTCTATCAGAAAAGCTAAACTTCTAGATTACAATTTGGAGAAAATGGAGAAAAGATCAGATTGGAGGAAGATTTGTCCACATTCGAGAAGCACAACCATATAATCTTTAGGGTATCACAAAGAATTTTAATCCAATAGGATGGTACATCATGTGGCCCCAAACCTAAGCTTACCATCTCCTCAAGAATCTTGTTGACTGTATTTTTAACATATTAAATATCAAACTTTTCAACACGACCATCCGTTTGACCTAATTCTCAAAAAAGTTAACTCCCAATGAATTTTCAACAAAATTACCATATTTTTTCAAAGTTTGCGCGAACTCTCAGCTTGCTTTCTGAATCATGAACTATCCGATCTCACTGAAGACTTGTTTATGATGGTGTCTACGCGTATAAGCCTCTTCTCGACACTCTCGCTAAAATTCCAGTGCAATACTAACTAGTAGTTCTCTCGATCATCCTATCATCTCTCTACAATCTCCTGAAGTTCTACTTCTTGGAAGGTGGCTTTTCTGTCTTCAAAGGCGCTCGAATGGAGCCGACTCGCGGTTCATGCTCCAATCTCTTAGACGGCTTTGTCGATTGTGTGGTGTTAGTCCAACGCATAGCGGGTGTTGTAGTTGGCAGGAAGAATGGCAAAGTCGTGTTTTTAGTTGTGTAAACAATTTGGTTTTAACCATTTTTTTTTTAAATCAAATTGAACTGAACCGATAAGTTATGATACTGAACCGAATGGAAATTGTCTTGAACCAAATATGAATTGAACTGAAAATCCGGTTCAGTTTTTCAGTTTTCTTATTTTTGTTATGCTTATTGGAACCTAAGTGAAGAAAACATGATAAAGATTGTTCAATTTGTATTGAGAATTTCTGTTTGATTCAGTTAACCGAACTGAACCGAAAATCGAACTGAATCGGAAAAGTTAACGGTTGTTATGCAGCCCCAATTTTCTCGACTTCAATCTCTCTTCCGGCCAAAAAAAAAAAAACTTCAATCTCTCTTGTTATGCAGCCCCAATTTTTTAGCAAGCTACAGCTTCTTCCGAGGCTCTAGTCTTGATTCAGAATCTTCGGTGGACACGAATGACCTCGATTTAGCTTCTTCGGAAGCTCTCGCTCACTCTCCCGCAAAGTATTACCTGCAATTTAACTAGTAGTTTCAATGGATTAGGGTTAGGGTTTGCTTTTTGGTCCTAAATCAGCCCATGTCCGTCGATTTGGGGCAAGAACAAATGGCTTTCTTATGCCTCTTTCTAATAGGATTTATCGGGCAAGCCACATTAGTTAATTTATAATAAATTAGTACCACGCCGAATTTTCCCACAGTAAAAATCATCAATGGTGTTCAAGTGAATGATTTTTTAACTATACTTTGTGATTGTGAAAAAAATTATAATGTTCTAGTGAGCGCCGTAAAATAATTATGACACTTATTAAGTTAATTTTGTGAAAAAAGCACTCCTTAGATTTTGAATTCAATGAAGAGTGTCTTCTATTTGAATGAATTCTTGAATGAACGGAATCACGCAATGCAAAATTTCTCTCTTTTGTCTAACTTTGTGATGGAAGTGGCAAAGGTACACATGTCGGACAAGTCGGGCCTAAAACTATTCAACCCTAAAGTGACTTTGGGCCCAGCCCGAACAGACGAGACTTCAGTTTTTCCTGGCTCGGCCTATAGGCCCGGCCCAAAAAATCAAAAGGCTTGGACTAAAATAACTTGATTGGGTCCGGGAGGGTTGGGCTTTCAGCCAGAATTTTTAATAATTTTATTTCAAGAATATTATTCATTTCTCAATTTGGAATCTCTCGAATGCAATTATCAAATAACTAACATAAATTTATTCAAGATTCACAAATTTCATCAGAGCAAACAAAATGCTCACCTCTCAATTTTAACTTGGCATAACTTTTTATCGCCCATACAAAGTTTGATGGTTAATTTTATATTTTTATGACTTTAGATGTTATCCAATTAACAAATGACTTACCTTTATATTTCGGTCTTATCTTTAAAAAATTTAAATGTATTTTCCATTTTAAAAATAAATCGGCGTGATCTAGACGAAACTCCAGACTGACCTGAATACCTACCCTAAGATTAGCCCGGTTGTACTTGGACTAAAAAATTTAGGTTTGATTTGGGTTTTTAGATCGTCCAGGGATTTTTTGCACCCCTAGTCAACAAAACACAGGCCAAACTTAAGAATTTCAATTGATCTCAAATACCCAATCTCATCTACCAAATGAAAATAAAACAATAGAATCGTCATTTCAAAATGATAAAAAATGATGGATGTAAAATTTCAATGGTTCAGGTGGATACAGAATGTACATATCCGATTGAGCTTGCACAGTCCCTGGCCCAAACTCATTGATGTTGGGCCATTACGGGCCCAATGCAGGCCCAGTGTCTATTCAAGCTGGTCTAGCGGCTCGAGCGCAAAGGATAGGGTTCAAATGGCCCTGTCCATCTCTATTCGGGCCTTTCCTAGACCAATTTGGGCCACCTCGGGCAGATTTCCACACTTTCCTTTCCTTTTTTCAGCCTTTTTGCAGCATTTATTGGCCCATGCCCAAATGTCCTCAGCACTTCAAAATTTTCCTTATACATAAGGTCAAAAGTCGCATATTTTCTCTCAAGGTAAGCTCACATGGGGTAGACAACGTTATTATTTTGACACATGTCAACTGAGAACTCTGACGTGAGAAGACATACCAAGGTGTGACTAGCAACCTCAACAAGATTAAAGAAATGGAATCTCAACTTTTAATTTATGGGTTAGGACCGAGTGGTTCTAGGTTTTTTATGAGTTTCATTTGGAACCTGAAACTATCCATTGGAATTGGTTCCTAAACCTAACTTGTGTATCTTAAAACCTAGAATCTATCCCGTCACAATTTCTTTTCTTTTTTTCATTTTTAATTAAGCAAATTAAAAGTGAACAAAATAACAAAAATGAAAGTTTGTCATTTATCAATAAAAACAATCCATAAAAGATAAACACATAAAATAAAAGAAACAATAAAAAGTTTAAAACACATAACATAAAATCTAAATTATAGGACTTCACTCCTCATTCATCTACATCCCTTGCATGTAAAGAGTTATCTCCTAATGTCCCTCCATCTCCATTGACATGTTGACTTAATACATCAACTTCACACATACACAAAAATAACAGAATATAATTAGAAGGCATTCATATAATTAAAGCAAATGAGAGATTAAAACATAGATTATTGCCATACATGTTAACATGTAATAACATAAGCTTCACCAATCTCCAGTGAAGATCATGACTATACCAATCACCATATCTATGATCCTACAAAGCACAAGGTCCATGGAGTCATGAAAAATCCATTTTGGGTACATGTGTATCACATTCAGGGTGTCTTTATTTCACAAAAAAATTAAGATTTGAAAAAAAATCCCAAAAATGATTGGTTACATTGCTTATGAAAGTTAATGAATGAAAAATATTTTTATTATTCACTAAAATAGTTAGGCATAAAGTATTATTGATAATAAAAATCTCTTTTTGTTCATTAATTTTTTGAAGCGTATATGTTGTAATTATAGTGGGTTAATGGATCAACAAAAGTTAGCAAAACAAGATATGTCTCTTTAGTTCACATATCTCATTAATTCATGTATCTCTTGTATTTGTGTATCTCTTGGATTCACGTATCTACTCAACTCATGTATCTTTTGAGTTCATGTATCTATTTAATTCATGTATCTCTTCCGTACATGACTTCTCAAACTCTATAAATATATTTGAAAATTTTCATTCCAAGCAACACCTAAAACACACGCATCTCCTATTGCTACTTCTATCAATGGTGCTTCCATCATTTCACAAATTAAGAGAATTGCACCATCAAATGTCCAATGTCAATCACTACTACGTACTCATATAAACTCAACGTACAGCTCGCTTTATCAATAACCAGGACTATTTTCAGACCCATCTCTAGTCTACAATCATTTTTTATCATTTTCATGGGACCGCCGTAAATGAAAACTAGAAAGATAGTGTCGGCATTCAACCCTCATGTACGAGCCGATTTTACTTGTGAAATACTCCCAAGTAAAAAGCTGATCGTGCTCAAGGTTCAATCATTATTATAAACACAAGAAAGAACATTGAGATACCGATGGATGGCCATTTTAGATTTTAGAATTCAAAGACTGCAAGTCAAAAAAACGAGGTTAAGAAAATTCGAGGTCTTTAGAATCAGAAACTGTCTAGTCTACCCTTGATCCACATGTATTCCTTAGTAGTAGTGACCCATGTACATTAAATGGGAGAAGAGGTTAAGCTAAGCAAGAGTCTTCCTACACTTATATGGATATTTCCTTTCCACGATGGTATTGTTATGGTTGGCAGGAACCATAAGTAAACTATATACATGAATATAGTCCGGGACCCCAACCTTCCTTTCGGACCATATCAACAGAAATAGCCATTAGGATAGCATTATGTTGCAGCAGGCAAAAGGCCATTATGCCTAAGTAATGCCTCAAGTGAAGGCTCACGTCCTCGAAATTCAATGAAAACCTGAGTAAAGCAAAATTGGCACAGTGAGAACATCTGGTAAAACTAACTAGATTGTGAGAATAATAAAAGTATATGATGCAAAATTACAAGTTCCAAACCTGTAGTGGATCTTTTCCACCTCCAAGAGCAAGAATCGTCTCTCGGAACCTTTGCCCTGTTTCTTTGAGGGCCTGTCGACCACACTCAATATATCATGATAAAAACCAACAGTTTAACATATCAAAAGGAGCTTCATAACTAAATAGTATTAGACAAGACAAGAAGACAGCTCGTGTGCGATGTTTCTAGAAATCTTGTTAATGACCTGACACGTCGTCAGAGGTAAGGTTGTATGAGAAGAGTGAATAATGCAGAAAAGATGATCGTAACAACAGCTAAGAAGATTTTTCTGTATGTTATGCCATAGCCTTACTAATTGCTATCAATTGTCCAGTGGACCTTTGCATAAGACTTAGGTTTCCTCATCTAGAAAGCATCTAATGAGCTTCCTAGTCAATTGCTCACTTCCTCCTTGTTTGATCTAATGGAAAACAATCAATTTTGCTAAACTTCTAGAGTGACTAGGCCATGCTAATGCATTAAAAAGGGATCACATTGGCTTGCCATTGGAGCTCAAGGGAAATAAGCCATGCATTGGGGTTGAAGGAGAAGAATTGAAAGGCATTGTTATTAGAGTATAGTTCATACTCTCCATTTCTAGAGAGTTTTATAATTTGAGTCCATATTCTATTGGTAGTTTGGACTTAGACCTATGAAAAGTTACTGGGAATATATAATCTCCTTCTCTTATAATTAAGGATTTTAATTGAGAGATGTAATGTGCTAATTATACTAAAATCCTCTGTTGAATGTAACTCTTGTTTAAGGGTGAACTTGGATAAATTTTTGTGTTTGAATTCTCTCCCTTACTTTTATTCTTTATTCCCTTATGATTGTGCACTAAATCCTAACAATTGTTGTGCTGCAGTAGTCTGAAGAGTTCAAGTACACTATGTAATAGGGCTAGGGTCTTCCTAAAGTGTACAATCAATAGAAAGCAATGGACCTAAGTGGTTAAGCATATAGAGTATGCATACAACCAGGTTTGACCAGCCTTCTACTCTTTGCTCGGACATTCTAGGATTACTCACCATTAGTCCATTTGGGGAAGAAAAAGCAATGTCGCATGTTTATTTCTATAGTTAATATAATATCATGAAAAACTCTAAGTTGATACACCCATGACAAATTTATTCAAAACCAATTTTTGACTATTAGAAACCTCGAATTGATATATTTTTGAAAAATTTGCCCTTTATTAGTTTCCGTAAAATTTCCTTATCAAATTTTTGAGTTGGATGATACATAGAAGTTGACAAGTATACCGGTTTGAAATTTTACCCTTCATTTATTATAGTGTACCAATTTGGGGTTCTTCGTGGTATTAATTCAAATTAACATAAATTAACGAAGGGTGAATTTGTTGTAAATGTATTAATTTGGGGTAAATTTGTTACAATTATACTTCGGGGTTGTTTGTGGTAAAAAAAATAGTTTGGGGTCAAAAGTATACTAGTTTGAGGTTTTTTCTATGATATTAGCCCTCATTACATCACTACTTGGGAAAATTATCCAAAAAGTCATAAATATATTGCACTTTTATCAATTTAATTTTAAAATTTTCAATTCTATCAATTGATCTCTAAACCTTTTCACTTTTTGCTAATTGAGTTACTTCGACTAATTTTGATCAAAAATCACTAATTGAATGCGGTTGTGCCACAATGGCTAGTTGGCATTGATGCGAACAAATTTTAATATTTTTTCATTTTTATGTATTTTTTAATTTTCTTTTCATCTTTTTTCCTTTTATTTTTCCCCTTTGTCTTCATTTCTTTATTTTTTTATTTTATTTTCCCTTTTTTCCTTTGCCAACCACCATTAGACCTTGTTGACGGCCAATAGAGATCGTTGGCCTTAGGTGAGGCAAGCGACCCTCGCCCCTACCTAGGCCTCACCTAGGCAAAGGCCACCTTTCTTGGTAAGGGCAACCTTTGCCCAAGGTCGGCGAAGGCAGCTCTCGTCTTAGGCCAGCAACCTCCATTGGCCATTGATGAGGTCCGATGGTGGTTGGTGGAGGAAAATATAAAAGAAAAAAAAGAAAAGAAGGAAAAGAGAAAAAAAAGGAAATATTAATTAAAATAAAAATATTAAAATATTATTAAAATTGTCAATGATTGTGCGAATTATCCTATGTGACATGATTGACGTACACGTTAGCAATTTTAGATCAAATTTTATCGGATGGACTTAATTGGCAAAAAGTGTAAATGTTTAGGATTCAATTGGCAAAATGTGTAAATGTTTAGGATTTAATTGGCAAAATTAAAATATTTATGCTCGAATTAGTAAAAATATAATAGATTAAAGAGTTTTTGGATAATTCTCCCATCGTTGCTTCACACGCGTATAAGCCCAACATGAGTGGCAAGCACAAGGACCAAGGTGCTTTTTAGCAGTTTTATTTTTATTCCAAATATGTCCACAACTTCTCAGACATACCTTGCTGTCATTTAAACCCGCGTCCTCAAATGCGGAGAAAGCATCTGCAGACAGCACCTCTGCCCACTGAAACAGACATTCACGGTTAGAACCACATAAATCGTGGAATAAGGCGATCTAAAACACGATTATGGTTAGAACTGAACAAGGAAAAGGGGTGTATTATATTCAGAGTGTTTTATCATCCACTAGAAACTAACTATAAAGACCTGAAAAAAAAATCTGGCATAACCAATAGAAAAGAATATCCTGTACCTTGTAACCGTAAAAACCGGCTGCATATTGACCTGAATATAATTGAAAAGCAATAGATTCATGACCGTGTAAGATATTGATGTATTCAATAAGGTATTTATACTCTCAAAGAACCATTTTGACAGGTAGGAAGTCGAACCTGCAAATATATGGTCGAAAGTACAAAGGGATCTGTCCTCAGGAAGTGGAGGGATCATCCTGATTTTTTCACAAACCCTTCGATCCACATCATATACAGATTCTAACCCACCAGGATCATATTTTGTATGAAGCTGCAGATCTACACTTGCGAATCTTATCTGAGAAGTTCCACAAACAATAAAAGTATAAACAAGTCCTACGTTAGTACGATTCCTTAAGAGAGCAATTTTTTTAGCATTTGCAATTTGCAATTTCCCAATTATCTGATTTTACTTTGCTAATGTTCAATCTATGAAGGAGTAATGATTTCCTCTGGGAAATAATTTGATTTGCATCATGTCAATGTATGTATAACAAAACAGCACGGTTGAAACCATGCTTGCACGAGTAAATTATCCAGAAAGTCCTTAACTTACTGTACAACAGTTAATCAGTCCTAAATCTATTGTACGGCGGCTAATTTTGTCCTAAACCTTTAATTATGTCAATATAGTCCTAAATTTTTTTACGATTTACAAACTTAGTCCTAAATTTTTTATCAATTGTTAATATAATCATTTTAGCTAATTTTAACTAAAAATTGCTAACATAGTAGTCCAACTAGTGCCAACTATCTTACATGGTTCGGTTGACAGTAAAGTGGATAATTTTTAAATTAAAAAAATATGAATTTTAATTGATTTTTTATATTTTTTCTTTCTTCTTCATTCAGTCAATGAGGCCACTAGCCATTGGCCAAGGGCTAGTGACCTTCATCGACCCTTGGGCGAGGGCCATGAAGCCTTCACTGGATGCAGGCGAGGGTCGTGGCCCTTGTAAGGATTTGGGTAAGGGAGTCGCAAGCCCTTGCAGCTCGCAAGGGCATTGTGAGCCCTTGCCCGAGTCCCTTGCAGGTCGTAGTGAGGATGTTGCAACCCTTCCCGGCTACAGCGAGGGCTCATGAGCCCTCGCCTAGATTTGGCAATGGCCACTACCCATGCTTGTAGTCGGCAAGGGCTTCATGGCCCTCGCTTAGGGGCTAGTAGTGGTTTTTAGCTCATCCAAGGGCTAGCGGAGGTCACCGACCCTCTACTAGTGGTCGGTGGCTGTGACGGCATATTGAAGAAGAAAAGTATAGAAGAAAAGAAAAGAAAAAAATGAATACATAAATAATTGGAAATTAAAAAAATTATCCATATTAGTGTCAGCTACATCATATAGGATGGTTAGCACTAACGTTGACTGCACCGTCGCGTCAATAATTTTTGATCAAAATTAGTTAAAAAGACTACATTGATAATTTGTTAAAAAAATTATGATTAAATTAACAAATCATGAAAAAGTGTAGAACTAAATTGTCACCGTTGAAAAAAATTAGGATTGAATTGGCAAATTGTCAAAATGTTTGAGAGTAAAAGAACACAGCTAAAAAAATTAGGATTGAATTGACCACCATACAATACGTTTAAGACTTTTCAGATAATTGTCCAATGCTTGCACCAAGGTTTAACGAACTAATAAACTTTAAGCCTCACTGTTATAGGGACATGAACCGATGAGATATGGAGTCATCTCCTTTTGTTTTATCATTTTAAACAGGTGTACCGGTGAGACGAGTCCCACAAGCAGGATAAATGCAGCACCACGAGGACATAGTACCGGTGAGACAATACCACCAAGGGCAGGGAAATGCCTGCTAAATTAGCTTTTCTACTCTTTGAAAGCTATTAGTCCTAACTTTAAAAGGTGTCACAAAAGTAAGAAGCTGATGAAACGGTGAATTATCTCCGGTTGCTTTTTAACCAGACAAGGACTTATTATATCTACGTCTCAGCTCATATATACGTCCTTCAACACCACCAAGAGGAAATTTACTAATAATATTTTATAAATAAAGAACAGTCCCAGACAGTTGTCAGTCATCTCAAGTAAAGAACAGTAAAAAATAGAAAATTTTCGAAGGAATTGCTTCTACACCAAATAATACAATTTTCTCATAGAAAAATAAGTCATAGGCGAAGGAAAAGAAAATATGAACAGGGTACGATTCATCAAGTACATAAGAACGAGGTAAAACAAGCTTTTGTATTAGAGAAGCAACCTCGCTAAGGATGGAGGTCCCTGCACGAAAAGTCCTAGCTGCGAGGAGCTTTCTATATACATCCTCAGGGAGACTCTCACCAGTTTCATAGTGCTTTGCAATTCCCATCAAGGTTTGCCTACATTACATAATGGTCCACAAGGAAATCATCCGTTGTTATCGACAGTCTATGAAAAACATCTTTTATTTGTGAAGTGCAAACGTATCCAACCACAATGGCAGATCAATTTGTTCTAAAGCCCTATAAGAAATAGTTCTAGACAAAATTACCTGTGGTAACACCAGTTCTCCATGAATTGAGAGGGCAATTCCACAGCATCTTTTTCTATTCCTCTATTGCCAGCAACAAGGCCTTCATCTTGTCTGGTTAGCATGTGTTGAAGTGCATGACCAAATTCATGAAAAACGGTTTCAACCTGCCAATTTCAATAATACATATCTCACAACAAATGTTTAGCTAGTAGATGCCACTCAGAGGATTAAGACATTTCAAGATGGACAAACCGCTATTGCAAGCACAGTGTTACAATTCTCATCATTCATCTAAGAGAAAATGATAATATCCTCTAAAGGGTCGAATTCTTTTGGCACAAGAATGGCTTACTCCTACAAATCCTTCATTGTCAATAGACGAATCAGAAAATTTTAGAATGGGAACAGGTAATACCAAAAATTGGACAATAGACCCATCTCTAGATGCAAATATTGGAGGAGAGAAGTGTATCTTTAGGCATAATTCATAGACGAATCTTAGAATTACTAGGATTCATGAAATCACATCAAAGAATAGGTTGACATAAAAGATTCTCAAACAAAAAATGTCTTGGCATTTACTTCTTCAATCTTCTCCCAGAAACTAATCTTCTCACTCTAACAAGTGTTATTGGACCAAGATATTGATTCTTTCAGCAGTCCCGCTCTTGGCAGTGTGGAATAAGGACAATATACATAGATATCTTCATAGAGATGTCTTTATAATAGCAGAAACTTGAGCCCTATTCATGCTATTATTGTCCACAAGTTACCGAAACTCAATTGTTAAATTAAGAATTGTGTAAACCAGACTAAGCAACCCTTTTCCACTATCCTTGTTTTTAATGGCAATATTTAATTGCCACTGGCTTGCATTAGCTTGTGTCTGCGCTAGCTACCCCCATCTGTTTAGTATCTTAGACTCAAATAAGAAAAAGGTCAATAAACTGAGGAAAGCAGTTGGAAATTGACCTCTTCAATTGTCATAAGACTTGACTTGTTTCCCACACGTGGTGTTTGATTGCACACAATGTGGGCAATTGTTAATCTTGCATTTACACCATCTCGAGACAGCACACAGCTTCGACCAACAACCTCAGACATCCATGCACCTCCTTCTTTATCAAATGGTCGAGAATAGGGATCAAAATAGAAGTATGCTATTGGATTTCCTGAAGAATCTTTTACATGGTAAAATCTAACATCATTGTTCCAAACCTGGAGGATGTAGAATCATTTTATCAGAATACATGGACAAACTGCACGGAAAAGGCAGAAGCACACCATGAGACTTATTTACCGGTGCTAGTCCATCAGCAGACTCAATCTCAATTTCAAAAAGTGTTCTAACAAGGTTGGAAAGGCCCTCCATTACATTTGGCAATGAGAAATACTGACGTAGTTCTTCCTGGGAATTGCAAAAAGTTGTGAGGCTACATGTTCATATTCAAATGCATAAATCAGGGTCTAATTATACTGTTCCAAAATTATAAGGAAAATCAGAGAAGGGTGACATGACATGGTAAGAAGCCTGATGGCATATTCAGCATGTATACATGTGCTATGATGTATATTACGGCATGATGATTCAAGAGCAAGTATCTTTGTTTACTTTCCTATCAATAATGCAATTGTTGCTAGACAATGTACTCTTTTTGTTGTGAGCAGCCTCACATGTTTAGGAGTTGATTTGAAATATCTGATAATTGCTCATCAAAAATACCTAATAGGAAGGAGTCCTATTATGATAGGACGCTGAAAAAGAAGAAATCTAAATAAGAAGGAGTCTTATTCAAAAACAATACCAAAGGAAAAGAACACTAAAAGTGTCAAAAGTTATGTATGGTGCTCACTTTAATACTAAAAGTTTTTTTTGGATTACTTAAGCGCTACTTTAAAAAAAAAACAATAACTTAAGTGTCAACTTTGATTTGGATCACTGAAAATCTAACACAGCCTTATCTTATTAATTTCTTAGTCCTATTTGGCCTGCCGGGGTGCCCAATTAGCATATAACTCATAAACGGCGTTGTATAGATAAGTTGACGAGTGATCATTTGAGTGCCAAATATTGTAAATATGGATTATTTGAGTACCAATTATTGTTAAAAATAATTACTTAATTGCCCGTCATTATTAAAAAATAATTACTTTAGTACCAATTGTGGTTAAAAAGTGATCACTTTAGTGCCAAATCATATTTTATTAATTTTCCAGATTTGAGTTCACCTGGACTAAATTTTTTAAAAGATATGCCAAGTTATATCACTATTTTAATTATAAAAACCACAAAATCAATTTTTCTAAAATTTCTCGCCAAAGATATGTAAGTGATCGTTTTTTCTCTAATTTGACACTTAAGTCGGGCTAAAAATTTTGGCGTCAAAGTGAGTGACATATACAATTTTTGGCACTTCTAATATCCTCCTGTATATTAGGATAGAATCAATTCCAGTGATTGCCCAAATGAGAGGAATTCTAATCAATCGGGGAGATTTCTAATTGGGAGGCAATCGTCAATCAATTAGAGAGGATTCCTAACTTGGGTGGAGATCTACCACAATAAATAGAAGGGCTTGGGTGGAGGTTTCTTACTACCCAAAGAATGAAAGATCACAAAAGTCTTGAACAACATGAGTAAACACGAGAGTTCTTGAGAGTTTTTCAAGTGAGAGTGTGTAAACACAAGAGATCTTGAGGGCTTTTCAAGCAAGAATATGTTTTGTGATGGTTTGATGATTTTTTGTGAGAGAAACACTGTTAGAGGGTTAATTATAATCCTTTGATTATAGCGGAGAAAGAAATTCAACCTCACTGATGTCATGTTTCGATTCACGCAGCCTCTCGCTCCAAAATTTAATGTCCCAATGCCTCAAATCATCGTATTCTTTTGCCCCTTGACTCTTGGCGAAACGTTTTAGGTCCTCCATGTCTGAATAATCAAGAGGCACATATCAAGATATGGACTTTGAGTTGAAAGTAAAAGGAAAATCTGTGAAAGCATCATCAAACTGAATTAAAGGTTTAACGGCCCCCTCCAACCCCCCTCTTTTTTCTCGACCCCATCCTCCTCCTCGTTTCAATGCCTTTCTCACCAGCCATTAGAGTAAACACCCTATGCAGCAAACACAATGACGACCACACGATCCAGATAACCTCCAACTTATCAATCCACTCCACCACCCGCACGATCACCATATGATGCAATTCGTAATGATTTGAAGCTTGAAATGCAAATTATAACATGCACATTTTAAGCAGCATAGAGAAATAATCGTGAATATTTATCACACTAGAATGCAAAAGTGCAGCGTCAGATATTGGAAGTTCATACACTGACTCGACCTGCATGTTCTAGGAATATTCATCTAGATTATACCTTGGACTGCAGCATCCCATGAAGCACTCCTTAGTTTTTCTAGGAGCTCTTCCGCTTTAACAACGGTAGCCATGTTCATCGCCATGCTAAGCTGATGAGAATCATGCATTAATAAGTGATGATAAAGCACTAACCGGTGAGTTGTTCACCCATGCAATGGATTCCCCTCCAGGGTTAATATAGAGGAAAAAATTCAGAAGCATACTTAAAAGTTTATTTAAGAGACATTACATGTATAAGAATACTTAGTTTGGGTTGGATTATGCATCAAATTGCAGTTCTGGAAAATTGCACACTTGAAAGAACTTCCAAATCAAAGTGAAAATAACTCCATAATTACGCACAATATACCAACAACCACTATATCTGCCGTAAATTTTCCGCAATTGGAGTTGGTTTACAATTAGTGATTAATTTGAAAGTCACTGCCCGAAAGATAACAACAAATTTTTGTCTAACAAGCTCTACACTAGTCCGTTCATACTTTATGCAGGAAAAAAAAATAAAAAGATGAAATTTAAACTGGAAAAATCTCATAAATGTCCTGAAAAACCCATACCTCAGCATAATTATTATAATCTAGAAGCTTAGCTTGTTCCAATCTAAGCTTCAAGATTTGGTTAATAATTAAAGTGTTGTCTAAATCTCCGCTAGTGGCCCGAGTAACATAAGCACGATAAATTTCCTCACGTAAAGCTCTGTTCCAGGCATGTTGCATGATAAAGTTAAAACTTGGATCATCCAGAGTGATCACCCATGGTCCATCTTCTGGAGTTGCATTTTCATGCCCCTTGGATATGACAAAAAAATTATAAAAAGGATGAACAATCAAACAGGCTGAAAAAAAAATGAAACAATGACGCGGCAAAATGGAAGCTATTGTGCGTTACCTTAGACACTGCTGTTTGTGCAGCTAAACCAAGAGCTGTAGCAGGCAATCCTTCAATATCCTTCTTATCAGTAATCAATTTTTCAAATTCTTTTGTAGCATCTAAGACATTCTCAGCGAACTTACTAGATAATTCTTCAAGTTCCTGCAATCATCTAATTAATCAGAAGGCAGAGGTTGGGCAGTTGAAATGCATAATATAATAATCTACTTTACTACTTTGTTGCACATAAACAATAATCTTAACACAGTCAATGCCATCGCAAGGCTCATGTGACGAAATCAACATGAAATTTTCAAAATGTTTGCTAAGACACTACAATGTAGAAATAACTAATATCTGACAGATCAATCCCACCATAGCAAAAGTGTCTTCATCATCTGACACACCACGTGCTGTCCAACACTATGGTCAACATGCTCCTACTGCTAAAAGAATTCTCTGTAAAGGTCACATTTCTGACTCAACTGCAGGCAAATTTCCACACCCTCATATATATAATATAATATGTATCTATGTATAAATGTATTATGTGTAGAGAGAGATGTTTGAAAAATGACTTACATGAGTTCAAAATATATATGAAGACGCCACAAGTAGATTAGGTAAGTGCTAATAGTGTGTAAGGCATTAACATAAAACTTCACCAACAGAAGCTGGAAAAGGTATAAAGTTTAGAGGCTGAGTTTAACAAAAGATAAATTTTAGGCACCACTGTAGTGTGTCTTCGACAATATGTGGGGTTCACTTTGAAATTTTGTGTATAAGTGAGATTGGAAGTGCAGAAAAGAAGCTAAGTTTTATGCACCACCGTCGTGTCTTCATTGACTAGATGCGGGATTCATTTTGAAACTTTGTGAAATTCATACCGTGTGTGTGTACATCCTTGCTCATAAGCCAAGTAAATAAAACATTATACATACTACACCGAAAGACACTTTGCCTTATCACGGCCACCAACTCATAGATTGCAACACCTGCACAATTTTGTTGAACTCTTCTCTTTTACCATCTTCCAGGGCAACCCCACTCAGAACTGCTCCCTTTATATGGTCTGCCACAATATTATTTTAAGTCCGAATGTCAATGAATCTCATTACAAAGTATAAGCACTGCACTATGTGCCCATACACTTGTTTTGCAACTATTAAAATGAAAAGAACTATGAGATCAGATCAACGAATTGAAAATGATATAAATTGAACATTTAAGATACTGTCATTAAACTACCTGAAAGAGGAAAAAAAAAGAAGGTGATCAAAGACAAATATTATACTCACTTTCCACTATACGTTTTTGAGTATCGCTCAGCACGTTCCAATCAGGCGACTCTTGGAGAGCTTTAAAAGCATTGTAAATTGGTTTACTTTGCTCCAGTCTAAGCTCAAACTTAACCTCCTCTGCCTGCATTACAAAGCAAAACTAAGCCAATGTAAGCATCAAGATTCGAGACTTGGCCAACTACGAAAGCTAAATGGATAAAATGAATACCCAGCGCGCATGGCATGCTGGAGTGAAATAGATACTCATCTAAAAGTAGCAAGAGAGGCCATCTCTTACTCCATAACACACTTAAGTCTCCTATCTTCACTCCTTCTCATCACTCAATAAGTCATTTCAAACCAACACCAAGCGAAAGAAATTACTTGGACTTCTTCAATTGCAGCTCGCAGCTCAACTGTATCCTTGACGGCCTTGAGATGACTGATCATTCCCCAGACCACAGCCAATCGATCCACAATTTTCTCTAACGGCTCCACAAGTTTTGGCCATGATGGCTCCACCGTCCTCTCCAATTCCTCTAGATCACTCTCCCATGGCATAAACAAAAACACATTACAAATGCCAAGACCTCAAACAACAATATCAACAAACAACGATCAAATGACAGAGACAAAAAATCATTCACACCAGTTTCTTCAAGAGAGCAAAAATCCCAGGACGAACGTGCTTGGCCTCAATAGTGTCGAACAGGGGAAACTCAAAGTCCTGCAAGAGAGGATTGCTCTTGACACAGGCGTCATCCACAGGCAGAGCTCGGGGAGCGATCAGTGGAGCGGAGGCAGAGGAGCAGGTGTTGGAGAGGGAGAGAGAGGTAGATCTGTGGGGGCTTTGGAGGCAGAAGGAGAAGGAGGAGGACCAGAGAGGGCAAGGGAATGACTTGTTGGAGGGAGAATGATGTCTGGTGTATCGATGAAGACGATGATGATGATGGTAGACAGAGCGAGAGAGAGCGATGCAGGTCGTAGAAGCCATGAGCGTGAGCATGTTCACTATAATAAGGAAAGTGGCTGTTGACTCTGAGCCTGTGGCCAAGGCCCTCTTTGGGATGCGTCCCATTTCGCCTTTCTTGGCAGAGTGGAGGCGGAGGAGCAGGTGATGGAGAGGGAGACAGAGACAGAGATATGCCGGACTCTGGAGGCAGAAGGAGGAGGACCAGAAGGGACAAGGGAACGACTTCTTGGAGGTGTCTGCCTGCATTTCAAAATGAAGTCAACGTAAGCATCAAGATTTAGAATTAGAAAACCACGAAAGCCAAACAGAAAAGACAATAATTGCCCAGCAAATGGCATGCACTAGGGAAACAAATAATAATCTAAAAGCAAAAGTATGAGCCCATCTCTCCCTCCAGAGCACACTTAACTCTTCTAACTTCACCCCTTTCATCACCCAATAAATCAATTCAATAACTGTTTAAGAGATCCTGGTCCAAGTGAACCAACACAAATGCAAAAAATCACCTGGACCTCTTTCATCGCAACACGCAGCTTAGCTGTATCCTTAATGTTCTTGAGATGTTCGATGATCCCCAGACCTCAGCCAATTGATCCACCCCAAACGGCTCTACAAGCTTCGGCCATGACGGCTTCACCATCCTTGCTAGTGTTGACTGGGTCCACCTCTTGTGGGGCCCAGCCAAGACAAATAAAAAAAGAAAAAAAGAAAAAAGAAAATAGTTGACAAGAGAAATGGAAGAAAACTGCTTTGTGCAGTTTTTCCAAGGTGGGTGCTCGACGTGCACAGTGAAGGAGAAAAGAGAAAACAGCCACAAAAGTGAGACAGCGTGGAGAAGAAACAAAGAAAAAGGAGTGATCTTTGTGATCCCGTTTCGAAGGTAAGACGTTGACGGAATTTGCTCAAATTCGAGCATGTTGTTCGCGAGACCGATGGCTACAAGTTGATGGTCTTCGTTTATCAAGAATCGCCTCCGAATTCTCCGATTGCGGTTAGATTTTTCAGGCTCCGAATTTGTTGATTCATCATTGTGATGAGAAACTGTAGTTGTAGTATTAACGTTGATCCTCTAGTGTGTGACTAGAGAAGTATGATTGGTGTATCCTGCTATTCTTTGTGATTAGTGGAAGATTTTGGGCGGTCCGTGGTTTTTCCCGGTTGGGTTTTCCACGTTAAATCCTTGGTGTCGTTGGCCCTGTTTTCTTATTATTTCCGTATTATATTTGCATATCATGAAAGTATATTAGCTGGTTGTTGTTGCTGGTTGTTGTTGAGGCTAAGTTGGTTTTGGTCCGTCTAGTTTTTCGGGGGAGAAATTGATCCTGAATTAAATTTAGCTATTGGAGAAATTAAAACCGGGTTCCCCCCAACAAAGTGGTATCAGAGCCAAGGTTGTGCTGAAATTTTATTGAGTAATGGAGGAAACTAGCGGTGCCATGTTCATGTTGAATGCCTCGAATTACTCTATTTGGAAGCCTTGGATGGAAGACGTGTTATATTGTAAAGATTTGTTTGATCCTGTTGAGGGCGTTGAGGCTAAAGGAGATAAAAAAAGACAAGGAATGGGAGCGAATGAATCGGAAAACGGTTGGGTTTATCCGACAATGGATTGATGATAGTGTGTATCATCATGTTGCTCAAGAGACAAAGGCGGACACTTTGCGGAAGAAATTACAAGACCTCTATGAGAGGAGAACTCCACAAAATAAGGCTCTTATAGTTAAACGACTTGTAAATTTGAAATGCAAGGAAGGGAGCAGCATGTCGGAACACTTGAGTGAATTTCAAAATGTTGTAAATCAATTGACAAATCTTGAAATTGACCTTGGTGATGAATTGCAATCATGTTTATTGCTTGGTACTCTTCCTGATAGTTGGGACACCTTAGTTGTCGCATTAAGCAATTCGGCCGCCTATGGTGTGCTTTCTATGAGCATGGTTAAGGAAAGCTTGTTCAATGAAGAAACAAGAAGAAAAAAGTTTGAATTATGCTTCTAGTTCAAAGGCTCTTGTGATAGAAAATAGGGGGAGAAGTTATTCAAAAAAGTTTCACAGTTATGACCACAGAGGCAAGTCAAAAGGAAGATCGAAATCAAGGCCAAGGAGGAGTGTGAAGTACTACAACTATGGCAAAATGAGACATTATGCTAGAGAATGCAGGTTACCAAAGAGAGATAAATCTCACGATAGAAATGAAAAGCGAAAGAAAGAAGAGAAACAAGCTACAGCGGTGGTTGCATCCGATGGCGATATTGTGTTCATTTGTGACGACGATTGTGTGAACCTTACATGCCAAGACTCTACTTGGGTTGTTGATTCTGCGGCTTCATTTCATGTCACTTCACGGCAAGACTATTTTGCTTCCTATCGTAGTGATAATTTTGGTTGTGTTAGGATGGGAAATAATGGTGTTTCCAAGGTTATTGGCATGGGAGATGTTTATTTGGAAACCGACATTGGATGTAATTTACTTTTGAAAAATGTGAGACATGTTCCGGATATTCGACTTCACTTGATCTCCACGGGTGCCTTAGATGATGATGGTTATTGCAATTCCTTCTTCAATGAAAAATGGAAATTGACTAAAGGTTCCATGGTGGTGGCTAAGGGCAATAAAATATATTCTCTCTACACCATGCAAGCTAACTGGTTAAAGAAGAAGTAAATGCAGTGGAGGATTCCTCGGTTAATTTATGGCATATGAGGCTTGGTCATTTTAGTGAGAAAGAACTTGAAATTCTTGCTAGAAAGAATCTTCTACCATTGAAGGAGAAGAATTTGAAGGAATGCACTCATTGTCTAACAGGTAAGCAACATAGATTCTCATTTCATAGTTCCTCTCCACTTACAAAATCAAATGTGCTTGATTTAGTTCACACTAATGTTTGTTGCATGGATGCTAGAAGCCTTGGTGGTGCATTATATTTTGTAACTTTTATTGATGACTGTTCTAGAAAAGTGTGGGTTGTTGCTTTGAAATCTAAATACCAGGTTCTTGCTGCTTTCAAACAATTTCATGTCAATGTGGAAAGAGAAACTGAGAAGAAGCCGAAACGTGTTCGAGCTGACAATTGTGGTGAATATAGAGGTCTGTTTGAACACTATTGCAGGGATTATGGTATCAAGCTTGAGAAAACTGTTCCGAAAACACCACAGCAGAATAGAGTAGCAAAGAGAATGAATCGGACAATTAATGATCGGATTCGATGTATGATCTCTCATGCAAAGTTGCCTAAGACATTCTAGGGTGAAGTGATGAGAACAACAGTGGACTTGATAAATCTTTCTCTATCGGTGCCTCTTAAAGGAGATGTTCCACAAAGAGTTTGGAGTGGAAAAGATGTTTTCTACAATCATTTAAAGGTGTTCGGTTGCCGAGCATTTGTGCATGTTCCACGAGATGAAAGGTCTAAGCTTGATGACAAGTCTAAACAGTGTATTTCTTGGGTTATGGACATGAAGAATTTGGCTACAGGCTGTGGGATCCAGTTGTAAAGAAAGTTATTAGAAGCCGAGATGTGGTTTTCATTGAGAATCAAACCATTGAAGACATTAACAAGCTAGAGAGACCAAAGAATACAGCTCAACGTTTAGTTAGTTTCAGCCCAAACCCTCCTCCCGTGGGTGGAAATCATAGGGAAGAAGTCCATGAAAATCATATAAATCATGAAGATGGTGAGTCCTCACATACTGCTGATTCTTCAATTGAGACAAGTGAAATAGTTGAGCAAGAGCAG
The DNA here is from genome assembly GCA_014182735.1 of Corymbia maculata. Taxonomy (NCBI): domain Eukaryota; kingdom Viridiplantae; phylum Streptophyta; class Magnoliopsida; order Myrtales; family Myrtaceae; genus Corymbia; species Corymbia maculata. The sequence goes on along the minus strand of CM024690.1, from coordinate 7,768,288 downwards.
CCCATTGAGCTAGTTGAGCAAGAACAACCGGTTTTACCTCAAGTTAGAAGATTTGAAAGGGAACGTAGACCTTCACAAAGATATCAACCACATGAGTATGTGTTATTCACTGATGCAGGAGAACCAGAAACTTATGAAGAGGCTATATCATGTGATCGAAAGAATGAGTGGCATGAAGCCATGTAAGAAGAGCTCAAATCCTTGCATGAGAACTACACATTTGAATTGGTAAAATTACCTAAGGGTAAAAGAACACTCACAAATAAGTGGGTGTATAAGTTGAAGACGAAAGAGAATAGTTTGAAACAATGGCTGTAACATCCCGAATTTTCGACAAGCCCGAATTGCTCGAGTTGGATTAATGGGCCGAGATTAGGACCGGATTTTTGGGAACCGCGCTTCAGGGGTAAAAAGACCGGATTGCCCCCCTTCTAGAAGCTTGTGTAGTTTTGTCTTGTTCTTTTCTTTTCTTTTTCTTTTTCTTTTCTTTCTTTCCCTCCCCTCCGCACGTTCTCTCTCTCTCCCCTTTTTTCTCTCCTCCCTTCACGTTTCTTCCCCGTCGATAACCCCCACTTGCCCATCTTTTCTCCCCCTTTGACCGGTCTCCCCCTTATCTCTTTCTTGTTTTTGCCCACTTGCTCGACAAGCCCATGTGGGCATCTATCTATCTATCTCTCTCTCTCTCTCTCTCTCTCTCTCTCTCTCTCTCTCTCTCTCTCTCTCTCTCTCTCTCTTCAGCAGCTTCCCCTACACGTCGCCCCCGCCCTCTGCAACTTCTCTTCTTTCTTCTTCTCCGCTGGCCTTCTCCCTCGTCGAAGCTGCTGCTGCTTTGCTTCCCCGCCGACGAGACCAGCAACCACCCCATCACCGCCGTCGGTCCGTCGGCCTCGAGCCAAACCGACTCCGCCTAGCTGTCCTCCTCTCCTCTCTCCTCTATCTGTCGTTGTTGAGCTGGCTAGCCGACTGCTTGGACACCGGAGCAGCTTGCTGCTGCCTCGCCGTCACTCGGCCACCACCATCCGTCGCCCGACCACCCCAGCTCAAGCCGCCGTTGCCTCCTTTGTCTCTCTCTTTTCGTTCGGGTTGGAGCCGAGATGGCTGCTCCCGCCGTCCAACCGCCCTTCGCCGCCGTCCGGCCGCCCGAGACCGCCGGCTGGGAGCCGAGCCCCGGAGCTGTCCCCCGAGTCGCCACCGTCGCCATGCTCTCTCTTCCCCTTCCGGCTCCTCTGGCCGTGACCTGGAGAAGTGGCCAGCAACTTCGCCACTGCCCTCTGCCGCCGATCACCGCCGTAGGCCGCCGGAGGATTGTCCCCGAGCCTCCTCCGCCGCACCAGAGCCACCCCCGACCTGCTGCCATCCCTCGAGCCAGCTGGACCGCCTCTTCTCTCCCTTTCCAGTTCTGTCCAGCTTCGCCGGAGCCGCCGCCTGCCTTGCCGGAGCTGCTGGCCGCCGTCCGGAGTCGCCGGGCCGCCCACCAGCCAGCCCCGTGCCGTCGGTTCCTCCATTTCGCAACCCTTCGGCATGTGGACAGCCGCCCTCGGCCGCCGAGACCCGGTCCCGGGCCGCCTCGTCCCGACGCGCCGGAAGTTCCCGGGCGTTCCCCTCGCCGCCGCCATCGCGCTCGTGTTGTCGGAATCGACTAACCCGTGAGTCGACTTTCTAAACCTTGCTTAGGGTGCTAAACTCCCTTAGGGTGATTAGTTTAATATTAAGCTTGATTAGTGCTTTTGAATGATAGATGATTAGTGTTTTATTATTATTTGATTAAGCTTTGCTTAGTGTTAATCATGTTTAGTATTAATAATATATAATAATAATAATTTATTATTATTTTTGGAATATATAATAATAATAATTTATTATTTTCGGAATTATTAATTAAATTAATTTATAATTTTGAATTATTAATAGTAATATCTTTATTACTATTCATTGCTGAAAATTAATTATTTTTGGAGAAAATAATTAATTGTGATTACTTATTGGAAATGGTTTTAATTGAGTAAATTTGGGGGAAAATTACTATGGTTTATTTTTCCAAAGTCAATAGTATTTATATACTATTTTATTAAATGACATTGATTTATTGAAGAAGGGTTTTACTAAATGGAATTATTTGGGTTGGATAATTAATTATGGGATTGAAAAATAATTATAAGTATCTTGTGGGACTTGAATTATTTTATCGGAAAAATCAACTATAGTATTATATGTTTCTTAAATGAGTATCTTTGAATATAATTATATTTTATACTTATTTTTGGATAATTGAGTATTGTTGGTTGTTCCCAAGAGTTAGGGAATGTGCGTGATTGAATGCTGATTGAAAATCGAATTTTGGAAATTGTCAAGCGAGATCGCATGACATATTACGTGGGTTATCTGAAATGGCATGTCGCATGAGCATGAGTGATATTTCATTCACGACAGAGCAAAGATATAAATGGATTACTTGATGAGGTGTTGCATGGTCACATTAAGAGGAGAGCCCGGCGTTGCCGGAAGACCGCCAATCCCTATGGGGTTGGGCCGTGGCCAGTGGGTCGCCTTACTTCGGTCGGATGCCTAACAGGGAGGGGTTCTATGTGGGATCGCGGTATGGGGGCGGGTCCCGGGCCTCTGTCAGTAGCGGGACTGCGGTAGTGGGCGAGTCTTGTGCTCCTTCGGGAATGCCGTCTTGGGAGTGAGCCCTTGACGTCGCCGTGCCTCGAGGTAAAGAGGACGAAGCTGGTTTAGCCAGAACCGCCAACCATAAGGTTGTGCCGTGGCCCAGGAGGAGGGGTCGTAATAATCGGAGCATGTGTGGGTGTGAGACATGAGAAAGTCATGTGAGATGCTCTAATTATCCGTATGCTCTTAATGTCGTGATGATTGAATTAACAGTTTCTGTAAGTTGCGTGTGCCAAGGCCAGGTAGGGTCGCCTGTGATTGCGAGTGTTAACTGTTAATAATTGCATATGAGCCTTGGTTTAAGCGTGCGTCTGTTAATAGTCGATTGGGTGTTATTCTGTTGTTGAATTGTTGGCGATAGAGACATTGCACGTCAGGGCGCACTCGAGGCGAGTAGGTCTCCTAACCGAGGCTTAGGATTTTGACTTGCTGAGATTTATCTCACTGGTTATTGAATAACCATTGTCAGGTCCTTAGGATGGAGGATCGACGCGTGTTTCAGCTCGTGACCATTTTTTAAGGGAGTAGATTAACCTTGACCTGTTGGTCTCATTGGCTCATTAGGAAGATGCCCGTGGTAAGGACTTGTACTTGTAAACTTCCTAGGGTTAATCAGTAGATAAATAAAGCAGTACTTTTGAATGTGTTCTTGTTGGGTTTTCCTACTATCCCTGTTTTTGTATTTGACCGGGGATTGTATTTCGCTTCCGCATGCGTTTAATCAAAAGATAAAACTAACGGTCGGCGACGGATCCTGGGGAGTCGCAAATCAAATGACCGCAAGAGAATAGGGGTTGCCGTGTGCTCGAGGGTCGGGGCGTGACAATGGCTGTAGGAATTGAACAACTTGATGTAAAGACAGCTTTTCTTCATGGAGACTTGGAAGAAGAAATATATATGGAGCAACCGGAGGGCTTCAAAGTTGAAGGCAATGAGCATCTTGTATGTAGATTAAGGAAAAGCTTATACGGTCTTAAGCAAGCACCGAGGCAATGGTACATGAAGTTTGAATCATTCATGGAAGAACATGGATACGGTAAGACAAACTCCGATTCTTATGTCTTTATGAAAAGATTCTCTGATAATGATTTTCTCATTCTCCTACTTTATGTGGATGACATGTTGATTGTTGGGCATGATGCTAAGAAAATCAAGAACTTGAAAAATGAGTTAAGTAAAGCCTTTGCAATGAAGGACCTAGGCCCAGCCAAGCAAATTCTAGGTATGAGAATTACACGTGATAGGAGGAATGGGAAACTTTGGTTATCTCAAGAGAGGTACATTGAAAGGGTGCTTGAAAGATTCAATATGAGCACATGTAAACCGGTAAGTACTCCACTTGCAGGTCATTTCAAGTTGAGTATTAATGAGTGTCCTACAAATGAGAAAGAGAAGGGAGAGATAAAGAAAATTCCCTATGCATCGGCTGTAGGTAGTTTAATGTATGCCATGGTTTGTACAAGACTCGATATTGCTCATGCAGTTGGTATCGTGAGTAAGTTTATCTCAAATCCAGGTAAGGAGCATTGGACCACTGTTAAATGGACTTTAAGGTATCTTAGAGGTACTTCTAAACTTTGCTTGTGTTATGGAAATGGAAAGCCTGAGTTGGCTACTTGGATGCTGATTATGCTGGTGATATTGATTCTCGAAAATCCACATCGGGTTATATGATGATTTTGCAGGGGGAGCTGTCTCGTGGCAATCAAGATTACAAAAATGTATTGCTTTATCCACAACTAAAGCAGAGTATATTGCCATTACTGAAGGAGCTAAGGAACTCTTGTGGATGCGAAAATTTCTACAAGAGTTGGACTTGAAGCAAGAGAAGTTTGTTTAATATTGCGATAACATGAGTGCTATCCGTCTCAGCAAGAATCCGGTATTGCATTCAAGATCGAAGCATGTTGATGTGAGGTATCATTGGATCCGAGAAAAGTTAGAAGAGAAGCTCTTCCTGCTAGAGAAAGTCTACACCGATGATAATAGATTAGACATGATGACCAAGGTATTGCCCGTAGTGAAGCTTGACTTTTGTCGAAGAAAAATGGGCATGATGGAATTTCCCACATGAGGTGGAGGGGGACATTTGTTAACTGGGTCCACCTCTTGCGGGGCCCAGCCAAGACAAATAAAAAAAGAAAAAAGAAAATAGTTGACAAGAGAAATGGAAGAAAACTGCTTTGTGCAGTTTTTCCAAGGTGGGTGCTCGACGTGCACAGTGAAGGAGAAAAGAGAAAACAGCCACAAAAGTGAGACAGCGTGGAGAAGAAACAAAGAAAAAGGAGAGATCTTTGTGATCCCGTTTCGAAGGCAAGACGTTGATGGAATTTGCTCAAATTCGAGTATGTTGTTCGCGAGACTGATGGCTACGAGTTGATGGTCTTTGTTCATCAAGAATCGCCTCCGAATTCTCCGATTGCGGTTAGATTTTTCGGGCTTCGAATTTGTTGATTCATCATTGTGATGAGAAACTGTAGTTGTAATATTAACGTCGATCCCTCTAGTGTGTGACTAGAGAAGTATGATTGGTGTATCTTGCTATTCTTTGTGATTAGTGGAAGATTTTGGGTTGTCCGTGGTTTTTCCCGGTTGGGTTTTCCACGTTAAATCCTTGGTGTCGTTGTTGGCCTTGTTTTCTTATTATTTCCGTATTATATTTGCATATCATGAAAGTATATTAGCTGGTTGTTGTTGAGGCTAAGTTGGTTTTGGTCCGTCTAGTTTTTCGGGGAAGAAATTGATCCTGAATTAAATTTAGCTATTGGAGAAATTAAAACCGGGTTCCCCAACAGCTAGTTCCTCCAGATTACTCTCCTGTGGCATGACGCAAACACCATTACAAACACCAAGACCTCAGACAACAATCTCAACAAACACTGAACAGACAAGATAGACAAAAAGATCATTCATACCAGCTTCTTCAAGAGAGCATGCATCTCAGGACGGACGTCCTTGGCCTCGATGGGGTCAGGGAACCCAAAGTCCAGCAAGAGCATATTGCTCTCAGTGCCAGCGTCAGCCATGGACAGAAATTGGGGAGCGATCAGCGGAGTGAAGGCAGAGGAGCAGGTGGTGGAGAGGGGGAGAGAGGCGTTTCTTCAGGGGTTTTGGAGGCAGGAGGAGGAGGACCAGGGCGGGCAAGGGAACGACTTTTTGGAGAGAGAATAGAGTATCGCGAATCGATGAAGATGCTCACAACGATGATGGACAGCGAAAGAGCGCGATAGTGAATTCTCTTCTTAAACAGGATCGAGTTGATTTTCATTTTTATTGCTTTTGAAATCAATGAACAAACAGGATAAGAGAGTCTATAATGGTTTGCAACGTGTTCCCTGGATGATTCGCTTATGCGCTCGACATTCCCGCGGGCAAATCTAGTTGAAAGAGAGAGTCGTTATCTTGTCCATGAAATGGCTGACAGTGGGGGTCATATTGTCCATGATCATGGGTACATCGGATACATTTCGCCGTCTAGTCTAAAACTTTGTCCAATTTGCTTGTTCAGATGAAGCAAGATGTGTACTTTTCCTGAGGATAAGGCCCACAAAAAGGGATACATCATATACCCTTTGAAAATTCCAATCCTAAATTTGTCTGAGATGACCATAAGCTGGTTGGAAAGTTGCTACTCATAGGTGCCCACGAAAATGGGGAAAACGAGACAAAAAGAGATTTTGGAATTATGTTGTTTTCTTGTGATTGTTGAACATTGGACTTGATAGTCTTCCCAACTTATCAATTTTTTAGATTGGTTCCTTCGTCTCAATTTTCCGCCTAAATTAGTTCGAGTAAAGAAACAAGCAAGATTTGTGCTCAAGCAATGCCTAATAAAGATCACATGCCTAAACAAGTCTCTCTCCTATTAAGCTTGCAACCAAACCCTTATTATTTGGATGTGCAAAAACTGCAATATGGATAGCAGTAAGCATTTTGCTTTTGCCTTAGCAGACTTCGAGAAAAGAAATTGGTTTTTCGGATGGATACAATACACATTCCATGTTACTCTTTATTCTATTACGAACCACAGAATTTTAATGCAAACTACAAGATTTACTCATTGTTTGTTGCATCTAATGGCAAGTTGTCATGGACGTTTTCGGGGAATGTTGGATATGCTTCTCAACAAATGAATTCGGTGCACTTTCCAATAAAAGTGCATCCAGAGGCCATAGAATTACATTTTCCCAAATGACCTATACCTTTTTGCATATATATATATATATATATATATATATATATATATTTAACAACAAATTAACTATAGTCTTAAACCTTATCAATTGATACCAACTATTGCATTGAATTTGATTTGCTATATGTACTTGCTCAATAAATATACTACTATTTAGAAAATATTATATATCCTTTATATGGTCGTGGTGAGTGAAACTTCCAAAAGAGCAATATAGTATTCATTAGGTACATTTGTAACATGTGCACCTGAGTTGTCATATAGGTATATTTAATGTGGAACCCAACTTGATTCAACAACTAAAAGTGCAAGATGTGCATTCAAGATCTGTTTTCTTCAATAAGAGTGAGTAATTAAAGGTCAATATATTGACTCATGAGGATAGGTGATTTAGTGAAATGCAATCTTAGTGCGGATTTATAAGGTATGAATACCTTGGAATGGAGGAAGTGAAGCGAGCTACTTAGGAAAAGAATTACAAAAGTTCTTGCTTTGCAAAAATAACATACCAAAACGTATAGGTATGTTGCAAAAATGACATACATCATATGCATCAAGAAGCTTTTTTCTTCCTTTGCTAATTCTGGATGGTCCCTAGACATCACAAATGAATTTAGGGGTCATGTCTATAATGATTTGCAACGCGCCTGATGGTTCCATTCGCACATGCACTAAACATTCACGCGGACAAATCTATTTGAGAGAGAGAGATAGTCATCATCTTGTCCTTGAAATGGCTGACAGTGGGGGGTAATCATGTCGTCCAATTCCATGATCATAGGTACATCGGATACATTTCCCCGTCTAGTCTAAACCTTTGCCCAATTTCCTTGTTCAAATGATGCGACGTGTGTACTTGGCCCTGTCACATCTCGACTCTCGAGCTTGCGGCAACTCCATTTCCATGGTCAATTGAAAGCCACGTCCCAGGACTTGTCGACGACCATTCATTTTATCTTTCGTTAAGCGCAAATGAAAGACGAATTATTCCCAGACAAACAAACAATCAAACAGGAATAGAGGGATGCATAGCAAGAACAACAGCAACTACTCAATTATTCATCTTCATTGGATTAACCAACGGAGGATTATTTTTCGAATTACAAGCCCGACAAAAAGGGCCAATCCATCCTCTAAGCAAAACAAAGAAGAAATTAGGCTAATCCAGCTATACAAAAGAACCCTCGAGTTTAGCACCTTGGTCACCTAGACCCATCACTCAACCCAACAACAAGCAGTCAACAAACAGCAAACCAAATAATAGACAAGGTAAACTAATAATTAATATTCGGTTCGCATGCAACCTTACCCGGTTTGCCATACCCTGCGCGTCAAATCTCATACAATGCAAACAAGGCACATGGTCGTTAGATGACACAATTCATCAATCACATGTGAGTCGCGCCACAAGCGATCTCACCTGGCCATTGTCACACCCTGCACAACTGGTCAACTTTTGCGTGCATACCATAAATAATGCAATCATCACGACATTAAGAGCATGTGAATAATCAGAGCATCTCACACAACTTTCTCATATCCACACTTACACACACTCTAATTCCAGAGCAGCGAGCGGTCTCAATCACAGTGGCTTTCGGTATTAGGAGGCAATACAGGAAAAGATTTGAGGATCAACGCCATTGACTAAATCGAAAAAGGATGGTGGAAGAATGAGAGAGAACTTAGCTTTTACCTTGTTGCAGTAATCAGTGCTCGGAGTGATTAATCTGAATTCGATCGAGTTATCAGTCATGGTGAAGCTTCAAGTGAATGTAACAAAGTCAAGACTGATCGAAGCTGAAATCACGAAGCTAAAGGGCGCCATACAGAGAGCCAAAGCTCCAAAAATACTGAACCAGGCCCTGACTTCCACATGGCTGGCTAGCAGTTGAGCATTTCTCCCGCCTAGATAGAACAAAAATCTTGATCATGCATCTCATCCATCTTTTCAGAATTTGCAGAGATACGTTACTTTAAATGACCGTGTTTCAGGCAATTTGTAATTATTAAAATACACCTCAAAAGAATCCCTACTTATTCAGTAAGAAATGTTTGAGCTTACCTTAATGTCGAAAGTTTTAAACTGATAAAAAGTCATCAATTAGGTTTTAGTTTACTGGGTTGGTCTAATACATATTTGAGGTTTGTCCAGTATCTCCTAGCAACTCAAATAGACTTAACGTGGAAAGATCTGTCCAAGAATACCTTCGAGATGACTGGTAAAGAGATGATGCGGATCCTGCAGATGTTGCCATTCTAGTGCTTGTACCGCAGTTCACTTTCTTAATGAACAGTGGTTTTTCATGGCGAGGTCCCTGTAGATCATTGCGTTAGCGCAAAATCTGCTTCGAAAGAAGCAAACGTCGCAGAAGGGAAGCAACGACATTTGATTGAAGGCATAGATCAAGTCAGGATACATGCTGGTGTCGGCTGCTCAGATTTATGGACAAAAGGCCCGACATGTGTTGACAGTTGCCGCAGATTCTTGGAAGAGGATATACCTGAAACAACTGCGCAGGCAAATCAGGTTGCTGTGGACACAGCTGAGGTGGAGCAGGACCTAGTGGTGGGAAGCGTCAGGCTGCTGCAGGGTCTTCAGCTTGAAAGTATTGAGGCCCAACGCCGGACGATGATGACCTATTTCAAAGCGTCAAATTGATTCAAATTGCCGATATAAGTGGACCGAGATGACGATATTGTTAAGATTTCCTGGACGTGATAACTCCAAAAAATATTTTGTTGAGTCCTCATCTATCTCACCGTCTGAATCTCCCTCTTAATTCTCCAATTTGTCGGTTCCTATCTTTGGCCTTCGACCAAGGATCAGTCCCTTCCAATCTTCTCCAACTTTCTAACCTCCACCAAACCACTCACTTCTCTAGAGTTCCGCCTCTCCCAATGTCGGCCTACACTTTCGTATCCATTCATTATATTTTAGAACCTTATTCCAATATCTCTTCAAAATCCCCCCGTAATTCTCTTCCTACTCGGGGGATTGTCTCATTCAAAATTACTCTCAAAACCTCTTCAATTTCCTAGAATCCATAAACAAATTAGCCAGAATTAAAATGAAATTTAATAACATTACAACCTAACTTGCAACCAGCTAATCAAGGATTGCATTTATTTCTCTTTTAATATATGTATGTATGTATATTATCAGTATTTTAATATTTTATGATTTTTTAATCCCTTAAATTTGTTTTCTCCTTTTTTATTCTTCTTTTACGCCCAAACACATGTTGCATAGCTAAACTCTCTTCCTTTTCCTTATTTTTTATTTTTAAAAAATTATTTTTAATATTTTTTTAGTTTTTTTTTTTTCTTTCCTTCTTTCTTTCTCGGTCATCAGCTCTTTGCTTTGTTCATCATTCACCTGGCTTTGTTCATCATTTTTCTAGCTTCAAAAACTTGACATCATAAAAAATCTTCATCAACCAAGGAACTCAATAAAGCCATATCCATATTATAATCATCACATATGTAATGAAACATGCCCAAAATCACAACCAAGAGATCTTCAGGGAACCAGGAGTTAAGATTTCGTTTCTCCGAGAACAGAATATAGAGGTTATAGGGGTACTTACCTTGGAGATGAGATGCGGATGATCAAACTAAGTATCAGATGTCATAGAGGCGTCGTTGCTGGTGGTTGGCGTTGGCGAAGAAGACATGAGCAGAAGCTGAGCTCCTCAAAGTCTCTAATAATAAAACGCAGAGAAACAGAGGTGTCAATCAGTGGTGGTTTTCGGTATTAGGGGGCAACAGAGGAAGGAAAATTAATAAAGAAGACTCTGGAAGTTCAAGAAAAGCTGAGCATCAATGCCATGACTGAATCGAAAAATGAAAGCTAGAGAATGAGAAAGAACTTAGCTTTAATCTTGTTGCAGTGATCCGGTTGCTCGATGGAGAAGCTTCAACTGAATGGAACTCAATGGCGTGATATAGAGGGAGCTTTGCCATGACAGGAACCAGAGATCTTCATCTGAAAGCCGGACAACGACATTGCACAACGAAGATGGCAGAAAATACAAATCAGCGGGAATGAAGCTCTGGCTAGAGGCCCAACAGGATAGGGTCGTCCTCACTAGATATGTTGACTTCCCTGTGGCATTGGTTCAAGTAATTTAGATGTCGCAGATTTTAATATGGTTATCGCATAACAATCTATGTCGATACTGACAGATAAATGGCATTCTAATAAATGCCAGATTCTTGCTAAGATTATCGACCAATATAACCACTTTAACAAGCAGATAACATCATATGATATTAATGCCAGCGAAGGGGTGTGGCCGAGAGAAATGACGGTGGACTTTGCAAACACAGTGAGGGGGTGCAGCCGAGATGGCGAAACAGCAGCGAGGCTTCGCAGGCTTACTGAACTCGAACACCGGAGAAACCTGCAAGGAAAAATGAAGGTGTGGCATTAACAGTTAGGTGCCTGAAGTTCGCTGGTAAATGCTTGGAATTCGCTGGACTGAGGTAGCGAAGGGATGTGCAGGCACGCCAGGGGGGCGTCAGTGTCGCCAGTTACTCCCAGGAATGGCTGTCGGGGTGCGGTGCAGGCGCAAGACGGATAAGGACTCCGTGCTTCTCGATGGACCTGCTGCGCACGAAGGTGGGGGGGGCTCGTCATGATCAGCTTGGGCGATGCTTCGCTCCAGGGGGTACACCAGGAGACGTCGGGAAAGAGCTTCCGAGTTTGTCGGACGAACGGTCGCTGGAATTCGCTGTGGCAGGTGTCGCTGGCCGTGGCAGCCGGGCTACCCATGAGAGTTGAACACAACAACGGGAAGAGTTGCAAGCCATCGAAGGAAAAAGGATTAAGCATTATCATCGTCTTCTCCAATTTCAGAACGATCGTGCCCCCTTTACCATGAGTGATGCAGAGAGAGATATTCTGTTGAGAGAAAATCGGAGCGTCTTCATCCGTTCCTTGTTTTTAGCAACTCTTCTTTCTTATTATTCAGTTGAGATTTTTCTATCTCAAGCTCCCACCAAATCACTTTTCGGTCAGTTTTGTCCTCATCTCCGCCGTTTTCTGAGGAGTCAGGTGCGTGTGCTGTCAAAGTTGAGCTTAAGAGAGGGAGATCTTAAGGACCTTTTATCGGCAACACAAAGGTTTTTTATTTTATTTTATTAAATTGCTATATCTATTTTAATTTATGAGATAAATTTATTTGGTCCGAGTTTCCTTTTTTTAGACAGTACATCCTAAGATGGAAAAAGATTAAAAATCTATGGTTATGATTCTTTCTGATCTTTTTAATATTTCGATTTCAAATCGCAATCTTACTTAGATTTAAAACATGATCCTATCTACAAGTGAATCAGAAACGATTGGGACTGTTTTGACAATAGGGGTTTAAGATTTGATGAATTTACACTATGAAATGTTACAATATCTCTAGTTTTGTACGTCCACACCTTTCGTTAGTACTTAAAAAAATTTAATCGGCAACAAGTATACTTATGCATTTTTAAATTTGCTTAGTTGATGTTTCCAAATGAAGTGATGGAATTGACTTGGTTAACAAAAACATTTAGAAAATAGAATGATGATGGGTCACTGCATTTGATATGGCGGTGACCCCATTTATTTCATTATCTTTCTCCTTTTCATCCTCCTCTTCTTCTTTTATACCCAATAAAATGGGGAAGATAATTTTCTAATGGTGTACGGTACAACATTATACTGTACAATATCTTGGATAAGAGGTCATGCTTATTCTTCAAAAAAATATACATTTAAACAGATGAAAAGAGAAACTTTCCGTTGTTGTATAGAACGGTGTTTGTTTCTCTAAGAAAAGGGTCCATTGATGAGTGATTGACATGGTGGGAGGATTGTTTATGGAGAAGATTTAAAGAGAGCATGAACATTTCAATTAATGTACTTGTCACCTAATTATTGACGTGGGGAGGAAGGGACTGAATTTCTTGCTCTAGTCACTATCGATGCCACTGCTCTCAGTCATTAACCATTCCCATATACTTGATGTTCGAAGTTGTAGTTATTTTTTTGTCTTGAATGTAAAAACCGTGCTTTTTTTTAAGTATTACGTGTAAATTTGTTCATCGAGTAAAAGATTCATGCTTTTTTTCAATGGATTGGAAAGTTGGACCATTTTTGTCTGGAGTATATAAATTCATATTTATTTTGGCATTTGGCATTTACTGATATACTAGAGAGAATGGAAAGAAATGACCACTAGTATCAGCGGTCCCCTACGTGTTACCATAAGAGTTCAATACATGTAGGCAAAATATTCTAATGAAGCCATGATTCCTGCTTATCAGAGTGGGTCTTACGGTAAGGTGGCGATCGGAAAACTAAAAGAGAAATGACAAAAGGGTAGCTAAATCACACATAAATCAAAGCAAAAGTTTATTGCGAACAAAAATTTCTCCAGTAGAGCACACATCAAGCAGAGTTGGATCTTTGCTCCACTTTGCTGGAAAAGAGCCAAACTTTTTTTGATGAATGAACTAAGTAAACATAAGCTCTATTTATAGTTTTTAGGGTGTGTTTGGTTCAACTTTTCCAAGGGGCTTCGGTCTCCATAATCTCCTAGGGAAATGCTTAAGTGTTTGGCAAGCATTTTGAATAGTTTCAGCCAAATACTAGCCTTGAAAATGCTGAAAACCCGATGCTACTCCCACTTAGCATTCCACAATTTTGAAATAGCATTTGAGGAATGCTAAGACTAGGGTTAAAATTATTTTTTTCCTTTCAAATCAACCCTCACCAATTCTTTAGTTTTCTGGTTTTGGCCCTCCTTATAACTGTTTATCTTCTTCATTAGCAAGGCTAGATTTGGCTGGCAAAGAGTTGGCAAGGGTCATGCGACCCAGGTAACCTCTGCTAGAGGTTGCACGACCTCGAGTAAGTGCCGCTTGCGCCTTGCGCAACCCTTGTGAACCAAGTGGTAGTCACTTGTGTCGCGCGCTACCTAGGTTGCACGACCTTGCTAATGGTCACTCGAGGTTGTGCAACCTCAAGCGGCCCTCGCTTGGGTCGAGCGACCACTGCTGGAGCCAAATCTAGCTTACTAACGACCATAGTCCTTCGTTGGCTCTGACAAAGGGTTTGATTTTTCTTTTTAATAAAATATAAAAAAATAAAACCAAAGCTCATGCAAAAGGTTTTTTTGCTAAACACTATTTGAACTCAAAACCCCCTTACAAAGAACTTTTACCAAGCATTTCACTAAAGGACTTTGGCTTTCAGCATTTACACTACACCCAAAGCCCATTTACCAAGTTGAACCAAACCCACCTTAGTAGATGGGCCACTCCTTAAAAATTGAAAGTTTAGAAGATCAAGTAAATAAGGAAAAAACTAATAAAATATATCGTGAGCAATGTGTAATATAAGGAGAGTCGAGATATGGAAGAAATATGAGCAACAAGCAAGACCAATTACATGTTGCGCGATCATCCTTTTATCTCATCACATGTAATAAAAAGAAAAACCACGCAATTTTTCTTCACCTAAATGATTTGATCACAGGCACACCATTCTCTCTTTAAATTTGAAAATAGCGTCGGGAGAAACTGCTCTTTGCAAATCGGTATGCCAATATTGTGTATTCTTCAATCTCGATATCGATGCAATAGACCTTCTTGTAACGGGCGATTAGAAAGGAGCAGAACATGTACAAAAATATCTTTCTCTTTCTTGAGCCAGGTTAGAATGTCCAGTAATATTTGGAAAAAAATATATATCATAAGATATCATGAAAAAATGTAAAAGAAGTGGAAAAGCCAGACCAATGTTGCGTGATCTTCACTTTCGTCCCATCACGACATCCTGGAGATAAAGTGATTTTCTTGACATAAACCATTCGAGCAGGGGCACACTATTTTCTCCCTTGCATATTTGTTCCCACGGCCAAAAGGAATAAACTATAGCTGGGTAATGATCCATCAGGAAATTATCAGAGCAATAGTTTGCTACGAAAAAAGAAAAATTCCTGGTAAAACACTAATTGAGCATAGTCGCATCTCTATTCTTTGGTGAATGATGAACGTTTTGAATATGATCTTTATTTATAGCCTCTAGATAGTACTTGTATTAAAAAGTGATGGCGTCAGCTAAATATGTCCTTAGATGAGATAATCATGACCATGGGCTCTTTCTTTTATTGAATATGAAGGTCAATTTGCATATGAATGGTTGCACGGTCATTTAACTTTGGGATGCATATGCCAATTTTTCAAAGCTTGACATACCCATGAAAAAGTATAGTGAATATTATTCCAAAATGCACATTACACCCCTACATAAGTTAATAAAGATTCTATTATGTCTCGTAATCTACATGGTGACAAACCATTAACACAATAATGGTCTCACGGTAAGAATTAGGAATATTCAATTTTGACTTTTTACATATATTTAATTTAACTAGATGTTCACAGCTTTTGGGCCGTCAAGACCCAATACACACTTGGAGTCCAAACATTGAAGACTTCCTAATCACTTTATTTCGTAGAAAATGCATAATTTAAAAAATATATTCATAAAAATAATCATTTAAAATAATTAATCAATGAATAACATCTTCATTCTCCACAACAATTTATATTTAAACATTTTCATGAATAATGAAAAAAATTCGTTCATTTGTTCTTATAACCGATACAAGCAGTTTTTTTAAGGAAAATGATTTCAAAATTATTCATTTTTTGTGAAATAAAACCCGATTCCAACTTCTTTAATTTTGTCGAAGTCAAGGATGAAAAATCTTGTCTTCCCATCTGCATTCCATGAGAGAAGATAATAATCATTGAGATCTTCACGCGATGATAGCCCAACCCATTTTGGCTAATAGATACTATCGTAATTTCATGATCCTATCAACGGTATACATAAGTTTAATCTGCATGGAATATAAGTCATTCAGTGTTTTTTCTTCTGTCAAATTCGCTTCCATTTATCTATGTGATTGGAATGACTTTTTATTTTAATTTTTTTAATATATTCCCATAGTAAGATTTGCACCATTCATCTTTTGTTTAACACGAAGTAGTATCTATCTATCTATCTATCTATCTATATTATAATATATATATATATATATAAGTATTAACATTGATACTCATTATTGAATAAAGCTTTGACCATTTCGTAATCGATGGTATGTATATGAACTAAATTAAGTCGAATCTACTCAATTTAAGGGTAGATTTGAGAAAAATGAAACAAAAATGTGGAGCAAAGAGGTAATACCCAAACAATAAAAAGAAAACTATAATTTACTCAAAATACAGTCAACAGGCTTCTATTTATTATAGATACTAGTATTATAGATACTAGCGTTAATGTCTTGGCAAATTATGCCAAGATAATACGAAAGAAAAAAAAAATATAGACAAAATAGTAAAAGAAGAAGCAAACGCAAAGCCACTATAAACTCTTGAATGTGTGAATAAACAAGAATACCCCCAAAAATCACCAATCAGACGTTCATCTCACAAATAGCCCACTAAGCTAGAGCCATGATCTCCACAAGAAACCTGTTCATCAAAACGAAACAGGTGTTGTAGTTACTAAATAATGAATTTCCTAAAAAGGGCGAAGTAAATGAGAACTATTCATTATTTGAAACCTTGGATTAAAATAATAAACTTAATGGAGTTCGTCCAAGTGGTTACTTTTTAAGGATGAAATTATGGTTGCCTTTTAAGTAGTTTTATTGTGTTACATATTAATTGTGGTAATGTTAATGTGTGTTATCCGCTATTTATATCTTCCAATTCTTATGATAATGATGTGAATGTATGGCATACTGGACTTAATCTTATTGACCAACAACGAATGAATAGATTAGCCAAAGAGGATTTATTGGGCAATATTGAAAAAGTCGATTTTTCCTTTTGCAAGCATTACCTACCAAGGAAAAAATTAAGGAAATCATTTGGAAAGGGAGTAAGAACTAAATTTCATCTATAATTAATCCATTCAGACATCTATAATCCAATAGAAGTGAGAGCAGGCATAAGGCTATTTATTTCACACATTTATTGATGATAATACTTGATTCATGCATGTCTATTTGATTGTTTATAAATCTGAGGCATTTAGTTGCTTTAAGAAGTTTGATGAACTTGGTGGAAAATCAATTAGATAATAAAAAAAAAAAAAACATCAAGATCTGATCGAAGTCAATAATATTTATTTGATAAGTTCAAAATTTTATGTGATGAAAAAAGAACATAAAGATAGTTATCTATTCTATAGATCCTTCAACTAAAGGGTGTTGCCGAGAGGAGAAACAGAACTCTACTGAAAATGATTAGGTCCATGATGGCACAAACTAAATTACCTATAACCGTTTGAGGTGATACTCTGTTAATTGCTGCCTATATACTTAATCGTGTATTTTCTAAATCAGTTACTTATACTCAATATAAGTTATAGATAAGTAGAAAATCCGATTTGAGTTTTTATTAACCTTCGAGAAGCGCTGCCTATACTTACGAGCCCTCTTATAAATATGAGAAAATGGGTCACAAAGGCAAAAAAGAGTATTTTCGTAAGATACTTGTAACACTCAAAATTGTGTTTATTTATAGGTGAACAAGAAAGTGATAGTATAACTAAATTTAGATCACGAAATATCACATTCTTAAACAATGAGTTTCCTGAAAAGGACGAATTAGATGAGAACTATTCACTATTTGAAACCTTGCATTAAAATAATGAACTAAATGGAGTTCGTCCAAGTGGTTACTTTTTAAGGACAAAGTTATGGTTACCTTTTAAGTAGTTTTATTGTGTTAGATATTAATTGTGGTAATGTTAATCTGTGTTATCCACTCATTATATCTTCCAATTCTTGTGATAATGATGTGAATGTATTGCATACTAGACTTAATCTTATTGACCAATAACGAATGAATAGATTAGCCAAAGAGGGTTTATTGGGCAATATTAAAAAAGTCGATTTGTCCTTTTGCAAGCATTACCTACCAAGGAAAATAACAAGGAAATCATTTGGAAAGGGACTAAGAACTAAATATCAATTATAATTAATCCATTCAGACATCTATAATTCAATGGATGTGAGAGTAGGTAGGTGGCTGTTTATTTCACACAATTATTGATAATTATACTCGATTTAGGCATGTCTATTTGATTGTTCATAAATATGAGGCATTTAGTGGCTTTAAGAAGTTTGATGAACTTGGTCGAAAGTCAATTAAATAATAAAATAATAACATTAACATCCGATCGAAGTCGAGAATATTTACTTGATAAGTTCAAAAATTTATGTGAAGAAAAAGGAACAGAAAGATAGTTTTCTTTTTTATAGACCCCTCAACAAAAAAGTGTTGCCAAGAGAAGGAACAGAACTCTACTGAAAATTATTAGGTCCACAATGGCACAAATAAACTTACCTATAACCTTTTGAGGTGATACTCTATTAATTGCTACCTATCTACTTAATCGTGTGTTTTCTAAATCAGTTACTTCTACTCAAGAAAAGTTGTGGAAAAGTAGAATATCCGATTTGAGTTTTTATAAACCTTGGAGAAGCACCGCCAATACTTACGAGCCCACTTATAAATATGAGAAATTGGGTCATAGATGGAAAAAAGAGTATCTTCGTAAGATACTCATAATATTCAAAATTGTGTTTATTTATAGGTGAACAAAAAAGTGGTAGTATAACTGAATTTGGATTACGAAATGTCACATTCTTAAACAATGAGTTTCCTAAAAAGAGCGAATTAGATGAGAACTATTCACTATTTGAAACATTGGATTAAAATAATGAACTTAATGGAGTTCGTCCAAATGGTTACTTTTTAAGGACAAAGTTATGGTTACCTTTTAAGTAGTTTTATTGTGTTAGATATTAATTGTGGTAATGTTAACATGTGTTATCCGCTAATTATATCTTCCAATTCTTGTGATAAGGATGTGAATGTATGGCAAACTAGACTTAATCTTATTGACCAACAACGAATGAATAGATTAGCTAAAGAGGGTTTATTGGGCAATATTGAAAAAGTTGATTTGTCCTTTTGCGAACATTACCAACCAACGAAAATAACAAGGAAATCATTTAGAAAGGGGGTAAGAACTAAATATCATTTATAATTAATCTATTCAGACATCTATAATTTAATGGATGTGAGAGCAGGCAAGTGGCAGTTTATTTCACACATTTATTGATAATTATACTCGATTTAGGCATGTCTATTTGATTGTAAATAAATATGAGGCATTTAGTGACCTTAAAAAGTTTCATGAACTTGGTGGAAAATCAATTAGATAATAAAATAATAACATTTACATCCAATCGAAGTCAAGAATATTTACTTGATAAGTTCAAAATTGTATGTGAAGAATAATGAATAGAAAGATAGTTATCTATTCTATAGACCCTTCCACAAAAAGGTGTTGCTGAGAGAATAAACAAAACTCTACTAAAAATGCTTAGGTCCATGATGGCACAAACTAACTTACCTATAACCTTTTGAGGTGATACTCTATTAATTTCTGCCTATTTACTTAATTGTGTGTTTTCTAAATCAGTTACTGCTACTCAAGATAAGTTATGGAAAAGTAGAATATCCAATTTGAGTTTCTATAAACCTTAGAGAAGCGCCGCCTATACTTACGAGCCATCTTATAAATATGAGAAATTGGGTCACAGAGGCAAAAAGAGTATTTTTGTAAGATACTCCTAAGACTCAAAATTATTTGTATTTATAGGTGAACAAGAAAGTGGTAGTATAACTGAATTTGGATCACAAAATGTCACATTCTTAAACAACGAGTTTCCTAAAAAAGGCGAAGCAGATGAGAACTATTCACTATTTGAAACCTTACATTAAAATAATGAATTTAATAGAGTTCGTCCAAGTGGTTACTTTTTAAGGACGAAGTTATGGTTACCTATTAAGTAGTTTTATTGTGTTAGATATTAATTGTGGTAATGTTAACCTGTGTTATCCGCTAATTATATCTTCCAATTCTTGCGATGATGATGTGAATGTATGGCATACTGGACATAATCTTATTTACCAACAACGAATGAATATATTAGCCAAAAAGGGTTTATTGGGCAATATTGAAAAAGTCGATTTGTTCTTTTGCGAGCATTACCTACCAAGGAAAACAACAAGGAAATCATTTGGAAAGAGAGTAAGAACTAAATTTCATTTACAATTAATCCATTCAGACATTTATAATTCAATGGATGTGAGAGCAGGCAAGTGGCTATTTATTTCACACATTTATTGATGATTATACTCAATTCAGGCAAGTCTATTTGATTGTTCATATATCTGAGACATTTAGTTACTTTAAGAAGTTTGATGAACTTGGTCGAAAATCAATTAGATAATAAAATAAAAACTTTAAGATCTGATCGAAGTCGAGAATATTTATTTGATAAGTTCAAAATTTTCTATGATGAAAAAAGAACAGAATGATAGTTATCTATTCTATAGGCCCTTTAACAAAAGGGTGATGCCAAGAGGAGGAACATAACTCTACTGAAAATTATTAGGTCTATGATGGCAAAACTAACTTACCTATAACCTTTTGAGGTGATACTCTATTAATTTCTACCTATCTACTTAATCGTGTGTTTTCTAAATCAGTTACTTCTACTCAAGATAAGTTATAGAAAAGTAGCATATCCCATTTGAGTTTCTATAAACCTTGGAGAAGCGCCGCCTATACTTACGAGCCTTCTTATAAATATGAGAAAGTGGGTTATAGAGGCAAAAAGAGTATTTACGTGAGATACGCATAACACTCAAAATTGTATATATTTATATGTGAACAAGAAAGTGGTAGTATAACTGAATTTGGATCACGAAATATCATATTCTTAAATAATGAGTATCCTAAAAAAGGGCAAATTAGATGAGAACTAGTCAATATTTGAAACATTGTATTAAAATAATGAACTTAATGGAGTTCGTCTAAGTGGTTACTTTTTAAGGATGAAGTTATGGCTACCTTTTAAGTAATTTTATTGTGTTAGATATTAATTGTGGTACTGTTAACATGTGTTGTCCACTAATTATATTTTCCAATTCTTGTGATGATGATGTGAATCTATGGCATACTGGATATAATCTTATTTACTAACAACGAATGAATATATTGGCCAAAGAGGGTTTACTGGGCAATATTGAAAAAGTCGATTTGTCCTTTTGCAAGCATTACCTACCAAGAAAAACAACAAGGAAATCATTTGAAAAGAGAGTAAGAACTAAATCTCATTTACAATTAATCCATTTAGACATCTATAATTCAATAGATGTGAGAGCAGACAGGTGGCTATTTATATCCATATTTATTGTGATTATACTCGATTCAGGCATGTCTATTTGATTGTTTATAAATCTGAGGCATTTAAATACTTTAAAAAGTTTGACGAACTTGGTGGTAAATCAATTAGATAATAAAATAAAAACATTAAGATCCGATCGAAGTCGAGAATATTTATTTGATAATTTCAAAATTTTATGTGACGAAAAAGGAACAGAAATATAGTTATCTATTTTATAGACCCTTCAACAAAACGGTGTTGCCAAGAGGAGGAACAGAACTCTACTGAAAATGCTTAGGTCCATGATGGCAGAAACTAACTTACTTATAACCTTTTGAGGTGATACTCTGTTAATTTCTACCTATCTACTTAATCGTGTATTTTCTAAATCAGTTATTTCTATTCAAGATAAGTTATGAAAAAATAGAATATCCAATTTGAGCTTTGATAAAACTTGAAGAAGCACTGCCTATACTTACGAGCCCTCTGATAAATATGAGAAATTGGGTCACAGAAGCGAAAAGAGTATTTTCGTAAGATACTCGTAACACTCAAAATTATATGTATTTATAAGTGAACAAGGAAGTGGTAGTATAACTGAATTTGGATCACGAAATGTCACATTCTTAAACAATGAGTTTCCTAAAAAGGACGAAGTAAATGAGAACTATTCACTATTTGAAACATTAGATTAAAATAATGAACTTAATGGAGTTCGTCCAAGTGATTACTTTTTAAGGACGAAGTTATGGTTACCTTTTAAGTAGTTATATTGTGTTAGATATTAATTGTGATAATTTTAACCTGTGCTATCCGCTAATTATATGTTCCAATTCTTAAGATCCAATCGAAGTCAAGAATATTTATTCGATAAGTTCAAAATTTTATGTTAAAAAAAAGGAAGAGAAAGATAGTTATCTATTCTATATACCCTTCAACGAAAGTGTGATGCCGAGAGGAGGAACATAACTCTACTGAAAATGATTAGGTCCATGATGGAACAAACTAACTTACCTATAACATTTTGAGGTGATACTCTGTTAATTTTTGCCTATCTACTTAATCGTGTATTTTCTAAATTAGTTATTACTACTCAAGATAAGTTATGAAAAAGTAGAATATCCGATTTAAGTTTCTATAAACCTTGGAGAAGCCCCGCCTATACTTACAAGCCCTCTTATAAATATGAGAAAGTAGGTCACAGAGACAAAAAGAATAATTTCGTAAGATACTCGTAACATTCAAAATTGTATGTATTTATAGGTGAACAAGAAAGTGGTAGTATAAGTGAATTTGGATCACGAAATGTCACATTCTTATACAATGAGTTTCCTAAAAATGACGAATTAGATGAGAACAATTTACTATTTGAAACCTTGGATTAAAATAATGAACTTAATGGAGTTCGTCTAAGTGGGTTACTTTTTAAGGATGAAGTTATGGTTACCTTTTAAGTAGTTTCATTGTGTTAGATATTAATTGTGGTAATTTTAACCTGTGTTATCCGCTAATTATATCTTCCAACTCTTGTGATGATGATGTGAATGTATGGCATACTGGACATAATCTTATTGACCAACAATGAATGAATATATTAGCCAAAGAGGGTTTATTTGACAATATTGAAAAAGTCGATTTGTCCTTTTGCAAGCATTACCTACCAAGGAAAACAACAAGAAAATCATTTGGAAAGAGAGTAAGAACTAAATTTCATTTACAATTAATCCATTCAGACATCTATAATTCAATGGATGTGAGAGTAGGCATGTGATTGTTTATTTCACACATTTATTGATGATTATACTCGATTCAGGCATGTTTATTTGATTGTTCATAAATATGAGACATTTAGTTACTTTAAGAAGTTTGATGAACTTGGGGGAAAATTAATTAGATAATAAAATAAAAACTTTAAGATACGATCGAAGTCGAGAATATTTATTTGATAAGTTCAAAAATTTATGTGAGGAGAAAGGAACAGAAAGATAGTTATCTCTTTTATAGACCCTTCGACAAAACGGTGTTGCCGAGAGGAGAAACAGAACTCTACTGAAAATGATTAGGTCCATAATGGCAAAAACTAACTTACCTATAACCTTTTGAGGTGATACTCTGTTAATTTCTACCTATCTATTTAATCGTGTGTTTTCTAAATCAGTTACTTCTACTCAAGATAAGTTATGAAAAAGTAGAATATCCGATTTGAGTTTTAATAAAACTTGAAGAAGCACTACCTATACTTACAAGCTCTCTTATAAATATGAGAAATTGGGTCACAGAGGCGAAAAGAGTATTTTCGTAAGATTCTCGTAACACTCAAAATTATATGTATTTATAGGTGAACAAGAAAGTGGTAGTATAACTGAATTTGAATCACGAAATATCACATTCTTAAACAATGAGTTTCCTAAAAAGGATGAAGTAAATGAGAACTATTCACTATTTGAAACCTTGGATTAAAATAATGAACTTAATGGAGTTCGTCCAAGTGGTTACTTTTTAAGAATGAAGTTATGGTTACCTTTTAAATAGTTTTATTGGGTTAGATATTAACTGTAGTAATGTTAACATGTGTTATCTGCTAATTATATCTTCCAATTCTTGTGATCATGATGTGAATGTATGGTATACTGGGCTTAATCTTATTGACCATCAACGAATGAATAGATTAGCCAAAGATGGTTTATTGGGCAATATCAAAAAAGTCGATTTGTCCTTCTGCTAGCATTACCTACCCAAGGAAAACAATAAGGAAATCAGTTGGAAAGTGAGTAAAAACTAAATTTCATTTATAATTAATCGATTCAGAAATCTATAATTCAATAGATGTGAGACCAGGCAGGTGGCTATTTATTTCACACATATATTGATGATTATACTCGATCCAGGCAATGTCTATTTAATTTTTCATATATCTGAGGCATTTAGTTGCTTTAAGAAGTTTGATGAACTTGGTGGAAACTCAATTAAATAATAAAATAAAAACATTAAGATCCGATCGAAGTCGAGAATATTTATTTGATAAGTTCAAAATTTTATGTGACGAAAAAGGACCAGAAATATAGTTATTTATTTTATAGACCCTTCAACAAAACGGTGTTACCGAGAGGAGGAACATAACTCTACTGAAAATGCTTAGGTCCATGATGGCCCAAACTTACCTCTAACCTTTTGAGGTGATACTCTGTTAATTTTTGCCTATCTACTTACTCATGTGATTTCTAAATCAGTTACTTCTACTCAAGATAAGTTATGGAAAAGTAGAATATTCGATTTGAGCTTTAATAAACCATGGAGAAAAGCTGCCTATACTTACGAGCCCTCTTATAAATATGAAAAATTAGGTCACAGAGGCAAAAAGAGTAATTTTGTAAGATACTCGTAACACTCAAAATTAGGGATAAGTGCAATACAAGTCCTAAAACTTGTCACAAATGTGCAATTGAGTCCTAAAACTTGCAAAAAGTGCAATTAAGTCATAAAACTTGTCAAATTTATGCAATCGAGTCCTAAAGTTAATATCGTTAAATTTATTAACGGAAAAAGCGACGTGGCATTTTATTTTTATTTTTAATGACACATCAGCATTTTTAATTGTTATTTTATTCAATCTTATTTTAATTAGATTAAAAAATGGAAAAGAAAACCTAAAATTTTATTAAAAAATAATAACTCAAAAAAAAAAAAAAAAAAAAAAGAGGGAGAAGGGAAGGGCGGGGGCTTCGGGCTGTGGTCGCCGCCCATCGCCGGAGGAAGAGCCGGCGCCGACGGCCCCGGGCGAGGGTGGCCGGCCCTCCCGGGCCCGGGTAAGGGCCGGTGACCCTCGTGGTGAGCGCGACGGCACCTAGATCTAGGCATGTCGGCCCTCATGGGGGGTTGGCGACCATCGCCTGCCCCCCAGGCGAGGCGTCCCAAGCCCCAAGCGAGGGCGGCGGCCGTCGCCAAGCCCGGGCGAGCCTCGTCGGGGGCCTGGCGACGGTCGTCGACCCACACCTGGGGCCAGCGAGGCCTCGCCCGAGGGGAGCGATGATCGCCGGCCCCCTGTGAGGGCTGGCGTGCCCAGATCTGGGCGCCCTCATGCTCACCGCGAGGGTCGCCAGCCCTCACCTGGTGTCGATGAGGACTCCCCTTCGCCGGGCGATGGTTGCCAGCCCCGGCCCTTCCGACATGGGCAATAGCAGTGTTGAAGAATTTTTTTTTAAATTTTTTTTAAATTCCACCACTTTTTTTTCCAATTTTGTTTATTAATAATTTTTTGTTTTTTTAATCTAATTTTAAAATAATTGAATAAAAAAGCCATGTGGAAAAAAATTACTTTAAAAATGCCACATGCAAAATAAAAATAAAAATAAAATGCCACGTCAGCTTTTTCCATTAATAAATTTGACGGTGTTAACTTTAGGACTTGATTACATCAATTTGATAAGTTTTAGGACTCAATTGCACTTTTTACAAGTTTTAGGACTCAATTACACATTTGTGACAAGTTTTAGGACTTGTATTGCACTTATCCCCTCAAAATTATATGTATTTATAGGTGAACAAAAAGTGGTAGTATAACTGAATTTGGATCATTAAATATAACATTCTAAACAATGAGTTTCCTAAAAGAGGCGAAGTAGATGAGAACTATTCACTATTTGAAACCTTGCATTAAACTAACGAACTTAATGGAATTCGTCTAAGTGGTTACTTTTTAAGAATGAAGTTATGGTTACCTTTTAAGTAACTTTATTGTGTTAGATATTAATTGTGATAAGGTTAACCTGTGTTATCCGCTAATTATATCTTCCAATTCTTGTGATAATTATGTGAGTGTATGGCATACTAGACATAATCTTCTTTACCAACAACGAATGAATAGATTAGCCAAAGAGGGTTTATTGGGCAATATTGAAAAAGTCGATTTGTCCCTTTGCGAACATTACCTACCAACAAAAACAATAAGGAAATCGTCTGGAAAGGGAGTAAGAACTAAATTTTATTTATAATTAATCCATTTAGACATCTATAATTCAATAGATGTGAGATCAGGCAGGTGGTTGTTTATTTCACATATATATTGATGATTATACTCGATTCAGGCATGTCTATTTGATTTTTCATATATTTGAGGCATTTAGTTGCTTTAAGAAATTTGATGAACTTGGTGGAAAATCAATTAGATAATAAAATAACAACATTAAGATCCGATCGAAGTCGAGAATATTTATTTGATAAATTCAAAATTTTATGTGACGAAAAAGGAACAGAAATATAGTTATCTATTCTATAGACTCTTCGACAAAACGGTGTTGCTGAGAAAAAAGAACTTTACTGAAAATGCTTAGGTCCATGATGGCCCGAACTAACTTACCTATAACCTTTTGAGGTGATAATTTATGCCTATCTACTTACTCGTGTGTTTTCTAAATCAGTTACTTCTACTCAAGATAAGTTATGGAAAAGTAGAATATCCTATTTGAGTTTTGATAAATATTAGAGAAGCGCTACCTATACTTACGAGGGCTCTTATAAATATGAGAAAATGGGTCACAAAGGCAAAAATAGTTTTCCTAAGATACTCGTAACACTCAAAATTATATGTATTTATAGGTGAACAAGAAAGTGGTAATATAACTGAATTTGGATCACGAAATATCACATACTTAAACAATGAGTTTCCTAAAAAGGGCAAAGAAGATGAGAACTATTTACTATTTGAAACCTTGAATTAAAATAATGAACTTAATGAAATTCGTCCAAGTGGTTACTTTTTAAGGACGAAATTATTGTTACCTTTTAAGTAGTTTTATTGTGTTAGATATTAATTGTGGTAATGTTAACCTGTGTTATTCGCTAATTATATCTTCCAATTCTTGTGATAATGATGTGAGTGTATGCTAGACATAATCTTATTTACCAACAATGAATGAATAGATTAGCCAAAATGGGTTTATTGAGCAATATTGAAAAAGTCGATTTTTCCCTATGTGAGCATTACCTACCAACGAAAATAATAAGGAAATCATTTGGAATGGGAGTAAGAGCTAAATTTCATTTATAATTAATTTATTCAAACATCTATAATTCAATGGATGTGAGAGCAGGCAGGTGACTGTTTATTTCACACATATATTGATGATTATACTCGATCCAGGCATGTCTATTTGATTTTCCATAAATCTGAGGCATTTAGATGGTTTAAGAAATTTGATGAACTTGATGGAAAATCAATTAGATAATAAAATAAAAACGTTAAGTTCCGATCGAACTCAAGAATATTTATTTGATAAGTTCAAAATTTTATGTGACGAAAAAGGAACAGAAATATAGTTATCTAATCTATAGACCCTTCGACAAAACGGTTTTCGAGATGAGGAACAGAACTCTACTGAAAATGCTTACGTCCATGATGGCCCAAACTAACTTACCTATCACCTTTTGAGGTGATACTCTGTTAATTTATGCCTATCTACTTACTCGTGTATTATTTAAATTAGTTACTTCTACTCAAGATAAGTTATGGAAAAGTAGAACATCCGATTTGAGCTTTGATAAACCTTGGAGAAGTGCTGCCTATACTTACAAGCCCTCTTGTATATATGAGAAATTGGGTCATAGAGGCAAAAAGAGTATTTTTGTAAGATACTCGTAACACTCAAAATTATATGTATTTATAAGTGAACAAGAAAGTGATAGTATAACTGAATTTGGATCACGAAATGTTACTCTTAAACAATGAGTTTCCTAAAAAGGGCGAAGAAGATGAGAACTATTCACTATTTGAAACCTTGGATTAAAATAATGAACTTAATGAAATTCGTCCAAGTGATTACTTTTTAAGGACGAAGTTATTGTTGCCTTTTAAGTAGTTTTATTGTGCTAGATATTAATTGTGGTAATGTTAACCTGTGTCATTCACTAATTATATCTTCCAATTCTTGTGGTAATGATGTGAATGTATGCAATACTGGACATAATCTTATTTACCAACAACGAATGAATAGATTAGCCAAAGAGGGTTTATTGGGCAATATCGAAAAAGTTGATTTGTCCTTTTGCAAGCATTACCTACAAACGAAAATAACAAAGAAATCATTTGGAAATGGAGTAAGAACTAAATATCATTTATAATTAATCCATTCAGACATCCATAATTCAATAGATGTGAGATCAGGCAAGTGGCTGTTTATTTCACACATGTATTGATGATTATATTCGATTCAGGCATGTCTATTTGATTTTTCATATATTTGAGGCATTTAGTTGCTTTAAGAAATTTGATGAACTTGGTGAAAAATCAATTAGATAATAAAATAAAAACATTAAGATCCGATCGAAGTCAAGAATATTTATTTGATAAGTTCAAAATTTTATGTGATGAAAAAGGAACAGAAATATAGTTATCTATTCTATGGACCCTTCGACAAAACAGTGTTGCTGAGAGGAGGAAAAGAACTCTACTAAAAATGCTTAGGTCCATGATGGCCCAAACTAACTTACCTATAACCTTTTGAGGTGATAATTTATGCCTATCTACTTACTCGTGTGTCTTCTAAATCAGTTACTTCTACTCAAGATAAGTTATGAAAAAGTAGAATATCCTATTTGAGTTTTGATAAATATTGGAGAAGCGCTACCTATACTTACGAGGGCTCTTATAAATATGAGAAAATGGGTCATAGAGGCAAAAATAGTTTTCCGAAGATACTCGTAACACTCAAAATTATATGTATTTATAGGTGAACAAGAAAGTGGTAGTATAATTGAATTTGGATCACGAAATGTCGCATAGTTAAACAATGAGTTTCCTAAAAAGGGCAAAGAAGATGAGAACTATTCACTATTTGAAACCTTGAATTAAAATAACAAACTTAATGGAATTCGTCCAAGTGGATACTTTTTAAGGACGAAGTTATTGTTACCTTTTAAGTAGTTTTATTGTGTTAGATATTAATTGTGGTAATGTTAACCTGTGTCATCCGCTAATTATATCTTCCAATTATTGTGGTAATAATGTGAATGTATGCCATACTGGACATAATCTTATTTACCAACAACGAATGAATAGATTAGCCAAAGAGGGTTTATTGGGAAATATTGAAAAAGTCGATCTTTCCCTTTGCGAGAATTACCTACCAACGAAAATAATAAGGAAATCATTTGGAATGCGAGTAAGAACTAAATTTCATTTATAATTAATCCATTCAGACATCTATAATTCAATGGATGTGAGAGCAGGCAGATGACTGTTTATTTCACACATATATTGTTGATTATACTCGATTCAGGCATGTCTATTTGATTTTTCATAAATCAGAGGCGTTTAGTTGCTTTAAGAAGTTTGATGAACTTGATGGAAAATCAATTAGATAATAAAATAAAAACATTAAGATCCGATCGAAGTCGAGAATATTTATTTGATAAGTTCAAAATTTTATGTGACAAAAAAGGAACATAAATATAGTTATCTATTCTACAAACCCTTCGACAAAACGGTGTTGCCAAGATGAGGAACAGAACTCTACTGAAAATGCTTAGGTCCATGATGGCTCAAACTAACTTACCTATAACCTTTTGAGGTGATACTCTGTTAATTTCTGTCTATCTACTTACTCGTGTGTTTTCTAAATCAATTACTTCTACTCAAGATAAGTTATGGAAAATTAGAATATCCGATTTGAGATTTGATAAACCTTGGAGAAGCGCTGCCTATACTTACGAGCCCTCTTATAAATATGAGAAAATGGGTCACAGATGCAAAAAGAGTTTCCGTAAGATACTCGTAACTTTCAAAATTATATGTATTTATAGGTGAACAAGAAAGTGGTAATATAACTGAATTTTGATCACGAAATGTCACATTCTTAAACAATGAGTTTCCTAAAAAGGGCGAAGTAGATGAGAAATATTCACTAATTGAAATATTGCATTAAAATAATGAACTTAATGGAATTCGTCCAAGTGATTACTTTTTAAGGACGAAGTTATGGTTACCTTTTAAGTAATTTTATTGTGTTAGATATTAATTGTGGTAATGTTAACTTGTGTTATCCGCTAATTATATCTTCCAATTCTTGTGATAATGATGTGAGTGTATGGCATACTAGACATAATCTTATTTACCAACAACGAATGAATAGATTAGCCAAAGAGGGTTTATTGGGCAATATTGAAAAAGTCGATTTGTCCTTTTGTGAGCATTACCTACCAACGAAAACAATAAGGAAATCATTTGGGATGGGAGTAAGAATTAAATTTCATTTATAATTAATCCATTCAAACATCTATAATTCAATAGATGTGAGATTAGGTAGGTGACTGTTTATTTCACACATATATTGATGAAGATTAGTAATGGAGTAAAGGGAAAGGATTCGATTGAAACACTGAGATAGTGACTCCTGGATGCTAAAAAATTACCCCAAGTCCTTTGATTAATGGTCCCTGTTCTTACCCCTTCTTAGTGTGTATCTCATATGGTGGCAAGTAGTGGAGGTTCGACAATGACCGTTGATGGATGGAGGGTGACTGAGAGGACAATGAAGAGGGAATGAAGATCAAAAGAACCATCGAGGGCTAGAGAGAATTTGCTGAGCTCCTATTGTGCCTCATGAGCCATTGTTGAGAAAAAAACCTTACTCCTTTTAAATGAAATCTTGTTATCATTCGATAAAACCTACTTTGGTGGAGAAAATATGATCGTCCTAATAGAGTACAGATCAAACCAATGAAATCTACACATACTTGTCTCACATCAAATGCGACACAATTGGAGAATGGCAGGTTGTTCACCATCCCACTAGTCTAACTAGAAGTTCCTAGTGCCAGAGATTTAAGAGGAAACATAAAGTAACTGATAAAATACATTCATAATCAACTACATTTCTCGAAAATGCAAGAAGGATTCATATATACTGAAAGAACCAGACTAAGAAGTGTCAAACACAAATTTAATAAGAAATCGAAAAAACAATATGAAGTTGGAAAGACTTTTTCTTCCTACACAACGCGTTACCAGTGACAAGGTGCTCTGTTTCTGTTCTACCCCCCTCGGCATGCAATATTTTGATGGGGGTGTCACAACCATTGATTTCCATCGAGTAGGGAAATGACATAGGTTTAGGAGTATCGCCTAAAAGACAGCCTACAGCCCTCAATTAGGCGCAATTTTTCCCAAACCCATACCCGTGCAATGTTAGGGACATTCAATTTTAATTTCAATTGACACTATGAAGATTTCCAAATGAGGAGTCGCCATTAGTCTATTGAGATCGATAAGAAATCAAGTGAGGCATTGGAGTGTATCTCATTTCCTACGCAACAAAAGAATCAAGGGTAGGGGACTTGGCTCCACAAATTAATAAATTAATGTCATTTTGCTACCTAATCTTATTCATTTTGAGAAAATGTTTGCCAGGCAACTTGGGTTGATATTAAACATATCTACTAACATGTGAGGTGATTATATACGATCAGCAACTGAGGAAGCATTAAATAAATTACAAGAAAAAGCAGTCATCTAACGCTAAGAAATAAATAAATGCTGATCCTAATTAAGCAATGGGAAGCCATAATCATAATATTGAAAGTGTGTAATCAAGGGCATCTATTTCTAAGAACAATTGAAATCTTATAATAAAGCCATAAAGGCTTATTCAAATTTTTTTATCACGATTTTCACCTAGGATTTTCACACAACTTTAAGAGAAGGTTACCCAAAAAGATTATTTTAAAGCTTTTTCAAGGAATTATAATTTTTGAAATTCTTTTTGAGTTTTCTTGGAATTTTAGGGATTTAATTTAGGGATTTTTCGAATTTCCTAAAATTTCTTATGATTT
This sequence comes from Corymbia maculata, assembly GCA_014182735.1. Lineage (NCBI taxonomy): Eukaryota > Viridiplantae > Streptophyta > Magnoliopsida > Myrtales > Myrtaceae > Corymbia > Corymbia maculata. Next base: position 7,736,290 of record CM024690.1, on the reverse strand, counting down.
TTTCGAATTTTCCAAAATTCTAAATTTTTTCTATTTTTTAATATTTTTAAAATTTGTCTTTTTTTGAATTCTATAATAATTTTTCTGAATTTGTAATTTTTTAAATTTATGGATGTATTAATATTTTTGGAAAATTTTATTATTTTTATTTTTATCCGGAAATAGGACTCGGGTCGGGTCTCTGGATCTGCTCTGGGTCAGGACCCGACCCGGGTCTCAACGTGCTGGGCCGAAACGCGGGCCGGGCTCTCATACCAAGCCTGGTCCGTCCAAATCCTAAACTATACCAAAGCATAATTCCCTGAAGCCCAACTTACTAACAAGCAAAGCCCAATCCGAATCTAACTATACTGAGCCTAGCCCATACTAACTAGACCAAAAAAGTCCAGGTTCATCAGCCTAAATATGCCTAAAGCCGAATGTTCACTACCCACGCTCACCAATTTTCCAATCCCACACGGCTGATCCTCAATGACGTCTCTTCCGAGCACGCCCAGAACCCAAACATTCCAGACCAGGACACCACCTTTCCCAGTCGGCTAAGCACATTCATTCACCGGACTTCCACCACCGTCGGTCACAAGAACAATATCAAAGCACCAAGCAAAGGCAACTGAAAGTTTTAAGAGATGTGGACCCAATGGAGATGAAATTTTTCACTGAAAATGCACTCGATAATCAAGAACAATCTTGCACAGAACAGAACAAATTCGAATGCCCCCTTAAACAAGTCATAATCCAAGACTAAATTGGACAGACTCTGTTCAGGCATTTCTTCGAACACGTAGTGGGCAGAACCCAAAATTCCAGACCAGGACACCACTTTGCACGGTTGGCTAGACATATTCATTCACCAGACTTCCACCACCATTGGTCACCACACTCCAACCATCGTTACTGGTCACTACCACAATATCTTTACTTGCAGAGATGCCACCACTAGCCCCCCACCTTGAGCCACCAACGTCTCCAAACAATGCGATCACAACTCCAACAGTATTCTCACAATCTCAATATCAAAGCACCAAGCAAAGGGCAACTGAAAGTTTCAAGAGATTCAGACTCGATGGAAAAGGAATTTTTTACTGAAAATGCACTCAACAAACAAGAACAATCTTGCACAGAACAGAACGAGTTCAAATGCCCCTTAAACAAGTCATAATCTGAGACTAAATTGGACGAACTCTGTTCAGGCATTTCTTCGAACAGTTAGTAGGCAGAACCCAAAATTCCAGACCAGGACACCACCTTTCACAGTCGCTAAGCATGTTCATTCACCGGACTTCCTCCACCGTTGGTCACCACACTCAATCATCATTACCGGTCACCACCACAGCATCTTCACTCACTGAAATGCCACCATTAAGCAGCCCCTCCCCTCCACCCAGGGGGGTGGTTTCCTTGAGCCACCAAGTCTCCAAACATTGCGATCGCAACTCCAAGAGTATTCTCACAAGGACAATATCAAAGCACCACGCAAAAAGGCAACTGAAAGTTTAAGAGATTTGGACTCGATGGAAACGAATTTTTTACTGAAAATGCAACACAAAAATCAAGAACAATCTTGCCCTGAACAGAACAAATTCGAATGCCCCCTTAAACAAGTCATAATCCGAGACTAAATTGGACGAACACTGTTCAGGGATTTCTTCGAACGTGTAGTGGGCAGCGAGTTGGAGAGCCAATATGGACCTATTCGGAGCTCGACCTCACACCCAGACTCGAGAAATCAGCGAGCAACGTTCGAACTTAAAGAGAAACCGACTCATTCAGGTCCGACGCGAGTGAGGACCAAAGAAATCGAGCTTGCTTTGCTCTTTTAAAATCAAGCGGGACGAAGTAGAAAAAAAAAAAAAGGAAAAGAGAAGGAACGAGCACTCAATCGCGAGGGGCCTACCTGGAAGCGGCCACAAGCCGCGGGCGTGGCCGGCGGCGAAGGTTGAGAATAGCGACTCCAAACTCGTGTGTGGCTTCAGTCGACTCCACCGAGGTCAGGGACGGCGACAACGAATGGCAGCGGGCGGACCATGTTGTGGAGGTGGCGGGACGACGTCGATCGGCTGTGGCTCCGAGTCCGAGCTTTCGGGTGGGGCTTCAATGGCGACCGTGCCCAGAGTAAATACGCCGGCATGGGTCGTCGGACGTCGGTGGAGGAAAAGAGAAGTAAGTGAAGGTGACCGGGACGGAATGCGAGAGCAGTCGCCGGCGGGAGGTAGCCGGACGGAGAGGGTGGAGATGGCCGGTCGGGTGAGTTTCGGGAGAAGGGATGGAGATGTGGTCTCCCCCTTCCCCCTTTTCCGAGAACGGCCCCCTCTCCGTAAAGAAGCCTCTTTTAATTCCCCCTTCTTCTTTTTTTTGGGTTAATGTGTAGTCTACCCTTCTTTTTCTTTTCTTCAGCCGCCAGCCACATCAAAATAGGCAAATCATTTTTCCTCTCATCTAGGATTTTTTTTTGTGTAATCATGCCAAGTAACGTAATCTTATGGAAATAAATCATAGGGTGTCAAGTGTTGTGCTCTAGATAATCGATCTGTTTAGAAGCTCCACAAATCGAAATTTCTTTAATTAAATTTGAGATCTCTATATTTTATTGTCCCCAGATCAAATATTTAAAAAAGATTAGGAACTAATGAAATTTCGCATAGTTTTACTAAAACATTGCTCTTTCAATGAGCACAATTCGAGTGCATACGTGTTGACATGCGGTTCTAGAAATCAAAACTTCTACCAAGAAAAGGATATAAATGACACGTGCTTGCAACAATGATTATGACATATATGGCAATTTTGTTTCCCATATCTGGAAAATTTTAGAATAAAGAAAACTTCTCCTTTTGCATCAAGTGACAAAAATTTTGTGGACCATAAAACATCAAAGCACCTGCATAAATGTGATAAAACCTTTTTCATACATCGTAAATATTTATTGATTCATAGTAAAGCTATTGCATTTTATGTTAGTTACAAGAATTACTCGTGGTTGGCATTGTTGGTTCATTAATATAATGTTAGGACTTTCCTTTGGAAGGCAAATGGATGGGATTGGGACTAGCCGACCTAAACAAGAACAATCCAAAAATTGAAAATACAGATAGTGTTTGGGATTTGTGAATAGATGACAATGTGGCACACAATAGAAACTTGATCAAAACATCAATGAATTAAACAATATTAGAGCAAGACATTTTAGTGGAGCAAGAGTTTATTACGGCAAAAATAATAATCTCATGTTAAAACACTGACCGATCAGAGTCGCATCTCTAAATTACTTTGCTTGCCAAGAGCTGGCTTTTTTGGTGAATGATGAATGTGTTAACAACTATGAGCTTTATTTATAGCCTCTAGATAATACCTGTATTGGACAGCGATGGCATCGGCTAAATATGTCCTCGCATATGATGAGTTTGTAATTTTAAGTTATGCTACTCATGGCTGAAGCTAGTTGCTTTACTTGCTAAATCATACATATGACCTACCTATATTGGTTATATTGGCATTCGAATTTGATAAAAGCAAGCATGACGGTGCCGACCGGTTGTCTTCCACCGCACAATTCAAATGGAGTAACCCACAAACTTGACTAGCCGGGTTTCCCACTTTGCGAGTCTATTTAGAGAGAAGGCTGAAGCTTCCTAAAAGGGGCCACCAAAAAAAGAAAAAAAGAAGAAGAGAGAGTTCTTCGGCTAAAGTTCTCACGTAATTTTCAGAAATGTTAAATGGGTCTTTTAATTGCTAAAAATGATTGACAAACATTCTTTCTATTTTTCAAGACCCATATATGTCTAGAAATCTACATGAAAGAAAAAGTGTTAAGGTAGGTCTTAATGGCGGGTGAAAGGTGGAGTAATTTATATATGCTCGAGCATTATATGACATCCCACTTCATCAAATATGAAGCATCAAGTGTTATAAAAAGTTCTTTAAAAGACCAAATAAGTTAATAGTTTAAGCTACAATGGATCCAAGGGAGGCTGATGGGCCATTATCTCTTAATTGTTTGTTTCCTATTGTAAGTTTTAGATATTTTATTGAATGTTAATAATTTTCAATGGAAAATATGCAACTATGATGAGTATTTCAGTAGGACTATAATTTTTTGTTCTTCAGACTGCAATCTAGCCTTGTTAACCTTGAACCTGCGTAATTCTAGTGAATGATATTTACAACTCCAATCAAATATTTCTGATGTGAGAGACTTATGGTAATATCCTCATAAGGTACTTGTGCTAGTCCCGTTCCAATCCATGTTCGCTGGGTAATTTTTTCAGTCAGAGTGGGATGAAAATGCATTATTCATTTGAATTTGGTCAATAAGTATCCTCAACAATCTATTAAGAACCAAGCAAAAAAAACAAAATCCATTTTTATCGTACTCATTTTCCCATCAGTATGTAATTTGTACTGTGATAATAAAACCATTTTAACAAACGCCTGTTTAAATGCAAATTCAATCATGCACCAATATTTCTTAGCTTCTTTTCTCCCGAGGATCTATATCCGCAGCGAGGAATTATACTTCTTTTTTTTTTTTTGTCTTTCATTAAATCATAAAAGGGTTGAAGTGATATTCGCGAATTTCAATTGCTAATGAGTGCACCCTCAGTTCCAATCGCCTGTTGCAAGGTAGAAAAACAAGCGACGAAAGTCCTCCGTCATTATGAATACCTAAAAGAAGAATCGACCAAATGGGATTTACTGTTCACCGTCTTCTCTCTGTTTTCGCCGTATCCCTGTAGCTCTGGTTTGGAAGCCCTCCGTGCAGCGACTTAAACTCCAGCGCAAGTTGCGGCGTGGAGGAGAAATCGTGTTGGTGTTGGCCTCTATCTCTGCAACTCCATTGCTCGGGTAAGCCCTTCCTCCTCGCGGATTATAGCGATGTTAAGGCTGGTAGTCTGCTGGTAATCTGGCTTCTTTAGATCAACGATGGATGCGCGATCTCTTAGAAGGAAATTACCGTATGGGAGGGGATATGATAGGAGCAGGAGCTGAAGTAGGGCCCCGAGCTCTCGGCAACCCTCCCGTGATCAGTCAGTAAAAGGGAAAAAATCTGGCCCTTTGGTTACTGCTAATTCCCGTAGCTTAGAAGGTAGAATAGAACCTTCCTCCTCTGGAATGGCAAATGCTGGTCTGCCTCCGAAGCATAAAGTCACAGCTACGGACCATCACCCAGACATGAGGTTGCAGCATCCGCCCCAAGCTGCTCGATCCTGGGCACATGTTGCAAAAGCTACAATGCAAGGGTATTCACTTACCTTCTTCCCTCCTTACCCTAATGAGGATAATATAGTGCATTGCTCTGAGGAAGACTTGGATGCAGCTGACCCCATTTGGCATCAATGCTTGGTCGGCTACTTTGTTGGGAAAAAACTTCCCTTTAGACTAGTGGAGACGGCTCTCAAACATCTTTGGGGCCATCGGTTATTAGAAGTGAAGGCGAATGACCAAGGGTTTTACTTCTTCCATATCTCGGATGCTGAGTTTAGAAGGGAGATCCTTGGGGGTGGTCTATTGACGGTGGCGCGTGTGCCCCTCATTCTCCAACAATGGAAGCCCATGTTAGAACTGAAAAAGGGTGAGCACTCTTCAATCCCGGTATGGATAAGATTGAAGAACCTTCCTTATGGATTATGGTCAGCTACAGGACTTAGCAAAGTAGCTAGTGCTATAGGTAGACCTCTCTATGTGGACCAATGCACCGAGCAACTGAAAATGATCTCCTTTGCTCGCGTATGTGTTGAATTATCGGCTTCAAAACCCTGCTATGACTTCATCACTATCTTCCTTAATGGTGAAACTTTCATTGTAGATGTGGAATATGAATGGAAACCCGTAGCTTGTCCAAGTTGCGGTGAATTTGGACATAGGTGCCCTGCAAATGCCCCCACTGATGTGATTAGTCAACCCCCTTCTAATGCTCACCTGAATAGGACACCTGAGCAGGTTTGTTCCCCTAATTGTGTGGTCGGTTAGACCTCTTTTCCACCAGCTACAAATGCTGGACACCCCTTTGAACTAGCTACTGATCAAGGCCTTGATGACAGTAGGGGTTCTAAGCTCTGTTGTCCAACTGAACCAGCTTCGGATGGTGCTTAGCAGCAGGTCTACAGAAGGCATAAGAGGCCACCAAGTCAGCAGCCAAGCCCAGCAAACAACCTTGCAACTCGAGCAAGACCTACTTGCCATACTCCAGCAGCGTCCCCTCCCCCCGAGCAGCAACCAGCGGGTCTAGATGCGGACGGGATGCATAGAAAACAAGTAGCTACAGTCTGTACAGCAGCTCCTCTACAGAAACCAGCAAGACCAGATGCAGAAAACCAGCATTTACCGTGGAAAATAGCCTGTACTAGCTGCAACAGGACAGCAGCAGCAAGCAAATCCATCTATGCAGTCAGGTGTGGTGCAGCCATCTCTTACCAGACCCTCAGCATCTACAGCAGTAAAAATTTTGCAGAACAATCCTTGTGGAGGCCCTCCTGCAACTCAGATTCCAGCTGCTGTGGAACCTTCTTCCCCAACATCCTTTGCCTCTGTAGATGACCTGGATGAGGAGCCTACTACCCTGGTTGATCAGACCACGCTAGAAACCCGTGCAGACCCCTTGCAGGAGGATGTTTACTTGGAACTACAGCTGACTGAGGTGAGAGTTGAGCAAATGACCAGCCCGGGCCTTCCATCTGTAACTCCCTCCATCAAAACCAAACCATCTATGCAAGCTAGTGGGTCACGGCCATCCTCTGGGTCCCTTGCTGTCAAGGCCAAGCCAGTTGTTAGCAGAGGGCGCCCTAAAAGGAAGTAGGCCTCCTATCCCATTTTTGTTTTTTGACTAGCTCTCACATGATTTTTGGATGTTGGAATATTAGGGGCCTCATGAATCCTGTCAAACAAGCTGAAGTGAGACAGTTTGTTCGCCTTAATAACATTTGTTGTGTAGGCATTTTGGAAACCAAGGTCTCTACTGCTAATTTCATTAACCTCTCCTCTGGCTTAATCCTTGGTTTGGAGTGGATTTCTAACTATGAGTACTCTCCCTGTGGGCGTATATGGGTTGGTTGGAACCCCGCCTTGGTCGTTTTTAATGCTCTGCTGCGTACTGACCAATTTATTCATGGTGAATTAATCTTTCTGAATTCTGGAACTGTACTAACCCTTTCTGTAGCCTATGGGGAGCATACTTTTGTTGCTAGGAGACCCCTCTGGAACCATCTTATCAATTTGAGCTTGGCTCTTAAGGAAAGCCCATGGATGGTGGCCGGTGACTTCAACGCCATCCGGGACTCCTCAGATCGAATGGGCAGCCCATACATATGGATCCTTGCCTTTGATGAGTTCAAGGAATGTCTAGATCAAGCTGAATTAATAGATCTATGCTATGTGGGATTCCGATATACCTGGTCCACCTCCTTGGGAGCCAACAGGAAGTAAAGGAAAATTGATCGAGTTTTGGTCGACAATCATTGGTGTTCAGTATTCTCATTCTCAGAAGCATCTTTTATGCTCCTGGGTAAATCAGACCATACTCCGATGGTTGTGAGAATACTTGCTCCTGTTTCTCGCCGGACCCCCTTCAAATTTTTCAACTTTTGGTTGACTCATCCAGAGTTCTCTACACTAGTGGCTCAGGTCTGGGAGGTCCATGTAATAGGTACCCCTATGTTTAAACTATATACAAGGCTTAAAATCCTAAAAGCTCGTCTCAAGTGCCTAAACAAAGATAACTTCTCTGACGTTTCTATGCGGGTGAGTGCGGCAAAGATGGCTCTTACGGCTACCCAAGAAGCTCTTCAACAAGACCCTTAGAGTAGCGCCTTGGCAGAAACGGAAAACTCTCAACTTAAGGCCTACTCTAATCTGCGTTCCCTAGAGGAGTCCTTCTTCAAACAAAAATCTAGAATTCGCTTGCTCAAGGAAGGCGATAGAAATACTAAGTTCTTTCACCACTTGGTTAATCACCGGCATCTTCGAAACCGCATCATCTCAGTCATGGACAGCACAGGCCATTTGACTACAGAGCTGGTGGAAGTTTACTAGGTATTTGTCTCGTATTTCCAAGACTTGCTTGCCCGAGATAGTATGCCATTGAGGCCAGCCGCCCAGGATATTATGGAATATATTCGTTCCCCTTTACATGAGGATCATATTAATTCTTTTTCTCAACCTTTTCTCCCATCTGAAGTTCGAGAGGCCATTTTCTCAATTGCTGGAAATAAAGCCCCTGGCCCTGATGGTTATAATGCAGACTTTTTAAAAAAGAATTGGGACAAGGTTGGACCTTCAGTCACTGAAGCGGTTCTGGACTTCTTAGAATCAGGTTGCATGCTTAAGAAGATTAATAATACCATCATCGCTCTGGTGCCTAAAGTCCCCAATGCAACGTCGGTATCAGATTTTCGTCCTATTGCATGCTGTAATACCATCTACAAATGTATTAACTAAGATAATTTCTGCCAGAATTGCGACGACTCTTCCAAGCTTGGTCAGCCTGACCCAAACTGCTTTTGTGAAGGGTCGAAGAATCAGTGACAACATCCTTCTAGCCCAGGAACTGTTCAGTGGATTTCTCAACAGGCTCTCTGTTCCAAAATGTGCAGTTAAGGTTGACTTCAGGAAAGCCTATGATACCCTTGATTGTGACTTCCTTGAACAAACTCTCCTAGCATTTGGCTTTCCCAACCATCTCACCAATCTCATTATGGTGTGTATTCGCACCCCTAAATTTTCCATTTCTATAAATGGCGAACTTCATGGCTTCTTTCCTAGCGGCCGAGGATTAAGACAAAGCAACTCCATGTCCCCATACTTATTTACCTTGGTCATGGAGGTTTTTTCTAGGATCATAGATTCTCAGACTCGGCATCCGAACTACCAACACCACTAGCGGTGTAAGGCCACGCAACTCTCCCATCTATTCTTTGCGGATGATGTCTTCATCTTCAGTAAAGCAAGCCGAGACGGGCTCACTTTATTCTCCAATTGGAGTGGATTGATTCCAAATTCGAACAAGAGTGAGATCTTTATATCGGGTGGCACTGAGTCAATAAAGGATCAAATATTACAAACTTTTGGCTTTTCTCTAGGTTCGTTTCCGGTTCGCTACCTGGGTGTGCCAATTATAACATCTCGGCTGAATAAAGTAGATTGCAATGCTCTAATTTGCCACCTCACTTCTCAAGTACAATCTTGGACACATCGGTTTCTCTCCTTTGCGGGACGCCTCCAACTGATTAAGTCAGTTCTGCATGCCATTCAAGCCTATTGGGCTTCCATATTTTGGCTCCCTTCTTTTGTGGTAGACAAGATTGAGCAAATTTGCAGACAATTTCTTTGGAAAGGCCCCTCCATGGGGTCGGGGGGTGCAAAGGTGTCTTGGGTCGATATTTGCCTCCCCACCTCAGAAGGTGGCCTTGGTCTGAGAAGAATTAGGGACAGTAATAAAGCAGCCATGGCTAAGCACATCTGGCTTCTCTTCATGAATAAAGAATCGCTATGGTGCAAATGGATTCACGCCACTTATCTCAAAAGAAAGAACTTTTGGATCGCCCCGGCCCCATCCCTTTGCTCTTGGGCCTGGCGTAAGATTCTTTCATTGAGGACAGAATTCCAACCTCATTTCAAGTGGCAAATAGGAGATGGTGAATCGACCTCACTTTGGTTTGATCCTTGGCTAGACTCCAGCCCTCTCAACTTGATATTTTCAGACACCTACATTTCTCAGTCGGACCTTCATAGACAAGCAAAAGTGAAGGATCTGTTTTCCCCTGACGGGCTCCAGCTTATCTAGGAACTGGCATTATGGCAAATATCGGTTCCCCAGCTCTCCATCAGGCAAGACACTCTTACTTGGATTGATGACCCCTCGGACAAATTTTCCATGGCTTCGGCTTGGAATGTTACCCGGCGGAAACACAACCTGGTACATTGGTCTTCCTTTGTTTGGGACAAGGCTTTTGCTCCTAGACATCAATCCCTCCTATGGCTCACTACAAAGAATCGTCTCCCAACTCAGGCATTTCTCATGGCGTATGGCAGAATTCCGAGCTCGATGTGCCCCTTCTGTAATTCTAGACCAGACTCAATAAATCACTTATTTTTTAACTGCTCTGTATCCAAATCTCTGGCTATATTTTGGGCAGCCAAATATAACCTACCTTGGCGTAACTCCACCTGGTCCGACAATCTTCAATGGGCTATTAAATTTCTATCTGGCAAAGGGTTCTATCAGGAAATAACTCGGTTCTCATTTGGATCTCTATGCCAACTAATCTGGAAGACTAGGAATGAGATCCTTTTCCAAGGCCTCAACCTTTTTGTTCTTGCCTTGAAGCTACATCTCTTCAAGGTAGTTAAAGATAGAGCCATTTCCTTCTCTTTGGTGGAAGATAGTCCCAGGAATAGAAGGCTGCAGCGCAATTGGGGGATAGACCCTAGCATCTTTGCTTTGGAGCTGCCTATAGCTTAGAATAGCAGGTTGTGACCATTTGGCCCCCTTGGAGCTCTAGTTTGGTTGTACTGTTTATGTTGTGGTTCGCGGTACCCGTCCACTCCAGCGGCATGTTGTCCAGCTGAGTGGCCGCTGGTACTGAGTCCCCCTTGATGTACTAGATTTTGGTTGATTTTATATACACTTACCTTACCAAAAAAAAAAAAAAAAAGTCCTACGTCATTCCCTCATAGTAACGGCGTGGTTACTTTAGCGGGATCCTTCGAGTTTCTCCCAAGTAAATGCTTACTAAGTTACAAGTATTATGCAAAAGATTTCCATTATGTGCAACATGCCAGCTAGCAGTCCATTAAATGTTAGTGGACTTTCCTTCGAAAGAGAAGGGAGTGTGCTGAGGCCAGCTCCCCTATCGTCTTAGTCCGCCACGAAGAAATTGTAAAAATGGTGTGAACTATCAAGGTCGACAGCTCAAATTCATTTGAATCATGTACTAGATTCATTTAGTATCTCTCTTGATGTGATGTTGAGTCCATTAAAGGTCGAGATCCCGTAACAATTCAGTTGGCTTTAACTATGAGATCTACAAACCAGGTCGATTGCAACAAGATCTCCAAGTATCACTGCTGAAAAATTTTCCAATAATCTCGTTGAGTCTCGCCATCAAAAACTTGACATGTATGATGTTAGAGAGAGAGAGACATTACAATATAAAATTAGTGTGATATCTTGGATTAAATCACTTCAAGTATTGTCCTATTAATCCCGTTCAATACCGAGCTTCACAATCTTGTTTTTTAGCGTATATGTGGACACTTTCCCAAAAAGTCACCCATTCTGATAGTGCTCCCATTTATGCAAGCTTAACTTTGGATCCTTATTGCATTACTTTACAATTTAGGACTATCATGCATTAGAATAGGCGCTTAACAGGAGAGTTCGTATGCCTCGCACATGCCATGGTCGCTCTCGATGGTCCCATGGCTTCTCCGCAAAGTCTGATATGTGAATGCTTCAATATGAGCCTAACATCGACGAGAAGCAACTCAAATAAGGATGCTTCCTCGACAACTGTACACATTTTGATATAGAAAAAATAATAAACTGTTTTGAAGGAGGAGGAAGATATCTCTCTCCTAAACTGATGACTCGCTCAAACTTCGACAGCATACACACCGATTCCTCAGAAAACGGCTTGAGATTTAAAAATTCGATGATTTGGTGGCAGTTTGAGATTGCAAAAATCTCAACTGAACAAGAAGGAAGGTGGCTAAAAACCAGGAACGGATGAAGACCGTTCAGATTTTCTTCCAACCGAATCTTTCTGCTCCTTTGTATGGTCATCATGGTAAGCGGGGACACGATTGTTCAGAAATTGGTAAAGATGATGATAATGATTTATGCTTTCTCTTCGATGGCTTGCAACTCTTTTCGTTGCTGTGTTCAACTCTCACGAGCAGTCCCGCTGCCACAACCGACCCACCATGCTCCGCCGATGGCCCCTCCTGCAACGAGTTCCAGCGACTGCCCGACGAACTCAGAAGCTTTCTCCCCAACGTCTCCTGGGGTCTTTTGCTGACGCTGCTCCCTCCTGGTGTCCCTGTAGCGAAGCATCACCCCAGCTGATCCTCCTTCTACAGCCCTCCCGAGTCCGACCCCAACATGATCAAGCTCATCCACCACACCATCGACTCCGACGTCACCTTCCTTGACACCTCCGACATGTACAGCCCTCACACCAATGAAATCCTCCTCGGGAAGGTCGGTTCTCTTAGTAAAGGATCGGCATTTGGATCAGCTGGCTGACACTGTTCGCAACCAGTCTTTCTTTGCCTCCCTCATCTGATCAATTTTCACGCTTGAGTTCGTTAAGCTTCGTCTCAGCTTCCGCATTATGGTGTTACAGAATTAACTTCATCATTGAGAATGCTACGATCCTGCCTCTTGGCTTTATAATTTTTGGGGGGAATTTGTGGGTTCTCTTGTGCTAATTTGGTGTCGATTTTGAGTAGGCACTGAAGGGAGGGGTGAGACATAAGGCGGAATTGGCGACCAAGTTTGGAATCAGCTTGGCGGAGGGAAAGAGGGAAATCCGGGGGCATCCGGGGCATGCGTGAGGGCGGCATGCGAGGCCAGCTTGAAGCATCTCAACGTCTACTACCAACACCGTATCATGTCACTGTATGGATCCTCATTAAACCTTTACTTCTCTCAAGACTTTCTCTGAGCCATATGATCAGTTGCTAAACTAGATTGGTGTCGATAACGCATCAACATGTTCTTAGGATTTTGTTGACTTTTGTGGCAGAAATTAACTTTTTGCCCGCCTTTTGACCTATTAGATATTGTTAAAAAAGATTTTAGCTCAGTTGATAGCAGGGTTCAAGATGCGGCCTGGTGGGGTTGTGGAATTTAGTCTTATAGTGGCTGAGATTCAGTTTTACTCGAATTCACACGCGGCAAGTCCAGCAAGGAGCACCCCGTCCTTATCTTAACATGAGTCTTGCACTTATTTAAATGCCGTTCATCTTCAGTATCGAGATGGATTGTTACACGGTGAGCATATTAATGTCTGCACTACCTACTGAGATCTAAAGAACTCAAACCAGAGCCACAGGGAGGTCAAGGTATCTAGTGAGGACGACCCTGTTGGGCCTCTAGCCAAAGCTTCATTCCCGCTCATTTGTATTTTCTGCCATCTCCGTTGTGTAATGTCTTCATCCTGCTTTCGGATGAAGATCTCCAGTTCCTGTCATGGGAAAGCTCTCTTTATATTGCACGTTGAGTTCTATTCAGTAGAAGCTTCTCCATCGAGTAACCGGATTACTGCAACAAGATTAGAACTAAGTTCTCTCTCATTCTCTAACTTTCATTTTACGAATTGACTGAAACACTGACTATTTAAAGTGGCGTGCCTCTGCAAATTCTGAAAAAGTGGATGAGATGCATGATCAAAATTTTTGTTCTATTATTGTGTAAAACAATTAGGCGGGAGAAATGCTCAACTGCTAGCCAACCATGTGGAAGTCAGGGGTTCCTGGTTCAGTACTTTTCGGGCTTTGGCTCTCTATATGACACCCTTTAGCTCCGTGATTTCAGCTTCGATCAGTCTTGACTTTGTTACATTCAGTTGAAGCTTCACCGTGACTGAAATCTTGATCGAATTCAGATTAATCACTCCGAGGATTGATTATTACAGCAAGATAAAAGCTAAGTTCTCTCTCATTCTCCCACTCTCCTTTTTCGACTTAGTCAATGGCATTTTTTTCAGCAAATTCCGCAATTGAGTGCTCGTTCCTTTCTTTTTTTTAGGCCTTGTCCCGCTTGATAACGTTTTAACGTTGCTCGCTGATTTCTCGAGTTTGGGTGTGTGGGTGTGTGAGCTCGAACTCCGAATAGGTCCATATTCGCTCTCCGCCTCGCTCCGCACTACATGTTCGAAGAAATGCCTGAATAGAGTTCCTCCAATTTAGTCTCGGATTATGATTTGTGGAAAGGGCATTCGAATTCGTTCTGTTCAGTGCAAGATTTTTCTTGATTGTTGAGTGCATTTTCAGTCGAAAATTTCGTTTCGATTGAGTCCGTATCTCTCAAAACTTTCAGTTGCCTTTTTGCTTAGTGATTTGATAATGTCCTCGTGAGAATATTCTTGGAGTTGTGATCGCAATGCTTGGAGACTCCGTGGCTTAAGGAGGGGGGCTAATGGTGGCATTTCCCTGAGTGAAGATGTTGGGGTGGTGAACGGTGAATGAATGTGTTTAGCAACTGTGAAAGGTGGTGTCCTGGACTGGAATTTTGGTTCTGCCTACTACGTGTTCGAAGAAATACCTGAACAGAGTTCGTCCAATTTAGTCTGAGATTATAACTTGTTTAAGGGGCATTCGACTTTGTTCTGTTCACGGCAAGATTGTTCTTGAACTGAGTGCATTTTTAGTCAAAAATTCCATTTCCATCGAGTCCGAATCTCTTAAAACTTTTAGCTGCCTTTTTGCTTGGTGCTTTGATATTGTCCTTGTGAGAATACTCTTGGAGTGTGAGTGAAGATGTTGTGGTGGTGATCGGTAATGATGGTCGAGTGTGGTGACCGACGGTGGAGGAAGTCCGTCAAATGAATGTGTTTAACGACTGTGAAAGATGGTGTCCTGGTCTGGAATTTTGGGTTTTGCCTACTACATGTTCGAAGAAATGCCTAAACAGAGTTCATCCATTTAGTCTTGGGTTATGACTTGTTAAGGGTGCATTCGAATTTGTTCTATTCAGTGCAACATTGGACTTGATTATCAAGTGCGTTTTCAGTCGAAATTTTTTGTTTCCATCAAGTCTGAATCTCTCAAAACTTTCAGTTGCCTTTACTTGATGATTTGATATTGTCCTTGTGAATACTATTTGAGTTGGCATTTTTGCGAGTAAAGATGTTGTGGTGGCGACCCATAACGATGGTTGAGTGTGGTGACAGATGGTGGTGGAAGTCCGGTGAATGAATTCGTTTAGCTGACTGGGAAATGTGGTGTCCTGGTCGGGAAATTTTTGGGTTCTAAGCGTGCTAGGAAAAGACGTCAGTGAGGAGCAGTCATGTGGGATCGGAAAATTGGTGAGGGGAGATTAGTGTAAAATGGACTTTTTTTGGTTTAGTTAGTATGGGCTAGGAGTTGCAAGTTTTATAGATATTCAATACTTCCTAATCCAATGCGAGGTCAAATGCAAAACGCTGTTGCCTCGATTTGCAAGTTGGTTGCACACTTTCATAGTCTACTTAATTGATTGGCGTTACATCAACAAACTAGGAGTTGCAGCTCATTGTTCTTAGCAGATCAGGCTTGGCATTACTCTCTGTTGGCTTCCATATGATATGCTCAAGTTTTGCATAGAAATTCTTGTAAAATTGTAAATCAAGGCAGAAAGAATTTAGTTCATGAGTGATGCTCAAAGAAATGCTACTAAAATGCCTTTCAAACCACTTGAAAAACTTTTAGGAGGTCTTTTAAGCTATTAAGGAAGATTAACTAGGATAGATTTTGGATAACAAGTTTTATATTTTCTAAAGTTCACCTTATAATATTCAAGAATCTCTGGCGGCCTTCCTAACATCTACTATGAAGAGAGACGGTGCCACTTCATAAACCTACAAATGATAAGGGATCTCAAACGGATGAGGCCTCTGTACCTTAGATATTCAAATGAAAAAAATGCATACCACAATCTCAAAATTTACCTCAATGACAGCTGCAAACTGGCCAGCTTTATTTGTAGACAATCCTTCAAGTCTTGTATGAGAAGAAAACACATCATTTGAATGAGACTGGCTAACATTAAATACACATTTTCACAGCACATGCTTCCAGACGATACTTGAAGGATCGTCCACAAGTAAAACAAGCCAGTTTACAGCTGTGATTGAGATAAATTTTCAGTAATTGAGATAAATTTTGAGATCGTGGTATGCATTTCTTCATTTGAAATATCTAAGTTATGGAGGCCTCATCTATTTGAGATCTAAATCTGTAGGTTTATGAAGTGGCACATCTCTCTTCATGGTAGATGTTAAGAAGGTTGTTGGAGATACTCTTGATTATAAGGAGAACTTAAGAAAATATAAAAACTAGTTATCCAAAATCTATCCCAGTTAACCTTCCTCAATAGCTTAAAAGACCTCTTAAAAGTTTCTAGTGTAGTTTGAAAGGCATTTTAGTAGCTTTTCTTTGAGCATCGTGCATGAACTAAATTCTTTTTGTCTTGATTTACAGTTTTACATGAGTTTCTGTGCAAAACTTGAGCATATCATATGGAAGCCAATAGAGAGTAAGGCCAAGCCCAGTATGCTTAGAACAATGAGCTACAATTCCTAGTTTGTTGATGTAATGCATATCAGTTAAGCAGACTGCATAAGTGTCCAACCAACTTACATTTGACCATATGATTGCTTTGTTTAAATTTGGTATTAATTTGGTCTTGGATTGGTGCCATTTTGATCAAGTAGACTTATATGCTGTTGTAGGAAGATATGGCTTCAATTTCATGGCAATTAGTCATCAAACAATCACGATATGCAGTCTTGTATACTTTGTTACAATTCTAATTGTGTGCTGGAAGTTGGGGAATAAGCATAAACTACATGTTTTTTGTCTTAGTTTAATTGCCTTTTTGATTGCCCTTTACCAAGTGATATCACGTATTCAAGTTCCTTTTCAATTTTACATGTTCAGATGGCAATTGCAGGATTAAATTGATGAGATAAATGATTTAGAGGACGCTGATGTTAATTGAAGCTTAATACCATAATTCTTGCGATTTCAAAGCAAACTCTTTACTAGATCTGGTAAACTAGCCATATCTGAGGAAATCTCCCGACAAAAACTGGTCAATGTGGCCCCTCAAAATATTGCATAGACAAGATGCATGCAATAGGAGCTCAGAAAATTCTATTCTGCCCCCTATTGACAACCGAATTTTCCCAACGGTTAATTGCATATAGGTTTCAATTTAGCATAGATGTGCAAAATTAGGCATTTAGATTTCAAATTTTAAAAGAAAAAAAGAAAAAAAGAAAAAAAGGGAAAAAAAGAAAGAAAAAGTCATTTAAATATATATATTAATAGTTCATTAGTTTCTAATCTTGTTTAGATATTTGATTTAGGGACAATGAAATTTGGAGATCTTGGATCCAATTAAAGAAATTTTGATTTGTGGGGCTTTTGGACAAGTTGATTATTTAGAGTATGACACTTGACATCCTACAGTTTATTTCCATAAGCTCGCTCTTCCCCACTGTCACGTCACTTGGTGTGATCACATAAAACCCTAGACAAGAGAAAAATGGTTTGTCTATTTTGATGTGGCCGGCGGCTGAAGAAAAGAAAAAGAAGGGCAGGCAATACATTAAAAAAAGATTTTTGTGATTAAGTACCTAATTGGGGACAATTTTATAATTTTGCCAAAACCTAGAAACCGTTTTGTAAATTCTAGAAATTCAAGGACATGGAGGCATCGGATTTGGGCTGGGCCACCACAAGGTGGTGGTCGCCGGCCAAAGTGACTAGTCATACTAGTTTTGGATTGGTTTGACCGTTTCGGCCGGTTCTTGGGTAATTCAATCCAATTTTTCTTGAATTTATGCAATTCAATCCCTAACGGACTAAATTGAAAAGAAAATCGGAAAGAAAATGGCCCAATTTTGAGGAGAAACGGTCTAATTTCAAACAACTTAGGCTAACTAAACCACAAAAATTCAATTTTGTGATTTTTTTTTATTAACCTAATTGTCTAATTACCATGAAAGTTAATCGGTCCATATCATGGACGCACTAAATTGGACTTTTTAGGTTTAAATTGGACAATTTTACCTAATTATTGGTCTCAGTTTGCAAATTAATTGAAATTGAACTCAATTAAAGTTACGAGACATCTATTGGTCTAATTACCCATGCCTAGGGGAACTTATTACATCCAAATTGAACTTTAATTGATGACACGACATTCTTGCCAAAATTAAATTGAGGGTCAATGTCCAAATTGAATCTCGATCCATCAAATTAAACCCTAATAATGAATAGGTCAATTTGAATTTCTTGAATTAAAGCTCAACAACCCTATTTTCTTAAGTCTTAGTAAGCTAAATCTCCAAAATCAATGAGTTGGTAAGTGAATTTGCTAAAATTGCCTCGAATTTGGACTTAGCTCACGAAATTGAGTAGAATGGAATATTCGTTCGCAATTCATGAAGAATGGACCCCTAATTCGTTCGCTTTTCCCAATCTCAAAATTGATTAAACTAGTGAATATGTAATTGCCTCTAGATCAAATGTCGCAAGAGGGACTAAAACCTAATTATGACTAGACCGAAAGAAATTTCATTTTGGATCGATTTTGAATCTAAAACAGAAATTTTCGGAAAATGAGGTTTTTAATTGACTTTCGCTAAATTCTTGATGCTAAAGTCAAATTGAAACTAAAATGAAGTGATTTTGTGATTTTTGTATTTTTCAATCTTTTTGGTCAAATGTTTAATCAAAAGTTAAACCCTAGTTGACTTTTTA
Source organism: Corymbia maculata (assembly GCA_014182735.1). Classification (NCBI taxonomy): domain Eukaryota; kingdom Viridiplantae; phylum Streptophyta; class Magnoliopsida; order Myrtales; family Myrtaceae; genus Corymbia; species Corymbia maculata. The sequence goes on along the minus strand of CM024690.1, from coordinate 7,717,822 downwards.
CCGAGAGTTTGATTTTATTATCAAAATTTTGAATTTTTCTAAAGTGAAAATTAGACTTGAAATGAACATTTTGGTGCAAAAGCCAAAATTTGACCAGGAGTTGACTTTTGATCAAAGGATTGACCAAAAAGTCAACCTGAAAGTTAATCGTTTGATTTTTTGGGTTTTTATGTGGAATGAATAGGAAATTGCTTTCTAAAGCTAAGATAACAAACATAATTGAAAAGCGGTTCCTTTTATTCGAAAAGTAGACATTGTTACGATTGAAAACCCTTAATTCGATTTTTTCAATATTTATCGAGGCGTTGACTAAAAATCAAGTATCAATAGAGGGAGGAGGGACGGACACAAGGAGAGAAGAGAGAGAGAGAGAGAGAGAGAGAGAGAGAGAGAGAGAGAGAGAGAGAGAGATCATGGCTTCTTGAACAAGCCAAGACCAAGTCCCCAAAAATTACTTCATTTCCTTGACTTTCTCTCCTCTTTTGGTCACTTCTCAATTAATACAACTAGGTAAAATGGTAATTTCACACTTGAGACATGAATTTCCAATTTTTCCCTTGGGCCAAAATGTTTAAATGGGCCTTGGTTAGGTTTGGTGGGCTTGAATGAAGAGAAATGGGCTTAGAAAACTTATAGGCTTGAATTGGGCTCAAATGGCTAAGTGGGCTTGCTTGGCCTTGGTGGGCCTCATTGGGCCCACTTGAGATTAGGTTGCCCCCAAGTGGCTGCCCTACAATGGGTGTGAAACCCAATGGGCCTCCATCTGGCCCACTTCCTCATGGACTTCAATTCTTGACCCGTTAATTCCTTTTCCAACAATTTGTAACGAGAATTGGATGGTCTAATGAGGTGATGTCCCATAGGTTATTCTTGAAATCTTTGAAAATTCGATCTTGAAATTAGATTGAAATTCGTGGTTAAACTTGATTAAATGTGACTTTAATATAATCTAAACTATCGGGCGGCTTTTAGAGGTTTTTGCTTGTTTAACTCGTGGTTGATAATTTTCAATCTACGTTTGTATCTCTTCAACTCATGAGCGACCCTTAGTTGTCATGTCATCGTGAAAGGTCAATTACTCACTCTGAGTATAAAGCTAAAAGGAAATTGGTGTACCATTATTCGCAGTTAGTATCAAAGTCATGCAAAATCAACCGCAATTCGACTTCATACCTCTATCGAATTGATTTATTTCTATTCACTAATTAGTCTGTAATAGCGTGGTATCATTACTTTTTTATCCTTATAGTCAAGCGGTTTATTCCTAAATAAATTCTCTAGTCGTACATGTATTGATCCTTAATAGTCTTTCCCAATAAGTTAGTTAACTTATAAGTGATTAGTTCAAAGTAATTGTAACTCACAATGCATTGATAAAATAACAATTCTATATATCCCAAAATATGTCGAAATTTCAAGATGTCATATCAGTCATACTCTACTTTTATTCTAACTGTCACTCTTAGACTTTTACTCTACCACCTTACAAGACTTGTGGGAGTTGAAATTCACACATGAAATTAAATTGTCTCCATCCCAACCTCTTTAAAAAGATGGGGATTCGAATCCTCCATCTCCCTCTTCCCGTGTAAGAAGGGTGGTTATTGGGGAAAACGCTAGTGGACTTAACCACACTACTTAATTAAACATGGAGATTGATAAATTAAACCTAAAGATTACTTTCATTATCTGAAGATCATTTAAATTTGATCCAATCTAGTCGAAAAAGGTATAGATAGTGCGCTTGTAAAGCTAATAACTATCTCCTCACGTGTAATAAGGGTACAATCGCCCCAGTTAAAAAGGAAAGTGATTTAGAGAGCATTATCACGGATTGGAAAGTATCAAATAGTTCTCGAGAGAGAAATAAAGAGTGGAAGAATGGCGAATATGCTTATATGGATGTCGATTTTGTCCATCTGACGAAGAACTCTTCTCCTATTGCCTTGCTCATAGATTCATAGGGGATTTAGTATTTTCTGATTTCATCAGCGAGTTCAATGTGTATGAAAAGGAATCATGGAAATTCTTTGACAAGAACATGGAAAAAATCTTGTACGTCTTCACTAAGCTCAAGATGACTAGTCTAGAGTGGAAAAAACAGCAGGTTCAAGATATTGGAAGGGGGCAAACCACCAACGTCAAATATTGCCATGGCAATGTCGTGGGTACAAGAAGCGCTTGAATTATACACGAGTATGCATGCTTAACCAAGAAGTGAGTTGAATTCTTTGGTTCTAACTTTGTTAATTTATTGCCATGTGCCTCTAGCTTAGGTCTTCTAGTTAATTATTTATTATTAGAGATGATGATCTACGTATTTCATGAGTGTCTCTAATAAATCTTGGAAAGTTGTTAGAATTTTTCTAATTATAACAAGGTCGTTATTTTATGTCATGTATTCTAGTTTTCATTATGTTAATAAATCTGGAAAACCAATTTATTTTATTTTAAAATTAATTTTGAAAGTAATGTGAGCCGCAATATATATCTATGATCAATATATTCTAGCGCTCATCTTGTTAAAATTTTTCTGATGATATCGTGTCCACCATCGCCTTTATATTCTCGGGTTTCATCTTGTAAAAAAATCTTGAGAGACAGCTAGTTGTCCTTTTCTTTTTCGATTCTTTGGAAGCCACGTTAACCACAATGCATTCATGTAATCAACTTAGGTTCTATTCTCCACAACTTTATTTGATAAAATGTCATAAGTTTTTTAACGCCTTAGGGTTTTCTTTGCTATGCAAATTATAGATTGTCCTGTGCAAAATCCGATTTAAGAAATAAGAAAGTGGTGGAAAACAAGGCACCACATTATTTCTGAGCATGCCAATCAAAATTGGAGAAAATCATTGGCTTAAGGACTCTTCCTACTTTAACAAAATCGATGTGCCTGACCAAGACATCAACATGGAACCAGCGAAGACGATGTCTCTTTTTTCGGGTCCTCATGTTGAGTGGCAACCATTGTAGTGCACAGGTTCAAAGAGGGACGTTTTAGCTTTGGCATCTCGCCCGCACTTAGCAATCTCCACACAACTAGTGTCATTACCCCTCGGAAGAGAGAATATGTTTAGGGTTATTAACTAAAGGATGAGCTTGAAGCTCATGATTAGGAGCGGACTCTGCCAAATCATACCTCGCGCGACATTGGGATGTTCGTAAAACTTTTCTTATGAGAAGTCGCTATTATCCTATTGTGGTTGACAAGAAATTAAGTGAGGCATGGGAATATACCTCACTTCTTATGCAAGCCCCATTTAGTTTGACTTTGGGCAAATGTCTTTGGGAAAATGCAAATACCTTTGAGCTAAAAAGGTTTCCCTAAATGCAAAAAGTGTTTGTTAAATTGTAATTTTAAATTGAATTGCAAAACAACTTTGATTTGAATGCTGTTTGGTAAAAACTATATTTTACCAATGATTTTGCTAAATTTTTTTTATAAAAGAAGTTTTAAATGTTTTTTTTAATCACTTGCGGCCAAAATTGGCTGCCGGACAACTTTGCCTAAGATTGGGCAAACTCAAGTGTCGCCTAAGTTGCATGACCCAATCGTCGCAACGACTTAGGCAACCGTCCACCTAGGTTGTGCCAACCCATGCAACAACTGTTGCCTAGGTTCGTGCAACCTAGGCGATTTTGCAAACCCAAGTGATGACAATGGTCGCTTGGTTTCGCGTGACCCAAGCAACCTCCGCTTGAGGTCGCTGGACCTTAGGCGACTCCTAGGTCACATGACTTAGGTGATACTTGAGGTCACGCGACCTTAGGCTGCCTTGCCTGAGGTTGTCCAACCTGAAGTGGTAATCGCTGAGGTAGGCGACCTCCTAGGTGATAGTCACTTGCACTGGCAACCCTTTGGCCGGCGGTCATTGGCCTCTACTTGCTTCTTTGGAGAAGATTAACAGTAACCACATGAACAATACAACTTGCATTTCGAAGGTGTAACTTCTCGAAAGAGCTCTAGACTTGCCTTAGGCTAAAGGCCCTTAAAGCTATTTAGAGATGCAATTATATCTGATCAAAGTTCTTCACAAAATTGAACTAAACGGGTTTGTATATGGCCAAGGTACTTTAAAGACCCAAAGTCCCTTCACAAAGCCAAACCAAATAGGGTCGTAATCTAGGGTTGGGGACTTAGTTACATTAATCAATTAGTGCCCTTTTAGTATCTAGTCTTGTTCATTTTAAAAAAGATTTTTGCCAAGCAGTCTGAATTGATTTTAGATATATTTACTGATATATGAGGTGATCATGTAAGTGCACAATCATTATAATAATAATCAAAAACCATAAAAACATTAAATAAATTGAATGGAAAAACAAGCATCTAGCACTAAATAAATAAATGCCATTTTTAACTAGGGGTGTTCAAAAACTTGACTTGACCAGACTCAGACACGACCCGAACACAACTCAAACACGAAACAAATATGATACATATTTCGAATCTTAATAATGTTCAAGTCACAATTATAAAATAAGTAAATAGCTATCTTTTGTGTCGGGTTAGGTCCAGAATATTGTTCGACCCATGAACAAATAAACAAATTCTCACTCAAACCCTTCTCTTGAACGCAAAGAGGGTGGAGAGAAAGGGATTCGAGGGAGAGGGCGGAGAGAAAGGGACCGAGGGTCAGAAAAAGAGAGGGTGAGTGAGAGTAAGAGTGGAGAGCGAGAGAGAAGCCCCGCAGCCATCGCGCCTTGAATGTGGCCGACGAACCGCTGATGTCACGCCCCGACCCTCGAGCACGCGACGATCCCCTTTTTCTCTTTCGGTCATTCGAATGCGACGTCCCAAGACGTGTCGCCGACCATTATTTTTATCTTTCCATTAAACACATGCGGAAGCAATAAATAATCCCTGTACCACATAGCAATCGGGATAGTTAAGAAAATCAATCAGAAAACACCATCAACAGTACAGCTTTATTGATCTAATAATTAACCCTATGAAGTTTACAAGTACAAGCCCTTATCACGGGCATCTCCCTGTCGAGCCAATGACACCAACAAGGTCAGGGTTAATCTACTTCTTTCAGCCAAAGCCCACGAATCGCAACACGTGCCGATTATTCATCCAACGGATCTGAAAATGGTTATACAATAACCAGTGAGATAAAATCTCAGTAAGTTCGGGCGCTAAGCCTCGGTTAGGGCACCAATCCACCTCAGGGGTACCTAACAGGCATGGCTCTCATAAAGACATCCAATCACAAACCAATCACAAACAGTCTTACCTTGTAGCTGTACCTACCTTGCACGATAGTAACCACACGTGCCAAATATAGGGCAAACATATAATCGCATAATTATAATACAACAGATGCATTTCACGCATACCGCAATTAAGCACGTTTTAATCATTACGACCCCTCGGGTCCCGGCACAACCCAAAGTTGGCGGTCTACCGGATATAACCGGGCATTGCGTACCTGACAGACACGTTCCTCACGAGAACAAATGACAATTAAATCGTTTCACATACCATGCATAGTACACAACACTCGTGTACAGGCTACTACACAGTCAGAACACAACACATGCATTTCATGCACCCAACAGTCAAGCGTGTTCCAATTATGCACCTACTCACGTAAACACGCATCAAGGCACAATCATCTCCGCCTCCCCGTGTAAACACACCTCAAGGCTCTATCTTTTCCCCACGTAAACACACGTTAGGGCACAATCTCCTCTGCCTCCCCATGCAAACAAATACACCTCAGGGCTCTACCTTTTTCCCGTGTAAACACACCTCAGGGCACAATCACTCCGCCTCTCCATGTAAACACACCTCAGGGCTCTACCTTTTCCCCGTGTAAACACACGTCAGGGCACAATCTCCTCTGCCTCTCCGTGCAAACAAATGCACCTCAGGGCTCAAGTGGACTTATAAGCACATGTCATAAACCGTACAAGACACATGAAGTCCACATACGAAGCAGCAAGTATTCCACATTCATCCATGAATCGCCATGTTGCGACAATCCAATAATCAGTTAGTTTCATAAGGAAATACCACGTAATTCCCGGAATAAACGTGCTTCGATCAATAAGCAAGCAATCAGCAAATCAATCAATTATCGTCTCAGACAATATTTGTCTCACAATAATTCAATGACCGATAATTCCCATAAATCACTAATTACCACAATTACTTATCGAAAAGTAATTAATCCAAACTCGGAGAATTATCCTAATCAACCATCACTAAGCACGACAATTACCAACAATGTAATTTATTATTATCAAAATGATAATAAAATAATATTATATTAATTTCGGAATAAATAAATATAAATAATTAAATAAACACATAATTAACTAAAATTACCATTAGTCTCTAATTAACCCCCACTAATCCCGTTTAATCAAAATAACCACAACTAACCACCTAATCCCGATTAGTCCTAACTAAACTAACCCTAAACGAGATTAACACACTAAACAAGGGTTTAGAGCCGAAACTTACCGGTTAACGACGGCTAGGGCGCGGCTACGACGAGGACGACGAGGCGGTCGCACGAGCACCTCCAAGGTGTCGGAACGGACTACGCGGTAGCCGGATCTTGGCTGGAGGCCCGCTGTCCAAGCGGCCAAAGGAGGAACTGAGGGAAGAAGGGGGCGACCAGCAGCTCAGGTCCGGCTAGGGGTGGCCCTCCGGTCGGCTAGGGGGCGGCGGACGGCGGTCAGGGCGACGGCCGGAGGCTAGGACAGCAGCAATAGCAGCTGGTTCGGCTGACCAGCACCGAGCAAGGGGGAGAGGAGGACGGGTGGTCGAGCGGCGGCCTCTGGTGCAAGCCGACATGACTGCCACGACGGAGAGGAGGACAGGCGAGCAGCGGCGACGAAGCCCGACTCGGAACCGGGGAGAGAAGGAAACCGGAGAGGGGAGGAGGAGTTGGCGTCGGGGTGGCTCAGTCGCGGCTCACGGCGACCAGGCAGGTGGAGGCATGGTGGTGGCTGAACAAAGACGATGCAGCCAACGCAGCGGTGAACGGAGGAGGAGGAAGCAACGGCAGTGGCTGGGAGGCTCGGTTTCGGGCGGTTCCAGCCGGCTCACGACGGATGAGCGCCCTGCGGGTGGTCCAGTGGCGAGCAGGGGTGGTGGCGCAGCTGCAGTGGTGGCCGGCGAGGCGGCGGCGCGACGGCGAGCAGGCAGCAGCAACTCCGTGGCCGGCCAAGCAAAAAACCAAGGAAGAAGAAGCAACCGAAGGGAGGGAGAGAGAGCAGCGTCGTCGACGCAGGCAGCAGGAGAGAGAGAGAGAGAGGAAAAGTCAAATAAGAAAAGGGGAGAAAGGACAGCATGTGGGGGACAGGGGTGCAGGCGGTGCAGGGGCAGAAGATAAGAAAGAGCAGGGGGAGGGGACGTGAGAGAGAGAAGAAAATATTCAGTGGTTTGCTCTCACCACGTCATCAGCTGACGTGGCAAGCATTTTTTGCTCTCAACCAATAATAACTCGACACGTGTACGACGATGTGGAATTCAAAAAAAAACTAAAAACTTCATTTCTCTCACTTCCTCCACCATGACAGCCACCGCCCGAGCACGATCGTCGCCGCCGCTCAAGCCGCCGCAACCTCCATCCTTGAGTCCTCCGCTTTGTCCATGGACGAGATTTGGAGCTTGCTCGCGGCCATGGACGATTCGCGGTGACCAGATCTGTGAATGAGGCATCTCGGAGCCATGGACAAGCAAGCGGCCATGGATGATGGAGGAACCCTTCCAGCGTTGCTCGAGGTCGACCCCAGTAGCCTCTCGGGCTCCATTTTTTTCTGTTTTTCTCCAACCTCCAGATCTGGCATCGCGTCCTTCGTCCATGGCTGCCATCAACTCCACTGGCGTCGCTCTCCAGATCGCCAGATCTGGCCATCTGTGGTCGAACGCGTTCAGGCATCAAGCTCCGTCTTTTTCAGTTTTTCCACAACCTCCAGATCTGGCATCGCGTCCTTCGTCCATGGCTTCACTGGCTTCGCTCTCCAAATCTCCAGATCTGGCTTTGCTCTCCAAATCTCCAGATCTGGCCAAACGTGGTCGAATGCATTTGGCAGCATCAGATTTGGAATCATCCAGATCTGGAATCGCAGAACCATGGCCGCAACAGATCTGGCTTGGCCGACCGCAAGCGCCACCAGAAGCGGTGGAGATGGTGACTGGAGACGTGGTGCTTTGTGATGGAGGAGGAAGGACCGCAAGCAACGCCGGAAAGGGTGGCGATGGTGGCCGGAGATGGTGACCGGAGCAGGGGTTCTCTGTGGTGGAGGAAGAAGAAGATAAAAATCAAAACTTTATTTTTTTAATCCACCTCAGCAGGCACGTGTCAACTTGTTATTGGACACGAGTAAAAAATGCGTGCCACGTCAGCTGATGACGTGGTGCTTGCAAACCACTGAATATTTTCTCAAGAGAGAGAGAGAGGAGAAGTTGCGGCAGAACAGGCCAAAAAGGAAGGAGAGAGAAAAGGGAGAGAGAGAGAGACAAACGTGGGAGAGAGAGAGATAAGACAAAAAGGAAAAATGGCGGGGTCTCGGGTCCGAAATTAGGCGCGGCGGTCCTACGTCCTATGTTTCCAAGAACCCGAAAAATTGGAAAATAACGAGGTCAAAGTCCAATAATTAATTGCGACGTCCGAAAAGTCCAATATCCAATTTTGGATAGAAATCGTGCCAAGCCAATCAATCAATCCTTGTTTCTAGCGTGTCTCATACTAACGGGTGGGCTTTTTTCGAGAATCGCGCGTCGCGAAGTCTTTAATAGCGCTTTCCCCTTCGGTTAGTAGGCTCGTGAATGATCAATTCGAAATAGCGAAACCGACTTGGTGCTTGATGCATGATGATTACGCACTCATAAAATCCTCACGGGTCGGAAAATCCAAGACGTCACAGCTGACGCGTTTTCTCCACCTTCGCCAAAGCTCTTGGATCCGAGAGAGAAAAAACTGACAGAAGAGAGAACGGGAGGAAGAATAGTAGAGAGACCAAGAGTTGAAAGGCAGAGAACTAGAGATCGAGAGAGCTCGAGAATGAAAATGAGGCAATTAAATAACATGCTTTGTCCACTTGGTTGTTTATGCTTATTATATACGCCGAACTTTCATATTTTATTATGCTTTAGATGTTGGATGATGGAGAATGCTATGAGTTTTTGATTTGATGGCATGCGTATAATTGGATTTGACCTGCTGGCCTGAAAACTGACCCAACCCGTTTTCCCTTCTTCGTGTTTCATGCTTTTCGGGTCGGGTCGGGTCGAGTCAGAGCACGCGAGCCTTCTTGTTCAGGTCGGGTCAAGTAACATTAAGACCCGACCCGACCCGACCCATTGACACACCCCTACTTTTAACTAGGTCAAAGGGAAGCTAAAATCATCATATCGAAAGAGCGCAATCACTGGCATTTGTTTCTTAAGACAATCGAAACCCTATGGTAAAGCCATAATGGCTTCTTCAACTTTTAGTACAATTTTAGATCAAAAGGCTTTCACTTTTTGAGAGAAAATTACCTAAAAGTTATTTATAAGTTTTTTTAGGAATTCTAATTTTTTTGGATTTTTTGATAATTTTCTAAATTTTTTTATGAATTTTCGAATTTTCCAAAAACAATTTAGAATTTTTATTTTTAATTATTTTAATGCATTTTCTGGATTTTCTGAAAATTAAATTTTATGAATTTTTAATATTTTTAAAATTTTTCTGAATTTTTGAATTTTCTTAAAAGTTTTCAAAATATTTTAAATTTTTTCAAAATTTTTAATAGGATAATTTCTAATATTTTTCTTGTTCCTTTTAATTATTAATAATTTTTTAATTATACTTTTTTATTATTATATTCGGGAAAAGGGATTTCGGACCGGGTGACCCGGCAGGCTACTCGGATCCTACCCACTTCAAATTAAAAAACTAAAATTAAAAATATTATTATTATTATTAGTATTATTATTATTATTTTTTTTTCTCTTCTCTTCTGGTCTTCTCCCTCGACGACTCCTTCCAGAAGCTCGCTCGAACGACACCTTCACCGAAACTTCACCCAAGAACAACACCGGCCGAAGCACCACCATCCGCCGGCCGTTCACTCCGAATGCCACTTGTTGGCCGACTTCCCCGCCGCCGGCCGAGAGCCACACCACGGCCAAACACCAAACAAACTATGGCGACAATAGGAACGTGGCGAACGACTACACGGCCGATGACAGCCCAAGGTCGCCCCACACCCCGGGAACATCCCCATAGAACACGATGCGCATAGACGACCCGATCTAGGCTGAAAATGGGAGGATGAAAACTAGATTTCTCCTAGTCATTCTATCGAACGGGTGGAACACGCTAGAGGAGCGAGAGATTTCGGCTCGTTGGAGACTCAAATCCAGACCGGAACTATAGACAAAGCAAACCAGAACACATAGCAGCTCAGTGGGGAACAGGCGGGGCTGGAGTTCACGTGAGCCGGACAGCCGAGAGCTCCGGCCCGGCATGTGCAACTCGATTGATGCTGCTCGGGCTTTTGAGGTCCTGAACTATACTCTTCTTAATGAGAAGCCAATTACGATTATTCTTTGGCATGATACTAGTATTCGTAAAAGTGGGCTGGAAATATGTTCATCGAGAATTTGGACAAGTGAATTGACCAGAAAGCATTACATGGTACATTTTCTGCTTTTGGGAATATCTGCTCTTGCAAAGTTGCTACAGATACTTCTGGTCAGTCGAAAGACTATGGCTTTGTACCATGTGATAGCGTGGAATCTGCCCAAAAAGCAGTAGAGAAGTATAATGTCATTCTGTTGAATGACAAGCAAGTATATGTAGAAAAGCAAGAACATTAGTTGAAATTCGCTACTCTGCCACTCTTTTTTATAAAGTTACAGGGATATCAATATTAGTATGCTATGTGTGAAAATAGATTATCACTGATCTCACAATTTAAATTAATTTTACAGTGATTTTAGAAGTAATAAGAATTCCAATCCAAACCGGTCTAATATTCTATTCGAAACTTTCTTATATATCAACAACAATGTACGACGTGTGAAAGGGATTATTGTTGATCTCATCATTCAATCTAATTTTACGGTGATTCCAAAAGTTACAAGAATTCTAATCTAAGCTGGTGTAATATTCTTTTCAAAACTTTCTTCGATATCGATATCAATATCAACATGCGGCATGTGAAATGGATTGTCGTTGATCTCACCGCTCCATCTAATTTTTCGGTGATTCCGAAAGTCATAAAAATTCAAATCTAAGCTGGTCTAATATTCCATTTGAAGCTTCCTTCTTCTCCTAATAAAGTATATCAATTAACGACACTTCTTTTTCAACAATTAGCTCGTTCTGTGGTTCTTTTGATAATGCTAGGGATAAGAGCGTGCCTTCAAGAAGGTCCATCAGTCCTCTCTTTGACTTTATGATGACAGCAACACAACTCGCAACACCTGAAGGCCTCCACGAAAGAGCACTTGGAAGCTTTTCCTCCAATGGAAATTCACCACTAACTAAAGTCTGACATGAATTACTGCATGATCCCAGATGATATCCTCGGCTGCTGTGTATGAACCTCTTGAATTTCTTGCGGCGAAGACCTCTTTGGAGCAATTGTTGGGTAAAATTGATATTGGACTTAGAACATGTCGTCATGAAAATTTCTATACTGACTATTATGATGGTTAGCATTTGATTGATTAATACGTGTCTTCAAAAGATTATTATTGCCTAACTCCCTCTTACGTTTAATTTAAAGATTAATATCATGAAAAACCCTAAACTAGTATACCTATAATAAATTTATCCTAAACTAATTTTTTATCACAACAAACCCAAATTTGTACACTGGCCACAAATTTAGCCAAAATTAATTTTTAAACCACTAAAAACCCCAAACTGGAATATTTATAATAAATTTATCCTGCGCTAATGTCACACCCCGACCCTCGAGCACGCGGCAACCCCTGTTCTCTTGCGGTCATTTGATTTGCGACTCCCGGGATCCGTCGCCGACCGTTATTTTTATCTTTTGATTAAACGCATGCGGAAGCGAAACACAACCCCCGGTCAAATACAAAAACAGGGATAGCAGGAAAACTCAATAAAAACACATTCCAAAGTGCCGCTTTATTTATCTACTGATTAACCCTAGGAAGTTTACAAGTACAAGCCCTTACCACGGGCATCTTCCTATTGAGCCAATGAAATCAACAAGCCAAGGTTAATCTACTCCCTTCATAAATGGCCACGAGCTGAAACACGCGTCGATCCTCCATCCTAAGGACGACAATGGTTATTCAATAACCGGTGAGATAAATCTCAGCAAGTCAAAATCCTAAGCCTCGGTTAGGAGACCTACTCGCCTCGAGTGCGCCCTGACGTGCAATGTCTCTATCGCCAACAATTCAACAACAGAATAACACACAATCGACCATTAACAGACGCACGCTTAGACCAAGGCTCAAATGCGATTATTAACAGTTAACACTCGCAATCACAGGCGACCCTACCTGGCCTTGGCACACACAACCTGCAGAAACTGTTATTTCAATCATCACGACATTTAGAAACATACGAATAATCAGAGCATCTCACACAACTTTCCCATGTCTCACACTCACACATGCTCCGATTATTACGACCCTCTAGGCCACGGCACAACCTTATGGTTGGCGGTCAACTGGTCGTAAACCAGGCATTGTCCTCCCCCGTGAGGCACGGCGACGTCATGGGCTATCCCCCACCGACGGCATTCCATAAGGAGCATGGGCCCGGCCTCAACCGCGACTCCGCATCGACCCTTTGTCGGGCGACCCAATGGTCACGGTACAACCCCGAAGGATTGGCGGTCATCCGGCTCAACCGGGCTATCAACTTTAATCTGACCATGCAACACATCAGCAAACAGTTCATTCTTGTCTTTGCTTTTGCTTGGTCGTGAATGCAACATCGCTCATACGCTCATGTTCATGCGACATGCCATTTCAGGCCATTTCAGATAACCCACGCAATATGTCATGCGATCTCACTCGATAATTTCCAAAATCCAATTTCCAATCAGCATTCAATCATACACATTCCCTAACTCTTGGGAACAACCAACAATTCAAATCACAATCTGTCAATCAATTCCGACCAATTAACATCACGATACTCCGACACCCAACCACGTGTCGATATTTAATAATAAATAAACACACGTCTCAATATTCAATAATAAATAAATACGTGTCCTCACGACTACAACAATCAACTATTCCCCAATAATACTCAATTATCCCAAAAATAAGTATAAACTATAATTATACTCAAAAATATTTATTTAAGAATCATGCTATAGCCGATTGTTCCGATAAAATAATTCAAGTCCCACAAAATACTTATAATTATTTTTCAATCCCATAATTAATTATCCAACCCAAATAATTCCATTTAGTAAAACCCTTCTTCAATAAACCAATGTCATTTAATAAAATAGTATATAAATACTATTGACTTTGGAAAAATAAACCATAGTAATTTTCCCCCAAAATTACTCAATTAAAACCATTTCAATAAATAATCACAATTAATTATTTTCTCCAAAAATAACTAATTTTCAGCAATGAATAGTAATAACAATATTACTATTAATAATTCGAAATTATAAATTAATTTAATTAATTAATAATTCCGAAATTAATAAATTATTATTATTTTATTCCAATAATAATAATAATAATAATATTTATTAATACTAACCATGATTAACACTAAGCATGCTTAATCAAATAATAATAAAACACTAATCATCCATCATTCAAAAACACTGATCAAGCTTAATATTAAACTAATCACCCTAAGGGAGTTTAGCACCCTAAGCAAGGTTTAGAAAATTGACTCACGGGTTTAGCGATTCCGACGACACGAGTGCGACGACGGCGACTAGGGGAACGCCCGGGAACTTCCGGCGCGTCGGGACGAGGCGGCCCGGGACCGGGTCTCGGCGGCCGAGGGCGGCTGTCCACATGCCGAAGGGCTGCAAAATGGAGGAACCGACGGCACGGGGCTGGCTGGTGGGCGGCCGGCGACTCCGGACGGCGGCCGGCGGCGGCTCGGCAAGGTAGGCGACGGCTCCGGCGGCTGGACGAAGCGAGAGAGAGAAAGGAGGCGGTGCAACAGCGGTGGTTCGGGGTGGTAACCGGCTAGGGTGGTTGGTCGGCCTCCGGCGGGGTCTGGGCGGACGACGGGCGACGGCCAGGGCGGAGGGACGACGGCGAGGTGGCGGAGGAGCCAAGGACGGCGGCTGGTCGGGTCTAGGTCGGCCAAAACCGAGAGGAAGAAGAAAGATGGGGTGGCGCCAGCGGCTTGGGCAGCCCGTCGACGACTCCGGCGTCTGGGCGTGGCGGCCGGCGGCAGTGGCGACGGCACGACCAGAAGCGAAGTAGGGACAGCGGCAGACCGTCGAACAGAGGAGGAGGAAGAGCGGTGCAGCTGGGCGGGGCTGGTTTGGCTCGGCTGGCTTCGGGCGACTGTCGCGGCGGCAACTCCGGCGTCCCGCGGTGGTTCAGCACCCAGTCGAAGCTGTTGCGGTGGGCTGGGACGGCAGGACAAGAAGCAAACCGAAGAAGAAAAGGCGCAGCGGCAAAGCGGCGAAGGAAGGGTTGCGAAGAAGAAGACAGGCTGGCTCGGGCTCCGAACGGCGACCCACCGGCGGTCCGACGTGCCGGCGAGGAAGCGGTGCTGCGACGGAGATGGGTGGTGGTCGCCAGCAACGGCGACAACAGAAGAAAAGGCAGCTGCAGCAAGCTAGGGACGTCGGCCAGAAGAAGAAGAAGAAGAGAGGAAGAAGAAGAAGCTGCAGGGGGGAAACGTGCTGGGGAAGCTGCGCGCGGAAGAGAGAGAGAGAGAGAGAGAGAGAGAGAGAGAGAGAAAGAAAGAAGTACATGGTGTCAGGCAAGTGGGGCAAAAAGGAAGAGATATGGGAGAAGAATAGTCAAACAAGTGGGAGGAAAAATAGAGGATAAGGGCAAGTGGGTGGGGATGCTGTCGACAAGGGGGGGAACGTGAGAAAAAAAAGAGAAAAGGGGGAGGAGAGAGAAACGTGCGGATAAGAAGGGGAAAGAAAAGAAAAAAAGAAAAACAAAACAAAACAAAACAAAATTCAAACAAGCTTCTAGAGAGGGGTATTTTGGTCTTTTTACCCCTGAAGCACAAATTCCAAATATTTGGCTCCAAAACTCGGTCCGTTGAATCCTTTTTCCAATAATTCGGGTTTATCGAAATTTGGGATATTACAGCTAATTTCCGTTAAATTGGATTGCCATCACGAAAAATTATAAATCGGTACATCTATGATAAACGAAGGGTAAAATAACAAATTAGTATACCCGTCAACTATCACATGTCATCTAACTCAACAATTTAGGGATAAAATTTAACGGAATTTAATAAAGAGTCAAATTGTTAGAAGTGTACCAGTTTAGGGCTTTTGGTGGTTAAAAATCAATTTAGAATAAATTTATCGCAAATATACAAATTTTTGAGTTTTTCGTGATATTACCCTTTATATAACCAAGAAAAAAATTTAATTTTGTCTTATTGTTTAGTGATTTTCCCAAATTCGCACTACACTAAATAACCAAAAAAAGGAAGATATAATTAAAATTTCTAATAACTTCCCATTTTCAGCTATTTCCTTATATTATTCCTTAAACAAATTGATGTACCCATCGACTACCATATATCATCTAACTCAATAATTTGATGATTATATTTAATGGAATCTAATAGATGGTGTATCGGTTTAGAGGGTTTTTGCGGTTAAAAAATAAATTTATCATAAGTATACTAATTTAGGTTTTTCCTTATTTTAATTTGAACCGAGAAAATCTCATCTCCTCTCTCGTTCTGGCTAAGTGGGGGAATTCATTTCTTTCTTTCGATCTTTTTGCCTTGCCATGAGACGGCTGTTATTTTATTTGTTCATAATCTCCAGATTATAATAAACTCCACCACCCCACTTCCCTATACCTGATCATCATGCCTATAACTGGGCATGCTTCGATGATCACTAGAAACATTTAACTTTCAACACTCCATGGTCTAATAGTTATATGAGATCAGTCGGCACAAGCAGCCAAGGAGCGCTTAAACAGGGGAGCATCACAGACTGATTAAAAAACCAGCAAATCTGCGAGAAACGTTCTACCGAGCAAGCTCGTGGGAAACTTTGCTTTGCAGCGTCGAGGGTTCTAGGAGAAAGATATTTGCCAGCACTTGAAAAATTCATGTATATATCACCTTTGTAATGTGTTTCACCACATTCATACTATCACCATCTACAACAAAGTTTTCAAAGGAAACTAAAGTGCAAAGGCTTAACTACATCGTACGGATGACATTTGGTAATGCTGCTTCCACCGCCGCGAAGGCTTATAAGACATTGACATAATCATATCCTTACGGAGATTATCTCTTTCATTTTTGTTTTTCTTGTTATCACTTTCCAGTGCTATTTTTCTCTCTTCTTTCTTCTTCCACGGTGGGAGCTCTGTGCACTATTAGCCCTAATCAACGCGCCTCGATCTAACATTTAAACCAATAACGTCGCCCACTCTCTTTATGTCTCTCTGAAGGTCACGACCTCAGTCATGAAGGTTGCAACCTCTCTCCATCCACCTGCAACTATGAATCTCATGGAGAGTTTGATCCCGATTGAGACCAGTACGATTTAATTCAACAAATTCAAAGAAACCTCATAAATGGAACAATGACTATCCCTTTGCAACTCCTTTGGAAATATTACCCGATCCAGGCCAATATCGCATTAGTTTTCTGAATCCTAAAGACACATGGGGAGTTGACCTATGCGCGAATGCATACCGCTGTGTACAAAATAAATTTTGTAGCGGAAGGTCGTTATCAATGGGATCACGGATACTCGCTCGCCTCGTAGGACACCCCAGATCTTTGTTTGTGTGGTGGCAGAACTCTGGGGGACTGAATCACCACGAGATCACGGCCTCCGTGGCCGTCATTCCTGTTACACATACACACCCGCGCAATGTTGGCAGCTGGTCTATGGAATAATTCCTCGTCTTCCTAATTCTTTTCCGCATTATGGAAGCATATTTTAATGACCTTGCACTGGGTCGAGCAGGAAAGTTGTTGATTCAAAGACATCCTCTGAATCTGGCTGAAAAGGAAAAAAGAGTCAACCTATGAAGAAGTCAGATAAAACAAACGATTTTAGGCAAGAGGATGGACAGCTTCACCACCTTGTGGCGTCGTCAGTCACGCGATTTGTGCATATTGCACTGGAAAGTAGATTATATATTAAGTAGTGCTATTGACGCAAGAGGAATTAATCAAGTAACCATTGATTAAGTATCATACCAATACCTCACTCAGTATCCATTCAACTTGAATACGGACTAGGATGCCCATGGCCCGCCTAGGGCCCAGCTCATGTTACAAGTGCCCAGACGCATGTTTGGGTGGGCACCCGAAGGCCCTACAAGTTATAGGGCCCGGCTAGGCACACCCAATCTGCAATATTATATATATTCATGGGCGGATCTCTATGCTATGATTTCAGCCTGGCTCGAAAGAACGAGTTGGACCCACCCGTTTATCACTTATACTGTTCATTAATTTACAAACGAATAAAGTGCTTTCCCACCGTAACCCAGTAATTATTGATATAAGAGGATCCTAGAAGTTGTGTTAGAAAAGCTTTCTTCGTTGGGGCTTGACTTATGATGTTTTGATCATAACATAATTTTGAGCTTTGACCAACTTGAAGGAGAGATTTTAACGTTGTGTTACTATATTTATAGTGTACTTTTTCATGTATTTGATTTAGGAACTTATAGGTCTCTAGCTGATTTGATCCCTGAATATAACTTATCTGGTTAATTTGGGATAGCAATAGCTTCATATAAAGTAAGGAAATTGGGGAAAAATGAATAAGAGGAATATGATACATTTGGTTTCCTTCATTAAAAATAATCCTCTCTTGGTCCTAACTATAACCTTAAACTGCTTTGTCCAATGCCTCATGCAAACCTCGGCATCCTTTGTACATAAAATACCTAAAGGGTATTCCCTCCTCTCAGGAAAGAAATAGTGTGACATTTTTTATTAACTCATAGGGGTATTGTTTGCTTTGGCTAGACCCATATCGAGTCTCATAGTTTTATCTTTCGGCATACAAATAAGCATTTTTCTAAGAGATTACCCATCTTGGTAGTGCTCTAGCCTGGGCTCACTTAACTTTGGAGTTTTAAAGTAAAGTTTGTCATTACGTCAAAAGGCGTTTTCGTAAGTTAATTTCAATTTTCACATATATATCTCATAATTGCTTTCTTCCGGTTCGGTGCATAGTTCGGTTTATTCCTACCCCTTTTGCCATCCTAGAAGCCTACCAGAAGCTCCTTATCTAGGCCCTTTGACCTTGGTAACCACTCCCCACCCTTGTCGGACCAGATCATTACAAGCTTACCAACTTCTGCGTGGTTCGTTGCCAAACCACATACCTATTGGAAGATGTCCAGTTTTGGTACCATATTGTGACATCCCTAGATTAACTCATAGATGTATTGTCTGCTTTAGCCTATCCCATATTGAGTCTCATGGTTTTATCTTTTGGTGTACAAATAGGCACTTTCCTAGGAAATTATCCATCCCAGTAGTGTTCTAGCCTGAGCTCGCTTAACTTTAGAGTTTCAAAACAAAGCTTGCCGTTATGTTAAAAGGTGCTTCCGTGAGTTAATTCTAGTTTTCATATATATCAAAATCATTCTCCCCTTGTTTGATACATAGTTCGATTCATTCCTACCCCCTTAGCCATCTTAGAAGCATGCTAGGAGTCGCTCCTTGTCCAGACTCTCTAGCCCTGGCGACCATTCCCCGCCCTCATTAGATCGGGTCATTACAAATAGACACAAAGGGAAATTAGGGGATTGAGGCGCATAGGCACTGACACATTAAAATAAAGAATGCAATTCTGTCAGCCTACCAACGGTATATCCATTAGATAGGCAAGGCGGCCCTCAGCAGAGTTGCAAGGCTCTTACTTCTTGGTGAGGAAACCTATAACCACCAAGGATCCAAGGAGTCACCAACCTTCTCTTTGCCGATGGTATAGTTTCTCTCTACCAACGGTGTAGTTATGGCTTTCCTCCCCTCTATCTTAAGCCTCAAACAAAACCCTATGAATTTCCCAATCCTCCATAATCATTTCTCACCTCATTTTACTAAACCCAAAAAACCATTCCCACGTTTTGTAACATCACGTTTTGTAACATCCTGAAAATCGACCCAATTTTAGGATTTTATAAAATGGCGATGTTAGTCAAGGGCTTGGTCAGTACAAATATTCCGAACTATTTGTTCGTGGGATAACAGATTACAAAGAGGCACCATTAAGAAACGATACACGTTCGACTTGCAATTTCGATTAGGAACGAACCTTTCGACCATGAGGACCTGGGAGGGAACGATATCCTCTAAGTACTAGACTATTAAGAAAACATAAATAAATCGATTCGGTAGAAGTATAAAGTCAAACTGCGGGTGATTTCCGCACGACTTCGATACGAACCACGAACGACGTTAAACCGAATCATTTTCATCTGGTACTTGAGATTATCAATTGAGCCCCTGGGATCTCACGAAAATCGAGAGACATCCCTGACTCAAGAATTGACGTTAACGTGGATCAAAGAATGGTTAACCACGAGTCAAATGAGAGGAAAAGTCCTAAAGAGCGCCTGATAATCTAAATTGTACTACGGTCGCAATTGACTTAATTTAGCCCTGATTTTAATATGACTTTTGGGAACTGACTTCTCAGTGGTGTTAGGACTAAATATTTGGACGTTGCCTCATTGATTTTTGGAATTTTCTGTTGGACTCAAAAGTGTCGGAAAATGGGAAATTGGACTGGGTTTCGGGCCTGTGGGTGGACCGCCCCAAGACTGACGACCTAATGGGCCTGGCGCCCATCCAACTCAGCTTAAGGGGGGGGCCCAAGTTGGCCCATTCTCCTCTCCCTTCTCAGCCCATGGGCTTCTCTCTTTCGGTCTTTTTATTTTGTGCTCAAGTGGGCATTATTTATGTTTGTTTTTGCTTGTTTGTGATTGGTCTTTGAAGCAAGTGGTTTGCCCACTTGCCTTGGCTCTTATCCTAGTCTTCAGCAGCTCCTTTCTCTCTCCTCCAAGCCCCCTTTCAGCCACCCAAAGCTAGCCCCTCTCTCTCTCCCTTTTTCTCTTCCTTTTCTCTTCATTTCTCTTCCTTTCTTGCTGTCTTTACTGTTTTCCAACCGGAAAACAGCCTTGCCGCTATCGCCAGAGCTGCCACCATCACCCAAAGTGTAGTCCCTAAAGTTAAGGAGGTAGCCACACACCACCGGCCACCCTTGGTCACCGTCGGCTACCCGTTTCGGCCTTTTTTGCGCAGCTGCATACCTTCCGTGTGAACAGTAACTCGAGACTATTTTGGCCCGTTTCGCCCACCATTTGTCATCCATTGTTGTCCCCAAGCTTACCCCCCGTAGCCCTCGTTACCTCCTACGTGTCAGTGTCGTCGGATTCCTGATCCAGATAAGTTAATTTTCTAATCCTTGTTTAGGAGTTAATTAGTGTATTTGTGTGCCTGTGATTAATTAAGGTTGATTGGTTGATTATGCTGGTTAATTAAGGCTGATTAGGGTTAGTTAATTGACCATAGTTAGTAATAAAGTTACTAGAGTTAATTAATTAAAGTAACTAAAGTTAGTTTTAAAGTAACAAAGGTTAGGATTTTAATCATGGTTTGGTTAAATTAACTATGGTTGGGTTAATTGATTAACCATGGTTAGGTTTAATTATTTTTATTTAATTAATTAATTTTGGATGAAATTACTATTCATGAGTACTGTTCACGGCATTGTCCATACGGAAGCTAAAAATTGTTAGAATTTGATTTGTTCTTGATTGTTATGATTTTTTGAAGTGCCAATTGTTAGTTATACCCAAGTATAATGGGGAAATGCTTGATTGAAGACTAATTGGAATTGAAATTGCTCAGTTTATTGAATTCTCCACAAGTAATTGGATTGCATTGTTGTATGTGATTTTTGGTTATTACTGCATGACATGATACGTATGTCAATTGCAATAGCATGTCGTGTGAGCACGAATTATGTTGCATTCACGACCAAACAAAAGCGAAGACAATAATGAACTATTTGCTGATGTGTTGCATAGTCAGATTAAAGTTGATAGCTTGGTATAGTTGGAGGACCGCTAATGCTTCGGGGTTGTGCCGTGACCATTGGGTCACCTGATAGTGATCAGATACGGAGTCACGGTTGAGGTCAGGCTCATGCTCCTTAGGGAATACCGTCGGTGGGGGAGAGCCCACAATGTCGCCGTGCCTCATGGGGGAAGACGATGCCTGGTTTACGACTAGTTTACCGCCAACCATAAGGTTGTGCCGTGGCCTTGAGGGTTGTAAGAGCATGTGAGTGAATTTTGAGATATGAGAATGTTTTGTGCAATGTTCTAATTATTTGCATGTCTCTTACTACTTTGGTGAGGTGATTGGCAATTTCTTCAGGTCACGTGTGCCAAGATCAAGTAGGATCACTTGTGATTGTGTTTGCTTATTAAACTGTCTTATATCGTTTCTCTGAGGTTTGGTGATTATGATTGATGAATTAGGTTGTATGTTAAACTCCTGAGGTGAGCGAAATTCCTAACCGGGGCTTAGGACTTTAACTTGTTGAATATATCTCAACCCATCATAGTTAACTTTTTTAGGCCCTAGATGACGCAATACCCGATGATCGAAGAAAGTGATCCCTCTGAGGAGAGCAATCCCTCCGAGGCCAGCGAGTAGATAGTTGTACAGTGTTAGGTTAGTTAGGCTAGTCCCTTTTGAGTAGGCATTAGTTTTTCGCCTGTAGCAAGACGTGTTTATATGCGCTGTAGTTCGGGCTAACCTTGTAGATAAATAAAAATGGTGTTTGTCTTTCCTTTGCTGCTGTTGTGCTATCCCTGTTGTTTCTGAGTTGGGAGTATTCGTTTCCGCATGTGCATAATTACAACATAAAATGAATTGGTTGACGATAGTACTTGGGACGTTGTACAACTAGACCTTAAGTGAAATGGGATTGCCATGAGCTCGAGAGTTGGGGTGTGACACGTTCTCCCCTTTAGCCCAATACCATTCCCCATCTTTCCACCACACTTCGATTACTTGACTTTGCATTCTTGACCCATTCTTGAACCCTGCACCTCATCCATACCATCCTCATAGCTCGACTTGTAGCTAGGGCATTGTCCAAATTTGAGAGCTTCCTTCAATCATCTAGATTACCCTTCCCAAACTTGAGCTAGAACCTATGTGTTGCATGTTTCAGCAATATAGGAGGTAGAACCAAGCTTGTGCTCCTTAGTTGGTGGTTCGCTTTTGGGCAAGTCCCAACTTGCTTATATCCATGAGGTGCAATTGGTTTGTTATTTTGCTTATTATCCCTGATCGAAATGGAATAACATAACTGGTGAGAATGATGAGGATAGAAGGTTGGCTGCATTTTGTAAAAAAAAACTTCATGTATTATCATTTGAGGATGATGTTATGGTGCTAAAAGAAAATATTCTCGAAGAGAAATCGAAGAATGTAGTTTAACACTTTATGGGAAATTGTTCTTGAAGCTAAATGTAAATTTTCAGGCTTTCTTTAACACAATGAAGAGAAACTAGAAAACTAAAATTGTTACTTGTGCCTTGTTAGATCTGGGCTTCTTTTCATTCATTTTCAACTTAGAAGAGAATATACTAATGGTGGTTAGCTCGGGCCCTTGGTCTTTCTCTAATAACTTATTGTTCTTGAACCGATGAAACTTGGATACCTCGGAACACTGTTATGATTTTACTCATTGTGCATTTGGGTTCAATTTTTATGGCTACTATATGGAAGAGTAACGGAGGAAATGGACAGTAATATTGCATCTAGATTTGGTGAGGTGCTGGAAATTAAACTGGCAGCTGAAGGTAACATCACCAATAGAGTTGGCGAAGCAGTGAATTTTAACATGGAGAATCCTCTAAAGCCAGACTTCTAGTTAATTTGGGGAGCAAGAAGCTTTAGGTCAACTTTAAATATGAGTGATTCCCTAATTTTTGTTATTCTTATGGCCGCATTGGGCAGTATCCTACCTTTTGTAAAGGGTGCCTTATGAGGAGTTGGGGTTGACAAAGAATATGCTCATTAGGTTTGGACAATGATTGAAAGCTAAGGTTTGGAAGTAAAGCCCATTCCTCAAAGTTCTTTTCAAAAAGAAAAATATTGACCTTATAGAAGATGAAATGGTACCTAGGAAACCTACCTCCTCTTCCCTTGTAAGAATAGTAATACACGAGGAGAATATTAAGGCCATAAGTAGGAGCTACTCAATAAGCAGGAGCTTGATACCAAACTAATGTAGCCAAGGTTCGCTACTCAAATGATAGGATAGGGAGAGTGACTTATTCACACAGAAACTTGTCAAAAAATTGAGCAAAACTTTCAATTTTATGCTTGCTCAAGAAAATAGGCATAACTTTGTCAATTTAGATCAGATTGACCTGATTCCAAAGCCAAAAGGATGGAGACTTGAAGATCTACAACTTTCATGTTTTGAGTTTTCTCTGATAAGCATTATGTACCTATTAATTTTGGAAGGAAGTGGATGAAATGAAATCGGATGGAGTGAAGAGAAGAATAGAAACTTCAATTGTTACTCTTCTAGGCCTCCAAGGAAGTTGAAATGGCATTCTTTGAGATTCATGGCTGCCACTCTATAAGGACGTAGGTTTTAAAATTTCCAACTCTTCAAAGACGAAGTGAAAACTCTTTTAAGTTTTCAAGGGGTTTGAACTCTTCAAAGTTTAAAAGAATTGTACTAAGCAAATTTCATTAATTGAATTGGGTCTCTATTTTACAGAGACTGAATGACCTCTTATAGCAAAAAAAAGAGAAGAACAAAAGACTACATTTAAGCCTAGAAATTAACAATCATTTATGTACGTAGAAATTAAGAGCTATTGAGTGTACAGTATTTCAATGCTTGTAGCCATCCCAAAGTGTTTTGATGCAAGTTTCGATGCATGGGAAATGAAAAAATTCTTTATGACAAAGTCAAATATGAAGCTTTATCGATGAGGGACTTTTCAATAAGAGTTTCGTCGATCTTGAATGCACGTCGATCTTCTTGGTTGAACAAATTGGTGCTGAATACGGGCTGCATCATTCTCCTCTTCTTTAAAAGGATTCATACTCGAATGCAAATCATCATCATTGGATGAATCACTTATATAACGTATTAAATGTCGAAAATTGGACACATCATATATCTTCATATGAGAAGGAAGCTTTAGTTGATATGCATTAGGATTGATGCATTCAAGAACTTCAAGTGGACCAAGTTTTCAATCACTAAGCTTGTTGTCACTCCCTCCAATGGCAAACATGGCCAAACAAAATCTCCAAGTTCAAAGATAATTTCACGACACCACTTATCGACATCCTTTTTATAGGACTCAATTTTGCTTTCAACCTTTGGTGCACTTTCTCATGAACTATCCTCATTTGAGATATAATATTAGTCATCTTATCAATCGGCTTTGTAGTAAAGGGAATGGGTACAAGATCAAGAGCAATCTTCCATTGATGTCCATGTACATTCACAAATGGATTGTACTAGCGATAAGATTCACTGAACAACTTCTGGTGACAATCGAGTTTCCCAAGAGCGGGGATTATCATTGATCAAAGTGCGCAATAGATTTCCCAATGATCGATTGACAACTTTAGTTTGTCTACCTATGTGGGGAGAAAATATAGTACTAGCCCTCTTCATGGCACCCTTTACTTCTTTCATTGTGAGCAAAGTAGAAGATAAGGAATTTTCGAACAAAGGGGCCTTAAAAGGTTCCTTACTAAATGCCAAATTTTCTTTCCTCTATACTTAAAAGATTATGTATTATAATAGCCATTATGAATAGTCTTTCTATCAAATTGCCATGCTCGTCTAAGAATAATGTGACTAGCATTCATGGGTGGAACATCATATCATATCTTGTCAAAATAGATAAAACTAATGGAAAGATTGGTAAGGCATTGCTTGGAAATGGTTACCTTAGTACCTCTCTCCAACCAAGACATTTTGTAAGGTGTGGTGGAGTTGAAAACTCCAATTTCAACTTGCTTGCCGTCACTTCAAAAATATATTTTTACAATAACCTAAGTCAATAATAAATTGACATACCTACCCCAAAATAGTGCAGGTTGAGTGAAAAAATATTGGTGCATAACCACCTATCTCCGGTGTTATCTTTAGGAGTGAGAAAAATTTTTCTCATCATGAGAAGCTTGCCAAAATCAGCATGTTTTATTTGTTCATCTTCTGAGACAATTTTGTCGTCTGTGGATTTTTCTTCAGGTAGCTCCTCCGCGTCCTCATCAAATTCATTTTCCATCAAGAAAGCTTTATTGGCTGGTCAATTCTATTGGTTCAATAATTACTAGCATGGTGACTCATCTCTTCACAAGAATAACCACGTACATCAGAAGTACTTGGTTATTTTGAATTGTTCGGTTGAATAGAAAGCTTACTAGCAGGTTGTGCCAAAGCTTCAACAATTTTAATAGTATCGATGGTACTTCTAGTTGTTTGGTTTGACAAGGTAGAGGGCTATTGCCTTGTAGAGTGAAAATGCTCTACTTTGAGTGTCCATAGATGTGCGTCTTCCAAGTCCCAAATATCAATGACTTCTAAAGCATTTTGATATAAAGTTGAAGGCTATTAAGATACTTGTTCACAAGCACCTCTTTCAAATGTTGAATGTTGTTGCAAATCACCAATTCATTGAATTTATTGATGTATTGATCTACTATATGCGCACCTTGTCTCAAATATTGGTATATTTGGTGTAACTCTCTCTTGTATCATTTGAGAAGGAAATACTTTCGAATCTTGTCCTCCATTTTTTTCCATGATGTGACTAGAGCCTTCCAACAAAATGGTGAGTCTGCTTCTCATGTCTCTATTGATATTTGATTTTTAGTTGACCATTGATAAATATAGAAAACACGAATTACGAGTTTCTAATTACAATGGAGCCCATTTTTCAAACAAAAAGTGTCATTTTTCAATTTTATTTATTGCCTTAACTTTAGAAATCAATTTCATATTCATTTCATACAAAACTCCAAAAGTCAAATGGTTGACTTTTGAGTTGACTTTTTGGTAAATCCTCTGATCAAAAGTTACCAAAAGTCAACTCTAAGTCAAAATTTTGTTTTTTGAGCCAAATTGTTCCTTTCAAGTTCAATTTCGTTTTAAAAGTAGAAATTTTGGAAAAATTTAAAGATTTGACCATAAAATCAAATCTTAGTAAAAAATCGACTAGGGTTTGACTTTTGATCAAACTTTCGACCAAAAAATTTGAAAAATACAAAAATCACAAAATCACTTCAATTTAGCTTTAAACGTTAGCATCAAGAATTTTGTGAAAATCAATCAAGAACCTCATTTTCTGAATTTTTTGGTTTTAGGTTCAAAATTAACCAAAAATAAAATTACTTTTGTTCTAGTCATAATTAGGCTTAGTTCCTTTTATGACATATGACCTAGAAACAATTACCCATTTGCTTGTTCAATCAATTTCGGGATTAGGCAAAGTAAAATATGAATTGACATTTTTTCCCTTAATAAGGGGCCCAAACCCATTCTATATGATTTACGGATGAATACTTCCATTCTACTCAATTTTGTGAGTAAGTCTAAATTTGGGGTCAGTTTTAGCAAATTCACTTGCCAACTCATTGATTTGAGAGATTTAGCTTACTTGCCTTAAGGAAATAGGTTTATTGTACTTCAATTCAATAAATTTGAGTTGACCCATTCATGACTAATAGTTAATTTGATGAATTGGGGCTCAATTTTGACATTGATCCTCAATATAATTTTGGCGAGAATGTCATGTCATCAATTAAATGTCAATTTGGATGCAATAAGTTCCCCTTGGCATGGACAATTAGACTAATAGATGTCTCACAATTTTAGTTGAGTTCAATTTCAATTAATTCGCAAATTGTGATCAACAATTAAGTAGAATTACTCGATTTAAAGCCTAGAAAGTCCAGTGAGTTGCACCTATGGCATTGGTCCATTATTTTCCATATTACTTAGGCAATTAAATCAATCTAAATGGTCGAGATCGCATTTTTATGGTTTAATTAGCTTAATTTGTTCAAAATTGGATCATTTCTCTTCAAAATTGGACTGATTCCTTTCCAATTAGGCAAATTTTCTTTTCAATTTAGTCCATGAGGGACTAAATTGCATAAACCCAAGAGAAATAGGACTAAACTAGCCAATAAACGATCAAACCGATTGAATCGGTCAAGCTAGTGCAAGACCAATCAGACCGGCCAACGACAGAGAAGGGCATTGTTGCCCTCCTTCGGCTGGTTTGGCCGGCAACACCATAGGGTGGTGGCCCATCTCAAAACAAATTCCCAATGCCCTCATATCTTCTAGAATTCACAAAAATGGTCTCAAGATTTCATGAAATTACAAAATTGCCCTTAATTAGGTCCTTAATTGCAAAAATCATTTGCATCATTGACTACATGAAATCATAGCCCACTAAAATGAACACCTATTAAATATACTTAAAGGCTAAGGAGTTTGTTAAACCAGTGAGATTAATCTTTAACCGTCGGATTAATTCAACGGCTATGATTTGAAATTAAATGGGACTATATATAGAGTTTTCCCTCTAATTTTTCAAGAGGAGGCCATTTTTTGCAGATTTCTTTCTCTCTATACTCTAAAATCTCTCCTCTCTCTATTTTCCCTCTTCTTTCCTGCCTTGCTCTCTCTCTAAAAAACACCCCAACCGACCTCCCTAACCGCCGCATAAAGCGACGTCGGCACACCTCCTCCGGCGACACTGCTGCCGTCACAGCCACTGCCGCCGTCACTGCCTCCTCTGACGTCGACCTCCTTCCCTCTGACGAGCTAGTGGCCAACATCCCCTTCAACAGCCTTCCGATCAAGCCATTCATCTCGATCTCTTCTGCGGTGTCTGAACCGATCCAGCTTAGGACCAATTCTGTCTAGGCTTTGAGCGACGCCATTCCAGTGCTGATTTTCCCCCTTCCAATGATGAAGAGCCTCCTCAATGTCCCTCTGATGTCTACCTATGCTGCTGTATTCTATTTTGCAGGTTTAGGATCGATTCAGTGACAAAACTTTGACAAAGGTAGGAGCATTAAACTCGAACTTGATGAAGCGAGATCGTACTAGATGATTGGAGCTAAAGCTCAAGATTACGCTCAATTTAATGAATTTTGTGGCTGCTTTGATGTGTTAGGATGATTAGGAATGGATTTGCTTGAATGAATATGGCTTGAGTTGGCTTGATTTGGTGTTTGAGCTTAATCTGTAGAATTTTAATGACAGAATGACTAATTTGAGTAATGTCTTTGTTCAAGCTTGAAAATGTGCTTGACTGTGTTCACAGTCTTCACGACTTTTGAAATAGATTCAATGATCTTTCCGATGAGTCACGGAACGTCCTGATCAGACTCCGATTGTTACCTAAAAACCTCTGTCAAAGTTGCTAGTACGGTCAGTGATTGTTCTCCGATTTCAGGTGTTCAGTGATTAGCATGACCTTTGTGGCTTCACGATTTTTTGCTGATTTTTGTGACCTGGATTTGAAGATAATTGTTCATGAAAATTGTTCATGACATGTCCATCTAGAACATATATTTTTCCCAAAAGTTTTTGAAGTCATCAAGCTAGAATGAACTGCCTTGACATTACGGTGCTAAGTGTTGGTTTCTACTTCTTCTTTTTTTAAATTTTGTGTTTGGAATCTGACTTCAAGTTCTCATGAAAGTTGTGCGTAGGAAAGTTGGTCATGACATACCTTTTTTGTCAGAATTTTTCAATGAGTATATCTAGGCTAAATCCTCTAAAAATCGTCCTCTGGTCTTGCTGGTCAGTGCATTCCCGAATTAGAGTCATCACTTGTTCAATTTTACTATGATTTTTCTCGAACTTTTTTCAAGATGATTCTTTCTAGACATTTGTTCATATAGATATTGGTCATGATAAATATTCTTTCCAGGATTTTTAAACAACATCCATTAGGCAAAATCCTCCAAAAATCGTCCTAAATTCACTTCTGCCCTGTACAAACCTAAGTGTGCTTCCATGTACAATTATGCATATAATTGTGATTCTTTGGCCACGAAACTTTCACTTCAAATGAGCTTTAATGAATTATTAGTTGCATGCATTAATGAAATATCATTCTGTCATTATGCTTGTATACCTTGGATGCTTTTTTTTTGCCATTTTCATATCACACTTTGTGATTGCAATCGGGCGTAGACCAATTAATGGAAAATATTTGTGGTTTGATGCTCCATCTATATGATTCTTCTCATGCTTTTGCCATATCATATAAAAGCAATAAACCATGCATCTTTTGGATATAATGGCTATTCTGAATATGATCATTTAGCATGTTCATGAAAATGTTCAAAATTATATAGATAAATGACTTTAAGTGAGAACGTCATCTCTCAGAAAGTCTTAGAAAATTCATCAAGCTTTCTAATGACACTAGGATCAAGTCATTTGCATATTAATTCTCCCATTTTAAATTTTTTGCAAGGTTGCCTTGAAATCTGAGAAATTGTGAAATTTGGATAACATGCCTGATCTTTTTCATGTCTGCATTTTGCCATTTTTGTTCGAATTTTTCTTTTATAATTTAGAAGCCGGACCCTTCATGAACTTTGTTTGTCATCTTTAGGGCTATCATTTGATAAAATTTGAGTCATTAGCATGGTCTTATTATCATTTAATTGCATCAAATTGCTGCTGTTTTGTTATGTTTTGATGCATTTTGGCATGTTCTTCAATTTTAATATAATCATGTGATGCTCTCTTGAGAAAAATTTCTTCATGAAAGTTATTCTATATTGTGTGATGGAGTGTTCTAGATGTACCATAATTTTCATGAAGTCAATTGTCCCATGGGTCATGTTCAATTGTTTGCCTTTTGATTTGATGTTCTGAACTCCCCTGTTTTGTTCTATATGATGTGTTCATGTTCTAATTCTTTTAGAAAATGATGCATGTAGAATTGGTCTTCAATGTCTTCATAATTTTTTATTGTCATTTTATGAACTTTAAGCAAAAAAAATTTCAAAAAATAAAAAGTCCATCGAATGAACATTCAACGCATGTGATTATGTTTGACGCATGATTGAATGGATGAAGTGAACCAGTGTCGATACATTAATTTTTTGATTGAATGAGAAATAAGGTCCTTGGACCGGCTCGTGTGCTTATTTTCAAGTTCGATGCATGTGATTGTTATTTACTTACACAAGCCCAATGCATGTTTGTGGGTGATCTTGGGATTACACAATAGAACTTGACTTTAGGGGTTTATGATGTTAGTCACCATTAGTGAGTACTTATGATGGTTAATGATCATAAACCACGTCTAATAAAATGAATGGGGTAACATTTTGTGGCACATTATGCATGCAATTTCCAAAGCTAACGCTGAGGCCACCTCGAATTGACTGTTGTTTGTTTGCCTTATCGACTTATTTTGTTCATCTTTTGCTTGGCTTAATATTTGTTTTAAACGTAAACCATCCATTTAGCATTAGTCAAGAATTAGAGTAGGTGAAGAAGGTAGCCTTGAAGATAGTGATGGTTGATGTCCTTTCTGACCTTGTCACACCCCGAAACCCCGAGTACGCAATAACCCCTTACCATGGTCAATTGAAAGCGATGTCCCAGGACTTGTCAATGACCATTCATTTTTAGTCTTTCATTAAGCGTAAGTGGAAGACGAATCATCCCCAGTCCAACAGACAATAAAACAATCACACAGGGATAGAGGAATAAACAGTAGGATAACATAACTACTCGTTTATACATTCATACTGGATTAACCCACGGATGATAGCTTTCCGATTTACAAGCCCAACTAAGGGGGCCGATCCATCCACTAAGCCTGACCAAAAAGAAACTAGGCTTGGCTAATCCATCTATACAAAAAGAACCCTTAGTTCTGAACTACCATCACTCTGACCCGTTGAACTCAGGCTCCGTAGGGTCGTAGTTCGGGTCATCGTAGTTCAGGCCGATCACTAAAGGAGCGGGGGTGGGGTTCTCCACTGCATCATCAGAAGGATCCAGTTCCATGGGGTTCTAGTCATTGTCTTCAGGACCCTTATCGGGCGGTCCATTGAAACCACACAGGGGACCGATCAGCAGATCGTCCTGCCGGATGTACCACGCTAGGTGATAGGGTATCCATTGCCTCGGTCCCTCATCCACGTACTTCTCGTATAAGTGCACCTAACCCGAGAATCGGTGGTGCGTCACAATGGTCTCCCAATCCTAGGGGACTCCAAACCGCACTAGCAGAGGCACCATCTTAAGGGCCTGAAAGTGGTTATATAATAACCAGTGAGATATAAATCTTAGTGAGTTCTTCCCCTAAGCCTTGATTAGTACACTAACTCAACTCGGGGTATCTCTCCAAAACCAACCCTCACACAACCCAATCACAACAATTAGCAGACAGTAGTCAAACAACAAACAGGGTCAACCAACAATCAAAAGTCGATTCGCATGCAACTTTACCTAATATGCCATACCCTACACGTTATATTTTAGCACAATACACGCAATGCACATGGCCGTTAGATGATATAGTTCATCAATCACATGCAAATTGCATCACAAGCGATCTCACTTGACCATTGCCACATCCTGCACGTGATCATGCGTGCTATAAATAATGTGATCAATTCATGCATAACCAAAATCAATGATGCCATATTTCTCATGCGCTCTTGTATTCATATGTGTTCCGATTATTATTGCTCCATAAGGCTACAACTTGGGCCGAGGTGCTATAGCACCCTTTCTCCACAGAGGCGCAACCGTGCCCTTCCGTGCTTTTCTTACGGTGCTACGGCACCCTTCCTCTGTAGAGGTGCAATCGTGCCCTTTCGTGCAGGCCGAGGCGCTACGGTGCCATGGCGCTCTTCCTCCGTAAAGGCGCAACCATCCCCTTTCGTGCCATTCCTTCCGGTAAATCGGACTATCATAACCAATGCACACATACTTGCGCATATACTTGCATTTAAAACCTCAATTCCTTTCTCATAAAAGCTGTCCATTTCTGGTGTCCCTCGGACAATTCATTTTCCTCATTTCTTTTATGAAAGCCATACGATTCAAGTGAATGTTCATGCAATGCCACATCCAATTCAATTCATATGATCAAGACACATGAAATTATGCACAATTTCACTTTCGGATGAACAGTTTTGTGAACAGTGTCGTGAACAATGCTATGAACAGTGCACGTGAACAGTGAAATTCCCTAATTTAATTTAGAAATTACATAATTTAATCAATAAATACAGAAATTAAATAAATCAATTAATTAAAACAATTAATCAAATTAATCAAGCAATTAAGGCTAAACATGCTTAATTAACACATAACACTTAATTAAGCCTATAAGCAAGATTAAACTAAGATAATCTTAACCATTTATCTAACCACCTATCTTAGGGCTAATACATTTAATTAAACATCCTAAACATCTATTAATACTAATTAACCCAACCCTAAGCAAGTTTAGGCACTAACTAAGGGATTAGGGGCTAAACTCACCCATTAAATGGGCCGGAGTCGCGAGTGCGGCGGCGGCAACGAGGGTGACACTTGAGGACCTCAACCACGACACTCCAAGGCAGTCCTGGGGTTGAAACCACAACAACAACCACTGCCCAAACACAAAACTCCAGAAAACAGCATTGTAGGAGGAGGAAGCTACTGGTCGGAGCAAAAATAGGTTGGTCGGAGCTCCGGCAAGTTGGTGGCTAGTGTTCGGCGGCTCCAGGGGGTTGAAGGGGAGTTGCTAGTGGCTGGTGTGGTGGTGGTTTGGTCGAAAATGGAGAGAAACGGAAGAAAAGGCAGAGCTGTGTAGGGGGCAACGCTACAGTGACAAATGGCAAACCGGCAGCTTTCGGCCATTGTATGGGACAATCGGCAACTCTTTTCACCAATCAGCCGACACAGGCCATACGACATCCCTCTTCTGAGCACGGTGGTGGGTGGCACAAGCCTAGATTCACACGGGAAGGCGATGAAAGACTTAGTTTTGGTGAGAGGTCAGAAGCAGAAACAGCAGGAAGGCAATGGAAGCAATGGGAGAGAGGGGCTGCGATTTTGGTGAGCTGAAGAGGGGAGAGAGAGAGTGAAGTGAGCTGCTAGAAGACCTTCATTAATGGCATTCAATGCCTTCTCCACTTCCCCAAGCAAGTGACCTCATCTTCTCTCTCTTCTTTTGACTTTTTTCAAATAATATCTAGGGGCAAAATGGTCATTTTCACCTTGCACAATTCCCAAACTGCCCTTGGGCTGAAAATGAAAGGCAAGCCTAGGAAACGGGCTAGAAAATAAATAGGAACGGGCTTGGGAATTTGTTGGACTCCAATTGGCTCAAGTTTGGATAATGGGCTAAGAAGGGTGAGGAGTCGGTTGGATCCAACGGGCTCACTAGTTTGTCTCAGTCTTCCACGGCAGCTGTCCCACCTTGGGCGTGAGGCCCACACTGTTCTTGCCCAGCCCACGTCCTCATAGGCTTGTTTTCTTGGTCCAAAAATCCCTCTCCTAAAAACTTGGCTCAACTGACACTGTCGACTATCAAGGAAGCATCATCCAAAAGTCCGTCCTGAACGTTTCTGAAAATTCAAAGTCCATTCTTGGATTCTCA
This sequence comes from Corymbia maculata, assembly GCA_014182735.1. Classification (NCBI taxonomy): domain Eukaryota; kingdom Viridiplantae; phylum Streptophyta; class Magnoliopsida; order Myrtales; family Myrtaceae; genus Corymbia; species Corymbia maculata. Next base: position 7,683,981 of record CM024690.1, on the reverse strand, counting down.
TACCTTGACAATCTCACCCAAATGCCATTTTGATACAACTCGGACTGGTAGGCGGCTTCGAGGACTCACGATCATTCATCCCTTAAAGGGTTGAAATTTCAAGATGTCATAGACCCTTTCTCTTTTGTACCATTTATTCAATACCCAACACATGTCTCGGGGTTTCCATTGTGTTGAATAAGACCCGATGAGTTGCGTGTTTTCCCTTTCCTTCTTTCATTGTACTTGTGTACTTAGGATTGCATGTTAGATTTATCATTTTCTTTGGGTGTTTACTTTCCTCACACAATTTCAATTAAAATTGTTTGCCTTTCTTTTCTTACTTTTCTAGAATTAGAATGGTATGAAACCGATATCCATGCATGGTTACCTTTTTCTTTCTTAAATGATACAAAAAAGTAAAAAGACACGCATAATCACTTTGGGTAAAACACGATGATTGTTAGGTATCGAAAGGGCACTAATAGAAATATTAGCATAACTTAAGTCCCCGAACCCCAAATCTTTAGTTACATAGAAATCGAGGGACTTCTCCTGACCCTTGATTGGGCTTTCTAGCCGGCCCCCAAATTGAGGCTAGTGATGACTCCAAAACATTTATTTTAGGTTATTAATCAACTTAGATAATAAAACGAACCCATCATGCGGGATATGGATCCTCAATCAAGATTGGCCATGGTTTAGCATACTCGTTATTAGACCTTAGATGGGGCGAAGTGATGACATCCGTCTATGGAAATACCTTCGTAAGAATGACCGTGGAACACAGGTTTTGGTTTGAGGCTATCTTGGTTTAGCATACTCGTTGCTATGACCATAGATGGGATGAGTTGATGGGGTCTGTTTATGGAAGTACTCTTGTAAGAGCAACCAAGGTAAAGATATTGTTAAACTCACTTTCATTTTCATTCACAATGCGAATGTTAGGTCATGACACACTTCCGCTATCATGTGAGATATAAGCTTAGGAGAGTCTACACTCATGATCGGTGGGCCTCTTGATGGATATAATCGTCATCGATGATATGTTCGAGCCATCTTTGACGATTTTCCTTTTGAGGACTGTCTCCTGAGTAAATACCACTTGAGACCTCTGTCCCTCTTGATGAATGACCATCACCGAGGGCGAGCCACGACCATCTCCATGAAACTATGGCTTTGCCTCAGAATTCCATAGCAATGATGCCAAGTCGGCGATTTTTCGGGACAATCCTATGCTCAAAAACTTCATTTACAAGTGCCAACCAATCGACAATTTCATAGTAGATCGCTACCTAAAAATTCTGGAATGTCTCTCTTGATTTCCTTTTCCCAATTTGGCTCGCACAAGAAGTTCCCAATCCAGCTCACAAACTTCTTGTACATGATATGGAGTATTCCTCCTTTAGGGAAACAATTGAACACTTTCTAAAGAAGAGGAATCATCATTGGATTCACCAAATCTAGAATGGGGTGGAGGATTGTTTGCTTCATTTCTCAAACATTGAACTTATTGAGACAAGTCATCAATTTGTTGTTGCACATGCTGTTGCAAATTCTCAGCAAGTGTTTGTACTTTGTTCAATGGAACGGTTCTGCCACCTCAATGTCTTGCTTGTCTTAGAGGCATTGTCCTCTCCTCTAAAGTTTTGATATCAAATGATGTAGCTTTAGATCGATTATTCAAATGATAGGATTGGGAGAGTGACTTACACACAGAAAACTTTGTTAGAAAATCAAGTAGAAATTTCAGTTCTGCGCTAACTCAAGAAAATTGGCATAACTTTGTCAATTCATATTAGAATGACCTTATTCTAAAGCTAAAGGAGCAAAGACTCATAGATCTAATATTTTCTAGTTTTCTTGAGTAAGCACTATGGACCTAACGATTTTGAGAGGAAGTGGGCGGAATGGAATTGGGCAGAATGAAGGAAAGAATATGAACTTCAATGGTTGCTCTTCCAAGCACCCAAAGAAGTTGAAATGGCATCAATTTTTCGAGATTGATAGTTGCAACTCTTCAAGTATGTAAGCTTTAAAAGCTCCAACTCTTCAAGAATGAAGTGAAAACCCTTCTGCGTTTTCAAGGGGTTTTAATTCTTCAAGGTTCAAGAGAATTGTACTAAGCAAATTTTCCTTAACCAAATTTGATTTGTCCATTTTACGAAGGCTTGATAACCTTTTATAGCAAAATAAAAGAAGAGCAAAAGACTAGACTAAAATCTAGAAATTAATAGTCATATATGTACATAGAAACTAGAAACATTTAGAAACTAGGAGTTATTAATGTACAATATTTTCAATGCTTGTGGCCATCCCAAAGTGTCTTGATGCAAGCTTTGGTACATGGGAAATAACAAAATCTTCATGACAAAGTCAAAGATCAGGCTCTATAGGTAAACAACTTTTTGATGAATGTCGTCAAACTTGAATGCGCGCTAATTTTTTTAGTTGAACAGGTTGGTCTTGAATATGGGCTACATTACAAACTTGGCTAGTAGGCATGCTGGATGGAGCAGGGCTAAGAGTTTAGTCCGAGTTATAAAATCCTTCACTCTCAAAAAAGATAAGAGATGTTGTCCCTATGAGTCTCAACCTTCTAATGCTTTGATCCTGGATGAAACTCAATTGTTGGAGACCTTCCTTTCAGTGTTGGAGGGGTCAACGAATTAGGCTTTGGTAGCTAGCCCTAATAAGACATCGAGTCATCCATGAAGCTTTTGAGTTCGAATTGATAGGGGTTGGACATTCCTTTGACAATTAAAGCTTTGAGAGTCCTTGTGAATCAAAAGAGGCCCAGTATTGTGTTTTTAATGGAAGAAAAAGAAAACAAGAACAAGTGGTTTAGCAGCTGCAATAATGTCTAAAGTTTCAGAGCAGTTTTATGATGACTCTAGTAGGGATTGCAATGGATTTGACCATATTATGAGATGAATAGGTAACCTTATCTATTGAATCTTATTCTAGGCATTTCATTAATATTTAGTGTGAAATTCAAGAGAGCAAGAAGCCTATCAAGATCACATTCCTACATGCACCAAACGAGTTCAAAGAGAGAGAGAGAGTTTTATTATGGAAGTACATGCCTAGTTTACCATACTAGTTGCGTTAGTTGTGCAATGGAGATTTCAATGAAGTGCTTCAAAGATGGTAGAATAGTACAGGTTTTGGGTATCCGGCCCTTTGCTCTAGTATTAATTGTTGCGAAATATAGTGGGCCAAGTGAATTAGAGAAAAAAAATTAGTCAAAAGAAAGGAAAGGAAATTGGACACCAGAATTTACATGTTTCGATCCGAATAGAGGAACCTATGTCCATGAGGAGAGTAACACAAAATTCAACTATAGAAGCAAGTAATATAATGAAGATTATAATCACTCGACTACTCAAACACTCTATCTCGGTGTTTTACAACCTCCAATTGTACTTAATAACTCACACAATATTTAGCCCCTTACAATTCCTAATGAAATCTCACTTGTTGACACATAAATTTTGATTGATCATTTATAATTTAATGCACAAAAATTTAGGGATTAATTTTAACCCCTAAACAAAAAATATTAGAATTAAATTACATAGTATATAGTTTTAGGAGCATTTATTATTATTGCATTTACATTGGACAAGTGGCGGATGGGCTCCAATGGATGGTTTTAAGCTTTGATTTAATGAGTTAGATTGGCTTGTGGCGATGAAAATTTGATCTCCCCCACTAATATAGGTTTTCTCAAGGATGCGGATTTTCAAAATCAAATTGCGAGATTGATTTGTCTTGGAAAGTAAAGAAATCATAGTCTTTTATTTAGTAATGCAGATTTTCTCAAGGATATAGTGGGCAAGATTTTGGCTGGAGAATGGAAAGAAGGATTCGATGAGCAAGAAGATTGTATGGCTTGATACCCGAAGGAATTTCCATCAAGCAGTTCAGGAATAAGAGAATCTATCCGCGACACCAGCTCAGCAACAAAGAAAGAAATATTGTGTGATATACTCATGGCTCCATTCACAGCAAGAAAGGAAAGAAATCGACGAGCTTGTGAGCTGATATTCAATTTAAAGAAATAAAATAAATTGAGAATATTCAGCACGTATCCTACCGACTTGGAGCTGACATATTATATATAGAGTATCGACCTTTGGAGAGGAAAGGAACCGCAGCCCTTGAGAGAGAGAAGAGAGAAAGTCTCTCTCGGCTGAACCAAGGAGACCCCACGTCGCGCGAGACCACTTGCCGTGACACTGCACCCAAGCCACCTGAGTTGCCATCGCTGCACCGCTCTAGCTGCGTCGCCCCCAGAGGCAACAACAGACTTGCTGCCGTGACCTCACTGATACAGCAACAAGCTGCCAATCTGGTGCCGACCTCCTATTGTCGTGTCCGAGCCACGATGATACCACTTGTACCAGTGACGCTAGAGCTTCTTTCCTGACGCTGTTGCTCCACTTGACCTGACTTCGAGACTCGTTGGGCCGACGCTGCTTCACTGAGACAAATCCTGTCCCGACACCACTCTACCGCGGCGGTCCCTGCTACTCTGGCCGGGACGGGCACCGCCATCCCGTCATCGAGCTCTTGCTGAATTCATACCCAACCGAGGGGTGTTGCTTTTTACTTTTGCAGGTTGTCTAGAGAATTATTCTCGGCTGAGACCATCAAAGAGCGCTTTTCTACTGAGTGCAGTGCCCAGAATTCCAAGAAGTTGACCCGTTGCCATCACCACTCCAAAAAACCGATGAGAAACCAGCAGCCCGCATCGCATCCACTCATCATTATTGCATCCAATTTCGATTTTACATGTCTTTGATTTCGTCCAGTGAGCACTAAGCCTCCATCGTGAGTCCCCCACTGTGCCGTGAAGTCCACCCGCGGCGTACAAATAGCACACGAAGTCCTCCTTGTCCATGAACATCCGTCACCGTGACTAATGAGCTAGCCGTGATCTGTTGCTCCAATTGGCCAGCGTGGAGCTGCCGCCGAAATCACCACCATTGAGTAAGCCTCCGCCGATCCATCACTCGACGATCAAGGTTCGCAAATTGACAAATTCAGAGGCAAATATTCGAATTAGATGATGAGGCCAGAGTCGATTTTCTGGTCAAACTATCAAGTCTTCGGTGGAAGCTCGGACGAATAGATTCACGAAAGGATCTGCATACTGACGGTCGAGAGGCACCGGCGATCCCCAAACTCAAAGGCCGCCATATATCGGCTTGAATTAGGAAACGCGGTCCACAAATTAGGGTTTCTTTTTTCGGACAAATTTCGGATCAGCCCAAGGCCCAAGTAATTTCATTGGGTTTTTGCACGATTCCAGTTGAACCCCTGTCCTGACCGCAGTTCACCATCGCGTCCTTGAACATCCCCACTGTGTGATCTCTTACCGCTGGGTGAGCCATCCCAGGTCTTACCATCTGACCAGCCCAAATTTAGGAATGATATCCTTCAAATAGGTAACGATATTATCTAAATTTGACTTGGTTATTTCATTTCTTAATTCGTTGATATTGTGATCAAATTCAAATATTCGAATGATGTCATATCCATGAAATCTTGAGCAATCTTTAAATTGGGAATTATTTTCTAATTTCTTAACGTGCTGTAATCGTCAATTTGATCTCACGCTTGAGATACGATTTGCGATTACACGGAAAAATTGTCAATCCAATCTCATACCTGAGATATGATTTGCGATTTTGTGAAAAATTGACCAATCCAATCTCATGCCCGAGATACGATTTGTCAATTTATTTCCAAAATTAGACGGACATGGATAATATCTTGCTTGATTTGTTGTCGTGCTCGAATTGATATTGCTTATAAAAGAAAACCCATAAAAATATAGTTGAGTTGGATGTGATTCTTGTTAGAATATTTTCTTTTAGAATAGTTTGCATGTTTAAATATAGGTTATTTTTAATTTCGAATTTTGATTATAAAAAAGAAAACATAAAAAATTGTCATGCTCATGTCATGTAGAATTAGGTCACATGTTTAGGGTCATTAGATTAAGTTAAATAATTAATGTCGCGTGACATATAGTTTGCATATTAGATTGCACATTGCATGCTAGTTAGATACTTTCGTATGTCATTACATGCATTACACGTAGTTTTAGGCCTCATTAAATAAGTGAAAAATTTTAAAAATATTTGAATGATTGCGTTTTAATTAGAAATTATATCTAGCATCATTGATGTAATTTTTAAGCTAACAACGTAGATGTTTTCGTAACTTCAAGGTAAGTAATTTCCTCCCTTTCCTCGCAATTTATTTATTAATGCTTTAATCATTTAATGTTAAATAATGATTGCATACTCGCATGATCACATTGCATGTCAGGGCTTTAATTAAAATCAAAGCAAGATGCATATAATTTTAAAAAAAATAAAAATAAAAGAGAAAATGTATCGAAAGGGCATTACAGAAATCTAATGTAATCAAGTCCCCGATCCCATAGTCTATGGTTTATATGAGTAAAGTAATTCTTCTATTACTTTACTTGGGTTTCTAATCGATCCACCAAAAATATATTAGTGGTGACTCTAAGTAAAACTCATTTGTATACTAAAAACTTAAATCCTAAGTCGTGAATTGATATGAGCTTGGGAGAGCCCGAACTAAGTTTAGGCTTAGTAATCCATTAGCCAAACCCTAGGTGGTGCAGGTCATGACATCACTCAAGGAATTAAATAAATTCTACTTAGAGAATTCAATTAGAAGAAATCTCTACACACTCCTTTGTGTAGTCTCGAAGCTCTTTGTCTCTAGCGACCAAGGACTAGGAGCCCTCTTGGCCACCAAAGGAACTTGGCGCAATTCTTCTCCAACATCTCTCACTCTCTTTTATAATACAGAAGAGAGAGCCTTCATCATTTATTGTAGCACGGGGTAGTCTTCTTTATGGGCATGCATGCATTAAGGGATGGATGGATATAGGACATTTCCTCTTCTTCTTCTTTCTCTCTCAAAGTCAACAATGATGGCTAATAATGAGCCATCATTGTTCTTCTTTCTTCAAAGCCAAAGAAGCTTTTCTTTCTTCCAGCACATGGTCTTGACAAAGAAGACAAAAGGCAAGAAGGGAACACATTTACTGCAAAGTAGGTCGCCATCCTCCTTCTATGGGCGCATGGCAATTGTTAGGAATTAAATAAAATTGATTTTTCTTTTTTAAGAAAATAGCATATTTATTTAGAGTGTGAAAGCGTGATCTCCAAACAGCCAAAATAGTGGATTCTTCAAGAAGCAAGGGCACACGTCGGTCAAAAATGAAAGAGAAGAAAAGTCCAAGAGGATATGAAAAGGAGCATTAGATGTTGACTCTCTAGCAAAAAAAAAAAAAAGGAACGATGGAGAATAGTGAAGAAGCAACAGAAGCTAACTACGAAAGAAGAGAGGGAAGGCAAAGTTCAACTTGCCAACTTGTACTTTGACTAGAAGAAAAAGTTGCGGCTGATCCTTTCCCGTTGAAGTCGATTGGGCTTCAAGAGGCGATGGAAATCCTTATAAATATAGATTTAGGTCATTAGTTTAAGATGGCAGAGAGTGAGAGTCTTAGAAGCAGAGAGAGAGAGAGAGAGTTTAGCTTAAAAAGCTTGTATTATTGTAACATCTTGAAAATCGACCCCATTTTGGGATTCTATAAAAGGGCAATGTTAGTCGAAAGCCTGGTCAATACAAATATTCCGAACTGGTTGTTTGTGAGGTAACGGATTACAGAGGGACGCCGATAGGAAACGATATGCGTTCGACTCGCAATTTTGAATAGGAACGAGCCTTTCAACCATGAGGACCTGGGTGGGAACAATATCCTCTAAGTACTAGATTATTAAAGAAATCGAAATAAATCGATTCGGCAGAAGCACGAAGTCAAATTGCGAGTGATTTCCACATGACTTCAATATGAACTACGAACGACGTTAACCGAATCATTTTCATCTAATACTCGGGATTATCAATTGAGCCCCCGAGATCTCATGACAATCGAGGAATGTGCTTGACTCGAGAATTAGCGTAAACGTGGATCAAATATTGGTTGATAATGGGTCAAATGTGAAGAAAACCCTAAAGGGGTGCCCGATAATCCAAATTGTAAATTGTACTACGATCGCAATCGATTCAATTTAGCCTCGATTTTTAATCCGATTTTGGGAACCCACTTCTTAGTGATGTCAAGACTAAATACTTGGACATCGCCTCATTGATTCTTGGATTTTCCGTTGGACTCAAAAGTATCGAAAAAGGGGAAATTAAACTGGGTTTCGGCCCTGTGGATGGGCTTGCCCAAGACCGGCGGCCCAATGAGTCTTGCACCCATCCAGCTCAGCCCAAAGGGGCCCCAAGCTGGCCCATTCTCTCCTCCCTTTTCAGCCCTTAGGCTTCTCTCTTGGCTTTTTCCTTTTTGTGCCTAAGTGTGCATTGTTTATGCTTTTTTTTGCATTGTTTTAATTGGTTTTGAAGCAAGTGGCAAGCCCACTTGCCTTGGTTCTTATCCTTGCCTCTAGCCCTCTTTCTCTCTCCTCCAAGCCTCTTGTGCGCCCAGCATACCAGCCCCCCCCCTCTCTCTCTCTCTCTCTCTCTCTCTCTCTCTCTCTCTCTCCCTTTTTCTCTTCATTTTCTCTTTCTTTCTTGCTGTCTTTATGTTTTTCAGTCGGAAAACAGCCTTGCCACTGTCGCCGAAGCTGCCACCACCACCCAAAGTGTGGCCACCAAAGTCAAGAAGCCAGCCACACACCACCGCCCACCCCTGGTCGCCGCCGACCGCCCATTCGGCCTTTTCCGTCCAGCTACATCCATTCCGCGTGAACAGTAACCCGAGGCTATTTCGGCCACCGTTTGTCGTCCGTTGTCATCCCCGAGCTAACCCCACATAGCCCTCATTCCCCCCTATGTGCCGGTGTCGCTGGATTCCCGACCCAAGTAAGTTAATTACCTAATCAAAGTTTAAGAGTTAATCTTGCTTAGGGGTTAATTAGTTTAATTTTTGTTCTTGGTTAATTATGGGTTAGGTTGTTAATGGTGGTTGAGTTAATTAAGGCTGACTAGGGTTAGTTAATTAACCATAGTTAGTAATAAAGTAACTAAGGTTAATTAATTAAAGTAACTAAGGTTAGTTTTAAAGTAACCAAGGTTAGAATTTAATCATGGTTAGGTTAAATTGACTATGGTTGGGTTAATTGATTAACCATGGTTAAATTTATTTATTTTTATTTAATTAATTAATTTCCGACGAATTCACTATTCACATTTACTGTTCATAATTATTGTTCACGCATATTGTTCACGATTATTGTTCACTCGACACTGTTCATACGGAAGCAAATTTTGGTCTTAAATTGTTGTGGTCTTGACTTTTATGATTTATTGAAATGCTAATTATCAATTATTCCTAAGTGCCATGAGGAAACACGTGATTGATGATGGATTGGAAGTGAGTTTACTTGGTTTGCTGAATTTCTTCTCGAGTAATTGGACTGCACTGTTGTATGTGATTATCGGTTATTACTGCATGACATGATAGTAATGTCAACTGCAATAGTATGTCATGTGAGCACAAATTATGTTGCATTCACGACCAAGCAAAAGCAAAAACAAGAATAAACTGTTTTCTAATGTGTTGCATGGTCAGATTAAAGTTGATAGCTTGGTATAGCCAGATGACCGCCAATCTTTTGGGGTTGTGCCGTGACCATTTGGTCGCTTGACAATAGTTAGATGCAGAGTCGTGATTGAGGCTAGGCCCATGCTCCTTAGGGAATGCTGTTGGTGGGGGAGAGCCCACAACGTCGCCATGCCTTAGAGGGGAGGACGATGCCTAGTCTACGACCAATTGACCACCAACCATAAGGTTGTGTCGTGACCTTGAGGGTCGTAATAATCAGAGTATACATGTGGGCATTGAGATATAAGAATGTTTTGTGCAATGCTTTGATTATTTGCATATCTCTTATTGCTTTGGTGAGGTGATTGACAATTTCTGCAGATCACGTGTGCCAAGACTAGGTAGGATCGCCTGTGGTTGTGTCTACTTATTAAACTATCTTATGCTTTCGTTTCTCTGAGGTTTGGTGATTGGCGGTTGATGAATTAGGTTGTATATTAAACTCCTGAGGCAAGCGAAGTTCCTAACCGGGGTTTAGGATTTTAACTTGTTGAGTTTATTTCAACTCGTCGTTATTAATATTTTCAAGCCCTAGATGATACAGTACTCGAGGATTGAAGAGAGCAATCCCTTTGAGGCTAGCGAGTAGGTAGTTGCACAATGTTAGGTAGCCAGACCGATCCCTTTTTGAGTACGCCTTAGCTTTTTGCTTGTAGCAAGGCATGTTTATGTGTGCTGTAGTTCAGGCTAACTTTCAAATATATAAAAATGGTGTTTTTGTCTTTCCTCTATGTCTCTGCTGCTATCCCTATTGTTTTTGATTGTTGGTCGGGAGTTCTATTTGTTTCCGCATGTGCATAATTATAAGATAAAATGAATTGGTTGATGATAGTACCTAGGATGTCGTACAACTAGACCTTAAGCGAAATGGGATTACTGCGAGCTCAAGAGTCGAGGCGTGACAACCCCATTGATTTTGATATCAAAGCCTAGTTGGCTAATGGAGTGATAAGGTGTGATGGATCTTGAGATGGTGCGTGGGGATAGTTAGTAAGAAAGACAGTTTACTTGCTTGCATGTGATTGACTGCAGGATACTTCGTGGTCCATTGTTTTAGGGTTGTCTCATTTTCTAATTACGTGTGGGGGAATTGGAACGTAGGGGAATTGGAACGTAGGCTAGGAGAGTCATACGAGATGAGCCGTCCAGATTAGAGTACCCCTAGTTTGAGGACCCCAGGTCAGAGGGGTCGGAGGCAAAAGACGGCACAAGCAAGGAGCTACTATGGATTGTCAGGAGAAGAGAATCTGATTCAATCCCACTAGAGTTAGTAGTTTCCAGTTTGTAGGGAACTAAGGAGGATCCTTGATTCTTTTGATTTCTTCTTTGGAAGCAACCAGGTTGCTGGGGTCAAGATGTCGAAGTTATTTGGCATTTGTGAGTGATACGTCGAAAGAAAGACCGAACCTAGAGAACATCATGGTAGTACGAGATTATCCTGATGTTTTTCCAAAGGAATTGTCAGGACTACCCTCGGCCAGAGAGACAGTTCGTGATCGAGTTAGCTCCTTGGACCGAACCAATCTCGAAAGTACCGTACAGGATGACATCGTCAGAATTGAAGGAATTGAAGGTGCACATGCAGGAATTATTGGATAAGGGTTTTATTTGCCCAAGTGCATCGCCTTGGGGAGTGCCAGTCCTATTTGTTAAGAAAAAGGATGTGGCAGAATGAACAGCTACATCTAGGTCATGGTTTGCATCTTATATGGTTAATCATTGGCTTGGGAAAAAGCTGATGATAGGAGGAATGGTATTAGGGAAGATCAATATATAATTGGAATACTAGGTGTTGGATTCAAAGGCTGTGACTATTAGTACAACTTCTAATGTGATCATGTTGCTTATGCGTTAATTGGTTTTTTGGAGCTACGCATTTGTGTATAGCAAAACACTTTGTTAAGTTGGTGAGGTTAAGACCAAAATCATTGGAAGAAATTCTTAATAGGTTGACCCAATTAAAGGACAAGGTTGTATGCGGTCGGATGTTCAAATTGTACGATGGTAATTGGCGATCAAAAGGAATTGATCGATTTGATTGTATTGGAAATGTATGATTTAGATGTGATTGTTGGAATGTATTGGCTTACTAAGTATCGAGTTAAAATGGATTGTTATTGAAAGGTAATCTAGTTTAACCCATTAGGTGGGGTTCGTTTCAAGTTTACTGGAATCAAGGAGGACTCTCGATCCCTTTGAATTCGTCGTTCGAAGTAACTCGCTTATTGGATGAAGGTTCCCAAGGTTATAAGGCGATTGTGGTTAATTTGTTAGTTGAGGAATCATGGATGGATCGTTGCACTTATGCACCAATTAGCGGCAGTTTAACCAAGGGACAGTCATGACCAAGTATCCATTACCAAGGATGGATGATTTGTTTGACCCACTTCAAGGAGCTTCAATATGTTCCAAGATAGACATAAGGACGGGCTATCATTAGTTAAGGACCCAAAAGGAGGACATACCTAAGACGGCTTTCTATACTCACTATGGACATTACGAGTTTATGGTAATGTCATTTGGATTAACAAATGCCCCGTTGCTTTCATGGATTTGATAAACCGAGTGTTTAAGGAATATTTAGAAAGGTTCATGATCGTACTTATCGACAACATTTTGGTGTATTCAAAGAATCTGAATGAACACGAACAACACCTGAGAACCATGTTGCAAACCCTAAGAAATCACGAGCTGTATGTGAAATTTAGTAAGTGTGAATTTTGGTTGGCTCAAGTGGCTTTTCTAGGCCACGTGATCTCAAGTGAAGGGATTTCGATGGACTTGACCAAGATTGAAGCGGTCATGGATTGGCCAAAACCGACTTTAGTAACCGAGGTTCGTAGTTTTCTGGAACTGGCTGGTTATTATAGACAATTTGTAGAAAGATTATCTTCAATAGCTATGCTATTGATGAAGTTGCTAAAGGACAAGAAATATGAATTAGACGGATAAGTGCGAGCGTAGTTTCTAAGAGCTTAAGCATAAGCTGACTATTGCACCAATTTTGACTATCCCGTCAAGCTCAGGAGGATATGAGATTTTTAGCGATGCATCATACAAGGGGTTCAATTGTATTTTGATGCAACATGGTAAAGTGATAGCATATGCTTCTAGACAATTGAGACCTCACGAGCTGAATTATCCAACGCACAATTTAGAGTTGGCAACCATTATTTTTGCGTTGAAAATATGAAGGCCTTATCTCTGTGGAGAGAGATTTTAGATTTTTACGGACCGCCAAAGTTTGAAGTATCTGTTCTCTCAAAAGGAATTGAACATGAGGCAATGCAGATGGATGGAACTTCTTAAGAATTATGACTGCGATCCATACCATCTAAGCAAGGCAAACAAAGTGGTAGACGCTTTGAGTCGTAAGTCATCTGTTGTGAGTATGATGGTTCAATAATGGATTCTATTGGAGGAATTCCGCGATTTAGAATTCAAGCTTGAGGTATGCCATCCTTCCAATTTAATGGTTACCCTTAGGATTGAACCTGAAATTCAAGGCAAGATTAAAGCAATGCAACCTTTGGACGCTGAGATCCAAAAAAATTTGCAAATGGACATGACCAAGAGAAAGTCGGATTTTCAAGTATCCAAGGATGGGATCTTGAAATTTCGTGGATGGTTGTGTGTGCCAAATGACGCCAACATTAAGGAGAAGCTATTATCCGAAGCACATCGCGGCGATTACAGTGTGCATCTAGGCAGTACGAAGACGTATCAGAATCTGTGACAGTATTATTGGTGGAACGGCATGAAACTCGACATCACCAAACATGTGGCGAAGTGTTTAACTTGCCAACAAGTGAAAGCGCAGCACTGTAAGCCAGGAGGGTTACTGCAACCTCTTGAAATCCCTAAATGGAAATGAAAGCACATCACAATGGACTTGGGTTATAGTGGACTAATTGACAAAGTCAACTCATTTTATCACCGTACGCAAGGACTTCGCTTTGGCAAAGTATGTAGAGTTGTACGTGCGACAGGTTATTCGTCTACATGGGGTACCAATAATGATAACTTCAGATCGAAACCCTAGATTTACGGCTGCATTTTGGAAGAGTCTACAAACTTCAATGGGAACAAAGTTGCAATTCAGTACAGCCTACCATCCCCAGACAGACGATCAATTAGAGAGAACAATTCAGACCTTGGAGGATATGCTGAGAGCCTATGTATTGGATTTTAAAGGAAGTTGGAAGGAACAACTTTATCTCATGGAGTTTGCGTACAATAACAATTATCAGCATAATATCATAATGGCATCGTTCAAAACTTTGTACTACAGACTGTGTAGGACTTCAATTTGTTGGGATGAAGTCAACGAGCAGAAAATTACAAGGCCAGAGTTAGTGCAGCAATCTTTAGATGCCATCAAGATGATTCGGGAAAGGTTAAAGACGACCCAAAGCAAACAGAAGAGCTATGGGGATAGACGACCCAAAGCAGACAGAAGAGTTATGGGGATAGACGACAAAGGCCATTGGAATTTCAAGTAGGAGAGAATGTGTTCCTTAAAGTATCGCCGATGCGAGGTACATCGCGATTTGAAAAGAAAGGAAAATTGAGCCCAAAGTACGTTGGACCGTTCGAGATTCTAGAAAGGATCAAAATTTTAGCCTATCATCTTGCGCTACCGCCTCGACTTGCTCAAGTGCATGATGTATTCCACATGTCGATATTAAGGAAATATGAACCAAACTCGACGCATGTGTTGAATTTTGAGGAGATAAAGGTGGACAATAGGGTGTCATATATAGAGAGACCGATTTGGATAGAGAACTGAAAAGAGCAAGTGTTGAGAAACAAGATGGTCTCCTTGGTCAAAGTCATTTGGCAGCATCATGGTACGGAGGGAGCTACGTGGGAAAGTGAGGAAATCATGAGGCAGCAACAACCCTATCTTTTTGAGGATGAGCATATCAGTTCCAATTTCAAGGACGAAATTTTTTTTAGGAGGGGAAGAGTTGTAACATCCTGAAAATTGACCCCATTTTGGGATTTTATAAAAGGGCAATGTTAGTCGAAGGCCTGGTCAATACAAATATTCTGAACTGGTTGTTCGTGGGATAACGGATTACAGAGGGGCGCTAATATGAAATGATACGCATCCGACTCGCAATTTCGAACTAGAACGAGCCTTTCAACCATGAGAATCTAAGTGGGAACAATATCTTCTAAGTACTAGACTATTAAGGAAATCGAAATAAATCGATTCGATAGAAGCACGAAGTCAAACTGCAGATGATTTCCACATGACTTTGATACGAAGTATGAACAACTTTAAACCGAATCCTTTTCATATAGTACTCGGAATTATTAACTGAGCCCCCAAGATCTCACGACAATCAAGGGACATGCTTGACTCGAAAATTAGCGTAAACGTAGATCAAAGATTGGTTGACCACGGGTCAAATGTGAAAAAAGTCATAAAGGGGCACCCGATAATCCAAATTGTACTACGATTGTAATCGACTCAATTTAGCCCTAATTTTTTATTTGATTTTGGGAATCGACTTTTTAGTAATGTCAGGACTAAATATTTGGATGTCGCCTTATTGATTATTGGATTTTCTGTTGGACTCGAAAGTGTCGGAAAAGGGGAAATTGGACTAGGTTTCAGGCCCGTGGATGGGCCAGCCCAAGACTGGCCGCCCAATGGGCTTTGCACCCATCCAGCTTAGCCCAAAGGGGGCCCAAGCTGGCCCATTCTCCCCTCCCTTTTCAGCCCTTGGGCTTCTCTCTCTTGGTCTTTTCCTTTTTGTGCCCAAGTGGGCATTATTTATGCTTGTTTTTGCTTTGTTTTAATTGGTTCTTGAAACAAGTGGCAAGCCCACTTTCCTTGGTTCTTATCCTTGTCTCTAGCCCTCTTTCTCTCTCCTCCGAGCCTCTTGTGTGCCTAGCATACCAGCCCCCCTCTCTCTCTCTCTCTCCCTTTTTCTCTTCCTTTCTAGTTGTCTTTACTATTTTCCAGCTGGAAAATAGCCTTGCCGCTATCGCTGAAGCTGCCGCCACTGCCCAAAGTGTGGCCACCGAAGTCAGGGAGCCAGCCGCACACCGCCGGCCACCCCTGGTCGCCGCCGGCTGCCCGTTCAGCCTTTTCTGTCCAGTTGCATCCCTTCTGCTTAAACAATAACTTAGGGTTGTTTAGCCCATTTTGGCTACCTTTTGTCGTCCGTTGTCATCCCCGAGCTAGCACCACGTAGCCCTCATTCCCCCCTACACGCTGATGTTGCCGGATTCCCGACCAAAGTAAGTTAATTGGACTACACTGCTGTACGTGATTTTCGGTTATCACTGCATGACATGATACTTGGTTTACTGATCGCTAATCCTTGGGGTTGTGCTGTGACCATAAGGTCGCCTGATAGTGATCAGATGCAGAATCGCTGTTGAGACCGAGCCCATGCTCCTTAGGGAATGTCGTCGGTGGGGGAGAGCCCATAATGTCGCCGTGCCTTATAAGGGAGGACGATCCTTGGTCTACAACCAGTTGACTGCCAACCATAAGGTTGTGCCGTAGCCTTGAGAGTCGTAAGAAATTGGAGTATACATGTGGGCATTGAGATATGAGAATGTTTTGTGTAATGTTCTGATTATTTGCATATCTCCTACTGCTTTGGTGAGGCAATTGACAATTTCTGCAAGTCACGTGTGCCAAGACCAGGTAAGATCGCCTGTAGTTATGTCTGCTTATTAAACTGTCTTCTGCTTTCATTTCTCTAAGGTTTGGTGATTTGTGGTTGATGAATTAGGTTGTGTGTTAAACTCTTGAGATGAGCGAAGTTCCTAATTGGGGCTTAGGACTTTAACTTGCTAAGTTTATCTCAACCCGTCGTAGTTAACCTTTTTAGGCCCTAAATGACGCAATACCCGAGGATCGAAGAGAGCGATCTCTTCGAGGCCAGTGAGTAGGCAGCTGTACAATGTTAAGTTAGCTAGACCAGTCCATTTTTTAGTGGGCCTCAACTTTTCGCCTATGGCAAGGCATGTTTATATGTGCTGTAGTTTCGGGCTAACTTTCAGATATATATAAAAATGGTGTTTTTGTCTTTCCTCTGTGTCTTTGCCGGTATCCCTGTCGTTTCTAATTGTTGGTTGGGAGTTTTATTCATTTTCGCATGTGTATAATTACAAGATAAAATGAATTGGTCGATGACAGTACCTGCGACGTCATACAACTAGACCTCAAGTGAAATGGAGTGCCACGAGCTCGAGAGTCGGGGCGTGACAATTGTTAAGCTGGCAATAGTGATGTGTATTTGTGTAAAAAGCCCATGCAAGACCTTTGAATACCATTATCTCTTTTTTGTGTATTTTCATTCTCTCCCCACCAAACCCTTCAAAGCTAGTTGTTATCCTTTTGGTTCCAACAATTGGTATCAGAGCTAGCAATGGCATCCACTAGTTTCGTTCAATTGCAACTTCCAAAGTTGAACGGAAGGAATTTCAACAACCGGTCCGTCCAAATGAAGGTTCTTTTCAAATCCCAAGATTTGTGGAACCTAGTGGAGAATGTCTACACTGAAGTGGCCGAAACTAAAGAATTCGATACTTTGAAGAAGGAGGAGAAAGATTTGTTGGTGGAAGCCCAAAAGAAAGATTAGAAAGCCTTGTATGCAATCTTTCAAGCCATAGAGGAACTGATATTTGAAAAAGTATCGAGTTCGGAGACCGCAAAAGCAACGTGGGATATTTTGCAAAAATCCTACAAAGGTGATGATCGTGTCAGGCGGTTTGATTGTGTACAAACCATTGTTAACCAACTAAGGGTTAATTGTGAAGAACTCCAGGATGTACAAGCTGTAGAAAAAATCTTAAGGTGTTTGACTAAAAGATTTGACTATGTTGTTACAGCAATTGAAGAAAGCCAAGATATATCAACCATGACGTTGGAGTGGTTGATGGGTTTGTTATGCTTGCATGAGCAAAGAATGAATCAAAAGTCCACTGGTTTGAATCTTGAGTAAGCATTGCAGAGTCGGGTCACTCACTCAAGTCGAGGAGGCTGTCATGGTGCCTAAGGTCGTGGAGGTGCTTGAGGTAGAGGTGGAAATCCAAATTTCACTAGAAGTTATAAAACACATGGCAAATCAAAAGTCAAATGTTTTAAGTGCAACAAATTCAGACATTACAAATCCGAATGTCGAACAAACATGGGGCACGAGCAATCAGAACATGTACATGCAGTTGACGCCAATGAAAACATGATGTTAGCATGCAAAATGGATGACTCGAGTACCATGGATGCCAAAATCTGGTGCCTAGATACCGGGTGTAGTGATCACATGTGTGGCCGAAAGGAGCTATTCTCATAGTTAGATGAGACGGTTTGTGGTGAAGTCAACTTCAGGAACAAATCAAAAATTCCAGCGATGGGCAAAGGTAACATTAATAGCAAATCAAAAGATGGTACTAATGTTACTAGTGCGGGTGTTTACTTCATGCTGGGACTTTGCTGGAATTTGCTTAGTGTTGGCAACTTTCCAAAAAATGTCACAAAGTTAACATTGAAAATAGAGTTTGCACCATTAGAGGTGTAAACAATAAGTTGATCACAACGGCACAGATGACGAAGAATTAGATGTTCCCTCTATCTCTTCAGACAAAGACTCTGTTGAGTTTTCAAGCAATTACGACAGATGGCAAGTGGCTGGGAATCTTCAATTTGGTCATCTAAATTTTCATGGACTAAAATTGTTGGTCCAGAAAAAGATGGTGACTGGCATGCCTTTGATCGATAGTCCATATCGCCCATGTGAAGGATGTCTTGTTGGAAAACAACATTGAGAATCTTTTCTAGTTGGAAAAGCTAGAAGAGTCAAGAAACCTTTGGAGTTGGTACATACAGACCTCTGTGGCCCTATTGAGGTGGAATCATTCAGACCAAAATGGTACATGCTAATTTTTGTCGATTTTTCTAGAAAAACATGGGTATATTTCTCAAGAGAAAAATCCGAAGCTCTTGGCAAATTTAAAGAATTCAAAATCTTGTTGAGAAACATAGTGGGTTTAAATTAAAGACGTTAAGGTCGGATAGAGGTGGAGAATTTACTTCCAATGAATTTGACAAATACTGTAAAATTCAAGGAGTGAAACGTTAGTTGACTACTAGCTATACTTCTCAGCAAAATATTATAGGAGAAAGAAAAAATAGAACAATTTTTGAAATGGCAAGAAGTAGGTTAAAGGCTAAAGGTTTACCAAAGAAGTTTTGGGCAGAAGCTATTGTTTACACTAAACAAGTGTCCATCAAGGAGTGTTCTTGGAAGAACCCTAGAAGAGGCTTGAGCAGTAACAAGCCAGATGTTTCGTTCTATGAGTATTTGGGTGTGTGGCATATCCCCATATACCAAACAAACAATGGAAAAAGTTGGATGACAAAAGCCAGAAATGCATTTTCATCAGTTATAGTGAGGTGACTAAGGCTTATAAGCTATATAATCTAGTCATAGAAAAAGTAATTACCAATAGGGATGTTCAATTTCTAGAAGATGAAGCCTAGGATTGGAATCAAAAGGTTAACTTGGAAAGTATTTCTATTGAAGATGAACCATTAGTGGGAGAGATAGAAAAATCTTCAACTAAAGATCCATCAGCTTCGCCTAGAAGTTTGTCTTCTTCACCAACAACGATTTCAAAACTATTGATTCATCATTTACAACGATCGCAGTGGACACCAATTAGATTCAAGCATTATGTGGTCACAAGAGATGATGACAGTGACAATGATAAAATCACTAATGAAACAATGGTAAATTTCTATTTATTTGCAAAATGTGACCCCATATCCTATGATGATGCAGTAGTAGATGAAAAGTGGATCCAAGTAATGGATGAAGAGATCCACTCTATTGAAAAGAATGACACATGGGTACTAACTTTGTTATCACCTAGTAAGAAGCCCATAGGTGTCAAGTGGGTGTACAAGATAAAGTACAAACTCAACGGTGAGGTGGACCATTACAAAGCTAGATTGGTCGTGAAAGGTTACAAGCGAAAGCCAGGTATTGATTATTTTGAAGTATTTGCACTAATGGCTTTAATGGATATCATTTGAATGATCTTAGCACTAGCAGCTCAAAACCATTGGAAGATCCATCAAATGGATGTGAAATCAGCATTTCTTAACGGTTTCCTTAATGAAGAAGTATAGGTGGAGCAACCACAAGGTTATGTGAAGAAAGGGCATGAAAATCAAATGTATAGATTGAAGAAAGCTTTGTTTGGGCTAAAACAGGCACCTCGACCTTGGTACACGAGGATTAACACATACTTGTTGGAGCATGGTTTTCAAAAGTGCCAATATGAGCATACACTGTATATTAAGCCTAATACTAATGGTGATCTCATAATCATATGCCTTTATGTTGATAACTTGATATTTATAGGAAACTATGAAAAGATGTTTGCTGAATTCAAATGACTAGTCAATTCGAAATGATAGATTTGGGATTGATGTCCTATTTTCTTGGCCTTGAAGTGAAGGAGACAAATAATTGCATATTTGTCTCACAGCAGAAATATGCTAATGATATTTTGAAGCAATTCAATATAGAATCACTCAAATCGATTCAAACACCTATAGCAAAATGGTTGGAGCTGAAGAAAGAAGGAACTAATGAATTGGTAAATCCCACTTATTTTAAAAGCATTGTTGGCAATTTAAGATATTTGACTTCCGTGAGGCCGAATATTACTTATGGCGTGGGAATTATTAGTCAGTTCATAGAAAAACCATACCAATCACATTTGCAAGCAGCAAAAAGAATTATACAGTATGTTAGTGGAACTCGTGATCATGGAATTTTATATTCTTACACTGACAATTTCAATTTAGTGGGGTATATAGATAGTGATTGGGCAGGTAATATCGAAACGCAGAAGAGTACTTCCGGATATGCATTCTTTCTCGGATCAGGAATAATTTCTTGGTCCTCAAGAAAACAACAAATTATTGCACTCTCAACAACAGAAGCATAATACATAGCAGTGGCTTCAACAGCCTGTCAAGCAATATGGCTTCACAGGATGCTTTCTAAACTAATGCATGAATAGAAAGGTCCTACTAAATTGATATGCGATCGATAACAAGTTAGCAATTGCATTAACCAAAAATCCTGTTTTTCATGGTAGAAGCAAACATATTGACATCAAGTATCACTATATTCGTGAGCTGGTTAAAGAAAATGAAATAGAACTTGACTTCTACAGATCCGAAGATCATATTGCAAATATCTTAACAAAACCATTGAAGCTGGATCCATTCGAAAAAATTGAAGATGATGCTTGGTGTGGTTGATTTTCACAATCAATTTTAAGGGAGGCTATTAGGAATTAAGTAAAATTAATTTTTTTTAAGAAAATAGCATATTTATTTAGAGTGTGAAAGTGTGGTCTCTAAACCGCCAAAATAGTGGATTCTTCAAGAAGCAAGGGCACACATCGGTCAAAAATGAAAGAGAAGAAAAGTCCAAGAGGATATGAAAAGGAGCATGTGATGTTGACTCTTTAGCAAAAAATAAAAGAAACGATGGAGAATAGTGAAAAAGCAACAGAAACTAGCTACGAAAGAAGAGAGGGGAGGCAAAGTTCAACTTGCCAACTTGTACTTTGACTAGAAGAAAAAGTTGCGGCTGATCCTTTCCCATTGAAATCAGTCGGGCTTCAAGAGGCGGTGGAAATCCTTATAAATATAGATGTAGGTCATTAGTTTAAGATGGCAGAGAGTGAGTCTTAGAAGCATAGAGAGAGAGAGAGAGTTTAGCTTAAAAAGCTTGTATTGTTAAGCTTGTACTAGTGGTGTGTATTTGTATAAAAGTCTACACAAGGCCTTTGAATACCATTATCTCTTTTTTGTGTATTTTCATTATCTCCCCACCAAACCCTTCAAAACTATTTGTTATCCTTTTGGTTCCAATAATCACATGCACTCTTTTAATGCATGAACAAAACACTTGAAGAAATCATTCAGCACCCACCACTAGAAGATCAAATAAGCATGTGAAGTGTGCATATGTTTTCAACATATTTATGAGCAATAAATGCTCCGTGTGGGTATTGTATACAGGCTCAAATTCGAGACATTTTAACAATCTCCACTTTGGCTTAACGTTTGAGCCAAGTCACAATCGCTTCCATGGAAATCTCGCTACTACTCTCCTAGAGCCTCAATGGGCTCAACCGCCACAAAGTGCTTCCAAGTTCAAGCGATGCTTGAACTTCACAAAAACCGTGGACCTCATCAAGAGGCCAACTCCACCTATACAATTAGTTACTCTACAAGGATTTTCTGACATCAATTCCTGTATCACAAATAAAGTAAAACCATCATTGCATCCATATATGATAGAACGTCGAACACGCACCTTGTCAAATTTAGCAACTACATCAACCATTAGCTTTAACGACTCGACCTCATTACAAGCATTATCCATGTCGATTATTGCGCTAGTACCTATTACCTCGGAAATTTATGGTTACAACTCCACCTTGAGCTAAACATCGTCTAGTTTCAAATTAATACCGCCACAAACATTCCTAGCCAGAAGTACTGAAGACTTATCAAAGGTAACTTCTCTACTGTTAACAGGTAAATTTATATCCGGGCACCACAATTGATCACCCTGTTCACCTTGTGCATAGCCATGGAATATGCACCTTGCCCTCCCATCAAGTTTACCATCACTCACTCGAAAGCACGGGTAACCAAATATTCTAAGAAGAGAATAGCCAACAATGTTACTTGACCACTCTCTTTGAGAGTGCGATTCCAATAACAGTTGATGGGAATCTATTCACCAGGTAGCTTACTGTACTAAGCGCATCAGCTAGGATTCTCTAAGCAACACTAGTACTAGAGATCAATTTTTGGCCCATCTCTAGTAACATTCTGCTCATCAATTTTTACTAGACTAGTGTGGTGTTTCACTATGCCCTCTTTCATGCAGAATTTATTAAGCAGCTCTTAGTAGAAGACCATGCTACTATTAGTTTGCACATGCTTAATCGACTTATCAATCTCCATCTCAATCAAAGCTCTTGACTACGTGTTCTTGACACTAGAATGAAACTTGTGCATCGGCACAAACACCTAAGTCTTCCTCGAGCAATCGATAAACTCTTGAATAGATGCATCCGATGTCTCTGGGGCGAAACCCATCACTGTCTCACCTAGGAGTTCATTTAAGCCACCATACTTGATTCCTCTCATTATCACCAAGGCACCTCAAACAATCTTAAGAACTCCACCTTCTGACAATACCTACAGCTAGTTGAATCTAAGGCACCCAAGGAAATTCAATTCTTTTTCAATTCTGGAATATGTCTTACTCCAATCAATGTCCTCACAACAACATCATACATTTTGATTTTAACATCACCAATTTCTATTTGGTGTCGCGTGAAATGAATAACTAGAATCCATTATCCTGTCATCAAATGATGAATCCTCAGTGATAGACAAAACATAATCGACACCATAAGAATTATTTTTTGCTACAGCTGCAACATTATTTGTACACTCAACTCTAATTCTTTCTCATTTTTCAGCTTAAAACAGTCTCTTCTAAGATGCCCACTCTCACTACAATTCAGGCAATGTAGATAATAGAATCAAAGCACGTACCTTATATTCAAAGTTAATTTCAATCAAACTCAATTGGTTAACAACCACATTGAATTTGTTGATATGTTTATTAACTGATGTACCTCCAACCATCTTTAAGTGAAATAAACGTCACATCAAATAGATCTTGTTGATCATAGAGTGCTTCTTGTACATATTTGATAGGGCTTTCATTAGTCTCGTAGTGATTTTCTCCTTCATTATGTTAAATATGATGTTATGAGTCAACGTCGGCCAAATAACACTTATTGCTTGACTATCCAGCAATTCCCACTTGGTTAAGCCTATCCCCAAAATCTAATTTTTCTTATGGCTTGTATTTCAAAAGACTATGCCTACGATGGACAATCTAGTGAAGGGGAAGGCGGTACCTGAACCGATATGCTCAGTATGCAAACTGGAAGCTGAGACCATTGAACACGCCCTGTTATTTTGTCCTTCGATGTCTCGGGTTTGAGGGCAGCCAAGCTGAACATCAATATTAACAGGCTCGGGTTAACTGGGATGGATGAGGGGATAACTAAATCGAAAGAAGACCCATTACCTCCCTAAAATTTGAGCTTGTTTCGACGACCATGTGGCTAGTTTGGAAAACTCGAAATCACCTCATCTTTAGCAAGCAAAACCCGAATCCAAACCTCCTTGTCAACACAGCCATAACATTGGATGAAAATGCAACAAGATGGAGAGGCAAGGATAAGAGAACAGCAATGAAAAGAGAAAGCCCACCTCGCCAGTGCAAGCCTCCTCATCCAGCGACCTTGAGAGTTAACATCGGTGGCTCGTTCGTGGCTAGTTGGTGAGGGCTGTCAGGTGTGTCTATCGAGACTCCGGCGGACAGATTCTCCAAAACGGCGATAGCAAATTCAGCCGAGCGGGTGGAAGCCATAGCACTAGTTGAAAGCCTAATTTTTCTCTCCCCCCGTTCGGACCTCCTGCTGCGTGTGCAGTCAGATTGTGCAGGAGTAGTTCAAAGATTCTAAGTGCAGATCAACTGGGTTGGGAAGCGGGAACACTTATCACCCAAGCCGGTGAGTTAACACCTTGCTTTGCAGCCTTACCTTGGTCCATTGCAACGTGGAAACAGACAAAGTCGTCCACTGGATTGCTAAACCCCAATGCAACTCTTTTCAATTTTTATGGAGTGGAAATATGGAAGGCCATCGACCGCATAAAGTTGCTTGGGAAATTGTTTGCTTACCAAAAAGGGAGGGAGGACTAGGGTTGCTCAATCTAAACCTATGGAACAAAGTTTTACTGGGCCGCATGCTATGGAGCCTCATAAACTATCCATCGTCTTCCTTATGGAGTAAATGGGTTCATAGTACCAAATATAGAAGCACTCCAATTATGCAGCTTGAAATTAAAGGTAGTATGACATGGAGTTGGCGCGGAATTCTAAAACTAAGGCCAACCTTAGCTCCAGCCATATCTAGACAAAGATATTGTTGCAAAGAGTTATACGATGAACTCAGGAATGTGGGACCGATTGTGGGATGGTACCAATTGATATGGACAGGTGGGGTTAGCAAACACAATTTTATCGGATGGCTAGTTTGTAGAGGCAAACTCCCAACAGCAGATATCATATCACGTTGGATGCCCACAGTAGCAGTCCATTGTAATTTCTGTTTGGATAATTTGGAAAATTGAGATCATCTATTCTTTCAGTGCACATGGACGGGAAGCATATGGCGTATTATCCTTGCGCAATACGGAATCCGCCGTAACTTAGGAGGATGGAATGATGAAATCCAATGGATGATCGGGGCTACCAAAGGCAAGGATTTGGCGGCAAGGCTTCTTAAAGTAACTTTTTAGCAACCATTTACTGCATTTGGATGGAACGTAACTGTAGGCGCTTCCAAAACAAGTCAAATGATGTCTCCATCATTGTGGCTAAAATTCGTAAGCTTGTCAGGGGCCGAGCATCATTTTACAAAAATTTTAAACCTTCCCAGACAAATGTAATTTTGGCTACTATATGGAAAATCCCTCACTCCATTTTTTGAGTTCTTAGTTATCTTTTGTAATGATGGGGAATGCCCCTAAGCTATTGTACGTCATCTTATAAATGATACTTACATTTCAAACCAAAAAAAAAAAAAAAACTCTTTTCAATTTAATTTGTTATGAAGCTCTAAATTTGTATTCACTAAACTCTTATAAGTGAATGAGAATTGCATTTCCGACCAAAAAGAAAAAAACAAAGAAGCCTAATATTAAGTTATTTCTACATTCTAAACCACTCTATCAGGTCATTATAAATCATGGAAATTCTAGTGCCCACCTACCCTATTCTCGGGCAAGACCTGGTGGGTCGGATCTTTTATGGAAGCAAACAGGGCCCACCCGCCACTGCCGTCAACACCTCCGTCCTCCTCCTCTTCCAATTCACGGCATCACCTTCGCAAGGCGCAGCTGGCCGCTTTGTTGGAAAGCTTGGGCCTCCTTGCAGCCCCGCCGGAGAATGAACCCCAAACGGTTTCTAGCCAAAATTCGTAATTCTCCTCCCCCTCAGCCTAATTTCTTAAAAAATTTCCGACTTTAGATCTAATCCCAATTTTACCTCAAACTTTTTTTATTTTAAGAAAACTTTAGGTCCAATTTCAAATTTGCTCCAAAAAATTTTTGTCTAGGAAAAAAAAAAACTTTAGGTCCAACTACAACTCTGCCACAAATTTTGTTTTGTTTAAAAATATCACTAACTTTCAATCTATTCTCAAATTTACTTTGTAGTCCAATCCCAACTTGACGTGGCATTTTCCCATCGATAACAAATCCGTATAAGAAATGTGACATGGAAAATTATATCCAAAATAAAATCGTTCTAGAATATGAAAATTAGGGATGACAAACGGTAATTTTTTTATTAGAGGGCTTATGAGGGTAGATTTGGCACTAAAAGTAGAGCAGCTTTCAAGGTGTAATGGTTGGCTTAAGTGACCTAGTAGTGTCACTTTGTGTTGCTCTCAAGAATTGTAAATGAGGCACCATTTCAAGTGACTTGGACACTATAAAAAATTGTATGAAAATGTTCAGTGTACAATTCAAGGACCATATTGAAAATGTACTATACAGTTCGAGGACTATATTGAACATATACCAAAATTTCAATGATTACATGAAAAAAAAATTAAAAGTTTAAGGATCACATTGAACAAATTAAAAGTTCAAGAACCACATTGCACATTAGATAATGGACTATCTGTGTTGTTATCTCATGATTTTTCATGCATTCTAACTCCACTAACGTGGGCAGTTCCCACCCTAGAATTGGGGATTGTCCACTAAAGGCCAATTCCACAAAATAAGAATTAGGAACCACCCACTAGTCCCTTGACTCACTTAAGAACCAAATCACTAGTCCTGCTAGGTTGTTGGGTGGGTCCATGGTACCAACGTGTCCTCACTTGTGGCAAATATTCGATTCTGGTTGCATTTCAGTTTAAGGGAATCCTCACTTTTTCTCGTGGTTTGATGTTGGTTAATCGAGAAGAAAACAAAGAAGATGAGACTATTCTAAATTGAAGATGAGTGAGGAAGGATTTTACTGTAGTTTGAATCTCAATAACAAATGCTGGCATGAGATTGTTTAGCGAATGCTTAGGAATCTGTGCCAAACCGCATTATTTGGAAATATGATCAGAAGAAGTAGGAGAAAAGTGCAGGATTTCATCCTTAGAAGCCAATTGATTGGGTTTTGTTGTCAATTATGAACGGTTTTGCGATTGGTTGGTTGACCATTTTATCACGCCTTGAAATATTAACAAATACAACGCATGGTGCCCTTCCTGCAGTGGACAATTACCTCTGCGGTGTTCATGGACTCTCTTTTTCTTTGTGTAGGATGGTGTTTGTTGACCACGCTGAGGCGACTTTTCAAGTAATGCTTGAGTAATACAAATTCATCATGACTAGCAGAAGATTTGCTCTGCCTTTTTTTTCCCTCCTTTCGGATGTGTAACTGCTGATACTATTGCGGTAAAAATATCTCATAACTGAAGCATTTCCAAGTAAAAATCATTTGGTAACACAGCTATAAACGATTGAAGTTGCTTTTGTGGGTAAACTTGTCAAGTTACATAGACGTTGTAGCCGTGTGCTTGGGTTCATGTTGTTAATTATTCATATCATATGGTAGCTTACTAGTTAGTCATTCTATTCTTAGTGGACAGCAACTTTTGTGGAGGCTGCTTTCAAATATTTTATCTATGATCTGCTCCCAAAATGCAGGTTACATGTCAAGTTTGTCAATGCCCTGTCGATCCACCTCTTCCAGGACCCCAAAGGTAGCTAAATGATTGTTATAATTCTGTTGTAGTTTTTAGTGGATTGTACATCCTTTTATCGTGACCATTAATATTCTTTACGCATTCATTTTCATGTTGATTTATTTCTTAATCTTGACCATAAACTCTCTCTCTCTCTCTCTCTCTCTCTCTCCCTCTAGACTCACTCACATTCATCTCTAAACTGGGTTTTGTTGTCAATTATGAATAGTTCTGCGATTCAATAGTTGTTGTTTGTTACTGGACAATCCACTTAATACATCTTCGTAATGGGAATGAAATTCAAAGTAACTCACCCTCCCTCTAAACTCACTCACATTCATCTCTAAACTGGGTTTTGTTGTCAATTATGAATAGTTCTGCGATTCAATAGTTGTTGTTTTTTACTGGACAATCCACTTAATACATCTTCGTAATGGGAATGAAATTCAAAGTAACTCACCCTCCCTCTAAACTCACTCACATTCATCTCTAAACTGGGTTTTGTTGTCAATTATGAATAGTTCTGCGATTCAATAGTTGTTGTTTGTTACTGGACAATCCACTTAATACATCTTCGTAATGGGAATGAAATTCAAAGTAACTAGTTAAGACAGGGTGGAAGGGCGGTGGCGTGCAAGTGGGGCAAGGCATGATATTCCATTTATTGGTCGCGTACACATTTACTGACTAGTCATGGTGTCGGCTGGTCTCTCTTGATGCGTGTTTGGTCGCGTACACATTTACCGACTAGTCATGGTGTCAGCTGGTCTCTCTTGATGCGTGTTCTAGGAAGGTGGGTTCTTCCCCTTGGGATGTTCACTTTGCACATGGAGACTCCAAAACCCTACTTTTGGATCGGATTAGCAGTAATGGTGCTGGCTGTGTGAATCCAGACTATTTCTTGCAACACTACGGTGCTCTTTATGGATTTATCGATATTGATGCCCTGATATACTCCTGAGTCAACAACAACATCGTATGTTGCCTAACGTGACGCGAGAGTTCGCCAGATGCATGTTGAAAATTGTCCCTCCTCCTTGAATGTCTCTCTTTTGTTTCATATTTCCATCTCAAGTGTGGGGTCTCTAAGACATTGCTGCGTTACGCAGTCTTTATATGCGGCTAAAGCCCCTCCCTACTAGGTGCTCACAACTGAAGCTTCCTGGTTCACGCCACGTTCAAACTTGGAGTCTACCTAAAACGATGTAAAATTGCGAATCCCTGTGTGCTCTGAACACGAATTACGTTGAACCATTGGTCAAGGCTTTGAAGGCAAAACCCGTGAGGGCAAGACCTGCGAACATGGCATATCCATTGAAGTGATTTATTTCCGAGACTTTTTAGGGTTTCTTGTGGGATCAATGAAGGACTCTCAATTACCTTCAAGCACGTTCGCTCTAGAAAAGGGTGTTTCAGTGTTCTCATGCTTTAAAGGACGTTAAGAATAGGAACGGCGAACGCGGAGCGTAAGCAGAAAGCCGAGAAAATCTCCATCATGTCCAGGTCGAAGGTAATTCTCAAATACCTAGACAAAGTTCGAACAAATTCAAATACAATAAAATAAAGAAAATGGTACAATAATATAGAGACAACCCGTATCTTTTCAGTCTAATCCGTGGAAGCCCTAATCATTGTATATATTTTAGCCCATACCTCATCGTCGTAAGAGAGTATCTTACAAGATAGTCACGTCAAATGATGAAATCCACACATAAGAAAGTGGAATTCAAGATTTAATTTTAGAAATCAAGAAAAATGCTTATAAGATGGATAAAGAGATTGATTGGTTACGCTCACTCATTATAGCTAAGCTAGGGTTATCATTGACAATGGCTGCACCAGATGAAGTGGCTAAGTCACCTCATTTTCTTTCCGGATTATTTTTCAAGAGAAATACAATTTAATCATGATAATTTTGATGATGACAATTTGACTCGTGTTACAAGAATCAGGTTGATAAGACAACCATGGAATAATGTTTATGTTAAAATAGTCATGTTCATAAACTACTCACATGTTTTCTTTCGATTTACTTTAATTTTTGCCTTACTAATCTCACTTTCTCGATCATGTCAAAATCATCGCTCCAATTTATTTGATGTTGACTTTATTAAGTATCTCTTCACACAAGCACGCATGTCATAGATATAAGTCAAGGTGGAGAAATTCACACACAAGAAAGTAGAGATACATATGACCAAAAAACAAAAAAAAGTAGTCTCAAGTTTTTTAAATGTGTAAGTCGGTAAAAATGCATATAGGATGGATGACAAGATTGATCGGTTATGCTTGCTTATTACAGCTAAATTAGGGTTGCCATTGACGATGGTTGCGCTAGATGAAGTGGCTAAGTGGCTAAGCCACCTCATTTTCTTTTTGGATTCTTTCTCAAGAGAATTACAATTTACTCATGTGATATTTTTAATGATGGCAGTTTGACTTGTGTAACGAAAATCAAGTTGATAAGACAACTGTGGAATAAATATAGTTGAAATAGTCATGTTCATAAACTGTTCAAATATTTTCTTTTAATTGACTTTAAAGGTTTTGCCTGATTCGTCTCACTTTCAATCTTGACAAAATTGTCACTCCGTATTATTTGATGTTGACTTTATCAAGCATCTCTTCACACGGGCAAACGACATAAGTCAAGGAGGCGCAATAAACTTGACGATAACTTCAACGCATTCCACTTATGATGCTATGCTTAGCTTAAACCCAAGCTATGCCGTAAGAATGCTTGAGGTTGATGAGTCAATCACTGTAACTCCATCAACATCCCAAAAACCAAAACATTTCTTTACCTGAGGTAACAAATGTTCGAGACATGATTTGACTGGCAGTTTGCTCGTGACATGGTTTGATTTTGTAACTTTAGAAAAACAATACGACTTCCTTATCGGTAGGTTACTGTGCTCACTTGCTCTCTATATGTTGTGTTTGAGTTAATTTTATCATATTAATTTTAAGACTACAATCTTACATCATTTATATTAATTTCAAGTGCAGTTCTTTTCGTATATAAGGTATCGTTAATTATTCAAACTATCTTGTAACTTACGTTAGTAGAACAATGCAGAGTCAACGTTGTGACAAATTAATTGATTATCGATGACAAAAGGATAGGATTGCACATTGAGGGAGTCAGAAGAGTTGCTTACCTTCCTTGGGTTTCCCTTTTTTAATTTTTTTTATAATTTGTAATGAATTTTTTGTGTATAGTGTTTTAAAGTTTTTGACATATTATAGGCATGCCCAGATGGAGCTGGATCAATTCAAGCCCTAGGTGTAATATCAAGCTTAAAACTATGTAACCGTGCTCAAGCTTGCTGAAAAGAGCTCTTTTGACCTATTTGACCTGCATGGTCTTAGGAAAATTCGCAAGCTGCCAGATTCACAATAAGATCGGCTTTCCTCGTACAGGCAACGATGTTAGCAGTATACTGACAAGCTAACAATTATTTGTAGCGCCGCGTTAGGTCAGTAATATGATAGAATTGAAGGAAATTAAAATATGGTTATTAATTGAGCTATGAAATGAACCAATAAATATGAATCTCGAGAGATTTAATTTTAGGATGACACAAGTAACCTATACCACATTGTACTTTCCCAAATGGCTGCAAGCACAGTGGTCTACGTCAACGTGGATTATCCTCTCTTTTTTTTTTTTTGTAACTCGGAACCAATTCTAGTTAGTCAAATTTGAGCTCTAACCCTATTGTCTTCTCAAAGGGTGAGCAGGGATGGATTCATTTATCAAAGTCAAGGGGGGCCGCAGACGCCACCCCCACTAAAACCAAGTTGGGTCTTTGATAATTGATTGGTTTTTTTTTTTTTATCCAATAATTGATTGGGTTCGCACGTTTAATAAATTTGCCGATCTGCCCAAAATGTGGATCCCATTGAGTCCCATTTTCCCATTATTCTTCAGCATTTTCACCTGAGACAGTTCCTCGTACTATCTCAAAATGACGATCTCAACTTTTTCTGATTTCCTCATTCTACTTTTGGGTCTTGTTTGATTCAACTTGAAATCAAATTAGTTGACAAATGAGAGTGGTAATAGAATATCTTGGAATTCAATTTTGAGGACACGAAAATTGTGGTGGTATGATTCTCGTCCCTTGAGTAACTCTGGTTTTCATGAAAGATCAAAATGAAGCGTCAATTCACTTAAGTGTTGAACGAATTTAAAGAATGATAATAATGTTGAACGAACTTGAAGGATGATAATAAAATTATCAACAGGAAAATGCAAATTTTAGCCTGAAGTTCTTTTAAGTGTTGAACATCACAACACTTATCGGTGTTGTTAGATTTGTGTCGGGACATGCTCTTGACCATAAAAGATGGGCCATCAAGAGGAGCAAATTTAAGGACATGATCCCCTTTTATCTTCAAATTCAAGAACAATTCAGGAAATTTCTCTTATCTTCTTTCCACTGTCTTCGCAAGGGGTTTTTTCCTTTTCTTTCAAAGGAAGTCCTGATATTTGACCATGGAATATGCTACTTATATTTGATATTACTTCCTCCGCTAATCATTTGAATTTTGGGCAATGACGGTTAGAATGTCCATTCGGTGGCCACATTCGTGAAATAATTTGGATAGAACACAACTCCTCTATTATATTGTAATAGTCAATTAAAAAATTCAAATTGATAAGTGAAAGGAGATCAACTACATATAAACAACACCTCATAAATTAACAATGTGGATACTTTGACAATGAGAACAACATAATCATTTCTACCACTCGAACAGGAAAAAGAATACACGTGTATGTCATGACTATATATATATCTTAATTTCTGGTTGCAATTTTTAATATTCTTCTTGTTTTTCATTTTTATTCTCAAATGACGATTATTCGAGATGGAGAATATGAAATGATGGAATATTTTTTTGTACGATGAGCACTATCTGGGGGTTGATGTAGACCCGGGTAACATCTCACAGATATTGTGGACCGGTCTGTCAATAACTTCATGATGGAGACGTACACCGAAAGTGGAGGTTGAATTATCATCATCTGGGGCAAGAAAAACAGAACAAGAAAGGAATAGGAAGAATGGAATGTTTGCAGTAGTTAATCATGATAAACAGTATTTCTGATCTAGTTGTCCCAGCCTTGCTTGATGCTTGGTGTCAAAATCATGGTGGATGGATCCAAGAGGAAAATGTAATATGTCTTTTCTTGTTCCTCAATTATTTTTCTTTTCCCTTTTTCTCATTCCTAGCAAATCTACTTAATGTGTCTGGATTGATTTTTACAATTTTCCTTCTATTTTTTTTTTACTTAATCTAAATCTTATGGCGCACGCACATTATAAATAATTCCTCTTATTTGTTTTATATCTCAAGCCCTATCACATTAAAACAAAGAAAGAGTCAATAAGATATATTCAGTCAAATGAGAGTGAACTATTTAGATGAAACATTTCATCCGATTATCACGTAATATATCACCTGATAACAATGGTTAGTCAAACAATTTCTTGACCTTGGAGATGTTTGAGACACCGAAAGTTATATATTATAAAATGATAAAAAGAAATGAAGGACAAAGAAAGAAGTGAGGAAATTCTCAAGTTGAGTGCGCAACCACTTTCTTGAGAA
This sequence comes from Corymbia maculata, assembly GCA_014182735.1. Lineage (NCBI taxonomy): Eukaryota > Viridiplantae > Streptophyta > Magnoliopsida > Myrtales > Myrtaceae > Corymbia > Corymbia maculata. Next base: position 7,650,812 of record CM024690.1, on the reverse strand, counting down.
GTTTAGAAAATGATATATCTCAAATTGTTTTCCAGTCATCTAAACATAATTTCAATGGAAGTCAAGTAAGTGAAATGACTTTGGCGGGGAGAAAGGTAAACTAAATGAAATAAATGCTCTCAATTCTTATTCTTTTTATAATTTTCGGCTTTAGGGAAAAATTCAAACACTTCAGTTCCATTGGGATGGAAAAGAAGGAAGTAACTTGTAAAATATCGGAAGTTTCCTTCTGGTTGACTAACAATACATGTTATTCTTAACCTAGATGCAGAATTTCCTCCATTCAAACCAAATTATACGTTACTTTAGTTTGACTTATTGTTTTCCTTTAGCTAACTTGGAAGTAAACAATTTATGCATTGATCCAGAGCAAATTGGGACCACCCTCGATGCTTTAAATAAATCTTACCTTTCAGGAACTAGTTCATCACTAAATATGCTGAGATTGCAGGGAATTCTGCTTGGAACCGCTAGCATGACAGCCATGGATGACGCTTCGCTTAAATGGTAATGAAAAAATCTTTTGATGATTTGATTTAGTATTGTAACAACTAATAACCCTAGATGTGTTTAAGCAAAACTCTATCATGGAATACAAATAGTTTCCTTCTTTTAAAGCTGCAATTGACATTGGTCAAGGATTCTATGAATAAAGGACAAATTGATGCCTCGATTTGAGATTTGAAAAAATGTTTCTAGGCCAATTGAGGCAACTTAATTTTCAAGAAGAATGGCCGCTTGATATCATGTTCTCCTTCGATTCCAGAAAAGATTATATAGACTTCTTCATGGATGACGTGATCATTAGAATCACCACAATGCGAAACACCCTTAGGAATGAACCTTCTTATGTGGATCCAAAATAAAGCGAAATGTTTCACTTTATGGTATGATATTAGCTTGACCCGGTACGACAAATTGTGGCAATCGAACATTCAGTTCATATAGGTAAGTAATATTCATTACTTTTGCATTTTGATTTAATCGATTTTTTATTCAATTGACTTAACCATGCATCTTTTTGTAAATCCCAAAAAAGTAGTATTTCTAATGAATTTGGTCCGTGGCTTCCTTAGATAATTCCCAATACCCCATTAACCGACCAAGCAAATTTTAGTAACCCCACTTTGGACGCAGAAAAGTAAAACATATTATAGTTTTGGCACATCACGTGAGCAACCAAATTATCTAAAAATATATTTTTAATTAAAGAGCATTTATGCCGAAATTAAAAAAAAAAGGGGGCAAATATTAAGAAGCTTGTAATAATTACATTAGTAGAAAATACAAATTAGAATTCTTGCTGGCTTCTTTTTCCATTTCTGATAATTCCTTTCTTTAACTAGAGAATGAATTCTAAGCATGATTTATAAAATAAATCTTACAAATAACTCCGAAACACTTGTTAATCAACTAAATAAGAAAAAAAAGTACTGTATTTAATATATTAGCTTCTCTCGTGTCGTTTGTAATCATTGTTTTGAAAATCAGAATAGTCCTTGTTCAATATATTTAATAAGTATTATGAGAGTGTTGGTACCCGAGGCCAACGCCGCCCTTTTTACAGCTACAATCGTTGAGGAAGAACTGTAGCGGTGAAGCGCTGCCACTTGTTTCTCGTATCACTTTGTGTCTAATCCTTGACGTAACCGCGTTGAAGTTACCATGGCTGCAAGAGGTCGTAATAGACGCGCCGTCTCTTCACTCGTTTTGGTCTCGTCCTCCCCTGCACTTCTCCTTCCAAAACCCTAGATCATCTCAATGCACTCTCCTCCTGCACTCGATCCCTATATATACGCAATTGACTTGCTAAATCAAATCCGCGCCCAGCCCAGCTAAAACTTTACCTCATCATAGTGTTCAACAACATAGGATCTTTCACTACCGATCCATCTCCAAACCCTAGGACACAAAAACCAGATATGGAGGAGTACCCGACAGGTTTCAGGTTCTACCCGACTGAGGAAGAGCTTCTTTCTTTCTACTTGCATAACCAGCTTCTCGGCCTTAAGCAAGACAAGCTTCATCGGGTCATCCCTGTCCTCGACATTTTCAACACTGAACCATGGAATCTCCCACGTAATACACAGTCCGCGTGTCATGCGACTCTTTCACATCCCCTGCATTGATTGAACTGTGCACTAAAAATGGGTTCTTGAAAATTTGAAATGCCCATTACCAGTAAACTTTCTTTTACCCACATTTTCTTTGGTGAATTTGTGTTGCAGAGCTTGCGGGAGAGCTGTGCAGAGAAGACAGAGAGCAGTGGTTCTTCTTCGCACCCATGCAGGAGAGGGAGGCGAGAGGAGGGCGGCCCAGCAGGAGCATGGCCACCGGCTACTGGAAATCCACCGGGTCTCCCGGCTACGTCTACTCGTCTGACAACAAGGTGATCGGCGTGAGGAAGTCAGTGGTTTTCTACGTGGGTAAACCTCCCACAGGAAGAAAGACCCAGTGGAAATTGAACGAGTACAGGGCCATTGAACTCTCGCCAACAAATCCCAGTTCCAGGGGCAGTAATATTTCCATTCCTAAGGTGAACGTGCTATCAAAAGTTTGGATCTTTATTTCAACTTTTTCAAACATAGAAAGGATGAAATAACTTCGCGACATGACACTTAGGTCATCTAATTTTTACTTTGAATAATCATTCTTGTACGGGTTTTCTGTTGTGTATTTTATCGGTGCCCTGCAGTTGCAGACTATTATATTTCCGTCTTTACTTTAGTTCCTACTAGGACTTTTCACAGGAAAGGCAATACACATATGTACTTACAGGTAAGGCGTGAATTCACGTTGTGTCGAGTGTATGTGGTGTCTGGGAGGTCTCGAGCATTTGATCGCCGGCAACCGGAAACGGTGGCTGGAGAGATGACAATCCAAGATGGCAACAGTGCTGCTAGTAGCGGAGGCGGACATGAAGGCGGTGGATGTGGAGATGTATCATTATCAGGAGTAGTAGCAGCCAATGCAGGAAGTTCCCATCAATGGGAGACGGCAAGTTTCGAAGAACCAATTTGGGATTGGGAGCAACTGGATTGGCTCTAATTTCATAAAGAGGTACTCTGATGATGTAGGTATAGGTGCAACATATGTACATCTACATGTATTAAATCCCTCCGTCATTATATGTATCATGTATAATTTGCGTATATAATCTATGCGTATGACATTGTGCTTGATACCTAATTAGTAGGCAAGCCAAACGTGATTTGCAGCCTAAATGTGTGTAAGTGAATCATATGCATATCCTATCTATCGAATTTTCAATATAATATTGATTGGGCTTAGGAAGACCTCACTTATAGATGAGACTAAAGAAGGAATTTGATTCATCATTTTGGGCAGATCCCTCTATCTATGCCAAATTGGAAAAATAGATATCTACTAGTGAACTTTTCCAATTATCAGTCTTTTTACATTGATGATGGATGCATCAAAGAGGGGAAAAGTGTCAAAAAAGTTCTAAGCTTATTGCATTGGTGCCAATTTAATGCTAAACCTTTTGACTTTGTGCCAAGTTAGTCTTAAACATTTTGAATTGATACCAATTCAATATTAAGCCTTTTAATGATACCAATTTAGTCGTAAACCTTTTAAGCTAATGCCAATTTATTATTAAAATTTTTAACTTGATGCCAATTTAGCACTTAGCCAAAATTAGTCGAAAAAACTAAATTGGCACCAAGTCAAAAGTTTTAGAACCGAATTGACACTAAATCAAAAGTTTTAGGACTGAATTAGCACCATGTCAAAAGTTTTAAGACTAAATTGGTACTAGTTCAAAAAATTTAGGACTGAATTGACACCATTAAAAGTTTTATGACTAAATTGATACCAATGTAATAGGTTTATGACTTTTCTAATACTTTTTCCTGTCAAAGAGCTTGCGATTCATGGTTTATAAGAAAATCATTTGATTTAAATATCGGATACCACAGTTAGTCTTAGAACAAATCCTAGCAGATTAGGGCTTGTAACATGTTGGATTATACTGTAGAATAATAAGGAAAAAGATGGGATACCTACAATTATATTTGTGTAAACTATGTTACATTTGTGCCGGGCAATCCATGTTTATAATTTTTTTCATGAATAAAAATTTATTGCATTTCCGTCAGCTAAAAATTCATTTGCATAAACAAAATAATTATGGATTAGCAGGACGCACATTTATATCAACAATTATAAAGTGCAAGTATATTGATGCTTTCCATCTCACAATATTGTTGTACGGGTCGTTTTTTTATCACGATTTTGTGAAACAAAGGATATAAAATCATAGATGAAAAATAAAATTCTGATATCTATTACCACATGTATCTCTTTTTAAAGTATTTTATAGGGTATTTTATATCTTTATGTAACGTAACCCTAAATAGGTAAACGATAAAGGATGGAGACCGCATGGATATGACCCTATTCCGTGGAAACATTTGATACTCACCATTTCGAACTTTTAGACGCTAGAACCTAGTCCTTGAATTTTACTACCCATCCTGGAGCTACTCACCACGCCAATTCCGAAGGTCTTCCTGCAAAAACACCAAATTAGGATGGTTCATATTGCATTATGCCCGGAGATGTAATTAACTATTTTCAAAGATTTCTCTTGCTAAAAACTTGCTTATGTGTTGCTTAAATAAATAAGGAGAAGTATATAAGCCAAGGAAAAACTCCTGATGCATCAACCGTGAAATTTTTTGGAAAAAACCCACTCACATGTACTATATCCAAATTTATGATAAAAAGGGAGGTTAAGAAAAAAAATTACACGATCTTTATACCTTAAATTAGTCCAAAGAAGAATATGAGCTACACCAAAGTGCAAGTATATTGATGCTTTCCATCTCACAATATTGTTGTACGGGTCGTTTTTTTATCACGATTTTGTGAAACAAAGGATATAAAATCATAGATGAAAAATAAAATTCTGATATCTATTACCACATGTATCTCTTTTTAAAGTATTTTATAGGGTATTTTGTATCTTTATGTAACGTAACCCTAAATAGGTAAACGATAAAGGATGGAGACCGCATGGATATGACCCTATTCCGTGGAAACATTTGATACTCACCATTTCGAACTTTTAGACGCTAGAACCTAGTCCTTGAATTTTACTACCCATCCTGGAGCTACTCACCACGCCAATTCCGAAGGTCTTCCTGCAAAAACACCAAATTAGGATGGTTCATATTGCATTATGCCCGGAGATGTAATTAACTATTTTCAAAGATTTCTCTTGCTAAAAACTTGCTTATGTGTTGCTTAAATAAATAAGGAGAAGTATAAAAGCCAAGGAAAAACTCCTGATGCATAGACCGTGAAATTTTTTGGAAAAAACCCACTCACATGTACTATATCCAAATTTATGATAAAAAGGGAGGTTAAGAAAAAAAATTACACGATCTTTATACCTTAAATTAGTCCAAAGAAGAATATGAGCTACACCAAAGCATACACATAGTGCATATAGTTTACGCATTAACTTGCACAATAATCTACTTGCAGAATTGTAACTTTATGTTCTATCGTGGTTTGAGATCTACTTACTGCATTTATTGATTGATTTTAAAACTATAAAATCCAATGTATTGTAAATGAGTTCATTTTATGATGACTATTAGTACATTCAAAACTGTAATATTTCCTTATTTACTTACTTAATAAGGGGGATACTTTTTTGTCAAAATCTATTCAATATTGAGATGATATAGGTTTATGGGCCCTGAATGAGTACAATAGTCGATTTTATTTATCAAATTGCAAAAGGTTTTGCGCACTTCTCCCTTTCATTTCATCAATTGGAAATGTACGAAGAGCAACAAATATATTCCAATTCTACTGCTAACAAGATAAAGCCTCCAGTATCTAAATCCAGAAAAAATTGAGCTGCTCATGTTTGTTGGGCGTTTTAGTCCTTACTAGAGCAAATGATGGAGCTTTTGATTTTCATTGTGGTGCAGTTTTGATTACTTGTGTGAAAGAAGGAGATGTGATTTTCAGTGAAGCCAAGAGGATTGCAAGCTTTGTGCATTTTCGGAGTTGCTACGCTTTTTTTTTGGTTAATCCGAATTTGAGATGAGTTTAAACGAGTAATTCGACTGTAACATGAAAATCTCCTCCGTATCACAACCATCTCTTTTTTTTTTCCTAATGAATATGAAATTCATGGCCTAGAAGTTAACTACCATGAGAACAAAGAAACAGAGTCATGGTGGATATTGTCCGCAAATTCATGAAAGGAAGAATCTTGGTGGGTTGTGTTTGAGTGGAGTGAGAGGTGAAGAGGGTTTAATAGTTGAAGTATGGATAAAGTATAGTTAGAGTGCCAAAACTTGGCATAAGTGGACACTTTGATGCCAAAACTTTCAAAAGGTACACTTAAGTGTCAAAATCAGAGAAAATTGAACACTTAAGTGCTAATAGTAAAAAAATCTGGCCAAATTACTAACGTGGTGTTTTTCCAATGAGACAAGGGTAAAATGACGTCGTTTTATGCTCTAATGTGATTAGATAAGCCTCAAATGACTTTATTTTGGACACTGACGAGCTAAACTCAACTCAAAATGATATCGTTTTGCCCCAAATTGTATTTTTAATATAAAAATTAATTTGATTAAATTAAATACTTAAAACAAGGGGGGGGCGATGGTTGGCAAGGGTCCTTGGTGCTTAGGCGAGGATCGGCAATCCTCGCCAATAGGAGGCAAGGGCCAGTAGGCCCTCATAAGAAGTTAGGAGAGTGCAGTGACCCTTTTCCAAATTTGGGTGAGGTCGCCCACCCTCGTCTCGACCTGGGCAAAAATTTTTAACGAACTACGTTAGCGATTTATATTATTAAAAAATGCCACATTGAAATTCCGGCATCCTTCCCCGAACTTGGCACTAAAATGTTTCACTTTAAAAAAAATGACATTAAAGTGTACATTTCAGAGTTTTGGCATCCAAATATTTATTTATGCCAAGTTTTAACACTCCCGCTGTACTTTAGCTGTAGAGGGCAAGGACTGGATTAGGGCATTGCAATGCATTGGTAGAGATTGCTAGGAAGAGACTAAAAGAAGGATGAAGAGCTATTCCATCTGTGAAGGAAATAGAATGCCAAACCAAAGAAGAGGCTGGATATCATAGAGACGACCTTTTAGGATAGCGAAGTGCAGATTGGAGATATAGGGTATTGGATGATTAGCGTGGTCCAACATTTCTCTTACTTCTTTTACAAAAGAAAGTCTAGGTACCCAATGAATTACCCTTCTAGTAGTTTACCTGCAATTTGCTTTTCATGACCAGTGTGTTAGAATATTTCATAATGAAAAAATCCAAATGGCGGTAGCGGGTGTGGCTGCAACAATTATAAATGTTACCCATTACTCATGGATGATTATAATCATTTTGAGAACTACATGTCAAGAAAGCCTCATGTGAATTGAGAGAGAGCAGCATATGAATTAGATCCTATATAACGGGAGAAACTCACTGCATAAACCAAATACGGTTACCAGATATGATTGACACCGAATTCTTTTTAATCATTGTGTAAAACACTCAGTGCAAGGAATCTGTTGCATTCTCCGATATTCATTTTTATTAGGGAGCAGCTTCTAGTATTTTGCCGTAACATTGGATATGATTCGACGTTTAAAGCTATTGGGGGAAAATTCCATAGGTCAATACTATGCATAGATATTTCAAAATCATCCTAGGAGTGATTTTAAAATTATACAAACAAGAGGTGAAAGAGCCAAGAGAATGAATAATGCTAGCGTAACGGTGCCGTTATTGCTTGAAGATGACGGTGCAATTTCAACCATCACTTTCTCTTCGAGAGGAATCGGCTACTAGATTTGTTTAAATAAGAAAAAAAGGGAAGGTTGTTCAATGGATTGCACCGCATAGGAGAATTAGAAATTTTTCCATTTTTCCTTCGTCCTCACATCACATGTTCTCTTGATCTCCAGCCCAACTTTCTCCGTGGGATATTTTATTGTCAGGAATGAATCTTTCTTTCTAATTTTACAAAATTTAGCATTTAATTGCTTTGAAAAGCAGGAGGGTTACAAAGTTAAGGAAACATTAGAAATACAGTAAACTAAATCAAATCACATTTTACATCATTAACTCTGAATGTCCCTTTCTTTGTGAACTTCTATAGAATATGTTTGTATTTTTGCAATTTGAGAAAATGCTTGTTTGGGATAATCACTGAGGAGGCTAGTACTATCACTTAGAGTGGGTGAATAGGTGAAAATAGAAATTTTAATAAATTAATGCGGAATAAAACAAGTTAAGAATTAAAGTCTGAGTGAAGATCAGAAACAAGAACTGTGTTCGGAATCTATTATGTGAAGAAACAGACTTCTGAAGTAACATGTGTGTGTGTGTGTGTGTGACATAATTAAGTAGAAGAGATAAAGGATAAGAAGATTGTACATGAATTTTATAGTAGTTTGGCTTAGATTAAGCCTACGTCCACTCTCTCGTGGATTTTACTATATGATCAATAAATGATTACAACTCTTGAGTGCAAACACTCAATAATATATCACACTATCTCACTAAGTCATTCTTGTATGTAATTCACTCACAATCATAATGGTTTTGGCTCACAAAAGACAAATAAGTAGGAGAACGGTTTTTAAACTTTGGAATTTTGATTCTTGCTCTTCCCCAATAGTGCAACCTCCTTAAATATTCCTCCATGCCACACTAGCCGTTGGCCAATCATTTGGATGATTATCTTTCACCCATTGGACAAATTAATTTGAAAATATTTTTTTTTTTTGATGACCCAGGGAACCCCGCACCCCGCCGACAGCTAGGGGAGTAAACCCTGGGGGCTGCACGTGCTAGCCACCACACACATGCAACCAGATAAGTCACCCTATGACGAAGCTAGGATTCAAACTCTTGACCTTTTGTGAGAGGAAGAGAGCGCGAACCAGCAACGCCACCCAGGTGGGTGGTTAATTTGAAAAGATTTCATAGCCATTGAACACAAAAATTGAATCCCTGTTGATTTTGGTCGCCCTAATCTAGGTTTCCATAAATATACCATCATCATTTGAAAGTTGTCTTCAAGATTGATTTTGTCAATCGATTTAATTAACTCAATCAATATATATTAGGAAAGTGAAATCTTTAGCCAGATTACTATCTGTTGTAGATTAATTCCGTCTTCATTTTGGTCCAGACTTTTATTTTGAATGAGTTTCACTCTAGACCCAGTCAAAGTAGGATATGCATCTCCTTGGTTCTATATAAATCTTTCTAGAATAGAATAGACTTTGCTAAGAATCTTTGAATGCTATTTAGACTTAAGTCCTCTTGTTCCAAAATATGTTCTAACATAAACATTAGAATTTAAAATTTTTTGTTAACATCAAATATAGAATGCAGTTTTCTTAACAATCTCCCCCTTTTGATGGTGACGAAACTTTCATGCCTATATATATATATATATATATATATATATATATATATATATATATATATATATCCTACAAAACAAAGGCATAGCATAGCATAATATATATATAGATCTAAACAAACAAACCAAACAAATAATAATATATCTGCAATATCTCCCCCTTTTTGTCAGCATCAAGAGATTTCAAAAGTTTGCAAATCCACAACAATCCACAAAAATCCATAAACCACACTCCAAACAAAGTCTCAAACACAAAAAGTCTTAAAATCACACCAGACTTTCAAAACACAAGGCCAAAGGATAAATTAAAGCACTGAAAAGGCTCAAAGTCAAGGTTTGCAAGGGCCCTAACAAACTAAAAATCCACCAAATTCTGCATGGAATCCTAAATCTTGGTCATGCATTGACCAAAGCCTATCTTAATATTGGCCATGTTCCACTTAGCCTATTGGTGTTTTCCAGCTTGTCATTCAGAGAAGATTGCATTCTTTGAATTTCAACCTCCATAGCATACTGCTGAGCCTTGATCCTAGAAGCAACTTATAATTCTTGGATAGTTTGGATCAAGTTGAGTCTATGCACTAGCTTTTGCAAATGGAATTCGAAGAGTGTCTGGTTCAGAAGGTACCTTTGAAGATTGATGCTCCCCCTAAAAGTCTACTTTTTGGTTTCGCAAGAACCTTTTAGAAAGTGTACATCATCTATACCTTCTACATTGGGCGGAGACCTATTAACCTCAAATTCATTATAGACTTGTTCAGCCAATCCTATTTGCTCTAGAATTTTCTCAAGTTCTCCCCCTGCAATGATGTTCTCATCCTCTCTATTGGATTCTTCTTCTACTTGCACTCCTTCTTGATTAACATCAGTCTTTTCATTCTCCTGCTCATGTTCTTTCCCAATTCCTTCTTGATCCATTTCTCTATTTCCATATAATTCTTCTTCAGGATCACCATAATCCATTTTGCCCTCTTCTACTCCTTTTCTATCACCATCTCCTTCTTCCTCCTTTTTTTTCCTCATCTTCCTTCTCACCTTCCTCATTCTTTTTCTTTGTCTTCAACTCCTTCATCACCTTCTTCTTTATCTGTCTTTTCCTCATCAACGAGAGCAAGAAGTCCCACAATAGGATTTGTCTAATATATTGCAACAATAAGGTCAGACACAATATATTCATCATCCTCTTCCTGTAGCAAGATTTCATATCTCTTTTTTCTTTGAGGCCTAAGAAGATGCAACTCTCTTCCCTCTCCTCTTCCTTTCTGTAGTTGTGATGGCGATGGTAGAACTTGGTGTGCCCTTCTTCTTGCTTTTCCAAACTTCGATAGTATCCTTCAATCTCATCTTGGAGACTATCTTTTCTCCAATTGCCATAACAAGAAGGGTCCTTATGCAGAGCTTGAAAGGCAGTTGAATCTAAAAATGCTTGAATATTCCAATCACAAAGGCTCCATTTGGAAGTTTCCCCTTTTCCTTAATTATTGTTCTATGCATGTGTAGTAAAATAGTGTGAATGAGAGAGAACACAATTCCATTGCTAATGGCCCCCATCATTTTTGCCTCAAACTTAGAATTTGAGTAAGCTTTAGGTCTTATGTAGTTTATCATGATTTTGTGGAGAAGAATATTTGCAGTAGATAGACTAGAATAAGAGATATTTGCCTTAGAAGTTTTAACATTTGCAAGGTACCCACACACAGTTTCATATGAGACTTCTATAGGCCTAAAACCTCCTCTTTTCACATTCATAATGCTAGCCAGAACATTCACTTCCACATCATACATATTCTCAAACACAGTAAATTGAATTTTATTTGGAGATAGCATAGACGGATTTGAATAGAAATAGGCAGTTAGTTCTTAAGAAACCTTAGAAGTTTGCAAACAAAAATCTTCCATCTATATCTTCTCAAACTTCTTCCTCAATTTGATTCCAATGTTCTCCAAAAAATCAAAGTCTACTGTTTTGTGATTCATTACTCCTCTGTTCAGCATAGAGGCATCGCATTCCTTGTGTTCTTTAGACTGAAACGACTTTCGCTTAGGATTTTCAACCATAAACGCTACTCCCAATTTGACTTGAAAATTTTTGAACAACCTCTCATCATCATCCTCCTTTTTCCTTTCCAATGACTTTTAGACCCACTATTTGGTTCCATGGTTTATCCCACTTTCTGAACTACTTTTTCTTTTGTCACGTTAGTATTTCTTCTAGCAATCACTACTTCCATCAATTTTACCTCATTTCCATACCCATTATCATTCAAAATATCCAAAATAAAGTTATTCAAGGCTCCACCTTTCCTCAAATATTCATACAACCTAAAAATAACTTCTAGGTCTCCTACCTTAATAGGAGTTATGAGAGGTGCACCTTTAGAGACTTCTTCAAACTTGGATTGATATGCAAAACTCCTTGGAGATCCCTTGTCAAATGATTCAGTGAGATCGAAGCAGGTTTGTCCTCCTTCAATGCATCAAGGCCCTCTGCTTGCTATGCATGAGGATCACCTTTGAGAGGAAACCAATGCAAACTTGGAGGACTTGGTCAACATTGTGAAAAGAATGAGTGTTTGGGAACAATCAAGAGAAAAGAAAAAAATTGAGGTTTTGTGGAAATTGTGAGTTGAGAATAGAGAGGACAGTTTTCTAGGATTTATAAGGAGATTGAACTGAGGCAATGAAACATCACAATTTTGAAATAGAAAATTGTAAATGGTAGGTTTTATTCAAAATTCAAAAATTGAGGGAAGAGAAAATAACAGAAAATGGAAAATTTATGGAAAAAACAATTATAAAATCAGTCAAATAAAATATTTGCAGAATATTATCGATTTTCTTACATATTTTGTCATCAAGGAAAAAACTTACTCGCCAAAATTTAAATTGCATGTACTCGAGTACGATATTCTGAGTGTGCTCCAAAAAACTGTTCCTTCCAGAAGACTATTCCTCCTTACCTGACTTGCATAGACTTTAAGCAAAAGGTTAAGTAACATGTAATTTTTCATGAATAAACTCGCATGTACACTTCTCCAAAGGTTTGGTGAAGATGTCTGCCAATTGATTCTTTGAATCAACAAACTGAACATTTATTTCACCATTTTACACATGATCTCTTATAAAGTGATGCCAAATCTCAATATGCTTTGCTCTTGAATGGAAAATGGGATTCCTTGTAAGGTTAATGACACTTGTGTTATCACACCTTTTTTCAATACAGGCTTCTTCTTCTCCAAAGTCTTTTAGTTGTTGTCTAATCCATAGGATTTATGAGCAACAACTCCTAAGAGCAACATATTTTGCTTCTATGATTGAAAGTGCTACATTGTTTTGTTTCTTTGAAAACCAAGATACCGGCATTTGTCCCAGAAGTTGGCAAGTCCTTGAGGTGCTTTTCCTATCAATCTTACAACCAGTCAAATTAGCATATGAGTATCCAAGTTGAGTAAAGTCTACTCTCTTTGGATATCATAGACCTAACCTTGGGTTAGTGGCAATATATTTAATAATACGTTTGATAGGTGAGATGAGATTCTCTAGGGTCAACCTAAAATTGGGCACACATGCATACACTAAATAAAATGCTAGGGCAAGAAGCAGTGTGATAAAATAAAGAACCAATCATACTTTCATACTTCTATATGTCTTATGATCCTTATCTTTATACAATTTGGTTGAACTTGACATAAAAGTTTTAGTCTTCTTGCAATTTCCTAATCCAACTTCTTTACTATTTCCTTTGCATATTTTTTCTTGAAATATGATAGTTTCTTCTTTGGATTGCTTGACTTGTAAACCCAAGAAGAATGTCAAATCTCCCATCATACTCATTTTGAACTCTTCCTGTATAGACTTAGAAAATTTCTTGCACAAGAGTTCATTGGAAGATCCGAAAATTATATTGTCTACATACATCTGAACCAATAAGAGACCTTTACCTTTTCTCTTAATGAAAATAGCAGTATCAACCATACCTTTCTTGAAACTATTACTTTCTAGAAAATTGTTCAATCTTTCATACCAAGTATGAGGTGCTGCTTCAAGCCAAGCAAAGCCTTCTTCAATTTGAAGACATGATCCATCTTTCTAGGTTCTTTGAACCCTGGGAGTTGTTCTATGTAGACTTATTCTTGGATAAATCAATTTAGGAAGGCATTTTTGACATCCATTCAGCCATAGTTGCATATGCCTCCTTATAGTCTATTCTTTCTACTTGAGAATACCCTTTGGCCATGAGCCTTGCTTTGTTTCTGGTCACCTATCCATTAGTCTAGGCACCAAATCCCATACATCATTAATCTTGAATTGTTGAAGCTCTTCCTACATTGCTTTTATTTAACTCTCATTTGTCAAGGCTTTTTCTATTCCCCTTGGTTCAATGTCAAAAATAAGAGCTAAAGCATTTATGTCTTCTTTGTCCTTCGATCTTGTTTGTATCCCTTTGTCTATGTTGCCAATGATGAGATTCTAAGGGTGACTAGATTTGTGCTTCAAATTCTTGTTATATTTGCCACCTTATTCCTCGTGAGTCTGAGTTGATTCTTCTTGTTTTTTAGTAGACTTTTCTTGAGTCTCTACATTGTTCTCATTCACAAGTGGCAAGTTTTGTTTGAAAGATTAAGGCTTTGATAAGTCTAAAATAAATCCAGATTCTTCTAGTTGAGTCTAATTTTGTTCTTGGAACTTCAAGTTCATCAATTCTTCAACAATCCGAGTGTTCTTATTGGACACTCTGTACACCTTGCTTGTAGTAGAATATCTGAGGAATATTCCTTCATCTAATTTCTCTTCAAATTTCCCAAACTGATCATTTGCATTTTTCAAAATAAATCAGTTCCAACCAAAAATATGAAAATAGGAAATATTTGGTTTTACACCTGAGGTTGTTCTGTAAAGCGTTCCCAATTGGTTGTCCCACTTACAACTGTTGAGGTTACATCCTTGACTATCAACGAGGATAATTCCTTGCAATGTGGCATTATTGCCCGCATTCAAAACATGCTCCAGTCTTAACAAGACACATAACTGTCTCATGTCGCACCCACAGAATCGACCATACGACATTCCCATTTCCAACCAATGGGATTTTCTTAGGTGAAACGATAGTAGCAATGGCGACAGCAACAGCTACAACTGCAAAAACAACTTGAGTCTAAACTTGCTACCTTTTTAAATTACCTAAGGCTTCCGCTGTCTACAGGATTCATCCAATCTAGATCTCACGATGCTTTTCATTTAACACCAACCTGTCTTTCAACTAACCTTCATCTAGGGGCTCTCAAATTAGGATTATTCATCTAATCCAATTCCACAAAGAATGAGAAACCATGAACAACCCGCTAATAATGGAAGAATCAAATAAACAAGCATTAGCACGGGATGTTTTCCTAACTAACTATCCAAAAACCGATCTCACATTATCACTCCAAGTATTAACCTGGCTCTGATACCAAGTTCGACGGAGATGTCACGCCCCGAACCTCAAGCACACAACAACCCTTATTTCACTTGCGATCATTTGAATGCGACATCCCAAGATATGTCACCAACCATTATTTTTATCTTTTAGTTAAACGTATGCGAAAATGGCTCACAACCACCCAGTCAATTACAAAAGCATGAATAACAAAAAAACCCAATTAGAAATACATTCAAAAGTATCGCTTTATCTATTTACTAATTAAACCTAAAAAATTTACAAGTATAAGCCCTTACCACATGCATCTTTCTATCAAGCCAATGAAACCAACATGGTCAGGGTTAATCTACTTCCTTCAAATACGGCCATGAATTGCAACGTGTGCCGGTTCTTCATCTAACGAACCTAAAAATGGTTATATATGTCACGCCTCGAACCCCGAGCACGCAATAACCCCTTCCCTTGGTCGATAGAAAGCGACATCATGGGACCCGTCAACGACCATTCATTTTAATCTTTGATTATGCGCAAGCGGAAGACGAACCATCCCCAGACAATTAAGCAATCAAACAGGGATAGAGGGATGAACAATAAGAACAACAGCAACTACCCATTTATTCAATTTACTAGATTAACCAACAAATGATCGTTTCCGAACAACAAGCCTGACAAGGGGGGGTCGATCCATCCTCTAAGCCAAACCAAAAATAAACTAAGCTAGGCTAATCCAGCTATACAAAATGAACCCTCGAGTTCAGCACCACGGTCACTCGAACCCATTGAACTCAGGCTCCGTTGGGTCATTCACTAGAGGAGCAGGGGCAGAATTCTCCACTACGAGTGCGCCATTCTAGGGGCCTGAAAGTGGTTATACAATAACCAGTGAGATAAAATCTCAACGAGTTCTCCCCCTAAGTCTCGGTTAGTACACCAACTCAACCCGAGGTATCTCTTTAGGACCACCCCTCACACAACTCACAACCAGCAAATAGCAGACCAAACAACATACAGTCGGTTCGCATGCAACCTTACCCAGTATGCCATACCCTACACGTTAAACCTCATACAATGCCAGCAAGGCACATGGCCGTTAGATGATACAATTCATCAATCACATGCGAATCGTGTCATAAGCAATCTCACCTGGCTATTGACACACCCTGCACGACTATCAACTCATGTGTGCGTGCCATAAATAATGCGATCATCACAACATTGACAGCATGCACATAATCAGAGCATTGTACATAGCTTTCTCATGTCTCACATTTACATATGCTCCGATTATTACAACCCCTCCTCTTGAGCCATGGCATAACCTTATGGTTGGTGGTTCCTAGCCAAGCCAGCTTCATCCTCTTTACCTCGAGACACGGCGATGTCAATGGCTCACTCCCAAGACGGCATTCCCGAAGGAGCATAAGACCTGCCCCCTACCGTAGTCCCGCAACTGACAAAGGCCCCAAACCCACCCCCTACTGCAATCCCATATAGAACCCCTCCTTGTTAGGCAACCGATCAAAGTAAGGTGACCAACTAGCCATAGCACAACCCCATAAGAATTGGCAATCTTCCAACAACACCAAGTTCCCTCTCTTAATGTGATCATGCAACACATCATCAAGCAATTCTTTTATTTATTTGCTTTGTCGTGAATGCAACATCGCTTATACTTATGCGACATGCCATTTCAGATAACACACGCAATATGTCATGCGGTATCACTTGACAATTCCAAAATTCTAAATCTAACAAATCAACAATCACGTACATTCCCTAATTCTCAGGAATAACTCATTAAATCAAACACTTTTAATTCCAATCGGTCTTTGATCATGCATTTCTTCATTATACACAAGTATAATTAACAATCGGCACTTCAAGAAAGCATAACAACCAAGAACACATCAAATTAAGACAAAAATTAGCTTATATATGTACAGTGCCGTGAACAGTAATCGTGAACAATGTTTGTGAACAGTAATATTTAGAACTCAATCAATTAAAACATTAAATTCAGAAATTAAAAAAATCATTAATTAAAATAATTAATCAATCAATTTAAGCTCAACATGCTTGATAATTACATAAATCACAAATAAGCACAATTAAGCATAATAAGCAACAATTAAGCAAGATTAAGTTAAGATAATCTTAACCAGCTATCTAACCACCTATCTTAGGGCTAATACAACTCAGTTAAACCCCTTAAACCAAATTACCACTAATTAAACCAATCCTAAGCAAATTTAGGCACTAGCAAGGGATTAGGGACTAAACTCACCCGTTAAGCGGGCTAGCAACATGGACGCAGCGGCGGCGACAAAGGCGACACCTGGGGACCTCTACACAATAATCCAAGGCAGTCCCGAGGTCAAAATAGCATTAACAAACTCGGACTCCCCACTGCAAGCTGGAAAAACTGATTGCACAGGAGAAATGTGGCTAACTGGAGCAAAACGACCTAGTCGGAGCTCCAGTGAGCGGTTGGCTGGCGACCGATGGCACCGGGGGGTCGAGAGGAAACTATTGGTGGTTGGGATGGCCAGTGGTTGAGTCGGAAATGAAGGAAAACAGCTCAAAAGGCGAAACTAGATAGTAACGACTCTATAGTAGGCGGTCCAAGAACAGCCGACGACTCCCACCGATGATCGGCTAACGCAGGCCGTATAGAATTTGTCTTCTGAGCACATTGGTGGGTGACATGGGCCAAGATTCACGTGGGAAGGGTATGAACAACTCAGTTTTTTGAAAGAAGGTCAAAAAGAAGAAAGGGAAACAAAAGAGAGAGAGGGTGTGCGATTTTGAGAGCTGAAAAGGGACAGAGAGAGTGAAATGAGAATTGGTTCAAGGTCTCATTAAAGCCATTAAATGGTTTGCTTTAACTCCCAAGCAAATGACATCATCTTCTTTCTCTTCTTTTATCCTTTTTTCAAAATATCTAGAGGCAAAATGGTCATTTCCACCTTACACATTTCCTAATCTGCCCTTGGGCTGAAAATGAAGGATGGGCCTAAGAAACAGGTTAGAAAATGAATAGGAATGGGCTCGGGAATTTGGTGGGCTCGAAACGGCTTAAGCTTATACAACGGACTCGGAAGAGTAAATGGTTAGTTTGGTCTAACGGGCTCATTTGCTTGCTTCGGGTCTACCACGGTGGTTGTTCCACCTTGGGCATGAGGCCCACACTAATCTTGCCCGGCCCATGTCCTCATAGGCTCGTTTCCTCAGTCAATAAATCATTTTTCCAAAAACTGGGCTCAACTAACACTGTCAGCTGTCGAAGAAGCATCATCCAAAAGTTCGTCCCAAACGCTCCTGAAAATTTGAAGTCCAATACTGGATTCTCATGCTTTGCCAATTTCGCCCAAATGCCATTTTGGTACAACTCAGACTGATAGGCGATTTCAAGGATTCACGCGTAACCAACTCGTGCCAAATCACGTTCAAGACTTCTCGACACATTGACGTCCTTGATTACATGAAATTGCGAATGATAGATTCTTATTTCAAAGTACATGATTAACAAAGATCAACATAGGGTCATTCGCGGATTCAATAACAGTAAACAGAATCACTCGTCGTCTAATTATGTTATGTCCGCGAATTGCCTTCTAGTCGTTCCTGAAATCGGCCTGCATAACTACAAGATCATTCTTATGCAAGTCTCACGATTGAGTCGTCTTCCCAGGTCAAGTTCTTTAGTTGCACGAGTTCTGTCCTCATTATCCTTTCCCCTCAAGGTTAGTATCTCGACAGTGATTAGTTCCGAGTGAGATCAACCAACAATACATTGATGAAATTCACGTTCATTTGTCACGGCTTGAAGACTGGAACGATCCAAGAGGGTTCTTGGGCGACGCCGTGACCGAACCTTGGAACGAGCGACCCTCAACCGTGATCTCCGTATTCTAGGGTTTTCTTGAGTCTTCTAGATTATTCCTAGGGGCGGGCGATACGGTCATTGTACGCTAAGGCATTTAATGTAAGTAGGTAGTAGTTGGGGGCTACTCCTATGTAATCAATACGGGTAGATGGTAGTTGGGAAGATGTAATCTCCACCGTTAGATCGAGGAGGGATCTACGGATACGGTGTGTCCGTACTTGTATAAATAGGGGCTCCTCCCCCTCATTGTAAGCATCTCATTCTACACAAGAAATAGAAAACCAGAGCTTCTCTCTCTAAAGTTTCTCTCTCTAAGAGTGGTGTGAGTTTGAGTGGAAAGGCTGCTTGGGAGAAATCCTAAGGCCGCACGGGTGCAAGGGAACGAGGAATCGATCGGCCCGTGACAAGTGGTATCAGAGCGAGCTCATTCCTAAGTGCAATGGCTGAATCCCGTCCTGAAGTGCTGATCGCGCTGGAAGCGGATCAGGAGGAGCGTGGAAAGGCTGCCGCCAAAGGCACCAAGGGGAGAAAGAACCGTGCTAGTTCTGGTTCGAGGGATATTGTAGGGGATCTGGATCGTCAGGTGATAAAGGTGGAGCTGTTCGCCTCCGAGATCCAAGGATCGGTCGATGACCTGACCCAGACCGTCGAAGGAGTTGAAGCTGGCAAGGAGGAGCTTGAGGCCAAAGTGCTAGAGCTCAAGACCAGCATGGGAGAGCTCCGAGGTGAGTTGCTGGGGACCCTGAGGCAAGAACTGGACCAACGGGGAGAAACCTTGGAGGCCATGATGGTGACTATGCGTGCTGACATTGAGGAACTCAAGGGGAAGCTTGCTGAATCAGAAGCGACATGCGTGAATGGAGTGGTCACGGTGCATGCTGGTCCACGAACGGACGCACCCAAGCCGGACAAGTTCAGGGGCTCGCGGGTGGCCAAGGATGTGGACAACTTCCTATGGTACATGGAACGGTACTTCCAGGCTATGGGAATCAACGACGACATTACCCGGGTAAACACTGCATCTATGTACTTAGTTGATAATGCATTGTTGTGGTGGCGTCGTCGGTCAGATGGGAGGAGTGGCGATCCCATCTCGACATGGGAAGGATTCGTCGAAGAATTCCGACGGATGTATTACCCTTCGTACGCGGAGGAGGATGCTCGGAATGAGCTAAAACGGCTCGAGCAAAGGGGTCTGGTGCGTGATTACATCAAGCGATTTTCGGAGTTGCTACTCCAAATCCCTTTGATGAGTGACACGGAGGCGTACCATCAGTTCATGAGTGGTCTCAAACCATGGACCAAGCAGGAGCTCAAGCGTTGCAGCATGGGAGATCTCACGGCAGCTATTGCGGTGGCCGAGTCGCTTGTGGAGTACAAAGCACCTTCTGTATCCAAGCCGGAACCTCGACCAAGGGACAAGGCCTTTGGTGGGGGAGATCGAGGGAGATTCCATCGTCCGAATGGAGGAAGACCCCCGGCCGGCCCTCCTAGATTTCATGCAGAGTCAAGCAATGGAGGACAAAGGAAGGTACGCACATATAAGTGCTTTTTCTGTGACGGTCCACATATGGCACGTGATTGCCCGAACAAGGCCAAGCTGGCGGCCCTGTGTAAGGAGAATGAGCCAAAGGAGGAATCGCGACTGGGTTCGTTGCGTATCCTCAGTTCCCTCAAGACAAAGAAAGCTAAAGAGTCTAAGGGAATGATGTTCGTGGATGTAAAGATTAGCGACACCACGATGAGTGCACTCGTGGATACCGGGGCATCCGATCTTTTCATTTCGCAAGAGGCCGCGAAGAAACTCAATCTTCCGGTCGAGAAAGGAGCTGGTTGGCTCAAGACGGTGAACTCCAAGGAGGTCTCGACTAGCGGATTGGCTAGGGACGTGGAGCTTCACCTCGGACCATGGTCAAGCAAAGAAACTATCGAGGTAATTCCCCTAGACGACTATGATTTTGTTCTAGGTCTAGGATTCTTCGATAGGATCAATGCGGGTGTGCTACCATTTGCGGATTGTATATGCATTCTGGATAAGCGGTGCCAGTGCATGGTTCCCATTCATCGCGCATCGGGTCGCGATCGGAAGATGCTATCGGCCATGCAACTCTCGAGGGGAGTTCGGAAGGGTGAGGTGACCTTCCTGGCCATGGTGAAAGTTGAAGAAGACGCGGGCAAGGTGGAAGAGATTCCCATTGAAGTAACCCGAGTTCTCAACACATTCGCGGATGTGATGCCATCCGAGCTTCCTAAGAAGCTCCCACCTAGGAGGGAGGTGAATCATCGGATCGAGTTAGTGCCTGACGCTCGACCACCGGCCATGGCACCCTATCACATGGCACCCCCGGAATTGGAAGAATTGAGGAAACAACTCAAAGAGCTGCTCGATGCGGGGTATATTCGGCCGTCCAAATCTCCGTTCGGTGCACCGGTCCTTTTCCAAAAGAAGCACGATGGGTCACTCCGGATGTGCATTGACTACCGGGCGCTAAACAAGCTCACAGTGAAGAACAAGTACCCGATCCCTCTCATCGCGGATCTATTCGATCAACTTGGAGGAGCACGATGGTTCACCAAGTTGGATCTCCGATCGGGTTACTACCAAGTTCGGATCGCTGAAGGGGACGAGCCGAAGACTGCATGCGTGACGCGATACGGATCATACGAGTTCCTCGTCATGCCGTTCGGTCTCACCAACGCTCCGGCCACTTTCTGCACGATGATGAATAAGGTACTACATCCGTTCCTTGATCGGTTCGTAGTAGTTTATCTAGACGATATTGTGATCTATAGCTGGACGTTGGAGGAACACATCGAGCACGTAAAACAGATCTTCCAAGTCTTGCGTGAAAACGAGCTATTCGTAAAACGAGAGAAGTGTGCCTTTGCCCAGAAGGAAGTTCCTTTCTTAGGGCACATTGTTGGGGGCGGTTGTGTTCGGATGGACGGGGAAAAGATCCGAGCAGTAGTCGAATGGAAGCCGCCGACCAAGGTGACGGAGTTGAGGTCATTCCTTGGCCTCACCAACTACTACCGGCATTTCATTCGAAGCTACTCGAGCATCACGGTGCCACTCACGGACATGCTGAAGAAGGACAAGCCGTGGGAGTGGACCACGCGATGCTAAGAGGCGTTTGATCGGTTGAAGCAAGCCATGACCGAGGAGCCGGTGCTAGTGTTACCCGATCACGCAAGACCCTACGAGGTAGAAACTGACGCTTCCGACTTTGCTCTAGGTGGTGTTCTCATGCAGGATGGCCATCCGGTTGCGTTCGAGTCCCGAAAACTGAACGATGCCGAACGACGGTATACCGTCCAAGAGAAGGAGATGACCGCAGTGGTCCATTGCCTTCGGACATGGAGGCATTACATTTTGGGAGCCAAGTTCGTCGTGAGGACGGACAACGTGGCCACGAGCTACTTCCAGACGCAAAAGAAGCTGAGCCCGAAGCAAGCTCGATGGCAGGATTTTCTGGCCGAATTCGACTACGTGCTGGAGTACAAGCCCGGGAAGTCCAACTCCGTGGCGGACGCACTGAGTCGAAAGGCGGAGCTGGCGAACATTGTAAGTCGACCGGATTGCCCGTGGATAGACCGTATCAAAGAGGGGATCAAGCATGATCAAAGGGCTGAAGGACTCCTACGATACACGCGAGAGGGCAAGACTCGCCAATTTTGGTGTGAAGATGAGCTTCTTTACACCAAGGGACGGCGACTGTACGTGCCACTCCATGGGAAGCTGAGGAAGGAAGTGTTGCGAGAGTGCCACGATTCGAAGTGGGCGGGTCATCCAGGGATCCACCGTACATTGGCGCTCGTCGAGGAGCAATTCTACTGGCCTCAAATGCGGGACGACGTCGAGGCGTATGTGAAGACTTGTCTTGTATGTCAACAAGACAAGCTCGAGCAACGAACGTCGCCGGGACTTCTAGAGCCTCTTCCCGTCCCCACTCGTCCATGGGAGAGTGTCTCCATGGACTTCATCGTCAACCTACCAAAATCCGAAGGGTGTCGGACGCTTATGGTGGTGGTTGATAGGTTCTCCAAGTACACGACATTTGTGCCTGCAACGAAGGATTGCCCGGCCGAGGAGGCGGCCAAACTCTTCCTAAAGCATGTGGTCAAGTACTGGGAATGCCACAGACGATCGTGAGCGATCGTGACCCCCGATTCACGGGACGATTCTGGACGGAGCTCTTCAAATTGCTAGGGTCGGAGCTGAACTTCTCCACGAGTTTGCATCCACAAACTGACAGTCAGACGGAACGGACCAATGCACTCCTGGAGATCTACCTTCGGCACTACGTGAGCACGACGCAAGTGGACTGGGCAAAGCAGATTGACGTGGCCCAATTCTCCTATAACTTGCAACGGAGCGAGTCGACCGGCCAGAGTCCGTTCGAGATCGCGACGGGACAACAACCGCAAACTCCAAGCGCGGTTGCATCGGGCTACAAGGGGTGTAGCCCTCCGGCCTTCAAGTTCGCAAAAGATTGGCACGAACAAGCGGACTTGGCGAGGGCATGCCTACACAAGGCATTGAAGCGCATGAAGAAATGGGCGGACCAAAAGCGTCGGCATGTGGAGTTCCAAGTCGGGGACCAAGTGTTAGTCAAACTACACATGGTCCTTCGATACAAAGACGTGCACAAGGGGTTGATCCGACGCTACGAGGGGCTGTTCCGTGTGCTTCAACGGGTCGGAAAGGTCGCATACAAGCTGGAGTTACCGCCTAAGCTAAAGATACATCCGGTTTTCCACGTAAGTATGCTTAAACCTTTCCATATAGATGAGGAAGATCCGAACCGAGGGGAGTCGCAACGGGCGCCCATGGGAGCTAAGACCTCGTATGATCGAGAGGTCGACCACATTATAGCCGACCGAGTCATACGGAAGCGGTACTGTGCACCGAAGTGGGAATACATGGTTCGATGGAAAGGTCTTCCGGAGAGTGAAGCAAGCTGGGAACCCGCGGACGCTCTTTGGCAATTCAAGAAACAAATCGAAGCATTCCATGCCGAAGACGCAACGAGGGCGTCGCCCGATTAGGTGGGGGAGAATGTCACGGCTCGAAGACTGGAACGATCCAAGAGGGTTCTTGGGCGACGCCGTGACCGAACCTTGGAACAAGCAACCCTCAACCGTGATCTCCATATTCTAGGGTTTTCTTGAGTCTTCTAGATTATTCCTAAGGGCGGGCGATACGGTCATTGTACGCTAAGGCATTTAATGTAAGTAGGTAGTAGTTGGGGGCTACTCCTATGTAATCAATACGGGTAGATGGTAGTTGGGAAGATGTAATCTCCACCGTTAGATCGAGGAGGGATCTACGGATACGGTGTGTCGATACTTGTATAAATAGGGGCTCCTCCCCCTCATTGTAAGCATCTCATTCTACACAAGAAATAGAAAACCAGAGCTTCTCTCTCTAAAGTTTCTCTCTCTAAGAGTGGTGTGAGTTTGAGTGGAAATGCTGCTTGGGAGAAATCTTAAGGCCACACGGGTGCAAGGGAACGAGGAATCGATCGACCCGTGACACATTCATCCCTCAAAGGGCTCGAATTTTAGGACATCACAATTCTTCCCCTCTTATAAAAATTCCGTCCTCGAAATTTGCAGCTACTAACAAATCCTCAAAAAGATAGGTGTGCCAATGCTTCATCACTTCTTCACTTTCCCATGTAGTTCTCTCTATTCCGTGATGCTGCCAGATCACCTTAACTAAGGCGATAATTTTGTTTCGAAGCACTTGCTTTTTATGGTCCTCTATTCATACTTGCCTCTCCACATACGACACCCTGTCGTCTACATCCAGTTCCTCAAAATTCAAAACATGAGTCTAGTCCGGTTCATACTTTCTCAACATAGACACGTGGAAAACATTATGCACTTGTGCAAGCTTTGGTGGCAATGCAAGACGATACTCTAAAACCCCGATTCTTTCCAAAATTTCAAAGGGTCTAATGTACCTTGGACTTAACTTTCCTTTCTTGCCGAATTTGGAAGTGCCCCTCATTGACGATACTTTCAAAAACACGTGATCACCCACCTTAAACTCCAACAGTCTACGATACTTATCTGCATAACTCTTATGACGACTCTAAGCTGTCTTTAATCTATCTCTGATAATCTGAACTGCATTCAAAGATTGCCGTGCCAACTCTGGCCCTATAATCTTATGCTCGCTAACCTCGTCCCAACAAAGCAAAGTTCTACAAGGTCTCCCATACAAAATACAGGGTAATGTGTTCCCACTTCCATTTGAGAATCTCAAGAGGTTGTAACAGTCCACCAGGCTTACAATGTTGAGCCTTTACTTGTTGGCACGTTAAACACCTAGCCACGTGCTTTGCAATGTCCAACTTCATACCGTTCCATCAAAAGTGCTGCTTCAAATTCTAATACATTTTCGTACTACTAGGGTGGATGCTATAGTTACTACGATGAGCTTTCGACAAGACTGCTTCCTTAGGTTCAGCATCCTTCGAAATGCACAATCGTCCTCGAAACATCAATATCTCATCCCCGGACACTTGAAAGTCTGCTTTTCTCTTTGCCTGATCTTTCTATAGGATCTTAAGAATTTCAAGATCAGTCACTTGGGCACTTTTTATCCTACTTTGCATCTCAGGTTCCACCCTGAGAGTGGCCATTAGACTATCAAAAAACCAACCTCAATTTTAAAATCTAAGTCCCTAACTCCTTCCAAAAGATCCATTTTGATACCATCATTTGTGCAATCGACGACTTTCGACTGAGCACATTTGCCACTTTGTTTGCTTTCCCCAGATGATACATAATCTCACAATTGTAGTCCTTAAGAAGTTCCATCCATCATTGTTACCTCATGTTCAACTCCTTCTAAGAGAACAAATACTTCAAACTCTGATGATCTGTAAAAATTGAATACCTTTCCCCACACAAGTAATGTCTCCAAATCTTAAGTGCAAAGATGGTCGCCGCTAATTCCAAATCAAGCGTCGGATAGTTAAGCTCGTGAGGCCTTAACCGTCGGGATGCGTGTGCAACCACTTTGCCATGTTACATTAACACGTAGCCTAGTCCTTTATACGACGCATCACTATAGATTTCATACCCACCAGGACCAAACGGTATTGCCAAAACAGGTGCAGTAGTCAATTCACTCTTGAGCTCTTGGAAACTACACTTGCACTTGTCCATCCAATCAAATTTCTCTTCATTCTTTAACAACCTCGTCAATGGATGGCTATTGTAGAAAACTTCTCCACGAAACGTCTATAATATCTAGCCAATCAAAGTTTCTTAGGATTGTAACATCATGTCAACAAAGATCCCTTCATCTAAAATTACATGACCTAAAAATCCCACGCGAGATAGCCAAAACTCGCACTTGTTAAACTTAGCGTAAAGTTCATGCTCTCTCAAGGTCTGCAGTACTAATCTCAAGCATCTCTCATGATCATCTAGACTCCTCGAGTACACCAGAATATCGTCAATGAACACAATCACGTATTGGTCCAAATACTTATTGAATACCTGGTTCATCAAGTCCATAAAGGCTGTGGGGGCATTCATCAATCCAAACGGCATTATCGTGAACTCGTAATGACCATAGCGTGTCCTAAACGCAATTTTTGGTACATCCTCATTTTTATTCCTCAACTGATGATAGCCTATCCTTAAGTCTATCTTGGAAAATACCGAGGCTCCTTGATGTTGATCAAACATATAATCAATCCTTGGCAACGGATACTTGTTCTTGATAGTTACGTAATTGAGCCGTCGATAGTCAATGCAGAGGCGTAAAGACCCGTCCTTTTTCCTTACAAATAGTACCGGTGCTCTCCAAGGAGACGAACTAGGACAAATGAATCCTTTATCCAATAGCTCTTGCATCTGCACCTTTAGTTCTTTCAATTTTGACAATGCCATTCTATAAGACACCTTAGAAATCGGTTCAATCCCAATGGCCAACTCAATCACAAAATCAATTTCCTCTAGAGAGGGAAACACATCCATGTACGCTTGTACTACTGCAATATCATCTACCTTTGACTTTCTACTAGTGTATCTGCCACCAATACCAAATACCCTCGGCATCTAGATTCGGTTGTTGAAATCTTTATGTTGGGTGATCGGCTTTCCCACGTAATTCTTTCTGTTGGGTGGGATGAGATTCATTCTCCACATCATTGGTCCATTCCCAAATCAACAATTATCTCTATTTGGCAAGAACCGCGAGCCATATGTGGTCGCCCTCTTGATTATATTCTTTTCTATCATTTGGGCCCTCTCATACATCTCATCAAAACTCTTTAAGTTCAAGGACACCGGCTAGGCTTTCAATTCTAGCTTCAAGCCATCTCTGAACCGTCTCACCCTATCCAAGGTCATTCACTAACCTCGGTGCATACTTGGCCAATTCAGCGAACTTTGTCTCATAATGATCCACTGACATCTTATTCTAACGAAGCTGTTGGAACTTTGCCATCTTGGACTATCTCGCACTGTCCGAAAAGTACTTCCCATTAAACATTTCGCGAAAGGCACCCCATGTCTGAATCGTGCCTTCAGGGAACGCTCTTCCTTGAGTGGTTTCCCACTATGTAATGATATTACCTTGAAGCTGATAAGCCACCAGAAGCATTCAGTCTTCCTCTGAACATCTCAACACTGAGAAACTCCTCTCGAAATCCTTTATCCAAAGGGTTGCACCTTCAGGGTCGCCCACGCCACTGAACCTCGGTTGCTTCAATCTCAGGAACTGCTATAACATCTTAGGTATCGGTCTCTCACAGGCTTATTCTCTCACTAGGGGAACCACAAGGACCATAGTAGGAGCACACAGCTTACTGTCCTATCAAAGTCTTTAGCGCCAGCAAGATTCCATCTAACCTAGGATCCACTTGCATGCTACCTCTAGCACTGGTTTGACAAGACACTGCTCTACGTGTAGGGGCTGACTACTCAGGATTGCTCATCACTTTGGACTATGAGCAACCCGCCACAAAACAAGAACACCAAGCAATCACAAGCACGTGAAATAAAAACCATCCCTATCTCACTATCCCAAAAGTCCAATGCACCTTATCACTCCAAATCTCGACCTCACTCTAATACCAAAATCGGCGGGGATGTCACGCCCCCGAACCCCAAGCATGCGACAACCCCTTCCCTTGATCGATAGAAAGCGACGTCCTAAGACCCATCGACGACGATTCATTTTAATCTTTGATTATGTGCAAGCGGAAGACGAACCATCCCCAAATAATCAAACAATCAAACAAGGATAGAGGGATGAATAACAAGAACAACAGTAACTACTCATTTATTCAATGTACTAGATTAACCAATGGATGATCATTTCCGAATTACAAGCTTGATAAGAGGATAAGAGGGACGATCTATCCTCTAAGCCAAACCAAAAATAAACTAGGCTAGATTAATCCAACTATACAAAATGAACTCTCGAGTTCAGCACCATGGTCACTCGGACCCATCGAACTCAGGCTGCATTGAGTAGTTCACTGGAGGAGCGGGGGCAAGATTCTTCATTGCAGGTACACCATTTTAGGGGCCTAAAAGTAGTTATACAATAACCAGTGAGATAAAATCTCAGCGAGTTCTTTCCCTAAGCCCCAGTTAGTACACCAACTCAACCCAAGGTATCTATCCAGAACCACCCCTCACACAACCCACAACTAGCAAATAGCATACCAAACAACATACAGTCGGTTCGCATGCAACCTTACCCAGTATGCCATACGTCGTACGTTAAATTTCATATAATGCAACCAAGGCACATGACCATTAGATGATACGGTTCATCAATTACATGCAAATCGCGTCACAAACAATCTCATCTGGCCATTGACGACTGTCAACTCGTGCGTGCATGCCATAAATAATGCAATCATTAAGAGCATGTGAATAATTAGAGCATTGCACACAGCTTTCTCATGTCTCACATTCACACATGTTTTGATTATTACGACCCATCCTCCTAAGCCACGGCACAACCTTGTGATTGGCGGTTCCCAACCAAGCCAGCTTCGTCCTCTTTATCTCGAGGCACGGTGACGTCAATGGCTCACTCCTAAGATAGCATTCCCGAAGGACCATAAGACCCGCCCACTACCGTAGTCTCGCAACTAACAGAGGCCCGGGACCCGCCCCCTACCGCAATCCCACATAGAACCCTTCCCTGTCAGGTAACCGACCGAAGTCAGATGATCAACTGGCCATGGCACAACCCCATAAGGATTGGTGGTCTTCTAGCAATGCCGAGTTCTCTCTCTTAATGTGATCATGCAACATATCATCAAGCAATTCATTTATATATTTGCTTTGTCGTGAATACAACATCGCTCATGATCATGCAACATGCCATTTTAGATAACCCACGCAATATGTCATGCAGTATCACTCGACAATTCCAAAATTCCAAATCCAACTAATCAACAATCATGTACATTCCCTAATTCTCAGGAACAATTCAAATCAAACACTTTCAATTCAATTCAGTCTTTGATCATGCATTTCCTCATTATACATAGGTATAATTAACCATCAGCACTTAAAGAAAGCATAACAACCAAGAACACATCAAATTAAGACAAAAATTAGCTTTCGTATGAACAGTGCCGTGAACAGCAATCGTGAATAGTGTTTGTGAACAGTAATTTTCAGAATTTAATTAATTAAAACATTAAATTCAGAAATTAAGAAAATCATTTATTAAAACAATTAATCAATCAATTTAAGCTAAACATGCTTAATTAATTACATAAACCACAAAAATAAGCACAATTAATCATAATAAGCAATAATTTAGCAAGATTAAACTAAGCTAATTTTAACCATCTATCTAATCACCTATCTTAGGGCTAATACAACTCAATTAAACCCCTTAAACCAAAATTACCACTAACTAAACCAACCCTAAGCAAGTTTAGACACTAACAAGGGATTAGAGGCTAAACTCACTCATTAAGTAGGTCGGCGACACGGACGCGGTAGCGACAACGAAGGCAACACCCGAGGACCTCTACCATAGCGATCTAAGGCGGTCCTAGGGTCAAAACAGCAACAACAAACTCAGACTCCCCACTGCAAGCTAGAAAAATTGACCGCATAGGAGGAAGGTGGCTAATCGGAGCAAAATGGGCTGGCCAGAGCTCCGGCGAGCGGTTGGCTGGCGACTGATGGCACCTAGGGATCGAGAGGGAACTACTGGTGGCTAGGATGGGCAGTGGTTGGGTTGGAAAGGAAGGAAAACAACTCAAAAGAAGAAACCGGGTAGTAGCGACGCTATAGTAGGCGGTCTGGGAACAGCCGACCGGTGATTCAGATCGGCGATCGGCCAACGCAGGCCGTGAGGAATTTTTCTTCTAGGCACATTTGTGGGTGGCACGGGCCGAGATTTGCACGGGAAGGGCATGAACAACTCAGTTTTTCGAAAATAAATGGCTTGTTTCAACCCCCAAGCAAATGACATCATCCGCTCTCTCTTCTTTTGTCCTTTCTTCAAAATATCTAAGGGCAAAATGGTCATTTCCACCTTGCACATTTCCCAATTTTCCCTTAGGCTGAAAATGAAGGGTGGGCCTAAGAAACAGGCTAGAAAATGAATAGGAATGGGCTCGAGAATTTGTTGGGCTCAAAACGGCTCAAGGTTAGACAACGGGTATTGGAAGGGTAAATGGTCGGTTTGGTCCAATGGGCTCACTTGCTTGCTTTAGGTCTACCACAGTGGCTATCCTACCTTGGGCGTGAGGCCCACGTCCTTGTAGGCTTGTTTCCTCGGTCCGTAAATCCCTTTTCCAAAAACTTGACTAACTGACACTATTGACTGTCGAAGAAGCATCATCTAAAAGTCCATCCCGGACGTTCCCAAAAATTCGAAATCCAATACTAGATTCTCATGTCTTGTCAATTTCACCCGAATACCATTTTGGTACAACTCAGATTGACAGGCAGCTTCGAGGATTCGTGCATAACCGACTCGTGCCAAATCACGTTCAAGACTTCTCAACGCATAGACGTCATTAACTACATGAAATTACGAAAGATAGATTATTATTTCAAAGTACACGATTACCAAGGATCGACAAAGGGACATTCGCGGGTTCGATAATAGTAAACGGAATCACCCGTCGTCCTATTATGTTCTATCCGCAAACTGACTTCTGGTTGTCCCTAAAATCGGCCTGCATAACTATAGGATCGTCCTTACGCAAGTCTCACGGTCGAGTCGTTTTCCCAAATTAAGTTCTTTAGTTGCACGAGTTCTATCATCATTAGCCTTTTCCTTCAAGGTCAGTATCTCAATAGTGATCAGTTCTGAGTGAGATCAACCAACAATGCATTGATGAAATTCATGTTCATTCATCCCTCAAAGGGCTCGAATTTCAGGACATCACATCTAGTGAGATAAAATCTCAGTAAATTATAATCATAAGCCTCAGTTAGGAAACTCACTCACCTCGAGTGTGCCCTAACGTGCAATCTTTCTATTGCCAACAAATTAACAACAATAGAACACCCATTTGACCATTGTCAGGCACACAATTAGGTCATAACTCATATGCAATCATTAACAGTTAACAATTACAATTATAGACATTCTTACCTCGCTCTTAGCACACACAACCTGCATGATACAGTTTATTATATGTTTACCTCAATGCAATCGATACATCAAACAATTTGAACACATTTCAAGCTTTCCTATATACTATGCACTCACTTGTGTTCCAATTATTAACAACTTTGGGTGAATTTACTTCCAACATAAGAGTTGATAGTCTACTGGCATAACCGGGCATCATCCCACCCCATTAGGCACGACTACGTCCAAAGCTCCCAACCAGAAAGCATTCTTGAAGGAGCATAGGCTCGGCCTCTACCGCGACTTGCATCCGAACTCCCACCTGGTATTCCGATAAAATGGACTTCGTCGACCATGAATCCCCCAACCAAGTGATGGGCTCTTATGTGACTGTGTGAGTACACCAATCACTCATGCTCATTTCATTTTTTTTCTCCATCGTCAATGCAACCATGATTTGTGTTCACGCAACATGCTATTGTAATTAGTCACATATACAATGCAATGCCATGTTATTCAATGATCACATGAACTTGCATAATCTAAATATAGCCAATAACATTAGTTCAAGTCATATTTCAATCATCAGTCTCAACCAACCAAAGCGATAATATTCACGTGGTACTCAATATAGCAATCAGTAGTAACTATTCGTGTAATACACAACAAATATTGGTAATTTATCCACAAGTATTCACTTCAATAAACAATCGCGTACCTCAATTATTTAATCATAGCCAATTATTCCCATAAATAATTGACTATAACAAAATAATTATAAACTCCCATAATTCTCACAATACATATCAATATCTAGGAAAGTACTTTAGTTAATTATCCCATTTAATAACTAACTCTCACACAAAATAGTCATAATTATTTACCATTTCCATAAATAATTACTTAACAATAAGTAATTTACTTTCATAAAATATTCCATGAATATTTAAAGGCCAAATCATATCATCATATATAACTATCCACCTTTAATAATTAAGCAATAATTAAATAAGTGTAAATATTGCTCAATATAATCAATTCTCAACAAATAATCATAATTAATTATTTCTCCAAAATAATTTATTATCCATAAATAACTAATAATTCGAAATTAATTAATATTATAATTAATTAATTTCCACAAAATAATTTAATATTTCCATAAATAAATAATTTTCATAAAATAATATAATTATAATTAATTATTCCCATAAATAATTAATCATAATTAACTAATACTAATCCTTCATTAACCAAATTAATTAACCATAAGCAAGATTAGTATAATAAAATAATGCTAATTAATCATAATCCAATTTAATTAGCAACAAACATAATTAAGTTACCATTAGCTTATCATAATCCCACTTAAGGCATATAAAACACAATTAAGCATAAACAATCCTCATTAGTCACTAAACACACTTAGAACTAATTAAACTCTCCTAAAGCAAGATTATCCCCTAATTAAGGGATTAGGAAAACACCTTACGGGTTTGTGATTCCGGCGACACGAACACAACGTGGCAGTAAGGGGAATCCACGGGTACCTCTGGTGCGTTGAGATGAGGGACACAAGGCTGGATCTCAACCGAGGACGGGCTGCCCGTTCTGCCAACGAAGAGCTGTGAGGGAGAGGCGGCTGGCGATGGCTCTGGCGAGGTTTGGGCGGACGGTGAGTGATGGCCAAGCGACTAGTGACTGGACATAGGTTCGAGGTGGCAGCAAGGGTGGCCAACTGACGAGGGTGGCCAATTCGGGCCAAACTAGAACTGAGAGAGTCGAAGGATGGAGGGCAACCAACTGGCTCAGGTAACCAGGCGGAGGATGGTGAGAGGTGGTTGGACGGCGACGGTAGTCGTCTCGGCCCAAACCAAAATTGAAGAAGGGAGGAAGGAGCAATAGTTCGGGTTCGACAGCTAGGTTTGATAGGTCGAGTGGCAAACGACGACTAGTCAGCGGCTCGACAGCGAGCAAGCTAAGCTGCTGAGGCTGGGCTGTGGCAGGTGGCGGTGGCCAACAACAGAGCAACAACAGGAACAATGGCTCGCTAGAAGAGAGAGGAAGAAAAAGAAAAGGGAAAGGAACGCGCGGCCAAAGAAGAGAGAAAAGAGAGAGATGAGGAGGGAAGAAAAGTCAAAGAAAGTGGGAGAGAGAAGTGGGTGAGGGAGGGGACATGCTTTGCGTAGGGGGAATGCATGCGAAGATAGAGAAAAAGAGGACATGAGAGGATTGATGGGAGGGGGGGAATGTGCATGACTTTTGTACCTCTCCTTTCCATCACTCTCTTTTCTTCAAATTTTCTTGTCCCCTTTGTCCTTTAGCACATAATGATAGGGCAATTTAGTCTTTTCCAAAATTTGGGCACACTTATTCCCAATTCACCCTTGGTCCAAAAATTAAGAAGCAAGAGACGTCTCAGTTAAAATTTTCAGCCGAATAATCCTTTTTTCCGACTCCAATTCTCAGCCCATTAATCCTTTTTTGATAAGTTTCAAGCTTACCGATAAATTTAAGAATTAATAAGG
Organism: Corymbia maculata; assembly: GCA_014182735.1. Classification (NCBI taxonomy): domain Eukaryota; kingdom Viridiplantae; phylum Streptophyta; class Magnoliopsida; order Myrtales; family Myrtaceae; genus Corymbia; species Corymbia maculata. The sequence goes on along the minus strand of CM024690.1, from coordinate 7,616,951 downwards.
CATTGTCCAATATTTTAGTCTCGACGTTCTTGAAAGTTCGATACCCAAAATCAAATTGAATTTCATGAATAAAATCAACCAATCGCAACTTTAGTACAACCTAACTATCGAGCGGGGTTTAAAGGTTTTCATGCGTTTAACCCGTAGTTGATAGTTTTTCAATCCACAATCATGTATATTCAAATCAAAGCGATCATCAATTATCATGTAATCATGAGTGGTTGATTACTTACCCTAAATACAAGGCCAAAAAGAAAATCGATTTAATGTCGTTCGCAGTTAATATGGAAGTCAAGCGAAATCACCCACAATCCGACCTCGTACTTCTATCGAATCGATTTATTCCATTCGCTAATTGGCCTGCAACAGTGTCATATCGTCCCTCTTTGATCCTTATGATTGAGTGGCCTATCGCTGATTGAATTCATTGGCCGTACGCATATCGTTCCTTAATTACCTTCTCGAATAATTAGTTAACTTATGAGTGGCCAGCTCAGAGTAAATGTAACTAACAACGCATTGATAAAATAACCATTTCATATATCCCGAAATGGGTCAAAATTCAGGATGTCACAAATCATTTGGAGGATTATCTTCCAATTCACCTATTGGACAGATTAATTCGAGAAGATTTTATAGCCATTGAAGACAAAGATTGAATCTCTATTGATTTTTGTTGCCCATACAAGTAGCATCTAAGTTTCCATAAGTATACCATCCTCATTTGGAAATTGTCTCCAGGGTTGATTTTGTTAATTGGTTTGATTGACTTAATCAATACATATTAGGAAAGTGAAATCCATAGTCAAATTACTAGCCGTTGCAAATTAATTCCATTATCGTTCAGGTCTTGACTTTTATTTTGGATGAGTTTCATTCTAGACCCAGTCAGAATGGGATATGCGTCTTTTTGGTAGAGTCTATATAAGTCTTTCTAGAATATAATAGACTTTGCTGAGAGTCTTTGAATGCTGTTCAAACTTAAGTCCTCTTGATCTAGAATATGTTATAATATAAACATTAAAAACTTACAACGTTTTGTTAATATCAAAATTATGATGGAGTTTTCTCAACAATCACTACAACAGCGATAACTAGTTTGGCCATAATCACTTTCACTTCAATCTAGGTGATTGACCATAGTGAGCTACCCCATGGTGTGGTTATCTCTCACATTTATATTCTTAGATTGAAAAATACAAACATATTCTAAAGAAGTGTACTAAAGGGAAATTTAGAGTTAACGTGATAAAATGTGCTTTGATTTAGTGTACTATGTTTCTAATGTTCTCTTAACTTTGCAATATTCTCATGAGACCATGTGACGTCAGGATAAAAAACAGAAAATTCTAATTTTCCTTTCCAATGCAACCCATCGAACAACCTTCCCTTTTTTCTTATTTACACAAATCCAGTAGTCGATTCCTCTTGAAGTGAAAGTGGTGGCAGAAATTGCACCGTCATCTTCCAGAAATAACGGCACCGTTACTCTAGCATTATTCGTTCTCCAGCAGCTCAGTTGCACGAGGTGAGCGCGATTTCGAATGTCGCTTGCATGGAGGAAGCCCGACGAAGCTCCAATTGCCACGATGCTCGATGAAGCATGATTAGTCATGGTCGTGAGTTCCAAATCTCCTTTGCTCCACGAGCTCATCAAAAGCTTGAGCAGCTATATTTGGTAATCAATTTCGATCTTTGAACCTGTACTTAATTATCTGATTGGTTTTCACCTGGATGTGAGCCATGGAATTTGCTCCTAAATCTTGTGCATTTTGATTAATGATGATACTTCATGGTGCAGCATGAAGTCTCTTAAATTAGAATTGAACTGCATTTAAACACTCCCCCCAAAAAAAAAAAAAAAATGCTTTACCAATTGCAACGTTGCAATTTATAAGTGCTGCTATTTACCCGGAGAAAGTATTAAGAATAAGAAATCTTGACTGTAAATATAAAATGAGCTATCCATCTTGACAAGGGAACATAATGTTAAAAGTCTATGTTACCTTGAATTTGCATAATTCAGGGTATCGTTAAAGATTTTACCCTTAAGTTAAAAACAGGACGTGCATATCTTCCCTATTTATCGCTTCTAATCAAACCTAAAAGATGAGATCAAATCAAGAAAAACAATGCTTCATTGGATTTCTTATTACGATTCACATATGATTTTTTAGGATAGTAGAATTTAGAATATCCCAAAATGACACACGGGCCATCTAATGATGACTTTATCATGTCAAGTTTATTCACAAGTCACTATAGATTCCTTAAAAACCATACCCTTCAAAACAATCTATGTGACTATACTTTTTTTTTTTCGAAATACAATTGTATTCATTGCTCAAAAAAGTACATGAAAAGAAGTACGTAATCTTCATAATAAAACAAATCGAACCAGCGCAACAATACTAAAATGTAAAGTCAAATCCAGAAAAAATGAGGACCAATGAAATACCAATAAAGTTAATTACAAATTCTTCTACAAAAATGGATCTATCAAATAAAATAATTGTGGCCAATCTATGTGACTATACTTTTTTTGAATTACGTTATTGCAACAATTGAAGTGATATGTGGAATTTAAGTGCCCTCCCAAACTTTCTACTCTCAATTATCTTCAAAAAAATTTAAAAAAAAATCATTTCGTTGGTGTTCTTGTCCGGAGAAATTATCAAAGTTAGGACGAAGGCTGCAGTTTCAAATGGCAAACGACAATACGGAACCCTCGTTCCTTTCGTCGGGAAGCATAATAATCTAAAGCTGCTAATGCGGCCTGAATTCGAAATTGCAAGTAACTTTGCCCAGCCATGGTCCTTCAACGTCCCCACCTCAACATTGCCAATGCCAACATGGGTACGACCCCCGCACAAGTGACCTCCAAGTAACCCCAGCTCAAGTCCTCTGTGCTTAGGGACCAAATTTGGTAGAGGCGATTCCTTAAACTTCTCCATCTTGGTCTCGAAAACGACACATGCGTTGCCCGGTGACACCGGGCATTGTGTGATCCAACACAGGATTCCCTGGAGCACAGTTGCCAATTCGGTCATCACCGAGAGTGAAAGGGAAATGACCACTGTTCATGCGCTTCCACGAGATCCTCTAGAGTGTCCACACGAAAGGACGTACGAGACCATGTACTTGCCAGTGTGCTGGGCTGCAAATATGAGCCGCCATCATCACTTTGTAGTCATTCAAGCTCAAATCGAAACCAAGCCCTAGTAAAACATAACTGTCGTGACTCAGGTTTGCCCCAAATCTGTGGATCTCCTTGAACTTATTGATAGATGGGTTTCGAAGTACGAAGTCGCCCGAGATACCGTATGAGCAGCAAATCGTTACGCGAGCCACAGATCTGAGGAGTCCAACACCTGATTTCCTCATCATTAGTGTAACCGCCCTTAGGCTCTTCCGGGTTGGCCAAATTGAGGTCCAATAGAGCAAGATACACAACGGGGAAGAGGATCCCAGTGCAATCCGACTTCTCCATACATCCAATTGTGCTCGTCACTACCGCCCGGCCCATCTGATTTCAAGCAGTCGAAAGTGGGATTTTGCAAACTCGGGGCTCGACCGCAAGGACATCCATCGCACTCGAACACGGACTAGATGGGCAGTTGTACTAGAATCTGGTCCAGAATCCCCCGTGGAATGTGAGGTAATTGGGCTTTCTTCATAATAGAATTCTGATTCCTAATTGATGAACTCCGTAGTCCATCGCGACCTAGTTGACATAGTTGAACCGACTTGATAAAGTTTCATCCCGGATACAGTGTGATTCTTACTGAGAAAAGGTAAAAGAATTTGTTGAGTCCAATTCAATCCCAAGTAAGAAAACCCAAGCCTCAGTCAATGCAAATTGGGCCCGAACCAGCAATCCCCATTCGGGCCCAAGTGGGGTGATGCTAACGAGATTCTAGGGCCACTTTCTTATTTTGGTACCTTCAAGTTAATGATTTTTATCATGACAAGAAGAGCTCATAATCTATATCTACTGAATGTAATTCTCAATGTCGACCATCATATGAGAATGCAAAAAATCCATAAATGATGTGACTGGCCAGTGAGATGCCACGGTAACATCATCAATCGGATAGGACCCGAGTCAAAGCCCGGTGAAATAACCCAAAGCAAAATCGTTTGCATGTGATGGTGTGTCTAATCAAACTTGTATTGTGCACATAAGTCATACCTACCACTAAGCCAACTCCATTTCAATATTTATCTTTATAACTATATAAATATAAAAATTAAGGACACGTTAAGTTTCTATCTCATGATAATGCCCTTCATTTAAATTTCAATTATCCGACTTTGAAAAATCTGGAAAACATGTACTAAGGTATGTCTAACATAAGAATGGCAATAAACTTCAACTCTAGAAGTTCCTATATGGATTGGGATAATCCAAATTCAAGATCAAGGACACAAAAATAAGTAAAATATTATTAAAGATTGACCGTTGTTCAAACCAACACACATAAAAACTATTCACATGACTTGCTATATATCAATGTTTTCTATTTTACGCAATACTATGATATAATTGGAGTGGGTAAAAAGAATTTTTAAAAGATCTAAGATTCTGCTGTTAGTAAATTTAATTTACTGAGTGATTTTAAAATTTGGAAGTAGTTTTTAAGTAGGAGAAAATTGTCAATTAATTCTAAACCTATTATACAAATGCCAATTTATTCATAAACTTTTTTATTTTTGTCAATATGATCTTACCTTTACACATTCTAATGTAGTTCTTTTGGTCAATTGTAGCTGAAAATTGCTAATATGGCAACATGTCACGGAAGATGATTGGCTATAAATGAACCACCACATCAACGATTTCCAATGAAAATTGATTTGAATAATTACATTGGAATTTTGCACAAAAATTAGCAAAATCGAGAATTTTATGACTGAGTTAACATATGTACAATAAGTTTAGGACTGATTAAGTAATTCTCCCTTTATGTTAGAATGTCCATTTCAGCACCTAACAAAAATCTATCATATCACTTATTTAGTAAATTTTGTAGATGAGTCTTCAATCATTCAAGTTATCGATTATCCATCAAATAAACAAAATTATGCACATTATATATTTCTCTAAGATGTCACACATATCTTAATTATCAAGATTAAATACCACGTACTTATGACTCTTCTAAAATTTCATCTATGTTTCAAGCAATCAAAAAGTAAAAACCAAAAAGATTAGATCCATGTCGGGTCATATTAGGTTGACCTTCCCGAGCCCGAAAATTTCCAAGTCTGGGTCGGGTTGACCTTGTCTCTTCACAAGTTTAAAAAAGGTTCATCAATGCCTTAGTTTCCAAAGTGGGTTTGGTGGGTTATTGGGTTCAAATTCATCTCTGTCAAAACTAGCTAAATGGTTGGATTGGACTTATTATAAAATCTAAGGCTCTATTTAGTTCACAAAAAATGAATGATTTGAAAAATATTTTCTTAAAAATAATCACTTATATCACTCATAAAAATGAACGAACTAGAAATATTTTCATTATCCACAAATATATTTAGACATAAATTATTAAAAATGAAAATAGTTTCGATTGACTAATTATTTTAAGTAATATAAGCGATCATTTTTAGATAAATATTTTTCAAATTATTCATTTATTGTGAAATAAACAAAGCCTTAAAATTAAAGAGTTCAAGAGATGAACTCAACGTAAGTCATAAAAAGGCAAAAAAAAAAAAAAAAAAACAATGCAAACAAGATGGACATAACCCAAGCGGGAGTGACATCTGAGAAAGTGACAGAGTCCGATCGACCAAAATTGTCCGAAGGCTTAGGTGGCCAAATTCGTCTCACAAAGCACCGCACTCCTATCGGGACGTATCCTCTCCCACCCCCTCCTTTTGTGGTTTAAAATCGAGGCAGTTTCAGATAGGGCTTGTATGGTCGGATTTGCTTGTTTGCCCATATTTTTGTTTCTCTTTTTTCCCCCAATATTAATTGAGGGTGAAGAAATTTTGAACAGGCAAAAGAAAAGTAGACCATGTTTCTCCACGATATTTCTGTTTTCTCCATTTGTAGTTCCTGGTAAAAATATTTTTATTTTTTATAAATTTTCACAAGATGAGATAAAAAAAAAGAAAAAAAAAGAAAAAAAGCAAGCTTGACAAATAATGAACACGGGAAATTTGGACTTTGGGAAGCAGGCCTGTTTGGTTATGATCTCTCGATTGCAACTTTTTGCTTCCTCCATGAAATTTTAAATTAAAAAAATATGTAGAAAATTATGCATGAATTTATATGTTGTAAAAATTTTGGATGTTTCGATTGAAGAGAATCTGAAAATGCATTTGTCACTAGATTTAGAATAAGAAAATAAAAACTCAAAATTCAACAGAACACTTCAAACCAATTTTTATCCATATGAAGTGCGATTGTTGAAGATTGAGAGAGATTAGAGATTGAGTATTGCTGGTTAAGTTTATCAAGAATGATCTATAAAATTGAAAAACTGATTTGCAAAATGACGTGGCACCTTTTCATTGGGCGTAGAGTATAGGTCACATATTTTAGGAGATAAATTGGAGGAAATAGATAACCTATAACATAACGGGGGCACTAAAAAGGATCTTTAGAATAACTATATATGTTTAGTTACCAACCATATTACCCTTCACCTAAAATTCTTGCCCGGAATATCATGAGCAAACAAAAACTGGCTTTAATTTTTCAAAGAATTTGCACTACAAGAGTTTAAAGCTCTATTTGTTTTGCTAAAGATAAATAATTTTAAAAAAATTCTTAAAAATGACAGTTTGTATAAATTACAAAAATAAATAAACGAAAAATGTTTTTATTGTCCAAGAAAATGTTTATGTATAAATTGTTATTAATAATGAAAATATTTTAAGAAAAATAATTTTCAAATTTTTTTTTGAGAGAAACAGAATAGACAAAAACTTAATTGAATTGTAAAACTTTTCATTAAAGCAATCACTCCTGATGAAGATTGCCACTTAGCTGGCAATAATTGGTACTACTCACCACAATACATTGATTTTACTTTTCGAAAATAAATAAATATTTAACCGAACCTATTAAAAGGTTTAATGGATTTCGAAAGTAAGACCTAAGATCTCCAATGTAATATTCTTTAAGGCTATTACAATTAAAAGTGTCAAATTGATACCTCTAGATACCTTCTCCAAACTAATTGGGATCTCACAAAAATCTTTAAAATGATACTTCCGATTCAAAACTACTAGCATCTCATCCTATATCCCTTTTATGTGTACGTATTAGCACACAGGAGGATAAGGTGCAAGATGAATTTGATGTGGAGAACAACAATTATACCATGGAAAATCTACATGTGTATACATAAGCATTTCAACAAAAGGTTATCAAAAAAAAAATGAAGGATTATCACATTAAGATATTTTCTGAAACGATTTTCTTTTGGGTGTAAATAACTTATCAATTTGATATTTTTTATTGAACAAAAAGTAATTTAGGATAAATATTTGATGCGATATCAATTTGAGATTTTTTACTATATTAATTTTCTTCTTTCTTTTCGTGTTTTCTTTTGAATGGGGCTTAAATCCATTTTTAGTTAGTTGGGCAGATGGAATTTACAAAAATAATTGGTGGGGTCCACAAATCCATCACTGATCCTACTCTTATCTATGTGTGGGCCGAAAGAGATCACACACCAACCAACCCATACACACCAAATAATCCCCCCAAAACTAAAATCCACCCTCTCATTTCTTCCCTTTTCTCCTCAATTTTTTTTTTCATTTTTCGCTGTTTTTTTTTTCCTCCTCTCGAACAGCTCCCTTCAACCACCAATTGCTCCATCCAAGTAAACCATAACCATAAACAGGAAACTCAAGCACTTCTTTCGTCAACCACAGAGCGCGAGAATGGCCATGGCATTGGCGCTCCGACGCCTCTCCTCCTCCATCGAGAAGCCCCTCCGTCCTCTCATCAATGGCGGTGGCTCCGTCTGCTACATGGTCCCCATTTCCTTCCCCTCCCTCCTCCCTTCTCTTCCTCTTCTCCTCCTCCTCCTCCGGCTTAGGCATCGATGGTTCTGATTTTTGTTCTCTGGCTCGGTTCTTGCAGGCGTCTTTGCCGAATGAAGCCGTCTACGAGAAGGAGAAAAACGGCGTCGCTGTAAGTGTCCTCACGTTCATAGTCCTCCCCACTTCCTTGTGTTTTGACGATAAGGGTGTGAGCTGTTCGCAGTGGTTGTCGTGATAAGTTGTCGCCCTTTTTGGCTTTGAAATGCTTCTACTGTTATTCCTTTGAATTCATGTATGTGTCCCATGCACCTTTTGTGTGTTTGCAGTGGCCAAAGCAGCTTAATGCTCCACTCGAGGCTGTTGATCCCGAGATTGCTGACATCATTGAGCTCGAGAAAGCCAGGCAATGGAAGGTATCGCCCGGCTCTCTGTTTTTCTCCTTACAGAGCTTCTCATATTGTTGTGTTGGTATTCATTGCTTCATTGTTTCATCGGCGAGTGAATTTTATTTCAAATTAGTTTCAGTGTTAGGCCAATAGCATTTTCTAGACTTCTGTGTGAATAGCACCTGCTGTGCTCGCTATTTGACTGATGCAGCAAAATCATGCAAGAAATTGCAAGGTTCATCTGCCCTTTTCCTTTTGCTGGAGGAGGAACGAATCTTGAGCTTCTCATTCTATGCGTAATGGAAATTGAAAATGATTATGGATATAGCTCTTTCTGTTATGAAGATTAAATCCTTCTCTGCCATCAATCATTTCTGATTTCTGATGATCGCTCACTAATGGTTATGTGGGTTTTTTTTTTTGCAACAAGGGGCTGGAGCTCATCCCATCAGAGAATTTCACTTCTGTCTCAGTAATGCAAGCTGTTGGATCGGTAATGACAAACAAATATAGTGAAGGATATCCCGGTGCGAGATATTATGGAGGAAATGAGTATGTTTGAGCCCTTTTGCAATATGCATATCTTGTAAAAGAACTTTGTACTTATTTGCTGGAGTGGTTTCTGCTCGCTTGAGTCCATCGTTCTGGTATTTATTCTTAACCTGGTAAAATTTGATTGGTGGTGAAACTGGCAGTCTGTTTGTTCAGGTATATTGACATGGCTGAAACCTTATGCCAGAAGCGTGCTTTGGAAGCGTTTCGGTTGGATCCCGCCAAGTGGGGAGGTAGTTTATATGATATTTTCACAACTACTGCAATAACTTCTGCATTCTCTTTGCTTGTTCTTCTGCCGTTTTCATCCTCATTTGTTTTGTTACATCTGGAAGTTCAATGTTTATAGGTTGACTCAACCTTTTTCACTTTTGAATTTCTAATCATATTCATCTCTTGGTATTGGGGCCAGCTACCACTCAGGACACAGTACTATGGTATATATAATTGATATGATAACGTTGTTGAACACATTTTGTTTGGAACCTGGTATTTAAGTCTCCACTCAAATATGACAAGCAAAGGGAAATCGGTTTAGTAAATGGCTCAATAAGGAACAAATTTTCATTCACCAATTTGTAAAATTATTTGATATGCTTGCCAGAATGTGTATTACCAGCAGATTTCTAAGTATGCTTCCATATTGCAGTCAATGTGCAGTCTCTATCTGGGTCTCCTGCCAATTTCCAAGTATATACGGCACTTCTAAAACCTCACGACAGGATTATGGCACTCGATCTTCCTCATGGTGGACATCTTTCTCATGGCTATCAGGTGCTTAATGTTGCAATCAAGAGCTCTTCACATTTTTATAAATCTGTTTTGTCAGAAGAGCTTTTACTTTAACCATAGAAATTGCTTCTTCTTCACTAGAGATGGCGAACATCATAATTCTCTACTAGAAACTCCTCCTGTAGCGAGTTGAAGAAATTGGGTGGAATCATATCCACAGCAATTTCTGATATAATGCAGTTGTGTGCATCTATTGTGCATCCAAGAGTTTTATTTCAGGCTGTTTCGGGGGTCAGATTTTCTTGCTTTGAAGGATCTCTGCCTCTTGGTTAATCCAAGTAGTAAATCGTGCCACATCAATCAGGGGCAACTATTGTTGCCTATTCTTTTCATAGAAGAGGTTTTATTGCTTAGCTCCAAAGTTCAACTGAATTGGAATGAGAGAGTTGACATTTTCAGCAGAAAATTATTGTAATTGCACAGTCCTTCATATTTGTTAGGGAGAGGTGATCAAATCATCTCCTGTCAAAGGCTATAAAAAATAAGCAATTCCTTTGGTTCCCTTTTCTTTTCTGCAGAAGTGAATGCGTGATTCTTCTATTCACAAAGTATTTGACATTCTCTCTGATTTGGCAATCTTGTAATGGGATATTTTCTGACCATTTCAGAAGTTCTTTTAATTTCTCGTTTAATTTAGAGAAACACCCAGTGATCATTGGGTCTTGAAGCTTGTTCGTTGATCTTCCCATGTTTTTGGATATATTAGTAGTTATTAAAAAATCAGTAAACAATCTCAATGTGGAATGCTTTAATTCCATACAGAAGAAGAGGAGAGATGCATATCCAGCTGATAAATGCAGTATCTAGTATATAATCCAGGCTAATATAGTATCACAAACCCTGAGAAATTAATATACAACTCATGACAAGGCACCCTACATTCTTAATTGATGAAAGTTGTTTGTCTTGTATGGAGTTTTTAATAACTTTTTCTGTTCTTTTGCAGACTGATACTAAGAAAATATCTGCAGTGTCCATATTTTTTGAGACAATGCCATATAGATTGAATGAGAGCACTGGCTACATTGATTACGACCAGGTATGTCTTCTTGAAACTCTCTTGGATTCTTGTCATGAGGATGAGAGATCTTAATCCGTCATGGAAAAATCATTGCTCTATGCAATAACACAGCCAAAACATCTATAGTCTTCAGTTTAATATGAAAGGGAAGAACATAGCTGGCTGTGTTTGCAATGGATGTTCAAACTGTGATTCTTTTGGAACCAATTCTAGCTGAAATTCAATATTCTTAGCCCTAGCCAGAATGTTATTTGGGAATTTCCAGAGTGGCTTAGAGTACGTTGTAGTATGACTTGTAAATGCTCCGTAATCTGTTGATTGTTTCACTTTGTTTCTCACTTCAACATTGCAGATGGAAAAAAGTGCCACACTCTTCAGGCCGAAGCTAATTGTGGCCGGTGCCAGTGCTTATGCACGTCTCTATGATTATGCTCGTATCCGTAAGGTAAACTCAAGGTTTTCTCCTTTTAGCAATTAAGTTCAATTACTGTTCAAATTTAGGAACGGACTTTATCTTGCAATCTAGAAATCCAATTTGTGTTTCCTGATGTATGCAACAGGTATGTGACAAGCAAAAGGCTATCCTGTTAGCAGATATGGCACATATCAGTGGCTTAGTTGCTGCTGGTGTGGTTCCATCACCCTTTGAATATGCTGATGTTGTCACGACCACAACTCACAAGTCACTTCGGGGTCCACGTGGAGCCATGATCTTCTTCAGGAAGGGCGTAAAAGAGATCAACAAGCAAGGGAAAGAGGTTAATAGACACTTCAGTTTATTCATTTTCCTCAGCCATTTTGTCATACCTTTCAAACCATACTTTTGTTCTCCCCTTTGCCACAAAGCTCAAGACAGATGAGACTCTCTTCTCATGTAAAGCAGCACACTAAATCTTGACTTATTAACAGGTGTTGTATGACTTGGAAGACAAAATCAACCAGGCCGTCTTTCCTGGTCTTCAAGGAGGACCACACAACCACACTATAGCTGGTTTGGCTGTTGCATTGAAGCAGGTGGGCTTTTCTGACCATATATCTCCATTGAGAGGGGTACATTGCAGGAGTAAATCAATTGCAGTTTGTTTTCTGCCAGAGTGCAACTCATGTTGTTCTCAGTAGTCCTTGAAATGATCCGATCATAGCTAGAAAACTGTCCCATCTTGGAATCTCTTAAGCTATGGGCAGGAATCCTTGCTTCTAGCTAACTTAACTGGATATTTCATTGGTCAGTGTCTAGTTCCTGTTTAATTAATTAATGCTCTACAGTCTTTGTCCTCTATTGCTATAGTACTGTTCACTTATTTTTCTTCCTTGATGCAAAGTAGATGGTTCTAGAGAAGCTCAATTTTATCTTGTGCTCGGCTTTGCCAGATATTTTAAGGAACGTGATGTAATTTTACTCATCTTTAAGTCCATTTAACTCTTATAATTCAGAGGCTTAGCTTGTTAAAAGATCCAGTTCACTGTAGATCAGCTTCATCTATGCTAAATAATTTGCTAGATTTGTTATATGCATTTTCAAACCTTTGATTCATATCCTCCTCGAGATCTAAAAAATAAAATGACCTTTTGTAATTGTAGGCTACTACTCCAGAATACAGAGCCTATCAAGAGCAAGTTCTCAGTAACTGTGCAAAGTTTGCACAGGTATCCCTTAACGCCCTTTGACTTGATCAATGGCTTTGAGCAAATGGTTGCTCTTGAGCTTTTAGTGTTATTTAAGTATAATATCGTTCAACCAAAGGCGATAGTTTTCTTCTGCATTTTGGCCACTTCTTTGTTGTAATCTTCCACTAATTACCTCATGTGCAGACTCTCACTGAGAAGGGCTACGATCTTGTTTCTGGGGGAACCGAAAATCATTTGGTTTTAGTGAACTTAAAGAATAAGGTAATGCAGGACTTCACATTCTCTCCTTTCTATGAACCTGCTATCAATGTCTTGAAGAACTTACATGAAGATTGTGGTTCATCTAAGAGAGGAACTTCACTTGTACTACCCTTTACCCATCAAAAAAGGAATCAATTTGTCCATCCTTTTTTCTTTCTTATCTCCACAGGGAATTGATGGTTCCAGAGTTGAAAAGGTGATGGAATCTGTTCATATTGCTGCCAACAAAAACACTGTTCCAGGAGATGTATCTGCCATGGTTCCCGGTGGCATTAGAATGGGTAGAGGCTTCTTATGGACTAGATTGTGCTTTCAGGTTCAGGGCCTTTATGTTGGTTACTTATGAACTTCTAACTCAGGTACCCCTGCTCTTACTTCAAGAGGATTTATCGAAGAGGACTTTGTGAAGGTAGCTGAGTTCTTTGATGCTGCTGTGGGTGTGGCAATGAAAATCAAGGCTGAAACCAAAGGTGAATGGTTCTACCAAAATCAATTCTCTCTGCTAACTATATTTTTTCAAACCACCTCATCCAATCAAGCATCTTTAATGCTTTTTCTCTACTGCTTCCTCTTTTTGGTTCACACCTTTTTCCTTTGACTTATTCTATTGTCTTTTTATTGTTGGATGCTGGAAAATTTTGTGTAATAGGAACAAAGTTGAAGGACTTCCTGACCACAATGCAGTCTTCCCCTCACTTTCAATCGGAGATTGCTAAACTTCGCCATGATGTCGAGGAGTATGCAAAGCAATTCCCTACAATCGGGTTTGAAAAAGCAACAATGAAGTACAAGAACTGAGGGAGAGAAATCATGTACTGTAGGTATGGTCCTAAATTAATTATGAGGAATAACTGCTGCTGCCAAAAGGAATTTCTATGTCGAGAAAGTCTGTATCATGATCTCCCTATCTAAAACTAAAAAGGATCCTGTAAAGATGGAAATTCAAAGCTCTCTCTCTCATATTGCATGTGACGCATACTATTTATTGCACTGCCAAAACATGTTAACTGAGAGACTCAAGTTATACACCCGCATTTCCTTGGGCTTCAATGGACAGAGAAGTTATTTCTTTCTGTTATGATGATGAGTCACACACAGTTGATGAACCCAGTCTAGTGACATAGTCCATCTTCTGCAATGAAAATGATTATGATGCAAGGGCAGAAGTTCATCTGTCGCAATTTCAGCTTTGATTTCATATGTGAAGTAACACATCCCTCTTCAATCAGGAAGCTGTTTTGAGCATATGTCATGTCTTAATGGTCTCAGTGGTAATGTGAATTTGTGAGGCACGTGAAGCACTCTGGTTTTGCAATTCAGAACAGATGTTCCACTTAATATCTAGATCAACATTTGATTTTGGAAATTTTAGCCGAGTTGCATATTGATAACGGTGGACAAATTGTCACCTTTTTGACACAATAAGCACATTCTATGAATGTGAACTTCAATTTATACTGCTCTCTTGCCATAAATCCTTGTCACATTATCAGCAGTGAAATCAGCAGACTGATTAACATACCTTAGAATCAGAACTAGACCCTTTTTGGGCCAAACATAAGTAAACTCCCAATATGGGTAAGTGAGCAACGTACTGAATTAACCAGAAGATGAGCCAACAAGCTCAGTTCTAGTTACAAACACACTATAGAAAAGCACAACTAGGATAAACAGTAGAGGACTTATAGCAACAGATTTATTTGACCTTAGTTATTGTAATGACTTGATCCTACCAAGGCGGAAAGTAATCGCTAGACCAGAGGATTTGGATAAGAAGCGGCTCTTGACAGCCTTCTACAATAGCCAAGAGGGTCTTAAAATAGAAAATTACTTGTTTAGGTCCGTCCATCTTGACTTTCGAATCGATTGGGCCTGAAAAATCTAGAGAGTAATCTGTTGAGCCCATGATGCATGAAAATCTAGCATGCGAAGGAGTGATTAGAAACTTTTTATACCTAATATAAGGGGGCCAACATATAGAAATTTTACATGAATTTCCATAATGTCTAAGATATATTTGATAAAAACTACGCTAAGTATCTTTATCATGCGACGAAAGATAGGTGGGTGAAAGTAGCTCAGCTTTCATTTACGGACTGTAGACTAGGATCGGTGCGGTACATCAATGGAGGGTGAAAAGGTAAGTTGAATGATTTAATGTTATTTATTTATCTATTTATATATTTTGCATATCAAATGAAGGCAAGGGAAAGGAAGAGGACAATTTTCAAGTTAACCCACTAGCACTGCGGTGGGTATGGCCAGTCCCCATGTGGTTGTACCTAATTCACGTGAGAATCTGCAAATATTCCCTCTTCACTGTCATATTGTCTCCACTGGTCAAAGTTTCCTCCTCATCCTCCTTTTTTTTTTTTTCAAAATTTACACTATTAACAATTTTAAATTGATATATCGTGATATATCTATGTTAGATTATTTTTATTTACAAAAAAATTTACAATGAACATGCCATAACACATTAATCTAAAAATCACCCTCAATTAGCAATTTGGCATCTTGACATGGAGGGTAGATTGGTGTCGAAGATATTATTTTCGAATTAATTTGTATGGGATAAATGTGTTATGGGTACTAATATTAATTTGTTTTTTTCTTTTCCATCCATCCCATTTCATTTGGTTTTCATTCCAATATGTATATTTTTTCCTATTCTATCTCATCCTCCATGAAAATAGTCATTCAAAGCTTTCTATATTTTATTTTGTTGTTGAGATTAGGTGATCTATGCAAGAAGCTCCGCCAAATTGCTCCAAACGGTTCAGTCCATGTTGTTTAACGTTTAAACATTACGTCATCTTAACATATATTCTCGCGCATAGCTTGACCAACCAAGTAAGATGAGATTGTGCAATTGCTTGTAGCAACATTCTTGTTAGTATCAACAACTTCATCAAATTTTAAGGTAGATTGCATTGCATATAAAATTTTGGGTGAATACCATTCAAAACCCCAAATTGGTACTTAGGATGCATTTGTCACAAACTAATTTTCATTCACAAAAACAATTTCGAACTAGTACATGACACATATGTCCTAAACTAATTTTTATATCGTGAAAATCTCAAATTACTCTTTGACACAAATCTACCCTCCACGTTAGATCTCAAATTGTTGACAGAAGATAAATTTGGGTCAAGAATACCAATTTGGAACTTTTCTTCAAATGGAAATATGTTTGAGGTAAATGTACTATGAGGTACAGATTTGAAAGTTTTTGAGAGGTGAAAACTAGCTTGGAGTAATTGTGTTAGGGAATACCATTTTAAGATTTTTAATGGTATATTAATCCTAAATTTTGCTTACTTTAGAGAAATTATTTAGGCATCTCCTAGTCTTTTTTTGAAATGTCCAAGAATTTCTGATCGATTTGAATTTGATGCATCTTTGTTTTGCAGTTTAGCCCATTATTTAAAAGCATATGTTATGGCCCAAAGACTCGCATTTTCGTGCGGTTTCGGTCCTATTGGATAAAATCTTCACCATGACTTCTTCTTTTTTATTGCATGTGATTGAGCGAGCCGTATAAGAACATAAATTCGTGTCTAACATGTGCAGTCCACGTTGACAGTTGTCGTCAAGAACAAGAATCTCGTCATCCAAGTTTGATGTAATTGAGGGGTCACGAAATACATTAGCACACGAAAAATAAAAACTTTATTGACTATAATATCAAATTTGAGTCTAGAAGGTCCATGAAAAGTTCGTATTCGAGAGATCGCTATATTATTTTCACAAACTTATAAAATCAAATCATAACAGATACCTATGCAATCGACACCTTATTTCAAAGAGGATTTTTATGTACTTTCAGCACATGACACTTGCGTCAAGCTTGACAGTCGTGAATAAAAAGAAAGAGTGATTATATAAAGAGATAACGGAGAATGGAAATTTAATAGAAATTTTAAAGAATAGTGACACAAATAAATCCTAAATCTTTACAAAATATGCAATGCGATCTATGAATTAATTTATTCAGTGTTATCTTTAAACTTTAACCTAATGTTCAATGTCAACTCATAACTCTTAAATTGTTTAATATAGTCCTGAAACTTTTAGTATATGTTAAATTTAATCCTTACACATTCCATAATCTTAGAATTCATAGGTTAAATTGAACATATATCAAAGGTCCGAAGATTCCATTAAACAAATTAACAGTTCAGAGACGACTGAATATTGGATTAAATCTTAGGGATCACATAAAATGAATTTAAAATTGAGAGACCATATTACATATAGAATCAAAATTTATAGATCGTTTGTGTCATTTATCCAAATTTTAATAATATCCTTTCTATATTTTTGTTATTTAGTGTGTTGGAAATTTGGGAAAATCACTAAAAAGTGAGACAAAACTAAATTTTTGGCTTGATTATATAGTGGGTTTCCTTCATGGAGTGAACTTTAATATTTGTGAAGAATTATTGCATCCTGACCTATGGTAGGGCCCACTAAATTAAAAGGCCAAACCAGAAGGCAGAGAAAACTGAAAAGGGACGAGGAAATCCCTCCATGATTGATGTCATACAATTATTATCAAGGAGAGCGCGTACCCCTTGTCACCTTGTACCACTCATTATTCATCATCTTGTCCTCCATACTTGCAGAGAGAAAAACCGGAGCCCCAGCAATTCCGGGTCTGAGTTTCAAATGGAGAAAGATTTGTCGTCGCCATCGTCGTCGCCGCTGTCATGGTCCTTTGCTCGGTGCATGTCGCCGTCCTGCTTCTCTCTCCGAGATGAGACGGAGTACCATCGCCTGCCAAACCGCGACAGCAGAGGCCGGAGGTCGAGCCGGAAATGGCGGGATCTTCTCAAGAGGATCATCGCCGATGGCAAGTGCCTCTACAGGACGAAACCAGTGTCGTTCCACTACGACGCTGTCAGCTACTCCCAGAATTTCGATGAAGGCCAGTGGCGATGCGAGTATGGATCTGCTAGCAGGTTTGTACAAGTCAGCTAGGGGTGTTGATAATCTTCGTACTGTATTTGTGGAGTGAATGCTTCATATTTTGAAACTCAATGGATGAAAATGATCTTGTCTTGGCACTTCTAGCTTTTATGCAATTTCAGTATACCTTTTGATCCCTTTATGTTTGCGGCATCAAGCATTGAACATCGATTCTGCTTATAGTTCTATTGCTGTAACGATCCTGATAAAATAATCAGAGTGACCTTTATGGATAATGTGGTTTCGAGAATAGTAATTAATTTCGATTGAATCAGCTAAAGAAGATGAAGTCTGTCTGCAACATGAAGGAAACGGATAGGAGGGAATGAAGTAGGATTTATAATGTCAATGAGGAGATGGATAGCGCATTATGCGGTTAGTGTAGCAGAAAGCTATCTGATAGACGAAAAGGAACAAAAGAATAGATCATGAGTGAATGCGAGAGCCTTTCCAGATCTGTAATGGAGGATCCTAACCTGAGAACAGCTATATGGTTTCAAGGGGAAAGATCATTGTTATTGTTTACTTGTGTCAAACAATCTGAAAACGTGCACCGGCAAGGCTCATGGGGATTTGGAACCCAGCAGGAGCTAGCATGAAGGGGAACCCAGAATGTCGATGCTGCAGATCAAGGGCGTTTTAAAATCTGCTGACCAGCGAGGTGAGAATCGCGGCGTTGGAAATTGCTCGGCATACATAGTAGCACAAACAATTCGACGAGCAGCTAGGCTAGAGGATCAACATCTCGACATGTCTATTCAACGGGCCTTCCCACACCGTTGCCACCATCAATCCCCGATGCCCCTATTCCTTAGACCTCTCTCTCTCTCTCTCTCTCTCTCTCTCTCTCTCTCTCTCTCGGTGTGCACTTTTGCGGGCGCGTGAATGCAACTGCTTAGATTGCGGCCAACTCAAGGTCGCCTGAGGTAAACAACATTAGAACCTGAAGTTTTGGCCCCCTCGGGGACTCGGACAGGAGTTAGAGAGATGTCCCGCCGATGCTAAATGGTGGTGAGCGGTGGTTAGCAATGGCTGAATGGTGGTGGTGGCTAAGGGACGGGATGGTGGTGGGTGACCATAGTGCGTGGACCAACTCAAGTCAATGGTAGACTGGCAATTTAGGAAGCGCCAACATTCTCCATGAGTCTTTTTGTCGGGTTGAACACTTTAACAAGTGTCCAACACTCTTTGACACTTTTCAACACTCTGGGACAAGTTTTGACACTCTTTCACACTCGAGTCGGGAATTTTAACATGCGAGTTCAAAATTCTGACACATACGGGTCAATTTTAAAAACTTTCAATAAATGAGGGACAAAATGTAAATAATAATAAAAATAATAAATTGGGGTGGAAGAAAATTCTAGCCTTCTCTTTGCTTCTGACTCACTTCCCAAGACAAATAATGCATCCCCAAGTTTTTTTTCTTCCCTTCCAACATGCTTTAACACGCAAGTTCAAAATGTGAATTGCTTGTTTTTTCTCTAAGTTTTATGGATTATTAAAATGGAGTTGAATCTGTCAAATTGAAATAATGAATGATATTAACAAATGATGAATTAATGCTTTTAGTGTAAATTCATTCTATACTTTTTTTATTATTTATTTATTTATTTATTTATAAATTTGAATCAAATTAATTTAATTATAATAATAATAAATATATAATTTATCATATGTACAAAAAAAAAAAACCATACATTTAACATATAACGTGTCCTAATGTATTGAAATTCTCTATTTTTCGAAAAATAATGTGTCGACATGTCATGTCGTATTATGTCTCGTGTCCCATATCGATGTTAATACTACTTAGCTAACGGTTTAGCAAAGGTGATTAGGGAGAGAAAGAAGTGACAGAAGAGAGTGGGAAAATTACAAAAATTGTTCACACTCAATTATCCGAGTTTCTTGGTTCCATGTAGCATTTTTTGTCAAAACTTGTCTCCGGAGACAATTTAAGGACAAAGTTCAATTTTTTTTTTATCCAAATGTGGATGAAATATACTAAGTCAGCTCTGATAAATAGACACGTGAGGCTTACGTGTACAAGTTTCATAAGAAATTTTAATTTTTGTTCTCATACTTCTAGAAATATTCAATTTTAGTCATTGTAACTTGTTCTAGTTCCAAAATTGGTCTCTACTATTTTTTGACAAAAGATTAATTTCGTTTATCATATATCTAGAATCTTATAAAATGTCAAATTTAAATAAGGGATATGTTTAGTAAAAATCCTAAAACTTGTCAGAATAGTGTAATCAAATCTTAAAACTTGCAAAAAATGCAATCAAATCCTACAACTTATCAAATTGATTCAATTAAGTCCTTTTGTTAACTCCATCTAATTTGGTTAATGGAAAATGCTAACTTGGTGATGATGTGGCTCTTTTATTATATTTTTATACAAATTTAAATTAAATAAAAATTTAAATATAAGCTAAATTATACATGAAAAAAAAATTCAGGTGGGATGGCTTTAGTCCCTCATCATCACCCCACCATCACTTGAAGTGGTCGACAAGGCTTGGCAACCCTCGTTGATGGTAGGCAAGGGCTTGCTGGCCCTCATCGAGGGTCATGGCCCCTTGAACACTTGCTCAAATCCAAACACTTGCTCAGATCGAGCGAGGGTCATCGACCCTTTTCTAGACTTGGCCGAGGCACACCACTAGTGACTGACCCCTACCAATGGCGGCCCTCGCCTAGGTCTATCGAGGATCGACGACCCTCGCCTGATTTGGGCAAGGGTCAAGGGAGGGTTGCAACCTTCACTCACCATCAGCGAGGGTCACCAGCGACCCCCACCAACTCACCCCACCCTTGTTAGCCCCTCCTAATGGTGGTGGGGGCAATGGTGGTGAGAGTTTGCAACCCTACCCACATGACTTCTTCTTTTTTAAAATTTAATTAGACTTAATTTAAATATAATTAGTATTAAAAATCAAATTTAGACAAAAAAAATGGCATCATTTTAGTCCAATACTTTATAATTTAGCCATGTCATCGCCACATAGAATATAGATAATAATAAATAAAAATACCACATCAGTATTTTTTTAATAGCCAAAGTGGACTAAATTAATGAAAGGACTTGATTGAACCAATTGACAAATTTTAGGACTTGATTGCATTTTTTTACAAAATTTATGTGTCAATTGCACTTTAGTGACATATTTTTGGACTTTTAGTTAACATATCCCTTAAAATAAAGTATTAATTAGTGATTCCTATTTTCACGAGTGCACCAATCTGATTGAAAATCCCATTAAAATTGATTTCATCATATGAAATATTTTATAATCGTTAGTTTCAGTATATATCTCTATGGCAAGGACCATTTCATTTATAACCTCGTATATTTTCTGGTTGAAACCGCCAGTAGGGGCCGGACAAAATTTACATATTAATTCTACCATGTTGGTAATGCTGGGCCTCTTCGGCCTTTTTTTGTTGGGCCCGATGGCTTTTGGTTTTGTTGATGGTGTACTGGGCCTTTATGGCATTCTGTGTGAAATTCTGTTGGTCTTGCATCGGGCCTTTTATGTTTCTGAGCCTTGCCGTTTTTGTAGCTGTAATATATATGTTCTTGTTTTGATTACAAATATAATCATTCATTTGCCTAGCACAAAAGGTACACACGTTTTGCTAATGATTAGGTGGAAAAATTCTCAAGCCTTTGAGGTAACTATGGTTTTTGTAGACTATTTCATTGAATGAGAACATGATAAAACAATTGCAATTTCTAGTCTCTTTTCTTGATGTTCCTTGTTACGATTGACATGAACAAACTTGTCACTAAGAAAAGGAATCCTATATAGGTAAATAGTTTTCATTACATTTGAACACTGAAAAATCAAATTATAAGATATTACATTTTGAGATTTTTCTTTGTTGATAAATTGAAAATGTGAATTGACGAATTTTTTTCTTTATTGATGAACTGAAAATGTGAATTGACAAACATTCTACACAATATTGAGAAAAAATTTATAAATGGTGTTCTCTTGCAGTAACACACGATATTTGAAAACTAGAAAAATGCAGTTATGCCTAGATGCAAAGCATGATTTTTGAAAAACTTGGCATGCAAAATGGTAGAAAACATTTGAACCGATAGCTGTAAAGAATAGGTGTAATGATGCGCTTCCGCAATCTCAAAGGGTTGAAAGGAGATAATGCATCAATGTTACATTTGGCAATCATGATAAAATTTTGGATAGGATAAAATTTATCCTATCTTATGTTTGTTGCCTACTTAAAATAGAATGAAGTCGGATATAATAGGGATATAGACCGAATAAAATTATTTTAGGGTGGAGGTGAGATAAAAATAGATAAAATTTCTAAAATCCATGATAGAAAAGTTATTTTTCTCGAATAACAAATTTCTTAAATCGAAAAAATTAAAATTATATTTCAATATAAATAATATTTAAATTCTAATATAAAAAATTCAAAATAATAAAAAAATTAAAATTTAGTTTTTTAATTTAATATTATTTTTATTTATATCTTCGGATTTAATTCTATCTTGATATATATTCAATAAAAATATAAATATAAAATTATACTTATTACATATTTTAGGTACTTTAGTATTTTCGGTATATTAGTATAGTTTACTATTTAATAAAAGATTGTTAAAGAATGATGGAAGGGAAAGAAAGAAATTAATTAAAAATAGAGAGAAAAATAATAATAAAAATAGGCAAGAGTGTCACGAAAGATTTTTACCATTCTTATTTGTAAAATTTTTGATTCATTTATACCGATATGTATTTGATACCAGATAATATATATAATATGATGTGAATATATTCGATTTTATCACTATAATTACTAAATAATATATAGGATATAGCAAAATTTCTAAGATTTCATATGATATCCTATCCAGTTTTATTCTAATTAGAAATCCAAATGACCAAACATTTTCTAAGATGTTCGTAAAGATTCGCCTCTTCTTCGCATACTCTCAATTTATTCACCAAGAGCGTACCATATTCTTCACCCATGCTCAGCAGCTTTGTTCAAAGTTCTCTCTCCCTGCCGATTGGAAATTAATCTATGAAAATTCAATCGATCCTTTACATAATGAATCTGTTGTTGATGTGATCAGGCACTTCGATCATCTTCTGTGCTAAATTGATCCTTTACAAAATGAAAATTTTAGTTCTGTTCAATTTCAAACTGAACTAAGTCAAAATTCACTTCAATTCTAAACCCTTGTTTAGTTCAACTCGGTTTCTTAATTTTTCAAACCTTAATAGTTCATTTCGGTTCGGTTTTCCATCCAAGCCGGATTGAATTGAACCGTGCTCATCCTTATTTGTTGGTAAGTTACGCCGGATCATCACTTGAGAGCTGATCTAACACATAACACCTGTCAAATGGTGCGGTAGGCTATCCGCCCATGATTAATCCACCATCTTTGGCATATCCATTAACGAAAACGACAACGGAACACACGTTTTGCTAATAATTAGTGGAAAAAAATTGATTCGTCAGGCTGCCAAGGCAATGATTTTTGTTTATACTTAACCAAATGTGAACAGAACAAAACTGTAGCAAATTCCAATCTTTCCTACCTTGATATTCCTCGGGACGGCTTGAAACTATGAAACATGCTCACTGCAGACGACAAAGGAACATGCTCTTCAAGTTTTTCACCCACGCACAAGTGGTACAATTTCTTCCTAGGAAACGGTCTAGGCCGGCCCCGACCGGCTTGGCCTAGAGACAAAGGCAAGAGGATAAACATGTACCTTCAAAATTTTCTATTTCCCAGCTATATTCACATGAAACAATACCAACTCCACTCAATTAAAAAAAAACAATGAAGGCAAAGTTTATTTAATAGGGGCCGGCAAAATCAACCCTCATTTTCATGCTGTAGTTCTTGGCTGACCAGGCAACATCAATGGAGCATCTTCGGATCGATGGGACAGGAGCTGCGGCCATTTGGACCATGTCCTGGGATTTTCCATCATTTTGTCACGATTCTTCAATAGTCGATTATGTCTAAGGTAATTAATTTATTTGGCCATCTAGAAAGACGGACCAAAACCTTTTTGGGGACTAAATCTTCTCTGCCTATGTTCGATCTGACCAATCGGCAGACATTAATTTGGCATTTCTTCCCCTTTTGATCGAGTCGGTCAAACCAGCATAAAAAATAGTTTTTTGACCTGGCAAATGATGGGAATTGGCATGATTTCCAGGGCCATGACAACAATATAGTTCAACCACTCCTAAATAGCTTATACACACCCAGTTCTCACTTCTTCGTTCAATCCCATCTCCTCTATCTGAAATGGCCAAACTCTCGTGTCTTGCAATGCATTTGCCAGTGTTCTTTCTCTTGCTCATCGGTCGTGCCTATTCGGTCTACTTCAAATTCTCCGGATTCCAGCCCAACACCGGCAACTTGACCTTCGAGGGCGACGCGTTCACGTCGGATGGCGTGATCCAGCTGACGAGGAACCAGCAGGACCGCAATCTCCAGGGCAGCATCGGGCGGGCCTCCTACGACAAGCCGGTCCGCCTGTGGGACTCGAAGACCGGGAGGCTTACCGACTTCATGGCCCAATTCAGCTTCGTTATGAGGGCCCTGAACGACACCAACTACGGGGATGGCATCTCCTTCTACATCGCGCCGTTCGATGCCGTCATCCCCACCAACTCGAGCGGTGGCTATCTTGCCCTGTTCAACCAGAGCACGGCCAACGACACGTCTGCGAACCAGATCGTCGCTGTCGAGTTCGACAGCTACATGAACACCTGGGACCCGAGCGACGACCATGTAGGCATCAACGTCAACTCCATCGTCTCAGTCGCTAATGTGCCCTGGAAGACCACCATCAAGAATGGATCCGTAGCCAATGCTTGGGTCAGCTACAACTCCACAAGCTTTAACTTGAGCGTCTTCCTTACTTATGCCAATAACCCCGTCTTTAACAACAATTCGAGCCTCTGGTACATCGTTGATCTGAGGAAAATTCTTCCAGAACAGGTCAGAATTGGCTTCTCCGCCGCGACAGGTCAGTTCGTTGAGATTCATAACATCCTTTCCTGGTCATTTAATTCAACCTTGGAGGATGGCAAAAAGAACAGAAGTTTTGCCTTGGTGCTCGGCACAGTCCTGGGTTCCGGTCTGGTAGCATGTGGACTAGGAATAGGTTGGTTCCTCTATTGGAGGAAGAAATCTCGGCGTAGTAAAGGAGTTTCGACAGTCGACATCTCAATTGATAGCGAATTTGAGAAGGGAGCTGGACCGAAGAGGTTCACATACCGCCATCTTGCCCGTGCGACCAACGATTTTGCTGAAAATGGTAAGCTGGGAGAGGGAGGATTTGGAGGAGTTTATAAAGGTTTATTAAGCGAATCGAACATGGAGATTGCGGTCAAGAGGGTGTCGAGGGGATCGAAGCAGGGCAAGAAGGAGTATGTGTCGGAAGTGAAGATCATCAGCCGGCTCAGGCATCGGAACTTGGTGCAACTCATTGGTTGGTGCCATGAAGAAGGCGAGCTCCTTCTAGTTTACGAGTTCTTGCCTAACGGAAGCCTCGATACGCACCTTTTCAGAGGCAAATCCCGCCTGACTTGGGCTGCAAGGTACAAAATAGCCCTCGGCCTGGCCTCGGCCTTACTCTACCTCCACGAGGAGTGGGAGCAGTGCGTGGTGCACCGTGATGTGAAGTCGAGCAACGTGATGCTCGACTCCAACTTCAACGCGAAGCTGGGTGACTTTGGGCTCGCACGGCTCGTGGACCACGACATGGGCTCTCAAACCACTGTCTTAGCAGGCACAATGGGGTACTTGGCCCCAGAATGTGTGACGACTGGAAAGGCTAGTAAGGAATCGGATGTGTACAGCTTTGGCGTGGTGGCGCTTGAGATAGCATGCGGCAGGAAGCCGGTGGAGCCGAGGGCAGAGCCAAGCAAGGTGAGGCTGGTGGAGTGGGTGTGGGATCTGTATGGACGAGGCCAAGCGGTTGAAGCAGCCGATCCGGGGTTGAGCATGGAGTTCGATGAGCGGCAAATGGAGTGCCTGATGATGGTAGGACTATGGTGCTGCCACCCAGATTACAACCTAAGGCCGCCGATAAAGCAGGTGATAAATGTCCTCAATTTCGAAGCGCCCTTGCCGAGCCTCCCATCGAAGTTGCCGGTACCGATGTATTACGCGCCCCCGATAGATATGCTGAGGTTCTCTTACACGTCCTTGGGACTCACAGGATCGGATAGAACTCAGTCTTCTCATGCTAGCGGCTCTACTAATTCACCTACTCAGACAGGAGGATCTGGAAAATCTCTATTGACTTCTAACAGAGCAGACTAGTTTAGGCTTGTGGTTTCTATTGGCCTTTTACTTGCCCTTTTTTTTATTGTTTTGGAGTGAAAGATGAAAAGCTTGGAACGTAAGGGTTGTTTTTTGAATCCTTCCTGTTAATTCTTGCTTTTTACCGTGGACATGGGTTTGTGTCTATGAAGAGCTTATAGTTTGTGTTCAGTAATGTAAAGGGAGACTATGTTTTTCACTAGTTGCCTTTTCTCTCGTCTTTTTTTTTTTTTCCAAACATAACCCCTGTTACTGTCATGGATAATGATATTCTTACATCTAATCCTTTATTTGGGCAGTGCTAAATTAATTGGGAAGCACGTTTAGGACTTCAATCAGATCCATTTCTGGTGTTATTCAGTTATTCTCGCAGCATCCACAACTTGCTCAAAAGTAACATAGGCCTTTATCACATGGATTGCTCAGTTCCTGGTTCAATTTATAGAATCGAGAACCAAAAGAATCAAGGCGTAGACGAATTAAGTTTAGACGTTTGACCCTGTCAACCAGTAACCAGTAGCAATTCCTCTAAGATCCTGCAAGACATCAGGGATTATGAGTGAACAGAAGCAATCTTTATCATTTGTTACATCATTTACATGAGAATTTGTTGTACCAAAACCCCGAAATCATTTTGATAGCTCATAAGTGCAATAATTTGGCTTAGTACCATGAAAAATTCTGTACTCTTGAAAGTTTGGGGATGTACCATGAAAGAGTCTGCAAATTGCTTCAGTTGCTCAAGATTCGCACATCTTCGGCTCTCTCGCTTCAAAAAGTTTATCAGCCTAAGAAGTACAAGGTCGTCAGTCTGCTAGGGGTAGCAATATAGCACAAGTGCCAAAACATGGCATGGGCGACATTTAAGTACCAAAAGTTTCAAAAAGTACACTTAAATATCAAGTCTGGCAAAGGGTGCCAAAAATCTAACGTGACATATTTTTAATAATATAAGTTGTCTACATGGCTCGTTGGAAAACTTAGCAAAAATGAGCTAATACGATGTTGTTTTGCCTCGGATTTATTTAATTTATAATATAAACATTAATTAAATTAAATCAAACACTAGTCCTCGTCGAACCATCTCCCTCCTTTATTTTTTTGAACTTAGCGTTTAATTTAATTTAATTAATATGTATATTAAAAATCAAATCCGAGGCAAAATGACACCTCAAGATATTTAACTCGAGAATAATCACTGCCAATTCTAAGTCATGGGTAGGGTAATTCCTCTCATAAGGTTTTAGTTGTCTTGAAGCATAAGTTATAAATTTTCCATGCTGCATCAAGACGCAACCGAGCATCTAATAAGAAGCATGATAGTGCATTGTGAATCCATCAGACCTTGAAGATATGGTTGGTATTGGTGTTGAGGTCAACATTTTCTTAAGTTCTTGAATTTGCTCACGTTCATCACTCCATTCAAATTCCACGTTTTTCTTAGTCAAGTGAGTCAAAGGACTTGCGAGTTGTGAAAATCCTTCTATGAACCTTTGATAATACCTTGCAAGTCCTAGAAAGCTTCGAACCTCTGTCAGTGTAGTGGGTCTTAACCATTTAACTATGGTCTCAATCTTTGCCGCATCCACCGACAACCCTTTTTCCAAACACCACATGACCTAAAAATATCACTTGGTCTAGCCAAAATTCACATTTATTAAATTTGGCATACAATTTGTGTTCTCTAAAAATCTATAGCACTATCCTTAAATGTTCCTTATGCTCTTCAAGCCCTTTTGAATATACCAAAATATCGTCAATGAAAACAATTACAAATTGATCCAAATAATTTATGAATATCCTATTCATCAGATCCATAAAACAGGTGCATTGGTCAAATCAAAAGATATAACTAAAAATCTGTAATGTCCATACCGAGTCCGAAAGATCATCTTGGGAATGTCTTCTTGCTTAACTTTTAATTGAGGATATCCAGACCTTAAATCAATTTTAGAAAAGACTGAACTTCTAACTAACTAATCAAATAAATCATTGATCCTTGGTAAGGGGGTATTTATTCTTAACCATGACTTGGTTCAATTGTCTATAATCAATGCAAATACACATTTACCCATCATTTTTCTGCCCCATGGGGATATGAATGGTCTTATAAATCCTTTATCTAATAATTATTGCAACTAGAATTTCAATTCCTTTAGCTCCACCAAAAACATCCGATATAGAGATTTTGATATTAGCTCTATTCTAAGGAGTAGTTTGATAGTGAACTTGACCTCCTGTTCTTGCAGTAATGACGGTCTTAGAAGCTTTCGCTTCCTCCTGGGTCACTGCATACACCTTTCCTATTGCTACCTCCCTAATGAGGGCGCTTCGCTAGAGCATTGTTGTGTCTGACACATCTAATCATTATTGGCCTATTGTCTTCTTCGTAGGCGGTCTCTTTTGAAATGATCCTTCTTCTCGCTCCTAAAACATCTTAGGGGATCAAGGTAAGGTCCTAGCCCATGTTGCCTATTGTATCGTCAACACAGGTCACCTTGGGGCATAGCCCAACTCGCGAACTGTCCCTTTACTTGTCCCTCTAGAACTTTCAAAATCGGGCCTCTTCCTAGAACTCTAGGGTGCATCTCAACACAAAGAATGTCACTTACCGTTGCACACATCCTTCACGACTTTTTGCTCTCCTGACTTGACCCGTCCTGTGTCCTCCATTTGTTCTCTCATAAGCTCTTGCTTGACCCATTGGGCTCGAGCATAAACTTCATTATAGTCTCTTATACCTAGAGGTACCAATTGTTTCCTAATGTCGGTCCGTAGGCCCTTCAAAAATCTTTTAGCTTTATCCTCTATCAACTAACTTTGGAGCATACCTAGAAAGTTCTGAAAATTTTGGCTCATATTGATCCATAGTTAGTTCCTCCTAATTTAACTGGACAAATTCAATAATTTTTCAATCCTTCATGCAATCAGAAAAATGTTTCTTGTAAAAAGCCTTCACAAACTCATCCTATAGCATTTATGTACCTGCTAGAAATACAGTATCCTTCAATGACCTCCACCAATATAAAGTGTTTCCCTCCAACTAATACTCTGCAAGTGTTATTTTGTCTTGGTCATTACAACCTAGCAACTTAAAAATTCTTTCCATACTATTAATCCATGGCTTTGCTTCTTCAAGTGTCCCATTCCCGAGAATTTAGGCGGCTTCAACTTTAGGAATTATTCCACTAGTCCCTGAGTTTGATGCTCCGCCGGAGGTGGCTATTGAAGTGGGGGGTTGGGTTGGCTATTGCAATGGTAATTAAGCCTATCTCTCCACCAAATTTCCTAAGGTAATCGGGGCTCACATCACATCCTCCATCCTTGACTTGTCCTTGACGTAGCCGCTTCTCTCCTAGGCAGAGACAAGCTCCTTGATCATACCATATTTGCCTAACCTTATGCATGTTACCCACACCCAAGGTTAGAAATCAGTGTCTATAATTAAAAAAAAAGTAACGTAACATTCCCATGATACTTGAACCACACCAACTACAAGACTCATTGTCCCTATCAATAACTAACACAGTTTACAAGTAACAGTTATGTTTGTCCGGCATTTAGGTATACTACAGTCCATCTAAATTCACTACGCCTTAACACTCCAATAAATCCTAGCTCTAATACCACCTAATAAGGGATGCTCATACCAGGTTACCTACTTTACTTGTTTACTTAAATTAGGGAGCTATGTCCAGTAATCCATGAAAGCTAGACTTGTACTTGTACACCTCAGGGAAATGGGACCATAGAGAGGGGATTAGCATAAAAAACACGGGGGATACAAATACTAGAGATCCTGCCCCCTCTGGTCACATGTACATTAGTCCCTCGTTGGTTAGACAATCTTCCAAAAAAACAAGTCACTTCCAAGATCAGGCACTCATCGAGCTACCACCTACACCGCCGAGCTACCACTATGGCCTAGGCCCTCATTGTATAGCAGGAGAGGCCCATCAGCCAGCCATCCATGCGTGCATATAAGGCCACGAAGACCAAAAATGCTGGCTCTACACTTCGCTCTACACCCCTCGCACCCAACCTGGCATTACAAGGTCCCTTGAGGAGTCATTCAACCCTCTTCAAATGAATCCTTTAGAGAGTTCGCAAACACACAATTTCATCCCTCTTCAAGCATGTTGACACTAGGGGCCCCATTGCCTTACTGATCGATGGCACGATCTCAAATACCCTTATCCTATCACAGCAACTTAATAATTCAATTTACACATGACAACCCTAGTTTATTAAGCCGAATACCCTTCACTGTTTTCCTATTCCTTTACTACCTTGGAAATTCCCTAGCGTGACTAAATCTTTTTAATTCTCACTCACCCTGGTCGGCTAATGGGAATTCCCTAGCATCTATTCCTATGTTCTCTCGGTAAAACCAGAATTGGCACCACGTTAGTTGGCAACTCCTACTCAAGATGGGCAACAAATTTTGTATCTCAACCATGATTAGTTTCAGAAGCCTCGACCTTGCCCCCTCCCCCGTTCCTATTTTTTTCTTTCATGCTCATGGTTCCTAACATTAAACAGATTAAGACGGTTCTGTGTTAATATCCTTCAACCCACTTGACTTCAACACGGAATCTACCCTACTTCAGAAAACAAGGCGGACTGGTGGCTCAATCGCTAACGTCACTCAGGTCGGCCTCGTCCTCCTAGGCACCTATCCTTCCCCTTTCCTTTCAGGAAATCCTCCTCTCCGTACCTGAAAATTTGCGTTCTCCATTCCAGTACCCACGCAAGATTATTTCCAACCCTCCAACTCTTTTCCGTCCACATAACTTCACCAGAAAACACTTCAGGGGGTTCCGTGCAATTTGCTCTTCCGTTCGGCCTCTTCCTCCCTCTCGCCCACATCAATCCCGAACAAGTAAACACATGCAACCTCCTTTCAAGCATACCCATGACTCATCTACACTAGGCGTAGCACCCATGATCAGAGAACGGCAGGTTTCCTTGCCTGATCTTTTCTCGGACAAAGGCAGGGTACGCGCGTGCGGGCGGAACGGCTGGGAAACGTTCGGGCTTCCTCCGCAGTTCTGCTGTGGCCGGATTCGAGCTATAACCAGGGCGAGCCGGAGGATACGCCGAGCTGATCTGGTTCGTCCTCGTCTCCCGCGCTTGAAACCAAATCGCCAGAAACGAAGAAGGAGAATGAACGCGGTGGCTGAAGTCGCGTCTCGGGAAGAAGAGGAAAAAGGAAGTAAACAAATCGATGGGCCCAAAGCAAAAAGACTTATGTGGCTAATTGCCCCTTCCTCTTAGATGGGCAGGTGGGGCAAGGCCACCTGCCCTTGGACTGGCTTCATTTGCACAGTCAATGAAATTTCTTCAGTGGTGTTTGGCACTTGACTCGAACGACACGGGGCTGCAATTTTATTTTATTTTTTTGGGGAAAATTTTCCAACTCGCAGTCGGGTGGAGCGATCGCCGTGACGCCTCATAGCTGCTGGCCAAAATTAAAATTCTCGGTAGTACATGATTTTCACCCACGCAAAAATATCCAAATGTCACATAATCTTCCTGATATTCTGTGGTTAACTATAAATGCCCTCGGGCTTAAACTGAAGCAACAACTTGGAAAAAGGGAACATGCCTTGCTAGTGGGAGGTTCCGCCTTGGACTTGTTTTCCGCGGTTTCCATGGCGAACTCATCATGCAAGTCTTTGATGTCGTAGGCCAAGTTCCTAAGATCTGAATCCACTTTGACATCGTTGGTCAGTCGCCTATCCTCTGCATCATCTAGCACCTTGTTGATACTAATCAGCATTTTCTCCCATCTCTTTAGCAGCTTATCGATCCCCTCATGCCGCGCAAAGTTGAGTAGCTCACGAGAGGCCAACCTCTCGAATAGCACCTGAAGAAAGGCGCCGAGAAAAAGCTCTGGGACGAGCATCGCTTGATTAGTGAGCTAAAGAGGATAAAACAAGAGTGCTCAGAAGTTTGAAACAAAGTGTAAAATCTCCCATGTCTAGGACAGTAGCATTAAATGATCATGTGAATCAAAGAATTTTTAAGCATTAAATTACTCTAGTTAGATAAAAAAAAAAAAAAAAGGAGAATTGAATTTGAACCATTAGAAAAGATTGACCGTACGTGAGTTTCACCAAGTCTAACAATTCAAATTCAATTTCATATATATATATATATATATATATATATATATATATTCACCAATATGTTGTGACAGAGGTCAAACCAAATTTTATAAATTGATCATTGACGAGCATCTTAAGACACATATGAAGCATATTAAGTTTCAGAAAATCAAATTTCAAGCATTGACCCCACAAAAAATGAGAACTCAATGCATTGGAAGCTGCAAAATTTCTCTTAGTTGATTGGTTCACAAGTGTCTAGAAACACTCAAAAACAATATCCTTTTTAAAATAATGGCTAGAAATAAAAATTGTTACTATCTTATCTAGATTTGCTGATCTCAAGGACACAATCGGATAAGATTAGGGGAAAAATTGAGTGGCTGTGGATCGATTTAAACTGCAACTAAAATCCCCAAGTCAGAGCGTTTGATTTTTTTGTCCCTCACGTCAAAACTGATGCAGACGCCATCCTTCACGCCAGTCGCCAGCAATCGCGCAAAAGGGCCTGGAGCTCCCAAGCATCATCAATAAAAGTGATTGCAAGGTCAGCAGCCCAAGAAGTCCAAAGCCGTTGCATGTTAAGAAACAACTTCTGTACGTCTGTGACTTTGTCCATCACGTTGATGATAAGATCGGCCTGCAAAGTGACAATTCTAACCTGATATTTATCACGAATTCAGCGGCCTATCTTAAATACATGGCAGAATGAGCGGCGAGCGGTATTGGCTAAGCAAGAAATTGAGCAACTTTTATCAATTTCCTTCAACACCTTATTTATGTGGCCTGGGGAAGAGCTTTAAAACAGCAGTACGTCAAACTTTAATACATACATGAACTACCAGTCAGCTTGTAGAATGTGCAACAAAGCAGGCAGACGGTCATCATAGTGTGAAAAATAAAAGAATGCAGAGCCAAGATACCAAAAGGACGGCTGTACGGGTTCATCTTATTTGTGCTTCAATGTTTTACACTTTCGAACAGTATTTCCACCGTGCTATCAACTGTAAGGTTGTACAATTCGTACCTATCATTAGCACATGCTACATACAATATTTGCTGATGTCTCCAGCTATGAAAGCCTTTTAAATCTACAGATCTAAGCAGTGCCACTTATTTACGAGTTACTGCATTGCATATGTAAAACAAGCTAAACACAACAAGATTGTTAGCGCTCCCTAATTGGGTTTTCAATTGAGCTATCTCACCAGGACATAGCTTATGAGAGTCTGCCTCTTCCCAGTGCTCAGATATAACTCTCAAAAATACCGTGCAGAAGAAGGAAAAATGTTACTCCATAATGTCGCCAATGTTGACGACAAAAGCATTGTGAATCATTTCTATGGGTACCCATCTTCCTTCCTTCCTAATCTACAAGCCTTCTGTTTCATTGAGCTGAAAAAGGATTGTCCGTGCATCAGCATTGAAGTGAGGAGTGAAATTGGCAGTCATGTCTGGCTCTGCACACGGGCAATATTAATTCATCCTCATAGATTGAACACTGCCGGTGAACAGCTCTCTCATCTCCTCAGCGTCAATCTTCAGAGCTCTCACCATGTGCCCTAAGATCAACGGGGCTAGCTTTCTCATTTGCAACGAATGTGCTTCTAACTTGTCCCTGTAGCAACAACAGCTGCAAATGTACATGAATTTTCAGAAGCAGCAGTTATTATGACACAACAATTAAAGAAATCAAATTAATTGCTTGACAATGGCACTCACAGTCACTCTATTGAACATCCCTATTGAATAAAGTTTCTGCATTAGTCCTCCTCATCATACCCATGCACAGCTGGGCGAACATGAGACTCTACCTTAAATTCTCAGGGAGCTTCTCGAATAGATCAGCCTTCAGCAGACCAAGCAGCAGGGTGGTTATGTAGAACATGTCTGATCAGTCTAGCTTCTGCTCCTCCAACACCACAAACAGCTGCCCAAATCCTTCGTGGTTTTCCAGTTGCTGCCACATCTTTTGCTTTTCTTGCTAAGGAAGGATAAAGAAACTCTTGACTTCCTGTTTGAATTCCTACAATAACAGCACACTAACTCCATGGTTTACAACCTATATGCTTAACCATGCACAAATTAGTAAACTACTCAAGGACATACACACTTAATTGAGCATGTCAATTCTAAATTTCATTCTAAGGTCAAACAGAAAAGTTCTCAGCCATGCGGTGAAACGATCATTAACAATTGAATATCCTAATTTGTTGTAAATCTTAGATTGGAGGATTTCACTGGATTAGTGATACATGCTCACATTGAAAGGTCAAATGTAGTTCTGATACTGAATATGCAATCATCAATGATACAACAGACCTGGATGATGGGATCCTTCCTTTTCCGACCCTCCTTCCAACTTGGATCTACCTAACCTTAATCTGAGCTAAAACAGTATCTCAGTGACTACATGCCTATGATCATTTACAAGGTCTCAAGAATTCCTGGAGGGACTTATCCTTTCTTAAATTACTGTTTTTCATATTCTAGTGATTAGAAGTTGATTTTCATTTTATGCTAACATAAACGTATCAACTTTTACAGTCAAGTAAAATTTCATTTGGGGCAATCTAAAGTAAACTGCCTATTATAAATACATACATACTACTTACATACATACTTCAGTTCATGGTACTGGACATAAATTGAGCTGCTAATCTATTCAATCAAATCTTCTTTTCATTGTAAATACAAAGTCGTTGGTACACTAAGAAACCTGTAAACGATTTAAACTTTTCTACAATCCTGAACTTCAAGATGGCTTCATCAACTTCAGGAGCTGCAGGTACTTCCAATGCACGACATCTCCAATGCACGACATCCTACAATGCACCAGCAGTTCTCATGAAATCCAGGTATGACTTTCCGTTCAATCTCCGACTGAAGAATTCCTTGAAGTATGCCTCCACAGGGACTCGCCGGAAAATGGCAGGTTTATCGCTACTAATAAGGCTTGGTGCTGGTCCCAAGACAGTATCTAGCCTGCAACTGTAAAAT
The DNA here is from genome assembly GCA_014182735.1 of Corymbia maculata. NCBI lineage: Eukaryota > Viridiplantae > Streptophyta > Magnoliopsida > Myrtales > Myrtaceae > Corymbia > Corymbia maculata. The sequence goes on along the minus strand of CM024690.1, from coordinate 7,581,875 downwards.
GTGGCTATAGAGAGCCTCTCTTTAGTGGAATTCACGGTCGCCCGATGCTCAATGCTCCGATATATGCCATTGCTGACAATCTGCATGAAGGAAGCAAAGAGACAAAGGTTAGCAGATTCATTTGGAGGGTAAATCTGTAGTTGAATCTCTGTATGTTCTCATAACCTGAGGCATTAGTCACCAGATCACTAAAGTTTTAATTACATGTGGGAACCACACTGAAACCACCTAAAAATAACACATGGACCTTGGTGTTTTCCATACTCTCTGTGATTTTGTCCGTCACATCAAAGATACATTGAGTCTATACAGTGACATTTCTAATGTCAGATTTATCACAAATTCAACAGCCTATCTTGAATTACACAACAGAATGAGTGGGGAACAACATCCGCTAAGCAAGAAAATGAGCAACTCTTATGAACTTCCATCAAGACCTTGTTGAGTGGCCCTTGGAAGAGCATAAAAACAGCGCTCCTAAACCATGAGCTAAACTTTCATCTGTACATGAACTATCTGTCAGCTTGTAGAATGTGTTACAGAGAATGAAGACAGTCGTTATAATAGTGCAAACAATAAAAGAATGCGTAGCCAACATAGCAGACGGGGGAACACTTTCTCTATGATAGTACATATACTGAAGAAAGAGCTAAATGACGGCAAAATAAAAATTAGCTGACTATAACAATTGTACGTCATTATTTACAATTTCAAACAGTATTTCCTTGGCGCTATCGACTGTACAGTTGTACGACTCGCACTCATGATTAGCATATGCCACATGCTATGTTTACTGATGTTTACAGATAAAAAAAACTTTTAAATCTACAGGTCTTAGCAATGCTACTTATTCAGACATTATTGCATACATATAAGAAGACAAAAATAATAGTATTATTTTGAGCGCTTCCTAGTTGGTTTCTCAATTGAGCTATCTCACCAGGACATAACTTATCTGTTTCTGCTTCCCAATGGCCAAATATAACTCTCAGATACACCATGCTGAGGAAGGAAAAATGTTACTACCTCCATTATGTCACCAATGTTGACGACAAAAGCATTATGAAGCGGTTTTACAGGTACCCATCTCCCTTCCTTCCTGATTTGTAAGCCTTCTGTTTCATTGAGCTGAAAAAGGATTGTCAGTGCATCGGCATCGGAGTGAGGAGTGAAACCAATGGCCATGTCTGGCTCTGGACATGGAGGATAGTAATTCATCCTCATAGTTTGAACACCATCACCAAACAGTTCCCTGATCTCCTCGGTGTCCATATTCAGAGCTATCGCCATGTGACCTAAGATCGATAGGGCTAATTTTTTTGCTTCCAATGAATACTCTTCTAACTTGTCCCTGTAGCAACAACAGCCATAAATGTACATATCATATGACTTACCAGAAGCAGCAGTTATTTCAACACTACAATCAAAAGGAATCACATTAGGTGCTTCATATTGGCACTCAGTCACTCAATTCAACATCCCTATCAAATAAACTTTCTGCTCGTCATCATCTTCAATATGCCAAAACCACATGAGCCATGCACAGCAGGGCGAGCATGAGACTCTACCTGAGATTCTCAGGGAGCTTCTCAAATAGATCAGCCTTCCGCAGACCAACCGGCAGGGTGGTTATGTAGAACATGTCTGACCAGTCTAGCTTCTGCTCCTCTGACACCACAAAGAGCTGCCCGAAACCTTCATGGTTCTCTGGTTCCTGCCACAGCTTTTGCTTTTCTTCATAAGGAAGGTTGAAGAGACTCTCAATTTCCCGTTTGAATTCCTCCAGCAATGGGACGCTAACTCCATGATTTACAACCTATGCTTAACCATGCACAAATTAGTGAATCACGCAAGGACATCCAAACTGAAATGAGCATCTTAATTCTAAATTCCACTCTAAGGTCCAATGCAAAAATTCTCAGCCATGCAGTGAAACGGTCGTTAACAAGTGGAGATCCTAATTTGTTGTACTTCATAGATTAGATGACTTCACTGGATTGGTGATAAATGTTCAGGTCAGATGTAGTTCTAACACTGAATGTGCAATCATCAATCATCCAGCAGACTTGGAAAATGGGTATCTTCCGTCTCCGGCCCAAGTAGGAAGACCCTCCTTCCTACTTGGGATCTACCTTATCCAACGTGAGCTTTAACGGTATCTCGAGTAGCTACATGCCGGTGATCATTTACAAAGTCTCAAGAGAGACTTATCCTTTTTCTAAATTACTTTTCTTCCTACTTCTTCAATGCCAAACATTTCTACCATTAATGTGTCAACATCTACAGCATACTATACTTACATCCATACATACACACATATATACCTGAGTCTTACCCTCGATAGAAAAATAAAATTTAAAAAGAAACGGAGGAGAATTTTGGGTGTACGTGGAAAAATCCCCAGTCTTTGCAAGCGAAGTCCAATTTCTCCAGCTCCAGCGGGTCTCCGCGAGCCAAGCGTTGAACGTCGACGACGGGGACGGACTCGGAAGCTTCGCCGGAGAGAAGTGGAGGGTCCTCGTCATCGGAGCATCGCACGTATCGGGGCGGGAGGTTGACTATGGGCTTCCTCGCCAGCTCCTGCACGCTGGGTACTATGAGTGACCTCCCGAAGTTGACCGCAACCGCAGCCGTTGATTCTGGTGACTCGTCCTTCTCCATCCCTTCTTCGCCGATATGACTGATCAGATGTTCCTAGCAGTCGAGCCGAACCAGACGAGTTCGCCACCCCCGTTTGACGGCACGACTGAGGCAGTCTAGCTTAACTCTATATTTTATCCACTTCGCCGTCACTGCGTTTGGAGGCCCATGGATTCCTCCTTTGATTCACAATTTCCGATATTTTCTCAGCTAGATATTTTTCTATGCTAAGTCTACGTCTTGATATTCTCAATCGCTCTATCTTTTACAAATACCGATATTCTTACCTTATAATATTTGTCATGAGTTTGGTGTTGTCTCCTGAGCCATGCTAGAAGCCTTCTAAGAGTCACATCTTGTCTCTCGCTCTGACCATCGCTCCTCGATCTTGGCGAACCGGGTGTCAAAGGTGTCTAAATGTGTTCAGGTGAGTGCAACATTGGGATGGATGAGTGAGTCAGCAACAATATGATATTAAATTAGATGGCCTCTTGAGAAAATGCTTAAGTCATATATCAAAGTACAAATTCATAAGATTTGATATGGGAAAGACGAAAGGGAATGACATCTTAAATGATTCGAGCGATTCAATCATACTACCAAAGTGGTAGCCATGATGGCAAATCTCTAAGGGAAAATTATTTTAAAATTTTAAATTTATTACATTTTTATTAATTTAGTTGCAAACCTTTTAATTTTAGCAATCGAGTCCTAAATTTTTTCACATTTTATCAATTAAATTTATTTGATCAATTTTAGCTAAAAATCGAAGATCTAAATATTAGTTGTCTTATGTGACACAACCAATATTAATGTGGACTATTTTTAATATTTTAGCTTTTCTTTGAATTTTTCTAATTTTCTTTTATTTTTTCATTTTCTTTTTTCTCTAACCATTGGTTAAGGAGGTTGTCTAGCCACAAGTGAGGGTTGATGATCCTTGCCTAGTCTGGGCGAGGGCACCGCTACTCTCGTTGACCACAAGCGAGGGCCTCCATGCCCTCGCCGAGACTAGGTGAGGGCCACGGCACCCTCATCCCAACTAGATGAGGGGTTGTCGGCTTAGGATTAGAAAAAATAAAAGAAAAATATTTAAAAATATTACAATATTAAAATATTTTTAAAAAAAATATCCACGTCATCACTATTTGTACCTTGTAGAATGGCCATCATTTATATCAATGATATCCAGTTAAAATTCATTAAATTGACTCAATTAGTAAAACATGAAAATATATAGAAGTCAATTGAAAAAATTAAAAGGTTTAAAATCAAATTGCTAAAAATACAATAGATTTTAGACTCTTTGGATAATTTCCAAGCTCTAGTAAGTGGCAAGACGCAAATAATGAAGACAGAGCTTGACTTGTGATGGGATTGAGTGATTCCAAGAATCGTTTTCTATGTTTAGATGGATACGTACGAGTGAAAAATAAAGGAAAGAAGCATTTTATATTGAGTGATATTTAACGAATACTACAACGGGTACTTGTTAAGCGCCCCTTCGAATATAAATATTTTAATATTTAAGTTTTTTATTATACATGGCCCGATGATTAAAGTAAGGTATTGAACTTCGCGAGCTCCCTTTGTTCGGGTACCATTGAATTCGTATGTATCGGAAACGAAGATGGATTCGTGAATGGATTTGGCATGATGGCTCAAAGTTTAAAGCTCCGTTAGATAATATTTTTTCTTATTTTATTTTTCTATTCTTTTATCTAACAAAAACTATTTTGGTAATGTCTGTTAATTTTCTCAATTCTCTTAAATGAAAAAGTGCTCAAGGAGTAGATTTAAAATAGAAATAAAGAAGTCAGAACAATCTCTGAAATTGGTCAATTTTTTTTTTCTTCTTCTTTTTTCTCTAGCTAATCATCGGACCCTGGCGATAGTTGACAATGAGCCAAAGATGAGGTCTAACATCCTCGTTGGCCTTGGGGGAGCCTCCCCAAACTTGGGCAAGGCTCAATCTCATCCAACCACCTTGAATTTGGCTTTGCCCAACCATGGCAAGGTTGATCTTGTTGTGGCTGGGCGAGGTGGAGCTTTGTCGATGACTAGGTGAGACTCAACCTCACCAGATTTGGGATTTGGGCGAGGTTCCTTGAGGCCAACGAGGTCACTAACTCTCCTCTCGGGTCTGTTGCTAGCGATCGTTGAGGCTTGGCAATCGACCCTAGCGGTGAAAAAGAAAGGAAGGCAAATAAACAGAAAAATTTGTCAACAAATTATTAAAAACTAAAAAAAATTGAGGGTTGTATCAAGAGCATTTTTTTTTTTTTTTTTTCGAGAATGAAATTTTGTTAAATTATCAAATATCTTTAAATGCTCAGAAACTCATTTAATAAATAATAATGATAAAATTATTTTGGAATATAAAATTATTTCCAATAATATTAATGTTAACAAACGGATCTTTTTTTCCACGTCTATACACAATCCCACTTAAATTTTACGGATTATTTCTTTTTATCTTTTGTGACAGAAATTCTAATTATTTACTATGTTGGTGAGTCAAAATTTGCAAGTCAGATTGGGAGCTTGCTTTTTTTTTTTTTAAACATAACTAATGCTTATCATTTCATATTATCATTTCATATAGAAACAAGCCCTCTAGAGTGAGGGGCATCAAAACACAGAATCTCCCATATAGAGGGTGGTGGGTAAGAAACTCAATAACGTAGAAGAGCCTTACGTCTAGAGACAATTTACAAACCAATCTTCTAAACTATTTGTATCACGAGGACTGTAAGCCAACTCAAGACTCTCAAAGAGGGCCAAGAAGCCTAAACATTCTCTAATAAGTGGCTCAACGTCCTAGGAGTGAAGAGAGGAATCTTGTAGGATGCTTACTAAGGAGGAGCTGTCAGTTTCTAGCACATATTTATGTTCAGGTCAACTAGCAAAGTGACGAAGAGCATGGAGACAGGCAAAGGTTTTGGAATGAATGGCAAAGGACACTCAGATTGGTTGCGTAGCTCCTTCGATCAATCTCCCATCAGAATTGCGGCACACGAAAGCAAAAGCCCCTTCTATAGACCTTGGGAAACGTGATCCATCAATGTTAATCTTTAGCATCCCTAGTTATGGTGATCTCCACCTCGAAGTTAAAACCTCTTAAACACACTCTCCCTCCTTGTTACTCTTGTTCCACTTCGCATAGTTGTAGTGCACGGTAAAAGTGACTCTACTATGCTTCTAAAATTAGTATTCTAGTGTTGGAAGACAACAATATTACGTGTAAGCCATATATTCTAGAGAGTTGTTGCAATGAGCTCAAAAGGTAGTTTCTTTAGGGCTAGATGTACAAAGTTCAGCAATCACTCGTTTCTAGTCACTCGTTGACGAGAGAATTGAAAATTGAATTATGGATTAAACCAAACATATTTTATTGCATCACTCACTTGGGTGGCGCTGTTGGTTCGTGCTTTCTTCTTCTCGCAAAAGGTCGAGAGTTCGAATCCCAGCTTCGTTATAAAGTGACTTAACTGGTTTCACGTGTGTGATGGGTAGCACGTGTGGCCCCTGGGGTTTACTCCCCCAGCTGTCGGCGGGGTGCGGGGTTCCCTGTCATTAAAAAAAAAAAAAAAAAACCTGTTTTATCGCATCACAGAGGAGGAGAAGATGTTCTCGCTTTTTCGGGTCGGCAGATTTTGTCTGTTGGGTTGTGTGGACTTGTCGTGTAAGGAGAGGTGCGCGTGAACTGGCGTGCACCGTCCGCCACCATGTTTTTCTGGGCAAAAAGGGCAAAAACTAAAGAGGAAAAAGAATATCAGTAAATGAAAAAACAAAAGGCATAATAAATATTTGCGTGGCTGAAAGAGAGACGGTGAAATCCGAAGAAAGTTGCGAGCAAAAAGATTGAGCAACGTCATCACCATGACATAAATGAATACACCACCAGCCCAAAATAACAAATCTTAGATGTAGTTCCTCATCAAGGGTAAATGACTTCAAGATAAATAAAATTTACCATCAAGACCTAAAAAACTTTTGGTAAAGCACCAATGAAATTAGATGAAGAACCGAAGATACATATTCACTTACTTCAAAAAAATCTCATGTATTCATCATATTTAAGTCTTCTAATGTAGATTGCACCTCTATTTACAGAGGACTCTACTAAGCAAACGAAAATTATTTAGAATTTTATGACTTTTGGACCATTGCGTAATTATGATTTTTGAAATCGTCAACACATTTAAAACACGTAGAAATAGTCAATACTATTAATATGCACATTAACTAGGAGTAAATGCATTTAACTAGGACTAGATGCATAATAATTAGAATTAGACCGTCCAAATTCGTCCGCCAACATTGGAAGCTAAATAGTCACCTTGAAATATTAACCCACAGTGACGAAAATCGATCAGAATAGTCTCCAGTTGCTAGGTAATCGATGAGCAGCCTTTAAGTCAACAACTAGTTAGTAAGCTGGCAACTTCAAACGTCACATCCATTTAATCGAAGTCGTGGTCAGAACTTGTTTTTGCTTGCATGATTAATAACTGGGCGGGGTCAATCGACGAAATTTGAGTTGGACCCGAGAGTTGTTCCACCAAACATGATGCTCCCGTATTTGAGCTTGGGCTAGGATTATAGCAACAAGGCCCACATTAGGGCCACATGGGTTGAACCAGAAGGGGGGATGACGAAAGTGGAGAACTCCTCAGAGGGAGGAAGAGAGGACAATGAACTCCAAACAGAGATGATGGTGGCAACAGCACAAAGCCGTGGGGCAATAAAACAAAGGGATAAATATATTGAAAGTCTTAAGACTTGTCACGAAAGTATAATTGAACATTTAAATTTTTAAAAAGTACAATCGAGTTTTAAAGTTTTCATAAAATACAATAAATGGAATGACTTGATTGGATCAATTTGATAAATTTTAAAACTTCATTGCCTTTTTAAAAATTTTGGGACTTGATTACACTTTTGTAATAATTTTTATGACTTCTAATGCACATAAAATAAACACCAAAAAGTCACAGTATTGAAAGTTTCAGAATTCAATCACATTTTTTTGACAAGTTTTAGACTTCATTACATTTTTGAAAAAATTTGGGACTTGATTATACTTTTGTAATAAGTTTTATGACTTCTAATGTACACACAATAAATGCCAAAAAGGAGGTGGGCACAAAGACAAACAAGGGAAAGAAGCTCAAGATGGCTAAGTGCACACTGGGGAAGATGCTTTTGGTGGATTATTTTAGGTTTAGATATAACAATCAAGAAGGAGTGAATTGGTAATAATGTCTGCTTTTTCAAACTCTGAAGGTGCAAATTTAAAAGTTTCTATGAACTGTAAACTTCGATTACTCTGCAAACCGAGAAAGTGCAACAATAAAGAGAATCTCAAACCGGTAAGTACAATAGTAAAAGAGATAGGGATTGAGAACATCAAGACGTGGATTTTAGGATAGTTTGGCTTTTCTTTTACCTACTCCACTCATCTAGTTCTAGCAACCTAAGCAGGTTGCTTTCAGGCATTTAACTTATTTCTCCTGCAGTTCACCTTCTACGAGACTAGTTTCTCCATTGTCACCCCACAATAGAATCAACCCTTTTGTTTTTTTGCAAATGCCCCACACAAGTTCTAGAGCTTTCACACCTCCCATTTCTCCCACAATGGATTTACAAATCCCTTTGCCAAGTGCCTAGGTAAAATCACAATGAACAAACAGCTTCTGCGAAGACTTGCGATAAAAATCCATGCCTTTTCTCACTCTCGACCTAGTGCATATAAAAGAATAATGAGTGTTTAAAGAAAATTTAAATTACATTTATTTTGCAAAAAATAAATTATTTAAAAAATATTTTTCTAAAAATTATCGCTTTTATCGCTTACAAAAATGAATGAATAATTTTTTTTTCATTGTCCACAATAATATATAGACATAAATTGTTGTCAATAATGAAAATATTTCATTGACTAATTATTTTAAGCAATACAAGTGATCTTTTTTAGATCATAGTTAAGAAAATCCTTTACAAATAATTTCATTTATGCAAAACAAATGGAGCCTTACAAATAAATTTCAACTCACAATGATAATCACAAATCAAAGCTAACGAGTATGAATGTGTATTTGCAAATTCAGGTATATGTTGTAGTTTATCCTCTTGGGTTCTTGGCTTTATTTCTATTTTTTGGTAATGGTAAAAGAACATTAAAAGTGCCAAAAGTTATGTATAACGCTAACTTTAGGATCAATAGTTTTTGCCAGATTACTTAATTGCCAAATCGGATAAAAAAATGATTACTTTAAGTGCTAAAGGTGGGAAATTTTGACAAAAAATTATATGTGGCTTTTATAATAAAAAATACATGACTTGGCATATTATTAAAAAATCCAGTCCACGTGGCATTTCAATGTGATGTGCTTGACATTGAAGTGATTACTTCAAATAAAGTTTGGTACTCAAAATGATCGATATTTACTACTTTTAAACGATGTTGTTTAAGGGTTTAAGGGTTATACGTTGATTGGGCATACTAGCAAGCCGCATAGGACTAAGAAATTAATAAAATATGGTCACTTCAGATTTTTGGTGATTTAGATCAAAATTAACATTTAAGTGATATATTTTTTTTTAAATGGCACTTAAGTGATCTGAAAAAAAAATTTGATATTAAAATGAGTATTATATGTAATTTTTAACACTTCTGATATCCTTATCCCTTTTAGCATTCCGAGATGTCCAAATCAAATGCTAAAACTTGAATGAGTGTCCATCATGTCAATCTTGAATTTCCTTGACTAATATAGTCATTAATCCCCGATGTGAGCTATAAAAATCATCCAATCTTTTAGTTGTCCAGCCTTCAGAGAATCTTCTATTTTTGGAAATATATGTCATGATCTTTGATTAGCCATCAATCTGATAAATCATGGAATATTTTCGCAGAAATTTAGTTTGATAATAACCATGAGCTGGGTTTCTCGTCCTTCTTTTTTTGTATAAAAAATATTAGGAGAAGGGGAAGATGCTCCGCAAGATTATGCTTTCTCACTATGTTTTGTATCTACGAAGATATTTGTGTTTTAAGTGATATGTTCATCCGATTATTATTGAAAAAGAAAAGGAAAACACGTGGACACAACATGACTTCGATAAACTTTGAAAATCCTTTGCAGAAGACCCTGCTCACGATTATCTAAGACTTGGCTCGTGGTGCCAAAGTAGGTTGGCTCAACGGGTAAGAATCTAACTCTTCACGGACCATTCTAGCAATTCCCTTTGATAGCGATCTCCTTATAGATTTGTGGTATGCCTATCTCCTATGGTCCTACCAGAACTCATGATTTTGTCTTTTGGTGTACATTTAGGCATTTTTTCAAGAGGTTACCGTCCTAGTAATATTTTAACCTAAGCTTCGTTCAATGCATAGTTTTGTTTATTCTTGCCCCTTTTACCAAACCTTTGATCCAGCGATTACTCCTTGTCCTCGTCGAACCGGTTCATCATAGGTCCACCAGTTTCTGATATCATAGTGTTACATCCTTTAAATTAACTTACTGGAGAATTAACTCACTCAAAGTATTGTTTGTTTTGGTCCGTCCCATACCAAACCTCATAGTTTTGTCCTTTGGTAGATAGAGAGGCACTTTCTTAGGAGGTTATTCATCCCAGTAGTGCTCTCTCCCTTTTTAGTGTATAGTTTAGTCAATTCCTACAACTTGATCATTTTAGAAATATGTTGGGAGCTGCTCTGTATCTAGGTCTTCTAGCTCTCTTTGCCCTCATCGAATTGTGTCGTTACAAATAAGGTTATGTAATCATCAAATAATTTTAGGGATTCTAACATTGATCTTCAAATTTCCAACATATTGCGGAAAAGCCCATGGTGAAGTTGGATTTTAATAAATAGACAATATTCCACAAGACATTAAAATTCTATGTGAATGTTTTTGTATGTGCGATGCCGAAAGTGACAACCATTTCCCCATGCTTTTTAATGGTTAAGTTCAGTTCTAGCCTCCTTACTTTTATACATGCTCTGGATTTCTCCAACTTTTTGGAGGAATCATGTTCCCTAAATTATGTTATCGGTGCAATGACGTGACTTATCTGGTAGGCGACAGTAAGGACCCAATTGCATAGCTCAGCCTAGTCAGTTAAATAAAAATAAAAAGGTTATAAAAGTCAATAACACCAACAACACGGACCAAAAGGAGACTTGAGTGCGCTAGCAAAGTTTCCCCAGAGAAGCTAAGCCCGCACATGGTTTTGGGAGGACTTATCCAGTCATTTCATTATTTTTTCTGTATTATTTGCTTGTCTTTTTTTTTTTATTTTTTATGACCTAGGGAACCCCACACCCCACCGACGCTTAGGGCGCCACACGCGCTACCACCACACACACACGCAACCGATAAATCACCCTACGACGTGGCTGGGATTCGAACTCGACTTTTGCGAGAGGAATAGAGCGCGAACCAGCAACGCCACCCAGGTGAATGGTTGTATTATTTGCTTGTCGATTTCTCACCAATTCAATGTTCAGCCGACATGACTTGACAACGAATTTTCAGTTATTATAAAGATGGTTACATGATTAAAGTCAAATACAAAGTGACTAAATATGGTTAAGAAGGTCATATACAATTTGATTTTTATGATCAAAAGGTTAAAGTTGAATATAGAAATTTAACGTCGTGATTTACTATCCCTATTTTATTACCTAATAAACACATGAAAAAATTCTCTAGAAGGCAATAAAAAGAGCTTAATATCCAAGCGTTCGTTAATTTCAAAATTAACAAGTCAGTTGGTAGGACATTGCAATTGATTCTATCCGTCATATCCCTTCACGCATCTGTCCATACAATACCTTCTTCCCGTGAATAACAGCGACTTTAAGAAATGCGTGGGGAGAGAATATTTCTTTGCTTTGAATCGGAAGAATTCATCGACAGACGGCGAAGCAAATGTCACGGGACGTGCTTGTTGGGATTCTGAGATGTGCTTTGCTTGTCCCATAAGACAATCGGAGGTCACATGAAAGTAAAAGCTGTCCCTTTCATTCGTCGCTTTTCGTCCAGACACCGGCGGTGGGTGCCACATGCTTTGGACCATTTTGCAGTTAGCCCTCTTTCCTTCTTTGAAAGAATAAGTTGAGCTTTTCATTTCTCTCTTTATATTTTTTGGGTCAAGAAATTAATTGAGTTTTGTGCATTAATTTCACACGATATAAATAACCTGAAAAAATATTTTCCTTTTTATCGATAATAGTCCATGCCCATGTATTTTCTTTGATGATGAAAGCATTTTTCGTTCACTTATTTTTGAGATCAATATAACCTTTCGTTTTTAGAAAAATATTTTTGAGTCATTGATTTTTTGCAAAATAAACGAATTCTGATGCGTTTATCTTTGGCTTCATTAGAAAATGGCAACATCGACCCCATACGAAACCTTTGGTACTCCAAACCTTCGGTTCCAGACAAGTGTAATAATATCAGCTATTCAAAATAGCAACAAGACCATAACCCTTTTTTGTCTTTTATCTAATGTCACAAAAAAGCGCAATGACTATGGGAATAAAAAAAATGCATGAGACACATCAAATTGAAAAAATAGCAATATATATATTATAATATTTAAATATTAAATTATGTATTTATCTAACAGCTTAAGTTTTTAAAATAGTTGGTAGTGATTCCACTAAATTTTACATAATATTAGAGCTGAAAGTTTCGAGTTTGAATAATTCCAAGCCCTATTTGCCTTCCCAATTAAATTTCCATACTTAGTACTAGGTAAAAAATTAGACTAAGCATAAAGGGGAGTGTTAGTATATTTAAATATTAAATCACGCATTCATCTAACAGTTTAAACTCTTAGAATAGTCAACAGTGGTCCTACCAAAATCTTACAAAATATATATAGAATAAAATTTTTCAGGCATATTCATTCATTTATTGAAGAGTTATAGTAAATTTGTACCACTGTTCCTGCTAGCTCATGCCTTAGGTATCATTCAACATCAACCCCTCTTTAATCTTCCATGCCTTGATATCTTTTCAACTCAACCACCAATATGAACGGCCAATTATTAATCTTCTAGATAGTGTTGTCCACACTTTTGTCATAGGACTTAAGAGTTCGATGAGATATGGTCATGTCTAGAAACACCTATAGAATTCTATTTGTTTAACCGACCAAAAAGAAAATCTGTTTTTTCACGGAAAGTGAATAATATAGAAATATTTTTCTTAAAATGATATTTTATATTGTCTAAAATTATTAGCCAATAAAAAATATCTTCATCATCAATAACAATTTACGTCTAAATATTTTTATGGACAATGAAAGCATTTTTCGTTCATTTATTTTCGTAAAAAATATTTTTAAAATTATTTATTTTCCATAAAATAAATGGAAGCTTAATTAGTTATAGTTTGGTTCAGAATCCCAGTCACCGCACTCTATAAACAATCATCCATGAAACTCCATTATTTTATAAGAGACTGAGTGAGAGTTGGAAGCGAGTGCTTTATTCTGAAGAGATCTAAGCTCGGACCGAGAACGAGTGGGAAGAAGAATTGGACTCGAGTCGTCATCGACATCGGACTCAAAATAGCTTTGCAATCTACTCAAGCCTAAATACGTTGCGGCTCAATAAGTTTGAGCTTGACTACCTTCCCGCCAAAGAAATTTACCTCCAAAATCCTAATTGATCGTCTTTGATCCCAATTATCTATCTTCCCCGTCACAATTGTCATTGAGATTTTACGTTCTTTTAAATATATATGTGGGAAATTGAAAAAAATACTATGGTGACCGACTTATTTCTCCAAATTTCAGTACTACCCGTAGTTGTGGATGCATGAGACATCTTCCTACTTATATATTAGGCGCATGCAAATTGAGCAAAGTTTGGTTTTGATTTCTATTGATACCTAAATTTTAATAACCTATTTATTCATTTATTGCATAAGAAAATTAAGGACCGACACTGGCCCCCAAACAAAAATACCATTAGCATGGTTCATATTCACATTTGATTTAAGTCTTGCGTCACATGCAAGTCACATGGTTTTAACACAATGTTATCACGGACCATCACATGGCGCAATGAAGATTTATGGCCGGCCATATTCATAGGAGGAGCTTAAACTCCACATTCAATTCCTTGTTGATGAGGTTTGATCTCTTGGTTACTCAATTCAACATTAATCAACTTGCAAGCTTATCTATTTCGTTGACATTGCCATAGGTAGGTTACATTTCTTATCATTGTCAAACTAGTAGCTCTAGAATGCTACACTGAGTTCTTTTGTTATATTGTCGCTTGCGCATTTGTGGTTTCTTTAGCAATGGATATTAAGAGATTTTTATCATCTTCATTTAGGCATTTTCAAGTGCATATATATTGATATGTCATATCATAGTGTGAATATGATGGTATATGAAAATGACCATCTTTATTATTGTCATTCACCGGAAAATGAATATGAAATCATAAAATCTTTGCTTTTCATATCTAGATTTCATATTAATCCATCTAGTCTTATAATGGCAAAGGTAGCTTTATTTGATAAACCCTTGATCTTAATTCAAATTCAACCTAATGGAGGTTATAAATGCCCCTCTTCGCCGAGCAAGAAAGAAGGGGTATGTACAAAAAAACAAATCGGGAAAATGGCAAAGCTCTCTTCCTTGGCCGCAAAAAAATTACAGTTTCACGAAATTGACAAGTACGAATTTATCAACCATTGGATCGTGATTCGCACAATCAAGCATTGAAGATTTAGAGACCTAGGAATTCAACCAAGAGCTACCAACTCTCACTGAACCTAATCCTTGGTCGCGATTCACACAAGCTTTAGTGGTAAGCTCTTTCGACATGCTCGACTGTCATTGTGATCTCCTTGGCATCACACGGTATCATTGCCTACCCTTCACGGGTCGTTGATAAACTTTCCTTGTTGGTCACCATTGGATCAAAGTCCAAATTAGAGAGCTCGACTGTCATTGTGATCTCCTTGGCATCAAATGGTATCATTGCCTACCCTTCACGGGTCGTCGATAAACTTTCCTCATCGGTCACCATTGGATCAAAGTCCAAATTAGGTAGTCTCATGAGCTAAGAATTAAATGTCAATGCATCTAGAGATCATGTTTAGTTCATGTACATTTTTTTTATTAACAATCTTGCAGATTACTTGGGGCATTATCACAATAAAGTCATGTTTTGCTTAATGCATTGGGGTTATCATCCCATATCTAACAATTTATCTCTATGCTTTGATTATTGAGTGTTAAATTGTTGCTTGTGTACCGCATGATCACCATTTTAATGGCTTTAGGCTTAAAATTAACCAACAGTGTTTGCATAATATTTTTGAAAATAAAGAGAAAAGATACCAAAAGAGCTTTAGATATATTTAGTGTAATTAAGTTTGGACATTCATAATATCTCTGATTTTTTTAACTTGGGTTTCTAATTGATTTATAATAAATTAATGGCAAAAATTTATGATTGGTATGGGTAAAGTCTCTGACATAATAATCTATTAGTGTCTATTAGCTTTTGATGGTTTACCTCTAGAGAGGTGGCTATAATTTCGTAGAAGATCTAGACTTCCGCTTTGGACGTGCTAAGGCCTTAGTCTTATTGATACTCTCTGACTACATACCAATTGAAATGACTCTCTCCCTCTCTTCTCTCCACCTGCAAAGTGCAAATCTAGTCTACATTACAATTGCACGCTCCTGCCGATCAAGGTCTCCTCCCTCCTTTGCCAATCTTAATTTCTCTTTTGCTAGAGCAATTGCAAATTTTATAATGGCATATACCTTTGCCTTTATGTCTTTCATAGGATTACAAATCATTTCTTTTTGCTCACAAAAAGAAAAAGGGCATTCTCTGCTTTTTGGGCGACTCGTGAAGGTGACGGGCACTGCCTCCTCCTCAATATTTAATTGCCTTAGACAGGCCAATTATTAGCGAAATCAATGGGGGAAAAGAAAGGGTTCTCTATAAATTAATTTCAGCATCAGTTTTGTACCGTTGTAATTACGCCAAGCTGCAAAGTGTTGTAATTACTGGATTTGGTAAT
Source organism: Corymbia maculata (assembly GCA_014182735.1). NCBI lineage: Eukaryota > Viridiplantae > Streptophyta > Magnoliopsida > Myrtales > Myrtaceae > Corymbia > Corymbia maculata. The sequence goes on along the minus strand of CM024690.1, from coordinate 7,566,153 downwards.
TTATCTTCTAAAACGGGAGCAACCCAAAATTGAGTGCTGTTGGCTCGCTTGATGGAGTTTTGACGAATTGCTACGCAGGCATGAATGATCCCTCTTGCGATGTCAATCCCTACCGATTGCAACTTAATTTTGCCATTAGTTTTGTTTGTTTTGGCGCTATAAGTTTCTACTAACTTAATTTAGGGCAATAATTTGTTTGGGCATGAATGATCCCTCTTGTGATGTCAATTCCTACCTATTGCAACTTAATTTTGCCATTAGTTTCGTTTGTTTTGGCTTAATAAGTCTCTACTAACTTAATTTAGGCCAATAATTTATCTTACTTTTTCGAATCGAAGATTCTCGAGTTTCGAAGACTTGGTAATGTTCAAACAATGTGCAATTTACCAAGTACATCTTTGTCAAAAGCCATGGCGGTCGTCCTCAGTAACCGCGCATATAAAACCCGTATTGAACGGGGCCCTTCAATGCCAACCTAACATCAGTCCTTATTAAAGAATCGCCGATGGACAATTAGGAGAAGGGAGAAAAGCGAGGCAGACCAACCACCCAAAGAAAAAGATGAACAACACCCCCCAAAACGAGCAGATAACATAAAGAAAAGGGCAGGCATCTGACAGTCTTAAGGATCTATCGCCACTATTTATTCGATCCGCAAGGGCTAAAAGAGCATCGAACTCGCCAAAGGTCATCGGCATTAATCACCTGGAATCCTTCCATTCGTGCTTAGTGCCAAGAGAGAACCTACGAGGTTGGAGTCTTGTCTCTCTTCAGGCCATGTGATGCTGTTGCGGGGTAGGACGGATATGCCCCTTTCGCTTAGCTGAAGCCTGTACTCCTCGTCAACTTATATAGGAATCGCTTTCTCACGCGTTAGCGTCTTGCATTGCTCTCTGTCCCCCACTCTATCTCTCTCTCCTACGGCCGCAAGGCAATTTAAGGTTTGTCAGTTCCACTTCCGATGGAAACTAGACGCCAAGATCATAAAATCCGGCAAGCCCTCTCTCTCTCTTCCTTGTCCGGTTAAAAAAATTGACGGGCAAGGGCCCCCGTCGAGTTCGTTCGCGCATCGGTTTCATGCTCTGTCGAGGTGAAATGCCTAGAAATGCCAAGAACTAGGTCCACACATTTTCTTGATTCCTGCTAATCCGCCTTTGGCCCTTATCTCCGCTCCTCTTTTTCTCCTAGCGTGGTCGGGTTGTTCTCTGGTGGCTGGCGTGAAGATGGGCAACTGGCGGCCGCAATGGAGGCCGCTCCGCCGCGACGGCTGGTGGCGTGGGGCTGCGGCGGTTCGGTTGCTGCTGCTGTGGTGCTGCATTGTCCGTTCGGCGTCGACCCAGTTAGGCTCCTCTCTCCCTCTCTCCCTCTCTCCCCTCTCTCTCTCTCTCTCTCTCGCAATGTCGCATGTTCTCTTTCTTCCTGTGCATATGCGACAACAATGGGGGAAAGCTCCAACATCAAGCACGGTCGAGAGAGAGTGTTCTGTGGCTGTGAGTCCCGCAGCAGCAAAATCCATGTAATGCTTTCATTTCATCTGCGCATGCCCGTGAAGTTCGTACAGTGCAATAAAGCAATTGCAGACAATCAGAGCCAAGCTCGTCGCAATGAGATTTCGCCCTTTCGCTTCACATGAGCTCAGTGCTTTTGTCCTTTTTCCTTTGTTTCATTTCGACGCTCTGCATTGTACCATCTGAAGTGTTTCAAGAGAGATTCTTCTCTGAACACATCCCACACGCTGGTTACTCTTTTCCATTAAATATTAACCTAATATCACGTCTGAGAAAAACAAAAAGTCGAAAAAGTAGACCCTGTAGCTTGGACAAACTCCATAGGCAAGTCAAAAAAGCAGATCATATGCTCATGTGGTCCCTTTCTTTCAACAATGCAAATAATTACTACATGACTTTTTTTTTTTCATTTTTCTATTTCTGTGGTTACCGGTAAGAATATGGCATTGACTATAACTTTGCCTTCCCTTTGCTTCTCTTGGTGAAGAAATTTTCCAGGGAGCAGCAGCATACCCAAATCCTCTCTTGCGGTCCAGCTCAGGTTGCATGACCCGGGGCAGGTAACTAGGCTTCACCTGCTGCTCTTAATTTGTCAATTATTGGTCTCAGAACTTTTTTCGATTACCCATTAATTGAAGCATAATCGAGATTGTTCTTTATGTTTTACCAGGCATTTTTGGTACATGATGACACAGTTATGTGATTTAACTAGCTAATTAAACCGTGAAATGTAATTTTGGGTTCTAAGTTGTCTTTTCAATTATGCTTCAGGTGGTGATCGACAATGGGCTCTTCCAATTAACTCTGTCGGTTCCGGGTGGAGATGTCATAGGGATTCGGTACAATGGCATCAATAACTTGCTCGAAGGCCTCAATGAGGAAAACAACAGAGGGTATGTAATGTGATGTATCCGTGCGCAATCTAGCTCTTGATTTGCCCGTTTCATTGCGTTTTCGCATGCTATGCAATTTCGAAGAATCCGGGATTCGGTTTTTCCGGAGCTAAAGCGAGACCTCGTTTGGCAATTCTAGGTATTGGGATGTTGTTTGGAACTGGCCTGGAGAACCGATCAAATATGACAGGTGATTGTTGATAACCCGAGCAGGTGAAAATCGAGTTCTTTTCGCCAATTATCACAGTATATGACTGATTAATGGCAGGATACAAGGAACGACATCCAGGATCGTGACGCAAAATGAAGACCAAATAGAGATATCATTTGTCAGGAAATGGAGCAAGTTGTCCAATGAGACTGTGGTGCCGTTGAACATCGACAAGAGGTGCAATCGGAGCTTCCGACAAGAAAATAAAGATCATGGCATTTGAACATTGAGCTCTACTTAGGCAACGGTAGATAGGTAATGATAATTGGAACTCCACAGGTACATTGTGCGGCGTGGACGCTCGGGATTTTACGCTTATGGCATTTTCGAGCGACCGGAAGGGTTGCCGGACATCGAAATGGACCAAGTCAGGATCGTTTACAGGCTCCAGAATAAAAAGTAATTGAATTCAATTCATAATTGTTCTTGCCATTTTCCTTTTTTCAGATTAGCATTTCAAAATGGTTTAGTTTCTAAGAATTGAGGCATGCTGATAAAATTGGGACCCTGCGATTTTATCATTCAGGTTTCATTTCATGGCTTTGTCGGACGACAGGCAAAGAGTCATGCCGATGCCGGAGGACCGGGTCACTGGCCAGCCGCTGGCCTACCCGGAAGCAGTTCTGTTGACCGATCCAATCAACCCGGAACTTAGAGGAGAGGTAACCTTAAAACTTTCAAGTATTATCCATAACAAAATCTTATTATACTCTAAAGTAAAGTTATCCCAATCCCTTATTTGTCAGGTTTATATGGACCTTATACACATGTTGTTCCCCGTACCTAATATTTTAAATTTTTTGGGTCCGACTTTTTATCACTCTAAAATGGAGTGAATAAGCCGACAAGCCAATCTTTTTTTTTTTTTTTTGGAATAACGACAACCTATGCATAAACATCTCAATGGAATAAAGTAACTTTTTAAGGTAAAATATTTTACGGTCCATGATATTGTATAATTGAGATTCATTAATTAGTTAATTCTTTTGATCAAATAGTGCTGTCCAACTGTTGATAATTAATAGCGCCGAGCGATATTATACGGTAAAAATGTCCAAAACTTATTGAAAATTACCCTCAGCTATAGCTTTTTTTACTTGGGTTTTAAACCTTTTTTTGGTACTTTATCTGCGAGTCACGTGACAAGTGGGTTCCGGTGACCGACCGGCGCTGCAGGTGGACGACAAGTACCAGTACTCGTGCGAGAACCAATACAACAGGGTGCACGGCTGGATCTGCAGCGACCCGCCGGTGGGCTTCTGGTTGATCACGCCCAGCAACGAGTTCCGCACCGCCGGGCCCGTCAAGCAGGACCTCACTTCCCACGTCGGCCCAATCACCCTCTCCGTGAGTCTTCTCTCCCCATTTTTCTTCTGAATCAATGAAGGATCATCAATGGACAGATGAGCAGACATTGTAGTATTCTTAGCGACCCAGATTTGCTTGATAAGTTCTTGTTAAAGTACAAAAAATTGGGCTCAAGTACTCAGAGGAAACAGTGCAGATGTTTGTGAGCACCCACTATGCTGGGAAGGAAGTGGGCATGAAGTTCAGAGGTGGAGAGCCTTGGAAGAAGGTGTTCGGCCCTGTTCTGGTGTATCTCAACTCAGTCCCCCCAGAGGAAGACACTAGCAGTCTCTGGCAAAATGCCAAACGACAGGTTTTCTGCATATATACAGTTTCCTCTCATCTGCTCAAATTAGATTAGTTGGTCGGTCTTCTGTCTAGGCCATGACCAACGATTGGTAATTCTTTTGTCATTGTCGGTTCGATGATTGTTAGATGTACATGGAATCGAAGACCTGGCCTTACAATTTCGTTGAGTCGGAGGATTTCCTTTCTTCAAAGGAGCGAGGAATGGTCGTTGGCCAGTTACTTGTTCGAGACAGGTACTTAAGTAGCTCCATCTTCTCATGATGAAATCTCGAACTAGTCTCGCATCTTCGTTTCTTGCTTTGTTTGTGATGAAGTGTGCTCTAAGTTTGCAACAATGGACCTGGTACGTGCAAAATAATCCTGGTACTGCTTAGTTGTGCCTGAATGATCTATTCGATGAACTTACTATAGTAAATACTTTGTATCATCGTGTAGGAAAGACTTAGTGCAGATATGGTGTTCGGTATGCACTGTATGACGATAAAACATGTTAAGTTAACGTGATCTCATCGTTTTTAATTTCGTTGTAATCCTTCATCTTCTTTCCTTTTTTCCAGATTTATAAATAAGAGATCCCTGTGGGGAGAATTTGCCTATCTTGGCCTAGCATCTCCTGGAGAAGTCGGGTCGTGGCAAAGAGAGAACAAGGTTGATAAGCCGTCTGGATTTTTTTTTTCAAAACCTGAAATTAGCACACGATGAGTCATACTTATCAGTAGCTTCGATTCAGCCTTGGAGAAAAATAATTGAACTGGAATTTTCTTTTGTAAATGTCGTTTAATTTCCAGGGTTATCAGTTTTGGTGTCGAGCAGACAGGAAGGGAAATTTTGTGATCAACAACATTCGAGCTGGCGAATATAATTTATATGGATGGGTCCCTGGTATTATCGGAGATTACAAGTATCAAGGCAATGTCACTATCTTACCAGGTACGAAGTTTTGCTTCTATTTGTTGAAACCAAACTCTTTGACTCATGTCTGAAATTGCAATTCCTTGTATAGAGACATCACTTCAGCGTACATAGTCAATAGGCAAATGGAATGAACATAGTTTCAAAATGCAGGCTCTGCGATCAACTTGGGGACTCTTGTCTACGAGCCGCTGAGACACGGCCCTACTATATGGGAGATAGGCGTCCCTGACCGTACAGCTTCTGAGTTCTACGTGCCCCAACCTTACCCAACTCTCATGAATAATTTGTACACTAACAGCAAACAATACAGGTTTGCCTCAATAAAGCACAAACTCTGTGTTTCTTAGCCAATAGTCACTCATATACCAGTTCGTGTCTCATGTTGATCCTTTTAAATTATACAGATTTAGGCAATATGGCTTATGGGAGCGATATGCAGACTTATACCCCAGAAGTGATCTCGTCTTTCATGTGGGCGTTGATGATTATCGTAAAGATTGGTTCTTTGCACATGTCACTAGGTATGTGTTGTCTCCTCTCAGTCCGCCACAGAATTTGCTCGATTTCTTCTTTGTTGATTAACCTTCTTTTGAAGTGCAGGAATGTATATAATTACACATTCAAGGCAACGACATGGCAGATTGTGTTTGAACTCAAGACAGTGAGAGATGCTGATTACGTCCTCCAATTGGCCTTGGCATCAGTTACTGAATCTGACTTACAGGTACAGGCACAACGTGTAGAACATTATTTATTCAACAGTTAATATAAGCTAGATCGAGGTTGTTCCACTCATCACAGATGAATATAAGATCAAATCAGCAACCATATTCCATGTTTCGGGATTTGTCAAATGCAAATTCTAAAAGTTACTGATGACCCTTAGGTACGGTTCAACGACCCGAGAATTGAGCCCCCACACTTTGCCACAGGGAGAATCGGACAGGACAATGCAATAGCGAGACATGGCATTCATGGTTTGTACTGGTTGTACAGCATTCCAGTGCCGAGCTCACGACTTCGCAGGGGAAGCAACAGGATCTTTTTGACTCAGGCCTTGGCCATAAACCCTTATCAAGGAGTCATGTACGATTACATTCGCCTCGAAGGGCCTCCAGGTTTGTGAATAGAGATAGTCTTACAAGTTACAAAGTACTAGCAAAAAGGGAAGTAGTAGCAAAAAGGGGAAGTGTCCATATTGGGTTATAGCATTCAGCAATTCCTAGCTTAAGAGCTGTAATTTGAATATTTGATCATAATAAATCTATTTTAGAATAGCTCTCGGCATCGCCACGATGATCAGATGTGTTGTCTACGCAGGTCTTGGATTTCATTGGGATCCTGATAAACTGACTCAATTCATCTCGACAGAATATTAAGCATCGCCTCAAGATGTATTTTGTGCAGTTGACTTGTCATGAACTTGACTACCGACATCTTACTTTTGACCAAGGTACTGAACATACCGGATGGCTAGAATCGTGCATGTATCTGGAACTAATTCTTCCAAGGAAATGAAAGGGTCTCAAGTCAAACTGGCAGTGAGCCTCTCTCTGGGGTTTGTGAGAGCTTTCTTCACATTCTCATGATGTCTCTAGGGCTAATATGGCTAAAAGCCGAGTGAGATATAGCTGAGTCTCATTCTGAAGTAGGATTTGGAAAGCGCACTAGATTTGGTCCGTGGCTACAAGTGATGTGCAGCAGTAACCTATAAATGGTAGGAGTGATAAGATCCTAGTCTAGTTTGGTTTCAATGTGGAACTAAGAACTAGATCGGGAAGATTGGTCCCCAAAATTGAAAATCAGGAACTGAATTGGGAGCCAAATTGGTTAGTTTTAGGATAAAGAATTGGACCGAACCACTTGTCTAATCCGATTTAATGAAATCGATCACTTTTTTTTTCTTTTTTCTTTTTTCCCATTACTTTTTTTCTACTACTTGGAATTAGTAGGAGGAAATCGGATTGACACTTTCGGTAACCAAACCAAACTGGCCGGTCTAGTCCGATTTAGACGATCCTTAGTTTGGGCGATCCATTTTGCACACCCCTAATAAATAGACACTCATCTTGGGAGGAATGCTGAGAAGGAGAACAGGGTAAGGAACAAAGGAAAAGAGATACCCAAAAGCCTTGTTCTCAAAGAGAACACTACCCCACCCTTTAACCTATACACTAAGCCATTTATACTCTCCAAAATGTAGACATCTCAAATCTTCATTCCAAAGGTTTCCTTCACATTTTATGAAAAATTATGGATTGAAACCACCCGATAATGTCGAGGTTAGTCCTGCAATCACATTCAGAAATTGAGAATATTTTAGTTTAAGAATATCATGCTCATTCATCTATATCAGTGATACCCAAAATTTTCAGGAACTGTTCAGTTCTCTTTCGAATCCAGTGATGCCTCGGTTAGGGAAAACTCTTAAATATTCCTAAGCTAAGGAAAGTGAATGAGTGAAGATGAGGAAGGATTGGACAGCTCAATCTCAACCAACATATGGATAAAATAAGACAGTTGTCCTAGATCGATCGATCATAGAGAGAGAGAGAGAGGAGGGGGGGGAGTCGAGGACGAGATAAAGCTAACGATAGGAGAAAAGAGAGAGCGAAGTGCACATTTTTGGCTTTAAGGGAAAAAAGCATCGGGCAGGATAGGCAGGTTGCGCAATTGTACCGAAACGACAGCTAGGCACTCGTCGATCATCGATTTGATCCAAAATTCTGGGGGAAGTGCGTAGACATGTCGGTCTTGAGCGTGTAAAATGGAGCAGAAAAAAATGCCATTGAGAAGTAGAGTTTTAAAGGCTAGTGCTCACTAAGAACCCGATTGTCAAGCACGGACGGCTTTGCGAAAACGACAAGTAAAGCCGTCAAATGAGTGAATCAAATTGAAAATGATCTAATTCATATTGATTCATTTAATATATTTTGTCCCATTTTCATGTAATATAAATTTGATAATTTATCTTGACTTGACCCATTACTTGAATTAAAACTTCATATGAAATTTAAAGAGTAAATTAAATAATTAATAATTAATAAATAAAATAAAAAATATGAAAAACCTTTAAATTGAAATACTTTTGAAGAATTTATTATATGAAAAGTTTGATAAGCTAATGATCGACATGAAAATAATATTTGCTTGTAATGCAAAAATGCTTAGCTTCTTAATTGTAGTTCTTTTTTTTTGGTCGGTTTCTTAATTGTAGTTTACCAAGTTAAAAATTATATTATGATGTTTAGAATTTCTATTTTGATATTGATTGAATTTCGATCTAAATAGTATCGAGCTTCCTCTAAAAGTACTTCTCCGGTATGTATAGGGATATCTATCTACCAAAATCATTTTTTAAAATCAAATTTCTAATTATTTTTAAAGTCTTTGAATTTTTTATTATTATTTCTTTTCTTTTCTTCTTTTCTTTTTCTTCCTCCTTCTTCTCCTTGTGCCTTCGCCGGTGGTGATTGGCCAAGATGCGATTTGGCAAGCTCAAGGCTCAACCCTTCCAAGTGAGTTCGAGCTCCGTCATGGCCAACTAGCTAGGGGCTTGGCCAATCCAAGCGAGCCTAAGCTCACCAGCCCAACTCCGTTATAGCCGGCAAGCTTGTGGCTCGATTAATCTAGGCGAGCTAGGGGCTTGGCCAATCTAGGCGAGCCTAAGCTCACTAACCCAAGCTCTGTTGCAGCTAGCGAGCTTGTGGCTCGGCTAATTCAGGCAAGCCCAAGCTCTATCAAGGCTAGCGAGCTCACGGCTCACTTGAGGCTAGCGAGCTTGGGATCGGCGATAGAGATGGCAACGTGACAGCAGGATAGGCAATGGTTGTAACTGGTTATATTAGAAAGGAAAGGGAGTGCTCTGCTCACCTAAAGATTTGTGAGCATGAGATCATGGGTTCAAAGTAAGTTTTTTAATATCTCATTAATACTCATTTCTTTTTATACTTTTCTTTTTAATACTCATTAACGGAGATAAAAACAACGGGAGTGCCAAAAGTTGGCATGGAGGGACACTTAAGTACCAAAAGGTACACTTAAGTGTCACTTTTTAAAAAAAATGGATTACTTAAGTACCAAGTCATCGGAACTCTGCCGGAAATCCCACGTGGCAATTTTTTATTAATTTTCTTGCCTACGTGGCTCACCGGAAACTGAATCAACCAAAAATTAGCCAAAACGACGTCGTTTTGGGCGACGTGGATTTTAAAAATTATTAATTAAATAATATTAAATAATTAAAAATATATATAAATCGATTTTATTTAAAAAAAAAAGGGGGGGAGGAGGGGATCGGCAAGGGCTGTGCAGCTCTCGCTGCCGTCGCCGCCGCCCCACCTCGCCGGGAAGGGCCGGCTAGGGTGGGCAAGGGTCGGCCGGGGTCGTTGGGCCCCGCCAATGGTCGGGCGACCCTAGTGGCCCGTGACCCCGCCGACCCTCTCCCACCCTCGCCGGCCCTTCCCGGCGAGGTGGGGCAGCGACGACGGCGGCAGCCCTTGCCGGTCCCCTCCTCCCCCCCTTTTTTTTTTTTTTTTAATAAAATCGATTTTAATTTTTAAAAATTTGACATGGACAATTTTTTTTAAAAAAATTGCCATGTGGATTTTTTGTTTTGAGAAAAATGCTCCGTCAGCAAATTAAGTTGTCGGAAAATGGACACGTGGTAATTTGGTCGGAATTTTTCGTCGTTGGCACTTAACTCGATCCATTTTGGTTCAATTTTGGCACTTAAGTGTACATTTTGTAACTTTTGGCACTTAAGTGTCCATCCATGCCAACTTTTAGCACCCCCGCTGTTCTTATCTCCTCATTAACGATTCATGTTTGACTTTCACTTAACTCATTGTTGACACCCGAATTTTTCGGTTCATTTTGTTTTAAATGCCTATTTATTTTGCATATAAATATATATAAATATATATATATATATTAATTTATCAAAAAAGAAGAAGTTCAATGGGCTAGCTTAGCCCAGCCCAGCCCACTTCTCCCTTATATTTTCCTTCTCCCCCACATGTACGCACATGGACACGCACGGCAGCAACAACGCTTGACGACGTCGTCTCTCTAGATGTTGCCCCTGGCTAATGTGAGCCGCATGACGCCAGCAAGGGATTCCCTTATTGCGCTGTCACGCTGTCACAGGGGTAGGACAGAATTCGGTTAGAGAGCAGAGCATGATCGACGGAGGAGCGGATGGCGATTTTCAGAGAAAAAACGGGAGGAAAACAGGAGAATAGGCAGGGGCAGCGATTCTGGTCAGGGGGGCAGAAGGAGAAAAAACCAGCGACGAAGAAAATGGAGGGGCAGCGGGGGCCTGTTTCTGGTTTTCTTTGGAGGGAGAGCGAGCGATTCTGAGGAGGAGCGAGCAGAAAGGAGACGGTTTTTCACAGAGGAAAAAGGAAAACCGGGTGCGGGTTTTCAGACAAGACGCAAAGAAAGAAGAAGAAAGAGAAGAAAGACACTGGCCGGAGATTGAAAGATAGAGGCCGACGGTGCCAGACAGAGGAGAACCAGAAAACAAAAAAAAGGGGCAGAAGCGAAAAAAAAAAAACCAAAAAAATAATAATAATAATAATAAAAAGAAAAGAATGAAAAGAAAAGGAAAAAACAAAAGGGGCCGAAATTTCGTGCTGGGGCTGGGCCGAGTTTATTGTTTTCGGATGGGCTTAGACTAGGTTTGGGCTGGAATTTTTAGAATTAGAAATGGACTTTTCTTTTCTTTTTTTAATTTTGCTAATGGGCCATTTTAAATATTTCGACCGGGCCGTTCGGCCAGCTCATTGCTCCGGCCCGGACCATTAGGGTCCGGGTCGGTCTAGTGGGGCCGGGTCACCCGACCCGGTCCGAATCACTTTTTTTAATAAAAATAAAAAAAAAAATTAAAAAAATCAAAAATTTCAGAAAATAAAAAAAAAATTCGAAAAATCATTAAAAATAAAAAAATGTTTTTTTAATTCCAGAAAGGTTTTAAAATTTTATTTTTAATTTTATTTTATTTAATTTTCCTTTTTCTTCAAATATTAAAAAATTCCAAAAAATAGAAAAAAATCAGAAAATTCAAAAAGTATTAATAAATGATTTTTTTAAAAAAATTTCAGAAAAGTCAAAAAAATATCAAAAATCTGGAAAGTTTGTTTTGATTAATCTTGGAAAATTCGAAAATATTAAAAATATTAATAAATATAAAAATTCAGAAAAATCAGAATAATCAGAAAAATTGCAAAAAAATTAGAAAACCCTGAAAAAGGAAAGAGACTAAAATTGAATAAGCCTTTAGGGCTCTACAATAGATTTTTCTGGTTTACGTCATTAGAATTATTTATGCACCTTATTCTGTCATGATCTTTGGACGTTATTTTCTTAATGTAGAGTGGTTAGGATAGACCCCAAACATCTCAAATAGGTTGCCATAACATTTTGAAACACACAATTAAGTTAAGTATCGAAAGGATGTTAGTCGCATGACTAACGTAACTAAGTCCCCGACCCTAAACCCTCTGATTGCGTAAAAAGCGAGAATGCTCCCATGTCTTGCTTAGTTTCTAGTCGACCATAATAAATTAGTGGCGACTTCTCGTTTGAAATTTTTTACGAATATCCCATGTCGCACGGGGTATGGACTTGGGAGAGTCCGAGTTAATCAAGGGCCGTTGGCCCGAAATTAACAATACCCCTAAACCTATTATATACTTATTTTCAAAAATTTTAGGTTGCGACACTCATATAATTTCATTTAATTAAAAGTAAGTTATAATATATATTTATGGCCTATTTTAACATCTTTAATAATGAATATATACTCAACTGAAGTAGGAACGTGCAATTTCGTGCCGACTTTGGGTTTGAATTGTGCCCAAGTGGCCCCGATTTAGTAGAGGTCAGAGTCATAGCAAATTGGGGGGCCCAAAGCACGGCCGATCACTTAAATTAGCTCACTTTCGACACCGTTTGGACCGATTGCTACATTGGATTAGTGACTAGGCAGAGGCTAATGCGAGTGATTTTCAGTAGTACGACGCATTGATTCAAAGTACGGCTCATGAGTCAAATGAGGGGCACCCTAGTCACTTCTCTTGTCTTCTCTATGTCGCAGCAATGGTTGATTTTTCTTTTTTCTTTTTCTTTTTTTTTTTTTGGGAAAAAGCAACTTCATTCTTCAAATGTTAGAAAGGATACAAAGGTTTTAAGTTTCTGAACATGAAAGTTCTCATAAAGGATTTGTGAGCATGAGATCATGGGTTCAAAGTAGGTTTTCCAATATCTCATTAATAATCATTTCTTTTTATACTTTCCTTTTTAGTACTCATTAACGATTCATGTTTGACTTTCACTTAATTCATTTAATTAAAAGTAAGTTATAATATATATTTATGGCCTATTTTAACATCTTTAATAACGAATATATGCTCAACCGAAGTAGGAACGTGCAATTTTGGGCCGACTTTGGGTTTGAATTGTGCCCAAGTGGATAATTTAGTAGAGGTCGAGTCACAATGAATTGGGGGCCAAAGCACGGCCGATCACTTAAATTAGCTCACTTTCGGTCCAATATCTCATTAATAATCATTTCTTTTTATACTTTCCTTTTTAGTACTCATTAACGATTCATGTTTGACTTTCACTTAACTCATATAATTCATTTAATTAAAAGTAAGTTATAATATATATATTTATGGCCTATTTTAACATCTTTAATAACGAATATATGCTCAACCGAAGTAGGAACGTGCAATTTTGGGCCGACTTTGGGTTTGAATTGTGCCCAAGTGGATAATTTAGTAGAGGTCAGAGTCACAATGAATTGGGGGGGCCAAAGCACGGCCGATCACTTAAATTAGCTCACTTTCGGCACCGTTTGGACCGATTGCTACGTTGGATCAGTGACTGGACAGAGGCTAATGCAAGTGGTTTTCAGTGGTACGACGCATTGATTCAAAGTACGGCTCATGAGTCAAATGAGGGGCACCCTAGTCACTTCTCTTGTCTTCTCTATGTCGCAGCAATGGTTGAGTTTTCTTTTTTAGTTTTTTTTTTTCGGGAAAAAGCAACTTCATTTTTCAAATGTTAGAAAGGATACAAAGGTTTTAAGTTTCTGAACATGAAAGTTCTCATAAAGGTAGGTGGGGATTAGACATCCAGACAAGTGATAGGGCCTTCTTGCAGTGGGCTTTTGCTAGCCAATATGTTGTTTAGTTTGTGTCTCACATGGATTTTGAACAAATAAAAATTGTGTGAATTACGAGAGCTTTCTTTAAAGATAAGCATGATTTCAGGATCGAATTGAGAATCAAAAAATTAATTTAGTTTTAGGTTTTGATAAGATCTAGTACGATTCCTAATCCGTATTTTTTTAAATCTGTACATGTGGCTTAGTTCTCAAATAGGAACATAATCAAACTAGACTAGAAATCGGAGTTAAAACCAAATTGGGAACCTACAAAACACTAAAATAGAAATTAAGGGCATGCATAATAACCATTTTATTTATCAATTTTTCTATTTTTTGTTTTGTTTTTGAAAGCATATTTGGAATAGAAATCCGTTTAGTAATGCAATTTTATTTTTCAATTTCTGGAACGAATTTTTATTCTAGAAATACATTTGGAACAAAAAAAAAAAGTAAATTATTTTTACTTTTTTATTAGAAAAATGAAAAAAATTTCTTCTCATTGCTTGTTATCGTCACTGCCCACCACCCACCCACTGTTGCGTGCCTGCCACCCACTTGCCATTGATTGCTAGTTGTTCGCCGATCACTCACCGCTAATCGCCCGTTGTAGATTGCACATAGCCTGCAACCTCTCGTCTCTAGTCGGGAGAGAGAAATTTTATATCGTTATCAAATAATTTCCATTTTGGAAATGGAAATCTTATGTCATTATTAAACGAGTATTTTTTTCAAAATTCATTTGAGGAGTAGAAATAAAAGAAATCAATTTCTAGTTACAGAATGATTATCATTTGCGTCTTAAGAGTCTAGGCACTAGTGAGGCTTGGTTGCTTAACACAAAAGAGAAATTCCTTCCTTTCCAGGGGCGGTCCTTAGCTTTCATATTTTGTGAAGCTAAATGTAGGAGTGATTGGTTTCCAGTCCGGTCCAGTTTCAAAGTAGACCCAAGACCTAGACTAGGAGGATCGATTCCCAAATTTGGAAACTGGAGATCGAATAATTTGGTCCTAAGACTGGGAATCGGATTGGACACTCATTTATGATTCGGTCTAGTTTGGTCCGACAGAATCGGCCACATTTTTTTTCCACTAAAAAGCGATAATGCTTCGGACTAATCGATTTGGTTTGGTTCTCGGGTGGTTCCAATAAAACCGATCACATATGTTCCCACGTACTAAAAAATCAAATCCTACTTATGTTTAACTTTATATATATGTATATAAGAAATAAAATAATTTATTTGAGGATTTATTACTATTTTTAAGAAATTAAGAAATATATTTAGAAAAAGAGCTAGTTCAATCCGATCCGATTTCTTTTAGAACCGGAAACCAAACCGAAAGTCACCAATTCTATTTTTATGGAACCGGGAATCGGACCGATGCCTTCGAGAATTGGACCAAATCAGCCGATCCGGTCGAATTCCAATTTAGGTGGTCTGATATGCTCACCCCTAGCTAGATGCATTCCCTTGTTCAGCTTCTTCCCCATCGTCATTGTCGTGATGGTCATCTTCTTCTCCTCCTGCTTTCGTCATATCAGAAAGAGAAGAAATCACCTGTGATTTTCCATTATTCAGGTTGATTTCTTACTTGGGTTGTTGCTGCTTGTTCATTTCCAATGATTCTCCGTGCCCGCAATTTGGCATTGCGTCCTGGATTTCCATGAAGTGCTGTTCTCGATCATCATTTTATGTTTCACTGGCTAGATTAGACATTGGCAAGCAAAATCCGATCAATTTTCATACAATTTTGCAGATTTTCACAATAATCTAGATTTTAACCTGTTACTTGCTTTAATATATGAACGCTTTCATAAAACTGCTCACCACATGTCAACATACTAAGAAGTTCATGTAATATAGATTTTAATTATATTATGTTGTTGTGTATGTGTTAAATGAAAAAAAAAAAGAGAGGGGGGAATTAACCGATTTTCAGGTAGTTTATGGAATTGATCTTATAATCTATCCAAATGTAAAAAAACTGAGGAATCAGTTCCAACGGAAATGATCCATATTACAAATGAAATTTGGACCGATCATGAAACTGCAACCCTAATCTCTCTCTGCAGTCCTCTATAACAGCCTGCAAAGCCCACGGGCCCGAGTCAGAGCCCACAATCATGTTAGATACATTATTAGTCTCATCACAAATTTCTATATTTGCAGTATTTGGATTTAGCATTTTCTTATTCAAATTATTTCATAAAAAGAGTACAACATAAAAACCATTTAAATGCATTTAGTTTCTTCTCACAACTCATGGGAAAAAAAACACAAAAAAATTACTTGAATGTGTGTGGAAGAAGAGGCTATTGTTGAATCCAGAAGAAAATCGATTTCTCTCTCTAATCCATTTTCTTAACATCGTGACTTCAGTGAAATTTTTCATGTGTTGTTAAGAAGAGAGAGGATGGGTTATACATTCGTTTCAGCGGTTATTATGATGCATCCGTTATATAACCATAATCTCAAGAGCAATGACTGAGATTATTTTTCCACTTTTTTTTGCATTAACATATCCATCATTTATGTGATAACTGAGCTACTTCATGAACTCATCTTATCAATCTTGAAATTTTTTATCCAACAAAACAAATTTAGGCAAGCATTCCATTCGAAAATCTCCCGATCAAAGTTTATTTGAACCATAAAGTTTTTACACGACATCAATAGACACAGTCTGATCAGAGCCTTTGTTAATCTCATGCTTCTTTTAAGGTGTTGGCAATGTCTATCATAAACCGATACTTGACATCGCTCTTGGCAAGGCGATCCATTGCCGTGTTCAAATAGTCAATTGGAATGACCTCGATATCAGCAGTTATGTTATACTTTGCTACAAAATCAATCATCTCGAGTTTCTTTCAATCCACCGATGCAACTCCTAGCCACAATCCTCCTACCTAAAACCATGATAAAGCAAAATAATTTGTCAGTTTTTGTTTAGCTAAACAAGATATTTGGCACTTCTATCACATTAAATCGGTTGTGTTAGTTGATTCAACATTATTTTTGCCATGAAGGAGAGTAACAGAGATTTTTACTGGACAGCAAGGATAAGATGGGTAACTCAAGAGGCCGATCAGGAGCACCGACGAAGACAAGTTTCTCGTTATTTTTTAGCAAACCAATCAAGGGCGATATCAAGTGTACATCTGAAATCATGTCGATTATACCATCCATTATTCCCATGGCAGCTATTTACAAGAAAAATTTTCAACACAAATTGAAATCATATAATATAACAAGATTTCTTTTTTATTAGGAATTTCACGGAATTAGAATACACTCACTTAAATCGAGTTCCTCATCTTCACCTAAAAAAGAGAAGAAAAAACAAGCAATAGCAATGCTTCAATCAAGAAATCACCTCAACTCGATTGACGTTGCTGCTAACAAGGAACGCATCGGCGCCAAGATGCTGGAGTGCTTCCTCCCTCTTGCCGGGGGAGGAGTTGATCACTGTCACCTTAGCCCCCATCATCTTCGCGAATTTCACAACTACATGGCCCAATCCACCGAGACCCACCATGCCCAAGTGGTCTGTCACGACCTAATTTTTTAGAGAGGTTTGATTGAGGAACCTTTGATTAGGTTTAGGGGTATGTTAACTTTGGATCGACGGCCTTTCATTAACTCGGCACTCCCAAGCCCATACCCGTGCAACATTGGGTATTAAAAAATTTAATCAGTTTAGCATATACGAATTCAAACAAAAGAGCAGTCACTAACTTTTTTAGGGTTAGCTAGAAACCAGTAAGATACAAGAAAATACCTTACTATTTGGGCAACCAGAGATTCTAAAATCGAGGACTTGGTTACATTAATTATGCGATTAACACCATTTCAATACCTAACTCAATTGTGTATTAATAAGGCCATGGCAGCTTATCCTAACCATTCTAATGCAGAAAAAATAACATCCAGAATATTTAAATTTGCAATTAATTATCATCACAAAATAAAGCACAAAAGGAACCTAATATTGTCTTTAAAAAATAAAAATATAACACAAACAAAGAACCCTATTGTAGAGCCCTAAAGGCTCTTTTCCTTTTTAAGGACTTTTAAATTTTTGCAATTTTTCTGATTTTTATGAATTTTTATGAATTTTCTATGAATTTTTTTATATTTTTTGAATTTTCGAATTTTTTTTTTAAAAGTTTAAAAAAAGAAAATGATCAAAAAATTTAAAAAAATCGAAATAATAATAATTTGGACCGGGTCAGGAAAACCCGGCCCTACTAAACCTACCCGGACCCTATCGGTCCGGGCTGGACTATCGACCGGGCTGATCCTAAGCCCACTACAAATTAATCAAAAATCCCGAAAATTCCGAAAATTCCCTTTTAAAAGAAAGCCCACCTCCGATTTTTATTTTTTCGGTCCAATCGTCTCTTCTACGTCTGGCGCGGGCCCAGGCCCGCTCGACAAAGCACGCAGCCCAACTCCTACTTCGTTTTATTGTTTTCGGGCCCTTTTTTGTGTTTGTAGTTCTTTTCTCTTTTTTTAATCTCTCTTTTTTGTCTTTTTCTGCTGGCTTCACCTTCAACCATGCAGCGTCGTCAATCTCGCGCCTTGCGCCGAACGTCCCTCGCACCTGCAAATCTTTTTCCGAATCGACCCACTTCCGATCACCGTTCGCCCAAGCTAATGCCGACACCTACACAACCGGTAAAACTTCACCAGCTCCTAGGCAACATCAACAGCCGTCAGCCCCAAGTTCGGGCCGCCCACTCGCAAGAAATAAACGGACAGACCATAAAATCTCGTAGAAAATACAAGGAAGATCACGAATTCATAAAAGTATCTACCTCACATGAGCAAAACATATCAAGCTAAGCTACTAAACACCGATCTGACGATGATGGTTTCGGAACTTCGTTTGGACATTTTATCGAACATTCGGCGTGCATGAGTAAACAAAGGGGTTTCCGACTCAAGCCGAACTCGGACCGGGCCTAAGGTTCTACCTAGACATGGAAGCATGTAGAGAAACCTTAATGGAGGCACGACAGGGGCCGAGGCTCGCGCGACCTGGTCGGCAGCAAGCTCCGGCCCAGTACCCTACAAAAATCTACCTGGTTCAAAGGGGAAGCTCTGAGGCAGACGGGGGCTGAAAAATGGACTCCAGTAACGGTCGGGAGCTCGTTGAGCACATTCTTCTCTCTGGTTCTCCTTTGAAGCGCTCTATCTCTCGACTTGGCTTTTCCACCCCTCTCAAGCTCTGTGGAGTCGAGTAGATGGTTTTATTAGTTCAGGTACTTTGCGGTAGTCATACACCCCAATACCTCGTTTTCTTCCCAGGCAACCTGCATCCACATAATGCACTAGCAAAGGACATGGAGTGTATTTACTATCTCCTAATCATGTTTGGAGTACTTTCATTATTGCGAGCAGACATTCAACCCAATAAAATCTGCAAAAGCTCCAGGGGACCCATAGGATGATTTATACCCAGCTTCATTCCAGCATCAATGTCCTCCTTTGTTGCGATCCTGGTGTAGAGAGTGAAATGCTTCATTTATCATTGGCATCAGGATCCTAATGGGGTCTCGCCGTGATGGACACTATGCGAGTGATGGAGATTGAACTTATGTTGGACGCCTGAACAGCAGAGGGTTTGACAATCTTTGTCTAAATCGTGGAACAGCTTCTTCTTGACATCCTCGGATTCCACTATAGCCTTTATGACGAAATCACTCGTCCGAAGCTCTTCTAAGCTTAAGGTGCAGAGGAGGGAGCGCAGAGCATCGTCACCTCCTGCTTGCGTGGGGGGCGCGCTTGGAGACCAGGCGTCGTATCGAAGCGGCGATGTGGTCGACGGACCGAGAGAGGGCTTGAGGGTCCTTGTCCAAGAGCCAGACTTGGAAGCCGTGGACGACGCCGAGCTGGGCGATCTCGGAGCCCGTCTAGCCGCCACCAACCATGCCGATAGTCTTCATCTCCGCCATCTTCACCCCTCTCTGTCTCTCTCTCTCTCCTCAGAATCTGCGTTTTTCCTTCTTCTCAAAAACAGAAAATCGCCCCCTCTCCCTTCTGCGTTTCTTCTTTTTTCCTCCCCCCTTTTGCTGAGGCTCTCGAGCTTTTTATTCACCCAATGATCCCCCAGAAAATCCCGAAAAATCCCCAGAAGAAGCTCCCTTCCCCCGATTTCTCTCCTTCGGCGATACTCGATTATTTGCTCCCTAACCGAAAAATCATCCTCCCGCTTAATAAAATCTAATCTCTCCATAATCATATTTCCTTCGCTATCTCTAGATTTTATTCAGTTTCAAACCTACTTCGATGAAAGCCAATTTTTTTAATTTTTTTTTAATCTTTTCTATAAACTTATACACATATATATTTACAAAATTAATTGGTATTTAAAAGGTGTCGACAAAATTTTGGGTGTCAACACGGTCCTTGGGCGGTCGAGCCCGAAGAACCTCATCGGGCTGTAAACAGTGACATCGGTTCAAAGTAGCAGAGTTCCGACGTCGAGAGGCATGTTCTGCGGCAATTGGATGGCAAAGTGCTCATCCACCACCATCATGTTGGAGTATCCTCCGTAGGTCGTTGTCCCATCGTGGTATATGCCTCCATAAGTCCATATCATTTTGGGACGATAATTCCCGAGATTGTTGTGGCAGCTATCGCAGGAGGTGCACGATCCTACCAAGCAACCAACTCCCACTTTGTCGCCCACACTGAACTTCTCCACCTTGCTTCCGACCTCCACGACTTCGCCCGCGATCTCGTGGCTGCATATCAAATAGGTCAAGATATACATGAAGTTTGGACAAATTAAAAGCTAAAAGTTTTAGATGTCTTCGATATTTTTAAGACTTTGTGATCAAATGTGCATTTGGGATTCTACATGGTATGCCTAGTTAAAGCTCGTCATGCATCATAAGGCATTGGCTTAATTCAATTTAACAGTTGAAGATGAACTTTGGAAGTTGGACACATGAGTGAACTCACTGTTGAATAGGGGAATGAAAGAAACTCCATTAGCTCCATCTTAGCTAGTGAAACTAGTTCTTCCATTGTTGTTGCTTTGCTTATTCTAATCGTAATTTGAAATAATTCCATTGATCGAACAAAAATCTAAAGCTATGTTTGGTCATTTTAATTTTTAACCAAGATAGGACTGGATAAAATATGATATAAAATCTAGGGTATTTTGCTATATCCTTTACATCACATCATATATATCATATGGTATAAACGACATTTAATATGAATAAATCACAAATTTTACAAATAGAGATAGTAACAATTTATTGCGATACTCTTGTCTACTTTATTTTTATTTTATTTTACTCTCTTTTTAAATTAGTTTCTTTTTAATTTCTTTCTTCCCCTTCTATCATTTTTTAATAAAATTTTATTAAATAGAAAACCATATTATATACCTAAAATATAAAAACACATAAAATATGTAATATATATATATATATATTTTTACATTGAATTTATTTTATAAGATATAATTAAATTCGAATATATAGATAAAAAAGATTATATTAAAAAACTAATTTTTCTTTTTTGTTATTATGAATTTCTTATATTAAGATTCAAATATTATTTATATTGAAATATAATTTTAGATTTGTTAATTTAAGAAGTTTTTTTTTGAGAAAAATAAATTTCTTATTATGAAATTAGAAATTCAATCTATATCATCCCATCTCCCTTATGGGATGATTTTATCCAGCTAATCCCCTTATATCCAACTTTATTCTGTTTAAAGCAAGTACTAAACGCAAGATAGGATAAATTTTATCCCATCATGAATTTTATCTTGATTGTCAAACGTAGCCTAAAAGGTAATACTATGGGTGAGCATGGTTTTATGATAGAATTTGAAATCTAAGAATCGAACTGGTTGGAATCTATTTGATTTCAGATGTGTAAGATAAGCTCTAAGTCCTAAAAATTAGGAAATTTATTTCGATAGGTAGATTTCGAGTTCTAGATAGATGGAGCTTAGAACACTTGGAACAACCTAGATTTTGAAACAAGTATTTGTATTTTCTTGGTCTATGTCTTCACTTAATTCTGGAGTATTCCATAACATTCAAGGATAGATGTATAATCTGGAACCACTAGTTTGAGTTTCCACTTTATGACCGACACTTTTAATTTATTAATGTTTTATATTTTTTTTATTTAAATATAAGTTGTGATTAATGGATTGTATTAACAAATGATAATCATTAAATGTGATGATTCATTGTAATCATCTAATTAATAATATAGGTACAACCTAGGTAAATCTTGGAATAGACCTTAGAACCTATGATAGGGTAAGTTTTGAGATGTCGTTATTAGAATATTATTTTCAAAATTGTGGCCACATAAAACAAATTTTAGTTATTAACTCAAGAGTGTCGTTTTCAAAATAAAATCGTTTTCAAAAATAAAATAAATTAATTAATGTAGCCCAAGTGGAAGAATGTTGGAAATTTCCTATAATTGGCTTATATTAATTAATCAATTTTCTATTTTAAATAATTGGGTTAATGGATATTCTAATATATGTTAAACCCTTAAGTGATCTCATTAAATTGAGTTTTGGCATCTATTAATAACGGGCCTAATTGAGCAGCAAAGTATAGGTAATTGTGTTTAATTGAAGCTCGTAATGGGAGGGGCCCAGTTGACATGCTATTGATTAGGGTTTGCTAAGTCCCATGTTTAGCCTATAAATGGCAGCTTTGTAGATATCATCTTGAATTCCACAAATTCGATCGATTGGAAATTCAAATTAAAAAGTCGATCGGGAAATCTAGGAAGGCTTGAAGATTGCAAACTATTTGTTTCCTAATATATTTCCTAGATTTGGACCTATCTATAAGAGGTATTCATGGGAAATAGTCCCGATTCAATGTAACTGGAATATATAATGATATCTCTAAGGTGGAATTCCTTTCCTATTTGGATTAGGAAAGTGGAGAATTAATTCTTTCCTATTTGGATTAGGAATGTGAGAATCTGAAGATCTATATATATCAGTATTGTACCTTGTACTTGGAGTGCGCAACTCTCAATAAGAAATCGTCTCTTTCTCTCCTA
Organism: Corymbia maculata; assembly: GCA_014182735.1. Classification (NCBI taxonomy): domain Eukaryota; kingdom Viridiplantae; phylum Streptophyta; class Magnoliopsida; order Myrtales; family Myrtaceae; genus Corymbia; species Corymbia maculata. The sequence continues at coordinate 7,543,727 of CM024690.1, read as the reverse complement.
TGGACGTAGGCGGATTTTCGCCGAACCACGGTATCAGAGCAATCCAGGTTCTCCGTTCCTGTATTGCAACTTCTAACTAGATGGTTGGAAAAGATTCAACCGTTCGATTTGATATTGAACGATTCACCGGGAAGAATAATTTTACACTATGGCAGAGAAGGATGAAGGATCTGTTGATTCAACAAGGTTTATCAAAGGTTATTCTGGAAAGATCGAACAAGCCGGACACCATCTCTGATGATGATTGGGCCGACATGGAGGAGAGGGCGTGCAACGCAATCCGATTGAACCTATCAGATGAGGCCCTTCAATATGTAGCATAAATCGAATCTGCTCTGAAGGTATGGCTCAAACTCGAAAGCATTTACATGACGAAATCTCTTACGAACAAGTTATTCTTGAAGAAGAGATTGTATTCACTTCAGATAAGTGAAGGGGAAGATCTGTTGGAACATCTCAATGTGTTCAATCAGATGATTAGTGAACTTACAAGCTTGGAGGTAAGATTTGAGGATGAAGACATAGCGCTTCTACTACTAGCATCGTTGCCCGATTCGTTTGACCACTTGGTGACTACGCTCCTTTATGGCAAGGAAACCTTGGAGATCGGAGAGGTGACTACTGTCCTAATTTCAAACAACACTCGAAAAAGGGCAAGTAGTTCAAAATCTTCGGGAGTGGGACTCTTTGCAAAGGAGAAAAGCAATCAAGGAAGAGGAGGATCAATGGATCGAGGATCGAACAGTAGGGGTTGATCAAAATCTAAGGGAAAGTTCAAAGGAAGATGCTACTGGTACAATCAGGAAGGGCATACCAAGAGATTCTGTCCAAATAAGAACGAGAAAAAGAAAAAGAGCTCGGATGAGGCAAGTGTAGCCGACAGCATTGAGACCAATGATGGGGACGTCTTGTCCATATCGTCGAGGAAGGACACCTTTGAAGATTCGTGGATCTTGGACTCCAGATGCACTTATCATATGTGTCCTCATCGAGAAGCCTTCGATGAGTATAAGGTATATAATGGTGATTCAGTTCTCATGGGGAATGATACTTCGTGCAAGACTGTGGGAGTTGGAACCGTGAAAATCAAGATGTTTGATGGCATGATTAGAACCTTGCCAGACGTGCGTCATGTTCCAGGTTTAAGGAAGAATTTGATCTCATTGGGAGCACTTGAATCCAATGTATGCAAATACACGACTCAAGGTGGAGTCTTGAAAGTGATTAAGGGAGCTTTGGTTGTTCTTAAAGGACAGAGGCACGGGAACCTATATCGACTAATAGGAACCACAGTGCAAGGTGGAGCATCTATGTCCACGGATGCTAGCACGGAGATAGATAACACCAATCTATGGCATATGCATCTCGGGCATATGGGAGAAAGAGGATTGATGGAGCTTCACAAGAGGAATGCACTCCAAGGTATGAAAACATGCAAATTAGATTTTTGCAAATGTTGTGTGCTTGGAAAACAATGTAGAGTACGGTTCAATACTGCAACTCATACAAGCAAGCAAGGGCGTGCTCGAGTATGTACACACGGATGTATGGGGTCTTTCACCGGTAAAGTCAAAAGGAGGGAAGGAATACTTCATGGCATTCATTGACGATTTCTCTCGCAAAGTTTGGGTCTACTTCATGCAACACAAAAGTGAAGTCTTTGAAAAGTTCAAAGAATGGAAAGCTGAAGTTCAGACTTCAACGGGGAAGAAGGTAAAGTGCTTGAGATCGGACAATGGAGGAGAGTACAAATCGACACCATTCATGGAGCTTTGCAAGAATGAAGGGATTAAACGTCACTTCACAATTCCGGATACGCCCCAACAGAATGGCGTAGCGGAGAGGATGAACCGGAACTTATTAGAGAGGGCTCGAAGCATGAGGCTACATGCGGGATTGAGCAAGGAGTTTTGGGCAGAAGCTGTCTGCATGGCATGTTATCTTGTGAATCGGTTTCCATCAACTGCAATTAAATGCAAAATTCCCGAAGAGGTATGGACTGGTAAAATTGTCAATTATTCTAATTTAAAAATATTCGGTTGTCCTGCTTTTGTATATGTGCAGAGTTCGAAACGCTCGAAATTGGATCCAAAATCAAAACAATGTATATTTCTTGGCTACGAGAAATGAGTGAAATGCTACAAATTATGGGATCCAAGTGAGAAGAAAATTCTAACGAGCAGGGATGTTATGTTTGATGAATTTGCAATGTTGAAGTCAAGCTGCGTGCCACACGTGGCTACTGAAAATGAGAGTGATAAATCTATCGTTAAGGTGGAGCTTGAAACCAGAGAATCTGCAGAGAATAGCGAGTCATCCGATGAAGCTCCGGAAGTTGAAGAAACGGTAGAAATTCCTCATACCATTGCGACGGGTCGAGGAAGGCGCACTCTTAAAGCACTGGAGAGATACGGTTTTGAGGATATGGTTGCTTATGCTCTTACCGTAGGCTCTAGCGATCCAAGCTCCTACCATGAAGCTTTGAAAAGTGATCACAAAGTGGATGATCGCAATGATGGAGGAGATGGAGTCGTTACAAAGACGGTTACTACAGAGAAGTTCAAGTCCTCTAGGGACTTGATTTCTCTCACTCATCATTGAAGTTGATGGAGGCTGCACCGATCCAGGTGCGGGCGTACCTTTGCGAAGGTACGGTGGAGGGAGATATATCCGTTTCTTGGTTCAAGTGGAGGCTTGTGGTTTATTCAAGCCAAAGGTGGAGATTTGCTAATATTGTCTTGAATTCCACAAATTCGATCGATTGGAAATTCGAATTAAAAAGTCGATCGGGAAATCTATGAAGGCATGAAGATTGCAAACTATTTGTTTCCTAATATATTTCCTAGATTTAGACCTATCTATAAGAGGTATTCATGGGAAATAGTCTCGATTCAATGTAACTGGAATATATAATGATATCTTTAATATATATGAGATAATCACTAAAGATATTATTAGTAATTTTCAAATTAGATAATATCTTTAATGTGGAATTCCTTTTCTATTTGGATTTGGAAAGTGGGGAATTAATTCTTTCCTATTTGGATTAGGAAGGTGGGGATCTGAAGATCTATATATATCAGCATTGTACCTTGTACTTGGAGTGCGCAACTCTCAATAAGAAATCGTTTCTCTCTCTCCCGTGGATATAGGCAGATTTTCGCCGAACCACGTAAATTTCCGTGTTGTTGATTATTCTTGTTTCTTTTCTCATCTAGTTAGGGTGATTTTTACGCACAACAAGCTTATACTTATCAGCCGCTTGAATTCCATTAAAGCTGCTATACTAAAATATGTCATAGAGAGGAAGATATGGTATTCTGATAGATCGTTGATTACAATCAGTCTGATATGTTGTTTTTCATCAAGTGGGCTATGGCTCAAACATGTATGTTTTAATTTTATTATGCATAGATTTCTGATTACCATCATATTTGTTTTTCATCAAGTGAGGCTATGGCTTAAACATATATGTTTTAATTTTGTTATGCGTATCGATTTTGGTGTTTTACGATCATATATGGATTTGATTGTTTTTGATTAATTAGTCGTTTATGTAGAGAATTTCTACACCTTTCACTTTGATGAAGCCTATACTCCTCGTCAACTTATACAGGAATCGCTTTCTCACACGTTAGCGTCTAACATTGCGCTCTCTCTCTCCCCATCTCTATCTCTCTTCTACGGCCACGAGGCAATTTAAGGTTTGTCAGTTCCACTCCCGATGGAAACTAGACACCAAGATCATAAAATCCCACTAGCCCTCTCTCTTCCTTGTCCAATTAAAGGAAATTGACGGGCAAAGGCCCCTATCAAGTTCGTTTGCGCATCGGTTTCAATGCTCTATCAAGGTGAAATGCCTAGAAATGCCAAGAACTAGGTCCACACATTTTCTTGATTCCTGCTAATCCGCCTTTGGCCCTTATCTCTACTCCTCTTTTTGTCCTAGTGTGGTTGGGTTGTTCTCTCGTGGCTGGCGTGAAGATGGGCTACTGGTGGCTGCAATGGAGGTTGCTCCGCCGCAGCAAGTGGCGGGGAGCAGCAGCGGTTTGGTTGTTGCCGCTGTGGTGCTGCATTGTTCGTTTTGCGTCGACCCAGTTATGTTCCTCTCTCTCTCTCTCTCTCTCTCTCTCTCTCTCTCTCTCTCGCAATGTCGCATGTTCTCTTTCTTCCTGTGCATGTGCGAGAACAATGGGGGAACGTGTTGGAGCTAGTATTAACACCAATAATAATCAATAAAAGATTAAGGGATAAGATGAATTGCATACGAATATTACAGTGGTTCGGCTTAGATCAAGCCTACGCCCACTCTCCCACGCTAACAACTTATTGGCTGGATTCCACTATATGATCAACAAGAGATTACAACTTCGAGTGCAAACATTCATCGATAGATTACACTATCTCACTAAGTCACTCTTGTATATTTCTCTCACGATCATATACTTTTAAGTTCACATGAAACAAGAGTATATGGTCAAAGTACTCCCACACTTTGGAATTATAGTTCTACATTTCGTTTCTTACTTGCTTTTCGGTTCCTTGATCTCCTTATATACTCCTCCACTTCCAAACTAGCCATTGAATAGTATCCAGAGAATTGTCTTCCAATCTACCAATTGGACATAATTGTATAAAGAAGATTTGGTAGCCGTTGAGTGACAAAAGTAGAATCCCCATCTTGATTTTGGTCGCCCATACAATCAGAATCTAGGTTTCCATAAGTAGAGCTTCTCCGTAAGGAAAGTTCTTGTCTTCGGGATCTAATTGCCAATCAATTAGATTGAGTCAATTAAATCTATTTTGGTATAGAATTCAAACCAGATTACTAGCCGTTACATGTTTTAGGTTTGCGTCTAGTAGTGTAAGTTCATTTTGGGTCTGTCGGACCGAGGTTCTATGTTTGCCTGTGTTCTCCGTCTAGTACGGTTAAACTCAGAAACATCTTCTGCTTTTCTTCTGCTACATGCAGACTCAGAAACCTTTGATTTATTTTGTCATTTTCAAAACATCATAAGGGATTTCTCTAATAATCTCCTCATTTTTGATGATGACAAAACAATCACAATTTACCTTTCCCTTCTATAATAATCAATGTCAAGATTAATTCAAAAAATATGCAATACTTGATCAATGCCCCCCTAATTTGTTGCCTTTTTGAAATGATCACAATTCTCCCTTTTTCTTTTTATATTTGCTTTCTCCCCTTGTCTTCATGACAATATTTGAAATTCACTTCGACTTGTGCACGTTGAACAAAATGTCGTTCCTTTATTCCCTTTGTAGCATCAACAACTACACTATTCTCTTGCTTTTGAATTTTGAGGTTGAAGTTTGTTTTCTTCAATCAAGCTCGCCTCAAATTTAATCTGCACAAACTTAACAAACTTTCTGCACAAATGCACTTTCATATGACACATTAGGGGCTGTTCAATAATTTGTGAAAATTTTGTGCAATGAGTAGAATTTTTTAGCATTCGAAAATCTCCACAATTTCGAATCAAGCTTTCCCAACCTCATATGGAAAGATTTTTTGCCACCTACAAATCCTTGTAAAATAGATAATAATCTTTGCAAAATATCACATACATACATTTCTTCAATTTGCAAATCAAACTTACCTGATATAAAAGATCTTCTAAGATTATAGCAAGTGTATCAATAATATCTTTCAACATAAAAGAAATTTCCCTTAAGAATAACTTTCAAAAGGATATTATTGATGCAATACACAAAAAGAAAATAGATATTTTTATCACGTGCTAAATCAAGTAAGAAATATTTGCAATATCATTAAAGATGATCATTGTCGATCTTCGCCTAAATTATGTCTTTTGATAATACCGTGATATGCAGAGACTTGCAAGCGTATTTCCATATGTTGTACTCTTTTCCATCAAAATATAGTGGTCTGAGTGTTGCTTTGTTCCTTAATTAGACCTAATGCAAGAATACTAATCATGAAAAATCTTTAGCTTTGAATTAATAAACACTTCAAAATACTAAGTACAAAGCTCTAATACCAACTGTTGGAGCTAGTATTAACACTAATAATAATCAATAAGAGATTAAGGGATAAGAGGAATTACACATAAATATTATAGTGGTTCGGTTTAAATTAAGCCTATGTCCACTCTCCCATGCTAACAGCCTATTGGCTGGATTCCACTATATGATCAATAAGAGATTACAACTTCAAGTGCAAACACTCAGCAATAGATCACATTATCTCATTAAGTCACTTTTATGTATTTCTCTCACGATCACATACTTTTAAGCTCACATGAAACAAGAGTATATGGTCGAAGTACGCCTACACTTTGAAATAATAGATCTACATTTCGTCTCTTACTTGCCCTTCGGTTCCTTGATCTTCTTATATACTCCTCCACTTTTAAACTAGCCGTTGGATAGTATCCAAAGGATTGTCTTCTAATCTACCCATTGGACATAACTGTATCAAGAAGATTTGATAGCCGTTGAGTGATAAAAGTAGAATCCCCATCTTGATTCTACTCGCCCATACAATCAGAATTTAGGTTTCCATAAGTAGAGTTTCTTCATAAGGAAAGTTCTTGTCTTCGGGATCTAATTGTCAATTAATTAGATTGAGTTAATCAAATTTATTTTGGTGTAAAGTCCAAATCATATTACTAGTCGTTACATGTTCTAGATTTACGTCTAGTAGTGTAATTCATTATGGGTCTGTTAGACCGAGGTTCTGTGTCTACCTATGTTTTTTGTTTGGTATGATCAAACTCAGAATCGTGTTTTCCGTCTGGTACGATTAGATTCAAAAATATCTTTTGCTTTTCTTTTGCTATATGCAGACTCAAAAACCTTTGATTTATTTTGTCATCTTCAAAATATCATAAGAGATTTCTATAATAGAACGCTCCAACATCAAGCACAGTCGAGAGAGAGAGAGAGAGAGAGTTCGGTGGCTGAGTCCCGCAGCAGCAAAATCCATGTAATGCTTTCATTTCATCTGCGCATGCCCGTGAAGTTCGTACAGTGCAATAAAGCAATTGCAGACAATCCGAGCCAAGCTCCTCGCAATGAGACTTCGCCCTTTCGCTTCACATGAGCTCAGTGCTTTTGTCCTTTTTCCTTTGTTTCATTTCGACACTCTGCTTTGTACCATCTGAAGTGTTTCAAGAAAGATTCTTCTCTAAACACATCCCACACGCTGGTACTCTTTTCCATTAAATATTAACCTAATAACACGTCTGAGAAAAACAAAAATGGGAAAAAGTGGAAAAAGTGGACCCTGTAGCTTGGACAAAGTCCATGGGCAAGTCAAAAAAGCAGATCATATGCTCACGTGTTCCCTTTCTTTCAACAATGCAAATAATTACTACATGACTTCTTCTTTTTTCTATTTTTTTGTTGGTTCCCGGTAAGATTATGGCATTGACGATAACTTTGCCTTCTCTTTGGTTCTCTTGGTGAATAAATTTTCCAGGGAGCAGCAGCAGACCCAAATCCTCTCCTGGGGTCCAGCTCAGGTTGCCCGACCCGAGGCAGGTAACTAGGCTTCACCTGCTGCTCTTAATTTGTCAATTATTGGTCTCAGAACTTTTTTCGATTACACATTGATGAAGCATAATCAAAATTGTTCTTTAGGTTTTACCAAGCATTTTTGGTATATGATGACACAATTATGTAATTTAACTAGCTAATTAAACCGTGACGTGTAATTCCGGGTTCTAAGTTGTCTTCTCGATTATATTTCAGGTGGTGATCGACAATGGACTCTTCCAATTAACTCTGTTGGTTCCGAATGGAGATGTCATAGGCATTTGGTACAATGGCATCGATAACTTGCTTGAAAGCCACAACAAGAAAAACAAAAGAGGGTATGTAATGTGCTGTGATGTATCCGTGCACAATCTAGCTCTTGATTTGCCCATTTCATTGCGTTTTTGCACACATGCGATTTCAAAGAACACGGGATTTGGTTTTTCCGGAGCTCAACCGAGACCTCGTTTGGCAATTCTAGGTATTGGGATGTTGTTTGGAATTGGCCCGGAGAACCGATCAAAATTGATAGGTGATTGTTGATACCCCGAGCAAGTGAAAATCGAGTTCTTTTTTGCTAATTATCATAGTATGCGACCGATTAATGGTAGGATACAAGGAACGACATTCAAGATTGTGACGAAAAATGAAGACCAAATAGAGATATCATTCGTCAGGAAATGGAGCAAGTTGTCCCACAAGACTGTGGTGCCGCTGAACATTGACAAGAGGTGCGATCGGAGCTTTTGACAAGAAAATAAAGATCATGGCGTTTGAACATTGAGCTCTTCTTGGGCAACGGTAGATAGGTAATGATAATTGGAACTCCGCAGGTACATTGTGCGGCGCGGATGCTCGGGATTTTACACTTATGGCATTTTCGAGCGATCGGAAAGGTTGCCAGATATTGAAATGCACCAAGTCATGATCGTTTACAAACTCCAGAATAAAAAGTAATTGAATTCAATTCATAATTGTTCTTGCCATTTTCCTTTCTTCGGATTAGCATTTCAAAGTGGTTTAGTTTCTAAGAATTGAGGCATGCTGCTAAACTTGGGACTCTGCGATTTTATCGTTCAGGTTTCATTTCATGGCTTTGTCGGACGACAAGCAAAGAGTCATGCCAATGCTGAAGGATCGGGTCATCGGCCAGCCACTGGCCTACCCGGAAGCAATTCTATTGACCAATCCAATCAACCCGAAGCTCAGAGGAGAGGTAACCTTAAAACTTTCGAGTGTCATCCATAACAAAATCTTGTTATGCTTTAAAGTAAAGTTATTCCAATCCCTTATTTGTCAAGTTTATATGAACCTTATACGCATGTTGTTCCCCATACCTAATATTTTAAATTTTTTGGGTCGGACTTTTTATCACTGTAAAATGGAGTGAATAAGCCAACAAGCCAATCATTTTTTTTTTTTTTTGGGGACAACAACAATCTATGCATAAACATCTCAACGGAATAAAGTAACTTTTTAAGGTAAAATATTTTACAGTCCATGATATTTTACAATTGAGATTCGTCAATTAGTTAATCTTTTGATCAAATAGTGCTATCCAACTATTGATAATTAATAGCGCACCACACGATATTATACGGTAATGTCTAAAAATTATTGAAAATTACCCTCAGCTATAGCTTTTTTTACTTGGGTTTTAAACATTTTTCGGTATTTTATCTGCGAGTCACGTGACAAGTGGGTTCCGATGACCAACCGGCGCTGCAGGTGGACGATAAGTACCAGTACTCGTGCGAGAACCAATACAACAGGGTGCACGGCTGGATCTGCGGCGACCCGCCGGTGGGCTTCTGGTTGATCACGCCCAGCAACAAGTTCCGCACCGCCGGGCCCGTCAAGCAGGACCTCACTTCCCACGTCGGCCCAATCACCCTCTCCGTGAGTCTTCTCTCCCTATTTTTTTTTTTTCTGAATCACTGAAGTATCGTCAATGGACAGATGAGCAGACATTGTAGTATCCTTAGCGACCCAGATTTGCTTGATAAGTTCTTGTTAAAGTACAAAATGTTGGGCTCAAGTACTCAGAGGAAACAGTGCAGATGTTTGTGAGCACCCACTATGCTGGGAAGGAAGTGGTCATGAAGTTCAGAGGTGGAGAGCCTTGGAAGAAGGTGTTTGGCCCTGTTCTGGTGTATCTCAACTCAGTTCCCCCAAAGGAAGACTCTAGCAGTCTCTGACAAAATGCCAAACGGCAGGTTTTCTGCATATATACAGTTTCCTCTCATCTGCTCAAATTAGATTAGTCGGCCGGTCTTCTGTCTAGGCCATGACCAACGATTGGTAATTCTTTTCTCATTGTCGGTTTGATGATTGTTAGATGTACGTGGAATCGGAGACCTGGCCTTACAATTTCGTTGAGTTGGAGGATTTCCCTCCTTCAGAGGAGCGAGGAATGGTCGTTGGCCAGTTACTTGTTCGCGACAGGTACTTAAGTAGCTCCATCTTCTCATGATGAAATCTTGAACTAGTCTCGCATCTTCGTTTCTTGCTTTGTTTGTGATAAAGTGTGCTCTAAGTTTGCAACAATGGACCTGGTACGTGCAAAATAATCCCAATACTGCTTGGTTGTGCCTGAATGATCTATTCGATGAACTTACTATAGTAAATACTTCGTATCATCGTGTAGGAAAGACTTAGTGCAGATATGGTGCTCGGTATGCACTGTATGATGATAAAACATGCTGAGTTCACGTGATCTCATCATTTTTAATTTCGCTGTAATCCTTCATCTTCTTTCCTTTTTTCCGGATTTATAAATAAGAGATCCCTGTGGGGAAAATTTGCCTATGTTGGCCTAGCATCTCCTGGAGAAGTCGGGTCGTGGCAAAGAGAGAACAAGGTTGATAAGCTGTCTGGATTTTTTTTTTTTTCAAAACCTGAAATTAGCATGCGATGAGTCATACTTATCAGTAGCTTCAATTCGGCCTTGGAGAAAAATAATTGAACTGGATTTTTCTTTCGTAAATGTCTTTAATTTCCAGAGTTATCAGTTTTGGTGTCGGGGAGACAGGAAGGGAAATTTTGTGATCAACAACATTCGAGCTGGCGAATTTAATTTATATGGATGGGTTCCTGGTATTATCGGAGATTACAAGTATCAAGGCAATGTCACTATCTTACCAGGTATGAAGTTTTGCTTCTATTTGTTGAAACCAAACTCTTTGACTCACGTCTGAAATTGCAATTCCTTGTATAGAGACATCATTTCAGCGTACATAGTCAATAGGCAAATGGAATGAACATAGTTTCAAATGCAGGCTCTGCGATCAACTTGGGGACTCTTGTCTACGAGCCGCTGAGACACGGCCCTACTAAATGGGAGATAGGCGCCCCTGACCGTACAGCTTCTGAGTTCTACGTGCCTCAACCTTACCCAACTCTCATGAATAATTTGTACACTAACAAAACACAACACAGGTTTGCCTCAATAAAGCACAAACTCTGTGTTTCTTAGCCAATAGTCACTCATATACCAGTTCGTGTCTCATGTTGATCCTTTTAAATTGAGCAGATTTAGGCAATATGGCTTATGGGAGCGATATGCAGACTTATACCCCAGAAGTGATCTCGTCTTTCATGTGGGCGTTGATGATTATCGTAAAGATTGGTTCTTTGCACATGTCACTAGGTATGTGTTGTCTCCTCTCCGTCCGCCACAGAACTTGCTCGATTTCTTCTTTGTTGATTAACCTTCTTTCTAAGTGCAGGAATGTATATAATAACACATTCCAGGCAACGGCATGGCAGATTGTGTTTGAACTCAAGACAGTGAGAGATGCCGATTACGTCCTCCAATTGGCCTTGGCATCAGTTACTGAATCTAACTTACAGGTACAGGCACAGCATGTAGAACATCATATATTCAACAGTTCATATAAGCTAGATCTAGGTTGTTCAACTCATCACAGATGAATATAAGATCAAATCAGCAACCACATTGCATGTTTTGGGATTCATCAAATGCAAATTATAAGAGTTACTGATGATCCTTAGGTACGGTTCAACGACCCAAGCATTGAGCCCCCACACTTTGCCACAGGGAAAATCGGACAGGACAATGCGATAGCGAGACATGGCATTCATGGTTTGTACTGGTTGTACAGCATTCCAGTGCCGAGCTCACAACTTCGCAGGGGAACCAACAGGATCTTTTTGACTCAGGCCTTGGCCATAAACCCTTATCAAGGAGTCATGTAAGATTACATTCGCCTCGAAGGGCCTCCAGGTTTGTAAAATAGCGATAGTCTTACAAGTTACAAAGTACTAGCGAAAAGGGGAAGTGTCCATATTGGTTTATCCCATATTGGGTTATAGCATTCAGCAATTCCTAGCTTAAGAGCTGTAATTTGAATACAACAGGATCTTTTTGACTCAGGCCTTGGCCAAAAACCCTTATCAAGGAGTCATTTATGATTACATTCGCCTCGAAGCGCCTCCAGGTTTGTAAAATAGAGTCTTACAAGTTACAAAGTACTAGCAAAAAGGGGAAGTGCCCATATTGGTTTATCCCATATTGGGTTATAGCATTCAGCAATTCCTAGCTTAAGAGCTGTAATTTGAATATTTGATCATAATAAATCTATTTTAGAATAGCTCTCGGTGTCCCCATGATGATCAGATGTGTTGTCTATGCGGGTCTTGGATTTCAGAATTGGGATTCTAATAAACTGATTCAATTCATCTCGACAGAACATTATGCATCCCCTCAAGATATATTTTGTGCAGTTGACTTGTCATGAGCTTGACTGCAGACATCTTACTTTTGACTAAGGTACTAAACAGATCGGATGGCTAGAATTGTGCGTGTATCTAGAACTAATTCTTTCAAGGAAATAAAAGGGTCTCAAGTCAAACTGGCAATGAGCCTCTCTCTCTGGTTTGTGAGAGCTTTCTTCACATTCTCATGATGTCTCTAGGGCTACTATGGCTAAAAGCCGAGTGAGATATACCTGAGTCTCATTCTGAAGTTGGATTTGCAAAGCGTACTAGATTTGGTCCACGATTGTAAGTGCTGTGCAGCAGTAACCTATAAATGGTAGGAGTGATAGGATTCTAGTCCAGTCTGGTTTCAATGTGGAACTAGGAGCTAGATTGGGAGGATCGGTTTCTAAAATGTAATGGAAACTCATCTTGGGAGGAATGCTGAGAAGGAGAATTAGGGAAGGAAGAAAGGAAAAGAGATAAACCCAAAAGCCTTGTTCTCAAAGAGAACACTACCCCAACCCTTAACCTGTACACTAAACCATTTATACTTTCAAAAATGTCAAAGATCTAAAATCTTCATTCCAGAGGTTTCCTTCACATTTCATGAAAAATTAATGATCAAAACCACCCCATAATGTCGGGGTTAGTTTTGTAATCGCATTTAGAAATCAAGAACATTTTAGTTTAAAAATATCATGCTCATTCATTGATATCAGTGACATCCAAATTTTTCAGGAACCATTTGGTTCTCTTTCGGATCCAGTGATGCCTTAGTTAGGGAAAACTCCTAAAGATGAGGAAGGATTTGAGAGCTCAATCCCAATCGACATATGGATAAAATAAGACAGTTGGCGGGCACAGAGAGAGAGAGAGAGAGAGAGAGAGAGGGAGAGGAGAGAGGGACGAGATAAAGCTAACGACCGGAGAAAAGAGAGGCATCAAAGTGCATGTTTATGGCTCTAAGGGAGAATGGCTCTAAGGGAGAAAAGCATCGAGTGGGACAGGGCAGGTTGTGCAATTGTACCGAAACGACAACTAGGTGCGTCGTCGATCATCGATTTGATCCAAATTCCGGGTTTGGTGGGGTGGGGGGGAAGGAGTGTGCAAACATGTCGGTCTTGAGCGTGTAAAATAGAGCGGAAAAAATGCCATCGGGAAGTGGAGTTTTAAAGGCCAGTACCGAACCAGATGGAGTGCTTGGTAAGAACCCGGCTATCAAGCACGGTCGGTTTTGTGAAAACGACGATTAAAGCCATCAAATGGTTGGATCAAATTGAAAAGGATACGATTCATATTAATCCATATAATATATTTTGACCAATTTTCATATAATATAAATTTGATAACTCATTCTTGACCCGATTCATTACTTGAATTATAACTCCATATGAAATTTAAAGAGTCAATTAAATAATAAAAAATTAATAAATAAAATAAAAATATGAAAAACCTTTAAATTGAAATACTTTTGAATAACTTTTGATATGGAAAAGTTTGATAAGCTAATAATTGACATTAAAATAATATTTTCCTGTAATGCAAAAATGCTTAGCTTCTTAATTGTAGTTCTTTTTATTTTGGTCGGTTTCTTAATTATAGGTCACCAAGTTAAAAATTATATTATGATGTTTAGAATTTCTATTATGATATTGATTGAATTTCAATCTAAATAGCATTGAGCTTCCTCTAAAAGTACGTTTTTAGTATGTATAGAGATATCTATCTACCAAAAATCATTTTTTAATTATTTTTAAAATCTTTGAAATTTTTTTTATTACTATTTCTTTTTCTTCCTCTTTCTTCTCCTTGTTCCTCCGCTAGCGACGATCGGCCAAGATGCGATTTGGCAAGCTCAAGGCTCAACCCGTCCAAGCAAACCCAAGCTCGTTAGCTTAAGCTCCATCGTGGTCATCGAGCTAAGGGCTTGGCTAATCTAGGCAAGCCTAAGCCTGCTAGCCCAAGCTTCATCACAGTTGGTGAGCTTGTGGCTCAACTAATCCAGGTGAGCCCAAGCTCCATCAAAGCCAATGAGCATGGCGGCTCACTTGAGGCTAGCGAGCTTGGGATTAACGATGGAGATGGCAGCGTGACAACAGGATAAGCAATGACGCAATTGGTTGTATCGTAAAAGAAAGGGAGTGCTCTGCTCACCTAGATATTTGTTAGCGTGGACAAAATTAGAGAGAAAATAGAGGGTGTAGAGGAGGAAGGATCGACCTTTTTACGGGTTCAAAGTTGGTTTCTTAATATCCCATTAATACTCATTTCCTTTTATACTTTACTTTTTAATATTCATTAACAATTCATATTTAATTTTCACTGAATTTATATATGATTCATTTAATTAAAAGTAAGTTATATAATATATATATATAATATTATAATATATATATTTATGGCCTATTTTAATATCTTTAACGATGAGTACATGCTCATTTGAAGTAGGAATGAGCAATTTCAAGCCAACTTTGGATCTGAATTGTGCCCAAGTGGCCCCGATTTAGTAGCGGTCAAAGTCACAGCGAATTGGGGTCTTTGAAGTGTGGCTGATCACTTAAATTAGCTCACTTCCGTCACTGTTCGGACCGATTGCTATGTGGATCAGTGATTGGGCAGAGGCTAATGTGAGTGGTTTTTAGTAGTATGACGCATTGATTCGAAGTACGACCCATGAGTCAAATGAGGGGCACCCCTAGTCACTTGTCGTGTCTTTTCTATGTCACAGCAATGGTTGAGTTTTTCTTTTTTCCTTTTTCAGGAAAAAGCAACTTTATTCTTCAAATGTTAAAAAGGATAACAAAGGTTTTAAGTTTCTGAACATGAAAGTTCTCTCATTAAGGTTGCTAGGGATTAGACATCCAGTCAAGTGATAGGGCCTTCTTGCAGTGGGCTTTTGCTAGCCACTATGTTGTTTGGTTCGTTTTATGTGGATTTTGAACAAATTAAAATTGTTTGGATTACGAGAGCCTTCTTTAGAGATAAATATAGTTTTAGGATAGTATCGAAAACCATTAGTTTGATTTTAAATTTTGATAAGATCTAGTACGATTCCTAATCTGTATTCTTTAAAATTTGTACATGTGGCTTAGGTCTCAAAAAGGAACACAATCGAACTGGATCGGAAACCAGAATTAAAACCAAAATAGGAACCTACAAAACACTAAAATAAAAATTAAAGGCGTGCATAATAATCATTATGTTTACCGGTTTTTCTATTTTTTATTTATTTTCGGAAGCATATTTAAAATAGAAATCTGTTTAGTAATGCAGTTTCATTTTTAATTTTGGAACAAATTTTTACTCTAAAAATATGTTCGGAACAAAAATAAGAAATAAATTTTTTTCTCGTTACTTATTATCATCATTACCCACTGCCCACCGCCCTCCCACTACTGCCCACCCGCCACCCACTTGCCAATGATTGCCGGTCATTTGTTGATCGCTCGCCGCTTATTGACTGCCATAAATTGTACATAGTCAATAGCCTCTTGCCTCTAGTCAGGGAGAAAATTTTTATGTCGTTATCAAACAAATTTCTATTTTAGAAATGAAAATTTTCTATCATTATTAAATGAGTATTTTTGCTTAGAAATTCATTTGAGGAGTAGAAATAGAAAAATCAATTTCTAATTAGAAATTGATTTCTTGAACATAATAGTTATCGTTTGTGCCTTAAGAGTCCAGGCACTAGTAAGGCTTGGGGCACTTGGCCACTTAAGACAAAAGAGAAATTCCTTCGTTTCCAAGGGCACTCCTTAGCTTTCATATTTTGTGAAGCTAAATGTAGGCGTAAGTATAGCGGGAGTGCCAAAACTTAGCACGGATGGACACTTAAGTGCCAAAACTTACAAACGGTACACTTAAGTGCCAAAATCAGAGCAAAATGGATCATTTAAGAACCAATGGCAAGAAAATCCGGCCAAAATGCCGATGTGGCATTTTTCCGATGATATGATGTCGAAACGGCATCATTTTTGTGGCTGACGTGACAAATTAAACCCAAAACATCGTCGTTTTGGGTGTTGATATAGCCATAGCACCCAAAATGATGCGTTTTGACTAATATTAATAAATATTACTTAAATAATATTAAAAGAGCAAAAATTAAAAAAAAAAAAAAAAAAAGGGAAGGGGGAGCAACCCGTCACCGCTGCCCCATCATCGGTGGGGCGGCGGCGATGGACGGCCCTTGCCAAACGCCGAGAGAAGGCGACGACCCTCTCTCAAATTTGGGCAAGGGTCGGCCTCCTCATCCCGGCCTAGGCGAGCGTCACCAGCCCTCATCGCCCCCTAGGTGGTGGCCCTCGCCTAAGTAGGGACGAGGCGGCAGCCCCTCGCCCGGATGTGGGAGAGGGCGGCGACCCTCGCCCAAATCTAGGCGGGTTGGCTGTCCCGCCCCGGCGCCAACAGCCTCGCCAAAGACCGCTAAGTTTCCAATGGCACGGGCAAGGTCGCCGGCGCTCGGGCGAGGGACGGCGACCCTTGCCCAAGCCGCGGCCAACCATTGCCCAGATCTGGGAGAAGGTCACCACCCTCTCCCGGCGAGGGCCGTCGGTTGGCGAGGGTCGCTGACCCGCGCCCAAGCATCGGCGATGGGCTACTCCCCCTTCCTTTTTTAATTTTTTAATTTTTTGCTCTATTAATATTATTTAACTAATATTTATTGATATTAGTCAAAACGGCGTTATTTTGGGTGTTGTTGTCACATCAACACCCAAAACGACGTTGTTTTGGGTTTACTTCGCCACATCAGCCACAAAAACGACACCGTTTCGACCCCATATCGCCGAAAAAATGTCACGTTGGCATTTTGGCCGAATTTTCTCGCCGTTGGCACTTAAGTGATCTATTTTGCTTTGATTTTGGCATTTAAGTATACTGTTTGTAAGTTTTGGCACTTAAGTGTATCCTTCCGTGCCAAGCTTTGGCACTCCCGGAGTACTTATGCCGCTAAATGTAGGGGTAATTGGCTCTTGGTCCAGTCTGATTTCAAAATGGACTCGAGAACTAGACTAGGAGGATAGACTCCCAATTCTGGGAACTGGGGATCCGATCATTTGGTCCTAGGAATGGGAACAAGATCAAAATGTCGGTTTTGATCCGGTCCGATTCAATCCAACGGAACTGGCTACTTTTTTCCCACTAAAGAGCGATCGTGTTTCAAACTAATCAATCTGATTCAGTTTTAGGGCGGTCCCAATAAAACCGATCACATATGTTCTCACATACTAAAAAGACAAACTCTACTTATGTTTATATATATGTATATAAGAAATAAAGTAATCTATTTGAGGATTTATTGCTATTTTTAAGAAATTAGAAAAATACATTTAAAAAAGAGTTGGTCCGGTCCGGTCCAATTCCCCTTGGAATTGGGAACCGAACGATAATCACCGATTCTATTTTTATGGAATTGGGAATCGATCCAATGCCTTCGAGAATCGGACCCAACCAACCGGTCCGGTTCGATTCTGGTTTAGGTAATGCAATATGCTTGCCCCTAATTAGATGCATTCCCTTGTTCAGCTTCTTCCCCATCATCATTGTCGTGATGGTCATCTCCTCCTCCTGCTGCTTTCGTCATATCAGAGAGAGAAGAAATCACTAGTGATTTTCTATTATTCAGGTTGATTTCTTACTTGGGCTGTTTCTTGTTGTTGATTTCCGATGATTCTCCATGACCGCAATTTGGCATTGCGTCCTTGATTTCCTTGATTAGACATTGGCAAGCAAAATCCGATCAAGTTTGATACTATTTTGCATATTCTCACAATAATCTAGATTTTAACCTGTTACTTGCTTTAATATATAAATGCTTTCATGAAATTGCTCACCACATGTTAACATACTAAGAAGTTAATAGGTTTTAATTATATTATGTTGTTGTGAATGTGTGAAATGAAATAAAATAAAATAAAGAGGGGGAAATTAACTGATTTTCAAGTAGGTTCTGGAATTGATCTTATAATCTATCCAAATGTCAAAAATTGAGGAATCAGTTCGAACGGAAATGATCCTTATTTCAAGTGAAATCAAGATCAATCATGAAACCGCACTCCTAATCTCTCTCCGCAGTCCTCTATAATAGCTCACAAAGCCCATTGGCCTGAGTCAGAGCCCACAACCATGTTAGCGATGTAGAAATTTATCTACATAAATAACTAATTAATCAAGAATAATTAGACCTATATATGATTGTAAAACACCAAAACTTATATATGTACAACGGAATTAGAACATACCTGTTTGAGCCATGGCTCGGCAAAGCCCACTTGAGTTTTTAATGGCCTGAGGTCATTTTATAGGTTAGAGAGGGGAGCCTAATCAACCCCTCCCATTACGGGCTTCGGTTAAACACAATTGCCTACACTTTCTTTGCTCAACTAGGCACGTAATTAATAGATGCCAAAACTCAATTCAATAAGATCACTTGAAGGTTTAACATATATTGGAATATCCATTAACCCGATTATATAAAATAGAAATTTAATTAATTAATGTAAGCCCATTATCGGAAATTTCCAACATTCTCCCGCTTGGGCAACATTAATTAATTTGTTTTATTTTGAAAACGATTTTTATTTTGAAAACGACACTCTCGGGTTAATAACTGAAAATTTGTTTTATGTGACCACAATTTTGAAAAATAATATTCCAATAATGGCATCTCAAAACCAATCCAATCCTATATAACCTCATTATAGGACTATAATGTGTTAAGAAAATACCGCAACACATGACCTTCCATAATCACATATAATAAACATTATATTTTCATGGATCATGGGCCTAGTAGTGTAGTAAGAAATAGTGCCAACATATGATCAAAATATACACTATTTTCGGTCCTCAATGCAATTTCTCAACAACAAATAACGCAATTTCTAAACAACATGAAATGACGATTTCTAAACAATATGAAATTGCACAACTATGTCACAATCCAACATGAGATCTCATAATCAGTGACATCCAGTCGTCTTTAAACAAAAATTTGTTTAAAGATACTGTTTCATATTTCCATTTCTCAGTCGATAGGAGAAAGGACAACAATAAAATCAATAATAATGATCATCAAAAGTAATTGCTTTAATGGATATTATAAAAGCATTATTAGTTTGTATATAACTATAATATCCAGAAATACAAACTATATAGCTCCCACTAACAAAAAAGATCAAAAGACTCTAAAACACCAATATTCTTTAAACAAAATGGGTCGTAAGCCTTTTGTTAGAGGATCGGCTAATATGGACTTAGTTCTAATATTTTCAATTACAATGTCTCCATTTTTTACTAAGTCCTTAATCATATAATATTATATCTGGTTAACATCTCAACCGTGACATTGTTGTTGTTCATAGCAAAAGTAAAAGTTTGACATACATAATGCAATATGATTAATTATGGGCAATAAGCAATTCCACAAAATAATTAGTATATTATAAACTCTCCTTTGGGCAGAGCGTATAATACACTATTATTTTCCATAGCATGAAGATTGTAAAACAACAACAATGAGAATTACATATAATTGTCCATGATTCATTCCCTTTGGGCAGACAAATCATTTAAATTATATATCTCCATTATCTCAACATAAAGGGGAATTACATATAACTCTCAAAATTTATCCCTTTTAGGCAGATAAACTTTTTGAGTGACACATCCCCATCATTCATCTCTAATATATCAATATAGATGGGAATTACACATAACTTTCAAAAATTTATCCCCTTTGAGCAGATAAATCTTTTTGAGTCATACATCCCCATCCTTTTAATTTTGAAATTTATCTTCATGCAATTTTCAAATTAATATACACAATAACCCCCTTTGGGCAGGTGATTGTATACACTAATTTTATCAATAAGGAACTTCAATAATTTACAAACTTTAATAATTTGTAAATAATATTCCATTTAATTAATACCCAAAAATTCATCAAACAATATGAAGCACTTTACGACATGTGCTTCCCAAGATCATATTGCATTTATCAAACAACAATTTTTGCCACAATTTTATGTGCCTATTTCTACAATTAAGCATTTAAGATTGTCTAGTTAAACTAAATAAGAAAGTATCGATAATCTATACTAAATTAGGGAAAATGGATATTGTCATCCTATCCCTCATACACTATAATAAATTTCCATAAATTAAAAATTGAAAAAATAGGCACAAAATTATTTTTCATGGAATTAAATATGGATAACAATAAATAATTCCAAATAAATATTTAAATATGCCAAAATTAAAATTTACCACACCAAAAAATCATAAATAAATAAAAATTAGGCATATTAAAAACGAATTGAAACGAACAGGTCTCGGAAGACCCTAAACACAATATATATGTGCGTGGAGCTAGCGGCTTGATTGGAGATCTTTTTCAATCTCCACGGTGCTTCAATAAATAAGAAAAATTATCCCTTGACCCACACAATATATATGTTGCCAAAAATAATACTCATAGAGAATGTCTATAACTTAGAGTAGGATATCAAATAATTTGGTCAACAAGTCTGACTTATACTTTTCCTTTTCTTGACTGTGAGTTCAACAAAATCAAGAAAGTGAATTTATGTGTATTTAAGACAATTTTGCACCCAATTAAAATCCAAGATGAATTAATTCAAAAAAAATTGAACTAAATCGTCCACATTCAAGTTTCAAAGTTTCGGATCTAACATTCATGGCCGAAAATTTGATTTTCTCAATTTTGAGCCAAAAAACTCATTCTAATGCAACCAAGTTTCGGTTAGCATTGACAAAGATACATTTGCTAACTCTCCTTAAAATAAATAAAAACAAAACAAAACAAAACAAAACAAAGATTTTTGTCCTCCCCTTTGCTCTTGAGCATACAATGAAAAGTTAAAGCACATTGTATCCCAATTAGTGCGAATGTGGTTAAGCTGTTTGGAAATAAAGCATCACATGGAAGCTAGACAAAAATAAACGGCTTTGACCAATGCAAATGATGGGGAGAAAATTAAAATCTCAATTCATAAGAAAATTTCATAAATCACACCATCAACAAAGTCATACGAACTTGGTTGCCTTTACAAGATTGACACATGCAAAGCCAAGGTCCAACCATCCCGTAGATGCAGCCTTCCTTATGAAGGCAAATAAGAAAATTCCAAAAAATCCATATTTTGGGAAAAGAGGACAAGCATCAGGACGAGGAAGCAAATTGTATCACTTGGCATACAAGCGGTGGTATCTTCCCAAGCCAAAGACTAAGATCAAAACTCGAGCAATCAGGGAAAAAAAAAACTTTTAACACAACTCTGGTTTACACCTGTTTGATGAACAAACAATCAAAACAGAAAACAAGTTTTGTAGGCACCTGGATTCATCGAGAGAAGACTACCGACACATGCGAGGCCAATGGTATCAAGCCTTGAAAGAGGCACCAATCTATCCGAAGATAGACATGAGAACCTAAATCCCAAATTCAGCCAAATCTCGCGGAGAGAAAAACAATCTCATCACCGCCGATTCATCAAAGGAAAACGACCCAAATTAAAATGCAAATCAATAGGAAAAAAAAATCCTCTACATCTATAGATCTTTAGTTAAAAATCGTTTGAATTGAAACATCAAGGACAATCAGAGAATCAAGAACAATACACATATAAGAATTTATAAATTACATCATTCAATTGAAGGAAATTCGAAACTTTTAGAACCCTTCCAAGGTACAAACCCTAGAATTTTGAATTCGAAATTCTCTCTCAATTCTCAACGAAAATATACAAATTATATATGGTTGGAAAAATCTCAACATGTAGAATAAAAACCCTAAGGTTTCAGAATTAATTAATCAAAGAATCCACATGAAAAATATAACGACAATATTTGGTTTGAGAAAAGAATTTCGAATTTATTTATAAAAAAAATTATTTTTTTGGTTCTACAATCATATATGACCCGCTCGATACCACATGTAGAAATTTATTTACATAAATAACTAATTAATCAAGAATAATTAGACCCATATATGATTGTAAAACACCAAAACTTATATATGTACAACGGAATTAGAACATACATGTTTGAGCCATGGCCTCACTTGATTGAAAACGGATCAACCTGATATGATCAGTGATTTGTCGATATGCCGATTCTTCCTCTCTATGTCCTATTTCGGTTTAGCAGCTTTTAATGGGATTCAGCGACTGATATGTATAACCTACCCTTTTATAGGTTAGAGAGGGGATCTAGCAAACCCTAATAAATAGCGTGTCAACTAGGCCCCTCCCATTACGGGCTTCAATTAAACACAATTGCCTACACTTTGCTGCTCAACTAAGCCTGTAATTAATAGATGCCAAAACCCAATTCAATAAGATCACTTGAGGGTTTAGCATATATTGGAATATCCATTAACCCGATTATATAAAATAAAAACTTAATTAATTAATGTAAACCCATTATCGAAAATTTCCATCAAGCGACTGATACGTTATCGGTCTCATCACAAATTTCTATATTTGTAGTATTTGAATTTAGCATTTTCTTATTCAAATCATTTCATGAAAAAGAATACAACATAAAAACCATTTGAACGCTTTTAGGTTCTCCTCAAAACTCATGGGAAAAAAAAACACAAAAAATTACTTAAATGTGTGGAAGATGAGGCTATTGTTGAATCCAAAAGAAAATTGATTTCTCTCTCTGTCACGACCTAATTTTTTTTTTTGGAAGGTTTGTTTGGGGAACCTTTGATTAGGTTTAGGGGTATTGTTAACTTCAGATCGTTGGCTTTTCATTAAATCGGGCTCTTCCAAGCCCATACCTCGCTTGATATTAGGTATTCAAAATTTTAATCAATTTAGCACATGCAAATTCAAACAAAGGAGTCGCCACTAACCTTTTTAGGGTTTGCGAGAAATCCAGTAAGATACGGGAGAATACCTTACTATTTGCGTAACTAGAGATTCTAAATTCAAAAACTTGGTTACGTTAATCATACGACTAACGCCTTTTCGGTACCTAACCCAATTATGTATTAATTAAGACCATGATAACATATTCAAGAAATCTAAGATTTATCCTAACCATTCTAAAGTAGAGAAATAACATACAAAATATCATCACAAAATAAAGTACGAGAGGATCCTAATATTGTCCCTAAAAAAAGAGAAAAAGGAAAATATAACGTAAACAAAGAACCCGATTGTAGAGCCCTAAAGGCTTGTCCAATTTTGGGTTTTTTTTTTTTTCTTTTTAAGGGTTTTCTATATTTTTCAATTTTTTTCTGATTTTTCTCAATTTTTATGAAATTTTTAAATATTTTTCGTATTTTCCGAAATTTAAAAAATGATTTTTCAATATTTCTGATATTTGAGGCTTTTCTGAATTTTTTAAGAAATATTTATTAATGTTTTTTGGAATTTTCTAATTTTCCTTATTTTTTGGAATTTTGGAATATTATGGATTTTTTTTTGTATTTTTGAAAAAAAATTAATTTTTTTAAATATTTTCTTGAATTTTCTGAATTTAAAGAAATTTTATTAATTTTTAAGGATATTTCGAATTTTTAAATATTTTTAAAGATTTTTTTTTGAATTTTTTATTTTTTATTAAAAATAATTCGAACCGTGTCAGGAAACCGGCCCTACTAAACTGACTCAGACCCTAATGGTCCGGATTGGACTATCGATCGGACCGGCCTCAAAGCCCATGTAAATTGTCAATTAAATTGGCCCAAAAAGTTTACAAATCAGCCCATTTCAACCATTTTACAAAAACTCGGCCCAATATTTCCCGTCGGCCAATGATGTACTAGCCCACGCTTATAACAAGCCCCAAGCCCTTTTTTTTTTTTTTCTTTTTTCGTTTTTTCTATTTTCCAATTTTTGCTTTTTTTCTTCTTTTCTCTTTTGTTGTCTATTTCCTATTTCGTCTTCTTCTGTCTTGTCTTCAACCGGCAGCATCCCCTTCACCGAAGCAAGTCCAACCGCCTGCAAACCTTTTACTCCGAAACTGCTTCTGCAACTTCTTCTTTTTTTTACCGAATCAGAGATCCTTGACACAACTAATACTCCGGCCGATGACCGCCACCCACTGGTCGTTCACTCCAGCCAGCATCAACCATCTCCGGCGACGAACTCTGGCGACCATTAATTAACTCACAGAAACAAAGAAATACCTCCCTTATCGCCGATACTCGAATTTCACGAAAATGACACCAAAACACAACGAAAACACGAAAGTCAAACATGATGCAATGGTTATAGACGCAAACACGGATCGATCTCGAGTTAAAACATGAACTGGCTTTCGGCCTTCTTTGAGGCATTTTATCAAACAGTTGGAGGGCGTCACCGAAAGGGTGGCCGTAGACCCACTCAAGACACGGATTCAGGCAAAACTCGACACGCCTGCGAGGAACACTCAAGAGAAGCTTAAGGAAAAATTAATCTCATTCAGAACAGGTATGGATGAAAACAGCAAGCTTTAGCCAAAAGAACCAAAGGGATTCATGTCTCATTTCGACATTTTAACGAACACACGGTTGACGCTACGGGAGGAGAGGCTTCCGGCCCGAACCGGAGCTCGAACCCACGCTGGCGAGCTCGTCGCACGACGTAGGGAGGTACAGAAACCAGAGGAGGGCTTGGGTCGGAGCTCGCGTGAGCCAAACGGCCGCGAGCTCCGGCCGATCATGCCCCAAAATGAGAGTAGAGGGATCTGAACCTACCTGTTTCGGCCTGAGGGCGTCGCTGGGAGGGTCGTCGGACGACTGGACGTGTGGTCGAGGCTCCTTCCCGGATCTCCTCTCTCGAGCTCACCCTCTTCTTCTCGGGTTTTCTTCTCTGTCTTCCCTCCGGTTTTCCTCTCTGCGTTTTTTTTTTCCAAAACCAGCTTCCTTTCCCCAAAACAACAAAACCGGCCTCTGTTCTCTCTTCTGTTCAACCCTGCAAAAACCCAGAACAACAGCCAGCCTCCTCTCTCCTATTCTCTCATCTGAAAATCCGAAAACCGCCCCCTTCTCTTCTGCATTTTTCCTTCCTCTCAAAACCAGAAAATCGCCCCCTCTCCCTTCTGCGTTTTTTTCTTCTTTTTTTTTTCTGTCCTCTCCCAGCTCTCTCTACCCTACGGTTTTCCAGAAAAAAACAGCTCTCTTGCCTCTGTGTTTTCTCCTTCCTCAAAACCCAGAAACCAGCTTCCTGTTTTCCTCCATTTTCCTTCCTCCTCTCACTTGAAAATCTCACCGAGGAGAAGGAAGACCCGCCTCTCTTTTTCCGATTTTCCTTCTTCAAAACCCAGAAACCAACGTCCTCTTTTTCTGCATTTTCCTTCCCCCGGTTATTCTTCTGCTGCCCCCCTTCAGTTTTTTCTTGCTCGCCTAAGGTATTTCCTTGTTGCCCCCTTAACCGAATCATGGTCCATGCCCTCTCTCTGCGTGACAGCGCAGCAAGGGCGGATTCCCTTACTGGCGTCACGCGACCGACGTCATGATCCGAGGAAACCAGAACGGCGTCGTGCGTTGCCACATGCGTCTCTGAGGCGTGTGGATGGAAGGGTGAAGCTGAAGGGAAAATGGAAGTGGGCTGGGGTGAGATAAAAAGGAAGAAAAAAGGCTGCGGTTAAGAGATTAAAGGAGTGGGCTGGGCTATTCCAGCCCACAATAATATTTTCTTTTCTTTTCTTTTTTTTTCGAATTTTTTTTATTTTTTTTTTTTTTTTTTTTAAATATTTTCTATAAATTTATACATACATACATATATATATATATTCAAAATAAATGGGTATCTAAGACAAGTCTACAAAAATTCGAGTGTCAACATTCTTCAATCGATTTTCTCAGCATCATGACTTCAACAAAATTTTTCATGTGTTGTTAAGAAGAAGAGAGAGGATGAGTTATGCATACGCTTCGGCTGTTATTTTGGTACATTTGTTACATAACCATAATCTCAAAAGCAATGATCAAGATTATATCCACTTATTTTCACATTAACATATCCATCATTTATGTGATAATCGAGCTACTTCATGAACTCATCTTATCAATCTTGAAATTTTTTATCCAACAAAACAAATTTAGGTAGGCATTCCATATGAAATCTCCCAATCAAATTTTATTCGAATCATAAAGTTTTTACATGACATCAATAGACACAATTTGATTAGGAGCCTTTGGGAACCTCATGCTTCTTTTAAGGTGTTGGCAATGTCTATCACAAACCGATACTTGACATCACCCTTGGCAAGGCAGTCCATTGCCATGTTCAAATAGTCAATCAAAATGACCTCAATATCAACAGTTATGTTATACTTTGTTGCAAAATCAATCATCTGCTGAGTTTCCTTCAATCCACCGATGCAACTCCTAGCCACAATCCTCCTCCCCAAAACCATGACAAAGCAAAATAATTTATCATTTTTTGTTTAGCTAAACAAGATATTTGGCATTTCTATTACATTAAATCGGTTGTGTTAGTTGATTCAACATTATTTTTGCCGTGAAGGAGGAGAGCAACAAAGATTCTTACTGGACATCGAGGATAAGACGGGTAACTCAAGAGGCTAATCAGGAGCACCGATGAAGACAAGATTCCCATTATTTTTTAGCAAACCAATCAAGGGCGATATCAAGTGCACAGCTGAAACCATGTTGATTATACCATCCATTATTCCCATGGCAGCCTATTTACAAAAAGAAGTTCCAACACAAACTGAAATCACATAATATAACAAGATTTCTTTTTTATTAGGAATTTCACGGAATTAGAATACACTCACTTAAACCGAGTTCCTCATCTTCACCTAAAAAAGAGAAGAAAAAACAAGCAATAGCAATGCTTCAATCGAGAAATCACCTCAACTTGATTGACGTCGCTGCTAACAAGGAACGCATTGGCGCCAAGATGCTAGAGTGCTTCCTCCCTCTTGCCGGGGGAGGAGCTGATCACAGTCACCTTAACCCCCATCGCCTTCACGAATTTCACAGCTGCATGGCCCAATCCACCGAGACCCACCATGCCCAAGTGGTCCCCTGGCCAGTCGAGCCCAAAGAACCTCATTTGGCTATAAATAGTGACGCCGGCACAAAGTAGCGGAGCTCCGGCGTCGAGAGGCATGTTCTGCGGGAATTTGATGGCGAAGTGCTCATCCACCACCATCGTGTTGGAGTATCCTCCGTAGGTCGTCATCCCGTCGTGGTATATGCCTCCATAAGTCCATATCATTTTGGGGCGATAATTCTCGAGATTGTTGGGGGCAGCTATCGCAGGAGGTGCACGATCCTACCAAGCAACCAACTCCCACTTTGTCGCCCACCCTGAACTTCTCCACATTGCTTCCGACCTCCACAACTTCGCCCGCGATCTTGTGGCTGCATATCAAATAGGTCAAGATATACATGAAGTTTGGACAAATTAAAAACTAAAAGTTTCAGATGTCTTCGATATTTATAAGACTTTGTGATCAAATGTGCATTTGGGATTCTACATGGTATGCCTAGTTAAAGCTCGTTGTGGGTCTTAAGGCATTGGCTTAATTCAATTTAACAGTTGAAGATGAACTTTGGAAGTTGCACACGAGTGAACTCGCTGTTGAAATGGGGAATGAAAGAAACTCCATTAGCTCCATCTTAGCTAGTGAAACTAGTTCTTCCATTTATTTCGATAGGTAAATTTCAAGTTTTAGATAGATGGAGCTTAGAACACTTGGAACAACCTAGATTTTGAAACAATTATTTGTATTTTCTTGGTCTATGTCTTCGCTCAATTCTGTAGTATTCCATAACTTCAAGGATAAATGTATAATCTGGAACTACTAATTTAAATTTCCATTTTATAATCGAGACTTTTAATTTATTAATGTTTTATATATTTTTTATGTCTAAATATAAGTTGTGATTAGTGGATTGTATTAACAAATGGTAGTCATTAAATGTGATGATTCATTGCAATAGTCTAATTAATAATATAGGTACAACTTAAGTAAATCTTTGGAATAGACCTTGGAACCTATGATAAGGTAGGTTTTGAGATGCCATTACTAGAATATTATTTTCAAAATTGTGGCCACATAAAACAAATTTTAGTTATTAACCCATGAGTGTCATTTGCAAAATAAAATCGTTTTCAAAAATAAAATTAATTAATTAATTAGCCCAAATGGGATAATGTTGGAAATTTTCTATAATGGGCTTATATTAATTAATCAATTTTCTATTTTAAATAATTGGGTTAATGGATATTTCAATATATGTTAAACCCTTAAGTGATCTTATTGAATTGAGTTTGGGCATATATTAATAACGGGCCTAGTTGAGCAACAAAATGTAGGTAATTGTGTTTAATTGAAGTCCATAATGGGAGAGGCCTAGTTGGCATGCTATTAATTAGGGTTTGTTAGGTCCCTTCTCTAGTTTATAAAATGGTAGCTCATATCTATCGGTCGTTTGAATCCTATTAAAGAGATGAAGATCTGGCATTTTGATAAATCGTTGATTACCATCAGTCTGATCTGTTTTTTGTCAAGTGAGGTTATGGTTCAAACATGTATGTTTTAATTCTGCCGTGCTTATCGATTTTGATGTTTTACAATCATATATGGATCTTATTGTTCTTAATTAATTAATCGTTTATGTAGAGAATTTCTACATCTTTCACTTAGATGAAGCCTATACTCTTGTCAACTTATGTAGAAATTGCTTTCTCATGCGTTAGCGTTTTGTATTTGTTACAACTTGAAGACATGAACGGCCCAAGATAGTTCTTGAACGATGTCATGACCGATCATTGGAACAAGTGACCCTCAACTGATATCTCTAAGTCTTAGGATATTCTTAAGTCTTTTAAAATATTCTTAGAGGCGGGCAATATGGTAATTATACACCTATGTAATTAATGCGAGTATGTGGTAGGTGGGGAAATACGATCTCCATCGTTAGATCAAGGAGAGATCTAGGGATACAATTTGCCCTGTACTTGTATATATAGGGGTCTCATCCCTCTCATTTGTATCATCTCATTCTACAAGAGTAATGAAATCCAGACATCTCATTCTATAAGAGTAATAAAATCCAGAGCTTTTCTCTCTAGAGTTTCTCTCTCTAGAATTTTTGTGAGTTGAGTGGGAAAGACTGCTTGGGATAAATCTTAAAGCCGCACGGGTTGAAGGGAACGCTAGATTGATCGGCTCGTGACGCGTTTCTCTCTCTATCCTGTCTCCCTCTCTATCTCTCTCCTACAGCCGCAAGGCAATTTAAGGTTAGTTCCACTTCCGATGGAAACTAGACGCCAAGATCATAAAATCCCGCAAGCCCTGTCTCTCTCTCTCTTCCTTGTCCGGTTAAAGGAAATTGACGGGCAAGGGCCCCCGTTGAGTTCGTTCGTGCATCGGTTGCGATGCTCTATCGAGGTGAAATGCCTAGAAATGCCAAGAACTAGGTCCACACATTTTCTTGATTCCTACTAATCCGCCTTTGGCCCTTATCTCCACTCCTCTTTTTCTCCAAGTGTGATCGGGTTGTTCTCTCGTGGCTGGCGTGAAGATGGGCTACTGGCAGCCGCAATGGACCCCGCTCCACCACGGCGGCGGGTGGCGGGGAGCAGCGGCAGTTCGTTTGCTGCTGCTGTGGTGCTGCATTGTCCGTTCTGTGTCGACCCAGTTAGGCTCCTCTCTCCCTCTCTCTCTCTCTCTCGCAATGTCGCATGTTCTCTTTCTTCCTATGCATGTGCGACAACAATGGGGGAAAGCTCCAACATCAAGCACGGTCGAGAGACAGTATTCTGTGGCTGTGAGTCCCGCAGCAGCAAAATCCATGTAATGCTTTCATTTCATCTGCGCATGCCCGTGAAGTTCGTACAGTGCAATAAAGCAATTGCAGACAATCCGAGCCAAGCTCCTCGCAATGAGACTTCGCTCTTTCGCTTCACATGAGCTCAGTGCTTTCGTCCTTTTTCCTGTGTTTCATTTCGACATTCTGCTTTGTACCATCTGAAGTGTTTTAAGAGGTTCTTCTCTGAACACATCCCACATGCTGGTACTCTTTTCCATTAACGTCTGAGAAAAACAAAAGTGGAAAAAGTGGAAAAAGTAGACCCTGTAGCTTGAACCAAGTCCACGGGCAAGTCAAAAAAGCAGATCATATGCTCATGTGGTCCCTTTCTTTCAACAATGCAAATAATTACTTGGGGTGAGCAAGGTTCCATGATAGAACCTAAAATCTGAGAACCATACTGGTGGGAATCCGTAGGTTTTAGGTTCTAAAGTATATATGATAGGTTATGGATTCTAAAATTTGGAGAACCTATACCCGATGGTGAGTTATAGGTTCTCAATTGATAGAACCTGAAATCTGGAACTTGGAACTTATAACTTATAACCCAAAATCTATAACCTAGTACAAGATTTTATGTTTTTCTTAATTTATATCTTCACGTGATTTTGAAGTATTCTATGGTGTTTGATGATAAGTGTATAATTCGAAACCACTAGTCTAAACTTCAATTTTATGATTAAGAATTTTATTTTTGTAAATTATCAGACTAGTGAAAACTCTAATTGTTTCTTTTAAGATAATGATTCTATATAATATAAGAGTAACTAGTACATTAAAATTACAAAATTTCCTTAATGCTATTCGACATGTATATATAAACACTCGTTCTCAGGCAATCGATAATAAAATCTTTATTCATTTTTATTGTTGTGTTTATTTTCATATTGCTTAACTAAAGATGAAAAAAAGAAGTGTTGCAATTTGGAACCGACCGTGGAACCTGTAACAGGGTAGGTTCTAGGTTCCATGTTTCGATGGGTAGGTTCTAGGTTCCAAAAAATGAGAAACTTGTACCCGAGAGTAGGTTTTAAGTTCTAGGCATAACCTGTAAGAAACCTAGAACCGCTCACTCCTAATAATTACTACATGAGTTCTTCTTTTTTCTATTTTTTGTTGGTTTCCGATAAGATTATGGCACTGACGATAACTTTGCCTTCTCTTTGGTTCTCTTGGTGAAGAAATTTTCCAGGGAGCAGCAACAGACCCAAATCCTCTCCTGGGGTCCAGCTCAGGTGGCCCGACCCAGGGCAGGTAACTAGGCTTCACCTACTTCTCTTAATTTGTCAATTATTGGTCTCGGAACTTTTTTCGATTACCCATTAATGAAGCATAATGATGACACAATTATATAATTTAACTAGCTAATTAAACCATGATGTGTAATTCCGGGTTCTAAGTTGTCTTCTCGATTATGTTTTAGGTGGTGATTGACAATGGGCTCTTCCAATTAACTTTGTCGGTTCCAGATGGAGATGTCATAGGCATTCGGTACAATGGCATCGATAACTTGCTCGAAATCCTCAATAAGGAAAGCAAAAGAGGGTATGTAATATGATGTGACATATCCGTGCACAATCTAGCTCTTGATTTGCCCGTTTCATCGTGTTTTCACACACTATGCGATTTCAAAGAACCCAAGATTCAGGTTTTTTCGGAGCTAAACCGAGACCTCGTTGGGCAATTCTAGGTACTGGGATGTTGTTTGGAACTGGCCTGGAGAACCGGACAAAATTGACAGGTGATTGTTGATACCCTAAGCCGGTGAAAATCGAGTTCTTTTTGCTGATATGCGACCGATTAATGGTAGGATACAAGGAACAACATTTAGGATTGTGACGAAAAATGAAGATCAAATAGAGATATCATTCATCAGGAAATGGAGCAAGTTGTCCAACGAGACTGTGGTGCCGCTAAACATCGACAAGAGGTGCGATCGGCGCTTCCGATGAGAAAATAAAGATCATGGCATTTGAACATTGAGCTCTACTTAGGCAACGGTAGATAGGTAATGACAATTGGAACCCTGTAGGTACATTGTGCGGCACGGATGCTCGGGATTCTATGCTTACGGCATTTTTGAGCGATCGAAAGGATTGCCGGACATCGAAATGGACCAAGTCAGGATCGTTTACAGGCTCCAAAATGAAAAGTAATTGAATTCATAATTATTCTTGCCATTTTCCTTTTTTTTGAATTAGCATTTCAAAGTGGCTTAGTTTCTAAGAATTGAGGCAAGCTGATAAACTTGGGATTGCGATTTTATCATTCAGGTTTCATTTCATGGCTTTGTCGGACGACAG
This sequence comes from Corymbia maculata, assembly GCA_014182735.1. Taxonomy (NCBI): domain Eukaryota; kingdom Viridiplantae; phylum Streptophyta; class Magnoliopsida; order Myrtales; family Myrtaceae; genus Corymbia; species Corymbia maculata. Next base: position 7,511,363 of record CM024690.1, on the reverse strand, counting down.
ACAAAGAGTCATGCCAACGCCGAAGGACCGGCTCACTGGCCAACAGCTGGCCTACTCGGAAGCGGTTCTGTTGACCAATCCAATCAACCTAGAACTCAAAGGAGAAGTAACCTTAAAACTTTCAAATATCATCCATAACAAAATCTTGTTATGCCCTGAAGTAGAGTTATTCCAATCCCTTATTTGTCGGGTTTATATGGACCTTATACACATGTTGTTCCCCATACCTAATATTTTAAATTTTTTGGGTCCGACTTTTTATCACTTTAAAATGGGGTGAATAAGCTGACAAGCCAATCATTTTTTTTTTTTTTTTGGAATAATGACAACCTATGTATAAACATCTCAACGGAATAAAGTAACTTTTTAAGGTAAAATATTTTACAGTCCATGATATCTTACAATTGAGATTTACCAATTAGTTAATTCTTTTGATGAAATAGTGTTATCCAAATGTTGATAATTAATAGCACATTGCGCGATATTATACGGTAAAATTGTCCAAAAACTATAGAAAATTACCCTCAGCTATAGCTTTTCTTTACTTGGGTTTTAAACTTTTTTTGGTACTTTATCTGCGAGTGACGTGACAAGTGTGTTCCGGTGACCGACCGGCGCTGCAGGTGGACGACAAGTACCAGTACTCGTGCGAGAACCAAGACAACAGGGTGCACGGCTGGATCTGCAGCGACCCGCCGATGGGCTTCTGGTTGATCACGCCCAGCAATGAGTTCCGCACTGCCGGGCCCGTCAGGCAGGAACTCACTTCCCACGTCGGCCCAACCACCCTCTCCGTGAGTCTTCTCTGCCCATTTTTCTTCTGAATCACTGTACTATCATCAATGGACAGATGAGCAGACATTGTAGTATTCTTAGCGACCCAGATTTGCTTGATATGTTCTTGTTAAAGTACAAAATGTTGGGCTCAAGTACTCAGAGGAATGCAGATGTTTGTGAGCACCCACTATGCTGGGAAGGAAGTGGTCATGAAGTTCAGAGGTGGAGAGCCTTGGAAGAAGGTGTTTGGCCCTGTTCTGGTGTATCTCAACTCAGTTCCCCCAAAGGAAGACTCTAGCAGTCTCTGGCAAAATGCCAAACGGCAGGTTTTCTGCATACATACAGTTTCCTCTCATCTGCTCAAATTAGATTAGTCGGCCGGTCTTCTGTCTAGGCCATGACCAACGATTGGTAATTCTTTTGTCATTGTCGGTTTGATGATTGTTAGATGTACATGGAATCGGAGACCTGGCCTTACAATTTCGTTGAGTCGGAGGATTTCCTTTCTTCGAAGGAGCGAGGAATGGTCGTTGGCCAGTTAGTTGTTCGTGACAGGTACTTCAGTAGCTCCATCTCGAACTAGTCTCGCATCTTTGTTTCTTGCTTTGTTTGTGATGAAGTGTGTTCTAAGTTCGCATCAATGGACCTGGTACGTGCAAAATAATCCTGGTATTGCTTAGTTGTGCCCGAATGATCTATTTGATGAACTTACTATAGTAAATACTTCGTATCATTGTGTAGGAAATGTTGGAAATTTCCGATAATGGGCTTACATTAATTAGTTAATTTTCTATTTTATATAATCGGGTTAATGGATATTATAATATATTTTGAATCATCAAGTGCTCTTATTGAATTGAGTTTTGACATCTATTAATAATGGGCCTAGTTGAGCAGCAAAGTGTAAGCAATTGTGTTTAATTGAAACCCGTAATGGGAGGGATCTAGTTGACAAGCTATTGATTAGGGTTTGCTAGGTCCTCTCTCTAGCCTATAAAAACGTAGGTTATACCTATCAGTCGCTTGATCCCATAAAAGCCGCTATATCGAAATAGGTTATAGAGAGGAAGATCTGGCATTCCGATAAATCACTGACACCGTCAGTTTGATCTGTTTTTCATCAAAGTGAGATTATGGTTCAAACAGGTACGTTTTAAATTAAGGCTCAAATAGATATGCTTTAAATTCTGTTGTATATACATATAAGTTTTGGTGTTTTACAGTCAAAGATGGATCTAATTATTCTTGATTAATTAATTGTTTATGTAGAGAAATTTCTACAGTAAAGACTTAGTGCAGATACGGTACTCAGTATGCACTGTATGACGATAAAACATGTTAAGTTCACGTGATCTCATCGTTTTTAATTTCATTGTAATCCTTCATCTTCTTTCCTTTTTTCCAGATTTATAAATAAGAGATCCCTGTGGGGAGAATTTGCCTATGTTGGCCTAGCATCTCCTGGAGAAGTCGGGTCGTGGCAAAGAGAGAACAAGGTTGATAAGCCGTCTGGAATTTTTTTTTCAAAACCTGAAATTAGGGCGCGATGAGTCATACTTATCAGTAGCTTCGATTCGGCCTTGGAGAAAAATAATTGAACTGGATTTTTCTTTTGTAAATGTCGTTTAATTTCCAGGGTTATCAGTTTTGGTGTCGAGCAGACAGGAAGGGAAATTTTGTGATCAACAACGTTCGAGCTGGCGAATATAATTTATATGGATGGGTTCCTGGTATTATCGGAGATTACAAGTATCAAGGCAATGTCACTATCTTACCAGGTACGAAGTTTTGCTTCTATTTGTTGAAACCAAACTCTTTGACTCATGTCTGAAATTGCAATTCCTTGTATAGAGACATCACTTCAGCGTACATAGTCAATAGGCAAATGGAATGAACATAGTTTCAAAATGCAGGCTCTGCGATCAACTTGGGGACTCTTGTCTACGAGCCGCTGAGACACGGCCCCACTATATGGGAGATAGGCATCCCCGACCGTACGGCTTCTGAGTTCTATGTGCCCGAACCTTACCCAACTCTCATGAATAATTTGTACACTAACAAAACACAACACAGGTTTGCCTCAATAAAGCACTAACTCTGTGTTTCGTAGCCAATAGTCACTCATATACCAGTTCGTGTCTCATGTTGATCCTTTTAAATTATGCAGATTTAGACAATATGGCTTATGGGCGCGATATGCAGACTTATACCCCAGAAGTGATCTCGTCTTTCATGTGGGCGGTGATGATTATCGTAAAGATTGGTTCTTTGCACATGTGACTAGGTATGTGTTGTCTCCTCTCAGTCCGCCACAGAACTTGCTCGATTTCTTCTTTGTTGATTAACCTTCTTTCTAAGTGCAGGAATGTATATAATAACACATTCAAGGCGACGACATGGCAGATTGTGTTTGAACTCATGACAGTGAGAGATGCCGATTACGTCCTCCAATTGGCCTTGGCATCAGCTGCTGAATCTGACTTACAGGTACAGGCACGACGTGTAGAACATCATTTATTCAACAGTTCATATAAGCTAGATCGAGGTTGTTCCACTCATCACAGATGAATATAAGATCAAATGAGCAACCATATTCCATGTTTCGGGATTCGTCAAATGCAAATTATAAGAGTTACTGATGATCCTTAGGTACGGTTCAACGACCCGAGCATTGAGCCCCCGCACTTTGCCACAGGGAAAATCGGACAGGACAATGCGATAGCAAGACATGGCATCCATGGTTTATACTGGTTGTACAGCATTCCTGTGCCAAGCTCACGACTTCGCAGGGGAAGCAACAGGATCTTTTTGACTCAGGCCTTGGCCAAAAACCCTTTTCAAGGAGTCATGTACGATTACATTCGCCTCGAAGGGCCTCCAGGTTTGTGAATAGAGATAGTCTTACAAGTTACAAAGTACTAGCGAAAAGGGGAAGTGTCCATTTTGGTTTCTCCCATATTGGGTTATAGCATTCAGCAATTCCTAGCTTTGTAATTTGAATATTTGATCATAATAAATCTATTTTAGAATAGCTTTGGTGTCGCCACGATGATCAGATGTGTTGTCTATGCGGGTCTTGGATTTCAGAATTGGGATCCTGATAAACTGACTCAATTCATCTTGACAGAACATTACACATCGCTTCAAGATATATTTTGTGCAATTGACTTGTCATGAACTTGATTGCCGACATCTTACTTTTGACCAAGGTACTAAACAAACCGGATGGCTAGAATTGTGCGTGTATCCAGAACTAATTCTTTCAAGGAAATAAAAGGGTCTCAAGTCAAACCGGTAGTGAGCCTCTCTCTGTGGTTTGTGAGGGCTTTCTTCACATTTTCATGATGTCTCTAAGGGCTAATATGGCTAAATGCTGTGTGAGATATACCCGAGTCTCATTCTCAAGTAGGATTTGGAAAGCGTAGTAGATTTGGTCCTTGGCTACAAGTGCTGTGCAGCAGTAACTTGTAAATGGAAACTCATCTTGGGAGGAATGCTGAGAAGGAGAATTAGGGAAGGAAGAAAGCAAAAGAGATAACCCAAAAGCCTTGTTCTCAAAGAGAACACTACCCCACCCCTTAACCTGTACACTAAACCATTTATACTCTCCAAAATGTCAGACATCTAAAATCTTCGTTCCAGAGGTTCCTTCACATTTCATGAAAAAATTATGGATTGAAACCACCTGATAATGTTGGGGTTAGTCCTACAATCGCAGTCAGAAATTGAGAACATTTTAGTTTAAGAATATCATGCTCATCCATCGATATTAGCGACACCCAAAATTTTCAAGAACCATTCGGTTCTCTTTCGGATCTAGCGATGCCCCGGTTAGGGAAAACTCCTAAAGATTCCTAGGCTAAGGAAAGTGAATGAGTGAAGATGAGGAAGGATTGGATAGCTCAATCTCAGCCAACATGTGGATAAAATAAGACAGTTGGCCGATATATATATAGAGAGAGAGGGGGGGTCGAGGATGAGATAAAGCTAACAATAGGCGAAAAGTGAGAAGGCGAAGTGCATGTTTTTGGCTCTATGGGAGAAAAACATCGGGTGGGACAGGACAAGTTGCGCAATTGTACCAAAACGACAGCTAGGCACTTGTCGATCATCGATTTGATCCAAAATTCGGGGGGAAGTGCACAGAGATGTTGGTCTTGAGCATGTGAAATGGAGCGGAAAAAAATGCCATCGGGAAGTGGAGTTTTAAAGGCTAGTACCGAACCAGATGGAGTGCTTCGTAAGAACCTGGCTGCCAAGCATAGACGGCTTTGCCAAAACGACGAGTAAAGCTGTTAAATGAGTGAATCGGTTAAAAATGATCTGACTAATATTAATTCATTTAACATATTTTGACCCATTTTCATGTAATGTAAATTTAATGACTCATATCTGACTTGGCCCATCTTATTGAAATACAATTAATATTTAACTCAATTTAGGAAAATTCACTCCCTCCCATTTAATCTACTTTAAGCTGTTGTTTGAATAAAAACTTCATATAAAATTTTAAAATTAAATTAAATAATAAAAAATTAAAATAAAATAAAAAATGTGAAAAACCTTTAAATTGAAATACTTTTGAAGAAATATGAAAAAGTTTGATAAGCTAAATCGACATGAAGATAATATTTGCTTGAGATGCAAAAATGCTTAGCTAGTTAATTGTAGTTCTTTTTTTTTTATATTTTGGTCGGTTTCTTAATTGTAGTTCACCAAGTTAAAAATTAAATTAAATAATAAAAAATTAGTAAATAAAATAAAAAATGAAAAACCTTTAAATTGAAATACTTTTGAAGAATTTTTATATGAAAAAGTTTGATAAGCTAATGATCGACATGAAGATAATATTTGCTTGAGATGCAAAAATGCTTAGCTAGTTAATTGTAGTTCTTTTTTTTTTTTTTTTTTTGGTCGGTTTCTTAATTGTAGTTCACCAAGTTAAAAATTATATTATGATTTTTAGAATTTCTATATTGATATTGATTGAATTTCGATCTAAACAAAGATCGAGCTTCCCCGAAAGTACTTCTCTAGTATGTATAGGGATATCTATCTACCAAAATCATTTTTTTAAATATAATTTCTAATTATTTTTAAAATCTTTGAATTTTTTTATTACTATTTCTTTTCTTTTCTTTTCTTTTTCTTCCTCCTCCTTCTCCTTGTTCCTCCACCGGTGGTGATTGGCCAAGATGCGATCTGGCAAGCTCAAGGCTTAACCCTTCCAAGCGAGTCCAAGCTCCGTCGTGGCTAGCAAGCTAGGGGCTTGGCCAATCCAAGTGAGCCTAAGCTCACTAGCCCAAGCTTCGTTATAGCAGGCAAGCTTGTGGCTCAACTAATCTAGGCAAGCCTAAGCTCCATCGTGGTCAGCGAGCTAGGGGCTTGGTTAATCTAGGCGAGCCTAAGCTCACTAGCCCAAACTTCGTTACAACTAGCGAGCTTGTGGCTTGGCTAATCTAGGCGAGCCCAAGCTCCATTAAAGCTGGCGAGCTCGCAACTCACTTGAGGCTAGCGAGCTTGGGATCGGCAATGGAGATGGCAATGTGACAACGGGATAGGCAATGGCTGCAATTGGTTGTATCAAAAAGAAAAGGGATTGCTCTACTCACCCAAAAATTTGTGAGCATGCGATCATGGGTTCAAAGTAGGTTTCTTAATATCTCATTAATACTCGTTTCTTTATATACTTTACTTTTTAATACTCATTAACGATTCATGTTTAACTTTCACTTAACTCATATAATTCATTCAATTAAAAGTAAGTTATATATATATATATATATATATATATATATTTATGGCCTATTTTAACATCTTTAATGATGAATATGTGCTCAACTGAAGCAGGAATGTGCAATTTTGTCTCGACTTTGGGTTTGAATTGTGCCCAAGTGGCCCCGATTTAGTAGAGGTCAGAGTCACGGCAGATAGGGAGGGCCGAATCACGGCTGATTACTTAAATTAGCTCACTTTTGACACCGTTTGGACCGATTGCTATGTTGGATCAGTGACTGGGCAAAGGCTAATGCGAGTGCTTTTTAGTGGTATGACGCATTGATTCGAAGTACGACCCATGAGTCATATGAGGGCACTCCAGTCACTTCTCTTGTCTTCTCTATGTTGCAGCAATGATTGAGTTTTTCTTTTTTTTTTTTTTTCCGGGAAAAAGCAACTTCATTCTTCAAATGTTAGAAAGGATACAAAGGTTTTAAGTTTTTGAACATGAAAGTTCTCATTGAGGTAGGTGGGGATTAGACATCTAGTCAAGTGATAGGGCCGTCTTGCGATGGGCTTTTGTTAGCCAATATGTTGTTTGGTTCGTGGTTGAGTGAATTACGAGAGCTTTCTTTAAAGATAAGCATGATTTTAGGATTGGATTGAAAATCAAAAAATTAATTTAATTTTAGATTATGATAAGATCTAATATGATTCCTAATTCGTATTTTTTGAATCTGTACATGTGGCTCAGTTCTCAAATAGGAACACAATCGAACTGGAACAGAAATCAAAGTTAAAACCAAACTAGGAACCTACAAAACACTAAAATAGAAATTAAGGGCGTGCATAATTGATAACCATTTATTTATCAATTTATCAATTTTTTGTTTTGTTTTCTGAAGTATATTTGGAATAGAAATCTGTTTAGTAACGCAATTTTATTTTTCAATTTCTAGAACAAACTTTTACTCTAGAAATAAGTTTGGAACAAAAATTAAAAGTAATTTATTTTACTTTTTTTTTACAAAAAAATAAAAATTCTTCTTATTACTTGCTATCATCACTACCCCACCCACCCACTGTTGCTTGCCTACCTACCACCCACTTGCCATTGATTGCCAGTTGTTCGCTGATCACTCACCATTGATCGACCGCCATAGATTGCACATAGTTGGCAACCTCTCGCCTCTAGTCGAGAAAGAGAAATGTTATGTCATTATCAAACGAAATTTTGGAATGGAAATCTCATGTCATTATTAAACAAGTATTTTTGTTCAGAAATTCGTTTGAGGAGTAGAAATAAAAAAATCAATTTCTAGTTAGAAATTGATTTTTGGAACAAAATGATTATCATTTGCGTCTTAAGAGTCTAGGCACTAGTGAGGCTTAGTCATTAAGACAAGAGAAATTCCTTCTTTTCCAAGGGCACTCCTTAGCTTTCATATTTTATGAAGCTAAATGTAGGAGTAATTGGTTCCCGGTCCGGTCCAGTTCCAAAGTGGACCCAAGACCTAGACCAGGAGCACCGATTCCCAATTTTGGGAACTGGAGATTGAATCATTTGATCCTAGGACTGGGAACCGGATTGGACTGTCATTCTGATTCGGTCTAGCTCGGTCCAACAGAACCGGCCACCTTTTTTTTCCACTAAAAAGTGATCGTGCTTCGGATTAATCGATTTGGTTCGGTTCTCAAGTGGTTCCAATAAAACCGATCACATATGTTCCCACATACTAAAAAGTCAAATTCTACTTATGCTTAAGTTTATATATATATATATATATATATATATGTATGTATACAAGAAATAAAATAATCTATTTGAGAATTTATTGTTATTTTAAAGAAATTAAAAATATATATTTAAAAAAAGAGTTGGTCCAGTCTGGTCCGATTCCCTTTGGAACCGTGAACCAAACCAAAAATCACCAGTTCTATTATTATGGAACTAGGAATCGGATTGATGCTTTCGAGAATTGGATCAAATCAACCAGTCCGGTCCAATTCCGATTTAGGTGGTCCGATATGCTCACCCCTAGCTAGATGCATTCCCTTGTTCAGCTTCTTCCCATCATCATTGTCATGATGGTCATCTTCTCCTCCTCCTGCTTTCGTCATATCAGAGAGAGAAGAAATCGCCTGTGATTTTCCATTATTCAGGTTGATTTCTTACTTGGGCTGTTGCTTCTTGTTGATTTCCAATGATTCTCCATGCCCGCGATTTGGCATTACGTCCTTGATTTCTATGAAGTGCTGTTCTCGATTGTCATTTTTATGTTTCACTGGCTAGATTAGACATTGGCAAGCAAAATCTGATCGAGTTTGATATTATTTTGCAAATTCTCACAATAATCTAGATTTTAACTTGTTACTCGCTTTAACATATGAACGCTTTCATAAAACTACTTGCCGCATGTTACGTACTAAGAAGTTCATGTAATATAGATTTTAATTATATATATATATATATATTTTTGATGATGAGGGAACCCCGCACCCCGCCGACATTTAGGGGAGTAAACCCTGGAGTCCACATGTACTAGCCACCACACACATGCAACCGGGTAAGTCACCCTATGACCAAGCTGGGATTCGAATATATTATGTTGTTGTGTATGTGTGAAATGAAAAAAAAAAAAGGAGGGGGAAATTAACCAATTTTCGGGTAGTTTCTAGAATTGATCTTATAATTTATCCAAATGTCAAAAACTGAGGAATCAGTTCCAATGGAAATTATTCATATTACAAGTGATACATGGACCGATCATGAAACCGCACCCCTAATCTCTCTCTGCAGTCCTATATAACAGCTCGCAAAGCCCACGGGCCCGAGTCAGAGCCCACAACCATGTTAGCGACTTTATTAGTCTCATCACAAATTTCTATATTTGCAGTATTTAGATTTAGCATTTTCTTATTCAAATCATTTCATAAAAAGGGTACAACATAAAAACCATTTAAATGCATTTAGTTTCTTCTCACAACTAAGGGTGTGCAAAAGAACCAGGACCTGCCCAGACTACCTGGACCTGGACTGGCTTGACCCGGAACTGGTAGTTCCTAAAAGGACCAATCCGATTCCCGGTTCCATGGGCGGATCCACCCGCCCGCCCACTCGGATCGGACCGGTATTATAATAATAATAAATATTAATTTTTATTATAAAAAATAATTTTTTTGTTGAAAAAAAATAAAATTTTGAAGCCCCATTTTTAGAATTCTTATTGTTCTATTTGGAACCCTAATTTCCTATTCACCAAATAACCCTTGCAATTCTTATTGTCGAAGTCTTGAAGAGCATAACAAATGTCAAGAAATAAGTGGCTTGCATAACGTCTCTCAGTTTCATCTTCTCCATCCATCAATGCATATTGAGTAAGCGTGATTGCTTGTGAGACCAGTTTCCATGGATTCACCCGAGAACTAGATCGGACCAACGGTCCAGTTTCTCGATGGATCCATGGAACCAATAGGCGGTTCCTGGATCCAATTTTTTGGAACCGGTCCTTAGTGGGTGGTTCCCGATTATAAGGTGGGAACTGACCACCCGGATCATGCACACCACTACTCACAACTCATGGGAAAATAAACACAAAAATTACTTGAATGTGTGGAAGACGATATATTGTTAATATTTCTAATAAAAAAAAGGAACTAGAGGCTATTGTTGAATCTAGAAGAAAATCAATTTCTCTCTAATCCATTTTCTTAACATCATGACTTCGATGAAATTTTTCATGTGTTGTTAAGAAAAAGAGAGAGGATGAGTTATGCATACACTTCAACTATTATTTCGGTACATCCGTTATATAACCATAATCTCGAGAGCAATGATTGAGATTATATTCACTTATTTTCGCATTAACATATCCATTATTTATGTGATAATCGAGCTTCTTCAAGAACTCATCTTATCAATCTTGAAAATTTTTTATCCAACAAAACAAATTTAGGTAGGCATTCCATCCAAAATCTCCCGATCAAAGTTTATTTGAACCATAAAGTTTTTACATGATATCAATAGACACAATTTGATTAGGAGCCTTCGGGAACCTCATGTTTCTTTTAAGGTGTTGGCAATGTCTATCACAAACCGATACTTGACATTGCCCTTGGCAAGGCGGTCCATTGCCATGTTCAAATAGTCAATCGGAATGACCTCGATATCAGTAGTTATGTTATACTTTGCTGCAAAATCAATCATTTCCTGAGTTTCCTTCAATCCACCGATGCAACTCCTAGCCACAATCCTCCTCCCTAAAGCCATGATAAAGCAAAATAATTTATCAGTTTTTGTTTAGCTAAACAAGATATTTAGCACTTCTATCACATTAAATTGGTTGTGTTAGTTGATTCAACATTATTTTTGCCGTGAAGGAGAGCAACAGAGACTCTTACTAGACAGCAAGGATAAGACAGGTAACTCGAGAGGCCAATCAGGAGCATGACAAAGACAAGTTTCCTGTTATTTTTGAGCAAACCAATCAAGGGCGATATTAAGTGCACAGCTAAAACCGTGTTGATTATACCATCCATTGTTCCCATAACAGCCTATTTACAAAAAGAAGTTCCAACACAGACTGAAATCACATAATATAACAAGATTTCTTTTTTATTAGGAATTTCACGGAATTAGAATACACTCACTTAAACCAAGTTCCTCATCTTCACCTAAAAAAGAGAAGAAAAAACAAGCAATAGCAATACTTTGATCGAGAAATCACCTCAACTCGATTGACGTCGCTGCTAACAAGGAACGCATTAGTGCCAAGATGCTAGAGCGCTTCCTCCCTCTTGCTGGGGGAGGAGCTGATCACGGTCACCTTACCCCATCACCGTCGCGAATTTCACGGCTACATGGCCCAATCCACCGAGACCCACCATGCCCAAGTGGTCCTCCAGGCAGTCGAGCCCGAAGAACCTCATCAGGCTGTAAACAGTGACGCTGGCACAAAGCAGCGGAGCTCCGGCGCTGAGAGGCATGTTTTGTGGGAATTTGATGGCGAAGTGCTCATCCACCACCATCATGTTGGAGTATCCTCCGTAGGTCGTCGTCCTGTCGTGGTATATGCCTCCATAAGTCCATATCATTTTGGGGCAATAATTCTCGAGATTGTTGCGGCAGCTTTCGCAAGAGGCGCATGAGCCTACCAAGCAACCAACTCCCACTTTGTCGCCCACCTTGAACTTCTCCACCTTGCTTCCGACCTCCACGACTTCGCCCGTGATCTCGTGGCTGCATATCAAATAGGTCAAGATATACATGACGTTTGGACAAATTAAAAGCTAAAAGTTTCAGATGTCTTCGATATTTGTAAGACTTTGTGATCAAATGTGCATTTGGGATTCTTCCATTGTCGTTGCTTTGCTTATTCTGATTATAATTTGAAATAATTCCATTGATCGAACAAAACTTTAAGATTATGTTTAGTCATTTTGATTTATAATCAAGATAGGACTTGATATGATATAATATGAAATTTGTGAGATTTGCTATATCCTATCCATTGCTTGATTATTATAGTAATAAAGTCGAATATATTCACATCATATCATATATATTTTTTGGTATAATCAATATATTAATATTAATGAATCACAAATTTTACAGATAGAGATGATAAAAATTTCTCCCGACACTCTTGTCTACTTTATTTTTATTTTTATTTTATTTTCTCTTTTTAATCAATTTCTTTTTTATTTCTTTCTTCCCCTTCTGTCATTCTCTAATAAAATTTTATTAAATAGAAAATTGTACTAATATACCTAAAATATTAAAACACATAAAATATTTAATAAATATACATATTTTTGTATTGAATTTATTTTATAAGATAGAATTAAATTCGAACATACAAATAAAAATAAGATTAAATTAAAAAAAAAAAAAAAACCAAATTGTCTTCTTGTTATTTTGAATTTCTTATATTAGAATTCAAATATTATTTATATTACAATAAAATTTTAGATTTGTTAATTTAAAAAGTTTGTTTTTGAGAAAAATGAAAAATCATGGGATAATTTTATCGAGCTTATATTCCTTTTGTCCAACTTATTATATTTTGTCCAACAAAATAACACAAAAGAGGATAAATTTTATCCTATCTTGAAAATTACCGAACACAAATAGGTTCTGATTGTTAAATTCCCACCTCACTCATGGGATAATTTTATCGAGCTTATATTCCTTTTTGTCCAACTTATTATATCTTAAGTAGTTACCGAACGCAAAATAGGATAAATTTTATCCTATCTTGAAAATTGTGTTCTGATTGTTAAATGCAACCTAAAGAGTTAATAGTATGAGTGAGCATTGTTCTAGGGTAGAATTTGAAACCTGAGAACTATATCGATAGGAACTTGTTCAATTCCAAATATGTAAAAAAAAATTTATGTTTTAAAAATTGTGGAACCTATTTCAATAGGTAAGTTTCAAGTTTTAAATAAGTGGAGCTTGGAACACTTGGAACAACCTAGATCTTGAAACAAATTTGTGTATTTTTCTTGGTTTATGTCTTTGCCCAATTTCGTAGTGTTCCATAATATTCAATAATGAGTGTATAATATGAAACCACCAGTCTAAGCTTCCATTTTGTAACCAAGATTTTTAATTTATTAATGTTTAATATTTTTTGTATGTTTAAATATAAGTTGTGATCGGTGAATTTTAGCAACAAATGGTGATTATTAAAGATAATGATTCACTACAATTGTAGGTACAACCTAGGTAGACCTTGGCATAGACCTTTGAACCTAGGATAGGGTAGATTCTAGATTCCAAGAAATGCAAGGTATGTTTCAAGTTCAAAAAATGAGGAACTTGTTTCAGCAAGTAACTTCTAAGTTTTAGGTGAAACCTATGCGGAATTTGGGATTACTCATTCCTAGTTAATACCATGACAAATTCCCCAAACTATTATTTATTTTTGCCACTAAAAACTCAAATTAGTATATTACGAAAAATCATAAATTGGTAGACTTGTTACAAACAAAGGTAAAATCATAGACTAATACACTCATCAACTATCATGCGTCATCCAAATAAAAAATATGATTGTAAAATTTGTCGACGACTAATAGAGAGTAAATTTGTTATAAGTGTATCAGTTTGGGTTTTTGTGGTATTAACCCAAATCTAAAAAAAAGGGTGAAGGGTGAAGGGTGATGGTGGATTTTTAATGGATAATTGGCCCCTAACACTTGTTCCATAAATACCATTGGGTAGTCTAATGTAGCCGGATGGAGCCACTGCCGGAGCTCAATTGGGGAGTCGCGAAGTTGGCTAGACTTTCCAACCATTAGATCGTCGTGATGGAGTCTTTCTATTTCGCATCACCTTGAAATTACCAGGAAAATAAAAAGAGCAAAGGAAAAAGGTGATCAAAAAAGAGAAAAAAACGATTACCCAGGAACAAGAGGATAGGTAGTAAATCCCCAGTCATTCCTCACGCTGTGGAGGTCGCTGTGGCAGATCCCGCAGAACAGCACTTTCAATTTCACGTCTTTCTCTCCGGTCGCCCTAAATTCGGATGAAAAGGATATGTAAAAAGCAAATAAATAATCACCACCTTTTTTTTGTCTCCTTGGAGATATCTAGAGAATGAAGTAGACTATGGAGATTCCACCATATGATGACAAGGGAAGTAACCTGCGGGAGAACTTGAAGGGAGAGAGGAGGCCAGAGGCGACTCTCGCAGCCCAGCCAAGAGCCTGCTGTGGGTGCTCTTGTTCTGGCGACTTCACCATCTTTTCTCTGATGCAAGACGAAAGTTTTCTTCTCTTCCCTATTTTCCAGGAAAATGGGTCTGGAGAGGGAAAATGTTTCGGTGGTGGCGGGGAATCAGTTCAACTTCTCAGATATTATATAGGACAAAGTCAGGGGCTAGGAAAACACCTTGCTCAGCTTACTCGATGAAGATAAAATTATTAACATAACCAAGACAGATACCCAGAAAAATCAAAGTCTTATCTAGTGAGATTATGAGTCTTAGAATAGACTTGTGAATAGAAATTTCATCGGATAGAAATTTCATCAGATGTCGCCTTAGATACTACACCATCTTTAAATTCATGAATGATATGGTGAAATAAAATCATGAAAATCGAATGCATGTTTTGCGGTTTCATCTGTGATTCCAAGTAAGGGTGTAGCTGATTCGGGCAGGAAAAAAATTTTCAAGATCAAGCAAGTACTAAAAGTTTGTTCAAGTTTAACTTCAATAAAAAATCAAGATACTCAAGCTGGACTTTAGTCGATCACTTACGATGAAGTCATAAATATAACTCGACCTCCAGCTCTCGAGTATAATAAAATTGAATATTTTTCATTCACACATTTCATATACTAGTTTTAGGGGCACCCTCTTTGCATTTTATTTTTTATTTTCTATTTTTTATGAAATGTTCGTTAGTTCATTTAAAAAATTCAATGCATTGTAAACATGTATTAACATAAATTTTGGTCATGATAGTATTGACAACCTGCTTTTCCTTAAAAGCTCCATGTTCTTTAAGGTATCCAGGTTGAAATATCATTCCACTGATGTTGACTAAGAGGGACAGCTTGAATTTCCTACTGCGCTACCATCCTCAAGATCGTTCTGCACCTAAGTAATTCAGAAGTGAACTCAGGATCATCTACCAACCAAAAAAACAAAGAACTCAGGATCATCTTCTTTAACATGTCCATAGAAAAAGACCCTCCTGAAGTCTACTGTCTAACCTAGGTCGATTCTGCTCTCCATTCACCACCTTCCACCTAAACAGAAGGGACAAAAAGGCATCTCTGCCCACAGTAGATATTCCCATTCCTAGGATGCTCGATGCCGTTTTGGCTACGTGCCAAAAGTCTGTATGAGTACATAGATTCCTTTTAAATCTTGTTGCATAAAGTATTATTAGGACAGGAAGCCACCCTCCAAGATGGCTTCGGAAGTACATCTTTGTTAAAGCTCAACAGAGTCTCCAACCCCATATCCCCTTTCCTTTTTTCAGCCTTACCAGAACCTCCCAGCTTCTACAGGGTATCCTGGCTCAGTTTTTAGAATTTTTTTTCACCAAAAGGATATAATTTTTCGCTCAATTGCCCTATAAATGCACAGGGCTTTTGAATATGACGGGGCGTAGGTAAGTTGTGCCTGTAGCAGTGCTGCTTAAATATTTTATTCCCGATTCCTCACATTAATTTTTCCTTCTACCCTTCAAGTTTCATGCTAACTTTAGTTAATATCTAGGGTTTGTTTCATTGAAACCCTCAATAAGAAATAATGCTTGTGGAACTCTCAAAGCATCAAATGTTTTTGTAGATGTTGACATCTAAATATTTTTCTGAAGGTCATAAAATGTTTTCGAAAATTTGGAACTTGCTTTCCTTTGAAAAATATTTTATTTATTAAATGTCACTTTCTTGTATTTTAGATTATTTAGGACTTAGGCACCCAGCAGTGTTTCCAAAAATGGGGATTGCATTTCTAGAAATTTTCCAAGCCAAAAGAGTTTTATGCATTCATGAGTCTAGAGATTCATAGGTCATTTTATTTGTGCATTTGGTTAAAAGATCAAAACGAGTGTATCCTATCTCTAACATGATTCTCGTTTAAAATTTGTGATTTTAGGATCCATGAAGCCTGTGTGTGATCTAATTACCGAGTTGATCCGTGCAAACAAGCTTCATGAGATTTTTCCATGATCGATGTTTTCTCTTCATCCAACATTTGATTGCTTTCCGCCATTCTCGTTCCCATGTTCTAAGCACACAGATGTATAAATTCAAGTGGAAAAATAGGGAAGAAGAACAAGAACAGTACATACACACGCACACACATGGGGTGGCAGGCACAGGCCCATAAGCCATGCGTTCTGGCCAGCACGCTAGGGCCACATGCTTTACGTGAATGGGCTTCGTGCTTGAAGCAGCCCAAAGGCTTGCATCAGGCATTAGCCCAATATCCAGGAAGATCATAGTGTCATGGACTAGAAGTTCCAAGACCCAAGCGACCGAGGAGATGGCCGATATGATCGGCAAAACTTGAAGTGTCTTGGGCACTAGGGTTTTTTTGATGATTTTAGAATACTCCTAAGGACCATATGTGAAATACATACTTGCATTCAAGATATTTCTTGTATTTAATGAGGTGGATATTAATCTTGTACTTAATAGGATAGATGATAGTGGGAATGATAATAAATAAAAGGTCTCATATTTAAATAAGGATGCTCTTCCCCTCATTGGTAACACCCAATTTAGAAGTACATTTTCTCCCAAAGCTTCTTTATTTAAACACTTTCTCTCTCTATGGTCCATGTGAGTTAGTGAGCGAGTGGTTGATCCTTGGAAAAAAGGCTCAACTTAGGCAACCCAACAAATTAAAGGAAGCATTAGTTGCCACACGGTCTCAATCTCAAGTATCGGCAGCAACAAGTGGTATTAGAGCTGAGTGGAAGAGAGTTCATTCAAAGAGATCAAGAAGCATATCAAGTAGTTGAGAGAATGTCAAAACAAGATGTTGATATTGCCGTTGTTGGTAAAGCTCCCCAAGAAAAGGCCATCTAATAGAAGGAGACTTGCAGTAGAGCGAAGAAGAGGGCTGTTTTGATGGACGTCATGCCTTCTCTTGAGGAAAGGTCGCTAGAATGAAGGCTACCTTGATGGAGTTCGTGGATGGAATGGATGAGGAGAAAGTGCAAAGCGACGAGGTCAAGGAGATGCTTCACCTCAAAATCACAACCATCATGAATCCACAGACCCCTTGCACTTAAATGACAAATCCCTCGAAGCAACGATCGAGGCTTTGAAGTTGGAAGTCCTAGGCTTTGAAATTGGAGGTCCAAGAGCTCAAGACCAAACTAATCTTGTGCAAGATTAGTATTACAAATGGTGCAGTACCCATTCAAGTGGAACACAAGGTGCATGTGATGGAATCCAAGGAGTTTAGGGGCAATTAATCCACTAAGGAAGTGGACAATTTCATTTGGAGCATGGAATAATCCTTTGGTGCCATTGGCATTCAAGACGAGATGGCCAATGTAAGAATCATCTATATGTTCCTAACTGATCATGCCATGTTTTGGTGGCGTAATAGGTGTGACAAGACCAAGTGAAATGTCGGTCCCATCAACACGTGGGATGGTTTTGTCAAAGAATTTTGGGATTATGTATTCCCCAAGTTCGCCCAACAAGAGATCCATAAGAAACTCCATCGCCTTGAACAAAAGGGGACGGTCTGGGAGTGTGTATAGGAGTTCTCCGAACTAAAACTCCAAATTTCCAACTTAGGGGAGGAGGAACCTCTTGGAGCTTTTATGGATGGTTTGAAGCCTTGGACTCAACTCAAGCTGAAAAGATGGGATTTATGAAGTATTTCAAAGGCACAAACCGTAAACGAGTCTCTTGTCGACTTCACCAAACTTGAATCTTCCAAGTCTAAATGAAATGGGTGGAGAATGGATTGCCACCACGATGAAGACGAGGAAGGCAAAGTTACCTGTGATCAAAGAGATCAATGAGAAAGAGCAGGGGAGAAGGCTCTTCCAAACTACCCAACCAAAGGTGGGACTGACCCCAAGGTGACTCCCAAAAAGAAAGAGAGAAGAAGCCACCCCCATCCCTTTGCTTCTTTCGCAACGGTCCACGTTGATTATGAGATTGTCCAAAGAGGAACAAACTCACAACATTGCTCTTCATTGAAGAAGAGGAAGGCAAAGCAAGAGAAGAGAGAAGTGCAGCTTGAAACTGTATAGATTCTCAACTCTATAAAGACATAAGCACCGCCCTAGAAGCCTCCAAGTACGACTTTGACATCCGCGGAAGTCAAAATTAATAACACCAAACTCTATGCCTTGGTTGACGCAGGTCCGTTAAACATGTTCTTGTTAAGTGAAACAGCAAAGAGTTTGAGACTTTGAGTGAAACCAACTACATCAGTTCAAATCGGTTAACTTGAATGATGTATTGGCCATTGGCATTGCTCGGGATGTAGAACTACACAATGGTGATTGGAAAGGCAAATTCTCTATTGAGGTAATTCTACTTGTTGAATTTGATCTCATTTTGGATCTGGAATTTTGCGATAGTGCAAATGCCATGATCAATTTGGGAACCAAGTCAATTATTATAGTTAAATATAAAGTGGAAAAGAAAATTGGAGCATTATCTATATAATTCGATTATTCCAATGAACATTACATTAACCTATATATAGGTTTTTATGAGATAATTATCTAAAGCAATATATATCAATCAAGATATACACAATTATATGAGATGTTCGTGTAATCTTCATTAATATAGATAATGAAAAATAATATCATATTTGTCTAGGATAACATTATATGGAAAACCTTAAAAATCTACAATATTGCTTATGTCCCCCGCAAACTCAATACGACATCATCAACTAGAGTATGAATACAATGGGCGGTGTGTGAAGTAGCATCTTCCAAATCTGGCTAATTTAGGGAAGCAAGTCATTGGTGGTAGTGTTGGCTTCTCGAAATGACGCATGGAATGTCGAGAATTGGAATGGAAACAACAAGCGGCCGATGCGGCTGGCTTGCAAAACAGTAACTGAGCGACGCGACCTATATGGTGGTTTGGAAAGATAGTTATTGAGCAATGCGACAACCTGCATCAAAAGAAAGCCTTTGCCATGAAAAAGGCTAGACTATGTGATACAATCAATGCAAATGGCATCAAATCACAACTATTGTGAAATGAACTCGATTAAATACTTCCTCAAATAAGACTTATGTGCATGAAATGAACACTATTGAGTAGTGGGGTTGAATTTATTTGGATGTGCAATGGGACACTTAGGGTGCACCACGGGTGATGTGGACTCGATGCACTTATGTTTCCATAAGAACGGAGGCTCTTATACCAAGTTAAAATATAAAGTAGAAAAGAGAATTGGAGCATGCTTTGTATATTTGATATATTCTAATGAACGTTACATTAGTCTATATATAGGCTTTTATGAGATAACTAAAGTAACATATATCAAGCAAGATATATACAATCAATTGGGATATTCATGCAATCTTGATTGATTTAGATAAGTAATAATATCATACTTGTCTCTAATGTAAGATAGTATTATATAGAAAATCTTAAAAATTTACAATATTGCTAACATCTCTAATATTGCTAACAGTTATGACCCACCCAAATTACCCATAGGTGGTACCAGTGATCTTTGGATTGATGGAGACCAAAAGCATTTCCTCGATACGACTCACAGATGAAAGGCCAAGAGTTGAGGAACTCGTAGCCAAGCTGAGAGCAAAATCGCTACCTTTAGATCAATTGAAGGTGGAGGGCGACCGACACCAACTCAAAGTGAGATGCTGATTCATATGCTTTTTCCAGAAGAGAACTTGTTGAGCGACGTGAGAATGGCCGGACCGAAGAATGAGTTGCTTGTGGAATGAGTTGGGATTCAATAGTCGTGTAGCCGACAAGTCGAGGGGAAAGACCAAGTGGCATCAGAAAAAAGAAAAGAAAAAGAATCGCCGATGTTTGAGAAAATCAACAATCCAAAGGTAGGATTCATTTGAGCAAGGGAAAGACTACGTTGAGGGCGTCACTTGATTTGTTGTGGGAGAAAGTCATGGATTGGAGGTTTCAAAACTCAAGCAACCAAAGAGATGGCTCATATGATTAGCAAGACTTGGAAGTGTCTTGGGCTCTAGGCTTTTCATGAGGGTCCTAGAATACTCTAAGGACAATATGGGAAATGTATATTGGCATTCAAGATATCTCTTATATTTAATAAGGTAGATAGTACTCTAGGGACAATATGGGATTTTGTCGGCAAGTCATGCGCTTTGGAGACATCACTAAGCTATTTGAAGGTCAATTAGGACCCTATAAAGTCATAATGGGAGATATTAGAAAGTCCAATCTTATAAGTTAAATTATTGGACGGACGCACACATGTCAAAAATGTTCAATTTAAAAGCTTGGGCTAAAAAAGGAATAGTTAATTAAACAAAACTTTTGTTCGTTCATTTTTGTAAACGATATAAATGATATTTTTAAGAAAATATTTTCTACATTATTTATTTTTACTTTCATGACAAAATATGAAACGAGGTCTCGCAGATTTTGATCCTTTCATGATATAGGTTTGATTTTCGCTTCAATTCCGAGACCTAATCTCCCAAATCTCTCGTAAATTGGATTTGGAAATGTCTTGAACAACTTCCTTCATCAGAATGAATGAAGTTTATTAGCAAGTATCAACTCGGTTGTCATGGCCACAGATCATATACGGGTTTCATGGATCCATCAACCACCAAATTTGAATGAAATTAATGCTAGTGACAGATTATGACTTCTCGACCACTTCACTTAATGTCACACACTTAAAATGATTTATGAATATCTAAATTCAACAGTGCATAAAATTAAACGAAAGAAAGATAACAATTATTATTATTATTATTATTATCCTCAGTTTTTTGGGCTTGGAATAGAAGTCCAGAAATCCAATCCTAATTTTTTGGAAACATTACCAGATGCCTAACTCCTAAATAACCTAAAATACAAGTATTTAACATTTAAGGCTCAATTTATAGTGTGACTTCTCTTCCTTGTGCTTGAATCAATAATAGCAACGTGGTTTGGCTTCCAATATGACCAATTCAAAAAAAAAAACCACAAGTATCATAATCTTATATGGCATTCACTTGATTGTCATAATTTTTTTCAATAACCTAAATGCCATAATTTTAAAAAATCATTCACTTGAGTGTGGTTAGCAATTTACCTAATTGGAAAATTTGAGGTAGCACTAATTTATTATAAATAGGCCGACTTGACTCGTGATAAATCAATCAACAGAAGAGTGGCGTGCGCGAAAACGCCGCACATGTCATGAATGGATTAGAGAACTCAAAGTACCACAGGAGCATTAATTGAAGAGGATGATTGCTCAAGCAATTGCTTCTCCTCATTTTTTATTTGATGCAACTCATGAATCAATCAACCATGAGCTTAGACTCAAAGAACTCGAGATCGAGGCTTCGGTTTTAAAGAAGGCCAATGCAATATGTTGGATTTTATGTGTAAGGAACCAAGGCTACTATTGTGTAATATTGTTCGTTTTAGACCTTCAGCCCTTACAACTTTAAGATGCGTTACATAGAGTAGAAAACTCAAGCATCTTTATCAACTACCTAAGGACTCCTCTCTTAAGCGATATGGGATAGGAGAGACGTGTGCTTAACTTCTTGGGCCACCTGTTAGCGCAACCTTCCTTGTTATCTTGGCCACGCCCTCAAGGTTGTCACATTCTCCACCCAAGCCCTTGTTGTGGCCCCATATGCTATGGGTGTAGGCTTTGATATTATTTGTAAGGATCCGGGGGCTACCACTATGTAATATTGTTTGCTTTGGACTTCTAGCCCTCATGACTTTAAATGCATTATATAGAATAGAGAACTCAAGTCTCATTATCAATTAGCTCTCCCCTATGTAATGTTAGACATGAGACATGTGCTTAGCTTCTTGGGTCGGTTGTCAATGCAACCTCCCCTGTCATCCTAGCGATGCCCTCAGGATCGCCACACTATGCTCGAAGCACTTGAGCTTGATTATGTAAGTTTTGAATTCCTTGCTCCCACGGACAACTTTTGGACTTGCATCGTTTTCATCAGCACAATGGCTTTCAGTTTCTAGCGAATTTCATCTACTATTTCCAGTCGAGAAAGCGAAGACTCATCATCGTCGTCGGCGTCTCTCACGACGGTGGAATTGCTAATGTGAATCGACCTTTATCTCCACCCGCGTCGCCTGGCACAAAGGAAGAATTTGAATATGGTGTTTCTACTTCTTCATCTTCTCCATTGTCTCCAACATGGTTCGAACTCTCAACTGCTCCGTCCAACAGGATTGTCCACATCGGACTTTAACCTTTTCCCAAAAACCAAGCCAGGCCGGACTTAAATATTTTTAAGAAAAGCCACGTGGAACAGATTGTCGGAAAAGGAATTAGCAAGGTAGCCAGTGTTATAGGAAAGCCGCTCTATGTAGATCAGCGAACGGAGCACTTGAAGATGATTTCTTTTGCTAGAGTTTGTGTTGAACTAGCAGCCTCTAAATCTTGCTTTGATACTATTACGGTTTTCATGAATGGACAACCTCGAATAGTGAATGTTGATTATGAATGGAAACCTGTATCTTGCATTACTTGCGGTACATTTGGCCATAGGTGCCCTGCTCGAGCTCCTTGCCCATCTGAGTCTGAACCGGCTACCCTAGCTCATGAACGAGCTTCTCAACCCCCTGTTGCTAGGGAAGGACAAGGACCCCCTCTTGCTGCATCCAATCCAGCAAAGGAGACTAGACCAGCCCCTGCTGAGGAGTGGAAACGAGTCAACAGGAATCAAAACCGCCGATCTGGAAATAGGAATCAGCAGATTGTACTTGCTCCCCCATCCTCTTTTGACTCAGATGATGATCTGGATGAGGATACAGATGCTGCAGGTTTCGATGATGCTCAAACTTGAAGGAAAATGCTGCTGGTTGCTCTTTCTCAGGCTCGGCAAGTGATGGCCTTGTTGGATCAGATCAGGAGTGTTCTGTTGCTGTTGCCGTTCGTACTGGAGTTGCTGCTTCTGTGGGACGACCGAAGTTTGCTGCTACTGCTACTGATGCAGCTGTTGTTGCGGGAGGAGCTGCTGCTGCTGCCGGTGATACTGCTACCAATGCAGCTACTGTTACAGATGTTGCTGCTGCTGCTGTAATGGCATTGGATGATGCGGTTATTGGTGCTGCTGGTGTAGGGGCTGTTGCTGCTGCTGCTGAAGAACACCCCAGGTCAAAAGCCACCGTTGATACAGCTACTGCTGGTGTGGCCAACAAAATTACTGCTACTGCTATTGCTGATGCAGCAATTACTACTGTTGTTGCTAATGCAGCAACCGTTGCTGCTGCTGCTGCTACAAATGTTACTAATGTTGCTGTAGCTAGTCCTCCGATTACTTCCAACACTGTCGGGGCTGCTGATGCTGACTACTCTGATCATGATGCTTCTGTTGCTGCTGTTTGTACTTCCACAGAACCTAATGGAGCCATCTGTTTAGGTCTTAAGACGGGCCCTGTTGCTGGATTTCCTCTAGTAGATGCTACCATTAGCTTAGCATTAGAAGGTCCTTTTGATATTTGTTCAAGCCAAACAATGAGACCTGTTCCTACCCCTCGCAAGTCTGACTTTTCTGACCTTAAGCTTACTGAGGTGAGAGTTAAGCAAGCCAGTAAGCTAGGGACTACCTCTGTTACTCCTTCTGGTAAGGCAAAAATACCAACTGCCACCAGAACGCACCCAAAAAGAAAGTAGCTAGCCTTCTCTTCTTTTGTACAGTTTTTTTTATGTCTTTTGGCTTTTGGAACGTCAGGGGTCTTATGAATCCCATTAAACAAGCTGAGGTTAGACAATTTGTGCGCCTCAATAATCTGTGCTGTATTGGCCTATTGGAAACAAAAGTGCCAGTTGCTAGCTTTCCTAATATCTAGTCTGTTTTACTTCCTAGATGGAAGTGGGTTGCTAATTATGAGTCTTCTCCTAGAGGGCGGATTTGGGTCGGTTGGAACCCGCTTTTGGTATGCTTTACGGCTCGGATTAGTACTGACCAGATCATACATGGTGATGTGAACTTTTTGAACTCAGGGATTACACTTGCTCTATCGGCTGTTTATGGTGAGCATACTTTTGTTGCTCATAAACCCCTTTGGAGTGAACTTATTAGGCTGAGCTCTTTCCTCAAGGAAAGTCCTTGGATGGCTGTCGGGGATTTCAATGCCATTAGAGATTCTTCAGATCGCTTGGGGAGCCCGGATATTTGGATTCCCGCTTTTGATGACTTCAAAGATTGTCTGGACCAAGCTGAACTGTTTGACTTGCGTTATGTAGGTTTCCGGTTTACATGGTCTACCTCCTCTGGCCCTCGCAGGAAACAAAGGAAGATTGACCGAGTCTTGGTCAACAATTATTGGTGCTTTGCCTTTTCCTTCTCTGAGGCATCCTTCTTGGATTCGGGCCTATCAGAGCACTCTCCGATGACTGTGAGAATTCTTGCACCTGGGTCTAGGCGAACTCCATTTAAATTCTTTAATTTATGGATGAGCCACCCGGACTTTCACATGTTGGTATCTCAGTCTTGGGAGGTCCAGGTAACGGGTTCTCCTATGTACAGACTCTATGCTAGACTCAAACTCTTGAAGGGTCGACTCAAGTGCCTCAATAGAGATGCTTACTTGGATATATCTATGAGGGTTGCTGCTGCTAAAAGCACTCTCATATCTACTCAAGAGGCCCTTCACCTTGACCCTCAAAATAGCGCCTTGGCAGCTGAGGAACATTTCCATCTCAAGGAATATTATGAACTCTGCTCTCTTGAGGAATCTTTCTTCAGGAAAAAGTCTAGAATTCGCTGGCTAAAGGAAGGGGATCATAATACCAAGTTCTTCCACCACTCAGTCAACCATCGACACCTCCGAAATCGCATTATTTCTGTCGTGGATAACTCGGGACAAATGATATCAGAAATGAAGGAAGTACAGAGGGTATTTGTCTCCTACTTTCAAGACCTCCTTGCTCCGGATGCTATGACCTTGGGGCCTTCTATACAGGATCTCACTGATGTCATTCACTCCCCCCTCAAGGAAGAACAGATTACCTTTCTTTCCCAACCGTTTCCTCCTTTGGAGATTCGTGATGCTATGTTCTCGTTGGCTGGAAATAAAGCCCCTAGACCTGATGGCTATAATGTAGACTTCTTCAAAAAGAATTGGGATCAGGTTGGCCCTTTAGTTACTGAGGCCATTATGGATTTTCTTGTGTCTGGCTGCATGCTCAAGGAAATCAACAACACTATCATTGCCTTGGTGCCAAAAATCCCCAATGCGACATCAGTATCCGACTTCCACCCTATTGCCTGTTGTAACACAATTTACAAGTGTATCACCAAGATATTCTCCTCGAGAATTGCTGCGGTACTCCCTTACCTGATCAGTCCGGTTCAAACTACATTTGTAAAAGGTAGGAGAGTAAGTGATAATATCCTTCTTGCCCAAGAACTCTTCAGCGGGTTTCATAATAAGCCATATATCCCGAAGTGTGCCATTAAGGTGGATTTTAGGAAAGCTTATGATACCATTGATTGGAACTTCCTAGAAAAGACTCTTCAAGCATTTGGATTCCCCAACCATCTCACTAAGCTCATCATGGTATGCGTCCGTACCCCAAAATTTTCTATCTCCATCAATGGCGAACTCCATGGTTTTTTCGCAAGTGGACGTGGTATTGGGCAAGGTGACCCTATGTCTCCATACCTCTTCACCTTGATCATGGAAGTTTTTACTGGGATTCTTGGCTCTCATACTCGGCACCCAGATTTTCGATATTATTGGCGGTGCAAGGCTACACGCCTATCCCACTTATTCTTTGCGGATGATGTTTTTCTCTTTAGTGAAGCAAAGCTTACTTCTATTTCTTGCATCCAAAAAGGGCTTACCTTATTCTCTAATTGGAGTGGCTTGATCCCTAACACCAGTAAAAGTGAAGTCTTCATTTCAGGAGGCTCTGAAACCACTAATGAGCAGATTATACAAGCTCTTGGCTTTAATCATGGTTCTCTCCCTGTGCGATATTTGGGTGTACCCATCATCACATCAAGACTGAGTAAAGTGGACTGCAATGCCCTAGTTAGCCGGCTCACTGCTAGAGTTCAATCTTGGACTCACCGGTTTCTTTCTTTTGTTGGCCGTCTCCAACTTATTAAGTCGGTGCTACATGCCATCCAAGCTTATTGGGCCTCCATCTTTTGGCTCCCAGCGGCAGTAGTGGACAAAATAGAACAAACATGTAGACAATTCCTCTGGAAGAGTCTAACTATGGGGCCAGGAGAGGCAAAGGTGTCTTGGGTGGATGTGTGCCTTCCCCATCAGGAAGGAGGCCTGGGTATAAGAAGGATCAGGGATAGCAACAAAGCAGCTATGGCTAAACATATTTGGCTGCTATTCACTGATAAAGAGTCGCTATGGTGCAAATAGATTCATGCTACTTACCTCAAAAGGAATAATTTTTGGGATGCTTCGACTCCTACCCAATGCTCTTGGGCTTGGCGAAATATCCTTACTTTAAGGAAGGACTTTCTACCCCACTTCAAGTGGAAAATAGGAGATGGTGAACTCACATCACTTTGGTTGGATCCATGGCTTGTCTATGGTTCTCTTAACTCACTTTTCTCAAATAGCTACATCTTCCAATCAGACCTTAATAGACAAGCGAGAGTAAAAGACCTATATTCCCTGGATGGAACCAAAGTACTCCAAGAGCTGGTCCGGTGGCAAATACCGATCCCCCATCTTTCAATCGGTCAAGACACTTTCACATGGTTGGAGGACTCCTCTGGAAAATTTTCTGTAGCTTCGGCTTAGGCTACAATCCGGCGCCAATCTAACCCGGTTCAATGGTCCTCTTTTGTCTGGAACAAGACTTTGACCCTTAGATATCAATTTCTTCTCTGGTTCATTACCAAAAATCGCCTTCCCACTCAGAGTTACCTTATGGCCTATGGCAGAATTCCTAATTCGGTTTGCGCTTTTTGCAACTTTATGCCGAATTCAGTAAATCACCTCTTTTTTGCTTGCTGCATTCCCAACTCTCTTTCCAATTATTGGGCCGCCAAGTGTAATCTCCCTTGGAGCAACTCCTCTTGGTCGGAAAATCTACTTTGGGCTACCAATTTTTTGTCTGGAAAAGGATTTTACCAGGAGATAGCACTTTTCTCCTTTGGTTCTCTCTGTTATATTATTTGGAAAACCAGGAATGACATCCTTTTCAGTGGCCATACCCTCTATTTTCCATCCATGAAGCAGTACCTCCATAAGGTGGTCAAGGATAAAGCCTTAACTTTCAAATCGATCGAAGACAATCCCAGAAACAGGAGGATGCAACGTAGCTAGGGGATAGACCCTCAAATTTTTGGAGTGAATCCGCCCATGACCTAGTATAGGATGGCTTTGGTACTCTTAGTTCCTTGGGCTTCTAGCCTTTTGTATATTTCTTTTTGAGACTGCGGTACCCCTCTACTCCAAGACTTGTCGTCCAGATGAGTGGTTATTGGTCCCGTGTCTCCCCCACTGCTTGTACAGTTCTCTGGTTGTTTTATATAAACTTACCTTACCAAAAAAAAAAAAAAACAGATTGTCGGAAAATCTGACTGAACACAGTGACCGAATTTTAACCGATATGGCACTCAAATTATATAAATAATATTCAAATAAGTGCTATATTAAAGTTATAATATTTGTAATATTCTTTTCCCACCAAGTCAAAATCTAAAACACATAAGTGGAAATTGGCTTGCCCTCACCATTAAGAGAACTTCAACCCATTGAATACAACGACGCATCCAAATGAATTGAAACGGCTCAAAGTTGATAATAATGCTCATAATTAATCTTATGATGGATCCAATCATACACAATCAAAGTATATAGAAGTTCTCCTTTCGATAGATACTATAATATGATATCAATATAAATACCATGTATCAGCTTTATTAGGTAGTTAAATATTTTTAACCATATATTGGATATCTTTGGATAAACGAATATAATTAACTAAAATACTAATGAACCTCAACTATGTTTACAATTCATAGAATAATGATCTACCTTTGGGTAAATCCTAAAGTTTTAATAATTAGCAACGTCACTTATCCATCTAATTTTTTATGGGTATTTCAGTATTATCACGGATAGATTACTGTTTATGCATTTCATTTTTTTTGGTCAAAATTAATGCATTTCATTAAAACGTTATAGTTTGGTCACATTTGTGACGAAACTAGAGTAACACAATAATTATAAATCGTCATTATTTAATTTCGATCTAAAATAGAAATCAAATAAAACCACATAATAAGAAAATAAATTAACACAAGTTTTAATCTTTTAGACATTATTAAAAAAATGCCCTGAGTAATGGGGAAAATGCATAAATGGTACCTAAACTTTGACCTAATGTATAATGTAGTCTCTGAACATTTAATTTATTTAATGTGGTATATGAACTTTAAACTTGATGACCCTGAATTTTTTATTTATTAAATATGATTTTTGGACTTTTGTTACATATTCAATTTAGTCTATGTACTATATAAAAATATTCAATGCCGCCCTTGAACTTGAATTAATAGAAGGACAACATTGAACATTTTTAATAATTCATGAATTGAAGTTTGGGGATTGCATTAAATAAACAAATAAAAGTATAATGACTACATTATATATCGAGCCAAAATTTAATGACTCTTGTGTAATTATCCCTAAATAATTCAGTCCACCGTATCGCTGTTCAGGCCCTTTTGCGTTGCTTTGGGCTAGGACGCCTGATGCAGGCCTTTGTGCTGGCTCCGAGCACGTAAAATGGCAGAAAGTATTCGATCATTCAACGGAGAGAAAACATAGATCAGGAACCCACATTCTTCATCATTCGACACAAAATTTCGGATATTAAAAAATTGAACATTTCCATGAAAATATCGGGGAAAATAGAAAACAAAAAATTACTTGAATGCGTGGAAGATGAGGCCATTGTTGAATTCAAAGAACATTGATTTCTCTCTTTGATCCCTTTTCATAAGATCACGACTTGTTAAAGAGGAAGAGAGAAGACGGGTTATACATATGTTTCATTGATTATTCTAGTACGTTCATCAGATAACTGTAATCTTAGGAGCAATGATCAAGATTATTTATCCACTTATTTTCACATTAACTTATCTGTCATATATGTGATAATTGGGCTACGTAATGAACTCATCTTATCAATTTTGGAATTTTTTTCAAACTAAACAAATTTAGGTAGGCATTCCACCTAAAAATCTCCCAATCAAAGTTTATTTGAACCCAAACTTTCTACTTGACATCATCATAGGCAGTCTAATAAGGAGCCTTTGGGAGCCTTATGCTTCTTTTAAGGTGTTGCCAATGTCTATCACAAACCGATACTTGACATCGCCTTTGGCAAGGCGGTCCATTGCCATGTTCAAATAGTCGACCGGAACAACCTCAACATCAGCAGTTATATTGTGCTTTGCGGCAAAATCAATCATCTCCTGAGTTTCCTTTAGTCCACCAATGCAACTCCCAGCCACAATCTTCCTCCCTAAAACCATAATTGATTGAGTAAAATAACTTATTAGTCTCTGTTTAGCGACACAAGACGTGGTACTTCCATCACCTTATATCGGTCTGTATTAGTTGGTTCAACATTATTTTTGCAGCGAAGGAGAGCAACATAGATTCTTACCAGAGAGCAAGGGGAAGACAGGTAACTCGAGAGGTCGATCAGGAGCACCGACAAGGACAAGTTTTCCATTATGCTTGAGCAAACCAATCAAGGGCAATATCGGGTGCACTACCGAAACCGTGTCAATTATACCATCCATTGTTCCCATGGCAGCCTATTGACAAACAGAAAACACAAACTCAAATCACATAATATACTACAAATAGAAAACCAGATTTTTTTTCTTTTTTCTTTTTTGGTTATTTCATGAACTTTTTTTTTTTTTTTGGTCATATATTTCATGAACTTAGAATATGCTCACTTAAACTGAGTTCCTCATCATCACTAAAAAATAAGAAAAGAAAAAGAAAAAAAGCAATAGCAATAGCAATATTTCGATCGAGAAATCACCTGAACTTGATTGGTGTCGCTGCTAACAAGGAACGCATCAGCGCCAAGACGCTGGAGCGCTTTCTCCCTCTTGCCGGGGGAGGAGCTGATCACGGTCACCTTAACCCCCATCGCCTTCGCAAATTTCACGGCTACATGGCCCAATCCACCGAGACCCACCACGCCCAAGTGGTCTCCTGCGCGGTCTAGCCCGAAGAACCTCATCGGGCTGTAAACAGTGATGCCGGCACAAAGCAGAGGAGCCCCAGCGTCGAGAGGCATGTTCTGCGGGAATTTGATGGCGAAATGCTCATCCACCACCATCACGTTGGAGTATCCTCCGTAGGTCATCGTCCCGTCGTGGTAAATGCTATTATAAGTCCATATTGCTTTGGGGCAGTAACTCTCGAGATGGTCGTGGCAGCTATCGCAGGAGGCGCACGATCCGACCAAGCAACCAACTCCCACTTTGTCTCCCACCTTGAACTTCTCCACCTTGCTTCCGACCTCCACGACTTCGCCCACAATCTCGTGCCTGCATATCAAACAGTTTAAGATACATATAAAGTACAAACATATCAAAAGCTCAAAGTTTTAGATGTGTTCAATATCTGCACGACAGTTGTGATCGATGTGCATTATGTCTAAAAGCTCGCTGTGCGTCTAATGGCATCGACTAGATTGAGTTTGACAGTTGAAGATGAACTGCAGGAGCTGGACTCATGAGTGATCTCGCTGTTGAGTAGGGAATGAAGAAACTTCATCAACTCCATCTCAGCAAGAGAAACTAGTTCTTCCATTGTCGTGGTTTCTTTCATTCTAACAGTAATTTGAAATAACTCAATAAATCGGAAAAAAAAAAAAAAACTAAACGCGGGGAGATTATGGGTTTTCATTGGATAATTGGTCCTTATACTTGTTCCATAAGTACTGCTACGTGGACTAATGTGACCCTACAGCGCCTTTGTTGGGGCTTGATTAGGGAGTTGCGAAATTGGCCAGATTTTAGACCATTAGCTCAACGTGATTGAGTCTCTCCACTTCGTGACACCTTGGAAATCACCAGGAAAAGAAAAGGAGCAAAGAGATAGGTGTTTAGAAAAAGAAAGATGATCACCCGGGAACAAGAGGAAAGGTGGAAAATCCCCAATCGTTCCTCAAGCTGTGGAGGTCGCCGTGGCAGATTCCGCAGAACAACACTTTGAACTTCACGTCTTTCTCACCAGTTGCCCTATATTCGAATCGAAACGATATGCAAAAAGCAAACCGATGATCACCACCTTGTGTTTAAATTAAACTTATCTATAGAATAAAGTAGGCTACGGAGATTCCACCGTATGATAATGAAAAGGGAAATAACCTGCGGGAGAATTTGAAGGGAGAGAGGAGGCCAGAGGCGTCTCTCGCAGCCCAGCCAAGAGCCTCCTGTCGGGGTTCTTGCTCTGCCAACTTCACCATCTTTTCTCTGATAAAACCGGAGAGTTTCTTTGTCTTTCCCTATTTCCAAGGAAAATGGGCTTGGAGGGGGGATGGGGGCGGTTTCGCCGAGGAGGGAATTAGTGCACCTTTGCAGAGATTATATAGAAGAAAGTCGCGGGACTGGGAAAGCAATTTGCACCTGCACTCTCTCTCTCCCGGTTTTGGACTGTCGTTCAGCATATTCGATGAAGAAAAAATTATCAACATAAGCGAAACAGATGCCCAGAAAAATTGGAGTCTTGTGAGCCGATGAGTCTTAGAATATACTTGTGAATGAAAATTTGAGATAAGAACAGCGGAAGTGCCAAAAGTTGGCACGAAGGGACACTTAAGTGCCAAAAGTTACAAAATGTACACTTAAGTGCCACTTTAAAAAAAAAAAAAAAAAAAAATGGATCACTTAAGTGCCAAGTCACGGAACCCCGCCGGAAATCCTACGTGGCAATTTTTTATTAATTTTCTTGCCTACGTGGCTCGCCGGAAACCGAATTGGCCAAAAATAAGCCAAAACGACGTCGTTTTGGCGACGTGGATTTTAAAAATTATTAATTAAATAATATTAAATAATTAAAAATATATATAAATCGATTTTATTAATAAAAAAAAAAAAAGGGGAGGAGGGAACGGCGAGAGCTGTGCAGCCCTCGCCGCCACGCCGCCGCCTCCCCACCTCGCCGGGAAGGGCCGGCGAGGGTCGGCCGGGGTCGCCGGGCCTCGGCTAGTGGCCGACGACCCTGGCCTGCCTGTGGCGAGGGCCTGCGCGCCCTCACCGGATCGGGGTGAGGGTCGCGGCCCTCGCCAGCCAAGCCAAGGGCCGTCGGCCGCCACACCGGTCAGGCAGCCCGACGGCCCCTTGGCCCGGCCTCGGGCGGGGGCCGGCGACCCTCACCGGATTTGGGGGAGGGTCACGACCCTCGCCGGATCTCGGGGGAGGGTCGTGACCCTCGCCCAGATCGGGCGAGGGCGCGCAGCCCTCGCCACAGCCGGCCGGGGTCGCTAACCACCGGCCGGGCCCGGCGACCCGGCAGACCCTCCCCCACCCTCACCGGCCCTTCCCGGCAAGGTGGGGGGCGGCGGCGGCGGCAGCCCTCACCGATCCCCCTCCTCCCCCTTTTTTTTTTTTTTAATAAAATTGATTTTAATTTTTAAAAATCTGACGTGGACAATTTTTTTTAAAAAATTGCCACGTGGATTTTTTGTTTTGAGAAAAATGCTTCGTCAACAAATTAAGTCGCCGGAAAATGGACACGTGGTAATTTGGCCGGAATTTTTCACCGTTGGCACTTAACTGATCCATTTTGCTCCGATTTTGGCACTTAAGTGTACATTTTGTAACTTTTGGCACTTAAGTGTCCCTCCGTGCCAACTTTTGGCACTCCCGCTGTTCTTATCTCATGAAAATTTTATCGGATGTCTCCAAAGGGACAAGACACTCCATTAAAAGACGAATGAAATGGTGGATTAAAATCATGAAAATCGATTACATGTTTTTGCAATTTCATCTGGATTTCCATTTAAGGGCGTAACCTATTTGGGAATTAAAAAAAAAAAAAAATCTCAACCTGGAGCTCAACTCTCACAAACTCACTGCTTGTAACTCGGCTTAAGATTGACCGAGTACTAAAAGATTGTTCAAGTTTGACTTCAATGAAAAACCAAGATATTTGATTTGGACTATCGCTTGCAATTGTTAGAGAAACATCTTCAAATGATTTTGATGATGTCTAAGCTATCCTTAATATATTATATACTATGATATATGTAGATATTTGTACCAAAGAATCTTGCAATATCCATGATGTGATCCAATGGAAGGAAGTTCACAATAACTTAGTATGGTTTTTTATATACATAGTATCAATGGACCTAAAGATTAGTTGTTGATGATATTATGTCGGAGCTATAAAAATTGGGTCATTAGTGCTGTGGCAACCACGCATATGTGATGATGTTAGTTGGGTTAGCAAACTAGCCGTTATGGCTTTGGAATCGCATAGTAATAGAATCCAGATGAAATTAGTAATTGAGTAGCTAGGTCATCTGATAGGTCTATTAGAGATTGCAACAAAGGAATGGTAGCAATTACTATTTCTAGGTAATCTACAATTGTTAGAGAAAAATGACTATATGGATGGTTCCATCTCCAAACAATAGCTTAACAGTAACTCCAATGGCTCTTTGCTTTTCCAATCCACCTCCAATGGATAGATTGAAGATGATCATAAAAGGGAAGACCTCAGAAGCCAAATGTTAGAGAGAGAGAGAGAGATACTTAGATCAAAAGATTTGCATTCTACTATGTTCTTAGTGAAATGCTTTCTTTTCGCTGTCTCTTCGAAACTTGTATTCGAGTTGTTTTAGTAATTGTGCTAAGGATTAAATGTACAAAAGTAAGAGTAGTAGCTAAGTCCCGATAGTTTTATCTATACTATGAAAGGATCAGTGCTAGCCATTTGTAACTTTCTCAGCAAATTACTAGTGGAATCGAGCTTTCTTGCGGCCATCAATCTGAAAAGCGAACATAGGCTTGTGAATAAAATTGAACCACTATATATCTTTGTATGCTACTATTTCCATATCTTTACTCTCACTTGCATACATTTCCATCATGAGCTTTGAAATATCACCCTGACCTAATGTTTACTTAGTGTAGGCTATTTTCCACAAAAGATTGTCAAGTTTTCTTAAACAACCTATTCACCCTCTCTAGGTTGTATTGTTAGCCTTAACAACAATGAAGTCAACATTATAACTCAACCTCTAGCTTGATGCCCTTTTTGCTAGGTACCAAATGTCTATATTGTTAGGAATGTGAATTTTGAAGAGAAAAAGTAGAAGACACTACACACAAATTTTTATGGAGAAAACCCTTTTAAAATCAAAGAGAAAAATCATGGTGCCACACTAATCAATATTTTTGCTAGTAATGTAACTATCAGAGTTACAAGTCTCAAGGTTATAACTACAAAATATATTTCTCAATATATAGCAAGAGTTTAAATCATATATAATCATGATAAAAATTACATGAATGCTTTTAATAGTAAAAATTTTAAGGTTTAATATTATTTTTCTCTATCAAACTCCATAACTCCATTGATCTCTCACTTGGAAATTGATCTTCAAAATTACTATAATCTTTTATAGTCTTGACTCTTCTTTATGACCCAAATTGTCCTAGTGCAGCAACCCTCTCTTCACTAACCATGGAGGCTAATTAAGGCCATGCACAATCTTAGTTTCTCATTAGTGAAAACTTTTGTTAGCATATATGTTGGATTTTCTACACCAATAAGCTTCTTCAAGGCATAAGTACAACCCAAGTGCCAAAACTTGGCACAAGAAGACACTTAAGTACTCAAAAGTTACAAAATGTACATTTAAGTGCGGAAATCGGAACAAAAAGGATCAGTCAAGTGCCAATGACAAAAAAATTCAGCCAAAATGCCGATGTGGCACTTTTCCGACGAGTTGGGTCAAAACGGCGTCGTTTTGGACGCTAACATAGCCAAATAAGCCCAAAACAACATCGTTTTGAATGCTAATGTGGCTAGATTAACCCAAAATAACGTCGTTTTGGCCAAAGTTTATTTTTTAATATAAATGTTAATTAAATAATATTAAAAGCGAAATTTGAAAAAAAAAAAAAAAAAGGGGCAGCAGCTCGCCCGTGGCTATTGCCCCTCCCCTAAGCCGGGGCGAGGGCGGCCAACCCTTGTCCCGACCTAGGCGAGGGTCGCCGGCCCTTGCGCAAGCACTGACGGCCCTCGCCCGGACTGCTAGATGTCGCGCAGCGAAGGGCCTGGACACCCTCACCGTCCGTTGCCACCGCCCCACCAACAATAGGGATGGCCATAGGCGAGCTACAACCCCTTTTTTTTTTTTTGCTTTTAATATTATTTATTTAATAATTATATTAAAAAAAAATTAAAAAATTTTGGCCAAAACAAAACGCCATTTCAACCCGTATCGCTGGAAAATTGCCATGTCAGCATTTTGATTGGATTTTTTCATTGACCGATCATTTTTGGCACTTAAGTGTACATTTTGTAACTTTTGGCACTTAAGTATCCCCTTGTGCCAAGTTTTGGCACTCCAAGAGTCCATACATCGCTTCTTCAATGACAATGTCTCATCATCTATTAGTTGACAAAAATGATAATTCTTCAACTTAATGTGTTTTGTCCTATAACATGCTGACTATCAATAAAAAGGACATTGCTATTCTGCCCTACCTATCTTCTTTAGAAAATTTTTTAACCAAATCACCACTTGCTAATTTCAGATATAGCAATATATTCAACTTTGTATTTAAAGAGACACATTTGAAATCTAAACTTTCAAGGTGATTATAGTGCCACTTAAGGTAAAAACATAATCCAAGGTTCTCTTCATATTGGCCAAGTTGTTACTAAGATTTGCATTCACAAAGTCTTGTAAAGCCATACAAACTTTTCTTTAGCTTACAAACATAATTTTTTTCCAAGAACTCAAAAAACTTCTAGTTGTACCACTAGATATTTTCTTGTAAGTTACCATAGAGGAGTGCAACCTTTACATGCAATTACTCTAAATGTGAATTCTTAGTAGTAATAATACTCAACATTAGCCTAATAATAGTTAATTTCACAATTGAGAGAATCTCTATGTAATTTAACTCTTTTCTTTTGTTGAAACCTTTTTTCCTACTAACCTTACTTTATACCTCTTACTGCCATCGGGTTCTTTTTTGACCCAATACACTCACTTGTTCTACACTGCTTTCTTGCCATCTGATAATCAAGTTGACACCCAAGTTATGTTCTTGTTGATCGGATCCAACTCATCCTACATTGCTAACTCCCACTTAACATAATCTTTAACTAGCTCACTTTTGAAATATTTTTTGGTTTGCCAGCATCACTCAAGAGCAAATAATGCAATGACGGAGAATACCTCTATATAGGTTTAGATGTCCTACTAGATCTTCTTAAAGTGGGCACGGGTCTATGTGATTTTTGTTTTAGTTTTTCTTAGAGTCTACAACAATAGTTTTAGGATTTATAACTAGAACACTCTTAGATGCTCCCTCCAATTCAATCTCTTTAGTCTCCACCATTTGTTTCTTCACACTAGATTCTACCACAAGCGTCTCCTTGTATAACATGTTTTTATTGATTGTACTATCAATAGTTCTTATTATTTTTCTATTTTGTTTATCCTAGAACCGATAACCAAAATAATCAGAGTTATATCCAATGAAAACAATTTAGCTTTTGCATCAAGGTTATCTCTATTGTCAAAATCTATGTAAGCAAACAAGACACAATAAAATAAAATAAAAACTTTCCAATGTACAAAATTCACCTTCTTTCCACTCACTTCTTCTTCTAGTAGCTTGAAATCAAACGGAATTGAAGTTTCTCTATTAATATGCTACCATGTCCGTTGCATCAACACAAAACATCTTGGGTAACCTTGCATACATCCTTGTACTTATTACAAACTCATTTAGAAAATTCTATTTATCTTTCCAGCAACTCCGTTTTGCTGTGGTCTGTTGAGAACAATTCTTGTCATTCAGATACAGGTTACTTGATATACCTAATTTACCAGCATGTGCCAGGATATTCCCCTAGACGTTGCATTATTATTCCTGCAGTTTATTGAATTATGTGCTAAACCCTCAAAGGATCTTGCACTTGTAAAGCTTGACCAACCAACCCTCTAGGCGGAGAAGGTGGTCTTTCCTAATTGTCCATTGGCAATTGAGGCTTATATGGCATGTGTCCCATATGTGGCGGAATGCAACACCAATATTTGGTGGATTTACTATTCCACCAAAGAACAATATTACCAAATGGCCTCACATTGTCGCCATGGGCTACTACTAGCCTCTGAGTTTTTACATTTGGCAAAGGTACATTCCATTAAATGTTTTGGTTTGTTGAGGAGTTTTTATTATTATTTCCACTTATGCTAGCCTAAACAGGGTCACTTTGATTATTCCCATTGTTAAGGCCAACTATTTTGGAATTATTTTGATTCTAACCATTGACTACTACGGGCCTCTTTAATATTCTCTGTAGCGCGGATGTTCAGCTTAAATTACCAACATTATTGGGCTGGGTTGAAAAGATCAAGGACATGGCCTACTATCGGGGTAAGTACACTAGAAGTGCCAAAACTTATGTAAGCACTCACTTTGATGCCAAAATTTTATTTTGGATCAATTGAATGTCGTAAGTTTAAAAATTGATCACTTGAATACCACAAATTTGAAAAATCGATTACTTGAGTGTCACTTCTAACGTACCCATCAGAAAAGCTAATATAAATGCCAGAAAAGCTGATGTGGCCGCCGGCCATCCAACGTGGTTGCTAGTCCACATCAGCTTTTTCGACAATCACGCCAGCTTTTTTGGCATCTACATCAAAAGTAACACTTAAGTAATCAGTTTTTCAAACTTGTGGCACTCAACTAATCCAAAATAAACTTTTGGCACCAAAGTAAACGTTGTACATAATCACCCCATGAAGGGGATTTACCAACATAATGAACTATGTCATTCAGTTGTTCCTTGAACAACCTCTTCATGGTAGCCACTAGCATTGGGTTTGGTTCCAATTCCCTCCTCTGTTTATCGGTGAGATTTCTCGGAATGTCGACCATATTCCCACTTTGGTTATGCTTTGCCGTTGCCTAAGCAACCAATGACTTCGATCAAGCAACACTTTTGTTGCCATGTTGCAAGGACTGATTGTCGTCACTAGCGACATTTCTAGGCTGTTGACTCCTAATATTTGTCATTGCACTTTCTCACATTGAACCCTCAATGATCCCACTAGGCATGCCAAAACGATGTTTCACCGAAATGGTATCATGGGAAAAATGCCTTCATCAAAAGTTTGATCTTTGGTTTTTATTTTTAAGTGGACAAAATACTCCAAACTCTCACGTATGTGACCCATTGACCTCCCATCAAGATTCAGATGATTTTTCAACAAAAATGATCATTTTAATTTCACTTAAGCCACATGGGCATCATGTCAATATTGTCCATTTAGACAGATTTTTTATGGTTGTTGATGGATGGTGAATATGCCATATAGGCACAACTTTGGGAAATTTTGTATTACTAAAAAAAATTTAGGGTAAATATGTCACAATAGGCATAATTCGTGATATTTGTTGGTTTTTGCCCTATTAGTTTATTAGTGTCGTTTTGCTATCTTGTTTTTTCAATTTGGAATAAAGTTTTATACATTCAATGCTAATTTTGGGATCGGTCAACAAAATAAAATACTTTTTGCCGGAAGATAAGTTCCAAATTTTTTGGAAAATATTACATGACCAATGGGTAAAAATCTAGATATGAACGCGTGTGGAAACGTAGCCAACGCTTTGAGAATACCACAGATCACACTGGCCGGAAAGCGTTTGGGCATTCCTTTCAATTGGGAGTTTCAGAGAATCAAAAGTTCGCCTTCATCATAGGAAGGGTTAGCATGGGAATTGAAGTATGAAAGGAAAGTGTTCCTGTCAAGAGACGGGAAGGAAGTACTTATTAAAGCAATTAAAGTAGCAGCACAGTCACCGTGTAACGTGCCATGTCAATATTAAACTGGGAGGATCATTTTCGTAAGAACATTTTTCATAATTTTTTATTAAAAAATTTTTTTTAAATTTTAGTGTAGTATTTTGTAATATAATTAATTAAGTAAAGATTAAATTAATAAGCATCTCTTCCAATGATTCCTCCGCTCCTCCCATTCTAAATGATGACTTTACATTTGTCTAGAAGTACCATGTTGACTAATATAGTCTTTGTGAGGTTTAATCACGCGGATTCTCTATACTGGGGGATCTTGGACTGTTCTTTAATATCCTGATGCTTATCATCTAGATTTCGAAAGGAATCTGTTTCCCTGAATGCCGGCTCTTGGCACGCAGCGAAAAGGACGTCAAGCATCTTTCGGAATGCCAAAGTCTAAAATGGACAGAGAGATTCCTTCTGTCCCTTTGTTAACATGGATTGGAGAGCAACCTTAACATCATGACATGATCTGTTGAACCTACTGCGACCGGGATGAATCAGGATGATGAGCCTCTCAGCTCGTCATTGAACCAATTTGTAATCAGTTCGACTTTCACTGGTTCAAACTTATGGCCAAGTACGACATTAATAATTTTTGCATTCATCGCAATTTTTGGCACTGATCAAAGGTGGGGGCTAAGAACAGCAGCGATTGCGATTTCAGCACTGATTTGCAGTTATCATTATTGTTATTTTTAATTCGAATTTGTAACTTTGCCCGACGGTTATTAGTGCCGTATAACCTTTGAAAGGTTGTATTTGTTCAAATATGATTTTCACTATTACAAATTCATCGTTTCTCATTCAATATTTTACTTCGTTTTAATTTTCATATCTTTCTTGAAAAAATATAGCCTTCATTCTCCAATGATTTCATTTTGAGAATCCTTGGAGAAATGCTAAAAGTACTATCTAGTATTTTGAGATTTTGTTGTATATTAAAAGATTTTTATCAGTACCGTTAGCAATCTTGTGAGACAAATAATTCATTAAAGACAGTATATTCATATCTCAAAGTCTGATTCCACTCTTCCCGATTATTATCCAACAATAGTCGTCTAGGAGGTAGGCCTGGGAAGTGTAACAATAGCAGGTGATCACCTAGGGAGTGCGACCATTGCAGATGGTGCTCGGAACGATGACCTGTGCGGTGGTTTGCTGTCTTAAATCAACATGAGAGAGAGAGAGAGAGAGAGAGACCATGTGACCGCCGTGTAATAGTCGTCTGAGAGCCTTGACCGCCGTGGAGGACCGCCTGATGGTGGCAAGAACCATGCGATGGTCGTCAGTGGCACCACCGTCAGCATCCACAGTAAGTCGGCATCCAACTCTACTCTGAGTCTTCGAGGGTAGAGCTCTTTGCTTATCAATACAACTAAAGTGTCTAAATTACAAGACATACAATTAAAAGGAGAATATGTCGTAACTGCCGTCGATCCCATATTTTCAAGCTAGTCTGCACATTGATTTGCCTTCCCACCACATGCCTAAGCCTCACCTGCTGCAATTCAGCTAACATGTCCCTCCTGCATTCATTCAAATTCCAGTTCCAGTTAGGGTGAGGATCTCGATATCCACATTCTTAAAAGCGAAAGTGTAGGGTTACTAATATTTTCTTTTTTGGTCGAGTAGGGTTACTACTTGAGCTTGTAATTTATTTACCAAATGCATGTCCGCTTCTGATTTTTAAAGGAAAAAGGGTTACCGAGTGACTTTCTCATCAAAAATATGAAAATATAAAATTATCTTAGCTTAAAAAAACCATGAAAAATTGTTGACATTATTGGAATTGGCTTTAAGAGTCAGTATTTATAGATTTATAGAAAGTGGAGATTTTTAGCATTGAATTGAAACCTCCAATGTTAAGGTCACTCCAAATGAGTGGTGCTTATGTCAAGCAAAGTAGTTCATAGACCTGATGAGTGATGATGATGGATGTGCGAGGACAGTGACAAAATTTCAAGCCTTAATTGATTTTTGGAAGACAAAAAGCTAATTCAAAATTATTATGATAACTCACTTTTGATCCTTATGCTTTATTTGTGTAGGAGTTCTAAAAGGAATCTCACTTTTGTTCATTGTACTTTTAGAATGTTCGAATTTAGTTAAATTTTTGCAATAATACTAGTTCTCATACCATCAATTGATGTGATTTTAAGTAAGATTTTTCACATTCCATTCAGACTAACACTCAGATGATTGGCTATTAGTTTGGATATGATTTGTTAAAACTTACAGTATAGTGATAATTAAAGAAGCTCTTTCAATAAAATGAAAACTAAATATTATCTTGTATTTGAACGAAGTTGTCACCAAAGACTTGCAGCGCCGTAGCACGCCACCTAGATGTGGGAAAATAGGAAACATAAGGCCCGCAGCGTAGTGCACTTCGTAAGCTTCTATGTAGCCGGGCTTCGATTTGCAAGCCCACTCATTGAAGTCGGGGCAATGAAGATTGAAGTTGCTTGGCTAAATCGTCGGAGGAGAGTGAGCTCCAGTGCTCACCTATACTGAGTCTAAGATCATTCAGTACCCGGATAGTGTTGTGCAGGTCGATTTTGTGATCAAAACTCTGGCCAATTTCACGACTCCTAAATCAAACTTCAACATTGGCACCGTCATGTCATGAGAGTATACTCGTCGGTATTAGTAGAACATGTGTCGGGTCAATTAGCCAGTCAAAACCAGAAGAACTAGTTTGATCGATGAAGTCTTTTCAAATTACGGTTACAAGAAGCCAAGCCGCAACACTGGAAGAACTAGTTTCTCTTGCTAAGATGAGGGTAATGGAGTTTCTTCATTCCCCAATTCAACTGCGAGTTCACTCGTGAGTCTGACTTCTGAAGTTCATCTTCAACTGTTAAACTCAATCTAGCCAGTGCCGTTAGATGCATGAGGAGTCTTAATAATGCACATTGATCGCAACAGTTTTGCAAATGCTGAACACATCTAAAGCTTTAAGCTTTTGAGTTGTTTGTTCTTTATTGATATGTCGACTGTTAGACACGCAGGCATGAGATCGTGGGCGAAGTTGCTTGTGCGCTGTGGGAAATTTTAAGTAGGTTGATTAGTCTGGCAGACTGCAAGTTCTTTGATCCATTGTTTGAATCTCAGAGGTTCATCGCCTTTCTCTAGGGCGTGGATAACATGCTATGGTTATCTGTACCTCTCTTCTTTACTCAAAACTAGTCTGAAGGAAGAGCACCATCCCTTCTCAATTTCTGCTTTGACCATCAAAATGATCATTGAAATTTGTTGAAAATTGGTGATCAATTTTGGAAAACTCTAGAATCAACTAGATTAAGAATGAAGTACACGAAGAAAAGCCTTAGCGGCAAGCAAGCAGGCAGCAGCAAAAGAAACCTTTGAAAAAGTCAAAAATAGTGGGCTGAAGAATGAAAAAGAATCTGGTAGTGGAATGCAAGACAAAAAGCAAGTCCAAGTCAAAGTTGAAGAGTAAAGAAATGTCTAGAGTCATCTAGATGTCTAAGTTGGTCAAGAAGAGACGGTGTCTCACGCCTATAAATAGGACTTAGTGGACGTCTTTGTAGTGTGTGAGGCTTAGACCTCCACCATGTAGATTATGTGTGAGGTTTAGACCTCCACCTACATGTGGGTGTCTCCTCCACCAACACCTCTATCAAATTATTTTATTCAACTAATGAAACTATTTTCCTTTTATCCCATGACCTATATTTTTGAACTATCTTATCTTGTCCCTTGTTCTTCCTCTACCAAATACATGCACATACACTTGCACACATGAAAACACAAACTATCAATCATATTAAAATCACGCTTCCACACACATCCAATTTTCTAACAAAATTCTTAGCTCTCTCTCCATAACTAATGTTGGGATTGCGCCATTCACAAGAAAATCAGGCAACAGGAGGAGAAGCAACTAATTGTAATTGATTCAAAGTAATTTCTACGATGAGATACTGCAGGATGCTGTAATATGCATCTTTGAATATTATACTAGATATCGAACACAACTGAGGACGGTACACGCAATATAATATCCTTCTAAAAGATAAGAGTCCTGAATGGAGAAGGT
The DNA here is from genome assembly GCA_014182735.1 of Corymbia maculata. Lineage (NCBI taxonomy): Eukaryota > Viridiplantae > Streptophyta > Magnoliopsida > Myrtales > Myrtaceae > Corymbia > Corymbia maculata. Next base: position 7,468,059 of record CM024690.1, on the reverse strand, counting down.
GCGATCAAGCCCTCCCCGCATACTAAAATGAAGAGCAAAGATACTTGCCTAGGCATCAGGCACATGTTCGACTTGAATCCAGAAAGGTTCAGCCTGTTCACCCGGAACCTCAATCTCAGGGCGCTGTGTGTTAGTCAATGCCTTTGCACCAAGGGGAAAATACTCAAAAACTTTTTCTCTACGCTGCCGTAAAATTCCAAGCTTGGAATTACGAAGAGATTGGAAATGTGTCAATTGTCTTTAAAGTCAAAAAATAAGGTCGTGATAATTCTCCTTCAGAAAATCATGTTTATTGTACAGTGTTTTTCACACTGGCCCTAATAGCCTCTATTACCAGAAAACTTAGAACGTTATTGCATATGATGTTTTCAAGGAAGCGAGACAATGTTTCCAAACAAAACAGACGAATCAGCTTCTGAACGGAAGATAGATTACTTTAATACTGTACTCTGCCGACCCAAGATCCCACGATCAGTTCAGGCCCAATTAGTTCATGTACTGTTGCAGAAAAATAATGCAAAGGTCCTTGCCTAAGCTTCAGCACTTGGTTAGCTGAGATTGTCTCCGAAGAGCAGAGCGCATTTGTCAAAGGCCGATCAATACAGGACTCCATACTGGGGGTTCAAGAGGCCTTCCATCAAAACCAAGGTTTAGATTTAGAAAGAAAAAATTCCGGGCTGTGCTGAATCTATACGTGCAAAAATGTGCACAATCTAGTAGAGTGGGAGTTTCTGAAAGTATGCACGAAAAAGAATGGGTTTCGATGAAAATTGGGTTCGATGGATCATAGACTGAGCCTCGTCCTCCGGATCTTCAAAGTTGGGGTCCTCGGTGTCCATGGCTCCTCCTCACAAGCTCCACCTCAGCCTGCTAGTAGCCACCGCTAGACCACATGAACTTACCCCAGTGATCACGCTTCTCAACAGCCCGCTCAAGGATGTCGCCATTTCCTGTCCTTCCTCGTGTCGGAATTCAGATTGGCCCTTGTGCTGCTGATGCTCTTGCTTGTGTAATTTACAATCGATGAGATGGTGAAACGGGTGTTATTTACAACTCTAATCATTTTCAAGTGACATCTAAATCAATGTTGCTTTTCAATATACTGTTTTTTAATTATAGTTTATAAAACATTATTTGTATTCTGCAAGATCAAGCCCTCATTAGATACAGTGAGGAATAGTGAGGACCATGACACCCTCACTAGCCCTAGCTACAAGCCCAAGGAAAGAGAAGAAAAAAAAGTAAAAGAAAAAAATCTATACAAATTAATTAAAAAATTTGAAAACTAATTAAAAAATTATCTATGTTGACATTAATTGTACTACGTAAGATGTTTGGCATCGACGTTAATAATTTCTAGCCTAAATTAGCAAAATGAATTAGATTACTACTAATATGAAAATGTTTAAAATTAAATTGATCCAATTAAATTGATACTAACGCTATTCAATAACATGTGATACAACATGTCATCGAATGTATCCATGACCTGAAAAACCAAATACGCATGAAATGCCATCAATTGTATGAACGGTGGTAGCAAATGGAACATGCGACAGTCTTGTTTTGACACCAAAATTCATACACACTCTTCAACAAACTATGATGTTAGACAGACACCGAGGCTATAGAGCACGTGTAAGTCAAATAAAGAAGACAAAATGAAGGCGGCACCAAATCTGGTCGGCGCCCTTCTTATCCCAATTTCCCCGACTCTTTTCAAATTTTATTATCAAAATGCTGGTCCAAACCAAATACGCAAGCACAACCATCATCTAGCCACACGATTAAGCATGCTCTAGTCCAAGCCTCACCTAAATTGATGCAATTTTGGCAGTAATTCGAATTTGGATAGTGGGCTCGTTCAGTAATTGGTTTGTTTCTCTGTTTTTTTGGTTATTTTATTCTTCGAAATTGAAAAAAGAACAAAAATTCGTTTGTGTACGTCAGTTAATATTTCTAATTTTTCGAGATAAATCAATGATCAGGGAGTAAATTTAAAATAAATATAAAATGAAAAAAATCTACTTTTTATTCTTGGGAGCAAAGACAAAATGAAGGCGGCGTTACATGTGGTCGGCATGCTTCTTATTTCAATTTCCTCGGATCTTTTCAATTTTTATGATAAAACGTGGGTCATACGCAAGCATAACCGTCGTCTAGTCACATGATTTAGCATAATCGAACCCAGGCCTCATCTAAAATGATGCAATTTTGGCAGTGGCAGTAGTTGGAATCCAAATAGTGGGCATGTTCGGTAACTAATTTATATTTCTTTTTTTCTTAAAATATAAAAAGACTAGAAATCTATTTATATATGTCGGCTAATTTTTTTAATTCTCCAAGATAGATCAATGATCAGAAATTAGATTTGCAATGGAAACAAAATTTTTAAAAATGTACTTTTTTATTATTGGAAATAGAAATAGAAAAAATTATTTCTAAATAAAAATTATTACTAGAAATAGAATTATTATCAAACGTATCCTAAGAGTCCCATGTCGAATTTGCACAACCTCGCAATCTAATCTCCCAAATCTCTAGCCAAACGGGTTCGACTCATCTAAAACAATTTCATCGGAAGAAGTTTGGTAGCACGAATCGACTTGGTTGTTTCGGGTTAAGATTAGATGTGGGTTTTACAAATTGGCAACCACCATAAATGAGAATCCTACTAGAGGTAGCGAACATCATCTTGACCTGTTAACTAAATGCGCACATTTGACGTTACCATGAATCTCTAAGTTCAAAAATGCATATAAGACGTGCTAAACAAAATATAGTATTTGTTTATTAGTATTTTTCTTCTATCTTTTTTTTAGATTTTTGGGGTTTGGAATAAATTTTTAGAAAATCAATGCTAATTTTTGGAAACACTACTAAACGCCTGACTCCAAAATATTCTAAAATGTAAGTACGTAACATTTAAAAAAATGAAATGCTTTTTGCAGGAAAGTAAGTTCCCAAATTCTTGGAAAATATTACATGACTTATGGGTAAAAATTTAGATGTGAACGCGCATGGAAACGTGGCCAACGGTTTTGAGAGCTCCACAGATTGCACAAGCCGGAAAGCATTTGGGAATTCCTTTCAATTGGGGGCTTTCAAAGAATTGAATGTTCGCCTTTATTGTAGCTAGGGTTAGCACGAAACATAGGGGTATACAAGATAAAGCGCCCAAATTAGAAACTATCCGAACTAGATCAAATTGGCCAGTATGATTTGGTTTTTGAAAGTGTTGGTCCGGTTCCGGATTCCTAAAAATGGAATTGGTGTCCAAATAATGGGTGGTCCAGTTCCCGATTCTAAGAGGGAACTAGACCAGATCGATTACATATACAATTTTTTTTATTTTTAAAAAAAAGTAAAATGTGAATTAAATACTATTTTGTCCAATAATACCACAAGTTATAACACATTAACTCTTCACTCATCGCTGCTTTCATCAATATCTTAAAATTTGCCACTCTCTCACTTGTTGTACACGATCGCTCTTTAGTAAGAAAAAAAAAGGTGGTTGGTTCCATTGGACCAAATCGGAACTAACAGTCCAATCTAGTTCTCAATCATAAGACCAACTGATCTGATCCCCAATTCTTAAAATTGAAACCAATCCTCCCAGTGCAATTCCCAATTCTATTTGAAATTGGATTGGATTGGGAATCGAACACCCTTAATGGAACATGAAGGGTGAAGACAAAGTTCCCGTCAAGAGCTGGGAAGGAAGTACTCCAAATAATAGTACAAGCACCGTCTAACCTACCATGTTGGGAGCATCTTTTTTAAAAAAAAAAAGATATTATAGTACCAACTTGTTATATTTAAGTAAAGATTAAATTAGCAAGCACCCTTTAATGAAACATGAAGGGTGAAGACAAAGTTCCTGTCAAGAGCTGGGAAGGAAGTACTCCAAATAATAGTACAAGCACCGTCTAACCTACCATGTTGGGAGCATCTTTTTTATAAAAAAATTTTTATTATAGTACCAATTTGTTATATTTAAGTAAAGATTAAATTAGCAAGCACCCTTTAATAATTGCTCTGCTCCACCTATTTTCAAAGATGACTTCACATTTGCCTAGAAGTCCATGGTGACTAATATATTCTTTATTTAAGTGACGTTTAACCACGAGGATTCTTTTATTTATTTGGGGAACTCGGACCATTCTTTATTTTAATGTCCTACTATGTTATGCATCCACATTTCGCGCAGCCAATAGGGACATCGAGCATCTTTTGGAGTAGTGCGTTCCAAACATGGACAAAGAGATTCCTTCCGTCGCTTTGTTTAACATGGGATTGGGAGATCCCGACCGGATCTGTTGAACCTACCGCGACCGGCGGGAATCACGACCATGAGCCTCTCCTCAGCTCGTCAATGAGTCGAGTCTTTCTTTAAATTGATTCGACTTTCACTAGATTAAAATTGAAATTGAACCTGAGGATGAAATTTGCGAGTCAAGTTTCATGGGGTAACTTGGATCTGGCTCCATGTTCACTTAGGATCGGATCACCAAATTATTGAAGTGAGTTTGATGGTCAGTTGATTTCACGAATTATAAATAATTTGAAAAATATTTTTCTAAAAATACTCGTTTATATCACTTATAAAAATGAATAAATAAAATTTATTTCTTTTATCCTCGAAAATATTTACAAATAAATTATTGTCAATAATAAAAACTTACTTTTTTCATTTCTAATTATTTTAAGCAATAAAAGTAATCATTTTTCGAAAAATATTTTACAAACTATTCATTTTTCCATCCTTACCAAAAAAAAACTATTCATTTTCCATGAAACAACACGCCCTGAATTTGAATAATCTAAGTTTGTCAAGTTGAGCTCATGTTCGTTGGTGCTTTACTTGAAAGGCTCGCCCACCTAGCTCCATAAAGAAATCTGGAGAAAATATTTATCTTATTAAACTCAAGCTCAAGTTACTTCTAAGTCTTCCATAATTACATCGTAATCGAGCCGAGTCAAGTCAAGCGCAACTTGAGTATTTTATTTTAGAGAAATCAAACTGGAACAGAAACTTTAGTACTACCTCAAGCTAAAGCCAAGTTTTAAGCACTGAGTTTGTGACTGAGCCAAGCGCGAGCTTGATATTTTTTTTAATCTACCCAACTAAATAACATCCTCAATTAGACACGGCAGACAAAATTGCACAACATGCGATCAATCTTACTATTTTTTATCTGTCAAATCTTTCATAAAATTTACATTTATGACTGCCTTATCTCTTCAGAAATAGACAATAATATTTTTATTAAAGAAGTTTTCGAAAGGCTCATGAAAATGACAAGATGATGTTATAATTTTTCTGGGGATTTGTCTCGCTTACGTCCTCTAACGGATATGAACTGTGTTTTAATAGATTTGGTGAATGCAATGGTATTTTCGACCAAAAAAAAAAAAATGCTGATTACGTGTCCAAACCGCCAGACGGATTGCATTCGTCAAGGGTTTTCCCACTCCTCTAACTTTCATCTATATAATCCCTCGAAAGGTGAGTTGATTCCCGTCCACCACCACCGAATTTTCCTTCGCGAAAACTATTTTCCGAGAAAGTAGGAAAAGGAAAAGAAAGTTCTCAGATTGCATCATCAGAGAAAATGGCTAAGTCACCCGAGCAGGAACACCCACAGAAGGCTCTCGGCTGGGCGGCGAGGGACAACTCCGGCCTTCTCTCCCCCTTCAAATTCTCCCGCAGGTTTTTCCCGTCTCTTCTTGCATTGAAAATGATCAAACGAAAAGGTGGTGGACACTGATTTGCTCTATGCATACTTGTTTGATTCGTGTTTAGGGCGACCGGAGAAAAAGATGTGAAATTTAAAGTGTTGTTCTGCGGGATTTGCCACACCGACATCCACAGCGCGAAGAATGAGTTTGGAATGTCAACTTATCCTGTTGTTCCTGGGTAATCTTTTTTCTTTGTGTGTTCTTTTGGCTTTTCCTCTTCTCCTCCTTTTTTCGAAACGTCATTTTATTATATTTTCGTCAGAAATGACCATGTTGGCTGATAGATTCTTGGGGCTATTACCTTCTTTCCTCAACTGGATTCTTGGATAAGTAAGGTTCCACTTTAGCTTGTATTGCCTTGAAACCAAGGCAAATCGAAACCACAAAACATGACAAATGAGGCCACATCTAATATGATGAGAAGGAGGATCTTTTGAACCGTAATTATGGACATATCTTAATATCTGAAAGCTTTTGGTGCACCTTAGATTAGAGAGAAACAAAATGGAAAGATTGATTGAAATTACTAAAAGAGGCAAATAAAGGGACAAGACCTAAATCAGTCATCTACATCGGCCATTACGACGACCACCGTCGTCGTTGTGCCGCCATTGACGACACAGACCCCATTGCGTGGTCAACCGACAGTGGCAACCACCATGCGATGGTCACCGGTGGTGCCATGATCCGCATCAATGGTAAGGTGCCATCCTACACTTGAGTATTTGAGGATAGAGCTCTTTGCTTATCAAATACAACTAGCATGTCTAAATTAGAAGGTATCCAATCAAAAGGAGACATGTCTTAACAAGCCTTCAATCCCATCTTTTCTAGCTTGTCTGCACATTGATTTGCTGCAATTCCGCAAACATGTCCCTCCTGCATTCATTCAAATTGCATTTCGAGTTGGGGTGAAGATCTCGATATATGCACGTTGTTAAAAATGAAACCGTAGGGTTACTACTAGAACTTGTAATTTATTTACCAAATGCATGCCCGCTTCTGATTTCTCAAAGAAAAAGAGCTACCGAATGACTTCTTATCAAAAATATGAAAAAAAAAGAGTATCTTAGCTTATAAAAACCATACAATAATTTTTTTTCACATGATTGGAAATGGCTTTAAAAGTCAGTATTTATAGATTTATAGACATGGAGATTTTTATCATTGAATAAAATTCAAATCTCAAATGGTAAGGTCACTCCAAATGGAGTAGTGGCATGTCAAGTAAAGTACTTCATAAGACCAGATGAATGATAATGATGGATGTGCAAGGGCAGTGACAAAATTATAATAGTATTCATCCTGAAATCTGTATATGTTATTATGATTTTGTATCCCGTTAATTTCAAGCATTAATTGATTTTCGAAAGATAAAAAGCTAATTCAAAGTTCTTATGATGAATTTCACTTGTGCTCCTTATGTTATATTTGGTTATAAGCCTATCCTTATATATCGACCAACAATACTATGAGTCCTTCTATCATAATTTTTATGTAGAATTCACCAGAAACTGCTAAGTGAACACCACTATTGATAGGTGATGCCTTGGTGTATGAGTTTCTAAAAGAAATCACACTTTTGTTCATTGTACTTTTTGAATGTTCGAATGTAGTCAATCTATTTGTTTTTGCAATAATACTAGTCCTCGTACCATCAATTGCTGTGATTTTAAATAAGATTTTTTACATTTCCATTCCAAATAATACTCAAGTGACCGGCTATTTGTTCTACATGATTTGTTAATATTTATAGTTTTATTAGTAATAATTGAAGAAACTCTTTTCAGAGCCATTTACTAGTCAAGAGTTGAGATTTAATCATCAACTCTCATAAAGTGCCTAAAATACATCGCCTATTGGATGGTGAGTTAACATTGGGGCTAGCATATATTAAAGTTATTTTACATCTTTCTAAAGTAGACCTGAGTACTTTCATAAGGATATAAACTGAAAATAAGATACCATTGCTGAATACAGTGGAATTAATTTCAATAGGACTGTCAATTGAATTGCACGCTTATAAGCATAGGAATCGCCAGTTAATAGTTGGTCTTGATGTGAAAAGAATCTTGGGTCAAATTATGACGAAAGTATTTAAGTTTTCGTTGAAAATTTACAAAGGGACTAATTTTGTCACCGAAAGATATTGAATTGTATCGACTAAATCCGATCATTAGTAAATGTATGGGAACAAAATTTGTAATTTGCTGGTGGCTTACCTCTACTAGGCCGAGGCAGGAGAGAAGCGAGACCTCAAAAGAGTCTCTGGTTGGTCCTTAGCTCCTTGATGTCCGGGCTGAACCCCTCTCAGCTACCGGGAACGATTCGCTTCGTTAGGACACTAGACAACCCCTGGTCCCGTCAAGGATTTCGAATGAAACCAGTTCTTCTAGGTTAGAGGAAAGGCTACCCGGCAATAAAAGAGACCTCTCGGTGTCGAGGCAAGAACTGCCTCGCTGGCCACCTATCTCGGCCTATAAAGGTTCAAGAAAACCGGCAGGGACTATACCTGTCCAGCCCGGTGGAAACGGTTTTATTGTCGTAGGAAAGTGAGCTCCAGTGCTCACCCTCACCGAGTCTAAGATCATGCTTGATATGCAGGCACGAGATCGTGGGTGAAGTTGTGGAGGTCGGAAGCAGGGTGGAGAAGTTTAAAGTGGGAGACAAAGTGGGAGTCGGTTGCTTGGTCGGATCATGCGGCTCCTGCGATCGTTGCCACGACCATCTCGAGAATTACTGCCCCGACATGATACTCACGTACGGTGGCACATACCACGACGGGACGATGACCTACGGAGGATTCTCCAACACGATGGTGGTTGATGAGCACTTCGCTGTCAAGTTCCCGCAAAACATGCCTCTCGATGCCGGCGCACCTCTGCTTTGTGCCGGGATCACTGTTTACAGCCCAATGAGGTTCTTCGGGCTGGACCGCCCAGGGACCCACTTGGGCGTGGTGGGTCTCGGCGGATTGGGCCATGTAGCAGTGAAGTTTGCGAAGGCCATGGGGGTCAAGGTGACCGTGATCAGCTCCTCTGCCAGAAAGAAGGAGGAGGCGGTCCAGCGGCTCGGTGCTGATGCATTCCTCGTTAGCAGCGACGCCAATCAAGTTCAGGTGATTCCTGGATCGAAGAACTGCTATTGCTTCTTTCTTATGTTATTTGGCGATGCCGAGGGACTCAGTTAAGCGAGCATGCTCTAAGTTCGTGAAATACCAAATAGCCTGATTGTTCGTACGTGGGCCTTAATTGTTACGCGATTTGAGTTTGTCCTGGAACTTTTCTGGTCAATAGGCTGCTATGGGAACGATGGATGGCATAATCGACACCGTTTCAGCTGTGCACCCATTGTTGCCTTTGATTGGTTTGCTCAAACACAATGGAAAGCTTGTCCTCGTCGGAGCTCCTGATCGGCCTCTCGAGTTACCTGTTATTCCCATGATCCTCGGTAAGAATCTCCTTTGCTGCAAAACTAATGTTGAATCAACTAATAGAACCGATATACTGTGATGTAAGTGCCGAATGCATTGTTTATCTAAACAGAGACTGATAAACTATACTACTGGTTATAGGGAGGAAGATTGTGGCTGGGAGTTGCATCGGTGGATTGAAGGAAACTCAGGAGATGATTGATTTTGCTGCAAAGCACAACATAACTGCTGATATCGAAGTCATTCCAGTGGATTATTTGAACACAGCAATGGACCGCCTTGTCAAGGGCGATGTCAAGTATCGGTTCGTCATAGATATTGGCAACACCTTGAAGGAAGCATGAGGTTACCAAAGACCGATTAGATTGCTTATCAAGGTGTCTATTGTAAACTTTGCTGTCAGAATAAACTTTCGCCGGACAATTTCAAGGTCAAATGTCTAGCTAAATTTGTTTGTCGCTGACATGGAAGCAAAATATAATGTTCAGGAAGAATAATGCCAATGCTCTTGGCCTAATGCCACGAGATTTCCTTACTAGAGGAATTGAGCTAAGTTGACAAACTCCCTGGAAATTTTTGTTGAAGCATTGACAAAAGATAAACCGGAAAATCTAATTCAAAAGAAAAGCTACGTGTTCTGCAGGGAAAACATCACTTGAATCTCAATTAAGTTCCTTGATGAATGGTCCCTAAGGAAGCTCATTGCTGGTTAGATCAACACAAAAATTCAGGGGTCAGTACACTAATGGTCTATAAATTTTAGATCAATGTGTAATGCTGCCTCTGAATTTTAATTTATTTAATGTGGTTCCTAAACTTTTAGTTAAACATTCCATCTAGTTTTAGATCGAAAAAGATTGGTAATGGCTAGAAAATTCACGAGGGCGATTGATAAGGTATGAGGATAAGAAAGAAGCAGTTAGTTAAAGAAGACCAGAAGTGAAGAACCTATTAAACCAGGCTCTCTAAGTTCAAGTCAAAACAAGAAAATTACGAGGCTAAACTGATTAGAGCTTGTTCCTAGATATGGTTTATGTAAGGTAAAACTCAATATCAAAGATGGGAAAAAACACTAAATCTACGACTTTTCCTCGACCGGAGACATTCTAGAATAGGGTCTTGCCGAATGGAAAGTATTTGTTATTCTACCATTTGATTAAAACCGTCGTCAAGCTTGTTCAAAAACTGAAGGGGAAACTTGTTTTCTCCTTCCAACGCCTTGAGCTCAGTAAAGTGAGAGACCACCATTGGTGCCGTTGGAGTAGAGGAAACGAAGAACTAAAAGGAAATCTGGAATTTGATAGAACAAACGAGGTATTATGGGGACGAAAGTTGAGGTAGAGAAAATTTGTGAAGGGGGGAGATGAAATGGCAAATTCGGGTTCACAAACTGCATTACCCCATGAACCGTAAAAGTACGTGGATCACTGATAACATAACAGCTTTCCAAAATTAAAAGTTGGGTGAATAGGTTGAAGTCAGAAGATGTTTACGCTGGGTCATGAGCTTAGAGTGGGAAAATAATTATGACAATGTAGGAATTCTCCCAGATTCGGGAGAGCTAAACACCATTGAAAAGCACTTACAGGCAAGTACCAAAAAAGTTATAAACCTATTACGTTAGTATCGATTCAATCATAAACTTTTGAATTGAACCAATTTAACCCAAAATCATTTTATATTGGTACAAATTCAATCAATATAACCAATTTAGGCTAGAAATCGATGACATAGATGCCGGCAATCCTACATGGAATCGCCAACCGGAGCTGACATGGATATTTTAAAATAATTTTTTTTATTAAAATTTTCCTTTTTTCTCCCTATTCTTCTTTTTTGGCCTGTAGCCAATAACTGACCACAGGGTCGCCGACCACAGGCAAGGGCCAGTGATCATAGGCGAGGGCTCGACCCTCGCGATTGTCGATGTCACGCCTTAACCCTCAAGCTTGCGACAACTCTTATTCACTTTGGTCAAATGAATACGACATCTCAAGACATGTCGCCAACCATTCTTTTTATTTTCAATTATAAGCAAGCAAAAGCAAATCAATACCACTTAGTCAAATACACAACAATAGGGATAGCAAGAAGACCAACCCCAACTATAGCAAACAAACCATTCTATTTATCTACTAAATTAATCCAAGAGGAACATTTTTACAAGCCCTATAGGTGGGCACTGTTCCTTACTAAGCTAACAAAAAGATACTAGGGCTAGGGTTAATTTACTCCCTCAAAAGTTCAGGTTCGATACATCCCCTAAGGACTATCAAAATACAAAGATGAATGGGGATCCATCATGTTGTAGTTGAAGGGATACTGGTAAGCTACTAACAAGATAGGATCGGGATCCTCAACTATCCCATCATGAGAGTCCACCTCCATGGGATCCTAAACCTCTACTCATCTCGAAAACCATTTATTAAGGTTAGAAGTAGGGTCCATTTTTAATTTAAGATTATTGATTGCCATCTTCTCTCTTTTCTGATTTTTCCTTTTCTTTCTCCATTTGGAACAAATTAGTGTCCCTATTTTCCAAAAATCAGTTTTTTTAATACATAACTAACTAATTATTATGTTTCAACCAAAAAAAACTAATCATTACGTTAATGAGTTGTTTATTCTCCTTTTTTTTTTACTAGGAAACTATTATTTAACAAATAACCTAAGCACAAGTAAGAGTAAAAAGAACCACCAACTTGTTTTAGTATGTATTTTGTTTAATTATAACTTCAATAGTCATTTTGCAGTATGTGTAATTTAATTGCTCTACTTTTATTCTATTAAGTAAATATAATAGTCCATTTTTTAAAATATTTTGCATGCCATCATTGCATGATATTTTAAAAGTACTTATAAAAAATTAACAATATGATAAAGTTAAGTAGATAAAAATTTTAAACATCCATTATTATCATGCAAATGCAAAAGAAAATGCTCTCTAAAACATTATTACATAAAATACTACCTTTGCCTTTATTACATGATATAATTAGTAGTTGACAAGAAATTATGACAATTGTAATGGCATTATAAAACAACCCATTCAAACCATTTGTAGACATATTTCTTTGTCAATTATAATTGCATCAAAATTTTCTTAGAATCATCAATGAAAAGAAAATTATCCTCAAATGTATTGCAATAATATCAAGTTGCATATGCAGCTGAACATGCAACTTAACAAAAGATATTGTCTACTTAACTACTTGGCTGACCAACCAAAAACAAAACTACTTGGCTAAGAAATGTTACTCCCTTGAAAAAAATATTTTACCTGAATTAGAAAGTAAATTTTTTTTATTACATCAATAAGACAGTTATCATTCACTTAAAACAATATATATCAAGTAATAATTTTCAACATTATATTGTGAGAATCTCCTAATCAACTTGTTGGCATGATTGATTGTCGCTCTCCATTCACAATTTCATCATCACTAGATACATTTAAGCAATTTGGGCCCCCTTCAATATTGGTTGTCTTAGTGACTGCCTAAAAATATATATATATATATATATATATATATATATATATATATAACCAAAGATGAGTAAAATTTGTATAATGCAAAATTTAATATTTAAGTAAATTCTCGTAAATTTAAATCAAAATATAAAAAAAATTCATGATCATGAGTATTATATGAGGAAATAAAGTTAATAATTGATAGAATAAGTTTAAAAGAAGACAAACGTGAAGGAAACCTTAAAATGTAATAGGATTGGAAGAAGCGGTTAGGGTGTGAAAACATTGTTTGAAACAAATGTAGGTAAATTTGTTTTTGACTAAAACAAAAGAAAAAGAAGTAAAAAGGTAAGAAATAATTTGAAACCAAGAGTCAAACCAATAAAAGATAATGTAGTCAATTTAATATCATAAAGAAATGTCGAGAGTTAACAATGTGGTGGAAATAGTGCAAGCAAAAAAATAAATATATATAAATTTGTATTTAGTAAGAAATCATGAAATTTTCATATGTAAAACCATTGAAAATTTCCTAAATTAATTTCTCCTTCTTTTTCATAATCAGGCAAATGTGTTGAGCACATCAAATTACGGAGCGAACCCCGGCCTCTTGCTTCAACACTTGGGGTGCGTTTGGTAACATTTCTACTTTGGGAACAGTTTCTTTTGAGAAATAGTTCTTTTCTATTTCTACTTCCCCTGGAACAATTTCGAGTAAAATGGGGCGTTTGGTAACTACAAAAATTTCTTGTTCTCGGAATAGAAAAAAATAGAAACGCGTTTGGTATTGACAAAATTTTTTTTTTTTTTTCTTCCTCGATGGTGGCGGTGACCGGCGGGGGGGTGGTGACCGGCGGCGGTGGGGTGCGAGATGGCGGACCGGGGGCGCGGCCGGCGGCCGGCGGCAACCGGCGGCCGGTGGGCGAGGGGCCGCGAAGGGGACCGGCAACCGACGGCCGCCAACCGACGTTCGGCGGCCGCGGCGGTCACCACCCCCCCGCTCGCCGCCGCCGCCGCCGCTGCCGCCGCCGCCGGGTCGCCGCCCGCCGGTCGCCGCCGCCGCAAGGCGAAGGATGGCAACTAGTGGTCGGCCGGCGACAAGTGCCGGAGATTGGCGACCGGCGGCCGAGGGCGGTGGCAGGCGGCGGTGGGTGGGTGGCCGCGTGTTATAAACGGTGAGAAGTCTTCAAGAAATTGTTTCTAGAAATTGTTTCCAGAAATAAGAAGCTAGTTTTTTCTACTTCTCATTTCTACTCCAAATTTATTCCCAGGAACAACTTTCTATTCCCGGGAATAGAAAAATCAGTTGGCGTTACCAAACGGATTTCTATTCCTTTTCTATTCCAAGGAATAAAAGAACAGAAAAACAGAAAAATTAGCAAGTTGCCAAATAGACCCTTGATTATTCTTTGCTTTTCCTTGTTACAAGAGCATGCTTCATATTATGATTAATCATTTCTCACGAGGGTGCCTAAAGCAAGGTACGTCAAGAACGTACTTAAGAACGTGCTCAGACTGACGTGATGTGACAATTTCCTAAATGAAGCGGTAGAAAAAAGCGAGGTAACAAAAGTCAAAAGTCAATGACGTAAATATTTAAGATGTGTACGATAATAATTTTATTTTTGATTAAATTTATTTTTCTATTTTTGCAAACAAATTATGAATATAAATTAGTTTGATAACGTAATTTTATTTTTTTAATAAATTTTTAATCTAAAAATAGGTTTGGAACAAAAATAAAAGTAAAATATTGTACCTTTTTTTTTTGGAATAAAAATAAAAAATAAAAACTCTTCTTATTGCTTAACCTCGCTACTAACCAATCGTCCACCCGCTAAGTGCTTAGTAGGGATAAACTGTATATCCTTATCAAACAAATTTCTATCCCGAAAATAAAAAAAATTATGTTGTTATCAAATGCATATTTTTTCTTAAAAACTTATCTAAGGAATAGAAATAGGAAAATTTATTTCTAGTCAGAAATTATATCCTAAAACAGAATGGTTATCATTCGCACTCTAAATGCATGTCTCTTCAAGTTCCAGGGCTTCTAACAAAAGAAAAAGTTCTAAGGTGAACAATGATTCCAGAATATTTAAAAGAACCAAATGAGCAATAATCCATTAAATTCTTTTGAAAGAGGGAATTGAAAACACCAAAAAGTAACTAAATTTTATTTTTTATTAACAAGTGACAAATTTGGCATAGAATTTGGTAAATCATTTATTATTAACAAGTGACTAATTTAATCAATGAGAATAGAATTTGGTAAAAGTCAATAATGACAAAATAGTCGACAATTCAAAATATTGACAACTCACAAGTAAAGGGATTGACATCGAATAATGCACAGGTTTTCGACAAGAACCTTTACAAATCATGAGTCATCGATGGCCAGTCATTGTGCATTTTGCCAGGTGTTGGAGCTCAAAGACAAAGAAAATGAATCCACACAAGCACATAATTACTGGTTGGTTGCTCGGATGATCTCAGAAGTTGTAACTCCTTATGGAGAACCATTATCAAAGCACGAGAGATCATTCCTATAACAATTTGTCAATGTAGTCCATGTGATCAATTTAGTCATAAGTCACTAACATAAACTCTAGTAATCCTACGTGACATAAGCGATGCCGACATGAGAAAATTTTTCATTTTTTTCTGAACTTTTTATTATTCTCCTTTCGTTCTTTGTCTTTTTTTTTACAACCATGGTTATTAATGGGCCAAAGCCTCGCTCGTTGGCCAGCAAGGGGTGAAGGCCGTCGCCTAGACCTCACCCGTGGTCAGCAAGAGTCTACTTGCAACCTCCCTAACCCACAATTGGTAGAAAAAAAGAAGAAGAGAAAAATAAAATAAAAATCAGAAAATTTTAAAAAAATCCATGTCAATACTAAACATGTTACATAGAATGACTGACATCCATGTCAATGATTTCTAATCAAAATTGGCCACATAAATTAAATTGGAAATTTATCAAAAGGTTTAAGACTCAATTGATACAATTAAAAGATTTATGACTTAATTAGCATAAATATAATAGGTTTAATTTTTTTTTTGATAACTTTCCTTTTTCCAAAAAGTGTTGTGCTTATGAATAACCGTAAATAGCTCTAGGAAGTCATTGATAAATTCGAAATTAAAATTGTTTGTAAGCTATGGTTATTAATGGGATATAAATGTAATATTGTAATTTTTGGACACACAATCAATATCAAAACTCAAGTACCCTTTAAATTCTCTATACTTGCGCTCTAAATTCAATTAATTTCCAAGCGATTTACTTATCTATCCAAAACCTACGAAGAACCCCTCTTCCACAAAAATTCATCAATTTCATCCTTACTGTTAGATTTTTTGCCCTTTGCGGTGAAACAAAGTCATACGGTTACAAGCATGACCTGGATCTATCTTAGCTTAATACAAAAGCCACCACAGATAAATCATGCTACCCTCTAATGCAAAGTTCTGGTTCGTCCTCTTTTACACGAGTATCTTAGTGCATAATCTAGAGTCACAGTTCTTCATCAGAGCTATACTTTCTAAGCAAAGCTGGAGGAGAGCTTCCTTTCCTAACACTTTATGCCGCAAGGTTCTAAAGGGAATCTATTTCCCTCGTACAGACTTTTGGCACTTGGCAGAAGGGCATCGAGCATCTTGAGAATGGCAAAGCCTACTGTAGGAGGGAACCCTTTTTTCCCTTTTTTAGGTTGGGAGTTGGGATTGAATAGCAGACACGTGGATATGGGAGAATTGTAATGGACAGCTTGATCACATTTGTTACACCACCTGCAGTGCAAGCACAACACTCAAATGTATCTCGCACAATTGTCACAATGTACATGTTCTCACAACACTCAAGGCAATACTTGCTTACCCCGAAACAATCTCACTCGTAGAGGAGCAACTCTCCCCCCCTCTTTCCCTTTGTCTACTTGAGCTGTTTAGACCGCAGTCCATCTCTTCTTTCTGCTCTGGTCCACTGTTCCCCGAAAGGGCTTCCTGATGCCTTCCAATATCCGTCATTCTCACCAGGATAAGTCGGCATATCAGAGGCAAATTTCAAATGGAACTTTTTTTCTTTTCATTTTAGGTGTCGACTCCGACGCTCAACACTAACCACTCAAACCAGCATAGGAAACATGTGAATGACCAGTCTTCCTCCGCAATCGTTCACATCTCAGCCGCATTGGTGGAACCTACCCATGTCGCTGCTTTCAACAGCAGAGCGATTCATGACGATGTACCTCTCGGCTCGTGGACAAGTCAATTCTTTCTGTCAATTAGTTGTTGTCTCTGGATCAAACTTGTGGCCAAAAGATTGACATTTGGGGGCCTATGGAAATAATTAGGTGAGCTATTTTTTTATTAGATAGATTAGCTTTGGGTCGGTGCTTTGAGGTCCACTCGCCAGACTTCAAGGTGAGCTTGCCTTAGTCATCCAAGTATTTTGTCGAGCTGAGCTCGAGCTCACCAGCGCTCGGCTTGGAAGTCTAGCTCACCGAAGTGAGCTTCCATTATTCTTTTTAAAAAAACTTAGACCCAAAAATTCTTAAAACCAGTAACACACTATATATCCATATGAATATGTGGGAAAATATCCAAACCTATTAAGCTCAAGCACCCGTCACATTTATAACTCCATTATAATCGAATCGAGTTAAGTCTGACTCCGATGTATTAGACTTTTCATTAAAGTCAAATTTGAATAGAAATTCTTATTGGGAGCACGCAAGAAAAATTTAATACTTTCATTTGGAGAAAAGATCAAGAGGAAACATAGATCCAAGTTAGGATTTATCAACTACTTCATGCAACACCATTTTTTCAATATAAAAATTTTCTAACACAATGTACATGTATATCCTAATAATCACATTTCATGTATGAACTCAATGTTAGGTCTATTACCCCTTAATACATATATCATTCTGCATCAAAACATCTCAACTTGAAATCTTCATCAACACTTAGCTTCATCCCTAATCACTTTCCATCAAGCCTGCGTGCTATTTGATCACTAAATTTCTTCCTTAAGATATTAATAGAATATCATAACAAATTGATGGTTGATTAATCTACTATTGACTTTAATATTATTTGTTGGGAACATGTGATAAAAAATTGATATAATTACCTAAAGAGAAGGCCAAGAGAAAGTTCAAATCCAAGATGTTAACATATTTAGTTGGATTCACATTCATTTAAAAATTTAAATTAAAGAGTTATGAGTTAATTAAGAAATATTAATTACTTCATATTAAACAAATTCTTGCGAGATTTCTGTTACAACTTGTACTTTCATTCTAACACAACTTGCTCAAGCGCTCAAGCTCGAGCCAAGTTTCAAGTATCGAGCTTATAAGCTGAGCCGAGCTCGAGCTCATTTTTTCTTTACTCGGCCGACTCGATTAAACTCTTTAATTGAATATCGCAAAACGGATTCCACGTGTAAATTGTTTTCGTTTTCCGTTGACTCTCTTCTATATAATCTCTAAACAAAGCGAGCTGATTCCCCTCCATCACCGCAGCATCTTCCTTCTCGCGACCCATCTTCAGAGAAAACAGGCAGAAGGAAAGAAAAATCCTCGCATTTGCATCAGGGAAACAATGGTGAAATCGCCAGAGCAAGAGCACCCGCAGGAGGCTTTCGGCTGGGCGGCGAGAGACCCCTCCGGCCACCTCTCTCCCTTAAAATTCTCCCGCAGGTCTTTCCCGTTCCCCTGTTTTCTCCTCCTTTTCTGGATCATTCTCGCATGATGGAATCACCGCCGTTCCCTCTATCTTCCAGATAGCTTTAGCGAGAACTGATGGTGATCAATCGATTTGATTTTTCGCATGCTTGTTCGGTTTCAATCTAGGGCAACGGGAGAGAAAGACGTGAAGTTCAAGGTGCTGTTCTGTGGGATCTGCCACAGCGACCTCCACAACGCGAGGAACGAGTGGGGATTCTCGACGTATCCTCTTGTCCCCGGGTAATCTTTCTTCCGTTTTCTTTAATCTCCTTAGTCGCTTTGCTCTGTTCCTCGTACCTTAAATTATTATTTTTCTTTGTCATAAAGTACCTTGTTGACTAATATAATCTTTATTTAATTGAAGTTATACCACTGAGATTCTTGGGGCTATCCCGTTCTTGATCTTTTGAATCAAGAACAAATTAAAATATTGAAAAAAAAATACACACGTACGCACAAGAAAAGATAGGCTGCCTTTGCTTCTGGGTAACTGTTGCGTTCTTCACGCCCCAAGACTCACTATTGTGGAGACTGGTCGGATCCTTTCTATCAGTCCGACTTGATTTACTGTATTGATCTCACGGCATACGACTACCATTTTATGTTCTAATTGTGTGTTTTTACCCGCGCATTGCACAGTCATTTAATTCATAATTAAAAGGGTTAATATACAAAAACTCTAAAAATCGGTACATCTTTGATATATTTACTTTAAAAAAAAAACTCAAATTAATATATTTATGATTGATTTACTCTCTGTTTATTTCTGTTAAGTTAGATTAATATACAAATTAGTACACTTGTGGTAAATAAAGAATAAAATTCCAAACTAGTATACTCACGCATGTCATCAATCTTAACAATTTAACGGAATCTTAGTGAATTTATCATAAATATACTGGCTTGAGTTTTTTCGTCAAAAAATTAGTTTATGATAAATAAATCACAAATGTACTTGTTTGGATTTTTCGTTATATTAATCCTAATTAAAATGGAGTATGAAAGATTTGGGCATAAGCACAACATGATCAATGTATCTTTAATGTAAAAGGCTCACATAAAAATATGTTATCAAAGTTCATAGCAACTAATTATTACGACAATAAGATCACATGAACACCACACGAGAATGAATTAAAATGCAGTCAAAATAAAAGGAAGGTTTTTCCTACTAACTAACACTAGAAAAAGAAAACCATTAAATTGAATTAGTATTTTAATAAAAACTATTTCACGTATACAATTGAATTTCAGCTAAAGGTAAAAAAATAATAAAGAGGGGAAGAGGGGAACAATAAGTTAGCGGCTTTCGGACCTCTAAAACGTTGCCAACTTAGTAAAACTGGTCCAACATGGTGCGTGAATCCTCTAGTCGTCTCATTGGCAATAGCTTTCATATCATATAATGATAACCTTCGTTTCTCAAAGATATAACTGAAGTCGGCTCATGTCGTTTTCATATTCTCGTAACTATTTGTTTATTTATTTACGGGGTCTTGCGATTAAAATTTGTACGAAGATTTAGTACATGATGGGGACAGGGCTACGTAAAGGACGAAATGGCCCCACATAATTCTGGCCTTAATCGACTTGTCCAATCAAAAAGGATACTTATCGCTGTCTACTTTATACTTGATGTGACAGAGGAGAGGGCATTTCCTCTCGTTTTTCTCGAGAGCGCCAATGGTGCGCAACCAGAGAAAAAAGGCCTGGCATCGCACTCGGAGGGGTGTACTGTCCTTTTTTTTTTTTTTAATAAAAATTTCTTATCCTAAGCAAATCTATCCAACCGATTAGTCGGAGCAAGTTATTTATTTGGATTTAAATTTATCTTATTTAGTACATCAGCAAACACTCGATAGGATAATATAAATCTTATTCAAGCTCAAATCCTAACTATCAAGCGTGACAGTATAGTGTGGCCGGTCAATAATTGTGAGCAATGAAGTAAAAGTCTTGAAGAAAAGTTTAATGAAAAAGTGACACTTTTTCCATTTCAGTAGAAACTTGCTCAGAATAACACCATTTAAATCAAGGCTAACGCCCACTCTGAGTCTCTCAAGGTGGATTCCATCTTTGCTAGCTTTTCTCCACGTTGCTTTGCTTCCCTGCCCACATGCCTAATCCTCACCTGTTGCTGTTCAGCTGACATGTTCCTGCTTCTAATGAAAATTCAGTTCTATTCTAATCAAAAAATAAAGCAAAAAAAAAAAAAAACTAGTTTAGCTCTCAAAAGTCATGAAAAAATTGATATTATAGGAAATGGTTTTAAAAGTCAGCACCACGCTCAATTAGCTGGTCAAAACCCACCAACATCCTATATATTTTGGTTTTTATTCCGTCGATTAGATTAATGATTAGTATATAAGCAAAGCGACAACAGTGGAAGAACTGGTTTCTCTTGAATGGATCTTCTTCATCCCCCAATTCAATAATGAGATCACTCATGAGTCCGACTTCCGCAGTTCATCTTTAACCTGCTAAACTCAATCTATATGGCGCAGTTAGAGACACATGATAAGTTTTGAATAAACATATCATGTTAAACACCAAATACACATTGATCACAAAGTCTTACAAATATTGAACGTGTCTACGTCCTTAAGCTTTTGATATGTATCTTAATCTATATGAAATGCAGCCACGAGATTGTGGGCGAAGTTGTTGAGGTCGGAAGCAAGGTGGAGAAGTTCAAGGTGGGAGACAAAGTGGGAGTGGGTTGCATGGTCGGATCATGCGGCTCCTGTGATAGTTGCCATGACTATCTCGAGAATTACTGCCCCAAAATGATGATGACTTATGGTGCCATGTACCATGATGGAACGATGACCTACGGAGGATACTCCAACATGATGGTGGTGGATGAGCACTTCACCGTCAAATTCCCACAAAACATGCCTCTCGATGCTGGCGCTCCTTTGCTTTGTGCCGGGATCACTGTTTATAGCCCAATGAAGTTCTTTGGGCTCGACCACCCAGGGACCCACTTGGGCGTGGTGGGTCTTGGTGGACTGGGTCATGTTGCGGTAAAATTTGCAAAGGCGATGGGGGTCAAGGTGACCGTGATCAGCTCCTCTCCTGGGAAGAGGGAGGAAGCGCTCCAGCGTCTCGGTGCCGATGCATTCCTTATTAGCAGCGACACCAATCAAGTTCAGGTGATTTCTGGATCGAAGTACTACTATTGCTTCTTTCCTTCTTTCCTTGGAATTGACGAGGAACATAGTCTAAGTGAGCATATTCTAAGTTGGTGAGATAAGAAATAAACTAATTCTTTGTACATGGAGTCCTCCATCAAGTACTATCGCTGTTCTAGAGAACAGAGAGGGTTTCAGCATACAAAAACAAATCTGGTTTCTCCTTTGTAGTATGTATTGTGATTTGAATTTGTGCTGGAACTTGATCAATAGGCTGCGACGGGAACAATGGATGGTATAATCGACACGGTTTCGGCTGTGCACTCAATATTGCCTTTGATTGGTTTGCTCAAACACAATGGAAAGCTTGTCCTCGTCGGTGCTCCTGATCAGCCTCTCGAGTTACCTGTCTTTCCATTGATCTTCGGTAAGAATCTCCATTGATCTCCTTTGCCGCAACAATAATGTTGAATTAACTGATACAACAGACATTGTTGTAAAAGTGGTAAGTCTCCTGTTTAGTTAAATACGAACTGATATATTATCCTTCTCGATGGGGGACTTAGGGAGGAAGATTGTGACTGGGAATTTCATTGGTGGAATGAAGGAAACTCAAGAGATGATTGATTTTGCAGCGAAGCACAAGATTACCGCCGATATTGAGGTCATTTCAATCGACTATGTGAACAAGGCAATGGAACGTCTTGCCAAGGGTGATGTCAAGTACCGATTTGTGATAGATATTGGCAACACCTTAAAAGAAGCGTGAGGTTCCAAAGCCTGATTAGATTGCCTATGATGGTGTCAAGTAAAAACTTTGTTGTCCAAATAAAAAGTTCGACTGGGAGATAAGAGGCCGAATGTCTGGCTTAGTTTGTTTGTCCTATAGAGGTTGAAGCATAAGAACAATATCTAGGAAGATTGTAGTTTGCAAGTGCATTGGACATGCATGATGGTGTTATCTATAATGTGATCTCGCATATTTTTGGGATATAGTTTTTAAAATAAAAACTTATCATGACCCACTTTTTCTCTTTTAAGTGAGTTATTCCACATACGGTTTTTTTCCACATTTCATACTTTTTTTTCGTAACAACTGCCCATTTGATAATTGCCTCGATGAAAGATGGTTTATAAAGGATGAACATTTATTTTGTAAGGGCAATTACAAGGTTTAACGCAAATTCTCTCATTTAAAAATACATTATCAGTACGCGAAAGAATTGGGTTAATAAAGCGTGCTTATAATCACTGTCGGATAATGTCAAAGCTTTGTGGATTTCTAACGAACATATACTCAAATGATGGTCGAAGGTCGATTTTATTTGATTTGTTTTTTTGCGTAAGATTTTAATTCATGCTTGAATTTTGTTCTTCAACTCATGATTAGAATCATTCATTTTTTGCCTAACATTTGGTACTAGAGAGCATGGTTAGTGCCTCTCCCTTCTAGACTTTTGAATTCCCGTCATATTGAATTAACTACATCATTCCTGTGGATCCCGCTCTTTATTTAAGATGATTTCTTACTCTCTTTTTTCCTTCTTTTTCTTTAATTTCAATTTTATTAGAGACAAAATTACCCATGTTCATCTCAAACAACATTTATTAAGGTTAGATGTGGGGTCCATTTTTAATTTAAGATTATTTCTTGTCATCTTTTTCTCCTTTTTGGTTTTTTTTTTCCTTTTCTTTCTCCATTTAGAACAAATTGGTGTCCCTATTTTCCGAAAATTGGTTTCTTTAATAGATAACTAACTAATTATTATGTTTCGACCAAAAAAACAAATCATTATGTTAATGAGTTGTATATTCTCCTTCTTCTTTTTTCTAGGAAACTATTATTTAACAAATAACCTAAGCACACATAAGAGTAAAATGAACCATCAACCTGTTTTAGTATGTATTTTGTTTAATTATAACTTCAATATGTGTCGTTACATTGTAGTATGTATAATTTAATTGCCCTACTTTCATTCTATTAAGTGAATATAATAGTCCATTTTCTTAATAATTTTCATGCCATCATTGCATGATGTTTTTAATATACTCATAAAAAAATTAACAATATGAAAAAGTTAAGTAGATAAAAAATTTTAACATCCATTATAATCATGCAAATGCAAAAGAAAATCCTCTCTAAAACATTATTACATATAATACTATCTTTGTCTTGATTACGTGATATAATTGGCTATTGACAAGAAATTATGATAATTGTAATGGCATTATAAAACAACCCATTCAAACCATTTGTAAAAATATTTTTTTGTCAATTATAAATGCATCAAAATTTTCTTAGAATCATCAATGAAAAGAAAATTATCCTCAAATGTATTGCAATAATATCAATGCATATGTAGCTAAACATGCAACATAACAAAATATATTGTCCATTTAACTAGTTGGCTCTCCTTAGAAATGTTACTCTCTTGAAAAAAATATTTTACCTGAATTAGAAAGTAAAATTTTTTAATTACATCAATAAGAGAGTTATCACTCACTTAAAACAATATATATCAAGGAATAATATTCAACATTATAGCGTGAGAAGCTCCTAATGAACTTGTTGGCATGATTGATTGTTGCTCTCCATTCGCAGTTTCATCATCAATGGATACATTTAAGCAATTTGGGCACTCTTCAATATTGGTTTTCTTAGTGACTGCCTACAAAAATAATATAACGAAAGATGACTAAATTGTGTATAATGCAAAATTCAACCTTTGAGTAAATTCTCATAAATTTAAATCAAAAATAAAATAATGAAATTCACAATCGTGAGTATTATATGAGGAAATAAAGATAATAATTGACGGAACAAATTTAGAAGAAGACAAACATGAAGGAAACCTAAAAATGTAATAAGATTAGAAGAATCTGTTGAAAATATGTCTCGAGTTTGAGCCCAAAGCAAAAGTTTGATTTGTTTCCTAATCCTAGTAGGTGTGGGTTTCATAATCCTAGTAAGTGTGGGTTTCTTAATTTATTCCTACTCCAAGTAGAAGTGGCTTTCAAGAATTGGAGAATCCTCAAGTCCACTATATATATATACGGCTATGCGTGGAGAAGAATTGGGCCGTTGTTGATGCAAGAGGTCTTGAAACACCGATTCGTCATCAAGTGCTTGGGAGGAGTTTTCTCCGTTGATTTCGTTCAAGCAATTACGCCAAAAAGATTCAAGTGTTTGTAGTCGATTAAATTCTTGTGGTAAGAATTCGTATATAATTCCTTTGTGAGATTGAGAGATTATTTCACAAGAAATTGTGGGGCTAAACACTGTGTGAGTTATTGGATGTAATTGGGGCTTGGGAAACACTGAGAGTGTTTGAGTGACTCGAGTGTATAATCTCCGTTGTATCGCTTGTTCTATAGTGGAATTTGTCGCTGCTCTCCCTGTGGACGTAGGTCTCTATGACCGAACCACGTAAATCCGGTGTCCGATTTATTTTCTTTATTCTATCTATTTTATTGTTTGATCGCTCGCCCTTTCCACAACAATTGGTATCAGAGCCAGGCTTGGTTGAGCTGAAGCGAATCGATGGCGACAAAAGAAGTAAAAGTGAGAATCAACAGATTTGATGGGAAGGATTTCAGTTTCTGGGAGATGCAGATTGAAGATTATCTCTATCAGATGAAGCTGCACGGGCCCTTATCAAGCGAGAAACCAAAAACGATGAAGAAAGCTGACTGGGATTTGTTGGATAGACGAGCTATGGGTGTTATTTGGTTGACGTTGGCTCGTAACGTCGAGTTTAACATCGTGAAGGAGACTACCACTGTGGGTTTGATGAAAGCCCTATCGGATATGTACGAGAAGTCCTCCGCAATCAATAAGATCTATTTTATGCGGCGTCTATTTAACTTGAAGATGAGTGAGGGTGCGTCAGTTGTAGATCATATCAATGAATGCAATGTGATTGTTAGTCAATTGAGTTTAGTTGATATTGACTTTGAAGATGAGGTATGTGCTTTGATTTTGTTATCCTCATTGCTTGATAGTTGGACTACTACTGTTACTGCTGTTAGTAATTCCTCTGGGTTAACAAGCTTAACGTTTGATGAAGTTCAAGATTTAATTCTAAGTGAGAATATTCGTAGAAGAGAATCTGGTGAACCCATATTTACTGCTTTGGTAGGTGAAAACAGAGAAAGAACTAGAACACGTGGTAATATGAACATGAACAGACGTAGCCAGTCAAGGACCGGTGATGCAGTTTGTTGGAACTGTGGCAAGATGGGGCATCTTCGAAGAAATTGCCTTAAGCTGAAGAATGAAAAGGGTAAGGAGATTTTAGTTGATATTGCAGATGATGCTATTGGTAATTCGGATAATGCCAATTATGTCTTGTCTATCGCTGATTATTTATCGTTTGATGGATGGATTATGGATTCTGGTTGTTCTTTTCATGCTATACCAAATAGAAAATGGTTTACTACTTATCAGTGTACGGATGGTAGTAAAGTGCAGTTGGAGAACAACGCTGAATGCGATGTTATAGGTGTTGGCGATATTAAAATCAGAATGCATGATGGTATTGTGAGGACATTGACTAGAGTGAGACATGTTCCAAAGTTGAAGAAAAACCTAATTTCCTTGAGTGCCATGGATTTAGCCGGGTGTCGGTATTTTTCAGAATGTGGAGTTCTGAAAGTTATTCGAGGTGCTTTAGTGATAATGAAAGGAATCAAGCACAATGGCCTATATGAGCTTCAAGGTGAGACAGTGACAAATTTCACTGTGGAGACATCAAATGCATTTGTTTGAGAGTTCGAATTGTGGCATATGCGTCAAGGGCACATTGATAAAAGAAGCTTGAAGGTTTTAAGTGAAAGAAATCTGTTATGTGGTTTTGTTGCTGACGAACTAAATGTATGCAGGTGTTGTGATTTAGATCAACGGTGAAAAGTGCAATTCAGTATGATAGTCAAAGAAACTATGGAAATTGCAGAGTTATTTCACTTGAATGTTCGCAGGTTGTCGCAATTTCCTTCTAGGAAGAGTGCTAGATATATGCTAACAGTTGTTGATGACTACTCGATGAAGACGTGGGTGTTTGTACTTAGGTACAAGTTTGATGCTATTGTTAGGATCATGCAGTTGAGAGCTTTGATTGAAAAGGAGACTGGTAAGACGATCAAGCAGGTGCAGACTGACAGTAGTATAGAGTTTTGCTCGAAGCTGTTAAATGAATTCTGCATGAAGGAAGGCATAGTGAAATATCGCACTATTGCCAATGAACCACAACATGTTGCGGAATTATTGAGTAGAACATTACTAGAGATGGCCCACAAAATGATCTCTAGTGCTGGTATGACTAGGAGGTTCCTAGCGGATGCGCTTAGTACGGCGAGCTACCTAATGAATAGATCCCTATCAACTGCAATTAAGCATCGAACTCCCGAAGAAGTGTGGTCAAGTAACGTTGCTGATTATTCTATTATTAGAATATTTGGTTGCCCGTGTTATGTTCGAGCGAGTGATGGTAAGCTCGATGGAAGGGCAAGAAAGTGCATATTCCTAGGCTATGCACAAGGTGAGCGAGATTATCGGTTGTGGTGCCCGGAGTTAAATTCACCTGTTATCAGCAGAGAAGTTACATTTAACGAGTCTTCAGTACTTCTGGTTAAGAGTGGTAATGGCAGTGCTTATACAGATCTGAACGGTGTTCAGCTTGAGGTGGAGTTGCAACCAGAAACTCCTGAGGTAGCGGGTACTAATGTAGTAATCAACACAGATGGTGCTTGTAACAAGGTGAAGTTTGTAAAACCAACAGTTGCTGTAACTGCTGATATTGACAAAGTATGTATTCGATTTCCTAACATATATGAATGCAACATTAGTTTTGCTTTATTTGTGGTTAAGGAGATTGTGTCGAGAAATCCTTACGTAACAGTTAAAGGTGCATGTGGAGTTGGTGTTCTTATGAGATTCTCGATTATGGCAAAGTTCAAGCGGGACTTGGGCTTGAAAGATATTTGTGGCGGTTGAGTCCATCGGGGCTGTGGGAGAGAAGTGGCAGAGTTCGAATTTTGAAGCGATTGTCACTTGGCTCAAACGTTGAGCCAATGTGGAGATTGTTGAAAATATATCTCGAGTTTGAGCCCAAAGCAAAAGTTTGTTTTGTTTCCTAATCTTAGTAGGTGTGAGTTTCTTAATTTATTCTTACTCCAAGTAGGAGTGGCTTTCAAGAATTGGAGAGTCCTCAAGTCCACTATATATATACAGCTATGCGTGGAGGAGAATTGGGCCGTTGTTGATGCAAGAGGTCTTGAAACGCCGATTCGTCATCGAGTGCTTGGGAGGAGTTTTCTCCATTGATTTCGTTCGAGCAATTACGCCAAGAAGATTCAAGTGTTTGTAGCCGATTAAATTCTTGTGGTAAGAATTCGTGTATAATTCCTTTGTGAGATTGAGAGATTATTTCAAGAGAAATTGCGGGGCTAAACACTACGTGAGTTATTGGGTGTAATTAGGGCTTGGGAAACACTGAGAGTGTTCGAGTAACTCGAGTGTGTAATCTCTGCTGTATCGCTTGTTTTATAGTGGAATTCGTCGCTGCTCTCCCCGTGGATGTAGGTCTCTACGATCGAACCACGTAAATCTAGTGTCCGATTTATTTTCTTTATTTTGTCTATTTTATTATTTGATCGCTCGCCCTTTCCGCAATAGAAGCAGCTAGGGTGTTTTTGATTAAAACAAAAGAAAAAGAAGTAAAAAGGTAAGAAATAATTTGAAACTGAGAGTCGAACCAACAAGGGATGTTGACACTTGATTTTTAGTCGATGCATCAATAAATACAGAAAAACCGAATTAAGGGTTCCCAATCGCAACGGGCCTATTTTTCGAACAAAAAGTGGCATTTTTCAATTTTATCTATTGCCTTAGCTTTATAAAGCAATTTTTAATTTATTCCACGCAAAAACCTGAAAAGTCAAATGGTTAACTTTCATATTGATTTTTTGGTCCATCATTTGACCAAAAGTCAACCCCAAGTCAAATTTTGGCTTTTCACACCAAAATGTTCATTTTGAGTCTAATTTCAATTTTGAAGTGGAAATTTTGGAAAAATTCAAAATTTTGACCATAAAAACAAACCCTTAGTGAAAGGTCAATTAGAATTTGATTTTTGATCAAACATTTGACCAAAAAATGAAAAAAAAAATACAAAAATCACAAAATCATCTCATTTTGCTTGAATGAATGTGAAGTGATTTGACTTAATTAGGTGATTGTACTTAATTTGTGAAAATCAGATTACAGAATGACAGATCTAGAAAACCTCTTCATCTAAGCTCGAAAAGTTGTTCAAATGAGCTCGAGGCCTCTATGACTTTAAAATAGACTGGATAAGCTTTCCCATGAGTCATATAATACTCCTATTGGCCTTCGTTTGATACCTGAAAACCTATGTCGAAGTTGTTTGAGTATTCAGTAATTATGTTATGATTATTGGAGTTTTATGATCAATTTGACCTTTGCAACTTCGTCATTTTTTCTTATTTTTGTGATCGGAATTTTAAGATGATTCCTTACAAAAAAATATTCATGACATGTTAATCTAGAATATATATTTTTACTGAGATTTTTTGAAGTCATCATGATAGGACGAATGACATTGACATTACCATGCTAAATGCTAATTTCCAAGTTCTTGACTGCATGTATCAATTTCATGAATTTTTTCTAAATTTTTCGTTTGGAATCTGATCTGGAGTTTTACATGAAAGTTGTGCATATAGATGACGGTCATGATATAATTTTTTCTCAGAATTTTTCAATGAGCCCAACTAGGTCAAATCCCCTAAAATCATCCTTTGTTCTACCGATCTATGTAATCCAGAATCCGAAATTTCGAATTTGTTGATTTTGTTGTGGTTTTTCCTGAACCCTTTTCGAATAAATTCCTTCTAGAAATTTTTTCATCTAAGTGGTGATCATTAGATATATTTTTCTTAAGATTTTTGAATGTCATTAGGTCAATTTCCCTAAAAATCATCCTGACCTCAGTTCTGCCCTATACATACTCAAGTGTGCATTTATGTGCAATTATTAATTTAATTGTGATTCTTTATCCATGAAAATTCCTTAAATGTCATTGCATGCTATAATATCATCCTAAGGACACTTATGCCATGTCAATTGAACATCATTACATCATGTCATTACATGCATTAGTGTAATTTCGTTCTGTCATCATGAATTCATTTAATGTATGCCTTGTCATTGTCATTTTCATATAATGCTTTGTGATTGCACTATGGCCTAAATCCCTTAATGAAAAATGTTTATGGTTTGATGCTCGACCTATATGATTTTTCTCATACTTTTGTCTCATCATAAAAGAGAATTAAACCATGCATTTTGTTCATATGAATGCTGCCCTGAATCTAATCATTTTACATGTTTATGAAAATATCCATAATTGAATGAGTAAATGACCTCAATTGAGCATGTAATCTTCTAGAAAGTCTTAGGAAATTCATTAAGCTTTCTAATGACACCAAATCAAGTCATTTTCATATCAATTGACCCACTTTCCAATTTTTACAAAGTTTCTGTAATCTGAAAAAATTGTAAAATTTGAAATACATGCATGACCACTTGTATGTCTGCACTTTGCCATTTTTTCTTGAACTCTTCTGTTGTGATTCGGGGCTCGGACCCTTCATGAATTTTATTTTCATCTATAGGACTATCATGTGGTAAAATTTGAGAAATTTTCAGCATGATTAACATGACCATATTTTCGTGAGATCTCATCCATTTGCTACTGTCCTATTTTGTTTTGATGCACTTTGCCATATTCATTGATTTTTATAAATTCACTCGTAGCTTGTCTTAAGAAACTATCTTCATGAAAAATGTTCCCATTGAGTGTATAACATGCTATAATTTTTGTGAAGTCGATTGCTTAGTGGGTCATTTCCAATTGGTTGCTTTTTTTTTCGAGCTGTTATGGATTCCCCTGTTTTGTTTGTTCGTGACATATTCATGTTCCATGATTTTTAGAAAATGATACATGTAGAACCCATTCTTAATGTCTTCATAATTTTTTATTGTCATTCCTCGAACTTTAAGACAACAATCTCTAGAAAATAAAAAAGAATCATTTGATGTGTGTTTGATGCTTGAGATTGTGATCAATGCATGTTGGATGAGTGAAGTGAATCGGTATCGAGTCTACTCATGTTGGATCACTAATTATTTGATTGAATGGGAAATAAGGTCTTCAGGTCTACTCGTGTGTTTATTTTCAAGTTCAATGCATGCGACTGTTACTTATTCGCGTGAGCCCGATGCATATTCATGGGAAATTTTGGGTCACACACTATGTCACGACCCGACTCTCGAATCCGCAACAACCCCTGTTCTCTTGCGGTCATTTGATTTGCGACTCTCCAGAATCCGTCGCCGACCGTTATTTTTATCTTTTAATTAAACACATGCGGAAGCGAATCACAATCCCCAGTCAATTACAAAGCAGGGATAGTAGGAAAACCCAACAATAACACATTCCAAAGTACTGCTTTATTTATCTACTGATTAACCCTAGGAAGTTTACAAGTACAAGCCCTTACCACGGGTATCTTCCTATCGAGCCAAAAAAACCAACAAGCCGAGGTTAATTTACTCCCTTTGAAAACGGTCACGAGCCGTAACACGCGTTGATCCTCCATTCTATAGATCTGAAAGTGGTTATTTAATAACTAGTGAGATAAATCTCAGCAAGTCAAAATCCTAAGCCTTGGTTAGGAGACCTACTCGCCTTGAGTGCGCCCTGACGTGCAATGTCTCTATCGCCAACAATTCAACAACAGAGTAATATCCAATCGATTATTAATAGATGCACGATTAGACCAAGGCTCATATGCAATTATTAACAATTAACAATCGCAATCACATGCACCCTTACCTCACTTTTGCCACACGCAACCTGCATGATATAGTTTATTATATGCTTATCTCAATGCAACAATTATATCAAACAATCAGAACACATTTCAAATTGTCTCATGCATCATGCACTTGCTCGTATTCCATTTATTAACACCGTGGGGGAATTTCCTTCCAATACACAAGTTGGTAGTCAACCGGCATAACCGGGCATCGTCCCACTACATTGGGCACGGCTACGTCTGGCCCCTAGACGGCATTCCCGAAGGAGCATTGATCCGACCTCTACCACGACCCGCATCCGGACCCCGCCCGGAAATTCCGATAATACGAACTTCGTCCACCACAGATCTCCCACTGGGTGACGGGCTCTTACGTGACCACGCAAGCATATCAATTAATCATATTCATTTTATTATCTTTCTGA
Organism: Corymbia maculata; assembly: GCA_014182735.1. Classification (NCBI taxonomy): domain Eukaryota; kingdom Viridiplantae; phylum Streptophyta; class Magnoliopsida; order Myrtales; family Myrtaceae; genus Corymbia; species Corymbia maculata. Next base: position 7,436,212 of record CM024690.1, on the reverse strand, counting down.
ACAGCCAATGCAGATATAATTCGTGCTTGTACATATTAATTCATCGCAAACTCTACATGTAATGCGATAATATTTCACACGTGGTCACATGAATACAAATGCATTTCACATGTATTCACACGAATATGCTGAATATACTCAATCCTAATTCACAATCACAATCCATGAATTTACTCCACCGAGTATATATTAAACAACAGCATCAAGGGCAGCATATATATATATATATGTATTCAATATATAATTCACGTGAGGAAAGCACAACCAGTAATCCATCGAAATTAATCAATACTAACACAATTAATTAATAATATACTTTCGAAAAATAATACTTTATTCCGAAAATATTCCATTAATAATTATTCAACAATAAATATTCAACATCCAAGAATAATATTATCCAACAATCAATATTCAACATCCAAGAATAATTAACCATCCACCACTAATTAATTAATTATTCTCCAAAAACAATTAATTAATTATTACCCAAAATAATAAATAATAATTCCGAAAATAATAAATAATAAATTTAATAAATTATTATTATTTTATTTCAAAAATAATAATAATATTTATTAACACTAATCATGATTACCAGTCTAACCCAACTATGATTAATTAACCCGACTACGATTAGTTAATCCAACCAAGATTACTCTAATCTAACTGCGATTAGCCAACTACAGTTACTCTAACCGCAATTAATTTATTCTAACCACGATTAACACTAAACATGCTTAATCAAATAATAATAAAACACTAATCATCCATCATTTAAAAGCACTAATCTAGCTTAATATTAAACTAATCACCCTAATGAAGTTTAGCACCCTAAACAAGGTTTAAAAAATCAACTCACGCGTTTAGCGATTCTGATGACACGAGCGCGACCACGGCGACGAGGGGAACGCCCAGGAACTTCCGACGCGTCGAGACGAGGTGGCCCGGGACCGGGTCTCGGCTGCCGAGAGCGGCTGTCCACGCGACGAAAAGCCGAGAAACAAAGGAACCGGAGGCACGGGGCTGGCTGGTGGGCGGCCCGGCAACTCCGGACGGCGGCTAGCAGCTCCGGCGACCAAGCGGCGGCTCTGACGAAAGCTGGACAGAACCGAGAGAGGGAAAGGAGAGGCGGTGCAGCAGCTGGTTCAGGGGGGGGTGGCAACCGGCTAGGGTGGCTCCGGTGCTGGGCGGACGGCGGTGGCTAGGGCGGAGGGACAACGGCGAGGTGGCGGAGCTCGGGCGGTGCTGGGTCGGCTCGGTTCGAACCGGAACCGAGGGTGAGAAAGAGAGAGAGAGCAGAGATGGAAAGCGGCGGGGGCGGTGGCTCGCGGCGGCGGTCCCGGCGTCGGCAAGGCGGCCGGCGTTGCGGCGGCGGCGCGACCAGATTTGGAGAGGGGACAGCGGCAGCACCGTCGGACAGAGGAGGAGGAGAGGAGCGGTGCGGCTGGGCAGGTCCGGCTCGGCTCAAAGCCGGCGACTCACCGGCGACCGACGGCGAGCTGGCGGGACGGCGACGGTGATGGGGGTGGTTGCCAACGGCGGCGACAACGAAAGAAAGGGAAGCAGCAGCAAGCCGGCGTCGACTGGAAGGGAGGAGGAAGAAGAAGCTGCTGGGAAGGGGGGCTGAACGTGCAGGGGAAGCTGCGCACGCGGGAGAGAGAGATTCACATGGGGTTGTCAGACAAGTGCGAGAGGAGAGAGAAAAAGAAAGTTCACAAGTCAAAGATGGGACGGGCCAAGGGGGATTGTCGACCAAGGGAAGAAACGTGAGGGGGAAGAGAAAGAAAAAGGGAGAGAGAGAGAAAGAGAAACGTGTGGGAGAAGTTGGGGGGAGAAAAGGAGAAAAAGACAAGAAAGGAGAACAAGACAAAATCTAAACTAGTATCTAGAAAATGGGTAATTTGGCCTTTTTACCCCTGAAGTACAAACTCTCCAATATTTAGCTCTAAAAGTCGGTCCATTGAATTATTTTTCAATATTTTGAGCTTACCGATAAATCCGAGAATTAATAAGACAATGTCCAATATTTTAGTCTCGACATCCTTAAAAGTTCGATACCCGATACCAGATTGAAATTCATGGTTAATATCGATTAATCGCGATTTTAGTACGACCTAACTTTCGGGCAGCGTTTAGGGGCTCTCGCGCGTTTGACTCGTGGTTGATAGTTTTTCAATCCATGATCGTGCATTCGAATCAGGGCGATTATCAGTTGTCATGTAATCACAAGAGGTTAATTGCTCACACTAAGTACATGCCCAAAAGGAAATCATTTTAACGTCGTTCGCAATTAATATCGAAGTCGTGCAGAATCACCCGCAATCCGACCTCGTACTTTTATCAAATCGATTTATTTCCATTTGCTAATTGGCCTGCCACAGTGTAGTATTATTCCTCTTTAATCTTTATGGTCGAGCGGCCTATCCCTGATTAAATTCACTAGTCGTATGTGTATCGATCCTCAATTACCTTGCCAAACAGTTAGTTAACTCGTGAAGGGCTAACTCAGAGTAAACGTAACTAATAGTGCATTGATAAAATAACCATTTCACATATCCCGAAATGGGTCGAAATTCAGGATGTTACACACTAGAACTCGACTTTAAGGGTTATGACGTTAATTACCATGAGTGAATATTTATGATAATTAATGATCATGACTCATGTCTAACAATGAATGCGGATATCATTTTATGGTACATTATTCATGTAACTCCAAGGCCGACCCCAAGGCCATTTTTAATCCATTGATTGGATTATTCTTGTTTGCCTACTTGCCACGTTTCATGTGCATTTGTTTGAATTAGTATTCGTTTCTATTGTAAATCATTCATTTTGAATTAGTTAAGAATTATGATATGCGAAGAAGGCAGCCCCGAAAACTATGATGGTCAATGTCTTTTCCAATCCTTCCTTTGTATTAATTATTTGACACTCAATATATGTCTCAAGTTTTCTATTGCGTTACATAAAAACCAGACGAGTTGTGGGTTTCTTTCCTCTCTTTCCTTTTGCATGTACTTTTTAGGATTGCATGGTAGATTTGCCACTTTCCTTGGTTGTTTACTTTCCATACTACAATTTTAATTAAAATTGTTTGCAAGTAAAAGTACAGCCCAAGTGCCAAAACTTGGCACGAGGGGATACAAGCGTCACTTTTTTGGAAAACTGAATCACTTAAGTGCCAACTTTGGCGAAGGTTGCCGAAAATCTAACATGACTTATTTTAATAATTTTTAACATCTACGTGACTCACTAGAATTCTATATTAGCTCACCTTCACCAAAAATGATGTCATTTTGGACAAAGTTTGATTTTTAATACATTAATTAAATAATATTAAAAATGAATTTTTTTTTTTTTTTTTTTTTAAAAAAAAAAGGCAGCAACAACGTAGGTGGGGGAGGGCTTGTGGTTGCTGGCCCATCATTGGTGGGGCGGCGATGACAAACGGCAAGGGCTGGACGACCCTCACCAGACGCTAGGAGAGGGTGGTGACCCTTGCCGTCTGTCAGCTCCACCCCACCAGTGATAGGGCGATGGCCACAAGCGGGGGACGGTACTACCTTTTTTTTTTTTTTTTTAAATTTCACTTTTAATATTATTTAATTAATATTTATATTAAAAATCAAACTTTGGCCAAACGGCATCATTTTGGGTTAATCTAGCTACATTAGCGCTCAAAACAACGTCATTTTAGACTTATTTGGCCATGTCAACACCCAAAACAACACCATTTCGATCTCAACTAGTCAAAAAAGTGCCACATTAGCACTTTGGTCAGATTTTCTCACTGTTGGTACTTAATTGATCCTTTTTGCTTTGATCTTGGCACCTAAGTGTATCTTTCCGAACTCTTGGAACTTAAGTGTCCCCTCGTGCCAAGTTTTGGCACTCTAGGGATCTAGACATCATTGTTTGCATTTCTTTTTCCATTTTTCTAGAATTAGAATGGCATTAAACTGACATCCACGCATGATTACATTTCCATTTTAAATGACACGAAAAAGTAACAAGACACGCATGGACACCTTAAGTAAAACATGATGATTAGTAGGTACTGAAAGGGTGCTAATAGAAACATTAGCATAACACAAGTCCCCAAACTCTAAACCTCTAATCATGTAGGAATCGAGAGAATCTCTCACAACCCTTGATTGGGCTTTCTAACAGCCCCCAAATTGAGGCTAGTGGCGATTGCTAAACACTTATCTTATGTTGTTAATCAACTTAGATAATAAAACGAAACTTCTCGCTATAGCGCGGAGTATGACTTTGAGAGAATCCACACTCGCAATCGACCATTTTCTGAGAACTATCTCATGAATAAATACCCCTAAACTCCATTTCTCCTGACATCGACTGTTGTCGAGGGCAGGTCGCGATAAAAAATAATGTAGTCAATTCAACGCATTTTTTCTTAAAAACTCATCTAAGTAATAAAAATAGGAAAATTTATTTTTGGTCAAAATTATATCTGAAAACAAAATGGTTATTATTCACACTCTAAATGCACGGTTTCTAACAAAAAAAAAAGTTCTAAAGTTAATGATGATTCCAGAATATTTAAAATAATTAAATGATCGACAATTCATTAAATTCTTTTCAAATAGAGTATTGCTGACCCCAAAAATTAACTAAATTTTATTCATTATTAACAAGTGACAAATTCGGCCAATGAGAGGTAAAAGTCCATCGTTTATTATTAACAAGTGACAAATTTAGTCAATGAGAATAGAATTTGGTAAAAGTCAATAATGACAAAATAATCAGAAAATTCAAAATATCGACAACTCACGAGTAAAGTGATCGACGTCGAGTAATGCAGAAGTTTTCGACAAGAACCTTTACAAATCACGAGAGTCATCGATGGCCAGTCATTGCGCAATTTTCCAGGTGTTGGAGCTCGAAGACACAGAAAATGAATCCACGCAAGCACATAATTACCAGTTGGTTGTTCGGATGATCTCAGAAGTTGTTATTCCTTATGGAGAACCATTATAGCATAAAAGATCTCGGCAAGGAATAAAAATACCAAAAAGTTCTAAACCTATTATACAAATGTCAATTTAGTTCAAAACATTAGAATTATACCAATTAAGTTCCAAAAAATTTTGATAGTTTGTCAATGTAATCCATATGATTAATTTAGTCAGAAATCACTGATATAGATTTCAATAATCCTACATGGCACGAGTGATGCTGACATAAATAAAATTTACATTTTTTCTAAATTTTTCATTATTCTCCTTTCTTTCTTTGAATTTTTTACAACATTGGACCAACGGGGGCCAACACCCTCGCTTGCTGGCCAGCAAGGGGCAAAGGCCCTTACCTAGACATCACCTATGGTCGACAAGAGTCGACTTGCGACCTTGCTAACCCACAATTGGGCAAAAAAACAAAGGAAAGAAAAAAAGTAAAAATAACATTCAGAAAAATTTTAAAAAATCAAAGTCAACGCTAGACATGCCATGTGAGATAACTTACATTCATGTCAATAATTTCTAATAGAAATTGGTCACATGTACTAAATTGGTAAATCGTCAAAAAGTTTAAGACTCAATCAATACAATTGAAAGATTTAGAAATTAATTGGCATAAATATAATAGATTTAAATTTTTTTTGGTAATTTTCCTTCTCCAAGAAAGTGCTTATGAGTAAAAGTAAATAGCTATAGGAAGTCATTGATAAATTCGAAATTAAAATCGTTTGTAAGTGATGGTTTTTTATGGGATATAAATGCAACATTGTAATTTTTTGGACACACAATCAATATCAAAACTCTCAAGTTCTTCTCCATCTTAAATTATCCCTTTATATTTCCACAAATTCACTCTTCCATCACATTTAAATTCTTGCAATTTACCGGCCAAAAAAAAATTCTTGCAATTTTATCATTCCCGTACCCTTTAAATTTCCTATAATTGCGCTCTAAATTCCTTTAATTTCTGAGCGATTTACTTATCTACCTTAACCATACAAAGAACCCCTCTTTCACCAAAATCCATCGGTTTCATTTTTACTGTTAGATTCTTTGCCCTTTGCAGTGAAACAACTTCATACGGTTACAAGCATAACCTGGATCTATCTTAGCTTAATACAAAAGCCACCACAGATAAATCACGCTTCCCTTTAAAGCAAAGTTTTGGTTCGTCTTCTTTTACGCGAGCATCTTAGTGCATAATCTAGAGTCGCAGTTCTTCATTAGAGCTACGCTTTATAAGCAATGCTGGAGAAGAGCTTCCTTTCCCAGCACTTTATGCCGCAAGGTTCTAAAAGGAATCTATTTCCCTCTTACAAACTTTGCAATTGGCAAAAAGGGCATCGAGCATCTTGGGAATGACAAAGCCAACTGTAGGAGGGATTTTTTCCATCCCTTTTTTAGGTGGGGGGTTGGGATTGGATAGTAGACAGGTGGCTTGAGGAAGATCATTTATAGGATCAGTGGAGTGCACAACCTATTTTTATACCACTGGTGAGGGGACACGAAAGAATTGAATAAACAACTCGACACAATGGTTACATCACCTACAGTTAGAGTATAACACTCACATATATCTCACCCAATTATCACGATCTACTTTTTCTCACGATACTCGAGGCAATACTTGCTTACCCAGAACACTCACTCGTAGCGGAGCGATTCTCTCACTCTACTTGAGTTACTTAGGCTCTGTATGACAACGTTTCTGTTTCTGAGAACGGTTTATGTTTAGAATTTTTTTTTTCTGTTCCCAAGAACTGTTTCTTAGCATTTGAGGGCGTTTGGCAATTGAATTTTTTTTTTTTGTTTCAGGAACAGAAATAGGTTTAGTAAAAATTTCCGATCTTTTAATTCTTTTAATTTTCTTTTTTCTTTTTCTTTTTCCTTTTTCTTTTTTTTTTCTCCCTGTTGGCCGTCATCAGTGAGGCTCCAGCGAGCTCGCCGGTGGCCAGGCGAGGTGAGGCTCGCCGGTAGCGGCCGGGCGAGGGTTGAAGCTCACCCAGCCTGGCGCCGCCTGGGTGAGGCTCGGCCAAGCCTCGCCAGTGGTCGGGCGAGGCTTCGGCGAGCTTGCCGGACCTCGCCCGGCTCGGCAAGGCGTCGGCGAGCTCGCCGGACCTCGCTCGGTAGTTCGCTGGTGGCGACGATGGGGTGGCTGAGGGGTGGGAGAAGGAAGAGGAAGAAGAAGAAGAAAAGAAAAGAGAAAGAAAAAAGGAAAAAAAAAGTGTTTCTTGAAATTGTTCTCGAGAACAAAAACAACTTTTTTTTGTTTCTAATTTCTACTCCAAATCTGTGGGAGAACATATTTGTTTCCGGGAACAAAAAATTTACCAAACGCGTTTTTGTTTCCGGGAACAAAAAATCTGCTCCCGAGAACAAAAGAACAGAAATAAGTGTTCCCGGGAGCGTTACCATGCAGAACCTTAGACTGCAGTCTATCTCTTCTTTCTGTTCTGGCTCACTGTTTCACGAAAGGCTCCCTGATGCCTTTCAATGTACATCATTCTCACCGGAATAAGTCGCCCCATCAGAGGCAAATTTCAACTGGTACTTGTCTTCTTTTCATATTAGGTGTCGGCTCCGACACTCCACTGATAGTAATCCCTCTAACTAGCGTATGAAAAATGTGAATCATGTCGCATTGGTGGACCCACCCATGTCTTTGCTTTCATCAGCAGAGCGAATTATGACGATGCACCTCTCGGCGTTCTGTCAATTAGTTTTACTATCTCTGGATCAAACTTGTGGCCAAAAAAATTGACAATTGGGGGCCTAAGGACAGAATTGGGCGAGCCACTTTTCACGGCATTGATTAGCTTCCGGACGGTTCTCGAGGTCGACTCACCAGACTTTAAGCCTGAGTCACCCAAGTATTTTTTCGAATTGAGCTTGTCGCGACCTTACCTCGAAGTACATCATTTAGGATTTAGCTAATGAATTACTAAGTCTAAATTTAGCTCGGGCTCTCCCAAGCCCATACCAATTCGTGACTTAGGATTTAACTTTTTAGCATGCAAATGATTTTTACTTAGGAGTCGCCATTAATATATTTTTGGTGGGTCGATTGGAAACCCAAGTAAAGTAACGAGAGAATTACTTTACCTCTATAAACCAGAGACTATAGGATTGGGGACTTTGATTACGTCAGATTATGAGGAAGTCGCTTACCTTGAAACAACAAAAATATCTGCAATGTTAGCTTGAAAAATCACATTACTAATCCTAGATATGATTTCTAATTAACATGCAATCATTCAATTGTTTTTTAAGGTTTTAAGTGCTAGCATGTCACGCATTCAAATGACTCTAAACATGCAATCACTAGATGACACATAAAAGATGACTTAATTCTACATGACATAATCATGGCAATTTTTTTCTTTTTTATAATCAAAATTCGAAATTAAGAAACAACATATATGCAAACTATCCTGAAAGAAAATATTCTAACAAGAATCACATCCAACTCAACAATATTTTTTTTTTTGGGTTTTTTTTATAACCAAAAATCAATTTGAGTAAAGGCATCAAGAAAGCATGGCAATAAATCGGGCAAGATATTATCCATATTCGTCTAATTTTGGAAATAAATTGACGAATCGTATCTCGGGCATGAGATCGGATTGACGATTTTTCCGTGCAATCGCGAATCGTATCTCGGGTGTGAGATTAGATTGACGATTATGGCACGTTAAGAAATTATGAAATAATTTCCTAATTTAAGAACTTACTCAATATCGTGAACGGGATAATATATCGTGAAACTCAATTTCGTGAGTCAATGATGTTTCAAATAAGAAAACGAAATATTTGAAACTAAAATTAGGCAAGATATTTACCTAATTCCAATATTTGCTTTCAAATTTGACAACTCACGAACCTCGATCGTCGAGTGGTGGATTGACGCGGTTCTCAGTGGGACTCACGGATCTTTAGCTTGGATTAGTATCAAAGACAAGCTCCTCAAGTCCTGTGAAACAAAACACAACAATGCTTGGATGGTGGGATTTCACAATGACTTGTCAGCGTTGACTTCGGTAATTTGGAGAACTTTTGCTCTTCGCCCAAAAATACTACCGCCTAGCTGGAGTAGCAGGAACCGAGGAATGATTGCTGGGCAATATTGAGCACGAACTAGAAGCGGTGGTACGAAAGCTGCTTAAAACCACCGGAGCAATAATCACCGGAGAAATTGCAAAAACAGAAAAACAGGTCGTGGGGCCAAGGGGCAACAGCAGCGCCGGGCTTTGATCAGGCTAGAGACAGCACGACAGAGGATGACGGGGCATCGCGGCGCCAGCAGCAAGCTCCCGGTCAGTAACAGGGGACGTGGGTGATGGAGCAATCGCCTCGTAGTGTCAGGACCCTTCGGTTCTGCAAGCCACGGAACACGGGTCATCGTCGAGGATGGAGCAGCTAACAGCTATTTTGGCGAAATATCATGAACGCGGGTCTCCTCGGATCAATGCGAGCAGCAAAGACGTCGCGGGTCAAAGGTTGCCCAAGAAGAATCTTCCCTTTTTTATTCTCTCGTCTTCTCCTTTTTCTGTGTTTTTTTTTCTTTTCTTGTGTCTCCTTCAATGTGTGACTTCTTTTTATACGTGAGATGACTATGTTATTTTAAGAAATATGATAAATTTGCACGTTCTCTATTTAGTTTTGTATCCCATGTGCAATATTTTTCCAATATTTCATCCGACACCTTCCTTGAATATTGAAAGAATAATACGAATATTCTCGAGAACATTCTCATATTCTAACTCGTCACCCCTTAACAAGAATATTTCATTTGACACATTTCCTGAGTATTGAAAGAATAATACAAATATTCTCGAGAACATTTTCATATTCCCGATAATATTCTCATATTCCAACTCGTCACCCCTTAACAGGCTTAGCCAAATTCTTTTTCATTGCGGGCTTAGTCCAACTTGTTAAATTAAAGCTTAGAATTATCAATTGAAGCCTATCTGTCACATGTCCAATGCAAATACAATAATAAATGCTCCTAAAACTATATGCTATGCAATTTAATCTTAATATTTTTTGTTTAGGGGTTAAAATTAATTCCTAAATTTTTGTGCATTAAATTACGAGTGATCGATCAAAATTTAAGTGTCAACAGAATTTGAGCTCACTAGCACTTGGCTTGAAAGTCTAGTTTGCAAAAATGAGCTTTCATTATTCTTTTTAGAAAAACTAAGATCCAAAAATTCTTAAAACCAATAACACACTATATATCGGAATAAATACGTGGGAAAATATTCAATCCTATTAAGCTTGAGCTCACATTGTATTTATAACTCCATTATAATTGAGTCGAGTCAAGTCCAACTCTAATGTGTTAGACATTTCATTGAAGTCAAACTTGAATAGAAATTCTTGTTGGAAGCATGCAAGAGAAGTTTAATAGATTCACTTGGAGAAAAGGTCAAGAGGAAACTCAAGTCTAAGTTAGGATTTATTAATTGCTCTATATAACATCTGTTCTTTAATATGAGATTTTTTTAACACAATTCACATGTGCATTCTAATAATTACTTTTCATATGTGAGCTCAGTGATAGATTTACTTCCTCTTAATGTAGGTATCATTTTGCATCAAAATATCTCAATTTGAATGTCCATTAACGCTAAGCTTCATCCCTAATCACTTTCCATCAAGCTTGTGTTGCTACTTGATCACCAAATTCATTTCTTAAGATATTCATCAAATATTAGAACAAATTAATGGCTCATTACTCTACCGTTGACTATGATATTATTTGTTGAAAGCATGTGGTAAAAACTTGATACAATTACCTAAAGATAATGTCAAGAGGAAGTTCAAATTTGAACGTGTTAATATATTTAGTTAAATCAATATTTACTAAAAACTTAAATTAATAAGTCATGAACTAATTAAAAAATATTAATTATTTCATATTATACTAATCTTTATGAGATTTCTCTCACAATTTATACATGTATTCTAACACCATTTGCTCAAGTGCTTAAGCTCAAGCTCAAGCCAAGTTTCAAGTATCGAGCTCATAAGCCGGGCCAAGCTCGGGCTCGTTTTTTCTTTACACCGCTGACTTGATTAGACTCTTAATTGGATGTGGCAGATGAAATCACAACACATTCAAATTAAAAGATAATGAAATTTTTGGGATTTGCTTCCTTGTTAATAATATTTTTAAAAAATAGAGTGCAAAATGGATTCCACCTGTAGATTACTTTCCTTTTCCGCTGACTCCCTTCTATATAGTCTCTGAACAAAGCGACCTAATTCCCCTCATTCGCCAAAGCATCTTCCTTCTCGGGACCCATCTTCATAGAAAACAGGCAGAAGGAGAGTAAAATCCTCGCATTTGCATCAGGGAAACAATGGCGAAATTGCCAGAGCAAGAGCACCCGGAGGAGGCTTTCGGCTGGGCGGCGAGAGACCCCTCCGGCCACCTCTCTCCCTTCAAATTCTCCCGCAGGTCTTTCCCGTTCCCCTGTTTTCTCTCCCTTGACGGATCATTCTCGCATGATGGAATCACCGCCGTTCCCTCTATCTTCCAGATAGCTTTAGCGAGAACTGGTGGCGATCAATTGATTTGATTTCTTGCATGCTTGTTCGCTTTCAAATCCAGGGCAACGGGAGAGAAAGACGTGAAGTTCAAGGTGCTGTTCTGCGGGATCTGCCACAGCGACCTCCACAACGCGAGAAACGAGTGGGGATTCTCGACGTATCCTGTCGTCCCCGGGTAATCTTTCTTCCGTTTTCTTTAAGTCTCCTCAGTCGCTCTGCTCTGTTCCTCGTACCTTAAATTATTTTTCTTTGTCTGAAAGTACCATGTTGACAATATAATCTTTATTTAATTGAAACCACGGAGATTCTTGGGGCTATCATGTTCTTGATCTTTTGAATCAATAAAAAATTAAAATATTGACAAAAAACACACACATACACGCGAAAAGATAGGCAGCCTTTGCTTCTGTAACTGTTGCGTTCTTCACGCCTGAAGACTCAATACTGCAGAGACTGGTCGGATCCTTTCTATCAGTCCGACTCGATTTACTGTATCGATCTCACGGCATATGACAACCATTTTATGTTCTAATTGGGTGTTTTAACCTGTGCATCGCACAGATTGTCATTTGATTCATAATTATAAGGGTTAATACACAAAAACTTTAAATTGGTACATTTTTTACATATTTACTTTCACAAAAAATCTCAAACTATTATATTTATGATAGATTTACTCTCAATTATTTTTGTTAAATTGTATTAATATTACGAAAAACTACAAATTAGTATACCTGTGATAAACAAAGGATAAATTCCAAGCTAGTATAATTACGCATGTTATCAAATTTAACAATTTAACGAAATCTAACGGATGGTAAATTTATCATAAGTATACTAGTTTGAATTTTTTTTGTCACAAATGTTCTAGTGTAGATTTTTAATTGTATTAAACTTAAATAAAATGAAGTATGAAAAATTCAAGTATAAGCACAATAGGATTTCAATCTATTTTTAATGTAAAAAGCACACATAAAAGTATACTATTAAAGATCAAAGCAACTAATTATTATGACAATAAGATTTCGTGGGCATCATACGAGAATGAATTAAAATGCTGAAAAGAAAACCTTTAAATTGAATGAGTATTTAATAAAAACTATTTCATGAACACAATTGAATTACAGCCAAAAGTAAAAAAATAATGAATAGAGGGAGAGGGGGGTGATAAGTTAGCAGCTTTCGGAACTCTAAAATGTTGCCAACTTAGTAAAAATGGTCCAACATGGTGCGCGAATCCTTTGGTCGTCTCATTGGCAGTAGCGTTCATATCATCTATCGATAGTCTTTGCTTTTTTAAAGATATAAATAAAATCGAATCACGTCGTTTCATATTTTCATAACTAATTTATGTGATCCTGTGACGAACATTTGTACAAACATTCAGTACATGATGGGGTCAGGACTAAGAAAAGGACGAAATGCACGAGATGCACGAGATATACGTATCCACGAATATCAGGGCATGTCCATACAAAAAGAGTCCTTCGCTTGTCGCCATCTAGTTGACACTTGAAGTGACGGAGGAGAGGGCGCTTCCTCTCCTTTCTTGGAAAGCGTTCACATGCTCGTTTTTCTTGCCTTTAAGACTCGGGCAAATCGCGACCACAAAACTCGGAGGGAAGCGGTCGTACTCGTCCTCAATGATGTGTCGTCCATGACCAACTACATGTAAGAGCAACCTCTCGAGGGTCGCGTCACGTTAGGCCGTAGATCGAGTTATTGGTGCGCCTTGGATGAGAGTAGAACCACACAAAAAAAGAAGGCAAATGAATGGACAAAAACCTAAATTTAATTGAAATCTGCATTGGCCATCGCGGCGATTGCTGCTGCCATGGTGGTGCCGCTGCCTTCTTTGACATCCTTTTCTACAGTGACATCCTTCTCCACAGTGACCACCCGGGCTTGGGAGCCCGCCGGGGGGGGGACGACCACCAAGTGGGGCTGCCTGTGTCAACCACCACGCCATGATCACCAGTGGCACCACCATCAGCGTCCTTAAAGGCGCCAATGGTGCACAACCAGAGAAAAAGGGCAGGCATCCACACTTCGGAGGGGTGTCCTGTCCTTTTTCATTTTCTTAATAAAGTTCTCTTATCCTAAGCGAATCTATCCATCCCTTAAGTCGGAGCAGGTTATTTATTTGGACCTGTCCAAGTTTATCTTATTTAGTACATCAGCAACTCGATAGAATAATATTAATCTTATTATAGTATGACCAGTCAATAATTGTTGGCAATAGAGGGTAAAAGCCTTGAAATTTAATGAGAATGTGACAATTTTTCCATTTCAGTAGATACATGCTCAGTTAAACACCATTTAAATCAAGGCCAACATTGCTAGCTGTTCTACGCATTGCTTTGCTTCCCTGCTCACATGCCTAATCCTCACTTGCTGCTGTTTAGCTGACGTGTCCCTGTTTCTAATGAAATTTCAGGTCTATTCTAATCAAAATATAAAAGTAATAAAACTATTTTAGATCTCAAAAGTCATGAAAAAATCGACATTATTGGAAATGGTTTTAAAAGTCAGTACCCCGCTCAATTAGCTGGTCAAAACCCACTAGCACTCTATACTTTGGTTTTTGTTCCGCCGATTAGGTTATGATTAGTATATGATTAGTATATGATTAGTATATAAGCAAAGTGACAACAATCGAAGAAGCAGTTTCTCTTGCTAAGACGAGGTTAATGGATCTTCTTCATCCCCCAATTCAACAATGAGGTCACTCATGAGTCCAACTTCTGCTGCTCATCTTTAACCTGTTCAACTCAATCTACGCGGTGCAGTTAGAGACGCATGACAAGCTTTAAATAGACATACCGTTAAACACCAAATGCACATTGATCACAAAGTCTTACAAATATCGAACATATCTATATCCTTAAGCTTTTGATTTGTTTATATTTTGTATATATCTTAATCTATATGAAATGCAGCCACGAGATTGTGGGCGAAGTCGTTGAGGTCGGAAGCAAGGTGGAGAAGTTCAAGGTGGGAGACAAAGTGGGAGTGGGTTGCCTGGTCGGATCGTGCGGCTCCTGTGACAGTTGCCATGACCATCTTGAGAATTACTGCCCCAAAATGATGTTTACTTATGGTGCCATATACCATGATGGGACGATGACCTATGGAGGATACTCCAACATGATGGTGGTGGATGAGCACTACACCGTCAAATTCCCACAAAACATGCCTCTCGATGCTGGCGCTCCTTTGCTTTGTGCCGGGATCACTGTTTATAGCCCAATGAAGTTCTTTGGGCTTGACCGCCCAGGGACCCACTTGGGCGTGGTGGGTCTTGGTGGACTGGGTCATGTTGCGGTAAAATTTGCAAAGGCGATGGGGGTCAAGGTGACCGTGATCAGCTCCTCTCCTGGGAAGAGGGAGGAAGCGCTCCAGCGTCTCGGTGCCGATGCATTCCTCATTAGCAGCGACACCAATCAAGTTCAGGTGATTTCTGGATTAAGTACTGCTATTGCTTCTTTCCTTCTTTCCTTGGAAATGACGAGGAACACAGTCTGAACATATTCTAAGTTGGTGAGATAAGAAATAATTTAATTCTTTGTACATGGGGTCCTCCATCAAGTACTATCGCTGTTTTAGAGACCAGAGAGGGTTTCAGCATACAAAAACAAATCTGGTTTCTCCTTTGTAGTATGTATTGTGATTTGAATTTGTGCTGGAACTTGATCAATAGGCTGCAATGGGGACAATGGATGGTATAATCGACACGGTTTCGGCTGTGCACTCAATGTTGCCTTTGATTGGTTTGCTCAAACACAATGGAAAGCTTGTCCTCGTTGGTGCTCCTGATCGGCCTCTCGAGTTACCTGTCTTTCCATTGATCTTCGGTAAGAATCTCCATTGTTCTCCTTTGCTGCAACAATGATGTTGAATCAACTGATACAACCGAAATGTTGAATCAACACAAACTGATATATTATACTACTTGATCGGGGATTTAGGGAGGAAGATTGTGACTGGGAGTTGCATTGGTGGAATGAAGGAAACTCAAGAGATGATTGATTTTGCAGCAAAGCACGAGATTACCGCAGACATTGAGGTCATTTCAGTTGACTATGTGAACACGGCAATGGACCGCCTTGCCAAGGGCGATGTCAAGTACCGGTTTGTGATAGATATTGGCAACACCTTAAAAGAAGCGTGAGGTTCCCGGAGAATGTGATTAGATTGCCTATGGTGTCAAGGAAAAACTTTGGTGTCCGAATAAAAATTTGACTGGGAGATTGAGGCCGAATGTTTGGCTAAGTTTGTTTGTCCTAGAGGTTGAAGCATAATTACAATATTAAGGAAGATTATAGTTTGCAAGTGCATTAGATTGCCTATGCATGATGGTGTTATCTATAAAATGATCCCCATATTTGAGGGATATAGATTTTAAAATAAAAACTAATCAATATCCACTTTTTCTCTTTTAAGTAATGGTTATTCCATATATGATTTTTTTCCCTGTTTTGTACCCTTCGTGACAACTGCCCATTTAGTAACTACCTTAATGGCAGATTGTTTATAAAGGAAAAACGTTCATTTCGTAAGGATAATCACAAAGTCTAAGCCAAACTCTCATTCGGAAATACATTATTAGTACACAAGGAAATTGGATTAGTAGAGTGCGCCCATGATCGTTGTCGGATGCTATTGAAGCTTTGTGGATTTTTGACAAACACACTTGAACAATCACTAAAGGTCACTTTTATTTGATCTCATTTTCCATATATGATTCTAATTCATGCTTGAATTTTTTTTCTTCAATGTATGATTAGAATCATTCTTTTTTTTTCCTAACATTTGGTATCAAAGGGCATGATCAGTGCCTCTACCTTGTTTTTGTGAGTTTTGGGTGTATTTTTTTGGGCTTTTGAGATGAACAATTGTTAATACTTGATTTTTAGTTGACATGTCGATAAACGCAAAACAAATAAATTATGGGTTTTCAATTGCAATGGAGCTCGTTTTTTGAACAAAAAGTATTTTTTTTTCAATTCTATTTATTGCCTTAGCTTTAGAAAGTAATTTCCTATTCATTCCATACAAAAAAAAAAAATCCAAAAAATCAAATGGTTGAAGTCAACCTCGAGTTGACCAAAAGTCAATCCCGAGTTAAATTTTTATTTTTTGTACAAAAATATTTCTTTCAAGTTTAATTTCACTTTAAAAGTGAAAATTTTGGAAAAAATTGAAGATTTGACCATAAAATTGAACTTATAGTAAAAATTTGATTAGGGTTTGACTTGGTCAAACCTTGACAAAAAAATTGAAAAATATAAAAATCACAAAATTACTTCATTTTAGCTTTAATTTAGCATACAATTTTTTGTGAAAATTGATTAAGAACCTCATTTTCTGAATTTTTCGATTTTAGGTTCGGAATCGCCAAAAAAAAAAAAAACTTTCGTTCTAGTCATAACTAGTCTTAGTTCCTTTCACGACATTTGATTTAGAGATAATTATCCATTTACTCGTTCAATCAATTTTGAGATAGAGCAAAGCAAAATGTGAATTGACATTTTTGTCCCTAATTAGGGGTCCGAATCCATTCTAAGTGATTTATGAACAAACACTTCTATCCTACTCAATTTTGTGAGTTAAGTACAAATTGGGGGTCGATTTTAGCAAATTCACTTGCCAACTCATTAATTTGGGAGATTTAGCTTACTTGGCCTTAAGGAAATAAGGTTATTGAGTTTCGATTCAAGAAATTCGAGTTGGCCCATTCATGACTAAGGTTTAGTTTGATGAATTGAAATTAAATTTTGACATTGACCCTCAAATAAATTTTGGCAAAAATGTTCTGTGTAATTATACTAATAGGTGTTTCGCAATTTTAATTGAGTTCAATTTCAATTAATTTGTGAATTGCAGTCAACAATTAAGTAAAATTGCCCAATTTAAGGCCTAGAAAGTCCAATTTGGTGTATCCATAATATGTATCCAATAATTTCCATGGCAATTAGACAATTGAGTTAATCAAAAATCATAAAATTGAATTTATGTGATTTGATTAGCCTAATTTGCTTGAAATTGGATCATTTCTCTCCGAAATTAAAATTGGATCATTTCCATTCCAATTAAGCAAGTTTTCTTTATGAGGGAATAAATTGCATAAACCCAAAACAAAATAGGACTTAATCGCCTAAGAACCGATCCAACCGGTACAAGACTGGTCTAATCGGTTAGATTGACCGTTGATGGAGGAGGTCAGTTCAACCCTCCTCTAGTAGGTTTTTTTGGCCAGCAATCACTACCATGTGGTGGCGCAGTATCCAAACCTCCCATGTCCTCACATTTCCAAAATTTGTGAAAATGCCCTAGGGTTTTTATGAAAATTAGAAAATTGCCCCTAATTAAATCCTTAATCGTAAAATTCTTTTGAACAATTGATTACATTAAATCTCGGCTATTAAAATTAGCACATGTTAAATGTGTTTAACATGATTAGAAGTTAAGAGAGTTAATTAAACATAAGAGTTAATCCATAGTTATCAAATTAATCCTATGGTTAGGATTCGAGATTAGGAAAGGCTATATATAGTTTTTTCCCTCCATTTTTCAAAGGAGGATCATTTTGTAGTTGCCATTCTCCCTCTAAAATCCAAATTCTCAAATTTCTCTCATTTTTGTCCCTCCATTTTCCCTCTCTTTTTCCTCTCTAAGCGACTCAATTGCCCAAGGTTGTCGGTCCTTTTCACCGCCCTTGCCGAAGCTATCCCAACGCTAGGGCCACCCAATCCTCCTCCTCCAGTGGTCCTCTCCCTTTCCCTGATAAGCCGGTGGCTGATGTCCCTTCCGGTGGCCCTTCGATCAAGCTGTTCGGCTCAATCTCTCTCGTGGTACCCTAACCAGACTAGCTTTGGACCAATTCTATTCAGCTGAAAATCGGCACTATTCCGGCACCGATCCTCTCCCACTGCGGTGACTAGAAAGCTCTTCGGTGCCCCTCTAACATACTTAGTTGGCTGGTGCTCGAGTTTTGCAGATTCAAGCTCGGTTTTATCGCAAAAAATCAACAAATGTAGGCCTCATTAACCCGAGCTCGATAAAGTGAGATCACAATAGGCGATTAGGGTTAGAGCTCAAGTTTATGATCAATCCTATGGATGCTGTTACTACTGTGATGAATCATGATGATTATAGATGGATTTGCTTGGATGAATGTGAAATGATTTGGCTTGATTAGGCATTTGTACTTAATCTGTGAATTTCGGATTATAGAATGACCGATTTGGAAAATCTCTTTGTGAGCTTGAAAACTTGTTTGACTGCATTCAACATCTCTACAAATTTTAAAATAGACTTGATGAACTTTCTGACAAATTATAGAACACCCTGATCGGACTCCGATTGATACCTAAAAAGTTTTGTCAAAGTCGACCATACGTTCTGAGATTTCTCTGTGATATCAGTTGTCTTGTGAATGGCCTGACCTTTACGGATTTACCATTGTTTTTGTTTTTGTAATCTAAATTTTGAGATTATTCCTTCATGAAAAATGTTCATTACATGTCCATCTAGAACATATATTTTTTTCATAATTTTCTGAGGTCATCATGGTAGAACGAATGGCTTTGACATCACCGTGATGTGTGCTGATTTCTGCAGTTCCTAGACGTTTGAATCGGTTTCATGATTTTTTTTCTGAATTTTTTGTTTGGATTATGACTTTGAGTTCTTCATGAAAATTGTGCATAAGGATGTTGGTCATGACATATATGTTTCTCAGAATTTTTCAATGAGTATATCTAGGCCAAATCCTATAAAAATCACCCTCTGGTTCTGCTGGTCAGTATATTCCTGAATCCGAATTTTCGACTTTGTCGATTTTATTATGATTTTTGTTGAACTCTTTTCGAGATGATTCTACCTAAAAATTTATTCATCTGAATGTTGGTCATGACATATATTTTTCTCAATATTTTTTAATGTCATTCATTAGGTGAATTTCCCCAAAAATTGTCCTAAACTCAGTTCTGCCATGTGCAAGCTTAAGTGTGCATTCATGTGCAATTGTGCATCTAATTATGATTCCTTGTCCATGAAAACTCCGTGAATGTCATTACATGCTATAATGTCATCTTAAAGACACTTATGTTATGCTAATTGAACATCATTACATCATGTCATTGCGTGTATTAGTATACTTTTGCTCTATCATTATGAATATGCTCAATATATGCCTTATCATTGTCATTTTTATATCATGCTTTGCGATTACATTAGGTCTAGATCCTTTTATGAAAATTTTTATGGTTTGATGCTCAAACTATATGATTTTTCTTATACTTTTACCTTGTCATATAAGAGAATTAAACCATGCACTTTGTTGATATGATTGCTGCCCTGAATCTAATCATTTTACATGTTCACCAAAATGTCAAAAATTGAATGGGTAAATGACCTTAATTGAACATATCATCTCTTAGAATGTCCTAAGAAATTAATTAAGCTTTCTAATGACACTAAATTCAGGCAATTGCATGTCAATTGACCCACTTTTCATTTTGTGCAAAGTTACTCTTTAATCTGGAAAATTGCAAAATTCGAAATACATATATGAGCATTTTTATGTTTGCACTTTGCTATTTTTCCTCAAAATTTTCTTTTAAGATTTGGTGCTCGAACCCTTCATGAACTTTGTTTGTCATCTTTAGAAATATCATGTGGTAAAATTTAAGAAATTTTTAGCATGGTTAACATGACTATATTGCCATGAAATTGCATCAAATTGCTACTACCCTATTTTGTTCTGATGCATTTTGCTATGTTCCTAGATTTTTATAAATTTGTGCATAGCTAGTTTTAAGAAGTTGTCTCATTAAAAATGATTACATTAGGTGTATAACATGCTGTAATTTTTGTGAAGTCAATTGCTTAATGGGTCATGCTCAACTGCTTGCTCTTTGTCAAGGTGTTATGAATTCCCTATTTTGTTTAGTTGTGGCGTGCTCAAATTCTATGATATTTTTTAAAAATGATGCATGTAGAACCGATCTTTGATGTTTTCATGACTTTTGATTGTCATTTATTGTACTTTAAGCATAAAATTTCTGGAAAACAACAAGACCATTGAATATATGTTTGACGCTTGAGATTTTGATCAATGCATGTTAATTGAGTGAAGTGAAGTGAATTAGTGCCGATACACTAATTGCTTGATTACAATAGATCTTTTTGGGGCCAAGAAGGAAATCATTGATTCTAGCCAAATTCAGGTGACCCACTGCTCAACTTCAAATCAATACAATTGCACTGCCATGGAGAAGAATGCCATAACTTAATCCAGCATATCGATAATCACCGGAGGCTAGTTGAGCAATAGAAGTTGCGGTGGTTAGGGTTTGTGTTTTGGAATTTTTTATTTCATTCAGGCAAATTTCTTGGCCATTTTGGCAAAAACTTGGATTCATATGGCCATGCACCTGTGAACAGGTGCGTGTGGCAAATGCGCCTGCCCAATGAGGACTTACGAACCCTTCTTCAGTTTTAAACACTTCTGCCTCTCTCTTTTCTCTATTATTGCAATTCTACCCCTCAACTATTTATTTTACAATTTTGCCCTTGAACATTGAATTTATATTATGCTCTTGGCCAAATAAATTTACTATTTTGCCATTGGCTGAAGTATTTACTATTTTTCCCTTCATAGCATTAATTTACTATTCTGCCATTTCATGCATTTTGTGAATTTTATGTGTTAAATAAGTGTACAGTGATCCGTATATTTTAATTAATTAGAGAGTAGTTATAGCATCTTTAATTAGTTATATTATATATTAAGAGCCTCTAGATTACATTTAGAAAAGGACATTGATTGTAATTAATCACATTAATACAATGAATTTGATCTTACAGGAATTTTCATTATATAATATGATAATTAATTTGAAATATCATATTATTTTTCTTAATTTATCCACTAGGATTAAGGAAAGAAATATAATATAGTATTTTTCTTATGAAGTAACTATGAATCTATTTAAAGCAAAAACTTAGTCTTTAGACAATTTTTATGTTATATGATTCATATTTTATAACATGTTTAACCGATGTAAAACATCATTCATGTAAATTTTGCCTCAAATTTTGTGACATGAGCATGATTGTTTGATATGCATTTTTGCAACTTGTTAATTTCTCTGAATTTAAGAGTGATGTTCTCATACTAAATAGTAGAAACTATAAAGTTTGGAAGGATTTAATCTTTCTTCAATCGAGATGTATGGATATTGGCTATGCTATAAGGAAAGACAAACCACCTACTCCTACCAATATGAGCACTGCAATTGAGATAGGCCTATAGAATGGTGGGAGCGGTCCAATTGCTTTCGTGTGATGTTCATAAGGACTAAAATATCTTCTAGTATCCGTAGTTCAATCATTCACCATAGCAATGCTAAGGTTTTATTGGAGGTTATTGATGTGTAGTTTAAGACTTCAGAAAAGGTGCATTCCATAATTTTGATTATGAAGTTTTCATCTTTGCAACTCATTAGTATTAGAAGTGTGCGTGAGCACATCATAAAAATGAGGGATATTGCGGATCAGTTGAAAAACCTTGAGGTTGAGATATTCGAATGCTTTCTTATGTACTACATTATCAACACTCTCGCACAATAATATGCATATTTCAAGACCTCTTATAACACACATAAAAATAAATTGTCAATTAATGAACTCATGACCATGCATGTTCATGAGTAAAAAAAGGCTAACTATGGAATCGGGAGAAAGTATTCTTTTGTTAATATAAGAAAACAATAAATGTCATAGCAAGCATAAGGAAAATGGTAAAATACCTCCCTAAGTTAACATTTAAAAAAATCCAAATGTTTCTTCTATAAAAGGAAAATGACATATAAGGAATGATTGTGTTAGATTTGAGATTTAGCTAGAAAAGAAAAGTAATATAATTTCTTCTGTTTGTTATAAATCTAATATAACTTATGTGGTCACAACCTTTGTGGATTTATTTTGGATCTAAAATCCACATTTCGAATTCAGTGTAGGATTTTCAAAACCACAGGGTACCAGTAGGGAGTGAGCGAATGATCTATTTGAAAAATAAGATTTGTTTGCATGTGGAAGTTATTAGGACAAGTAGATTAATTTTCAATAGTGGCTTTATTTTGATTTTGAAAAAGATCTTTTATGTTCATTGTTTCTCTAGAAACTTAATTTCAATTTCAAGACTTCTATCTTTAAGTTACTCATTCAACTTTTTAAATTCAAATTTCAATTTATCATTTAAATCTAAAATTGTTGTAAGTGGTACTTTGTATGATTGTCTTTTTTGAATTAATTTACAAGACAATACATATTATAATGCGATGTATGCTCATAATAGCGTTGGTATCAAACAATATGTTATGAATGAAGATTTATCTATGTTGTGGCATTGAAAATGAGAGCATATTGTCAAATAAAATTAAGCGATTAATAAATGAAGATAAATTAAATACTTTATATTTTATTGATTATGATGCATGTATGGACTACATAAAGGGAAAACAGGCCAATAAGACAAAAAAAAGATGCTAATAGGACTAAAAAAAATATTAGAAATCATATATACATATATCTGTAGTTTGGATATGAGCTTATATGATCAGAAATACTTTCATTTTTTCTTTTCATAAATGATTACTCACATTACATGTGACTTTACTTCCTTCAGAATAAACATGAAGCATTATATGCCTTTAAAGCATTTAAGATAGAAGTAAAGAAATAAAGTGATGAACAAATCAAAATCAAAATATCAAATAAAGGTAAAGAATTTTATGGTAAATACACTGAAGATGGATAGGCACTTAGTACATTTGTGAAATTTCTTCAAGAGTATGAGATAGTTGTCCAATACACTATGTTTGGTTCTACAAATCAAAATGGTATAGCAGAAAGAAGAAATCAAACTTTATTGGGCATGGTGCGGAGTATGCTTAATAATTCCAAACTTCATAAGTCTTTGTAAACTACATTTTTAAGATGACAGTGTACATATTGAGTTGAGTTACAACTAAAGCTGTTCCAAAGATGCAATTTGAGTTATTTAAGTATTGAAAATCGAGTTTGTGACATGTACGCATATGGGGATGTCCGTCTGAAGTAAGAGTCTATAATTCATAAAAAAAGAAATTAGGCCTAAAGACTATAAGGGGTTATTTCATTGGATTTGTCGAAAGGTACAAAAAGTAAGTTTTATCATCTGTCTAACACTACTAGGATTATAGAATCAAGAAATACTAAGTTTCTTGAAAATGACTTGATTAGTGGGTGCATCAATTAAAAGATCTTATTCCTAAGAAAGATCATTCAAATACTTAACATTCCACCCTTAATATTAGGTTGGTTATTGTTCATAATGTCTCTACAATTCAATTGGCTATTAAATAATCAACAATTGAAGTTTCACAACCTGTTAATATTGATCAAGTTGTTCAATAGTTACCAAAAAATGTTGTGTAACAACTAATTGTACAACATGCAACATGCAACATGCTCCTCAAGAGAATATTGATACAATATTAATAAGATCCACTAGAATAAAGAAATTAATGATTCATAGTAATTATATTGTGTATTTAGATTAATTATACTATAATATTAGAGTGAAAATGATCCCGAAACGTTTTCACAGATCATGAATAATGATAAATCCAATATATAGTAAAATGCCATGAAGAATGAGATGAGTTCCATGGCATTTAATAACGTTTGGAATTTAATTGAGTTGCCTAATAGTGCAAAAGTCATTGGTTGTAGATGGGACTTTAAAACTAGGAATGACTCATTAAGCAATATTGATAAATATAAAACTAGACTAATTGCTAAAAAAATTACTCAAAAAGTGGGAATCAATTACACTGTATCTAAGAAAGATTTTCTTCGTATTGCTTTGGCATTAATTGCCCATTTTAACATGAAATTACATCAAACAAATATGAAAATGGTAATTCCTTAATGGAGAACTAGAGGAGAAAGTTTACATGAAACAATCTGAAGGATTCTCCTTTAGTAAAGATGAGCATTTAGTATGCAAGTTTAACAAATCTATGTATGGTTTGAAACAAGCATTCTATTAATGGTATTTAAGGTTTCATGATGTCATCTCTTCATTCAGGTTTGTAGATAACATCATTGAACAATGTATATATCAGAAGGTTAGTAAGGGCAAAATTTATTTTCTTATGTTATATATTGATGATATTCTATTTGCAACCAATAATAAAGAGTTGCTATATGAGGTAAAATAATTCATCTCTAAATGTTTTGACATGAAGAATACAAGTGAGATATCTTATGTCATTTGCACTAAGATCTATAGAGATAGTCCTAAAATTCTTTGATATTTATAAGGTCTATCTCAAAAAACCTATATCAATAAGGTCTTAAAGAGATTTTAGATAAAATATTGTTCACTAAGTATAACACCTATTGTTAAGGATGATAGATTCAATTTAAACCGATGCTCGAACAATGATCTAGAAAAGGAACAAAAGAATAACATTCCACATGCTTCTATTGTCAAAAGTTTAATACATGCTCAACTTTGCACTCAACCTGACATTTGTCATGGTCACCATGATCCATACGTTTTGTTTCTTTCTTTAAGCATAAAGTTTTTGTTGATTTAGTTAGATAATCCGTATGATGAAAATGGTGGGATTAAGCAAGAGATGTTGTCGATAATGTGATCCCACATATTTTAAAAACTTATCCTGACCCACCTTTTCTCTTTTAAGTAACGGTATTGAACATAACATTTTTTTTCACATTTCATACTACTTTGTGACAACTGCAATTTGGTAACTGCCTTGATGTGAGATAATTTATAAAGTACGAACATTCATCTCATAAGAGCAATCACAAGGTTTAATACAAACTTTCTCATTTGGAAATATGCCATAAGTACGCGAGGAGATTGGATTAATAGAGTGCGCCATAATCGTTATTGGATTGCCATCAAAGCTTTGTGGATTTCCAACGATCGCATACTCGAATAATGATTGGAGGTCAATTTTATTTGATCCTATTTTCCACTAATGATTCTAATTAATGCTTGAATTTTGTTCTTCGATGCATGATTAGAATCCTTTGGTTTTTTGTCTGACGGATGGTCCTTATGCGTGTTACTCTCTGCAATAAGAACTTATTAGTTGGTGAGAACTTTCCTGTTTTGAAGTTGAGTGGGTTGAAGATGCACATTTTCATTCCGCACTCTATTTACTTGCACAGTTCCAAGTTCCTAATATGCCTTCTTATTTACTAGACATATTCGATTTAGTTTATTTCTCATCTCGAGTATTGATCTTATAACAGCTTTTTCCTTGAATCACGTGGTGTTAGGTCCAAAAATAGCAACCAGAATGGAAGTTGCTTTGTTGAATTGACACTAGGTTTTGCACATTTTATGCAAATAAAACAACAAACACAATCCTAGTAAATATGGATAGAGAATAAATAAGGCAGCACATGTAAGAACTTGGAGCTCGCTGAGTAATATTGTCCGCTTTAAGCCGAGGCCCGCACGGCTTTAAAATACGTTACTCAGGGAAGAGGGATCCCATCCTTATATACTAGCCTAGGACTCCCCTTCTAAGTGATGTGGGACAAGAGATATGTGACCCTCTCCCTTGCGCACGTTTGAGGACGGAGGCGTGGACGCACTGCCATCCCTCCTCCCCTCACACCGTCGCTCGGGTCGTCACAGTACATATAAGAGAAGCTTCGATCTAGATTTACAGAGGTCCATGGTGTTTTCTGCATCCTGTTTAAGCTCTAACTACTCTACAAAACTAAAATCAGGTTAGTCAAATGAGTATTGCACGGTCTACCTCCCTGCAAAATTCCTTTTTTTGGGTTTGACAGTGGAAACATCTGAATTTTTTTCTCTTTCTTAATTTAAGTAGCTAAACTTTTTTTTTTTTTTTGTGGTTGAGAACCTCAACCCTTCGAGTAGGAGCCCTCAGCCATTTTAAGGAAAAGTCGCTCGCGCTACCCTACAAGGTAGAAATGAAGCTCTTAAAGATATGCCATAGTGTCAATTGGCTTATTCGATATTCACTGCCTTTATTCAGGGGCCCAGTCCCCCCAATTTATCAATAGTTAGATCTGTAAGCATCTTTCACCCAGTGATGAAGGGTTTGACTTTGTCAGTAGACCTACTGGGTTCTCGGGGTCGGGATATGGCAACTTAGGACCAAAGTCCCATCAGAAGTTTCTGGTGTAGGATCCCTTGTTCTTGTTTGTATCATAGATGTGTTATAAACTTACAGCCTTTAGTGGAACTAGCTACTCTTATTAATGCTCCACAACTGTGCGGCATCTTGCACCATTTACTAATCCCCCAATAGCTATTACAAATCTTATTAAGACCCATACATGGTAGAACAAACTAGTCTTGCAACTGCATGACTTCTACAAAAGCCTCCCAAAAGATTCTTTTGTTTCTCATCAGAAGCAAACTATCCTATTCAGTGTTTAAAGATGAAAAACAAGTGAGTAGGAATGATTTTCAAAGAAAATCATAACTCTCCATTTGAAATTAACAAGTTTGGAGTTCCTCTACCCTATGCAATCATTCAAGGATAGAAGAATTGAAGGAAATTGATCTAATTTAGTACATGAACGACAGCAGCATCAAAGATGCTATGAGAAAAAGTGGTCATTGAATGACATCTCCTTTTGTTCTTAACATGATTTACGCATGGATCTCTCCCTTCTATAGGAGCTTCCTCTCTCGATTTCGAAACGAGAGTATATCCACATCGGCTATTGCATCTCCACTCCACCATCGTCTCCACCACCCCACCACTTTGTGCTTCCACGTCTCCTTTTCTGGGGTTAAGGATTTCTTTTAGTTGTTGCTATAGTGTCATTTGGATCGATCGTGGTTTCTTGAGGAGATCAAGATCTGCTGGTGAGGTAGTAGTGAAAAAGCTTAGTGAATAGGAACTCTGAACGGTGTATTGAGGTGCCACGAATATGGTAGCCTGGAACTGTTGAGGTATTGTTGGAGATTTGATAGTGAGAACATTGAAAAATAAATGTCGCTCTTGTGATTCGGATATTGTTTTCTTGTCAGAGACAATGTAATGCTAAATGGTTAGGGTCTGTTCAAAGAAGAATTGGTTTTACTCACTGTATTCTCTATTCCCGCATAAAATATTGTGGTCGGATTAGCAGTAATTTGGAAAGATCCTGGTGTGGTATATAGCATTTTGGGAAGTTTTCACGACTAGGGTTCAAAATTTGGGGGAGGATTGGGCTGGCATCGGGGACTTTAATGAGACTATAAAGAGGTTAGAAGCGTCAAATAAAAGGGGACCGGGCTCATCACATCTTTAATCTGCTGTTTTATGAATCAATTGGGTTGTGTTGGTCTTGGGTTCGAAGGTAAACCTTATGTCCAGGGAAATGAAAGAGTGGGCTTTGCAAGTGCTCATAAGAGACTTGACAGAGCAATTTGTTTGACCTCTTGGTAGGTGTATCAAAAAAACCCACGACAGCCCAACCCAATCCACCTCTAAAAATAGGATATTCTGGGGTCAAGCCTTTTTAGGTGTTAGTGTTGTTTGGATTAGGGTCAAGTCAGGCCGAGCCGGGCCAGCACAAGCTTTTTCCTCTCTCAAAGTGTGCGCAATGAGAACAAAATCGATTGATTGGCACAAGCCCAACCCGACCAGTTCTCTTAGGTTATACGATATTTAGATATCAGGTCAAGTTAGGTCGAGTCAAGCGCGTTTTGCAACGTTTCAGATCAAGTTTTGCCCAACCCAACCTGGTCCATTGACACCCCTACCTCGTGGTTTGAAATATTACCTAAGGTAGGGGTTTTTCACTTGGTGGTCGGTAACTTTGATCACACTCATATTTGGCTGAATTCAGCTTCCCTTGATGATAAATCTAGACACCCAATGTGAAGGATAACCAAATGAATGTGTGGCATAGGAAGCTAATATCAATAGAGATTGCTCTTAAAAAGTGGAGTAGGGAGCATTTTGGTATCTGCCAGCAACGCCTTTAGGATTTAATAGCAACACTCAAGTGCATTCAAAAGGATGATCCTTCAGAGAAAAACAACAGAAGGAGGAGAGAGAGATGAAGGCCACATTTAATGAGCAATGGAAGCGATTAGAGTCGAAGCAAAAGTCGAGACAATCGTGGCTATGGGATGTTGATCGAAACACGAAGTTTTCCCACCTTTCTACCATTATTAAAAGACACAAATTATATTCTAGCAATTTAGGAAGATCGTGGTCAATGAACTACGAATTTGGAAGAGGTTGAAAGCTTCTTCCTTTCCAAGTAAATGGAACTCCTCAGGTCCAACAATTGATCTACATCCTCTCGTTGAGAAGCACTTCCTGAAGGCTATTTGAGAAGAAAACTTCGATCTCATGGCAATTCCATCAGCAGATTAAATCTATAACGTCTAGAAAGAGATGGCCTCTCTTAAATCACTAGGCCCCGATGGATTTCATGCCATATTCTATACGGAATTCTGGGAACACTTTTAATCATGTTCACCCCATGAGTCTGTGTAACGTGAGTACAAACTCATCTCTACGCTGCTAGCAAATAGACTAAAAGTGTTCCTTAGTCGTATTACTTCACCTCAGCAATTGGTTTTTGTTCCAAGTATAAGTATCCAAGAGAATCCTGTACTTGCACAGGAAATCAGAGACTGCGAGGAAGAAACAGAAGAGGGTCTTTTATGGAAGTCAAGGTTGGTATCTCAAAAGCCTATGATAGTGTTGGAAAATACTAGAAGCAATACTCAGGAGTCCGGAATGATTTTTCAAGCTCTTAAACAAGTGTATTTCAACAGTTCATTATACTTTGCTCATCAACGCTAGACTGACAGGTAGTTTAATACCCCAGAAGGGTCTCCGTCAAGAGACTAAGCAAACATGTGAGAGCTTAGAAAAAATGCATCGACACTAATTGCTCGATGACATTTCAAAGCTTGAATCATAAAAAATCGTGGGTTTTTCTCCAAAAAAAAATTATGGGCATTTAGAAACTTCGTATGGACGAGCTCCTCATGAAAAAGACAGATTTAGAAGCACTGTGCCTTGATAGTCCCCTGTTCAAGTAGGGAAAGGTAAGACAAACTAACCATTCCTTGAACAAAAGGTTGATAAAAAAGTATTGCCCTTGGAAAAGGAAGACATTGCCCTGGGCTGGTAAAGCAATGTACATTCAATCTGTTGTTCAAAGCACACCGGTCTATGCTGTGCAATCAAGTTGGCTGCCAAAAAGCATGTATGACAGGCTCCACTCCTTTACGAGAAAAATCCGTTAAAAATAGATACTTCACACCTAAATGCTGGAAATCTTTGTGTAGAAGCAAGAGAAGTGGCGGGATGGGGCTTCAATGATCCAGGGAATTCAATAATGATTTGCTTCTTAAGCTCAGTTGGGGAATGATCCATAATACAGACAAATTACGGGTTGGTGTCCTTAAAAGGAAATACTTTTTTTTGGGCGAAAATTCATGTCATTCATTAAGCAAAGGTCTGGACATTTTGGTGACTCACATCAGCACAAAATAAATCCAAAAGACTCGATGGAGGATAACGGACCCAATTTGCCGATAGTGCTCAGTTTCGTTGGGCTTTTACCACCCAATCTACCACCTTATTTGCCTCTCTCTTGCAATGGGCTATCTTTGTGGACTGCAGGCTTTTTAGGTGGGCCTGGGCTTCGCTGATAAGTGCACGGGCATCCCAGCGAACTTGATCTGCAGGAGTGCTTATCAAAGAGACAATTTCCAGCAGATCAGTTTCAATCTCCAGCTCCTCAGTTCGGCGTCCTTTAGCTCGTTTTTCCTCCGTTCTTCTTAGGGTTTTGATTAAGGCCATGACTTTCCAAAAGGAAATACTTACGGAGTTCCAATTTCTGGAACTACGAGGTCAAAGCATTGGCATCTCCATTATAGAAGGCAATTATATCTACTAGAAATACTAAAATTGGCCACTCTATATCATATGGGGGATGGAAAGTCAATTGAGGTTGAAAATCACCCTTGGATCCATAACGTCTCAAATCAATTGCCTTCTTTTACTGATACCAGTCCTCTTTTGAAGAAAAGAAAGAGAGCTTTCCTATCCCAGGGACAAAAACTAGGATATAAATAGTCTACCTCAAATATTTTGCCCAATTTCAGTCGAAAGTATTCTTCAAATTCATGTTCCAAACTCCATTTGGGTTGAAAAACCTAATGATGGAAATTCACGGTTGAATTAGCCTACAATCGCGTATAGAAAAAGGCAACAGCTTGGAGATTTAGAAGAAAGTTTGGAAAGCTAGAGTCCATGAGCGGCATAAAATGATGTGTAAGACAACAGCTAGTCTTACCTTGTCAAGTTAGACCAGTTCGATTGTTTTATATTCCAAACCCTTCTTGCTCGTTGTGCAAATACTCGAAGAAAAATTCACTCCATTTGTTTACAACATGCCTTTTGGCTCAGAATTTGTGGAGACAGAGCCCACGGAATATCATTTTGTCTGCTTGGAACTCTAGGTCATTTGAGGAGATGTTGCACTATTTTCTTCATCCTAGACACATTCCACAAAGTATGGGATCGGACTGCAAACATTCAAACTTTATGTAGCAATTCTTTGTACTAGAATGTTGCGTTATAGGAATTCAACCTTATAAGATCAAATTGTTCCAAATCTTTCCCAGGTGGTTAAGCTGGTGATAAAAAATTTGATGATATTTTTGAACATGTACATAGAGGGAAAGACCAGAATCTTGGCTTCCCGCATTAGATCAAGAACTGAAGTTTAATGTAGATGGTGCTTAGAAGAATAATAAAGGGGCCATTGGTATTATTACACCATTTGTCAGAGGCTTAGTTGTACAAGCATGGACAAAATGTGAAAGATGGAATTTACCAATGGAAGTGAAAGCGGAAGTTGTAGCTCTTCTCCTTGCCTGCGAATCTGTTGAAGCCCTCAACATCCACGAAGTATTTTTTGAAAGTGATTGTAGGGTTTTAATCAATGCCATTCAACAAAAAGGTACTAGCAATTGGAAGATTATCCTTTCGTCTCTGACAATTGCTCCCTACTTCGCAGCAACCCAAGATGGAGCTTGTCATGGACCCGTAGACCTCAAACTAGCGCTGCTCATGAGCTTCTAAAATGGGCTGTCCTCGTATATGAACTATTTCTTCTTTTCTTTCTAATAATCTCCCATGTATAGTAATAAAAATAATGTTGGTAGAGTCTTATTTACTTTATCACGTTCATATAGGCACTGGCTCTTCTTTGTAATATCCTCATTACTTTGTACGAATGGAATGTTTCCTTTAGCCAAAAAAAAAAACACAAAAGGTTTGGGGTTCAAGTTGCGGGGAATCATCCTATGTGGTTGTACTTTTACATGTTGTGCATATTTGTCATCAAAATTATGTCAACATCTATGTCAATAATGCTGTCGTTAATATCCTAGAATAAATAAGGGCATCCTACTGCCATAAAAGTTGAAAAAAATGTGTAAATCATCTATTGTGCAATTGGTACGATTTTTTCACTCCTATAATTATGAAATGGGATGTTTTGATTTTTAAATTCATTTGGTAAATATTTTGCAATTTTAATATCCTCACAACTAAAGTACTTTCACAACAGCTTTTGCAAAGCTGCCCACAACAACTTTGAGGTGCCGTAGCTTTCACACTTTTGGGAAAAAAATACCCATTCAAAAGCCCTACTTGTTTTTATTGTCATGAAATGTGTTTTTAATTGCAATATTTCTTAGAAATTGAAATAATAAATAATAAAATTAATATGTTAACTTAATAATAAAAAAAAATTTCTATTATAATTAGTATCTATTTCAAATTATCATTAGTAATTTCTCTTAGAAGAAAAGTAATAGAAACTCTTCCAAAAATCTCAAATTATAGCTAATAATATAAGTATGTTAACTTTACAGTAGCAATAATATAAAAGTGAAAACATATAATAAATAATAAAAACAACAACAAAATTTATTATTATTGTTATTATTAATAATATTACTATACATAATGAAAATGGAATATTGCAAAAGTATTAGTAATACTAACAAAAGCATTGGTAACAATTCTACAACAAACATGATAGGCCTTTGTCGTCATTTTAATAACTATAACAATCTTGCATCGACTTTATCAAATGCATTAATCATTCATAGTCCCACCATAACATCTTTAAAAGACGTGATGCCAAACCTTTTTTATTCAAGAGAGCACACTATAGTACAACGATGATGCTATAATGGTCCCAAACTGACTCTTAGTCAAAAGTGAATGTCTACATCCTATACATATGTTGCATCTGATATGGCGGAATAGAATAGAATTGTGTAATTAAAATGTAATTGAAAGACAATGGAATGAAGTGATGCTTCTAATTGATATTGATTAAATTGTTGGAACAGATTGAAATGGGGATACTTGTGTACGGTTGAAAGACATAAGAATGGAATTGCATGGGAATATTTAAATAAAATCAATTTACATTGTACCGGCGTTATCAGTATAATAATAGATATTGCTTAAATATTATTTATAATTTTAATAAAAATCAATCGCATCATTTGTTAATTATATTTTTAATTATGTTTTATTATTAATTATAATTTTAACTAAAAATTAATTTGGGCCCCACACTCAAATTTTACAAAGTGCAAATTGGATATTGGGCCCCACACTTAAGCTCCACCAAAATAAAACAAAAAACAAAAAATACACAAACTTCCATATCTGACCCAAATGCGGCCCTTTAGGGCCTCCTTCAACTAGCCTGATTGAGGATGCGTCATTTGCAAGAGACTTTGAGTCTAATGCAAATACTGAAAGCCCAAAGCTACTTAAAGAAATATAATTGTATTTGATAAAAAAAATTTGCAAATGAGCTTTGAGTTGAATGTGCGTTTGGTTAAAAAACTTTTGGAATGAGGTTTGAGGGGGTATTATAGGTAAATATATATTTTGAAAAATTGAACTAAATCCTTCGTTGAACTAACGAAGGGCTATGGTCGACAATAAGCCAGATTTGGCGTCGGCGGTCGTCACCCAAGGTCACTCAAGGTCAAGCGACTTCTGATGAGAGTCGCGTGGCCCCAACCAAGGGTCACGCAACCTTAATTGAGGGCTGTCGGAGGTCGTGGTGGTCGCATGACCCTTGCGAGACCCAGACGAGGGCCACCTACAGCCGTGACACCCAAGTGGCGGTCGCCTGGGTCGCAGCGCGCTTGGGTCAAGCGACCTCTGGCGGCCCTCGGCTGGGGCCACACGACCCTCATTGGAGGTCGCCTGAGGTCGAGCAACCTCAGCTAACGGCAGCTGGCACCAAATCTGGCTTGCTGGCAGCTATAGCCCTTCGTCGGTGGGCTGCCCCTTTCTCAATTAAAAAAAAAAAAAAACAAGGGCAAAATCGAAATATGAAAAACTAATGAGAGTAGTTTTGAAAGGAAAAAAATAGTTACAGCATTTTGAAAGCCATTTGAAAGCTGAAAGCTAGTTTCAAAATTGAACCAAATGGTTTGGCATTTCCCCAAGAGATTTTCAAGTCTGAAAGCCCCTTAGAAATGCTGAACCAAACGCACCCTAGTTTTCAACCTAAAAACTACCTAATTAGGAATCCACATGATAAACGAGCATATGTAATTATTTACAACTTGATCAGGATCTTTCCTTGGATAATCAAAAGCCAAATTCATTTTAAAATAAAATAATAGAATATGAAAATCGACCCCTACCATCAAAGCTTGAAACTTGATTTTGACACATAAAAAATGTCAAAAAAAAGATATTTAATGATGAATACCTATGTACCATCAAAGCCTAAATGTTCCAAACCGATGTGAAGGAGTACTCTTTGAGATTGCCTAGAAAGGTAGACCAATTGAAGTGTGTAAAAGCTGACTCAATACACCACCAAACATGTAACATAAAAAAAAATTATTAGGATGCACAAAAAAAATTTAAAGAACCCTAAATTGGATAAGTAGTGTGGTGTATAACAGTTAATATATCTAAGATGATTAATAATTCAATGGCTTAAGCATTTGAGTAAAGTTTGGTCCAACTAAATATGTTGAGCTCCCTCTTGGTAATTTCTTCAAGCAAAAGGTATTGCATTTTTGCAACATACTCCCAAAAAATGATATCAAAGTTGATGATTGATTAGTGGCTTATTAAAAATAGAATGAATAATCTCTTTCTTCATCTAAGAAAAGATGGTTTTACTTTGCATGGTCCAATTATTGATCTCGAAAATTTATACAATAAAATTAGGTAGGTCGTTTGTATAGTTCCCTAACCATAATTCTACTATTTACTTTACTAAAATCATTTTACTAGAATATAAGGACAAGGAGAAATCTGTGAGGATAGAAAGAAATTGTATTGGTGTTTAATGAATATCTTAAGGAAGAAATTTGGTGACCAACCAGATTTCTTGGCAGATGAGTTTATGGTGTAGCAACGTAGGGTTGATGGTAGACTTTGTGGTTTGGTTCGAAAAAACTCCCAATATGTATTAGTGTTTAATGAATATCTTAAGGAAGGAATTTGGCGACCAACCCGATTTTTGTGTAAGTGAGCGTTATGGTGTAATAATGCAAGTCTGATGACATACTTCGTGGTTCAATCCAAAAAAGAGACCAACGATGAAATTGAGCATTGGAGATTCAACTTAAGATAAGTTGATATAGAAGGATACTTAGATTAAGGGAGAGCGGTTCTAATACTAAGGTCTCACGTGAGGGATAGATTGTTATGATATATGTATGAATTGTGTTAAAGAATCGCACATTGGATAAATGGTGTAATGTAGAGTAGTCAATATATCAAAATTGGCTCATAACTTATTGATTTTAACTTTTGAAAAAAATGAGTCCAACTGAATATGTTGGGCACTTTCTTGGCGATCTTCCCAGATGAAAGGTATAAGACTTTTGCCGTACACTTTCAACATAAACATGATGAATGGATCATTCCTTACTCCAATTTCATTAGAGAAAAATTAATGGAAACTCGTAATAGGCGGAGTTCTTCAACTCCATATCATATTAAATCCAGAATTCTCCGGGAGGATGAGAATAGGTACTCATTTTCCGAACAAAAAAACATTGAGTAGAAAGATCCTAATATTTAAATGGCAATTTTTTTTCTTTTTTGGATCTTAACAGAGGCCAAATTGGAGTGCAGAACATTCTAAATTTTCATGTAAATTTTTTGGGACGTTTCAAACCGGAACCAATTTTTGGTTATTAAGCAAATCGTTGATATTGCTTAATCAATAGCTTTATCTTATTAAGATGAATTCTTAATACTGCAAAAAATCCTAAACTAATATACCGATAATAAATTTATCTTAAACTCACTTTTAGATTGCCAAAAATCCCAAACCAATACATGTATTGCATATTTACATCAGTTAGCTTCCGCCAAATATTATTATTAACTTACTAGCTTAGATGGCACATGGACTTGATGATATCACCCACTTAGGTGGCTCTGCTAGTTCGCGTTTTCTTCCTCTTGCAAAAGGTCGAGAGTTTGAATCACAGTTTCGTCATAAAGTGACTTAACTGGTTTTACATGTGTGGTGGTTAGCATGTGTGACTCCCAGGGTTTACTCCCCCGGCTATTGCGGGGTGCGGGGTTCCCTAGGTCATCAAAAAAAAAAAAAAAAAAAAACTTGATGATTAATGGGTTAACATCATAAAAATATCATATTGGTACAAATATAATAAATTTTCCTTAAATCAGTATATATATGATAAATTTACCACTGACTCCATAACTCCACCTATGTTAAGTGCAATTGTAAATTCGTTAGACATCTATAAGAGAACAACAAACAAACCAATTAATTTGTAAAATCCTCATGAATAACTAGCAAAGATGAAAAGATCAAGGTCGATAAACAAGATGAGAAGACCGAGTTCAACAAACAAAATACTGGATATTTTTTGAGTTCCACATTCAAAAAAGTGGACTCTCATAAGACATGTCTAATCACATTAAAAGTACACCAGAAATTAGCGACAAACTTATGCAAATCTAGTCCTAGCATTTCGTCGGATACATGATGTACGAGTCAATCATGACATTCATATAAAAAGCTTCATGTTATAAATTCACATATGAATCAAAATTGGAAAGACCACGTAACACTTATGAGGGAGAAAAATATTCAGTGGATTTATCATGTTCAGAAGTCTACTTATCTCGACCAAAAAAAACAAAATCCATCGCTATTTCTTAAAAAAATGCAATTAACTTTCCTCCAAACAAAAAGAAAAAGAAAGAAATCGCCCAATCTTGAATAAGGGACATTCTTAGCACCCGTGTCCCAACGTGTTGACTTGTACGAATTGGATTCGAAAGTGGGCGTCAAAATCAGTTCTAAATGATCACCCAGGAGTTAAAGATAAAGATCATAAAAAAAAAAAAAAAATTGCGTGGTCCACACGGAACCAAGTAATGGAACGTGATGTGTCTACTGACTTACGGTTTCCAAAGGTTCGTGAACGATGGGAAGACGATCCCCATCAATGGAGGGTGGGGGATAAATGCGAGCAGGGTGTGGGGGAGGTGGTGCGAACGACGAGAGATGAGGAGGCCCGTGACACACGATGCCTCGTCCCTCTCCCTTCGTAACGCCTTCGAGATTTGCAGGGGAGCGAGCGAGGGAGAGGGCTTGAGCCAGTGGCGTCGTGACGAGTCGAGCGCGTGACGTTTTCCTTCTTCGGTTCTGGTCTCACGGGAATCCAGCCACCCCTCCACCCTCCTTCCCTCACGCGTTTCTCCCTCTCCCTCCCTCTCCCGGTGTCTGTCTTATCTCAAATAGGGGACGAAAGCGAGGGCTATGTGCCACGGATGAAGATTGCCGTTGATTTCTCAATTTATTTTGGAAAATAGGGGTCACATGGAGGAAAATTATCAAATTTGTTTTTTAAAATTATTGTACTTGTACCAACTCAATCATAGACCTTTTGATTTAATTAATTAATTCTAAAAATTTTAAACTTTTTGTTGATTTGCTAATTCAGTTTTAAACATTTCAATTGTGTTAATTTAGTCATAAATATTTTGACAATTTATCAATTTAATAATTCTAGCTAATTTTAGTCAGAAATCATTAACATGGTGATATAATCAGGGTTAGGTATTCTACATAGCATGATCAATACTAACATTGACAATTTTCTTAAATTTTCTTAAATTTTTTTGAAATTTTTAACCCTAATGTTTTACGTGACACAACCTGTGCTAATGTTAACATTTTTTTTTTTAATTTTCCGAGTTTTTTTTTTCCTTCTTTTATTTTTTTTTTCTTAACTTTCTTTTTCTAATCTAGCCACAAAAAAGGGTTGGTGATCCTAGCTTGGTTTGGGCAAGAGCTTTAGGAGGGTCGTGATGATATTTGCGCCCTTGCCTATTGCCTATTAATCGACAAGCAAGGGTCATAGCCTTCATTTGGATTCAGGATAGGGCCAATGCCCTTGCCTGTGGTTAGCAAGGATTGGCTGGCAACCTCACTACTTAGAGCACAGAAAAAAGGAAAAGAAAAGAAGAATTTTTTAAAGTCAGCACCATTTGTGCTGCGTATCCATTCCACTTATGATGGTAAGCATTAACTAGACTAATGTATCAGTGATTTCTAACCAAAATTGGCCAAAATAACTAAATTGGTAAATCGTATAAAGTTTAGGACAAAATGGGCAAATCATTAAGGTTATGTTTGGTTGTTTGGATTTCCAAGCATGATAGAATTGGATAGGATATGATATGAAATCTATGAGATTTTGCTATATCATATCAACTATTTGATTATTGCAGTAATACAATCGAATATATTCGTATCACATCATATATATTGTTTGGTATAAACAACATATTAATATAAATAAATCACAATTTTTACAAAGGAAGATGATAAAAATTTCTCACGACACTCTTATCTACTTTATTCTTATTTATTTATTTATTTATTTTACTCTCTTTTTTAATTAATTTATTTTTTATTTCTTTCTTCCCCTTCCATAATCTTCTAATAAAATTTTATTAATGGAAAACTTTACTAATATACCTAAAATATTAAAACACCTAAAATTTGTAATAAATATATATATATATCTATATATATATTATTGAATTTATATTGTAAGATAGAATTAAATTCGAATATATAAATAAAAATTAGATTATATTAATAAAATAAATTGTTATTTTTTGTTATTTTGAATTTCTAATATTAGAATTCAAATATTACTTATATTGAAATATAATTTTAGATTTGTTAACTTGAAAATTTTGTTTTTAAGAAAAATAACTTTTCTATAATGAAATGAGAAATTCTATCCACAATTATCCCACCTTCCCCATGAGATAATTTTATTCGGCCTTTATCCTCTTACATTTGACTTTATTCTATCTTAAGTGGGCACCAAACGCAAGATAGGATCAATTTTATCATATTTAGAATTTTATCCCGATCACCAAATATAAATATTTAGGATTAAATAAATCAAATTGAAATATTTAGAACTAAATTGATACAAGCACAATAGGTTAAAATTTTTTGATCATTTTTCCTATTGAACTAAAGTCTTTAATGATGATGTTTAAGTGGCTTTGCCCTCTTTAGTGTTTTCATAGCGGATTGGGAAAAGTGCGGCTTTTAAAAGGTCCCACGGTACTGCACACCGAGGCCGGGCTCGATAGTTAGTGATTTGATCGTTTAATCGAGGCCCTTCCATCGAGGTAGCAAGACAGTTTTGAATTACCCTAATTCACTAACATACCATTCACTTTATTAAAAAGAAACACGCCCATGGGCACTCGAGCGTGCGCGAGCGCACCATATCTTAAATGCAAAAAAAAAAAAAAAGTGCTCGATTCTCAACCACCACCACAACTATTGATTAAGCCACCACTATCCCACCCCGATAATCGGAAGTGATTAACCAGCAGGCTCCCCACCGTATCCGAAAGGCTCGAAAGGCATACAGACAAGCTTAATAATGTCAACCGCCCAATTTTGGCCCAAGCTTAGCCAAGCCCAAACGTTTTTACGTAAATTTTATGTTGTGGGCGAATTTGAGCAATACAGTACGCTCAAACTGTGAGTCCAACCAGTCCTACCTGAGGGTCACATCTACCACTTATGACGGGTCGACTTCGTTGACATTGACTTGGGATCAGCACGTACATACCAAGGAACCTTTCCCATTTATAGGGAAGGATTCTTCGAGTTATTAACAGGTGTATACGTGTGTGTGTGTGTGTGTGTGTGTGTGTGTTCGTACATAATGTATGAGTGAGAAGATCGACTAGGGCCTTGAGTTTCTTCCATGGTCATAATTGCGACCAAGGTGTCCGCCATTGCATTGGATCACTTGCTGAAGATTTATACCACGCATCTCTGCCCACAAATAAGTTTGTGACCCTCGCCCCCACCACGATGCCAATGGAGAGCTCAGGACCAATGATACATTCAAACTTAGACCCGTCCTTTGCAAACCGACCAGGATTTCTAAAGACTGAGGATAGATTGGGGAGGTGAACTTTTAATGTTCTGCTTCTAAATCAAATCCCAAATCGCTCGACCAACCTTCTCAGTGATTTTTCTAATTTATAGTTATTAGTTGATGTGTTGGCAAAAAAAAAACTTCAGTAGTTTATATAAACTAGGATAAGAAAAAATTTGTTAAATTCACCCTTACATTTTTCAATTGTATGAGTATGTATTTGAGAAATACCTTCAATCTACTTACTTAAAAAGATACATGTGTATGTTGAGAACATGATCTTTAGTTTGCTTATTTCAAAATTCCCAGTGACTTATTTAACTTTGGATAGTCAGTTTTGTTCCCCATAGTCCAAACAAGCATCATAGATGTGACAAAGATGGCCTCGACCGTTTTGTACTACCATTCTTACTTTATTTTTATTTTCTCGGGCATGAATTGCCATTTCAATCAAGTTCTTTGAAGTTACACTCATGGATTGCCTAGTGAGATGGAGCTTTCCTCATCCAAATTTTTTTTTGGAAAATTTCAAATAAAGATTTGAAATACCTTCAATTTCTCAAATAAGAGCTTGAAGTTAATATTGTCTCAAATAAAGATTTGAAGTACCCTCATTTTCTCAAATATAGGTTCTAAAGTGGACCTTATTTCAAATAAGATACTGAAGTGACCATATCAATCTTAAAGAAGAACTCATCTTTATCGGATAGTCAAGGGCATTTATGTCATTTACATTTTCATGTTTTCTTCCCCTTGTTTCTTTCTTTTTTCCTTTTTTCTTTTTTTCTATTTAGAAAAGCCAAACTCAAAGAAAGAAAAAGGGCTAAAACTAATACACACACAGGTGGGAGGGCTGGCTGTATATTTTTCTATTTTTAGTTTTATCCCTTTTTTCATTTTTGAGTTTGGCTTTTAAAAATAGAAAAAAGAAAAAAGAAATAAATAGCTAGTGAGTACATATCATTCTTTGAGATTGATATGATCACTCCATGCTCTTATTTGAAATAAAGTCTAATTCAAGTCCTTATTTATAAATAAAAAATAAAAAAATGAGGGCATTTCATACCTCAATTTGGGGGTAAGTATAGTAGGAGTGCCATAACTTTCGTACGGCGTTCACTTTGGTGCTAAAAATTTTTTTTCGCTCACTTGAGCGCACAAGTTTTAAAAAACATTCACTTGAGTGCCAATTCTGACGTGGCCACCGGAAAAGCTGATGTGGCCGCCGGAAAAGTTGACGTGGCGCCGGTGAACAATATTTTAATATATTTATTAATTTTTTTGAATTTTTTTGAATTTTTTTTTGAATTTTTTGTTTTTTTTTCTTTAAGGCCAGTGAGGGTCACCAGTGGCCCTCGCCGACCCTAAAAAAAAAAAAAAAAAAAAAAAAAAAAAATCGAATTTTTTTTAAAAAGAGTAGAAACGGCGTCGTTTTACTTGAAAAGTCACGTCGGCGTCGAAATTTATTAAAAAAGAAAAGAAAAATCATTAAAAAATTTCACGTATGCATTTTGGCATTTAAGCGAACGATTTCATTCGAACGATTTAACACTCAAGTGAGCGAAAAAAAAAAAAAAAAAGTTTTGGCACCAAAGTGAGCGCCGTACGAAAGTTATGGCACTCCTAGTGTCCTAATCCCCTCAATTTGAGATAGGATTTACTTTAGGTTCTTATTTGAAAAATTGAGGACACTTCAAGTCATTATTTGAAATATTCCTCTTTTATTTAAATTCAAGGCATGTATTTAAAAACCTAGCTATCTAGAAGCTCATAAATCATCCCATAAAATCTATTAAACATTTAAGACCATGCTTTTAATTTGTGCTAGCTCTGACCTAGAATGGTATGAAACCTAGGGATCAACTATTTGAAGATGGCAATAAGAGACAATTAATGGTGCGTTTGGTAATATTTATGTTCCAGGAAACAATTTCTTTGCAGAAATTTTTTTCTATTTCTATTCCTTAGAACAATTTTTGATTAAAAAACGTGTTTGGAAACTGTATAGAATTTTTATTCCCGAAATTTAAAAAAGAAAGGGAATGCATTTGATACAACCTACAAAATTTTTTGTTACATAAAAATTTCTTTTAATTTTTTAATATTTTTTAGATTTTCTTTTTTTCTTTTCTTTTTTTCCTCTCTTCGACTAGCCACCAACGATGACAAGTAGCAGGCAATGACCGGCAACAATGGTGGCAATCAATAGCGACAATTGATTAGAAGAAGAAGGAGAAGAAAAGAAAAAAAGAAGAAAATGACTTATTTTAGAAATTGTTCTCAAGAACAAAAAACGTCTATTTTTTACTTCTTGTTTTTGTTCTAAATATATTCACTAACCATTTTTCTATTCTAGAAAAAAGAAAAATTAGTTAACATTACTAAACAGATTTATATTCTTTTTTTGTTCTAGAGAACAAAAGAACAAAAATTGAGAGAAATAGGAAAATTACAAAACACCCCATAAAGTTCTCAAGACTTACTTGTGTTTAAACCTACCTTTCGTAGATAAATTGTATGAACATGTAACTTCTATATATGCCATAATTTAAAATATGGTACACACACATATATACTGTACAATGAGGCTATTTAACGTAATTAGATATTCATACAATTATATCATAATTTAGAATATTAAGAATAATTAATCGAGTAGATACATAATCAAGGAAGAAGGGGAATGTGCACAATCAAGATATACATAATCTCCTAATTATGCCTAACACCCTCCTCAAACTCAAAGTAACGTTGAAGTAATTAATTAGAGTTTGGAGAAAAGATCCAATAAACACCTAGCGGATGTGTTTGGTTAAGATTCTAGTGGTCTTATTAGTAAATGAAGCAAAAACGAAATGAAT
This sequence comes from Corymbia maculata, assembly GCA_014182735.1. Classification (NCBI taxonomy): domain Eukaryota; kingdom Viridiplantae; phylum Streptophyta; class Magnoliopsida; order Myrtales; family Myrtaceae; genus Corymbia; species Corymbia maculata. The sequence continues at coordinate 7,393,241 of CM024690.1, read as the reverse complement.
TATACCATGGAGTACATGGTATCACGCAAAGTGATCCATAGTTATGTTCAATGTACTTCGTACCCTTAAGGAAAACGTGATTATGTGATATTTAAATAGTATCCTGATTGTCATAGTACAACATGCAATTGCTACAATGAACTCCTATCTCTTCTAATAGCCATAGTCAAAATAGGAATTCATATGTTAACAAGATATTCTGCTTCAATACAAAATCAAATTACAATCTGATGGAAGGCATAGAGATAAGCCAGGAAAGCCAAGAACAAGGACAAAATAGATTGCTTCTTACTATTTTAAGAGATAAGTGAATACCCTAAAAAGCAACGATAGCTTGTGATGGAATGACGATTTAAGGCACGCGCATGGGAGGTTGAATATAAATCCAGGACTAGCAAAAGATGAAAGGCTGTTCAAACCTCCCCTTTTGGACGGATCAATTCCAAAAAAACCCCAAACTTTAGGTCAAGTCCCAAATATACCTCGAACTTTTTTTTGTCTCAAAAAAAACCCCAAACTTTAGGTTTAGTCCCAAATTTGTCCCGAACTTTTCTTTTGTCTCAAAAAAAAACCCTAAACTTTAATTTTAGTCCCAAATCTACCCTGAATTTTGTTTTGTCTAAAAAAATCTCAAATTGGTACACATATAACAAATTTACCCAAAATTATTTTTTTGACCACCAAAAAAAATTACCATATATTATTTTCCGTTAAATTTTACCGTTAAATTTCTAAATTAAATAACACGCCGCAATTAACGGGTATACTAATTTAGGGTTTTACCTTCCGTTTGTACTAAAAAAATCACCAATTTTTTATTTGTTCTCAAATATACCCCATGGTCTAGTCCCAATTTAACATGGCATTTCCATATAGATAATAAATACACATAAACAAGATGTTATAGAAAATTATTTTCAAAATAAAACCATTTTAGGATATAAAAAATTAGGGATTACTAATATGGCTTTTGGACGAGAGGCTAATGAAGGAAAATTTAGGATTATAGTAAAATTTGATGATTTTCTTTTTGAAAAAAAAATTGGGATAGATTTGGGAATAGATTAAGAGTTTGGGATTTTTTCGAGATTAAAGAAAAGTTTGGGGTAGATTTGGGACTAAACCTAAAGTTTGAGGTTTTTTTCGAGACAAAGAAAAGTTCATGGCAGATTTGGAACCGAACTTAAAGTTTGGGATTTTTCTTGAGACAAAAAAAGTTCGGGGTATATTTGGGACTAAACTTAAAGTTTGGGGTTTTTTTTGGAATTGACCCCCTTTTGGACCATAGAGTTGTGAAGGCCTCTGTCTCTTCTATCCTTAAGTGCAATTTTCGTTCTGATTGAATTTATTAATTGACTGCATTATAAGAAGTGAAATTTCATGTCAACTTTCTTTAATAGTAAATTTTCAACGAATTTATTTCGCATCATGAGTATGTGATTGGTTTGTGTCATCACATCATTTATTACTATACTCGAGGGTTTTATTTTGGAGACTAACTTACAAGACGAGGGCGAATGTGAATAGGACGCAAAATGACAAAAAATCTGGACTTCGTGTTTGGAGAGAGAGACAGCAAGACCAGGAAATAAAGTGGTCTGCGCAGGGAGGGAGGCAAAAAGGACCATGAGAGAGAATGAATAGACAAAGCCTGCCCCTGAGGAACTGGCAGGGACCGAGGCTTTGCAGATTCTGCTGCACCCTGTTTCGCCTGTCTTCGCTCTCTGCTTCCGCTTCAAACCCTACCCACCAGTGCTACTAATACTGCTGCTGACTCTCGCTGCTTCTGTGAGTTCCTTCTCTCTCCTCCCGCTTAGCAAACGTACTAACTGCTGCACCTACTGCTTCTGTGCTTTCAGTTCTCACGTTACCATATATTCCATCACATCCCATCCCATCCCATCATACTTAGCCTTTACATTTTCATTTTCTCTTTTTCTTAACCTTCTCTGGATACGTCATTCGGGCTCTCTGTCTGCTGTATAAGGGCGTTATTTCCATGCCTATGGAAGTTGTGTTAATGCATCCATCCATAGTGTGTGGTCGGGCTCCGTTGTTTTCTTCTCATGTACAAAAGGAAAATTAATTTGATAAGGGGGAGGTGTGTTGGCTATTTCTATCTCACAGAGTTGGGAAATTGTCTAATTAATCATAAATTTATTATATTACTTCAATTCAGTTCTAAATATTTTAATTTTATTAATTTATTATAAGATCTTTGCACAAAATTTTAATATAGTTATTCGATCTAATTTTCATTAGAAATCACTAACTTTGCGGTGTACCACATAAGATGGCCGATGATATCCCCTGGGGAGTGTGCCCACAACATAATGGTTGCTTGAGTACCATTATCACTATAATGGGCTACACAATCTCAGACTTGTGATACTCATATTCAAAAATTTCTTTTTATCTTTGGAAATCTATAAAAATAACACATATCTTAGAAAGAATAATAATAACATAAAACATGTTTTCATGAACAGTGATCAATTGAAAATAAAAGAAGAGAATTCTTGGTTCAGTCTTCCATCTTAACGATAGAGATACAAAAGTCATAAAGAGATTGGAATCGGGATGACAAAAACTATCCCTAATAGACTGTAGCAAAAACGGAGTTCCTAAGAGAATGAACAAACTTTGAATGATTTTGTAATAAGTACAAGGATGCATGCATGATTACCCAAGACATTTTAAATAGATGCAATTAACATGACAACATATTTTATCAATAAAGGACTTTCAGTTCTACTTGATTTCAAATTACCAGAAAAATAATAGACCGGAAAGAAGATGAATTACTTGCATTTGAAAGTTTTTAGTTGTGTTTCGTATATCCATAGATTTTGAAAATAGATATAAGCTTGCTACAAAATTTAAAATATAATCTTTCATTGGATATGGTGATGATTATTTTGGCTATCGATTCTTCAATGGACATAATAGAAAAATAAGAAATGCTAATGTTACATTTAATGAAACATGTTGTATAAGGACAAATCTGCAATATAATCTAATGTGAAGAAACATATAGTGGAGACTAAGGAGATTGAATTAGGGGGAGTTTCTAAGAGTGTTATGGTTATAAATTCCAAAATTTGCTACTATAGACTTTGATAAAAACTAAAATAAGAATCATATAATGTAAACTCATTTTAAGAAAATAAGTAAAATGTACAGATGTATTCTCTGTCATTGCATTATTTGTTTTTGACTGACATTGAGGAAGTGCAAAATTTTTTGGAAGTAGTGTAGAGGTATTCTCTATCATTACAATATTTACTTTTAATTAACGCCAGCAAACCACAAAATCTTTCGGAAGCAATGCAGGTTGAAAATACTGTTAAGTGGGAGTTACCAAAGCAAGATGAATTAGGTTCACTTGAGAGTAATAGAATTTAGGTATTAACTCAATTACCATATGGGAAGAAGGAATTGTAGAATAAATGGGTGTATTAGGTGAAAGAAAAACTTGATAATAGCAAGAGATATAAAGCAAGGTTAGTACTAAAGATTTAAAAAAAAAAATTGACTAAACATGGATTTTCTCTCCAATTGTAAAGTTGACAACTATCAGACCAATGTTCAGTATTGTTGCTAGCAAGAATTAACATCTATAATAGTTAAATGTAAAGACTGGATTCTTCTATGGTAACTTAAAGGAGGATATCTACATGGTACAACCATAAGATTTTTAGGTTATTGGAAAATTATGTCTGCAAATTAAGACACACTAATTCCTAGAGTGTTAAAACTTGGCATGGGGGATATTTAAATGTCAAAAGTTATAAATGGTACACTTAAGTGCCAAAATTATAGCAAAAATTATCAGTTAAGTGCCAATGGCAAGAAAATCCGACAAAAATGCATATGTGGCAATTTTTTGGCAACACAAGTTCAAAATAACGTCGTTCTGGGTACTTGCATGGTGCTAGCATGGCTATACATAGTCAAAACGACGTCATTTTGCTCAATTGGATTTTTAATATGAAAATTAATTAAATTAAAAACTAAAATTTCAAAAAAAAAAAAAAGATAAAAGGATGAGGACATCCTCGCCTATGGCCGCCATCCCCTCACTAGTAAAGTGATTGCGATGGCCACAAGGGCCTACCGATGCCTAAGTGACGGTAGATGACCCTTGCCTAGATTTGGAAGAGGGTCATCACCCTCTCTCGACAAGCCCTTGCCTCCCATTGGTGAGGTCGACTGGGAGAGGGTCACTGCCCTCTCCCTACATTTGGTAAGGGCTTGTCAGTCATTGGCTTTGGTCAGTAAGGGTTGTGGACCACTGCCCAGGGGTCGGCAACCAATGCTGTACATTGTCACTGCCCCACTGGCGATGGGGCAGCGGCTATAGGCAAGAGAGCTCTCTCTTGCTTATGCTACTTTTTTTTTTAAAATAATTTTTAAAATATTATTTAATTGATATTTCTATTAAAATTTAAAACTAATAGCCAAAATAACATCGTTTTGGGTGAGGGTAAGTTGAGGTAGATCTCCGATGAGTCACATAAGCGATAGAAATTATTAAAAAATTGCAACATCGAATTTCCAACAATATTCACTGGAGTTTTTTGTTGTTGGTAAAAGTAAGTATTATAGATGATTTTCAACCAAGCAACTGTACAATAGGTGAAACTCGGCACTGACCCACTCATCGAGACAACATGTCACTGGAGTGAGGGGGGGGGGGCAAGATCATAAAAGAAAGAGGAACACATAATTTGTAAAAGTTGTAGTTGCCTTGAATAATTTGTATTTACCAAGAGCAACAAATTCTTACCAAGAATAACTTGTATTTATTGACGGGTTAATGTCACGAAAAACCCAAAACTAGTACATTTATAACAAATTTACATCAAATTAATTTTTGGGTGACCAAAAACTCTAAATCAATATACTTGTGATAAATATATCACAAACTAATTTTTGGGTCACCAAAATTCCCAGACCAATATACTCGTGATATACTTACCCTCTATTAGCTTCCATTAAATTTTGTTATGCAGAGTTGCATGACACATGATAATAACTCAATTGATACGGCATGTCCACGTAGAAATTCATATCAATTTTGGGTGAATTTGTTACAGGTGTGTTAGTTTGGGTTTTTGGTGATTTGAAAATTAGTTTGGTGTAAATTAGTCATAGATTACTAGTTATGAGTTTTTGGTGACTCAAAAATTAATTTAGATAAATTTATTACAAACGTAGCAGTTTGGAGTGTTTTTTTGTAGTATTAACATCTTATTGACAATAGTTTGCATTTACAAACAACAAGTTATGTTTACGACAAGTAGCAATAGACTTTAATTGTTTATTACTAAACCATATTTGATAAATCTTATTTATTTAAGGTAAATCATTTCACATATATATCAAGAACAAGTAATTCTTACCACAAACAAACGCCTATATGTATGAATAACAACCAAGTATTTACCGAGATCATGTTGCATTTACCTAAAAGAACATAATTTTATGAAAAGTTGCGGCTACCACAAACAACTTGTAATTACCAAGAACTTCTATTTACCTAGCAGCTTGCTTTTGCAAAAACACAACTTGCATTTACTAAGAATTGGTTATGTTTACGGTAAGTAGTGGTAAATCGAACAAGTATAATAACATATGATTTTCACAATATTAATCACGATTGAGTAGTCTATTGTGAAGAAATATTTTTTCCTGATAAATTGACTTACTTTAGTTTTGATAAAATATGATATATTACAAAATAGATGATGTTGCCGATAACTATACCGACACAAGTAATTTTACTTTCCGTTTAAAAAATAGAATAGTTACTATAAATGGGTCTTCTTTGCTTTTGATGAGTACGATTTACTAGAAAATAAGCTTTTGACCTGTTACCTAGAAGCAAGTGACACCTCACCATAGAAGGACGCAATCGATGAAAATTAATAAATAAAATGAAAAATGCTCTAATACAAATTAGACAGCCTTCACTTTTTGTCCTGCTTTGGTTTAAAATTCTGATAATGCAATCGGAGGAGCCCCAATTATTAAAGCTAGCCACAGATCCCTTTACACTGCCAAATTTGTTTCAGATCGATCACCCTGCTTTCCTTAATTTATCCTAATATATGTGTATATATATATCATAGAACACCCATTTTCTAAATCTGGCCTCCCTCTGATCATATGCCACCAAGGAGACAGCCCTCTCTCTTTGATGAAGTTCACAGGCGCTCATCTTCTTCCTCCTCCTCCTCCTTCTATACTGATTTCTCACTAACTCCATCCATGAAACCATTCAATTCCCTCCCTCTTTCCCTCTCCCAAGGGAAACCCAACACCCCTTCATCCACCCTTACTAAATTCTCTCTCCCTCCCTCCCTCCCTCCCTCCCTCCCTCCCTCGCTTACTCTCCCTCTACGGAACTAAATGACTCCACCCGGTACCGCTCCGCCGAAGCCACCTCCGATGGCGGGAAAGGACGAGACCGCTCCGAGCTCCGGCTCACGCAAGGCGGCGTCGTCCTCGACGTCATCGGGGAAGCCGCCAGAGCAAATCCTAAAGTGCCCGAGGTGCGACTCGTCCAACACCAAGTTCTGCTACTACAACAACTACAGCCTCACCCAGCCCCGCCACTTCTGCAAGACCTGCCGCCGCTACTGGACCAAGGGCGGCGCCCTCCGCAACGTCCCGATCGGGGGCGGCTGCCGTAAGAACAAGAAGCTCAAGCCCTCCTCTGCCTCGTCCAGGTTCTTCCCCGGCGGGGCAGCCGACCCTAAGGAGTACTACTCCGGGGCGGCGGCCCCACCCCACCCAGAGCTCGGCGGCTTCAAGCTCTTCCACGGCTTGTCCCCAGCCGTGGATTTCCAGCTCGGCGGGCTTTCTAATTTCTCTAAGGCGGTTCAGAATCACAACCCTCCCGCCCCTGGAATTTACAGCCAGTTCTCTTCGTTTTCAGATGCATCAGCCATCGAAACGGCGGCCGCCGCTCCTACCAGCGCTAGCACTTGTTTCTCTCTAGACCCGATGGCGGGTCCTAGCGGCTCGCTTCTTGGGTTCAACAATTATCACGCGCTCCCTCCCTTCATCACAGCTGCTCCGGGGTTTGGTACTTCCGGTGCACTTCAGGAGCCAGGCGGTTCGATGAAGGTCGACAGCAATCTTGCATCCTCCATCGAGTCTCTGAGCTCGATCAACCAAGATCTGCACTGGAAGCTGCAGCAGCAGAGGCTGGCTATGCTGTTCGGCGGGGACAATAACGACAACCATAATCCCAAGGCCCACAGCAGCGGTGATTTGGTATCGTCGATCAACATCGCCACTGCTCCTTTCGAGGATCAGTCGCAGAACTTGCGACAGCCCGTCTTGTTCCAGAATCTGGACGCTGCCGGTAGCTCGAGAAAGGAAGGGTCGTCAGTGACGGAGTGGTTCTTCGGGAACGCCTACGCATCAGTTACGACTCCGAGCCCGACCAACAGCAGCAGTAACGGGAACGACAACAACAACAACGGCAACTGGAACAGTAAAAGACCGGGTCAAGGGTTTCAATACACTGCTTTGCCCTAGCTGAGGATGTTAGAGAGACGCAGAATATCAAGAAAAAGAGTAAGTCTTTCAAGGGTTTTCATAATTTAAAAGCTAAAAAAGATAGCCTGAGAAACAGAGAAATTAATTAGAATCATTTAATCTATCTCCGAATGTTGCTGTTGGGTTTTTTTACATATCTGTTCTTGTGTTTTAACTCGTTGGGTTCAAACGGAATCCACATGTAACAGTAGCCAAAAAGAAGAGAAAAACAGAAATAGCATGCTTTCGATTATTTCCTGTTGTATTAACTGTGTGTATTTGTCAAGATGCTAATCATTAGGTTTTAGTGTTCTCCTTATTTGTAACCGATGCTGTGGAGAGAAGTTCATGGTTATATTATATGGTTTTTTTTTCCTTTGTTTATGCTTGAGTTGCTTCTATAAGTAACGTTGATTTCCGTTTCATTCTTCTTCTCCATATGCTCTCTTGACATGTGTCATCTATCACCTCAGTGAAACTGGCATATGAATGAACTGCCATCTGTGTTAGGTTTTCTAAATGAAGTTTGAGAATTGATACACAAAATTTTCATGTAGATTCATTATCGTATTGGTACAGGAAAATCTACTATCTTATTAGACAACAGAAGTTAGACAATGAACGTGTGCAACGATGGACGATGGATAGGTCAAATTCAACAACTTAGTCACTATTTACTGATTATTTATTATTAACCTATAGCCCTGTTGCAAATGGAACATGATGTTTCACTTTACATGACATTATGGGACCGAAAAATAAAAAGTAGTCATGCATGCAATTGCAATGCACCGCTTTCCCTTTTCATGATTCCCTTTTGAAGACGAAGACTGGTAGATCTCTAATTCGGCCCTCCCTACGATTGCTTTGGAATCTGTGATGAGATTTTTAATATTTTGGACTGACTAAAGCATGTCTATAGCGACACTGGAGCACATCTTTGAGTTCTTCCATGCTCTTCGTCTGCATAATGTACATATGTATGCAGAATCAAATCTCTCTCTCTCTCATATTCATATATATATATATATATATGTGTGTGTGTGTGTGTGTGCAGAATCAGATCTCTCTCTCTCTCTCTCTCTCTCTCATCTCTCTGTCGGGTCTTAATAAGCATCTGATCGTGTCCATATAAGAAACAAGCAGGCTAGTACATCTGGTGCCGCTGGTCTCTACAGCTTTTCGCCTATATAGGCTACATAGCCCCTTCCTCTGTCTCTCTCTCTAGCAATAATTAGTTTCAGAGTGGTGCGATCCGGTAGTGTCTGGAAAAGTAATGGTTTGAAAGTGTATTGAATGAAAGACTGTCAACGTTTTGAATGGATATGCGCGTGAGAGAGAGAGAGAGAGAGCACAGGGGCTCGTTCTTTGGGGAATGAGCCCTCGTGCTTCTTGGATTGATCTCTGATTACAACTCCTGTTTAATTCTTTTCTTTTTCTTTTCTGGGAATCGATTCCAATACTCGCTTCTGTTGAGGAAACGAGTGAAAAGAGCCAAGGAAAAGGATTGCTTTTTGTAATTAATCTCTTTTTGGGTCACCTTTTGTCCCTTTACTTTTTAACTATTCATGCGGGAACTGTTGAGTCCCATGATTGTTGTTTGAGAAAAGGGTTGCAATCATTCCTGAGCTTTTATAATTCGTGAATCATGCCTCTCCCCTTTGAAAATTTAAAAAAGGAAGAAGAAGAAGATAAGCGAGAGAGGCTGAGGTCGGCCATGTTCATAATAAAAGTAGTTGAGCATGTAAATAGGATAAATCCATTACACGTTTTCATGTGTTTTATCATGGAAGAAACTCTGTAGTCATTGACTTAGGGATGACACGTCACAAGACTTCATAAATTTGCTAAAAAATGCAAAATTTCGTATTCTTTGCTGCCATAACTTTTTATTCAAAGTTAAGCTTTCATAGATGTAGTATTTCTCTTTACCGTGTCTAAAAGAATCTAGACTGCTTGTGCTTATCAGTATCAAGTACATGCTGCCACTCTTAGTCTTAAAATCTCTCCTAGTTGTTGGCATAGCACCTTTCTTTCTCTATGCTCATCATGTGCATAAGGGATTAGGGATGGAAAACAAGACAGGTTTGGGACTTTTGACCCTCTTTCCGAACTCATCCCATTAATCTTTTGTTATTTCCCAAATCCGTCTCTTGCTTTTGACATAATATAACCAGAAACCTGGCTCATTAAAGATATCATACATCTGCAAGCCGGCGTAGTACTTTCTTCGTGAATAAATGTCCATGATTAAATACATAATGAACCATATTAAATTTGCAAACATGAAGATATATTCAATTTTTTGCATTGTATATCTCCAATGAGAGAACCTAAAGAATACACAAAATAAGATTACAACAAATCACTATCAACCATCGTAAAATTCTAGAATCTAGCAATAAAATGAGAATTTGGGCTTGAAATGGTGGCTGTCTTTTCATTGGACATGTTAGATTATAATTTACTTTTGTGAACGATCTACTGATCAGATTAGGCTTCAAGTTTACTCCTCAGGCAAATCTCGAAAATGTCCCAATCCCAAGTAGGCTTTGAATAAGTATGTATATTTACTAATAGGGTTTTACTGAATAATGCTTGTGAACACTTACTAGATGAGAAATTATTGAGAAAAAATTCATGATGTTTTGAAGATGACAAAATTATGGAGGGCTACTAATTTGTGTATTTAAATATGTAGAACAACTCTATATACCTGAGTTGTATGCAGATAGTGTCGTCAATAGGAGGTCTAATAGCATGAAAAGGCTCTATAGAAGGAGAAAAAGATATTGGATGGAAGATGGGTCTAAGTCTGGATAGACTTTTGTAAAAGGTGAACGACCTGTAGAACGAGGTACGTTAAAGCTTGGATCGACCAATAGAATGTGAACAAATTATAAAACATCATGACATCAATTTGCTTGGAAAAACCTATCTGTAGAATGTGAAGAAACCATTCGGCGAAATTCGTGAAAAGGTTGGAAGGACTATTTTGAAGAAGCAGCTCCTGCTATAGACGAGGGAGATGGTTTTAGATGCATCTTAAGGGCGTGAATGATAATATTTTTGGCTAAATATTAATTTATGGAAGATACATAGATTTTTTTATTTTTATTATTGGATGAGTTTCTGAGAAAAAAATACGTTTGATAACGATACAAAATTTCTATTTTTGAAATAGAAATTCATTTAATAATGAAAAAAATTTCACTTTCCTGAATAGCGGCAGCAAAGAGGGGCGGTGGTGGCGACGGTGGGCGAAGGTGGCGGTGACTGGTGGACAGCAAGAAATTCCTTCAAATGAAAAATAAAAAAGATAGAAATAATTTTTGATTTCTATTTCATAAATAGAAAAGTAAAAAAAAATTATTTTTGATTTTTATTCCAAACCTACTTTTGAAATAGAAATCTGTTTTGAAATAGAAAAATGAAATTATTTTATCAAATGGATTTCTATTCCAAAAATAGGTTTGAATTAGAAAAATAGTTCTTAAACAGAAATATAATATTTATCATGCGCAACTTAAGAGGGCATAGACTAAACACCTATTTAAAAAAAAAAAAAAAATCTAACCTCAAGAATTTTCAATAATTGCCATACAATCCTTCCATATATTCTTGGTATGTGACTTTTACACACACACACACACACACACACACATTCCAATAAGAGTGACCCCGGTCTCCTTGCTCCTTGACTAATTGAGTTGATGAAAATAACCTTAAAAAAATTAATTAATTAAAATCACAAATTGAAAGGATAATTTTTTTAATTCAAAAAGCATATATTTTCAACAAAACATGAGGCCGTCTGTAGTAATTAATACACTGATATTTTATTCCACCACTTTATGGCATTTTTGGTTCGTTTTTATACAAATTTCATTTCCCCTCTTTTACTTACTACATGCTCAAATTGATTACTATAAATGATTTTTTCGTAATGAGTTTGAACCATAAAAAGTTCACAACTTATACCAAAGGATTTCCTTGAAGAAAAACTTGATAAAAATATATATATTACAAGGAGCTATTAGAGATTGAACATTAGAGAGACATCATAAATAAATGTACTTTGTCAATATTCTTTCAAATTAGTATCCCGATAACTAAATTTATTAAAATGCTCTAATGTTAATTGATTCTCGTGAAAACAAATGAAGATGTGAACTTTTTCGGATTTGAACACAAAACAAGAAATAACAACGGTTTAAAAAGGGTTGATAAAAATCATTAGATTTATTCATCCACAATAGAGGTAAGTTTTCCTCTTTTATCAATGGTACCACTAATGATGTCTAGGTGAGGGTTCTTTTGGGCCAGGTATGTCTAAAGTTATTTGAGTAATATCAAAATGCTTAACCTTAGATGATTTTCGTAAAAAGAAATAAACATATATGACTGTGTTTTGGTTCGGTTTTGGAAATGTGCCTTGAGAAAATGCAAAGGCCTTTAAGCTAAGGGGTTTTGGGGAAATATAAATTGCATTTGGTATAATATCCTTTGTAAAACAACTTTAGGTTATAAGTAGTGTTTGGCAAAAAAAAAAATCATGAAGGGATTTGGTTGCAATTTTTCTATTCTTTTATGAAAAAAATAATCCCTTTTTCTAGCAAGTCAGATCTAGTGCTGGCAATTATTGGCCAAGGTTGCATAACCTTAGGCAACCCTTGGCGAAGGCCACATGACCTTAGGTCAGGCAACAAGGCTCAAGGTTGCGCAACCCAAGTGGCCCTCATTGGAATTGTACGACCCTAGGAGATGAGGGTTGGGGTCACACGACCCCAAGTGATGGTCAGGTGGGTTAAGTGACCTCATAGACCAAATTTGGCCTTACCAGCCACCCTTAAGCAAAGAAGATGAATAGTAGCAAATGCTAAAATTAATTTTCTTTTTCCAAAACTATCCTCACCAATTCTTTAATTTTCCAATTTTGCCCCTCATGATTGTTTATCTTCTTTGAGCAAGGATAGCCGACAAGGTTAGATCGAGCTACTAACGGGTCAGCGTGGTCGCATGACAACTGCTTGGTTGCACGATCTTAGGTGTCGCAACATAGGCGGCAATTGCCGGGGTCACACAACCTCAAGCCTTGTCACCTGGGGTCATGCAACCTTGGCCAACTGCTTGGGTCACAACACCTAAGGTTGCGTGACCCTTGTTAGGGGTTGCATCGCCTTGGGCAACGACTGTAGGTGTCAAATCTAGCTTGCTAGTAGCCTTAGCCCTTTGCTAGAGGGTTTAACTTTTTTTTAATAAAAAAGAAAAATTAAACCCAAAAGCCCTTTATAAAAAAAAATATTTGTCAAATACTATTTGGGCTAAAGTAGCTTTATAAATGATTTTTTACCAAATGCAATTTGTATTTCCTCAATGGATTTTTAGTACAAGACACTTGCGTTTCCTGACGGCTCATTTACAAAGCCAAAGCAAACTTGCCTTAGAACTTCAAAGCCCATCAGGATAGCCAAAAGTTAACTCTTTGATTTGACCACGATAGAAGAAGAAGCAACAATTTATGAAAGTTTCAATAAAAATTATGAGATTGATTAATTTATATAAAAAATATATTTTTCTCTTTCATCAATCTTCCCATTAAATAAGGTCCTAGTGAAGGGTATTTTGAACTACTTAAATTTTAAGACGTGTCTGAAGTTATAAGAGTTGAAAATAGTGCGAGCATAATTTAACTGTTCCATTAGTGAGTTTACCAAATATATAAAAGGTTCCCACTTGCGAAAATCTAGTCCCATGCTTCTGTACTTGTGGTAACCGGACTTTAATGATTGCTCATGCGCCCAACAAGTAGGAAAAAGAACGACGATATCGGTAAAAAACAGGACTTGGTAACTTTGCCCCACTGCAATTAGCATCTCTGAGAAAATAATGAGCGGCCCAGCCACTGCCAATGCTTGCTCTAGGTGAGCAGAACTTCTTACAAAACATAAAGATGATGTCCATGTTTCATCTTCATCCGTACCATCCGTTCTGTTCCTAGTCCAGCTTTATGATCCACAGGATTCGATGCCCTTTACAGTGCTAGCTCCGCTTTACAGATCAATATCTTGAGTTTTGTTTTACACATGTCTCGAAGTACGGCATTATCTATAAAATGTCCAACAAGTTTCATGATACAGCTCGCTGGGAAGAATAGCGAAGTTCTTCCCGATCTAAAATCCAGGTCAAGGGTCCTTTTCTTCCCCTTAGATAAGGGAATATTAAAAGCAAACTCTTTTACATGATATGAGATAAAAACACGATACATTACTAGAAAGTTTGAATGTGACACAAGATACATGATTTAGGAAGACCAAAACCATCTGACAATCCAATCATTTCTTTGGCTTATTAAACATAACAGACTTGCAGCTTGTTAGAGATATATTTAGGAGATGCTTGCATATCACCTTAAATTAATCATATATCTTATGATTGTGCATATTTCTCTCTTGATAGTCCACAAACCTAATTAAGTATGACTAATATCGTAATATCTTCTTACCTTAAATAGTCATCTTGTAAATGATATAGAAAAAATCATGTTCTCTTTATCATAAAATATACATAAATCACATAATTATCTCATTTATATATTCTTATCTTGGTACCAAAGTTAGGTGATTCTGAGGAAATTTTGAGTGCATCGGGTGCACATCATGTCCGATGCCAACTCGGAGCACACTTGGGATATCCCGTCATTCTCTTTTTCATCTACTGCCAATATCCCTCTCATGAGGTCGATATTCAACATTGTTCGTCTCATCCAAAGGTAATGTCACCAACCATATCACATAGCCGCTTCTCTTGCCACGTCAACCTATTTTTGCGTCTGTCACATTAGCCTATTACCACATAACCTGTCACAGAACCACGATGTGTAGAATGCAATGCAGCCATGTAGCCTACACTGTAATCACGTTAATTTGTGGTCGCTTAATCTGCACCTCACCATGTCAGCCTTTCGTTGCGTAGCCTGCAATGCAGCCACGTCAATATGCTGTTGCATAGCCTGCACGCATTAGCTAGTTCTCTCTTCGACGGACTAAAACAGTTCGCGCAACTTGCCGGATTAGTTCTATCAAATTTCTATACCATCAATTGATAGGCTGGTGATATCTCCACTCATCAGAGCTTTTTTTTTTTTTTTTTTTGACTCATTTTATGTCACCTTCAGTTTAAGAAGATGTTAGATATATCTAGGAGATTCTTTATATCTACCTTCAATCTCCATTTCTCTTATAGCATATATCGCTCTCTTTATTATGCATATTCCGAATTGATTATAATTGATATCATAATATGTTGTTATCTTAGATAGTCTTTTAATAAAACTTATACATATCTCATGTACTCTCTATTAAAAAATATGTGTAAATTACATGATTTTCTTTTCTGCATATTCTTGTCTTAACTGCAGAATTCCTCTTTGTAAAAACATTATAGAGGATATCTCACACATCCTTAGGGATTGCTGGACATCCCAAGAGCTCCGAATTAAAGTAGGCATTCCCAATTTGTGTAAGACCGGCTTCATTGCGTCTATTGATAAATGGGTTAAACACGATAGCAATATACAAAATTTGAAAAATTTCGAGCCAACAATAGAGAATATACCGTCTCATTTGTAGATCTTAAAAAGTGCTGCTCCCAGGCAAGCTCCCTTCAAAAAAGAAACCGCCTTTTTCCACATACCCTAGGGTTGTTCGGACAAAGCAGGGGTATGCTCGTTCAAGGCTGGTGCTTTTCCTCGGATATATGATGAACGAATGCCCTTATGGCATAAGCATGCACTTAAAAGGTACTTTTTCTATTTCTTTTTCGTTCCACATAATTCCTTCAAGAATCGTGAGATGTACTGGTCAGTCTAAAGCCCTTTGTCTCTTTCTTTGGGCCTTCTAATTTTACGTGCGAACAAACCGTCATCGGGCAGGCACATGCGTTATGCTCGTGTCCTCCCTCCTTTTTCACTGCCGCATTTACTTGGACTCTTGCGTGAGAGAGAGAGAGAGAGAGAGAGAGAGCATGATTAACGTGAAGGAGGTCACTGGAAGAAAACTTTTGTGGGAACAGCTTTGTGTCGTGTCGAGCTGTCCGATGCAGCTGTTCGCATGCAAGAAGCTCATGACCCAGATTCAGGGAAACCCTAGGATACTCCTGGAAGCAGCGTAACTCTGAGAGAGAGAGGTTTTTCTCAACTGGCCCAACGAATCGACCACCACCGGCCAAATCCGTCCACAAGCAGAATGCATAGGTGAAATCGTCAAGATGGTGCACTTTGATGTACTAGCAATGCTCTGTCGTGTCGAGTTGTCCTTCGTGCGACTTGATCTTCATATCCCATGGATGCTACGTCTGCTGGCCAACGTGGGACTAGGCTGATTTTCATGATTAATAGAATTGGCGCACTTTTATCTAAATGACAGCTATGTAACGGAACAAAAGATTATGGCTGCATCTGGTCATTTTGATTTTTAGCTAGAATAGGATTGAATAAGTTAGGATATTAAATTGACGGATTTCCCTATATCTTATCTAATATTTGGTGAATCGCAATAATAAATAAAATTAAAAAATGCGCAAATGAAAATGTTAAGAATTTCTCACAACCTCTTACCCACTTCATTTTTATTTGCTTATTTTTTTTTATTATTTTCCTCTTTTTAAATTTTTTTCTTTTTTTATTTATTTTCCCCCCTTCCATCATTCTCTAATAAAAATTTATGAAATAGTAAACTAAACTAATACACCTAATATACTAAAGATCTAAAATATGCAATAAACTTAGATAATAAATATATATTTATATATATTGAATTTATATTATAAGATAGAAAATAAATTGGAATATATAAATAAAAAATAAATGTTGTTATTTTTTTGTTATTATGAATTTTTTTTAAAGTTAGAATTCAATTCTTCTTTTAATTTTATTAATTTAAGAAGTTAATATTCGAAAATAATAACATTTATGTTACAAATATTATAAATTCTATCTACATTTATCCCACTTCCCCAATAGAATAATTTTATTTGGGTTATTTTCCTTTTATGTTCGACTTTATCCTATCTTGGATAGGAACCAAACATAGGATTGAATGAATTTTATCCCATCACAAATTTTATCCCGATTACCGAACATAACGTATTAAGTTTTGTATATATTGAAGTGCATGTCTTGCGTGGTTTTGAATACCTGTTTTCAATGGCCCAGAGAGTATTAAAGTAATCAGCAACCATGGGGCTACTGGTCAGCAGCCCAAAAGCCAAGAGCACAAGCATTCATGACCTTTGCACGACATTTGACTGGCCCGACTGGCATGAAGTACAAGGCAGGCCAGGCTGGGGCAAGAAGTGCCCACAAAATGGGCCAAGTCCGACCCGCTACAAAGCTAGGCACAGATCGTAACGGCCCACATCTAAAACCATCAAATCATCGTCAAGAATAGAACATTCGGCGAAGATGTGAAGTTATTCGAACGGGGAGTTTTCATCCTATCAAATAGTGGAATGGCATTTATAGAATGGAGCACAATTAATGCGTATGCTTTATTCCCTAGAGTTGGGGCAGTTTGGTTGGATTTTAAGAGATGTCTTACTTGATAACTTGAGATCGCTTATTCAAATCGAACTGACTACAATTGAGGCCACCTAAAATAGATCAAATGTTTAAATTTAATTGGTTTGTAGGGGCTTATCGGGTGGTCTATGGACTTGTAGGTACCTTGGTGCTGGAGGTCCATGTGTTATCGAAAGATGGGTAAACTTTTTCTTCATCATGGTTGATTGAGTGAATGCATAAGCCACATCTTCGCCATATGTAAAAATATTGTATGATCCATGGATCATGTAGATCAAGCATATCTCATACGTTGACCATGTGGGCCCCACTATAGGGCACACACAATTAATAAATGAGATAATATTGGCCTACATGATTTACACCGTACAATCGCTAGCCACCATGCATTCTTAGAAAGCTGTCCCTTCGGACGTGCTAGACTCTCTCCATATTTACTTGGGTGACATTATAGTGTAGAAGCCATTATAGCCGCCCACAAAAATAATTAAGTCTAGTCAATTCCAAAAATTAGGAATTAGAGAGCTATTATGAGAATCTAATACATTACTGTAAGGATTGTTATGGCCCACATGATATTATTTATCAATAGTTTAATAATTATTGAAATGTTATAAAAGAAATATTGATTATGAGAAGTTATGATTCTTATGAAATGAAAAGATGCAATCTTGAGAAACTGATTCTTATGAAAAGACATAAATGTTAAAAATCACTTTGATAGAAGAAACTTATTAATAACATATATAAATGGCATAAGTACACTAAAAGTGCCATTACTTTTATACGGCGCTTACTTTGGTGTCAAAACATTTTTTTCGTTTTGAGTGCGTCAGTAAAATCGATCACTTGAGTGCCACATCGCGAAAAGGCGCGTGGCCGCCGGAATGCGACGTGGCAGCGGAAAACATTATTTTAATATTTTAATTAATTTTTTTGATTTTTTTGATTTTTTTTTTAAGGCCCGCGATGGCCACCGTTGACCCTTGCTGGTCGTGGAACCCTCGCCCAAATTTGGCGAGGGGGCCCTCACCGTTGGCCACAAAGGCCTTGGGTGAGGCCGTCGCGGCCTCCCCATGGTTGCCGATGGCCATTACAGCCTTGCCCAGGGTCAGATTTGGGCAAGGGCCGCCTGGCCTTCACTGTCGCCGCCATGAATGAGGCCGTCGACGGTCTCACCGGCCTCACCCAAGGCCTTCGCGGCCGACGGCGAGGGAGCCCTCGCCCAATTTGGGCGAGAGTTCGGCGGCCGGCGAGGGTCAACGGCGGCCCTCACCGGTCTTAAAAAAAAAAAAAAATTTAAAAATTTTAAAAATCAAAAAATTTAATTAAAATATTAAAATAATGTTTTTCAGCTGCCACGTCGCATTCCGGCGACCATGTCGGCTTTTCCGGCGATGTGGCACTCAAGTGATTGATTTTACTCCGATGTGGCACTCAAGTGAGCGAAAAAAAAAATTTTGGCATCAAAGTGAGTGCCGTACAAAAGTAATGGCACTCGTGGTGTCCCAACTCCTATATAAATAGAGCCTAATTCTCTTTCCACTCATGAAGAGATTGTATTCTATCCTCCATCAGATAAAATACTTTAAGAAAAAGTATGGGTTAAGGGAGAGAAGTCAAATTTCTTCGATTTTCCACAACAAATATTTCAGAGGGTATTGGTATAGATAAAAGATATGCCTTCATCTCTTTTATTGTGACAAATCATGAAGATCAAAGATCCCCTAGTTTTGAATTTTCACATTAAAGAATTATGTTATCGCTTACAATTAGATGCTTCTTATCATGGAACTCTTTCTAGTCTCTCATACCAAAATGTTATAACATTTACACTCAAGTCGCAACTTCTTCTTTTTTTATCACTTAAGTGCCTAAACTTCCATAACACATTTAGTGAAATTGGCAATTTTCCTTACAAGAAAATTTAATGTAGCATTAATTTATTATAAGTCAACCAATGTGGCTCCCACCCACATGGAGAGTGTTAAGGTGAGAACGATTTAATTTCAGGAGTAAGTTTCGACTCCCATACCCTATAAATAAACATGACAAAAATCTGAGCAATTAAAATAAGAGTAGAGTAGAACTGATAAAAAAAATAAAGTCAATGTGGCTTGTCGAAGAAACCCAATAAAAGATACCCTCGTTTTGGTCCTCTTGATAAAAGTAAAATATAAGAAAAGGTTGAATAAAGGCTAAACCCAAAATATTGCGGATTTTACTATATCAAATGAAAATTGCTAGACCCAAAAATCCAATTGGAGATAAAAGCAACCGAACTTAAAAAAAATATTTGAACAAAGGTTGAATCAACCAAACAAATAAGAACACCCATGAAATCAATTGAACTGATGGAGGTAAAGAGGTGAAAGGGTTTAAAGATCGCATCGGCGTCGAGAACATGTCCGCATGAATCCTTTTTATCTCGAATCAGTTCAAAATGAAGAAACATATGGATCGTAACACATTATTTCCACTCAATCTTATTTCCATAGTATTCAAAAGAAATCAAAACGCCGAAAAATTGAAGGCAATGTAGATGAGCAACAATCAAACCACCAATCTAAAGAAAAATGACAAATGAAATGATTTGTCGGCCACTTTTGGTGCCATTCCCCTTATTGTTCTTCACGATAGAAGAAGCACTTTTCATTGCAGATTCTAATTCCATTAGAACAAACAGAGGCTATAGAAAAAGGATGAATGACGCGATCAAACTGATTCATAAGTATAGACAAAGCAACAGAGATGAAAGAAAACTTGCCAGCACTTGTAGTGAATTCAAAATCAAACTCATGCCTCTTGTTCCTCGCAACTACATACTCACTCTCGAACAATTCAATTATCACAAACATCAACAAAAACTCCACAAAAATGAGACAATGCTAAAGAAAGCAGATTATGAATTCGACGATAGGAAAGATAGTGTTGAACGGGGAAGATATGAAAAATCCCTGAATATGAGAGAAAAAAGGGGAAGATGTGAAAATCCCCAAATCTGAAAGTATAAGAACCCTAATCCTAATTTTGATTACGCTAATTAAATCTTCCGGACATGTTGCTTGTTGCTTGTTGCATCCTACATTTCTCTTTCTTCTTCTCCGGTGGGTGGAGCCATTATTCTCAATCCTCTGCCACAGATAGATCAGAGGTTGTGATGAAATAGAGGACAAAGAGAGCCAGAGATATAGAGGATGCGATGTTGTTTTGAGGAAATAGGATGAGCTGGAATGTGGGCGTTATCCACTTCGAACTTCTTCTTTTTTCACAAAAAGAAATCATCTGAAAGTTAAATTTATTTTAAAAAAAGTCGAATGAGAAGAATTGTAGGAATATGTTGTCCAATGACTTAGATGAATAAATTTTAACTGATGTGGCACTTAAGTGATCGAAAAAAAAAATTATACTACTTATCGTGAATGCAAATTATTGTACTTGTTGTGTCCCTATTCTTATTATGGTGTGACTTATTATTTCTACCTTGAAATAAGACGAGTTAATAAATGACATGTAACGAGTTTCTTGTACTTTTGGGTAGAAGTTCATTAGCAGTGCTTGATTATAATTAGAAGGTGTTCAAGTCAAGGTGGATTTAAACTCCCGATTGATTCTTACATGGATAAAAACACACAATACTTATAGCGAGGTAGAGCTTATAGAACCAATTATATCCATTAAGTCTGGTAAGGTGTGTAGTTGATCTCATGGTAGATATAGATACAATAATGGTTTTGATTTATATATGGTAGAGGAGGTTGTGTGGGAAAGTCCTAGTGGAAAGTGTTGGTTAGTTCAAAGGATACTTGACATTGAAAGACATGTATGGGAGTTAAGGAGCCCGTGAGGAATTGTGAGAGAGTAGTTTCACATTCCAACAAAGTGGTTTTGACTTGACCTAAAGTGAATATATTTGGGGGAAGCTCCCTGATAAAGGAAAATAATTTTGGGATAATCACTTTTTAGGAAAATGGTAAGTTTTTCTTTGTTTTGGTGATATGTGATCGGAATCGTCTTTTGATATTTGGATCTTATTTGGAAAATAATTCGAATCTCATAAATAACGTTTGAAGTAACCATTTACAATAGCGTGCCTATCACTTTCCTAGTCTAGGACTAGCTGAATTTCCTCAAAATATCAAAAAAAAAAAAAAAATCAAATTTCTTTTCCAGTTAAAGAACTTCAAATTGAAGCCAAAGAGTTCCGGTTTACCGGTTCAACTCAAAGTGGAGACTGGACAGTCAATGCCTAATCAATTGTTGTCTAATGGGGATCAACAACCATGTCTACTTCCAAACTGAAAAACTTACTCAAACACACCGATTCACGTAGCTAAGATAGATAAAAACCAAGGAGAACGTGCAATTCACACGAGGCCAACCTAAATTTTGTCCTCCCTTTGAGTAATGGGAGAGGAGTTCAATAGATCGCACCAATCAGACAACTCGTTTCTGCCGACGGCGGGAGGTGACAACATTAGAGGTGCAATGTTCATGGCTCGGTTCTCGCCGCGCTTGGAGAAGGCGCAAGCGCACAGAGAGAATTTGGATGAGTTAGGAATGGTGGAATGAGGGAAGACAAGGAGTGTAAAGAGTAAAGAGTAAAGAGGTGGTTGGTAATGGCACATACAAGCGTAGAGAGAGAGGGTTTTCACCTTTTTAGATTTAGAGATTCATTTTTATAATCTTATGCATGAATATTTTTATTGATCTGAAAGCGTGTTAAATTAACTAGTCATTTTCTACTAATCAAACGAGTGAAAGCTAAAAAAACTAATTTTCATAAAACACTTTCACTCAAACAAACATATCTTTAAACATCAAGTCAAGGTGGGGATTGATGATACTATGTCTTGTATTTTCATAAAATCCTACCATTCCACGACCATCTAAAGTTTCTCTAAAACATGATTTCATAACTCAACAACTTCTATAACAAATCTAGCAACCTAAAACCCAAACTAATATGATATTACAATATTAATCAATGAAATTTCTTCAACTAGATGAATTGAGGCTTTGAAATTTTCACAAAAATGTTAATCTTGCGTGTCAAGATGTCCATGAGGAATATGCACCACTTCCTTTTTCCCTTTGTTGGTTTCTCTTCTTCTTCCTCTTTTTTCCCTATCTTTGGGTGTGTTTATTTTGCGGAAAGCTCAATGATAAAGGAAAATGTTTTCTAGAAAAGCATTTTTCATGAAAACGATTAGTTTTCCTTTGTTCGGTAATACATGATCGAAAATGTTTTTCTAATGTTTAGACCTCACTAGAAAATGATTTCAATTTTATGATTTTATCTCTAGAAAAAAATTTCCAAATTTTTTAATATTTAATATTTTTAAATATTTTTATTTTCTTTTAATTATTTACTTTTTACTTTTTTCCTTCTTCTTCTCAAGCTCTCGTCTTCCTCGCGTGCCATTATCTGATCCTTTGTCACTAGCGGCTGACGATGGCCATAGGCAAGCTTTGCTTCGTGGGGATCGGGTGAGTTGCGAGTTCACCTGCCTCAACGGAGCTCAAGCTCGCTTGGATTGGCAAAGCCACAAGCTTGTTCACCTAAGGCGAGCCTCGAGCTCACCTACCTCAATGGAGCTTAAGCTTGCCTAGATCAACCAAGCCATGAGCCGCCCGGCCTCGACGAGCTCAAGGCCGGCGAGTTCACCGACCGCATCTTGGCCTGTTGCCATCGGTGAAGGAAAAAGGGGAAGGAGGAGGAAAGAGAAAAGAAAAAATAATGAAAAATCAAAAATATTAAAAATAATTAAAATTTTGATTTTTTTAAAATTATTTATATAACATTAAACCTTTCATTAACCAAGACCCTAAGACTAGAAAAACCATTTGGAGAATGTTTTCGCTTTCCTAAATTTAAGTTTTGTTGCGAAAATATTTTTCATTGACTAGGAAAATATTTTCCGTTTACTCATTTTCCTAAGTGAACCAAATGTTTTTTTTTTTTATCAGCGAACCAAATGTTGGAAAATGAGGAATTTCTGCAAAACAAACGTACCTAGCCTCTCTTATCTTCTAGTCATTTCGTTTTCTCATCTTTTATTGAACCCTAGCCGCCACGAAATTAATGAATGGGCCGAGGAAATGACTTCGTGGGCTTAAGTGAGACATGGGCTTTGGTCTCTTAGGCCCAAATCTTTTCTCTGAATTAGGCCCATGTGTTGTATCTTATCTAGGCTTATTTGAATTTATCCCATATGGCATGATCCGAAGCATTTGATGGGATAAATCACACCACTAATCCAAACCCTGTGCACTACCAAACACAATCCAACAAAATTTTTAAATAACAGCATGCTTTTGGCTTTCACTGAAATCTCTGAAAAGAGGAAAAGACTGACTTTTCATCTAAAAAAATTGTATTAAGAAATGACATGTATATAACCTTTCAACAAAATAGTGATTTTTTTAATTCTCTCAAAATTGAATCTATTCCAAAATTCTGTGTTGAAGAAAGAATAGAGAGTTCTTGAATTTTTTCCCAACTGCTTGGGAAATAATTTCTTCTTCATATATTTCGAATTTTGATATAGATGATATAACAATAAATTACTTTAGGTAATAAAATATCAGTGATAATATAAAAAGTAATAGAATTGAATTAGTGAAAAAAATGAAAAAAAAAATCCATTTGATGAATTCAGAAATGAAAAAGAGAATATGATTTCTCATTATCTAATTGATTTTGTAATATTGCGTATATATAAGCATATAATTGAGAAATATATCAAAATTTTATATCACTAGCCAATTATTGAATATTCTACTTTTCTATATTCAACATTTAATTCATATGAATCCATATTCATCTTATTTATTTTGAATTGTGAATAATGAACAGTTCATATGAATTCAAATCATCCTATTTATATTTTCTTTGGAAATCAATAAGTGGTGAGAATCATCACCTACAATCCCATCACTACCTTGACATGACCAAGCTTTGCCTTGCCACCACCCCCAATCAAATTTATTTTTGTGTGTGTTTTCATTCAAGTAAATTTCTTTTTCTTTTTAATTTTACTTAAATTTTAAATTAAGTGGGTAATATTTCTAAAAAATGAATTACATTTCAAAAGAGTTAACTTATCCAAAAGAAAAGAGAACCTAAAAAAGTAAACCTCCTCCATCACGGCAGGTTCGGAAATTGCGACAACCAATTTTCAGTCTGGAAAGATTCTTCAATTTCCAGGAATTACTTCACGACTTGTCACCCAAATTCCTCTGGAGAAAGCTGCTGCAATGGCGGAAGAAACCCTCGAACGCCAGGGCTCCGTCGCCGCTCCCCTCGTCTTCGCCGTCGTCATGGCTTTCCATTTCCTCTCGTGGTGGTTCGACCGCTTGAAGAAGGTAAGACTCGCCCCCCGTCCGGCGTTCCGCGGATCGTCGGTGTTGGAACCCGCTTGTGTTTAGATCCGGACCCCCTTTGGAACGATGGAAGGATTGAGCCGAGTCGCTATGATGAAATGAGGGGTCGATGGGTTTTGATGGATGTTTTTTTCTGTTTCTGTTTCTAGGGAGGATCGATGAGTGCGATGGAGATCCAGCTGCAGGGAGAGATTAGGGAGCTCTTGAAGGAGGCGAGCTCGCTGTCGCAGTGAGTGATTCCCATCGTTTAGTTTTGCCTTTTTTTCTAACTTGGTGGCGATCGATGTGATGTAGGTTTTTGTTTCTGATGGCGTTTGTGTGGAAAATTGCAATCTTTCTTTCTCGAATTATCCTTTTCCTTACCTGACTGATCATCTCTTCCTGAAGAGAAGTGAAGCTTTTGAGTTATTCGAGATGTTTATCCAATGGTGCATAGCCCCCTTGGAAAGAATATATGTGGGTCACGCCCTGTTCTCTTTCATCCTTCAGATTAGTAGTTGCATTTTTGTGATTGGTGCCTTGTGGATTGTCAGAGAAATAGCTTCAATGCTTGTAGGCCATGGCATTGACATGTATTAGCTTCCTTGTATGGACATTTTCAATATAGAAAGGGAAGTGTAGGACTTCCATTTGTATGTCTGTGGCCCTTTAAGAGTATGATCGCTTTCTGATAATTGTTCCTCTTTCTCTTATGTTTGTATTGTCGTAATTTTTTTTTATGTGAAAGTAGTTGACTTCTTTTTATTAGCCTTTTTTTTTACTGGGAATTGGATGCCGTGGGTTTTGCATTATATTAGCATGTAATTTCTGCAGTGTATCGTATGTAAATGACATGAATTATCACTGGTTACAGGCCATCAACGTTTGCACAAGCTGCAAAACTTAGGAGATCGGCAGCTGCTAAGGAGAAGGAACTAAAAAAAGGTATGTTATATATGTGAGACTTAATATGACGATTGCTCTGCTTGAATGTTGGTTGCTTGAGGACTGCCAGATTTTCTATTCATCAGGCATTCTAAACTTTTCTTACATTTTTGTTTTTTAAATTTTGGTTGCATCTCGAGGTAGTATGTTTCTAGAGTGAGGTGCATATGTTCTCTTATCTCTCTCCTCTGTGCAAATGATCCCTGCATCTGTTGTATAGTTGCATCACGATAGAGTGATATAGTTCTTGTTCTTGCTTTTAGTTTAAATTTGTCTTTTTGCTGCACAGGGGTCCTTTTTTGGGAGATTTAAATGAACAAACACTCAGTGTTTTTGAAAAATTTGAGGTTTTGGTGGGTTGTCCTTCTAGCTATTTTGACTATTGAAGAATGCTTATTATCTAGTTCTAGAAACTTCACCAAAATCAAGAATTCTAAGGTTGCTCAGCTTTGTAGACAAGGTTCTCTCTGTACTTAACTTACCAGCTAGTGTAATACTCCCCCTTCATGCTCTCTTTCCCTTCCTCAAATTATGTTATATTATTGAGTTCTAAATGATGATTGCATTGCCCTTAAGTTCTGGCATTTTTAATGTTCTAGTGTACATTGGGTGGATTTATCCTTGGAATCAAAACAGGAGATGTTTGGACTAGATTGTGCTCTGTAATATAATTACCATTCTGGAAATTAATTCTGCCCTTATTTTTTAGACATCATTTGGGCAGCTTCTCAGATTGCAATTCTGATCACTAGAAATATTGTTTTATTCATTGCTTCATACTGTGAAGTGTATTCATAATGTCTTATGACTTGCAGTTCAAGAATCACGTAGCAGAGAGATGAAGTACTCCTACGATTTGTATTCCAGAGTGCTGTTTTTTGCAAAGGTGGTTCAAGAATTATAGCATCATTCAGAATAATTGTCTACTGTTTTGTCATTGATGTCAATATATGTGATTGTCTTCTGTAGGTGTTTACGTATTTTGTGCTGATTTGCTGGTTTTGGAAGGCTCCTATTGCTATGATATCTCAGCAGCTTGTTCAACCATTTGGTAATTCTTTGTTGTTACATGAAAAACGTG
Source organism: Corymbia maculata (assembly GCA_014182735.1). Taxonomy (NCBI): domain Eukaryota; kingdom Viridiplantae; phylum Streptophyta; class Magnoliopsida; order Myrtales; family Myrtaceae; genus Corymbia; species Corymbia maculata. The sequence goes on along the minus strand of CM024690.1, from coordinate 7,366,719 downwards.
AAAGCTTCATAGTGCATTTCCATTCTATCTGTCTCTGACCACGACCAGATATTTTCTCAAAGATGCATAGTTGTAAATTTATTTTTTTAAAGTGCTTACTACCTTTCAATCAATATTTACTTGATATATGTGCTTCTATTTCAGGAAGACTATTATCGTGGGGAGCTGGAGGCCATTTAGCTGGCAATATTATGGTATGCCCAATCTTATTTTGTATTTCCTAGCATGCTTGTCATACTATACTCCTTACAGATCATGTACCGAAAATCAGAAGAGTTCTTTGATTTTTTTGGCTAGAGACGGTGCTGAAATGACCTCGCCACTGGTTCCCCTGGTAGCAGGTGGACTGTTTTTTCACATGCTTGCATAGCCCTACTTCTGTTCTGTGATTTTTTTGGAAGGTCGAAGAAATATGACATACTCACAAGCATATACATTGCTTGTTGCTCAAGATAACATGTGCATTCTCTATGCAGTCCTTTTTAAAAGTTGGTATTGTTAGGGTGCATTTGGTAACTATTCTAGTCCCGGGAACAATTTCTGTTCAGAAATGATTTTTTTTATTTTGTTCCCAGGAACAATTTCTGGGCATTTGGAGGTGTTTGGTAATTGCCCAAAATTTCTATTTCCGGAATAGAATTGCATTTGGAACTGCCTTCAACTCTAATCAAATTTTCTTTTAATTTTTTAATATCTTTATTACTTTTTTCTTTTTTTCTTTTCTTTTTCTTCTTCTGCTTTAAGCTTTGGCCAGTCACCGGCCTCAGGATGACTGGCGACCTCGCTGGAGTGTCGCCAGCCCACAACAAGGTTGTGCCTTGTTAGCTGAGCCTTGCCGGCCCTTGGCTGGGCGAGGCTGAGCTCGCCCAGCTGCTGGCAGGGCTTGACCTCACCCGGCCAGGTGATGCTCGCTGGTGGCTGGGCAAGCCTCTGGCGAGCTTGCCAGACCTTGCTTAGCTGGTTGCTGGCGGCGGCGGTGGGAGAAGAAAAGAGAAGGAAGAAGGAAAAGAAGAAGAGAAGAGAAAAATGAAATTTTGATTGGTTTCATTATGGAGTTGTTCCTGGGAACAAAGAAACAACTTTCTTTTAATTCTTCATTCTATTCCAAATCTATTCTAGGGAACAAAATATTTACTAAACGATTTTTTCTTTTTTTTGGTTCCTGCGAACAAAAGAATAGAATCAGACCTATTGGGTGAGTTATCATGCCTGCCCTTAAACATACTGATGCAACAGTAAAAAGAGGAATGAGTGGTTTACAATTGTTGGTTATTTTTGGAACAGCTGGTGATGCTCATAAGCCAATTGATTTGAAATGTTGACTATTTTGAACCTTATTTCTGTAATTACAGGTTGGGATCATACCCTGGTTGATACTATCTACAAGGGTCAGCAGATTCGTTGTTAAGCACTTGAAATGATAAATGGACAATAGCTATCTGCATAATTCCTGATTGAAGATCTCTAATTAATTGTCGTTTCTGCAATGAGGCGGGTGGAGAGGAGGTTGAATTTGTGCTGATCCTTTTATATCAGTGCATCATTTCGCCTAACATTTTTGTCTCTTTCCTGTTACGCATAATGTCTAATTCAGTTTTGGCGTTGACCGTGTAAATTTAGCCACTTTAGAAGTTAAATTTCTTTACAGGTTACCTGAAGTTTTGTAGTAGAATTGAATCCACTTGTATAGATAGTGTTGTATGTTGTAATTTATGCTCAATTCTTTCCCTTAATGAGTTATTGTGGGAACCTGCCATTATTTTATTTTTGTATATATGGCCGAAGGTATCTGTCTGACAAACACAAATTAGAACGTGCAAACACTAAAGCAGATAACCGTATTCATTTTGAACATCAGTCAACAAGTCAGTTTTCGTTTGTCATTTAAATTTGGATAATTATAAAATAAAAAAAAAAAAAATGTGAATACGCATATCACTACAGGTATATTATGAAAAGTTCTAGATATTTCATGGAAATAAGATTAAATTACGGCATCCGTAAGATTGTTATATCAAAATAGGTCATTCAAAATGATCTGGCAAAAGAATTTTCAATAGACTTATTCTATAAATCATGTGTTAAAATAGAGTGATTCATGGTGGAAGTTTATGTTTGTCAATTTCTCAATGTTGGAGATACTTCTGCACGAGAAGAGCAAGGACCTTAAATTTTAGATGCTCTCTAAAGCCAATGGAATTGGCTTGATTTCTTCTACGGGTATTTTAGAATTAGGTTTTGATTTCACAATTCCAAAATCTCATAAGCCCACGGTAAGATGTGGCAAATGATGTATTTACTCGCCATGTTCTTTGGATCATGTAAACTGCGAAGGCCTTTTAATGATGCAAAGAGTTAGGAGCTCTTCATCCAATTTTGTTTCCCCAAGTTTGATTCATTGATAACTTAACTGAAGAAATCTCCACTAGCAAGAAAATGAGAACATTACCACAACAATTAGATTTTTGGCTTTTGACCTGTCCCATGTACTTTGGATAAAGCAAGCCTGGTAAATTTTTTTTTTTTCTCCTTTTTCCTTTGTACTTCTCGTTATTGATGAGCAGAAAAAGTGGTGAGCAGACCGATTGTAGTTTAAACATTTTTGTAAAGTTACCAAGGTCTTAGGCAAACTCACTTATCTCAATGCTAGCGAAACATTGTTAAATTTGACTGTCATCCACAACCTTTTTAAAATGTGTCATAATGTTAGGTTGTGGAAAATTTTATTTACCAAGTAAGAGCCTATCATGCCATTTTCACCTAATTTTTGATACCATCGTAGGTAACCTCATCCAAGAGTCCTCTATAGCACGATTCTATCTACCTCACCTGCGCTAGTTAGTTTAAAATGCATCGCATTAATTTGAAGCTATACAAGAATTATCTAGCAGCACGATAGCCTGGATGTAGTCGTTGCATGACCAAAAAGCAGATCTAACACCAAGCAGTACTTTTGAGTTGAAAGATAGAAGCCCGGCACTGTTCCCTGTTAAACACCCTACCCCACGCTGGGAGAGGGTTGCCGCCCTCTCCCCGGGGTCCCTAGGGGGCGCGGCGAAACAGGAGCCAGATGTCAAGTGTCAAGATACAGATAATTCAAACCTTGTTCAATGAAAGGAGAAACTTCAATCACGATGTTATGATAAAGCTCTGTCAAAAGTTAAACATGGTTAACTTGTGAAAGATAAGCTGCACGTGGAGAAGCAAACAGAACTAGCATTTGAAGATTCTTGTGGTTCCTGTCTATAAACTTCATTTGTTTCACCATCCCATGCGGTGGCATCTCTGGCTTCGGGCTTACTCCCCCTCATGAAAGGGAGGGATTCAAATCCCAGGCGCACGTCCATTAGTGGGTTTATCCCGGGTTGCATGGTGGTGGTTTTTGCGTGGCCTCTCCCAGGGTTTACTCTTCGGCTACCGGCTGTACGGGGTTTCCTGGGTCAAAAAAAAAAAAAAAATACTTCATCTGTTTCGACCAGCATGGCATGTATGCGTAAGCCATATTATAGTTAATCCAGCAAGGGCTAGTACTTGAATGTTACAAGCAAACGTTGATCTATACGAACGGCTCATTTCCTCAGCAAATATTTGCTTCCAGTGTACGCGTTAAAAGACTACACAGAGTAGTTAATATACATGGGTATATATTAAAAAGGTACCCAAGAAAAGTACTATAATTGTTGGATTTACACTAGTACAAGTGGAGTTCATCTTGACCAAATCTTTTTCTTGTTGTCCTTCTCTTTTAGACCTGGAACTTGGTCTCTGCTAAATCTCCTGCTCGTACTGGTAAAGGGTCCCTGGGCATTTGTAGCTGGCTTCACTGGTCTTGTTACCTTGGTGATTTTAGGCGGGTCAGATTTTCTACCTCTCTTGTCACTTGAAGCGTTTGGTAGAAAATTCTCAGTCTCTCCACTTCTAGAATTCCTCTTCCTAGTTCGGTCATACAGAGATTCATAGCCACCAGAGAGAACAGAACCCTGACTAACTGGGCGATTCACTGAATTCGTGCTTCTTAGAATTCGAGCCTCAATTTCGCCCAATTTTCCATCATTTAAGCCCATTTTCCCAATTGTTGGTGTTGCCCTTATCCCATCAGCATAATCCTGATTCAGGTTACCCTGCATTTCTTGCTCCTTTTGCCTCAGCTTCTCCTCAAGCTCTTTGATCTGCATCCCCTCCAAAAAAAGGGCCAAATAATCTGTCACTATTTAAAGATTCACATTTTTCTCAAGGGAAGACCACAGAGTTGATCAATTTTCCTCGTGATGTTAAGTGTTAACATGTACTGCTGCTTTGACTTTCTAACAGTTGGTAGCAAAATAGCACAACCCAATTAGACAATAATCCAATGTTAAATGGTAAGATGCTTGAAGATGCTTCTGGAGAGGCTATACTGAACAAATATAAAGTTTTCACAATCTGTCTTTAATTCTAAAATTTAAATTTCAACAAATAATGGTCTCATGATGATATTTTTCACAATCAGCCTTTAAGTTTAAAATTCAGATTTCAACAAATAATGTTCTCTTGATGATATGCCTGCCCAGGATATAATGGGCACTTTAAGAGTTATTCACACCATTGGGGGATTGTAATGGAAAATTTTTTTCTCGGAAAGACATTGATTTACCATCTGAGCTAAATGAAAATTGGACATGTACAAACTATAATTTTTCGGATACCATAGCATATGATATGAGGCCCCAGAACAGACTGAACTTAGTTTTAAATTGATAATAACAGCAGCATTGAATCAATCATGACACCATTAACCAATTACCTTCTGATGGAGCACCAATGATTCTGAATTATCTTCTTGTTCTTTCAATTTTCTCTGCAGTTCTATTATCTGAAATGAGGAGCAGGAAAAAAACAACTATGACTAAAAGGCTGAGAGAGAGAGAAATTCTGCACTTCTCAATAATACATAAACTGCCAACCTTCTCTTGAAGCATAAGCGCATGATGCTCAGACTCCTGCTTTTGCTCCTTCAGCTTGCTTTCAAGATTCTTGACCTGCTAAAAAGCAAAGAGGTCCTTAGATACTGATTCAACATGACCATTTTAAATCAAGTGGTAATGAAATGTAGTTGGCTTTTCTGGACTTTAAAATGTATGTTGTCACTTCGTATGCTCCATATGATCCAAAGTTTATCCCCAAAAACTGCAAAGCTTCTCCAATTGTACAATAAGAAAATGATCCGAACCTTTTGTTGCAATATTGCACATTCTGATTGTTCTCGCTCTCTAAGTTTGGTCTCAAGCTCTTTGACCTTCACAAAGAATAAATTAATCTAAATATATCTAAGTTAAATGAAACATTGAAGCAGTAAATCACTAAGTTAAAGAGCAACCTTTTGTTGGAGAACATATAATGTTTCTTCCCTTCCCTTCAATTTATCTGATAGTTGTAGGACTTGTTTCTCCGACTGATTTTGCGAGGTTGTCTTTAGCTGAAGTTGATCTTCTAGTTCTTTGATTCTCTCTTGTTGAACTTTGAAAGTCTGATCTTTGCTTCTGGTTTTATTCTCTATGCTTTGTAGGTTCTCCTCTAGCTTCCTCAGAGATTCTTCTTTGGATCTAGACTCCTGCCTCGCTTTGTCAAGCTTTTAGAAAAAAATGTATGATGACTATGAGTAATATTTACAAGGTCTACAGTTATAGTAGGACAAGAGGGAAGGAGATAACATTTAATGAAGTCTTATCATGGATCACTTATTGTCTGTCCCTGATATGTCTAGTGAAGTACCACAAATAATAAAAGAAATTCTGACTAAGAGTTCAAAAGATTACCATTGCTTTCATCTTTTGAAGCTCATTAGGATCAATTTGCTTCTTAGCAGGACCTAGCTCAATCCCTCGAACCCGAGTTGCAAAATTCAATGAACTCAAAGTCTCGCCTGAGTCCTTATCTGATGGGCTAATTTGCACAAACATCAGAGTTTTGGAGTCGCCACCTGCCATACATGTACAACTCTCTCATCTAGAGACAACTATTACATAAGAAGAGTACAGGCATAGTCCAACAATCTGAATCATCTAAAAGAGTCCTTTTGTTTAGGGTGGGGGTGTGAGAGAGCAGTCAAAGTTACCTAGGGAATCTTGAAGCAAGTGAGTCAACTTGGAGTTCCTAGAACCGATCCATAGTACTTTTAGAACCACATATAGCATTGAATAGAGAAGTATAAAACCAATTCAAAATGAGATGGACCTGTAAGGGATGTGACTGGATTTATTTGCCAAAGCAGATATGACATCTCCTAAAGCTGAAAGAGATTTGTTGATGTTTTGAGCTTCTTTGAGCCGTTCTCCTTGCGCGTCAGTCTTTGCCAGCCTCTCACTGCCAGCCAAATCTACAAGCCAGAGCTTGCTCCTTGTGCACTCTCCACTGATCAAGTTCTTTGATTTTACCATTATGCATAGCATGCTAAAACAAGAAGGACATCATGCAACTTTAGTTGACTGTGAGGAAAAAAGTCACATAAATACCATGCAATGAAAATCTCAAGTGACAGCACTGTACCAGTGAGATCGACTACTATGCTCATTCACATTGTTAGATCCAACAGCCCTAGCACTACTTCCAGTCTGAAGCACATTCCAAACTTCCTTAATACTCTCAACTTTGGCTTCTACAATCCCAGGAACATTGTGAAATCCCTCAGATGCTTGTTTTATCTCCAATCTGCAAAGACATGTGTAAACAGTTATCATTGATGAAATATTAGCCAGACTAATGCAAGAGGAATTGCATGCTGAGTGGAAAGCAAAGTTCCATTTCGCCCAAAAAAGAAATAACCTAAGAACTCAAAATTTGTGGTCTTTTTCACCCAAAAAGAACGGCAAATTCTTATTCTATTTATGTACTGCACATGGGAAAATAGATTATACTTTTTCGATGGTGGAGATGTAGCCAATAAGTCTCTTATCTGCTCATTGTAGACTTCAAGAACACTGACAGATATATTGTAGACAAATGTGTCCCTCCTTTCGTCGGCAGTTCTGAATAGTTGCTCCAGAGTCCGATAGTTGACTCCTCGGTTTTGTTTGGTGCCCTCCATTGTAAATGTCTTCCCTGTTCCTGTTTGCCCATAAGCAAATATGCAAACATTGTAGCCATCCAACACAGAGAGTACCAATGGTGAAGCATCCGTGAAAACATCAACTGTCATGGAGAAAATTAGTCTTATTAATTACTTATCGTCTATTACGGTGTAAGCATTATATATCATGAAGGCAACGAAAAGAAAAGTACCTTGGTCATCTTTTGGTGTGTAAACTCTGTCAAATTTGAAAGTCTTTCTAGTGGCACCACCAGTCAAAATGCCAAGATCTCCGTCTTTCGCAGCGTCAAAGTCCACAATGGTGGCACATCCAACTGATACCTCCTCCTTACTTAATGGACGACAGCGACAGAACACCCTGATATTTCCTGATAATTTACCCAACTTTGAGATATATTTCTAATGAATGTACAAAGTACAAAATGTTTCAAACACCTTTTGTCTCCTGAAGCTGGTTATAAAGTTTCCTTCTCTTTGTTTGTTCTTCACTGTACTTCATTTTGAGATCCTCACACTGTGCAACTGCAAAGTGCTTCCATAATTCAGGAGAACACATTATGTCACTGTTAATGGAAAAATGGATAGAGTGTTTCTCAAACATACCTAGTGCTTGGACTCCAGAGACCATATTGTTTAAATCCGGAATTGAATCTGCACATTCATGTGCCTCTTGAGAAAGCTGAGAGTGCTGTCTCTTCATGATCTACATAGCCAACCAATTAAAATAATTAAGAATGTCCAATAAAATGACCAATAAATGCTGGCAAATTACATATTTTATAATTCAATTAACAACCTTTAGTTTCTTGTCTAGGTCATGAACTGCTGAGGCCCAGAACTGCTTGTCATGCTTGTACTTGCTGGATAAGGTCCTCAAATTCTCATCTTGTTTTTCGACAACTTGGTCTAATGGGAGAGTAAAACAAAGAACCATAAATGCCTCTCCCCACAATAAATAAACAAACTAGTTAAACATATGCATCAATTTAATTCAAGCGAGAAAGAAAGATTGATGTAAAAGGTTGTACCTTACTAAATATTTCGTTTTCTAGCAAAATGCTAGGTTATGTGATATAAAATATCAAGAGCATAGACTTTCTTTGGTTCACTCATAAAAGAAAATACAAACTCATAAAAGAAAACACAAGAATCAAGAACCGTGTGCGTTGTCTTTTGCCATCTTCCAATACTAGGCTATCATATTTTCCTCATAATCGAGCTCCAAAAGGAACTTACCCAAACTACGTTTCTCAAATGTCCTTATGTCAAGTTCCATCTTGACCTTCTCTAACTGCTCATTTGCTGTGGTTAGTGACATCCAAGCCTGATAACATTCATTTGCTTTGCGCTCATTTTGCACAGAAAGATCTTTAATCTCCCTTTCAAACTTGGCTGTTAACTTTGTTTGCATAATCTTCTTCTGCACGAATGACCAAATTACTAAGAGCAGATGACACAAACTTTACATGCTTGCAATTTGAATATTCCAAATTAATTGAGGTCTCACTTGTTCTATAGGAATCTCTATCTCAGCAGAGCAACTATTGCACTTGATGCATTCACAAGTCCCCCGAGTACCTGACACAAATTATAACTGTGAATAATCCCATAAGGTTGATATGGTCAAAAAGAAAATCAATACTGTCCAGATGGATTAAAGAAATTACCCAACATCTCCGGCGCTTTCCTAATGCAAATCCCACTTACCAACGGGCTTCCATTAACCCCTTCAAATTTTATTGCAATTATGCCGTCCTCCTTAACAGATACCCTAAAATCAACTAGTTGCAATGCCTTATCGGCTCCAACAACACTGAAGATGTCAAAATCAGAAAGCACCTACAATTAAGGAAAAGCATATACTTCAAATGCATTTCTCAGGAAGAAGAAATAAGGCTAAAACAGATGTTGGGCACTAAAGTTCTTACCTTATCTTCCTGCATGAATACATTGAAAACCCTCATGCCCTTAGGTCCATTGGTGAATATAATTTCCACGAAATGAAGATCAACAAAATAGTCTCCAGGATGAATATTATCAATGTGGTAACTAAAGTTTCCAAATCGTGCTGATTGATAAACAAACGGAAAATCACCAGCATCCACTATGATTTCATTGGTTCGCAAAGCATCACCTCCTTTGTAGAAAGCATCATCACGAAACTTCATGAAGGAATCAACTTGATTTGAAGCCTCACCTCCGGCATTTAGAAACATCACATATTCCTCTAATCAAAGCAACATAAAGCAAAATAGCCCATTTAGAGACAGCAACTAAAGCATATCAAAATGAACTTTGAGTAGCATTAAACAGAAAATTAGATTGGGAAATTTTGAACCAAGTATAAAGGGATTGCTAGCTAGCTATGCCTCTCTAAGTCTAGTCCAATTGTTGCAATCTCAACATGAGTGCTATCTTCTCTCTTCCTAACTTGATCTAGTAACCATATTGAAGACACAAGTTGGCACTGAATGTAGACATTTGTTAAGAACAAATAGGACTATAACATTGGACCATTCAAGATATGCCCAGAAATCAATGCAGACCAAACTAAGATGGCATTAATCAGAATATATAGCATGTGGAGAGAGCACATAGTATTTATGCTGAACATAATCTCTATTTTATAGGCAATGTGAGCTTCAGGTAAACTTTAACTTGGCGCCACCTAAATCAAGACATCATATAAGACGAACAAAAGATTATTTCATGATCCTCTCTATACAATCCTATGAACTTGAGTGAGCTATGATTATCCGACTTGTTGAGGACAATCGGTATGCAGAAGTACATATGGATCACTGATTACCCATTCCGCACAAGTGGCGGTTTGTCTCTATCTTCACTTAATACAATCCTATTAATATTCAATATTCTTTATTTCTCCATGACGGTTAGAGATCATTCCTTGAACATTCACATTGGTTAAGATCCAAATCAGCTTGCAAGTTGAGGTGATTGTGTTGGTCTGTACGCTATATGTAAAGTAACCATGCTTCAAAAATTCTACTGGCATTCTTCTTTTAGCTAGAATAAACCTAGATAACTGAGGTTTCATAAACTATTTGAAAAATCACCTTGAAACCGTAGACTGTAGAGTTTCAGCATAGTTTTGAAAAACAAACAAAAATTAAACGCTTGTAGTTTACTGTGCATAATAGAGTATAAAATAATTCAGCTTAACTTCTAACTGCTTAATGACCTTTACAACATAAAGATGCATGTTAGGTGGACCCATTCAGCATCAAATTGCTCTTCCCTTATCTACTTATTATCTAAAATATTCATCTAACGAAACCATTAAATTGAAATGACATCCTTCTATCTTAATAGTAAGCATTGCTAAAAGTTATGTGATGCATCAACATTACACCAGTACATACACACATATTGCTGATACGCCAGCTCCAAACCAGATAAACAGATTAATCAAGTTGGTTCTATCAATTCATTCAATTTCACTTAAAGTTTGATGGAAAAATATATGTGGAGCAATATCACCATCTTAACAAAAAGATGCTTTGCTCTACTTCATTTAAAGTGCCCACCTTTACTCAGCCCATTTACATGACGAGACCAAACACGAAACATAAAGAGAAGCTCAAATTTGACACAGCTGATAATCTTAACCTCTATAGTGACATGAGTTAACAAGTTATTATCGCGAGTCAATCATTTGGCTATTTAAAAAAATTTATGAAGCGATGCTAAGCTGAATTGACAGGATCAAGGAACATAATCACATGCCGACATGAATTACCAACGCCAAACATACGCAATGCTAAACATACACAATGCTACCATATACATATGTATGTGTGTACTTGTTCTTGTGATCTGTTCGAAATCATTTTGCAAATCTAAAATTTACCATGACAGAACTTGCATGAACTGCAGTTGTTAGAGCCATTCATATGTTCTTCAAAGCATATGTTCTGTACTTGCGCAACAGATAGAGAAAAAAGAGTAGTGCTTGAAGTAACATCACTCTGCTTTCCAATTAGTTCGAGGCTTATTAGCAAAGAGCTAGAATCCTAAGAGTGTAAACAGCCTAACCTATCTCCTTCATGTGCACATAAGCCAAAATAGGACCAAAAAGATTAAAAAGAATAACTAACAGTAGGGCTGGCCATCAACCAAAACAGAGAAATGACTCAATTGGGTCGTTAGGTATAAAGACCTCATGTCTTCGCCTCATTCCAAAAATTTCTGAAATCGAACACCGGAACGCGGAGAATTCACCAACCTGGAGAGGTCGGCTTCGTGAACCCGCTCCGAATTAGTCTCGACCCGGGATCGCAGAGCATGGAATCTATCAAACCACCATCGCCATCACCGTCGCCATTGTCGCCCTTCAAGGAAGAATCTTGATCTTCTTTGTCCAGACGTTCGACCTCGTCCCAGTCGAAAGCAGGGGGCTTCGCATCAAGGGTCTCCAGGCACTTGTCGAAACCGTCGAACCCGACGTCTTCCATCACAAGAACAACGAAACCCAAGAAACCCACGAGGAGGAGTATTCAGGGGACTGGCGAGATTTCTTGGGGTGGGGAAGGAGGGAAAAATTCGTCTCGCGTAAAGGTCAGTGCTGGCTGCTGCGTCTTCAGAAGAGGATAACCGAGAAAAGAGATTGAAGATTTGGAGGCGCCTTCACTTTTATGGCGTTTGGCTTTTCTCGGGCTATCCCGATGCGTTCGAATTTTGAATCTCATTCGACCGTTGCTGCCCCATGATGAAGTTACCCGTTGATGCCTTTAGGGTTATGCGGAGCAAATGCTATATGGGCCGACTCAACGGTCCTATTTTTCAGTTTTCCTTTTATTTATTTTTTACTTTGTTCATGGGATAAGTACATTAAAAATTCTAAAACTTATCAACAAAATGTAATTTAGTCCAGAAATTTTCAAAAAATGAGATTAAGTCCTAAAACTTATCATTGGCAAAAGCACAATAAGTCTTAAAACTTGTTGAATTGATCAAATCAAATCATTTCTTTGATAACATTTTTTAAAACTTTTCCTAAATTGCACTTTCATGACATGTTTTAGGACTTGATTTACTTTTTAAAAGTTTCAAAACTCAATTGTACTTTCATAATAGGTTTTAGGATTTCTAATATACTTATTCCTAAAATATTTTAATCTAGGACTTGCAACTTATGGATGTGTGAACTCCAAAAATTTGTAATTCACGTCATAGTAGAATCAACATTGCAATAACTTCGGCTCTAAAAATTAGTAGTTGACTTGCAATGGAAACGCGTCAATCAATGTTAATACGCAGGTTGAACATATTGCATCCTATCATGCCATGTCATACTAATCGGTAGATCGGGAATTCAAGGCCAAAGGGAGTGAGATAGATATTTTTGAAGAGTTGGGGTAGGGGTCGTGGCTGCCCCCTAGGTGTACCCAGGATGCTAAGATATGCTTTTTGGTAATTCGTCATATTTTGATTCTTTTCAAGTGAACACAAACACAACAAAATCAAGAGTAAATGTGAAAAAGAAATCAAGACACAATGTTTACTCTGGCTCACCTTTAAATTAAGGCTACATAGCAGAAGATTCCATTAGAATTAATGTCTCCCACCTCTTTTGTTATAATTTTCAATTACAAAATAAAGAAATTATATATAAGTAGCATTGGCAATTTATTGGTCCAAACCCAAATTATAAATAAAATAAAAGTTTAGACTATAAAAACCCTCCAACGGCTTGGGGATGCTACCCTCTAAACCCCATTAGAGCAACCTCTGCCTACTCACCAAGGAGCGAGATTACTAGGTTTTTCCATCAATGGGAGAATGAACTATAGTTCTCAATATTCTTGAATCTTAAGATTACATTTGATTGTCAAAATTTCTAATCAAGATAAAACTTGATAGAATATAATATGAAATCTATGGATTTTGTTGTACCGTATCTAATATTTGACAAATGTAGTAATAAAATTGGATAAACATCAGATACACTTACATATGCATTTTTTGTGTATAAATGGTTATCAATATAAATGAACCTAAAATTTCACAAACAGGGATAATAAAAATCTCGCAACACTCTTACCTACTTTATTTTTATTTGCTTTCTTATTTTATTTTTCCTCTCTTTTTAATTATTTTCTTTTTTCCCTTCCATCATTTTCTACTAAATTTTTTTTTATAGTAAACTTTACTAATATACCTAAAACATTAAATGACCTAAAATATGTAACAAAAATAAATATTTCAGCATCTTTATATATTGAATTTATTTTATAAGATAGAAATAAAGTTGAATATATAAGTAAAAATTAAATTAAATTAATAAAACTATATCATCTTTTTATTTTGAATTTGTCATATTAAAATTCAAATATTATTTATATTGAAATAATATTGAAATATTAATTTAATAAATTTGTTATACAAGAAAAATAATTTTATAGATATTTGAAATTCTATCCATCTTTATCCTACCTCTCTTATGGGATAATTTTATCCGGTCTATATCCCTCTTATATTCTACCTTATCCTGTCTTAAATAGGAACTAAATGGTAGATATGATACAATTTATCCTATCATAAATTTTATTTTGATTGCCAAATGTAGCCTAATAAATTTCTATCTCACTTAAAGCAATTCATTATGACATGCTTAATAAGGCTAATTAATTATGATTTTCCTTTTTGCATTTGCGTTTTAGATATGTAATGAAAATTCGGTGGCCAAAGGAAAAATAATAATGAAATTTACATTACTCTACAGAATGTGATCAAGATGACTTTTGTATAGACAAAACACACGTTCCATGTGAAAAAAGAAAAGAAAAGGACACTAAATATGCTAAGATTAAAAAAAATGGAAATTTTATATTTGATATTTATAGTGCAAAAAGTGAACTTACCCTATTGTTTGGAAAGTGTTAGAGATTTAATAAAAAAATTCCACCTCCTTATTATCCTGACTACAACTACGCATTCAATCCAGGCCGGTTTGGTCTTTAGCTCGATATTTTTTGTTTTGATTTCTTTCCAAAAATATCATTCATCGTTACATCTCAAATTCTTAATATACAAATTATCAAATAAATACCATAAATTTACTTAAAATTCAAGAATAGTTTACATTTTGAAATCAAACTAAGCTCGAGCTCTCACTTCTCAAGTCTCTAGTTGAGTCAAGATTGCACTCGCCAATACCCAACTTGACAAGCTCGAAAGTCTAATCGAACTTCTATTATTCTTTGCCAAAGTATTTTCATAATTACACAAAAAGACGCATAAGTTGATATAACTACATATTAGGGAAAATGTTTGAGCTTGTTAAACTCGAACTCGAGTTAATATGTGACTCTTATTAGAATTGAGTCGAGCCCAAGCATTTGAATTTTTTTATTTGTGTCAAGCTCGAAGACTTATTTGAGCTTGAGTCAAGTTTCGAGCTTTGAGTATGTGAACTGAGTTGAATTAAGCTCTGCTTGGCATTGTATTGATTCGAATTAGTTTGATTACACCCCTCAATCAACTCTTCCTCGCAGTGTTAGGGTTTTATTAGAATTTTACTTTGTTTTCATTTGATTAAATTCTTTTCCTAATCTTTTTTTTCATATCACAAGCACAAAGACTCAAAACAACTCTCTATTAAAACAATCGTCTCAACAAAAGGAAATGGCGAGAAAAAAAGAAAGGAAGTGCTCAATTGAGGTTATAATAGCCTCGTAGGCATCAATTTCACCTACCCATGGGCCTTGCGACTTTCGTGGCCCACCTAAGCCCGAATGGATGGGCTGGAGAATAGAAAAAGTCTGGCCCAAACCGAGCTGACTCTCGACACCAAGAACTAAACATTTTTATGCAACCTTTGGGAATTTGCTTGGGTAACAAAATTAAGGATGAAGATCCTCTACCCCAGTTCTTCTTTTCCAGTCTCGATCAATTTTGACCATTGTTGAATGTAAGTGAGATTTGCATCTGTGGTTGAAATTTGTCGAGACACCAACGAAAGCACCTTATGGAGTAATGGAGTCGCATTTCAAAGTTCCTTTAATATAGGTGTAGCCTACCTATTTGAGCACATAGCTTAGTATCAATCGGGGGTAAATTTAGTGACATAATGTTTCAAATTCAGACCGCGTGACAAGTTTGTATTGAGTAAATCAATCATCAGTCAACATGGAGACATTGGCAACCATAAAAAGACCTACCAAGCAAGAGCTAGGACAGAAAAATGGGTTTACTAATCCAGTTTACTTTTCGAAGTTAGATAAACTTTTCGAAGTTAGATAAACCCATTTGATACATCCACTTGCTTTTCGTGATTTTAAGCAAAAAATATTACTACCGTGTAAATAGAGAGTTTGAGAGTAAAGCACTACATAATCTCCATGCGCACTTCTCTAATCTTAGTTCTAGTGGATATAGTGACCAGTTTCCTGTTTAGATGGATGGACTCACCTTTTGCCTCTTCTTATAAATTAGACCTACTGCTCATGCTCATCATCCGTGACATTGAATTCATAGGGAAAAATAAAACCGAAAATTTCTGCATGAAACCCGATTATTTTGGCAAGAAAAGCGCGGCGGAGACAAGGTAAGATGACCTGGACATACGCAATTAGCGAAACTAAAGTTGGTACATGCGCAGCGTGCGGGCGGTAGGACCATCAGATCAGAAGAGATCTTTGACTCTTTGGGCCCTGAGAAAAAAAGTCTAAAACACTATCGAGGATGGTCGGTTCCATTCACGAGGGCACATGACATCATGCCCCAGCTAGTTGAGATAAAGATATCTACATTTAGAAGGGCAAGATCATTCTCAATTTCAATTTATCTCTATAGAAATGATTGACATATTATTTTGAGGATCGAGAGCCTTACATCAAGCCATATCACGAAACATATTGCGAAGTACATAAGTTTTTGATTATGAAATAAAAATTCACAAACACATACAAAAATCAACTCATAATCTTGATTTCTCCATATTCTTTCCCTCCTCCTCCGCCCCCGCCCATCTTCACTATTGCATAGCCCACCTGCTGCAGCTCGAAACTGCCGGCTCTGGCGGGCTCATCGTCACCCACCTCCAAAAGAATCCCCATCGAGCGTGCTCCTCTCTGTGTGTGGACTTGTCACGACTAGAGGTGTGTAGATGATGGTTGTATGCACGCGAGCTGCGGCTGTTGAAAAGAAGAAAAGGGCGAATGTGGAATAGAAATTTTTTTACATGGGATAAGGAAAAAGGGTAGAAAGAATATAACAAAATTTGAATGGTAAATGAGCGGATGTGCCTTATTTGGATGGAGAAATTGTTATAGATATAACTTTACCTCCTAAATATAGAAGATCTTAATACCTACCATCAAACTCACATTTTCTGGTTCCTTTTTTATCCTAAGGGCGTAACATATGAATTCAATGGAAGGAAAAATCATTAGGTCAATACCAAGACATCATCTAACTTCTCCATAGCAGAAGTAGCCATGATATAATAATAAAAAAACTCCACGTCAAATTGGGAGGGACATGCACACAAGTCAAATCACAATGATAGAGCCTTGTGCAAATTTCACAATCACGTTATATGATGAATAAATACCTAATAATTATCGATCCCTATTAGAATATGGAGACGTGGCTGGACAAAACTTTAACCGAAGTAATTTAATTTCTGTGGAAACATTGGAAGCACATCGAATCGAGCATATCACCACATAAGGAATAACGGGTACTCCATCCTTTAACGTATCTCAACTCACGTCATATGTCTAGAGAGCTCGGTGAACGGCTTCTCGAAAATTAACTCCTAAATAATTGCCATAGTGACAGATCACATAATCCCGTCCATGAAATATCGAGACAAATTGAAGAGATAGATTGTCTCCATCCATTTTTTCTCAAGAGATGTCACTATGATCTGGCTTTAAATGCATGATGACTAATTTTTGACATACTAGAAGAGGAATTGATGCCATTTTGGTTCTACATACGTGTTCTGTTTCTCTCTATTGTCGGATTGTGGAGTTCGTGGCTCACGCTTTTTGCTATTAGGACACACCACTTCGAGAGCATCTTTGATCTCGTTTCCTCAAAAGATGCTTGTTTAAACGAAGGCTTTTGACTTTGATGAATTCAAATCCCACATGGAGATAGCACCATGTATCATATTTAGTCCTCTTTTATCTCTCCACCTCACACATATAATTTGAAAGCACTTGCTGTGTCTTTCAACTTGTAAAGGGCTTATCGAATAAGGTACCCGACAAAAAAAAAGAAAATACAAGAAAAACAAAGTCAATAAAGAGAAATCGGAGACAATATTTATTAAAATTATCGATATTCATGTACCCATTCCTTGCTTCGATTAGGGTTTCAACAAATTTCATTGATTTATAATTACCCTTAATTGCATGAATGATTTTAAATGAATGAAGTACAATGTGGAGACCCCGGAAATAATATAATATTATTTTCGTGATTAAGCATTAAATTAAGCAAATATGCCATGGTAAACACCTTTTTTGTGTTTTGTTGTTTCTAGGAAGAGAACAACACTACTTCGAGTTGATGTGATGTGGGGGTGCTTCTTGTCGCATTAATTAGGCGAAGCATCTAAAACTTGTGGTTAATTCGGAAGATGGGACAAAGTCGTACGAAAATCCGATGGGTCACAGATTAGATATGCCCTTTCTGCAATATTCTCTAAATTTGGCTGCAAAAGAAGCAATAAAAAATTGCAATTATAATAGAAATAGACGAAATATAAAGTCTGGTGAAGTTTTAAACTGAAGTCAGTGCACTGCATCCGCTTTGAGCGTAAATTTTCTTTATTGGAATCTAAGCTCATGCACGTTCGCCGAAGAACCTCTCGCTCATGCGTGACCCTCATCTACTTCGTATCTTATAAGTTTACTGCGCACTACGTGGATCGTAGGATTTTAGTATAAATACAACATTACTATAACATAGAATTCAAGGCAACTAACTAGTATGAAAGTAAAATTCAAGTGATTGTTGAGAGAATATGATTACTAATGAAGATAGGAGTAATAGTTTATAATTCTTTAATGATTTAATGTATGATAATGACCATTGTCCTTAAAATTTTATTTGCCACTTTTATCGTTGCTGCCATGTTTAAGCAAATATATGTCCAAATTATACATCAAAGTTATAAAGAAAATTTTTTAGCAATTACTCAATTTTCCTCATATAATTTCAACTTGAATGTGGTGTCCAAATTATGTGAGAAAAAGAAAATAAGAGAGAATTCTTGTAAACAAGAGAGAGTTAATGAAGAAGAGAAAGTTGTTATGAACAATATGTGATTTGGTCCTATTTATGAATAACCAAACAACACATCTTTGGCAATAGGTATTTTATCGGAATCATCACCACTTTGCATGATCAATCATCACTTCTTTTCATGTTAATAATCATTGCTTTTCATATTCAATTCAATATCATCTCTTAATTATTTAGAGATAACAAACTATTTCAACAATCCCTCACTTAATTTGTTATTTGTACTAATTGACATAAATTCATACATAAAAGAAGGTATCTATTAAGATTCGATCCTTCAATAAGTATAAACCATTCTATTAACAAAATTAGTGGTAGATAAAATTTTGAACCATGATCAAATTATCACATATATGAATTTACACTCATTCAATTACAAATTTCCCATACCTTAGCACTTTCTAGTCTTGTGCTACCTCTAGATTCATGGCCCTTTTAGATGCTTGTTTTTTGGAACATTTACAAAAGTTTATCCAACTTTTGTTAGAAGTGGCATCACTTCTTATGTTCATTTAGGTTAAGTTCCTAACTTATTACCTTAGCCTTACCTCACTAAAACTTGAAGTTTCATTACAAGTGTTTTTTTTATACTTATCCTCCTAACTTTCTATAAGTACTAATCTTGTGCCCCAATACTCCATCATTGTCAATATAAATTAGCTTGTTGTTACCGATTGAACTTTCACAATTTCGTTAAAATTTGCAAAGTTGAATTTCCTTATGCTTGACTATTATCAATAATAAACCTCTCAAAAAGCGCCTTAGTGAATGAAAAAATTATATTTGTTTGAACATAAGTTAATTGAAATTATTCCATCAATAATTAATTATTGATCATACTCATATTGCAAACTAATATATCTAGATTTTCTATTGTATATTTTATGATGCCTTAGATATTGTTGCCTCACTATCGTAATTTAAAGAAATGACTGCCATTAGTTATGGTTACAACTTTATAGCCAATATCAAATTTCACAGCCATTCAGCTGTCTTACCAACCGTTGATATTATTATAAATTCAGATTCCATGGTTCAAAGAACCATCACATTTGCTTCTTTGATGCCTAAGAGACTACACCATTTGCAAACTTAAAAATCGATTCAAATGTCGAATTGTTATCAATTGTGTTAGTTATCCAACTAACATTCAAATATCTTTCTAATACTATTGATTATATTCCATAAAGTAGACCATAATTTATTATTTTCTTTAAGTACTAAGAATTCTCCTTATGACCTTCTAATGTACGGTACTAGAATTACTAGTAAATTTGGACAATTTACACACAATCAAGGCTATATTCGATCTAGTGCAATGTATAACACACATCAAACTTCCAATTGCACAAAGATATTCTAATTAGGGGTGTCAATGGTTCGGTTCGGTTCGGTTTTCGAGAAAACCGAACCGAACCGAACGATAAGGATGTGCAATGAACCGAACCGGAATCCGAACCGAACCGAACCGAAATTTTCGGTTCGGTTCGGTTTTTTTTTCCCGACTTTTAAAAAAATATATATCAATTATGGGAACCCCTCTTTTCTCTATTTGTCCTTATTAATTACAGGAATTTCACATCAATAACAAAATCTGCTCTTTACATGTCCATCTTTAAGCTTCGAATCAATCATTACATCCGGAAATCAAAGAAAAGTACTTAGCAACTTCAAAATATAAACCAGCACCGCAAGAAATAGGAGGGTCCTTTTGCAGGTCCTTCAACTCCTTGTTAATCCGCTTCGAAGCCATCCCAAAATCAAGAGCTCCTGGAGCCTCTAATTCTGCTTTAAGCTGTTCAAAAGCGGGTGGACGAGAGAGATACAAGCTTTAATCTTGCGATGGTAACAGATTTTAACATAACAAGTTACAAAAATATGTGTTAAAAGCCATAAGTTCGATTACTTCAATGGCATTGGAGTCATTATATCTGCACATATTTGAAAGCATGATGGCTAAAAGTACAAGGTCAGTAAGTGACCTTGCTTTATAGAACCCAAGAATCCACCTCAATGAGCTTAGTACTCAACAAGAAAAAACCAGAGAGGAAAATACTAAAAGAGAAAGAAAGGCTTTCCGGGCGGAAGCAAATTGATTAGTCGATTCATTGTCATGAACTAAAGCCACTCGAAATACAAAAATCTAGCACTCTTGCAGGCCAAGATCACAGCAGAATTCTTTTGGTAATTATCTCCTATTCCATTAACACAAGCAAGAATACACAGGACAATCCGAATCGAAGTGCCACTTATTGTAAAATCTGCTATCTAAACCATGTTAGCATCCAACCGTCGGGCTTGCAACACTCTCATTTAAACATAAAGATGAAATATTCAAGGCATAGATATGTCACTTTGTGATCTACTATATCTCTTTAGTTCCTAAAAAGGCATACTGCACAAGAAAAGCGGGTACCGTCACAAAACCAAGTTTGCTCGGCTCCATTGATGCATGATACGCCAAGAATTGTGATGGAGAATCTTTAGCATGACAAGGGATGAGGAGACATAGCAAATAGTCTGTCTCACATTTTTCGAGTGTGAGATATTTGACATAAATAGCATCACGCAGAATTGTAGAGTTCCCAATTCTCCTTGGAACTACTCTCCAGCAAGATCATTGCTCCACAAGATCAATGTAATTTCTTCATGATACCTTTATATCAAGGCATTTTACAATTGGCGTAGACAAACCAAAAGACAAAGAAAGTAGCTCATTTTCTAGTTTGTGGAGCTAATGACTTTGTATGCAAGAATTTAGCAAACGGTATTCTTTCAAAATCTTCATACAATGTGTACACCTTAGCATGAGGGGTTGTGATCTTTGAATGTATTAAGATATACAAGGTTTTCAATTGCAATATTCTGTTAAAAAATTCCCAATTTGATACTGTCAATATGGAAATCCAACTGGCTATCTTGTTTGGGCCTTTAGCACTGAAGTTTGAGACATGCATCTATGGTAAATTGGCTATCAATGCCTCAGAGCTATCCCCAAAAAAGCATTAGAGCATTGACAGTGAATAAAGTTAGTTGGTTAACCTTGTCAAATGCTTGGCAACACTCACTTGATCCAGTTCCAACAAATGGAATATTGAATCTTTCCAAAGTAGTTCTGAAAATTTCAACGAGCAGTTTTAGAGGTTAAAAAAAAAAAAAAAAGTCTCGATGACAAGGTGCAAATGTGGTGCATGGGTTAATTCATTCGAAGCAAGCTTTTTGTTGAGAAAAAGATGTCGGCGACTGTATCACTAATCCAAACCTATATTTATATGATCAAAGGGTTTCACAGACCTTAAGTCTAACTCTACAAGAGAACACACATGCTTATGCATGGCCAGAGCTAATGGTAATGCTCAATCTCGTCGTTCAGGCTCAGGATTGATCTCAGGTATTGTGTTAGATACATCAATATCAGTTCCTTTCATAAAGAAGAAGTACCGCACCTGGATGCCACCATCTTCTCCAAACTGACCATGGATTACAGGGAATGCTATGTCTACGAAGCTGCTAAATGTGCCGCAAAGTCGATAGAGAGCGGAAACCTTGGGCCGGAGCTACATAGACAGTAAATGAGGTGTGTCAACATCTTTCCTGTGGGTGAGCAACCCCTAATGATTTGTCGGCTTACCTTTCGAGTTTAAAATCAAAATCTGCGGGAGTGTTTGAGTATACCTAGGGTATGTATGAGGAAATCAGAACACAACTTTATATGGAAATCAAAGCTTGAATATAATTTTAGGGAAAGAGCAATTTAAGTATGCAGGTTAACTAGTCATTATGTAACCAAAATATGTATATTAAGCCAGAAGCAATCAAAACAAAGACCAGAAACTACATATTTGATTAAAGGATAGCAACATAAATCAGACAAGGAGCAAAGTTTAGTCGGAGGTGCTTTTCCAGAGACATAACATCTATGACCTTTGGTCAGCTAAACACATCACATATTTCAGCCAAGTATCACCTTTCTAGCCTCTCTAATGGAAAGAGTCTTGCTTGAAAATCACATCCTAAGTGAGAAAGAAAGAAGACCCAAATGTCAAAATAGCATATTATCACTTCAAGCATACTTGAAGTATCAATTGTAATAGCATATTACCACAAAGAGGAAGGAAAACAAAATTATGGCCAGTTTCATTCTTTTTTTGTCAATCATCAAGAGAAATCGCTATTGAGCTCAGTTCCGTCGTCGTAGTTGACAACTCTGCATTAAATTCACAATTAAAATGAGAATTGAAGTATCAATTGTAATATTGAAAGACATAGATATTCCGTGGTTTTTTCCTCACGACTCGAAATTTTCAAGTTCTTCTAAGTCCTCCTCGATCGATGTGAAAGTGGATTGGATCGTAGCCAATCTTGAGAACATATAAGAGCCTCCACCATAATTGGGGTCAAGGAACTACGAAATACGTCAAGTACGCGACCTCCTGTGCTGAATGCAGACTCTGATGCAACAGTTGAGACAGGCATGGCCATAATATCTCGAGCAATAGAAGATAGGATAGGATATCTGGAAGAATTGACTTTCCACCAATTTAAAATATCAAAGTTGCAGCTATACCGTTCACGTCCTTCTTCCAAAAACTTATCTAATTCAGATTTTTCTTCCATATATTCTTGTCCCGTTTGGCTAAGAAACATTGCAGGCATATAGTCTGCACCAACCACAGGAGATGTTGACATGTTCACTATCCTTGTCCCCTTTAATCTCAAGTTGCTTTGGGGGCATATACCGGTGCGATATTGCTCAAACAATAATGTTAGAGATTTTGTTACTCTATCTTGTAAAGTTTTTGCTTGGTTGCTTTCATACACTTGATTGATCATCCATTTCACATACTTCATCTTATGTCGAGGGTCAAGTATACATGCAATGAACCATGTTAGATTTATGTTGTTCACATTGCCAAAATATTTATTGAACTTGACCTTCATTTTCTTGGCTATGTCTTGCAAACCCCTGTCCTCATCCTTGCTATATTTATCAATTCTCATATAAATCCCAAAGACTTCTTTTGCCAAATCATTACAAGTGACGTAAGAAGAGCCCGATACTTTTAAAGTCGCATCATAGAACAACTTCAAGAAAGGAAGAAATCGGCGGGCATAGTCCCAATCATCACTAGTAGGCAACCCTCTCACCTTGGAAAGCTCTTCAGCAAATCTTCTATCCTGAATATCTATTGAGTTAAAAGCTTCTTGAAACTTCAAGGCCGCTTCCAACATCAAGTACGTTGAATTCCAACGAGTCTCCACATCCAAACATACAAGACTATTGGATTCAATATTTTCCAGCCTAATGGACTCTTTAAACCTTTGCAACCTCGAGGGAGAAGACCTCACAAAACGCACAGCTGAGCGTATTCTAACGATGGAATCATCTAAATCTTTCAAACCCTCCCTCACAATCAAATTGAAAATATGAGCACAACATCTTACATGTAGTAACTCACCGATAATAATAGAGCATTCTAAGAGTTAAGTCTTTTCTTCAAATATTGAATTCCCAAGTCATTGGAGCTAGCATTATCAATAGTGATAGAAAAAATGTTTTTAATCCCCCAACTAGTTAAGCATTTCTCAACCCCTTTCCCTATAATCTCAGCAGAATGTCCGGGATTTGACAAAAATTCAAAATTTTCTTTTGCAACTTCCAATCAGCATCTATAAAGTGAGCAGTGAGACACATGTAACTTAAATTTTGACAAGAAGTCCATGTGTCGGTCGTGAGACAAACCCTTGGAGAAGTATCAGAAAAATATTTCTTCATTTTGCTTCTTTCCTCCAAGTATAACTTGTAACAATCCTCCCTTAATGTGTTTCTTGAGGGGATTAAAAACTTTGGCTGGATTCTACACACAAATTTTCGAAATGCCTCAAGTTCCACAAACTTAAAGGGCAGTTCACCAATAATGAACATTGCTGCCAAGTCTTTTCGACTAGTCTCTTGATCAAATTTCCATGGACTAGCTGAAATAGAAGTACCGACCCCTACAAGTTCATTTGAGGCACTTTTCTGCCTTTTCTCCACGTTCGCATATGGATATTTCTTACACCTACCTAAATGATTATGCATTCCACTCGTTCCTTGACCACTAGAACAACCAATAATAGCACCACAGTATATACATTCAGCTTTATCTTGGCTATTTTCTATCCTTTTAAAGTGTTCCCATGCAGTAGATCTCACCCTCCTTCTATTTGTACTACTTGATTCACTCATTGAAGACATTTGCCAATTCCCTTCTATATGGAAGATTTGCCTAAATCATGGAAATGAGTTCCTAAATCAGAATTTCCATTAAATCAGCATTTGCGAGAATTAGTTGCCTAAATCAGAAAATGAGTTCCAAAACTTACAAGTTTAGACCAGATGGGCCTTATGGAGCCTTGAGCAAGATCAGCATTTTAGTATAGCTGCGAGATCATTATTGGTAGGATGTCAAGACAGGAATAACTTAGTATTTAAATTGTTGATAAATTAAGACATCTAAGAAAAAGAGTTGAATCGACATCTTCAATTTAAGGGACCATATTGTGCAGCAAAGTTGTTGTAGCAAGAATGAGAACATTTCCAAAATGCGCCATAGTTCACGATTCATGTCTAAGCGATAAACCGGAATATAATTTCTAAAGAAAACAAATGTTCATCCTCATTTCTGCTTTTCTTTTACAATGTACGCAGGAAAAATTACAGAAACAGCAGCCAATCTCTAAACCTAGCATGGGTAGTATCATCGGCCAGGTACCTAAGACTCTGCTATCGTAAGAACCATGGGCAGTATCATCGGTTGCATCACCAGATTCCGAAGTTCAGCACAAAGTGGTGGCAGTACCTGAATGGAAGTAATCGAAAAACTTCATTAAGTAAAGAACAAGGAAAAAAGATGTATAAATCTAGTGCCAAATAACACAGAAAGCTAAAGTTGAAAACCAAAGGGCTAGATGAACAGACTTAGCTGACAATGAAAAGTTTGTCCACAGCACACCTTTCTCCCTCTTTGTTTGCTATCAAACCAAAAGAAGTTTCTCCAGGGCTATAACCCACCTTAGTCGAGACTTGTTTCTTTTTAATCAAATAGCAGCATCTAGGTTCTAAATTAATCAAAATATCAATTTTTTTCCTATTGACAAGACACACGGGAATTTCATTTAGCGAAATGTCGCCACGGTGAGACGAGAACTGAATTGCCCATCCTTCAGAAGATTTAAACCAATAAATGACATCCAACACCTCAAATAAAATCCTTCTTGGGCTTTATTGAAAGAGAATTAATAAAATCATATATCCCTCATAGCATAGCTGGAAGAGATAAAAAAAAAAAAAAGAAGTGGTCAAGAGGGAAAGTATGATTCACAGAACATAATAACACAATATGCTTATTCCTTAACAGGTGTCATTTGTAAGCTACAACCCAGAAAACAACGGCATAAGTGCATGAATTGGTAGTCCTAGGGTAAAAGCATCATGGCTGATCAGCTTGAACATTCGTCTACCTATCATCTTACGTCCAGTTGCCCAATAACAAGAATAGCAGGTGATGAAGTCACCAGCATAAGTTTAGCTTTAATATGCTTCTTAGTACATGCATTAAAGCATTAAGATGTGCAAGATAACGTCGCAACCAACAGTAATGCCATAGTTTGGATACATATACTGAAGTAATGCTCGGGATATACAACTGATTAAAAGAAACAAAAACTTATTTTCATTAAAGCATAGTTTCTCCCAACCGATCAAACAAGACATCATTAAGAACCATGAAGAAACATAACATCTTTTATCAACAATGTTGAGGCCAATATGACCGGTAAGTCAAGCACGTGGCAAAGTACTTTTCCAGAATAATAGCATATATGTGAAGCAATTAATTACATCCAACTGTAATGGAACAATATCTTCTTCCTACAATTTTTTAATAAGACACTATACATCTTTGCACAAAATTATCAAAAATATGGCAAGAGGTAGAGAAATAAAGTTTTGTAAAATAGAAATTTCTCTAGAGACACGTAGTCTAAAGATCAGAAGCAGCAGCGCTATTAGTGAATCCCCTTAGATATAAAAAGTTGCATATAATCTGCAGGCAATAAGTATTCAATTTCAAGTATGATGAAAGGAAAACATGAATATCGTTTAAACAAGCAGGACATGTAAGATCTCCCATGTCATAACAAGATTAGGGGATGATTTAAAGGAAAAAGGACTCAGTCACCAAAAGACACGAGACAAATGATTCAAATGATGCACAAACAAAGGTTATCCCCCTGGTTGCTTTATTATGAAAGTTACTTAGGGAATTGAAAAAATGGCGTTCCTATATCTTTGTATTTGTCCATTTTGTATGAAGATTAACCTCAATTATAAATGAGCGAATACTAATTGTCATGGCCCTATATTCTCTCGAAGCCTTTCTCAATTTGGTTCTTTTGACCTCCTGCTGGAATTTGTAGTACTCCTACATTTTTTAGCAGCAATACTTTGTATGTAAATGCATTTATTTTGGTTCATTAGATCGATGAAGTGCGAGTGAGTTTGAGAGGGTGCATACATTGCATAATAATTCAGTTCATAGGACTCACTTTTGCTGGTGTGGCAATCTCTGGTTGTGCGGAACCGAAAAGAGAGAGGGCAAAAGCGTAGCTGCTTTGGCAGCTCTTCAGCAGAAGTTGGAAGAGAAATACAAACGGAACTAGAGCAAAAGGTGCAACCTGGCCTTTTCCGTTGAAAGTCTTCTCATATGCTTTTTGTTTTTTTGAATTCTACATTGGCAAATGTTGAACTTACATTGCTGGTTTAAAATATTGCAGGAGAGTGAAGCTGAAATGGAACTGAAAAAAGTGGAGGAATTGGCAAAAGCAGAAATGGTTTCTGCCGTTACACGTGAGAAGGCTGCTCAGATCGAGAAAATGGCAGAAGCGAATCTCCATGTATGAGTATTTTGTTTCATAAATTTTAGAAAATTATTTGCATTTCATTTGCTAGGGATAACTTGGATGTATGATGTTTAAAAATAACATCACACTTACTCTGATGAAAGTGTTATGATATAGCACAATGTTAGATAATATCTAGAGATTTCCATTGCAAAAGCATATTGTTAGAGATGTTTTGTGCACATTGGGGTTATGAGGAAAAAGCATGCATGCTAAATACGAGGGAATAATTTGTGCACCGTCCGCTGATGAGTCTGGCTTTTGGAATAGGATTTATCATCAGGCTACAATAGCCGAAAAACTAAATGCTGGTAATTTTCCCAGTGCAAATTTCTGGACTCAGGACATGCAGAAGCAACTTGATATTACTACTTTGTGAGTAGTGATGAGTGTAAGAAAACCTGGAAGGTACCGATGTTTTCGTGAAAGAAGGATTGGCAATTACTTTAGTGGACAATCATTGAAAAGCGATTGTATATTCTTTAATTACCTCTACATTCGGGGAGTGAGAAATTTTGGGGGTGCCTTAGGACAAACTATGCTAGATTATACTTTCCAGGCTATTAAATTCTTCATTGTAATTGAGCTGCAATAAATTAGTACGTCTGGCCTGTTTGATTTAAGTTTTAATTAGCTGTGTAACTGTTAGTTGCAGTAAAAAAGAATTGGAGAAATTTTTAGGAGAATCGAATTGACTTTAACATGCTATGCAGTAGCACTGCTTATAATCTGGGCCTGCTTATAAAAGAAAACAAGTGCTTGTACAATCATCTGTTTCCTAAATGCATTTGTTTACCCTTCAAACCTTTCAAGGATTAGTATGCTTGGACCTGAAATTAGGTAAAAATTAGAAGTGGTAAATGTAGCCGCCTTTGGTCCGAGAAGCCCCTTCTATGATTGTTTTTCCCATCCTTGTTTTTGTCTTCTATTCCTCATTTTCTGGTCTTATTGTTTTGGGAGCATTCTTGTTGTATTCTTCAAAGAAGGCGGAGTTAGACATTATCATTTAAAAAAGCAAACCAGTTGTTTTCCTGGCCATTAACCTTACTTATAGGATGTGTTGCTTATGCACGCATGACAATCATATTGGGACAATATCTCGCTTAGGTCGCCTTGCTTCATGTAGGGCCTTACATCAAGTCATTTTAGTTTTGTTGAGTTCAGCATCCATCTTCCTTACTTGGTATATGCTTAAGTTAGAGGGTTATGTTCTTAGTTTAACCTTTTAAATGATTTGCATGAGAAAGCCCAGCTATCAAAAGCATGGTTGGATCTAGCCATCTCTGCTTACATGCATAGAATTCTCTTTCCAAAGGGCTGCCTATTAAGGCAGAAATAGAAGCTTTGCAAACTTATCTTGAAGGTATAGACAAAGATTCAGTTTTGGATTTGGTCTTATCATCTCTTCCAAAAGAAACAATTTCCCATGGCACTGATACCGTGCTGCAATTGAACCATCAGGTGAGATATTTCTGTTACCATAATGATTTTGAAATAGGTGGGTTTATCAATGCTGTAATTCTTCAGAACTTAATACTGTCTAACCTCTTGTGAATTTTCTTTAAGAAGATTGCATTGATGGAAAAAGCTAATAACCTGTCCTTACTTCTAATTATAGGGGCCACTTGATCTAACGATACATCCATGTTTGTTGGATTCCCTATGTGATTTGTTAGGCTGGTTGAAGGGAGCATAATAATAGCTAGTGGGATGAGTTAAGAGTTCCCCTGTTAACATGCTTGAACTTTTCTGTTTTCCTAAATTTTTGCAACAAATATGGTACTCTGTTTCTCAAAGTTCAAACTATTTTGTCCATTCAGCACGTAGCTCTTCCTTGGCACTTTTGCTTGGTATGGAACACGTGCACTTTGTAGGGTGTTCGGTAAAGCCTCACCCTACTTCTCTCTATTCTCCCATGTTTCCTCCTAGTATAATAAGACCAGCTTTACCCACAAGATGCCCCTCCCTTTGCTTCTTCATTAATGATTCCAGCTTCACTCAATGAAATGCTTCTAGTGGGAAGAAAAGGAAGGGTTCTGCTTTGGTGGTCTAATCTCTATCAAGAAAATGTGACCAGTGGTTTCTCCAGAGGAAGGCATGAGATTTATCCACAAGATTAACCTTCGTGCCTGGTGCTATCACCTAGCTTCTAAATATGTTGCAAATTGTATTTCTCTTTGTTCATCATGCAACATGATATGACTGTCACTATTGGAAGGCAGTGCAACTAGACCTACTCACGAATCATCTTAATGAAAGCAGAACAAATAGAGAACCGAACCACCTTCGATTCGGGACATGAATGGTCTACCAATTGAGATCTAAGAATATATGCGTTTCAGAATAGTGACGTTTCTTTGGCGAACTTCCACAAAATACAGAATTTAAGTCGTATCCGTGCACAAAACAGGACAAGATGACAAGACCGTACTAGCCCATCCTGGCTCTCATTCTCACTTTCAAGATGCACATATTGTAAAACTATAGAGAAAATTCACAGAAAAAAGGGCTATCCTAATGCCAACAGTACGCATGTGGGTTACAATTACAGGGGAAGAATAATCATTCTACTAAGGAAATAAACAAGGCGACACCCATACCCATTACTAGCGAAGTTAACTGAACTAATGTACTCTTCAACGTTACATGCCCGCTGTTATTCATTTTTGCGCATTCAGTGAACTATATACAAGCAAGCTAGTAGAAACAAAAGCATCGAACGTGACATTACCAATATCTCAGTAACCATTAACTCAAATCAATTTAATTGCATAAAATTTATCTTTGAAAGAGTAAAGGAATCGAAGGAGACGAAAGAGAGTAAACCACATAGTGCTTGTGGATCATAGAAAACTATGAGTCAAGTACCTGAATCGAGCTCGGATTCGGGCTCGATGTTAGGGTTTTGGCTTCGGGAGGACGAACCCAAAAGCGGGATCCGACATGGGTTCGAAGGAGGAAGGTGAGTAGAGCCGGGCGAGGGTGACGGACGGGAACCGTTCGGATCGAGCGAGAGACGAAGACGACCAAGTGAGCGAGCAAGTGAGAGAGAGAGAGACGGAGATGGGTCAAGTCGGAGGCGGAGGTGGAGGCGATCAAGTCAGAGGCGGAGACGGCTCGCACCGGAGATGGAGGCGGAGGCCGATCGGCTGGAGACGAAGTGGAGGTGGAGGCTGATCGCGCCGGAGATGGAGGCGGATCGTGACAAAGACGGAGGCAAGAACGACCAAGCATGAGAGATAGAGGGAGACTATCGAGAGAGAGATTTTGAGTTAGAATTTTTTATTTGCTAATTTTTAATCGGTTCAATTCGGTTAACCGATTTGTTTCGGTTAACCGAATTGGAATAGGAGATATAATTTGATTTTTTGGTTAACCGAACCGGAAACCGAACCGAACTGAAAACGCACAAAATTTCGGTTCGGTTCGGTTCGGTTTCCGGTTTCCGGTTCGGTTACTGACACCCCTAATTCTAATTGTGCTAAAAGTAGTCAAATATTTTTTTTTATCAATTTAATTGAAATGTTGCAGTGGACTAAGGACTGTAGGAACATTGGTAAGGCAATCGAGACTATGTCAAAGACGACTAGTGCTTGATAGTACTGTTGCATGACAATGGGGAATAATAGCAAGTCATAGGGAGGCCAAGGACTATTGTCGTGGCATTGGGATAACTCGACAAGGCTACAAGCATAGCTTGGGCACAACATAAGGAGTCTAAACAATTGCTAGAGTTTCTATCATTGTCAAGGCTATTGTATTTGTGCAAGTGAAATGTCGAAGTCCTGCAAGAGTTTGGGCATGGCACAAAGAGGCTTGTAGCAATCACCGCAACAAGGTGTGACAACAAGTGAAGTGGAGGTGTGAAGACTGACTAGTACGGTAGCAAGCACAATGATAGGCAAATAGCAATAACAGTGATATTCATGGAGGGCGAGAACCAAATGGAGAGAAACATCTACTACATGTGTATTTTTCTATCATGTGCTTCTCTCTTTTTTGTTGTCCAATCTCTCAAATGTCTTCAACTTCTTTTAATTTCAATAGAAATAAATCTTTATATAGGCTAGGTGTTGAACAAGTCAAAGATACAATCTTTTCTTAATAAGAAATATTGATCTTTTCCTCATCTTTAGTACAATATATGATATTTTCTTGACCTTCAGCACAAGATGAATATTACTAGAAGTATATATATCAAAACAAGATATGAACTTGATCTTTTCCTCATCTCCAACATAAGATGAATATCATTTGAAGTGTTTATATAAAGAGACTCGCTTTGTAAAATTGGGTAGAGTGAGAAACTCTTAATAAAAAAATGTACTCTTTCACTTTTCTCATCTCTACATTTGCTTATTTTCTTAATATCTCTTTGATATGATCCTCTATCAATCTTGGTAGCAAAGCTCCTTTGGCAAAAGCCTTTTACATAGAGAAAATGAATGGCTTATGTATCAGCCCCTCCTACCACTTTTGTTCCCTCAATTTTCACTCAAACTACCTATGTTTCCTCTAAACTGCTAATTCTAATTACTCCAAATCAAATATCCACTCCCTCAATCGGTGAGAGATTCAATGGAACAAATTTTGTGAGTTGGAAAACATGTCTCATTTCCTTCCTCTTGGTTTTCCGACTTCTTTCCATTGTAAAAAGTATCGACAAGCTCTACCACAAGACATCCAACAGCAGGAAAGCAATCCCAACATAACTCCAACTTAGAATCTAGATACAAAACCTGGTCAACTAAAGACTAGACAACCCTTGGGTGGATAATGGCCACATTCACCACACCAATCGTCACCCAATTATCCAAACATTGCACCTTGGCTTTAGCATGGACATATCTTTCTTCTTTATATGCAACTCAATCTTTAGCCTAGGCTTTATCTCTTTGAATGCAATTGCACATAATTAACAAAGACGAAAGATTAGTTACATAATATATACAACGGGTGATTGAAATTCGTCATCAACTCTCAACCATAGGTGAGATTATTTATGAAAGTAAATATCAAACTCATCTCTTCCATGGCCTTGGCAATGAATACTACTAGCTTGCAATTGCAATTTCAATGCAAACCCAAGCCAATCCACTCTCTTGTGAAAACCTACATGGTTTCCTCTTATCTCATGAAGGTTGAATTGAATTGTCTAATTTCAATAGAACCCAATCACCATATGCTGCCTTGGCAACGCATACATCATAACAAAACCACTTTTAGCCAATCGCAAAAGCTTCTTCTTATCTAGTAGAAACAACTCTTTAAGTCTCCATATAGGGCAACAAAGTGGAATTTTACCCACTCCCAATCCACTGCCAGTTGGTCGTGGTCATAGCCATCGCAACATTGTCTATTGCCAATTGTGCAAACGCCCAAGTCACAAAGTTGCCATGTGTTGGGAAAGGCGTAACCCATATTTTGCACCTCCATCAACTCCTAGTCATGAATAATATGCTAATCCAAATCAGCCCACCTATTATCCACCCGCAACCCAAAAACAAATCAACCTAACAATTGGTCATCTCCTCCGACTTACTACGGTTCTCTTCCCTGAACTATTAATCACTATAATCCTTTAGCTCCACTACCTTCTTCTCTTGTTACTACATCATGGTATTCAGATCTTGGTGCATTTCACCATGTTATCGATAGCACCAATGCACAGTCTAATGCTACTTCATATGTGGGTCCTCAATAGCTCATCGTGGGTGATGGAGTCTAATTCCCATCAACCACACAAGTACTCTTGAACATACTTCATCCAATATTTTCTGTCTTTTATTTTTTTTTTTTTTTATTACCTAGACTCTCGCACTAGTCGCACTACAAGAGTCCGACCGGTCGGGCACCAACCGGAGAAGAACTCGTCCGACCCCACAGACTAGCCTCTATGTAAGTCAAGGATATTGTAAGATGGAGGGAAAATGGACTCAAACTTGGAGTTTTTCAATTGTTTTAGTTATCTTTTCTATCACTAAAAATTTGTTTTCTATCTCTCAATATGCCATTAACAAAAATTCTCTTCATGTTTTATGGTACTCACTTTCATGCCATTTTTCTTTGAACCTATTAGATTTTACTCCATGACAAGCTTGAAATTGGTCTCCATTGTGTTTTTGCATTTAGCTTCATGGTGTCTCTGTAAACATTTGCTACATCCTATGCTGTTTCATTACTCTATGGCATCATCGACTTAGTCATGCCTCTTTTGATGCCATTGTTAGTCTACTACAATCCACTTAGACGAATTTTACTAGATAACCTTCCACTATTTAAATAGCATTTCTTAACAAGAGCCATCGCCATTCCCATTCATCTACTAGTTCTCGAGCATCTCTCTTCTCTAGCTAGTTCATTTTGATATTTGGTGCCATTCTCTTGTAACGTCTCTAAGTGGATATAAATATTATATTTGCTATATTTATGGCTTCTCCCATTTTTGTTAGTTCCACCTTCTGACTACTTGCACGCAATTCCTCACCACCTTTATTGCTTTTTGTAAATTTGTGGAAACTCAGCTTTAATATAGATTGTAGGCAATTCATTATGATGGTGCACCTGAATTTCTCTCTTCAGCATTTAAAACTCACCTAGGGCAACATAGGATCCATCAATGAATACCATGTCTCTATTCTCCATTTCAAAACAACACTGAAGAACACAAACATCATCACGTACTCAAAACTGGACTAGCTCTCAAGAATCAAGCTGGAATTCCATCAAATTTCTAGGAATAAGCCTTTGAGATTGCAATATTTTTGATAAATAGACTTCCTTAATGGTCATTAGCAACATCAGTCCTTGGTAGACACTTTTTCAAACAACACACGATATTTCGTCTATGAGAGTTTTTGGTTGTGCAATATTTCCATAAATGTGACCTTATACCCCTAAAAATCGGCCCCAAGCTCTCAAGCTTGCCTTTTTCTTGGATATGCTCTAGGTTCAAAGGGTTACAAGTGTTACTGCCCATTGAATCGCAAGTTTTATATTGCTACAAATGTAATTTTTTATGAAACCTTATTTCCCTTCAGCATTATGTCTTCCCCAACGCCACTAGCTCCAAATCTAGACATTGTGTTGCCTCTACCTCCACTACCTATGCCACTTTTGGTATAGGAAACTTCATGCAAACACCTCCATCAATATCACCACTAGACACATCTCAAACAGCTTGTGCCTCTACTAATTCAAAACCAACAACTAGTGTTCTTGATTCGAGTGATTCACAGTCATCACCAAGTCCTCATGCTCCTACTATCTGCACTACCATTACCGCTGCCTACTCTAAAGGATGATCCATCAAAAAACTTGATGTCCCCCATGCTTTTCTATATGGTTACCTAAACGAGGAAGTTTATATGGTAGAACCTTTAGGATTTGTTGATTGCACACATCCTCATCATATATGTCATCTTTATTGTTCCCTTTATAGTCTCAATCAAACTCCTTGTACTTGGTACCACCAGCTAAGCTCCTACCTCATTTACTTGGATTTTGATTGTCAAGTGCATATT
The DNA here is from genome assembly GCA_014182735.1 of Corymbia maculata. Lineage (NCBI taxonomy): Eukaryota > Viridiplantae > Streptophyta > Magnoliopsida > Myrtales > Myrtaceae > Corymbia > Corymbia maculata. The sequence goes on along the minus strand of CM024690.1, from coordinate 7,331,904 downwards.
CTTCATTGTTCACTCTCCACACTACTCCCTATAGCATAGTACTTCTAGTATATGTGGATGGCATTATTCTCATAGGCTCTTCTAATGCTCCTTTCGAAAGTCTACTTACTGCTCTTCAAATTGAATTTGCAATTAAAGAATTGGTTCCTTACATTGCTTTAGCCCAATTAACTCCTCAAGGACTACTCCTACATCAAGTAAAGTACACTCATGAAATCTTGGAGCGATGAAAAATGATAAATGCCTATGCAATTTCTATGCCATACACAACTAATGAACCAATCTCTCATAGACACGATGAGCTTTTAGTGGATCCTCTACTTTTCACAACATAATCAGTGCCCTTCAGTTTTTGAGCCTTACCAGATTTGGCTTTGCATATTCCATTAATATAGCATGTCAGTTTCTCCATGCTCCTATAATAACTCATTGGTAATTTGTCAAGTGTATACTACTCTATTTGGTAGATACTCCTTATCTTGGTATTCTTTTCCCCAAAGCTCTTCATGCCTTTTCTAGTGTTGGATAGATGATCGATAATCAATTGAAGATTATTATGTCTTTCTTGGTTGCAATCTCATTTCCTAGTGTTTTGGCAAGCAATGAACCATGGTCCGTTCAAGTATAGAGGTTGAATATAAGTGCTTCTAACACAATTGTAGAAATGATGTGGATTGAATATCTAATGAAAGATCTTCATGCTCTTCCACAACATACACCAACTCTTTGGTATGATAATATATCAACTTTATACCTCATTGTGAATCATGTATTCTATGCTCGAACAAAGCACGTAGAAATTGATTATCATTTTATTCGTGAACGCTTAGCTCATGAATAGTTCAACATCAATTTCATTTCATCTATGGATTAGCCAAATGATATCTTTAGTAAAGGTCTCTCTCTTCCACACACTTTAGACTTTTGAGGTCTAAGCTAAATGTTCGTACTGCATCGTCAGCCTGTGGGGGGCTTGTGGAGGGATATTGAAAAACTCAAAGATATGATCTTTTCCTGGCAAGATATGATCTTGACCTTTTCCTCATTTTCAACATAAGAAACGATATTTTCTTGATCTTTAGAACAAGATGAATATTACTTGAAGTATACATATCAAAACAAAATATGATCTTGATCTTTTCTTCACCTTCAGCACAAGATGCAATGTTTTCCTCATCTTTAGCACAAGTTGAATATTACTTGAAGTGTATATATAAAAAGGCTCACTTATAGGATAGAGTGAGAAACAATCTATTCAAAAAAGTACTCTTTCACTTTTCTCATCTCTACATTTATTTATGTTCCTATTACCTCTTTGATCAGATCCTCTGTCAAGCTCTACATTTAGGTCTTCTTGTAAGAACTAAGAATACCCGTGTTTCCTAGTTTGGATGAAATGATATTCTCAATATTATAAAACCTCCCTTTAACAAAATAATGCATAATTATCCTTCAAATTTGTCTTAATAAATCATTTTTTCCTAATTTGGAACATCCCATATACTAGAGGTGAGCATGGTTCCATGATAGAACTTGGAAACGAAAAACTGGACTAGGGGGAACCTCTTTGGTTCAAGATTTCTAAGTATGCAAGGTAAATTCCAGCCCCCAAAAATTGGAGAACTTATTTCAATGGTAGGTTTTAGGTTCTAGGTGTAACCTAAAACCTAAAACCATAAATAAGTTTTGGTATGTTTCTTGGTTTATATCTTCACATTATCCAGTGACATTCATTGGCATCAGATGATTAGTATATAATTTAAAACTATTAGTCTGAGATTTTATTTTAGGACAAAGAATTTTACTTAATATTTTATATTATTCATGTATCTAAATATAAGTTAGGGTTAGTGGATTACAACAACAAATAATGGTCATTAAATGTAATGATTCATTACAATCATTTAATAAAATAGGTAAAACTTAGGTAGAACCTAGAACCGACTTTGGAACCTATAATAGAATGGGTTCAATGTTCTCAAGTATACATTCCAAAAAAATATAGCATCTGTACTAGCGGGTAGGTTCCAAGTACTTATATGGAACACGGAACCGTTTACTCCTACCATATGCTAAGTTTGACCACTTAAGGGACTAATGGGCTTGCTCTTATTTTTCACTTTATGGGCTTAACCCAACTAATTCAATTAAGCTCGGAACCTTCTTGCTTAGACCCATTTAGTGACAATCCAATTTTCTATTCAATGAATGATTAAGGGATTTGCCAAAATTTAGGTGTCACTAGGTATAAATTAACTTTGGCTTTAGATTGAAGTGGAGAAAGATTTGAACTTGGGACCTTTTGTGCCATGTTTAGTTTAGTGGGATACTACAAATTATTCTAAAAATTTAAGCTATTAAATAACAACGTGATTTATTATTTAAATGTTATAAAATTTATTTGATAAGAATCACTTAAAATTTTTCAAATAGTATAAATATTGATATGTAGGATCACATAGTTTTTTCTGATAATTTTTAGTCAAATGAAACATTATGAGAATATTTTTACTTTAAAATGCCATAACATATTCGTGTTTGATTCATGAGGCTAAAAGGCTCTTTAATTAAAAAGCTTAAAAAAATAGAAAATAAGGCCATTGTTTGAGCTCCAAGAAATGGAACCGACACCATTCTTTTAAGAGGAGCAGTGTTTTGCCAAGGTTGGTGACCTAGTCTTAAATGGGATGCGATGATCAATTTTCAACCTCTAACCTTCAGATCTTTGTGGGGGCATAATAGTTATGACTCAATTTGAGCTTTTGTGACAAATGTGGAACTCTTGTTATTATGCCAAGAAGGGTTTGCTGGTACTTATTGTCTCTCCCCACCCTCTTTTTCTATGAAAAAAGGCGTAATGTTCTTGGATTCCATCTTAAATTAGAAGACAATTTGTTTGGAATTTATTAGAAGAAAAAAAAATGGTGTGTTTTCCTTCATTCATCACAGATTACTCTCGTCAAATATGTTCTTAACAGGCGAGTCATAAAAATGGGCACACCCACATGTAAATCTATCTAAAATAAAAAAAAAATGAGTGCTGTCCAAAATCTGCAAGTGATGGAATTTTCCCTGGGTTTTGATAGGTAATCGAGCACATCGTGCGTTACATGCTTGGATTTCAAAATAATAGAGTTCAGCCTCTGATTGAAATTATATAAAGTTCTTGCATGTTAAGATAATTTACGTACAGATTATTATAAAATGCACTTGGCCGATCGGGGCTTAGGTGCTTGCAAGAAGGAGATACATTCCCTATTCATGGAGGTATCTTGTTTTCATGACCGGCCCAGTGATTCTCATTCAAGTCAAGACAACATGTTCCCGTTTTGCCCACGACTCAGGCTTGCAACGTCATTCTTTTGCTACGCTGGCCGACTACGTCGGACGTGCAGTCGGTGATTCGGCACCTTGTGTTGGTGCCATCGATTGAAACCTTACGCGTTGGGCAAAAATAGAGGACAACGCACTCAAATGGGAACAAAAACATGAGTGGAGTAACCAAAGTCTGACTGGAACCGCTGTCCTTTTTGCAGGGCGGCTAGAAAAAGGATAGGAGTAGGGAAGTCAGAGAGCAACGTCACATGTTCATCACGAGCTGTGGACCCCTTCGCTGCCTCGTGGAACATGATATCGCACAAGAAACTCGGGAATCACGCAAATTATGCACGTACAATAAGTTCTTGAAAGCTATCGTTAAAAAAAAAAAATGGATAGTAATTTTTAATTTATTATGATAATAATAATTTATTTATATTATAAAAATAAATAAAAATTATTATAAATTATTATGATATTTATTCTTTCAAGAATTTGAAACTCCCAATAAATTATTATTCTTAGAGTAATTCGAAAATTATTATGCTAATAAAGTTCATAAAAAAGATTATAATTTTGGAATATTATGTATGAGAGCTAGAAGTCAAAGTTTTTGGATTTCCCTTTCCAAGAATTGAAAGATTTCGAGCGTGAGTAAGAACTTCCGAGTGAGCATGTTTTCCATGTTTATTGAGAGTTTTTTTTTTTTTTTTTTATTTAATAAAAGCCCCTCTCGAGTTGATTTAGAGTTAGAAACAGACAAAATTCCCTCAAGAAGAACTTGACATGACAGTAAACGAAAAGGGTTCGTTAACGACAAACGAACAAGTAATTAATCAGTGATTTGACACTCTGTGTTGGACTTGTTGATCTAAATGCTAACCTGGGAAAATAAAAAACAATAATTAAGATGCGTTTATATTATAGAAAACTTAAAAATAAAAACAAAGATTTTTCATAAAAGTTATTTTCAAAGAAAACTATTAATTTTTATTTATTTGGTCATTTTAAAAAGTGACTTATTTTTCATTAAAAATTATTTTCTCTCCATTTAAATTTATTATTTTCAATTCATAAAATATTTTTTTAATAAATCAATTAATTTTTCATCACTTAAACATAGGAAAGTCAAGAAATAAATTTTAGGAAATAATTTTTCACCAAACGAAGGGATGACAAAATAAAAAATGGGTGGACGCCAAGTTTGATGGGAACTGCTGTCCTTTTGCAGGACTAGGATTAGGAGTACGGAAGCCAGAGAACAATCTCCCATGTGGCTCACGAGTAATGCGCTGTTCTCTTAGATAATTGAGAAGAACAAATTTTCCAATTGAAAAACTATTGATTGATATTGAAAAATAAAAAAAGACTTTCGTTGATGGGATATTTGATTGCATATCAAACACACAAAACAAACAAATAAATAAATAAAAAAAATCGGTTCTGCGCCCTCTATCTTCCTTTCCCTCTTATTATGATACCAATTATCACTGCACCACTTTGCAAGCACTCAATTTTGCTTGTTCTTACAAATTCAAAAATTCAAGAGATTTCTTTTATGTATCGTGTACATGTGCATTTCGGGCACGTTAGCTTGCCACAACTTGTGCTTTTGCCCTTTGCACTCTTTAGTTGGCATCATAGCGAAAGATCATAAGAACTCGATATTTGGTACTATAAAAAAAAAACAAAAAAACAAAAAAAAAAAAAACAAAACTATGGGATAACCATGTCACTAAAGAAATTGAGATGTACAAGCTCTTTGGTAGGAGTCAAATTATTTCAATAGGCTATAAAGTGATATTAGAACGCGATAGTTAAGGTTGAATGCAATGATTTTTTGGTTAGGCCCAGATGTGTTGATTTTTCTGAAAATAATTGTTTATATCACTTATAAAATTAAATGGACAAAAAATATTTTTATTGTTCATGAAAATATATAAACACAATTTACTATCGATAATGATCAAAGGAAAAGCATCGAATAAAGGGCAAGACTTTAGTGACAACGTGGTCGAGGATGCAAATGTTGTCGAAGTGGCAATTTTTGCCTCGGTGATATTAATAATGTTCTCCACTTGTCAAAGATCATATGCTTGCAAAAGAGCGTTTTGTTAACATGTGAGGCTCGTGGAACATGATATTACCCAAGAAATGGGAGAATTATAGAAATCCAATCACGTATCAGATGTTCTTGGAAGCAACCCGTCAAAAAAATTATGGCATCGGCATGCTGTGAATGAGCTGCAAGAGCAAGCAGTCGAAGTTTCTGAATTTCCTTTTTCAAGAATCAAAAGATTTCGACCTTGAGGAAGAACCTCAGAGCGAGCACGTTTTCCACGCTGATCGAGAGATTTCGGAGAGAAGTCCCTCTCATGTCATTTAAAGTCAGAAACATATGACATATCGAAGAGAAACTTGAAGTGAGAGAAAATGAAAAGGCTTGACAGCTGCATTTATACGTGTAATCAGTAGTGATTTGGCACTTTGTGTTGGCTGGTTGATTGAAACTGCTGTACATGGTGGGGAAAATAGAAAACAACAGTTTTAGTGCGTTTATTTTAATGAAACTTTACGATAGGAAATATTATTTTTCATAAAAATTATTTTCGAAAGAAATTGTTAGTTTTTGTTTATTGGATGATTTAGAGAAAGTGGTTTTGTTCTTATTCAAAAGAAAGTTATTTTCTTCGGATCTAAACTTGACTTTAGTTCATGGAAAACGTTTTTCAGAGATTGATTATTTTTTTCATAATCCAAATACTGAAAAGTTGAAAAATAAATTTTAAAAAATAGTTTTTCTTTAAATAAAAGGATCTTTAAATGAAACTATAACTAAAAATGAGTAGATACCAAGTTTGATGGAAAATATAGTTCTTTTTAAGGACCGGGTTAGGAGTAAGAATGCAAAAGAGCAACCTCACATGTTATAAACGAGTTGTGTGTGTGCGCTTTGTAATTTTTTATTATTTGATATGCTCATGTTATTCATGAGTTGTGTGTGTACGCTTTGTAATTTTCATGTTATTCACGAGTTGTGTGTGTGTTCTTTGTAATTTTTTATTATTCGATATGCTCTCCTCGATCTTTGAATTGAACAAGTTTCCACCAACTTTGATTGATGGGGCATATGCGTGAATATAAACCACAAGTAACTCTAAAACATAACATAAAATAAAAATAAAAATAAAAAACCAAAATCGGCATAACATAACATTAATTTTTGTCTATTGTTATGCCCATCAGCACAACGCCTCGCCCGACCGCAGCGTACGCCCCATCTTAACATCCCACCCTGCTATGGCTGCCGCTAATGGAGCTATGGAGTCTAATAGAAATTTTTTTTTATTAAAGCTGACAAATTTTTACGATTAATGATATACATATAATTTTCATGTTAAAACATAGAAGATAGTATTGTTACTAAAGGTTTTACTAACATAACAGTTTTTAGGCTATATTTATTTATTATTTGGTTGTTGATTATCCTAAATAGATTATTATTCTAATAGTAGATTAAAAACTATTACCTAATCATTGATTTTGCTGCTAATGGCAAATATGTAATTTTCATTATAACTATATGCCCTAAACTCCTATTTTATATCAGGGTAATATCTTAATAGTTGTAATCCTGAGACTTGTAACTCTAAACTCCTACAAACATGTTAACCAAGGTTGCCACCACTAAGTGAATTACTCCGGTTGGTCTCCATGGTTAGTGATGAAGAGGCCACCGCATGAAGACAGTTTGAGTTACAAAAATGAGTGAAGACTATTGTTTTAAGAAATTGATGGAGTTATGGAGTCTAATAGAGGAAACTAATATTAAAGCTAAGAGCTTCTTCTTCTTCTTTTCTGCGAATGACACGTGTAGGGGTGTCAAAATGGGTCATGAACCCATTTTGTGAGTTATGTTCTATCTTAAGAGGTCGAAAATGGGTCAAAATGTGTGACCCATTTTTGACTCAACTATAGAACATATGAGTCATTTTCGACCCATTTTGACCCATTTTCAACCCAATTGTAAAACATGCTTTTCTTTTTTGAGTCATTCTCAAACTTGGTGAATGGTGGTGACCTACTAATAACCGCAACACTCTGCCGCTCGCCTCCGACCCATTTCAATTTATAAGTTTTTTACAAAGATATATTTAATTGGTGAAATTCTTTAAAAATATTTCAATTTATAGGTTATTTACATTTTTTATTTTATTTACTATTTTTTAATTTTTTTAATTTGATTTAAAGTTTTATTCATTTAGCATAGAGCTTGGAGTGAGTTTGGATTCTCTACAATAATAATGGCTTTTAGTAAATACGGGTCGGGTCGGATCAGGTATGGATCACTAGATCTATATTACATGAATATGGGTCAATATGGGTTGGATTATTATTGACCCGACCCAAACTTGACCCGACCCACCCATTTGACAGGTCTACATACGTGTCATTTCATGTTAAAAGAAAGAAAAGAGTATCAGTGCTAATAGCATATATGTAATTGTCATCACAATTATCTATGAACTAGACTCTTGCTATATATTGGCATAATATCTTATAGTTGTAAACCCAAATATGCATTTATTTCATTGAAAACTTCGTGATAAAGGAAAATACTTTTTATGGAAATCATTTTTAAGTAAAACAATTAGTTTTCATTGGTTTGGTAGTTTAAATAAAGTGATTTCTTTCGTATCAAAAGGAGAAGTCCCCAATCTAAACTTGTTGTTTTTAATTGGGTTTTACTGGCATAACAGTTTTTAGGTCATTATGAAAGTAATGGCCTATTTTGAGCCACAATTTTTTTAAAGAGAGTGCCTTACAATAATATATAATTATTTTATTTTTTGACTCAAAATAGGCTGTTAATCTTACAAAAGATTAAGAAAAGCTATATAAACATTTATTTTTTCAATCTATGGAAAACATTTTCCATAAACCAATTAATTTTTGGGATATGTGCATTAAACATGTCATGAAAATGTAATTAAGTTCTAAAACTTTCAAAAAGTATAATTGAGTTCTAAAATGCTACGAAAGTGTAATTAAGTCTTGAAATTAGTTAAATCAAGTCTTTCCATTAATTGCAATTTTTGAAAATTTTAGAATTCAATTACACTTTCATAATAAGTTTTAGAACTTTTAGCATTTTTTGAAAGTTTTAGAACTCGATTGCACTTTCTTGATAAGTTTTAGAACTTAATAGTAATTTTTGAAAATTTTAGAACTCAATTGCACTTTCGGGACAAGTTTTAGGACTTTTAATACATTTATCCTTTGATTTTTCGTTATTGAAACACTAGAAAGTTGGAAAACAATTTCTCAAAACTGTTTTCTTTCTTACAAATAGATCCTAAGACTTGTAACTTTAAAAACCGATACTAATATAATAGTGAAGATATTACCTATGCAGTATTGTGGTTTTTTCCATTCGAATTTTGAAAAGGCTTTCCATGTAAAAATTCGATTATGTTCTTCTTTGTTTTTTTCTCTTCAATGATTCACAATTCTAGCACTAACATTTTTCCCTCTAGGTCTCGATGCAATGAGCAGGGCCACCCGATGAAAATAGATGCCTCATATGCGGTTCAATGGCGGCGGTCTCTTGGCGAGGTTAGCGGCTTGGTGGGGCCAACAACAATGCGACGAGGTGGGCAATGTTAACGGTAGAGCGGTGTGCAGCAGATTTAGGATATTTATTTAGTATATAATAGTTTGAATTTCCTATTTTCAAATTATTTTAACTTTTTAAATATGTTAAGACATCTTATCTTTGATTGAAGATACCGTAAAATTTATTTATTTTTATTTTATCTTGAGACTTAGCTATCGTTTTATTATGTCCTCATTATTTCCTTTTCTGTTACTTTGTTGAGAAGTAAATTTTGGAGGAGGGTTGCGACAGTATTTATTTGTTATGCTTTATAAGAACGCTCCACTTTGCCTTTTTTTTTTTTTTTTATTGGCATTAAAAAAAAAAATCGAGAGATCTCTCATTATGCGCTTTGTGCATGTGCGCTTCAGCCATGTTTGTGATTTCCCACTTGTGTCTTTTCCTTCGCAATGCATGGGTTGGCATAAAATCGAAAGATGGTCGGAACTCGGTGTTTGGTAACAGCGACCGTGGAGACAAACATCTCACCAATTAAGATTGAGAGGTGTAGGCTCTTTAATAGTAGTCAGAGAGCATCTCAACATGCCATGGAACAAAAAAATTGATACGATGACTGTTCGATTAGAAGATGGGAATGCAATGACTTCTCAATATGAAGCTCTTGGCTCGAAACCGGTTTAGGGTAGCCAAGCGGCTCTCGTGGAGAATCGAGCCAATGGCGAACTATGAACTCGCTCCGGCATTGCAAAGTGACCGACCTCTAGCTTACCCGGTCGAGTACAATTCATATGAGGAATACGGTTGGAGAAACTTTTATGGAGATCAAGATGAGTATGGCCGTCATAACCGCCATGGCGGGGGTGACTGTTATGAAGGTCGGTGTTGCAATAATCCTGATGTAAATCAAAATTACATGTTGCATAAAGAAGTCGAATTTCACTTCGACGTATAATCCAAAGTTTTGATGGAAATTTTAAATCTTTATATTTCGCAGAAAATGAATAATTCGAAAAATATGTTTTCAAAAATGTTTGCTTATATCACTTAAAATAATTAGCCAATAAAAATAGTTTATTAATAATAATTTATGTATAAATATTTTTGTAGACGATAAAATATTTTTCATTTATTCAATTTATAGTGATGTAAGTAATCAGTTTTAGGATGATATTTTTTTAAATTATTTATTTTTCATTAAACAAATAGAGCCATAGGGTAAGCATGTTTTTCCACAACAATGGAGAGAGATTTTTTTTTTTTTTGAAAAAAATCAAAAAAAAAAAAAACCTCTCTTGTGTTTTAAAGTTGAGTAAAAATGATATCCTTGAGGAGAGATTTGAAGTGGCAAATGAAAAGGATACCAATAAATCCAAAATTGATTTCGTTATACCCAATTTGTAGAATCAATTGATGGATCGATCTCTGATCGGAGTCTTCTTTTGAAGTAAGAATTCGATTGGTTTGCGGATGTGGTTTTTAAAGGAGTGCGGCATATTTTTTTAATCAAATACTCGGCATTTTAAAACTCGGAGATGGATTGTTTTTTTCTGGAAAACCACCCAATCAATCTTAAAATTATATGGACGCCAATTTCATCTTAAACATTCAATTTTACCGATGTAATTCTAAATCTTGACGTGAAATGTAAATGTAGTCTTCTGGCTAATTGTTGCTCATCACTAACTATCCTGCATGGCACACTAATATAGACAACTTTATTAAAATAACGTCATCTATCAATTGCAACGAGCAATTTCTGACAGCATTTTGCTAAAATCCTTTATTTTAGAGCTTATTTGAAAAGAATAGTAATAATACACATGAGATCACGGTTAAAATCCTTTATTTTAGAGCTTATTTGACATAGCTATAGTCGTGTTATGTTATAGCCGTGTTGTGAACTTGGAGTGTTGTAACTAAATGTTTGGTAAGACATGTTTCGACTGCAGCGCCTGAACTAAGTTGGGTATTGCATTCTTCTTAAAATTATTATAAGCGGCTGTAGCTAGGAAAATCTTACAACTATGTGATATATGTATATCATCTAAAATATACAACACCTATTTTCGTAGCTGAAACTGCTCCAATGCAATATGCCAAAACGGCATCTATCTTTGTTTGCTCCTTTTTTGGTGAATCGAACAAGACCTCCGCATGAGACGAGAGCCCCTACCAAGAGGCTGATCTGAGAGTTATGCCTCTCCGACTTTCAATTGCCCTTTAAAAGATTCTCTCACTTTGCAATTTGTACGGATTTGTGATAGCCGAGATTCTTCCTCAGAACGTTTTGGACCAAAAGCAATTTCATCTCCTGTCCTTTTGTGCTCAGGGACGACCGCTATGACTTACAGCTTAAAGCAATAGAGATCCTGCTGATCCAAAATCATGGGTACCTTAATTAGCAGCCCTTGAAGTTATTCAACTTCATATTATCGATTAGAATAGCTCGTAGAAATATTTATGATTGGATTTGTTGGACCTAACTTAAAAAACTCACGTTTAGAAGAGTACCCAATTGGTAATATAGTCATGATTACTATTATTTATATATTTGATAGAGAAGAATTTGTTTTTTCCATAATAAGATCGCAGACTCAAACTTTCCCATTGAGATCAGGTCATGCTACTTATCAAGCATAGCTCGTTTTAACTAGAGATTCATGCATCACACAAGCCTAAGATTATATTTGTTATATTTTTGGGAAATACTACCAAAAACCTCAAGTTATGTCATTTATGATAAATTTACTCTGAACTTTTTTTTAAAACACTAAAATATTCAAATTATATCTACCGTGATACATTTACCTCAAACTTTCTTTTGCGACACGAAAAACCTTGAACTTGTACTCATGCGACACATTTACCCCCAAACTCTTTGGCCAAAAGTATTTTCATCTTTTTCCTTTTTCTTTTTTTTCTTCTCTCTTCCATCCACCATGGCCGGCGGAGGGCCCTCACTAGTGTTAGAGTTGACGCTAATGCCCTTGCCTGGGTTGGCGAGGGTGGTCCTCACTTGGGCAAGTGAGGGCCTAGGCGAGGGCAGCCCTCACTTGACTTTGACGCTAGCAAAAGGAGAAGGGAAGGAAAAAGAAAGGGAAAGAAAGGAAAAAAAAGTAATAAGAAATTTAGAAAAAAATTAAAAAAATGTAAAATTTATCTATGTTAACACTGGCTATGCCACATAGGACGACCAGTCCATGTAAGCGATTTCCGACCTGTATTGGTCGAATGAACTGAACTAATACCAATGTTAATAGGTTTAAGATCAAATTGAATTAATTGAAAAGTTTAGAGCTAAATTTGTACAAATATAATATGTTTATGATTTTTTTGTATTTTTTTGAAAAGAGAAAAAAATAAAAAAGGAAATATAAAATATAAAATTTCAAAAAATATTAAAATATTATTAAAAAATGTTCATGTTAGCATCTATTGTGCCATATAGAATGCCCAGCATCCGTATCAGCGGTTTCTGATCAAAATTGGCCAAATAAACTCAATTGATAAAATATAAAAAGGTTAAGAACTCAATTGAAAAATTGAAAGGTTTGGTATGATACTTGAGGATATTACATAAAAATTTCCAATTAAAGCTGAATGTTTTAGATGTACTTATTGAACATTACGGTGCAAGGAATACATGAAACAAAGTTTGTGTAGATTCTTTTAATCCATATTATCATTTGAATCAGTTAAATCTAGGAAACGGGTTATGATTTTATTGTAAATCAAAAAAAAAATTAAAACAAAGTGAAAAACAAAATCACACAGTAGCTTGCCATATTGAGTATATTTATTTTCCTCAACCACACACTTAACAATATTTAGAAAGTTATTATAACTTATAATATAGAAATAATTAATAGACAGTAGGAGTTATGTAATTGATTTTCCTTTGATTGAAATTACTTGATGGGAAACTTTTCCAATTGCTTAGATTGAAGAAAGAACACCACAAGCACTATAAGTTTCATAAATGGTGAATGTTTCAATTATATCGTTCAAGTGATCGATTGAAAAGAAATAACATTTAAGTGAATTTTTGTCAAAGTCATGACACTCAATTGGTGAGAACAAATTTATGCTATTCAAGTGAGCACCGTACAAGTTATGAGATATGTGATATCCTTACCCCCACTTAGACAGGGGCTAAGTGACGGTCACTTTGTGAAATGCAATTTTTACAATAAGGAGAAGGTATCTCTTGTTAGAATAATTATTAGTCAATCCCAATACACATGGGCCCAGTTCATTCTAGCCGCTCAATCATATTGGCCCACATAGGTCCCATATGATCCAATGGCAAAGATTAATTGAGCTCATCTGCACCAGGATCGTGTAAGTATTACTCTTCCTCTTCTAGTAATTTAGGGCCTTTCTTTTCTCAAAATTTCTGTTCTTTTGTATCTAGAATAGAAAAGGAGTGGAAATACTATTGGTAACATCAGTTAATTCTTCTATTCCTTAAAACAGATTAATAGCTAGGAAATAGACTTGGAACATAAATAAAAAATAGAAAAAAAATTATTGCTTTGTTTGTGGGAACAATTTCTAAAACAAATCATTTTTTTTTTATTTCTTTTCTTTTCTTCTTCTTCTTCCTTTAGCCAATCGTAAAAGCCTTGCCATCACCCAGATCTAGCAAGGCTCCCCTAAGACCAATGAGGTCACCGGCTTTCGTCTCTGGCCAATCGCTAGGCATCACCTTGGCTTGGCCACCAATTAGAGGAGGAAGTAGAAGAGATGAAAATAAAAAGAAGATAAAAAATCTCATAAAATTATTAAAAAATGAAAAGAGATTCTGCAAAACAAAAACAAAAAATTGATGGTTGTACCAAATACATTTATATTTTTTTTTTATTTCGGAAATAAATTATATGTAATTACTAAATGTATTTGAATGCTTAGAAACTTTTTCATAGAATAGAAATAGAAAAAAAATTGTAAAATAGAAATTATTTCAAGTAACAAAAACATTACTTTAGAGTCCTTGCGTCAAGTTTCTAGGAAGGTTTTAAGAAAAAGTTTGAAATGACATATTTACTTAGATATTGATAGATTATCCTGTTCTTCCTAAGCAAAACTTCTGCATTACCAACTAATTTGAGATCGATGATGCCAAAAACATTTTCCAAGATTTATCGTGTTAACTTCAGATGGTTTTGATGGCTCTAGAAGAATAACGTAGATAATTAACAATCTTTTATAATCCTTTATGTTGTCATTGCTGTTTTAAAGTCATATATAAACAACATGAACATATTCTAGCATATAAACTTGTTTTTATCGATACTTATAGATTACAAACCTCGACAACTCAACCACATAATAAATTCACTATTGTACAACCCCACAAATATTTCATTACATGTATGGTTAGTTGAAAGCCTAAGTCAAAAGAGGCAAAATAAAACAAAATTGAAGAAAAGGGGAGGGGTAAAATTTTCAGTGAGATTACTGTTAACCGTTCTAAAAACTTAAGCTAATAGATGAATACGCGGTTCAATATTTAATTATGTTATCACTCTTTATCATGTTTATTCTGGTCTTTTTATTAGTATTGAGGAAAGACTTAAACTCAGAATCTCATGCTCCGATATCATATAAGATTTTGTGTGGGGGACTATTACCAACTGCTCTAAAAACTTAAAGTGATAAATATATGTGTGGATTAATATTTAATTATTCTATCGGGAAAAAAATATAAAAAGAAAGAGAAAAGGGCAACAAGTGGATTTGATAAACTCAAATTCCAGCACCACCAATTTCATTCGCTCACGACACTCCTTGTAGCACAATTTAGTATATTTTTATAGACAATTAGATGGATAGATTGTGACACCTTAACATTATCAATAGATAAAGTAAAAAAATCCTCCATAAGTTAGTATTTGATCATTGTTTAAATGTTAATACTTTTGCTAGATAACTGTACGGTTTATTTTTTAATAATAAAACTTGTCTGGCATCTTTGTCTCCACATAAATCGAGCCAGGCTGGGGCCTCTGTCTCATCACACTACTGTACCAAACGTGTAAAGGACTTACGAAACGCAGATTAGATTAACTTGCTAATAAAGTGACTTTGCATCTGTTACGGTCCCTAGGAAGAAACTCGCGCCTATCCTTAATAGCCAAAGTGAATTAATCAGTTAGTTAAATAAGTATGCAAATTTATTTACTGTTCATAATTGTCAAGTATTTACCCCATCTATGAATTAATAAAAAAAGAAATAATCGGCAATTACCGTATATTAAGTTTAGTCACTGCTCCATAAAAAAGCCAGTACGCAAATTATACTTATGCTGAAACTCAAATGTTTCCAGGTTCATTGTTGTAATTTGAATCTTTAACCACAAAGTAATTCAGTCAACCGCCTCCCCACTTTTAAGGTTTTGTCATCACTTAAAAGGAGAAATTGAGTCCTATATTTATCACTTTAAGTTTTTAGAGCAGTTGAGTCCTATATTTATCACTTTAAGAATTATCATACGGATGTCAATTGAGTCCTAAATTTTTCAATTTTGTCAATTTAATCTTAAGCATTTGTACAAATTTTCAATATAATTCTTTTGGCCAATTTACATCATAAAGTTCAAAACCATTTGATGATTTTCGGAGAATGCACTAAGTACACTACATACATCACATAAAATTAGAGTGATTCATCAAACGTACTCGAATAGTCAAGCTCATGGCTTTTTGACAAGGAAGGTGTTGCCTACATGTTAATTTGATTTGAGAGAAAAGGGCATCTTTCCTAATTTAAAATTAACCACCAACCTCTAAGACTGCAGGTAGTTCTACGGAGCTTTCCCTAGGTGAAAATGACTTCGCCGCGCTAATCAGGATTTTTAGGTGTCCAATCTACTTAGGTTTAACAATAGTTTGGTTGGTGATGCCTCTTGAGTTTAATTAATGAGAAGCTTGTCATCTGCAATTCTATGACCAAAACATAGGATGGGGAGCGCTCTCAAACTGGACATGGGAAAGAAGTTGAACCGATCAAAATGGCTGTTTGTAGTTCAACGATGGAACTGTCATTCTATATCATTTTAATAGCCTCTCTCTCTCTCTCTCTCTCTCTCTCTCTCTCTCTATGACTCTGATTATTCTCAAAAAACTGTTTATCTTTCATTTTATCGTCAAAATTTTACGATTATTTAAATCAAGAAAAGGGAAAATTACACGCCAAACTAAGTGTTAATATTTGTATGTTGTGAAAATTTTCAAATTTCAGACGTTCAAAGTAAAGTCAAGATTGAATAAATTAATTAAAAGTAAATTTGTAAGATATTTACAAATTCAATGAGTAAATTAATTGTTTAGGGTGTGCATGATAACCATTATATTTCTTATCAAAAATAATATTTTTGTTCTCGGAGAATAGGTTTGGAACAGAAATCCGTTTGGTGACACAATTTAATTTTTCTATTTCTAGAATAAATTTTTAGTTCAGAAATATATTTGAAATAGAAATGAAAAGTAAAAATTTTATACTTTTTTTCATTTTTGGAATAGAAATGAAAAATAAACTCTTATTATCGCTTACCCTTACTACTAGTCGGTCGCCCACTTGCTGCCATCTACTGTTTATCGGTTGCCGTCCACAACCGCTATCTGTGAGGGAGAAATTTTGTGTTTTTATCAAACAAATTTCTATTTTAAGAACATAAATTTTATATTATTATCAAATATGTGTTTTTGCTCAAAAACTCATTTAGGGAATAAAAATATAAAAATCAACCTTTGAAATAGAATGGTTACCATTTGTATCCTTAGGATGCTTTAGGAGTGAGCGTGTGGTCTTTTTAGGTGGAAGGGACGGGCATAGGAAAGTGATCAAGAATATTTTGGGGAAGGACAAGATGATATGGTAAATAAATGCTTGTTGTGAGATGGAATGTGGTGCCTCCTGCCTAATCACAAAAGGTGAGGATGAAAATATGTAATTTTAAAAGTAGCGGCTGCAAAGTGGCATTGAAGGAAAAATTTAAATGGTTTTTGGTACTTTCCTCAAAGAATAATCCCACAAAAAAAAAATTAGTAATACTAATCTTTTCGCAGTGTCAAATTTTTTATTAGATCAATATTCCAAATTTATACCTATGACTCAAAAATACACTCCATTAGCTTCTATCCACGATGGCCATTGCAAATTCCCCATGGCAGAATTCGTGTACATTATCAAGCAAATGAATTTGACATGAATGAAAATGAAAGCACACTGCCATGTCGATCAAGAGGCGGCCATGTCAAATTTCTTTCTTTCCCCATCATGCAAGCTATCACATCGGATTTTCGTCAGCCATGTGAATCGGAGGTACTCTTGATCATCGGTACAAGTTTTAGTGTACTATTTACACAAAAATAAGATGGGGGTATTACTGCGCCAGGCCAAAAAATTGGACCACGCACAGCGCCTGTCTTTCTCTCCCCCCCTAAGCATCGCGTTCGTCCGCTATATAAACGGTTCTCTGCCTCGAGGCATCTTCAACTTCCCTCGAGGCATCGTCAACTTCCCTCGAGCCAGCATCGTCTCATCTTCCATCCATCCATGGCAATTTGCGGAGCCTCCTTCACCCTGAACCACTCCCTCTTTCCTCATCCCCAAACACAACTGAAGAAGCCCTCCTTGGGATCCCTCGGTGGCGGCGGCAGCAGCAGAGCACACGGCGATGGTCTCACAGTAAGCCTTCGAAATCCTCTTAGCAAGAAAGCCTCGCGAAGTCTTTTTTGCCCGGAGTTTATGCTGCGAGGTGGCTTGGAGTTTCGCACGTTTCAATGGTGGTGTGGTGTTTCTTTTTTGTCGTTTCAGCAGTGCGTGAGAGCTTCGTCTTCCAGTTCGACCTCGGATGGCGATGAAGGGAAGGGCAAGGTGATGCTGCGGAAGGAGAAGGAGGAGTGGCATATCGACTTCTCGGGGGACAAACCCGCCACGCCTTTGCTCGATACCGTGAATTATCCGGTTCATATGAAGAACTTGTCCATGCTGGTAATATTAGTAGTCCTCGACTTTTTGATCTCGGTGATCATTTAATCTGTCGGACCGAGGCTTGGTTTCATACTTCCATGAAATATCTTTACCAATGTCCTCCTTCGAACAGTAAATATAGAATGATTCGCTTTCGATTGTTTCTTTGTGAGTTTCGGAACGATGAGTTTGATTTGAATGAATAATGTGTGTGCCAGGATCTTGAGCAATTGGCTGCAGAGCTGAGGGCAGAGATAGTGCACTCGGTCTCAAAGACCGGCGGTCATCTGAGCGCGAGCCTTGGCGTGGTGGAACTCACGGTGGCTCTTCACCATGTTTTCAATACCCCGGAGGACAAAATCATATGGGACGTGGGACATCAGGTATAAGTCTAATCGAATTCATCAGTTTAAAGATGAGAAATGTCAAGTTAGGGGTAAAATTGTAGAGAAAGACAGCATCGAAGAATCTTTTGAGCATGTTGATATCGATCCTCTTGATGGCAAGAAACAGATTATGAACACTGAAATGGTGATTTTTGCAGACATACCCCCACAAGATTCTGACCGGAAGGCGGTCTCGGATGCACACGATTAGGAAGACTTCAGGGCTTTCGGGGTTTCCCAAAAGGGACGAGAGCGATTACGATACATTCGGCGTGGGACACAGTTCCACGAGCATCTCCGCCGGTGTCGGTATGAGTTCTAACATCGAGAATCCATTTTCCACCATGATTTTGTACTGTTAATACAGCCCAGGAACAAGATGATGACTTTTCTTGTGAATGACGAAAAGGTATGGCGATTGCGAGAGATCTCCTGGGAAAGAACAACAATGTCATTTCCGTGATTGGAGATGGAGCCATGACGGCTGGTCAAGCGTACGAAGCTATGAACAACGCGGGTTTTCTGGATTCTAATCTAATTGTCGTGCTGAATGACAACAAGCAAGTTTCTTTGCCTACTGCTACTCTCGACGGCCCTGCGACCCCGGTCGGCGCCCTCAGCAGCACCCTCACCAAACTCCAAGCAAGCACGAATTTCCGCAAGCTCCGAGAAGCTGCCAAAGTGAGCATCCCATCGATTCCATATAGTGATATGCGCAATTTCATCGATCCTTATCTGAACAAAAGACTCGTTTGCACTCCTGTTTGTTTTCAAAGAGCATTACAAAGCAGATGGGAGGATCGACACACCAAGTCGCGGCTAAAGTAGACGAATACGCGAGGGGGTTCATCAGCGCGTCCGGTTCTACGCTCTTTGAGGAGCTCGGGCTGTATTACATTGGACCGGTGGACGGGCACAATGTCGAAGATCTTGTGACGATCTTCCAGAAAGTGAAAGCCATGCCGGCTCCAGGTCCCGTTTTGATCCACATCGTGACAGAAAAAGGGAAAGGGTATCCTCCAGCAGAGGCCGCAGCCGACAAGATGCACGGTGAGACCGATTTCTCCATATCCTGCTCCGATACATGTCTCTGTGCGAATCCTTACAGGACTACCTTAATCTGATTCTGACATACCTCAGGAGTTGTCAAGTTCGATCCGAAAACCGGAAAGCAATTCAAGACCAAATCCCCAACGCTGTCCCATACACAGTATTTGCAGAGTCTCTGATAAAAGAAGCTGAGGTCGATAACAAGATCGTGGCGATCCACGCTGCTATGGGTGGCGGGACAGGTCTCAATTACTTTCAGAAGAGGTTCCCTGACCGGTGCTTTGATGTTGGGATCGCAGAGCAACATGCCGTCACGTTTGCCGCCGGATTAGCCACAGAGGGTCTCAAGCCTTTTTGCGCCATCTATTCAACGTTTTTGCAACGAGGATATGATCAGGTGAAGTAACATAGAGATTCCTAAAACAAGTCCTATTGCAATTGTAAATTTTCCACCCCGTCATTGATATGAACAATTTGAGGGTAATTTTGTGCAGGTTGTCCACGATGTAGATCTTCAGAAACTACCTGTTCGCTTTGCAATGGATCGGGCAGGTTTGGTTGGTGCTGACGGGCCTACACATTGCGGCGCATTCGACATAACATACATGGCTTGCCTGCCTAACATGGTAGTTATGGCTCCATCGGATGAAGCCGAGCTGATGCACATGGTTGCTACTGCAGCTTCCATCGATGATAGGCCCAGTTGCTTCAGGTTCCCTAGGGGTAATGGTGTCGGCGTGACTCTTCCTCCTAACAACAAAGGAATTCCAATCGAAGTTAGTCTCATTATATGATGTAAGAATTTCTCGATCTGTATAGTTTTCGATGCTAATCCAGTATGTTTCATCAAATATTACAGATAGGAAAGGGAAGGATATTGAAGGAAGGTAGCAGAGTCGCGATTCTCGGGTATGGATCGATAGTTCAGCAGTGTGTTGCAGCAGCAAATATGCTCAAGTCCATAGACATCGAAATTACCGTTGCTGATGCGAGATTCTGCAAGCCTCTGGACACAGATCTCATCACCCAGTTGGCCAATCATCACGAGATACTGATTACTATCGAGGAAGGTTCGGTTGGAGGCTTCGGATCGCATGTGTCGCACTTCCTAAGTCTATCCGGCATTCTGGATGGACCCCTCAAGGCAAGTCTATATGGAAATTTCTCCGGTAACCATGAACTTTACACTACTGATCGTAGTACGTCTCTCGGAAACATTTGTGAACAGGCGTATTTCATAACAAGCTAAGGTTTATGTACCTAGCTGTAGATGAATCTATGAACATACGCATTGAACCTGCAATAATGTCTGCAGCTAACAAGTTTTTCTTTATGTGCTTGTGTACAGTTGCGAGCCATGGTCTTACCTGATAGATACATCGAACACGGAGCGCCGCAAGACCAGATTGAAGAAGCCGGGCTGTCCTCGAGGCATATATCTGCGACCGTCCTATCGTTATTGGGCATGCAGAAAGAGGCTTTTCAGTTCAAATGAACCAGAAAAACTGAAGCGGATACGATCTCTCTCCCAGTTTCAATGAAATCCGTATCATTGCCTGCGCACATTCATTGATTCACAGCAATACACATGGGAGGGATGTTGTACAAACTTGAAATTAGGGAATCCATATGAATTGAATAAACAAAGATCTCCACTTTTATGCCTTTGAGATCGTAGGGTATGTACAGCAACACTAGATATCGGGGACGGACAGGTCGATAATTGCTTGATTGTAGAGTACTCTCTATTCGTGTTATTTCCACTCTGATCTGTAATACAAGCGATTACTGTTGCTGTCTAGTCACAGAATGAGAAAGATTAGTTCTTCTTCGGTTTCCAGAGAGAAGAACAATCAATTCCTCAATTGTTTTGCCAACACCAGTACGATCAAGCGAGCTCGACGTAGCAAATCGTTCTCCAGAACTCCTAAAATAATTCTGGGCATATCAGATACTGCTTTGTATTGAGTGATGATTCTGTTTTCTAGGATGAACATATAAGACAATGCTTCCCATGAGGAACACTCGTGTAGGAAGCTGATTCCTCTGTTTGCTGCAGGGCGGGATTTGATATCTATTATGAACATCGTTTGACTGTCCAAGTTATTTGATGATTACAAAATGCAGATTGACGTGGTAAAAGAGAAGAAAAGTGGGAGAAAAAAGGGTGTTTGTATTTGATTCTGTCAAAATTGGAGAGATCTTTGAATATTTCGATAGTTACGGATTGTTATTTCTCAATTCAAATGCGAATAAATTTATTTTCTTCTTTTCTTGCTGAAATCCACATTTAAAGGAAACATAATATTTTTGCACTTTGGAATATAGCATTGCCTTAGCATTTCTATGAATTGTTGTTCTTTCCAGTTTAAATGCAAATGGTTTATAAAAATGTATCAAACAAAATAATAAAAAAGATCTTAGCCAAATCGAAAACCCAACAAAATTGGGAATTTCAGTTCTTAATTTGGACCGACCGAATAGCACAAACATGGCTTCGGCCTTTTATTTTTCTCTCGTGAAATTAGAGCAAGAGCAAGCCCAACTGTGGTCTTTCTCCACCGCTCAGGCCCATTATATTTGGGCCTTTATTATATGGATATCTTGAATTTAGTTGATTTTTATGTGCAAAATCTTAATGTATGATCATTAACTCACAATAACTTATAATATGGTCACAAATTGCAACGACAAATAAACGAATGAATAAATAAATAGTTAGTCAACACTATGATGAAAGACAATAGCACATGAAACTATGGAAAGTGTCCATAGTTTATGAAAAGCAATCCGAGAATCAACATGGTATATAGATTGTCACACAAATTATCACCCTAAAAGCATTGTCTTCAACATGCTAGTTGATTGATAACATATACAATCACGTCACATAAAATTTATATATAGGTGGTTGTGATCTTGTAGTTGCAAGATCACAACTGCTGTGCTTGATAAAGGAGGAGAGAGAGCATGAGAAATGACAGTGGAGATCCTTCTAGCTCCTTTGGGAAAAAGACATCAAAAATTGAAGAGTAACCTTAAATTACTATTTCCGGCCAAAAAAAATCCTTAAATGAGTATTCAACAAGTGCATCGAGATACTTGTTAACAAAATTCATATAAAGCGAATAGAAAACACAAGCAACTATTCTTATAATCAATTCAATTGTTGCTTTACCAACAAATTTGGTCTTAATGAAATTTCTTACTACTTAACATGAAGGCCATTATAGTAATTTCAACAAGTTCAGTTACTCTCTCTCTCTAAACTAATTTGATAAATTCTCCTAATGCATATCCTCATTTCATTTATCTTTCTCTAGATCTAAGTACTAAATATGAATTTAATGCACATGCACTCGTAAACCCAAACTCTTATATATGAGTAAGGCTCGCTTGAAATCCACCTCATCGTATTTTCTCTTGATCAAGTTACATTATTTTCTCCTCATATCCTTTTGACTAGAGTCGCCTAAGTAGACTTAGGTAGGTCAGGTCCCATAGAAAGTGACATGAAAGAACTGAATTCAGTAAAGAGCTCCCTCTAACTGAACTAAAGTGACCTTTTGGTGAGGCTGGCAAGCTAAGCGTTTTTGGGATCGTTATGGATATGCCATATGAGCTGACGCGACAAACCCATTTTTTTTTATTAAATTAAATCATTAGAAAACATGCTGATAATGTATTACCACATGTGTACATGGACAAAGGCTAGACATTGTATGTACGAATAAACTAGGGAGTCCCATAATACTTTTACTCATACGAATTGAACTAGAATATTAAATACAGTAACTAACTCAATAGATGAAATCAATCACGACAAAAAATATCAAAATATTGTTTGTAGGTTTTACATAATAATTTAAATGATGACTTTTTTATTTATCGAAAACATCATCAATATTATTTTAACGCAAGAGTTCTTAGACAAAAAGCCCGATGAAGGAGTTCCAAACATAAAAGATCCCAAAGAGGTCGGGGATGAGTGATTCAAAAAGAGGGGAGGGAATGCGACATTGGGCCTTAGTTACCTAATTGGTCACTTGGTTTGCATAACGACCACAATGGGCCCAAGAAGCGTTCTTAAACTGGGCCATATGATGACTATGTTACAGAAAAGGAATCGCAGCCGAAAAGATAGATTGAGGCTTTGTGGAGACGAGCATATGCTCAAGCGTACGAGGGATCTATTTCAGCGGCTTCAATGGGGTGATCAGAATACTTTGATTTATTCACGCGACAACCATTCAAAGATGCAGAGGAATAGAATCTGCATTTGCCGAGATCCTACCGAGGTTTCGAGCAAAGTTGCCCCGTTTCTTTCAGAATTGGATTCTTCAACTGGAAAGGGAAATTTTCAACCATTGATTGATGTGAGAGTATCTAGTCCTATCAATCAACTTTCAAGATCGACTCAAACTTCGTCGGTAGATTCAATGCAATTCTTAGTCCTGCAAGCAAAAAAGCAAATTTGGCTATACCAATTTGACTTGATGGGTTCCAATTTGAAGACGGGGGATTCTATAAAGAAGTCGCCAATTCAATGAACTACTTGTTGATTGACTACCAAGATGTTGATTACAAGTTCATTATCAACTTCGAGACTATAAATCGACTATCTAGCGATTAGAGGTTGTTCTGATCGATTTCCTTTGTTGTTCGTTGGTATTCCAAGATGGCTATCCGAGTGCCCACAACGGTGGACGAATTTGGAGGGTAAAGTAAGTTACAATACATCTAATCTTTAGTTAAATGCATTTAGTCCTAATAATCGAGTCTTAATTCTTAGTCATATGAGTTTTACGTCCTAGCTTTTATGAGTCTTTATTATAGTGTTGCTAAGGTTCTTAATTATGTGAATACTCCTATAGTCATTTCACAATTAATTCGACTTGATGGATTCAAATTTGAAGATGTGGATTCTATAAAGAAGTTGTCTATTCAATGGACTAGTTGTCAATTAACTACTAAGATATCAATTACAAGTTTATTATCAACTTCGAGGCTACTAATAGACTATTTAGCAATTAGAGACTCTTGTAATTGATTTCCTTTGTTGTTTGTTGATATTCCAAGATGGCTATCCAAGTGCCGAGACCGGTGGATGAATTTGGACGGTAAAGTAAGTTACAATACATCTAATCTTAGTTAAATGCATTTATTCTAATAATTGATTCTTAATTCTTAGTCATATCAGTTTTAGGTCCAAGCTTTTATGAGTCTTTATTAGAATGTTCTTTTAAGGGTCTTAATCACATGAATACTCCTATAGTCATTTCAGTTTTTAGGCTTCCAAAAATCTTTCTTTTATTTAGCTCAATCACTCTATAAATAGAGGTGAAATCTCATTTGTTAGAGAAACAAGAGTTGCATTTGATGAATATATGAGATCTTCCTCAAGTGAGCGAATTTATATCCCTGATTCTTTATCCAAGTCTCTTGATGGTGAATCAAGAAGTCATTTATCTTTGGTAGATGACTTAGTCCTTTATGCCTTTGTGGTCAAATTTATCCATCCAGATCTTTATGCCTTTGTGATGCTTTATCTATTTGAACCTTTATCCTTACTGGTGGCATATCCTCCATCACTTGGTGGTGACCATCATTAATCAAAAATTCCGTTGCCACTCGAAACACATTCCCCATCATGTGCACACACATCAGTGATACATCAATGTCCTAGAGTATACACTCATGAAATGAATGCCACACTCAGCAAGTGTCCCTTGACGAGGTGAAACAAGCTGTATTCAATCTGGGAGCCTGAAAGGCCCTCGGTCCAGAGGGACTAAATGGGTTATTTTACCAGAAAAACTAGGAAACTGTACAACATGACATATTTTAAGAGCTCAAGAAATTTTTTTGACACCGAGGTGTTGAATACACGGCTCAACAAGACTCAAGTTACCGTTGGTAGCTTCCTATTTGGAAAATCTTGACCAGTATAGGCCAAGTAAGCAAGGTACTGCTAGGCAGACATTCGCGATAATATCCCAGTTGATTGAGAAGTCCTTCATCAGTTGGAGTGCAAAAAAGGAAGAAGAAATTTCAAGCCGTGTCGAAATTGAATATGAAGATTGTGTACGACCGTGCTCGACGGGTGTCTTTGGAGGATTGCTTGAGAAAGAAGGGTTTGAAGTGAAATTGGATTCAGTGGGTGATGCAGTGTCTTTACTGTTTTCCTCGGTGTGAAATCAAATGGAGTCTTTGCAGTCTTTCAAACCTTCACGGAGCATTTGACAAGGCTATCCATTATTGACCTATCTATTCATTTTTGGTAGTCATTGTTCTGTCTACTCTTAATAGAATTTGCACTTGAATTTGGTCGACTGTCAGGGATCAAATTCAGCATTTCTTGTCGCCTCCTCTTCGTCAATAATTCTCGATGAAAGCGATAACGACCTGGTCCTACAAAGGTAAGGGTGATCACCGGGGCCAGAAAACGTCTGAAAAGGTGCGGCTCCGACTCTAGAATGACATAGCAGTAGGAATGAATCGAATCCCACATTGCCTGAATGTGGTGAGGTGACTTATCCTAACTTATAAAGAGGTTTTTTATCGGTGAAGCCTAGAAGAATAAAATCACATGAGCTCCGTCTTAAAGCGGACAATATCGTTATGAGCGGATCTATCCTAGACAAGAACAATCAAAGAATGTGGAGAGTTAGCTAAGGTCTTTAATCATAATTGTTATGCTTCAAGCCAACATATCAATTTGAATCAGTCCAGAATTTTTCGTAGTAAGTGTTGTCCTATGAATATAAAGCATGTTATGGCAGAAGAGCAAAGGCACCTCTGATGAGAATCAGGAAACTATCCGGGAATTCCCTTATATTGAGGGTGCTTCTAAAAGACGGATATTTGCTTATATTTCAGCGAGTGTTAATACAAAGTTGGAAGGGGGAAAGAAAAATTATTGTCATTTTCTTTAAATCCCCCATCTCTTTATGCAGGGCAATCAAAATAAAATTTTCGAATTTTGGCCAAAAAATGCAAAACTTGGCATAGGTATCCACATGAGGAATTGGAGTTATTACCAAAACAAAAAAAGTATGAAGGATTAAGGTGCGTTTGGTAACATTTTTATTCTTGAGAACAATTTCTGAGTAAAATAAGGTGTTTGGTAACTACAAAAATTTTCTTATTTTTGGAATAGAAATATGTTTGAAATCGAAAAAAAGTTTTTATTTCTTTTTTCCCTAATGACAGCAACGACCGATGGGCGGCAGGCAACGACCGGCTACTAGCGGGCTGTGAGCGGCCGCCGCCACTGGTAGTTGCCAATCGCTGGTCCTACCGGGCAAAGAGTGGTGGTGAGAGGCCAATCAGTGGTCAGCCCATGGTGATTAGGCGGCTGGTGGTCCGCGACCAACGGCGACGATCGAGCGGACGATGGCAAGTGGCGGTGGGCAAGCAACGGTGTGTTATAAGCGGCGAGTAATCCTCAAAAAATAAGTTTCTAGAAATTGTTCTCAGGAATAATAATCTATTTTTTTACTTCTCATTTCTATTCCCAAGAACAATTTTCTATTCCTGCGACTAAAAAAATTAGTTGACGTTATCAAATGGATTTCTGTTCTTTTTCTATTACGCAGAACAAAAGAATAAAAAGAAAATAAAGAAATTAGAACGTTGCCAAACGAAGCCTTAGGTTTCAGGGATTTAGTTAAGAATAGTGTAGAATATTCAATTTTCATATATTTCAATATGTAATGACAAGGAATACATAAGCCATTTTATAAGTTTTACAGGGTAATTACATATAGCAACAGAATATAGCAAAGCCAATTATAATTAATCATAAAGTATCATAAATAATCTAAATATATTTCAATATGTAATGACAAGGAATACATAAGCCTATTTATGGAATGAGATTTCTTGGGGCTTATGCCACATGGTGGGGTTGGCGAAGTGTCCTACCGTGCAGGGATTCCATTTCACCCTCGAAAGCGGAAAAATTGGCACTGGTTGCAGCATTCTTATCTGGTGGGCTTAATGTTGACTCCTGTCCTTTCAATGACATGTGGTGGCACTGTCATTTGACAATCTCCCTACGACGAGATCACCACACGGTAAAACCTCGCTCACTTCTACCATATTAGCCACGTCCCTACAAATTCCTCACTTGATGTCTATGAGGTTGCAACTACTACCGAGTCGCTCTCTATATGTCCTCGATGAGGACAGGAAGAGGAGAGGGACCGACATTGCCCGACACTCGGTGCCATTGAGGTGGTCGCGACCTTGTTAGTTGCAAGGTCGTGACCACTATGCCAGACAAATAGAGAATAGGGAGAGCACGAGAAGTAACGATCAATCCAAACAGTGGCATGAGAGGTGCCGGTGCCAATAGGAAGAGGTGACGGCGGCGGTGAACTCATTGGCCCGATGGTCCCGGCTTATTAATGCTAGAGATGAAGGAGAGAGAGAGAGGGGATAGGGAGTGGTACTTGGCGTAAGTTACTCTTAAGATACAGGAGTAATCTGGTCGATCCTTTGGAAAAAGACAACGCGTTGGAAGTCAAAGACTAATTTTAAGGGGTATTTTAGCATGTGTCTTGACTCTTGAGACATTCATTTACAATCATAC
This sequence comes from Corymbia maculata, assembly GCA_014182735.1. Classification (NCBI taxonomy): domain Eukaryota; kingdom Viridiplantae; phylum Streptophyta; class Magnoliopsida; order Myrtales; family Myrtaceae; genus Corymbia; species Corymbia maculata. Next base: position 7,303,960 of record CM024690.1, on the reverse strand, counting down.
AAAATGCATATAAGAAAATATGTACCTAACCAGCTGTTGCTTTGCCAACAAATTTGGTTTAAGAAAATTCCATTAATTAAAGCTTTTTCACTACTCGACATGAAGGTCGTTATAGTAGTTTCAACATAATAAATTAGTCTCTCCCTCTGAACTAAATATTATCTCTCTCGTATCCCATATCCTCCTTTCATTTGTCTTTCTCTCGATCTAAGTACATGGATTTAATGCACATGCACTAGTAAGCACCAACTCTTATACATGGATAAGCCTCACGTTGAATTTTAACTAATCATATCTTAATCAATTAGTCTCTCTATTTAAAGTAAATTGATAAATTCCATTATTTATCTCTTTCTCATAATGAATATTCTCCTTTTACTTGTCTTCCTCTCAATCTAAGTATTAAATATGGATTCAATGCACATGCACTCATAAACACTGACTCTTATACATGGATAAGCTTCACATGAAATCTAACTCTCTCTTTCTTGTAATGCACATCTTCCTTTTACTTGCCTTTCTCTCGATTTAAGTACTAAACACGGATTTAATGCACATGCACTAATAGACACCAACTCTGATACATGAATAAGCCTCAAGCAAAATCCAACTAATCTTATCTTAATCAATTACTCTATCTATCCATCTCTCTCTTTATCTCATGCAAAATCTAAATAATCATATCTTCCTATCTTAATCATTTTCTCTCTCCCTCTCTCGCTCAAGTAATTTGATAAATTCCTTTATCTCTCTTTCTTGTAATGCATACTCTCCTTTTATTTATCTTTCTCACTATCTAAGCACTAGACAAGGACTTAATGCACATGCACTAATAAACACCAGCTTTTATATATTGGATAAGCCTCGCACCAAATCTAAACTAATCTAGTCCTGTCTTGATAAAGGGACATTGTTCTTTTTTTCTTCTCTAACATCGGTTTCATAAGTTGACTTAGGAGGGTCGGGTCCTATAGAGAGAGGGACATGAAAGAGGTGAATCAAGTAAAGCCCTCCCCCTCTAACTGAACTGAAGTGACATTGGCCAGGGTTGGCGGGCTCGGATGAGAAGCAGGTTTTAGTTCACCCACTGAACTTGCTTAATTTCTCAATTACGTCACTCATCTTGTTGGCCCACGAAAGATATTAAACATTTTATCCCATTTTCAAGGACGGTACCAAATCAAACTTCTCCATTGTTATATTACTCTTGCTATAATCAACGTCTCAAAAGTCTTAAATCTATTATATCACGATCAATTAAACTCTAAAATTTTTGAAAATTTGTTGATATAGTACTTTAATTAGAAATTGCCGATGTAACCAGTCTAATCAAATTCGGTCGTCTTGTTTCGTGTTGCAATATTCTTAAATTTTTTGAATTTTTACTTTTTCCTCTCTTTTTTCTCCTGTTCTTTTTTCTTCTTCTTTTTTCCTATTTTCTTTCGCCGGTTGCCCATTCATAGTCCTTCTTCTTTTTCTTCTTAAGACCCTACCAACGCAATTCATAAATTCCCACTCTCAACCACCCTCCACAGTCGTACCCACGACTTTGTGATACTTTATCAAAAAATTAGTAAATTCCATCATTGGAATGATTCGGAAACGATTTTTAAAAACATGTCTAAATACCCTAGAAAACAAAAGAGTAGAAGGACAATTTTGGTTTTCGAATAAAAGTATATGGATCACCGGTAAACTTACAGCTTTCCAAAATTAAAAGGTGGGTAAATAAGATATTTACATCGAGTCATGACCTTAGAGTAGGAATATAATTATGACAATGTGGAAGATGTCCTGGATTGGGAGAGCTAAACACCTTTGAAAAGCTCCTGCAAAGACTTCCAAACGGTAGTGACTATATACTTACCTTGTTACTTACGAGAAAATCAACCCTCCATTGCACGCTAGGTCAAACCTCTGGGGCTCTTCTAAACTTTCTCTTCAGCAAAATCCTCGCGCTTCTTCATTAGTCAATTAATGATGTAACACATCAATTACAATTTATTTACATGTAAAAAAGATTCTATTTTTATATTTTATAATTTCACTTCTCCGTCGACTCGGTCTAATTTCTATTTTTCATTCCCGAACATAGCGAAATGCATTCTTTTATCCGTGTTCTTTCCTTCGGACCCGCGTAAAGAAACCGAGCATATTATGAAGTCTAACCAGATCCATCCGGACCGTTGATCATTCTGGCCCGGAACAAAACTAACGTGAATCGACGGTTCGGATTATACTAATCACGTCATTGCCGCTGTCCAAATGAGCAGAGATTCCCCCGTCCCATGGTCTTTCCCGGCCCGTCCGGTGGAAACAAGATAAATACAAAACAGAGCGAGAGAAAAGCCAGCCAGCTGAGGTTGGTGTTGTGCATAAACAGAGCTCGCATTCCAAACACTCTCTCTCTCTCTCTCTCTCTCTATCTGTGCAGAATTTCGATTGAAGAAAGCTGAAGAAAGCTCTGTCTTTCAGGCATCTCAGCCCCGCCTGAATTATTCTGTCCCATTTGAGAAGCTTTTGCCATCTGTAGCAGTCGTCCAGAAAAGCGACATGACGCACGGGGGAGGTAAAAGAAAAAACTTCGGTGTATGATTAAAGTTTCGATCTTTAAGACAGCATTAAAAAAGGGTCGATCTTTTTTCTATTTTTTTGTTGGGTCTTCTTCTTTTATATCCGCAATCGATCGTTTCGGGGGACTGCGTGCGTCTCTCCGCCTTCCCTCGAGCTGTAAATTGTTCGTGTTCTGGCTGCGGTTAAATGCGTCGAGACGCGAGACGCCCCCACCCACCCACCACCCATTTCGGTTGCTCTGGTTTTTTTCTAATGGCGGCGAAACAGAGTGCTGTACAACTAGATTGATGCTAAGATTTACTCGTGTTTCGTCGTCGTAGGAACGGAAGGAACCCGAGGGAACGTGCCGGGGAGGTCGGAAAACCATGTGAGGAAAGAGGATAGCGCGGAAGGAGGAGAAGAAGAAGAAGGCCGAGCGGCGGCGTGGTCGTCGCCGAGAGGAGTGCTGGAGATCCCCATCGCGGGTTCGGAGTCCGACCACAGCGTCAGCAGCACTTGCAGCTGGTCCCCGCGGGAGAATCGGAGCCGCGGGTCGTCGTCGTCGTCCAATTGGAAGAAGGTGATGAACGCGCTGCGGCAGATGAAATCCACGAGGTGGTCGTCGACGTCGCCGTCGCCGCCGCTCCCCGTAGTGGCCCGGCGCGACCGCGTCTCGAAGCGGGAGGCGAAGAGGCTGGCGAGGATCCTGAACGCCGACGACGAGAGTGGAACAACCGCCGCCGCCGCCGCAGTCGCCGCCGCCGGCGTGCCGCGAACGCGAAAGCCGTTGTGGAGGAACTTCGACTACTCCGAACTGGCGGCCGCCACTGACGATTTCAGCCCAGGTAAAAATGCTTGTCTGAACCAGAACCAACCCCATTTTTCTCCGAAAAAAAAAAAAAAGAGTTTTCATTTATTTGTGCTTTAAATTAACATATATAATATATATTTAGTAAGAAATCACGAAATATTCGTACGTAAAAATGATTAAAATTTCCCGAATTAATTTCCTTGGCAAATTTGTTCGCAGCCGCAAATTACGGAGCCAACCGCGGCCACATGCTTGGGAATTTGATTGTTCTTTGCTTTTCCTTGTCACAAAGAGCATGCTTCAAATTATGATTATTCTTTCCCTCACGAGCGTGCAGTGCCAAAAGGGCGCCACGTGGAGGATTCGAAAAAACATAAAATTCAAAATTTAAATTTGCCCCACCCAACAAGAGGAAGTCAAGAAATCTAGGTTGAGTTCATTCGAGGAATCTAGGTCAAGTCCATTTGAATTCCGTCAATCACGTGATATTTTATGAATATGTCTCTAATTGAATATAGAGATCGAAATTAATGGATATATTGACTTTTTAATTATTTGATTATCTTAAGAAATAATGCATCGAAAATCGTAAAATTTTCTATTCGGTTGCTTGATAAATCTTGGGGAAATTAATGATTAATTGGGTAAGAAAAAAGATTCTTGTGAAAGAATTATTGTTTAAGAGGTTGGGGTGCGTTCTGTTTGACTTTGACTTTGACACTTGAAAAGGAGAGCGGTTGCAGGCGAAGAAAAGTCTGCTAACGACATACCGACATGAAGACAAAAACAATAAAAGTTTCTTCTTCCTTTTTGCTTAGCTCGAGATTGTTTGTCGTTCCGGCCATGCCTGCTTTAGCTAACAGTTTACAGTTTCGATTGAACCTTGAAAATATCTGTCATGGGATGCTCTTGTTTCTTCACGTTTCGCGATTCCATAAGCCGGATTTCGCACGGGAAATGTGTGATGTGAACGTAGGATGTGGAAAAGATAGACACATTCGAGTGGATATCATTGCTCTGTGCATGCACCTCGATGATCAATGAGCAGACTAGGATTGAAGCTTGAAAACACCCTGTTCTCGTGTGCTGTCCATGAGTTCTTGTCTGTCCTGTTCGCCTGCCTGACACTGGATAATGATTGGACTTGGAAATATCTGTCATGGGATGCTCTTGTTTCTTCACGTTTCGTGCTTCTGTAAGCTGAATTTTGCACGGGAAATGCATAATGTGAACATCAGGATATCAAAAAGATAAGATACTTTGGAGTCAAGATCATCGTTCTGTGCACGCACCTCGTGATCGACAGACAGACAGACTAGGATTTAAGCTCGAAAACACTTTGTTCTTGTGCACTGTCAATGAGTTCTTGTCTGTTCTGTTCACCTGCCTGACTGGACTGAATGTTGTGTGACTTTTTCGTGGCTGAATTTATAGAGAACTTGATTGGAAAAGGCGGGCACGCAGAGGTGTACAGAGGTCGCCTCCCTGATGGGCAAATGGTGGCTGTGAAGAGGCTGGGGAAAAAGGAGAAGGAGGAAGTGGACAGGATCAGCGACTTCCTGTCGGAGCTCGGTATCGTGGCGCACATTGATCATCCAAACACAGCACGGCTGCTTGGGTTTGGCATCGAGGGCGGATTGTACTTTGTCCTCCAGTTCTCTCCGAATGGCAGCCTCGCTTCACTTCTGCATGGTGATGTTCAAATCCTCTGCTCTAATCTATATTCATATTAGGTGGTTTGGCGTGTTCTTTTTTGCAATGGCTGATACGATTTCATTAAATTGTGACTCGGTTTTGGATGATCATTGTTGCAGGTTCGACGGGGATTGTGGATTGGACGACCAGGTTCAAGGTGGCAGTCGGTGTTGCAGAAGGACTGCAGTATCTCCACCATCATTGCCCGAGGCGCATCATTCACCGAGACATCAAAGCCTCTAACATATTACTAAACGAAGATTATGAGCCTCAGGTAATTGCGCGGTCATTCTCCTCTAATCTGCTCATGATTTGAATGAGGCGGATGCCCAAATGTTGATCCTTTGATCTCTGCAGATTTCTGATTTTGGGTTGGCAAAGTGGCTTCCGGAGAAATGGGTTCATCACGTCGTCTTTCCGATTGAAGGCACAATTGGGTTGGTACTTGGAAAAGCCCTTGTTTGGAACTACTTGTTCTGATACTGATGCGATCGTTTGTCTTTCAGGTACCTTGCTCCCGAATACTTTATGCACGGAATTGTCGACGAAAAGACAGATGTCTTTGCCTTTGGGGTTTTGTTGCTTGAGCTCATGACAGGTCGCCGTGCTGTTGATTCATGCCGACAAAGCCTCGTGATGTGGGTATGATAAATGCTCTCTGAAATAGTTGCATCTTAAGGGATTAGGAAGCAAATAGAAGAGATCAGTGAGGTCTGTGATGATAAGCCTGATTTTCTGATTGGTTCTGCTGCAGGCAAAGCCACTGCTGGATGCAAATAACATAGAAGACTTGGTTGATCCTCGACTAGGAGAAGCATATGTTGAAGTCGAAATGAAGAGGGCGTTGTTAACGGCTTCGATTTGCATCCACCATCTGTCCACAATGCGACCGAGCATGAATAAGGTATTATCCTGTTCCATCTCCACCTCCACCATCGCTGCTCCTCTGAAATCTGACAAACTTTAGCGCTTAAATGTCTACTTTGAGGTGGTCTGCGTGTGCTGATGCAACTACTATGATCCTCATCTTTGCAGGTTGTGAAGATTCTGAGGGGCGAGGACAGAACAGTTGAGTGGAAACAGGAGTCAGTTTCGAGCAGGACGCTCCTCCTCAATGCCTGCGACATGGAGGACTACAGCTGTGCAACCTACCTCAACGACCTCAATCGCCACATGCAGCTTGTGCTGGAGTGACGGCGCCCATGTCGTCGGCAGCAGCTCCTGCTCACGATGTTCTCCTGTTCAGAGGAACTACGCAACGATCTGCATTTTATGGTTGAGGTCAAAGTAGATTCCTCCAGCTGCTCCTTTTTCGCTTTGTAATGGAGAGGGAGGGGGAGAGAGCATAATGCTATTGATGTGGTGTGATGTGCTTGTGTATGTGTTCTTTAGTACCATCCCTTTCAGTTGATGCAAAAGCATGGCCGCTTGCAGTTTTGTATAAGATTCCACAAAGCTAAATCCATGCCCTAACTCCATGATTTTTGTTCAAACTGCGATAACGGGTTACACAAAAACAACCGAGAGGAGGGTGAATCAGTCGTCTAAGGAAACTCGAATCATTTTTGCATAAATTGCCAGACCGCCTGTGTAGCGCGCATTGGTACTGTAGAAACAATTAATGTTCAATCATGGCTGTAATGCTTGAAATGTTACCTTGTCTGAAAATGGTTCCTTCTCCTTGTGGTTCTGCAAACGAGCAACCATATAAACTAAACGCTCTCATCTTCGATTACGGACGCTCAGACTTCTATAGAGAAATACAATTCGATTTGCACAGCTTCTGCAAAGAAGAATAAGGAGATGAACACTTGAGAGCATCACAGACTAGCTCTTATCCATTTCCTCCATTGCTATTGCTTTCCTCGTGTTGAATTCATAGCTATGAGATCTAAAATGACCATTTTAAGAATTCAAATCTCGCAGGTAGTCATTCATCGTACCATCTGCAATCGCACAGCTCTGTACGGACACTTTCCCAAATTCTCATTTCTACTTCTGGAGCAACCTGTCATCCTGTGCAATAAGGGGTGTGTAAAAAGAACCACTTGGCCCAGATTGAACTAGTTGGTTTTGGGCGATTCCCAAAGGTCCCAATCCAGTTCCTAGTTTTATAAAATCAGAACCAGTGATTTTCAGTCCAGTTCTTGAATTTGAGGGTGGAATTGCCCACCCTAACCGAACCGACTTTTTTCTTAATTATTTCTTAAAATGCTTTACAGAAACCCTGAGCCCCCTTTTCTTTCTCTGTTTGCCTGTTCCCTTTCCAGTTTCACGCTCGTTCTTTCTCTCAGCCTCTTGCGCTCGCTCTTTCCCAAGGATCCAAGCTTGGAACATGGCAAAGCGGTCGGCTGCAGTTCGATTCATCTCGAACTCGCCCCGCCGTCTTCGAACCAAGTAGGGACCCCCGCGATTAAATGCTCATCCCTGCCAACCCCTTTTGCTCCCCCTTGTTCTGTTTGAAGGATGAGCCGAGCTCAGTTTCTCTGGTTTTCGAGCGTCTTGTGTCCAACTGAATTGATGTCTTCGATGTCGGGCATTTCCTTACGGTCGTTTGGGTCTAAGTCTGGGGTCGAGTTGTGAAAAATGGTCGACGTCTTCTTCTCACTCCGTGCTCGCCACATGCTCGATGAAATGCTTGAACCAAATTCGTGCGAACTTTCTCTGTGCTGCCTATCCAAACTGGCTGCTAAATGATGCTTAAAACGAAGCTGTTTAAATCTTTTGAATCAACACGCTTGGATGTTCATCTCACATTCGTCTTAGGTTCATCTATTTCGCAATCACTTTCCTGCTATTCAAGTTGACTGATGTATGTCCCAACCTTACCCAATTTCTATGTTCTCATGTATCCTGTTGTTCTTTTATGGTGGCTGCTGGTGGCCGTTAATGCGGCATTGGGAACCTGGTAGTATTTTAAAGTTGAAATTTGCCACAATTCTTGTGCATCCACCGGTTTGATTTCAGGTCCAATTCCTAGTTTTAAAAATTGGGAATCGATCCTTTTGATCCGATTTCAAGGTGGACTTGGACCACCGCTACATGTCAATGCATTGTCATGATGAACATGGGCCTTTACAAAAGAGCCTCATAAATGGGCCCTAAAACACTAAATCGAAAGTTCTCTAGGCTCTCATTGATTGATGTCCAATTTCTTTCTTTTGTTTAGCTTTGTTTGGGCCAAAGAAACACCCGTATGTATGCAAACGCAATTTTCTTCTATCTATCAACATAATATAAAGGAGTTTGAAAAATAGAAATGCAAAATATATATACAGTGGTTTGGCCAATCCTGTTGGCCTACTTCCGCTCTCCCAACTCTGGCAATCCAAATCAAGGCTATAATGCTTGAAATGTTACAGCATCTGAAAATGGTTCCTTCTCCTTGTGATTCTGTGTCTAAAGATACAAGCAACCATATACACTAAACGCTCTCTTCTCCGCTTATAGACGCTCAGACTTCAGTAGAGAAATATGATTCGATTTGCTTTACTTCTATAAACAAGAATAAGGAGATGAAACACTTAAAAGCATCATAGACTAGCTTTTATCCATTTCCCCCTATTTTATTACCTTCCTTGTGTTGAATTCATAACTACGAGATCTCAAATGACCATTTGAAATTCAACTCTCATGAGTAGCCATTCGTTGTACCATCCACAATTGCGTAGCTCTGTAGAGATAATTCCCTGAATTCTCATTTCTGTTTTTATGGCAGCTTGTCATCCTCTGTGGCCTGCCCAAATACAGTAAACCATTCCGATCTCCACCGGTCCATTTTAAATGGATTCTAATGCCCGACACTAGCCATTGGGAAATATCAATTTGACTTCAAAATCGAATTCATAACCAAGATTGTAGAGTCGTGTAGAAGAACACCTCCAAGAGTCAAAAGGGTTTTCAAATATGTTTTTCACCGAACAACATTTCTCTCAAAATTAATTCTCAAAGCATAGTTTATCAAGTAGCATTTGTATTTGTCCAAAGCCCTTTAAATAAATTTTGTATTTCTCCAATGAACTTTCAAAATGCTGAACTAAACGAATCCGATCTGAGGTCTTGACCTTAGAATCAATCCGGACTATTCGTGAGCCTATCGTCTGCCACGTCAATGCACTCCCGTCAATGATATGGGCCTTATAAATGGGCCCCCAAAACAACAAAATCCATTGGGCTCTCCTTGATTGATGTCTGGTATCTTTCTATTGTTTAAGTTTCTTTTGGGTTGACCAGCCTCAAGAAACTGCGCAGCAACAGCGCACGGACACGTCGCATCTTCCGCATTCGATTCCATTCGCCAGAAAAATCCCCTGCTTCAGATCGAACGATCCGAATTTCGTTTCGGATTCGGCAAAATCTGAGGAAACCCTCTCGAGATTTCCGCAGCAAACGAGGAAGCAGCAGCAGCAGCAATGCCCACTGAAGTCCTCCTCCAATTCGCCATCTTCGTCTCGTCCCTCGCCGTGCTGTTCTTCGCCGTCCGGCGGCTCTCCTCCCCACCCTCCGCCAAGCTCCGGACGAAGACCCGATTCTCCGCCGCCGCCGCCCAAGCCCAACAGCCTAACCGCCACTCCCTCCGCGCGTCCAGCCTGCTCGCCCGGGCCCGATCCTCCCCTACCCACCACAGCCACCGCGCCCAGGCGCTGACCCTCGCCCGGGCCGCCCTCGCCGAGGCAGAGGCCGCGATCTCGCAGTCCCCGAAGGACGCGGCCCCGCACGTGCTCAAGGCCCTGGCCCTGGACACGCTCGGGCGGCGGAGATCGGCGCTGCGGTCGCTGGACCTGGCGCTGTCGGCGCCGCGGGCGAGGTCGCTGTCGGGGAGGGAGAGGGCGGAGGCGCTGGCGAGGAGGGCGGAGCTGAAGCTGGGGATGGGGATGGGGTTGGCCGGGGGAGGAGGGGGAGGAGGAGGGTGGAGTCGGCGGCGGAGGACGCGAGGGAGGCGGTGAGGGTGGGGCCCGGGGAGGCGGCGGCGTGGCGGGTGCTGGGGGAGTGCTGCGAGAGGGAGGGCTGACGGAGGAGGCGCGGCGGGCGTTCGAGGAGGCGCTGAGGATCGAGCCCGGGTGCGACCCGGCTCGCCACGGGTTGGACCGGTTAGGTTCTTCTTGATTTTTATTTTTATTTTATTTTTATTTTTATTTTATTTGTTTTTATATGATTTCTTTGTTTTTCTCACGTCTTGTAATATATATGATGGCAAAGTTCGGAGTCTTTTTAGTAGCCCAAAGGCTTTTGTAATTTGCCAATTTGAGAGCTAGAGAAAAAGATTTGCAAAATGAGTAAATATTATTAATGACAGAATTTGCTTTTTCTTTTTTCCTTTGGCATAATAGATACAGTTGTTACCTCAAAAATCATTAGAGTGATGTGATTTTTCACTCATATTTGAGCATAATCGAGCTAGAGCAAGAATCTCACGTCATACTATTCTTCTCATAGGATGACTTTTCCACAAATAGATTTTTGTCGGAAACCCGAGCCCTAGATGGGGGTTCACATGGATAAGGTCCATCGTAGCCATTAATCATGTATATGAAATCTCGAGTGATAAACAATGGATCGCATGGGTCCATAAAACCGGATATAGGCCGAAACTTTTTCACCATTTCACCGTTAGTGTTCCACGACTTCCCGGTAGAATTTTGGACACTTCTACAAAAAGTTATATCCACAAATTATCTTAATTATAAAATATTTTTGACTTGGAGTGGGATGCTCTATACTAAGAAGCATCGACTCTCTTTGAGAGTTTTCATATCGTGTCGGACACTTTTTAATATTTGGTCAACACGTATCAAAAAAATTTGACACTGATTAACTCTCCCCGACATTCATGTCGGAATTCTAAGATGTAATTTCGACATAAGGAGGTCAATTTTAAAAAATTTCAATAAATGTTAGTGAAATGTAATTATGTAAATAAATAAAAAAAATAATAAAAATAATAATAAATGGGGAAAGATGAAACCATAATTTTCTATTTTCTTCAGACTTTCACTTTCCTTACACAATTTATCCACTCAAGTTTGTTTTTTTTCCTTTTTTTTTCCAACACGCTTTAACACGAGAATCTAAAATGTGGATTATTTGTTTTTTTTCTCCAAATTTTATGAATTATTGAAATTGAGTTGAATTTGTTAAATTAAAATAATAAATAAAAACAAATTGTGGATTAATATTTTTAATGTAAATTCATTCTAAACTCTTTTTTATTTTTATTTATGAATTTGAATCAAATTAATTTAAATGAAATAAATAAAAAGATAATTTATCATGAATATGTTAAAACGTATATTTAATTAATAACATATATCAATGTATCAGAATTCTCTATTTTTTGAAAAATAACTTGTCGGTGTGTCGTGTTACGTCGTGTCCATATCAGTGCTACTTAGGCTTTATATAATAAGATGTCTGATCTGAAGGATGCAATTTCTAGCACAAAATCAACATTCAACTTTTATCAAAATATATTACTGTACAATAAGTTGGTTATAGTTTGAGTTCTAAAATCCATCAAAAAGAATATAACCCTAACATATATATAGACACACACACACAACCATCTTAACTTATATCCATAATCCAACTCTCAAAAGATCTTCCTCATATTACCCTTGTCCTATTTGACACTAGTTGAAAACTTGAAAAGAAATGAGATATATGGTGTGAGCAAACTATTGCTTAGTGAATAATACATTTCTCTTTTAAACAAAAACATTTACACAAATCCGATGTAAAATCAGGTATAATAGCAAAAGAAATGGGTCGTATGACCTCAACAAAATAGTGTACATATTAGCAAGATATTTGATCAACAACATAAAAAAATCAGTAGTTCAGTTCATTGATTAATCTAATGCTCAATATCAAGTTACAACATGCTTAAGCCACCTAGCAAAGCCTACCAAGATTCTCCACTTGAGCACCTATATCGGTTTGTAGCTTGTCCTAAACACAACATCTTAAGAATGCATACATGCTTACAGCCCTTTAGTGGGTTCAAATCATTGTGACAAGAGCATAAATCATCAACACAACCCTCCAACCAGTCATAAAATTATTTAAAAATTAATGTCATAAACGTAGTTCACATATATGTGTGGCGTAGGTTTAAGATATTCATTTTGAAATATTTATATGACTTTTCACAATTTCTTTCATAAAACAATTCTCCTACCATTTAACAAATAATCAATTCTGGAAACTCTTTCAAGAGTCACTTCATTATACTAATTCAAATAATGAAAGGATAATAAATGTTTGACCTAGCTTTATCCCATAAATATTCTCTAAACACATTTTTCTTTCTTTTTAATAAATATCAGACCATGTGATATCCTCAACTTACAATATATCTAATTCCTATCATTTTCAAAGCATGAGTTTCCAAATTTTTGAAGGGATAAACAATGCTCATCGCTAGCCAAACAATGAATCTAAGGCTATGCCACTCAGAAATCTTTAAAATTCTATCAAAGAAGCATTAATTGACAAAAATTGAAGAATAGGTGGAAGTTGAGAGAATGATATATGTGTGTGTGTGTGTGTGTGTGTGTGTGTGTGTGTGTGTGTGTGTGTGTGTGCTCAATATATTTCTCCTATTTATAGTACAATAAATGGTTAACTAAGGAAACAAAAAAGGAAGATATAAATAATCAAATCCAATCTTGAATTAATATAATTAATCAATTATAACCCTAGGTAATCTTGGGTTGATCAATCATAATTTGTAATTGATCCTCACATATCTCCAACATTCCCCCTCAAGCAGATGGCTGATATATATCCAAGATGCCCAACTTGCTTAGAATTATGCGTATGGCTTGATAAAGATAATAGTAGGTTGCTCTATGGTTCCACTTCCATTTATATTGATTAACCCTTCTTGGATTTTATCTCGAGTGTAGTAGTAGTTTACTTTAATATGTTTCATTCTATCATGAAATATGAGATTTGTTGCAAGTTTAAGTATTGAATCATTGTCACAAAATAAATTTGATGGCCTTTAACTTGTATGCCAAGGTCTAAAAGCAAGCCTCATACCCAAGCTACTTCACAAACAATTTTAGCCATAGCTTGATATTCAGTTTCAATTGATAATAATGATACAATCGGTGGCCTCTTTGTTTTCCACAAAAGTGAGGACTTTCCTAGCTTAATACAAAAACAAATGACTGATCTTTGACTCATGGGACACATTGCATAGTCCATGTCACAATAAGATGCCATTTCCAAATTGCAATCTCAAGAGAGAAATATTTCAAGCCTTGGACATTGTTTTAAATACTTTATGACCTTCAAGGTTGCATTCATGTCAGACTCCTTCATGTTATGCATAAGTTGATTGAGTGTATGTACTACCTAGCATATTGGTGAGAAATATAAGTTTTGCTACAAGCCTTTAATAGCAAATGGATCTTTGAGTAGTGGGTCATCAATTTCATAAGATGATCCGATGTGGTAATCAACTGTGGTTAACTTGACATTATGTTCGATAGAAATGACAGCAGTTTACATCTTGACAAGCTTGCTTTTAATATAATCTATTAAATTTTCGTTAACTGAGAGAAATTGCTAAGCCTGAGTGAGCAATCTCAATATCTAGGAAATACTTGGAATACACAAAACATAGAGTTCAGGTATTCTTTAAGACATACCTTTTGTCCATGTAAAAAGAATATAAGGGTTGTAGTGAACTTTGCATACCACTGTTGAGAACTTTGTTTGAGATCATAAAAGGATTTACGGAAGACGACACTCTTTAGACTCCTTCTATCACCATAATCTAAGTGGAAGATCCATGTATACTTCATCATCAAGATCTCCATAAAGAAAGGCATTATGGACATTCAATCAATATAATTGCTAGTCTTTCGTAATTGAGGAACTCATGGTAATCAAAACCCTTGCGGTGCGTGAAGCATTTGACCACTAAGCATGTCTTATATCATTCAATAGATCCATTAACCGTGTACTTGATCTTATACACCCATCTGCAACCAACGAGTTTACAGTGAGTAGGTGAGGGCACTATGTCCCAAGATTGATTTTCTATCAAAGCATGCAATTATGCTTCAATGGCCTTCTACCAACGTGGGTCATGATGATGACCCTATTTCCTTGGAGATATGACAAATGTAGCTCATATGTTTCATAGACGAACGATTGAACAAATCATAAGAGGATATAAGGTATAGAGTAACCGATGAGTTGAGAGAGGTACAATTATGATTCTTAGTCTACATGGGTGATCGGGAATTCAGCCTGAACATCAAGGGGGAATACACTCAAGCGTAAAAGATGATAACTCATTTGTAAACTATGGAAATGATTATTCTGATGATGGGACAAAATTCTCTTCCATGCACATTGTAGACCCTTCAATCAGATTAACTTAGGATGGATGGAGAAACTGCAGTTATTTCCATCACTAATAAGTCAGAATATCAAGAGAGGGTACAAGTACATATTATGAAATAGAAGATAAATCTTCCTCAGATAAAAGAAAAAAAATTGTTTGTGATGGTGATTCCAGCTAGAACGGTAAGTTGATGATACCTCATCCTAAAATGGAAAAATGTATTCATGGAAAACAATATATCTACTTATAAAGAAGTTACCTGTCGATGGCTCAAAGATGGGGAGAGTCTAAGGTGTTAAATATCCCATGAAGATGCATCATTGGGTTTGAGGACTGTTGACACCTAAATTTTTGGCCCTAGATATGAACATTTATTTGAATAAAAAATTTGAGGATCGATCCGACCCCTAAGCAAAATTGGCATTACATGATTTTACATTGTAATGAGGATACCTTCAAATGATGTTTTATGGATAGAAATTTTGGAAGGAAATCAATTGGATAAATGGGGTTGCAATTTCCACAAGGAGGAAACCAATCAATCACAAGAATCTTCTCTCTAGTAAATTTTAGAGGAATTTGTGGGATAAATGATGAAAGAAAATGCGACAAGACAGACAAAATGGAGGGAAGAAAATCAAAGCATTTGTGGAAAGTGTGGGCTGCTGGAATTTACGAAAAGAAACTAATGACTTGGCCATAGAATTGTGATAGGAAATTAAGGGAAAGAATCAAGCTGGTCATGGAATTGTGAATGGAGATGAGTGAATTTGGATGCATTCGCAAGAATGTGAATAAAAGCTAAAAGGGAAATCAAAAGATTTGAAACGCTAATTTGGAAGTGAATTAGAGTGATTCACAATCAATTCTCGATGACAATTCAAAGCCAAAATTGAGCAATTTTCTGAGAATCATCAATTAGCTTCACGGATCCTGACTTTCCAACAATACATGGGAGAATTTTTGCTATAAAAAGAGGCCAACCTGAACACCTTGGGGATCAGAGGTGAGGGGTCGGAGAGGAGAGAAAAAGGTCAAAGGTGAGGAAACGTTGAGAGAAGAAAGGCTAAAAAAAAGTGAGTGGGAAAAAGATCAAAGGTGAGGAAACCTTGGGGATCAATTGACCACCACTGCACCCCTGCTTTTTGTTGTTGTTGTTCATGGTCATTTGCTATCCATTTTTGCCGCTGCTTGTGGTCATTTGCTACCCAATTTTGCCATTGTTGCTCGTGGTCGTTTGCTATCCAATTTTGCTACCGTTGCTTACTATCGTTAGCTGCCCATTGCTGCCGTGCTGTCATTAACGATAACAAGCCATCGCCAGCTGTCCGTGAAAACTAGAGAAAAACCATTAAGGTAGTTTTCTAATATATTCGCTCATTTGAATATTAAATTGCCTAATTTGCAATATATTCGTTACTAGCGTGATTTCCTTGAGATATTAGGCATATTCTAATTAAATGAAGTTGTTGTATTGTGTTTAAAAAAAATCTTAATAATAAAAAATATTGAGCCGCGAGATGTTGGATCAAGTTTTTGATTGTTTGGATTTTTATCTTGGGTCAGGGTGAATTGAGTGCTTTATATGATCGGTTGCATTATTTGTGTTGATTTTTTAGGAAGCTTACGAAAATGCATAAAAAAAAAATCTATTGCATAATATACTAGATTAACGTATTTCATGTCGGACTAGACTTATAGTCTACATTGCATGTGACGTAGAAGCTTAGGAAATTTCATTAGTTAAAATAGTTTTTATTATTATCCTTTATTCCATATTAAATCATGGTAAATAATAAGCAATTTCTTATTCTAATATAAAGTAAAAAAAAAAAAGCATGCATGGCATATAGTATTAATAAGTTATTCATCCCACGTCATGTAATACATGCATATTTAGGGTCATGTAAATTATGTTGCATCCCTATCACAATAGTTTTCAATTAACGTATGTCATTAGAGCTAGGCCATTTAAATTGAATGTCATATGTCATTAGAGTAAAAATCATGCATATTAAATCTAGACTAAAGTTATATATATAATTAATTTTAGAAAAATCCAAAAAAAAAAAAGTAGATGTCATCCCATTTAGAATTTATGTTTAGGGCATGCATTTTTAGTTATAGTTTGTTTTGCCTTAAAGTTGATCATGATTCTTACATTCATCATTTTGGACTTACTTTATGTTATTGATTGTGATCCACATGACCACTCATTTCCATGTTAATGGCTTAGGTTAAAATCAACCAAGATTGTGTGCAAAAAATATTTTTGAAGCTTAAAAAGAAATAGTACCGAAATGGTGCTAATTTAACTTAGCGTAACCATGTCCCCAAACCTATTGAATCTTTGGTTCACAAAAGTAAAGTATTCTCACATACTTTACTTGGGTTTCTAATCAACCCTAATTGATTGTGGCAGCTCCTAATTGAATAAAATTGCATGTTTAACAATGTTAAATTTTGAGTACCAAGTTGCGGTTGGTAGGACTTGGAAGAGTCCGCACTAAGCCTTCGGACTTAGTAATCCATTAATCCTCCCATGGTGATTCACCTTCGGAAGTTCACGACAAGGACTCATTTTCTCATGAAGACCCAAGGTAGTAACATGGCACCGATAGCCAAAGACTTTCAAGTGATGAATCTCAAGCTTCTTACCAAAAAGAACTTCAAAAGGGATTCGTCCATCAAGAACCCGAGTTGATATGCAATTGACTAGGTAAGTTGCCATGATCACACACTCTCCTCAAAATGTGAATGCCTTGAATTTAAGGACATGTGCAATTTCCAAAAGATGACGGTGTTTATGCTCAATAACCCTATTTTGTTGAGGCATGTAAGTGCATGAGCTTTCATGTAGAATCCATTATTTGTTCAAATGTGTTGAATAGATTTGGCAACTTAATATTCGGTAGCTTTAAGTGGGCAAAAGCTTGACTCTTTGACTACATAAGAAAACCCAGGTAGCATGAGAATGATCATCTAAAATGGTAAGAAAGAATTAGGATTCATCATGATGTGGGATGTGATAAGGATCCCAAATGTCTATATGAATTAGAGTGAAATTATATGTAGCTCGAGATTTGCTTGTGGGAAAAGGCGTATGTGATCGTTTTGCGAGATGACAAATTTCGCACTGAGGGTGTGGAAAGGAAGCACTACGACCCAAACATTGATGAGAAAGAGTAACTTTATCATCGGCAACAGTGTTACACAATAACTTTTTTATTCATGGAGATACATGATTAGTCAATTTTTTGGGAAAGCTAGTCCAAAAATATAATCCCTGTAAAAGACTACCAAAGCTCATCAGTAAGACAAGGGCTTGGTGGTTTGTTGGAGGCAGAGAGGGTGCAAATTGAGTGAAGAAAGAGAGAGTGCAGGACAAGCTGAAGCCAAAGCTAAAGTCAAAGGGGCAACGCAGGGGTTGTTAGTCCGATGAGAGCTCTGAGGGAGAGAGAGTCGAGCTTTAAACTTAAGCGTGCAGGCAAGAGAAAACGCTTTCTCTCGAGAAGGGCCGCTCAAGTTCAAGATTTGATCTGACAATTTGGGTCCACTTGGACATTTGTCACATGCATGTGTCACGGAGGAGAGGTTTCCCTCGTCAATGGGGCCTTCGTGATCGAGGTGGAACGACCCAAAGACCCCTCGGAAAATCCCAACACTTCTGCATCATTCTCAGGGACGGACGATCCGGTAATTGCGCCATAGTCTAGAGTCTTGTTGTCTTAAATGTAGTTAATTGCTATGACGTCATAAATGTCGGTGGTTGTCGCTGTAATAAGTATCGGTAGGTGACGTCATAAGTACTGGTAGATGGTAGGTGAGGCAGTGCGATCTCGTCCGCCAGATCGAATGTCAATCAGTGGTTGTAATCAGATGGCCTCAAGTATAAGAAGGGGTGCCCTCCCCTCACTTGTAATCATCCAACTATTAGCTATCTGAGTTCTCTTTCTTTCCTCGAGCTTCTCTCTACGATCCGGGTGAGTGAAGTGATCCATCGATCCGAAGAAGGCTTGGCTTAGGAGCGACGATCCCTTGCGATCCAAAATAGCCTAAGTCGCCGCACGGTCGAGATCCTGAACGATCAGCCCATGACAAGTGGTATCAGAGCAAAGAGAGAAGTAAGAAGAGGAACACCAACTGTTCAAAGTAATGTCGAGCCAAGAAGCTGATGTAGATGGAGAAGCCGCTCTAGTCAGAGAGACTCGCGGCCGAAGCAAGAAGAGAGCAACCTCACCGGAAGCCCTTGCTGCGCTTGATGAAAAGTTTGGGAAGATGCGAAGTGCCATGGCCGACATGATTGAAGGACTCAACGATGTTCGAGAACGGATCATGGATGTTGAAAGCTCCCTTCGCAAAGACTTCACGGATGCCATCAACGATGCGACGGTCCCTCTTCAGGCAAGGGATGATGCCCTCGATGAATCAATCGACGACTTGAGGGAACGCGTCCGAACCATGGAAGAGGAGAACCCCCGGTGGGATGAAATTGATGTCATGAAGGTGGAGATCCAAGAACTCAAGACGGAGCTTGCCTTGTGCAAACTAAGCATCGCGAACGGAGCGATGCCTACCCAAGCGGTGTCCAAGCTGGATGTGCCGAAGCCCAAAGAGTTTAAGGGTGATCGATCCGCCAAAGAGGTGGACAACTTCGTCTGGAGTATGGAACAATACTTCGGAGCCGCCAACATCCAACAAGAAAATGTTAAGGTACGAACCGCTGCCATGTACCTTACTGATACCGCGATGTTGTGGTGGCGCAACAGGTGTGATGAGACTAAGCGCGGTGCCCATCCCGTGGAGACGCGGGATAGCTTCGTGGAGGAATTTCGGGAGTACTTCTTCCCCGAGTTCGCTCAACAGGAAGCTCGTAGCAAACTCCATCGCCTCGAACAACGAGGAACGGTCCGAGAGTACGTGAAGGAATTCACTGAACTCAAGCTCCAGATCAACAATCTTGGAGATGATGAGGCTTTCGGAGCGTTCATTGATGGATTAAAGCCATTGGCCAAACAAGAGTTGATGCGTCGAGATGTGAGGAGTCTCTCGAAGGCTCTAACCGTGGCTGAGTCGCTCATCGACCTCAACAAGTTCGATGCAACGAAGTATCGGACAAGGGACTGGAGGTCGGATCGGCCCTCCGAGGATGAAGGTGGTGACAACTCCCGTGGCCCCAAGTATCAAGGTGGCTAAACAAGGAAGTGGGGAGAAGGTTCATCCAAACAACACATCCAAGGAAGTCGACCAAATACGAACTACTCAAGTAAGTTTGAACAACCTCCGCCCTCACCTTGCTTCATTTGCAAAGGGAATCACTGGACGCAGAAGTGTCCACAAAAGCACCGGGTGAACGCCATCCTTTTCGTCGAAGAAGAAGAATGGCCAAAGGAGGAGAAACGGCAAATCCGACTCAGTGGGATGAATCTCAATGCCATGCAAACACAACCTATGCCCATGAAGAATACGGAGCAAGTGGACATGTTCTTCGTTGAACTCGAGGTATGTGGAATAAGTCTCTATGCCTTAGTTGATACGGGGGCGTCCAATGTGTTCATGGAAACCGAAGTAGCGAAGAAGTTGGGCTTGGAAGTACGGCCGAACGGAAGGCGCTTCAAAACCATCAACTTGGAAGATCTCGCAAGCGGAGGAACAACTCCGGAGGTCGAAGTCCAAATTGGCGGATGAAAGGGCAAGATTCCGTTTGAAGTTGTTCCGCTCGACGACTACGACCTCATCTTGGGGATACAGTTCTTCGACCAAGCCAGGGCCATGATCGACCTAGGATCCAAGTGCATCATAGTGCTTGATCCGAAGTGCCCATCCATGGTGCCGATGCTCAAAGGAACGATGAACACCAAGACAATCGCCGCGGTCCATCTTCTCGACAAGAACTTGAAGGCGGCCAAGCGCATGGTCGATCAACCAAAGACACCGCCAACTCAAGACATGTCGATCGAAGTCCTATTCCCCGAAGTGGAGTCCATGCCACGTGCCAAGTACGAACCGAAGAAAGGTATGTGTGCCCACATGTTCGTAAAGCCATTCGAGGTGCCGTTTGACTCGGTCGGGACCAAACGGAATAGGAAGAAGAGAGAAAAAGCCCGCGCCAAGAAGAACTGTGAGCGCCGAGGACGTCGCTCGTGGGGGGAGAATGTCACGGAGGAGAGGTTTCCCTCGTCAATGGGGCCTTCGTGATCGAGGTGGAACGACCCAAAGACCCCTCGGAAAATCCCAACGCTTCCGCATCATTCTCAGGGACGGACAATCCGGTAATTGCGCCATGGTCTAGAGTCTTCCTGTCTTAAATGTAGTTAGTTGCTATGACGTCATAAATGTCGGTGGTTGTCGCCGTAATAAGTATCGATAGGTGACGTCATAAGTACTAGTAGATGGTAGGTGAGGCGGTGCGATCTCGTCCGCCAGATCGAATGTCAATCAATGGTTGTAATCAGAGGGCCTCAAGTATAAGAAGGGGTGCCCTCCCCTCACTTGTAATCATCCAACTATTAGCTATCTGAGTTTTCTTTCTTTCCTCCAGAGCTTCTCTCTCTAGTTTCTCTCTCTACGATCTGGGTGAGTGAAGTGATCCAACGATCTAGGTGAATGAAGTGATCCATCGATCCGAAGAAGGCTTGGCTTAGGAGCGACGATCCCCTGCGATCCGAAATAGCCTAAGTCGCCGCACGGTCGAGATCCTAAACGATCGGCCCGTGACACATGCCTCTTCTTATTTGATGCGCTGGCACAACATGTACACACAATATTTTCACGGCTACAATCACGGTTTAATAATTACCAAGGACTTTGAAAAATAAAATCTTTTAAAAGAGAAGTGCGAGTCATAATCCATAAAATCTTATGATTTCGTAGGGACGTGAGCCAGCTAATTATCACTATTGGACAACTCGGATTCAGTTGGAGCGTCACCGGCGATGTTGACACAATTAGGGCTCCAAATTTATACTTTAAGAACAAAACTAACTTTTAAGAAGGAAAAATGACAAGAAATTCTTGCCAATCACGTGTAAATGTCGTCCTCCGAAGTCAAACCAATGTTTTCAATGGCCCACCCTCAATCCGTCATCTATTCTCTCTCTATTCTTTGACAGTCTACTCTCTCCCTTCCCTTATTTATTCTCGTTCTTTTGCCATCTCTATTTTCTTTCTCTTTTCTTCTTTTCTTTTATATATTTGGCAACCGGCTGAAAGAGAAATAGGAATATGGGTTGAGATCTCTTGGGCCCTTTCATTACATTCTTTCTTTAAATATAAATTCCAGTCATCAAAATTTAAACTTATCTTTAACTTTCAAACAAATAAGAGTATTTGCATCTTGTTTAGTTCCAATCTCTCAAGTTGCCTCTCTCTCCCAATGTGATTTTGCCATTGAATTTTTATCGAAATACGGACAGCTCAAATGCCAAAACTTTCAAAATTTACACTTAAATGTCAAAATTGAAGAAGAAATGAATACTTAAATGTAAACAATAAGTCCCATAAGATTTCCGACAGTTATGTAAACAGGTTTCCTTAATAAAATAGTACCATTTCAAATTTCCAGCAAGTCTCATTAGAGTTGGTACTTAAATTTTGGCACTTGTAATGTATTATTCCGATTTTCATCTAAGGAGTAACTCAGTGTAGCAACATTTGATCTTTTCTACAAATGATGCGAACAGGTCACCCTTAGTATGTTAAGTTCTCATTTAATCTCATAAGTGTAAACTTTGGCACACGTTCGGGATTTGGTGCATAGTTTTGCAATAACAAAAAGGGTAAATCAGGAGAAGGAAAAAGGGAAAGACAGAGGCAACAATGCCGCTTTCCTCACCAGTCACCACCGGCAATGTCGCCGTGGTGGCCCTTGTGGGGCAACCATGGGCAAAGTCGCCGGGGTAGGCAAAGTTTCTACCATTGACTATGCGGCTGGTGGTTGGAGGTTCTTTCTTTGGCATGTATGTGTGAATGGAACTGGATTTGACATAGTGTTGAGCCCGTGAATGACCACAAGGCCACCGTCAACCTCGACCGCCTCCAAACCGAGACGGAGAGCTAAAACTCCCATGGACGGCACCGGTCAAAAGAGCTGCTCTCGACCTCTCCAAGCAGCGCAGCCATGGCGTACGTCGCACAAACAACCTTTGTGAGACAGGCGCGCATATAGCGATGGGCGATGGTTTCATCAACCCAAGAAAAAACCCATATTGTACCTGAGCGATTTGGAAGTGGGTTTAGTTGGGTTACCACGTTTCCAAGGCTAAAAGCTTACTTGAGCTCAAATTTTTGGTTCATGGCCCGTAATGCCACCTCCACCTACAGGCTTTAGAGGCGCAAGTCACGGCCATGGTCGTATACGATCCCCTTGCTGAAATGACAGAATCTGACGACGATTCTGTCGATTCGTACCACCCTCAAGGTCTTTCCCCTATCTACACTAGACTTTCTTGAAGCGCACTAGTTTTCTGTCCTTGTTTCTCCCCATATACGCATATCGCCATGTGCACGTCATAAAAAATTTAAGCTTTGGTACATAACCGCACGTCTCTTTGGATCTAATGATCTATACAATCACCCCATAATTCAAGCTAAGTACATTTTACCTCAAGCGAACCATCGTGAAAACCATTACTAGTATTAGGCCACAAAGCAAGCACAGAGATCAGACGGTGAAGCCGGTTTGGTAGAGGAGATCATCATACATCCATTCCATGAGGGAGTAATGGGAAACCGAAAGATTTTCGGCGAAAAAAAAGATTACAGCATGTGATCCTGTCCCTCTTGCATCTCGTCTACAAATTCAAAACAGAGTTGAAAAACTACCCATAGGAAAGCTGCTATATCATATACCCTTTCGATTTAGCCAAAATTTTCTCCTGCCTAAACACCGCCAAGGCCAGGAGAGAGGTTAGGGTGAGAGAAAGTCATCACATTTTAGGTCAGCTTCTTTAAGGATGCCGCGAAGAGAAAAAAAAAACAAAAAAATAAAATAAAAAGGGTTTGTTGCTATAGTTAGCAGATTATTACATATCTAAAGCTGGTCATACCTAGTAAGATTGGTGGGGCCAGATGAAGAAGTCAGCTGTTTGAGGTATTGCGTTCGCCGCCGGAGTCGGGACAGCAGAGGCGGAGCTAGGGGAATTGCCAATGGCGCTGCTGCCGATGTTAGGATGTAGGTGGTGGAAGAAGTTTGGGTTGTAAAGGGCGGTTGAGGTGTCGAATGGGATGCCGCATGGAATTGTGGGGAATGGCTGAATGGCAGAGAAACTGATGTTGCCTCCGCCATTTCGGGGCTGCTGTTGCTGAATGATGTCGAGACATGGTTTCTGTTCTGCTTCGAGGTTGAGCTTCAAGCGCTTGGCAGCTCCGCCAATTGGAAGCGTGCTATTAGCTATAGCCTCCACATCGTAGCGGTTCATCTCAAAGTTGGTGACTGCATTGAGGCCTCTGAACTTTATGGCAGCTATGTCATATGCCTCAGCAGCTTCCTCTTCAGTAGCTGAACAACATGATGTACATGGTCAGTGTTTGGTATGATCCTTAGAACTCCTCGAGGCAAAAAGATGAAATATAAAGTGAAAGGTGAACTGTAGCAATGCAATTCCAAGTGGGCCGTGTTATAAAAAAATTATCCTCACAGCCTAAACAAGATCATTAATCAGATGTTAGCCCACATGTGCAGCAGAGACACAAATGTTTTCACCAAATTCAATCCAAAAATTAACTGCAAGTTATTCATACTTTAATGTCATTAAAAAAAGTCGTCAGCTCCAGTATTTTTTTTTTGACAAAGATAACACAGTGAACCAGACTGCCAAATAATTATATTTGAAAAGGATGAATGGCACTAACATTGAAGCACGGCACTAACAATTGAAATGGTAGATGATAAGTAAATAGCATACTCACCAAATGTGCCCAGGTACAAATCTTTGTTGCCAGCAACACGACCAATCCTTGCTTGCCAACGACCCTTGCTGATGGTGCCTATAACAAGAAGAAAAATGACTCCAAGACAACTTTAGAAGCAGATACAAGAAAAAAAGTCTTCACCTAAAGTGAAATAATAAAAGAACTCAAAATGGAATCAAGATAATCGTGCAAACCTTGTCACGCCTCGGTAGATAGAAGCACCCCTTGAGAACCCACTGCTTTTCCTGAAAAATATTTCGTTCCAGAAGAGAGCCTCCACTCAATCCAACCGCAATCATTCCAAATAAAAACCAACAAGTGAACAGACAGAAGCAAAAGGGCCATATACAGTACCTCCTCAGCGAGGCGATAAATTCCTGCTTGGTCACATGCTTCATCTCCTCCAATTCCTTAGTGTAGTTTGAAACCTGACAAGAAAAAGTCCCAAGCCATGAAGAAGCTCCCAAAGCCAATGTTTTGCTTCACGTAGAAACATCACTTTCCATGCAAAAGAAAACTTGAAAAAGAAAACAACAACCAAACACGAAATACATAAATATAATTACAGGGAAGTTGGTGGTGGCCGTGGGACCCCAGTACTTCAGAGCTGCCAAATCATAGGCCCTAGCTGCTTTGTCTTCTTTGTCATACCCACCTGATATAGAATAAAGGACTCAATTCCATTAAAGTTCCTTTCTTTTTTGTTGAAATTGAAAGTTCAAAAAAAAAAAAAAATTTGAAAGATATAGTTTCTTACCCAGATAAACTATGGAGGATAAGTATAAGTTGAGAGACAGCCAGACAGCGCGTGATCAACAGCCCACGCGTTTCATGCACAAAGGGAACGCATTTCAAACATTAGCTCACTGAAAAGTCAAATTTTTCTGCAAGAATCCTATATCAACTTGCAAAAGGAAAGACAGGCAAAACAAACGAGATTTAAACTAATCTTCTGTTTTTTGGACTGTCATCTAATCTAAAAGGCTAAAAGAGACAACACAGCCGTCTATACCTGTTCACACACGAGATTATAAGGTAAAAAGTGTGCGCCCACAATTTGACTACATTCAACGAAAATCTTGCGGAAAAAACCCTCAAGATTAACAAACTGGAAAGTCGATTAGAAGCTCTGACTTTTAAAGTTTGAGGTGCATAAGACTAGCGTGGAGTATTTCAGAAAATGAAACGGTTTATGATAGTGTAATTTAATGTAGAACTTTGCCTCAAATGAGGCCGTCCAGTTGAGTTGTGTCATGGTATTATTCCATATGATAACCAAATTCATGTAAAATCAGTAACATACATGTCGGTCTTGATGTTCGTGTTTCAAGTGAAAGCCTGTCCAAGACTTTTTTACATCGGGTACATGTTTAGAGTTCGAGCGTCTCTCATTTTAGCTCGTCTCTTGTCAAAGTCGTCTTCTGGTTCAGTACAAGAAAATCCAGAACCCCAAAATACTCGCATTGTGTACAAGAAATTCAAGGACCCCAAAAGGAAATCGAATAATGCAGCTGGAATGGGAAGTGCTATGGTCAAACCTAGACCCCCAAAGCTGTGATGGATGTGAAAGATGGGAAAAGCAAAAGCAGAAAAGCTTTAACCCACGACTCAGAAGAGATCAGAGCACGTATCCAGACAAACTGGTTTCTGAAACGTCTGGTTCAATCCGGAAGTCGTGTCAAATTAACGTCGCGCTTGAATTCTAGGGCCCCAGGTGAGAAAGTAAAAGCAACCCGCCAAGCAAGCAAAAACCAAAGCCAAAACAAGCACATCCCGAAGACAAAAGAAAAAAACCCAGAAATAAATTTCCTGTCAGGCGTGCACAAAACGGCGGCACATCTGATTGAAAACGGTGAAGTGAATGGAAAAGGAAGAGGAAGGAAGAGGAAGCAGTGACAACTCAAATCAAATAAAGGGTTCTTGTAATAATGCATCTGTCCTATTCGCCTGCATCTTCACAAATATACCACATGAATCAATCAATCACCGCCGAGGCCTTTAATCACAGAGTCCCTCTTGACCCATGAGTCATCCATCCTACCACTTTGAATTTTTAGAGTGCATGCAAACTTTATATCTGCTACCAAAATGCATAACTTAAGATGCTGTTAATCGATGAATGAGCATTTATTAAGCACATAAGACTGTATGATAACTCAAGTTTTATATCATCCACCACCCAAGATATAGTGCAATTCAGATCGAGTATATCCATTAACGAAACCCAATTGAGTTCTCTCTTCTTCTTTTTTATTTCTTTTGTGATAAAGCATGAAGGAACCTAAAATCAGTTGTGGGCATGACATATACTCATAAATGAAGTCAAAACAAATCAGCAAAGAGGGCAGAGAGAGAGAGAGAACCTTGACGGCCTTTTCTGGCCTGGCCCTCCCTCCTACAGCTGTTGTCCCAGAGATGCGCTTCATATCTACCCGTCCATCGGTGTCTGCACATCATACCCCCATTAGATTCAATTCAAGATTCCAGAGCCCCCACAAGAAAAAACATTAACTTTCACTTTCAAAAGCTTGAAAATAATCAAAAGAGTCAGAACCCAGTACAGTATGCGACTTTCTTTGTTCGTTTTTCCTCTAATTTTACGCATTTCCAGAGAATTCATCGCACTCGAAACAATACCCACGTCTTAATTAGTACTAATCTCGCCGAGAGAAGCATCTGTCAGGCATTTCAACAAACGCCCAAAAGTCCGTATTAATCGCTGATACCCGAAAGCAGTTTCACCTGGTGACTCCTCTGTAAATCGACGTCCGCTGACCGAAGGAGTCAGTGATCTTCTTTGCGCCGTCAGAGTCGGCCACCGTCGCGGCGACGGCCTTCTCCGTGGACTGAGGCTGCGAGGCGGCGGCGACGACCACCCCGAGCGACAGGGCGCCGCCTCCCGCCGCGGCGAACCCCAGCTCGGTCCCCGCCGACTCGGTGGAGGGGTGATTGAACTCCGCGAGGTGGGCCTGGGTCGCCCGACCCATGGAACCCGAGTCGTCGACCTCGGAGCCCGAGTTGGCGGATATCGCTTGGAACCCCGCGAGGGTGTTGAGATCGTGGTGGTGCTGGGGGTGGTGGTGGTGGTGGTGGTGACCGTCGTCGAAGTAGTGGGAGGAGCTCCGGTCGTAGATGTGGGTAGTGAGAGACGAGTCCTCGGTGGTGGAGTCCCTGAGGAAGTCCTCGAGCTTCGGCGGCGCCGAGGCGATCTGCTGGTGGTGGGTCGGGGCGTAGGGGTCGACCAGGAAGGTCGTGACGACGGAGGAGTCCGCCATCGTCGGCGGCTGCTGCTGCCGGCGGTCCTTCAGCTCGGCCGCATCATCCCCGACGTCGGCGAACAGGATTTGGGGCTTCGAAGTATCCCAACCTGAGCCCAAAAAAAAAAAAAAAAAAGGAAGTCATTTCAAAACCGTCGGCCTAAACAGCGGACATGCAAGAACCGAGACAAAGATGATTACCATGAGCGCCATAGAAGCTGTCGATGAGGTAGTGAGATGAAGAGGAAGTAGAAGAAGAAGACGAAGTAGTGGAGGTCAAATCGAAAGGAGGGACGATGAGCTGAGGATGCATCTCCGCCGGGGACAGCGAGAACGACAGCCAGTTTGTTGCAGGCGCCATCATTCTATCGCTATCTTCTCCCCCAATCTCTCTCTCTCTCTGTCTCTCTCTCTCTCTCTCAGCAAACTGAAACGGACCCTTCAAGCACACATACAATCAACGCGAGAGCGTGCTTTCCTCAAGAAACAAACAAGGAGGAGGAGGAGGAAGGGCACTGACTCAGAAAAGTCCAATACCCGCGAACGGAAAAATGGCCCCCCGGAGCTCAGCCGTTACTCTCCCAATCTCAACGCGACGATACAGACACACACTCACACTTTCGACAACCGCGAGGGGGGGAAGAGACGCGAAACCCACCTCGGATACGGTCTTTGGCAAAGAGGGTCGGCGTTAATTTACGAGATATTCTCGGGGGTGTCCCTGAGAAGAGGAGGGTCCGCTCTCGCTAGTTAGTGGGTGTGTGGGGGAGTCGAGAAAGGGGGAGTGGCCAAACGAAGCTTTGTAAAGGGGAGCCGCATGCAGAGGCTTTTTGGGTGTAAGAAAGAACCTTGACACACTCAGACAGAGAAAGAAAGAGAGAGAGAAAGAGCTACATGCATAAACTTTTCGAAAGAAGCAGACTCAGACTCAGAGAGAGAGAGTTGTGCTATAGAGAGAGAGAGAGGGAGAGAGAAGGTGAAGGGCATGGGCCTGTTGGGTTTATAATGGGGAAGGAAGAGAGAGGGGAAGGAGAGACGAGCGGCCTCGGCTGCCAACCTGCGTGGCGAGAGAGAGAGAGAGAGAGAGAGAGATACAAACAAAAAATGGAGTTTTGGAAAATATAAAATTGTAGAGAGAGAGAGAGAGAGAGGGTGACTTTTAGCTCTGCGGGGTGGAAGAAAACTTGTCTGAAACAGAGTCGCGAGACTTCCGGGCTGGCGGAAGATTGGAGAATTTGTTAGGGTTCGCCTCCTCCTTCCATTTCATTTCCTCCCACTATCCCACCCTTTTCTATTGTTTTCTTTTCCTTTTTCACCGAAATTGCCCCCCCCCCCTCCTTTTCTATGGCCTAAAAAAAAAAGTTTTCTTTCCTAACATGCCTTCAAAGGTCATAAAAAAAAATAGATAACGATATTTAATATACTATGAGAATAATAGTATATTCCAAGCTACAAAAAATTAAATAATAAATAATTATAAATTGTGGTGAGGCCTACTTAAAGGTAAACATGTCGAATCTATTGAATCAAGAACCACCCGAACCAATTGGTTTGGTTTGGTTTCTAGCAGTGTCAGTCTGATTCATGGTTTGATAAAAATGAAATCGGTGAACTTTGATCCAAGATCCGATTCCCGATTTCATGAATGTATCGAGTCGAACCGACTGTTTTTAAAAATATATATTAATTTTTTAAAAATAATAATAACCTCTAGTAATTTTATTTTTTTTGCTAAATGGCCAGTTCTTGATTCGAAGATGGAGTTGAATCGAATTGAGAATCGATCACTCCTACTTATTCCCTCAAAATTTTGTAACTCATAACAAATTATTATTTTTATGGTACTTCAAAGACGGTTGTGCTAGCAAAGCCTAAGATTATACTTTTTCTCCCCCATTTGATTGCACTATAGACAAATAAGTATGTTAGAAGAAAATTCCAAGCATATCCTAAGATCAATCCGGTCGGGTGGACTTGACCCAATCGGTGTTTTTTTTTTTTTTTCTAAAGCTTGAAATGGAATGCTTGCTAGACCCCAGTATTAAGAGGATTTGTTCAGATTTCGGATATTAGTCGAAATTAGCCCATTCTCCTCTTTTTAGATGATGTGACTCCAATCGATAATCATCTCCGCACCGCTCTCAACCCCGAAATGCGAAAAATTGACAATCACCACAATCACTATACCTATGAGCCATTGTTACCGACCCTCCACCATTAACCACCACAGTCGACGGCAAGTTCTATCGTTGTGAGAGAGGTGATTAAGAGAGTGGTAGGCCATTTTGGGCATGTCATCTCTACTCTTTCAAATAAAGTCACAGATCATCAAGGGAAGCTCCATGGATAGCTACCACATTTTGCAATGAAATCACTATCACATTACAATCTCCATCTATAATTGGAGGCTATCTTTGCTTCGATAACTACTTTCCATTTGAACAATGTTATTAATACTCTTTTCTTAAATTTTTAAAAAAATACAATAATTTTGGGTAGGGGAGTTCCATTTAGGCATTCCGATTGGAACTTGACTCCCCACATAATCGAGCAAAAAAAAACCATCGAATTGGCTTATTTCATACACTTTATCTATTGACGTATTTTGAAATGAACTTGAACTATAGAATAAATTCTTTCCTAGCAACAAGGGAAAAAAATTCAACAATTATTTGTTCTTTCTTTAGCATAGCATAAATTTATATATATATATATATATACTGCAAAACATTCATTCGAGGGTTCAAAAGGTTTCCTATCCTAATCGGAAGGAATGCCTTGAAACTTTTCTTAAAGTAGATGTTGAGACAAGTGCATCCGTGTACATCGGTGCTTTTCATTTCGGTGATGTGATTTTAGCAAATAAACTTTGTAAACAAACCTGATCTTCAATGAAATAAAAGCTTGTCTTTAGCAGCACGCGCAGATGGGATGGCCAGTGACGGGCGAGTTAGCCGTCGTTGATGACCAATGCAGATTGGCTTTTAATGCCTTTTACAGACTGTTTCGCCGGTCGGTCCATGGTTTCTAGGAGTGAATGTTTGGTAATTTCAGCGTCATCCCTTCAATTTTGTGACGTCAAAAAGTAAGATATTCAAAGTTAAAAAAAGAAAAAAAGTTTTCTCTCGTGAGAGCTACGGATCCATGGTTTGAGCAATGGGGGAAAAAACAAATCTCATGTGGCATTAATATTATGTAAGAGTGAGCATATACTAGTTTAGATGTAAAGTGAGCTTGCCCCTTAAATTTATGGGTTAATATCTCTGAAAAATCTCAAATTTATATACATATAACAAATTTATCTTAAATTAATTTTTTGATCACAAAAAATTTCAAATCGGTACACATTTGACAAATTTACCCAAAACTGATATACTTGAAACAAATTTACCTTTTATTATTTTCATTAAATTTTATTATCAAATTACTAAGTTGGATAACAAGTGACAGTTAACCGATATACTAATTTGAAATTTTTTGTGGTCATTTGGGGTAAATCTCTCATAGGCGTACCAGTTTAGGGCATTTTGTGGTTAAAAAAATGAGTTTTTGATAAATTTATAATAGGTATACCAATTTGGGGTTTTTGAGATATTAACACTATTTTTTTTCTGATTATGAGTTCATATTTTGTTAGAAGCACTTTAAGATTAACCACTAAAAACCCATACATAGATTATACTTGTTGGTTTACATATGGAGAAAATATGCTAGAAGTTCTAAAACTTTATTAGAAAGTGTCGTCGAGCTACAAAAATTCCAAGTACAACCAAATCTTGAAAAATTATGGAAGAAGTAAGTCATACTATCATATTCAGCTAATTTGGCTAGCGGAATATGAAGATGTGTAATTTGATATTGTTTAAAAATACATGACGCTAGAGCCGGACACCCGCCGCAGCAGCCTATATTAAAAATAATTTTGAAATTTTAGAGAAAAGAAGAAGGATAGAAAATAAAATAAAAAAAGGATTAATAAATATAAAAATTGAATAAAAGGATAAATAATTAAAAGAAAAGGGTGAAAGGATAAAGACGAAAAAAAGAAGAAGCCAAAACTATTTTTGCTAAAAATAGGTAGATCAAGGTGGGTTTCAGAGGGCAGCGCTGCTTCCCCACTTAAAACCCAACCCACGCCCGGCGCTCTATTGTCTGTCACGGTGTGTTGAGTCTGCCTGCGTTCGTGGTTTTTTATTTATTTATTTTTTACTTTTTTAATCTTATTTAATTATGATTTTTTTTTAGGGGGGATTAGGTTTAAGAGAAAAACCACATCTCTTTGGTCATTAATGGACACTTTAGTTTTAGTTAACATAAAAAAAACTAATTTGATATTTTCTGTAAGTCAAATTAGATAAAGTAAATGAGAAAACTTGATAGCATAAATTTGACAAGTTTTTAGGACCTGATTACACTATCGGCAATACATTTTGGGAATTTGGATGCATCTTTCTTGATAAAATATATATATTGTTGATATGTTAGAAAAATACAGAAGATAAAATGACCCTCAACCTAAAAAGAAGCACAAAAAATATTTAGAAAGACGAAATTAAACTAGAAATAAATCCAAATGGCTGATGGAACCTAATTTCCCCCCTACCTCGTTTGCTTTGAAACTGCAAAATATTTGAAATGCAGATTCAAAATAACTGCATCATCTTTTATCTAAATAATACTTTACGTGTCTAACGTTTCAAACCACTGTGTTTCTCCTTGAATTTTGTTATTAAACTTTAAACTATAATCACAGTAAATCATTTACAAAAAAAAAATCAAAAAGAATTTTGGGAAACGCCCCCACAAATCGTGGCCGAATTCCACCAAAAGTCCAATTTATTGTACCTTAGACCAAATTACTGCACCTTTTGAAATGTCACAGATAACCTAACCTTTTGAATTTGAGACAAAGAAACACGCAACCTTTCAAACATAAGGAAAAAAGAAAAACAACCTTTCAGCCGCAGGACAAAAATGACATCCATTTTAACATCCGTTCACTTTCACTGTTAAATGATCATGTGTTGTCTTAGGTAGCTTAGCAATTGGCATGCGCATGAACAATGTATCTTTTTTGGTCCGATGCATGAACAATGTATCTTTTTCGGTCCGGTGCAAGAACAATGTATCTTTTTTGATCCGATGCATGAACAATGTATAATGGAATGAATCGATGGAATTTATAACGTGTTTCATTTTCGTTCCATTGGGAAAGGTCATGCTTTTTTTTTTTTTTAGTAACATTGGAAAGGTTGTGCTATTTTTATCGATGCAAAAATTGAACTTTCTTTTAATATTTGGCCTCCAACTCATCTAACTGTAACGCACGCGCATTCCTCTCCCGACCTTGGGTAGGCATCGCCGCCGCCCATCTCCTCCACCACGGAGTTCCATAGATGATGTGATCGATCGACTTC
Organism: Corymbia maculata; assembly: GCA_014182735.1. Classification (NCBI taxonomy): domain Eukaryota; kingdom Viridiplantae; phylum Streptophyta; class Magnoliopsida; order Myrtales; family Myrtaceae; genus Corymbia; species Corymbia maculata. The sequence goes on along the minus strand of CM024690.1, from coordinate 7,270,954 downwards.
CTCACCTCGACAACTATTGTCATCTTGAAAAGGCTCCGGCATTCCAAGAAGGTGCGAGAACACCATGGAGAGCAAAACAGTGGCTAGAGAAGATGGATTTTGGGGTTTATCATGATTGTAGAATGTCTCCTTTTATATAGATATACATCTCATCATTTTCATAACTATAAGATAAAATTTAGATCATCGACATGCAAGCGATAATGAGAATCAATTCCTCTGACAAAGATACGCAATACAATCTATTTTTGCAACTTGGTAAATTTTTAGAGAATTCGAATTCGACTTTAGGGGAAAAAAAACCCTTTATTGTAATTAGCTTAAAGAAAGATTCACATGGAGCAGAAGAAGGAAAGGTTAAGATTATCTTTGCTTTGGATGGACGTATAGAGTACATGGGAAACACGCAGCTCGTAGCTAGGTTTATATATAAGCATATCTTTATCTATAGCATATAGCCCGTCCACCTGATTCTGGAATAGCTTTAATTATACATTATGCACATACCCACATGCTTCCTCCAAGGGCTGTTTCCAATAGATTAATCCCATTAGCTTACAAAGTCCTGTTGGATCTACTAAATTAGCTCTTTGATTAGGCAGTTCCTTTGACTGACCTGACGTGCTCTTTCGGTCTAGCTTTTGACGTTGCCGGGGTATTCCCGATTTAAATTTCGATATACAGACAATAAGATTTCGTCTCGGTGCTGACCCACATGTGCATGTATATAAATATAAACGTTGCAAGTGTTTGACCATATAGATATGGAGGTACATAGAAGAATCTCATTATTTGATGGATGTCAATAGTCCTTAGTACACAGATCACGTAAATTATTATTTATGTTTGGATCCTCGGAGTTTGGCTTTGTAAACACCCTTTAGGCTCCGTTTGTTTCAAAGGAAATGAATGACTTGAAAAACGTTTTCTTAAAAATATCATTTGCAACGCTTGAAATAATTAGTTAATAAAAAAATATTTTCATTATCGGTAACAATTTATGCTCAAATATTTTGTGGATGATGAAATTATTTTTTGTTTATTAATTATTTCAAGTGATACAAATGATATTTTTCAAAAAGATGTTTTTCAAATCATTCATGTATAATGAAATGAAAATGTTTAATGATCATTTTAGTCCCAACTATACTAGAGCTCTATGTACATATATGTCACTTTCAAAGAGTTATATGCTACTTGCTAGTCTCATATTAAGGTTCCGTTTGTTTCATGAAAAATGTTTTTCTTATTTTCTGGCATTTGGAAAAATGAGGCAATCGAAAATATTTTCCTGGTCAACAGAAAAAGTTTTCTTACAAAAACTTAAATGTAGAGATAGATTTCCTTTTTAAAAAGTCGAATTTTTTTTCCAAAATTTTATTAGGTATCAATGCTTGAACCTGAAGCTTTACGCTTAGGCATGAGAACTCTAGTATGCTTGGGCAAAATCAAGTCCCCAATGCTCAAGCTCAGGTCCACAACATTGGTTGGGCTCATGACCCTAGTGTCCTAGCTTAGGTCCATCTAGGCTATGCTTAAGACCCTAGCTACTACACTCAAGTCCATTAAGGTAACGGTCAAGAGACCGATGCTAGTGCCCAAGACACCAACTCGGGTAATATCGAGGCCAGACCCAAGTCCTCGACACCCGTGCTTGGTTCCATTAGGCCAAGCCTTGTATCCCAGCACTCATGCTTAGGTCCCTAACTTCTAAGCCTAGATCAATAGAAGCTAAGCCTAGGATTCTTGTGCCCATGCCTAAGTCCTTATGCTCGCGTCCCTATCCATTGAGGAATAGGCTTGGCCTCAATGGAGTCAAGCATAGGCACCAATATTCTAAGCTTGACCTCATTGTACCTAGGTTCTAAGGGTAGCGGACCAAGTGCCTAGCGTCGGGTTTGCGGCCTAATATTAATGAATTGGGGTGGAAGCGCTAGTACTAAAAGTCTTAAGCATGGTCTCGATTGACCTTGGCTCAAAAGCAAGGATCCCGATCCCATGTGTTGGGGTCATGGGCCTAGGCGCCAAGACCTAGGCCCAACTTCCATGGCTCGTGTCAAGACGCCAAGGGGTCAGGCATGGGCATAAGTTCTTAGGTCTCAATTTTGATGGATCCAAGACCACTGCCCGTGCTCATGCTCAGGAGTCAAGGATTCGAAAAATATTAAAATATTATTAAAAGTTGTCTACATCAAAACTGGCCGTGCCCTATAAGATTGGTCAGCGTCCACATTAGTGATTTCTAATCAACATTAGCTGGATAGGCTCAATTAGCAAAATGTAAAAATGCATAGGACACAATCACAATTGTAATAAATTTAAAACTTTAAAAAAAAAAAACACAGATTTGACAAGTTTAAGAAATTGGCTCCCAAATATGTAAAATATGTTTTGATGTCCCAAAACATGTTCTAATCTATACAAATTGTGACATGAAAACAAATGGCAGACTAACCCATCTAAAAAACATGTCTAAGTGCGTAGCAACCGTATTGGAAATTCACATTACACGCTCATTATATAAGCGAAATAACCCTGCCAACTTAACTCAAGTGTTCTTCCCAATATATCCCGTAAATGGGTCATCTATATAAATCTGCCAATTCCATAAATTAAAAATTGACATGACCGTAGTTCTAAGTGGATCGAAATAAGACACACATTCGTGAACATTAGTCGATTGAAAAGTCGAAGTTGGATTAATGAGTTGCTACCCCACAACACATTCATTAGTGAAATCAAACCCTAGTTTCCTTTCCAATCATAAGGTCCTCCTCAATTATAAAAAGGAGAGAAGCAAATGTCTCTATCCATATTCAAGAACCGCAATTAAAGCCACTCACCCGTGCGCCCTCTCTAAACAAAATCGCCGGTATCGAAGCGAAGGATCAATCTAAAAAGCCCCACTTTGAAAACCTCGGTTCACTCGAAACGAAGCTTTTGGGATGGAGAGAGAGAGAGAGACCAGCTACCAAAGAAGCAGGGGAAACAGTAGCCCCGGTCATCGGGCTGTCGCTAATTCCTCTGTAGTAATACGACGAAAAGCAAAGGTAAAACCCTCCCGTTTTCAAGGGGGGAGTGAAAGTGATGATGATGATGATCCCGCTAAAACCCCTAGTTTTATATTAATACGTATGTAAAGCTGTGCCTATAGTTACAGCAGCCTCTAAAATAATGTATCTCTCTCTCTCTCTTGAAGAATCCAATGCTACAGTTTCACTTATTTATCGTTTTGGTTTTGGTTTTAGGGTTTATGGCATGCTTTCCCTCCAACGTTAGGGCTTCTTGAAATTGTGAGAGAGTGTCATGCACAATTTCTTGTTTTTTTTTTTTGTAGAGATTTATGGTATTTTCAAACTGAAACAATTTTCTTTTTCTTCGGGTCATCCACATGAGTTCACAAATCAAGCAACACCAATCGCGCATGGACATGTCGTCTTGTGAAAAGGGATTCCATAGCTTCAGTTGTGAAAAAGGGATGGCGTAGTTTTCATAAAGTATTGAGCAAATATTTCATAGTTGCTGCACCACCAAAGATTTAGCAACTTTTACGAAATTGCCTTACCCAACTTCAAGGTGCTCCTATTTTGAAACGTATGTGTTTGAATATATACAAGTTACAACACTCTACGGCACATCACGATTACATGTCATCCATAGTTATGCCAAATGGGCTATTAGTGCAACCAAAAAACAGTAGTGTAGTATGATGAGAGTCATCGTGGTGCTAATATTACCCTCACTTTATTCGAGGGAGTATTTCATGTGATAGGTTACACCACATGGTAGCACTTGGCATAACAAATCAATAAAAAAAAAAGTATTTTCAACATCTAGAGTGCCAAGTTGGAATATATACATATATATCATGCGATGAACGCATTTAGTGGGTAGTAGCAACCAGCACGCAAAATACTTTACCTCATTTATATAATTTTTTTTGGTAAGAAAAAGGGGTAGGTCCAAAAAACATATCATTACCCTCCTAATAAACTATGATCAAATTCGATCCCCTTACAATAAAGGAAGTAAGCATATTGGTGACCTATCTAATACAAAATTATCGGCCATATTATTGCCTCAGTCATCACAAATAAATCTTCTTATTGAAGTTGGACCATGGTTGCCTTTAGAGGCCCCGCCAAAATTGAATTTAACCCAACCAAAAGGAGAGGGAGTTGAACCCACAAACTAATCTCTTTTCTCCTTTTTGGTAAACAATCTTTTTTCTACCAATTGAGTAGAAATAATATTGTTGGCATATCCTAAGATCAAATTCCCAAGTGCACTTGGAAAAAAAAAGTCTCTCTACAATAATCTTTTATTCCTTCAATTCCACAAATGCCAACAAGTCACACCAAATACTAGTGATCAATCAGATTCTTTTACTAGGACTATTGCAACAGACGGATTTACTATCAACCACTTATGCAAATCGAGAGTAAAGAATGACCACTTAAACCTATAGGCAAAATCTTCTACCTAATAGCCTTTGCATATGTACAATCTTGGAGTACGTGTCGGGTGGTCTTAGAGAATTGTGGACAAGAAGTGTCATAAGGATTCATTATGATTTTACGAAGAAATCTTTCGTGATCAGTAAGTAGATGTTGGTATGAAGCCAACCACTAAAAAATTTTGATCCTTTGTGGTCCATCCCATTTCCATACTAAGCTCTAGAGCTTATTTGTAGGCAAAACTTATTCTGGTGAGATTAATTGATAAGCTTCCTTAATAGAGAAATTACCACCATTATTGCTGCCCCAAAGTAGCAAATCATTGTCATCAAAAGCTTGCAGGTGGAAGCATGAACTAAAATCTCATCAAAATAGACTGAGGCAGGATACTCACTAGACTGGAGAGGTGCCATTGATTATGACAAATAAAACAACAAATAACATAATGAGGACCGGATGGCAAAATCCAATCGATGAGGGAACCAATTCCATCAACCCAATTATCAATCAAGAATTAATCTGTTCTCGCATTAACCATCGCCCATCTCATATCCTCCCCTACGTGACGCCACACTGCACCACAAGCTTTCCAAAGTAAAGAATGGGTGAGCCGAGTTGAGATAGAACCAGGGAGAAATGCAAAGTAGTAATATTTGTCTCTGATAAAAACTAACCCCAGGACTCTCGTATCTAGCAAGTTTCATAAGAATGCTTTATTACTCCTACATAACCTGCGAAGCTCTAATCCTCAATAATTCTTTGGTTGGCAAAGCTTTTCCCATCTGAATAGGTGAACTTCCCTTTCATCGTGAACATCACCCCCATACAAAATTTTGACAATCCCCTTCAACTGCTGCTCAAATTATAGCAGGCAATTCACATAGCTAGATACAATTTAATTGGCATGAATCCTCTCACTTTAGGGGTAAACTTATCATAGATCGATTCAGTAGCACAAAGTTGATTAGAATGGCCTAGATTGGACATTTCTTCCTTCTTTCCATTCCTTTCTCCCCATTTTCCTCATCAATATTTTGGCTCCTGTGCGCGCACCATGTGCCCATCATGCCCGAGGCCACCGGACACACAACAATCTCTAACCCCGCCCCATCATAACCATCAACCTCTGTTCAAGCCACACAAATCCCCCCCTCTCTATACGTGTTTGCAACAGTATCCTTGGATCCGAGGTCACAGGAATAGATAGGACATAGCATGTAGGACCCGTGACAAAAAAAGAAAGGCAGGTCGAATACGGATTGCCAGCCGTACACAGTCGTATCTAACGTAGAAAAAGAAGGCGTACTCGAAAAAAGATACGAATCGCCGTAGAAAGGAAAAACAGATGTGAATACACGCTCGAATCGAAACGCACGCACGTGGATTTGGTTCATTCGACGTGGATTCGGTGCAAGAAAAGTCTCTTTGTCCTGCATTGCATCCGACGTTTCTGTCCGCTTCCCGCTTCTCCCGTTCGAGCGGGCCCCCACCACTGCCTCATCTCTCTCTCTCTCTCTCTCTCGGCCGCTCCGTCGTAATCGCCGACAGCTTCACTTGGCCTTCGGATTTCTGGTGGCCCTTCGAAATCGCCATGCAATTACCACATTTCTTTTATCAGGCTTCAATCTTGTGTCCTGTATATCACGAAGGATGCGTTTATTTTGCAGAAAGTGAATTGCTCACAAGATGAAGGGAACTGTGGTCTCGATATTTGGTTTTGTTGAATTTTAATTCGAAGAAATTAAAGAAACACGTCATCATTCTTAAGTGAAGCGGCGGATCAAAACGCAATAAACCCAATGAAAGATATCTATCGATTTTCGAAGGGGATACTGGGAGGTGTGGGAGATCCGCTATGCAATAATGAGACAGAACCGAGATTTTCGCCGCAAGGAGCAACGTCGCAAGCGATAGATAAACATTCCTGAGCCAGAGTTGCATTCAAATTGTTACTAGGTTAGCGCCCATGATGTGATGAATCGGACTTCTTCTACCTGATAACAGTCTATTTCGACTGTTCAAGGACCCGAACGCAAAAGTTCAATTATCTAGAAATTCATGAAAAATCTTATAAGATAGTTGAGTTCAAATCTTTTCGACTGCAAATGGGACCAATCCTTTTGATTCCAGAAAAGCTGTTTTTGTCTGCTTGTGAGCAAGTCTTTCCAATTTCCGGCGAAATTGAAGCTGGCAGTTCTCTTCTCGGCATCACTTGCGCTTACCCACCTGTTTGTGCAGACACAGAATCGATTTCGAGTTTGTCTTTGTCATATAACTAAAAGGAAATCCAGAAGTAGGTTTTGATCTCGACTTTCTATGCATAGATCCCACGAGCAAGATGTCAATATCAAGATAACATGGACTTTACTCTAAAATAGAAATCAACATAATTTTAAAATTCTCCAGATAATCGTGATTTATCTCATAAATCTCGAATATCAAATTTTATTAGTGAGGCCTTTGTCTTCTACAATTTTGAAATCAACAGAGTATCTAACATATTGTACACAAATTACTATGGGTCATGATGCATGTATAGCCCAAAGATCTAGACTTAATCGGTTCGTAGGGCTTAGAATGAGTGACAAGTGAAATTGAACTTAAAGTCCTGACTTGACTGACTATTTTGAAGTTTGATTCTTTTCAAATAACAAGTTCTTCATTCATTAATCAAATGTCTAAGGACAAATTACAAATAGAAGGGCAGAGAACATATACCATTTGACGGTCAAGGTGCACAATCATTTCTAAAAGCTTAAATCATCATAGAATGTTAATGTGACACGCTGTAAATTTGTTAGCGGTATCAAACGAAGAGTAACCTAACGTAAGATGAAAGCCCGCTTGTAGAATATTGAAGGGTTAGTACCACAAAAATCCTAAACTAGTATACTTATGACAAATTTATCTAAAAATAATGTTTTGACCACCAAAAACTCCAAATTCATATATATGCAATAATTTTAACCTCCGTTAGTTTCCATGAAATTTTACCATCAAATCACTGAGTTGGAAGACACGTGGCAGTTGACAAGTATATCAATTTGGGATTTTACCTCCATTTGTCACGAATGTACTAATTTGTGATTTTTTGTAGTATTAATCTAACTTGGCAAAAATCAACGGATGATAAATTTGTTACAAATGTACCAATTTAGGTTTTTGGTGAATTTGTTATAGATATATTAGTTTGAAATTTTTCATAATATTAATCAATATTGAATATTAGAGGAACGGTGACTTCTTGACTGGTACATGACAAGGAAGAGCTCATGGGAAAATCCAGGCGGCAAGGAAAGCTTGTATTTTGAACCCCGGTCTTTGATGTATGGCAAATTCCGGAGTTCATCTCAAGTTCAAACTCAGCGAATGAGATGTGCAAAGCATGTTCTGAAAGATATTGTGACCCTAAGTTCGTGCCAAATCAGAGTTAGGATTGAAGCAAGAGACCGAGAAAGTTTCTCTAATTGTAGCGAGCACCAAAGGGCAACGCAGACTCAAGAAGTGTTGGGTTTTATCTTTTTTATGTGCAAACTTGATCTATATTATGTCGTATTAGACACACTTTTGCCTCTCGAATGACGTGAGTCTTGAGAGCAAAAGCATTGCAAGAGGTGGAGTGAAACACTTGAGTTTGCATTTGGGTGTGATCCAAATTTTGATATTGAGAGATGTAAATTAATCTAATTTTAACCTCTGTTTTTCATAATGAATTGATTGATGCCATTTTCCTTGAGACTTAGGTCACTACAAGCCAAATCACATATATTTTTGGTGTGTTGTTTCTCTATTTTTTTTTTTCATTTTTCTATTAATCTGTCAGTTGTGATGGGTTAGCCAAAGTCATTTCCAAAAACAAAGACATTTGCTGGGAGGACAAAAATTTTCAACTTTAATTTTCCATTCAAAGAAGCAATGCACATTTGCTACGGCTAACAATGGTGAAATACGCAATGGACATATCAGTCATGCCAAAACGACTTCATGTCACTTTGATTATAATGGATGATTTGTTTGAGTAGCTTCAAAACCGATGATCTATTTGAAACCCTAATTTATGAATTTGAAAATCTAATCGAACTCTACGAGTCCTCTCTCTCTATATGTATATATGAGAAAATGAGTTAAAACTCTAGAGAAACAATGCCATTTTATTTTAAAAGAAACAATCCGTAGATGGTGATTGATTTATATTTGAGGTTAACCCACATTAATTGTGAAAGGAATTAGTGATCAATTTATTAGTGTAAGGGAAAACCCTACACTTTAAATTAGCTTTTGAGGTGAGAGAGGCTTAACACCACTCAACACTCATATAGAGCTTAGGTTGTCAGCAAGTCTGAATCCAAAAACAAACGGAACCGAGATTTTCACCATAAGAAGCAATGTTGCAAGTGGTAGATAAACATTCATGCATCGGAGTAGATTTCGAATGATAACAAAGTAGTGCCTATGATGTGATGAATCGAACTTCTTCTACCTAATAACATCTATTTTGACTGTTCAATGACTCAAGCATAGAAATTCAGCTACATAGAAAATCACAAGATATCTTAAAAGATCCATAGAAATTCAGCTACATAGAAAATCACGAGATATCTTAAAAGATCCGTGAACTGATCAAGTTTGAGTCTTTTCAGCTGCGAATGCAACCAATCCTTTTGGTTCCCACAGAAAGGCTGTTTTTATCTGCTTGGGAACAAGCCTTTCCAATTTCCGGCGAAATTGAAGCTGGCCGGTTCTCTCCTCGGCATCACTTGCGCTTACCCACTTGTTTGTGCAGAAACAGAATCGATTTCGAGTTTGTCCTTGTCTTATAACTGAAAGTAAATCCAGAAGTGAGTTTTGATCTTGACTTTTTATGCATAGATCTCATGAGCATGACGTCAATATCTAGATAACATGGACTTTACTTTGTAATAGAAGTAAACATAATTTTAACATTCTTGAGATAATCATCATTTATCTCATAAATCTTGGATATCAAATTTAATTAGCGAGGTCTTAATCCTCTACATGTTGAAACCAAGGGAGTATCTAACATATTGCGTTCAAATTGCTATGGGTCATGATCACATGTATAGTCCAAAGGTATGGACTTAATTGGCTTGTATGGCTTAAAATGAGCAACGAGCGAAATTGAACTTAAAGTCCTTTGACTTGGCAGCTATCTTAAAGTTTTATATTTTTTTCAAATAAGAAGTTCTTCATTCATTAGTCAAATGTCTAAGGACAAATTACAAGTAGAAGGGTAGAAAACATATATCATTTGGAGGTCAATGATGAAGTGTGCAATCATTTTTAAAAGCTTAAACCATCATAGAACGACAATGTGTCACACTTAAAATTTGCTAGTTGTATAAATTGAAGAGTAACCTAAAGTAAGATGAAAGCCCACTTGTAGAATATCGAGGAATTAATACCATGAAAAATCATAAACCGATATATATGTAATAAATTTACACAAAAATAATTTTTTGACTATTAAAAACCCTAAATTGGTATATATGTGACAAATTTACTCTCCGTTAATTCCTTTGATAGTATATTAGTTTTGGTTTCACCTTCCATTTGTCACAGGTTATAGATTTGTGATTTTTTGTAGTATTAATCTAATTTAACAGAAATTAACAAATAATAAATTTGTCATAAATATACCAATTTGAGTTTTTGGTAAATTTGTCACAGATATATCAATTTAAAATTTTTTATAATATTAACTGAATATCGAATATTAGGGGAACGGCGACTTCTTGATTTGACTGATAAATGACAAGGAAGAGCTCATGGGAAAATCCAGGCGGCAAGGAAAGCTTGTACTCCAACCCCGGTCTTTGATGGGTGACAAACTCCGGAGCTCACCTCAAGTTCAGAGCGGCGAATGAGATGTGCAAAGCATGTATTGTTAGGTATTGTGACCCCAAGTTCGTGTCAAATCCGAGTCCGGATCGAAGCATGAGACCGAGAAAGTTTTGCTAATTGTAGTGGGCACTTGAGAGCAATGCAGACTCGGGACGTATCGGCCTTTTTTTATTTTATTTTTTATGTACAAACTTATTCTTTATTATATCGTATTATACACACTTTTGCCTCTCGAGTGATGTGAATCTTGAGAGTAAAAGCATTGCAAGAGACGGGTGAAACACTTGAGTTTGCACTTGGGTGTAATCTAGACTTGGATATTGAGAGAAACAAATTAAGCTAATTTTAATCTATATTGTTAATGGTGAAATTATTGATGTCATTTTTCCCTAGACTAAGGTCGCTACAAGCCAAACCGCATAAATTCCTAGTGCATCATTTCTCTATTTTTTGTTTGTTTTTCTATTGATCTCTTTGTTGTGACGGGTTAGCCAAAGTCATATCCAAAAACAAAGGCATTTGCTTGGAGGATGAAATTTTCCAACATTAATTTTTTCATTCAAAGAAGCAATCCACATCTATCACAGCGAAACACTCAATGGACATATCAACCCAACCAAAATGACATCATGTTACTTTGATTATAATGGATGATTTATTTGAGTAGCTTCAAAACCGATGATTTGAAACCCTAATTTATGAGCTTGAAAATCTAATTGAACTTTACGATTCACTCAAACTCCATGAATGCGCTCGAAATAGATAATTTGAAGCCCTAATCTTCCAGTTGCAAAGTCAATATGGGGCCTCTCTCTCTCTCTGAAAATGAGTAAAAACTCTGCATAAACACTATCATTTTATTGTAAAAGAAATAATATGTGGCCAGTGATTGGTTTATTGTTGTTAAGGTTATCTCACATTAATTTTGAAATGGACTAGTAGTCGGTATATAAGTATTAGGGAAGATTTTAAGCTAGCTTTGGAGGTGAGAGAGACTCAAAACCACCCAACACTAGTATAGAGTTCACGTTGCCAACACGTCTGGATCCAATAATGCGACGTCACTCAAATTTTCACCATGAGAAGGGACATCGCGAGTGGTAGATAAACATCGGAGTAGCGTTTGAATGATAACGAGAGTAGTGTCCATGATGTGATAAATCTAACTTCTTCTATCTTATAACATTCAATTTCGATTGGCTATCTAGAAATTCATGAAATATCTTAAAAGATTGATTAATTGATTAAGTTGGAGTAGTTTTTAGCTTCGTATGCGATCTTATTTTCCGGTTCCCACAGAAAGGCTGTTTTTGTCTGCTTGTGAACAAGTCTTTCCATTTTCCAGCGAAACTGAAGCTGGCCAGTTCTCTCCTCAGCATCACTTGCGCTCACCCACTTGTTTGTGCAGAAAGAGAATCGATTTCGAGTTTGTCTTTGTCTTATGACTGAAAGTAAATCCAGAAGGGAGTTTTGATCTCGACTTTTTATGCGTAGATCTCATGAGCAAATTGTCAATATCAAGATAACATGGACTTTATAATAGAAGTAAAAATAATTTTAACATTCTTGAGATAATCGTGATTTTTCTCACAAATCTAAGATATCAAATTTAATTAGTGAGGCCCCTCTAAATGTTGAAACCGAGGGAATATCTAATATATTGCATGCAAATTGCCATGGGTCATGATCGCATGTATAGCCCAAAGGTTTGGACTTAATTAGTTTGTAGGGCTTAAAATGAGTGATGAGCAAAATTAAACTTAAAGTCCTTTGATTTGGCGACTATCTTGAAGTTTTATTAGTCAAATGTCTAAGTACAAATTACAAGCAGAAGAGCAGAGAAGATATACCATTTGGAGGTTGAGGTGCACAATCATTTCTAAAAGCTTAAATCGTCATAGAACAACGACACATCGTATTACAAATTTGTTAGCAGTTTCAAATGACAAGTAACCTAAAGTAAGGTGAAAGCCCACTTATAGAATAACGAAAAACCACGAAAAACCCCAAACTAGTATACTTGTAACAAATTTACCCAAAAATAATTTTTTGACCATCAAAAATCTCAACTTGGTGCATCTGACAAATTTATCTCCATTAGTTTTTGTAAAAATTTATTGTCAAGTTGTTAACTTGGATAGTATGTGATAGTTAATGGGTAAACTAGTTTGAGACGTCACCCTATGTTTGTCATGGGTGTATGGGATTGTGGTTTTTTGTAGCATTAATTTAATTTAACAAAAATTAACAATAGATAAATTTATCATAAATGTACCAGTTTGGATTTTTGATGAATTTATCATAGATGTATCAGTTTATTTTTATTTTTTGTAATATTAATCAAATATTGAATTTTAGGGGAATGGTGACCTCTTGACTTATACATGACAAGGAAGAGCTCAAAGGAAAATCCAGGCGGCAAGGAAAGCTTGTATTGAACCCCGGTCTTTGATGTCTGACAAACTCCGGAGTTCATCTCAATTCAAACTCGGCGAATTAGATGGGCAAAGCATGGAATATTAGATATTGTGACCCCAAGTTCGTGCCAAATCTGAGTTCGGATCGAAGCATGAGACCGAGAAAGTGTCGCTAATTGTAGCAGGCACCCATAAGCAATGTAGACTCAGGAAGTGTTGGGTTGTTTTTATGTACAAACTCAATTTATATTATGGTGCATTATACACTTTTGCCTCTTGAATGAAGTGAGTATTGAGAGCGAATGCATTGCGAGAGATGGGGCGAAACATTTGAGTTTGCACTTGGATGTGATCTGAACTTGGATATTGAGACATGGATTAAGCAAATTTTAATCTACATTGTTCATAGTGAATTTATTGATGTCATTTTTCCCTATACTTAGGTCGCTACAAGCTGAACTGCATGTATTCCTGATGTGTCTTTTCTTTATCTTTTGTTTGTTTTTCTATTAATCTCTCAGTTGTGATGGATTAGTCAAATTTCTACCTGATAATATTCTATTTCAACTATTTAGGGACCCGAGAATGTGGAAATTCGACTACCCAAAAAATCACAAGATATCTTAAAAGATTCATGAATCGATTAAGTCCGAGCATTTTCAGATGTGAATGCGACCTTTCCATTCCCACTGAAAGGCTGTTTTGTCCGCTTGTGAACAAGTCTTTCCAATTTCTGGCGAAATTGAACCTGGCCAGTTCTTTCCTCGGCATCACTTGCGCTTACCCACTTGCTTGTGCAGAAGGAGAATCGATTTCGGGTTTGTCTTTGTCTCATAACAGAGAGTAAATCCAGAAGTGAGTTATGATCTCGACTTTTAATGCGTAGATCTGACGAGCATGATGCCAATATTAAGATCCATCCGAGGTTCCGTCCTCGAAGTAGTGGCTTCCGCTGTTGATGGAGAAGCCCTTCCTGATCTCACCATAATTCCTTGCAGATTACTGCACGTTGCCCATACTAATGATTAGTGACATGCCGGATCAGATGTAAAAATAATTTTAACATCCTCCAGATAATCATCATTTATCTCATAAATCTCGAATATCAAATTTAATTAATGAGGCCTTTGTGCTCTACATGTTGAAACCAAGGGAGCATCTCACATATTGTGTGCAAATTGCTATGGATTATGATCACATAAATAGGACAAAGGCCTAAACTTATTTAATTCATAGGATTTAAGATGAGCGATGAGTGAAATTCAACTTAAAGTTCTCTAAGTTGGCGACTATCTTGAAGTTTTTCTTTATCAAGTAAGAAGTTCCTCATTTATTAGTCAAAAATAAGGACAAATTACAAGCAAAGGACAGGTAACATATAGCATTTGGAGGTCAAGGTACGCAATCATTATTAAAAGCTTAAACTGTAGGAGAATGAGAACGCATTACACCGTAAATTTGTTAGTATTGAAGAATGAAGAGAAATCTCAAGTAAGATGAAAGCCTGCGTGTAGAATATTAAATATTAGGGGGATGGAGATTCCTTGACTGATACATAACAAGGAAGAGCTCATGGGAAAATCCAGGCGCCAAGGAAAGGTTATGTTTGAACCACCGTCTTTGATGTATGAAAAGCTCCGGAGTTTATCTCAAGTTCAAGCTCGGCGAACGAGATGTGCAAAAGCATGCATTGTCCGATTTTGTGACCTGAAGTTCATGCCAAATCCGAGTTCTGATCGAACCATGAGACCGAGAAAGTTTCACTGATTGTAGCAAGCACTCTAGGGCAACACAAATTCGGGACTTGTCATGTTTTTTAAATATAAACTTGATCTACATTATGTCATATTGTACACATTTTTGCCTCTTGAATGATGTGAGTCTCGAGAGCGAGAGCATCGCAAGAGATGGGGTGAAATGCTTGAGTTTGCATTTGGGTGTGATCAAGACTTGGACATTGAGAGATGTAAATTAAGTTAATTTTAATCTTGTTGTTCATAGTGAATTTATTGATGCCACTTTTCGCTAGACTTAGGTCACTATAAGTCAAACCACATAAATTCCCAATGTGTTGTTTCTCTATTTTTTGTTTATTTTTCTATTAATCTCACAATTGTGATGGGATAACCAAAGTTATATCCAAAAACAAAGGCATTATCTTGGTGAAAAAAAATTCCAACATTAATTTTTCCATTCAAAGAAGAAATGCACATCCACCGCGGCTAATAGCGGTGAGATATGCAATGAACATATTAGCCAAGCCAAAATGATGCCATGTCACTTCGATTGTAATGGATGATTTGTTTGGGTAGCTTCATAACCAATGATTTGGAACCCTAATTTATAAACTTGAAAATCTAAAGATTCACTCAAATTCCATGAATGCTCAAAATAGATGAAAAATCTAATCAAACTTTTACGATTCACTTGAACTCCATGAATGCTCAAAATAGATTATTTGAAGCCCTAATCTTCCAATTGCAAATTCAATATGGACTCTCTCTCTCTCTCTCTCTCTCTCTCTCTCTCTCTCTCTCTCTCTCTCTCTCTCTCTCTCTCTCTCTCTCTCATAATGAGTTAAAACCCTACATAAACAATGTCATTTTATTGTAAAAGAAATAATATGTGTAACTGGTGATTGGTTTACTATGAGGTTATTTCACATTAATTATGAAAAGAATTGGGCCTAGGACCACTTTAGGATAACTTTTGGGGTAATATAGAGCCCAAGTTACCAACAAGTCTAGATCTAACAGTTCAGACAAGAGAGTTACGGGTTGTTGTGGCTTCAACTCAAGCCCAATGTGTGAGGGGGATATTGTTGAATTTGTCTTACATTCCTTGTGGAAGGGACTGGTGGCGGTTTATAAGTATAAGGGAAAGTCTTACTTTTCAAACTAACTTTTGAAATGAGATGCACCCAAGACCACCCAAAAGTGGTATTGGAGCCCAATTTCCTAGGTTGCTAACAAGTCTAGATCTAACGATCACACGAGAGAGTTATGGGTTATTGTAGCTCCTACCTAGGCTTGATGTGTGGGGGAAAATGTTGAGATTATTTCACATCAGCTGTAGAAGGGGTTGGTAATCAATTTTTAAGTGTAAGGGAAAATTTCAACTTTTGAGCAAACTATGAGGTGAAAGATGTTTAAGATCGACAGATGTGACTTGGCTAGCATCATGTTGTTAACCACATCAAATTTCATATTAATGATTTTGGAATGAAAATATTATTGGTGAATATTTTTGAGTTTTGACCAACTTCTTGTTATCGTGTGATATTTACCGATCTATTGATTGAGTATATGCACAATAATATAAACAATTCGTTAAACTCATTCTTCACACAAGCTTTTCTCTCTCCATGTACAAACACCCCCAATTCACCTGCTGACATACACGGAACATATTGATTAAGTCGTATTTTCAAATAACGAGTAAATTAGAAATTGTGAGCATGAAAAATTCAAGATGGGAAAATGACACATATGATTCATATATTTTAATTCAATGTGTAATTTTATATTTGAACTTTTAATTTATTCAATATGTTTCTTCAACTTCAGTCCAAATGTTCAATGTCATCTTTAACTCTTAATTTGCTCAATATGATATTTAAACTTTGATACTTGAATTAACAAAATAATGACATTGAATATTTTTATATAGTTCGGAAATTAAATTGAACATACATCCAAAATTTAAGGATCACATTGAATAAATTAAAAATTCAAAAATAATTTTTATTTGAGCAAAAGTTTATATATTATTTGTGCAATTATCTCAATCTTTACATGAAAATATGTTGTACAGAGAACAATTAATTTTAAATATAAGAAAAGGGTAGAAGGAAAATCTTTCACGATGAGCGGCGTAGATTCTCTACCGACCACCTGCAAGTAAATCCTAATCATCGTCCTCATCTTGGCCTCCCCACTCTCCTTTTCTTCTTTAATTAATCAAACTTTTCTTTAATTTAATCAAATTTTATTATATTGTTAAAAAAATAAAATAAAATAAAGATGGTCGGGCGCATAGGGACGTGCGGTCAGAGCTTTTGACCTTTGACCGGGCAGCACGTGCAGGGCATCGTTCCATTCCACAATATCTCGACGATTTCGGTGTTGCACGTGCAGGGTTTGTCTCCTCCCCACGTATTTGCCCCTTTTTCCCACCTTCCCTTTGTCTCTTGCTCTCTCTTCTAGCTGTCTCACACCCTTCCCCACCCCCCAACGATTAGTATTATTATACTCCCGGAATTTTCAACCAATAAAATAAAATAAAATATACATTCAAATTTTATTATAATTGCTTCCATTTGAAGCATGCTCGTATGTCTTAAAATAAATAAAATTGTTTATAGGCCGGCGATATCGGACTAGTTGAACCTAAGAACCGACTGTGCACGGTCAATCCCAGGTCTATTTACGAAATTTAGTGAACTGGCGTTGAATCATTCGGTTTCGAGTTTTATAGTGTGAAACTTGGGTAGAGCCGATTTTGAGTTTCTTTTTCTTTTTTCTTTTGCTTTATTTAAGAGAAAAGATGATCACGTTGGAATTACGTTCAGAACCCGAGAAGTCTCAGAAATCCATCAATACCTTAACCATCATGTTACAAATTGTTCACATGATATTTCTCCTATTACATTAGTTGTATTACTTAGAATTAGGCTTCGTTTTAGGAGGCTTCTTGAGGAAACCGGATCGTTTTCTATTTTGAAAAGCCAGGAACCGGCTTTGATAGGGTAGGTTCCATGTTATTGGCATGAAAGTTACTCGTCATGAAACTGATCGTCCATAATTTAAAATTAGCTTTTGGAAAACTGTGGTGGAAGTGCTGCGGTTATGAGAAATCGCTGCTGGACAATTTTGGTAAACCGATTCGGTATTTTCTTTCTTCTTCTTCTTTTTTGGGATGCCAAAAGGGAGAAGGCCTAGTTCAATCGCTCGGGCTGGTAAGTTGTCGTCCGAGCTGGGAGTCGGCCCATTAGGAGGTGAAGCGAAAGAAACGGCAAGAGAACGATGAGGCCTCGGCCTTGATTCGCTTCATAGAACGACGAGGCCCGTTAAGATTCAGGGCCCCAATGCACGACGGTCTGCTCGTTTGCACGATGCGAGGTAAAAGCACGCACGACAGAGACGAAATTCGGATGCGACATTATAAGACACGCCTAATTTTCATGTGCGAATGCAAATTCAACATGTTCTCATTGGGATTCGGTCATTTGGCAAGAAGAATTGAAATCGAGAGGCTTTAAGCCAGTACAATTTGACGTGATTTATGACATGGCGACATAAATTGTCGGTCCTAAGTAGACCTGGTCAATGAGCAAGACAGTTCATGAGGCATGCACAACATATATCAAGACTAATGGTTCGACTAGCATGGCACTGCGTGCACAGTTAGTCCAATCGGCATAAAAGTTTAGAGTCAAAATGAAATGTCCGGTTAAAAGTAAACAACACATATGAAGCGATAAAATGCCTAAATTGCATTTGTTAAATTCTATTACTATCAAATTTCTTGTTTGTAAAGAAAACAAGAAAAAAAATATGGGTTCTAATCGCATGTATACGTATAATTTGTTTATATTATGTCAATAAATTCTTTCTATTATTTAATAATAATGTTGATTTCTTTTTAGTATAAACGCAACGCTTGTGCACTTTTTGTTAGTAATTTCAAATCGATGCTAATAAATTTTATATTTTTTTATTTGGACCCTTTTCATGCTCGTTTTTATATGTTCATTTAGAAATATTTTTTCGAGGAATTTATAATATCACTTGTCCTTCAAACAATACGAAAAATTTCCATCCTCCATGCAAAAGTTCATAGCCTTCAAGTCCCTTTATTCTCATATATGTCTTTCTATTTTCTTTCTACTAATCTTTTTCAAGATTAAGTCATTTCAACAAGAGTTAGCACTTTATGAAGATCTGAGATGTACAAAACATTTTCCATATATCTATGCTGTGTAAATATGTTGGGAACTCTAATATTATTATTGAATACGGGTTGCTCCAATTCAAAAGAAACATTACTTAAGTGGAGCAGTGAGTTCACATTATTCATTGAAAGAACTAAATGTCGTAGCATCGCTCTTTATATGAATGTGCAGTGGCAAAATCATGTTGGAAGACAGGTAACATCAAACTCAAGATATATATGAAACAAAATTGCATTTATTGAAATGATTAGGTCCGATGGCGAAATTTCTGCTGGGGGTAGATTGTAATATTTCAAGAAAAGGAGATTCTTGAAGATAAAAAAATGAAAAAACGAAAATGGAAAAATGTCTGGCCTAAGAGAAAGGAGGGAGAGGGCACGAGCAACCAGCTTCTAGATGTCCAAACCTCGCAAGGAAATACCGCTAGCGTCGGAAAATCAAGATTTTAGTAGCGATGTGCTTGAACCGAGAAGGGCATCGTTCCTTTTTAGTTCTTATCAAGTTATATGCAAAACCCCATGTTATACCTTGCCGGCGGTGTTCCAGCGAAGTTGGACGTTTTGTTCAAAATCATAAGGAAAAATTCCAAAAAGAGGCTACAGGTCCCCGCATTTTCTCAAATAATGGTCCAAAATAAACGTTATTTCAAATAAGGGTATGAAGTGGTCTTAGTTGTTTCAAATAAGGATTTAAAATGACTATGGTTATTTTGAATAATGGTTTGACCTCATCAATTGCTGACCAGCTAAATTTTCCAGCTGATTGAAGGCATTTCCATTCAAAATTTCTTTTCTTTTTTTATCTTTTTTCTTTCTTCTTTCATTTTTTTTGGTTCTTCTTCCTCTTCATTAGTGGTCGACCAGCCACCAACAATGCCTATAAAGGGCCGGGTGAGGATCACCCTCCCTTGACCCAACGAGGGCCACCCTCACTAGCCACAAGCGACAGCAATCTCGCCTAGGCAAGGCGACCCTCGCCCTAAGGGAGGCCATCCCTTGCGGCCATCCACAAGGTCAACCTTTGCCAACCCCAAGTAAGGCTGAACCTCGCCAGATCTAACAAAGGTGGCCTCGCCCATGGTTGACAAGGGCTTGGCAACCTCATCACTCACTGGTAATTGCCAGCCGCAAGCAAGGCCACACTTGCTAGATTTGGCAAGGATCGACCTCACCTAGGTCATCAACAGGGGTCGTCAAGCCCTCACTTAGCGCTAGCAAAGGTTGACCTCGCGAATGGCCACAAGAGGCAACCTCCCCCAAGGTGACGGTCATCTTGCCACCCTCACCCAAGTGAGGTTGTCCCTTGCCTGTGGCTAGCAAGGACAACCCTAGCCTAGCTATCTATTGGCATCATTGGTGGCTGATCAGCCACCAACGAAGAGGAAGAAGAAATACCAAAAACAAAAAAATTGAAAGAAAAAAGAAAAAAATGTTAAATGATAAAAATATGATTGACTACCCAAAAATTAGGCCATAGCTATTTCATGCCTTATTTGAAATACACATAATCATTTCGGATTTTTATTTAAAATAATATTCACTCCATTCCCTTATTTGAAATAATATCCATTTTGAATTCTTATTTAAGAAAATGTTGGTACTTTGCGCCATTTTTTTAGATTTCCCCAAATCATAACCCAAAGAAATAAGTTCAATGAAAATTTCAAAATTTTCAAAAATATGGCAATTTTCTGCTGTTTTTCAGGAGTTACGAAAAATATGACAATGCAAGAAAATTATGTTCTGGACATGTGAAAAATTTATAAATGATTTGAATGATTAATATCTGCTTAATGGAGGTGTAACTTTTGATTTGTCAATAACTTGCAGTGCTATTTTCCGGGGGATTTAACGAACGGTAGAGTAATCGAGAAGACATGCGCGACGTAGTGCCAGAGAAATATGTAATATTTTAGCCTTATTTCTCCGGTCAAGATGAGTACAGGTGATCAGTTCTAGATTGGATCGATCCCTGACATACAATTCAAAATCTCTCCGGTCAAAGACCGTTCAAATCAATCCACTTTGGGATGGTTTCAGGTTGGATACTGGATAGAAGAACCAGGTCTTTCCTAACCTCCATTTTTTTTTTTTTTTTTTTTTTCCATTTTCCAAGGGACTATTAAAATGTTATAATGAAAGGCCACTTTGCACAACATTGGTCAGTAATGTAGAAAAATTTGCAAATCATAAAGTCAATTTTTTGAAAACAAAAATCTATTTTCTGGGGAAAAAAAAAAGTTCAGTATTTTATTGAAATATACATCCTTAGATAGGCTTCTGCTATTCTATTTTAGTTATTGAGCCCATGGTCCGATCCATCGAGCCCAAAATGGTACTTTTGTAATTTTGCACGGAATGGGCTTTCTTGCCTGAATCAGTTCAACTGCTGTTGTAAGGGGAGCAATTTCTGATAAAGGGCCGTAATTTCTTGCTTAAGTCCTCTTTCAATTTACAAAAAAAAAAAATGCAAATTGAAGGTTTTTTTAAAAGTGACATTGTTTTGCGAAAAAAGAAGTGATGATGGTTTTTGATATGTAAGTTTAAATTCAAAGATATCCCTTGTAATTATCCCTTTTGAAAAATTTTGAAAGTATTTTGTGAATAAGAATTAAATTATTTTGGATATGCATTGAAAATTGTTACGTGGGTGAATTACTGCAAAGCATATATAGTATGTTGGATATGATTAATGCATATTGGATTAGTTATCATGGTCAAATTGAGATATGATATACGTTCAAGATTGATTTTTTTTTTTTTTTGTGTGTGACTCAATCACAATTGGTGTAATTTATGGGGCTTGACTAGAACCGATGTAGTTTATGGTCTTGTCACTCGACGGAGCATGATCATACATAAAGACATCCATATATTATGATGTTGAGATAATGATATATACTATGAGATATTGCATTATGAGATTTATATGTGCTACTGGTCGTTGTGCAATGCACTATAAAATTGATATAAAATTTGCATCAATCACTGCATGATTCTATGTGGCAGTTATTGTCACTTATAGAGAAGTGTGGTTTCACTTAGGGATGATTTGTATTGGGTGCTATTGGTCATTGTGCAATGCACTGTATCTTAGATATAAAATTTGACCGACCACTTAGCCAAAAGAAATAGAAAATCACGGTTTGATTCTACATGGCAGTTACTGTCACCTATAGACAAGTATGGTTTCACTCACCCCTTTTAATAGCATATCAAGTTTAAGACATTGGAATATTTAATCAAACGTATGTGGAGGGCAATTCAAAGGTGTCGTGAGACTTTAGTATGGACTATTTTTTTTATAAAGTTCATTAAATTAGGGTTTGAGAATTTCTAACTTTTGGTTAAATCATGAAATGCCGGACTTTGTTATAATTTTCATTCGGTGAAAGGTTTTGTTCGATCTATATATTTTCACAAATGATTTATTTTGTGCAACAACTAGTTTAGACCTCAAAACATAATTACTCCGATTAACTATTATTATTTCATATGATCTGTTTCATGCTTAAATGATCTATATTGTATATCATTAAACACAGTATTATCAATATAATTGACCGATATAGTTGTTTCACCTAATTTTCATACACAAATGTGAAACCTATTAAGAAGAATTTTTTTTTTTATTTACTTGTCGAGGCATCATATCTGGCTGACCCGGTTGACTTCTTTCAGATAATGTGATTTTGGCCCTTTGTTGGATTGACTTGAGATCCTTTTCAGTGCTGGACTCAATCAACCGGCCCCAAATTGGAGTCAATTCATGTCTATATTCGAGAATAAATTCAATATTTTTTCAAGATTGCCGTGTGAAAACTTTGGTCAAACTTGTTGAGCTAAGAAGGCTTGGAGCGGTCAAACCGTAGTAATCAATCAAAGTACTTTTTGCACTGCAGTGCACGAAGAACGTTAGGGAACAACCGGGTCGTCCGGGAAACCTGCCCTTGACAGGGCGGTCCGTCCATCTCGGGATAAGATCGTGGATTCAGAAATTGTACAATTATCAATTCGGTTTGGCGTGAGTTACACTCTAAAAAACCTTAGTAGGTTCGAGCCTATCTAAATTTAGATAGATTATTGAAATTGCGACATGCAAAAACTCTAAACAAAACTTTATATGCTCTTTTTAGCCGAATAGCGACCATCTTATATTATCCAATGCTCACGCCTCCTTTACATTAGTTACTACCCCCACCGACAGTCTTGGCTACCACCTAAAAGTTGCTTCCACTAGGGGCAACCTCCAATCATGTCGTTGCCACCCAACATCACTCACCTTTGGATAGGAGTTTAATGTGCGCGCGCATGGAAGTTATCTAGAATTTTGAATGGCAAGGCGGCAACGTTGAATCTTTAAAAATGTGGGAGAGGATCTTGCCATGGACATTTGGAGCGAGGGAACTTATTAGAGAGTGTCATTAGGGTTTGGTGGGAGGGTTGATACAATTTTTCTAAACCAGAAAGTAGTAGACACAGGTCGACAAACGACGAATCTCAGCGAACGTCTTGACCTGCCCAACTTGGAAATAGTCTCTCTCTCTCTCTCTCTTTCTCCAGAAGAAGCTCGGCTGGATCGCCTTCCACATGTCTGGCATAAAGAAAATCAACCTTGGACCTCTCCAGATAAGACCTGAATTCTCGCAATTCTTGCTCTATACGATAGTCAGTTCCTACTACGTTTGTAAAGCTAGCATTAGAGATTTGCAAGAAAACCTTGTAAAACCCTAAACGAAACCTTACAAGACCCAAATTCTTGCAATTCTTGTTCCAACGAACGTCAGTTCCTACAACGTTTATGAAACTAGCATGGAGACTTCCAAGAAAACCTAGTAAAACCCCAAACAAAACTTCGTAAGACCCAAATTCTTGCATTTCTTGTTCTATACAAGCGTCGGTTCCTACACCATTTATGGAAATAGCATTAGAGACTTCCAAGAATACCTTGTAAGACCCTCCTAAACAAAACCTTACGAGACCCAAACTCTCGCATTCTTGTTCTGTACGAGCGTCTTCCGTCAACGTTTGTAGAGACTTCCAAGAAAACCTTATCAAACCCGAAACAAAACCTGTAGGACCCGAATTCTTGCCCTTCTTGTTCGATACGAATGTCAGTTCCCATAACGTTTATGGAACTGGCATCCGAGGCTTCCAAGAAAATCCCTCGGTCCCTCTCTCACGCGCTCCAGGAGTCACGTCATTTCCGAGAAGGAGGAGGAGGACGAGGAGGGCGGTTCATCAGCGGATTCCCACTGGCTTTGGGTCTTCCTCCCTCCGTTTCTCGCCCCGTACGCTCCCATGAAAGGGACTCGCGGGGAGCATCGCCTCAGAAAATTCAAAGACCTTGGACGTCAACCTCACTCGGGAAACCAGAGACCACGCCAGCGACCGGGCTGTTCTTGGTCCCAGTTTCGGCGTATCGTTTGGGAAAGTCCACAGCGGTCTGTCTGGCCATTTTCGCCGTCCCGCTCCGCATATTAAAGATTATTATTAACAAATGAATATCCACAAGCCGTCGCTTTAGAAATTCTCCACCTCTAGCTTTGAAAAAATCGACTACCCCCATCGCCTTTTCGCTTCGCTTTACCGATTCCTTTTTCAAACCGAAGGCTCGACTCGTGCTCTGCTCTGGTTTTTCCACCCAAGAAAGACGGGCCATCGCTTTTCTTGCAATACCCAGCATGGGTTATCGACGTAACCCGAGATCGACGGAGTCTTGAATTTTTGTTTCCTTTCTGTCCAGCGTTCGAAACTTGGAAATCGCTGAGAAATTCCGGGGGAGAGGAGGATGGCTGCTGAACCAGAGAAAGTGTATGTCGCCGTGGGGAATGATCTGCAAGATAACTTCAAGACCTTGGAGTGGGCGCTGAAGAAGTGGTCTTCTCGGCCAATTCACATAGTCATCCTTCATGTATCAAGAAACATATCCAAGGAATTTGTGTATGGTCCATGTAAGTTTCCCAATTGTTGAAGCATCTTGTCATTTGAGATAATTGTGCTTCATGGGTCATCATTTTTCTTCTTGTTTTTTGGTGGATTTTCAGTTGGGAAGCTGCCTGCAAGTTCTGTTAGTGAGGAGGTGCTCGAAGTACTACAAAAGAATGAGCAGGAGAAGATTGACAATCTCCTCTCTAAGTACATAGCTTTCTGTGGCCAGGTAGATAACTTTCCCTTCAAGCTGAGTAGAATATGTTTTTTGGCTGTAGATCATCCTGTCTTAAAACCTTGCATTTGGTCAGAGGATGAATTGTAATCACTTGTTCAAAATTGATCTCTGTTGGAAACACAGTTGTCGTTGAAAATCAAGATTGAGCTCTGGTTTTTAGTGAGAGATGCACTTGGAGAGAAGTATGAAGCTTTGAGATCAGTATTGTATTGGGGAGATGACTCTGGATTAATCAAGTTGGTGAATTGTAATACTTAAAAGACTGTTTTAGTGGATAGGGAAGCAGCAAAATGGTTTCGAGGAGTGAAGTAACAGAACCGCCCTGGCAAATTATATTGTCCTGTTCTCATTTTAACATTGCCTTTGATTTGCTTCTGGTCCTGGTTTTTTCCCTTTAAGTTTACCATTACTGCTCCCAGGTGAAGGCTGAAGCAGTGAAAGTAGAGAAGTATGATGAACCCATTCACAAGCTCGTTGTGGATTTGATATCTGGATTGCATATAACCAATTTGGTGATGGGTCTCACATTCATGAAATCCTCCTCTTCATCATGGTATGCCATAGCCTTGCCTTCAGACCTGACCTTCTTAGCCGTCCGCTTTTAGCATTATAATTCGTTTGAAATCAGTTGGCGTTTCGTCATTTTTTCCCATCGATACATATTGGGTGTAGGAAATCAAAAGCTGCAATCAGTGGGTCATTCTATGTCCATAGGCAAAAGCCTGACTTTTGCCAATTGTACTTGATATGCGCTGGAAAGCTGGTGCATCAAAGATGGGAGGGCGAAGAAGGAATCATGGAGGATGATCAGGGCATGGTGGTCGCTAAGTCTAAAGAGAGGTCTAACTTCAAAGGTTGGTTTGGAAAGATGTTCAACGACAACATTTCACCTGATAGACATTCCAGCTCCACGCCCCCGTTGTCAGTGAACCTGGACTCCCCCAATTTGCAGTGCCAGTGGGAACGCTATGCGGAAGAAATCGAAGATTATTTCCAGGAGCTGCAGATTTCCTGTCAAGAAGACGACAATTTTGAGGACTGCGGAACAGCTAGCCCAGTAAAGCCAGATGCACTGGAGGATGCCGATACTACTATGGTGAGCTATTGAATCTTTCCTCTTAATTTGTTCTTTTCCCTTCTTGATGAATGCAGTAATAATTAGATAATAGTCTGATGTCACCGACACAGTCTCTACTGTCTTGTTTTTAGTTAGGAGCAGTTAGAACGTGATGTTTCTGTTCTAACAGTTCCACTTCCACTCAGTTGTAATACCAAGTAAGCATTCAAGTTCTTTTCAACTGAAAAAAAAAAAAAGCATTCAAGTTCTTGCTCCTTCTCTTAATTTTTTCTTAAAAGTTTGAAAAAATGTGACATCTGAGAAGAGCTCAGTGATTTGTTCTACAGCATTCTAGTTCTGGAAACCAAGTACTCACAGTTACTCAAATCTAAGACCTTTTCATAGTGTCAAAGACTCAAAACTAGTAGATTTAGCCAAGATTTTCCTTACTTTCCTGCAATTTGGGCAAATGATCTTGATGACGGTTCACGTATTAACCCTGTATTCTTGGTAATTGAACAGAGCCCTGCGGAAAAGATTGAATCTCTCAAGAGGAAAATAGAGGAAGCACACCAGACAATCCAATTGATGAGGAAAGAATCTAAGGAGAACATAGAAAGACATTCAAAAGCTGAATGGGCCATCGCTTTGTGCAATCAGCAAGTAAGATCGCATTGATTCGTTGGCTATCTATTGCTTTGAGAATTCCATTTTCTGAGAATTATCCAATCCTTTCTAGATAGAAGATATTGAAGCCCGCACTAAAGAAGACTTCACGATCCGAGTGACACTTCAGAAGGATATGGAGGCTGAGAAGGATAAACTCTATGAAATGAGGAGGGACAACGAAGAGAGCAGGAGCAAGCTAAAGTTGCTCCTGCAAGTTCAGAGCGAACTCTCGAACAAACTCCAAATTTTGAACCTTGCAAAAGTGCATGCTGAGGCCCGGCTAGAGAAAACAGTCATAGAAAGAGCAGAAACGGTGAGGGAGATCGAGGAATTAAGGCGACAGAGAGATGTTCTCCAACGCCGGATCGAGTTTTGTAAAGAAAAAGACACCATCGAAATGGTTAACAGGTTGAGCCAAGTTAGCTGCGGGTATCGGGAGTACTCAGAAGAAGAGATCAGGGTGGCAACCGACAATTTCGCCGAGCGTCTCAGATTGAAGTCTGGAGGAGACTGGATCAATGTGTATAAAGGACGGATAAATCATGCAACGACTGTCGCGGTTAAAATGCTCGACTCTTCAAATGGATTATCTCAAGAAGATTTCCGAAAGAAGGTAAGTTGAAATGCTTATGTCTTTCAAAAGAACTCTCAAAAACATCTGTGCGATTATAGCTGAAATTGGCCTTTCTGTTTGTAGGTGAGATTTCTCAGTCAGGTTAGACATCCGAATATCGTCGCAATGGTCTGCTTTTGTTCGGAGCTGAAATGCATAGCCTTCGAGTTTATGCATTCCGGGAGCTTGAGGGATATTCTGTATTCCACTCACAAGAACTCCAGAAGATGTAACCGGCCCCTCCGGTGGCACAACCGCATCCGCGTCGCGCATGACGTGGCATCGGGCTTGGGTTACCTCCACTCGGCCAAACCCAAGTCAATGATTCACGGATGCTTAACCCCGTCTAACATCCTCCTGGACCGCAATCTCGTAGCGAAAATTAGCAATTTCGGGCTTAATGAGCCTGAAAGTCATGACAATAAAGATGTGCACTCGGATATCCGAGCTTTTGGCACTCTGCTGGTGCAACTTTTGACAGGAAGGAACTGGTCTGGGCTACTCGAACAGGCAATGACAATGGACCGCACGGGCCTCATCGAAGTATTGGATAAGATGGCTGGACGGTGGCCGTTGGAGCTGGCGGAAGAGCTCGCTGGGATAGCCTTGAAGTGCTTGTCTGTTGATCCAGCATCTGCTGCAGGTTTCAACATTGGAACAATCATAGACGAGCTCAAAGATCTAAGAAGAAGAGCAGATGAGATCACGGCAAGAGGGATGAATGAGGTGGCTATCAGTACGGGAGCCGAGCGGGACGACTTGAAGGGCGTCCCCAACATGTTCATCTGCCCCATATTACGGGTACGATGCCTTCGATTCCACGCTCCAGGCGCCGTATCTCTAATTCAGTTCGTATCTGCCACATGAATGCACTACTTTTTGCTGTTCTTGCAGGAGATAATGAAGAACCCTCATGTAGCAGCAGATGGGTTCTCTTACGAGCTTGAGGCCATAGAGGAGTGGCTGTGGACAGGGCATGATACTTCCCCCATGACCAACTTGAAGCTCAAGCACAAGTTCCTCACGCCGAATCACACCCTCCGGTCGTTCATTCAAGAGTGGCAAAGCAAACGATCCCCGCTGCCGGCCGGTCCTTTGTAAATCGAAATAGTTACAGAAAAGCACAATCATCATACACCACAGAGGCCAGATTCAAAAGAAAAATTTCTGATAAGAAGGTATAGATGCTGCCATGACAAAGCTTGTCATCCCTGAGTCGTCATCACGATAATTGAGGTGTTAGATAAGCGGATCGGGCATTCTACATGCGCCTCTTGGTGAAGCAAAGAATAAAAGTAAGTGAGCAGGGCATATTCAACACTCAAACGAGTCATTAGTATGCACGTAATGCGTAAGTTCGATTACAAAATGCTGGTCGGGAGACGCGGGTTTAGTAATTTGTATTGCATGGAGAAACTTAAGGCCCCAATGAGAAGTCGTAGAAATCAATTTTTGGTGAGAAATTGATTTTTCTATTTCTATTATGTAGACAAATTTATGAGACAAAATAGGCATTTGAAAACAATATAAAATTTTTATTTCGAAATAAAAATTCATTTGATAACCACATAAAATTTTTCATGCTCGAGTGGCGATCGATGGGACAAATGGTCGGCGACAGGTGGGGCAGCGGCTAGCGATTAACGGTGGGCGAGGTGGCGGTGGGTGGCTAGTAGCGAGCGGCAGATGGTTAGTGATTGGTGGTGGCTGGCTGTTGGCAACCAAGGATCGACAGTCAATAGCCAACGACAACGGTAGTCGTGGCAGGCTATTGGCGGCCAAGGATCGACAGTCAATAGCCAATGACAATGATAGCCGACAACGATGGTCTGTGGAGCGTGAGAGGTGAGCGGTGGCCGGTGACAAGCTGTCAGCGACCGTCGATCGGCGGCATCAGGAGACAAGTAGGCAACGGTGGGCAAGTGAGCGGCAACCGGCGACAATTGAGTAGATGGCGAGTGGTGACAAGAGTGAGAAGAGTTTTTATCTCTTATTTTGTAAATTTTGTTTCAAAAATAGATCAAACAGATTTTTGTTTCAAATTTATTTCTGAAAACAGAAAAATAGAAAAACTGAGAAACAAAATAGTGATTATTCCAAATTAAGAGATGCAGCAGTTTTGTGACGTCCTAGTCACACATATAAGAGATACCCTCTTGAGTAGTTACTGATTATTCTGATAATTTGCCAAACACTTTTGAAAATTATTGATTATTCTAATAATTTAATAGCATTTATTTGCAGAGCTTAAGTTATCAACTCTATTATCATATTATCAATTCTTATTTGCGTTAGTTATCGACATTTATTCTTTCCAAATTACCAATATCCTAATTACTAACAATTATTTGCACAACTTACAAAGTTATAAGACTACGAACTCTCATAAGAAATTGCCAACTCTTGTTTGAGTCCAATTGCCGATGTTTATTTGATTATTTCAGAAAACTAACTATTCCAATAATTTTACAAGCATTTATTTGGAGTTTATCAATGAGTTGAAGTTACAAACTTCCATAAGAAATTATCAAATCTTTTCTAAATTACCAGATATTTTAATAATTCACCAACATTTATTTGTGAAGCTTAACTTACCAAATTCTTGTATAAAATTACCAAATCTTATCTAAAAAATTACCATCAATTATTTGAT
The DNA here is from genome assembly GCA_014182735.1 of Corymbia maculata. Taxonomy (NCBI): domain Eukaryota; kingdom Viridiplantae; phylum Streptophyta; class Magnoliopsida; order Myrtales; family Myrtaceae; genus Corymbia; species Corymbia maculata. Next base: position 7,241,105 of record CM024690.1, on the reverse strand, counting down.
CGTTTTGTTATTAACAACTATGCCAGTAGTTAACCAATTTACATTGGTTCAACTTGTCAAGATGTTAAGGTCAAAAAATCTTTTATTAAAACACTAACATTTATCTAACTCCAATTACCAAGTTCTAGTTTGATGGTTTCATAAATACCCACTCTTCCAATGATTTACTCTTATTTATCTGTGGAGCTAAGTGATAAACATTTATATGAAATTACCAGTATTTTTTTAAAAATCACTTACCATTCCATCAATAAACAACATTCATTTGTGGTTCTTAAGTGATCAGCTCTTATTTGAGCCTCAAAAAGATTTTGAATTATCAAAAAATGGGAGTGTGAAGTGAAATCAAGTGTAACTATCTCCTTTTTTTCAATTGGAGGGTACTCAAATTCATACTATCTCTTAGAATACTTCATAGAATTATTAAAGGTTGGATTGGTTGAACCAATTAAATGAAGTATTCAGACTCCATCTAGGAAAAACCCACTTGGTAATATACTTATGATCACTACCACTTATATCATGAATCATAGAATTTTTTTTATAAGGGAGTAATCTTAAACCTTTAATGGAGAAAGTAATAAGATAAATACGTCGCTAGCATTGGCAAAAGACATGAAATTAATTGAATTGAAAAAGAAGTCAGTCAGTAGGAAAAAGACGTAGGTGAGTTACCAACATCATTTGACTGTTTCCAAATTACCACCTGTTCAATGTTCGGGCTATTTACCAAACTTTACACTTGCAAACATTTATTTGATTGTTTCAAAAGTACCAACCGTCCGAATAGTAGTTTATCAAAAGTTATGTGGGAGGTTGCCTATGGGTTGAAATTATCTACTCTTACAAATCGGTGTCTAAGTTAGGAGCATGAGCAAGAGGCATAAATATTTGGTTCATGCAATGACAAAGAACGATGAATTGAGGATAAGAATTAGTATGGGTGATCGGTTTCAGGATGAGTTGATTCCCTATCTAGAACTAGGAATCAACCCTAGGGCCTCCTTTAAACCAGGAATCATACTAGTCAGTCTATTTTATGTTTTGGATAAGAAAGCCCAAGTTCTTATATTATAAGTATAATAGTTGCACCATTTTGCTGTATGAAGTATTATACTATTATTTTTCATGTCAAAGACTATGCTTGATATTTTCTTTTTTGAAGAGGCTTCAAAATCGGTTCAATCTAAGAACTAGATTGGTTCAAAACCTAAGAACCAGTGACTCCAGCCCTAGAATCAAAAATCAAACCAATCCTAAGATTTTCAGCATTTCTAATGCTAACTTTCATCCCCCAAAACTCCTTGAAAATGGTTGTCAAACACCTCAAATTTTTCTTGATGAGCTTTCAAAATACTAAATCAAACGCACATTATTCCTCTTTACCTTTCCTTTAGACAACGGAGTCCTCTAATTAATGGAAAATGGTCATTTGGGGTCCATCCAAATTGGTCGACAAAGGCGGCCCCTTCGCTTGGCGATTTCCTTTCTTTCCTTCTAGAAACAGCCTGTTCCCTCTTCGTCTCTTTGGACGTCATGCGAGGCGGGTAAGGTATATGTGCTTGATATTCGCTTTAATCTATCTCGAGTCTTCGGTAAACGCGCATCTCTTTCTTGTACCTGTCATCGACGTAACACCCGTTAAAAAAGATCGATTTTAACCACAAAAAAGACTCGACCAGAAGGCCATTTCATTCTTGACTAAACTTACTGAAGAAGCGTTCAGCTCGTACACGCCTTCTTATCTCAGTCCGAGGTACCCCTGAGTTTCGCCGACGTCGTTGGTGGGGTCTGGAGAAAAGCACTGAAAGATGTGGAAACCAGAGGTGAATCTGATAAAGTATTGCATTGACAGAGTTGATGAGCATTCTTTCTGCAGTTATCAAAGCCTCTGCGGGATTTCGTGCAGGTCGCTGGGTACGGCAAGGGTGGCAGGTCGTGGCGTCCTTCATCTCCGGCCACATGGATGAAGTCGACCGTGGGGATCCATGCGAACTCGACCCTTGGGGAAGGGAGGTAAGCATCTCTCACTGCTTCTTGCGCGGACTGGAGAATGAATCTGAAGACTCTCCTCGTCCGATGCAACAGTAAGCTAGGTCATTTCTAGGTTGCTGGGACATTACTAGGTCGGCTTGGTCGTTGTGGGCATGCGGTGGGCGGATGTCACGTCATGGTGAGATGGCACGGCATTCTCATGTGCCATAGGGCCGAGTGACTTATGGCATCAGAACAGTTCTAGAAAGGTGCAAATCTAGATCGACTTGTCAGGATTTTGAAATCAAGAATCCAGCCCATTCCATCATAAACTGGCTTGGAATCGGACCGACCAAGCCGATTCTATTCGTTTCTAGGCTTGGATTGGAGTTAGAGTACACCCTAATTTCTCTTGCTTTTATGTAACAAATCCATCTAGGGTTTTGTATAGAACATGTTAGCTCAAACATGAGACGATTGATCATGTCGACATAGGTGACACAAATGTGAACCAAAATCAGAAAAAAATGATTTAACACGACAAGACCCATGAACACAATTTGATGACAGGTTGATGGATCACATAATTACATGACACGGCATGAAACCGAGAGAACCCGCCAAACGAACTAATCATAAAGTATCCTCAATTTTCAGAAAATCTATCTATAAATTACAAGAATCCATCAATTAAATTTACTCAAATCAAATGAAACAAAATGTCGATATCCAATGCACCTTGCAACTTATCAAGGGAGTCAAGATGGACGAAGAAACCTTTGTGGCTTACGATTTGTTAAACCCCTCTTCCCGGGCTGTAGGGGCTCCTTTTAGACTCTAATGCTTGAGTTTCATTTTCTTCCAAGGTAGTGGGTTCCCTTGCCGGAGAGTGGGGAGTCAAAGTATGTCCGGTATACCTACTTTCAACATTTTAGTGCCAGACTCCTTTGGTGTCAAGTCAAAAAGACCAAATATTTCCCAACCAATAGAGCCTTTCGAAGCTAAACCCACATCCGAGGCATCTGTCGCCTAAAAATCCATCTTAGCCATGCTAAAAGGAACATCCCAAGTTAGTGGTGACAGGCTAGCTAGGGTTATTCTCCATCCTTTAAATTATAATTAATTGAAAATTTTAACTAAGAGTGACATGTAAAGAATAATTTTTCAACTTTTAATGTATAAATAGGTCATATACACACTCACTTAAAGAAAATTACTAAAAAGTCTAAAATCTATTGCACTAATGTCAATTTAGTTCTAAATTTTTTAATTTAACCAATTTAGTTCTAAACTATAATGGCTCGATCCGATGAGGGTAGAAAGTGGTCGTTGAGGCTAGAGAAAGCCTGGACAAAGAATGGCTCCTAGTAGGTTGAACCAAACTATGCACTGAATAGGAGAAAACAATTTTGAAATATGTATGTATGTATGTATGAAAACTGAAATTAATGTACAGAGACGCCTTTTGACGTCACAACAAACTTTAAATTTTATTTTGAATAAAGTGAATAGAATACTTTGGATAAAGTTAGAACACTCCATAGAACAAGCATTCCCAAAAAAGGTCAAGTCCTGTCGTTCTTGTCTCCAAGTATTTATAGCCACCTCCAAATGCTACAGAATTATATAATTATGTGATTGTCTTTTGTGTCCCGTCCAATACGATTTGAGATTAAGGGTAGCCAACTAATAAAAGTTCACAATCATGTCAAACTAAATAAAAAAAGAATCGAATGGGATATTTTTTATGCCACGCACGATGCTTCATTGATATCTTGATAAGTGTCGATGTTGAAACAAATCTCACTTCCGTAAATTAATAATTGAGATTTATTGAGTTATCACGAAAAGCATCACACCTGACAGAGAATTGGAGTTCAAACCGGAGTAAAAGAAGGATGGCCGTAATTGGGCTGGGCCATTATTGAGCACCCATTGAGTCTAAACAAAAATAAATATTATTATTATTATTTACACTCGAAAAAGGTGAATCTTCTATGATTTAATTTTTCAAACCGTTTCACGGAAAATAAACGTTCGAGAAAATAAAAGAAAACATTTTTTATGAAGCTAAATGAGGGAAAATGTTTTCCACTTTTGAAAAGTGGCTCCATTAGTCCTCACTTCTTTCTTTTATATTTAGATTTTTTTTATTTTTTTCATAAAATCGATTTTTTATTTTTCTTTATTTTTCTGTCTTTCTTATTGAGCACCCATTGAATCACAAGAGGGAAACTTATTTCCAAAAAAATATATATATCCCTCCTTTTTATTATTATTTACGCTGCGATGCCAAAAAAGGTGAATTTATACCTATATTAGTGGCACGTAGATGAGCTCAAAATAAAGAAAAAAATAATTTAATAATCTATTTTAAAAACTAAATGATTTTTTAAAATAAAAATTTTCATTTGAAAATATTTTTGATGCAAGAGATGCGTATTCTGGAAAATAACTTCTTGAAAAATATTTTTATACTTAGTCGTTTAAATTTCCAATTTGAAGGTTGATGTACTGATGTTTTATATCGGGTGGAACAAAGTTTGCATGCATCGACTTCTCTAGAATTCCACCCATTTATAGTGGTCAATATGAATGAAGAAGGGTAATCAAGTAAAGATTTAAGGGAAAAATTTTCAAAAAATCTCAAATTTTATTGACCGTAACACATTTGCCCTATTACCAAAAATACCCACTCAAAATTTAAAAACTAGTGGAAAATTCCTTTTTTTGTAACACTTAAAAATTTTTGAAAATAAATGCCCGACGGTGGCTGTGAGCACCTGAAAAGTTGAGCAAGCCTAATCTTGGATATAAAAAAAAAAAAATTCCAAACTTTTTTTTATGTAACACGAAATTTTTGAAAAAAAATGTGTTACACGAATACAAATTGATTTCATTTAAAAAAAAGTTTGAGATAAATATATTATACTATATAAAATTTGGATAAATGTATCGTATAGATATAAGTTTTAAGTTTTAAAAGCTTAAGATAAATGTGCCGCCATTAATAAAGTTTGAAGGTTTTTTTTGTAGCTTTTATCATTTTTCAAAAAATATATTTTTGATCGTTTTATAACCCTTTTGGTCATATATTATAATAAAACAATTTAAAAAGTCAAACGTGGGAACTGTCTCTTGAACTGAACATAAAATATTGAAGCGTGGGAGAAGGATCGTGCATTAACAACCCAATCTTGAAAAGCGTCGTGTCCGAAGTGGCACTCCCGGTCGCACTCTCAGCGCTCCATCTCTCTCTCAATCCCTCTTCCACGGCCATTCTTTGACTGGACCGACCCGTTCGCATCTGCTAAATTACAAGAGGGGCCTTGGGTTGTGGAAAAACGAGCGGAAGCAGCCAATAGAGATTCTGGGTTAGCGGAAAGAGGACGAAAGCGACAGGACCCGATGAGATTCTTCCTCCGTTTGAGTTAAATTTCGCAACTTGTCTTCTGGATATTCACTCTGCCCTCGTTTTCATTTCTGGGTTCGATCTTGATCGCGGTGGGAAAAAAGGGATATGTTGTCGTCGCCGATTGATCTGTTGAAGGAGCATCTCCCCGTGGAGCAAGACTCTGTGGTTCTGTCCGGGGACGTTAAGACCGGCCTCGTTCTTGTGGATATCGTGAATGGCTTCTGCACGGTCGGGGCTGGGAATCTGGTAAAGCTCCAATTTGTCCTTTCTTTCTTCGCTTGATTTTCGACGTCATTCCTTTAATAGTCAGCGATTCAGATGCTCGACATGGACATTTCTCTATTGTTCCCGGGTGCTCAGGTGCTCAGAGATAGAGCAGATGCTCTCTATTGTTAAATTCTGTGATCTTGGTTTTTTTTAATTATCATCTGATCTTTTTTGTTTCTCGATTGAGTTTTTCTTGAATCCAGTTCAGGATGATAGAGTAGGCGTTCCATGTTTATGTTATTTATCTCTTGTTTTTGTTTCCATTAATAAATGAAGCATGATGGTTACTTCTCTATGGGGTTGGTCTGTAATATGTTAAATTCTAAAAATATGTTTTTGAATTTGTATTATAGCTGAGATTGTTTGAAAGTTGGAAGTACAGTCTGGAAATAAATCTGTTGTAAAGCTTGGGCAAACATGAAAAGTGAAAATATATGGTCAGGCAACTATCAAATTGCAAAATATCCAAATGATGGTTCATTGCTACTGATATGACTTCATGGAGGATCTCATAAAACTGATATCGTGTCTGCCTATCTTACTAGGCACCTAGGCAGCCCGATAAGCAAATCCAGGAAATGGTTGATGAGTCGGTGAGACTTGCCCGAGTCTTTTGTGAGAAGAACTGGCCTGTTTTCGCTTTCCTAGATTCTCATCACCCAGATGTTCCTGAGCACCCTTATCCTCCGCATTGTATAATCGGAACAGATGAAGCAAAGCTGGTACCAGGTATTTTGCCGCACAATTTCTTTGTTGTTGCAGCTATTTTCTGAGCTAGTGATAAATAGTAGTATTGCCTTGTAGAATTGGAGTTCACTTTTGTGTCTTTCTTATGACACACAGCCCTGGAGTGGTTAGAGAATGAACCGAATGCTACCCTGAGGCCTAAAGACTGTATCGATGGCTTTCTCGGTTCAATGGAGAAGGATGGTTCTAATGTATTTGTAGACTGGATCAAAAGCAATCAAATCCAAGTGGTAAGTATTTATGCTTTATGATGATGGGCAAAAAAATAGTCTGGGCTTTCTTTTTAGAATATTCTTGCTGGAAAAATATTTGTCTTTTGTTCCTGTTTGGTTTGTTCTGCTTCAAAAGATTTTCTTGTCTCTTGTGTTTGTAGATACTTGTGGTGGGGATCTGCACAGATATTTGTGTTCTTGATTTCGTGTGCTCCACCATGTCAGCAAGAAATCGTGGTCTTCTTGCCCCTCTAGATGGTGTGATTGTGTACTCACGTGCCTGTGCTACTTTCGACATTCCCGTTGATGTTGCCAAAATGGCTAAGGACCTTACTGCCCATCCACAGGTACTTTCAATCTTCCACTTCATCTTCCAGATCTTAGGATATTAGAATGCTTTTGTTGACCTGCACAAGTCCATGGGAGGACTTATTCATCATTCATTCATACGGTTTCAGTCGCTCATCCACATGAGCAACCAACACTGCGAGTATTTAATTCCTTGAACATCGTTTTCTGATCTTCAAGTAATTGCGGAAAACTTGTGATCGTGACATATACTGGAGTAAGGACAATTACCGGTAGGTTCAATTCTTTGGGATCTCCTTGCATGAATGATCATCAGCTTGCAAGACTTTAGAATTGATTTTGAATATTGCCCCTCCTGGTCAATCAAGAGACGTAGTTAGAGCAACAGGAACTGGGGGATATTTTAGAGAAGGAAGGTCAAGCAAGCTGTAAAAATGTAAAATGTTGAAATGAATATAATGAGCAGTGCATTTTGGGATGCAAAGAATGGGTCAGAAGTTTCTCTGGTACAATTTTGCCAGCCCAATCATGGTGATATTTCTTCGGTACAGTTGAACGGGAGGTGGAGAAATTTCAAGTTAGTTTTCAGATACAAGGAGAAACTTGAAGGAAATAGTAGAATTGCGAGACATCAGAACATTGCCAACAGCGTCATGGTCTACTTTTATCTCTTGATTCCGTCATTTGTAAGCTGCTGTCGAACTGCAGGACAAAGGCCTTTAAAGTCATATAAGTTATATCCCTCCACTGTTGCAAAACTGCAACAGGGTAATGTCTTCACCAGAAAAGAGGTTTCAGATCTAATTCATGAAAAGAGGTTCTCAAAGCGTAAATATCAGCCTTTTAATTTAGAATGCGTGCATTTGTCCTCTTGTGTATTTTTTCTGGGGATGATTAGTTTGATTTACCTGCTATCCTTGACATCTTAATCTTTTTTTACAGGATCTCATGCATCACGTTGGACTTTACATAGCCAAGGGAAGGGGGGCCAAGGTAGCATCGGAGGTGTCGTTTGGCGCTTGAAACATGTTTGTTGGTGGCTGTAAAAAGCAAGAATTTGTTTATCCGAAATCATTACTTCATTGTAGATACAATTTGATGATATCTAAGTGGATAACTGCGGTATTGCCTATTAATGCTGCTGCTGTGAATTTTAGCTCAAATGCCTATCTAGTATCTGTATATACGTAGATGTCCTTGTCCAATTGTCATTTCTGTATTTTTCGGGGTATTTTCTATATACTCAAGGTGTGGATAGAGGTTCAATAACTGAGCCTTTCTGTTTTAGAGTGTCAAAAACAATTCGGATAGGAATCATGTAATTTATATAGCTAACGGCTTGCAGAGTCTGCCAAAAATGAATTGTGGTCTAGGCCCCACTTAATTGGTCACAAGACGAGAAGCAAAATGAATCTCTTAGCAAAGTTTTTTTTATCATTGCTTAGGACTCCTATATGCATCACTATTTGAGCGTTTATGTTCATGGTCAATCTTGGTTTTCTACTAAGCATGAAGCCGCTGTAGAACCAAGCCAACCGAAGTTGTGATCTTTTCTGGCAATTCACAATGGAACCTGCAAATCATACGCATAGCTGACCAAAAGGAAATGTGGTCTTTGACGATTCAATCATAAATTCGAACTATTGGCAGTGGAGATGCTTAACCTAATAGCAGTTAAACTGATCCTTCTTTTGCATGGTTAGTTCTTGTCTAATGGCAAACATTCACTTCTCTGTTTCCATCGTAGGAGAGATCTGCTTCTGTTATTTTATAGATGACAAAAAAGATACCGTTGTTCAACTTCTGAAGCATGTTACAAAAAAAAATGAACGCGTAGCTGCCTAAACTATATGCTCAGGAAAATTATCACCATAATCCAGCAGAAAGAACGAGAAAAATCAAAAAGGAACAAAGAAAAGATGTTGGCGCTACTGATGTGCTGCTTTGAAGGCACTGTACTTCCTATGCATTGCAGGGCTCATGGCAGTGAAGATTGAGGATCTTTGCTTCTTCGATTTGACACCGAAAATGAATGAACGTAGGGGGACTCGTGTCTTGCTGACAGAGTGTCTCAAGTGGCTGGTTTGCTGACTGTTCCTCGATCCCGTAATTCCGAATCCCTCGTTTAGGCTTGCCAAAGTCTTCTCAACCTCCAATTGAAGCGCGGATATGTGGTCCAAACCAGCCTGCAGTTCATCTGCAACCCTGTTATTCTCTTGTTTCATGTTCAGGACCTCACCTTGGAACTTTGCAGCTTGGTAGCTGGTGAATTTGAAGTCGTCATCTTCCGCGCTTGCTTTTAGTGCTTTGGTGATCTCTTCTTGGATATGACACAGTGACGAGAATCTGCATTGCTGCTCGTCTTTTAGTGTCATGCACTTCTCTAGCCAAATGGTGAGCTCGTTTTGAATATCTCTCAAATGCTTGTATATTGGCTTTACATCTGATTTCAGAGGTCCTGACCGGCTTCCTTCTTTCTTCTTTTCTTTTTCCAGGAGTTTCATTGTCTCAGCTTGGAGGTCCTCAACTGCGGTTTCGTAATTTTGTATCTGATGCAATGCTGTGCTGAACCTGAGCCAGAATTCCAAGTTCTCCTCCAGCAGTTGATCGATATCCATCCTGAATTTTTCTTCGATCTCTGAAGTCGAATTAGGCTGATCGGCAAGAATCAACTTTATATCATCTTCTTCTGTCTCTTCCTCTTTTGTTATGTGGGTTTCAGCCTTCATTGACTCGGCATTGCCCTCTAAAACCGTTTGCAGCAGAACGAGTTTCTGACGAAGCGACAAAATCTCTTCATCCTTCATAGCATTTGAGTTCTTCAGGTCCCGTAGCTGCACGCTCGTATTGAGGAGCCCATCTGGGGCCGCCAGGGTTTTCTTCTCTGTGGCTGTGAGCTTCTTCTTGACCTCCTTATAATTTCGAAGAACTGTGGTGTACTCCTTCAGAAGAGTCTGCTCTCTATTTTCCAACCCTTTGAGGAACAATTCCTTCCAGTTTGGTTCTTCTTCCTCCAATGTCTCTCCCTGTACTTCATCTTTCCAGGAAACATGCATCTTCTGCGGTATGACATGTGGCTTGTCTTCATCTTGCGACTGAGCACCACTGAGCTTAACTGGATGAGTTTCCAAATTATCTTCGGCCTGGAGAGAACTATTTTCCGAGATGCTAGAACCTGATTTCTGAGCATGTTCAACCCCATCCTCTCTAATTGGGGTTGCTGTTTCTGCATCTTTGTCGTGATTATCACTGGAACCCAATGGTTTGGACTCGGGTGACTCACTATCAACAAGAGATGCATCTTGAATTGGCAATGAACTTGAAGACTGTTGCCCCTCGTCTGCCTGCGAGGATGCAACTGTAACATGATGGTGCTCGTCTTGATCTTCTTCAGGCAATTTCCCAGATCTGTCAGTAATTTCTGGTTTCTCCCCTTCAGCTAAAGCTTCTGCTTTGTCAGGCAGTGAAGCAACTTCCTGCTCTTCCTCCGGCCTTACGCTTCCCACTTCGTTAGGCAGCAAAGCAACTTCCTGCTCTTCATCTGGCCTTATGCTTCCTAGATTGCTGGACAGGTGTTCTAAGTTGCAATGCGCTTCGGTGAAATGTGTACTTAGATTTTTTTCTTGATCCTCGAGGCTCCTGTTAAGATCCTCTACTCCGTGCAGCTTCTCTTCCATTTCCCGCATCTTGTTCTGCATATCGTCTGTATCATTGATGGAGCTCGCCTTATCATCCTCCAACAATTCAAATTGTGTTTGAAGACCACTGGTTTCTGCTCTCAATCTTTCTATAAGAGCAGTTTGAGACGAGACTGCAGTTTCCAAGATGATCACCTTATTCACGAGCTCATCGATCTTCTCCACCATTTCGGTCACAGTCAGAGATGTACTGAATTCGGCCTGAAAATGTTGCTTGATCTTTTCTTCCAAGATTTGTATTTCTTCTCCTTGTGCACTTACTGCTTCTTGGCTCGATCTCTCCGATTCGATAGCTGGAATTTCTTCGCTGTTCTCTTCAGGAAGGAATTTTTTCTTCAACGACTTGAACTTCTCCCGAGCGATCTTTATCTTCTCTTGCTCTGTCCTTGCTTCCTCGGAGAATTTTTTCTGCTTCTCCTGCAAGTTGAACAAGGTTTCTTGACAAGACTTAAAGGCGGCCGTGGCCATCACGCTCCGTGCCTCGTCGTCTTCGATGACCATTCCCTCACCAAATTCATCCTGCAAGGTGGAGACCTCTTCTTGCATCTCCTTGATTTGCTTCCCGGTTTCCCAGTATCTCGCGAGCCCGCTCTCGTATGAGCTCTTCACAAACTCCTTCACCGTCTGTAGAGCAAGGATGTCCTTCTGAATCCGATCGATCTTTTCCAGCGCTTCCGCTTTGCTTAGACCAGATTTACGGACTTTGTTAGGAGCAGCCGCTTTCTTATCCTTCTTCTTGTTCTGCATCTTCTTCGCACCGGATGCCAAGATGCTCTTCAAATCCTTGACAGGAGCTTTCGGTACTTTGGGAATGTTCTGCTTTGGGACGTCATGGACAGGCCTCTTTGGGCTCTCTTCGTCGTCTTCATCCATGGAAAATGGGACTTGCTCCGGTAAAACTGAGGCGATTGTGTTGTTGGCGTTCTGTAGCTCCGTCGATAAGTGGTCATACCGTTCGGCGAGCGCTCGATAGGCTTTGTAGGACTCTCCGACAAAGTTTATGAGCTCTGGCCTTTTCTTGTAGTACATCTCTGCCCTCCTGGCAAAGGAGTCTCCATCTTCTTCAATGAGCTGAAGCACATTCTGCACTTTTTCCTCCATATCTGCAATTGTTTATGTCTCAGATTAGAACATATTACTATAATTCATCTCCTCCGACTGATCAGTCGACATTTTTCATAAATTTTACATTGTCCGGGTATCAATTCTGGAGCACTATAGTTGCTCAAAGTACTCAGGGATTCATACGATCTCCTCGTGGATACAATATTGAGATTGCAGACATCTCATTAGCACAGATGAAATATCATCTGGAACTGGAATCAAGAAAGCGGCGCAGATCATTTCGACCAATCAGCCGACTGCTATAAGGCAGATCTCACGAGGCAATTGGCCAAGCAAATCAAACAACAAAGCTTATAAAGTAATTGATCTGGTGATCCTTAGGCTAACATGATCAGCTATTGATGCTATGCAGATGCTGAAGATTTTTGGAATCTTCACTTGCTTTATATTCACACAATGTTATAGAAACTTTTCATCAAGAGCAGCCAATTAGAAAATTCTCCATTTTCCATCCAAACCCGGACACCAAAATATTAAAACAGATGAAACGTTCGACATGGCATCGCAGAAGTGAATCGTTCGACCGAACAAGCGACTTCCTGATCCGAATGAAACAGGGACTCCATCGCAACATGTAAAACCAACCCGGAAAGAAAAAGAAGATCACGGATCTAACCTTGGAGGTTCTGTTCCAGCCATTTGGATTGCTTTGTTCTGATGTGGCTAGCCCACCACCATGAATATGCATTGCTTGCAGCTCTCTGCAACATCATCTTTTCTTCTCCCTTGACTCTCTCCCCTTCCCTCTCTCCCTCTCTCTAGAGAGGAAAAGACAAGCACAAGTCAAATGTAAACCTCGAAGGGGTGTAAGGGAGAGAGAAAGAGAGAGGATGCAAAGGGAGACAGGAGGAAAACAACGCAGACATTGAGAAGGCAACGTGCAACAAAGGAATGTGCCGGGGGCACTTTCTAACAATAACATCATGGAGGAGCGGAAACTTCGCTTGCCTATCTTTGCTATTGCCCCGCCCTTTTGTTTGTTTTCTTTTCTTCTGTCTATTCCATCAAGTGTAGAAAAGAGAGTGGGCCCCTGGAGTCTTGACAAATGGAAACAGATGGACCATGCACACGTGGCAACACGGCGATGCACGTCGAGGTGTCCTCCATCGAAAAAAACTTTTGCATGGTCAATCTAAACCGTTCATCACGGAGGACTATAACAGGGTCATGTAATTAGTGATATTATTCTACGCGGTCCATTGGTCGTACAATAATTTCTCGCCTCCTCTAAATTACATGGCGGTCCGAAGGACATTTCATTTTCAAAGCATAGTCTTTTGAAAAGTCAAGACATAAGTTTTGTTGTTGCTTGAAAAGATACAATTGATTTGATCTAACAAGAGTCACGAAGGACTGTAACAAGAGTCATGTAATTAATGATTCGAAAGGGTATCCTCCAAATTACATGACAATCGAAAGATATTTGGTTTTCAAAGCATGGTATTTTGAAAAGTTGAGACATAGGTTTTGTTGTTGTTGGAAAAAATATAATTGATTTGATCTAGCATGACACGGATCTAATCACTCAAGCTTCTCTTTTGGATAATAACAAAATGTCCTAGGCTTGTTTAAACACCCGTCTAATTATCACTGGGTGTGGCATAACCTAGGTGGCTGCCAAACATACCGAGTACTTTTTGGAGACATAGATCTATGCTCTTCAAGGTGAACTTAAAAGGATGATCAAGTGTGACCATTTAAGAAAATTACCCAATCAATCCTAAACTCATTATACATATGTCATAAATATATGCACAAAGTTCCATTGTAGTCATTTTGATCAATTTTTGCCGAGGATCGCTAACATGACGATTCGATCATTGGCAAACCGTCTTATGCGGCACATTGCCGTATCAACAATTTCTAATGAAAATTGGCGAAAAGCACTAAATTAACATCTTTACTATAAATTTAAGATGAACTCTCAACAATCTCTCTAGCAATATCTAACCACTTAGCTGTTTTCATTAGGTTGGACCCATGACCAACCGACCTTGCCCTAATGGGAATTGATTATAGACCTTTTGTGCCAATGGGAAATGGTTATCATACTTTTAGGCTGGCCCTTTAAAAAGCAACACCTGTCACCGGCCAGATTGCCTTTTGCACCCTTTACGTCAAGTAGCTCAGATCGCTTCTCCGGTTAAGAAAACAAAAGAGGGGATATTGCTTTGCATCTGGATGTTGCCCAGAAAGGCTAAAAAGCATCCTATGACCCTTGTGAAATCATCTCGCATGGAAATGAAATTGAGTGCACAGCCATTTTCGCACGTTATGCCTTTATGCATCTTTGGAATCGACATTGCTGGGGAGAGATGCACACTTGGGATGACACGACGCATTGGTGTCGATAACATGTATTTTTCACAAGGTGGTGGGAGCCAAAAACTTGATGGTTTTGATTAGTAATTAAAGTTCAATTGAGAATGGTCCATGGCCGTTTAAAGTGCCAATTTTGGCTTCAAATCAAAAGTTAATGGATTCTGGTATGGCTTGAAGTATCAAGGATTTTATAAGATTCATACTACTAAAATGATGTGTCAATCGTAGATTGATGATAAGTTATTGAAAATTTCTTGAAGCCATCTTTGTAACCGGTGACATGTGTGTACAGGCATTGTTTTTATGTAAAGCGATGCCACGATCTATAGAAAATCTTTACTTTCCTTGTTGAAACATATCCCAGAGTTCTGGAAACCCTAGTTTTTTAGAATCTTTTTATTGGCCCCCACCATCGATTGGTTTCCATAACTTGGGATACTTGCCATTATTGTTTCTAACATGGGGAAATCCATCGAGGCTTTATGTCCCCGTAAGCATTTCTACGAGTAATTCATGCCATTCTCTAGGATGGTTTGAGATGATCTTTGGCATGTTCGACAACTTCTTGATTTTGTTAGGGGCCTCAACCCCACCATTAGCTAGAGTACAATAAAGAGTGGAATTGACTGCTCAAGCCAAATTTCTCGTGCAAATTCTTGCATATTGTTGACATTAAAGATAATAGCTTGATCATGTACAACATGGGAATTAATAATGTGTTAAGAGAAATTGGTACAAAATGCCATAAATCCACCTCTTGAAATAACAAATGGCTAAAATAAGGTTTACAAGTCATTTTCCAATGTAATTGAAGACATAGGGAAGATTTCACAAGACTCTACTTGGCAAATGGGTCAATTATTTGGATCTCAAGGAAAATCCCTGAATTGAATTCCAAACTACTGCGATTATTTGAGATAATCCATATTGATATGCTTGATGAATTCAACATGTTAGATTGCTAAAGTTCCTTCAATGATTTGGTTTCTATCAACTTTGTGAAATAATGAGTGGATATAATAACTAATGAGTGATGTTTTGCCTTGCTCTAGGACTAAATGGCAAAATCGAAAACTTCAACACTAAATTGCCATCCATACAATAAGTTTATAATTGATTATATAACTTTGCCCAAATCTGTATCTTGATGAATTCAATCATGTTAGATTGTTGTACTTTCTCTAATGATTTGGTTTCCACCAACTTGGTGAAATAATGAGTGGATATAATAACAAATGAGTGATGTTTATTGCACAAAGGTTTGGTTTCCCTAGTAAGGTCCCTAGGCTCAGCCTCTGAATTGCCAGTGGTTTGACTTTCCATCATGATCTTGATGTAGGTGGGCGTGGGATCTCATAATGTCTTCGACAAACCTGGCAGAGCAGGCCATGCCTTTGTTGAGCCAATGCATTTTGGACCCATCTTCGTGGCAAACCACACCGAACCTTCACGGACTTCAGAAATGGACATAATTGGTTCGTCGAGATCGACAACATCCGTAAAGGATCTTCTTAGTAGCTTTGGGATACGATTGTCCATCAATGAGCACATACGGCTAGATGCAAAATAGAGAAATTGCATTATAAGGACGGTCTGAGATATCTGCATGATGATAATGGTTTAAGCCTATTAAGGATCTTGTTTACCACTATCTCCATGGTGAAAACAGTTATTTGTATGTTGAGTTTCCTAGCGATGATGATGAGGGCACTGATTTAGGAGTGGGATAAGCCGTAGTGAACATTCAAGTTGGGGATTGTTGGAAAAGGATACGATTTGCATACTTGATGGATAATTGATTCATTGCACTAATCAGGAATTGTAATTGATAGACGAATCAATCTAGGATTAGGATTGATTCTTTAGGAAATTTACTTTCCTTTTATTTCTCACTTTATGTATTATATATCAAGCATTGTACATTGAGAATACATAGAAATACATATTACAAATTTTCTTCCAAATACATCAGTTTCTCTCGTTTCCTTTCAGGGATGGATTCGTTTTAGAAGGAGCGTAAAATCTGTTACTAATTTGGGAGAACGGTAAAGCATGACATATAGCTCATGTTGCAAAGAAAATCGACAAACTAGGACATGTCCCAGATCTAGTAGTAATGACAGTTGATGAAGAGGGACTATAGCGTGAGAAGTTGCTTTGTCCGATGAATTCCACGGGAAACTTTGATGCATTCAAATTGCCCAATTAATGATGAGGAACTTGCATGAGCAAGGCAACAAGTAGGGGAATATCAAAAAAGGAGAAATGCACAGGGACCAAGGCACTCCAGTGGCTAATGGTAATGATGCAAAATATAAGGAAAGTTATGATGATGGCGTGAGTGATAATTTAAAGGATGAGAATGCATAAGATAAAGAAGTTGCACATAAAAGAAAAAGTATTTTTTTTTTTTATGATCCAATTAGTGCAAATCTTGAGTTTTGTGTATCCATGAAATTAATGATACAAAACAATCCATTATGAAGTACTCAATTACTTAAAAGAAGAGTGTTGAATTCATAGAACCGAGTAATTTATTAAAACAAAGTGTTCACAAGAGAATTGTTCATCAAAGATATCTAAAGTACTAGGTGTTTATCGAGTTATCTCCTTGAACACCTATGGGTGGGATTTTGGCACCCTTCGACACTCAAATCGATACCACCTTACAAATAAATGAGACTAATGGAGTAAGGGTCGATATACCTTAATTGATCGCTTGAGGGTTGTTCATTCTAGGGGTGAGCATCGGTCCAGGGTTGACCTTGGACCAGCCCAACCTTGTCGATCTTGGTCGGTTCTTAAGGGTATTGGGTCGGTCATTAGTCCTAGAATTCCCGGAACTAGTACTTTGCGGGGTAGTTCTCGGTCCTAAGAGTTTCATGTTGGTCCAACTCGGACCAACCCTGACCTTATATATTATATATCTAATATATTTTTTATAATATTTTTTAATTTAAATCGTAAACCCTAACTCAAATGGCATCCTCCTCTAGTATTCTTATTCTCTTATTTCTTCTTTATCTTCTTAGTATTTAATTTGCCAAGTAAAATTGAAAGAAACAACTTTACTAATGAGCAATCTTGCCTCACTTGCTATTTGACACTCACCCAACTCACCACTCAACGTTTGCCCCGCTTGCCGCTCAATGCTTGCACTATTCACCTCTCTTCGCTAACCTCACATATCACTAAGTAAATCAGACGAAAATAAAGCCCTAATTAGAAATTTTTTTTCGCTCATGAGCAATGCTTACCTTGCGGTTCTATAAGCAATTTTAATCGTTTTTATGGTTTCTTGCTTTTAGCAAATGTGAAATTTTTATTGTTGTCTTATTTTAAATTTGTTAAATATGTATTAATATTTATAATTTAGTTAAAATTATTGATGGATATGTAGTTTAAAATAGTAGGTTTGACTTTTAGAAATACAGAAAAAAATGAAAAAAAATTATCGGTTGGTCTCAGATTAACCTTGGAATCGGACCGAACCCATTGGGTTGGTCCGATCCTCGGTCTTAGGCTCAATAGGGTCGATCATCGATCCCAAAAATTGAGGACCAACACTATGTGGATTAGTTCTAGGATTAAGTAGTGACCGGCCTAATTCGAATCATGCTCACCCCAAGTTCATTCTTACATTGATGATAAACTTGATCATACGAGGAAAAGAAGACATATCCATTTTCTACAATTTGTGAGGATGTGACATCATAAAGTTGTCTTACCAGGACGTGGTCTTTCTGTTGGCTTGCAGCCCATTTCGTCCCTTCGTCGCTGAATGCTCGGGTAACGTGGCTATTAGAATCCCAAAACGATGAGTTCGGACTTCCCTTGCTTCATGGCTTTAAATGGGCCGCGTCAATGGGCTTTCTTTGTTTGTCAGGTACCCTGTCAGTAAGTTATCAACATCATTAAATGGATAAGATAAAGAGTAAATACATTAAGTTGGGTATTTTGATAAATAAAAAAGGCACAAGTTATCATCGATAATAAAAATAAATTTTATTGACTAACTATTTCAAGTTACACAAACAAACATAATTAAGAAGATATTTTTCAAATCATTCATTTTTCGCGAAACAAACGAAATCCGAAAGTTAAAATTTCCTCGTGAGTAAGAATTGACCGTGCAAAAGTTGGTTGGATTGATAACTTTACAAAAACCAATGCATGTTAGTAAATTTCTTAAACAACGGTTAGTAAAAAACCAATCGAAAAGGAAGTTTATAATTTTACATAAACGTTTGTAATTTTGAAATGTTCATAAGTTCATTTGCAAGAAGATATTAACAACTCAGTTGATGTTGTAAATTATGCACATTGTTGATTACTTTACTTACCATGCTTGTAAAATCTAAAAGAAGCTAGTCACTTGTAAATTTATTGGCATGTCGGTAAGTTAGTTCATTACAGTTTGTAGTATTTGTGATTTACTAACTATATATATATAATTTCTTTAAAAAGATAATAACTTACAATTTTTTTGGACGGTTGTAAATACATTACAATGTTGGTAATTCACTAACCATACTCATAAAATATAAAAGAATTTAATCATTTACTAATTTGTTTGGACATTAGTAAATTTACCAGGTACTAATTATACTTGTAACCTTGAAAAGAATCAAGCAAAGTACAATTTAATTTGGACGTTAGTGAATTCATTACAACCTTAGTAGTTTGCTAATCATAGGTAATAAAAATTTGAACCCGCTATAACATATTGTTTTAATTCAATGTCGATAAACTCAGTAACTCATTGTTCATTTGCTAATCCCGCCTGAAAAAAATTTAAAAAGATGCAAGTAACTTACATAAACTATTTGAAGATTTCCTTCTACACCAACAATTTTTGATAATTGATAATCACTAATAACTTCATAAATCTAACAGCAACAAGAAAAATTTGCATTCTTTCCACGAACTTTTAAGAGAGTTTTCTTTTTCGACCAAAAAAAGACAGATTTTGCAATAATATTCATTAATAAAGAAGAAAATTAAAAAAGGAATCGTTCGAAGGTGTAGGCATGAACTCAGATACTCGGATCGGTAACGGCTAGTGGTAATTACGAACCGAATCCAAAGGTTAAAAAAAGTGGATCTTGCAACTAACGCCGTCAAAAGGGCATCAACGGTTCGCAAACGAGCCGTTGATTTTTAAATCCTCCAAGCCCCACCCCACTCCCCTTCCCCTCCAACGGCTCTTTCCGAAACTTCTCTCTCCCCTCTCTTCTTCTTCTTCTGCTTCTGCTTCTGCTTCGCGAGGAACAACAAAACTCCACGCTTCGTCCGCATACTGACTGGATCGGGTCGAGTCGAATCGAGAAACTGACGATAATCAGGTACGTTTTGCTGTTCGTTCTTGATCGGTGGGAGGAGATGTGCGTTTCTGCACTGATGGGTCTGTTTGGTTCGCTTCGATTTCATGGGAACTGCCGCCTCTTGGTTTAGACTCAAATGCCTTTCCTCTGTTTCCGATTCTTTTGACTCCTCGAATGTTGGGTTTTTGGGTGGATTCATTTCGTCGAGAAGGGGTGTGTTTCTGGTAGGATGTTCAATCTGTCGGGGGAAGACGAGGGGAAAAATTCGTGGCGCTTTTCGGAAATGGATATGAGGATAATCGCCCCATTGGTGTTTTCTGTCTGTTCATCCTATTCTTTTCGCTGATTTTCTACTCGGGTAATCCAAATGAAGGGCTCTCTTGAATTCTGCTTGTTGTTGTTTGTATTTGTCTATGCGGTTTTGCTATCCCTTATAGTTGAATAGATGTTTAAAAAGCCGAAATCTCTTCTTGAAAGTAAGAGATTTGGTTCTTGCTCGAACAACATTTCGGGAAATGAGGATAGAGACTGATCTTTTCCCACTATAAGATCGCTGTAGAAAAGGGTTATGTTTCTTGCGGTTAGGAAGATACTCTTAAAGGTCAGTTAGGGCTTCATCTTCTTCTTTTTTGGGGGGGGGATGATTTGAACACTTTCTTGATTTCTGTCCGGGGATGATCCTTTTTTTTCTTTTCTTTTTTGTATGATGGATTCTTGCAATCGCTATGATCTATGGTGTGTACTGTGAAAATAGTGTGGCCTAGATAATTTCAGTAGTATTGTTTGTTTTCTTAGCATCCTGCCTCTTGTCCGGATCAGGTTTTGTGGAGTCTTGGTAGGAAGATACGGGTAAATTTGCAAGGATGATCTTGAACATTTTCTTGACTTCTTTCTGGGGTTGATCTGTTTTTTTTTATATGATGGATTCTTGCAATCGCTATGATCTATTTGTGCGCCATGAATATCATATGGTCCATTTTCTTAGTATCCTGCCTATTGTCCGGATCAGGTTTCGTGGAGTTTTCTTGGTAGGAAAATATGGATAAGATTTGTGAGGAATTGGATGAAGCCAAACTGGAGATTGAGAGGCTCAAGGCAGACTACCTGAGTAAAGCTGAACAGTATGAGAGCTTAAAGAAAGGGTTCAATGAGCAGTCACGTGGACTTCAGGAAGCGAGAGCGAAAATTGAGAACCAGACAGAAGAACTCACTGGAAAGACTGAAGAAATTTCTGAATTGAAGCATCTGTGTGAAGATCTCAAATGCAGTTTAAGCGAAAAGGAATCGACTGTTAAACGTCTTAGTGCTGCGAATGACACTCTCAGATTTGATTGTAAAGAGAAGTCGCAAAAGTGGGAAGAGGAGAACAGGCGGTTGCTATTGGCTGTGGAAGAGGCGAACGATAGATGTGCCAGTCAAGAGGAGAAATTGCGAGGGTTTGAAGAACAGATTAAAGGCCTGAAAAGGCTTTTGGATACCTCGCAAAAGAAATGTTCTGAAGCAGAGGAAGAGGTCAAGGCTCCTAAAGCGCTGAGAGAAAGAGATGATGTAATCGACAGTTTAGAGCAGGGAGTCAGGAAAGTTGAAGATCAGCTTAAATGGAAGAAAGAGCAGTTCAAGCATTTAGAAGAGGCACACCACAAGCTCCGGGAACAGTACAAGACGAGCAAGAAGGAATGGGAGAAGGAGAGATCTTCATTTCTTGATGATCTCTCTTCGCTACAGACGAAGCTGGATTCTCAAATAGAATGTCAGAGGATCTTGCAAGGAGGTTGCAGATGTGTAACCAAGCTCTTGCCCACGAAGAAAGCAGAAGAAAGACTTTGGAGTTTCAGGTCTCCGACTTCAAATCACGCTTTGAGAATGTCTTTGGCGAATGCGAGGGAGCAAAGTCGCAGCTGGAACGCTTGATGGCCCAGAGGGATGAAGAGGTGGCAAATTTGAGGCATTTACTGGGGAGCAACGAGACAAATTGCAAGGAGATGAAATACCAGGCAAGGAAATTGCAGCAAGAAAATGAAGAACTAATAGGAGACATCAAACAGCTGCAAGAAGAGAGGATACATAATGCAGGAAACTCTCCATCTTTGGCTAAGCTGCGAAACAGGCTAAAAAGTGTTGAGCAGATGCACAAAGACTGTGCTGCAAATCTGAAAGCAAAAGAGGCAGAGTGGAGTCGAGAACTGGAGAAATTGACAGCTGAACTAGAGGATTGCAGGTCTGAGCTGTTGAGTAAGGAAGCGGAACTCAAAGATGTCAAGAAAGAATTAGAAGATTGCAATGCCTCTCTGATGCAGTTGATGTTGATGAATGAGGAGATTTCTGTGATACAATTGGTGATGAAATCAGGAATATCTGAGTATCAGTTAAAGCTTGCTAATACTGCTCCTGATATTGATGCGCATGACAAGATCAGAGAAGAGAATGCTTCTCTACTGATAAAGCAGCTCGAGATGAAGAATGCAGCCTTGGCCAAGGCTCATGACGAGATCGTCAATGAACATCAGAAGGTGCAGGTTGAGCTAGCAAGTTATAGGGAAATGCTTGAGGAATCGTCAAGATGCCAGTTTTACTTGAAGGAGCAAGCTTTGAAAATGGAAGTCAATTCTAATGTGAAGATTAAAGAAGTTTGTGATGCCCTAGATAGAACCACTTCTGAGCTGACAGAGAAAATTGGCGAAGCGAATGAAATGGAATTTGAGTTGCAGATATGGAAATCAGTTGCTGATCATTTGAAATTTGAAATTGAAGAAAACCATGAAACTCGTAAACAATTGGAAGCCTCACTTCTTGCACAATCTGAGTTTGAGAATACGATGAAGGTGGAGAAAGATGAACTTGCCCACCTGTTGGAAGATAGACACAGAAGTATTGACTGTCTCCAGAAGAAGATTTTGCTTCTGGAGCAAGAAATCAAAATGAGAGAATTAGAAGTGGCTAATTCTACAAAGATGGAGTCACTGATGGCCTTTGAATCAGAGAGGAATAGTTTCTTCAAAATGATCAGGGAGAAGGATGGGCTCTTCGAGGAACTCCAAGAGGAGATTAGTCGGCTGGAGCAGGAATCACTTAGAAGAGAATTTGAAAGCATTCTTTTTGCCCAATTAGGAGCAGAGAGGACGTTTGAGAATGAGAAGCACAAACTTGTCCATCTCACAGAAGAGAAGGACCGGAGAATAAGGGACTTAATGCACTCCATGAAGTCCCTGGAAGACAAGTTCAACAGCTCAATGGTGTCCATGTCCTCTCAGCTAGCTGAAAAGGAGGCAGCAATCGATTCATTTTGCGAAGCCTGGGAGAAGATAACAGCAGCAGAAATTCTGGCTGAGATAGAAGTTGAAGAGAAGAGAATGATGATTACGGAACTGGAGAATGAGTTGACTAATCTGCAAAAGAAGATGGAGCTTCAGGAAAAGTCCCTTTCATGGTCAGAGTATAGAGCAATGGAGATAGAAGCTGCACTGGAGGCAAAAGAATCAGAGATGAAAAACTTGGCTCGGGAGCTGGATACGAAGCTCACCAGCTCAGATGCCTTGGTTAATGAGCTGAAGAGCGAAAATGGTAACTTGGTTAAACACATCAGAGCATTACTATCAGAAAAGGAAGACTTGTTGGGGCTTGTTAGGGAGATGGACGAAAGGATCAACAATTCTTCAAGTGAAGACAACCAACTCTTGCAGGTCCTGGACACGATATTACAATCTTTTGATTGTAATGGCTCGAGTACAGATTCTGAAGGGAACAACAAAAATGTCCCTGTCAGTGAGGATTCGAAGTCAGATAGATCTCCTTTTGCAACAAAGAGATATGCAGTTTTGAATGGAAGATCTCCTTTCAGAGAGCTCAATAGTTAGCTCCACTTCAAGACTGTGCCACTGACTTCTAAATATCATTGCTGACATTTGTTTTGTTATCGAAAGAATGACTTGTGCTGCCAAGTTGTCACGTGATTTGTACTATAAATCTACGCTGATTCCATAATTGCAAATTTATTGGATTGTCCCCTTTTTCTGAGGCATTTTTCTTGACAGCTCCAAGCTGCAGATGAGAAAATAGTTCAGGGACAATGTGAAGAAACGCATGTTACTTACAGTAGATACATATTAGTGACATAATTCAGTAAACAACATACAGAAAGATGCCTGTTGCATACACGTGATAGCACACATGTGATAGCTCGCATGGGTGAAATCCAACCACGATAAAGATCATCATGCCTTGATGTTCCGGATCTTTTGCAGAAAGAAGCCATTCTCTTCTCTGTGAAGTTTGGACAGTCTCCACATCAATGGTCTGAAGCTCATGCTCTATCGTGCTAATCAATACCATTGACAGAGTTATGAGAGTTTGAGATTATATCTAGGCACAGCCTTCTGTTAGCCCTTGTGAGGTTTCTTACATTATAACATTGGCAATTTAGTTTTTCTCAAAAGGATCATAGACTTCTCAATGGATCTTATATAATCAAAATAGGCAATCTTCTGATGTGTGATAGAACTACTGCAGAAATTATATCTGCAGATCCCATGTTGTACATACCATAATTTGTCAGTGAGAAAGAAAACACTGAAGTATCACTGGACAACAATTGACAACAATTGACAGAGATGGGATCCCGCATGAGAGGTGGTGGGATATAGGGAATAGTGAACTAAAACTTCCCATACCAGAACTTGGAGGCAGGTGGGTTCAGTTGAGCAGCTTGATCTGATTTGGGTATTTAAGGATCATTATTTCATGGGAGGGATTTAGTTGTGGTGGATTTGGGTCATGAAAAGGTGTCAGATTTGCCATGTAATGCCCACTAATCTCGTGAACTAAGTAAGACGTGAGATAAAGCCTAGGCAAATGGCTCAACAAATCCTAGCCGTTCCCCCTCAGTAACTCGATAAGCTCAATGGCGTCTTGAACCCGGCTTGGTCCCAAGTCGGGATCTTCGAATTGGAGTCCTGAACCCGGCTCAAATTAGCGTACAAGATTGGGGTCTGGCTGAAAGATGTCCAATCATAATTTTTCCATCATGACCTACTCTTTCAAACTAAGTATCACCGCATGCCACTAATCTTTTAAAGTAATCAAATGTGAAACAATGTATTTTTATGATAAGTTAGGTTTACTCAATAGTTGGCATTGGTCCCATAAATTTTTCACATGATTTCAATAATGAGGTCCCACATTTAAAGTTTGTCAAATTCCATATTTGCCCCCTATTCAATATATATTTGTGCACTTTAGTCCTAAGTTAAAATTTGACAAAGAAAAGTATTAAAATGTTCAAATATTGAATCTGGACTTTGAATTTTACCAAACCCCGCATTTGCTGCCTCCTCGATATATATGTTGCACTTTAGTATAAGTTAAAATTTAATGAAAAAATATTCAAATATTCAAATGTTAAACCTCAACTTCATCCATATCCATCGGATTATTTTTAATCTTTTCAAATTTCAACCACATCTCAAACTTCATAGGATTTCCTCCTCTACTAGTACCACAAATCAGAGGTGTGCAATAGAGGCTGCTCTGGACTGATTGGATTTGGGCAGTTCTCACGGTGTCGATCTAGTTCCCAATTCTTATTCTTTGAATCAATAGCCAGTTGATCAAGTTTCAAATTCTAAGGTAATAACTTGATCGGACAAAATCGACTTTATATATTTTTTATATTTTTTAATAAACTTTAATTTTCACAATTTCTCCCAATAATTCAATTCCTCCCTCTCACATCTATCTTGTGCTTGACAACAATGACTCTTTCCCTCTCACCTCTGGGCAAAATGTAACTCTCTTAATTAATTTCATATTTGGCTCGATTTTTTTAATGTGCAACTCTTTTTTGTTATTTTACATGGTACTTGATGGTTTGATTTGTCTTCAAAGGAGTGAAAGAGGGGTGGAAAGGGATTTTGTAAGCATTTTTTTTTTTATATTTATGATTCGTTGCAAAAGTCAAATAAATACCATTATCATTAGACCGAACCGAACTAATAGGTCGGTCCAGTTCCCGATTCCAAAACTGATTGGATTCAATCCTGATCTTAGAAACGGGAACTGATCACCCCCAATCAAATCCCAACCCCTAATTTCAGATCCGAGAACCCGACTTGATCCTGACCCGGCGGTGTACCTGCTCCATCTCCTTATGTATCCGTTGTTCAAAGCAGGACACGTGGCGAGGAACCGGCGTAGAGGAGCGGGGCCCAATGGAATAACCGCTACACAATTTCACCCATTTTTCATTTCCAAAAAAATTAAACATAAAAACCAAAAATAAAAAAAAAAAGTAGAAAACGATTCGCAATTTGACATCTGGACATCTCCGTCCCCGCTCACCTCTCTCCCTCCCTCCCTCCCTCCCTCCCTCTCCGAGCTCCGCCTCTCTTGCGGAGATCGCCGTCGGAGCTTCCGCCGGAACCTTCGAATCCGCCGCCGCCGCCGCCACCGCCGCCGGCTTTTCGTTTCGGTAATCGGCTCGCCTCGTTTGCTTGCGTAGAAATCACCCGCCATCCCATGATGATCGCCCCCTTTTTTTTTCACGTCGATCGAGGACGCTTCTGGTTTCTTGCTCCGTACTTGTCGCCGGATTCGATTCCGCGATCGGTTTTCCCTTGTTTACGCGACGAGTTTATCGATTCCTTGCTGACGTTTGATGCTGACCGGCTCTAGTTTCGGCGGCCGACGCTTTTCGTTCGAAACGAGCTTCGGCTTCGATACGTGGAACGAATCTGTTGTCCCTTTCTACTTTGTCGTCCTTGTTGAGACTATCAGCTTTTCAGTACTGTTTGTTGATGGTTGAGGTTGACTTAAGCCGGAGGATTGATTCTCTGCAACATGGTAGTCTCGTTTCGGTGCATGAACATTTTCTCTTTTTCTTTGTTTGCAGCTTATGATGTTTTGATTGGTAGTTCCAGCCATCAGTTGACTGCAACTGAAAAATGTCTCTTGCTGGCTCCGTGTACTTGTCCCATAATTTGGGACTCCCCAAGGATAGGGGCCGCAATTATTTGCTGAAGGTACATAACCTGTGATTTCAAACCCCTGTTTGTTTTTCTGTGGCGGGTTGTTCTTATGATCCTCGATTATCTCTTGTTTTTTTACCCATTCCAGAGCTTAGGTGGAAGAGGCAACTTGTGCGTAGGGAGTCGCTCTTTGTCATCACGTTCTTCAGTAAGTGACTTTGGATTTTAATGGAAGTTTCTGGTGATTATAGAGTGCATTTGTTAGTTCTGCAGGGCAGTGGTACGGAAATTTTGCTTTATAAGATGAGTGATTGCATCTAATGGATGCCTGCCTGTAAATGTTTTTAAAATGAGTTTCAGTAGTATGCCGATAGAGGACATGAACCTCCATGTGAAATTTATTGTAGTTTGAGGCCAAAATGGGTTGCACAAGGCTATCATTACATGAGTTCACATTTCTTTTAACCAACTGCTTATCAGGAATAAGCTTAAAGAAAAAATAAAAAGAGAGATCAGAACAGTTTGATAAAGAACTTAAAGGGGTGATCACAACTTGATGGAAGGAGCTTAACAATATGCACTTACTGTATACTTGGCTCAGCTAAACTTTTCCATGATTTTACATTTTAATTCTTGGTTATTTTGTTTCCTACATTTTTCAGTCTTGTAGGCAGTAGCACTGATAATGCATCGTACCTGTTGACAAGATGCAGCAGTGTTCTATCCTGTAGCATTTTGGAGCTCTTTACATCCTGGAAATATGAAATGACAGTGTAGTCAATTCCATTATTTCTTTTTGCTTCTTGTACCTCTTTTCATCTCATTACACTGCTTTACCATAAGGGCTACTTTTTTTTTATTAGTACCATGAGGGCTACTTAGTATGTGAACTATAATACTGAAATACCATGGAGCTTCCTCTAATCTTTAAACAAGGAACTCGAATCATATATACTGTCTTCTAAATTGCTTATTCTACAGCTATTTGGTTATTATCTTAGCAAGGGGTGATCTTTGCTTTCTCGGGGTAGATACTTTCTGAGAACTATTGCTTGAGGAGCTTCAGTTGAGGACTTTTGAGTCTTAAATATTAACCATTTTGCAGCAAAATTTTATCCTTTGTCATTCATAGAGCTATATGAGCTGTTATCATGTTGAGAATCTATGTTGAAATGCTGCTGATTTGAGTTAACATTTAATTTTCTTTAAATGGCATGACTGGCAGGAATTTTGGAGTATGGCTCAATCTCGAAGTTTATATGCTCCGGTATATACTGTACAAAATACATACGGTGCTTTTAAATGCTATTCTTTTTTAGGTCCAAGGAATTTGCATGAAAATTCGCTAGTGAAGACTGCAGCTGCAGCATTGTCCAGGTAATCTCACTTAATTTATATGAACTTATCATCCATGTTCCTGATGGTCTCTTCCTCTTACCCACCAACCACCAAACACGTGTGCATGCGCATACACACTTCTTTTACAAGTGATGTTTATGTTAAGTTGTAACAATGTAGTCTTTTTAATTTGATACTCGTTTGAATTCCCTATTGTTTCCCTTGTAATGTAACGGCCATTGTACTTGACAAAGTTCTTCTTGAACACATAACCTGTTGCATCACCAGACTGAGAGGTGTATAGCAGTTTGCCCATGGTTAAACAACAAGTCTTAATCAAGTTCCTGGCACACAAGTGCTCCCTGGTATTTCAGCAGAACTAGTTACTCAGCTGTATCACTGAGTCTCTTCATGCCCTTCTTAGCCATCAAACTGATTTGGCATAATCTCTAAGGCATAACTCCATTTGAATCTCAAAAGCATTAGTCTGATATTCAAATGAAGGATTAAAATTAATCTCTTTTACTTTTGACAACTAAAGCCATGTCAACCAACATGTAACAGCCATATTCCAGATTCCCAAAGGGGTTTTGGTACTGCCTCAAGTGTACTTCGAGTTTCGTGTGAAAAACAGTTTAAACTGTTGAGAACCAAACTGAACTGAACCATTATTACGTTTTGGTTCAGTTCAACATGATTTTTTTATTTTGTTGAAATTATGGTTCACAAACCAAACCAAACCATTTTCAGTTCTGTTTTGGTTGATCATTTGGAACCAAACCAAACCTTATTACCTATTAAAATTTTTATGAAGTGGGCTATTTTTTTATGATATAAAGTAGCTTATCTTTCACTTTCTGTGTCTGTGATTTCTGCTGAAAGTAATGTTTGGTTTCTTCATTACTTCTCTTTTGAAACTATTTTAGGGAATTTACCTACAAAAAAGAAAAGAAACACAGAAGACAAAAAAATGGTTTGGTTCCAAACGATAAATAGGTTTGGTCTAGTTTCATTTATGTTTAAACCATATTTATGCGATTTGGTTTGGTCTGGCATTCAGACTGAATCAAACTGCTCCATGCTCACCTCTGTTTCGCCTGATCTTTTGACATGTTAGTACACCACACATGACCATCCAGAACTTGGGTTGAGACTAAGCGCATCTGAATATTGGCATGATTTCTCTATCTATAGAATTTATCTTCCAGTGTGGTCTTTTCAATGGCATTAACCCTGCCATTGGTGCTTTAAAAATCAGACTGTACTTGCTGGTTCAACCAATTGACTAAGAGTGGTTCACGGTCCAGTCCATTTCAGTGCTTGTGACCGTTTTGGATCCAAAACTGGATTGGAAACAGCATTGATCTGGTTCAACCAGAGCACTTGAACTGGCAATAACCTAGGTTTTGAACCAAGGGCTTGTCTTTCCTTGGATGAACCCCTCACATGCCTGTCATTTAACCAATTTTTACCTTATATCTAATTGTGCCAATAAATATCAATGCTCATATGCAAACACCAAAATAAGAAATAGTAGCAGAAAACTCTACCGAGGTTTTGAACTGGGGGCATGTAAGCCACAAAAATGGGCTCTCTGTGTTTGTAAGCATCAAGACACAAAGTTAATGTCTAAGTATCAAGCAGTTGAACCACAACAAGTCATTTGGCTGGTTCTCTTGCCAGTCTGATTTTGAAAAATCTGCCTTCAACTTGAGATGCTTGAACAGTTGCTGTTGAGAATGAAGTTTATTAGGGTATAGCATCTTGCTATTGCAAAATATTTATATGGATCTCTGGTACTAGCATCCAAAAAGTATCTTTTTGTTTCTGAGAATTTGAAATTGTGTCAACATCACATTTCAGTATGTTCTTATCTTATTTAATCTACTCCTTATAGGCTCTTCTTTAGCTTTTTATCTTCCATAGTTTTCCATATTGTTGTTCCTTAAAATTTGCTTCTTCCTTTCAGTTTTGTCCTTTCAAAGGAGAAAGACTAAGCTGCTCTTAACTTTGGTTGATAGATGTTTGTTGCAGGCCATTCAATGTGTTACAAAGTAGTCCTATCACACTAAAGTTGGTTGCTGCTATCAGCATTGTTATCTTTGCTTTGTGGGGGCTTGGCCCACTTATGCGCCAGAGTAGACGATTACTACTACATGTACTTTCAACTGGAACTATTGTCATAATGTCCTCTTACTTTCAACTTGATTCATGCACATCTAATATTTGAAGTTCTTTTCTTGACCTCAGAAGAATGACAATAATTGGAAAAAGAGCAACACATACTATGTGACAACTTCCTATTTTCAACCTTTGCTACTTTGGATTGGTGCAACAATTCTCTGCAGGTGACCATTATGGAATGTTGTAATCCAAATGGAGAGAGGCATTTTCTTTGCCTGTTAGTTTTCATCCACTGTAATCATACTAATAATGACAATGTTTCAGAGCATTGGATCCGGTCATTTTACCAACAGAAGCAAGCCAAGTCATTAAGCAACGGCTTCTGAACTTTGTGAGGTCACTGTCAACAGTGCTAGCCCTGGCCTATTGTTTGTCAAGGTGGACTTCTTCCCATCCTCATTTATCTACTCCAAGAGTCAGTTGAAACTTGGAATAGACTTTGGACAGACTCAAAAAACTGTTTTCTTGTATTTTTTTTCTTTTATATTGATGAGAAATTCCACCAATTACCTCAATACCATATGAACGATCCCATTGTCGTTCTACCTTCTTCAAAGCTCAGTTGATTGTACCAAATGCTTGCCATTGGTGTTGTGTGTGATCTTGGCCTTTCATGGCATTGATTCTTTGTTGCTTCAAGTCCCTCTAGATTTTCCCCTAATGACTAATTTAGAGATGAACGTGGTGTTGCAGCGTGATTCAACAGACGCAGAAGTTTCTCATGGATAAAAATGATCCTAGCGATGCAAGAAATGTATGTCTATCTTCTTGTGATGCTTTGCAAAATTCAATAACATCTGTATAATGCAATGTGAGCTTGCAGTATATGCTAACACTCTTGGATTGTCTTTACTATGTCTGATTAATATTGTAGCTGACATGTCATATTCTTTTTAGTGCAGTCTTAATATATGTCATGTAGTTTCAGTTTGTAATTCTCCTTCCTCAACATCTTTTATGTATCTCTAGATACACTACTTGATTAGATTCAGTGGTAGACTGGCAACATATTCCATCTCGTGAAAGTTGCAGACCCACTTGCATTTTCTTCTGATCCCCTCTCTTGTGAGTGGAATGAGGAGATAAAACAATTCTTAGTAAGAACATTCATACTAGATTTATTTGCTTCAAAGAAAGCAATTTTAGATAAAAGAGAAGATACTCTTAGTTCTTTAGTGTGTCAACTTTAAATAACATTAGTCTGCTTGATGGCTTTGTTTGAGATTATTAGGTGCAAATACTGATATTAGATTTATTATCTAATTTTAAATAGCTCATATCCAGACCACTTGTTTGAGCTGAAAGCTTTAGATGCATTGATTACTAACTTGATGAGGACTCCAGTTTTAGTAAGCCATGCCATATGATGATGCAGGGTTGATCCTATAATATGATAGGGTGGACTTTCAAGTAGTTACTGTTTTATTTTGGCGTAAGTTAACAATATATACCTAGAATTATCTCCTCATCTCTGTCCAACATACTACTTGTGAGTAAAGGATTTTTTGAAGCATGAATGTTGAAAGCATTAAACTAGGAGCTTCAAGAAAGGTGGCTAGAATGTATTGTATCAGTTGAAGAAAAATGAATGCTTTCCATCTCTTGCTTTAGTTTTGTCTCTCACTTTTGCTCAAAGAAATCCATGACACGCGTTAAAATTACCATCCACAACATTCATACTGGTGTTTTTTTTCCCTTTTGAATAGATGGGCTTTCAATTTGCGGGGAGAGCAGTATATACTGCAGTATGGGTTGCAGCCGTTTCATTGTTCATGGAGCTGCTAGGGTTCTCTACCCAAAAATGGCTTACTGCTGGAGGTCTTGGGACAGTATTACTGACTCTTGCAGGACGTGAGGCATGTGCCTACTTATTTAATATCCTTGAATTTCTTTTGTCCCTGTGTTTCGAGAACCAGAAGTAACTCCGGTTTTTTTTTGTCAGATCTTCACAAACTTCCTCTCTAGTGCAATGATTCATGCAACTCGTCCTTTCGTTTTGAATGAGTGGATTCAGACAAGGATAGAAGGCTATGACGTTTCTGGTACTGTTGAGGTCTGTCTCTATGATGAATTATTGTAGAGGTAGATTAAAACAAGCATATTATAAAATATGTTTTTATAGAAGTGGAATTGACCTTATGAAGATTTCTCACCAAATTACATTAATAAAGTGATTCAAATAGACATCTAATGAAAAGAATGAGCACATACTTTTTTACGTTTGTCTCTGGGCAGCATGTGGGATGGTGGTCCCCAACAATTGTGAGAGGTGAAGATCGTGAAGCAGTTCATATTCCAAATCACAAGTTCACCATGAATGTTGTTAGGAATTTGAGCCAAAAAACTCATTGGCGGATTAAAACTCATCTAGCAATCAGTCACTTGGATGTCAGCAAAATCCACGTGAGTTCTTCCCTAAATAGCAGTTGACTTCTATGTAGCCACAAGATTGCAGAAGTAATTGCTTCTCTTACCAATTTAGGCTCTTCTGTTCGCAGAATATTGTTGCTGACATGCGCAAAGTATTGGCAAAAAATCCTCAAGTTGAGCAGCAGAGGTTACATAGAAGAGTATTCTTGGACAATATCAATGCGGAAAATCAGGCTCTTTTGGTACGTCATGTGCCTACTGCCAAGACTAGGATTGCTCTGTTTGTTGATAAGTCTAGCATAATATTTTCTCTGATAAATTTATAGTAATCCCAGCCAGTGAATTCTAGTAGAGCTGCAATTATTAGCCCAAACGTATAATTGATCATTTGCTTAAATAGGTTAATGAGGACTCACTGATTAATGAGAATCTGTCATTGATCCAAAGGACTTAACTATAATACTTCCATAATCTTCAATGCCTAAGAGAAGTGTGAACTGTGAAGTTGTGTTTTTTAAATTTTGTAGTCTAATCTGAGACTCTTATGTAGAGTACAAAAGATTGATAAGAGTTCTTTATCTGCCTTTTGTTAGAGAATGAATTGCCAAACATGACTGTATAAGTAAAGCTTTGTCTCATTTGAATATTACTCCTTTTACAGATCTTAGTATCCTGTTTTGTGAAGACATCTCATTATGAAGAGTATCTTTGTGTCAAGGTGAGACAACTTCTCTCTGTTTGTATCATTCAGTAAAATCTTCACTTTGTCTATGAGCTGAGCTTGTAACAGAAACAGCTTAATGTAATGTCAGCTATGGCCATTACAAGGCAAAACTATTAGTTTGACCGTTTGCAGTGACGGGGTACCTGTGAGAAGAGTACCACAATGAACCTGCAGTTAAATACTGGAAAATTCAAAATTTCAAAATAATTATAGGCCACACAATTTTTCTTAGGTGTTATATTGGACAGGATTCCGTTCATCTTCTGCACACCCCCTCCACAGACCCAGAAATCACACACAAAACCACCCAAAACAGAAGAGAACCACAATGTGCCATTATTTGCTTTTTGGTTAAATCATCTCTTGTGCTTTATGATGTAATCAAGAAAATGATATTTACCTTGGCTTGTCGCATATTTGAGTAAATAATTATTAACAGGCTTAGCTTAATCCAGAGATAGGAGAAAATCATCGTGAGTAGCACTTGTCAGTTACTCCGCTGTTGGCATGGGGGAGAAATTTTGTAGAAACGGTTGGATTCTCGGGTACTCCATAAACAAGTTTGAAGAGTCGTTTGCTGGCTACTTTTCTGACTTTGCTTTTGTGCAATTACAATTGGATTTAGTTGGTGTTGTTCCATTAAGTTGAAGACGTACCAAAACTATCAAGGGTGAATGACTGACAATCATTGAGTTTTGGATAAATTACAATAAAGATGTTGCAATTTTCACTGTTATTTCATCGTAGGGCATAACAATAAGACATACTTTCTAGCCGTCTTCTATTAATTCGAGTGGACCAGAAATGCTACAATGAATGTAGTAAGTCAACGTATGAAAGTTATCATTCCATGTGGTATCTGTCAAAGGTTGGGGGGCTTGTCCAAACTGAAATAAACCCTATCTGGATCAGAGTGGGTCCAATGAAGAGAAAAAAACAAAAGCAGCCATGTTATGGCAGTTCTTGAGAAAAATTGTGTATTTGGATGATTTCGTTTTGCTGAGGTGATTTGTCTATAAGTAACTGCAAGTAAAAGACACTCAATTTGCGATGTGCATCATTTCAATGAGGTCTAGATTGCTTGTTAAACCTCTCATAAGCATCGTCTTGTAAGCAGAATTGCTTTTGTTTGACAAAATCTGGCCATTTAATCTGAGTGCATTTTAAAAGTACCATGCTGTTTGCGCATCTTTAACAGAGCTTAACTGTGAATGTTGTTTGAAATACTAATGCAAATACTTTGGATTATCTATGATCAACAGGAAGCTATATTGTTAGATCTCCTTAGAGTAATAAGCCATCACAGGGCCCGACTTGCCACACCGATTCGCACAATGCAGAGAATGTACGGTGACAACGATTTGGAAAATGTACCATTCTCAGATGCAGGCTTCCCTCCTGGTGGAGCGGTGTCTAACCGTCCCTTCTTGTTGATCGAACCCCCATATAAGATCAATGGAGAGGATAAAACAAAGGCCCGTGCCACTCGGACACCTACTGGGGAGCAAGGTGGTAAGAAATCCACTCAGCCGACACCTGACACCACTGCAGATTCTAAGGCTGGAAACGTGCACACATCCGATTCAAAAGTCAAAGACATGCCGATTGGCAATACCAAGAACAAATCTGGGGGAAACAGCGAGTACAAAGAGAATAAGAAGAACAAAAGCACACCTGTTTCTGACGAAAAAATAGGGGAGAACATGAAGAGTAAGCCAGTGTCAAAGCCAGCCTCAAGGTTGAACGTTCAGGTTACCACTCCTAGTGTTGAAGCTAAACAGATGGACTCAATTCCTAATAAACTTGCTGAAGTGGTTTACGACGGCGAGCAATCTAATGTGGTACATCCTGAGAAAAGCTTACAAAAGAGTAAGGCCACGTCTTCTTCTGTTCCCTCTTTAGTAGCTGACGCTGATGAAGAAGCTGGGACAACTTCTCCATCGAACCATGAAAACAAGAAGATGGTCTCACAGCCACCTGTATCGAGGCCTGCTTTGGAAGATAATATAGTTCTCGGTGTTGCATTAGAAGGGGGAAAGAGAACACTCCCTATTGAGGAAGAGGTGATTCCTCCGACTAATGCCAGTTCAATAGATTTAAATGCTGACAAGAACAAAGATGGTTCGCTACCAGCATCTCCCAGTAAAAGTGCCACTCATCAGAAGTACCAGTTAGATTGAATTGCAGATGATAGTTGCTTTGGTTCGCTGCTGACTGTTGCCGACAAGCTAATACCATGGTTACTCTCTTGTCCTCTTGAGGCTGTTGCTCCATCCGACAATAAGCACATATTCTTAGATCATCATAGCAATGAATGATCACATGAAGTCCATAACATGTTTGATCCATGTACAGAAACTCATTTTTTTTCCTGACTTCTCTTTTTAACAGATTCCAGGCATTACTTTCTGATGGGTGTCGTTTCTTTTGCTGATTTCCTACCTTGTATGGGTAGGGTTGAACTCTGCTGATGTGCATTAGTCACTGAATCTCTGTTACATAAGAGAGGACCTCTCATGAAAAGCTTTCGCCTCAGAAGTACTGTTATGAAATAAGAACTGGTTGCCCAAGAGAGCAATCAAATTCTAGTTGGTGAATGTCCAAGCATTTTTTCAGAACCGCAATGAACATGTGAGCTTTATCGATCATTTATAACTCGACTGCGAATATTGGTGATACCTAAAAATTTTGGCTCGAATATTTTCTTGTGTATTTTAGAAAATTAGTGAGTAAATCTGGCCTCAATCCTTCAATGGACCCAAACTAAGCTAGCTGGTGCCGACAGACCAGGACGATGCATAGACAAAGCCCATTTTGGAGACCCAATAGGTTCGATTATGGACGTTCCGTGAGGCTTGCCCCCGGGTCTACTCTTAAGGCTTTATCGGTTTTGTAGAAAATGATTGATTTAGAAAATATTTTCCTAAAATTAATAACTTGAATTGTTTACACAAATGAATGAATAAAAAATAGACACAAATAATTGTTGATAATGAAAACTTTTGTCACTGACTAATTATTTCAAGCAATTTAAGCAATCAATCCATGGAAATTAGGCTTCAAATCATTCATTTTTCATGAAAAATGGAGCCTCAATTTTTTTTTTTCTTTATGGTCAAAGTCATACAATTAGAGTTTGATATTTAAATTTTGGGTGATTGATCCAAATGGTTTTGAACTTTAACCCAACGAACATTACAATCTCTTTATTACAATCCATAAACTTTACTAAATATGCAATATTGTCTCTAAACTTTTAACTTGTTCAATGTGATCCATAAAATTTTTATGCATGTTAATTTATTATTTAGATTATATGAAAATATTCAATATTATTGAAATGAAATATAGGACATTTTCAATATATGAAAATATAATAATCCTGAAATTGAAGTAATAGAAGCATAACATTAAACATTTTCAATATATACCCTCAATATATTTTAGTTTTATCAAATTAAAAGTTCTGAGACAACCTGAGATTATTTGTATTGTTATCCCTTTAATACCTATTTTTCAGTTTTGTCAAACAAGCCCTTGATTAACTAACAGAGATGTACCGTGACCTCTCTGCCCATTGGGTTAGCTCAGGCCCCCATTGGCCCATTACATGCTTAGATCTAAAAAAAGCTCAAATTTTACATAGACAAATTTACCAAAATTATTTTTTTGACCACCAAAAAAATTACCATATATTATTTTCCGTTAAATTTTACTGTCAAATTTCTAAATTAAATAACACGCCGCAATTAACGGGTATACTAATTTGGGGTTTTACCCTCCGTTTGTACTAAAAAAATCACCAATTTTTGATCTTTCTCAAATATACCCCATGGTCTAGTCCCAACTTAACATGGCATTTCCACATAGATAATAAATACACATAAACAAGATGTTATAGAAAATTATTTTCAAAATAAAACCATTTTAGGATATAAAAAATTAGGGATTACTAATACGGCTTTTGGATGAGGCTAATGAGGGCAAATTTAGGATTATAGTAAAATTTGATGATTTTCTTTTTGACAAAAAAAAATTGGGATAGATTTGGGAATAGATTAAGAGTTTGGGGTTTTTTTCGAGATTAAAGAAAAGTTTGGGGCGATTTGGGACTAAACCTAAAGTTTGAGGTTTTTTCGAGACAAAGAAAAGTTTGGGGCAGATTTGGGACTGAACTAAGGTTTGGGGTTTTTCTTGAGACAAAAAAAAGTTCGGGGTATATTTGGGACTAAACCTAAAGTTTGGGGTTTTTTTTGGAATTGACCCCAAATTTTACAGGAGAAACTCCACGGTTTTTGCATCTTTACCACTTTGCATCATTTTACTTTTAAGAATTACATCTTTACAATTCTGGACCAAACTCTCCGTCCTAGAAAAGACCAAACTGCTATCGTTTGAAGAAATATTGATCCTCCAAAGTCTCCCACGAAACCTTCAGCCTTCACCCCCTTTGGTCTCCATGGACAACCTCAACAATGCTATCGATGGTTGCGAGTCGCCATCATGGCCTCCATGGTGACCTCATATGGAGGTTGTCCACGGTCTCAAGGGACACTACCCCAATCCATGTTTGAGGTCGCGCGACACTGGCATGGGTCGAGCTCGTCCGAGGATGGGCGATAACGAAAGAGTGGACTCACAGCTAGCACATAAGGGCAAACGGTAGTGGAGCTTAGGCCGACGGCAAGACAGGCGGAGTAGGATGCGGCGGCTTTGAGGCGTTAACGGCGGTCAAAGGCAGTAGTGTTCTTAGGGTTGGGGTTCGTTTAGGTGGAGATGGACGGGTCATCTTTGGAGAAAATACAAATTTGTAAATGATTTCATATAAATAACCAATGTCAAGATGCAAACCGATTTTTTCGAAAGTAGGAATTGCAAAATGATCTTGAATTGAAAATCGGGTAGGATTTGTTATATTTATCCAGATCATTTTATACGAAAAATCTAATATTTTATGGTCATGAGAAAGTACGTGATTATCGAAGCTCGGTCCTATACCCGACCTACCAACCGCGGCCTATTCATCGACTCTACTAGCTAACAAAGGAAATAGGTTGGGTAAAGCTCCCGGCCTAACCCGTCTTTAGAGTGAAAGGATGCCGACAGCTTTGCTAATTATGGCGGCGGATGTCCGGAGCTGATCAAGGACGGCTGAATATCCTCTTCTCTGCCTGAGGACGGCCTAGTTACCAAATTGGAAATGGTTTCTAATGCTTTTATCAACTTGGGGCAAATGGAAGTTCTCAAATGCGAGGCGAGAGATTAGCAGGAAAGGGATAGAAATGTATACTCAAATTTAAGAGGGTAAATAGAATTCCATGCTCGATTTCATGGATATATATCGTATTCTATGAAACTGTGAAATGCCATATTTGATGAAAGTCATATATGTATGGCTTGGAGGGAGATTTTTCTTCCGTATCTTTCTAGATCATCTAAATTGAACTTGGATATGGCTTGCCACTTTTTGGGCTTAAAGTATCATCAAACTAATATACTCAACAAGCATTAGCTCTCCCTGAAAAGATGGTGATCCAACTGCACTTTCTAGTAAAATTACTTTGTGAGGACTTCAAAAAAAAAAAATAAAAAAGCCCGGTAGAGAAAGGTACAAATATGAAAAGTCGCAGTATTGGCGAAGAGAAGAATGGATATTGGATAGAATAGATGCATCAAGAGGAAATATAGTAGGGAATAAGATTGCAGTTAAATTGGCCAATATTTGGAGATGTAAAATACAAAATTCTTCCATGCAATAATAACTATTCAGCAAAGATAGCAAAATCATAGGGGAAATTATTTAAAAAGTCATAAACCTATGATCGGTATGTATGCCAATTCAATATTAAGCCTTTCAATTTGACTAACTTGACCTTAAACCATTAACAATTTGCCAATTTAGACCAAAAATCATCAACGTGGACATCGTCCATAGGACAAGTAATGCTAAAATGAACAATTTTTGCAATTTTTATTTTTCATTTATTTTAAAATATGGCTAAAGAGGACCTTTAGTGAGGGTTGCGACTCTCACCCAAGCCCTCACCAGTACAGCCAGCTACTAGGTTCCTAAACAAGGCTTTCACGACTAAGGCTCTTGCCGACTACAAAGGCCTCGCCTAAGGCCTTCATGGCCTCACCAGTTACAATGACAAAAATAAAAAAATAATGAATAAATTCTTATAAGGATTTTTAAAAAATTTATAAATCTGTCTACATTAGCACCAATCGTGTCAAGTAAAATGACCAACATCCACATTAGTAAATTTTCGATCTTTTTTTTTTGTCAAAGTTCCAAACTCATCACAGCACAAATAAATGATTTATGCAAAGAGTTTCTACAGAGGAGATGAGAAAACTATGTTGGATTTTGCAGCAACAAAGGCACCTCACCATATGATTTAAATGGACTCTTGTCCTCAACAACGAATGTAGGGATCTGATATCCACTTGTTGTGATGCACAACGAAAACCTAATACCTCATTTAGAGAGATCACCAAGAGCAAAACCCAAGTTTAAGTCTATCAAAAAGCCCTAAGAGTTTTGACCCGGCAATGTTCCAAACTCGTCACAGAAAAATTGGATCTCTAGCACAAAAAAGTTTCAAAAGAGGGGCAAGAAAGTCCCAAATGGTTTAAATGGACTCTTCTCCTCAACTCCAATAGCAAGCTGCTCCAATGTGCAATTAAAAGCCTAATATCTCATTTAGTGAGACCATTAAAAAGGAGACCAAGTCCGAACCCATCAAAAAATCCTGAAAATTCTGACCATAAGAATTTTGGATATTTGAATGATGCTCCATGCTCGTCACAGCTGAGTTGAATGACTCCCTTGTACAAAGAGTTTCTCGAGAGAAGGTGAGAAAGTCGCGTTTCGATCTTGAAGTGGCAAAGGTGCCTAGCCTAGATGATTTAAATGGACTCTCCTCCGCAACAACATAGGATTCTAATACAAATTAGTTGTGAGCGTTGAAGAAGTTGGATCTCATTCTTGGAGATCACCAAAATAAAAACCCAAGTTCGAGCATGTCAACATAGAAAAAATTGTCCAAGAAATTTTTAATTGATTACAATTTTAATAATTGAGTAATTAACATTTTCAAATTCTACCAATTGAATCTAACCGACCACTTTAACAAAAAATTATTGACGTGAATACTGACTATCCGACGTGATATGATCAACACTGATATTGACAATTTTTAATAATTTTTTAATAATTCTTAATTTTTTTCTTCTCTCTTCTTTATTTTTTTCTTTTTCTTTTTTTACCTTTCTCTTTTTTCTTTACTGTTTTTTACCTTTTTCTCTTTTTCTTTTTTTTTTTTCTTTTTGCCTTTTTCTTTTTCTCCTCCTTTCTTTTTTTTTTTTTTTTTTGCTATTCCCTTTATTCCCTCCACTTCTTTACTTTTTTTTTTTTTTTTTTGCTTTTCCCTTTATTCCCTCCTCACTGGCCATCGCCGGGCCTCATCAATGGCAGATGGCAGGGGCAGGCAAAGATCGCCGACCTCAAGCTAGGGCAACCATTGGCCAGATCGAGCAAGGGTTTACCCTCGCAGCCGATGGTCAAAAGCTCTCTGCCCAAAAAACTGACGGTCAAAAACCTCAGCATGAATGCTACCTTAGATCTCCATGGTTAAAAATATCATCTGGACCAAATATGAGATGGACCACCATTCATCTCCTAGGCAGTGCATTTCATGAGTAGATTCTAGCATTAATTACATTCAGAATTGTACTTCAGCAAGTCTCATGGAACCCAAAATTGGAATACTGGAATGCATGAATTGGGCAGTAGATAGAAAATGTTACATAGTCATTTATCAAACACTACCAGTGTTTTCTCGATAAAGATCACTTTTTTCCCAGATCAGAAGCAAACAATCAAGAGAAGGCATAACCCTATCGATGTGAGCTAGAGAAGTAGAGAAGGAAGATCGAACTCATTATAGGCAAGATCCATCACTATGTCGATTCTTTCCGAGTACAACCCTGAACTATCAACAATGTCACCAAAGGGAAGTATCGAAAGCCCTAGGAAATTAACTTGCAATTATAAGGTCATTTTCTTGACAGAGGGCAGCGAAGAACTCCATAAACCTTTATTTAGTTGAGTGATGTCAAAGTTCAGAAACTGCCTAATCTATTATTATGTGACCCAAGAAAGGCGTTATGACATCAAAAGCTTGCTTTGCTTCACAGCATTCGTTTGAATGTAGCCATGAAACCTTCCCTTGGATTAGCAACCAGTCAAAGATATTCCACTCACCTATGCATAACGCTTCACTCGACCATTTTTATTTTCCAGTTGCCAATCCTCGATCAAAAGTCTTGTTCATCAAGAACAAAGAGAGGTATCGATGGAACAATGAGGACTAGTTTCCTTATGCAACCACTTGAGCCAAAACCAAATAAAGCATGGTCATTTCTATGACTCTTCATCAGAATCATGTAGAGTTTTGAGAGAGAAATTGGAAGATTGCACATGGAACTGTTAAAGATGTACTGCAATAATCTGTAGTATTATATAAGTCCAAATCTTTCTGCTCATAAATATAGGAAACCCAGAAGACATCGACAAAAGCAGCCCCATTTTCCATATAAATCCCTCCCGCGTCCCAACCTTTACACTCCCCTGCACTCTCCCTGAGCACAAAATGCTAAGTAAAGTCCCACGACGACCGGGCAAAACAGGACTGCTTTTTTATTGACCCAATATTACACACCACAAACAATAATGACACTAATAGGCAGCATCCTCCTCCCCCCAGTAACTCAACACTATAATGGGAAAAGAAGTAAAAATTAGATTACGCACCGCACATACAATCAGGAGCTGGATATGTGTATAGGGATTGTTTAGGCTTCCTCAATCTGATATGACCTTGTCTGTTCTTATGCCCTTCAATGACCGCTTCCTGAAACTCGGACCAGCTGATGTTCTTATTCAGGAAGAGCTGACCTAATAGTGCCATGCTTGGCCTTATGGTCTTCATGTTCTCGAAGGTCCTGTGACCCACCTGTTTACAGCACATACAAATTGTTATCACCCCATAGGGATCAACTCGAATGAGCATTGCACGTGCTTCTAACAAATGGAAATTACAAATATGTAATCATGAGACTCACCAATGCATTGTGCATATTCCCTGGAGAAGCAGAAATGAAGATGTCGCTGTGCATACTGATATAATAATCCAATGCAGCCAGCAAAGAGGCCTTCCCTTTTATCTGGGCTCGCTCCTCTCCGGATGCAAGACTCTTTTTGTCCTCCATCAGTGGAAACATTTTCCTTAGACTGGAAATCCTAGCTTCTCCACCATACACCTGAAAAGCACAAAATAACTCTTAAATTTCCCTCACTAAGACAACTTCTGTTATGCAGTTTCTTGCAAAATATTAGACTGGTTTTTTCTTCTGTTACCACCTTGTGGGAGGCAAGGTATAAACGAGTGGTATTGTCGAATCCCAATGCAGCAAGCAGTAATCCAATCTCTTCTGGAGTCATTGGGCAGCGTCCTTGACTCCGCAGCTCTTCGTCCGTGAACTGAGAGTTAAGTACCCTTCCTTGCCAGATAACTTGCCGGTATTTCGCCAGAGCCAGTTTTTCAGCTTTACCCCCACCAAAATCACATGCTGAGTGTGCAGCCATATCCTATAGGTAATGATATTATATTAGTTAACTTGCAAAAGAAACTTTACCTGCTCGAAGGCCAAGAACTATCCTTTCAAGAACTACAATCATACTCATAGACATAACAGATTGTTAAAGCAAACTCATCAATTTACTGCCCTAATTTCCGTTCTAGTCCCTATCTCAAGTTTTTAGAGCAGGGGAACTAAAGAGAGCAAAACGGACCATGGTAGAACTACAACCCTTATGGGTGTCGTTAGGGGGTGGCAGGGCATGCAGAAAGCTGATTGAACTCATTTTGGATTTTCACACCAATAGAGTAGTAAATAGATAAACGCCTTTGACAAACCTACTGTATAGCTTCAATGAAGCAAGGTCAAGGTGGTGGCTCAACAATTTATCCAAAACGCTGGCATGCACTGTAGCTGTCTTTCAAACTCCACACAAAGAGTATCAGACAACTATAACAATTTGGAGCAGAAGCAACATGAGTAGATAATCACTAGGGAAACTTTAGACTAGCTAAGTCAGCCAAATTTGGGTCTTCACCATTCTACATGAGACATGCACAATAACTGTATCATCATATTCATTAAAAATACAATGCTCTCCTGGGTTTTCTTATCTCACTCAATAGGCTCGATCCTGAGGAAGGAAAAGAACATGGTTATAAATCAAAGATCTTGAGACAGCAAAGTTCATCCTTTTGTGCTAGGAGATGTTACATAGCATGATGCTCAACTTTCCAGAATGCCTAGAAGGAGCACTGGTATCAATAGACTCCCAAAGTAGTCAATACCTTATCA
This sequence comes from Corymbia maculata, assembly GCA_014182735.1. Lineage (NCBI taxonomy): Eukaryota > Viridiplantae > Streptophyta > Magnoliopsida > Myrtales > Myrtaceae > Corymbia > Corymbia maculata. The sequence continues at coordinate 7,197,697 of CM024690.1, read as the reverse complement.
AACCGAAGATGCAGGACAACAAACTTCCCTGCCTCTTTAGCAGTGGAATCAGTGACCTCTCGCAGGTAGTTGCCAGCAGTTGCTCTACTATCATCTGATGGGTATCGTAGACGATTGACAAGCGCATCTCCAAGTGCTCTAATATGAGGGACAAAGATCAATGCTTCAAAGTTCACTTTACAACGCAATCGCTGAATGTCCATCGGCAAATTGTCAAAAGTCAAGCGATGCGAGAATGGGGCAATTGCAGCAATCCCGTAACTGCAAAATGTTAAAAGGTTAGAAGGTGTTATATAAGTAAGAAGAATAGAACTGTCTTTAGACTACTACTTGCACCATGTATACAGGACACCAGATCCCTTATCACTATTTGTGGTGGATTGACTAACAGAGGTCATTCCATACATCTTAACATATCTTTGCAGAGTAGGTTTACAAACACATCTGAAGATATTAGGTAAGTTTTAATTGGCGCTTTCCAAAAAAGTACCATTTCAAAAATGTAAGTACCTGAGATCTTATTTCTCAAGTCAATTTGCCATTTGTTCTTTACAGCATTACATAAAAAAGAGCTGCAGCATTTTTCCAAGGTCACTAGCAAATTACCCTACGTGAGTTTAAAACCCTATTGACATAACACCAATTTGTGAGTGATATCCCCCAATTTATGTTGAGATAAACAACGCAACTTGAGCAGAGCAGGAACAAAAAGATCATTTTGGCAAAGCATTTCATGAAAAATCAAGGCAATGAATGGATGGAAAAGTAGCAAATAACTATCCTCGACACTGATGCAGCACTACAATTAACACCACAAGATCTAAGATGCAGAAAATATAAGATTGGGTCTCTACTAACCTCTGTAGCACTGGTGAGACATTCTCCAGATACCAGTTGACTGATCCACGAACAGGTGCAGTCTTAATTCTGGTAGGGCGAATGGCAGTAGCATAATACTCTCTTGTGCTCCAAGAGAATTCATCAGGCAGATCTCTGACTATACGAATGTCATCTTTCAATACATCGATGAAGTGTTCCACGTCAAATATGTCCCCAAATGAGCTGCAAATGACATTTCAGCTTCACTTGATTATTTCTATAGATATGCGTGATTGAAAAGAACCTATTTCTCAAATACAAGAGTTTTATCATTTTTTAAAGCTAGATTCTTCCAATACCTTGAATCTTGCCAAACAGGATTTACTTCGAGGTATGGAATAACTAACGTGGCATTCAGTATTTTAGCCACAGCAACTGCATCACAAACCTGTAAAATGACAATAAAAATTGCTTAACCCTTGGCTTCTGCATTATTAAGAAGTGATAAGAGATTATAAACCTCCTCCTCATTTAAATATCTACAGAGAACAGATATATTACAGATCCATAAGGTGTTGAAATATAAGTCCTTTGACTTAGGCAATATTTTAGTTATATAACAACAGCTAGTACATTACACATCTGTGAACTAAAAATCACGTGGTGCATAACTAATCAACCATGCGAGCTTGCCCAGTTGATTAAAGCTTGACACTAAATTTTGTCTCAAAGGCATAGTCATGGGTTTGAGTTTCAGAGAGGGTAATTCCCTCAAGTCCACTCCAGGACCTCCTCACCCAATAGCAATGCAGTTGTGGAGGGTCAACAGACCTATAGTCATCCGACGCAATTAGTCAGGTGCTCTAAAAGGTCCAGACTTATAAAGGAAAACTGCATGTGGTCAAAAAAATAAAAGAAAGAGAAGGTGCATAACTGATCAATAATCTGTAGCCAGATAAAATGACACTTTCTGCATTACAGAAAAGTGACAAAACTCTAATTTCTTCTTTCCATGTAAAATCTCTGTACAATGAATGCTCCAAAGAGTGCAATTTCTGACACCTCTGAAAATAGAACACTAAAGACTCTCTACTTACCCCCATTCTCTGCTGGTTTAAACCTCCATCTAGAAACACTTGAATATATCCCTGGCTTTTCTCCGGCAAGGCTGTATGTGAGACAAGATGCCAAAACAAAACGACATAAATTCCCATGTTTAACCCCCAAAGGAATTCAAACAAAAATGTAAATATAAAATCAACGACGAGGGTTGCAGGTGCTCATGGTTCCATTAAGCACCGTAATAATGCCAGTTTAGTAATTGGCAAGGACCTACTGCGACAAAAACCACAATTCAATCTTATATTACTTACAAGGAGTGTTAGCAGTCTGTATGCACGGTCTCCATCCTTGGTCACTCAATGAATTCCAGAGCTCATTTTGTACTGAATCTGACTACATAAGGAAAAGAATATGATCAGATAGAGACTAACTTATGAGCACCAATAAGAGCTTCACTACTTGAATTTCAAACAGCCAAATAACTCACACTTTGGCGTTCCACAGCACTCTTCAAAAGATGCATGTGCCTCGGCTTGGGAGCATTCCATTCCTGCACAAAGCCCTTTTCTCATTGTACAACATGATAAAATTCCAGAAAATGAATTCAGGTTTATGACACTCGAAACCATCCATATATAGGAGTTCATCTCAGTTTTTGTGACCAGATCACAGGTCATAGCACTACAAAGAGATAGCTCCACAACACTCGCAAGCTGGTCAACTTTGACTTCTTGGAAGTGGCCACTTATTCTAAACTGAAGTCAATTGGATATCAAAGACATTTGCAAAGATACTAAAAGAATGTAAGAGGCAACAAGGTTACACTTTTTCACTAAGCGGGGTGTATTTGAACAAATAAGACCAGTGTTCATGGATTTCCTCATTCTTTGGCTTCCGATCCCAATTAAAAACTACTGCTTTGGGCAATTTCACTATATAATTTATCAAGAAGAGTGACGGGAAAAAAGAGAACTAAAATGCCCACAAGGTACTAAACTCCTCCGTGTCTCAGGTAAGCACTATGCAAATGCCATGATACTGACAGAAAAATTAAACAATTTGGACCTCACTCAACCCATTAAGTCACATTCAGAGTTTGGATGACCAACGTGAAAGCCACAACATTTCAGTAAACTAAGTCAACTGGTCCGACAAAATACGAAGACTTGTGAGTCCACTCTTGACAGACAACCAGATATTTTTTCACCCAATAAATCTGGGCTCGATCTAGAGCATGATTCTATCACGACTGGAAATACCCAATTACCCATAATCGATTCTTGCAGTTGTATTCAGGATATTAAATAAACATACTCAAGGCAATCAACATGCTATTTTATTATCCATCCATACCGATGGTGCATAAGCATCGGAAAAATCATTACTTTTAGAAAAAAAATAGATAAACCAAGTAACCACCCAAAAAGAAGAAGACCTGCAAATACTATTAACAGATTCCAAAATAAGTAGAAGGACCATTCATTCCAGGGGAGAAATTCCTCCCCCGTTTAATAAACAAATTTAGGTGAACCGTAAGAACCACAGAGCGTTCCCTACGCTAATAAAGCTTAAAAGACCATATGGGTCCAACGGAAAGAACCACACTCTGCAGAATATGAACAGAAATTCACACTTTATCAGGAAAAAGAAAAGGTAGTATTCCTGATGCGAGAAAACCATGAAGAAACAGAAACATACCGAGGAAACGGAAGGTGAGGCGTGGCTCAAAGGACTGAACAAACTGGGGAAGAAAACGGGGAGAAGCAAACCCAGGAGCCCAAAAAGAGCCCCTCCGCTCTGATGCCTCATGTTAAGCTCAAAGCCAAAGCCAAAAGCCTCAGATCTCAAAGCTCTCTCCCCTCTCTCAAACTGGGATATTTTCTGGTTTTCTTTAATGGGTAGTTTGATGAAGAAGAAGAACAGGAAGAACCCTACACCTCACAAAAGTTTTAATGGAGAGGAAGAGAGAGGCCACCAAACAAACAAAAACACCAACTTTAATCAATCCCCCTCTCTCTCCTCTCTCTCTCTATCTCTCCACAAGTGTCACTGGGCTTGCTAATGCTTTGCTTTATCGGTGGTTTTAGTGAGAGAGAGATAGTAAAGGGCATCTTCCGTCACATGACACCTGTACAAACAGGACTGAATTGATGATGCAGAGGCGTGTCGCCATCCAAGGGGGCCCTATCGGGAGGAATGGTGAGCGAGGGGGGGAGAGATAAAAAGTGGGTACAAGATCGCTGTACGAAAGCTGTCAAACTTAGCAGCGTTCCATGCTTTCGAGGCAAAAACGAAAGACTCTCTCTCTCTCTCTCTCTCTCTCTCTCTCTCTCCGTGTCTCCGTGACCGTTGAGGTGATGAATGCATCAAATGATTTCGCCCCCTGCTTTCTTCCTCCTTTCCTTTTTCCCAATATTTTTTTCCGTTCTTTCGCTTTGCTTTCTCGTGCCACCGACAGTATAGTGGCCGGGGTTCGTTCATTCATTCATTCATTCATGTATCCGATGCTCGCAGCGCGTGTGACCGCCCACATGGGACGCCGCTCCATTAATTAGCGGACCTGCTTTTTTGCTTGCTTCCCATTGGATCCCACCTACTAATTATGAGCAATTCGCCCTCCTCTATTTTGTAGTAACAAAAGTTTCCATCTTTCGACACGATTCGTTTGTACAAATACAAGACAACACGCAACTGAACAATTTTTGAGCTTGACATAAAGCGGTTGGTGTCCGTGACACGATCAGAATCATATATAATGTGAGACATGAGTTAAAGTGTTGAAGTTATCGTGTGCTTTATTTCAACACAACACGTTGAGATACGAATATTTCTTAAAAAAAAAACCCATGTTAGAATGAATAAATGATGAAACAAAACGTATTTACGAGTACAAAAGTCATTAAAAAATATTGAAAGACAGAATCAATAGTACACTTTAGATTAATGTCAAGTGAACTTATTCATGTTGCATAAAAACCTGTTAACACAAGTTGTCACACTTCGTGTGTTTATCATGCACAAGGGTTAACATATATTTATAAATATGTTCACATATAGTGTTGTGTTAACACCTGATAAGGTGAAACGTTTAATGATCATGTTAGTTTTGCCGTGTTGTGTAACCAACTTTATTAGCAAGCCGCATTCATATCGAGTCAATTTGGCACATTTATTAAACTCATTGTGTTCAAACTGGCCATATTCGAGTGAGCTTTATTTAATACTCCACAACATGAATTGCCAACCTTAATCTCAACCATTATTCGTTTTATACAGAGTTAATGCCAAGTATCACAAACAACAAAACTAATTAGCAAAGGGAGATATGTGACATTTTTACCAAGGATTTGTAGTGAAAAATGTGAAAACATCATGGTTAGGTAGATTTTAGAGTAAATGAAGGGAATAATACTTGGGGCTTCAAATTTTGGGAACCTATGAATATGTGTGTGTATATACATATATATATGGAAAAAACAACTAAATAATAAATTTAAATTTACAAGATGGTATTTAGAGAAAATAACGCACAATGAATATTAGGTAAGATCTTATACCGTTTATATTTTCTATAAGAAAAGTTTAAGATTTTGTACATCACCGCCACATTTACTTCTTACTTATTATAGTCCGCATAAATTTTTACACATAAAAAATAAGATAGATATTTGTTAATTGAGGAGTGATAAACCTACCGGTGGGCAGCTGAGTTGATTCGGCTTTGGACACTTCATCGCAGAGGTCTAAAGGTCGAAACTCTGCAGCTGCTAGTTGGGGCTCTGGTGGTGGGTTCTTGGATTAACTCCCCTCAGGTATAGTCAGTCGTCGTCGTCGTCGGGCTCATTAGGCCTGCGGAGACCGTGCGCTCCCGTAAAGTTGAGTCGGGCAGGATTTTAGATATCAAAAAATAAATAAATAAAGGGTGAAATAAGGAAAAGATAATAATGCTAAGAGAGACGAGCTCTAAAGCCTTTTTAACATTGCCAACTGAACAAAATGACCAACCGACCAAAAAAAAATAATACCAAAAAAGTGGTGTGAAAGCTCTATCATTGCTCCAATTGCAGAGCAGCTTTCTCTATACATTAGACGTTACATGCAATGAGAGAAAAGATGCCATTTTGCCTTGTGAAATGCACAAATTAATTAAATAATTTATTGAAAAGTGAGAAAATATTCTGATTTTCAATTAAAATGAATGGATTGCGGAAGCACCCTAATATTATCGAGATAATTACCAAAAAATCATAAAACTATTGTTTATGTAAATTTAGCCTTAAACTTTTCAACATGGCTGATTTAGTCATAAATCTTTTAACGAATTGCCAATATAGTTATTCCAGTCAATTTTTTCATAAAATCACTAACATAAACACCAATTGTTCCGTATGGACTATTTTTGCAATTTTTAAGACTTTTTTTTCAATTATGATCAACAACAATTGCGGCCCTCCCCAAGGGGCTTACAAGGCTTCGTCAGATCTGGGCAAAAACCACCTCACTTGTGACCGTCGAGGTCATGATGGCCAGAGCAAACATGGTCTAATTGAATGATACACCTCATGAGATTACTAATGTACAAGAATCACAACACCCTTTAGAATAAGTCTATTAATATCATCAAATGACAAGAATTTAAATGAGAACTCAAAATGGTTTGCGTGCAACTGTCGTACGAGCTATTGGATCTGGTTTTTTTACTTTTTATTTATTGTAATCAAATCTCCTAATCTCGTGACATGTCCTGTCGATTTCTGTCATCATACGTTAGTCAAATTCAACATATCAGTGTTAAGATGTGCTAACGCGGCATGCCATAAAAGAAGAAGGCGCGAAGAGAGAGAGGGGATCACGGCCTTCCACCACTTAGCAAAAGCCGTGCGAGGTTAACACTCTTAATCATCTTTAGCAAGGGCAATAGCCTCTAGTCTAGAACTTTATGGAGCACCCGAACCACCTAATTTTGTGATGTCCGATTGAGTCCTTTCACCATATGTTGGTGATTTCGTTTAATGTAGTAACGATGATATAAAAAAATTATCAGGTGGCTATTGAGATAATACCGATGGGGCTACTGCATTGAAAATTTTTAACAAAAAAGGAATAGATGAGGGATTATCGCCATCCACCATTAGTGAAGGTTGAGTGACCTTTGTCGAAGATTTACCAAGGGTCATTGACCTTTAGCCATCTCTAGTGACACCATCTCCGACAAGACCCTTTAGTCCTTATCGTGCATGATCGAGGGCTGAGAAGCCCTAGCCTAGGTTGTGTCTCAATTGAAGGCCAGCATGCCCTCACCAAGATCCACCAATTTACAAGTGTTGCCATAACAAGGCGAGGGCTCAGAGGCCCTCGTTGATGATATAGGGTGGTTGCATCCCCTCCCAAGCACGATTCTTTCTAGTTTTCTATATATTGTTTGTTTTACGCACCATGGTAGCTTCATTTGGCAATTTTGGCCTGATCAACGAAATCAATGTATTTCTCAAGAGTAGGAGTGAGATGCATGATTGCACAAATCAAGTAAAGTTAGAGAAATTGGATTGAACAAATAAATAACAGGACTTGATTGCGCGAACAAAAATGGAAAATACCATTACATATTTTAATAAAAATTAGTTAGGTGATAAAAGGTGTACTGAACCATTAGATATTGTGTTAATAGAAGTATTATGAGGTTGGAGTCGGAGGATAATCTGAAATTGGATATTGCTTGTATGTCTTCTTCTTTTTCTCTATGATCAAAATTAGGTATTTTGGCATATGTTACGATTCTTTCAACCCATAAAATCATTTGGTCCTATGATTATCTCCATATATATATGTGTGTATAAATTTTGCAAGTATAAAAAATGTGACTCCTTTCAAAGGAAATCAAAAGGAAGGGAGAGCTCCATAAACAGATGTACCGATCACCTTGTGATATACGAAGTTATGAATATATTCATGATTGTAAAGGATTTCCTCACTTAGATCATAGGATCTCTAGGAAAATGACGACAAAGTATTAAAAAATTAGTAACTTTTTTTGATGCGTCAATACTTTATTGGAAAGTCGCGCAAGAGTGATTTTTTTTCAATTATCTAGTACATTATGATTGAAATTGAGGTTGATAATTGGGCTTTATGTCGATTTGACTATTTAAACCTTACCACGTGTTGTGAATTTGTTGATCCAATTATTGTCCTATCATCTATTAACTTATTGTTTGTCATATTGTACCAAGGAAAAAATGAAAAATTTATTGTACAACATGGTGCATTTAATTCTAAATATTTTAGTTATTTAAATGTGGTCATAAACATTTTGATGATTTGTCAATTTACTCTTAAATCTTTCAATTATATCAACTTTATCATTGACCTTTTAAAGGTTTGTCGATTTGTTCTAAACATTTTGACGATTTACTAATTTAGTCATTCCAATTAATTTTAACTATAAATTGTTGATGTGAATGTTAGCCAGCCGCCGGCCATCCTACTTGGTGTAATTTGCACTGATATGGACAATTTTTGTGTTTCTTTTTAAATTTTTTCTTTTCTTCATTTCTTTCATTTTTTTTTTTTTTTGTCCTTTTCTTTTCCTTTCGACTGTAGTACCCCCACCAAAGACTAGTCAATAGCAATGGATCTGGCATGGGCTAAAGGAAGAGAAAATGAGAGAGAGAGAGAGAGAGAAAATGTAAAAGGAAAAATTTAGACAAAAATTCATAAATTGTCACAAATCATATAAGCTAGTCAACATCCACATCAGTAGTTTTCGACCAAAATTGACATAAATAACTAAATTAGCAAATCATCAAAATGGTGTAATTGAAATATTTAGGACTAAAATGATTGTCCTATAATTGGTTTAGGACTTTTTGGATAATCTTCCCCTTGTATGAAAGTTAAGTTTGAGATTTTCTATAGGATTAAAAGATTTAGGATGTGTATGTATAGTAGAAAATGAATGATTTGAAAAATATATTTTTAAAAAAATCACATCAATTGTTTACCAAAATGAATGAATGAAAAAAAGTTTCATTGTCCATGAAAACGTGCGGACATAAGTTTCTATCGATAATGAAATACTTTTCATGAACTAATTATTTTAAATAACACAAATGATTATTTTTAGGAAAATATTATTCAATCAATTAATTTTTTACAATATAAATGAAACTTTATTCTATCAATCAATCTGCCAAAAAATCAGGTTTGTAAAAGGAGTTTTGCAGGCATCAATGGGACCAAACACTAGTGCATCTATTGATCTCGCAATGTCATGTTCTGTATGCATGCGTACACGGAGCAACTCTCCTGGATTAGTCCAAGAGATTCGATAGCATTCAAGAACTAATAACATTTACTGTCCAATCTATATATTCGAAATTACGCAAGACTGGTTGGACCAGGAATTGTACTCGGATTCATAGCTCAACTTGTGTATCTCACCGGTACTTTAGACCTTTCTGCCTATTTTATCACTTACAAAAAATTAAAACTAGATCCAAGGTTGACGGATCTTATGGCTATCAGATTGCTGTGGATAAGGAGGCAAGGATCGTCGTTTTTGCCAGAGATGGTGCCGGTGATTAGCAACACCGCCAAAACCGAGGAGGTTGCCCACATTTCCCGGATCACCGTGGCATTAGCCAAAAAGTACCGTCCTCATTTGTACTCATTATTATAGTATATGTCTTTACCGACGAAGCATTAGCAATCAACATCCTCTTTGAATGGCCTGATAGACATATGAAAAGTACATTATTTTCACATGCTCAATTTAAAAACAAGGAATGTTAGGAATATTGAGATTTTACTAAAATTACCACTCAACAACGGATACCATCTCGTTAAATTTTCAGTTAGGTAGGGTTTATGCACAGAGTGATTTGTCACTTAAACGCAAATGTGGTATTGCAAAATAACTTGGTAAATATTCCTAGTAGAACATTTCCACTATGCTTATGACATTAAATAATTTATCTTTACATCAATATCCATGCAAAAGTAAAAGCAAAGATGAACTTTGAGTAATTGTCAATTCTACTTCTCGACTAGTGGAACTATAACGAAGCATCTCGTGCAATTTAATAAACCTAACTAGGGTTTTAGTATTTTCGAGGATATTTGTCAAAAGCAAATCATCATTCCAAGAATAATAAAGTAACTTGGGAATCTGATTTTTTTTCTTAAAAGAATGGAAACATGCGACGCTCAATGACCGATTCTAGCTTATTCGTTTGTTTATCATGCATGAGGAATCGCACGCATAACTTTATTTCTTTTTTGACGTAAAAGGTTTACTTTATATGTTTGGAATGATCAGTTACAGGATGGGTCAATTTTTGATCTGGAGTTAAACACCAACCCTATAACCCTCAATTCCAAAAGATTAAAACCAAGAACCAAACTAACCGGTTCAATTCCAATCTGGTTCTAATTCTACCTAGAAACTAGCCCATTTATGTTTTATGTGAAAAAACCAAATTCTTATAGTAAAACATAAAAGTTACACCATTTTAATTTTCAACGAATGCAAAACTATTTTTCCTTTTTTTTGAAAAAAGACTTCAAAGCCGGTTAATAATGAATTCAACCTAAGAATCGGACTAGATGAATTAGCCCCCGAGAAAAATAGGAAATTGGAGCAAAACCAATCCTAAGTTGATTATATATTGTGAAGTAGGAAAAATTACCGAAAAAGTCCTAAAACTATTATAATTGTGCAAATACAGTTCTAAACTCTTTTTTTGCCAATTCAGTCATAAACATTTTGCAATTATGCAAATTCAATCAATCCGACTAAATTTGGCTAGCCGACACTAACGTGGATGCCGGCTGTCCAGCAAATGCTAATGTAAGAATTTTTCAATAATATTTTATATTTTTCAATTTTTTTCTTTTTTTCTTTTTCTTTTCTTCCTCTTTGGTTTCCTTACCCACAGTGGCTGGCAACACTCTAGTGAGGTTGCCGCCCACTGGACAAGGCCTACGAAGCCCTCATAGGCGGCCTCACCTAGGACCACAGGCGAGGCCGCCGGAGAGGGTTGGGGAGATCTGGTGACGGCCACAACCGTCATCGGTGGCCAACGTAGGCATCGTGTCCCTTGCCTAGTGGCAGGCAAACCCTGTCGAAGCCTTGCTGACCATTGTGAGGAAGAAGAAACCAAAGAAGAAGATTAAAAAAAAGATAAAGAAAAGAAGAATAGCAAAAAAGATAAAAGAATTAATAAAAATTTTGAAAAGAATAATATTATTTGAAAATTGCCATGTCGACATTTGCCGGATAGTCAGCGTCCATGTCAACGCCAACCGATCAAATTTGACCATATGGATTGAATTAGCACAATTGCAAAAAGTTTAGGATGAATTGCCAATAAAAAAAGTTTAGAATTAAATTAGTATAATTGTAATAGGTTTATGATTTTTTTGGTAATTCTTCTTTGCAAAAGGCAAGAACTAAACCGGTTCTTTTAACCTTAAACTGAACTCCACTCTCACCTCTAATATAAATTGATAAATCTAAATCTGAGGCTCGCAAAGTACTTCACTAGTCTTCCAACAACCAAAAAAAGTGAAAAAAAAAAACTTTACTAATTTATGGATTAGATAAAACGAGAGCCAAACCGGAATAGATGTCCCTTTACTAGATCAGATTCTTTTCGGATAGCATGCTAACAATATATTCCAATTAATACAAAATGAATATGTATTGTACCTATGTGCAAACTCTTCTGTTTTTTCGTTTATGTCATGTTTCACACTTGCCACTTCGATCATTATCAAGCACACGGTTGCATTTTCTCCTCCATAAGACCAGCAAAGAAAAGTAAATCAATTCTTTTAAGGCCGGCTTTGCGCAATAAAATATTTCATCTAATTGGACACAAATATGTATTAATTTAACTAGATATAACCATTTAAATATACTCATCTAACCTTAGTGATAGATCTTCTGACTCAAGAATAACATTGTAATTACGTGACACTAAATCTCAAATTGCTCTAAGAAAATTATTCAAGAAAGATGATTTTATAACCGATTTTTTTTTATCTTTATATATGTTTGTGAAATAAGATAGGACTATTTGATTCAATTGGTATCAGAATAAGGAGGTGAAGATGGTGGCTTGACCGGAGATGCTGATAGGCGCCATCGCCGGAGTCGAGGGAGCACCGCAGTGATGGCCACAGAGAGTACCATTACATAATATTATCTACATGTACCTTTATCAATTCTTAAGAATTATTTATAAATATGAGAATTACAATATAAATTTAGTGTTATCAAATAAAAAAAATTTAAAGGTGTAACCAACATGGGTTGAGTGCAACTTTGTTCTTCAAACTTTGTCATACGTCGTAGTGGGTCTCAAATTTTTGTGTAATCAAATCTCCTAATTCTGGGATGATCCAATTGAATCCTTTCATTATATATCGCCACTTTGGTTAAATGTAGCAGCATTGATGTATGAAATATTGACAAATGGCCACCGAGGTAAAGCTGATGGGGCTACTGCATCGGAATAATTCTAACAAAAAAAGAGAAGAAACAAGGGGATCATTGCGGTCCGCCCCTCGCAAAGGTTGCATGACCCTTATCAAAGGTCGTCAAGGGTAATTGGCCCGTAATCATCTCTAGCAATGCCAACTCCTACCAGGTCCTGTTGATCCTAATCGTACACAATCAAGGGCAATTTTAGCCCGATCCGCAAAGCCAAGGGAATTTTTTTCAGCAAGCATGGAGGTCATAATTGCACAAATTAAGCAAAGTTAGAGGATTGGATCGACCAATTAAAAAAGTTAGATGACTTGAACGCCGCAAAAAAAAAAAGAAAATCTGATAACATAATTGCACATTATAAGGAGAGTCAAAGAGGTGACCAGAAGTGTACAGAACCCAATAAATATTGTGTCAAAAGTACCATCAGGGTGGAGTTGGAGGATAATCATGAAATTGAATAAAAAAAACACCACGGAATTCTTCTTTTATCGTACTTCAACATTTTCTTTGTGTGTGATTTTATGATCGAATTTTTATTTTGGTTTTTTTGTGATGCTTTTAATCCATCAAACATTGTAAGTATGAAAATATGATTTCTATGATAAAATGATAATTAAAACAATGGGTGAGTCCATAACTATATCTATCATTTTGTAATATACCGAGTTATGAATATATTCAAGATTATAAAGGATTTCCTAACTTGGATTATGGGATCTCTTGCACTTTGTACAAGGTTTTCAACAAAATGAATACAATTTTGTCAAATTTAGTATATCTAAGTCATGACACCTCGTGATAGACAAAGTTCACTTGTTTGATTGACCCGATGTTTAGAATTATAAAGAGGAGGGAGGAAAATAGGGAAAATTGTCCACAAATTTTTAAATTTATTTGGATCTAAGCAACTTCTTAAAAGATTTCATCTAGGTTATCTTTTGGACCTTGGGATCACCTAAATGTAAAACAACAAAAGTCAGATACATGGTAAGAAAAACATATTCTACTAATTTAGGGCATAAAACATGCGGGTACCGACACGTTAAAATAAGGAATACATCCATAAAGCCCATCGTCCCAATATATTAAAAATACAAGTTATGGAGGCCCCTGTGGGTGTTTCAACTCCTCTTATGTGGTAATGTTACACCTTGTAACTAACAACTAATGATCCACGAGAGATCCCCTGATTACACATTTTTAAATATGTTATATGGCTATTAATTCAATTTTAAATTTTTTAATTATATTAATTAATCATAAATCTTTCAAAAATATAACAATTTAGTCATTTCGGCTAATTTTGATTGAAAACTACTAACATGATTTGATATGGACAATGTTTGCATTTTTTAAATTTTCTGATTTTTTTTCTTCTTTTTGGTTTCCTTTTTCTCTTTCTTTCATTCTTTTAGTTTTCTTTTTCCTTTTTCCCTCCATCGGCCATCACCAAGCTAGCAAAGGTCATTAACCATTGGCAAGGGTGGCCCTTGCTAGCCAAGGCATAGGTGATCCTTGTTAGATTCAACAAGGGTGTCAAGACCCTTGTCGGTGACTAGCGAAGGGAAAAAAGGGATAAAAGAATAAAAATTATAAAATTATAAAATAATGGCAACATCAACGTCGGCATTGGCGTCAACATTAAACATACCATGTAAAACAATTGGCATTGACTAGATGCCATGCCATTGATTTGTAGCCAAAATTAGGTAGAAAAACTAAATTGGCTAATCATTAAAATGTTTTGGATTAAATTAACATTATTGAAAGATTTAAAACTAAATTGGCTAATTGACAAAACTTTTAGAACTAAATTAACATAATTGAAAATTTTATGACTAAATTAGCCACCATACAATAAACTTATGATTTATTGGACAATTTCCCCAAAGGAAAAATCAAAAGCTCTTTTTTTAATTTTGGTAAATAAATTCAATTTTAATTGCTTTATCTAAGTTTTAAAGGACTTTTTGAGAGGGATAATTACCAAATCAATTCTAAACTTTATCATGCAAATATTAATTCAATCATAAACTTCCAATATTTTCAAAGTAATCATAAATTCTTGCACAAAGTTTCAATGTAATATTTCCGATCAATAATTGCTAGAAATTGTTGATGTAGATTTAGTTTATCACCAGCCAAATTACTTGATAAACTTACTTGAACCCAACATCCCGCATGAATCCCCTCATCATCATTTTCTAGTATCAATTGACCAATAGGACTATATTGAAGTTTCCACATGAGTTTGAAATTATATTAGTATAATTGAAAAATTTTATGACTAAATTGATAAATATATAATAAATTTATAATTGAATTGATAATATTATCCTTTTTGAAAAATAATTGATAACCAATTTCTCAATTATTGCGTCTATGGTAATGTCCCCTCAGTTTTGTTTTGGAATGGGAAGGGTTTTTTATTGGGTCTAAATCAAATTTCCAGTGTCACGTCCCACAAGAAAGATTCGACCAAGAATTACTTTCTCGACAAAAATAGTTACAATTGCCATGAATTTGACCGAATTGGTATAATTCAAGTAACCAAGGACAATGATAGTCCATCGCATCAATCCGAAGTACAATATTATAGGTTTTCTTTCGTACCTTTTGGCATTATTCATGATTCTCTACAATATTATAGATCCTCGGTCCTTTTGTAATTATCTTATACGTTTTCTTCAAATTTTAGTTTTCATTTATTTTACAAAGAATAAATATTTTTTAAAATATTTTTAAAAACAATCGTTCATATTATTTATAAAAATAAATAAAGAAAAAGTATTTTTTTTTCTATATAAATTGTTGTTAGTAATGAGAACATATTTTTTGAATAATTATTTCAAACGATATAAATAATAATTTTTTTTTAAATTATTTATTTTTCACAAAATAAATAAAACATCAAACGTCATTATTGAAATTATAGCTTAATCATACGTGCCAATTGATTGCCCCCGAAAACTTTTAAGAGTCATCGCACATAGTTTTGAAGGATTAAAAATATCAAAATGCGAAAGATTGCAGCACTTGTGTGTTACACAGATGATTGACGATGGAAGAAGGAATATAAGCTCACCAGACCATAGATTTTCTTAAAATTTGATGACAAAGAGATTGAAGGATTGAATGAAATCATAGATAACCGATCTGGTCTACCTTTCAACCCTTCATAAAAGATTATTCAACTGATCGGTCAAAGTCATAACCATTTGGAGTACATCTTACTTATGAATCTCTTCACAAGATCTCCCCCATTCGATGAGAAATCTGAGCTATCACAGACTCCTTCACTGAAAAAATTGCCATCCTCATTAGTATAGGCTTGATATTTTCGAGCGATGCTTCTTTACTCGATGTGTCGTTCGGTTCTTTCTTTCTCGAGGCCTGTGGTTCATTCATCGATTTCATGATATTCCACATTGATGTTGCTCCGTTAATTAGTGGACCTGCTTTTTGTTAGTTAATGTTGAGGATTCTGCGGACATTTGCCACTTCGGATGCGAAAACTTGCATTGTATTTTCCACTAGCGGATCTGCTTTTTGATCAATTCGCCCTTTTTCCTTTGTCATAACGAAAGTTTCCAACTTTTCAAATCCAATGATAAACATGTAAATTATACCGTTGATGCGCACTTGGACTAAGAACAGATATTACCTACGCACAATGTATGCAAGCCCATTCCACCTCGATTGTTGAATTATTTAAGTCACAATCATCAAATTGTGTGGGTTCACCCATTTCAATAGTTGAGATAGAATGAACTCACATACTCGAAACTCATTAGAGATTTTCTCTAACTAAGAACCAACAAACCTCATCATGATTTGCATACCGACATGCAATTAAATAGCTTCAAGCTTGACATGAGTAGGTTCGGGTCAGGGCACGATTAAAATCGTGCCTTACATGGATTGACTTGCTTAATCAATTTAGACGAGATAAGCGACATGCTTAAGTTAACATGTTAACATGTCATTTGTCTCAATACGACACAATTAGACACGTTTTAACCCATTTAAAGGTCATTTAGACTTTTATAATCCTTGTAAAACTCACCCCAATGTTCAAAACAATAATGGTGAATTAAAAAACATAATTATAAATACAAATTTCACTAAGCTTAACGAAATATTAACTCAACAGTATTGTTTCAATTAACATAAAGTAAAATTATCCATATTATCTAGAAATGTATTAACACAAATTATCTTGTAAAAACATGTTTATCGTGTACACAGATTAATTTATATTTGTAAACAAGTTAACATATATCTCATATCAACAACTAACATATTTAACAATCGTGTTATTTGTATTGTTATCATTTGACATGTTTTATTAAGTATGTTGTGTTCGTGCCAAATGAGTTGACAAGTTTAGTAAAGCGTCTTATACAGATTAATCATATGTTGTGTGGTCCATGTTTCAACGTGGCACAACACCGAGTGCCAATCCTAATCCTGACCAATAGCCGTTTTATGATAAATCAATGCAGGAGTATCATGAATCATAGAGTATGGATAGCCATTTTAATGTGAAGACAGTATGGTCGGGAAGATTTTACACAGGGAATAATGGGGCTTCAATTTTAATAAGCCTATGGATACACATTGCAAAATAAAAGGACAGCAATATAAAACGGATTAATTTACAAGGTCGTAAATTCCAAGATAGGTGAATAAATTTTCATTATCTAGTACATTGTGATTGGAATTGAAGTTCGGGAGTCAGCTTTATCTTACTTTAACTTTGTTGACTAATAATCACGCCCTGCCACGTGGCCTAGGACCTCTACATGCGACAAATTCGTCGGACCATTTTTGTCGGAGTAATATTCTATCATCCATTAAACAATTGCTCATCAATCTATTCAAATGTCAGATTTGACATCTTGTCTTGAGCTGGAGATTTTTCTAATCAATAACTCTGCCATAAAATCAGGTTTTTCACGTAAAAAGTAGTTTGCAAGCGGTGGTCGATTCTCGATTCAATTTGATTTTAAGGTATAATTAAAAATCGGGGATCGGATCAAGTGGTGCAACCAAAAATCGTACCAAATCACTTTATTTGGTCCATTGAAATCAGTCAATATATGTTATGAGGAAATAAATAAAAAAAGCTTGTTATTTTTTTATTTTTCGAAAAAATAATAAAAATATATAGTAAGTTCGGTATGGCCTACTCCGATCTAATCCGATTTTACCTTGGGATTGGGAACCGGATATCGATGTTACTTTTAGGAACTAAGAACTAGATCCAATCGGCTGATTTGGTCCAATCCAAACGATTCTCGATTATGGCGGTTTGTTTTGCACTCCCTAACCTACTGGACCATGCCATTATTCATCTATTGATCTCCCTCGGTACTTTAGACCTTTGTGCCTATTTACTACTTGGAAAAAGTTAGATCTAAGGTCGATGAAGCTCGTCAACAACATCTAACCAATATGGACAAAGAGGCAATGAATGCCGTTTCGCCAGAGATGGCATCGGTGATGGCAACGTTGCGGAAACTGGGGAGGTCATTTAACACTTTTGGAGCACCGTGGCATCAGGTAAGAAATATTATATTCATATGTGCTCATTGATACATATATATATATATATAATATATACATATATATAAATAATTTATTATTTTCACATGATCAATTAAAAAATGTTGGGAATATAAAAGAATTTACCGAAATTACTACTTACCGATTATAAGATCTCCTTCGATGTTTAAGTAGGTAGGGTTTATGTGCAAATTGGTTTCTCATTTAAACAATAAATGTGGCATTGCAAAAGAACTCCATAATAACTCTTAGTAAACATTCCAATATGCTCATGACATTAAATATTGATGCCTAAATCGATATCCATCCAATTATAATTATTGAATGTTGAGTATCTTCTGATTCTACTTGTCAACTAGTGGGACTACAACGAAGCATCTCGTGCAATGTAACAAACCTAACTAGGGTTTTAGTATTTTTAAGGATATTTGCCCAAGGCTAATCATCATTCCAGGAATAATAAAGTAAGTTTGGAATCTGATTTTTTTCGTAAGAGGATGCAAACATGCGACACTCAATGGTTAATTCTAAATTATTCGTTTGATCATCGTGCATTTGGAGTAATATGGACAAGTTCATTCTACATAAGAGTAAATGCAAGCATAGATTTTATTTTTCTTTTTATCATAAAAGGCTCAATTTATATATTAGGTTTGATTTGTTTCGAATCAAGTCAGTGCCTGGCTAACTCGAAACCAACTCTACAATCCCCAAATTAAAAAGATTGGAATAGGGAATCGAAATCAATTAATTCCAAAACTTCCGATTCTCGATTCTGTCAAAAACCGACCCATTGTAAATGTTGCTAAAGCAAGTGATCAAACAAAGAATAAAACAATAGATCGGATACCAAATTTACATTATTTGATTGTAGTGACCTAGATATATAGGGGAGCATTAATGTAGACAAGCATTACTTATGTATTTCTCAGACTAATTATCAATAACTTAAGTAATATTTAGCCTCATAATTCTTCATAAAATAATCTATCAATCTCATGAAAGAAATACAGCTTCAACATTGAAATCATATAATGTATTTTCTCGAACAATACCCACAAAAATAACACACGCCAAGTACTCGCTTAGAAACGCGCTTCAAGAATCACGCTGTTACGACCTTTGCATTTACGTCTACCACGGTGTGTGTTTTTCGTATCTCGTTCGCCAAAAAAGGACGTTCACAGGCCGACCCAGCTTGGAAAGGGAATCCCATGCAATCCTAATCGAATTTGGTCGACAAAGTCAATTTTTCATCATATCTTCCCTTGGCCGACAACTTCAGCGTGAATAAGGAAAGTGGATCTTTCCTTGGCCGACAACTTCAACATATTATAATAATATATTTTAGATACAAAAATCGAATTCTTAGAATAAAATATAAAAATTGCACAACTTCACTGTGAAAATATAAATTGATCAAGTCATTATGTTATTATTTGTTCATTTCTAAGACAATACTTCAATTTTCGAAGGATGTAAAAAGTAATTTTTTTTTTCCTAGAAGAACCTTCAAAACTGGTTTACAACCGGTTCAACTCAAGAACCAAAACTAATTGAACCGATTCCCTTGTAGAATTGGTGGCTATGGTCTTAGAAATCATAACAAAACCAAGATCTGAATCGGTTCTCCCTAGAGGTCTAGATCGACTTGGTCAGGTTTTCGGGTCAAATCAAACTTGATGCTCTTTTTATTGGGTGATTTTGGGCCTCTCTTACCCCAAAAATCTAGTTTAAATGGCGAGACTTTCTTTCACACTTATAAGTTGACAATCAATCGTTTATAATAAATGTGGGACGACCTCAACAATCTTCCTTTCACATATCGGGCCTTGGATTGGAACATCAACAACTTGTAACTCTCCTGTGTGAATGTTGGGTCTAAATTTATTGGCAACTAGGCTTTGCTCCTGGTGTTAGGAACATGAACATTTCAAGAGAAAAAAATAAAGAAGAACACAAGCAATTTTTTTTACGTAGAAAACCCTTTTAAAAATTAGAAAATGGGATAACCATGGTTCGGCACTAGGCAATCTCTCCATTATCGATATCAATATCAACGTTACAAGTTTCAATGTTAGCTACAAAAAATATTGGCCCAATATATAACAAGAGTCTAGGGCCAAATATAGTTATAATGGAAATTAAATATATGCCAATAGTAAATGCCCTATTCTTTGCTTTCTCGTGAAAAGTACACATATGCCATTAGTGATAAAAGCTCTATGCTTGAATATTATTTTTCTCCGTCAAACTCTACAACTTTATCAAGCTCTTTTTATAAAGAGATCAATTCCAAGCTCATAAAGCACCTATGCGTGAACTCTTTTGTTAATGTCGTGTTTCATAATCATCACTTGGGTCATTATCAAAGTGAAATCGACATTCGACCAGACGCTAAAGCTCCAAATGAAAGTCGACGACAGCATGACTGCATTTTCTCCTCAATTTAGACCTTCAAGGAAAAGCAAATCAATCATTTCAAGGCCGGCTTTGCACCGCAAGAGATTCATCTGAACCGACACGTGTATGAATCGATTAACTTAGACATATCTCATTGAAAAAATCTTATTGGAATTACGTGTCACGGATCATTTCTATGCTGGAGATGCTCAAATCTGGCACGTCAAACATCGTGAAACTGACTTTTGGACATTTAATATGGTCAAACATCTGCCAATCGGAATATGAATATGTACCTTAATGCAAAAGACACTTTTGTTAAAGTGATCGCTTCACATTCATCACTCGGGTCATTATCAAGGACACGCGAATGTATCATAGTGTCAATACGAAGCAATGCTGAGAATATGGACGCCATTGCTTTACGCAAAGATGTCCATGTCATAATGCATTTTCCCGATGCGGGATTCGTAGTGCGCATTTTCACCAAAACAAGCAAGTTCATGGTAAGCACGAGGTGTCCCGAACCGTCGTGATCTGTTTATACGGTACAACCCAACATGCAATTAAATAGCTTCGGACTTGACATGAGCAGGTTCAGGTCATGGCACGGTTAAGATCATGTCTTACATGGATTGGCTCGTTTAATCAATTTAGACAAGAAAAGTGACATGTTTAAGTTAATGTGTCATTTGTCTTGATTTTGACACGTTTTAACACATCTAATATTCATTTCAAAAAAAAATTAATCCATGTAAAAATCACAGCCATGTTAAAAAAATAAATGGTAAAATAATAACATATTTAGAAATGTAATTTTCTTATATTTTGTCGGTTCTACTTTACTTCTATTATAACTCTCACTCTCAAATTTTTGTCTTGTCTCCTTACAGAACATAGAAGTCAAAACTCATAGGTAAAACTAAATTGTCCTCACCCAAACTCCCTGAAAATGTAGAGATTTGAATCCTCCATTTCCCCATTAAGATGGCTCGGTGGTTTAGAAATACGAATTTCTTAAAGAATAGTACACTTTCAATTAACATAAAGTGGAATTATCTAGATTGTCTAGAAACATATTAAAAATGCGTTATCGTGTACACATATTAACCTATATTTGTAAACAGTTTAACATATTGTATTGCGGCAACGCCTAACATTTTTTATAATCGTGATTGTTATCATTTGACCCGCTTTATTAAGCATGTTGTGATCGTGTCAAATCAATTTGGCACATTTAATAAAAGTGCGTTGCGTGGCCCCTATTTCAACAAGATACAAGACCAATTGACAACCCTAATCCCAACCGATACTCATCTTATGATAAATCAGTGCAAAAGTATCATGAACAATAGACTTATTCATGAGACTTTGTGACATTTTAATTTGAAAACAAAATGGTCGTGTAGGTTTTACATGGGGAATATTGGGGCTTCAAATTTTAGAAGATAGAAGGACAACTATACAGTATGTATACATTTATAAGCTCGTAATTTCCAAGATAGGTGTATAAATCTTCATTATCTAGTACATTGAGATTGAAATTATAGTTCACGAGTCAGCTTTATCTTACTTTGACTTTATTGGCTAATGATCTCCGCGGCCATGTGGTCTAGGACCTCTGCATGTGACAAATTCATCCGGAAAGTGTTCAAAATGTCTTAAACTTATTGCATTTTTATTAATTCAGTCATAAATCTTTCAATTTTACTAATTATGTCCTAATTTTTTTCATTTTTTGCTAATTGATTTAATCTAGTCAATTTTAGTCAGAAATTTTAGCATGGATAATTTTTAATAATAGTTTTATTTTTTCATGATTTTTTCATGATTTTTTCTTTCATTTTTTTTTTTTTTTTGTCTTTCTTCTTCTTTTGCCAGTGGTTGGCCTTGCTTGCCATAGGTGAGACACAACCAAGCTAGGGCGAGCCCTAGCAAGGGCTCCTCTCCCCAAATCTGATGAGGCCAACCCTTACCCAAGCCAAGGCGGACCAAGATGACGTGCAATGAGGCCGCCTTGGCCTAGGTGAGGGCTCCCCTCACTAGGGCTCATCCTCATCTAGCCATGGCAAGTGGTTGGTGGTTAGCCACCAGCAAAAAGAAGAAGAAAGGGGAAAAGAAAGAAATAATAAATAAATAAAATTCGAAAAAAGTATTAAAATATTATTAAAAATGTCAACGTTAACACTGGTCGTGCCACAAAGATTGGCTAATGCCCATGTCAGTGAATTTTGAATAAAATTAGTCGGATGAACTCAATTGGCAAAATATGAAAACATTTATAGCTGAATTGATAAAAGTACAATATGTTTAGAATTTTTTGGATAATTTTTCCTAAATTTGTCAAAGCATTTGTTGGACTAATGTTCTAATCAATTTATTCAAATGTCACATTTGAGATTCTACATTGAGCTAAAAATTTCTTTAATCAATAAATCAGTCAAAAAATCAGGTTCTTCACGTAAAAAAAAGTAGTTCGCAGGCATCAACGGAACCATACCCTAGTTCATCTACTAATCTCCCTTGTTCCTTAGACCTTTGTGCCATTTTATGCGCAAAGGGGTTTCTCATTCAAACAGCAATGTGGCATTGCAAAATAACTTATTAAACACTCCTAGACATATCCACCATGCTCACGACATTAAATAAATGATGCTTAGACCAATATTGGTTGACACCTAAAAATGACCTAGTCTTTTTAATTGACACGATGCCAACACAGAGCTTAGTGTTGGTCAATTCAACTATCGACAAGAAGGCGGGAGGGAAAAGCTTGTTAATAGAAACAGTGTTAATGATCAACATGACGTCGATATACAGGATGCTTGCCGGTCGAGTTCTCGGCAAAATGTTAGAAATTAAGAAGTTTACTTATAAGTATGAACCGAATGTTGTTATTGATATGATAACGACTGGTCCGCAATTAGTGCTCAAGTAAATTTAAGTAAATGCTAAAGACAGGATTGAAAGCCAAGAAGACATGCATAGTTCACAGAAGGGACTACCATCCGATTTGGGGAAGCAAATTGAGGAGCCTGAAAGTGACCCTATTAATTACTACGGAGTTATAACCGCTGGATGATAAGATGATGCAATTACCAAACATTATCATGGAGCAAAAAGTCGAGGACATTACGGTTTTAATTTCAAGTTTGAAAATTAACCGCTTAGAAGTGGTTACGTTGAGCAATAGGTTATATAAGCCAGGTTAAATCATTGGAAACTCTCTCTCCAACAATCAAGAATACAATTCTATACTTTTCAATTTTATCAATATATCAATTTTCAATACATTATTTTAGATCCTTGTAATTTATCATAATTATGTCCAAATCGCCATGAATCTAATAAAAATCGATGATCAATCTTTGGTGAGAGATATTTGATTTTTACTGAAAGAAAAGATGATTTTTGACTATTTGTTAATTCTACTTCAAAACTAGTGGCACTACAACGAAGCATCTCGTGCAATATAATAAACCTAACTACGTTTTTAGTATCCAAAGCTAATCATCATTCCAAGAATTATAAAGTAAGTTGGGGATCTGACTATTGTCATAGGAGAATGCAAACATGCCGCCCTAAATGATTAATTCTATTTTATATGTTTGTTTGTCATGCATGTGGGTTCTATATCACCAAGTTTATTCTCCATAAGAATAGTGGCTCGCATAGATTTTCTTCTTTTTTGACGTGAAAGGTTCACTTTGTATGCTACGAGTAATCATTTTCCAGGTAAGTCAGTTCCCGACGTGGACATGGAAATCAACCCTACAACCCCATGTTCCAAAAGATTGGAATCAAGAATTGACTAGTCGGTTCCGACATTGAGTTCCCAAGTGGCCCATTTTATTTTTTAGGCAAAAATAAATAAATTCCTATAATGGAATATAAAAGTTGCATCATTTCATTATGAAAATATATGTTTTTTTTGGGGGGGTCAAGAAATATATGTTCCTTAAGTAGTTGTATTATTATGTTCCGACAGAAAATATGAAGGAATGGAGAAATGACAATTGTATTTCTCAATGTGTCAATTGTGCAAGTATGTGACCGTATTTATTGTACAAGAAATGAATTGGAAAGAATATACATAATATTGTCTTCCTATTTATCTTCTCAATATCCTCGGAATATTTCATGTCAACGATTTACCGTATCATCTATGTGATCATAATTGTAATCAGGAGTCAATCGATCATCAAATCCTTTCTCCAATAGATACGAGATCAAAATTGTAATCAAGAATCAATCAAGGATTGGATCAAATCCTTTCTCAGTATTCTCATGTTGAAGGCCGTGGCTCAATTTTCAATGGGCGTATCACTATTTTTTTTTCCTTATCCTA
Source organism: Corymbia maculata (assembly GCA_014182735.1). Classification (NCBI taxonomy): domain Eukaryota; kingdom Viridiplantae; phylum Streptophyta; class Magnoliopsida; order Myrtales; family Myrtaceae; genus Corymbia; species Corymbia maculata. The sequence goes on along the minus strand of CM024690.1, from coordinate 7,173,002 downwards.
AAAGAGGCTTCAAAATTTTCAACGTGGACACCGGACTGGCTGAACTACCCAAGTAAAACTAGCAATTTCTGCCTTTGGAAATCAAAACAAAACCAATCCTAAGTTAATTATAGGTTCATGAAACTAAAAACTAAACCGGTACTCCCTATAACCCGACTTGAACCGGTCAATCCAATTCAGTTTTTAGATTGTACGTACCCGATCCTCACTCTTATTGTAAACAAATAAATTTTAGGCTTCCACAGCACTTCACCAACCTTACGAATCAGGCAAAACGAAAGGCAAAAGCCGAATAGATGGCCCTTTACTGGATCAGCTGTCCAATTAATGCTGATGGGACTTCTCATCCACGAATACAAAATGAATTTGTATTGTACCTATGCGCGAACTCTTTTAATGTCATGTTTCATAATTATCGCTGGGGTCATTGTCAAAGTGAAATCGACATTCGACAGAGACGCTAAAGTTCAAGATGGAAGTGGATGACTATATTGCTGCATTTTCTCCTCCATTTAGATGCGCCAGGAAAAGCAAATCGATCCTTTCAAGGCCAGCTTTACACCATAATTGATTAAGCTAGCCATATCCTCATATTGAAAAATATTATTGGAATTAGGTGTAACGAGTCGTTTCAATGCTGAAGATGCTCAATTCCGGCACGTCAAACATCGCAAAACTGACTTTTGGACATTTAATATGGTCAACCTCTACCAATTGGAATGTGAATATGTACCATTTGTGCCGAAAAAAGCTTTTGTTAAAGCGATCGCTTCGCATTCATCACTGAGGTCATTATCAAGGACACTAATGAACGTATCAAAGTGTCCATAAGAAGCAATGTCAAGAGTATGGACGCTATTGCTTCACGTAAAGGTGTCCATGTCATAATGCATTTTCCCAATGCGGGATTTGTAGTACACGTTTGCACCAAAATAAGCAAATTCATGGTATGCATGAGGTGTCTCGAATTGCTCGCATCCTTGATTTATGACGACCTTGGCGGATCTTAGTCTCTCTCCACTTCTGATAATTTAAACAATTTAATTGGCTTTTGTACCTCTTTAAGGTCTTCATGGTTGGCTTTTGAGCAAGCGGTTGTTAGGTATAACTTCAAATAGCTTAGTGATTTCAAGCATTCGATTAGGTTTTTGCAACTCGTGGGCTGCCGTATGTGTTCATATGGTATGGTCGTGTGTGCTCATAGTAATCACTGAAATCCGCATATAATTCAATATGCATTTGTCAAGTGCTCAAAAAGTCTCTAATACTTTTGGAAACAAATTTAAAAAAAAATGAAAATGTTGACCTTGTTGAAATATTTCTCACATCAAGCAACAATGAGTTCCAAATACTCTATATATTCATATAATCTCCCTTTATCTATCAATTTAAGTTTTTGGGTTTAGACTTTCTACCTTGATGAACTTTATATTGATCCTAGATGAAAAATCAAATCAATCGTAGAGGCGACATTGCCCAGGGCAATGCAAACACTTAAACCACGATGCAAGTGTTGTTTGTGTCGGTAAATCAAAGTAAAACGTGTTTTAACTCATTTATCAATGGTAAATAATCGCAGTTTCATATCACTTTATCCTATTCATTTTTCTTTTGTCTCCACACTTTCTTAATAAACGCACCGATGCAGAGTAGAAGAGGCGTAACCGATGGCATCAAATAGATAAATTTTCTCGGCATTGGGCTTAGATCTCTAACGGGCTCGGTTGACTTTAGGGGGTTAAAAACCGATTTGGCCCGAGATTCGGACTAGTTAAATTAAGAGTAAGTATGGTCCGAGTGGACAGTTCCATCATAGAACCGGGAACCACCTACTAAGGAGCAGTTATGAAAAATTAGAATAGAAAACTATCCATTGATTCTATAGATCCATTTGCGAACCTGACCGTTAATCTGGTCTGATTCCCGAGTGGGCCCATGGTTCCATCCCATCAAGCTTCACATGTCAATACTATAATATGTAACAAAGAATTACACAATGGAATCACCTAATAAAAGACACTCTCAATTAGAGCTAATGAGCCAACAATATTAGCATGATAAGAAGTTTGTAAGCAAGAGAGCACACTCACCAAACATGTTATGAATGGGTAAAAGCAAGTAATTATCCAATATAAAATCTAGTCAATAACCTAAGGATTTAGAATTTTTCATTTTTCAAAATTAAAAATTAAAAATATTATATATTACCAATCTAGTCCATATGGGTTGGTGGGCAGTTCCACACCTGAATTAGGGAACTAGACCGGTACCCACTCGAGAATCGGACTGGTTCTCTTAGGAACATCGGTTCTAGGGCAGTTTGGTCCAATTCCAAATGGTCCAATCGGTCCTTTACACACCCCTAAGTTGAATCAGTTCGGGCATAAAATCGACAATTTTGACTTTGGAAACCAAAGCAAGACTGATCCTAGGTCGATTATAGGCCACAACCAAACAAATTCTCTCTAGAATTGACTTTGAACCTAACCTTGTGCCCACTTGTAATATAACTCAATAGATCTGATGCTTACAAAATTTAGTAATTTTATAAATAGGGTAAAAACAAGAGAGAAATCAAATATATGACCCACTGGATTAGATTCTTTTGGGATGGCACATCAAGAACACATTCCAAATAATGCTGAATTGACTGGTCATCAATACATGGAAAATGAATGCATTGCACCTATCTGCTAACTCTCTTGTTTCTGTCCATGTCGGGTGCCGCACTTATCACCTGGGTCATTATCAAGTACATGGTAGCATTTTCTCCTCCATAAGACCTGCATAAAAATTTTTAAAAAAAGGCAAATCATTTCTTTTAATGCCGGCTTTGCGCCGTAAAGAAATTTCACCTAACCGACCCATGAATGAATTAAGTAGACTAGATAGAGCCCCGGCTAGTGAGGGCCGCCATGCTTTGGGAAGGCCCAGGCGACCTGTGTTAGCCCTTCTCAATGGCCACTGACGAGAAAAAATATCACCAAAAATCTTAAATTATGCCATCTATGACAATTTTACCCTAATTTTTTTTTATGTCATCAAAAACCTCAAACTATGCTCTTTATGACAATTTTACCTTAAACTTTTTTTTTGTGTCACCAAATACCCAAACTATACCACTTGTGACAATTTTACCTTGAACTATATCACTTGTAACAATTTTATTTCAAATTTTTTTTGTATCACCAAAAACCCTAAACTATGCTATTTATAACAAATTTATCCCAAAGTTTGTTGGCTTGAATGACATTTTTGTCATTTTCTATTTTTTTTTCTCTTGATAGGAGGAAGCCGGCGAGGCCACCCACGCCAGCGTTGGAGTTGGGCGAGGGCAGCCCTCACCGGCGTCGAGTGAGAGCTGCCCAAGTCAAATTTGGCTCGGGTGGCTCTCGGCAAATGCTGGCAAAGGTCGCCCTCACTGGATCTAGCCGCTCACGTTGGCTGGCCCTTGCCTAACACCGGCGAGGCTTGCCCAGGTGTGGGTGGCCCTCGCCCAATGCTGGCAACGGTCGCCCAGGCTTGGGCCGCCCTCACCGGCTTCCCTCAGTCGAGAGAAAAAAAAATAGAAAAGGACGAAAATGTCCCTTAGTCAAAAAAAAATTGGGACAAATTTGTTACAAGTGGCATAATTTGGAGTTTTTGATGACACAAAAAATAGTTTATGATAAAATTGTCACAAGTAGCATAGTTTAGGGCTTTTGATGATACAAAAAAAAAGTTCAGGGTAAAATTATTACAGATGGCATAGTTTAGGGATTTTGGTGACATTTTCCCTTCTGTTTTTCGCTTGATTCTTAGAAAAAAAAATTGTCCTTTTTATTAGTTTAATCTAATGTAAGTAAAATTTGAAAAATAAAATAATAAAAATACCATCTTGGAGAGAGAAATTAACAAAAATGACATGTCAACAATTTTTGTTTATCAAGGCAAACAAAGTTAACAAAATAACTTGATTACACTTACTTGACAAATTCGAGGCATTGATTTTTGCACTTTTTAAATGTTTTAGAACTTAATTTTATTTTCTTCATAAGTTTTAACTATTGAAATTTACTTATCAATGACAGGATCTTGTTGGATGTTGGGAAAATTTCCAAAATCAATCTCAGACAAATTGTACAAATCCCAATTTAATCATAAACTTTTTATACCGATTTAATTCTAAGTCTTTGTGCAAAATTTCAGTGTAGTTCTTTCGTTCAATTTTTTGTCAGGACGTAACGATTCTAGTAATTGCAAGTCTTTTTACACAGCACACCGTCATGTCAGTGATTTTCCATTGAAACCCCGAACGTGACGTCGCAAATTCACTTGGGAGATGATCTTGGTAACCATTTTTCAGCACATGTTTACAGCACCCAGATGAAAAAATTATGCCTCCAATCTTGGCATTTGTTTTACCTGCAGTTGCAAACAAATACGGTATTTATGGGATACTAACTAAGGAGCAGGGCTAAACATAACACGTTTGCTACATCATTTTCTTTTTCCGGATAAGGTAATGTTTCTATAACATCATCCAGACAAAGCGAAATAGACTTGTGAGCTAAAACATGCTGCATGGAGATGTACCGTACGTGCAAAATGTTTGGTTGATGCCATCGGTTCACATTTATCACTCGGGTCCTTATCAAGGACACACATTTTTATAGCATATAGGGACGTATCACTGTGTCCGTATCAATCGATATAATGTGCACAGTCGTTGCAGGATTCATATCAGATGCTTGCACCCATAAAACATCTGTGCGTAGCACACACGAAATGTCTGGCATTGCTTGCATCATTGAATCATAAATACCTCAGCACACCCAAGCGGTAATGCGGCAACAGCCAATAAATAAAGGAGGACTTTATGGGATGGCCCGGTTAGTTGAGGAAGTCCCACATGAGAGAAATCGATACCGCTCTATTGTCAGGTCAATCGAAAATTATTCAGCCCAAATAAATCCATTTCATTCGTTATCACTCGTCTTATATGAACCTAGTAACTTATATCCAACCTATATTATTTAAACATTTCCATATTTTACTCAATTTATAAAAACTCACACATAAACTAAGGTGAGAGTACCTCCTGAGTGAGAACGGAAGGAAATTAAGAGAAAGTCGAAAATGAAAAGAAAATCATAGAGAATTTCTGAAAACTCGTAAGTAAACTGAGGTGAGAATACCTCATGAGTGAGGATAAAAGAGGATGAAGATAGAGTTATAGAGGTTTAAATAAGTTGTAAACCCATTTAACACCTATATTGTGTTTAAAGTCATCATGACCCATCTATATTTATGATCAATGTAATACCCATATGGATTAAAAAATGGGTCATTTTCTCACCATTCAATGCATTTTTTTATTGTGGAGAACCTTAGTTGGTATCAAAGTTAGGTTCGACGAATCTGGATGTAGGCTAAGCCTTGCGAAAGGAAATCCCAAATCACTTGAGAGAAACCAACACACTCTGCATATGATCTCCGAGGGCTGCCCTCCCTCTGTCCTATGTATCTTTTGGTGCAAAGAACCTTAGCATCACCGAACTCCATGTACGATCCACCAAACATGACCCGGATGCTCAAAGAGTGTCCAACACTTTTGAAAACTAAGCCAAAGGGAAATGATAGAACATCAACTTAAACCTCAACACAAGCAATGTTTTTATCAATAAATTGATGTAGAATGTTGTGATTTGACTCTTCTATTAAAAGAGAAATAATCACATTCTACATTGCTTTAACGATATAAAGGACATATCCATCACATCCTCTCTCTCTCTCTCTCTCTCTGCCACCATACATTTTAGATAAATGCATCAATGCAGAATAGAAAAGGCCTAAACGATGGCATCAAGTAGAGAATTTTTCTTGGAATTGGGCTCAGATCTCTAATGGGCTTGGTTGAGTTCAGGTTGTTGTTCCGATAAGTGTGGGCTAGAAAAGTCGCTGTCTTCTAGTATTGGGCCAAGCTCAAAGTTTTTTTTCATTTCTGGCCTCGCTAACAAATTAATTCACACTCATTTCATTTCTCCACCCGGTCTCGACAAATATAAATTATTTTCATAAATCAATGATTAGGATTTTGTTATGATTCTGTTTGTTTTGTAAAAAATGACTATTTATAAAATATACTTTTAAAAATGAACACTTACATCGCTTGAAGTAATTAATCAATTTCAAAAAACATTTCATTATCGACAACGATTTATGTTTTAACATTTTTCGTAGGTGATGAAAACATTTTCTATTTATTTATGTTCGTAAGCAATACCAATGATCATTGTCATAAAAAAAAATTTCAAATTATTTATTTTTCTTGAAACGAACAGAGTCTAAAATACTGAGAGAGGTAGTGTGCAGAATAGAGGATTTGCATCCTCTTTTCGTGCTCATAACTCATTTTTTAATGGATTTTGTTATCGGACGCCCTAGATCATTTTGCCTACTTTCCAAATAATAAATGTGGTTTTTTTAAAAGTATTACATTATTTCTTGTAATTTATACTCAATGCTCTAACGCATTCTTGTATTCTCGACTTTTTTTATCCTATTATGCTTCTTTTAAAACAAATTGATCCATTAACTCTATAATTGTATATTTTTCAAGAGTGACCGAATTCTTAATGTGCGTAATTTCATTTGGTACGATTTTCTATTCAAGCGATTCATGCATAATTAGAAAAAGCTTGTACGATTAATTTGTGAAAAAATCCCTTTAAATCAGAATAACTCAGCTAAAATCTGGTTTTGCCTATTTAACATTATGAACTCACATTAGACATATGAGGTTGCGCAGACAAAATTTATGTTTCTCTATTTCTCTATTTTTTTGTTATTTAAAATAAATTTGGAACAAAAATCCATTTGGTATCACAATTTTATTTTCTTATCTCTGAAACAAATTTTTACTTCAGAAATAGATTTGGAACATAAATCAGAAGTTAAAATTTTTACTTATTTATTTTTATAACAAAAGTGATAAATAAAAACTCTTATCATTGTTCACTCTTATCATTGTCTGTCATCCACCCGCCCACCCCGTCGCAGTCATCGATTGTCGACCATTGGCCCGCCACCCGTTGCCATCACTATCATCATTGCCGCCCCCCTTCGCCAAGCATGGGTCATCGCTGTCGCCCACCCCCTATTGTCAGTCATTGGCCAGCGGTCGCCTCCCGCCACCACTTTGGAATGAGAAATTTTATATTATTGTCAAACAAATTTCTATTTCAAGAATATAAATTTTATTTCATTATCAAATGCATACTTTGTCTCGAAACTCACCCCGAGAAATAGAAACAGGAAGATCGATTTCTGGAAAAAAAATTTGTCATGCTAGCCTAAATCTCCAATCCGGAATGGGTAAGCTTCTGGTCAAATTTAAAGGTATCATCGAGTTAACTCTTTTTTTTTTTCTTTTTTATCCTCTCAATGATAATGACGAGAGCTCGTGCCGTTCTTACTGATTACACTGAAATTAACATATTAGAGTCTCCTCGAGAAGAACATACATCTGAGAAATAATAATAATAATAATAATAATAATAATAATAATAATAAATTCGTCGACGGCATCTCTGCACCAGTCGTTTTATAAACATAATGAAAAATAATTGGAAGCACACTTGGGATTGGAATATCTGGACGAAGCCCGCGACACCGTGATTTTTAGCCAAGCCCACATGCTCCTAAGATCCACCTGTGAAAATGAAAAGAAGAAAAAGGCTTGATCTTTCCATGTAAAAGTGCAAGAGAAAAAAATAAAATAAAAAGAAAATAAAAAATTTAGCCCCAATTATTTCACATAAAACGAAAAATTTGAAAAATATTTAAAAAAAAAAAAAATCGTTTATGACACTTATAAAGATAAATGAATGATAAATATACAAAAATTGTTGTCGTTGGTAAAAGTATTTATCAATAACTAATCATTTCAAACAATATAAATGATCATTTTTTTGAAAAATATTTTTCAAATCACTCATTTTCCACGAATAAATAGAACCTTAATGCAACTTCATAACAAATTATCACTTAGTAATTATTTTTAAAAAATCATACAGAATATTCACGAAATGACTAGGTAAAACTTTAGTGAAGTAAATTGACTTTTGTTATCAGGAATAAGCTTCACCATCAATGAAAATATTCTCCCGTATTTTCCACTTTGGATTACGGCCTTTGCAAGTAGATTGTAGCTTGAATATAATTTTTTTTTTTTGGCTAATTTCAACCTTAAATATTTCTCTTAATCACATTCATGTCTTCATGCTCTTCCAATGTCCGGTTTTCAGGATTCGGGATATTGACAACAGTAAAAGCATCACCAAATCCTCCTAGCCACCGCCATTACCGGAGTTCCATCACGGCAGATGTGGAGTTGCAGCCTCCCACCACCGCCGCCAAACTCCTCACTACTCTCTCTCTCTCTCTCTCTCTCTCTCTCTCTCTCATTTAATCATGCGGCCAGGGACGCCGTTGACACTACAGCAAGAGAGACGAGACTGTGTCACTAGAGATGCAGAGGGAGATAACCCTTTGCCGCATTATCAATATCCATTTGGGGTGTGCCTAAACGCACCAACAAAATAGCTTAGTTACATTGAAAATTAATGTTTTCTAGACGTAATACCTTGAAGTTTGGTAATTTAGATTATTAAAGCTACTGTAAGCTTGTGCAATTAATGAGGGAAAAGTACTAAAAAAGTCCTAAATCTATTACAATGGTATCAATTCAATCCTAAACTTTTTAATTGGATCAATTTAATCATAAACTTTTGCATATTGATACCAATTTAGTCCATTAAGTCAATTTTGGCCAATAGATGCTGATTTAGATGCTGGCTAGTGCCGGTTGTCCAGCCAACGCTGATGTGGCAATTTTTAATTTTTTTTAATTTGTTTATTTTTCCTTTTCCTTTTTTTTTTTTTCTCTTCTCCTCCCTTGGGCTTCCTCTTCACGTAGCCGTTAGTGAGGCTCCAATGAGGCTTAGAGCCTCACTAGCCACTGGGCAAGGTGGCTTCACCCAAATCTAGGCGAGGCCAGCCTCGCTACCACTGGCTTGTTGTGGGCAAAGGCAATGTCGCTCGCGACTGGCGAGGCCACTCACGACTGGCAAGGCCATGGTGATGTTCGCCAAGGGCGAAGGCTTCGCAGCCCTCGCTAGTAGTTGCATGGAGAGGAAGCCAAGGGAGAAGAAGAGAAAAAAAAGAAAAGGAAAAGGAAAAAAATACTAAAAATATTTAAAAATTGCCATATCAACGTTGACTAGATAATCGGCATAGCCCGACACCCATGTTAGTGTTGTCGGGCCAAAATTGGATAGATAAATTGAATAAATACCCATGTGTAAAGATTTAAAACTAAATTAATTCAACTGAAAAGTTTAAGACTGAATTAATATCAATGCAATATGCTTATGATTTTTTTGGTATTTTTCCCCAACTAATGAGCATACCATGATTGTGAGTGATTTACCAAACACTTCATAAAAGTAAAAGGCACCCTTTTCACATGTGCTATTATAAAGAGAAAATCGTACCAAATATGCTCTTTGTTTCTAATTGTGTGAAAATATTACATCATTGGTTAAAAGACAAATGCGATAGGCAACATAGATCGGCAAAAGAAGTCATGAACCGCATCCTCCTTTAAGCTAGATGATGGCAAGTTTGTTTCAATGGTGTATAGCATGAGGAGTTGAAGACTTGTGTGACATACGTATTTGATGCGTGTATCGCACTAAATCATCGATGCCTAACTAGTGAAGTCTTACTCCATTGCCTTATGTTAGTTTTCTAGACAATACTTAAAAAAGTTTCTCCAACCATCCCCTAATCAATGAGTTTACAGCCACAACACTATATCGCATGTGATTGATGTCTAAAACTTTTAACCGATTAATCAAAATGATGGGCAGAGTTAGTTTCCTCCAATGAGCCCTTAGTTTTTTTCACTCCAAGACGTTAATATAAACTCGAACATAAAAACCTTCCAAAATTTTCTAAAACCAAACATAATTAGTCTATACCATTCTTTAAAGAAGAGATTCATCTCTTGGTCTCTACTAAATTATCACAAAATACAATTTATGATAATTACCCGTAACCATTTTCGATGAATCCAAGGGCTATTTTTCGTCATTTGGAACTAAAAAAAAGAAAAAGAAAATTTGAAAACCGCCAATATTCGCCGCTCTTTACTGTCTAAATGTAGTTAATCAATTGTCAAACCTAGAAAAAGAAAAGAATAAAAAGAAAATAGTGTTATAATTTATATATTCTAAACGAGAGAATTATTTAATATATGAAAATTAAGTGGGGGCATCCCATGCCCAATTTGATACAAGTCGGCACGCGTAGGGCGCCCTGGGGGATAGCCTCCTAGCTAGCCCCAGGACCACGAATTTCAGATTTTTCTCGAAGCCCATTAAAAGACGTCGTTAAAATATAGTTTTTTTTGGCATAAAGTTAATATATATTTTGTCGAGTACCAATCTCAGGAGGAAAGTGGGCCCGCAGTGTGCTTTGGGCCGTATGTTCATAATGCTCCTGGATTTTTTTTTCCTTTTTAAAATGAAATGGAGCCGTCTACTTCAGTGTATTATCTTACTATTGGTAATTCCCAATTAAAAAAAGAACAAAAAAGAGAAAAAAAATTGAAAATTCAAAGACGCCCTTTGTTTGAAAATGCCAATTTTTGAGTTTGGTTTTCACCTAAATTATGTTAAGGGGTATTCGATCATGCCTATGATTTGTATCTTAGCACATAAACTATCAATTCAGAATGCTCTGGTGGTATCCAATGACAGCGACAAATGATTAATAAATGCTAAGCATGGAACGATTGGAAGTGACTCAAAATTAACAGTCGGAGTTAGTAGACGTGTACTGATTTGAGATGGATAGGTGATCGCCTATGACAAACTGATGATGTTCTATAAGATCGAGCGGCCTAGATGAAGACCTTATTACAAGCCGACATTGATCATCTAGCACATGGAATAGACCGATGGTGACTTAGGGTAGGCCAACGAAGGGGTGGGCTGAAGTAGACCTGTTAAACGGGTGGGTTGGGTTGGGTTTGGGTCGGGTCATAAATGGTCCGACCCAAATTGACCCATTAACCCGTTTATGACCCATTTAAGTATAATATAAAATTTTTGACCCATACCCAATCCAACCCATACCCAACCCATACCCGACCTGACCCATATTGTTAAAACATTTTTCTATATAACTAAATTTAGGAAAAAATATTCTTATAATCTTTTTTAAAGATTTTAAACGTATTCAAGTTCATTAACAACTCATGTATTTTAGTCTTTTTAATTTTTAAACCCATTATATATACACTTGTCAAAATTGGTGTATAACCCATTTATGACCCATTTAAATATTAAATAGGTCATAAATGGGTCAGGTTTTCTTTAAATGGGTCATATATGGGTTATACTAAATGAAGTCTGACCCATTTATGACCCATTTAATATTTAAATGGGTCATAAATGGGTTATACACCCATTTTGACAGGTGTAGGCTGAAGAAAGATGACTTAGGGAGAAAATTGTTTGACGGCAAATGGGTTTGTCGACGGCATCTATCGTTGTATAATGACAAAGAAAATAATTGGAAGCACACGTGGGATTGGAATGTCCGGACGAAGCCGGCGACATTGTGATTTTTAGCCAAGCCCAAATGTGGGGCGCACTTGGAGAGTGCTAAAAAATAAAAAAATAAAAAATTCCATTAAAAATTCAGAAAGCAAGAAGACATATTTCCTGAGAGGTTACATCTCATCTGATCCGAATTAGGATTTGTCGCAATTGGAAGTGCAAGTGCGATTGAATAATGGCACTTAACAAGTTCTTCAGATCGTCATTTGTGTAATTAGCGTCCATAAAAATTGAACGGCTCGTGCAAAAAGTCCTTGTTCTTTCATGCTCCTAAGATCCACCCGTAAAAATGAAAAGAAGAAAAGGGCAGGATCTTTCAATGTAAAAGTGCAAGAGAAAAAAAAATTAAAAGACAATGGAAATTGCAGCTCCGTTTATTTCGCATAAAATGGAAGATTTGAAAATTATTTTCCAAAAAAGATCATTTATGGCGCTTATAAAGATAAATGAAGGTTAGATATTACGAAAATATCTATACATAAATTGTTATCGATAAAAACATTTTTCAATACTGATAATTTCAAATAATACAAATGATCATTTCTTTGAAAAATATTTTTCAAATCGCTCATTTTCTGAAAAATAAACATAGCCTTAATGCGACTTCATAACGAATTATTACTTAGTAATTATTTTTAAAAATCGTGTAGAATATTCACGAAATGACTGGGTAAAACTTTAGTGAAGTAAATTGACAATTGTTATCAAGAATAAGTTTCACCGTCAATGAAAAATATTATCCCATATTTTCCACTTTGGATTACGGCCTTTGCAAGTAGATTGTAGCTTTAATATATATTGTTTTTTCGGCTAATTTCAACTTTATATTTTTCTCCTAATCATATTCATGCCTTCATCCTCTTCCAACCTCTGATTTTCAGGATTCAAAATATTGACAACAGTAAAAGCATCACTAGATCCTCCTAGCCACCGCCATTGCCAGAGCTCCATCATGGCAGATGTGGAGTCGCAACCTCCCACCACCGCCACCAAACTCCTCGCTACTCTCTCTCTCTCTCTCACATTTAACCATGCAACCGAGACCTCTGATCGAGTGGATCTGAGGCCGTGGCCATTTGGTGATGGGGGAAAACCAAGCACCAAAGACAGCAACGGTGGATCATGTGGCCGGGGACGCCGTTGACACTACAGCAAGAGAGACGAGACTGTGTCACTAGAGATGCAGAGGGAGATAACCCTTTGCCGTATTATCAATATCCATCTAGGGTGTGCCTAAACTCACCAACAAAATAGCTTAGTTAGATTGAAAATTAATGTTTTCTAGACGTAATACCTTGAAGTTTGGTAATTTAGATTATTAAAGCCGTTGTAAGCTTGCGCAATTAATGAGGGAAAAGTATCCAAAAAATCCTAAATTTATTGCAGTGATATCAATTTAGTTATAAACTTTTTAATGAGATCAATACAATCCTAAACTTTTGCATATCGGTACCAATTCAATTCTTCAAGCCAATTTTGGCCAGCCGATAGTGACATGGATGCTGGCCGGTGCCAATCATCCAGCCAACGCTAATGTGGCAATTTTTAAATTTTTAAATTTTTTTATATTTTTATATTTATATTTTTCCTTTCCTTTTCTTTTTCCTCTTATTCCCCCTTTGGCTTCCTCTTCATGCAGCCATTAATGAGGCTCCAATGAGGCTCGGAGCTTACTAGCCATCGAGCAAGGTGGCTTTACCCAAATCTAGGTAAGGCCAACCTCACTACCACAGGCTTGTTGTGGGTGAAGGCGACATCGCCCAAATCTAGGCAAGGCCAGCCTTGCTACCACAGGCTTATTGTGGGTGAAGGCGGTGTCGCTCGTGACTAGTGAGGCCATGGTGGTGTTCGCCAAGGGCGAGGGCTTCGCGGCCCTTGCTTGTGGTTGGCATGGAGAGGAAGCCAAGGGACAAGAAGAGAAAAAAAAAAGAAAAGGAAAAGGAAAAAAATAATAAAAAATATTTAAAAGTTGTCATATCAGCATTGATTGGACAATTGGCATAGGCCAGGGCCCATGTTAGTGCCAGCAGACAAAAATTGTGAGTGATTTACCAAACACTTCACAAAGTAGTAAAAGGCACCCATTTCACGTGTGTCATTATTAAGAGAAAATTGTACCAAAGAGGCTCTTTGTTTTTAATTGTGTGAAAGTATTACATCATCGGTTAAAAGACAAATGCGATAGGCAACATAGATTGGAAAAAGAAGTCGTGAATCGTGCCTTCTCATTTATGCTAGATAATGACAATTTTGTTTCAGTGATGTACAACATGAGGAGTTGAACACTTGTGTGACATACGTATTTGATGCATGTATCACACTAAATCATCGATGCCTAACTAGTGAAGTCTTACTCCATTGCCTTATGTTAGTCTTTTGGACGATACTTAAAAACATTTCTCCAACCATCCCCTAATTAATGGGTTTACAGCCACGGCATTATATCGCATGTGATTGATGTCTAAAAATTTTAACTAATTAATCAAAATCGTGGGTAGAGGGAGTTTCCTCCAACGAGCCCTTGGTTTTTTTTTTTTCACTCTAAGACAATAATATGAACTCGAACATAAAAACCTTCCTAAATTTTCTAGAGCCAAACATAATTAGTCTATACCACTCTTTAAGGAAGAGATTCATGTCTTGGTCTTTCCACCTAAATTATCTCAAAATACAATTTATGATAATTACCCGTAACTATTTTTGATGAATCCAAGGGCTATTTTTCGTCATCTGGAACTAAAAAAAAGAAAAATTTAAAGCCGCCATTATCACCGCTCTCTACTGTGTAAATGTAGTTAGTCAATCGCCAAACCAAAAAAAAATGGTGTTATAATTTATATATTCTCAACGAGAGAATTATTTAATATATGAAAATTAAGTGGGGGCGTCCCATGCCCAGTTTGATACAAGTGGGCGCCCTACGGGGGATGGCCTCCTAGCTAGCCCCAGGACCACGAATTTCAGACTTTTCTCGAAGTCCATTAAAAGATGTCGTTAAAAATATATATATGTATATGTATGTATAGTTTGTCGAGTACCAATCTCAGGAGGAAAGTGGGCCCGCAGTGTGCTTTGGGCCGTAAGTTCATAATGCTCGTGGATTTTTTTCCTTTTTAAAATGAAATGGAGCCGTCTACTTCTGTGTATTTATCTTACTATTTAAAAAGGCAAAAAAAAAGGAAGAAAATTCGAAGACGCCCTTTGTTTGAAAATGCCAATTTTTGAGTTTGGTTTTCACCTAAATTATGTTTAAGGGTATTCAATCACGCCTATGATTTGTATCTTAGCAAACCGACTATCGATTTGAAACCTTCCGATGATATTCAATGACAGCAATCGACAATTAGCAAATGTTGAGCATGGAATAATTGGAAGCGACTCAAAATCGACGGTTGGAGTTAGTAGATGTGCATTGATTTGAGGTAAATAGGTGATTACCTATGACAAATTGATGATGTTCTATAAGATCGAGTGGCCTAGATGAAAACCTTATTACAAGCCGGCATTGATCATCTAGCACATGGAATAGACCAATGGCAATTTAGGGTAGGCCAACGAAGGGGCCGGCTAAACAAAGATAACTATGGAAAAAATTGTACGATGACCGTAGCCCAACCTAGATGCACAATAGGCCAATCGATGATAGAACACGAGCTAGTGATCTATCATCAGGGCGGCCATGCACTTTCATAAAATCAGAGATCTCTCGAAATTACTTTTTTTTTTTCTTTCCTTTTGAGAATACATCCTTATGGTGACGAATTGGGGGTGGATTGGCTCAATTTTAACCAACGCAAGCCCTATTATGTAAATTCAACTGGAGCCCAGAAACACATTGGGTAACATTGTACAGAAACATACGATCTCTTTCTACTTGTCTCCTGAATAAGATGAAGGGACACACGTTCCTCTCGTGCAATATTAAATGACGAACGAACCGCGGGAAGCGCCAACTCCTCCACGAAAAGTCCCCTCGACATGGAATCGGATCCAATTAATTTATTGCCGTTCGCCCCCACTCCGATGCCCCCATCTGCGGCAACCACCACCACGAAGGAGGGAAAGCTGAAAAGATGACGATGCAGCCGTACAAAAGACTGCAGAGACACAGAGAGAGTTACCAAAGGACAGTGAAAAAGAAAGGTTGCTTCTTTCTCGAATACTCTCTCTCTCTCATTGTTGGATTGGTGGCTTTTTCTTCACGAGTCTTCATCTCAAGAAGGACCACAACCCACGAACCCCAGCAAAGCACCGAAACCAACCAAACCCGACATGCCCAAAACTGGTAAGATTTGCCCTGCAAAAACTCAGAACCCCCCCGGCTAATCTCGGTCCCTCCTCTCTCTTTCTTGCACGTTTGATAAGCTGCAACCACGCCACAACTGGGTTGTGCGTGTGGAGGCGAATGGCTTGCTCTCTTTGTCTGTATCCTCTGTGATGGGTCTCTCTCGCTAACTAGGGTTTGCGTCCAAGATTCTATACTTGGCTAAATTTGGCAAAATCTCCATCATTTTCTTGCCCCCCGATACCCCTCTCTCTCTCTCTCTCTCTCTCTCTCTTCCTACAAGCATGACCCATTTTTAGCAAAGCCTCCTTTTTGCCTTTTGTGGTGTTGTTTTGGCAAATTGCTTGCTAACGACTGCTCTCTCTATCTCTGTGCATAAGAAGAGTGACAGAGTAAAAAGAAAAGTATATCCTTGCTCTACTTTTTTATTTATTTATTTATTTATTTTCCGGGTTTCTTTAGGAAGGTGAAGAAGGAGGAGAAAGAAAGAGAAAGAGAAAAGAAATGGCGAGAGAGAAGATTCAGATCAAGAAGATCGCCAATGCGACGGCGAGGCAAGTCACTTTCTCGAAGCGACGAAGAGGGCTCTTCAAGAAGGCCGAGGAGCTGTCCGTGCTTTGCGATGCCGATGTCGCTCTCATCATCTTCTCTTCTTCTGGAAAACTCTTCGAGTACTGCAGTTCAAGGTGATATTTCCCCCTTCCTTCTTTTTTTTACTCTATAATATTTCATCTTGCTTTAAATGTTAATCTGTGGGAGCTTATAGTCTTCCAAGTGTGTTCAAGTTCTAATCTTATCACTCACCAGTGTCACTGTTGGGTTTTCTTTATTCTAGACTGCACATCCGATTATAGAGTGGGAGAAAATGTGATATGCATTAAATAAATAATTTCTAGTGGTATATTATATGCAACTTGGGTGTTTGTTTCCCGTTGGAATGCTAAATTGTCACGAAAATCGAGGTGATAATGCTAGAATGATATCGTGCAGTAAGTTCACAAAAATAGGCTAGTAGTGGTGGGAGGTTGAAGTCTGGATTTCATCAGATTTTATCGGACTTAAATAATACTGTGATGGGTGTTTCTCATATGCACCTAAGCTGATTGTGAATGTGGTTTCTTTTATTGGATTCACGTGCAAGTTTATGTTTGAATTCATGAGGGGGTCTTCTTCCCTTTCACCAGTTATCATAAAACCATGAAACATTGTTGCTCAGAAAGGGATTTGTTTGATGAAGGAAATAATTATTTGGATTTAGAGAGTATGTATGTGTCTCTCTTGGTTTGTCATTTAGCTAGTTGTCTTGTGTGTCTGAAAAATATGAAAGTATCACTGGAGAGAGTGGTTGAGAAGGACTTGGCAAGACAATGGACGGTGTGGCAGAAGATATGGATGAACAAGATGTGATTTGATGAAGGATAAAAATGCATGAAGAAGGCTACTTCTGAGACTTTTATATCCTTTTCCATTGAGGTACATTGGGTTTTTCTGGAAAACATGTGAAATTCTTTTGAACATGAAGAATGTGGAGATGGGTAGGGTTTTCTCATTGGAAGATACTTAAAAGGCTTATAGAACCTTTAAAGTGAGAACAATCAAGTACCATAGCAAAATGTGGTCACGCAGTTGGACATATCTAAATAAAGTAGATTATGAGATTGAAGAAGAAATTAAGAGTTGCATCCTTGAGGTAATGTTAGTGATCAAGCTTAGAGGTATAGTTATATGAAGCATCATTGAGATACTTGCAGAAATTAAGATTTAGGCGTTTCTCTTCTTGAAAAGAAAGTACCAGCTATGACTATGTGAACCTTTATGCCATGGTGTTGGATTCTGAATAATCCCTCATCCCACTTAGAATATTGAGTGAGCAATATAAAATGCCATCATCTGATTTTCTTTTTCTCTTTTTTGTTGGGGAGGGGATGGGGGAGGTTGGGATGAGGAATGCTAAGTTACCTGGAGATCTTATGTAAATGCTCTTGACTGATTGATCCTTCTATGCAGGAGCCTGCAAATTAGCAGATGAGCCAAACGAATAGAAGTAAAGTTTGTATAGAATGCATTTTGTCACTAGTAACTATTTGGGAGATGGGAGTTTAAGATTTTGGTCTTTGACTTTGGCTTATCGAAGCTATGCACTACGGTAGGATTTGTATTCTCCACCAGGTCCCCCTTTGCTTGGGAAATCTAGAAGGTAATGCGCTTTGGTAGGAAATGTATCCTCCACCAGGTCCCTCTTTGCTTGGGAAATCTAGAAGGTAATGCATGCTTAGAGTTGCTGTTGGAAGTGCCAAAGGCATCAATTGAATGGGAACTATTGAATGTCCACATGGTTAGGTATCTATCTCAATATTATTGCACTTTGATGGAAATATGATAGGAAAGCTGAGATAGCACTTGATAAACAAAGTTTGGTTGCGAATTTTGATTAAGATAAATTGCCAGCTTGTGAGGATCAAATGTAATGCTTATAAGAATTTGAAACCATCGAGTCTTTACTGAAGTACAGGAAAACTATTGAATCCATTATTTGGTATTTCCGGTGCTTTAATCATCAGATCTCCATGCATTTGCTAGTTAGCATTTCATGCTGTCATATGCCTGAGATCATGATCTATTTTTTACAATGATGTGAATTAGTAGATAATGAGAAGTGTCACAAGATACGATAAATAGAATAATTTGTCCAGCAGGACACATGTGCTTTATTTGATCTCTTCAATGAAAACTCATCTAGGTCTTAGTTCTTGGACTTGTGATAGGGAAATTGATCGATGTATAAGAATTATGTGGAGTGACGCTTCTCGTTCACAAATATGTTGAATTTGACATGGTAATTCATTACTAGTCACACATTTGAACTTGCAAATGTGCTTGACATTTCTGATCTCTTTTGCAATTGCTTATTGATGCTTAAGGAAGGTTCATAGATATGATGTGGTAATTGTGAAACATGAGAGGTTTTACACCATCATAAATGCAATGCAAATCAGTTTGAGACTTGGATGAGCCACTTAGGCTTAGGGACAACATAAGATGAGGAGATTGACTTATGCTTTGTACTTTCTGATCTTTGTCATGGGTGGAACTTTAGTTCTCCTTCGGACTACTTTTCGTTGAAATTTTTGCCGCTTGAAGATGCTTCCGTTGGAATTTGGTCTTTTGGAGCATCTGTCTTTATTAATACATAGATAAATGATCCCGAGACAACTACTTGTAGTCCACCAAACTAGTTGGTGAAATATTTATTTTGTTCTAGATACGAGTAATGTTGAACATTTTTTGCCTTCCTATATTGTGGGAAGTTAGAATTAAGTCGTATCATCGGACAGGCTTTCCAAGACTTGGAGAAAGCAAAAGTGGTGGCAACACTGTTCTAAACATCGGTCACAATTGTTCTTGTCCAAATTCCTTTCCTTTCCTTTCTGAGCTTGAAAGTTGCAATTATGAAACTCCGGACATATCTGCATTGCAAGTTTTGTATTGGGAAAAGGCCGAGAAGTCAGCTTGAATGGAAAATATTGAAATCTATGCTTTCATGCTGCAACAATAGAAACATGTAGCATCTGTTATATTGTTTGTTGTGACTATATTGAAGAGACCAAAAAGAGAAACTTTATGCCTCCAGCAACACCCCTCAAGGGATTTGATGAAGGAAAAGTGCCCTCCAAGGGATTACATCTTTGCTTTGTTAAGAAACAATTTAACCATACGCTAGGTTCAATGAAATGAAGCATGAGATGAAAATGGAGCCGAGGGAGAAAAGTAATGGAAAGAGAAACGTGTGACCAAGAAGTACTGGGGAAATATGAAGGTGTAGAAAAATGATAATATATTTGGAATCAATAATTATTACTTTTGTTAAAAGGGAGTGGAATCGCCCAATTCCTGTGCTAGAGGAATGGGAGTTTCATCTGGAATGTGCCTTTGGTATCTAGTAAAGTGCACTTAAATAAGGAAAAGTAATGGGATTGGAACAGCTCCATTGTGGCCCTCTTCCCTTTTACCAAACTTCTTAAAGGTGGAAAGAATATGGAGGGATCAATATTCATATGAAGAAGTCGGCAGGCAGTCTTGGGTAATGGAATTTGGGTTGATGATGTTGTATACACTCTTGATATTTTCATGCTACTTTCGTGTCAATTTCATCAATAAAGCACACGTGAAATTACATGAGCATTTGCAATCTCTAATGTCCCAAACGTCTTCCTAACAATAAACACACACAATTTGCTAAATGAGACATCGAGACTGCTGAACTCCTCAGCATGTTTGGATGAATGAATGCTTTTTGAATGTCCTCAACGATCAAAGAGTATTCTGTGGATTAGTTTCATTCATAGTGGAAAACTGAAGTGATATAACTAGTATTTGCTTCCGCATCTTTGTCTGAGTAACCGTTATGGAAAAATGAGCCAGAGTACAACTTGGCTATGCTTACGAAGATTGATGACCTTCCACATAGTTCTGTGGAATTAGAGTTCCTACATGAATATTGCATTGGACATATGTGTCTCAACTGCTGATGGAATCTGTAACTTGAAAACTAGCTATTTATATCTTTCATCCAGTTATGTTTCGGCCTGTTAAACTTTTTGCATTATGAAGCATGAAGGAAATTCTTGAACGACATCATTTGCAGTCCAAGAATCTTGAGAAATTGGATCAACCATCACTTGAGCTGCAGGTTCTCTCTCTCTCTCTCTCTCAATAATTCATTGATCCATTCAATTCCTTATGGGAAAAATTTGCTCAAGATTCTGCAATTCAGCAAAAAATAAGAATTGATTCACCCTCTTCCAGAGTTTGAATGTATAATCAGTTTCATTGGATAAAAATTCTTGTCCTTGTTAAAGATTAAATATTTGAGAGAATACTCATACCAATCAGCTTACAAGTCCACTAGTTGAATGACCATGTGCCAGCTTTCGAATTTTCAAGGCCTTGTCATTTGTTTCCGGACCTGTGTATTATGAATTGTTTAATCAGTCATCTATCTTTGAATGATCAGTCTACTTCCTTCTTAATAAAAAGTGGGAAAGGAATTGGCATATTTTTCTTCTAGTGTTGCTTCTGGATTTTCATATTGATTCTGTTCTTTCTCCTTATGCAGTTAGTAGAAAACAGCAACTACTCCAGGTTAAGCAAGGAAGTTGCGGACAAAAGCCACCAATTGAGGTACAAATCTATAGGTCACGCACTTCTAACTGTAGACGATGTGCAATGTGAAACACTCTGTTTGGCAGGCAGATGAGAGGGGAAGAGCTCCAAGGACTAAATATCGATGAACTGCAGCAGCTAGAGAAATCACTCGAAGCTGGGTTGACTTGTGTAATAGAAAAGAAGGTCATGAGATACTTAGTTGCAGACATATCATTGAGCTCACAACCCAATATGCTTTGTGAAATCTGTTACCTTCTAGCAGATACATTAATGTTTTCTCTGATTTAATGTGCTTCATAAAATATGTTGCCTTCTAACTTTGTGTTCTTGGTTTATTTCAGGGCGAAAAGATCATGAAAGAGATCACTGACCTTCAACAAAAGGTGAGGTTCCTGAATTATGTTCTCACTTTTGCTCTTTATGAAAACGAGTGGGTTGGATTCTGCTGCCAAGTGGTTGGTGGTTCAGCGTTTGCATTAATGGAGTTAGGACAAGAGGAGTCTTCTTTGTAACATACGTGTAGTGGCGGCAAACATCAACAGTCATTGTTCATTGTAATCTTTCAACAGGTCATCAAAATGAGGACACTTAATTGGGTGTATGAATTCTTAGGACATCACAAAGTGTGCAGTATACAGTTCTTTCTCAAACAAAAGACAAGACTTGGTAAATACTCCATCAGGATCAACTGTCATTGCAAAAAACAAATACTTGAATAAACGGTCAGATGGGAATCGTTCACTTCTGTCATTTTAACTGTTCAAGGTCAGAGTTTGCTGTGGCGATTTGTTTGTGGTATACAGCAAATGGGACATTCCTTGCTGCAAGAACACTTGGTAGAATGCATATTTATATCACTCTTTCTGGACCTCACATTGTTTCAGGGAGCCAAACTGATGGAAGAAAACAAGAAACTAAAGCAACAGGTATGCAAATGGTCCTAGAGTTAACTGTCCCTGTAGTTGGTGAACTCAAATTATCCATGCAATTTTTTGCTGATGGCATTATGAATGTCTGGGTCAGGTTACCGAAATTTCGGGCCAGAAAAATGCCACTGATTCAGAGATCATTAATGAAGAAGGCGTCTCGTCAGAGTCCGTCACTAACATCTGCAACTCCAGCAGCGGTCCACCTGAGGAGGACCATTGCTCCGACATTTCCCTTAAGTTGGGGTAAGCCCATTTATTCATCGGTTGTCTCTGGGGCAAAAATATGGTCCGTCTCTTGAACTAACCTTAAAACAACTTTTCTTAACCTTTTCTCCAGGTTACCCTACAATGGCTGATCTGCTGTCTAAATCTATGAAAATGGTGGGATGCATGATCTATTCTGTTGCCAAAAAAAGTTGGAGAAACGCGGTCCCTTGTCCACGGTAACAAATGACGATGATTTTTTGTTAATTTTCAACGGAAAATGCCGAGTTCATTGCCATTTTTGAGGACTTTGTATTCAGTGTTCTTTCGCTGTGGCATATCAGGGGGCAGATTGTCCTAAAGTTTGAGTCTGCGGGTGCAAATGTATTTATACATAATGTGAGCGAGTTAGGCTGAGCTGATGCAGCAACTTCTTTTTGTTATTTCAGGTTATCATTTCAAAACGGAGAGGGAGAGTTAGAATGTTCAAAGAAAAGCTTAGTAGATAATACCACGAAAACCTCAAACTGGTATATTTGTGATTAATTTATTCCAAATTAATTATTGACTATCAAAAACTTTAAATTGGTACACGTAATAAATTTATCATTTGTTAATTTTCATTAAATTAGTTATATCATAAAAAATGCAAACTGGTGACCTATTACAAAGAGGGTAAAACTTCGATTGATACACGTCATCCAATTTAATAATTAGATTAATGTCACAAAAAATTACAATTTAGTACATATTTGACATAAGAAAGATAAAATCTCAAATTAGTATATAGGTCAATTATATTTGTTGTTTAGTTCAGTAATTTGACAGTAAAATTTAATAAAAATTAATGACTAGTAAACTTGTCATAAATATATTGATTTAGGGTTTTTTGTGATAAAAAATTAATTTTAGGTAAAATTGTCATAGATATACTAGTTTGAGATATATATTAACCCTATAAATTTTGATGAGCACAAGCTTCCTTTCATTTTTTCACAATTTTGATTTCGAAAGGAAATTTTACACTTAACAAAATAACATTTTTGTGACGAAAATTGGAAATGATTCCAGGACCAAAGAGGTCTCCATAGTAGTCTGAAGATCTTACGGGCATCGGAATATATTTAGGAAGTTCTTACCACTAGTTCGCACCCTTAAAAATGCCAACTAAAATACGAGTTAAATGGTAATAGACAATCGATTATACATGGATTATATGTCTTTGAATTCGACATTGGCTTAGTCAAGCCGTGGTGACAAACCAAGTTATCGACGATGCCAACTGAGTATCGACTGAGCAACAGAATATATCGGCATCGATATGGGGACGGAGTTGATGCTATGTTGGCTGGTGCATGCGATTTGATATTCGGTTTTGGAAACAATCCATAGCCAAACCTTGATGTTGTCAGTGGGAACCTATTGGAGTTTAAGTTAACTAGATAGGTAAATTAGTTGGGAACGGTCTTCATCGATCAATTCACAGTTGAGTGAATGCTAGTCAAGTCAGTGTCGGTAGATTCGAGAAACATCGATGACTCATTAGGTTCGACTGAAATTAATTTGATTGGAAGATAAAATAAGCAAGCACGGTTATCCAACTATCATTTATTAAATGATGACTACAAGGATTATTTTTTAAAATTTCATATAAGGGTCTAAAGTGTTATCGTTTTCTTAAATAAGTGCTTAATGAAGTGTCATATTTCAAATAAAGGTGTGAAACAGTATAGTTTTTTTAAATAAGATTCCTGAAGTTGATCTTATTTCATATAAGAGTCTGAAGCGACATGTCAATTTCAAAAAATGGCCTTACCTCACAAGCCGTTTGAGGGCACTTCTGACGCTTTTTTTTTATTTTTTTTCATTTTTCATTTTTCTATTTTTTTTTGATGACCCAGGGAACCCCGCACCCCACCGACAGCCAATGGAGTAAATCCTGGGGGCCACACGTGTTAGTCACCACACACGTAAAACCAGTTAAGTCACTATATGATGAAGTTGAGATTCGAACTATCAAGGAAGAGAGCGCGAACCAGCAGTGCCACCTAAGTGGGTGGTTCCATTTTTCTATTTTTTCATGCCATAAAAAACTCAAAAAAGAAAATAAAAACAGAACAAAAATAATAATTATAAAAACAGGCGGGAGGGCCACCAGACCTCCGCCTGTATATTTTTTTTTTAAGAAAATAGCCTTTTGTTCTTTTCAGTTTGTCTTTTTTGGAAAGAAAAGGTAGAAAATGGAAAAAATAAAGAAATAAATAAAGAAATTAATTAAATTAAATGACAGAAGTGCCCTTGATTAGCTTTGAGGTCAGGCTATCTTTTGAGACTGATATATAACACTTCAAACCATTATTTAAGAAAATAAGGACACTTCATGCCATTATTGGAAAAAATTTCTTATTTTTTGAACATTATTAATTTTTGAAAAAGACGCTTGGGATATGTAAAAGACCACTATTTTTAAATCAGGTCAACTTTTTAATCATGCTACGGGAGCATTATTACATCTTTTTGTGGGTGTCGTCTGAATCCTAGACTCGTTAATCATGCTACGTCAGGTCAACTTTTTCTTAACACAGGCGGTGCCCATACTTGCTATCCATCATTCACGAGATTAATGGAAAAAAGAATTTCATCCCAACCAAAATTGGACAGAAAATGTATCCCAACTCAAGATATTATGTCATCGCGCAACATAAAGTATACGTTCAAATTAAATATTACACAATTGAGCAAGCCCGTGAATTCAAAGAGAATAAGTGCACTAGAAAAAGTGTAGATGAGTTGTGAAGTTTTTGAAAAATGCAGTCGAGTCTTGAAATTTATTATAAAAATACAATCGAGTTTTAAAACTTTTAAAAAATGCAATTAGGTTCCAAAACTTATCATAAAAGTGCAATCGAGCATTAAAATATGAAAAAAGTATAATTAACATAATGGCTTGACTGGATTCATCTAAATTCAAAACTTAAGACTTGATTATACTTTTTCAAAATTTTAAAACTCGATCGAATTTTGCAATAAATTTTACGACTTAATTATATTTTTGAAAATTTTAAAATTCAATTGCACTTTCGAAACAATTTTCGGGACTTTCAAATTTGTTATAAAAACGCAATTTAGTCCTGAAACTTCTAAAATGTGTAATCAACAAAAAGACTTGATTAGATCAATTTGACAAAATTTAGGACTTGATTGTATTTTGATGATAATTTTTATAATTTAATTGTATTTTTTAAAAAAAATTAAGATTCAATTATAATTTTGTAATAAATTTTTAAGACTTTCCACGTGCTTTATCTCAATTAAGAATGAAAAACCCGTGGGGGCTTGGACGTGGATGGTTGGTTGGTGGGAGCAACGCTTCAACTACTAAACTAACGAGCCGTTGAGCACGCGCGTCCGTCCGTTCTTTCAAGTCTCGATGTTGACTTTTTTTTTTTTTGGGGGAAGGCACGAGCGAATCTTCGCCGTTGATCTCACGTAGTGGAAATCAGCATGAGACAATGCTGGAGGGAATATTTCTAATCAGGCCGGAGAATATTACTCCGTCTGCTCCATCACGAGCACAACGGTCACCAAACTCGCCTCGGGCGCCTTTTCGGAGTTCCACAAGGCGATTGGGCTGACCAACAAAAAAAACAAAAGGCGAGTGGAAAAATTGCCCGACAAGTCTTAAATTTATTATATTTTGTTAATTCAATCATAATTTTTTCAATTTTGCACACCGACTCTTAAAACTTTTCGCATTTTACCAATTGAGTTTATCCAATTGATTTTGGTTAGAAATTGTTGACTGAAAGTGGACCATCTTATATGGTATGACCTAATAGGACGGTCGGCATCAGTGTGGATAATTTTTAACAATATTTTAATATATTTTTGAATTTTTTGTTTTCTTCTCTTCTCTCTTTCCTTTTTTTCTTTTTTACTTATGACCGATGAGAGTTGCCCCATGGTGAGGGCTTTGGCGCTAGACCCTCGTAAAAAAGAAAAGAGGGAAAGGATAAGGAAAGAAAAAAAAGGAAAAAGAAAAGAAAAATGAAAAAGGACATTAGTGCCGTCCATGTCACGTAAGATGATAAGCATTTACATCAAAAAGGTTTGATCAAAATCAGCTGGATAAACTAAATTAATAAAAAAAGTTATGACTCAATTAGCAAAATTAAAATGTCTAGAATTAAATTAGTAAAAATTGTTATGAAATACATGTATGAATATTCATTATATTCATGTACATATTATGGTATATTTGTATCATACATTTAAAGTACATGTCCCTATCCGATGAATGTTCATCTCCCTATCCAATACATGTATCATACGTTCTAAGTACATCTCCCTATCCGATGAATATTCATCTCCTTATCCGATACATGTATTATCAGATACATTGATGTTCATGATAAATGCATTCCTATAAATAGGAGCACAAATAGTGAGAAAAAGAGATTTTCCGCTTCTGACTTTTCTCTACTATCTTTGGCGTCATCTGCTTTCTCTACTTAATCTCCCTCTATTCTCTCTTTAATATACTTGCGAAGCGATATTTTACAACAAAAGTAAAATAAATTTAAGATTTTTAGGACAATTTTTTCCAAGGCAATTGGCTGTTACGTGGTCATAGCTCATTGCCATCAAGTGAGGTCTTGTAACCGCTAGATGAGGGCTGGCCTCAATAGCAAGTAGCAACACCACTGTCGAGTGAGGACAAGTAAGCCATCACTTGCTCAGGTAGGCCCACCCTCGCCGGTGATCGAGCTAGGGCTAAGCCTCTTTATCGTCAAGATTTTCCCCTTTCTCTATCCCCTGATCTCTTTTTTTTTTTTTTTTCTAAAATACTTGTGGGATGCATCTGCACGCATCGACAATCCGATCGGAACCTGCGGGTCAAGCAACTAGAGTTGGGATTGCCACTCCTGATGCCACTCTTACTAAATTACTGGAATGACGAGACGACCAAGGATCAAATTATATTAAAGTATTGTGAATAAAAATAATGTGAAAATTGCAAATCATCAGGCTTAAAATAACAAGAGAAATTGATCCCATTTTTTTATCACAAAAATTTTATAATAATGCGTCATGATACTTTATAAAAATTAAGGTGAAAGCCAAAAAAAAACTTAAAATTTGTCCAGTGCCACATTTGCCATAAATTATTTTTTGACACAAACTTATACATATGTGACACCATCATGTGTTGGTTAGGATCCTCCTTTGTAGACCTGGGAGATTCCATAATGATCTTTTCTTTGGTTTTCTCTTTTCTCAATCTTTCCATTTCTTATATACGTTTCACATTTCAACTATATTCGTACGATGGATTTACTTATGGCAAGCTGAAATCAGTTGGTGTGCCTAAAATGTTATGCTCTTACTCGATGGACTAACTCCATATCCTATGATTTGATTGAAGATTAGATATAGAAGCTAAATTATTAATCATCTGTGAATTCATCTAATGTTGGGAATGGGGCACTAAAATTAGATCAAAAAGTTAATAAAAAATATTTCATACTACTAAAAGTTTAGGATAAATATATCATACGGATATATGTTTGATATGTTTGATGTCACATAAAATAGTTTGGAATAAATGTGTCATTAAACAAAGTTTAAAGTTATTTGTGGCTTTTTCATTAAAAATTAAGGAAAATTCCAAATAAAGGGCATGGAGTTCTCAATTCTCTAATATGAGCATAAAGTAGATATTATTTTAGATAAGAACATGGAGTGATATCATTTTTTTCAAATAATAGTTTGAAATGGAAATTATTTCAAATAATGATTTGAAATAATTATATTGGTCTCAAAGAAGAGCCTAACCTTACTGGCCAAAGGTATTTTCATTTTTTAAATTATAAATTCCCTCTTCCCCCACCATCCACGGTGGAGATTGTCGACAAGGGTCACCTTGCTTGGGTTGATTGGGGGAAGGTG
The DNA here is from genome assembly GCA_014182735.1 of Corymbia maculata. NCBI lineage: Eukaryota > Viridiplantae > Streptophyta > Magnoliopsida > Myrtales > Myrtaceae > Corymbia > Corymbia maculata. The sequence goes on along the minus strand of CM024690.1, from coordinate 7,144,800 downwards.
ATCATTGCTCGACACCAACAAGGGCGGCCTTTATCCAATGACCTAGGTGATGGCGATGGTTGCCCTTGCCCACCTAGGTGAGGATGACCCTTGCTTGACACTGATGAGGGCGTCCCTTTTGTGAGGCCGATGACCTCCGTTGGCCATTGACAAGGCACAACGATGATTGGGGGAGGGAAGAGGAAAGAAAAGAAAAGAAAAGACAAGGATTAGAAAATAAAAAAAAAAATATACTCAATATTTATTTTTTACTAAAATACCTCTCTTCCTATGATCGAAATAATCACTAGCCAACTAAATTTTTTTATTTAAAATAATATTCACTTTAATCTCTAATTAGAAATTTCTCATGTTATGAAAAATTTGTGATTTTATATCAGGAGGGAAATTTGTTTTTTTTTATTTTTTGTTTTGTTTTGTTTTTCCCGAAAGCTAGCTGCAAAGACACACATGCCACGGCACGTCATTGCAGGCTCGCAAAGGAAGCGAAAGCGACCACAGAAGGAGCTTTCTTTCTCATTGTTTTCAAAGTCCGGCAAGTACGGCTCAGGAGAACTCCTCTGTTGTCTTCGAGCTTGTCTTCTTCTCTCTCTCTCTGTCTCCCTCCGTCGTCTTTCGGCTCCTCGCTCTTCCTCCTCGGCGTCCCACGTCCCGTCATAGGAATCTCCGCTCCCCCGGTGGGACCCATGGACGCACTGTCCCGCTCTCGCGCCGCGATCACCACCAACCCCCGCGACGTCGGACTCGCCGCCCCCCGCCACCACCACCACCGCCGCCGCCGGCATGGCCTCTCGTTCCTTCATCATCCCGCCAAGAACGAGAGGCCCGGCAGAGCTGTTCTGGGTTGCCGCGGAATTGGACGCGGGGCCGTCGTCAAGAGCGAGATCAAGAACCCGGGTCAACGGGACGGCGCGGAGATCGACTTCAGCGACCCCGATTGGAAGCCCAAGTTCCAGAGGGACTTCGAGAGCCGGTTCAATCTCCCACACTTGAAGGACGTTTTCCCCGATGCCGTCCCCATACCCTCCACTTTCTGCCTCCGGATGAGGTCGCATTCGGAGCCTCTGGAGTTGTTGCTACTGCATGCGCTTTGGTTTTGTTGGCAGACTTTGGTTCGGTTTGTTTTCTTGAATTGGTGGGTGATGTTCTCTAGTTTGGTCTTACAGGACACCGACGGAGGATTTTGCAGAAGGGTATCCGTCGGATGAGAAGTGGCATGGATACATCAACAATAACGACAGGGTTCTTCTTAAGGTATTGTAGTGAAGAAAAAGTTCTGATTTTGCCTGGACTCTTGGACAAGAATGGCGTGTTTTCTCTGGTTCTTGGTTCCTAACTTTAGGAAAATTAAGTGTCCATCTTTCTTGGAGGAAATTCCAGTTATTCAAATTTGTTGGTAATGAGACCTTTTGTAATTTTATTTTGGTTTTTAGTGATCTTCTTTGCATTTTCTTTGCCTTTCGTTGTTTTTCAAAGTTGTTCGAGTAATGGCGATTGGGTGATTGCACCTTCCTTTGCCTTTCATGATTATATACTAGTTGTCAGTGGTACCTAGGAATCTGTGAAGTTGTGAGGCACTATTCTGTAATCCAGTGTGCAAGGACTTCGATCTTTGGGTCACTAGTCATGCTTTTGCTCTGCACAAAGAGGACTACCTTTTCAACATGTCATGTAGGGTCTCCGGATTCATTTGGTTGGGAAAAGAATCAGTTATCTAGTAGATAGGAAATTGCTGCTTCTAAATTATGTTCTGCTGGGATTTCCATCTCAAGCAGCCATTTATGCATATTTTTGAGGAAATTGTATGTATGAATTAATCAAAGATATGGCTAGTTTAGATGCATATACGTGCTCCTGACGGGTGTTATTCTGTGTCAAATGGGCCTTCTAGTACCTGACTTCATCCATGTTAGTGACGTCTGCTAGAGTGGTTGGCCTGGAAATGGAAAAACAAGAAAGTTAAGTTGAATGAACCTTTTGGGAGAGCTCACCGGTTAGTGTGATGATAAGCCTGAAAACTCTGAAAGGAAGTAACTGTATGCTGGTTATAAATGAAAATACTCTTCCCCTCACTGAGTAATTCAGCAATCTGTATTGTAAATCCCAAATGAGAGAATCCTAATTCCTAGTTTACCTTTTAATTTGACAGGTTATCCATTATTCATCTCCTACATCTGCTGGTGCACAGTGCATTGACCCTGACTGTACTTGGGTGGAACAATGGTAGTTGTTTTTCTTAGCATTTTTGTGGACATTATTGAATTGATGGATCATGCATATGCTTGCAATACAGCTTTCTTCTATATGGTAATTCTTTTGGAATATTTGTAGGACATTTCCGAGATGCTCCGCAAGCTCGAAATGGAGTGTCTTTATATATTTACTAACTCAGGTGTGGAATCATAAGGTATTTTCAGCTGGAAGAGCTGAAAAAAACAATTTTTAGCGTCTTCATTTTGGTTCTTGCTCGCCGGCAAGGTTATTGCCTTATAGATACTTTAAAATTTTGTTTCTACAGGATTGTATTTGAAAGTCACAGTGCAAGATCGAAGTAAGCGATGGTGTCAACTTCTTGTAGAATGATAATCACATTAATTATGTCTGTGGCTGTTATTATCAAGTTGCGTAGAGCCACAGGTAGTTCCAAATGTCTGAATTGCTGCTAGTTTGACTCCACAACTTCAAAAAGTTCACACATATGCATGATAGCTTGAATATTTGCACCCTAGCTAGAGATAACACGCTATAATTGTCTTGTATCATGCCCATTAGTGCACATCCTTAAGGATTGATGGTTCCATAGCTCCATGGTATGTGTGTTCAGCATACCATGATGAGCTGATCAAAAAGCATAGATTGGAGAAGAACAGTCAAGAAATGCACCGCAATAGAAAATCAACTTACTGGAGGAGATGTGAATGGCTTGGAGAGGAGTAACTACTGATTCTTAAGCATCTTACTCAAGGGAAAATGTATGCATAGAAAGGACGAGTAGCTGATGCTTAAAGCTTGACATCTATGTTAAGTGTTGCACTCGAAAAAGTTAAATAGGAAGGTACTACGTTATCAGTTTGTCATAGTTAGAATCATGTCCCTTTAATATCTTGGCAGATTGATTGTTTGTTTGTCAAGATGATGTTGCGTTCTTCTGTGTCTTACTTGGTAAATTACCTAGTTCCACACATTTCTGAATTGTCTGGTTTCCTTATGCATCAATAATTTAAATGTAGGGTTCATCGTGCTGGACCTCGAGAAGAAATATATTTCAGGCCAGAAGAAGTGAAGGCAGCCATTGTTACTTGTGGAGGACTTTGCCCTGGTCTAAATGATGTCATCAGACAGGTTGGACTATGATGCTAAAATGCCATGTATTGTTTCATAAGCACAGATCTCTCACCTGTTAGTGTATAACCTTATTAAAAGAATAATTTGTATGTTGGATAATGTTGGGCAATTTCTTTGCACTATATAATTCTGGGAAAGGATAATAAGAGAAAACTAGTGAAGTTCATCATTTACTTTCAATGAGATCTTATCTTTTTGAGATCTACATTTGACATGGGTTGACCTTGATGCTTATGCAGATTGTCATCACTTTGGAAATATATGGAGTGAAAAAGATTGTTGGCATACCTTTTGGTTATCGTGGTTTTAGTGATGAAGAATTGACTGAAATGCCGGTGCGTTCTGCAGCTTTAAACTTCTTTGTCCCTAAACATCAATTAGCCTTTAAAACCTGAAAATTCTATAACTAAGGAGAATATGTAGAGCTGCTCCAATGTTTCTGCAATATTAGTCGTTTCATTTATGGTGTTGACAATCAGCTGTCGAGGAAAGTTGTTCAAAACGTTCATCTATCTGGTGGAAGCTTGTTAGGAGTTTCACGTGGAGGACCCAGTATTTCTGAAATTGTGGACACTATGGAGGTAATCCTTCATTTGGTGACAAAGATGTTGCAGTAATATCTGGTCTATCCATTGTGCATTTAATAATCTTGCTGTTGAAACTTGAAAGTTGTGATGTATATATGAATTTACTTCTCGATGCAGAAAAGAGGCATCAACATGCTTTTTGTCTTGGGTGGGAATGGTACACATGCTGGGGCGAATGCTATCCACGATGAGGTAGTTACTCTTGACCTTCATGCTTGGTAAGACCAATCCAGTTATTTTTTGTAATTAGTAGAGTCAAAATTGTGATCTGACATAAGCATTCTTTGTGTACTGTCTAGTGATAACGATAAATAGTTGTGTTTATCTAGTAGTTTGTCGTATGTTCTGAAGCTAATTAACTGGGGTGATTTGGGCAAACGTATGCTTGAATGCGTCACACACAATCGTTCGAGTGTATCTCATACTCACCGCATTCCTATGAGGTTTCTCATCAGTGTGGCAAAGAATGGCATTCTAGCACCAAATGATCTGCAGCCAAGTGTTCTGGTTGTCTTTTTTGTCATGCAGTGCCCTGGGTCTGGTTATTATTACGGTGGAGGATGTCTTTGTGCTCTAGGATGTCCATAGGCAATTGATTTTAAACTCAAAGTCGGTGAACTACTTGTCGGTTCGGGATATTTTTCAACTGTTAAAATTTGCTTTTGTTTCTTGGTTTACCTCTCCCTCTCATGTGACCTTATACCTAGTTATGTCCACGATGCTGATAGAATGCTTCTGTTAGACAGACACAGCACTTCCGTAGATGAGTTATAATTTGAGGGACTAATTTGTCGTGTGGATTTGTGTGTTATAAGTGATAAACATGCCAGAAGTTAATTATTTTCCAGTGTAACTTGAGAGACTAGAAAATCAAATTGCTTATCTACTTTCTCATGCTGTTTACTTCTGATGAAATGTTTGCCATGTTAAGAATCCACCCTGTGTAATGAAGGCTTTGACAGAGTCATTTTGTTTTTGTTATATATGGCCTGACATATATATCGAACTTCATAGGCATAGATCACATGAGACGCATGAATGCAAAGAACTCCTAATTTGGTCCTCCTTTGCAATGATTGTGTTCTTTTCCTCTCAAATTCTGCCTCCTAATTGGTTGATTGTGCATTTATTATGTTAAAAAGAAACTTATTCTTCAAACTTTATTAGCTTGGAATAGCTTGGATGTGCCTTCTCTCAGAGGAAGAAGTAGAATTATGCTTTGTGATCGAATGCACTCCAAGTCATGTGACTGTCCTTTCTTTTTTTCTTTTTTTCAGTCTTGGAAAATGGATCTTCCACATTCTTACTTTTTGCTCACATTGTTGGTTTTAGTGCCGTAAAAGACGTTTGAGGGTGGCTGTTGTGGGTGTCCCAAAAACTATTGACAATGATATATTGCTGATGGATAAAACATTTGGTTTTGACACTGCTGTTGAAGAAGCGCAGCGAGCTATAAATTCTGCATACATAGAGGTACGTGTTGGTTTTGGCTGCTAACATTTTTATTAACATGAACTGTGATTCTGAAGTCACATATATGGACGCATGGTCTCTCTCTCTCTTTCTCAATAAAGGAGAAAGAATGAAAGGCACACACGGGCAGTTTATACTCATCTTTAACTATGTATGCCGATTAAGCTGGATACTTATTCGCATCCTAGTGATTATCATTTGCAGATCCTCTATATTCCTTCCAATAATAATTCTCGTGATGCCCTTCCCCCTTTTAGGCCTTTTCTATATATCTCTATGAAGATAGCCATGGTTATGTAGATCTTTGAAGATAGTCAAGGTTGTTTTCAAAGACATATAAGTGCAGTCTTTCTGTAAGTTATCCATCACTAGGGCAATTGTTATCTTGCGGTCAGTTTGTACTGAATGTGATCATTTCAACTATTGCTTACAGAATATATGCTCTTCTGGGCAATAAATTTCAGTAAGTCGAAGGTTTTCATTTGAAATAGTTCTTGTCCTTGGTTTTCATGTCAACAACTATTTTAGATGGTGTGGAAATACTGATATGTCATTGATTGGCTAGTGCTTTATTCTGCTCCTCCATTTATCAGGCGCACAGTGCATACCATGGGATTGGCTTTGTGAAGTTGATGGGACGTAGCAGTGGTTATATAGCCATGCATGCATCTCTTGCTAGTGGACAAATTGACATATGTTTGATTCCAGAGGTATGCACATGGAAGTTTCTTACTTTCTAATTTCTAATTATTTAGTCACCTAACTAGTTCTTTTATTAGGTACCGTTTCACTTGCATGGACCTCATGGTGTTTTAAGCCATCTTAAATATTTGATTGAGACAAAGGGATCAGCTGTTGTCTGTGTAGCGGAGGGAGCTGGGCAGGTAGGCTCATTAATGTAATCAAAGAAGTAAATCATTGTTTAATGGTGTTATGCAGGTTAATTGATCTATATGTGACCATCTGGGTGGCATGATAGAGCTGGTATGTGCAGTACAGGATCACATCTATTCTATTTAGAATTAGCCACATGACTTCAAGCAAATGACTCTTCTATGCATTCACTGCCACTTTGCTTTTTCGTTTAAAAACTTACTTTTATTACCAGTTTCTCGGATACATTTGTTGGGAGAATGTGCAAAGTTTACAATGTGTGTAGTAAGTTGACTAGAAGGCTTTAAGCATGGATATAATCTGACAAATCACATAGTCACGAGATGGTGTAAATCTAAATTGTCAAAGAACATTTCTTGTACTTTTCCTTTTTATGTTACTATTGGTTATTTTTTTTGGATGGATTATTGTATGGCTTCTTTGATCGTGAAGCAAGGACTTAAGCAACTGATGACCTTTTTTTGTCGATATTGCAGAAGTATCTTGAGAAAACAAATGCTAAGGATGCATCTGGAAATATTGTACTGGGTGATATCGGTGTGCATATTCAACAGGAGGTTGGTGGTTGCACTTTCCTCTGGCAGATTGATCCTCATGAATACTATTCGCTGAAAAGAAACTCATGCCCTGTGTGGATTTTGTGTTATGCTTAGTAATCTTATTAAATAATATTAGCAGCTGCCCCTCCCCCCCCTCTTCTTTTATGAAAAGTATATTTGGCAGTCATAACTTGTTCATGAATATATGCTTTATCTGATGTGCAAAGACCTATTTGTCAAAGAAATGGATTTCTTGTTCAAAGGCGAGCATTAAAGGGTGAATCAACATATTTTAAATTGAAGTCTCCCACGGAAAGCATTTATTTGACAAAATAATAGGAGTTGTGCCCATGCATTAGGTAAAGCAATACATCTTCTTTCTTTTCTAAATGTCTTTTTGCAACACTAAGTGATGGATCCCCACTTCATACCTATTATGTCTAAGCATTTTGAAATCAAGAAGGGAGTGGACTGGTTCTGTTGGGACTTCATGTTAATCTTGAAAACTTTTTGTCCACGTGTCTTGGTCCAAGCAATAATAAAGCAGGGAGTTAACGAGTTATGGGGAGAGAAGTTGGATTGATCAAAGTCAATCCGCATGTGCCTTTGTTTCCTAGTCTGGCTCTAGCAGCCCAATTAGGTTGAAATGTGCTAGCTAAACAAATATAAGAAAATTGCTTCTACAAGTGTAGCTTTTTCATTCTTCTGATGCCTCTGTAGCAGAACTTCAGCCTTCTATTGATGCCTGACAGCAGTTTGCAAATTGTATTTGTTGATGACCCAAAGCAGAACTTACATCTGCTGATACCTCTTTTGTTGATACCTCATGGTGGACTTTTCTCTCTTGCTAATTTAGTCACTCTCTCCTGGTATTTGCAAATGATGAACACATATTTAGCATTTGCACTTTGGTATCATACAAGATCAGTAATGCTGTACTTTTGCATCTTAATAGCTCTCCTGGACTAACAATCTTTTATGAACAGATCCCTGTCTTTGCACGAATGGAGAAAATGATTTCCTATATTTGACCCAAATTAAAAGATATTCTGATCTTGATGGGGCATTTTGGATTATCAACCACTTTACAATATTTTCCTTTGATTTTTTGTAGACAAAGAAGTTCTTCAGAGAAATTGGTGTTCCAGCTGATGTAAAGTATATTGATCCCACATACATGATCCGTGCATGCCGTGCGAACGCATCAGATGGGATTCTCTGTACAGTTCTAGGACAAAATGCTGTAAGTCAACCTCCTCTTCTATTCTGTTCTGAGTTTGAGTGTTCTATGATGAAGTCCACTTCAAAAGGTCTTGAAATACTTTCATATCCTAAATATAGGATTTTCATTTCTTGTCTTTGTTCTTATCTTGTTCAACTTGCCTCCTAGTGTTAGTTGATAACCTTGTGTAACTCAGCTAAATGTACAATGAAGTAGACTTTGAAGGAGTATAGTAGAAGCTTTCCTGTGACAGTTCAGATGAACCTTCAAAAATTACTGCACTAATCGGTATCGTTTTCACATAATCCTCGATGTCTTCACCAAAACCGAGTCACCAGGTTTTAGGATTTGCTTCTTTTCAGTTTTCTTGTTCTTAAGTGTTGGGTATCTGGACCTCTTAGAGAGTCCAATTATCATGACTGTTCCTCAGTTCCATCCCTTTCCACCAGATTGAGTATTATTAGGACAGAAGGCCCTTAAGGTCAGGTTAACTCCAAGGGAATTGTTTTTGCTAAGATTTGAATCCAGAACCACACTAGGAGGAGCATTTTACCATTTGAGACTCATATTTGTCTTTGCTTTCTGCCAAATTATGAAAATATTTTCTAAAATTTCAAAAAATTTTGAAAAATTATATGCCAATTTACCTGTCAACTTCTTTACTTTGTGAAAATTTCGGGTGTTTCCTGCTAAATAAAGTCAATTTGTGTCTGCTGCAAGATTTAGATTAAGCAAAAAGTTAAAATAAAAAGGCAATCCAGACATGCCTGAAATGCGCAACTCCTTAGGTTTGCTATATTATTATTATTATTTTTGGGTCAAAACCTTGGTTTGCTTTATTAACTTGCTGTTTTTGGCAGGTCCATGGGGCATTTGCTGGATACAGTGGAATTACAGTAGGCATATGCAACACTCACTATGTCTACTTCCCCATTCCAGAAGTCATTCAGTATCCTCGGTCTGTGGATCCAAACAGCAGAATGTGGCATCGTTGCTTGACCTCAACAGGTCAACCCGACTTCATTTAAAGAGACTTCCTCTGATGGTGATCAGCTGGCATAATTTTATTGTACGCAAAGAACCAAGAGTTGATTAACCGAGATTCTCTTGGCTTGCTCATTTTGTTCAGAAGAAATAAAGAATAAAAAGGATGGCCATTCATCAATTTCTTTAACTTTATAGAAGAAGACAGGTTAGTACACCAAATTGAGAATAATACTGCAGATCAACAATTTTCCAATGATCTGAACACGAATTTCATTCAGAAGACTCGTGTCGTTCGAGTACAGTACTAGATCATATGTACTATATGTCTTATCGATTTCAAGATAGACTTGATTCATGGAATGTGGGGGAGAAAAATAATCTCTTTTACATACATTGTATTCGTGAGGAGACAATAAACAAATGCATGTGGATGGCTTAACTGCCCATAGCCTAATGTGCTGGACAACATGTGGATGGATTATCTTCCTGTTTAAAATTTGAATATATGTGACAGCTTTCCTGCACTTCATTAAAGACAGATAGGGGTTAGTTTGCTTCAATGATGCTGATTTTATGGCACAAATTATCACTGGCAAAATTTTCATGGAGACAAAAAACGGTTTTTTTTTGGGGGGGGGGGTTAGGGGTGTCAATGGGTCCGGTCAGGTCTTGATGGTACCCGACCCGAAAGGCATGAAACATGAAGGAAAATGGTTCAGGTCGGGTTTCGAGCTAGCAAGTTAAATCCAATTATACGCATGCCATCAAATCAAAAACTCATAGCATTTTCCATTATTCAACATTTAAAGCACAATAAAACATGAAAGTCCAGCATACATAATAAGCATAAACAACCAAGTGGACAAAGCATGTTATATAATTGCCTCCTTTTCATTTTCATTGCAGTTTTCTTCTCATGTTTCAAAGGAAAAAAAAGGTCAATCCATCGAGTAAATAGTACAGTAGAGAGTTGAAAATATAGTAGAAGAGTGGTCATCTATTCATTGAAAATATAGTCTGGTTATTAGCATTAATACAACGTATTAGCTATCCTTTTTCCAAAGTTGCTCCTCTGCTAATGCCATTTAAAGCTTGGCCAAGGCTTCACTGTGTTCCAATCTCAGCATCTTAACATTTTCAAGAAAAATGCTATGAAAAAATTTAAGATTTTGTAAGCTTGGTTTTTTATGCTGATTAATTTAATTAAAATCAGCAATAACAACGAAAAAAAAAACTTAGCTTTTTGAGGAAGCGATACGATCTTTCCGATAGAGCGAGTGGGGGGCCCACCCGCATTATTAGCGAAAACGCGTTAGCGGTTTCTTGAAGGTAGAGAAAATGCGTCAGCAGTTTGTCGGCTGCGTTTGAGGCACAGTGGCCGCGGGGCTTCTCTCTCGCTCTCACTCACCCTCTCTTTTTCCGACCCTTGGTCCCTTTCTCTTCGCCCTCTCCCTCAGATCCCTTTCTCTCCACCCTCTTCGCGTTCGAGAGAAGGGTTTGGGTGAGAGTTTGTTTATTTGTTCATGGGCCGAACAATGTTCTAGGCCTAGCCGACCCAAAAGATAGCTATTTACTTATTTTATAATTGTGACCTGAATATTATTAAGATTCGAAATATGTATCATATTTGTTTGGTGTTCGGGTCGTATTTGGGTTGTGTCTGAGTTGGGTCAAGTCAGGTTTTTGGACACCCCTAATTGGGGGTACTATATAACAATCTAGAATTGTTGTACATGGTGGTCATGATTGTGGTGGTGTCGGCCATTTTGGGAGATAGCGGTGATTGGCATGAGCAGCTAGTGTTTGGTGACTTGTGGTGATGGTGATGATGATTGTTGATGGCTAAGGGTACGTATGATAATGCTTATGTTTTCGGGAAACAATTTCTGTTCAGAAACGATTCTTTTTTATTATGTTTTTGGGAATAATTTTTAAGCATTTGAAGGCGTTTGATAACTATCTAAAATTTCTTTTCGCAGGATAGAAATGTGTTTGATAAAATCATAAAATTTTTAGTTTAAAATATTTTCTTTCAATTTTTTAATGATTTAAATACTTCCCTTTTCATCTTATTTTTCCTTAATAAATCGTCAGTGGCCGATGACCGGCTAGACGAGGGCCAGTGCCCTCATCAGAGTGTTGTCGGGGGCTGGCCCCCGTCTGGTCGATTGTCGGTTGATTGCTGGCCATGGCCAAGGCTGGCAACCGGTCAAAAGGAAGAAGAAGAAAAAGAAAAGAAAGAGGAGAGAAATTAAAAAAAAAATTGGTTGATTCTGGAATTGTTCCTGGGAATAAAGAAGCATATTTTTTTTTATTCTCGATTCCGTTTCAAATCTATTATCGGGAACAAAAATTTTAACAAACAGATTTCTGTTTCAAATCTACTTCTGGAAACAAAAGAATATAAATTTTCATTGTTTGGTAAGTTACCAAATAGGCCTTAAGGAGCCGGTTGGGTGCTGGTTTTGGCCGGTGACGGGGATAGGAGTACTCGCTCAAATGCGGCTTGGTTGTGGTGTCCGGTGACCACAAGGGGATCTACATTAGTCACCCCCCGAGCGGCAAAGCCGAGTATATAGATCCACAGCACCCAACTACAGCTTAATTCACTTGGGATTTCGCTTGTACTTCGTGATCGGCGCTTATGCCTCTCGCCCTCCTCTCATTTGTCGCAATGACACGAAGAAGTACGGCTGCTAACACAGCATTTTAGGGTAGCGCCGAAACATGTAGGACACGACGACTATCATGTGCTGTGAGAGAGAGTAGTGCTTGGTACATCTATCGCTAGCTTTGCGAATTCTTAGACACAACTATAGCTGTCATCTACCAAGCCATTTCATTGCGCGAAGTCATGGAGCCGGCCTTTGTATTTCAGACTGGGCCAAATTTTGAGGGGAGTGCTCTACTAAAGTGTAAGTGAGGCTTGTTCATCTCGTACTCAATCTCATCTCCTAATCCGAACATAGGGTAGCTGAAAATTCGTTGTAGACTCGTATTTCTGCGGTACTCTTGCTCTTGAGGTGACATTGGCCCCGTTTGGTTGGACTTTCCCAAGGGGTTTTCAACTTCCAAAGTTCTTTGGGAAAATGCAAGTGTGTTTGGCTCAATATTTTGGAGGGCTTCGAGGAGATGCACTTGCATCTCCAAGTATCCTAAATGTCCTTTAGGTGAATGCAGGGTAAAAGATGCATTTGCATCTTCGGAATACAATATGTAGTACTGTTCATCTTCCCCGCGTGGCTAAGGAAGCCGACGATCGTCGGCCAAGGGGGCAACCGCCAGCCAAGGGAGGCGATTGCCGGCTAAGGGGGGTGACCGTCGCCCTTAGTCGCACGACCCAGGCGTCGCCTGAGGTTCAACGACCTCAAGTGGTTGCGTGACCTCAGCGGTCGCACGCTTGGGTCGCGCGACCTAGGCATCGCTTGAGGTTCGGTGACCTCAGGCGGTTGTGCGACTCAAGTCGCTTGACCACCGCCTGGGTCACACACCCAGCGACGGAGGTGACGGCCGTCGCCTAGGGGCGCCAGTTGGGCGACCACCACCTAAGGTCGTGTGACCTTAGGCAAGGCCTTTCAGCGGTCAGATCTGGCCGCCGGAGCGTGGCCAGCGACCAATGGCCAGATCCGTGCCTAGGAAGTTAGGCGAAAAAAATTATTTACAAATTTTTTTTAATAAAAAATTTCTCAAAAGTCCATTTACAAAACGTGGTATTCATCAAACAGCATTTAGGCCAAAGCTGTTTCACAATGCAAAATTTACCAAATGGCATTTTGAGAAACCCTTTTAGCCCAAATATATTTACATTTACCCAAATGTATTTCCTCAAAGTCAAACCAAACGCACCAAATGGTATTTGCATTATCTCTCGAGGATTAATGTGTTTGAACTCTTTGAGAGAGGAAATCCATTCACAACTTAGTGCAAACCCTCGTTTTCCCTTTGCACACCATCAAATTGCTTCAACATATAAAACTTTGAAATATGGCTACAATATCTTTTGAAAGAGACTATTTTTTTTTATTTGTTATATTCTAATTCTTAATTCATTCTTACACCTTTATTCTGCCTCATTGCATAGTATGGGAGAAATCTCATAATTGAAACTAAACGTCTCCGCTCTAGCTTTATAAAAAAGTGGAGATTCAAACTTTCCACTCCCTCTTTTTACGTGTCCCTACTTTTCTTAGTGAAGAACACAACGTATGTCCTTGCCTAAATTTCTTTTTTCCCGATTAGAATGTCCTATGCAAGTGGTATATATGTTGAGAGTAAAGAAAAAGACATGCTTTTCTTTTCATTTTATCATTATAATTTATACAACATATTTGCTTAATTCTTGAAAATGGATAACAATACAAATAATCCCTAAATTTTAGCTTAATGTGCAATATGATCCTTAAATTTTTAATTTGTTCAATGTAATTTATGGACTTTTGGTACATGTTCTCCTAAACTATATGAAAATATCAATTCAAGATTAGTGACAACATTAAATAATTTCATATAATTCAGAGACTAAATTGAATATGTACTAAAACTTTAAAAATTATATTAGATAAATTAAAAATTTAGGGACCACATTATACATTGGGCTACTAAAGTTCACGGATCATATTAGACAAATTAAAATTTCATGAATTATTTGTATTATTTTTCCTTCTTGAAAATGGATGAGAGGGTCTTCAACGAAAAACGACTGCAAAATTTTGAACATGGGTTCAAATGAGGCCAATTCCCAAATGGACGGTACAGATCATGATCAAGACACATGAACGGATGCGATTCTTTTCTAAAGAGGACACGAAGCTTTAAGCGGGTGGACCGCATCCCTCCGGTTCTTGGCATGTTTCGCAACCCTAGCCGTTTTCTTGCTCCACTGCAGCCTCGCCGAAAGCCTCGAAGCCTCTTTATATAGCTCGAGCGCACAGACCCACCAAGCGTAAATACACTCGGGACGCTGCTCGTCACCGCCTCCCTCTCGCCGGTCCCCGAAGATGGCGCTGCTGTCGTCCTCTTTAGCTCGGCCCGCCGCCGGTCTTCCGTCGCCCCGCATTTCCTCCAGACCTCCGCTCCCTTTCAAGAACCAGTCCCTGGTCTTCTTCCCTCGCGACAATGGTGGGTTCTTGTTTCCCGACGCTGCTTTCTCTTTTCTTGGTGGTGGGCTCTTTCCCGGCTTCGTTTCTTGTTCCATTCTTGGCCGGTTTTTTTGGGGTCGGTCTTTCTTGGTTTCGTCCCGTGCCGCTTGGTTACGGCCTACGTGTTCTCGCCTTGAAATGTGTTGGGTTTTAGTGGGAGTGAGCGGCGATACTGAACTCGTGTGGCAGAGGAACTGTTGTGGGGGAGAAAGAGAAAAGGGGCAATGTTCAAAAGCTCCCGGAAATGATTTCTTCTTAGGATGTGACTCGATCTGTTGAGTTCTTGTTTAGTGTATACCATGCTGTTCGTTTAATTTGAAAGTGATATTATTCCTTTGATGGCGTCCGTCTGGAGGATGTAATAACGAAACCTGTGCTGATATTGGCCTCTTTTGCTTTAGTCCGTGTTATTATGCTCGAAAAGGTACATGGTTCGTTTATCAAGGATTCGCCCTTTTGGAGTTACTAAGCAATAGCATTATGCATTTTAAAGTATATTCAGTTAGAAGGATTTTATTAGAAGCACTACCAGTTCTGGAAAAATCAGAGTCTCCTGCTTATCTATTATTCTACTAGTGATGTGTGATGCAGATGGTTGTTTAAACTTTTGATGTTCAATCTGACTGTTGTGTTATTTAATTGCCTAGAGGATCAATCTTGCAGAGGCTATCATCATAATAGTTTGAAAGATAAAGTGCAGGCGGAGTGGACTCATGGCTGATTGACCCTTATTTTCCCCTTATTCCATGTAGGACTTGAGTGTCGCAGGAGAGTAGTTAGGAGAGCAACTACATCAGAGGACACGTCAAGTCGATATCCTGGTGAAGATCGGGATGGCGTGACAATTGTTGAAGAGGTTCCGGTTGAAACGAATACCTACACTGAAAATTTCCCATCAGAAGTTCCCAAAGAAGAGCCACCTCCGGATGTACAGGAACAGTCTTTTGACTTATTGGAGAAGATCAATTCAAAGGTTTGCCGTATATATCATATCTAATTTGCATATTCCTTATCTCTGTGTTGTAGAAATAACTTTTATCTTTGTCAAAGGGTTTCTGTGGCATAACCAGCATCTTTTCCTTCTATACACTGATGTTGATAGATGTCTGTGCTCCATGTGTTCTGTCAACAAAGTAAGCTATAAAGCTCATTTGACTGTCTATTTGCATGCAGACTGTCTAAATTTTTAGTAGCTCTTTTTAAGATCTTGCTTTATAAGGGGATGACATACTTCCAATGTGGTGTTGCATTTTTGATCATTTGTTTGGCTTTCTTTGTCTACAGTTACTTATGTAGTCTTTTTTTGGTTCATAGTATCTTTTTCTTATGTTGTGCTCAATGCCTCATAAACAAATTGGTTGCTGTGATGATAACAAATTCTAGGTGAAAGCTTCTGTCTTGATGAGACGTTGACATTTAGTCAATCTGAGCGGTTACCTGAGCAACTCAATTTGCTTCTCCTTTCAACACTCTGATTATTCAATTAGCTTTTCTCATTTTGCTTATCTATTCACATACATTACGATGTTGTTATTCATTAAAGAGTTTTCCAAGTGCTGAAATGCCCATAGACAAATTGGTTGCCATGATGATACTAAATTCTAGTGAAGGCTTCTGTCTTGATGATTCGTTGACAATTATGTCAATCTGAGCGGTTAACTGAGCAACTCAATTTGGTATTTCTTTCAACACGAACACATTCTTTTGGGTTTTGAGAACTTCATTCTTTTTTATGTACACTGACTGCTCTCACCTTTCAGTGGTGATCTTGTGAACTCCACTTTTCGATTCCAGTTTTATGTCCTCTTCTTTTTCTGCATTATATAAGTTCTTCATACAATCTTTTGACTGTTTTCAATTGTGTTTGTGCTATATTTTAGTGGTAGTTGAATCAAACAAAGAATTGTCTGTTCCTCGTCTCTGCATTTATTGCTCTTTTTAAGTCTAGTCCATGCTAAGCACAGGAGAATGCTCTAATTTTCATTAGTATAATTTGTTCTGAAACTTATTATTCCTAAATAATGACATGCAATCTCAACCATAGATTTATTTCTTGATGATGTGTAAGGATTTTAGCACAACAATTTTTCATTGATTTACACTCCTGAATTGAGAAAGAAAATATCGATTGAGATATCTTTTTTTCCAGTCAATCATTTTAGCATTTGTATTCATCTTTATTTTTTGGCATCATGATATTAATTTTTTATGCTTATTTCGGGACGTGTCTTTTCTAAACTTCTTAACTCATTTGTAAACTTACGATGCATTGTCCAATTTTTACTGCAGTTATAAAACTTTTTTTTCTTTTATTATTTAACTATACATTTGAGATAGTTGACATGTTGTTGGTGCTTATGATTTCACTTATAGCTTTATTTTAACTGGGTTAATACGTTTCGTATTCATATCAGCCTTTATATAAGTAAAACTAAATTATGTTTTTCTAAGTAAGGCGTCATGTGTTAATCGCTTGGTTATGACTGAGCTAAAGACCGGTGATTGATAGCAAAGAAGTCTTGATGAGCTTAATTCATCAAAGAAGTCCTGTTTCAACATGTGTGTTTTTCTCTTAACTTGCATTGATACGCTTTGGATGACACTTGGGTTGATAATGTTGATTTGACCCAACTCCTTTTGTCATTCCTTGCAGTTATCTCTTGATTTATTTATATAGGATCTCCCAAAAAAAAAAAAGGCCAATGATGGAACGTTACTATTTTATTGGATGCATTGAGGTGATCAGATTATCGTTGTTGTTATTATTATTATTGTCTTTCTATTTTCTTTTTTTAACGGTTTTTTTTTTTTTTGGGGGGTTTGTTGGGTGCTGTGGAAAGGTTGTGAATATATGCAACCTTTTCAATTTTTAATTTCTAAGTTCATTTCTCTAATGGCATATCCATTTGACTTTCCTTCAGCCATTGCTTGTCTGTTTGTTGTGGTGCTTCTTCTGTGTGATCTTTCATTGCCGTATTTTCCTTTGAATTGGAAAGGCTTTTTTAATCCTTGAAGTGAAAATTCTGATTAGCTTTGTCTTCATTTCAGGTTGACCCAGAGGACACCCTCCCTCTTCTCTTATATGCTGGTGGCGCGGTGGTTGCCTTGTGGTTAGTGACCGCCGTTGTTGGGGCCATTGATTCGATTCCATTGGTATGTACTTAAATGTGGAGTGACATTTATTCTTCTACATCCTTACATTTGGTGTCCCAGTTAAGTATTCTGATTTTCGTCCACTTGAAACCAGTTCCCTAAGCTGTTGGAAGTGGTGGGTCTTGGCTACACCTTCTGGTTTACTTCTCGCTATTTGCTTTTCAAGGTAAATGTTATGTGTGATACATGCCTTTGCAACATGTGTATATTCTTTTTTTAAATTCTGTAGTTGTGCTGAATTTGTACTTATATTGCAGAAAAGTAGGGAAGAATTGGGTACCAAAATAGAGGAGCTTAAGCAGCAGGTTCTTGGTTCAAACGATGATTAACGTAGTGCAGCCATAGATCATCTATTCTTCATGACTTTGCTTTATTCAGGCAAGATGTAAAGTTGGGTTTCAGCCCATTTGACACAGTTATGTATATCGGTTTTGTTTGAGTTCAAAGTAAATATATATTCATGTTTTGGTCAGTTGGGATTCTCATTCACATGGAAGACTATCCTGTTGCTATCTGTGAACAGATGTGCCCAAATCAAGAACTTTACTTACGTTGAGTCTCAAGGTTTGGTTGAGCTTTATGGAGCTTCTCTCTTCCTTCGACCGGTAGTGTCATTCATGGGCGTTCTTTACAATGGTGATTTCAATGATCTGGGCAGGCTTCTAGAGTAGCCTGGACTGTTTGCCATCGAGCCTTTAAGAACCCCTTAGATCTGCTTTAGGTGCACTTTGGACATTGAAGTCTGATTGCAGAAACCTTGCTTCAGAAAATTCTCTGGCAGAGTGGTGTTCCAAGAGATTGGAAGCCTTCGTTTTCTTAATTTGCTCTAAATAGAGAGGATTTATGTCCACATGGTGTCTCTTTGGGGTTACAATCTTCAATGAAAAGCCGATAAAAGAAGTGCTTGCTCATATGTCATTAGCTATTGCTGATGGTTTTTCGCCACCTAATTGGACCGCCTACTATATATATGGAAGTACTCGTCCCGTCAGATATTTGCAGTCAGATTAAG
Source organism: Corymbia maculata (assembly GCA_014182735.1). Classification (NCBI taxonomy): domain Eukaryota; kingdom Viridiplantae; phylum Streptophyta; class Magnoliopsida; order Myrtales; family Myrtaceae; genus Corymbia; species Corymbia maculata. The sequence goes on along the minus strand of CM024690.1, from coordinate 7,126,450 downwards.
GTAAAACAAGAATGAGGTGAAATTAGGCTTGCAATTTATCTCTGTTACAGAATTTTTTCGTGTCAATTTTGGATCTAATCCAAATGCAATGCGTATAGTGATTGGGTCACAGGTTTGAAGCCCAGACAAGACACGCTTATTAAGCGGGTTGCACGCCACCGACACTATATATATGAGATGTGTACTCTTATTGATAAGCATCTAGAAAAGTGTAGATGTGTATGAACTTGTCTAAGCGAATCTAACTGTGTATGGTGGACATGGATGAGATGTCAATTTGTATAATTAGACCTGTCTAAATGTCTCATGAACAGGTTGAAATGGTGGTCGATCGGCACGACATGTTTATGATCTGCATATAAACGAGACGGGTTAACTTACTTATAACTCGAACTTGTTTAATCTCGATCTTGAGTTTTTTATATAGGGATGACATGATCCTACCCTTTTTATGAGAGCTCCAATAGGATTGGACATTTGGTTAGTGGTTAGGGCATTGGGGGATTCTTTAACTCAAGAACTAAATAGAAATCATACTGATCAAGATCAATTGTACATGCTAAAGGGCTGGACTTGACCGGTTTATTAGATTTTCAGAATATTTCATGAGCTTCTAACCGGCTGGATATTTCTTGAGCCGTGAAGCAGCCAGATGTTCATGTCTGTACTTTTAGATCATAAAAACGAAATAAAGAAAAAGTAAGAGTGCTCCTTAAAGCCGCAACATTTACTCATGTTTCTGAAGAACCATTGGATGTTTTGTTCCCACTTTCTTTTTTGATTTTGATTAAAATTGCACTAAAGCCGAGTTAACTATTCAACTCCTCATAAATAATTTACCATTTTAATTTTTTTTCTTTGTCGACCACTTGAGTTCTTTGCATGATTGTTATCATCACTACTTTTTCTCCCTTCTAATATGGGATTTCACGGATCCCGTCCATATGAATTAAGTAGGGCTCCACCACAAAATGAATGGTAGGATCGGTTACCCTGAATGGAGGACTCAATATCGCAACAAGAAATCGTTCGCATTCGAATTAGCCCTAAAAATCATCCACCAATTCACACCCAATTCACATGGCAATGACTGCTACTTTTCCTAGATGTTTAACTCAGTGGAAAACGCCGTGAAAGCAAAATGAGAAAGTGCGCTCGAAAGCAACTGGTGTTGACTCTTTTGCACATAATTCGTAGTGCTTGGAATTTCCTATAGTTATGGAACTTGGATTCTTCTTTCGATCCAAGAAGCGACAAGTCGATTGGGTCGCAGCCGTTCTTTCTTTTGGCCGAGGATATTTCTTTAATCAAAGCTGATATGACCCGTCATTAGGCATGTGTTTTACCTCTTGACCCTGGCCCGACCATGTGATCTTACGTGATTCGAGACTCAGTAGGCATATACCGATTCAAATCATCCAATTCCTAAATCAATCGATGTCGATGGCCATCCAGACGAAGGAGAAATCGTGTCTCCACGGAGCATCATAAAGCCATATTGGGTTTGATACTTGCCACCTCGCCGATAAGTCCACGGTGGTACCCGCATGTTTAATGGGTTAGATGATATCGGTCCGCGTGGTTTGTAGACCGTGCGATAACTTCGATCATGAGGAGGCGCTTGATGAAAAAACAAAAATCGATAAGTATTACGGTGTTTGAATCGGGTTTTTTTAGAGAGCTTTGACGAAATAAATAATATTATTTAACTTTTAACTAGCAAATAAAGAAGAAGGTGAAAAAGCTACCAAAAACCTTGAACTCTACTTATCGTGACACATTTACCCCAATTTTTTTTTTGTGACACAAATAACCCCAAATGTATAATGCGTGATATGTTTATCTCGAATTTCCTTTGTGATACAAAAAAACCCAAGATTATTTTTTAATAATACTAAAAATCTCAAACTTGTACTATTATGACATATTTACTATCGCATGGATACAAAATATTTGGGGCAAATATATCACATGAGTATAAATTTGGGATTTTTGCTATTATTAAAAATTTTTTGAAGTAAATGTGTTACGGTGGGTATAATTGAGGGATTTTAGTGGCTTCTTTTCAATGAGATGACTTTAGATGTTAGTCCTCAGCTATGAATATAAGGTGTTCAAATAGGAGAAGAAAGTGATTTTTCAGAATTTAAAAGTCAAAAACAAAAATTAAATGTAAAATTCAACCAAGAAAAAGAATATTCCCTTGGTCAAAACAAGAATTTTCTTCTGAGACGTGTAGCTTGTGGCCTTTGGAGAGAAGCCAATACACTTAAAATAAAAAGCTTCTTTGTATGACGCCTTGATCATTTTCGTCTTCCACGACACTCAATGGCCAATTTGACTGCTTTTATTTTAAATCATTTGGATTATTTCCTACTAGAAAACATCTTTTCACCGTGAGCGAAAAATCTATCCTCAAATTAAATAGAATAACCTTTTCTTTTGAAAATCGCAAATCCATCAATGCGAAGCTGCCTTAGGGAGTAAAGTGGGGGATTAAATTTTTTGGAGAATCATCTTCGATCACGAGTGATACAAAGTAATTATGACTCAAGTTGAATATTCCATAATAGGCATGAGATTCTTATAGTAACGTCCAAAGAGGGTCATGGATACTGATTTTTCCGTGCACTTTTCTCCTATGAGAAAACATCATTATTACACATAATAATAAAAAAAGGTTAAAAAAAAAAATTCAGACAAGTCAAAGAAGGCTCACGGCACGTTGCCCGACTCCGAAGCTCCACGGAGGCAAAAGTCAAAGTGCAGACCACCGGGGGCCTGTGGAAACGCGGCTATGCCGAGGTTGGAGATCGACAGGGAAAACCATGTTGTCCACATTACTCAATTAGAAATCAAAATTGTTAAGAGGAAATGCGGACACCACAATGAAATTAAAATTAAGAAAAATAAAAGAATACATAGATTTATGTGAAAAACATTTTGCGGGAAAAATCACGGGAAGAGGAAAAGTGAAATCTATCATGAAAATTCAAGGATTATAAAAAGTAGCTCAAGAGTCTTTTTGTCTCTCTACTTTGTTTTTTCTTGATCTAATAACTTAAAAATCAGGTTTTGGGCTATGGGAGACCGGAGTTGTTTGCTACCAATGCCTAAAGCTCGGTATATTTTTCCCACCTTGGCTTGAATATTTCAAAATTCACTTCACAACTTGCTAATGAACATTACTTGGGCATGATAAATATTTACTTACCAAGCTGATAACATATGAAATGTTGGGTCAAGTGCAAACCATTGTATACATAAGGCTACCAATTGCGCTAGAGCATGGAACATTTGACATTTATTCTATCTCCTCATTTGTATGCTAAGTAGCACTAATATTGATACACGAAATGTGATGCGACATGACTTGACACGCCGACACTTCATTTCTAAAAAAAATAGAGAATTCCAACATGTTATATATTAAATGTAATTATATATATGATGATTATTTCAATCAAATTAATTTGATAAATTCACAAATAAATAAATAAATAAAATTTGTAATGAATTTACACTAAAAACATTAATGCACCATTTGTTAATATTATTTATTGTTTAAATTTGACAAATTCAATTCTATTCCAATAATCCATAAAGCTTAAAGGGAAAAAACAAGCAATCTACATTCTAGATTTGCCTGTCATAGCTTGGGGGGAATCGTGTGTCACAAGAAGCTAGAGTTAGAAGAAAAGAGAAGATTGGGTTTTTTCTTTCCCCTTTATTATTTTTATTATTTTTATATATTTACATTTTGACCCTCATTTATTGCATCTTTTTCTAAATTGATCTTGTGTGTCGGAATTGTGCGTTGGAAGTCCAAACTTGTGTGTCTAAGCGTGTTGGGAGAATTGGCGACATGTCGAATCTTTTGACACATGTTGATTGCGTGTTGGACATGTGTTGAAGTGTCTAACATGATACAAAAGCTCCCAAAGAGTGACTATACTTCCTAGTTTGTATGTGGACACAAACTAGTTGATAATCTAAAATAAGCAGCAAGAGAAGTACTTATTGATTTGGTATCTTTCATATTAAAATGATTGAACAAATTTTCAATGTAGCTATATTGAGCCATAAACCTATAACCTTTGGTAGGCTCAATTGTTATGCTAAAATGCGAAAATTACAGCAAAATTAAAATTGAGAAGAATACAAAATTACATAAATTTATGTCAAAATTAAAATTGAGAAGAATACAAAATTACATAAATTTATGTGAAAAATCCTTAGGGGAAAACCATGAGAAGAAAAGTAAAATCCATTAAGAAACTTTAAGGATTACCAAAGATGACTTAAAATAACCTTAAAACTCTTTCATCTTTTCACTTTTTTTTTTACCTAATAAATTGAAAAAAAAATATCTATACTACTCCAGTGTTGAGGCCCATGCCCTTTGTCATTAATACTAAGATGTTATATTTTTCTCAATTTGGGTCACCAAAATTTTCAATTCAAGCATAAAAACTCAATTTGGGTAAAAAACCTGAGACGAAATTCAAGACATACTCAACATAAATGCAGCAGAAATTTCTCATCTCGTGCTTTGCTTTTCTTGATTGAGTCAGGTGATTGCTACTTTTATTGCAGACTAATCCACAAGAACCAATTCATCAAGCCATGTGCTGAACTGCAATTGACCGCTGTTTAATTGTTAAACGGTAGTCCTATGCATGCATCACTTGATCAACTAAATGAATAAACCGGGCCTCAACTAGGTCTGTATCTCCCTTTCAATGCGCCATGTCAGAAGAGCTCGTGTTACCAAGCCTCGTTGGAGCTTGCAACCACAATTTTCAATTCAAGCATAAAAACTCAATTCAGGTCAAAAACCTGAGACATAATTCAAGACATACTCAACATAAACGCAGTAGAAATTTCTCATCTCGTGCTTTGCTTTTCTTGATTGAGTTAGGTGATAGCTACTTTTATTGCAGACTAATTCACAAGAACCAATTTATCAAGCCATGTGCTAAACTACAATTGACCGCTGTTTAATTATTAAACGGTAGTCCTATGCATGCATCACTTGATCAACTAAACGAATAAATCGGGCCTCAACTAGGTGTGTATCTCCCTTGTAATGCGCCAGGTCAGAAGAGCTCATGTTACCAAGCCTCGTCGAAGCTCGCAACCACAATTTTCAATTCAAGCATAAAAACTCAATTTGGGTCAAAAGCCTAAGACAAAATTCAAGACATACTCAACATAAATGCAGTAGAAATTTCTCATCTCGTGCTTTGCTTTTCTTGATTGAGTCAGGTGATTGCTACTTTTATTGCATACTAATCCACAAGAACCAATTTATCAAGTCATGTGCTGAACTGCAAATGACCGTTGTTTAATTGTTAAATAGTAGTCCTATGCATGCATCACTTGATCAACTAAATGAATAAACCGGGCCTCAACTAGGTGTGTATCTCCCTTTCAATGTGCCGGGTCAGAAGAGCTCGTGTTACCGAGCCTCGTCGGAGCTCACAATGTTCTTATCGGTCGTTGGTCGGGTCGAACTTAATGGCCGAGGTGCTCGATTTCTAAAGCAACATCATTAAGGTATCGTCAAGGAAGAATCGTTCCATATTTAGCTCTTTGATAAAGCATCTAAAATTGAATCTTCAAGAAGATGAAAATCCCATATTGAGAAGTGGAAAAATCGACCCACGAACTGCCTAGAGATCGCAATAATAGTAAAAGCGTTTTTGCTCCTTGCCTATTTCCCCACCTCCTCTCGCTCCTCCCCCTATGAATTCCCTCTTCGCCTTCACCAATATCTCCACCGACACCACCAGAAGCAAATCCCTTCTCTTTCCTCCTTCCCTTTTCAACGTCGATCATCCGCCGGCATATGTCTCAGAGACATGAACCCCAACTCCAACTGGTAAGGAAAAAGGAGACGGCAGCAAGAGATGAAGATATTCTTCTGATCCCCGCGAGAGCGTGGCAAGGAGATACATACCTTGAAGATCCGGTCCGGCTGATTTGTATATCTAAACTTGTCTAAGTGACGTGAATAACACAAGTTAATTTGTATACCTAAACTTGTCTAAATGTCTCGTGAATAGATTAGGATGGTCGACTGGCACACGATATGTTTGTCTTTGCATATAAATGAGACAGGTTAATTTGTTTATAACTTCAACTCGTTTAAGCTAGACCCAATTTTATATACCGGGAGAACATTGATCCTACCCCTTGTGGTTAAGCATGAGAGCTCCAAATCCTTGGGATTGGACATATAGTTAGGGCACTGGGCGATTCCTAACTCAAGAATTATATAAAAACTACTTTAAATCAGGACCACTCGTACATGTCCAAATGCTGAACTTAACCAGTTTATTGAGCTTGTAGACTTTTTTTTGAGCCTTCGGGGAGTTGGACCTCCATGCCGTGCTCCGATGTTATAAAAAGAAATAAAGTATGAGTGCTCCCGAAAGACGCGACATTTACTCATGTCTGTGAAGAGCCCTCCCATGTTTTGTCACTACTTCTTGTCCGGCTTTGATTAAAACTTTGAAAGCATTTAATTATTCAACTCCTCATAAATAATCTTCCACTTTTGGATTTTTTTTTGATCGACCACTTTTGGGTTCTTACATGCTTATTATCATCGCTCCTTTTTTACCCTTCTAATCCTGAATTTGTCGATTCAACTAATCTTTACGGATCTTGTTCATACGACTTAAATATGGCTCTTACCACATGATGGATGGCAGGCTCGGTACCAATGATTTCCCTGAATAGAAGACTCAATAATCCCAACATGAAATCCGCTGCATTATAAACCCTCGATCACCCAATTCAAACCCAATTCACACGTCGAGGACTACTTTTCTTAGATGTTTAACTCAGAGGGAAACGCCGGGAAAGCAAAATGGAAAAGCACGCTCGAAAGCAATCGGTGTTGACTCTTTTGTACGTAGTTTGCGGTGCTCGGAATTTCCTATAATTATGGAACTTGGACTATTCTTTCTTTTGGCCGAGAACCGCTCTTTAATCAAAGCTGAGAAGACCCGTTGTTGTATGTGATTTGAGCCGTGACATTTGCGAAGTTACCGCATGAGATTCTTGCACGATACCGATTCAAACCATCCAATTCCTAAGTCAATCGATGTCGATGGCCACTAAATGAAGGAGAAATTGCGCCTCTATGGAGCGTGTCGTAAAGCCAGATTGGGTTTGACACTTGCCGCCTTACCAATCGGTCACGCGACGAATCGCAAGTTACGTAGGTTGAGCCCCCCGGTCCGCTTTTCACATGCTCCATGGCAGTACCCGCATAATTAGTGGGTTGAATGATATGGGTCTACACGGTATGTAGACCCCGGGATACGTTCGATCATGAGGAGGCGCTTGATGAAAAAAAAAATCAACAATTATTATTTTAATCAAGAATATTGTTTTAACTTTAAACTAGCAATAAAAAAAGGAAAAAAAGTCACCAAAAATCCTAAACTATATCTATTATGATATATTTATTTCAAACTTTTTTTGTAACGCAAAAAACCTCAAATTTATGCCGTGTCACATATTTACTTTGAACTTTTTTTTTGTAACACTAAAAACCCTATATTATTTTTTCATAACATAAAAAATCCTAAACTTATACTATTGTGACACATTTATCCCAAATTTTGAAGTAAATGTGTCGCATGGATACATGTTTAGGGTTTTTTGTATCACAAAAAAATTGAGGTAAATATGTTATATAAGTACAAGTTTGGAGATTTTCGTGTTACAAAAAATTTATGATAAATGTGTCACAATGAGCTGAATTTATGATTTTTAGTGACTTTTCCCCAATATATTTGAGGTGACTTTAGATGTTGGTCCTCGGCTACAAATATAAGGTATTCAAATTGAAAAAGAATGTGATTATTCAGAATTTAAAAGTCAATGCAAAAATTAAATGTAAATTTCATACAAGAAAAGAAAAGGAAAATTCCCTTGGTCAAAACAAGAAATTTCTTCATGAGATGTGTGGACAAGCCGATATGCTTTCTCTTTTGGGGTGCTTTTGTGTGATCCCTTGACCATTGTCGTCTTCCGCGACACTCAATGGCCTATTTGACCGCTCTTACCTAAAATATCTGGATGGTTTCCTGGCTCTGCCTAAGAAAGGGCAAAAAAAAAAAAAAAAAAAAAAATTTCCACCATCAACTGCAAAATCTATGCTTAAATTCAGTGAAAAAAATGTTCTCTTTTGAAAATCGCAAATTAATTTTGAAATATAACTTGTGACGTCTATCAAAACAAAGCTGCTGTAAAGAGCGGGTCAGGAATAGAAATTTGTCATAGAATCAACATCGATCGTAGATGATATAGAGTGATTATGACTCGAATTGAATATTCTGTAGTGGGTTTGAAATTCTTATGATAATGTCTAGAGTCGCCAGCTCTGGTTTTTCCTTGTATTTTTTTGTGATTAGAAAACTTCATTATTACTCAAAAATAAGAAAAAAGGAAAAAAAATTCAGAGAAGTCAAAGAAGGCTCACGTCGCGTTGCCTGAATTCGAAGCTCCAAGGAAGCAAAGTTAGGGTGCGGACCACCGGGGACGTGTGGAAACGCAGCTACGCGGAGTTTGGACATTGATAAGGAAAACTATTTTGTCCACAAGACTCTTGATTAGGAATCAAATTGTTACGACGGAATGTAGGCACCACAACATAATTAAAATTAAGAAAAAAATAATAGATTTAAGTGCAAATATCTTGTGGGAAAAATCACGGAGAAAGGAAAAGCAAAATCTACTATGAAAATTCAAAGATTACAAAATGTAGCTAAAAATTAAACTTTTGACCCTTCTTGCCTTTCTATTTTTTTCTTGGCTTAATAACTTAAAAATCCAGTGTTGAGCTATGGTCGGCCCAAGCCGTTTGCTACCAATACCAAATCTCTGCATATTTTTCTCAAGCCAGATCGTTACAAATTTCAAATTGGATCAAATGTCCAAAATATAATTCAAGACATACTCAACAAATCTCCATCTCGGCTTGAATTCCACAATAGACATAAGTAACAAACGATCTTCTCCTCTCACTAAAGTAAAACTCAGTTGCTACAAACATTAATAAAATCCAAGCAATGGTCGAATTTGGCAATAGGCAAGAGCTTCATCAACATATCAATTGGATTATTTTCTGTACCAATCTTCAAGATATATTTATTAGCAAGAATATCTTGAATAAAATAATATTGCACATCGATGTACTTTGTTGTCTTATGATGCACATGACCTTTTAATAAGATGTATAGCACTTTGACTATCACAATGGACAATAGTGGGTGGCATCATGATCTACACAAATAAGCCTCTTAATCATGTGGCCTCTTTAATTGCCTTTATAAAGCAATACACTCCACCTCAACAATAGAAAAAAATAATAGTTTATTGTAAAGTAGCTTTTTAACTGATTGTAAAAATATACGTAGTCAAAGACCTCCTCTTATTAAGGTCACCAGCATAATTGGAATTAACATATCATGAAAGGGTGTAACTAGTTTTCCTAAACTCTAAACCAAAAATCAAAACTACCCTTATATATTTCAAAATTCAATTCTCAATTTGCTAATGAACATTACTTGGGCATGATATATATATTTACCATGCCGACAACATATTACAGAACTTGGACTATTCTTTCTTTTGGCCGAGAACTGTACTTTAACCAAAGCTGAGAAGATCCGTTGTTGTATGTGATTTAAGCCGTGACATATGCGAAGTTACCGCGTGAGACTCTTGCAATATACCAATTCAAATCATCTAATTCCTAAATCAATCGACGTCGATGGCCATCTAATGAAGGAGAAATTGCGCCCTCACGTAGCGTGTCATAAAGCCAGATTAGGTTTGAAACCTGCCACCTTACCGATCGGTCATGCGATGAATCGCAAGTCATAGGTTGAGCCCGCGACGGTCCACTTTTCACTTTGGCTCCATGGCGGTACCTGCATAATTAGTGGGTTGAATGATATCTGTCTGCATGGTCTGTAGACCACGGGATAACTTCGATCATGGGGAGGTGCTTGATGAAAAAACAAAAGTCGACAAGTATGATGGCATTGGATTGAGTTTATTGAAAGAGCTTTTACTTCAATTTTTTTTTTTCATGATATCAAAAATCTCAAATTTATACTGTGTGACATATTTATTTCGAACTTTCTTTTTTGACATAAAAAACCTTACATTAATTTTTTTTTATAACACCAAAAACCCAAAACCTGTACCATTGTGATGCAATGTGTTGCGCGGATACAAGTTTAGGATTTTTTGCGTCACCAAAAAAATTTGGATAAATATGTTACATGAGTACAAGTTTGGGGATTTTCATGTTACAAAAAAAAAGAAAATTCCCTTGGTGAAAATAAGAGATTTCTTGATTGGATGTGTAACTTAGTCTTCGGAGACAAGCCAATATTCCTTTTTGGTTTTTTTTTTGGGTCCTTTTGTGTGACCCCTTGACCATTTTCGTCTTCCACGACACTCAATGGCCAATTTGACTGCTTTTATCTAAATTATTTGGATGATTTCCTGGCTCTCCCTCAATCTATGCTCAAATTCAGGGAAATAATTTTCTCTTTTGAAAATCTCAAATTATTTTCTAAATATAACTTGACAAAGCCATCCTAAGGAGCGGATTGGGAATTGAAACTTGTTGGAGAATTAACATCGATTGTGAATAATATAGAGTAATTATGACTCAAGTCGAATATTCTGTAACAGGCATGAAATTCTTATGGTAACGTCTGAAGAGGGTTGCCGACACTGGCCGTGTACTTTTTTTCCCATTAGAAAACATCATTATTACTCATAATAATAAAAATGGAAAAAAAAAATTCAGACAAGTCAAACAAGGCTCGCGGCGCGTTGCCTGATTTCGATGCTCCAAGGAAGCAAAGTCAGTGCGCGGACCACAGGGGGCGTGTGGAAATGCCCTACGCGGAGATTGGACATCGATAGGGAAAACTATTTTGTCCACAAGACTCGAGATAAGGAGTCATACTGTTACGATGAAATACAGATACCACAAAGAAATTAAAATAAAAAAAATAGAAAAATACATAGATTTGCGTGAAAAAATCTTGCGGGAAAAATTTAGGAGAGGGAAAAAGCAAAATTTATTATGAAAATTTAAGAATTATAAAAGATAGCTAATTTTTTTTTTTTTAACTCTTCTCATCTCTTTACTTTTTTTTTCTTAACCTGATAACATAAAAATCTAGTGTCGAGCTATCGTAGGCCTAAGCCGCTTGCTACCAATACCAAAATCTCTGCATATTTTTCTCAAGTTGGATCATTACAAATTTCAAATCGGATCAAATACTTAAAATAGAATTCAAGACATACTTAGCAAATTTCCACATTGACTTAAATTCCTCAGATAGATATAATCTTCCTTTCCCACTAAAATAAAACTCAATTGCAGCAAATAATAATCAAATCCAAACAATGCTTGAATTTGGCAATAGGCAATAGCTTCGTCAATATATCAATTGGAATATTTTCTATACCAATCTTCAAGATATATTCATTAGCAAGAATGTCTCGAATAAAATGATATTGCACATCAGTATACTTTGTCGTCTTATGATACATTTGACCTTTAATAAGATGTATAACTTTGACTATCACAATGGACAACAATGGCACCGTGATGTACACAAATAAGCCTCTTAATCATGTGGCTTCTTTAATTGCCTCTATAATAGCAATATACTTCGCCTCTACAGTAGAAAAAAATAATAGTTTCTTTTAAAGTAGCTTTTTAATTGATCGTACAACATCTAGTAGTAAAATACTTAGTCAAAGACCTCATAATCAGAATCAGCATATCATATAAGAGTGTCACTAGTTTTCCTAAATTCTAAACCAAAAATTAGAACTGCCCTTTAAATATTTCAAAATTCACTTCACAACTTGCTAATGAACATTATTTGGGCATTTAGTATCTACTTATCATGCTGACAACATATGAAATGTCGGGTCGAGTGCAAATCATTGCATATATAAAAGCTACCAATTGCACTAGAGTATGGAACACGTGACATATATCCTATCTTCTCATATGTATGTGGACACAAACTAGTTGATAATATAAAATTAGCAACAAGAGGAGTACTTACTGATTTGGTATCTATTATATCAAAACAATCTAACACCTTCTCAACATAGCTACCTTGAATTGTAAAATTAAACCTTTAGGGGGCTTAATAGTTATGATCAGATACGAAAATTACAACAAAATTAAAACTGAGAAGAATAAAGATTACATAGATTTATGAAAAGCCCTTGGGGAAAAGCTAGGTGGAGAAGAGAAGCAAAATCTATTATGGAAATTCAAGAATTAGAAGAGGTGACTCAAGAAAACCTTAAAACTCTTTATGTCTTTCTATATTTTTTTTACCTAATAATTTGAGGAAAATAATATTTATACAGCTCTAGCTTAAGGCCCATGCCCTTTATCACCAATATTAAAACCTTATATTTTTCTCAAGTCCGGTCACCTCAAATTTTAATTCTGGTATAAAAATTAAATTCAAGTCAAATACCCTAGATAAAATTCAAGACATACTCAACACAAATGAAGCATAAATTTCTTGTCTTGTGATTTGTTTTTCACAATTTGATAAGCAATTGCTACCTTTATTGCATACTATTGATCCACAAAAATCGATTTACTAAGCCACATGTTGGGCTTGTGACCTTCTCATCGGTGGATGGTCGGTCGAACTTAATGGCCCGAAAGCAACACCATTAAAGTATCGCCAATAAATAATCGTTCCTTATTTAGCTTTTTCGTAGAGCATCTAAAATTGAATCTTCAAGAAGATGAAAATCCCAAATTGAGAAATGGAAAAATCAACCCAAGAACCGCGTAAGGATGCAATAATAGCATATATAAATTCCCACCTCCTATAAATTCCCTCTCCGCCTGAACCAATCTCTCCACCGACACCGCCGGAAGCAATCATCCTTCTCTTTCCTCCTTCCCCTCCTCACCGTCGATCATCCGCTGGCATATGTCTCAGAGACCCGCCGTCCCTCACTCCTCCTCCGTCGCCTTCGGCCTCCACTCCCACCTCCTCGTCTCCAGTGACATGAACCCCAACTCCAACTGGTAAGGCAAAAGGAGAAGGAGACAGCAAGAAGAAGAAGAAGAAGATATTCTTCCGATCCCGGCATTGATTCCGGCGAGGCAGCGGCGAGGAGGCATATACCTTGAAGATCTGGTTGATCGTCTGTTCCGGCCGAGTTTGGAGATGGGCGTCAAGGGATTCGTCGAAGGAGGCATAGCCTCGATCGTGGCCGGTTGCTCGACCCACCCGCTCGACCTTCTCAAGGTCCGCATGCAGCTCCAGGGCGAGGGCCACGCTCCTCCCAACCCCTCCGTCCAGAACCTGCGCCCCGCCCTCGCGTTCCAAGCGCCGACGGCGGCGGCGGCTCCTCGCTTGCCGCCGCCCCCGCCGCCGCCGCCGCGAGTCGGTCTGGTCACAGTGGGCGTGCGGATCATCCGGCAGGAAGGCGTGCTAGCGCTGTACTCCGGCGTGTCCGCCACCGTCCTCCGCCAGACCCTCTACTCCACCACCAGGATGGGGCTCTACGATATCCTCAAGCAAAAGTGGACCGACCCGGCCACCGGGAACATGCCGCTGACCCGGAAGATTGTGGCCGGGCTCATCGCCGGCGGCATCGGCGCTGCCGTCGGGAACCCGGCGGACGTGGCCATGGTGCGGATGCAGGCGGACGGCCGTCTCCCGCCGGAGCAGCGCCGGAACTACCGGAGCGTGGTGGACGCGATCCAACGGATGGCGCGGCAGGAAGGGGTGACAAGCCTGTGGCGGGGATCGTCGCTGACCGTGAACCGGGCGATGCTGGTGACGGCGTCGCAGCTGGCGTCCTACGACCAGATCAAGGAGACGATCCTGGCCAAGAGGCTGATGAAGGACGGGCTGGGAACGCACGTGACGGCGAGCTTCGCGGCGGGGTTCGTGGCGGCGGTGGCCTCCAACCCGGTGGACGTGATCAAGACGAGGGTGATGAACATGAAGGTGGAGGAAGGGCGGGAGCCGCCGTACCGGGGGGCGGTCGACTGCGCGATCAAGACGGTGAGGGCGGAAGGGCCGATGGCGCTGTACAAGGGGTTCATCCCCACCATATCCCGGCAGGGGCCGTTCACGGTGGTGCTCTTCGTCACGCTCGAGCAGGTCCGGAAGCTGCTCAAGGATTTCTAAGCCACGTTGGCGGCGGCGGCAGAAGCAGCAGCGACGAGGTGATGACGACGACGATGATGATGGCGATAATTCTAGGATTTCTCCGATTAGGAAATAAAATAAAATAAAAATCTTAAAAAAAGATGAAATTCTATAAAAAAAAATTTATGATCTTAGATTACGTGCCTTGCATCTAGGGTTTTCCTGTGTGCTGTCTTGTATGATGAATTCGTGTAGCTCCCGGAATCTGGGAAGGAAGAGGCTACAATCAAAGTGCCATCCTGCACCCAGGTTGTTGTTCTTCTATTCCTCCATTGTATAATTTCCAGATACAAATGTCAAAAAAAAAAAAAAATTTCTCTTCAAAAGAGCCCAATACAAATAGAAATTAAACAGGCAAATTAAAATAAGCATCCCATTTTCCTAAATCAGATGGATTTTTGAAAAATAATATTCCAACGCCGTGCCGGAGCCGAACATGTGGCCGGAGATTGTGGGAAGACGAAAGGGGCTTTCTTTCTTTTGCTTCTAAATTATTCACGTGGATATACCTTTTTTTTTTTTTTTTTTCTCTCTTTTTTCTCTCATGGAGGGATTAGTGATGCGACACCCTGATTTTTCCTTTTGTTCCACGAAGGCCATTCAATAAAGATGTGAATATGATCAGCTATCCTATGTGGTGTCCACCGGTCTAAAGTGATCATCAGTGTACCAAATTTAATGAGGGGTGGGTCCTGGCATGAAGTGCCTAAACCTATCTAGGTTCGGCTCATACAAGGATTAATTCTTGCTGGAGTTTCGATGCTCCGGAGCCCCATTCATATGTGTACTGTTAGATTTGGCAAATGCTAGAAGCTTTTATGAGAGTGGGTCTTGGTGTGAAGTGCCTAAATCTATCTAGGTTCGGCTCATACAAGGATTTACCCTCATCGGAGCATCGATGCTGCCAAGCCTAGTTCATATGTACCGTCAAATTGGGTGGACTATGGAGGCTTACCATGGCTGGGAGCATCCGATGCTTTGCTCTTGTTCTTAATGGAGTTGATACTACGAAAGACCCTAATTTGGACATTTATGACAAATTAATGCGAAACTAATTTTTTAACCACAAAAAATTCAAATTGGCACACTTCGATAAATTCATCCCAAATTAATTTTTTGACTATCAAAAACTCAAATTTGATATATTTGTGATAAATTTATCATTCGTTAATTTCGTTAAATTATATTAATACCACAAAAAATCAAAATCCGATACACTTGCGATAAATGAAGGGTAAAATTCTAAACTGGTATATTCATCTACTGCCATGTGTCATCCGACTGAACAATTTGATGATAAAATTTAACAGAAATTAACAGAGAGTAAATTTGTTATAGATATATCGATTAGTTTGTTTGGGATTATCTCTTGGTATTAACCCTTCTCTATGGCATGCATGAGTGTAGATGGTTCAATCATTGTGCCGGTTGGAGAAATGAAGTTTTAAATGGGGAATGATCTTGGAAGAGGAGATTTGGGGTCTCTATGATAGTTCCTCGAATTCGTTCCACCGTGCGTGCTCCGCGTCCGCGAGGCGTGTAGGCCCGGCATTGATTTCGTCCGCTCAACTTGGTCGATCCATCACGTCCGAACTTAACGCCACCACATTCCTTGATTTTTTCTTTTTCTACTCAAATTGCAGTCCCCACTCGCAAGCCACAACAAGCAAGTCCAGCTATGATTTTGATGTCTAGCTCGTCTAAAGCAAACTTCCAGTTCAGCTCCCTCTCTTTTGCAAGACCTAGTAAAGGAAGTCGTGGATTCACACACGTCCCCTATGTGGTAAGCGGGTCGCGATCGAAGTAGCTGACTAGATCAGCAACCGAGGGTCGAGCCTAAAACCCGAGCGCGAAGCCATCCCTCCTGAGAGACTAGCCTGATGGTGTCTTGGATCGATAAGTTGCACTGTGACATGGTTTGAATGGTGTGTGAGCATTTGTATCGATCCTTTGAATGGACATCTAGAGCTAATATCAAGTTGGCCGGCATCCCGACTTCCAGGGTTGCTCCAGACTGTACACGCTGCCCATGATTCTGACCTCAGAAGTTGTAATAGCCACACGCGTGTGAAAGCCTCCTAGATATACTTGTCAAGGGCGGTCCTCGGTTTCCGACGGAAAGATGAAGGTAGCGTCGTGCATACTTCGGTTTTCTCCCCTGCCATAAAGTGCTGAGAAGATTTTCCTGCAATGTCGGCATCTGTATCTCCACCTCAAATACCTTGGATTCCAAGAAGCTGCAGCTGCCTTGATTTTCATTTTAACGACAGGCAATGTAGTTAGGGCCGAGATGAGGCTCGCCACAACAGATGGCCGGTCCAGCCATTGCTTAAGAGCTGCCGGAGAACCCTGATGCAGAGGAGTCTCGCACAGAAACAACATTGAGCTTTGGGAGAGAGAGGTTAGGGTTTTTCAAAGAGAGGCCGGTGGTGGTGACAGTGAACGGCCGACAGCAGTAGTGTGGTGGTGATGGAGTGTCTTTATCTTGCCCCATCGCCCGCATTTTTCCTCCTCTTTTTGCAGAGTGATGGTCTTTTATAACGCCAAGAAGTTGCCATTTCATCAACCACATTGACATGATTAAATATGCTTATGACATAATGACTCGATCACACAAATCTTGCAAGTCTGATGACTCAGATTGAACAAACTCAAATCTCTCAAAAACACAAGTAAAATTTCTATTTATGGAATGTAACATCCCTATAATTAAATAAAGAAGGTTCTTGCCGGAAAATTCTCTCATTCTCTCACTGTTCAAACTGACGAACGCGTTAACATGTCCAACTCATCATTGCAAAGACAAACGTTTTGAAATAATTACCAATTGAATGTACTATCAGCAATGGCTCAAAGCCAAAAGAATTGTACAAATTTGCAAATTAGTACCAAAATTGGCCGCATCAGTGAGTAAGGCTACAGGATCTACCTCATGCCGTCGTTGAAGCCCCTAATCTTTTCCTTTCCGATAAATCATCACCAAGTATATGTAAGTTCCAGTAGCAGCTACAACGAAAACCCCCAAATAAACGCAAACTGTTGCAGCGGTGACATAGAGGTACCTTCAAGAAATATGAGTATTGACTCTGTGAATTGACGCGGTAGAGGAAACAAAAAGTGTCGCAATATTTACTCAAGTGAAAAAAATACCCATTCTTTGGAAAAGTGTAGAGGGTATGATATGGAAAGGGCGAAATCATTGCCATATGGCTAAAATCGACAAAACATGACAAATTTATCTTGACACACGTAAGAAATAAAAAGTAGGACCCACTAACAAGCATGAAATAGATGTTGAATCCACATTACAAAATCTTCAACAATATGCAGATGAGAAAAATCCTGGAGTCAGATTGCGAGTAGAGTTCAAATATCCACTAGGAACATACAATGAAACAGTCTTATCCACACTAGCTATATCTGATCACCCCATCGTCATAAAAATTCCATGGTAATAGATTAACATATGCGCTTTAAAGTATGGAGAGACTTACTTTGGAGAGAAGACACTCCATACGAATAAGTGATTTCTCATCAGTAGCAGTATGATAGTGTATGCCGTCAGCATAACTGAATTCAGGCACAAAGGTATTACACAAGGAAAACCAAGAATCATCTTTAGAAGATCTCCATAATTAGCATTCTGCGAAGTAACCAGATAACTAAAATCCTTCACAGAGATCCACATTGGCATGCTAAAGAGAAACATCAGCGGTGAAGCATAGGTGATTATAAACATCAGGATGCCAGACGATAGCATTGAGAAATCTGAAGCGCCCTGCCAATGACCAAAAGAAGTTAGGATACTATGGCAACTATCTTATGCCTGGTAAAGTTACTCCAGGCCCCCACTGTAGAAAATTCCAGATTATGAGAGGCTTACAATGAATGCACCAGCAACATCGATTGTAGCTAGAGAGTTGCTGTTCCCAAGGGCAAAATGACCTGCCATTCCCAACTGGTAAAGTGCAGCAACCTACATAGACAGCAAAACCACCAATGTCAATACAAGATTGCAATCAACAAAATGAATCAATATATAAACTAGACGCAGCTAAAGACACTCCATGCATAAGATTGCTAAAAAATGAAGACAACATCAGTGGAGACTAGCAAAAAAACCTGCCCCAAAACTCTCCTTGCTTTTCAGGATAAATCTTCCTACCACTAAGAAAGTCAACCACCAGTTGACCAATTGCTATGTAGAATGAGTAAGGACAGTCACAAGCTTCCCTTGTACTTGGCATTTGCTGTCAACAAATGCTCAAACGGAGAAACATCTGTTTGAAGAGAGCTACCCCAAATAAATAAACTCGTACTGGAATATGGTATATTGTCAGAAATTCTGGTTTTGTAAAATATAAATATACTTTCTTCCAGATGCATATTGCGATTCATGAGACAAAAAACACATGTTTTGTGATAGAGCTAGAAGTCAAGTTTATCAATTTGAAGTTTTAAAAACTGAAGAATAGAATGACAATTACATCTGATTTGAGACTGGATGAACAGCTGATCTGGCAAAATCTTTTCATTTATTCAAGCAGAGCATGAAATCACAGAAAAGGTGTATTTTCTGTTTATGATCCACCCAGCACATAAATGCCCTCAGGTGCATGCTAAACCTGGCATGGAACCAGAGTAGTCCAGCAAAGTAGGATCAGACAAAGAAAAGGCCATGATCTATTAATACAGAAAGAACAAGACTTCGTTGTTACTCCATAAGAATGCCTGCTTCTAGAGAAAGAGAGAGAGTACAAGGGGATTTCAAAAGGAAATTAACTTATACAAGAAACCCTTCTCTTGATTAGAGCGCTTTTGTGTCGCTATGACTGCTAGAAATTTAAATAGATTTGAATCACAGTGCCGAAGCCATTATATCTGAAGAGGAACTTGATAGCACAAGAATGATGACTTGTCACTTAAGGATTTTATCTTTTTCTTAAACCACTAATAAGGGTAAAATATCTTAACCAGATGCAACAGTTACTCTAGAGAACAGGTTATCTAGCTTGCATTGAGATGAGGACAGAACCAAAGAAGATGTCATTGTAACTGACCTCAATCCAATGCTTATGAGCAGGCACAGCACTGAAAGAATGAAGCATGCTGGCATAGATCTGCACAAGCAGCAAAAGCACAGGAAACGAATTTGTCGGCTGTTGGAGCAGCAGTTGAAGGAGACACCAAGAAAATATGTATGCCCAACCTATGATATAAAATGAGTCTCTCGTCTCCATCAGCAGAGACAACTTTAGAATGTCACGGGAACCAGAAGTAGACAAGCAGATAGCACCATTAGAGCATGCCTTGGAAGTCCAAATATGTATTAGCCAAGGTACAGCTACAACAGCCACAACCGTAAGAGCACCAAGAACTCCATATATCGTCTGTGCTGATAGAGTGGAACCGTAGCTGTATGTAAATGGCCCTAATGTATCATCCTCTTGACTAATTATATATTTCAAAACCATCAATCCTGGGATAAAAAAGCTGAATCCAACCACAAAAACCATTTTCCTCCTTGTCCATAAGAATGATAGAACATATATACTTAAGATGATCACTGACAGGCAGGCCAGAAGCCGAAGTTGTTTCACATATTCATGTCCTGCCAGTTTTAGCCATTTAGTAATATCAGGAAGATTTACCCAGTTTATACCACCCTGGTGCCAGGCTCTCAAAATTCTTCCCGATACAAGTACAGAGAAGATGGATATAATTGGATAGCTGATCTTTCCACTCTGAGACATGGAGAAGCTGAGTGAACTTTGTGTTCTATCTGCTGGAATGGTCTGTGCAGTTTTCCGAATTAATAACAGATAAAATGTCATCAACACAAAATGCCAAATATATTGCTCCTCCTCTACCATAGAACTGGATCCCATGCTTATGACATGAATTAATGTAGCACCCACAAGGAAGATCTCATCCAAATGCCATGTAAAGGCATATTTTTTCGAGCTGGAAATATGATGGCCTTCTCTAAGGTACAAGGACTTGTTCATATGAAATACAAGCCCCAGAAAGATCAGACATGAGAGAAGCATTGCTGAAATTCCAACAACAAGCAGGCCGACAGGTTTCTGCAAAATGCTTACTTGTTACTGCATGGCAAAAATAAAGTTAAAAAAGAAAAGATTAAATCACATCCAGTTTTGTGTGCTTTTCTATGGTATTATGTGCATCATGTTCACCAGTAAAATTGAATCAATGTCCTAATAAAGCAGTCTCTTGTCAGTGGATCAAAAAGATACATACATCAGTCATTCTGCGTGCTAACCACTGACTTGCAGTCCTCAAGAACACATAATATGCTGCAGCAGCGCTATTGTAGTCTTCAATGTTTGACCTTTAAAAGTGAGTGCCAAAGAGAACAAAGAATCATCATTTTGCTCATGCAACATTCATTAGGTATTTGAATCTGCGATGCTTTAAAGAATTATTACTTGGAGATCCTCTTGAACTTCCAGGACCTGTGGAGGGCAGCAGCATTTTGATATAAACAACAGAAGACCTGCTCTATGTTTCCACTGCACTCAGTGACCGCTGATTTTGTATCTCCAGTATAGTCCTCTACTAAAACGGTTTCACAGGGTAGACCAGATAACTGGGCCTGTAACAATCTTAACAACTGCCAAGAGTTTAACTCTAAAGCTCTCATCTTTTCAGCATCTGCACGTATTAAGAGGATATACAGTGGTAATTCTTTCTTATAAATCGCAGGGAAAACGGACCCAGATAGAAGTAGAACAAAAGGAAGACCTATGAAACAAAGGTTAGTTTGTCGATGCAGAAGCTAAATGACAATAACCAATATCCTCTTCAGTCAAATAAAGGAATAGCCAACCACCTAGCAACCAATCTAGAATACTTAAAAATGAAGCATTTCTTGATTCGGCCCCATGTGTCCACTAACGAGCTAAAGATATACTTAAATGTGGACATAAAAGACTATTTCAAAAAAAAGAAAATTGCAAAAGAAGTAATCAACCTTTTCCTTGCTAAAACACAAATAACCCCCACCAGCTACCACACTATCACATCACAATCACTGTTAAATTATTCCTGAAATTACTGACCAAGTAAAAGATGCAACCTCGGAATCGTACCTTTAGGGGCTTTTCAGAGAACTAATGGGAGTTAATGATTCAGTTTGCTATTTCCAACCAATGTCGTGTTGGCTTTCTTCACAATTTGAAAATTAGATCAGACAACCAAACTAACGTAACAGATCGACATTGTTATGTATAAGAACTCCACAAAAAAAAATTTCAACCAAAAAAAAAAGGAATGAACAATGCATAATACTTATAATATTCATATTATGCAAAAAATAAGTACTCGTGACCAAAATATTATTCTCTTTTCATTTCCACTCAAACAATAATGTCAAAAAAAAAAAAGAAGACCTTGTTATTCTCACGTTTGATGAAAACAGCATGCTCAAGAGACAACAAAAAGCACAGAAAAAACTGACATGGTTTCCCATTAACCCCACTAACTGCCAAGAAAAACGCTATGACTATTGAGATTACTGAAAGCAATACACTGGTCAAGAAAACTTTCCTCTTATAGATCTCAAACTACAACATATGTATCCAAGAGAAATGACCATGACAATCACCGTCGAATCTATTATTTAATGGGTTGAAAGACTCGAGATCAGTTCATCTATCTGCACCAAGGAAAATCCCAATGGACATGGCCTATATGGGAAGAAATGTTTGACATGATCATCCAGCAGTTGATCAGCAAATATTCTGATAATTAAAATTCATAATATTTGAAAACTGTTGACTTGACGAACCATGCATGTCCACAGAGAGAGAGAGAGAGAGAGAGAGAGAGAACCTGTCATAAAGTTAAGAGCATGTGGGATGACAACTCCGATATTGTTTTTGGGTATAGGTACATTGAAGAGGAGAGCTACAGTGGCTGCAATGTCAATCTGCATCACAGACAATAAGTGAAGAATGGAAGGTTGTTGAACTATTGGTTGGCCATAAATATTAAAATTGTTAAAAACATGGGATTGTAACTAAAACCAATGTTGGCCTGTCAACATAAATGAGGAAATCACAGAATAACATATTTCCGATGGTTCATGACCCTGGTAAAATCCTTTGGAAAGAGTTTTGCTATTATAACACAGAAATCAAGAAAGATATTGTTTCTGCACTTCATCAGTCTTTTAGCATAAAAGTAACCTCACTGTTTTGATTTGAAAGATGCTGTCACTTGAACTTAATGCAGGTTGAAATCAGATGTACATAGATGCCCATGAGGCAAAAGTAAGACTTGTGACAAAATAGCTTAATTACCTTAGGTTGGAGAAGCTATTCAAGCATGCATCACACTAGACTTGATTACAGTTCAGCAAGATCTACAGGACCAGTGTCAGAAACTCGTATTATACAAGATTCCTTTATTTAAAATATAGGAACAAGCTTGTAGGTGTTAAAAGATCCTTTGGTAGAAGTTCTGCTAGGTGATGTTCAGTCAATAATGAGAATAAGTCGACCAAATGATTTGTGTTAGTGTAATTAGAACTATCAGCCCAACTTTGGGAGCCAGGCAGGAGAGTCAAAGATAGGCACTTGGCACTGGATATTAAAAAGTTAGAATATTTAGAAACTGAAATCTCTTCCCCCTCAGCTCTTACTTGATTTTCCAAATTCGTAAATTTTTATTTCAGGGTCCAGTCCATTTTCTTGTACTTCTCTAGAAATTTATAAGAGTAATCAACAGCTTGTTTGACAAGTCATCGTTCAGAAGATTGTGTTTCTTGTTTGCACCATGTTGCTTTTCATGGAGAAGTTGTGAGAAATTTCAAAATTAGCTTCTTGCATTAACTTTGTTATAAATTAATTTTAAAGTACTCCACAAATCTGTAAGAATTAAAAAAAGGGAAAATGAGCCCCTTAAGGATGTATTTAATCATGAAACAGTTTCATGATATTCCATTCTTCATGTCCAACTTACATATCTCTAATTTCCTAATATTGGCTGGTAGTCTTATAAAATAGCAATAGCAAAAATGGCACTCATATGGTGTGCAAAATATGGAATATGTTTTAATTGAGGAAGGGAACAATATGACCTGAGTTATTTTATGAAATAGAGTTAAACTATTAACCGATGAGGAAACTTATTTAAATATAGAATCTCAATAAGATAGATCTATCAAATAAATATGATAATTCCAATTGCATTTGAATTACAATTTTGTCCTTCATTTGGTAAATCACAATCATTATTTATTCTTCCAGCTAGCATGGGTATATTGTGGAATTTTCAGGCAAAAGTTTGAGATTGAAAGTTCCTGTCAGGTTTGCTTATTGTATTGAGAGATTAGACATAATATGGGATTATTAATGAGTTTCCAATTCCCACTTAGAGTAAGATTCCAAGGTCCTGTGCTTCTCCTTGGACTATGACTCTATACAGCACATATACATTACGCACACGCACGTTGACAAAGTTCGATAAAATTTAGGCTAGAGTTTTTTTTTGGAAGTATTTGATGCAAATATCTTCTTGAGTTTGATGCTTATGAAGCCTTGTTGTGATGCCTAAAAAAATTTACTTTTTGTGATTACTGTTTGGAAGAAATTCCTATCCAATTCTGGCTTCATTGCAACTGTTTGTCTCACATGCAAACTGGTTCTACTCCCCATAACAAAATAAATTATGGAAATTGATAGAGTACCTGGTTAGCTGAATTGTCCGTAGCTGATGCATGGTCAAGTGTGTGATCACCCAGGCCAACAAAAACAGCCAATGAATCGGTTTCTTCATATGAAGAACCACCATGGTTACCACTCTCAGTCATGCCGTGGTCACTAACTATCACCTTCAATGCATGCAGTAATATAATATGTGAGAATATAATCTTCTAGTGCCAGAAAGGTAGCTAAACAAGCATCTAAAAAAAAATATATGTTTGTCAAATTGAAAGGAGAAGGTGGCAATACTCTATGTAATTATATCTGAGAACACATCTAGAAGATAGTTTCATAGATTCAAATCTGTCTTCCAAATATTAGATATGTTGACTCTTCATCACTAACAACTCGGAAGAAACTTAATGGTCAAAGTGTTGTAGAATTTTAACAATTTGAAAAATATGTTTCCTAACCTTCCAGTCTACTTCTCTGTCCCTACTGCTATCATGTAGCAAAATCTCAAGAAATTGCAAAGCAGTTGTCAGTGCATTCAGCAGTCAAAATTCTCCTTTATTGGTTAAACTAATCTTAGTAAGCACCAACAAAACAACGGAGATGCAAACTTTGCAAAGGGATTCTTTGCCATGTATGCACTCGTGGATTACCCTGTTTTGCCTCCTCTGTATATCAACATATACCTCCAAAGAGAATATCTTTCACAAAATTATTAAATTAGTGGACTCTTTGGATTCTAGTTCACATGTATCAGTTTATCACTCAGATATTGATCATCAAATGAAAAGGTAAACTATTACTGAAACATTTATTAGCTGCTTCATTTTGCCACTATTATAATGCATGTCCATTGGAGCAAAAGCAAACATCCTGTAGAACTATATCAACTAGAATTTCATAATTCAAGAAAATAATGCACAGCATACTTCCCCCAGAAAGAGTTAAGAAGAACAGGAAAATTCAGCATGAAACTAACCAAAAGAGTCCCTGTCTGATGATCTTTTTTATCCCTAAGGCTGCTTTGATGAATCAACTCAATTACTTCATCCATCTCCTTGAGTTTTGGGCCCATTAAGAAACTGATACAATCAAATTCAAACATTAAGATGTATTCAGAATAAGCAGATATGCAAAAACGTTAGTATCACAATGAAGCAAATTGCACCTGTTCCGTCCACCAAGATGACCAACATGATCCAGACCTAAATAATGGAGAATCTGAAAGATAAAGTCAGTAACTAGCAGTAGCAATTGGCATTTAGCAGATTGTGAAGGGAAATTGGCTGAACGATTTATCTTTCAAAGATAGAGAGATTCCTAACACAGGAAAGTCGACCTCCCCATCATGCTAGCGATGGAATCATATAGCTGGCAGTAGATAAAGCCATAAACAGAGAGACTTCTAGGAAGAACCAAACTCATAAGTCAAGATTCAATGGATCATTAACCTGATAAAGTTATAAACAAACAAATATGGTTGGGTCCTATGGTCAATCTCTCAAGATCAACTTCCCAATGAAAGCAGATGAAAAAGGATACCTTCTCTTGAATCCACAATTTCTTCTTTTCTTTTTTTTATAATTTTGCTTGGTTAGCATTATATAAACTATGAAGTCATATTGAACTTCTCTATACATTAAGATGCCATCCTATCCTGGGGAAGGGGGTGCGCATAGAAAGTATGGATAAAGGGCTAGCCCATCTACTGGTCCAACTGATCAAGAATATTTCACCATTTACTTTATTTTGACTATGAGATAATTATCACCGATTGTGTCAACCACTGTTCTTCGGCATAGAAGGGTAGTCCAATAAGCAGGTTTACATCTAGTATGTGTGAACAAGAGTAGAGATGTGATTTCAAACAATGACTGAAAATGAGCAAAGCTGAATGTTAAGGGGGTAAATAATCAAATAACAACTGACCAGAAAATCCCAGTCATCTCTGTGAAGCTCTTCGTCTAAATGTCGTGAAACATTTTGATCTACTTGAACAGTATCTTTTACCTGTAGTCACATAACACTCTAATTGAATAGCAGAAGACTATCAAAACTAACCAGAAGAACATATACCCAAAACCATATGGACACTTGTCAGCAAAAACCACTCACAAAAAAACTGCTCACTCCATCATGCCTAATAAATGATCCTGGAAATAACTTAAGCCATGTGTCATCACCATGCATGACCATCCTCCTACCAGTCCGAAAGAATTGACCTACCATACAAGAAGTATACAAGTGACGTGTGTTATAAAATTTTAATAGTAAAACATACTGTCATCTAATAGCTTAAACTTTTACAATAGTTGGTGGTGATCCCTCAATATTTTACAAGGAATTGACGCAAAGCATTCTAAATTCTCAATTATATATTTTCACTCTTAGACCTAATGGCAAAGCCCAACCTATGCATGGGTGGGACTGCAACAACATTTGAATATTAAACCGTGTCATTGTCTGACAGTTTAACCATTTACAACAGTTGAAATGGTCAACCAAATTTCACAATGTGTACAAATCCACAAGATCATCTTATATGATAAGTATGACAATCTGACTTGACCTACCAATAATATTATCATCTTGCAAAGCTTGTGTATTAAAGTTGAATGCCACATCCAGAAATCCTCCAATTGCCCCAGAAACCATAGCCTGGAATTGTAGAAACTTAGGGCATTAATGAGAAAAGGAAACATCAACCTAAAACATAGAAGCAGCCCAAAATAACAACCTTCAAGCGTGGCATTGTAACAGTAGGAGGCGCAGCCTTTGCATGGTATCCAACAGCAAATCCATTCGCTAGTAATGACTGAGTATAAGGCATGGCTTCAACGAAAGCCTCTCTCACAGGCTTATCATCCCTTCCGAGCACAAATTCTGCTGGAAGACCATCAATAACCTAAACTGACATGGTTGCAGTGGACAGCTAGTGCTTTACTATCGAGTTACATTCATATCGGAAAATAAAGAACCAGTGCCAAGAGCATCTTCAATCAGCACATATCTAAAGTACGAGAAAGATCACATACCATTAGAATTAGCCGATCAAACGGAGGGCTGATCTCAGATAATTCCTAAAACAGCAAATGCATCATTAAAATTAAGAAAACCCAGCCACGCCTAAGCGGAGGACTCACGAATCACCATCTCAAAACTAGGGGCAGCAAACACCGAACCTGATACAGTCGCTTGAGCTCTTCAGGAGGCAATGCCGTCGCCGAATCATTTCCGATGCCGTCGGGCCGCGGCGCACGGAAGCTCTCCGGTCCGCTGGCGATGGCGGAGGCGAAACCCAGAAGACAAAACAGGAAAAAGTTCAGAAATTGCGAAATGGGTCCTCACATCCGGATCATCTTCAACCTCAAACCGAGCGTGTAACAATTACTGGCGAGTTTTCGGTGTCTAGGGAACGCACCTGACGCCAGAGAGAGCCGGCTTGGTGGGAAAGAAGCCGAAGATGAAGAGGGAGAGGCCGAGGGACTGAAGGAGAACTGCAGCTACGGCGATGGAGGCCAATCTGGAGCATGTAATCGAAGGAGACATGCCCGCTCGCGCTCTCTCTCTAGTTCGCAAGCCTTCCTCATGCAGACACGGAGGAGGAGGACCAGCCCTCCTAAGCAAGAAAATATTTCTGGCGAAATTTTTTTTTTCTCTGGAGCTTGAGAAAGTCTTTAATCTGATTTGTCTATCATTGGAAACAAAGAAATTCATTCATTATTTTTATCTCATTGGCACTTATTTATTTTTCCTTTTTCTTAGCATAACCTTATGGCTCCGTTTTATCGGGCATTCTGAAGGGGTTTTGAGCCCTCAAAGATCATTTGAGAAAGTATGAAGCCTTTGGTAAGGTTTTTTCGAACTCCCTTGGCCAAATGCCAGCATTGGGAATGTTGAAAGTCTAATGTAGGCTTTGAGCTACTTTAAGCTTTCAGCATTTAGACGATGTAAATTTTATTATTCACTTGTTGTGGCTAGCTGGCCACCGTGCTTAGGTTGCTCAACCAGATATGGCCGTCGCCCTTGGGTTGCTCGGTGGTGCTTGAGGTGGCGCAACCTCAAGACACCTCGCCTGAGGTTTCCTATGACATCTTGAAATTCGAGACCTTTAAAGGATGTACGAATGTGAATTTCATCAATGCATTGTTAGTTACTCTCATTCACAATTGATCACTCTTGAGATATTAACCTTGAAGGGAAATGTTAATGAGGACAGAACTCATGCAACTAAAGAATTTGACTTGAGAAAATAAGTCGATTATAAGATTTGCGTAAAGATGATTCTATGGATGTGTAGGCCGATTTCGGGGATGACTAGAAGTCAATTCGCGAGCGAAGTATAGTAGGATGACGAGTAAATCCGTTTACTGTTATCGAGACCATTAACGACCCTATGTTAATCCTCGGTGATCATGTACATTGAAATAAGAATATATCATCCGCAATTCCATATTAGTAAAAGACGTCCATGTGTCAAGAAAACTTGAACGTGGTTTGATATCGAGTCAAGCACGAGTCGGTCACGTGTGAATCGTCGAAATCGCCTTTTAGTCCGAAACGTACCAAAATAACATTTGGGTAAAATTGACAATGCATGATAATCCAATATTAGACAACGAATTTTCAAAAACATTCGGAACGAACTTTTGGACAATGCTTCTAAGCCCATTGTCTAAATTTGAGCCATTTCGGGCCTAACCAATTCCCGAGCCTGTACATATTCATTTCCTAGCCCGTTTCTTAAGCCCGTTCATCATCTTAGCCCAAGGGCAGATTGGTAATTGTGCAAATATAGAAATGACCATTTTGTCCCTCTAGATATTATGGAGAATAAGACAAAAGAATAGAGAGAAAACTATGTCATTACATGGAGGATGGGGCAAGCATTTATGGGCCTTAATTGAGAAGGAACTACCCTCACTTCTTTCTCTCTCCTCTCTCTCTCTTCCCTGTCATTCAGCCGCCCAACATCCCCCTTGTTCTTCTTATTCTCTTTTTCCTCTTCTTCTACCTTTCGTCCATTCCCTGAGTTGTTCATTGCTTGTTTGGCCGTTCATTGCTCACACCACCTATCGCCGTGACTAGGAGACCCCATTCGTGTCCCCTGTTATCACCATTCGTTGGTCCAAGTCGCCTGCCAGCCCACCGGTCGGCCAGAAACCGTCATTTCCCTATTCGCTCAATCTAGTGTTGCGTTGCCTGGAAAAGCTTCTCCGCCCCTGTTTCAACCTAGCCGCCGCCCAAACCAGCCACCAGCTAGTCTCCCTTGAACCCCTGGAGCCATTAGTCACCGACCAGCTAGTCGTCGGAGCAACGGTCAGTCCAGCCAGCTTTTTTTTCGCCTGAGCAGTTCGGTTTCTAGAGTTGCAGAGAGAGACGGAGTTGGTTGCTACTGTTTTGACCTCGGGACCGCCTTAGATCGTTGTAGTCAAGGTTCCCGTGTGTAACCTTTGTTGCTACCTCCTTGCCTGTGTCTCCAGCCCGCTTAACGAGTGAGTTTTTGTCATAATCATTCGTTTAGCGCATAACGTGTGTAAACTTACTTAGGGTTAGTTTAGTTAGAATTAATCCTATTTTAGGGGATTAATTAAGTTGTATTAGAACTAAGATAGATGGTTAATTAGATGGTTAGGATTAGTTTAGATTAATCTTACTTAGTGTTTATTAAATGTGGTTTAGGGGAATTGAACTTGTTTAGCCGTAATTGATTGATTGTTTGCTTTAATTTTTGTTTTGGTTGATTTCTGAATTTAATTTATTAATTATTGATTATGAAATTTCACTGTTCATATGGCACTGTTCACATTTTACTATTCATGCACAGTGTTCACACACGCTGTTCACGTGACACTATTCATCTAGAAGCGAAAAATTGGCTTATTACATATGTTTTGATCATATGATGTGAATTGCATGAATCGCATGGTTTTCACAAAAAGAGGAAAATATTTTGACCAAGGGACACGGAAATGGATCGGTTTTCTGAGAAGAAATTTGAGACTGCATATGCAAGTATGTATGCATTGGCTAATGTTCAAGATAAAAGTGGATTGTGGTGGTATGCTTCGTGATCACTAAGTTGAACCTATTGCCTCGGCCAAAGTTCAGGGGATGATAGTCCGATTCGTCAAAATCCCAGTGGGAGTTTGGATGTTGAGTCGCAGTAGAGGCCGGTCCCATGATCTTTCGGGAATGCTATATTGGGAGAGAACCCTCGACGTCGCCACGCCTCACGGGAGAGAACGATGCCTGGTTATGCCAGTAAACACCGACGAGGGTCGATTGTGGCCTTGAGAGGCAGTACCAATCGAAATACGTGTGAATGCAAGAACGCATGGGAAACATGGTATCATTGGTTCTGATTATGCATGAGTTGATCACACTGTTTGTGGCATGCATGAATTGATAATGTGCAGGGTGTAGAAATGGACAGATGAGATCGCTTGTGACGCGACTCGTATGTGATTGATGAAATACATTACTTGATGGCCATATGCATTGCTTGTATTGTGTTGAAGTATCTCGTGCAGGGTATGGCATATCGGGTAAGATTGCATACGAACCGATTATTTGATTGCTTGTTGACCCTGGGTATGTGAGCTAATCATGTATTGGTTGTAGTATGTGTGGTTGTTGTTAGTTTGCTTGAGGGGTGATTCTAAAGAGATACCCCGGGTTGAATTGGTGTTCTAACCGGGGCTTAGAGCGAGGACTCACTGAGATTTTATCTCACTGGTTATTGTATAACTATTTTCAGGTCCTTAGAATGGTGCACCCTCTAGTGCAATTCGGGATCCCTAAGGACTGGGAGACTGTCGTAATGCACTATCGCTTCTCGAGTTGGGTGCAGTTGTATGAGAAGTACATCAGATGGATAAGGGACCAGGGCAATGGATTCCCCATCGATTCTTGGTGTGGTACATTCGGGAGGACGATTTTTTGATCGGTCTTCTGCATGGTTTTGACAAGTCGCCCGGTAGGGGCCCTGAAGATGCCGACTGGGATCCCATGGAGCTGGACCATCTTGATGGCATAGTGGAGAATCCTACCCCCGCTCCACCAATGATCAACCCGAATGCCTCTGACTACGACTTGACAGAGCCTGGGTTCGATAGGTCTCTGTGTTGGTCGTGCCGAACCTGATGGTTCTTTTTGTAAAGGTGAATTAACTTAGCCTTAGTCTCTTTTTGGTATGGCTTAGAGGAAGGAACCAATCCTTTGATGGGCTGGAATATCGGAAACGTTTATTCATTGGTTAATCTGGTAAATAAATAAATGAGTAGTTTGCTGTTGTTTTGCTGTTTATCCCTCTATCCTTGTTTGATTAATTGATTGTCTGATTGACTAGTGAATGGTTCATCTTCCGTTTGTGTATAATGAAAAAATAAAATGAATGGTCGACAACGCGTCTTGGGACGTAGCATTCAGTTAGACAAAGGAAGGGGTTGTCGCGTACTCGGGGTTCAAGGCATGACATTGCCTGAACTCAAGTGAGGCTACTGGCGGTTGGCCAATGGTGAAGCTTGCCAAACTGATTTTTTTTTTTAAAAAATAAATAATAAAAGCCCTTTCTAAATGTGATTTTACCAAACGACATTTAAGTCGAGACTATTTGCTACTTTAAAATTTGTCAAACGCGATAGCATTTCAGAAAATCTCATTAGCTCAAAGATATTTGCATTTTCCTAAAGCTATTTCCCCAAAGCCAAACCAAACAAGCTCTATATACCTATTATATATATTAATCTCATTGGCCCTTAATTTGATTTAGCTCATTAACCCTTTCATTTTTTCTTCTTGGATACTTATGGTTGAGGGGAAGTGGTTTCTTTCTTGTCGATTTTTTTTTTATTTTCCTCTAATCTAAACTTGTTATTTTCAATTTATAGAAACACTTTTTGTAAATTGATTATTTTTCGTCATTCAAATATCGAAAAGTTGAAAAGTAATTTTTTTAAAATAATTTTCCTTTGAACGAGTGGACTCTAAATAAATAGCAAAATTATATGGTTGAGTGCACTAAAAATTGAAATACTTTCATATGTCAGTAAAATTAATGTGGCGAATGGTAAATATATGAACTTTTGTTCATTTTACACATGAGGATCTAAATTTTATTATTGATCCACATCTCAAATTTTCACATATTGGTCAATTTGAAACCTCCATTAAAATTAGGGACGGAAAATGCTAAAATGGACACTAACTTTATCAAATAGATAACAAAAATGAAAAATTCCAAATAAGAACTTCAAGTGGGTTATTTTTTCACCATCCTGTCCTCTCTCTCTCTCCTAAATGCTGCGGAGGCCGCCAGCCTTGGAGGACACAAGATCTGGGATCTCCAAGGCTGGGGACGCCAAATCTTAGATCTGCGACATCGGATCCAAACCCGCAGAGACAAAGGATGGAGGGGCTTCACTGGACACTTGAGGTTGCTTGGGCTCGCGACGGCAACCTTCGAGGGGACAACAAATTTGGGATCTCCAAGGCCAGCGACACTGAATTTGGAATCGGCGACAGGGATCGCGACGTTCAATTCGACGTCCTGAGCATAGATCCGTGTTGCGACCTGCAAAGGCAGAGGATAAAGGCAAGGGGCTTTGCTCAGCGCTTAAGGCTGCGCTTGAGCTTGTGACGATGAGGTGGTGGCGAAACGTGGGCGAGATGGCGCAATGGCTAGTCGGCGCATCGTAGGTCAGCGATGTTGATCGTCGTAACTACGTTGTGCCGCCGGAAAAATCAAATATTGTGGGCAAAAATGACAATTGTGCCCTTTTTTGTGGCTTTTTTAGTTTTTGTTTTGTTTTTAATCTTTATCATATTGTGTTTTGGACCTAAATGCCTTGTTAAAGCGGCCGAAAAAAATCAAGTGTTCGCTAACTGATGATTTAGGTCCTTATTTAATGCTGACTTAGCCACCTAGCACTTTTATTTGAAACAATATTCACTTTCGATCTTCTTTTAAAACAATAATTTCATTTCAGATCTTTATTTGGAATTTTTCCACAGTAATAATCCACTAACGGCTAAGATCATCCTAGTTGGTATTATCTCCCTCTTCTAATCACCCAACACCTAAATGGAAATGAGATGATTTTAGCTATTTTTCATCATTGATGTTATAATAACCTATCTATTTTTTGTCCCTCCTCTATCAAAAGCTCACTTTTTTAGTGAAATTTTCATTAATTTCATTAGTGTAAAATATACATGAAGTCTCTTTATAAACTATATCAAAAAATTTATAATGTTTCCTTACTATATTCGTGAGATATTTTTATATAGAACATGTAATAAATTAGAGGTATATCTAAGAATAAACTGAAAGCATTATGCACAATGAGGAATTTTGATAGTTTTTTTAAACAGTTTATGGATGGTATTATTTTCCTCAATCCAAAATAATGAAATTTCACTGGCATTTTCAAACAAAAGTTCTTACTTGATGTAATGTTTTAATTTAATTTAATTCCATCTAATTAACAATGTATCCATAAATTTATATCGACAACCCAAACAAGAAGTAGATTTTTTTTTTTTGGAGATTTCAATTTTTGACAAAACAAATTTTTATGGAAGTAATTTCTTACGATAAAAAGAGACATTGTACCTTTAATATACACGTAAAATCTACAATAAATAAAATTAAGAATATAAAATTCTTAATTAATTGTAGGTAGATCCAACATAGATAAGGAAAGTACATAAATTTGAGACTACCAATTTAAATTGCAATTAAATGTAGAGGATAATCTTTTTTTGTGTGTGTGTGAAAATTAGGTGGATTTAGTCATATAAGGGGTAGAAATAGTGCTGCCTTAATAATATTACCATCATTAATTGCTTTCATATTTTACTAAAAGGTCTGATTAATTGGCGGTAAGTTACCAATCAAACGGTCAACTACCACTTCCAAGCTTTGTTTGTCGCGATCCTCCCGACATGAGCATTGGGAAATTGACAAGTTTAGAGGTAATGTAAAAGGCGGACCAACGATTCTCAATTGGTGTGCATTCTTCCATATTCTTATCTCGTGTGACGTTGGGATTTTCATTTAATTTATTTAACCATATGAGAATTCTATATTAGGAGTCGCCATTAACTTGACAAGTTCGGCTAAAAATCAAGTGAGATAAGGGAGTATATCTCATTTTCTACCTAACTAGAGATTTAGGGTGGGGACTTAATTACACTACTTATCTATCTAGTATCCTTTTGGTACCTCAACTTGATTTTTTGTTGGATAAGATGTCCACACAGTCTTCTTACCAAAGTATAAATTTCAAGGCTCCTGTCAGCTATTTTGTCCATGCAATTTTTGTTATACTTATTATGGTCTTGCAATGTAACATAATCACTCAACTAAAACATGCAAATCAAAACTTAGAAAAACAATATAAAACAGTCACAATCAATTCAATCAAAGATGGTACCGAAAGGAAGAGTGAAAAATGGAGTGCAATAGAGTAACCCGATTTGAGTTGGGTAAAGAATATAACATGGCCTTGTTATTAAGTCCCAAGACAGCAATCCCATGAGCTTAATTCAAATAGAAACTAATTTTTTTTATATCTAAACTAGAGAAAGTCGTGAATTATCCTAAATCATCTGTGTGCTATCTAATGAAACTAAACTAATTCTAAAACTACAATCTAACAACCTGATCAAGGCCAATTTCTCTAACCAATTTTCCAATTTGCTATTTTTCGATTTTTTTAAAAAAATATTAATATTTTTTTTTTATGTTTTTATGTTTTTATGTTTTATTTTTTTCTTCAGCCCATTGTCTCTTCGTCCCTCACCCAAAACACGAAATTTCCCCTTTCATATTCACTTTCAATGTCCTAACTAAATGCCTGTAAGGGATGAATTAATCACGCCTAAACCTTATGCAAAGGGCATCCCGGTACTACACTATCAATTACTTCTCCTCGTCACCGGAGCGCCATCATCAGCCGTTGGCAATCCTTCGCTCTATCGTCGCAGGATTACCGGACATAAGGATATGGATAATGAATACACAATTTATTAAATGATGGGTAAGCTAAAAATAGCCTGCTTAGATTTGAAAGACTCGAGATCAGTTCATCTATCCGCACCTAGGAAAATCCCATTGGACTCGGCCAATAAGGGGAGAATGCTTGACCTAATCATCCAGCAGTTGATCAGCAAATATTGTGATGATTAAAATTCATAATATCTGAAAATTCGTTGGCTTGATGAACCATGCATGTCCATGACAGGGTAAACTTAGGTCAAAGAGAAAATATGTCAGTTGATCAGCAAAATTGCGATGATTATATTTCATAAAATATGAAAAATTGTTGACTTGATGAACCATGCATGAACACAGAGCATTAGCAAATATTGTGATAATTCTTTTTTTTTTGGTAAAGGTTATATAAAATCAGCCAAACAACTTTACAAAAGGGTGAGACCCACACCAACACACACTCAACACGACAACATGTCACTGGAGTGGGGGGGGGTGCCAAGTTCACTATGAAAACTCAACGGCTACAGTCAACAAACTTTACAAAAGAGTCGGAATGGAGGGGTCAGCCCCTGTCATGTCTCGTCACAAAAAAATTTGAGGTCAAATCCCCAGCAGCGCTGTAGTCTTCTATCACGGGGAGAGGCTACAACAAATTTAAAGGATAGAGCTTTGTCCTTGACCACTTTGATAAGCAAATATTGTGATAATTAGAATTCATAATATCTGAAAATTTGTTTACTTGATTAACCATGCATGATAAACTTAGTTCAAATAGAAAATTAATTAGCGCATCGAGAAATATTGTGATGATTAAAATTCATAATATCTGAAAATTTGTTGGCTTGACAAACCATGCATGTCCATGACAAGGTAAACTTAGCTCAAAGAGAAAATAAATCAGTTGATCAGTAAATACTTTGATGATTAAGATTCATTATATCTGAAAATTTGTTGTCTTGATGAACCATGCAATGAACTTAGCTGAAAGAGAAAATAACTCAGTGAGTCTCCAATAGTCTGCATGGGCCACAACCATTGCAGAAACGAAGGCCTAACCCAGTGAAGCCCCAATTTTTAGCTTACTCTGTCAGCTATATTTACGATCACACCATAAAGTCCACAGAGACAGAGACAGAGACAGAGAGAAAAAGGGGGGGAGAGTCATAAAGTTCAGACCACGTGGGATGACAACCAAATCACCAACTTTAATTGAGTGATATATTAGCTTCGTTTTTTTTTTTTTTTTACAGACTAAGTGACATGTAATGTTTTGGGTTTTGGGGATGTGATCTCTTTCTCATTAGAAGATAAAATCATAGAAAACATTTTTCGTAAAATCGATTAGTCTTTTGTCGTCCAACTACCAGAAAGTTAGAAAATATTCTCCCAAGAATAGTTTTTCTTTAGACAGACTTGAAATAAATGGCAAAGTTCCATTGTTAGGTGCACTAAAATCGAAACAGTTTCATGTGTTAGTAAAATTAAGCAGGTGATATGGTAAACATTTCAACTTTTGCCTGTTTTTCATTTGAGTATCTAAATTTATTTTAGTCTTCATCTCAAATTTTCATAAATGGGTCAATTCTAGAACCTCTGTAAAAATTAGCAACAAAAAATGATAAAACAGACACTAATGTCGTCAAATAGGTAATAATAATCCACATCAAAGTCCATAGTGGCTTTTTGAGATAATGTTGCGTAAACAGAGGTATATTTGACCACTAAGATCATCCTAGTTGGTATTATCTCTCTTTTCTCATCACTCATCACCTAAATAGGATGAGATGATTTTAGCCAAGGAGAGTAGCCACATCACCGATTGTGCTTAATTTTTGTCGAGTAAATGAGTTGTTTATGGCAACTTATTTAACAAATACCTCACCATTGAACCAAATTGGGAAAATTGACACATTTGATTGAACAAATATAAATTTGCATACTCCTGTAAAAGGCAAAATCTCATGTACTTATGATGGAGTTGCTCCTTAACCTATCACCGTTAAATTTTAAACAAAGTGAGTCAAAACAAAAATTGCTTGACAACCAATTGTCCCAGTCAGTCATTGAAAAGTTACTGAGGAAAAAATAACATTACCATCATTAGCTACTCTCATATCTTACTAATAGTAGATCTAGCTAGTTGGCGGTAAGACCAATCAAACTGCCAACCAGTTTCTAATTTCACCCTAGATCAACAATAGCGTGATTTTACAAGGTTTACAACTTCCAAACAACAAAATCGAAAATCAACAATTTCCCCTCAATTGCTTCAGGCCATTATGATTCCAAAAACGAATCTTGTATTACATTCAACTTCCATTCTCAAAGAAATCTAAATATTCTGGAAGATGTACTCCACATGGTCTAAGCCCTCAAAAATGGTTTTCTAATAAGATAGCAACAATTTTGAAAGTGATTGTTGAGCGACAAATCATGATCTCTCAATTTGAGATGGTCACATGCTCATGATACGAGACATATGACATTAGAATTTGGCACATAGGATTATGCGTACTATGAAACAGTTACTTAGGTCACCTCAGCCATGTTCAACAAATTCTGTGAGGATCATGATATTTGGCGCTTCTTGACAGCTCCATATTCCTCAACAAAATGGTATAGCTGAACAGAAAAATAGAACCATTCTTGACATGATTCGAAGCATGTTGAAGAGCAAAAATTTGTCTAAGGAGTTTTGGGTTGAAATTGTTTCGTATGCAATCTATCTTCAAAATAGATGTCTCACATATGGACTTGAAGGCATAACTTTATAAGAAGCAAGGACTGGGAGAACACCAAGTGTTTCACACTTTAGGATTTTCGGGAGCAATGCCTATGCTCATGTCTTGGACCCAAAAAAGATTGAAGCTGGAAGATGAGCAAAAAGCTCATCTTTGTCAGGTATGACTCATCATCTAAAGTCTATCAATTATTTGATCCTAACACTTTGAAGGTGTATATAAGCAGAGGTGTCAAGTTCGATGAAGATAGCTCGTGGAAAGACAATCCAAAAGAAGAAGCGAATGCTAGTGGTGATTCCGACCAAATGGAGTTGAATGATCATTCGACACCT
The DNA here is from genome assembly GCA_014182735.1 of Corymbia maculata. Classification (NCBI taxonomy): domain Eukaryota; kingdom Viridiplantae; phylum Streptophyta; class Magnoliopsida; order Myrtales; family Myrtaceae; genus Corymbia; species Corymbia maculata. Next base: position 7,088,437 of record CM024690.1, on the reverse strand, counting down.
TCTTCTTCAATATCTTCTCCAAGTTTATCATCACCAACCTCTTCAAATGGTGTCAATGAATGGCTCGTGCCAAGATCGAGGAGATTGTATGACATTTATAAAGCTATCAATGAACTTCACCTTATATGCCTTCTTGTAGATTGTGAACCACTTGTCTATGAGGATGTTACCAAAGAAGAAAAATAGAGGAAAGCCATGAATGAAAAAACTGAAGCCATGGAGAAGAATCAAACATGGGAATTGGCTAATCTTCAAAGTACAAGAAAGCGATTGGTGTCAAATGGGTGTACATGCCCAAGAAGAACGAGAAAGGAGAAGTGACAAGATACAATGCCATGTTAGTTGTGAAGGGATACACAAAATGCCAAAATCAACAATAATGAAGTTTTTGCCTCGTCATCCACATGGAAACTATTAGACTGATGATTTCCATTGCGGTCCAAAATGATTGGTGAATTATCAAATAGATGTTAAATCAGCATTTTTGAATGGCATCCTTGAAGAATAAATTTATGTCGAATAACCCAAGGGGTTTGTTGTGAAAGGTCATGAGGACAAAGTGCTGAAGTTGAAGAAAGCTTTATATGGGCTTGAACAAGCACCAAGAGCATGGAATTCCAAAATTGATACATATTTTAAGGTGAATGGATTCTTTCAATGTCCATATGAGCATGCACTCCATTTGAAGCAAGAAAGAGGGGATGTTAGCTAACCTGTTTATATGTCAATGACCTTGTTTTTACAGGAAATAATCCGGTGATGATGGATGCTTTTAAGGCATCAATGGCAAAAGAATTTGAGATGATTGATAATGGTCTCATGAATGACTTCCTTGGCATCGAAGTGAAGCAAAATATGGATGGCATTTTTTTATCCCAAAAAGTATGTGTAAGAAATATCCTTGAAAAATTTAACATGAAAATTGTACACTAACCAATACACCAATGGAGTGCAGAACCAAGTTTTAAAAGTTTGATGATGGTGTTGATGTTTATTTATTCATACTATAGAATTTTGATTGGAAGTTTGACATATTTGACATGCACAAGACTAGATATCATGTAAAGTGTTGGAATTGTGAGTCGATATATGAATAAGCCAAAGTCATCTCATCTTAAAGATATCATGTTCATCAAAGGTACTATTACTCATGGCTTACACTATTATTGGTCTGAATCTTTTCAACTTAAAGCCTATTCAGATAGTGATTATGGGTGAGACATTGATGATCAAAAAGCACTACAAGCTTTGTATTTTTCTTGCGTGACATTGCATTCATGTGGTCATCAAATAAACAACCTAGTGTTACTCTGTCGAGATGTGAAGTTGAATATATAGCTGCATCTTCAAGTGTTTGTCATGAATATGATTGAGAAGACTATTCAAAGACATTCTTATGGAGCAGAAGAAAGCAATAGAAATTTTTGTTGATAATGTCTTTACAGTTGCTTTAGCAAAAAATCCAATCTTTCATGAACGAAGCAAACATATCAATGTTCGATATCACTTCATTTAAGAACTGGTAAGAGAGAAAGAAATCATTTGAGAACAGGTAAGAAGAAAGAAATCGAAGTGTTGCATATGAAGACAGGAGATCAAGTAGCAAATATTTTTGCTAGACCTCTCAAGATTGATGTTTTTCGGTAGTTCAAAAGCCTGCTTGGTATGATCAATGGAAGAGAATTTGGTTTAAGGGGGAATGTTAGAAATTAAACCAAATTTATAAATTTTTCGGTACCAAGTTACCGATACTTCTATACCACCAATACTTCGACATCGATATCTCAGAATCAATATTGAAGACTTATCAGTACCCACATTAAAGAAGAGTCATCATTGTTATGTTGTTTATGAGATGTAGTATTTCTATGTTATGATTGTTCATATTTCTAGGTCTCATCAATGTTTTGTAAGTTCTTGGAAATTTATCTTCTTAGAACGTTAGCTATATTTAGGGGGGAAGAGTACAGGTCATATAACAAGTCTATAAATATGGGAGTCTTGTAATAGTTTTCGATAAGGTGAAATAAAGTAAATTAAACAGAAAAGTCTATCTATCTCCTTTTTTTTCTCTGTGTGAGTTGTAAGTGTTTCACCTTCAAAATTCTCCCAACAAATTTGATATCAGAGTTGCGCCTTTGACGTTCAACAATTTCCTGCCCCGGATAGATCAACAAATTTAAACGATACAAAACCTGAATGTGCTAGCCCACTGAAACATTACATGCCAAAAATCCATCAACTCCCAAGAGAGAAGAAAGAAACAGGGGTTCAGCATTCGACGCATCAAGGTTGCTTTGCAATCAAAATTGGAGGCAAAGGTTGAGATTTCTAATGGTTCTTCTATAAGGTATTACCGAGTTTCCAAGCAAGTTGTGTTTGCTCCTTGAGAGGGTCGTTAGCACGTGCTTTGTAACTTGGAGTTTGGTGGTGTAGTTACTTGTAGAAGGGGTCTTGTGTCTTTGTATATACTTGGCATGGTCGAAACCCTTTGCACTCTTGATTGAAATTGGTTAATGGATTCCGTCAACTTGTTTCACATATAACGGGTTTCTCCATGACTCTCTATGTTTTACTCTATGTGAATCTCTCATATTGCTCCCGTTATGTTATTGTGGTCTTTCTTGGTTGACTGGTTTCATATCTCACCTAGGCTCTTGCTTCCTACTAGTTCGATGGTCGGCCTAAATGGTGCCAACTATAGAACATGCAAAGGCAAGATGCTTGATTTGCTTTTTTGCAAGGAAATGGATGGTCCAATAGAAAGTGACGAGGCTAAGCATAACTACACGATGAACAACGGAAGTTGATTAATAGGCAACGTGTAGTTTTTATTAGGTAATGGTTGGATGGCAATGCCGATCACCATTTGTAGGATGAAACTTCGACAAAAGCACTATGGAAGAAACTTGAAGTGTTGTAGGAGAGGAGGATATCGGCAAATAACAAGCTTTATTTAATTAAGAATGCATATTAAGGGGGCACTCCAATGGCGGGTCAATTGAATGAGTTGCAAAGCTTGATAAATGATGAGCTACAAGCATTGTTCTTCATTGGTTTGCTTCCAAATAGTTATGAGATATTGGTGACTACTCTCATCCCATCAACATCTAGTGGAAAAGTGAAGTTGATGTTGGAATATTTAAATAATAAATTACTTTTTCATTTATAACTTAAACTTTTAGAATAGTTAACTGTGATTCTACATAATTTTACATGGTATTAGAGCAAGAGGTCTTGAATTCAAATCTTTGCAGGCCTCTACTTGCCTCTCCAATTCCATGCTTAGTACTAGGCAAAAAAACCAGACTAAGCTTAAAAGAGAATGTTAGAATAATTAAATAATAAACTACGCTTTCATCTAATAACTTAAGAACTTAAGCTTTTAGGCTAGTTGGTTGTGATTCCACATAGTTTTAAAGTTCAATGCAACGAAATCTAGCTTGCTTGAGTATGAGACTCGGAAGAAAATTGTGGACTCCTCTCAACCCCAACTTCTTGTCTCAAAGCGTAGAGGAAGGAGTAAATCGAGACTCTGGACAAACATGATCGGTTCAAGGGAAGATCCAAGAAATTTTTATTTTTTCAGCAAGATCTAAGACATTAAAAGGCATAAATTGTTATAATTGTGGTAAGCCTGATCTAATGACATGACCGATCATGGATAGTGTTGCCTCATGTGCTGCACTCCATGCTCTTTGTGTCTTAAAAGGGGGCAGATCACAAGCTTTGTGAAGAGGGTGATCATTTGTGAAGACACCGCTGATGACACATAATGACCCTCTCAAATTTCGATTTGTAGCTAACTTCCGTTATTGATGCAGGCAAAGATTAATAGTATGAACCATCCAATATCCATTGAAAAAATCTTTCTCCAATTGCAAAATCACAGTACAAAGAGTCTAACTAGATTTTTGTTTATTCTTGAATCTAAAATATACCCTCTACAATAATTTTGTCCAACATGGCCTTTAAAAATCACACGTGGCAGCTTACATGGACAACGGGAGGCAAATAGAGCTAACGTCAGTCCAACATGACTTTAGCTAAGCCCAAATGATTTCGTTTCATGTGGCCACGTTTGATCAACAAAACAATGTGTCTCCCCTTCTTGGAAAATGCAACCCTTGACCTGTGGGGTTGCACATATCTTTTCAAAGGCAAAAGGAAGAAGAAAATATTGAAAAGTAATCTGAACAGCAGCAATTGGCACTGATGGTCCACTTTGGCGTGCAACCGCGTGAACTTTAAAATGAAAGTTGTCGTAGGATTAGTTGGCACGTCGGAGCTTTACGACCAGAAAAGATTCTAAAGGAGACAACAGGCACCGATGGTGGTCCAAGACTACAGCTACTAAGAAAATCATTCCTTAATTGAACATCCATCAAGCTAAACAGACGGGCACTATCCTCTAACGTAGACATAGTACAATCAAATAACGACAATAATAATTCCTTGACAGATTTTTCCCATATCTACTGAACTCACATATGATAGTTGTGTGGGAATGAGTCAAACCAGCCAATGTGTATGTTTCGTCGGATCATGGTATAGCAAAGCCGAAGACAATCTGTCGACAGTTCAATTAAAACAGTTTTAAATTTCAATGAAAATGGAAAGATTTTTCCTTGGGATCGTGTCTTATGAAACTTGACTAAAAGTGGGAAGAGAATCCAAATCTCATGGAATCATTTTGGCAGCAAAATCATTCTCGAACATCTATTTCATGTGGCATTTTTATATGTTGTCTTGTTTACAAGAGTGCAATGTGTTATTGCAGCGAAATCTAGCTTGCTTGAGTATGAGACTCAGAAGAAAAGTGTGGACTCCTCTCAACCAAAACTTCTTGTCTCAGAATGCAGAGGAAGGAGTAAATCTCGAGACTCCGGACAAACGTGATCGGTTCAAGGGAAGATCCGAGAAATTTTTATTTTTTTTGGCAAGATCTGAGACATTAAAAGGCATATTGTTATAATTGTGGTAAGCCTGATCTAATGACACAACCGATCATGGATAGTATTGCCTCATGTGCTGCACTCCACGCTTTGTGTCTTACAAGGGGGGAGATTATAAGCTTTGTGAAGAGGGTGATCATTTGTGAAGACACCGCTGATGACACGTAAGGCCCCTCTCAAATTTCAATCTGTAGCTAACTTCCGTAATTGAGCAGGCAAAGATTAATAGTATGAACCATCCAATATCCATTGAACAAATCTTTCTCCAATTACAAAATCACGGTACAGAGAGTCTATCCAGATTTTTGTTTATTCTCGAGTCTAAAATATATCCTCTACAATAATTTTTCCCACACGGCCTTTAAAAGTCACACGGGGCAGCTTACATGGACAATGGGAGGCAAATAGAGCTAACGTTGATCCAACATGACTTTAGCTAAGCCCAAATGATGTCGTTTCATGTGGCCACGTTTGATCGACGAAACAATGTGGCTCTCCTTTGGAAAATGCAACCCTAGACCTGTGGGGCTGCACATATCTTTTCAAAGTCAAAAAGGAAGAAGAAAATATTGAAAAGTAATCTAACGGCAGCAATTTGCACCGATGATCCACTTTGGCGTGCAACCGTGTGAACTTCAAATAAAATGAAAAGTTGTCATGGGATTAGTTGGCACGTCGGAGCTTTACGACCAGAAAAGATTTTAAAGAAGACGACAGGCACCGATGGCGGTCCAAGACTACAGCTACTTAGAAAATCATTCTTTAATTGAACATCCATCAAGCTAAACGGACGGGCACTATCCTCTAACGTAGACATAGTACAATTAATTAATGACAATAATAATTCCTTGACAGAGTTTTCCAATATCCACTGAACTCACATATGATAGTCGTGTGGGAACGAGTCGAACCAGCCAATGTGTATGTTTTGTTGGATCATGTTATAGCGAAGCTGAAGACAATCTGTCGATAGTTCAATTAAAACAGTTTTAAATTTCAATGAAAATGGAAAGATTTTTCCTTGTGATCGTGTCATACGAAACTTGACTAAAAGTGGGGAGAGAATCCAAATCTCATGGAATCATTTTTGCAGCAAAATGATTCTCGAACATCTATTTCATGTAGCATTTTTATTTGTTGTCTTGTTTACAAGAGTGCAATGTGGTATTGCTTTACTTGTCGCAATACCCAATGAAATTGTGACCAAATTCTGAATATCAACCCCTCCCTTGCTTACCCATTGTGCCAACGGCCCACAAGTTGATACCACCACCACATTGTCGCCCCCCTAAAGCAGCTCTTTCTCTCTAATTAGTTATTTAAATATTAAACCACTCATTTATCCAACAACTTAAACTTTTTGAAAATTTGACAGTAATCTCACAAAATTTCACATGATGGTAGATTTGGAGGTCATGAGTTTGAATCTTTGCAGTCCTATTTGCCTCCCCAATTAAATATACCAATGCTTAATACTAGGCAAATAAAAGCTAAACTAAGCGTGAGAGAAGCGCTAAAGTAATTAAATATTAAGTGTTTAGAACAGTTAATAGTGATCTCACAAAATTTCATTCTCTTTTTCCATCCAACCCTCCCTAGATGTGGAGGGTCAACTCGAAAATCATGCTTCCAGCAACCTCAATTTTCATGTCATGGCTTGATTTTACCACATACACGGGCGCAAAGAAGATCGAGAAGGCCGAGAATGAAAAAGAGGGAAAAGGGAGAAAATTTGGGAGACTTATTATATGTCAACTTTTTAAAAGGGATAAATATAAAAAGTAAATTTATTCTGTACTTTTTAAGTAATCTCAATATGTGAAGCATGCGTGTCTAAATTTATCATTTTGTAGACTGTAAATGCAGGTGGGCTGAGGGACAATGTATTCGCATCCAACAAGACTCGTTGATCTTCACTTTGGAAGAAGACTCGTGGCATCACCTACGCCCAACAAATTCACTGATGATTTTTTCACCCTTCCGTCTAAGAATTTTACAGATTATATGCACGGACAAGACAATGCTATGAATCACGAGGCAAAGATATAATTATTGAGTTCTATTTTGTGAAGACATTGGTAATGACATGTAGGCCCTTTTTTAATTTTCGAGAGATTTTATTGGCATAATAGTTTTAAAATTAATGTGAGAATAACAATTTCTTATGAACTACAAATTCTTAAAAGAACGAATCCTATAACAATTTATAATTATTTATTATTTGATTTTTTAAAAAGGAGTTGCACTTATGTTTGTCTTATTTTGTGATTCAAAATAAAATGTTATTCTCATAATAAATTAAAAACTACCATCCAATTATTTCTCATTTTTAATCTGTAGCTCACTTCCGTAATTGAAGCACGAAAAGGTTAATAGTATCAACAATCTAGTATCCTTTAAACAAATATATCTCCATTTGCAAAGTCACGGTGACCACATTTTTCTTCGTTCTTGGATGTAAAATAAACCCTCTACCATAGCTTCATCCAAGATGGCTGTTAAAATAGTATGTGGATCCAACTATGGTTAATGGTAGACAAATAGAACTAACGTGGATTCAACGTGACTTTAGCAAAGTCAAAACAACATCGTTTTGAATTGCTTGCTTTGTCATATAAGATTGGAGGGCATTATAATAGAAGTATATTTGTCGGACTCGTACGAATTTGTGATTATTGTGACGAAAAAAATAAATGCATGGGTTGATGTGCTGGTAAATATATTGTTGAGCTGTTTTTTTGGCGATATCCCTAATAAGAATTCATTAAAAAAATCCGTTTCTGCAGTTTTTACGAACAACAGGAGAATTAATTGTCTGGTGGGGTCCACAGCGATATGATTTGGGTCCCTCATTGGATCGATCGTCACGTCCAGGCTTTCAGACAGTGCAATGGAGCATCTGGAAGTTTGCGCGTTCCTTTAGAAAAGTCCTTACCGGCGGTCCATTATTTAATTGCGCATTTGCCTTTATCGTCTTCCAAGGAGTTTTGCCTTTATTCTCTTTAGAGGGAATGTGTTGAGCATTCTGATTATGTACACTTCATGCCGCCGTACTGTCTCCACATCCACACATTCCTTATCCCTCTCTCTCTCTCTCTCTCTCCATGTGCTCTCTCTCTCCCTCCTTCACCAGGGTCCACTTGAAGAACCAGAACATTAGATCGCAAATATACAATTAAATTTGATTTTAAAGTGACCCGGCCAAGTTTGAAGGTATCAGTACTCATTTCCCTCGTTCATATCTGAAACCTCAGCTCATTTCTCACCTAGGCCACGCCACACCAACCTTTTTTTTTCTCTTCAGGGAAGGGAGAAATATCTGGAAATAATAAGCTTCCTACCTATGGCAAACTCAGAGGCTGAAATTAGTAGCGACGTTGCACCAACACCAGGAGGCGAGTACCAAGTGTTTCTAAATTTTAGAGGGCCCGACACTCGTCATGGATTCACAGACTTTCTCTACAACCATTTGGTAGATGCTGGAGTTCGAGTATTCAGGGATGATGATGAACTTCGCGTCGGCAAAGTGATTGGTGAGAACCTGCTAAGTGCTATCAACAACTCCATAATCTACATACCCATCTTCTCTCGAACTTATGCTTCCAGTAAATGGTGCCTCCTGGAGCTTGCGCGTATCGTGGACAATGCGTCTAAATCAAAGGATGAAAAGAGTATCCTTCCTATTTTTTTTGATGTGGAACCTGACGATGTTAAACTCAAAACGTCAATATATAAGAATGCTTTATCAGAGCATGGGAGGAAGTTTCCCAATGAAGTTGAGGTGTGGAGAGCAGCTCTTGCAAAGGTCGGCGAAATCAAGGGATGGAATGTGAAATCAGGGTAAAACTCTCTCAAGATCCCTACTTATTTCTTCCTCTCTTTTTTCTTTTCAGTTGCTGATCCCATTCAATTTTACATCCCCTGCTTTTGACACCTTCCCTGAAATATATTCCCCTGCGATGTCGATAACTTCAATGACATGGACCTCCATATTCCTTTTAACCATTCTATCCACTTCACCGTCTCGTAAGGGCACGAAATATTCCAGAGCACCCTTTTCACATTTGCTGTTTGGGATGATTACCAAAATAAAATCAAGTTCAGATTTTGCATTCATATCAGTTTAAATTTAATTTATTATTTGTGATGATTACCATAGTCAAGTTCGAATTTAATTTATAAATATAAATCTAACTCATATTTTATATAAACAAATTAATTGTGTGGTTCTATAGCATGTGGGCGTCCATTAGCTTCTCCAAAGTAAATGAGCTGTTTTTGCACAAACGGTTAGGAGTGGGGAATCTCTTATGGTTTTGGGGTTACGAAGTCGATATGACCAACACGCCGCTTTGGAATTTTGGATTTTTAACCAAAAGATGGTATATATTGACGAGGTAATTCACCTTGGATAAGTAAATTACAAAACTATGACTTCTACTACTAACTCTATGACCAAGTAAGGTGCAAGCCAAACCCCAGGTAGGTGACCCAAACATATGAATGTCCCCACTTGATGGTGTAGAGAATCAAACGTTTATTGTATGCCTAATCCATACATATCTTCATTCAATAACCATCAAGTTAAACCCATAGGAGTCGGGTGTCTTGATTTTTTATTTTGAACAAATCTTAGTGTGACATAGCTCTCTGAATGCTGTCATAATTATTGGGTACTTGTTTCTGGGGTGAGAGAGGCTCAAGATCACCCAACAGTAACTAGATTCATAGAAGATGTACATGCATATGTTAAGCCAATACCAATATTTTGGCCTTATTTTTTTGAGGATTTTATTTTTCTCAACCAAACTATAGTGCTCAGTGGATGACGTTGCATTTGTCTACTACATCATCTTTGCTTGTGATTCTCCCATTACAATTGCTGAATTTTTGTCTAGGCCTAGCTATAAATGCTGGAATTTTGCTTATGTTCAGTGTAGTAGACACTCAGTAACTGGGGTTATCGTGCGTAAGTCAATACTATAGTCATTAGAAATTTATATAATCCTAGATGAAAAACATATCAAGTAAGTTCTACTCAATAAGCCTATAATGATTATTCTTTGTACTTAGATATCGTTTTGATGTAATTCAAATGTCTTCAAGTTAAGATTTTGACAATCCCACATCTGGCATGTGGGTGTGAATCAATCTAGTAACTAATGAAAGCGCTTTTGTACCTTTCAGCCAAGCAGCGATTGTCGAATCAGTTGTTGAAGAGGTTTTGGAGAAGCTAAAGATAAAACAAAAATTAGTGACTAAGCACTTAGTTGGACTTGATGATCGGATAGAAGAATTGACAAAATTATTCGATGTCTATCACGATGATGTGCGGCTAATTGGAATTTATGGAATGGGTGGCATTGGTAAAACAACTATTGCCAAAGTCATTTTCAATCAAATATATTTCCACTTTGGAAAGTGTTGCAGCTTCCTTGAGGGCATCCGAGAACAGTCGACTAAGGAGGGCATTGTCCCATTGCAAAAGAAATTACTATCCGACATTTGTGGTTCTAAATCAGCAATAGAATTCAGCAATAGTGAAGAAGGAGTGGGAAGGATCGGAGAAATACTCCGCAATAAGAAGGTCCTATTGGTTCTTGATGATGTTGGTGAGAAAGACATCAAGCAACTAATAGGAAATTCCAAATTAGATTCAGGGTCTAGGATAATCATTACAACGAGAGACATGACTGTTCTAAAAGTTGAGGAATTTAAAGGTGAAATTCTACCATACGAGATGTTAAAGATGGATGATGATCCTGCACTTCAGCTATTTGGTTGGCATGCCTTTAGTGGAGACTTTCCTTCAGATGATTATCGTCGGCTTTCAAGAGACATTGTCTCAACTACAGGAGGCCTTCCTTTGGCCATTGAAGTGATAGGTTCATTGCTTAATGGGAAAGACCAAGAAATTTGGGAAGAGAAATTGAAAAAGTTGAGGAGGGTACCTGAGAAAAAGATTCTAGAGAAGTTGAGGATTAGCTATGATGACCTAGAGAATCATCATCAACAAATTTTTCTCGATATAGCGTGCTTCTTTTTCAATGAGAATAAAACCAATGCAATTCACATGTGGACTGATTGTCAATTTTATCCCAAAGAAGGAATTGAGGTCCTTATCGATAGGTGCTTGTTAAAGATATTGATCAACGGTAAGTTTCGAATGCATGATCAACTGATAGCACTAGGCAGGCAAATTGTTTGTGAAGACAGTGGATATCACCTTGGAAAGCAAAGTAGGTTGTGGATTGTTGAAGAGGCTCTTAAAATCATAAAAACCGAAGAGGTAAGTAAGAAATGTCTCCATTTTCAAAAGAGAAGTTGTATATCCTGAGATTTAGAATTCCTTCTTTTTTTAGGATCTGTCTTTTTTTTTTCCTTGCCCATTCGAGTTGCAAAACATAGCATTTGGAAATTGACAAAATTCTTTACATCATTGCGCAATTTCACTTGCAGAGGAAGCTTGAGGTTCAAGCACTTGGGCTATGTGGAAGTGATTCCTCAATAGTGATTACAAATGCAAACCTTGAAAGGTTACCAAACCTAAGATTCCTCGAATTGAGCTTTGGAACTTTTGTTGGTGACTTTGCAAGTTGTGGTTTGAATTTGAGATGGTTGCATTGGGATTCTCCTCCTGAGAAGAATTTTAGAGCAAAAAATATCTATTTTGATCACCTTGTTGTTTGTAAACTCCGGCATATTGACTTCAAAAATGATTCAAAAGCATGGGACTTGATCAAGGTAAATTATATGTTTTAATTCTAGTATAATAGTTCCCATGTATACTATGCGATGATTCTTACACTTGACTTGCCACCCAATTTTGCAGAATGCAAGGGATTTGAAAGTTCTATCTATTGTTGCGTGTTATGGCATAAAGACAATCCCTAAGATCTCTAAATGCACGAGTTTAGAGAGGTTGACTATTTTAAGTTGCCGCAATCTGAAGAGAATTGGAAGTTTCGTTGAAAATCTACAGTCGTTGATCAAGTTAAAGATCACAAACTGCAATTATCTTACAAATTTGCCTGAAGAAGTAGGGGCACTTGTGAAGCTTAAGCACTTCTCATTGTCAGGATGTACAAAATTGAGAAAACTTCCAGGCTCACTTGGGAATTTAACCTCATTGACAAAGTTAGACTTGTCAGGTATGGACATTGCCTAACTTCCACACTCCATTGAAAAGTTAAAACTCGTATATTTGTAGTTTGAAATTTGAAACTTTTTCTTCTTGCAGACACGAGTATAAGGGAGCTTCCCAACTCCATCGCAGAGTTAAAATCATTATGCATCTTGGATTTCAAAAAATATAAATATAATAATCAAAAGGATCGTGTTTGGCAATTACCTAGTGGCATCGGCAGATTGGTAAATCTTGAAGAGTTAAAACTCCACGGGCATTATGAAATGAGAGGTGAAATTCCTATTGGAATTGGAGAATTATCATCTTTAAGAATCCTAAACTTAGAGCACACCGGTATTTGCGAAATTCCAAGGACAATCAACATGCTTCATCACCTCCAAACACTAGAACTAAGTGATTGTCATGAGATTAAAGAGTTGCCGGAACTTCCTACAAGCTTGACATGTTTACATCTTGAATCTGAATCATTGCTCTCAGTCCCCAATTTGTCGAACCTTACTAATTTAGTTGAACTACTATTAAGTAATTACAAATTTCTTGGAGAGAAATCAAAACCACTCTCGGGATGCAACTTAAGGTGGATTGGGAGATTATCTGCACTGAAAAAGTTAGAGTTAAATTTGCTAAACGTCCCTATACCTCCAGATATGGCTTCTCTTTGTAATCTGAAAGAGCTTTTCTTAAAACACCTAAACCTAGAAACCCCTGGGCAGCTTCCGTCTTCTCTGCTGAGATTATATTTTGAATCTTTCAGCATCAGGAGGGCAGAGTTGCTTCCCTCGTGGTTGAGATTGGGAAATTTGTTGACATTAGAGTTAATTGATGGTGAAGTGGAAGATATTCCACTTCATGGACTTCCACACCTGGAGAAGTTATTCGTTAATCGTTGTAAACCGCTTCAGAGGTTATTCATTCCTTCGGAATTAAGGAAGCTACGGCAAGCAAGAGTGTTCTCTTGTCCAGAGCTAGTTGAGGTACAAGTGGGTCTTTTGAAATCATTGGAATCTTTATGGATTGATAAGTGTGAATCTTTGACAAGATTGAGTGGGTTATCGTACTTGGAGAATTTCACTATCCTGTGTTGCAACGAACAAACTCTTGTTGAGGAAACTCACGAGTCACAGTACTCGGACATCATAGAGGGCACATCATTGAAGAAGCGTGGAATCTTTTTGCAGTGTTCCAGAGAAGAAATTCGTATTGATACATTAGGCAAGGTACGGCATCTTCTTCACTAGATGTTTTGACTGCATGGGTTCGGAAATTGATTGGTTCTAATTTCAGTTTGATGCTATGATTTAGTAAAACTAAACAAACCGTAAAAAGTTAAATATTATTTTAAACTTCACATGGATGTAAAATATGTATTTTTTTAATCCAAAAGGAAAATTTACCGGAGATGATCTTTAACTAATAATAAGTAATTAGTGTTCCTTCCACATGTTCTTTTTAATTTGCAATGTTGTTTTGTATGAATTAAATAAATACACAAAAAGTTTTTTGAAGTGTAATTTTTAAATTGATTTCTTGCATATAATTGAGTGTTGAGTATTATGTATGACATGTCAATTTTGATATCATAACATGTAGCAATAATTGCCCTCTTGAACTTTGACACTGTTGCTCAATAGTCCACAAAATCTAAAAAGTTATAATTACCCGCCCACCTTCGCCCCACCTATAGAAAGAACTTTGATTTATGTCGCATCCATTAATTTTTCAGTCTGCGCAGCCGCTAAGGATTACCTGAAAGGGACCAGCTCATTTTTCTTGATCGAATTTCCTTAACAAATTTTATTAACTGCGCATCATCTTCTATTTGTTTTTAACTTCATAAACCATGTCACAGATTTTATTCTGTCATAATGAGTTAATCCATTTTCAATTAACATTTTACGCTGGTACGAATTGAAAAAAGTAATGGTTGAAACAAAAATGGAAGTTTTGGGAGTAATCTATAACTTTTCCAAGTTTTCTTGCTACTTTGTAGCATGGTCAAATTTTGGGAGGGTAATTTGAATTTTCGAAGTGCAGAGCTGTCGTGCAAGGGAGCTAATGTACAATAGGGTTTTGAGCAATTACCCCTGATATTTAATGCAAGGCTAACCGTAGAGATTAACAGTTCATGTAGATAAATAGGGACTTCGTTTAATTTGGAACTTTCATTTTTACCCATTACTTTCAGTAATAGATGACCTACTATTATCTGTAAGCATTCCGAAGTCCTCAAAGCGCTGAAAAAAGTTACTTAATTACTTTGTAAAAACAGGAAAATACTTAATGAACAGTAAAAATATATGTGGAATTCTTGTGATTTGTTAGTATCTAAAAAAAAGTGGAATATGGATATGCGCTCTCTTGCTAGTAAAGGAAGGAATGAAATTTTAAAAAAAGTCTTGTTTATCAGATGAAGCTTTGCTTCCTTTCTTTAGCCACACAATGTGTGCCTTCTATAGATTTCGTAGATAAGATTTTAGATGATAGATAACAAATTATAGATTTCAAAAACATAGCTTGAAACGACTGTGTTTGGATAATACTGCGAGATTTAATGCTGGGTCTTACGAGACTACTACGAGTTGCATAACTTTGACTGAGGCGAAATTGACGCTGGTTGGCTAGAACTCCCCGTCGTCCCCAAGATTCTCCCCACACGCACTGATTTGTTTCTTCCTCTGCTCGACTTCTTCACTTCTCTCTCTCACACACATTATACGAGAAGAGAGTTAGACCTTTCTCTTTTAGATTTCCATTAACTGGAATTATAGGAACATCAGTTCTGTCAAATTCAACGCACTTACGAAAACAGGCTGGTAAGCTCTCCCCCTCTGGTGTTCCCGTGTATATGCGGAATCGGGTATCCAACTTTTATTCCCAACCTTTCTTTAGCGATCTAGGACGTTGACTTGTAGTGGTTGAAGAGAAAGTGGTCCTGAGCTGGGCTAAAGGGGGTTTATTTTGACGTTGCTGCCTTTGTTTTTGTGGTGACAGAAATTGGTGCTAAAGGTGGACATGCGCAATGACAAGGACAAGAAAAAGGCCACGGAGATAATCTCCATATGTGCAGGTATCAATCAAATTAACCTTTCTTCTCGCCTGTGTCTCTACTTCTATAAAAGGAACAATCCCAGATCTCTTAATTTCTGTAGTCAAGAAAACCGAGTCAAAACGGAGTGCAAATTTCGCTGCATATGTACAGGGGTCCATTTGAGTGTGATTAACATGGAGGACCAAAAGCTGACGGTGATCGGGCAAATGGATGCGGTGAAGCTCGTGAACAAGCTGAGAAGGATGTTTCACACGGAGATTATATCGGTCGGACCGGCAACAAATCTCAGAAGCACAGTAAGAAGGCAACAAGAACGAGCAGTCGATTTTGAGTGAGACTCGTCTTGCTATTCCTCAAAATAGCAAAATTGCTTCACTATTTATATGAAATATTTATTACAAGTATACACACTTATTTTACTCACTCGATCTCTCACAATTTCCTAGCTTCACTCCCACACACGCCTCACTCTTCTCACTATTGGAGAATAACTCTCCCACGTACATTTGCTTCTCTCGACTCTCTCTCCACGTTGCTGCAATTGGGGAGGAGATATGACTATTCATAGGCTTTCTTCAAGGACATAATCTTGTGAAAGTGGTACCAGTAAGTGCATAGGCCACGTGTTCTACTATTATCCAATTTCGAGTTTGATATTTTAGTTTCTAGATAAGCTCATCTCTTTGACCAACTGATTTATACAAAAGGATATAAGATCTTCAATCTGCTATTACATCAGTTCAGGATCATTAGTCATCAAATTTAAGGCGATGTTATTTCCACCCCCATTTTGACTAAAACACTCTTTTTTTCCACTTAACTTACTGAAATGCCCTCCTCTCTCTTCAAATTATTGTTTTTTTTAATCAGGCTAACCCACGAAACTACTTTTTTATTATTATTTGATAAAAAAAAAAATAAGTCATTCATTGTGTATTCATAAGCCATTAAAACTAGAAATTTCTCATCTTTTATGTAATTTTGTGATTAAAATATGAGCTCATAAATTAAAATTAATGACCTTGTCTAGGAAATATGATAAAATGATACATGGTAAGATAATATCGTTTTAGGTGTAATTTGAAATTTATATTGTGAAGCTAATAAAATTAGAGAGATGATAAAAATAAAGGTAGTTGTATAGATTAGTATGGAGAGAGAGAGAGAGAGAGAGAGAGAGAGAGAGAGAGAGAGAGAGAGAGAGAGAGAGAGAATATCGGTAAGTTCATAGGAAAAGGGAGTGTTTTAGCTAAAATGTGGGTGGAAATAGAGTCGCCCTTTATTTATTTCTATTTTTATTTATATGTTCAATTTTTCGTTCATCTTATGATATAAATTTCGTATATATAAATATATATTTAGCATTTATATTTGTTTACTATTCATAAAAAAATTAGAGCATGATTGAAGGGAAATAGAAAAAAAAAAAAAAAAAAAAAAGAGAGAGGGAAAAATTAAAAAAAACCATGGATAAGATATAGCAAAATCCATGAATTTCATAGACCCTAGTCCTATCTTAGCTAAAAATCCAAACATGTCATATAGTTCTTAATTATTGTGACCTGATAAAACACTTATAAGCATCCCATCATGCTTAATGTCCCAATTGTCAAGTTGAGATGATTAAACATTAGAAAAAAGTTGGGAGAAAAATAATATGAGTACTCTAACTTTTGTACTACGCTCACTTGAGTGCCATAACTTTTTTTTCACTCACTTAAGTGCCATATCAGAGTAAAATCGAAATCATGAGTACCAATTTCAGCAAATCATCCTATGTAGATTTTGTTTAATTTTTTTTAAAAGTTGAATTTCTTTTGTTGTTTCTTTTGCTTTTTTGCCCCCTTTTTTAGGTTCGATGAGGTCACCAATTACCCTCACTAGCCCTTGGCCGCAAAGGCATGGCGACCTTGCCGGCCTCGGGTGATGCTGCGAAGGCCCCCACCGGCTCTAGGCGACTGTAGGCGAGGCCACCTCATCTAGATCAGGTGAGGGCTTTCGCGGCCTTACCTAGGGCCTTCATGATCAAGGGTGAGGATCCCCAATGACCCTCGTTGACCCTAAAAAAGGGAAAAAAAAAAGAAGGAAAACAATAAATTGAAACATAACAATAAATTAATTATTAAAAATATTAAAAAATTTACGTCAGCACCGGCGAAACCACGTAAGACATCCGACATCCATGTCAAACTTTTCGGCTGGACAAATTGATGATGGTACTCAAGTGATCGATTTTTCAGATTTATGATACTTAAGGAAGTGAAAAGAAAAAAAGTTATGACCCTCAAGTGAGCGTCATGCAAAAGTTATGGCATATCTGTTGTTCTTATCTCAAAAATATCATTAGAATATTAATGGTCTCAAAACTAGTTTGCCAAACCAATCTAACTTGCGCGTTGCCTGTCACACTGTATTCATTTCGAAAAACTTTCCACGAGAATACAAATCACTTATGAAAGCATAGAATCGTGCGGATCCACATACTTTCATAAGCTTTCTTGAGTATGACCATGCAAGTACGAGTGGCGGAGGGTGGCGGTAGTTCGAAGAGATTGAGGAGTGCGTGGATGAGAGTTCTGGTAGCGAATTCAATGGGGAGTGTTTCGTGGAGAGCAATGGTGGCTCTGATGTCTATAGAAGAGCTTTCATGGTGGCTTGCTGCTTCAGGATCAAAACTTTTTCTAGTGACACAACATTAGCTCATAAATTGATGCCTTGTCCCCAAAAATTAGTAAACGCACGGAGCCTTCTCTTTTACTATTTTTCATAACGTTATTTCACTTTCTGCCAAGATTCTTCTCCTCCGTAATTGCCAGAGATATTCCTTTTTAGAGCTAATTATCATAATTTTAGCTAAGTTACACGCCCTCTCGCCATTCTGTTTTCATAATTTGCGAAGCACTCCAGTCAGCTGATCTCGAGAATTAGAAGATGTTCTAGACGTTGCGAATGGTATTGAGAAAACATTCAAAATGTGAAAATTATGGCATAAGTATATTTATTTTGGCCTTCGACCTTATAATCTTATGCTTTCATTGACATTTCTCAGTTAATCATAAAGCAAGTAGTCCGTCAGCTGATATCTCTAAGTACGTTAGGACTGCGGCTAATTAGTTATAACCTTGAATCTGCTATTTATAAAAGTCAATCCTTTATTGCGATTGTCGTGATTGAGTTCGGTTTGCCAGCAGGACCAACAGCAATGTTTTGTAATTGGTACTTGATAAGTAGTTCATGCCACCGAATTTTCTCCATTCTACAGATGAAGTTCGACACTGATATATTCAGCTCACAAGCTGACTGGGTTGCCTAGCTTTGGTTGTTGTCCTAATTATGCAGCGGAGGAAACTTGCTTAATTATCTTCAATGCATGACCCAACTCCACTTTTGCCATTTTCGCCCGATGCCTTTAACATTGGACTGGTCGCGGTACAATGAGAAGAATATCGCTAGCTAACACGTGCCATCAAAATTCTCTGGGGCAATTCGGAGATCGGGGTTGTTATTGGTGGTCAAGCAAATGTTCTGGAAAAATTACCAAAAGAATCTCAAATCAATTGTATGATAATTAATATAATTCTAAATATTTCAATATAGTCTTTTTTTTAATTGTAAACTCTGATGTGCAAAAATTTTGCAATTCTTTTACAATGTTTTGAATTCTTTAGGACTTGCCCCCACAATTGATATATAGTATAATGCAAGCATGTATTGGCCATTTAGACAGAGCTTATTCCATTTTACTGCAGGTCCGCATCCGACTGATTATCAAAGAGTCTTAAACTTATTAATTCAATTTTAAACATTTCAACTATGCCAATTCAATTTTAAACTTTTTAACGATTTGTCTATGTAATTTTTCAGCCAATTTTGACGTTGACATGATAGTCTAGTTAATTCTAGCCATTTCATGTGGCCTAGTGGCCCTGATATTGACAATTTTCATGATTTTTCTCCTTCTTCTTTTTTTCAATTTTTTCCTTTCCTTTTCATCGATGGCCAATCTCAAGTGATGATGCTAGAGAATGGCCACAGTCGATCGCTGGAGAGGGTTAGGCAAGGGTCGCCCTTGGCCTCCCTTGCTAGCCATAAGCGAGGGACAACCTTGACTAGGTGAGGGTATTTCACCCACCATTAGTGAGGGTTATAAAAAAAAATTCAAAAAAAATTCAAAAAATGTCCACACCAGTACTAATGATGCTATATAGAATAGTCAACATCTACTTTAGCAATTTCCAAACAAAATTAACAAGATAGATTGTGGAAAATTGTTAGAAGATGTAGTATTAAATTGGCCGAATTAAATAATTTAGAATTGAATTAGTGCGAGTGTAATAGATCTATGATTTTTATTTTTTTATACTTTTCCATGATTTTGTTGGAACTAGTATTAACACCTAGAGGGGGGGTGAATAGGTGTATAGGAATTTTATGCGCAAGTAATAACGAACTTTTGCAATCTATAAACTGAAATTAAATAGAGAGAGTAGAGAAGATTACAAACTCAGTTTATAGTGGTTCGGTTTTAGACAAGCCTACATCCACTCTCCGGTCGACCAACTAATCGGCTGTATTTCACTATATGATCAACGGTGATTATACACTCTCGAGTGCTAGTACTCGGTGATGATTTATCTCACTAAATCACTCTCTTTCTGTAAAGCACCTAGATCACTCAAATGTGCACTATGAACAACAATTGAAGAACTGAATCAGCTTTGGAATAATGTTCATCCACTCCTTACTCTCCTAGGTCTCATCCTATCCTTATATACTCTCAAGCCACACTTGACCGTTGGCTCTTTCCTTGAGAGTTTCGTCTTCCCTTTCCCGACAGACTTTATAAGGCAAGTCTTTTTGATCGTTGGAGGTAGATTGGATCCCCTTGGATTATGTTCGCCCATACAATCAGAATCCGGGCTTCCATAAGTGTTCTATTCTTCTTTAGAAGTTGTCCGTTGATTGATCCTGCCAATCACTTTGATACAATGAGAATCAATATAAATAAAGTAAGTGAAATACTTGACCGTTGGTGATCTTATCCCGTAGGTTCATCTTAGGTCCGATGGTCTTAAGTTCGAATATGCCTAGATTTTCGATCCAGTTCGTTCGAGACTTAAAATCTCGCCCGGTTTGTTCGAGACTTAAATCTCGATGCAGTACGGTTAGACTTAAATCTCAGTATGGTTCATTCAGACTTAAAATCTCAGTCTGGATGAGTCTTTCCGTCTGGTATGGTCAGACTCTTAGACATCTCATGTTTTATCTTCTGCAACCAGCAGACTTTAAAACCTAATGTCATTCTGTGTCCTTTTCTTTCAAGAGATTAATATAAATATCATTCATAAGCTGTTTTGTTAGCATCAAAACTAGGAGTTTTCTCAACAATCTCCCCATTTTTGATGGTGACAAAACATCTTAAACATATGGCTTCATGTCCATGCAAAATATGGTTAAATAGACCTGTTTCCAACTATCCTGCCCAACCCATAAGTATAGCTCATATCAACCTTGCATAACATAATTACAGCTTAACAAGATACAGGCTTTGTCAGTACAGATTTCAATAAGAGAATATCATCAGTCATTTATCATGCATTAACACAATGATAAAATCATCTGTCATCCAACTGTCATGATATCAACAGCACAATGATAAATCCATCGAAAATCAATCAAAAAGCTGAGTCAAGCAAAAAACCAAGTCGAGCAAAACAAAAAGCCATATCTACTCCCCATTTTTGTCAACTTCAAAAAGAGTTAGTCAGTTGAAAAAGATATTTTTAAGTGGTTTTCTTGTTTGGGGTCCGAACAAGGGTGAAATCCTCCATATCTGATGCAGACTTCTCAATCCTGTCAATACACTGATTGACTGTCTTCTCAAGAGTTTCCAGTCTGTTATTGAAGGAGGTTTCCATTTGTACCTGTCGATCCCTGATCTCTGTTAAAAGTTCGAAGATCTTTTGATAATCAGCATTTCCAAATGAAGCTGCAGGAACTTGAATGTCAATATTTTCATGATGATGCTCCCCTTGAGTTGATGCTTCATTATGTCCTTGCTGCCCCTCTTTTTCTATGTTCTTATCTCCTTCTTCTTTTTGTACTTCTTCTGCGTCTGTTTCTTCTGCTTCTTCTGGCTCATCCATTTCTTCATATCCCGCATCCTTCTCTTTTTCTGTGTGGAGAATGTGTTATGTATGTTCCTCTTGTTCAGACATTCTCTGAGAGTGTTGACGCATATTTGCCAGAATTGCAGAGATGCTTTCTTCTTCATCTTCTTCATCTATCAGTAGGAGTTGTCTTCTCCTTTTAGAACTTGGCCCATCAGAAGCTAATTCTTTGCCTTTTCTTTTTGATGTCTCTGATATAGGCAGTTCCTTTTCTTTTCGTCTCCATGTCTCTACAACATCCTTCAGTCTCATCTTGTTGATCATTTTCATATCAATGATCATTGTTGGAAGAGTTTTAGTACTGAATCTTCTGGGTATATCTATCTTAAGATGATCAAAGATTCTTGTGACTAAAGCTCCATAGGGTAGCTGTCCTTTTCCCTTTGAGACTGTTCGATACATATGCAAAATGATTGTGTGAGGCAGTGAGAAGTACTCCTCTTTCAATTGCCCACATCAGTTTTGCCTCAAATTTAGACACATCAGTCTTGGATGATGCTTTTGGACGAATGTAGCTGATGATGATTTTGTGCAGAATAGTTCTTGCAGACGTTAAAAGAGGATAAGTTATAGTGGCCCTTACAGACTTTGTGAGAAACTTACGAGGTTTGTTTCATAAGGGACATCTATTGACCTGAATGCTCCTCTCTCAATATTTATAATGTCAGCAAGAGTATCTGAACTAACCTCATAAAACCTATCATTCACACTGAACTGCATTCTGTCTGGAGATAGAAATGTCAAATTCGAGTAAAAATATGCTGTTAATTCAGGATAAACAGCAGCAGAATCAATGCAGAATTTGTCCATCTGCAATCTCTCAAAGCTTTCTCGCAGATTTACGTCAGCAGCATCCAGATAATCAAAATCAACAATCCTATGGTTCATGACTCCTCTTTCCAACATATTGTTAAAGAAAGTCTTGTGTTCTTTGGAACGAAATAATTTTCCAGTTGTGTTCTGGACTACAGCAGCAATTCCCATTCTTACTTCAAAATTTATGTAGATTGTTTCATCATCTTCCTTCACCTTATCTTTACTTCTCCCTGTATCACTAACTCGTTCTTTACGAGTAGATGTTGATTCGGCAGCCTGTACTGCTTGAATGAAACGGAATTCATTTGCAAACCCATTCTGCCTCAAGAAAAACAGTTTGTCATCTTTCCTGACGTTTCTCCGAACTAACTTCTCATACCTCCTCATAATTACATGAGGATTTTCAGTAGGTGTCGGTAGAGTTAATCCAGACGTACCTCTACGTGAGACAGTCCTTTTTTTCCGATTCTGAGCGACGAGTTCTTGGAGATTCCTCATAATCTGCTTGATTTCCTTGAGTAGAAACTCTAGGAGATTGTCCTTGAGTTTCTTCGGAAGTCTGTGTCAGGTCAAAATGCGTCTGCCCTTCCTCGATTCTTCTTCCTCCTCTTCCAGCAACTCTGTTTGATCTTCTTCTAGGAGATGGAGATCTTGATCTGGATATGGAGGATCTCGATGCCATGTTCGGAGAAGGTTGGTTTTGGACGAAGATTGTTTTAGAAAGTGTTTTTCTCAGTTAGGGTTTGTAAACAGACGTTCTGAAGAGTGGTGAGGAAAAAACTCGACCTTTGGGTGTTTTTATACCTTTGTTAGGAGAACAAGTGAATAGTCTCAACTCAAAATAATTTAAAAATAGCAGTTATTCTAAATTTAACAAGAATATTCAATTATCATAGACATATGCCAGAATATATGCAAATCAAATATTCGAATCAAAAACTTACTAAAATAATTACCAAATTTCAATAAGGAAATAATACACCATATTATTATTTCCTTTTTCAATCACCCGACGATTTCCACTGTCAGATTTTGTCCTGTTCTCATAGAATTTATAAGAAAGGGTTAATAATGTTTAAACACCCACATATTGAATCGAATGTACCTTTGTCCAGCGGCTTTGTGAAGATATCTGCTAATTCATTCTTAGAATCAATGAATTCCACATATATATCTCCCTTTTGCACATGGTCTCTTATAAAGTGATATTTGATCTCAATGTGCTTTGCCTTGGAATGTAAAATTGGATTCTTGGTGAGGTTTATGGCGCTCGTATTATCACACCTTATTTCTGTGCAGCATTCTTCCTTCCCATAGTCTCTTAGTTGTTGTCTCGTCCACAGAATCTGAGAACAACAGTTTCCAAGTGCTACATATTCTGCTTCTGCAGTTGATAGAGCCACAGTATTTTGCTTTTTGGAAAACCATGAAACTAGCATTCTTCCCAGAAGTTGGCATGTTCCTGAAGTACTCTTTCTGTCTACTTTGCATCTTGCTAAATCTGCATCTGAGTAGCCAAGAAGAGTAAAATCTGTTTCCTTTGGATACCATAGCCCTAAGTTTGGGTAAGTGGCTATATACTTAATTATACGTTTAACAGCAGAAAGATGTGATTCTTTAGGGTCTACTTGAAACCTCGCACAAAGACAAACACTATATAGAATATCTGGTCTAGAAGCAGTAAGGTAGAGAAGAGAACCGATCATGCTTCTATAATTCTTCTGATCAACCTTCTTCCATTTTTCATCCTGATCAAGTTTGATGGAGGTTGCCATTGGAGTTTCTGTCCTCTTGCAATTCTCCATTCCAAATTTTTTAATCAGGTCTTTGGCGTACTTCTCTTGATTAATAAAAGTTCCACGTTTCGTTTGATTAACTTGAAGTCCTAGGAAGAATGTCAGTTCTCCCATCATGCTCATTTCAAATTCTTCCTGCATAGACTTTGAGAAGTTCTTGCACAAGTGCTCATTAGATGAACCAAAAATAATATCATCTACATAGATTTGTACCAGCAGAATATCTTTACCTTCCTTCTTAATGAATAAGGTTGTATCTACCATTCCTTTTCTGAATTTGTTATCTAGTAGAAACTTGCTCAATCGTTCATACCAAGCTCGAGGAGCCTGTTTCAGACCATAAAGTGCCTTCTTTAATTTGTATACATGGTCAGGCTTTCTTGATTCATCGAATCCAGGGGGTTGTTCTACAAACACTTCTTCTTTGATAAACCCATTCAGAAAAGCACTTTTCACGTCCATTTGATATAGCTTGAAATTTTGATAACAAGCATAAGCAAGTAATAGTCGATTGCTTCTAGTCTTGCAACCGGAGCATAGGTTTCATCATAGTCTATTCCTTCGATTGAGAATAACCTTTTGCCACGAGCCTTGCCTTGTTTCGGTGACTTTTCCAAGTTCATTAACTTTGTTTCTGAAAATCCATTTGGTTCCAATGATTGTTCGTCCTTTTGGTTTGGGTACCAATTTCCATACATCATTTCTCTTAAACTGTTGAAGCTCTTCTTGCATTGCTTCTATCCAGCTTTCATTTTCCAGTGCTTCATCAATTCCTTTGGGTTCAATTTCAGAAATCAGTGCAACAATACCTGTGTCTTTTTTATTTATTGATCTGGTTTGAATCCCTTCGTTGATATTTCCAATCATGAGCTCCCTGGGATGACTAGACTTATGCTTCCAGTTTCTGTTTGGAACTTCATTATTATCAGAATCTTCTGCTGATGCAGGAGTATCAAGTCGAGTTAGTCGTTCTTCATGAGTTGCTTCTTTGACTGTTTCCGGGAAGATTCTCGCTTCTTTGTTGAGACCGAGATCTTTCGGTAGCTGCATTTGATTCTGATTCTTCATTTATTGGACTACTCTGTTTTGAGACTTCTTTCTCCAGAAACTTTACGTTCATGGATTCTTCCACTATCTGAGTATTCTTGTTGAACACTCTGTATGCTTTACTAGAGTTTGAATAGCCCAGAAATATACCTTCGTCTGACCTTTCTTCAAACTTACTAGGTTGATGATTAACAATCTTAAGAATATAGCAAGGGCAACCAAAGATTCGAAAATAGGAAACAATAGGTTTTCTTTCTTTGAAAATCTCATAAGGGGTTTTCTCAAGAATTGGTCTAAGAAATACTCTGTTAATAATATGGCAAGAAGTAGAAACTACTTATGCCCAAAATCGAGTTGCCACCTTGCTTTCTATAAGCAATGTTCTGGCCATTTCCTGCAAAGACCTATTCTTTCTTTCCACAACTCCATTTTGTTCTGGAGTGTATGGAGATGAAAATGTATGCTGTATGCCATTTTTGTCACAAAAGTTTGAGAAGTCTTGATTCTCAAATTCTCCCTCATGATCTGTTTTGATACTAGAAATAGAGTAACCATTTTCATTTTGAATTCTCTTGGCAAATGTTGAGAAATATGAGAAGGTATCTCCTTTATTTGCTAGAAAATATACCCATGTGTATCGAGAGTAATCATCTACTATCACAAGACAGTATTTCTTACCTCCAATGCTTTGGGTTCTGGTTAGTCCAAATAAGTCCATGTGAAGAAGCTGTAACACACGATTAGTGGAAATTTGTTTTATAGATTTGAAAGAGCTTCTAACCTGTTTTCCCAGTGTACATGCAGAGCAAAGCTCAGTTTTCTTGTAACTTAGTGACGGCAAGCCACGAACAAGCTTTTTACTGGCAAGCTTGGAGATTTGTTTCATGCTGACATGCCCAA
Source organism: Corymbia maculata (assembly GCA_014182735.1). Taxonomy (NCBI): domain Eukaryota; kingdom Viridiplantae; phylum Streptophyta; class Magnoliopsida; order Myrtales; family Myrtaceae; genus Corymbia; species Corymbia maculata. The sequence continues at coordinate 7,062,557 of CM024690.1, read as the reverse complement.
GTTTACGGTGCCACATATATGCTTCATCTTGGACTAATAATAGGCATTTCGCAGTATCTTCATTTATATCCAGAAGATAAATGTTCCCATGTCTTCGTCTAGTGAAAATCTGTGAAGAGTCATTGCTTGTTCCAGAACATAGGTTTTCTTTGAAGTTTATTCTGAAACCGGCATCACATAACTGGCTGATGCTCAGAAGATTATAGTTTAAACCCTTGACTAGAGAAACGTTGTTAATGATCAAGCTACCGATCTTGACAGTTCCCAGTCCTATAATGTTTCCTTTGGTGTTCCCTCCAAACGAAACTGTTCCTCCCTTGATTCTGTCGTATCCAATGAACATCTTTGAATTTCCTGTCATATGTCTTGAACATCCACTATCCAAATACCATTTCTTCTTACTTTTGAAACTTACCTGCAATGTTTACAAACACTCATTTTTTTTTTGGTACCCAAATTTTCTTGGGTCCATTGAAGTTAGTAGTATAAGTTTTTTCTATCCATTTCCTTTGAACAGGTCTCCAGACTTTAGGACATTTGTTCTCAAAGTGTTCTCTTTCTCCACAGTTAGAACATTTGAGATTGTTTCTACCAATAGGTCTTACAAAATTATTTTTGAAATGATTTCTATAAACTTGTCGAGGAGGTCTTTGTCTTATTCTTTCCTTGACTTTGGGAAAATCAATCAGGGAATCATTTTCCTTATAAAAACCAAGTCCAGACTTATCATAATAAGGAATTTGAATGGAAAGTATATGCTGTAGAGTTTTTGATCCTTTGGAAAATTTTGTGGTAATATCTAAGAAATCCTTTTTGAAAGAATCATTCTCCTTTTGTAAAGAGTTTCGATTTTCATTAGTTTCCAAAAGTTCCTTTTTAATAGATCCATTCTCATTTAATAGAAACTCTCGATTTTCCTTAATTTCCAACAATTCCTTTTGAAATCATCCATTTTTCCTTTCAAAGAAACGTTCGTTGATTCAACTTGTAATTTTCCTTTTTTAATTTGGAAATCCTTTTCAAAGTAGATTTTAGATTAGAACAAAGCTCATTTATATAATGTGAAACTTCTATAGGAATCTCGAATGATTTATCTCGATCTCTCTCGTCTCGAGTCCGTGTCGAATCCGTTCGAGTCTGAGTCTGAGTGTGCCATTGGACAGATGTTTCCATATTCGTCTTCACTATCCTCAACTTCTGTGTCACTCTAGGTTTCAGCTTTGAGAGCCTTCTTGTACTTCTCAAATTTTCCTTTGTTATTTTTGAGTTTGGGACAATTCTATTTAATATGTCCCTTTTTCTTACACTCAAAGCAGATTACATCCTTGGTATAATCATCCTCGTCATCAGTTTTGCGTTGCCCATTGTCTGTTTTGTTTTTCTGTTGTTGAACTTTCTGCCTTTTCTCGTTTAATTTCTTAACCTTTTTGATCGCGGTGCAAGTTCCTCGTCGTCCAATTCTTCCTCGAATCGTATCATCGAATCGAGTTAGACCTAAGAGCAAGGGATTTTTTACCTCTCGGATTCCACTTCTTCGTTCATTTGTTCTCGCCTCATAGGACCGTAGGGTGCCAACGAGCTCATCCACAGTTAGAGGTGAAATTCGCAGAGTTTCTCTGATAGATGTCTTCACATTGTTCCATTCTTTTGACAGTCCTCTCAGAAGTTTGTTGACCTTCATTGGTCCAGGAATAGGCTGTCATTGATATGCTAATCCGTTTACAATTTCTGTAAAACGACTGAACATATCTCTTATGGATTCTCCATGCTTCATCTTAAAGGATTCGTATTGACCAAGTAATATGTTTACTTTGGTTTCTTTGACTCGATCAGTTCCTTCATATGTCACATGTAGTCTGTCCCATACTTCCTTTCTTTGTATCACAAGAAGATATACGATTATATTCATTAGGTGATAAAGCACAATATAGAGAGTAAATAGCCTTTGCATCAATGGTTTGTCTCTTTGTTATCTCTTCGGAGAGAGAGTGGCTGATGGTTTCGGTTCTTTTCCATCGGTACTCTTTGACGTCTTTCTGGCGTTATCAGTGGGCTCAATTCCCCTATTAACCACATCCCATTCCAGTGGATCTTTTGACCTGAGAAAAGCCTTCATTTTATTCTTCCAGATATCGTAATCATTGCCATCGAAGTATGGTGGACGAGTGTTGCTCTGCCCCTCAATTAAACCTGGTGCAAGAATACTAGCCATAGAGGATCTTTAACTCAGAAGTAATAAACACTTCAAGATCTCGAGCACGTGGCTCTGATACCAATTGTTGGAACTAGTACTAACACCTAGAGGGGGGTGAATAGGTGTATAGGAATTTTATGCGCAAGCAATAACGAACTTTTGCAATCTATAAACTGAAATTAAATAGAGAGAGTAGAGAATATTGCAAACTCAGTTTATAGTGGTTCGGCTTTAGACAAGCCTACGTCCACTCTCCGGTCGACCAGCCAATCGGCTGTATTTCACTATATGATCAACGGTGATTACACACTCTCGAGTGCTAGTACTCGGTGATAATTTATCTCACTAAGTCACTCTCTTTTTGTAAAGCACCTAGATCACTCAAATGTGCACTATGAACAACAATTGAAGAACTGAACCAGCTTTGGAATAATGTTCATCCACTCCTTACTCTCCTAGGTCTCATCCTATACTTATGTACTCTCCAAGCCACACTTGACCGTTGGCTCTTTCCTTGAGAGTTTCGTCTTCCCTTTCCTGGACAGACTTTATAAGGCAAGTCTTTTTGACCGTTGGAGGTAGATTGGATCCCCTTGGATTCTGTTCGCCCAAACAATCAGAATCCGGGCTTCCATAAGTGTTTTATTGTTCTTTGAAAGTTGTCCGTTGATTGATCCTGCCAATCACTTTGATACAACAGAATCAATATAAATAAAGTAAGTGAAATACTTGACCGTTGGTGATCTTATCCTGTAGGTTCATCTTAGGTCTGATGGTCTTAAGTTCTGAATATGCCCAGATTTTCAGTCTGGTTCGTTCAGACTTAAAATCTCAGTCTGGTTTATTCAGACTTAAATCTCAGTCTGGTACGGTTAGACTTAAATCTCAGTCTGGTTCATTCAAACTTAAAATCTCAGTCTGGATGAGTCTTTCCATCTGGTACGGTCAGACTCTTAGACATCTCATGCTTTATCTTCCGCAACCAGTAGACTTTAAAACCTAATGTCATTCTGTGTCCTTTTCTTTCAAGAGATTGATATAAATATCATTCATAAGCTATTTTGTTAGCATCAAAACTAGGAGTTTTCTCAACAGATTTGAGTGCATAGTGTCTTGTGGCCACCCTTTAGAGACGCCAACCCACCATGAAAGCAATGATGATCACCACTAGGACCCCATCACAAGGCTGGATCAACTGCTCATCCCCCTTCCCTCCTCTCTCTCGCTCGCACGTGATTGTGGCTGACAAATCCATTTCAATCCCTTGTAATATTGAATTTTCTATTTTAAATAGATGATTTTTTCCAGATAATAGTCGCTTGAGCTTTTCAGGAGGCAATGCCGCCACTGAATCATTTTCACTGCCGTCGGGCCATGGCGCACCAAAGCTCTTCGGTCGATGATGATGCAAAGGCGAAACCCAAAAGAAAAATTCAAAAAATAATCACAAAATGCAAAATGGGTCCTCACATCCATTCATCTCCAACCTCAAACCGAGCGTGACATTTACTGCGAATCGTGGGCATCTAGGAACGTACCTGACACCAGGGAGAGCCGGTTTGGTTGGAAAAAGAAGCCGAATATGAAGAGGGAAAGGCCGAGGGATTGAAGGAGAACTGCAGCTGTGGCGATTGAGGTGAATCTCGAGCACATAACCGAAGGAGGAGACATGCCCGCTCCTCATCCAGATGCAGAGGAGGAGGAAGACGACCATAGCAGCCACGATGAGTCTGAACATGTAGCCGTTAGAACTTGGGGAACGGAGGGAAACCCTTCTCTCCTAGGGAGAGCTACAGGGGTGGGATTTAGATAAAATACTTTTCGTAAAACTGAAAATCATTTGGGATTATATATAGGGTTAATATTTTGAAACATCTCAAATTAGTACATCAACAATGAATTTATTCCAAATTATTTTTTTGTATTACCAAAAATCCTAAATTGGTACACATTTTACAAATTTACAATAAACTAGTGTATTTGTAATAAATTTACCTTCTATTACTTTTCGTTAAATATTATTGTTAAATTATTGAGATGGATGATATGTGAAATTAACTTATATACCAATTTGAGATTTGACTCTCCGTTTGTCACACTTATACCAGTTTTGTGGTTTCTTATTAAATTAATCCAATTTAACGAAGTGTATATTATTACAAATACATCGGTTTGAGTTTTTGGTTATTAAAAGAATTAATTTGGAGTGAATTTGTTATAAGTGTACTAGTTTGGGTTTTTTGTAGTCATTTGGGATAAAATTTGCTACAAGTCTATCAGTTTTTGATTTTTCGTGATCAAAAAATTTGTTTTGACTAAATTTATTTAAGATGTACAAGTTTAGGTTTTGTCGCAATATTAACCCTTATATATGGTAATAAGAAAACCCATAAATTGCTTTTTGTCTGTTAATTTTGTTGTAAATTATTGACTTTCATACTAAACCACTAACATTTTATTTGCATAGCTTACCCAACTCGTCAAACTTATATTAATTACCGAGTTTAATCTGAGCAAGTAACCAACGTTTCTCTGATTGAATTAGAAAACAGTTTTAAGTTGTCAACTCTGTTTTGGTCTGTCACTTAGCGACATGTCTTTGATCGATTCTAAATTACCATCTATGATTAAATTGCTTGCTGACTCTCACGTCAAATCACCAACTTTTTTTTTTTGGTCGAAACAGAATTTGCATTGATTTATCCCAAGGGATTAAGGCCCAATAATTGGGCATCAGTACAAAGTAGTTGCCAGAGCAAAGCGGGGGGGGGGATTTGACCCAATCTGAGGGTAAACACTTTTTGCGATGGGTTTTAGCCACCCAATCAGCACTAGTGTTGGCCTCCCGGTTACAAAAGACGACCTGAATATTGGGCAAATGCGACAGAAAATTCCTGCACTGTTGGACATGAGATTGGGCCTCCCACGTGAGAAGCTAGCTGTGGGCCACTGCAGCAGATAAAATTTTGCAGTCCGTTTCTATGAAAACGACGTCGCTTAGAAAAGGGGAAGAAAAACCCTCAGCTGAATTGGATTCTGGTCTTTTGCTCAGAAACGTTAGGGCATCAAGGAGTGCAGAGGCTTCGACGAGGAGAGGGGACATCGCCGGGACAGATCTAGCCTCGCCGTGCAGCAATCGTCCGGTCGAATCGCGACACAGCCAAACCGCCGAGCCCTCTGTTTCGCCTGGGAGGTAAGCCCCGTCAAGATTAATTTTGAACGCGTGTGTCGGAGGAGAAATCCACGATCTGTTCTGGCTTCTGTTGATTATGGACTGACCCCCTGCGATTGACCAGGCATGGAAGTTTTGAAGGTTTGCAGCGGCTCTGTCGACAATTTCATCTGCTTTCGGGGCTCGGCGTTGGAACACGGCCTCATTTCTCGCCTTCCAGAGCTCCCACAGCGCAGATGCCAGCAGTTCAAGGCTTGGTAAGCCTGCCTTTTGTTCTGTTTCCAGCAACCAGTCTTCTATTCTGTTATAATTTGGGTGTGGGATCTGGAAACGCAGGTTCATACTCGTCCAAGCAGGTTTCGTTCGGGGGCAGCAGAAACATAAATGCTCGATGGTCTCGGGGCTTTCTTGGCATAGCGGGCATAGCGAGTCAGGTACGACATTATGCCTAAACAGTTTGTCTGTCGTTGGCATAGCTGAGTTGCATGGATTCCATAGGAAGAATCTGATCTTGGGGGGAACGTGTAGGCGCCATAGTATTTTCCAGAGTTTGCTAGGCGGGATAGCTGATGTTGTGGCTGAGTTGCATGTCTTTTCTTCTGCTGTCGATTGAATGATCATGTACCCGCTTTGGACCGTATAATCTCCTGTATGCGTACCTGTCCAAATTAGCTTGTCCTGTCCGAGGTGAGGGCTTAGGGGGGTCGCCATAATTTGCTAAACTGTGCCTTCGTCAAAGTATTCCTGGATGAGGGGGAGATTCCAGGTGCCCTCTAGCTGTAAGACAAACCCCGAAAGTAGTGGGGGCTCTTGTTGGTTTGCTGGGCCATGAAGGACACCGATAGGGAGCCACCTATCCTCCCTAGGTTTAATCTCTTTTCCAGTCCCAACCATCCATCTCATCGCTGGATAAATGGCGTTTCGTCCTACAAGCAGGCTAAGCCATCCCCAAGAGGATCTCTGTCATTTTCTCGCGTGCCAAATATCAGTCTGTGGGTAGTATACTCATTTGCATAGGCGCCCCCATAAGGAGTTTGGGTTTGTGCTTAGCCTCCATGCTTGTTTAGCCAACAAGGCTTTATTAAAGCTGATCATGTCCCTGAACCCCAATCCTCCCTCGATCTTCCTACGCTTTATGTCCTCCCATCGCTTCCAGTGAATTCCCGCGCTGTGCTGGCTATTTTTCCACCAATATTGCGCTATTTTCCTCTCAATCGCCTTACAAATAGAGGTAGGAATCTTGAACACTGACATAGCATACTGCGGTAGGGCTTGTACGACTGATTTGAGGAGGATTTCTTTGCCGGCGCGAGAGATCAGCTTTTCCTTCCAACCATCCAGTTTCGAGTTGACTCGCCCAATGATCCAAGCGAAGATGTTTTTTTTTATTCCCCCCAATCTGAGGGTATGCCTAGGTATTTCCCAGTTTGTGCTGCCATAGGAACCCTTAATGCTTGCGCCATATTTCTCATTAGAGGGTGGGGACAGCCGCGGCTGAAGTGTATCCCTGATTTGTTCAAGTTGATTTGTTGCCCCGATGCCATGCAATATTGATTTAAAATGGAAGCCAGACTTTGACATTCCCTAACCGTCCCATCGAGAAAGAAAATCGAATCGTCGGCAAATAGGAGATGGGAGAGGGTTGGACACCATCTGTTCAGCTTGATCCCCTTCAGGCTACGGTCCTCCATTGCTTTCCCAAGTAGTCTAGATAGTACATTGGCCACCAAAATGAAAAGGTAAGGGGATAGGGGGTCCCCTTGCCTAATCCCTCGAGACGGTCGGAAGTAGGGTAGGGGCTCTCCATTTACCTTCACACTGAGGGTGACAGTAGTTACGCATTGCATTACCCACCCGACCCATTTTGCGTCAAAGCCCATCTTCAAAAGACATGCCTCTAGAAAGTCCCATTCTACACGGTCATAGGCTTTTTTCATGTCTAGTTTCAATACAGCCTGGAATTTTCTTCTCCTTTTTCTGGTGCGAATGTGATGTAAAACCTCTTGGACCGCGTAGATGTTGTCTTGGATACATCTTCCTCCAACAAAAGCGCTTTGTTCTTCTGCAATGATTTGGGGTAGCATGGGTTTGAGCCTATTAGCTAAAACTTTTGCTATGATTTTGTACCCGAAATTGCAAAGGCTTATGGGACGGAATTGGTCCAACGATTCGGGGTTTTGGGTTTTCGGGATGAGCACTATGCTGGTTCTATTCGGTTCGGGCGGGGAGGTCTGTTTCGAAAAAGTCTTGAACTTCCAGCACTATGTCCGTCTTCAGGCAGTCCCAATTGCGCTGGTAGAACAAGCCATTTAGGCCATCTGGACCCGGTGCCTTTTCAGCCCCCATCTGAAATGTGGCTGTCTTTATTTCTTCTTCGGTCACCTCCTTCACTAGCAGCCTATTCATGTCACCTATTAGCACTTGCGCGCATTGATCAAGAACCGGCAAAAAATTCCTCTGACCTTCCGATTGAAATAGGTATTGATAGTATTCAGAGACAGACTTTTTGATTTGATCAGACGTAGAAATCCAGCTACCATCCTCCTTCTTGATTCTTGAGATTCTATTCCTTTGTCTGCGTTGTATGGTAGTGGCATGGAAGAACCGGGTGTTTCTGTCTCCCCCCTTGAGCCATTGAATTCTTGACCTCAGCCCCCAGTATTGCTCTTCTTGTCTCCATAGGCCTTCTATTTTTGCTCTGATGTCCTTGGCTCTTTCTCTCTCTTCTGAGTAGCTTTCACTGTTTATCAGGTTTTGTAACTCCAGCTTTAGTTGGGCTATCCGTCGCTGCCCATTAGGAAAAGAATTTTTACTCCATTTAGAGAGTGCTTCAGTCACGGCCTGAATTTTCATTGGAAGCATCCGATCCCGCTGTTGTACCGATTCCCATGCTTTCTTGATGACTTCTTTACATTCATCCTTTTCCATCCAGAACGATTCAAATTTGAACTCTTTCTTCCTCCTCACTCTTTCAGCTTGTAGCGAGAGGAGAATAGGGCTATGGTCTAAGCCTATTGCTGGTAAGGCAAAGGCTTCAGCTTCTGGGTACAAGATTTGCCACTCCACAATACACAAAACCCTGTCTAAACGTTCCTTAATGTTTTCTCTGCCCTCCCTATTGTTTGACCAGGTGTAAGCACAGCCTTTGCTCTCCATATCCATAAGGGAGCAATCATTCAGCAGTTGCCGAAAGGATGCCATGCGCGATCGATCAGCCATTCGAGCTCCTCTCTTCTCCCAGTGGAATAGCACTTCGTTAAAATCTCCCAAACATATCCATGGCATCCTAGTTGAGGAACTAATTTGGCAAAGTTTATCCCAAACAACAAGTCTTTGATTTAGATTATAGAGGGCATGAAGAAAAGTTATTTGCATAGATTTACCAGTGTCTCGATCTTTGCATCTGATATTCAAAAGATGCTCCGATTGTTCATCTACTTGTACCTCCACCCGGTTATCCCAAAATAAAGCCAACCCACCAGCGATACCCCTCGGGTTAACGATTTCACTATGGGCAAATTGTAGTCTCCTTTTGACTCTCTGAATGTGGGTTTCTTGATTTTTTGTTTCCATTAAGAACACCATGGTGGGCCGATGCATAGCTACAAGGGCTTGCAATTCATGAACTATCAAAGGAGTACCCAGCCCTTGACAGTTCCAGCATAGAATGTTCATTTATCCCCCTGTGGCTATTTAGGGCCAGCCACCACAACCCGATGAGAATCGCCATCAATGAGTCCAATAGGTGTATCTGTAAGTTTCGACTCATCTAACCAGTCCAGACTACTGTTTTTGGAACTATATGAGCTGAATCGTCTCTTTTTCTTGTGAGAAAATGTTTTTGGGCCTTTAACATCATTCTTTTTGAGTGGTCCCACTTGGGCCTGCTATGGAGGGGGGGCTAGGAGCATGGGGCTGTCTGTATCCGTTGGTTGAAGCAGGCCTGCAGTGGAGTCCTCCCCTTTGGCCTCTTTTTGGGCCTGTTCCGAGCTGGTTCCTGCCCTATTTGGATTGTTGTGTCTACATCTGTGAGCAGTAGTATGGGGGGAAGCATTTCTTGTGTGTCTGGGACCATTTCTGCTGGATTGCCACTGTCTTCAGTTGCTTTTTCCTCATAGAAAACATCCCAAAATGGACTATGGTCCTGAACTTCTGCCTCAACCAATTGCCATAGATGCTGTTCATTTTGTTGTTAAAACTTGCTTCTACATATGGGATGGTTTTACATGAGCTTGCGTAGTGGCCCATATTTCCGCAAGAGTAGCAGTAGAAGGGGAGCCGCTCATATTTAAAGTCCACCCATATTTTCTTGCCGCCATGGGTTGTTGATTGCCCAACAATTAATTCAGTGTTGACATTAATCTCAACTTTTGCTTTCCCCACCCGCTGTCCAACCGGGCCTTTATCCTCTATTCTCACTTCTATGACTTTCCCAATCTTACCGGCAATTTTTTTCACAATCCCTTCGGATTTCCATTCAGTGGGGAGTCCCATTAATCGCACCCAAAATGCACATGTTGTGAACTTGTAGCAGTGAGGGGGTGTATCCGGTTCCCACGCCTTGAGCAGTAACAGGTGATTAGAGAAACACCAAGGTCCCCCGTTAAGCACCTTTAGCTTATCCTCCTCACTATGAAATTTAAAGCAAAAGACACCATGTTCCATGGGTGTCATTAGAACTGTATCTGTTCTCCAAACCTTCTTCATGGCTGTGATAAGGGCTTGGTGATTAATGCTGGGATTTTGGTATATTTGGCCCATGAGGGAGAATCGGCAGTCCCCTAGAGTTGCTGCAGAGAGATCTTCATCCCTAATTTCTAGTTCTTGGGTGTGCAGGAGTTTACCAAGTTTGTTGCAAAGGGATTCCAATCTTTCGAAGGCATGGTGCTCTGCTGCCATTGAGGGTGATGACAGGTTGCTATGCTCTTACTGGTTGGACCTCTTGGGGCACATTGATGATGTTTCTGCAAAGCGATTAGGCTGCGAAGCTGGGAGACAGTCGATCAAGAGAGGGGCCACGTGATACTCCTTCTATTGTAAGAATGATGTGGTTTTTGCTGTGAGAGTGCTGTGTTTCTCCCACTGATATGGAGATAGGGGTTCACCGTATGTAGATTGGGGCAAGGCCGTAGGGGGGATTTTCCTAAGCCACGCAGCAGATGAGGAGGTGTGTGGATGAGGACACGTCCTCACTGATGGGGCCACACGGTGCTTCCATTCCACCGAGAAAGCTTAGATGCATTCCCCTGAGTGGGTAGCAGGGATTTACCTTGAGAAATTTCGGGCAAGGCAGCTGGAAGTTGCCTTCCGCACGCAGCAGAGGAGGGGTATCTAGAGGGGGACACCACTTCGCTCTTGGAAACCACGCGATGCTTCTTCATCTGGGTGGAGATCAGTGGACTCCATGGTTAGGGCCAAAGCACGAGCTGCGCAGAAGGCAAAGAGAAGCTACACATATGGTAGAGTCCAAATCACCAACTTTACTTGAGTAGTATATTAGCTTCTTTTTTTTAACTAAGTGACGTGATGTTTTAAGTTTAAGGAATGGGATTTTTCCCTTCTTCCTTATCAAAAGGAAAAATGATGAAAAATATTTTTCATAAATCGATTAATCTTTTATCATCTAAGCATTATAAATTCAACAAATATTATCTGGAAAATAATTTTTCTTCAAACAAACAAACTCTAAATAAATGGCAGAATTCCATTGTTAGATACACTAAAAATCGAAATGATTTCACGCATTACTAACATTAAGGTGGTGATATGATGAATATTTGAACTTTTGCCCCTTTTACATTTGAGTATCTAAATTATATTGTTGGCATTTAACTCAAAATTTCAAATATGGGTCAATTTGAAACCTCTGTTAAAATTAGCTATAGAAAGTGCTAAAACGGACACTAACATTGTCAAATAGTAACGATCCACATTGACATCCATGATGGCCTTCAGAGATAATGTCATGTAAATGGAGTCATATTTAATAGCTAAGATAATCCTAGTTGATATTATCTCTCTTTTCTCATCTCCCAAATCCTAAACAGAGATGAAACAATTTTGGCTATGGAGGGAGCCATGTCACCAATTGTGTTTAAATTTTATTGAATAAGCAAGGGGTTCAGGTACAATCGCATGATACGGCAACTTATTTAACAAACACCTCACATCAAGCTAGACTGGGAAAGTTGAAATACTTGATTGAGCAAATATAATTTTGTATACTTTGTGTATAAAGGAAAAATTTCATGTACTTATGATATCGTTGCTCCTTAACCAATCGCTGTCAAATTTCGAACGGAGAATAAAAAAAATTTCTTGACAAATAGTTGTCCCAGTCAAACATTGACAAGTTTCTAGGGAAAAAATAATATCACCATGATTAGCTACTTCCATATATCATTAACAATAGGTCTAGCTAGTTGGTGGTAAGATACCAATCAAACTGCCAACAACTGCTCTCTAATTCCACCCCAGATCAACAATTGTATTAAGATTTTACAAAATTACAAACTTCCAAACAACAAAAACGAAGATCAAAAATTTTTGGATTTTACAGGACTAGTTGCGGGAACATAGAATTTGCCCTGAATTGCTGCAGGCCATTATGATTTAAGAACGAATCACATATTGATACATTCAATTTACTTCAAATTCTCAAAGAAATCTACATATTCCAAAAAAGACGTGCTCTACATGGGCCAAGCCCTCAAAAGCTGTATTTTGAATAACCACACAAGATAATAACCATTTTGAAAGTGACTGCCAAACGAGAAATCACTCAAGGTGACCTCTAAATTTGATGGTCATATGCTCAAGCCATGAGACATCGGACATTAGAATTTAGCAGAGGATTCTGTGTGCTATGAAACAGCTGCTCAGGTCGCATAATTATCGCTCCAACCGATCCCTCGAGAAACGAGCTATACAGTAATCTCATCTTTACATTGAAGAAGCCATCGGCTTAGCCCTGGACAAAATTACAATTCCTACAGTTTCTTACACACTTCTGCTCACCACTCAACCCACCAAAAACTGATAGAAGCTACCCCTAAAACGGACGAGCGAACAGAAGAAAAATCTCCTCGTCAAGCTTACAAAAAGACCTCGGTGACAGCAAGTCCAGTGGGAATACATAAGGGCACACTGATTTCAAGGTCTAACATCCTTCAACACGCCACCCTTCTCCAACTCGACCACTAGATCCCTAAGCGATGGCACCTTCATGGCCAAGGTCCTGTACAGCCTGGAGTACCGAGCACGGGTCCCATCTGCTGTCCGTGCAAGGGCAAGCAAGCTTAGAGCCTCAGGTAGTTGGGAGAAGAGCTGCTTGATCTCCTCCAAGCTCTTATTCTCCAGAACAGATGGCCTGGGAACCACCCTCACAATTTCACCGCCTTTGGGCTCCTGAACACGGGCTTCAGCTTTGATAACCAGTTCTGAGTTGGAGTTGGCTCCGCATTTGATGATGAATGGAGTCGTTGAGCCCGTGTTGAACTGCAGGACATTCCACTGAGCCACATCTGTGTCTACCGCAGGGCCCGAATCTGCAGGTCTGGAAGCATGCAACTGTTCCTCCTTATTGTCTTCGGCAATTGACTGCAGCAGCACAATCGAAAAACCAATGACCCAGTAAAAACAATGCGGGTGTATAATGCCATATCAATGAGGAGGTGCAAATCCTAATCGAGTTCTTGTTACTTGTTTTTGTTATGTCGTATACTTCTTTCAGGAATAGTCAAAAACAATTAGGGGATTACTCTATATGATAGAAGCCTAGAGTATCCTATCAAGATTAAGGTCAAAAGCAAGGTCATAGGAGCATGAAAGTCTCCACAACGACCTCTGATGGACTGTCTCAACCAAACACTTGGACCATCAGAAAGTTGTCATCAAAACCTTGTGGTCTGATTCTTTGCCAAGAACTTTGCTGCTATCATTACACAGATCTATAGGACATTTCCCGAATCATCCAACATTTTATTTACTGATTCTGACAATGATTGTCGGTTTCTATCAGATCCCGCATGGCTCTTTGCAAAATGGTATAGATGCACACAAATTCCACCGTAACCCGAAAAAAAGAATCTGCAGAATTGAGGATTTTTTCAAGGTTGACAAACCTCAACAGCACTACGGGCATTGGAGATCTGCTTTTGGGCACAAGGATGATCAATGTCGAGGAGGGAAGGCATCCGCTCTGCAAGTTCATCCAGAGATGCTAGCATTGCTGCCTTCTTACTTCTGCTCAAGGTGTTGACGGATGATTGTCTCATTATATCCTGCTCAAAATCAACCAGCCTCCTTACTTTGTACATAGACTAGACACACAATGAAATACAAGTACAAAGAACGGTAGAAAACCTTGACTTGCTTCAATATGCCATCAAGAGAAATAAGAGATGCTAATCTTGCATCTTCAGCAGCAGTGGAAGGATTGCGAATGGGTGAACCACCACCTTCCAGTGTTAATAGGGCTGCATCACTTCTCATTTGTTGCAAAATCTGATTTTGTTAGAAACATAGGGAGCAAAACAAAAGAACTGAGTCAATCAAATCAAAGCATTGAAGGATAAAGTTTAACACAAATGTGAAAACCAATAAGGTTGACAAAATCATATATACTTGACATCACTTTGGTAATATGTGCATCATCAAGGATTTTGAGTAAGCGTCACAGCAAATCATATATACTTGACATCATTTTTGTAATATGTGTATCATCAATGATTTTGAGCAAGAGCAGCAGCAAATATACAAGCTATATATATACAGATTAGCTTTTTTCTGATTTCTATTTGAACTTATAAATGCATAATAGATGCACATGTATATTACACTGCCTGACAACTCAAATTATTTATTATTTCCTATATAACAGTTAGAAATTATATTTGGTCCAGTTGACTGAATAAAAAAATAAAAATAAAAAACTTTTAATGCTTCAATGAGTGATCAAGTGACACTAACTAGGAGGAGAATCACATGACAGAAAAGATATACAGCACTTAATGCTTACAGAAGCTCTTAACACATGGTAAGGACCCCACTCAGTGGGATAAGGTTTGGTTTGTTGTTGTCGTCATTCTATATTCCACTAGAAATGTCAATCAGTCCCCGTACAAAGAGAAAGGATGGAAGCTTTTATGTCCTATGATTGCTTTCTCTAGCATACTCAAATAAAATGTTCCCAGTGTATTCAATGATTGAGAATACCCTCAAGGCAGAGCCATCTACTACTCACAAATGTTTCAATCACTTGGCACCTTACTCCTTATTTAAGTCCCGAGACCACTGATATATGCATAGATCTGCACCTAATTCAACGCCAGGATAGAACACAAGACCTCCACCCGCATATTAATATTATTTAAAGACGGACCACCCTCTGTCCATTAAGGAAAGTCACTCAATTACATCTAATAGAGATGAGTAAAGCGCCACTATCTCTGATTATGTAAAAAGAAAAGAATGACTCCAACACTTTCCTTAATTAAGCAAGGGTTGAGCTTTGGCACACCTTTCTTAGGATGCAAACACACATTTTGTAGTCTAAAGTACCCATGACATAGTCATCAAATCAAGATACATATCGTGAATCAAAATCTTAAATTTACGAATCTAGGATTGAAATGAATCTAATAGTAATCGTAAGATTTGGTACAGTTCCTAAAAGTAGGATTGTGTGTCAGGCATTTTTAAATTTTGTAAAAATGTTATAAAATAGAAAATGAGTAAGATTTATGATCCATGACAAAGAAAACTGAAATTCAAGTACATGTTATGAACCTATGCATAAGAAGATAATTTCGCATTGTTTTATCAATATAAGGATTACACTCAAATGTAAATTACAAATTTCTAGGTCATTTTATTTAGACATTATTGTAAAGTACAAAGCATACATTCAGTTATTGTGTTACTATCAAAATATGGTCTGCAGATTAAAACGTGATGAGATTTGCATTAGATTATAGGTAAACATAAAAAAAGAAAAAAAAAGAATCACTTGAATTGATATATACGTTGAGAATCGTAAATTCACTTGCGATTCAGGAGATTAACAATTGACCTTAGAGATACATATCGCTTAGACCGTGAATTGAATAAAACCGTATGATGCAAATTGACAGTCAACTAATTCCGATAACTATTTCAACCGCCCATATTCTTAGTTAAGCTTTTAATGGACCACACCATTCTCTTAACCCTTCTCATTTGTCAGTTTCTTCTTGATTTCATCTGGCCAACAGCCGGTTTCATGTCATTTTTGGACAATGTTTATTGAACTGGATATTGACAAAAGAAATGTTTAACATCCCTTACCTCCCTCCCTCCCTCCCTCTCTCTCTCTCCCACACACAGTTTCTTCTCTATTTTATCTGGCCAACAGCCAGTTTCATGTGATTTTTCAACAATGTTTGCCGACCTAGAAATTGACAAAAGCAATGTTTATCATCCCTTACCCCTCTCTTAAGCTTTTAATGGACCACACCTTTCTCTTATCCCTTCTCATTTGTCAGTTTCTTCTCAATTTTATCTGGCCAACAGCCGGTTTCATGTCATTTTTGGACAACGTTTGTCAAACTAGAAATTGACAAAATAGATGTTTATCATCCCTCACCCCTCTCTCTCACCCTAGCACAACACTTCTTAAACACTCTTTCTCCTCTTTCGGATATAATAATCTCCCAATGACACCATGATCTACAGACACATGGCTTATTACATCCTCTACCCATCTCTAACTCTCTTGCCCTCTGAGCAGTGGGTTCATCCGATCCACACACACATGGCGACAAGCACTATGCCACTATCCAAAGACAGTATGATCAAATTTGTCTCTCCGTATTTTCCTTTTTTTGCTTTTCCTTGTTCGGATCTCAGCCACTTAAGTCCAACTAAAAAGCTCTTTTGGTTACATCAATCCTATAGCCTTCACTAACAAGAATAGGGACTGAGTCACATTGTGCATCGCAGCTTCGCCCCTTTCCCATCACATAACTTTCTAAGTAAGAAAGAAAAGATCCACCAATAAGGGCAGTGTAGATCAGCTACTAAAACCATTATTCTCTCTTTCACCAGGCATAGATCTCCCGCCCCTCCCCTCCCCCCCCCAAAAAAGCAAAAAAACCCACCCCCTTCTTTCTCTCCCTTCCTCTCTCTGGGTTTTCTTGTTTGAGGTCCATCTATGGGCTCTTTCAGTTCCATTCTTTCCCTCTCTTTCTCTTATTTCGTTCATCTTCTTAAGATAGCTAAGAACTGAAGAAAAAACATGTTACATCTGCAACAGTTTCTACGAAAACAATTTTAAATTCCAATTGGTTTTTTAACCTTTTCTTGGTGGAGGAAGCCACTTTTCTTCATCTTATGTACTGAAGAAACACAAAACGGAAGGAAACATCATTTTGTAGATGGACATAGGAACACGACTGCTTGTAGACTAGAAAACCACAGAAAAAAAGAGGCGTGGCAATTTAAGGCTTGCGCAAATTGTATCTGAATGGTATTTTACGTGTTAAGCAAAAAAAAATGAGCATTTGCAGCCAGACGGAGAGAAAATAAAACCCATCAATTAAGCAATCATTTACATCACTTAATTCTTCCAATGATCAGCTCAAAATCAGAGAAAACATCACATAAATCCAACTGTTCTATTCACATATATGGTTTGCAATATTGTAAAACGAAAGTGTAATCTAAAATCAGCTAATTTTCAGCTTGTGCATCGAAAAGTTTTTTTATACCAGTACACCAATATGGCATAACTTGATGCTTGACCATGGAAACACCCGAAGTTTCCGAGCATCAGAAATATATAAACAAGATGTGTGTCACTTTTTAGATTAGCTGCTATTTAAGAGTTCATATATCCGTTCATAATCAAGTTAAATTAGTATAAATAGGCCCATGTAGCAGTGATATGGAAGAGAGGAGTACCTTTCTTCTCTTATGATCAACAGATTCAAGAGCTGAACGAAGCTTTGCTACATGTGCCAAGTCTTCTGCCTCTTCTGTCGCCAAGGTTCCAGCAATATCCTGATGAAAGCCATGGAAATTAGCATCATCTTAATAATAAAGACAATAGGTTATCGGTTGAAGTATAAATTCTGTTAAATGACCCAGACATGGCAAGTTTTGCTTCTTTCTGGATTGATCTACTCTCCTAATTAAGTAACTGGTCATTTGTTTAAGTATAACTTTCATATCCTTCAAGGCATGGGTTATAGGTAGATTTGCTTGCCTCACATGGGCACCCTGTGATTGCATCCATGATGCCAGCAATTTGTGCATCTAAATATAACTAATGTTTCTCGGGAGCTATAACACAAGCACAACAAAAGGAGAATACTGAAAACACACAGCCGCCCCCATCAAAGGTCAATCCCTAAATCGCCCATCAAAGGTCAATCCCTAAATCACCAGATAATTGCAGTCATTTGTTCAAAATCATGCAATTGTGCTGCAGTGACATGATTGATGCGTCCAATTGATGAAGTCCACCATTGATCAACACCTACCTTCAGGTGCTGTAATTGAGAAGTATAGACTCTCCTGGTATACTCTGATAGAAGCTGACCAAGAGCATCTGTGTTGGGAGGCACGGCAGCACCAAGTCCAGCCATCCAACCATCCATAATGGCAGTCGAGAGAAGTTCTAACTGACCAGCTGTTCCTCCCATTGCATCATCTCCAGTCACAGAGAGGAAGTCAAAGTTCTCTGCAAGCCAAGATCTAATCTGCCGCTGCAGCTCACCAGCTGGAGTATGTACAAAAAGGGCAGCAAGGGACTTATTTCCAATTGAAAAGCTTTTAGCCTCTTCAGTTATTTCTCTGAGTTTTCCTCCAGTGACATGTTGCCTCCAAGTTTCCTAAAAAAGGGTTTATAGCATTCGGTAAAAGAGTGAAAGGTTGAAATACTGAGATATCAGCAATATCCCAGATAATAACCATCTACAGGAATAAATATGAGCAAGAAGCTCATGATATAAAGTTAAATGGGGCTAGACTGAAGATGCCCTTCAACGTAGTTCTGTTCTTATCGTCAGTTTCTATTTGGTTTTTGATTGGTAGCAGGTGCACCTTTCACATCTTTCAAAAGATTAGCAACAGTAGAAGAACAGCACAAACCTGATCGATTCCTCGAAGCTTTAAGACAACTGAAGAAAACTTAGACTTTTTCTCAGGCTTTATGTTGACTTTGAAGCCCTGGATCTGCTCGTCAACATACCGTACAGGTGATCTCCCAGGGCTGTTACCTCGGCTAGAGCTTCTACTCCTTCCAGAATTTGCTTTTTCTAAGAAGCAATCAACAGGCAAAACCTACAGTTGAAGAGTGACAACATGCACCAGGGGCAAAATGAAATGCTAGTCAGATATTTAAAAATCCAGATAGCATGCATATTATAAGAGGCTGACAGCAGAAATTGAAGCCTAAAGGAGGTATCAGAAATTGCTACCTTGATAGACTGCAGCTCTGGTGATCTAGCTAGCAAAGACCGAATATACAAAATCCTGACACGTGAGACAAGCATGGTATCCATAACTCTCTTTGGCTCCATTTTACGAATAAACGTAAAAACAGCATCTCTAATTTCTGCAAGAATCTCATGCTCTCTGGAAGCACCTGCCTTGATGACAGCAGCCAAAACCTGCACTACCATAATATTGGCAATTAACTATGATATATTTTAAGATGTTCACCATTATCAACAAAAATAACGAAATTATGCAGAATGGAGTAAATACTAAATACTAATTAGATGAATAACAAGTCATAAACCACCACAGTAATTTTCTGTTTTTGAAACATCCATTCACCAGCATGCTGTAATTCTTTCTAAAATAGTAAAAAGATCTTATCATTCAGGCCCAATTTTGTGGAGACCAGAAATTGTATATTCATGAAATATACTGTACTTGCAAGTACTTCTTTTTAGCCTTTTGCTCATACTCTGCTTTTAGCATTTGAATCTTGACTTTTCTTTGATATTCAACAATCAAATGTTTAAAGACATAAAATTGGCATTTAGATTCATTTGAAGTCATGTCAAATCATTTAAAAATTACGAAAACTTACTATTCAGAAGAGAAAACCAAAAGCCACCTTTTGGTCTTTCACAAAATGAACAAAACACACTCAATAAGAAACACAAATTAACAATTTTGAGATAAAAGTTAGAAGATAAAAGTAACGAACTGTGGCCAATCGCTATTATATTTTACCAAAGACAAAGCACACCAATTGACAACGATTCGACCATGAAACTACTATCTACAAGAAGATAAAACTTTATACATGTTGAATGACAAACCAGTGATGTAAGATTCATCAGAAAAAATTTTCCTTTCCAATTAATGAACACGTGATTAAGCCCTCATTATTTTTTAAATGCACAGGAATATCATTAAGTAAGCATACCAACATCAAAAGTTTGTTTGCTCCATCAGAAATGGCAGCAAGACTGTCATACTGATCTGGATCAAAGTCATTCAATGCTGCAGTCAGGTATTCTCCTGCTGGCGTAGTTTTAAGTTTCTCGGAACTTGTTTTGACCAGAGCAACTGAACTGGCAGAATTTTCGGCAGCTAATGGCGAAGGAACAACATCCAGAGTACGTCCAACATTGTTGTTATTTGTCCTGGAAAAATCGACAATGGAAGAATGGACAATGAGTAACATGCTGTAGGCTAGAATCACACAATGCAAGTTTCATCTCAGAAACGTACCGAGATGGCATGTTTGCTGTTCCTTTTGACAATGGACTTGATATCTAAAAAGATTGACAAGCATGTCAGAAATCTGAGAAAGAATCCTTACCGAAAGAAACAAGTAAACTGAAGAGCACTTGCATAGTCAACAAAAAATATAGAGAAGAGTCAATGGAGTAGAAACCTCCAAACATGAAAAGCCAATACAGCCCTTGAAAACAATAGATGAAGCAGACAAGTCAAATGCCTCTCACTTTAGCCCATGAGTTAAAAGAGGCTAAGTTGATTCTTAGTTGAAATAAATGAACTCAAATGAAATTCTACTGCACGTTCAAAGGTTTCATCCAAACGAATTTTAATTTCCCAAAACATATTATTTGTCAAATTCATTGTCAGTGCAGCTCTAGCCTAAAGATGACCTGAATTACACCCGCTTCTATGACCCAAATTTTACTCCCCCAACTCATAAAAATTGGACCAAGTAGGCAGCTATACAAATGATTAAGGATGTACTGAACCACCACAAGCAGATTTCACACTCTCATAAGCACTTCAGATGATGACTTCTCAATGCTAGTGAACTGACACCAGGTAAGCCTTGGCATTCACCTATCTTTACTTATGGACCTCCAGAAATTTTATTGCATTCTGCATAGAGAACAGAAAACACTTTCCCTAACCAGACAGAACCCAAAATAAATTGTCAATTGATGAACACAACAATATATGTGGATGCTGCAATAAATTTCATATCATAGCTTCTGCAAGTATCTTTTCATCCATCAGATCTGCCAGTTCAGCACCCATGAGAATTCTACAACTTACAAACAAATCACAACTGAGTTCCTAACATACTCATCTCATCACAATGAAATGCTGCTGAAAGCAGAAGACTCAAGCAAAGGTTCCACAATATCTTTGCAGAACAATAACTATAAGCAAACCTACTGACTTGCACTGGAAATTATTAACTGATAACTGAGGCAGTGAAGATTAGGCACAACTGTGCTACTCCAATCCAAAGTCTGAACAACTGTGGATCCACTCAAGCCCCAGGTGGGACCTCACAGAGGTCTACAGATACTATGCAACCCAAGAGCCATTGCAGCTCTCAAAAAGAGTTAAAGAAGACAATGAGAGCAATAGTCATAGATACGAACAGAATACAGCACTCAAAGAACTGAGCTACAGCAAAAGTCCATCTACAGTTTTTTTTCCCCTGCATCATGGCACTGCCAGGTAAAATTATATTATTAACAGGAATAAGACTTTACCTGGGGTGAACTGGTCAACGAAGCTTTTTCTGTGAGTCTATCGAATAGTTTCTCATTTTCCTCATGCAATCTCTGCAAGAGTAAATCATTATTATACACATCAAGTCTTGTCAACATCCAGATAGAGACTATATACACACAATTTTATAAGAAATTAACTGCTGACATGTGTTCTAATTTTGCCTGTTATGAAACTACAGTTTTCCCAACACATTTCCCACAGAATTTAGACATGTTGAAAACAAAGAAGCCCATTGTTTGGCAAACAGGCACGGCTATCAAATTACACAAGCATATAAGTAAGAAACTGATCATTTAAAAATATGATGATCCCCTCAAGCCAAAGGATCCGCAAGATCAACTTACGCTTTTATGTTAGTTTCCAATATTAACAACAGATCTGCTTCGGTATTGTTCTATTGACATAGAAATTGTTCCATATAGAATTGTTAGTGCTGCTCCCTTTGCTGTAGAAAGTGTAATCATGATATTTCATGCTTTTATAAGGTAATTTTGATATGCTACACTCAGTAACACTGGAAGCCACTAGCCCTGGTTCTGATTTCAGATTCTATTGGTTGTTAGTATCTTCCATGTCAATATCTGAGCCATACAACCCTAATGCCCAATCTTTACCCTCTCACAGTGCCTTCATCCCCACCGAAATAAATCACAACAAAAATACAGAGAGTGCCAATGAAAGAGAAGAAAGATAAACGACATAACTCCTTTAATGACTGCCAGACACATCATGGCAGAGGAAACCACCAACTGAACAGGCCAACTATTAACAAAACAAGAATAGGCAAAATAACAAACAAATCCTTTTCTGGTGGGATAAATTCTCATGGAAAATAATTGAAAGAATTACAGGATCAGCATTAAGCAATGAGGCAATATAAATCTCAAGAAAGTAACAACTAATGGGGTAAAAAAAAAGAGACAGCAAACTTTTCTCTTTTCTCACGTGTGCACGAGGGAAGGAGAGAGAATATTTGGAGGCAGGAGGAAAAGTAGTACATAGAATTGATCATACAACGGAATATCCGTGCGAATGACCATACCTCAATTAATGCATCACGTTTTTTTAGCTCTTCTTCGAGTTTCTTGGTCACTATTGAAGAATCCATTGTATCACTAACAGCTTTCGGAAGTGATTGTACTTCAAGGCCTGAATCTACACTAGATTTTGACTTAGTTTCACTTGAATGAAGGACTTCATTAAGCTGATGCTCAAGACTTCTAATCTTGGCCTGCATTATGAAAATAAGGGCAAGAGAAAAATTTCATTAACCTGGAAGCAGAATCATATCACATATCTGACTTCCTAGTATTTTTGACCATATACCCAAAGCATTAAGAAGTGCACCATATATATCTACATCTAATTGACGGAACATACTAGTTAAACCAAAAAGGAGGGACAACGAATCATTGCAGGACAAGAAGATGCAAAAACTAGTTTCCAAATGACCTGGATGCACTATCTTCCATTCATAAAGTAACTAATGACCAGATAACATCAAACACAGATAGGGCATACGGATCATGACATAAAAATGAAAAGCAACCAATGCACTTAACAGAAACAAATTGTCTAATGCGTTCCCATTATATGTTATTGCAGCAGAACTATGTACCAAACTGAGGTACATACAAACACCCTCAGGCACTTTTCTGGATGATGAGACAGCATCTGCAAGCCGACAGGCAAGTACAACAATGAGAAAGCATGGGCACACAAGCACATGCTCCCACTTAAAGGTGCACAAAGACCACATGCAGGCATCAACATCTCTGTACTTCAACAAAAAATTAGAGCCATATCAATTGTCTCCCATCATATACCAACTAAAATTACATCAACTTTTTTCAGTAACATTTGGTGGTTTATTTCACAGAAATAGGACCACCATCAAAAATTTTCAGGAACAACTATAACCATAAAAAGCATGTTTCAAGAATCCCAGAGGCAAATTCCAAAAATCCAAGATCCATAAAGGAACGGCAAAGGATATGATCAACTTAGTGGTGAAATAGATGAAAAAGCACATGCAGAAAAGCATTAAGTTTTCAAATAAGACGAACTTGCAAAGACTGAATAGTTGAATCTTGCTGTTGTATCTGCAGCTTCTGATCCTGCTCCTGCTGTACCAGCTGAGCAAGTTGATTTCTGAGCTGCGCATTTTGCTCCTTCTCAATCTTATGCTTATCTGCCAGCATTAAGTTCTCAGACTGCATCAGAAAAGTTAAGATTTCAGTACATAATCCTAATTAAAAACCATAGATGGAAATCATGCTGAAATTAAAACACGACATTTTCCTGGATATATATAGAACTGCTCAAGCACATACTAGAGACAAGGAAAAAGTTATTATGGGTGTTAACATCATTGAATATTTCCTAGAAACTTTATCATAATTAAAAATTTTGATAAAAATCTCATGCTACACCACTCATTAAAAATCAATTGCCGCACTGCAAAGGAATCCATCATAAAAAATGTAATTCGCAGAGGATAAAAGTTGCAGGACATAAAAGAAATCCCTCATACTCTTGCACTATAATTGTCATCGACTAATACGATACATTGTTGCAAAGAACAATGTAGATGGAGAACAATATGTCTACTAACCATCGGCATCCATTGAACTAATATTACAAGAGAAAGTTATATTCAGAGAATAGTATCTAATTTCCTTGAGGAAAAGGTGGTCATTTGGAGGACAACCACATGGAAATCTTGTCCCAAACAAAGTCACTTGCTTAAAGATGTTTCTCAAATAAATGTGGGACACATTTTTCCTCAGAGAAGCCAGCATTTATCAGGAGTGAAAATGACATATATCAACCGAAGTAATTGATCATCATACAAGTTCCACGCACAACTAGGAGAATTGCCACTATGAAGTTGCACACCTTCAAATCTGACTGCAGAGTATAGGAGACCTTCCATGCCTTCTGAACTTCATTAAAAAGGAGGACACATTGATCATTTGCATCTTTCAATGCTTGTTTTAGCCCCAAAACCTCTTGTTTAACATCTTGTAGTTCTTTCTCTTTATCATACAACTCCTTCCTCGCATCATTGGCCTAAATAAGAAAAAGACACCCACCTGCAAAAATTCAGTGCTTTTTCCTCTTTTTGATGATAAAAAATAGAAATCTGTTTTCGCAGGGGCCAGAAATTCTGTATTAAAGTGCTCTTTTATGATCACAAAATATCAGACATATCACATCACAGGGGACAGGCTGAAAAGAGTATACTCATGATAACTAGCAATCTAATAAAATTTGACAAGACAGTTATTCAAGCAACAGGAAACTGAAAGGTGAAGTCAGACATGGACACCTTCTCACGTTTGTTAAAATCAAAAGGCTTTAAGGGGAGATACAAACAAGATTTTCTGTCGTGGGTTCACGCCCATAGACCATAGTCACTAGTACAACCAAAAATCCCAACTAAGGCTCAGTCTACCAGGGAATACAGAACATACAATGTCTCGCCATTTCTTTATTGTATCTCTGTTTCCAAGGCTTAGCATAGCATTTCGTGCTCTGGAAGCAAAATTAAGGGATGATAATGTCTCAGATACATTTGATGCATCAGGAGACACATTAACAATCAGCAGAGTCTTGGAGCTTCCACCTGTAGAGACATTTAGCAAAAGAAAATGAACAAACCATCAGAAATTAATGTCTGTCACTGCAAAGTTTCTTTGCTCGATGTTTTAATTGAGACTTAAGAAAAAAGAAAAGGTGCAACCTTCAGATACAATCACAAATTCATTAGCTGCAACAAGGACACCATGAAAATACTGACAGCACAAGCTCACACGACGTTCTAGAATAATTAGTCAATATCATGTCAATAAGTGTCAAATTTATAATGGTCCTTGGGTACCATAGGAGTGAAACTGAACTAGGGTATTTTTAGGCTCAAATAAAAAAAGATGTAGAAAACAGTAATTCTGCAAAGATGAGACACTTCTCCACAAAAACCAAAGCACCAAAGAAGTATGTTGATAGAATATAACCTATAAACAAAGGAAAAGCCATCCACAAACTTAGTTGATAATATCTTAAGGCTAAATATTTCAAAGCAAGACACAGCCCAGTAAAATATGTATTCACTCCATAATATCGAATGAATTGTTTCGCAAGATTTTGCATTAGATATGTCATATCCCTTACATGAAGTTTCCAATCCAATGAAAAGGTATTGGCAATTAAAATTCCATTTCTCTTCAACAGGCACTCCAAAATTCCAAGTTCTTTATGTCAAGAGTTATTAATGTGAAGATGTCAGCTACAGTTTGCCTTTTTTGTGCTATCTTGGTAGGCACAAGCTAGTACACACGCATGTAATATCCACCACCTTCAGAAAATCAAATCATCATGTATGCAACCAAGGAAGTCACGCCAAAAGATACCTAATGAATCAGCAAGTGCACTAGTTAGCATTGAATTCTCATATGGAATGATATCCTTCTTTGATGACAATGAAGATAAAACATCCCCCAACCTACAAAATGAAAGAAAAGTCATAAACCATTATATCAACAAAAAAAAGTTAATCAAAATTTTAAATCTTAAATGTTTATAAAAACATAAGAGGTAATGTCTGCATGTCTCCCTTCTACATCAACAAACCCATGCCCAGGGGCACTCCAGAATATCAGAGTTATTACTAGAGATCAACAGACCCTTCTACACATTCAATCTGCAATTAAGATCTGCTTCCTCTTAATGACATAGTAAAGAACCACAAGATTAGCATTCCCAAAGTGATAGAGTTGGACTTCTTTCATCGACTAATTAATAGTTGAGAACATAGATAGGTCTGAAGCACCAACACATTAGGTAGAGAGGCCTAACAATTGGAAAGTAGTGTCAAGCAAGATTTATGTCTTCTGAAGTTCATATGCTGCTAGAAAGCAAGCAGTGGCAGTAACTCATCAAAAAGGGCGTAAGAAAGCCAGAAACAGTATTGCAACCACAACTGAAATATTGATACTAATATAAAAGTCAACTATACAGTAACAATAATAAGAATGATAGCAAACAAGCCAAGACTTACACAGAAAGTGACTTTGTAACATGTAGAAGTTCTGTCACCCGCTCCCCACTACCATCTTCCACATTCAACCCTTCACTTCCAGCCAAATCAACAAGAGAAAGCTTGCTATACAGGTTTTCTCCAGTAATCAAGTTGTTGTAAGATATATGGATTGTGACAATCCTGATTATATAACAGGAGAATGAGTCAAAAGTATCAATTAAAAACTCAACAATGGGTTGGGGATAAGAGGGTTAAAGGCCACTGCCATGTACTTAATCAAGTAACAACGCTGTGTAATTATCATGTGCATCACTTGTATTCAACTTTTGCTTTAAAAAATAAAAGAAAAAAAATCCTCTCCCAAAATTATTGAGGTGTCCCTGAAAGTAAAAGTAAGCAACTAGGTTGAGCAGCATCCTCTTCCATGCAATACCTATAAATTAATTCAGCCAACAAAAAACTAATCCATCTAATGATGATAAAGCAGCCAAGAGGGGCTTGAAACTCTCATTACGAAAGGTATGCACAAATGCTGTTCCTAGTATCTAATTTAGGAAAACATCATCGTTCAATCAGAAGCTTGGCACCATAATCAATCGAACCTGTTTAAGAGGGGTAATTGATAACAGTAGACATCATGATTTATCCGTACTAATTGCTCAAATTTATTTTTCATTCTTTGTATGCTCATGAATTAACCTTGAATTCTTTCAAAAAGAATTGTATCACTTATTCACCACCCTTCAGCAACATGAAGTTTCTAGCTAACATTGTCATCATAATATATCAAGAAAGCAGAAAACCCAGAAAAGCAATGAGAGAGGGTGCTTAGAATTCAAACCATACAAGTGAGAAACATTGAACTTTAAAACATCATTTCCTCGACTCTGAAATGCGTCTTTCAGAACCTTCAAAAAATCTAATGGATTGTCGACCTTTTCCTGTGTAAGTTCAACAAGAAATTCCGAAAACCCCATGCAGATTTTTGATGAATTCCTTCCTGATTCACACACCAAATCTCGTACCTACATAAATAAGCATGTGGAAGCACGATTACATCAAGACAAAACATAGGCATGCAGAACACCTAACTTGAAGCTATTTATGGGGAGTAAAAAGAAAAGAAACCTGTTCATTGTGGAGTTCAAAAACTGTGACATAAAAGTCATATCTAGACGTAGCAGTTGCATCTGAATTCGCTAAATCAAAGAGCTCCTCAAAACAACGAGCATATAGACCACGATCATGGCTAGATCCTTCCTGAAAAGCATCAAAAAGTACCATCATGTCAACTTCCATATCAGATTTTTGTGGAATGACATGGTGGGTGAACGTGGTTAATCATAATGTTACAAAAGCCATCATTCAGATGATTATGATTGCCAAAGATCGAACCAATGACAATCAGATCTAAGACTTGTGAGCAACAGAACTTTTAGCTCCTTAAATTCAGACATGACATAAGACCAATATCTGAAGGAAGTATCTGCATTAATGGACCATGCCCGTAATGGCAACCATACATGTATAATTCACAAAAGCACATTCTCATTCCAGATCAGCTCCCTTCTGAATGCAATGGGAATAACAAACAAAATACTTATCTAAAAAGCCAAAGCCAAATATTTGGATATTAAGCTCATATGGAGATATTATTCAGTGGGAGTATGTTTAAGAGAGAGAGAGAGAGAGAGAGAGAGAGAGAGAGAGAGAGACCATAGTGTGCGTCTTTCCCGAGTTACTTTGTCCATAAGCAAATATTGACACATTAAATCCATCCAAAGCTGATTGAACCAACGGTTGAACATCACCAAATATCTCAGCTGCACATGCACCAATCCTACTGTAAGATAACAAACTTCCAAGCAAACCAGCTAGGTAGCTAGTATATACTCCAGAATATATATATTCAAATGCTGCTAGTTATGAACGAAATGAATCATTTTCTAGCTCACCCTGCCCAACATGAGGTCCATATACCCTATCAAATTCATAATCTTTCTTAGGGTTGGTGCTGGTCTCATCACCAGTGTTGACACGGATAGTAAGATCATCAGGGAATTCTACAGCAGAGGGACCTTCATCTTCAAATAATGGTCTCGAACGACAAAATACCTTCATGTTCCCTGAAAGTAGTGGTATGTTCAAATCAATATAGAAAAGGAAAATGCCCATAATAAATTTCTGACCAAAACATTTTGTACGGCCTCAAAGAGGGAGGATTGGAAATTGAAGAGAAGAGCTGTTGAAACAAATTATTATAGTAAGACGAAGAGATCACACAAAGAATAGAGAAATCCACTATCTTGATTGATTTCTGTGCTTCCATTAAAGATTAACAAATTGAACTATAGTCACTCAGCAACTAACTAACAGATAGCTCAACTTCTAAACCAAACAGTTAATTAATGTGCATGCACCTCCCGCACTGATAGCCAACCAAATGGCTTCAAGATGGTCTGTCCTTCTCACCTAACCAGTATTGGTATAACTTAGGTTGACCAATCTGGTGATAGGGCTATCAATGGTGAATTGCTGATGTAAAGGAGTCTAAATGGGAATGACGTCATTGGTGACTGGACTCTTGTCTGAAAATCATATCTCTTGGGAGTTCTCCCATTAGTTTAATCCGAGAGATTCAATTTCTTCATAACCATCAATCAGAGTACCAGAACTGATCCTAACAGAGGAGGAAGAAAATACACAAAGTAGAAAATCATTTTCGTGCCTGATATCTAGTCTCCATATATAGATTGACGAATATCAGAGGTATAATCAGTCCTGAACTAACGAACAGCTCAATTCTTCAGACTAACAACTGATCAGTAAAATGCATCACAAAATGATAGTTAACACCACAATCTCAAGTTGATCTGCACTTCATCACTACAACTCTATCAGTTGCAGTCCAGCTGGGTCTGACTTGTTAAACTCAAGTTTTGTCCTCCTACACACTGCAAAATTGCCATACTCTATCCGTCCATCCATCTGACAGGAACATCATCCCAAAAATTAATTGCAATTAAAACTAGAAATTTTCTGAATTATTGGCTCGTGTGTCCAAGTGCTTCCGCCCACATTCTTCAGGTGGAAAGTGAGAGAACTCAATTAGACAGGAAAGACTGACCTTTGGATGTCAACAACTCGTTGAACAACTTCCTCTTCTCACTAACAAGCGGTGCTATCCTAGCCTCGCCTTCAAGGGCAACTTGATCTGACACGAACGCAGAACCAGTCAAAACCCAAAAAGGGGAAAGCAAACCCACGTCCCGATACAACAGAGGCCGCACTCCTCACCTAGTTTCCGGGTCTTGTCCGCGAGGACGCCCAGGTAGCGCGTGACTCGATCGAGCTTCGCGTTGGAATACTCCTGCAGCTCGCTCGCCTCTCGTCTCAACTCCAAGTAATCCTCCCTCGCAAGCTGCAGCCGGAAAGTGCTCTTTTTTCAAATTCCACATCTAAACCGGACTAAAAACAGGCAAATCCCCCGCTCAATCGGGGGGCGAAAACGGAGCCGAGACAATCGGAGCGTTTCGGAGAACCTGGACATTATCCCGGAGGCGCTGGACCTTGGAGGCCAGGGAGAGCTGAGGGGGCGAGGAGGAGGCGGAGGAGATCGAGTACCGCCGGGCGAGGGGGACGCTCGGCCTCTGCTGATCGTCGGCGGCGGCGGCGTCGAAGGAGGAGGACGGCGACGACTTCCGCGGCTCGAAGCCGCTCACCTCCCACTTCCACCGGTTGCTCCTCGGGTCCGACATTGCCGCACCGGCAACCGCAGACCTACCGAGCCGAAGCCGAGCCGGAGCCGGAGCCGGAGCCGGAGCCGGAGCCGAGAGAGAAGAAGAGAGAGAGCCCTGGGTTCCCTCTCTACGCGCGACGCACAGAGAGAGAATCGGCTGATCTTCTTCTTCTCAGAGCTCCGCCTCTGCCATTAGTACTCTGGTCACGAGAGCTTTCTCCTTCCCCTCCCCCTTGGCCAAACCATAAATGGGAGGTGGTGGTGCGGCCGAGGTCGACACGTCGTCGTCTTTTCGCGCCCACAAATATTACATGGAAAATGACGTTTTCGAATTTCCTGCTCTTTTATCCCAATGGAGTGAGTTTGTCAAATCACTCTTCTCACACGGAATGAAAGCGATTTGAGTTGGAATTCCCTATCTTCTCAGGATTTTAAGACGGAAATAATTTAGATTCATGTGTTTTTCATGTAGAAAAAAAGGTATGAGTTCAAATTCTCACGTTCTCAAAGTTTTGGAATGCTGATGATTTAGGTTTAGGTGCTTTGTAAGAAAACGGGCCAAAAATCTGAAAGTAAAATATAATAGAATGAGATTAACTAAAAAAAAAAATTTCAATTCTTTTAATTATTTAATATGTCCTTGAATTTTAACCCAAGGCACGGGATTGTCTTTGCATTTTGAGTGAATTTTGTACTTTTGGTACATGTTCAAACTAAATTTTTGGACTATATAAAAATGTTTAATTTCGTCCTTAAATTTAAATTAATGGAAATATGACATTAGATATTTTCATATGATCTAAGAACTAATTTGAATATTTATCAAAATTTCAGGGATCTATAAACTTTTAATGCATATTCAAATTAATTTTTATGTTACATGAAAATATTCATTGTCATCTTTAAATTTTCAATGGCCAAAGCTAGCAACTAGTTTGAATATTTAACAAAAATTTAGGAATCAAATCAAATGAATTAAAAGTTTGAAGTCAATATTGCAAATTGAGCCAAAATTCTAAGATCAAGCCAAATTGGAAGACTATTTGGGTCATTATTATTCTAGAGATATAAAAATGAATTATAAGATTTTTTTATTAAAAAAAAAAAAAAAAAACAGAGAGAGAGGATTGATGATGAGAGGTGGTCTTTTGCTTGGGGGCTCCGCATTACTACTTCACGCCTCGCCCTCCTCAAAGCCTTCGTCATCATTACCTTTTCCACTCCCCCGACCCCAATAAATTTTTTTTTTTTTTAAATTATATTAGCGGGGAGAGAGAGAGAGAGGAAAAACGAAAAATTTTGATTTTTAAAAGACGAAGGGCGCGGGGAGCAGGACAAACGTGCGCGCGCGGCTGAGGAAAAAAGGAGGATTCGCTTCGCTTCGCTCCTCAGCTTCTTTCTTCCCCTGGAGAGATGAAGAAGAAAAGGAATTGTGTGGTGGGCTTTGGATGACGTGGCACCGGCTCTGTCTAGGGATGAGTTGTCGTGGCACCACCGGCTCTTCTCCGTCTGGCCCCCCCAAAATAAAAGATTATGATAAAAAGTATTATATAATGATCATAATATTAAGTAATATGATGACAATATTATTATATGCTGACGTGATTTATTTATGTCAATGACTACTTTTTGATGTGCCGTATCGACAATGTTTGATTTGAAAAAAAAGGAGGTCTGATTTTGCTTCGAAAGCACGAATTATGAAGCGGGTCCCCGTTCCGGCCAGACTTTTCTTTCTCTTTTTTTTTGGTCTTGTAGAAAGCATCGGTTTTAATTGGATTTCGATCTTGCCTTGGACTTTTCTTTTCTTTTTCATCTCGCGAAAAGTAACAGCTTTGAATCCCTGACTTTGGCCAAAAAAAAAATTTGTATTGTCAAAAATAGGCAATCGGATTTGGCTCACGTTAAGTTTAAGTCCAGTGACGACGTTAAAAGAAGCAATGTGATAACATGTTGTATCTGGCTATTCCCGACTTTGTTGACATGGAAAGATTGTGCATAATTTGAGAGGTTTCCCTATTTTTGGACACGATTGATTACGAGTTCAAGAGTATGTTTTTCTCGATCTTCCGCCAAATTGGAATCGGCAAATATACTTGTTGATGCCTCATTTGCTCCAAGAGAGTCGTTCCTTCGATCCGCTTCAATTTTTGTCACCAAAATTCGAAATTACATGCTCATGTTTTTTCCTCTTGTGTGGTTCGTAACTACTCAGATTCCAAGCGAGCGATTTCTAGCAACAACAACCGTGCATTGTTGAGTACGCATGGACTAAACCGGAAGGTGTTAAAAATATTGAAAAATAAATTATTCTCCTCTTTAATTGGATGTAAGAATGTAAATAAATTTTAAACCGGGGGTGTGTTGTGGATCCTTGGTGAGTGGTTATAGTTGTACCTCACCACAATCTAGGAATTCGAAAGCTCCATTGGCAATTGCCTCGCTTGTCAAGTAATTCTCTAATGGAACTAAGAAGATTATGTTATTTATTTTAACGTATCGGTACCCACCCCAATTGGGAATGATATATTCCTTCTACCCCCAGGTTATACTCCCGAACTTTTACGTTCCAAAATTCAAACATAGCAATTTAACGTTGTACTAAGGACGAATGACAAGAAGTTACCATTTTACACCTCGGACAATGATAAAGCTAGTGCTAAGATGATGAAGTAGAATTTTCATTATCACGGTCCTATCGTGGTGGGGCTAAGCCATGTTGAACATGATGCAATATGTCCATGTCTTCTTGAGGACCATGTGTCATTTCTAGAGGTTACAAAACAATTAATATGACTAACTCCTTATAGCTACGCAGTAGTGGTCCTATGCCATAAGAGGGATAATTACATAAGAAAAAAAAACCCATTGCGTGTGGCCGATCATGGAGACAAGTGGATGGGGAAAAAGAAGAAATTGAAAACAATTATTAAAAAATTCTGAAAATTTCTAAAAAGAATATACAAAATCATCCACGTTAGTGCCTCACGTAGGATGGTTAATGTCGATATCAGTAATTGCTAGCCGAAATTTATTAATGATTATATTAGCAAATCATCAAAAAACTTAAGACTAAATTGATTGAAATAAAAATTTTAGAACTAAAATAATATCCGTACAATAAAATTAGAACTTTTGTAGTAATTTTTCCCCATTTTGGAAGATGTCAAATCTACATTGCAATGGCACATTTTTTATTTTTAGTGAAAATTAGGCAGCAGGTCAGATTGCCCAACTTATGCTTGGCCCAAATATAATGCTCAACGTCATGAACCTCCACGAAAGTTTTGAATGGATCTTAAACAAGGCAATGCCCCACATATGGATCTTAAAGAAGGTAATGTCCCACATCTCTTCGTAGTTTCTTTCTTTTACCTATTCTTTCATGAAAATACAAAGATTAATCTAATTTGGGTAGCTAGTCATTATATTCATTAAACAGATTTTTAATGCTAAAAATATGATGTGTAGGGGGAGAAAGGTAATAAAGATTATTAAAAACTAAAACAATGAATAGAAAGACTCACCACAAATTTTTTCACTATAAATCGTGCAATCTAGTTGCCAATGATAATGTTCTCAGTAAGAGAATCCAAATCTAAAAACCAAAAAAGAGATTAAATAAAGCACTTGCTTGATAGGTACTATGCAAGTGAATTACAAGATAAAAAGAAGCATACACGACTAACCAAACTCAAACTTTTCCGCATTCTTAATACACTCTTCAACATTAATTAGCACGCGAGTGGCTCTTAACCAATCTTAAGTGCAAATGAAACTTTTCACCATTTTAGAAGTCAAAGAACTTCAAAAACTATCAAGCACACAATTCAATGTATTAAAAGTTGACTTCAAAACAACAATAGTTACTGAAATAGACAAAACATCAAGTGCCATTGATAAATAAGATTTTATACTTTGACCTTGATCTTCCACCACATCAAAAGGTCAAGATTAAGGATATCTTCACTTTCAGTTTCAAGATATCGATCAAGTTTATATTTGTTTTCATTAGACGCTTTTTTCTTCGCATGGAGGAAGCATGTTCCCCAAGATTGGATGTCATACTCATTGTCACCATCATTGTCATCAATATTGGTATTAAAACCATTACTACTAGTACTCACACTTGAACCACCAAAATTTGTTTATTATAATAATGAATAAATGATTGCTGATAAAATTCATACAAATGCTTTAAAATAAACTTCACCTTATCATGCATCTCATCAATTTTCGCTTTATCATCCTAAATTTTTCCATAACAAAACTGCACATAACTTAGCTTTTTTGTTAGATTTAACACAACCACATTTAACACAATCGTATTTATCTTATCCAAACTTTCATAATATTTGTCATACTTTTCCTTCATTTTTATACTCATAGCTTGAAGCTCATGGTCCAAACTATTCGCCACATCATTTAAATATTTGTATAAAAAATCTATCCCTTCAAAATAATTATTCGAATTAACATATGAACTCCCCGACATTTGTTTGGTGGCATTATAAAATAGTTTCAGAAATTTACAAAGAATGATGACATTTTTCCAATCTTCATTTTAAGAAGAATCATGGTTTATCTCCCTCAAGAAAGATAAATCATCTTCTTCCATCCTTTTGAAAAGCTTTCCTAAACTTTATGGCAATGTCTAACATTAGGTAAATGGAGTTCCATCAAGATAGACTGAACCCTTATATGCAATCCTCTCACTTTCAATGCAAGATTGAAATGTTTTAACTCTTATAGGAGAACTTCTCACATACTAAACTACGTTTTGGATATGTGTAATAGAATCACACATTTCATTCAAACCATCTCTTATGATAAATTTAATACATGAGCAGTATATCTCATTTGTAAAACATCACCATTCAAAATAAAAAAAACCTTTCATTTAAGACCTTTTTTTCAAATAATTAACAGTTACATCATTGGAATTAACATTATCCACAATTATTGTTGACACCTTCTTCTTTTTTTCTATTCTCCACTCATATATGCATTTCTTCACTATTTTCTCAATTTCCTTACCCTTGTGACTGTACATCACCACAAAATTGATGATTTTTTTATGCAACTTCCTTCATCAATGAAAGTGAGACACAAATAGTGCAAGTTATGAAATGAACTCCACATAGTAATCATAAGTGCAATTTCAAAATCAAACTTGTTAGAAATTCTTTCACTTAGATATAGTTTCATACAATCTCTAGTCATCGTGAATCATAATAAATATTGAAAGAGAGGTTATAATTTAATCACAAAACCATGAAAAGGCACACTTAACCATGGAAAAAGGTTATTCACTAATAATGATCATATGAGCAAATACGTGCCTACAATGTTCTTAATTAAAATTCCATATCATTAAAACACTACCACTACCAGTAATTTCCCCTGCATTGCCAGCCACGTCTTTGTTATGTGATGCAAACAATATTTGTTTTTTATCTACACTATGATACTTTTTGCACTGTCTTAAGTGTCTCAATATAGCAAACATTCCATTATTAATACAATACTAATACTCAGTCCCCTAGTGAATGCACTTTACCTTAGTTGTTTTTTGCATGTTCTCATCTATGATTCTTGAAGAATTATCCAAGGCCTCTGATTGGCTCACTTTTTATTAAGTGAAGGACAGGAGTTAGGTACCCTCACCTTGATTGTTGCGCTCACAATCATGAATTTCACTTCATCAGCTCCATGAAATGGCAATTCTGTTAGGGAATTCATTTCATTATGTCCACAAATTCATTTCATTATGTCAATTCACTTCAATTAATATATCTTTGGCTTGATCCATCAATTGAAAATATATTATACAACAATGTTAGGTTGTATTAAAAATAAATTACATTATGACGATATGATTTTTTTTTATATGGATTGGGCTAAAATTTCACAATACATTCGATCATAGCTACATCTATGACCTGCCAACATGTGAATATGTTCATAGTAACAAATATGATTGCTTTTTCCCTAAGGCAAGAGAAAATTTTCATTCCAAAATCCCTTGTAATCAGTAGTCTAACGATATTGGCAAATTTCAATTTTTTTATGGTGTCATCTATTTTGTAACCGAAAGGAAAAGGGAAATAAAAAATATGAAATTCCTTTGTCTTCATCATACAACTCTCTTCTCTCTCTCATGCACTCTCTCATCCTCTTTGTTTTGTCTCTAAGTTGGGCGTCGTAAGATATTGCATATTAATCTCTCACCAGTCTCTCTCTCTCTCTCTCAAAACAGAATAATCTTATGTTTTAACTTAGTAGCAACAACGCAAAGCCTAGATGAGCCAATTTTTGGGAATCAAACCCCCGACCCTCCCAAAAAAGAAAGGGGAAAAAAGGTTGACCAAAAAAAATAATTTGAACTCACCTTGCTTGCTTTGGATCGCTACATCAGACTTGCAAGCTACAAAAGAGAGGTGATGATGACGAGTTTGGATCAAGCGATAACAAGACGGGGTGACAACGAGCTAGGTTGTGTTCTTGTAGAGTCGATGGTTGCGACAACAAAAGGTAAACCGACTGGCGACGATGGTGGTAACTGGCAAAAGTATGGCGGATCTAAGGTTGCTAGGCATAGGCTTGCTACATATAGAGGGTTCTTACGATTAAGAGAGAGATAGGCGCATGAACTCAAGAAGATAGAGACTGAGTGACTAAAGTTCTGAATGCTTAGGGTTTTCTACTTTTAACAATGGCTAAAAACCGGTTCTAAAACCAATCCAATTCCTAGGTAGGTCTTCACTTGGAATCGAGAGCCAAACTGGTTCTAATTGTTTCCCAAAAACTGGAACCAATTCCTAATTGATTCAATTAGGAACTAGTTCCTAAACCTATTTTTTCAAATGGTCCGGTTCGGTTGTATACTTGTAATCATCAACAATGGGCAACTCATTCACTTTTGAAAGCTCTTTAACAAATCTACTATCCTAAATATCTCACAAAATAAAAGCCTTTTGAAACTTCAAAGCTACTTCCAACATCGGCCTTGTTTGGTTCGGCTTTGCGAAGGGGCTTTAGACCTCTAAAGGACTTTCACAAATACAAACTTGTTTGGTTCACTTTTTTTGAGTACTTTGGCAAGATACAATTGCATCTCCAAAGGGGCTCAAAGGCCCTTAGGCCAATAGAGGGTTGGAGGTGCCTTTAAAACTTGCATTTTCGGAATGCTACAAGCTTGTTTTAATGAAAATATGCTAATTACCCATTTTGCCCTCATTTATTTAACAAAATCCCTTTTTGCCATTTTAGAAAACCCTAAGCTTTCTCATTCCTGCAGCTTCTCTTCTACAACCCTCTCTCACCTGAACGCCCTCTCTCTGTCGTGCCTCAAGGATCTCTTTTGTTGACTCTAGAACAACGCCAGCGTCTTCGCCATCGTCGATCTTGTTACTGCCACTGCCGCCGATCCCATCGCCGCCATCACTCCTGTCGCCACTGCCGCTCCCGTCATCGCTTCCGATCCCGTCGCCATCGTCGCTCCCAATACCGTTGCCACTGTCGCTCCCGTCACCACCGCCACTCCCGTCGCCATTGAGAAGTTCACGGTACTTCACTTCTCTGTTTCTCTTATTGCAACTAGCGTTGGGTGGATTTTGGGTCAATTTACTGATGGTCTCGTGGTCCTTATGAAAATTGGGAATTGATCTGCTGATTTTATATTGGGATAGCATCTTAGCATCTTCAACTCGGCGACTCCAATTCGCTTCTTTTTCTTCACTCCCTAGGGTCTAAAAGCTCTCAAGCTCGTCGATCGTCACCTCAGTTCTCTTGTTGCTGTAAGCTCATCGAATCCATTGTTAATCTCTCTCTCTATTCATTTCCTTTCTCTGGTTTTGCTTGATCGGGTTCTGCGAGCATATTCGATGGGGGTTTTACAGAACTCACAATGACAGAATGATCTAGCAAAGAAAGCAGGGGTGCTGTCACCCATTGTCCAAGGGTCTTATTTTCAACGACAATGACTAGCCAATCTGAACATCTTCATCCTTTTGATCATGTTCCAATCTGGGTCTGTGAGCTCTATTTTCTGATGGCCGTGAACATTTTTCCTTATTCATTCTCTGATAGTCATTTCTGACTCAATCTCGATCGCAAGTTCCTTTACTTCTGAGGTTTTTTTTTTTTGGTATGAACCTTTACTTTTGAGTTTGCTGCAATCACGTTGTCACGCTCGAGTCTTGATTTCTTTTCTTTTCTAGATTAGCGATTTCATTTCAGGCATACCTTCTTCTTCATTGATTCACTCTGTATTGCCTACCTGCGTATTAGGGCAATTTCCACTATCTGCTTCGTCCTTATTTTCTACATTTTTCCATTGACCTCTATCTTCATGTTTTTCTTTCCAGCATTTCCAAATTTGGTATTGTAAAATGGGTTTGGTTTAAAATATGCCCTATAGGTAAAAGCCATCAAAGATTTTAGTTTCAGTGATGATAATGACTGCTGTATTCAGCAAAGAACATTAGGGGTTTTTTGGGTGCAAATCAAGCTTGGATCCAAGTGATAGTAAAGCAATTGAAAGACATTATCAAGAAATAAAGCTTTTTAGTATAAATCTTCTCGTATGCTTTTTCTGCTCTCTACTTTGGCCAAAGAAAAAGTCATTTCATGCCTCCCACTATGTAGTCCTTTAAGCTTAGAGCAAAATGTGGGATCGAGGGGTGTATTTGCTCATGTTTTCTGTTCTGAATGGATGGATTCACTCATAGGTAGCTGCAAAAAGGAAAGAGTTCTTTTCCCTCTTTAAATGTATATGGATTGTGTGAATTATGCTCTGAACTCTTTTGGCGTTTTGTGAATCATGTCCTCTTTCCTTTGCCTCTAAAAATTGAGAGATGTTCCACTCTAGTGCTCTTATAAGCCAAGCCTTGAATAGGTAAATAATTTATTCTTTTCCAAGTGTGCATATATTCCTTTGCCTTTTGGGGAATTAAAATATACAAATGAAGGGGCAAAGATATGCAAACACTTGTAACCAGTTTTCTTTTTCTTTTATTTTCTCCAACTTGCCTAGAACATTACCATAAACTCAACCCATGATTTTTTTTCGTGTGGTCTTTCGATGGATGATTGAACTTTGCCGAGGTAAAGCGCATTGTATAGGATAAAAAATCTTTATTTTAATTAATTAATGATTATCATGATATTTTTCTATATTTAGAGGGATGTTGCAAAGCCTATAATTTATTCAAAGATTTCAAAGGCTCTCTTAAGCATTAAATGAGTGTTTTGATTAATAAATTTATTTTTGAACTTATGGATTAGTGTGTCAAACCAATTCCATATTTTTGCAGGATTCCATGTGAACTTAAATAGTGAGCATTGCTAGACTTATAGTTGGCTTTATTTGATACCATAAACATGAGAATCTTACATTGTCATTAGCATGTATGTCTTTCGTCCTTATGAGCTATTACTCTTCGTGATGATTTTTCTTTATTATCCCTCTCATTATTTTTTAATGTTCATATTACTGGAAGATGGCAAGTTCAACCAAGGAAAATACATATTGGACTCCTGAAGATGTAGAAGCATTTTGTAAGTTATGTGTCGAACAAATCGACAAAGGAAATCGTTTTGCAACCAACAAGAGAGAATGGATGGACTGTTATAATTAATAAGTTCGAGGAGCTGAGGGGTAAAAAGTATGATAAAATTCAAATAAAGAGTAAGTGAGACAATCTTAAGGAAGATTGGAAAAGATGAAGGTCATTGGTTTACAATGAAACGGGACTAGGATGGGATTCGAGGAAGAAAACCATTGATGCGAGTAATGAGTGGTGAGAGAGTAAAATTCAGATGTTTATTATTTGTTCTTTCACCTTTTGGTTTAAATTCTCATTTTCATTCATATAACTTACTCAAATGTTTTTATAACTGGCCAATCCTAAAGTTAAGGCATTTAGGACGAAAGGTATATCTCCTGAGCTTGAAGTGTTGTTAGATAGAATGTTCAGGGATACAGTTGCTACATGAAGAATCACATGGAATCCCACGCAAGGTTTATGTGTTGAGGCCATGCAACCTGATGTCGGTGATAGTAGAGGATCTACTGATGATAATTTGGAGTGTCACGTGGGTGAAAATATTGTTGAGCCAAGTCAAACACGGACTCACAAAAGAGCGTCTCAGACTACAACAGCAGCAGCGCTCCTACTTTCAACAGCAGAACAAAGCCAATTCTTTCTTTCATCAAGACAAACTCGAGGAAAGAAAGAAAAGAATTTGACCCCATCACAATTGCTTGGAAACCAAATTAATAGACTTTGTTCTGTTGTTGAAAGTAGGAGCGTTGCTGCTGTTGTATCTCGACCCCATCATAATCGCTTGGAAGCCAAATTAATAGACTTTGTTCTACTGTTGAAAGTAGGAATGCTGCTGCTGTTGTATCTCGAGCGTATGACGGATTTGGTCCTTACAAAGAACCTGTGTCTATGTTGAATGCCATACCGGAGATTACGCAA
Organism: Corymbia maculata; assembly: GCA_014182735.1. Classification (NCBI taxonomy): domain Eukaryota; kingdom Viridiplantae; phylum Streptophyta; class Magnoliopsida; order Myrtales; family Myrtaceae; genus Corymbia; species Corymbia maculata. The sequence goes on along the minus strand of CM024690.1, from coordinate 7,021,916 downwards.
GATGAGAAGTTGTATTTTTTTGCAATCAAATATTTTAAAGAAATGATAGATAATAGGCATGTGTTTATGAGCTTAAATAGTGATACGCTCAGAATCAAGTATCTCAAACTTAAGATAGAGGAAGATAGTCATAAGTAAGACGTTGTAGTATCTTATTTCAACTATTTAATTTGATATTTTATTTTTATATAAGAACTTTATTTATGTTATGTATAAACTTAAATTTTATTTTTTATGTGAGACTAGTTTTCAATTAAGATTTTCTTTATGCGGTTGAGTTTGCATATATATGTTGATTGATATTATTATTTCTTGTGATGGATTGTTAGAATATTCATTATTCTCTTACTCTAACTCTATATTTTGTCATATTAGATAATTATGGATGATCTTCAACAAAGGGAAAATTGTGAAAACGAGGAAGATGAATGTTTGGATATTATCTCAATCGCTCAAGCTTCAATTGATTATCAAGCAACATTCCTTTGCAAACAACATTGTATGACCTCATCTTATACAGGTCGTGCATGATTGAGAGAGTTAATGGCTGAAGATAGTAATCCGATAAGATGTTATAATATGTTTAGAATGCATAAGGATGTGTTTGATAATTTAACATGTGACTTGGTAACACGCTATGGTCTTACAGGATCTAGAAATACTAATGTTGCTGAAATGATTGGAGTGTTTCTTTATATATTGGGACATGGTATAGGTAATAGGGTAGCACAAGAATGTTTTTAACGTTCTGGAGAAACTATAAGTAGGCATTTTAGTTTAGTTTTAGATAAAGTATGTAATATGGAAAAAGATTTAATCCAGTCAGCCAATCGACAATTTAAGGAAGTTCTGAAGAAGATCAAAAAATATCGACGATTTTATCAATATTTTAAGGTAAGTTACGATTGTATAATAAAAATGAAATACTAAATGTAAATCATGTAATATTTGGATTATTTATTTTAAGATTGCATTGGAGTTATGGATGGTACACATATCCCAACAGTAATACCGGTGTACGACCAAATTCGATTTATTGGTCAAAAAGGAAAGACTACTCAAAATGTGTTGGCCATACGTAATTTTAATATGGAATTTATTTATGTTTGTGTTGGTTGGGAGGGACAAGCTCATGATACTCGTATATTCTATGATGTCATTGGAAGACGTGATGCACAATTTCTCCACCCCCATCAGGTTCGTTAATTAATGGTGTATGTTCCATATGCATTTATGTGGCATGTATTAACTAAACTTATATTATATTTGTGTTGATAAATATTATTTAGTAGATGCTGGATATCCAAATCTCACAGGTTATTTGAGGCCATATAGAGAAGTTAGATATCATTTGCCAGAGTTTCGACAAAGGTCCTACACCTACGGGTTATTGAGAAGTATTCAACCGTGCCCATTCCTCACTTCGGTCAGAAATTGAGAGAACTTTTAGCGTGTTAAAGATGAAGTAGAAGATTCTAACTACTATGCCAAGTTATCCTTATAAAGAACAAGTAAAAATTGTCATAGCTACAATGGTTTTACATAATTATATACAAAGAAATGCCGTAATTGATACAAATTTTGAAATAGCGGAATTGGATCCCGAGTATGGATATTCACTTGACCATGATATTGTAAATCAAAAAGCAAGTGCTTCAAATAATAATGCATTTCCTGACATGATATGTTTACGTAATGAAATAGCTATGGCATTAATAAATAATTAATGAGGTTTGTAATATTTAGTGATAAATTATTTCTTTCTTTCGGATATTTGTTGTCATATTTTTTGTAATGAAATTATTCTCTTTTTAAGAGTTTGATGTGATTTTTTTATTTACAAATTTATTAATATGTCTCTTATACATTATTCTCAACTCAAAAATATATATAAAGTTAAGGTGATCAATTTTTTTTTTAAACAAATTAAAGTTTACAAAACTTAAAATTGACACATGAAAGGATTTTCCAAATGCATATTTACCAAACAGCATTTTTCCCAAGTTGACTCCCAATGCACTTTTTCAATTACAGTTTATCAAACAATATTTGCATTTCACCAAACCCCTTTACACTAAAGGTCTTTGCATTTCCCTAAATACATTTCCCCAAAACTGAACCAAACGGGGCCGATTCATGTATGTTGAGTTCCAATGAATCTCCACATCTAAACATACAATAAGCTTGGACTCAATATTTTCTAGCTTAATGCACTCCTTAAACCATTGCAATTACATAAGAGAAGACCTCACATAATACACAAATGAGCTTATCATAACAATGGAATCATCTATATCTTCTCTCATAATCAAACTCAATATATGAGCACAACATCTCACATGGAGTAATTCACCTATCAATATTAGAGTGTTTCAAATGTTAAGTCTTTTTTTACAAATGTTGAATTCCCAAGTCATTTGAGTTTGCATTATACATAATAATAGAAACAACACTTCCAGTCCCCCAACTAGTTAGGCAATTTCAACTGCTTTTCCAATAATCTCAGCAAAATATTTTGGAATTTGACAAAATTTCAAAATTTTCTTTCACAACGTTCAATCATCGTCTACAAAATAAGCAGTTAGACACATGTAACTCAAATTTTGACAAGCATTTCTTGTGTTAGTTTTGAGACAAACCCTTGACGATGTATATTTTTTTCAATTTGCTTCTTTCATCCAAATACAATTTATAACAATCCAACTCAATGTGTTTTTTGATGGGATTAAAAACCAACTAGATTCTACTTATGAATTGTTAAAATGCCTCATTTTCCACAAATTTGAAGGCTAAATCGCCAATAATGAACATCATTGCTGGGTCTTTTCAACTAGCATCTAGGTCAAATTTCTATTAAACAAATGAAATAGAACTATCAAACTCGACAAATTGATCCTAGGCACTTTTTTGGCCTTTTGTCCATATTTGCATGTGGAAATTGCTCATATCTACCTAAATGATTATATATCATACTTGTCCCTTAACCATTAAAACAACCAATAAGAATCCCATAATATAAACATTCGGTTTTGTTTTGGCTACTTTTTGTCTTTTTACAGTGTTCCTATGTAACAAATTTCATCCTCCTTATATTTGTGCCGCTAGATTCATTCAATGAAGACAATTATCAATCTATTTGTTTATGACAATTAGAACCTGGAATTATTATTACAATAGGATATAATGTATCGAACCAAGATATATGTAAACATGAAGCAAGAAAAGCCTTGCTAAACAAGGTTTGCTTTTTGGAATAACCCATTATGCAAGTGTGAAACAAAAAGCCTGTTTAAGTTAACTAGGCAAGTCTATTAGAAGAATAAAATGCTAGTGCAAGCGCGAAGCTAAAGTTTATGACAGCACTATTAAAAATGATTAGTCAAAGAACAATCACTTTTCAAAGCAATATACTAAGGAACTACATATTTGAGAAATTTTTCCTAGCATAATTTTCACCAATTTATCCATTAAGTAACACACCTATTCATGAGAACATTATTAAAAAGTATTTAAATAAATTGATATTTGTATTACAAGAATATTATACTCTCTAGCCTAACTTAGGCTACTTTTAAATTTATTAAGTAACAGAACAACCAAAGTATCAAAACTTGGCACAAAGGGACACATAAGTGTCAAAAGTTATGAAATTTATATGTAAGTACCATTTTTTAAAAAAATTAGATTATTTAAGTGTTAACTCTACCAAAGGTAGTCGAAAATCCGATATGACTTATTTTAATAATAGAACTCACCTACATGACTCGTTAGAAAGCTAAAGCAGCAAAAACTTAGTCAAAATGAAGTCATTTTAATGCTGACAAGGGATTTAATATAAATATTAATTAAATAATATAAAAAATATGAGGGTTAGGTGAGAGCTGTGCAACCCTTGTCGCTGCTATTGCCCCACCATTGCCGGAAAAAGCTAGCAATGGTGGGGCGAGGGACGGTTAAGGTCATTGGGCCTTGGCCATTGGCCAGTGACCCTAGCTGATTGACAGCAAGGGTTACATAGTTAGGGTGTGTAACCGGATCGGGTTTACCTAGAAATTAAATCGAATCATTTGAAAAATAGGGTTGAGAACCGGTTCTTAGTGAAACCGATTCAAGAACGGGTTCCAATTTTTGGGAACCGTTTAGAATCAGTTTAGGAAATGGTTTTCTTAATTAAAAAAATTGTAAACCCACTCTAGCTAAAAAAAGAAAACACATCTATCTCTCTCTCTCTCTCTCTCTCTCTCTCTCTCTCTCTCTCTCTCTCTCTCTCTCTCTCTCAAGTCTCAATCATGAAATACATTGTCATTGGGGAAGTAGAAGCCAAGCCCCCTTATTCCAGCAGGAGGAGGAGGCCGATAGAGTGGCCAGATCTCAAGTAAAGGTGGGGGCAAGAAGCGGCGATGAGATTGGGTAGTGGAGGAGGCGAGGCGGAGGCAAAAGCTGGAGGAAGTGGCTATGCGGTGGCCAGACTAAGTTTGTTCAAACCATACCGGATCTCGATTGGAGATGGGCTCAGCGCCATACCAAATCCGGAAGTTGGGCTGCGTAAGAGGCGAGGCAGAGGTGGAGGTGGGATGAGGAGGCTAAACAGCCAGTCCACCAGATCTGGATGGAGATGGGTCAAAGCCTAAATAGATCCAAAAGTTGGGTTGCGGAGGAGGCTAGGCACCTAGACCAAATCTGATTAAACTAGACAAAATTTGGATCAGGCGAAGGAGGTGGGTTGGAGGAGACGAGAAGAGGGCGGAGGAGAAGGGACAGTGAAAGAGGTGGGTTGAGCGGAGACAGGCAGGCAAAGGCGAGAGGAGGAAGCATATTGAGTAGAGGTAGGTGAGCTACATGATATTAGCTCCCGATGTATGCCCAAGCAAGCGTCTTTTTGGCCCTAACGATTGCTGCTGTTTATTGCTGTCGATCGTTACTTGCTACTTGTTGCTTTTGCTTGTTGTTTAATTGTTGTAACCAAGCTCAAACTAGACACTACTTATCACCAAGCAAACTACCGCACACCATTGCGGGACTACTACCCAAAATAAGTTTCAATGGAAAATAAGGTAGACCATGTTTCTGAATCGGAAAAGTAGGGTTGAATCCAAAACAAGGTCTAGTGCAAATAAGGTAAAGTATATGATCCAAAAAAGAGGAATTTGTTATAATAGGATTGGGCACAGGTTCTAAGTCTGGACCTTATTCACCCTAAACCCGATCACCCCTACTACACAGCCTTTGCCCGACCCTTACCCCTTTCTTTAATAAATATTTTTGGGGGATTTTTTTGCTGATATGGTATTTTTTGCCACACGGACAATTTTTTTTTTAAAAATTGCCACATTAGCAAACAAAGTCTTCGGAAAATGCTACATGTGCATTTTTGCCGAATTTTCTCACTATTAACATTTAACTAATCAATTTAGTTTTGATTTTAACACTTAAGTATACTTTTCAACCCCTGCCAAGTTTTGGCAATCTAGTGTTCGCACCTCAAATTTATCAAGGATTAAAAGTTGTAACAACTTTCATATGACTCTTCTCTGTCTTCAAAAAACCCATATCTTGCACGATTTACTTATTCTAGAAAAATTGCCTTCTAACCATATCATCAATTATGGTTAAACATTACCATTGTTGCCTACGATTGACTATTCTCTAGAAGAGTACTTTTTCAGTTCTTCTGAAATTATCTTGTTAACCTTACCTTGAAATAGCTTTAAATGCTACAAAGTTAACCTTGAGATTCTAGATCACTCTACAAAACAAGTTTAATTAGGTTGTAATTTATAGGTGAAGTGTAAGGTTGCATCTTAATGCTATGGAGAACTGATGATAGGAATTCTTCTTCTAAACATGAAAAAATGAGAAAACAAGCACGATTACCTTGAAATCTAAGATTTCACAATTTATCAACTCAATAATATATCTATCTCGAAAAAATTCCTTACTCAAGAAAACAACGCTTAACAAGGTTTGTCTCCGGAATTGGACGAACAGGAATAAAGAAACCAACCTTAGTTGTTAGTTGGGTAGCTTGGAGTTCGAGGGGTTGCTTGTGCTAGTTGGAATAACAGTTGTGCAAGAAGTAGAGAGTGTCAAGATAAGGCAAAGAGAGGCACGAGCTCGGTCATCTCACCGCTGCCTCGTTGAGCCTCAAGGTCGAGTCGGTTGTGCGCACAACCTAATCATCATCGCTTACCCTTCCTCTCTCTTGCTTCTCAATTTAGGGTTTTAAATTCTCAAGTTTAGGAGTTGAGACGAGAAAGAAGGAAGAAAACACAAAATGTGTTTTAGTTTAGGGCTAGTTTTGCTTGTTCAGATTGATTGATAAAACAATCAAACTGAAAAAACCTGAATCAAATAAGAAAAGGGTTATTTTTTTATTATTCGAACTGACAATCGAACTAAGTCGAAAATGCATAAAATATCAATTTGCTTTTGCTTTTGATTTTTGGTTTAGTTCTTACACCTTTAATTGTAGGAGCCACATGAAACAATTCCATCAAAACACTTGCCCCTTTCATATATTAAGGCAATTAATGTCCTAATTATGGTTAAATGCATCTCACCATTTTCCTTCCTTACCTTGATTGATGGAGGGCTTTTAAAAGGAACACAATACCCCATTTCACTAGCTTCCAACCTTACTCACCAACCTCATTCGATTTACCTTTACCCACCAACTTTTTTTTGTAACTTTCTTATTCAAACCATGAGTAAAGCAAAGGTCCCGCTTATATTTCTAAAGTTTCTATCCTGATCTTTTGAGTCGAACAAGGTACCATTGACTTTCATTACCTTCCATCAACGATTTTGTCAATTGTAAATCAAGCGGTTTCATTTATTTTAATTGAAGGTGACTAAAGCTTTAAATGACTTAATCTTTTTCGAGGTAAGTGAAGACTCTAAGGGCTAAGTTAGATTATCTATTTAGTATTCTTGACTTTTTGTTAGTTGTAACTTGCATTTGGCTTTTGTTGTCAAGTGTAATTTTTCTGTTCACTTGAATTAGATCATTAAGCTTGTTACATGCCTATGATGCGTTTAATGGATTTTTATAGGGTACTTGATTGTTTCTCTAAGATGTGATGTCAATCTTTTGTTGATAAGAATGTAGAACGATATATATTAAACCTAAAACTGATATATTTGTAATTTGACTAAGTTATCGATTCACTGGCTAAGTGTTACCAATATTCACCTTCTCGATTATTTGAATTGTCAATGTTTACGTTGTCGATTATTTGAGTTATCGATATTCACATTGTTGATATTATTAGTATGGGTTTTAAGTTACCGATTGCCTATCTAAGGCTTCCAATTTAACGATGATGGTTTAGCATGGAAAGACAATGAAGGTACATGTGTGCATATAATTATTTGTTGCATGAGAAATGACAAAATATCGTAATGCATATGGTAATTGTGTTTGTCTTGATGCCACTTTGATTAAGACTTTTGCCACGGCTTATTCACCACTAAGCAAATTCCCTTGTATGAGTATGTGGAAGAAACTATGAAGTTAACCAGATATTCAATCATATGAAATTGTCCTTTACAAGGTTGAGATGATATGAAATCCTATTATGATATGACTTTTGTAGTCATTGTATGACATAGCTTTTATAGTCATAGTATGATATTCAGAAATAATCATCAACATGCAGATGTACAATGGTGTTATTTATCCTTGCTAATGTAGAGGATACCTATAATGAATGGATTGAAGCATGGTTAAGGATATGCACGATTCCTTTCCCATGAGTTGGTGGTGACGATATCTTGTGAGTCGAGATGCCTCCTGAATTGAAATAATCCTAGCTAGTGACAAATATGGACTCATCCATGTGTGCTTGTGCACTTCAAAATAAATATGAACTTACCTATGAATATTATTGTGTATAATGGTAAGCTACAAGGCCATATTGGTGCATCATGGAATAATAAGCCATCTGCTTGCTTCTAAGTGAATGAACTTGTAATGTTGTCAATAGTTCCACTAATATATCATGAAAGTAAGGATAAACTATTTGCTTATGCATTCGTTATACATTGTTATTTTTAATTTGCTTTAAATTCTTGTTATTTATTGGTACTAGGTTAAATGGTAAATTGATCTCCTATGTTAGACTTAGATATTTCATTTATTGGATTTTGGCTCACTCCTTATTTTTAAGATTTGTAGGATGGTACCCCCGACTTGGCGATGGAGGAGGTGAGTTGATGTTGAAGGCCATTAATTCTTGAGTTCGATGGTAATTTGTTTAGTACGGGTGTAATGATATTAAGTGACCTTGACCTTTCCTAGGACTATTTCTTAAAACTTATTTAGAAAGGCAAATGAGGGGATGAATTTGAATCTACTTGGAGTTCGGAAGATAATGGAAGGGAGACAAGTACTAAGCCAAGCCCATATCACCCAAAATATAAATGGAATTTGGCTCTCAGTCGGCATACTTTTTCATGTGATATAATATCAAGTTAAATAAGCGTGAACACCAATTATGTCTTCCAATATATTTCAACTAAGACATTAACCCTAAGTGTCAAACATCCCAAGTGCCAAAACTTGGTACAGGGAGACATTTAAGTATCAAAAATTTCAAAATGTACATTTAAGTGCTAAAATTGGAAAAAAAAATTGATTAATTAAGTGCAATGGCGAGAAATTTCAACCAAATTGCCTATGTAGCATTTTCTAGATACTTTTTTTTTTCTTTTTACTAACTTTGCAATTCTTTTAAAATAAAATTACCCACGTGGACAATTTTTTGTAGCATTTTTTAAAAAGAATTGCCATGTCGATAATAAACCCCCAAAAATGATTAAAAAATTAAATAAAAAGGGGAGAGAGAACTTTGGCGAGGACTATCGAGGCCCTTGCCACTGCCGTCACACCATCGTCGGGAAGGCTAGTACTGATGGGACGAGGGTTAGTTGAGGTTGCCAAGCCCTGGCCAGTGGCAAACGACCCTAGCTGACCATCGGCTAGACTATGGGAACCCTTAGCCCGACTAGGCAAAGGGTTAGCAACCCTTGTTGGATTTGGTTGAGGCCATTTAAGCCCTCATTGACGGTCTACCAAGGTTGCAAGCCACTGCTCAAGGTCCAGTGACCCTGTCCAACCCTTGCCCCAATGTCGTTGGCCCTTCCCGACAATAGTGGGGCAAGGCCAACGGCAATAAAGACCTTTATAGTCCTTTCCGAAGCTCTCTTCCCTCCCTTTTTAATTTTTTAATCAATTTTGAGGGTTTATTCTTGACGTGGCAATATTAGGGCCAAAACGACGTCGCTTTGCACTGTCATCCGCTAAGTCAACTTTTTAGCGAACTATGTAAACCATTTATATTATAAAAATAAGCCATGTCAAATTTCTGACTATCCTTATTGGAGTTTGCACTTAAGTGTCCCAATTTTTTTATTAAAAAAAATGATACTTAAGTGTACTTTTTAGAACTTTTGGAATTTAAGTCTCCTCATGTTAAGTTTCGGTACTTGCGCTATACTTTCACCCATTAACCCTTGCATAATTTTTTCACCCCTATAAAAAAAAGGGATATGTTCAGCCGAAGTCCTAAAACTTGTTAGGATAGTGCAATTGAGTCCTAAAACTTGTAAAAAGTACAATTGAGTCCTAAAATTTGTCACGTTAGTTCATTTGAGTACTTCCGTTAACGGTGTTAACGGAAAAAGCTGACGTGGCATTTTAAATTATTTGTTAATGCCACATCAGCATTTTAAATTATTATTTTATTCAATCTTATTTTAATTAAATTAAAAAACTGAAAAAAAGAAAACCTAAAATTTTATTTTAAAAAAATAACTGAAAAAAAAAAGGGGGAGAAGGGCGGGGGCTTCAGCCGCCGCCCATCGCCGGAAGAGCGGCGCCGACGGCCCCGGGGCCCGCGCCGCGCCTGGTGAGGGCCGGCGACCCGCGGCGGCGAGCGCGAGGGCGCCAGATCGGGCACGCCGGCCCTCACGGGGGGCGGCGACCCTCGCGGTCGGCGCGAGGGCTCCCAGATCTGGCGGCGCACGCCGACCCTCACGGGGGCGGCGACCCTCGCGGCGAGCGCGAGGGCGCCCAGATCCGGGCACACCGGCCCTCACGGGAGCCGGCGACCCTCGCGGCGAGCGCGAGGGCGCCGGATCTGGGCACGCCGGCCCTCACCGAGGGCCGGCGACCATCGCCCGCCCGGGCGAGGCGTCGCAAGCCCTGGGCGAGGGCCGACAACCGTCGCCAAGCCCGGGCGAGCCTCTTCGGGGGCTGCGACGCCTCGCCGGGTGGCGGGCGATGGTCGCCGGCCCCCGTGAGGCCGGCATGCCCAGATCCGGGCGCCCTCGCGCTCACCGCGAGGGTCGCCGCCCTCACCGGTGCCGGCGAGGACTCCCCCTCGCCGGGCGATGGTCACCGGCCCCCACGAGGGCCGGCCCCGGCCCTTCCCGGCGTGGGCGGCGGCGGCGGGCCGAAGGAGTCCTCACCGGCACTTTTTTTTACCAGTTTTGTTTTTTAATAAAAAAATTGTTTTTGTTTTTTAATCTAATTTAAAAAGAATTGAATAAAAAAACCCACGTGGAAAATAAAATTACTTTAAAATGCCACATGGAAAATAAAATTAAAAATTAAAATGCCACGTCAGCATTTCCGTTAGTCTAAATTGACGGTGTTAACGAAAGGACTCAAATGAACCAATATGACAAGTTTTAGGACTCGATTGTACTTTTTGTAAGTTTTAGGACTCAATTGCATTGTCCTGACAAGTTTTAGGACTTCTACTGCACATATCCCTAAAAAAAAACCACAAAATAAATGAATGATTATGTTGATGAACATATTGTATTTCAAAAACACCATTTTCAACCATAAATATAATATGAGCAGAACAAACATACCTACCATAAAGTCCCAAAAAAAATTTCTTCATCACAGGCTGCGAAAAAATCCTCATAATTCATGAGATTATTTCTCCTTTAACATTTTTATGAGTCTAATCATTTCTCATCCCAAAATCTTTCCATATGCACTTACTTATAATATACTTCAAGTTCATTTGAAAATTAAAATTCTATTTTAAACGCAAAATACTTTTACAAATAATGCATTACACGTGCAAGATGGCTCATTTCATGCTAGAACAAAAAAAAATCAAAAGGTATATCAAGTCCATTAAAATACTTCTCTTGTTATGTTTGTACAAACATGAATAATATCTCAATGATTATTTAAAATGCAAAATAAGCTTCACAAAGAAAAGCTTAAGCAAAAAAAAAAATTAGAGATAAGTGCATTAGAAATCCTAAAATTTATTATAAAAATGCAATTGAGTCTTAAAGTTTCCAAAAAATGCAATCAAGTCCTAAAACTTGTCAATAAGTACAATCATGATTTTTAAGTTTGAGAACTCAATTGCATTTTCGTAATAAATTTTGGGACATGACTGCATTTTTTGAAACTTTTAAGACTTAATTGCATTTTCAAGAAAAAATTTAAAACTTCATTGCACTTTATGAAAGTTTTAATACTTAATTGTACTTTCATGATAAGTTTTAAGACTTCCAATATGCGTATCTTTAACTTTTACAATTCCAAAAAGATATGTGTAAAGAATTACGTATGATTCAACCATATGCGAAGTGTTTTGCCTTGTTTAAGTACATCAAAAGCTTGACGTCATGAATGGTGAGAGGCGTGGCTAGTGACTAGCCAAGGGAGAAGCAAAAAGAAAAGAAAAGAATGTACATAAAAATAAAAATAACTAAAATAAAAATAATTAAAAATCTGAATTTTTTTTTTTTAAATTTGTAAAAATAAACATTTCATTAATTAATGATCTGAGCCCGAGCGTCAAGGACCTGTGCATGGCCTTTGTGAACCCAGGCCCGAGCGTCTGAGACCTAAGCTCGAGTGCTAAAGCATTAGCTACAAGCACCATGGATTTGGGTTGGACTTCGATAGACCTGGGCATCGACGGCACTGGGGTCTTAGGCCCAACCTCGATGGACCTCATCTGAGCCACTAGAGACCTGGTCATGAATGCTAGAAATCGAGAATCAATGTTGGGGTTTCCGTACCCAAGCATAAAGTTTTGGGGTCCAAAGGGCAATTCGCAATCATATTCTGGAAATCTTTTTTTTTTTTGGTTTTTTCAAATATGAAATGTATTCCATGAATTTAAGTTTTGGTACGAAAACATTTTACATTGACTCATTTTCTTGAGTGAACCAAATGCTAAAAATGAAGTACATGTTTTCTAAAAAAATGTTTTTCGCAAAATAAACGAATTTATATTTTGTAGAAAATAAATAATTTAAAATTTATTTTTCAAAAGATGATTGTTTGAATGACTAACAAAACTGTCTTGCCCCTCTCTCTCCCTCCCTCTTCTTCTCCCCTCTCTCGCGATTCCACATGCAAGAAGAAGAGGAGAGAAGCCTCTTTCTGCTTTTTTTCTATTTAGAAGGCGCTGGGGAGTGATCTGGGCTGGGCCTTATGATGGGCCCACGACAAGCCGCCTCGTTTTATACCTTTTATTGGGCCTCACAGGCTACAAAAGATGATGTGGAATTATGGCAAATCTTTATAATCTTCTTTTTTTAAGCCATTTAATATTTACTTATGGCATTATTACTATCATGTTGACTACATAAAAATGGAATCAATAGTCTCTTCTTCTTTTTTTGTGAAGACTGTATTTTTCTAATTTTGTTACATGGTATATTTTTCATAAAAGGGATATATTTGTTCAAGTAAATGTGATATTAGACTAACCTAATCAGATGACTAGGGGTCGTGCAAAGAGTCAAAGATATACCTTTAATTTCTATAGTGAGTCACTATGTTTTCGTCTTCTGTTGTTTCCAAATATCTTTTACTGTAAAATTGTTATTTATTTTATTTCATTGTTTAGGTGTCAAAATATTGATTAATATTAATAATAGGTGTAAAAAAGTAAGGGCGTTTATAGAATTTAAGGGTACCGATTTTTTTTTTTAGGGAGAATAAGGATTTGGATGAGAGATACACGTAAGTCCGTACCCTTCTTTCACGAACTTTCCGAGATTGACAATAGGCTAGAGAATCAAACTTGTGACATTTAGTTTGCAAATCAAGTTTTGGATCACTCAACCAACCTTCTAGTTAGTGAATTACATGTACGGACAATTTACAAATAATGAATTTTAACCTAATATCTTCGAATCTCAAGTTCATTACTCCTATGACGATAATCGACCTCAAACCAATTTTAATCAAAATGACCTTTCTGCATTCAAGCTCAAGCAAGAATTTGGGTTCTTCCACGGCACAAACTCAATCAAAGTGATAGTTTCCCCTTAAATATCCAAAGTTACTTTTACCCTTAAACTTTTGTTGGCAAATGATTATTCACGTGAACCATATTTTTTGGATGCACATTATTGACATGAATCATATCTTTCAAACTACTCAAGCGCATGCAATGTGATTTTTTGATTTTTGTTTAGATGATATCGTCTTATCGAATGAAATTCAAACACGAATAATTGAGAGAACTTGACTTTGGGGGGAGACATAGTGATTTTTACCATTCACATTTTACTTTATTTTATCAAATGTTGCAACTTTTACTTATTGGAAAATACTTAAAACCTCTTTAGATTTCAAAATGGCTCGAGATGTGATATAATTAGACCTATCAAATAGATAAATTGGGTTGGATTTAGGTCGGGTCATAAATTATCTGATCCAAATTGACCAATTTAATTTATTTATGACTCATTTACATAATACAGATTTTCAATCCATACTCAACCCGACCTATGCCGGACCGACCTATTTAACCAAATTTAAGAAAGTTTGTTTCTTATTATTTAAAAAAAAAAAAAGGGTATTGCTAAAATACTTTCATTTGATCCAAATTTAATGAACAATTTTATAAAATTGTTAAAATAATAATTGAGGTTCCATTTTTTTTTCAAACGTGCTTTTAGGAAGTCATTTTTTTAGAAATAAATAATATATTTTTGTTTGCCTAAAAAATTAAAATTAATTTAAAATATTTTCCACCATTTGGTATAGAAAATTTGATTTTGATTTTCCTTCGTGCATTTCTTTTAATATTTTTTATTTTTAGATTCAAATTTTAATTCTTTTTTTCTTTTCTTTTTTTTTTCTTTTTCTTTCTTCTTTGGTTAGTTGCTGGCCACAACCATGGCCGGTGAGGCTTGACTTGTCTAATTATGATTAGTCGAACCTTGCCGACCTCGGGTGAGCACCACCTTGCCAGATGTTAGTGAGGTCTTAGCCTCACCAGCGCTATACTTTGACATGGCCTTGGCCTTGCCTGATTGGTGAGCTCAAGCTTCGCCGACATCTAAGGAACTCGTCTCTCCTGGCCGGCCACCGGTCAAGGAAGATGAAAGAAGGAAGAAGATAAGAAGAAGAAGAAGAAGAAGAAGAAGGGAAAGGAATAAAAAAATTTTATTCCTTAAAATATTTTTATAAGGCTGAAGAGGGAGAGAGAGAGTATGGGTGAGTCTAGTGGGATAAAAGTGGGTTCTAAACTCAACCAATATAGACCCATTCATATTAACTTTCAAATTTAAAACCCATATAAGCATGGCATTTCAAAATTGAGTAACTCATATATGACCTATTAATGTTTACATGGGTCAAATACAGGTTTAAAACCCATTTTGATAGATCTAGAACAATCCAAAACCACCCTAGAAGTTGCCGTTAATTGCACAAATGCCCTTGAGTGGAATTCGGACTAATTTTGGCTTGCTTTTTTTCGTCGGAGGATGTATCCCCACTCTCATGTATAGTTTGATGTCAGTAATCATCGCGATATAGTATACAAATTTGCTTTGTTTTTTCAATGGCGAAATATATTTTAAGGAAGATACGAAAAACATACTCGACTTTTCACCTAATGACTCCCTACGTACTTCTGTTTTTCCTAATACCATTCACATATTTCTGCAAAAAAGCCCCACATAGAAAGATTCAAATTGTCTATTATTGTAAACTTATTTTAGCATCTTATTTAAAGTTTGGTTGATTTGATTTTTCATTGGTTTTGATTGCTTTGGGTGGCTGTGAAATTTCAAAATATAGGGATGAGTAGTTTTGGAAAGAATTTGACATTTTCACAAATAAAACACAAGTTCAATTTACATGAATGCGTAGAAGTGGTCTTCAAAGGTAAATCTTATACACGTGCTTGGCATTTTCAAAAAGTAGAGAGGCGTAAATGATCATTAAGTGAAATGTGAGGTACATTTTTGGCATTTTTCCTATATTTAAATCGCGAATGCATGATGACAGGAAAATAATTGTTACAACTAAGACGTCAATTATGATGGCGTGGCACCAACTATATGAGGAATAAGTGCAGAACCGGTCTTTAACATTAGAAGTGATTCATTAATGTTTTGATTTGGATAAGTATACAATCGGTCTTTAATATTTGAAGTGAGTCACTAATGTTTTAATTTGGTCAATTGAGTTCGTTCACTTTTGCCGTTGATTAAGTGAACTCTTGACGTTTTAATTGAGTCAACTAAGTCCTTTTATAAGTTAAAAAAAGAGTTTGCAATTAAGTACTTGTATGATTGGGGGACCGTGAGGTTTGAATGGTGAAATTCTTACATGGCTACGGCATGGCCTTTCCTGAACGCAACCGTGTGTCGATGTGGCAAATGACCCAAATCCCTCTCCTCTGCCCAAAAGCGAAGCTGCTCTTTATCCGGTTTATCAAATGCAAGAAGAGACAAAAGGGTTTGTGTAGGACTTAATTCTACTTTATTCAATGTGAAGGACTTAATTAATTAATTAATTTGAAAAATTAGGGACTCAATGGACTATGTTAAGACTTAATTGACCAAAGTAAAATCTTAAAGACTCAATTAATTGAGGGATCAAAATGTTAATGACTAATTCTACACTTATCACAAGATATGACACGATGGCACGACATAAATGACCACATGGTGTAAAAGATGATGAGGCATGATGTATCGAATTAGTGGCATATACATATACGACATGACCTGAGCAATAAAGCAACATGGTGTGTTGTAATGAGAAGGCGTAAAGTGATTGTATTTTGTTGTGATAATATGGCACAAACTAGCTAGGACAGCACTTGCACAATGTAGCACAACATAAAGTGATTGCATTTTGAATGCTCTCGCGCTCCGAATTGCAAAATACTGTTTGTTGACTAATTTGTATTCTCTGTAAGGATTATCGGTGTTGTAATATGGGAATGTTGAGTGTTTATAGAGTTAAAGGTGCTTGCCCTGTGGAATTATGTATATGTTTCAAGTAAAAGCGGCATCTTCTACGATCCGTGACCTTTTGAAATTACTCAGGCATAGTATTAACATGATCATATTTTTAAAAAATGCTCAAGCACACGCGGTGTGATTTTTGATTTTTTGTTGAGATAAAATAATCTAATTGAATGAAATTCAAACACAAGTAAACGAGAAAGTTCGACTTGGGAGGGAGACATGACTATTTAGAGTGACTTTAACATTTAACATTTTACTTTATCTTATCAAACGTTGCAACTTTTGGTTATTGGAAAATACCTAAAACCTTTAAAATCCAAAATGGTTCCGATTGTGACACAATTCAAAACTACCCCAGAAGTTGCTATTAATTGCACGAATGCCCTCGAGTGGTATTCTGGACTCATATATAGGTTGACGTAAGTAATATTCGCGATTCGGTATACAAATTTGCCTTGTTTTTTCAATGACGATATATATATATTTCAGGAAAATTACCAAAAACATACCTAACTTTTCATCTAATGACCATAACGCGCTTCTATTTTTCCAAACGCCATTTACATGCCTCTACAAAAAGCCCCAGATTGAAATATTCAAATTACCTGTTCTTACAAACTTATTTTAGCATCTTGCTTAAAGTTCGGTTGATTTGGTTTTTAATTAATTTTAACTGCTTTAGGTGCCGTGAGAATTTAGGACTTAGGGATTGGCATTTTTGGAAAGAAAATGACAATTTCGCTAGTAGGACACAAGCTAAGTTAACATGAATGTTCAAATTGGTTTTCGAAGGTAAAATTTGTACATGTGCTAGGCATTTTTTAAAAGTAGAGGTACATAAATTGTTATTAGGTGAAATGTGAGGTATGTTTTTGGTATTTTTCATATATATAAATCGTGGATGCATGACTATAGGCAAATAATGATTACGAATGACATGTCAATTATGTTGTTGTGGCACTAATTAGGGATAAGTATAGAACCGGTCTTTAACATTTGAAGTGAGTCACTAATGTTTTGATTTGGTCAATTAAATTCTTTCACTTTCGGCAGTTGATTAAACGAATTCTTAATGTCTCAACTGGGTCAACTAAGTCCTTATCATTTAAAAAAAGAGTTTGTAGTCAAGTCCTTGTAAGACTGTCGACCGTGAGGTTTGAATGTCGAAAATCTTATATGGCTATTGCTTGGCATTTTCTGCACGCAGCCTCATGTCTACGTGGCAAATGGCCAAATGCGTCTCCTCTGCCCAAATGCGAAGCTGCTCTTTATCAAATTGATCAAATGCGATAAGAGACAAAAAGGTTTGTTTAGGACTCAATTCTACCTTATCCAACAGTGAAGGACTTAATGAACTTAGAAACATTAAACTATGTGAAAACTTAACTGACCAAATTAAAATCTTAAAGGCTCAGTTAACCGAGGGTCAAAATGTTAATGAATAATTATACACTTATTGCAGGATATGACATGATGACATAACATAAATAATGACAAAGTGTAAAAGACAGCAAGACGTGATGACATGGCATTAGTGGTACATACATATACGACATGACCTGAGCAATGAAGTGACATGGTGTGTCATAATGACAGTGCGGAAAGTGATTGCATTTTGAATACTCCTGTGCTCTTGATTGCAAAATACTATTTGTTTACTGATTTGTGTACTCTCTACGGATTGTGGGTGCTGTAATATGTGAGTTGAGAGTGTTCATAGAGTTAGAGGTGCTTCTATGATCTGTAACCTCTTGAAATTATTAATGGATCCCAGCTTAATTTGTGGCTATTGGTGTAAGAGAGTGAATGTAGGTCAAAGGGATTGGCCTAACCACTACACATCCCTTTGCTGATCCTTATATCTTTTTGACTCTTTCCTTGTCTATTAGATAAAACTATCTGCATTTGCTCAATGAATTGCATGCCATGAAATAATACTTTCATGTCTTTAGTGAAAATTAATGTTAGCTGAATCGTCATTACAGCTAATGAAATAAAAAGAATAAATAATGCAATGTCATTCTAAGTTCTCATTAAACCTTGATTAATGATAAATTACGAAAAAAAAAAGAATAGCACCATAACATCTGATTTTGATGATAACATCGAAGTGTTGACCTTTTCTTCTAAGGTACAACGATTTAAATATTCGTAAGAGCTGATGAGTAATTTTATAAGAATTAACTTGAAAATAAAACTGAAAGGAAAAGGAAACTTTAATCCTCATGAAGGGACATGTAAGTGGATTGACAAAAAAAATTTAATAACATCCGATAATAATGCCAAAATCATACCTTCTATCTAAGGCGTGAGGAACATGTAAAACAATTTGATCATACTTGAATTTTATTACAAAAATAGGAAATAAGAAACTTTAAGCTAATAGATGGACATACAAATAAAAGCGAATTGAAAGTAAGCAAAAGATGAAAGCAAATAAAATAATTCATAATAAAACGGAGAAAAAAAGAGAGGAAAAAAGACGTGGCTTCCTTCGCCTCAAATTGGATGATCTACTCCGGGGCGGCGCATTAATTTCTTAGTGAAGACATTGCAATTGGCAACCTCTTTCATTAACACATGCTGCGAAAGGGAGGAAGGATTCATTGAATCCTCCCTTTCTATCTTACAAGAATCTGTGCATGCTCCCTACGGTCCTACTCGGGAAAACTATGGTTTGATTTCCAGCGAGATTATGACATCAAGGTAGATATTCCACAGTTTGAAGAAAGATTACAACCGGTTAGTTTCAAAATGCCTATACAAAATCCTAAAAACTACGCCAAGCTATCTCCTAATGCTGTACTTTCATGTTCTTAAATATATTGTACCCAAAAAATTCTCTAAATTAGACATGTCATACGAATAGATTGAATGAGTTTGGGTCATACTCAAATTGAGCAATGTAACCTCTGATCTGAAAAATAGCATTCCGAAAAGGTTTAAAAAAAACTGACCAATTAAAAAAGAAAATGTCCTTTTTTTTTTGCTACCGTTAAAGTTTTATTCTTTCTTTTAAATTTTTCTACGAATTAGCTCCGACAAACACGTTGGACGGAAGCAAATACCATCATGGCCATTTCCTCTCTCTGCAATCGAACCCAACTCAAACAAACGTAGTCTCTGCTTCGTTCGAGCCTCACATCTGTTGGCGTTGGATCCCTGGTCGCATCTGCTGTTGTGGTCGCGGCCTTGCAACCACTCGGAGTCCCTCTATCTTCGTAAAAAAGTCACACGCTGCCGAAAGGCAAAACTGCTGTAACATAAGGAGATCTTGGCGTATGCACATTATTGATGACAAATTCGGTGATTGGCCATCAATTTTAATTTGAAGAAATTACAAATCTACTCTTTGAACATGAGACTCTTAATCTTATTCTGATGATACATTTTCTTATCTAGAGCTTGATTTACAATTAGATTACATATGTCCATGGAAATAAATGAAATGCCTCAATGACAAAGAAAAAACCTTATTTATATTAGGACATATCCAAATCGACTTCTCTAGAAATCCACTACAACTTGACCTGACCCGATTCAAACTTTAAATTTTCGAAAGCCATTTTCACCTGACCCTTTAAATGTAAATACAAAAAAAAAATTGTACAACCTAAAAAAATAATGAACCTAAGAGGATGAGACTCCTTTCCCACACCTCTCTCTATCCTTGAAAAGAAAAATATCTACACACTAAAAACTACCAAAGCCGCTTACGTGCGCGAATCTACACGGGAAGCCGCGATAGTGACTATTCCCCTACCTCGTACTCTCGATCCCGCCTGTCCATACTTATGTTTTTCTAAATATTATTTACATACATCTACAAAAACCCCTAGATTGAAAGATTCAAATTACCTGTCCTTGTAAACTTATTTTAGCATCTTGCTTAAAGTTCGGTTGATTTGGTTTTTAATTAATTTCGATTGCTTTAGGTAGCCGTGAGAATGACATTTTCGCTAGTATGACACAAGCTTGGTTAACATGAATGCATAAATTGGTCTTCATAGATAAAATTTATACATATGCTTGGCATTTTTAAACGTAGAGGTGCATAAATGGTCATTAGGTGAAATGTGAGATATGTTTTTGGTATTTTTTTTCTATATTTAAATCGTGGGTGCATGACAATACGAAAATAATGATTAGGAATGACATGTGAATTTTGATGCTATGGCATTGACTAGGGATAAGTACATAATCAGTCTTTAACATTTGAAGTGAGTCATTAATGTTTTGATTTGGTCAATTAAGTTGTTTCACTTTTGGTTGTTGATTAAGTGAATTCTCAGTGTCTCAATTGGGTCAACTAAGTTCTTATCATTTAAAAAAGGACGGAAAAAGAACAGCCCAAGTGCCAAAACTTGACAGGAAGTGGCATAAAGGAAAACTTAAATTTCAAAAGTTACGAAATATACACTTAAGTGCTACTTTTTCTTAAAATTGGATCACTTAAGTGCTAACTCTGAAAAGGCTGCCGGAAATTCGACGTGGTTTATTTTAATAATTTCTAACATCTACGTGACTTGCCAGAATCCCATGTCAGTTTACATTTACAAAAAACAACATCATTTTTACCTAAGTTTAATTTTTGATATATATATTAAAAACAAAAAATAATAAATAAATAAATAAAGGGAGCAGCAGCACAGGCGGGGAGGCTGCTGTTCCCTTTTTTTTAAAAATTATAAAATTTCTTTTTTAATATTATTTAATTAATATTTATATAAAAATTTAATTAATGCTAAAATGGCGTTGTTTTCTGCTGATCTAGTCACGTTAGCGCTCAAAACAGTATCGTTTTGGACTTATTTGGTCATGTCAGCGCTCAAAACGACGTTGTTTCGACTTTAACTTGCCAAAAAAGTGTCACGTCAGTATTTTGGCAGGATTTTCTCGTCGTTGGCACTTAACTGATTTTTTGCTTTGATCTTAACACTTAAGTATACATTTCTAAACTTTTGGCACTTCAATATCCTCTCATACCAAGTTTTGACATTCCAAGGGCCCATACGTCAAAAAAGGAGTTTTGCAGTTAAGTCCTTGTAAGATTGTCGACTGCGAGGTTTAAATCTCGAAAATTTTATATGGCTACTGCTTGGCATTTTCTGAACGCAACCTTATGTCTATGTGGCAAATGGCCCAAATGCAAAGCTGCTCTGTATCACATTTATCAAAATGCGAGAAGTGACGGAAAGGTTTGTTTAGGACTCAATTCTACTTTATTCAACAACGAAGGACTTATCCGACCAAAAACAAAAACAGTGCAAGGACTTAATTAATTTGGAACATTAGACTATGTGAAAACTTAATCGACCAAATTAAAATCTTAAAGGCTCAATTAACCATGGGGTCAAAATGTTGATGACTACTATATCACGATGGTTCATCCATGATAGGATACATTTATGAGACACTTGATGTGATATAATTAAGAGACGCCCTTTGAAGGGGCATGAGTAGTATAAATAGATAACTTTTGGAGATAGCCATAATATCAAGAATAAAAAAATAACGTTTCGATGAAAAAGAACGGTTTCTCTCTCTCCATTAAAGAATAATACACAAAAGGCTTCCCTTGTTACTTTGAGGACAATTGGCATTAACACTGTAAAAAGCAAATATTTTTCTCGTGATTGTATTCGGACCATATATATGTCAAAATGTTAGTGACTAATTCTACACTCATTGCCAAATATAACACGATGATGCGACATAAATGACGACATTGTGTAAAAGACAACGAAACATGATGATATGGCATTAGTGGCATATACATATACGACATGACATGAGCAATGAAGTGACATGGGGTGTTGTAATGACATAGCATAAAGTGATTTGCATTTTGTTACGAGAAAACGGAGCAAACAAGCTAGTATAGCAGATTGCACATTGTAGCATTGCATAAAGTGATCGCATTTTGAATACTTTCGTGCTCCTAGTTGCAAAATACTTTGTTTACTAATTTGTATACTCTGTAAGAACTGTCGGTGTTGTAATATGGGAATATAGTGTTTACAAATTTAAAGGTGCTCGTCGTTTAGAATAATGTACCATCTTTTGAGTAAAAGCGGCATCTTCTACTATCTATGACCTTTTGAAATTACTGTTTTTTATTGATTTGTATACTTTGTATGGGTTGTCGGTGTTGTAATATGGGAACATAGAGTGTTTATAGAGTTAAAGGGGCTCGTCCTTTACAACTAGGTACTATGTTTCGAGTAAAAGCAGCATCTTCTATGATGTGTGACCTTTTGAAATTACTCAAGCACGGTATTGACATGAACCATATCTTTTAAAAATACTCAAGCACATGTAATGCGATTTTTTGTTTTTTGTTTAGATAAAATAGTCGTATCGAATGAAGTTCAAATATGAGTAAATGAGAAAACTTGACTTCGGAGGGAGACATGACTATCGAGAGTGACTTTTACTTTTCACGCTTTACTTTATTTTATCAAATGTTGCAACTTTTGCTTTTGGAAAATACTTGAAACCTCCAGAATCCAAAATGGTTCCGATCGTGACACAATTCAAAACTACCCCAGAAGTTGCTGTTAATTGCACGAATACCCTTGAGTGGTATTCTGGACTAATTTCGGCTTTTATTTTGTCGGAGTATGTACAACCACTCTCATATATAGGTTAACGTAAGTAATATTCGCGACTTAGTGTACAAATTTGCTTTGTTTTTTCGATGACGATATATATTTCGGGACACTTACCAAAAACATACCTAAGTTTTCACTCAATGACCACTAACATACTTCTGTTTTTCCAAACACCATTTACGTACCTCTACAAAAAGCCCCAAATTGAAATATTCAAATTACCTGTTCTTACAAACTTATTTTAGCATCTTGCTTAAAGTTCGGTTGATTTGGTTTTTAATTAACTTCAACTGCTTTAGGTGGCCATGAGAATTTAGGACTTCGGGATTGGCATTTTTGGAAAGAAAATGACATTTTCGCTAGCAGGACACAAGCTTGGTTAAATGAATGTGTAAATTGGTCTTCAAAGGTAAAATTTATACATATGCTTGGCATTTTTTAAAAGTAGAGGTGCTTAAATGGTCATTAGATGAAATGTGAGGTATGTTTTTGATATTTTTCATATATTTAAATCACGGATGCATGATGATAGGCAAATAATGATTACAGATGACATGTCAATTGTGTTGCTATGGTACTAACCAGGGATAAGTATAGAACTGGTCTTTAACATTTGAAGTTGCCATTAATGTTTTGATTTAATCAATTAAATTCTTTCACTTTCGGCAGTCGATTAAGTGAATTCTTAATGTCTCGATTGGGTCAACTAAGTCCTTATCATTTAAAAAAAGAGTTTGCAGTCAAGTCCTTGTAAGATTGTGGACCGTGAGGTTTGAATGTCGAAAATCTTATATGGCTACTGCTTGGCATTTTCTGGACGCAACCTCATGTCTATGTGGCAAATGGCCCAAATGCCTCTCCTCTGCCCAATTGCGAAGCTGCTCTCTATCAAATTTCTCAAATGCGAGAAGAGACAAAAAGGTTTGTTTAAGCCTCAATTCTACGTTATCCAACAGTGAAGGACTTAATTAATTTGAAACATTAAACTATGTGAAAACTTAATCGACCAAATTAAAATCTTAAATGCTTAGTTAACCGAGGGGTCAAAATATTAATGACTAATTCTACACTTATCGCATGATATGACATGGTGACATAATGTAAATGATGACAAAGTGTAAAAGACAGCGAGACGTGATGATATGGCATTAGTGGCACATACATATACGACATGACATGAGCAATGAAGTGCCATGGTGTGTCATAATGACATATTGCAAAGTGGTTGCATTTTGAGTACTCTCATGCTCTTAATTGCTTGTTCATTGAATTTTGTACTCTCTATGGATTGTGGGTGTTGTAATATGGTAATAGAGAGTGTTTATAGAGTTAGAGGTGCTTCTATGATATGTAACCTCTTGAAATTACTAGTGGATCCCAGCTTAATTTGTGGCTATTAGTCTAAAAGAGTGAATTTAGGTCAAAAAGATTGGCCTAACCCCTATACATCTTTTTGCCGATCTTTCTATCTTTTTGACTCTTTCCTTTTCTAGATAAACCTATTTGCATTTTCTCAATGATATGTAACCTCTTGAAATTACTAGTGGATCCTAGCTTAATTCGTGGCTATTAGTCTAAAAGAGTGAATGTAGGTCAAAGGGGTTGGCCTAACCCGTATACATCTTTTTACCAATCTTTCTATCTTTTTGACTCTTTCCTTTTCTAGATAAACCTATTTGCATTTGCTCAATAATATGTAACCTCTTGAAATTACTAGTGGATCCTAGCTTAATCCGTGGCTATTAGTCTAAAAGAGTGAATGTGGGTCAAAGGGATTGGCCTAACCCCTGTACATCTTTTTGCCGATCTTTCTATCTTTTTGACTCTTTCCTTTTCTAGATAAACCTATTTGCATTTGCTCAATGAATTGCATTCTATGAAATAATATTTTCATGTCTTTAGTGAAAATAATGTTGGCTAAATCATCATTTATTATAGCTAATGAAATAAAAAGAACAAATTATGCGATGTCATTCTAAGTTCTCATTAAACCACGATTAATGATGAATTAAAAAAAAAAAAAAGAGCACCATAAACATTTGATTTTGATGATAACATCGAATTATTGTCCTTTTCTTCTAAGGTACAACGATATAATTATTCTTAAGAGCTGATAAGTAATTTTATAAGAATTAGCTTGAAAATGAAATTTAAAGGAAAAGGAAACTTTAATCCTCATAAAGAGACCCGTAAATGGATTGACAAAGAAAAATAAAATAACATCTGATAATGATGCCAAAATCATACCTTCTATCTAAGGCGTGAGGAACATGTTAAACAATTTGATCATACTTGAATTTTATTACAAGAATAAGAAAAAAAAAACTTTAAGCTGATAAATGGACACACAAACGGATTGAAAAGAAAATACAAAATAGATAAAATCTTCATGATAGGTTATCTCAAGAAACAAACAAATAAAAGTGAATTGAAAGTAAGCAAAAGATGAAAACAAATAAAATAATTCAAAATAAAAGGGAGGAAAAAGAGAGGAAAAAGACGTGGCTTCCTTCACCTCAAATTGGATGATCTACCACTGGGCGGCGCATTAATTTCTTAGTGAAGACATTGCAATTGGTAACCTCTTTCATTAACACATGCTGCAAAAGGGAGGAAGGATTCATTGAATCCATCCTCCCTACCTCGCAAGAATCCGTGCACGTTCCTTATGGTCCTGCTCGTGGAAACTATGGTTTGATTTCCAGCGAGATTATGACATCAAGGTAGATATTCCACAATTTGAAGAAAGATTACAACCAGTTGGTTTCAAAATGCCTATAGAAAATCCTAAAAACTGCGCTGAGCTATCTCCTAGTGCAGTACTTTCATGTTCTTAAATATATTGTACCCAGAAAATTTTCTAAATTAGACATGTCATACGAATAGGTTGGATAATTTTAGGTCATATCCAAATTGAGCAATTTAATCTATGATCTGAAAATAGCATACCGAAAAGGTTAAAAAAACAACTGACCAATTAAAAAGAAAATATTCAGTCTATTTAGAGATTTCGCAAAATGTTCTCGCGCTTTTTCTTTATCTCTCTTGGTAGGTTGCCTCAAATAGAACAATAAAAATTATAAACATGGGGCTTCAAAATTTTTTTTTTTTTGGCTACCATTAAAGTTTTATTCTTTCTTTGAAATTTTTCAACGAATTAGCTCCGACACACCCATAGGACGGAAGCAATACCACCGTGGCCATCTCCTCTCTCAGCAATCAAGCCCAACTCAAACGACGTTGGATCCCCAGTCGCATCTGTAGCTATAGCTGCGGCCTTGCAACCACCTGGAGCCCCCACTATCTTCATTCGAAAAGGTGCACACCGCCGAAAAGCAAAACTATTGCAACATAAGGAGATCTTGGCATGTGTCCATCATTAATGATAAATTTGGTGATTGGTCATCGATTTTGATTTGAAAAAATCATAAATCTACTGTTTGAGCATCAGATCTCTAATATTTTTCTAAGGATTCATCTTCTTTTCTAGAGCTTGATTTATAGTTAGATTACATATATTTGTGGAAATAAATAAAATATCTCATTGACAAAGAAAAAACCTTGTTTATATTTGGACATATCGAAATCGACTTCTCTAGAAATCCACTACAACTTGACCCGACCCGATTCGAACTTTACATTTTCGAAACCCATTTTCACCTGACCCTTTAAGTGTAAATACAAAAAAATAATGAACCTAAGAGGATGAGACTCCTTTTCCACACCTCTCTCTATCCCTGAAAAGAAAAATATCTACACACTAAAAACCACCAGAGCGCCTTATGTGCGCGAATCTACACGGGAAGCCGCGATTGCAACTATTCCCCTACCTCGAACTCTTGATCCTGACAGTCCATGCTTATGTTTTTCTAAATACCATTTACATACATCTACGAAAACCCCTAGATTGAAAGATTCAAATTACCTATCCTTGTAAACTTATTTTAGCATCTTGAAGTTCGGTTGATTTGATTTTTAATTAATTTCGATTGCTTTAGGTAGCCGTGAGAATGACATTTTCGCTAGTATGACACAAGCTTAGTTAACATGAATGCGTAAATTGGTCTTCATAGATAAAATTTATACATATGCTTGGCATTTTTTATAAGTAGCGGTGCATAAATGGTCATTAGGTGAAATGTGAAGTATGTTTTTGGTATTTTTTCTATCTTTAAATCGTGGGTGCATGACAATACGAAAATAATGATTAGGAATGACATGTGAATTTTGATGCCATGGCACTAACTAGGAATAAGTACATAATTGGTCTTTAACATTTGAAGTGAGTCATTAATGTTTTGATTTGGTCAATTAAGTTGTTTCACTTTAGGCCAATGATTAAGTGAATTCTCAATGTCTCAATTGGGTCAGCTAAGTCCTTATCATTTAAAAAAGGAGGGAAAAAAAAACAATCCAAGTGCCAAAACTTGGCACAAAATGGCACAAAGGAACACTTAAGTGCCAAAAGTTACGAAATGTATACTTAAGTGCTATTTTTTCTTAAAATTAAATCACTTAAGTGCTAACTCTAGCGAATGCCACTGAAAATCTAACATAGCTTATTTTAATCATTTCTAACATCTACGTGATTCTCCAAAATTCCACGTCAGCTTACATTCACAAAAAATGACGTTACCTAAGTTTAATTTTTAATTTAAATATTAATTAAATAGTATCAAAAACGAAAATTAAAAAATTAAAAAGATTTTTTTAATATTATTTAATCAATATTTATATAAAAATCTAATTAAGGTTAAAACAACATCGTTTTGGGTTAATTTAGCCAGGTTAGCACTCAAAACGATGTCGTTTTGAGTTAATTTAGCCAGGTTAGCGCTCAAAACAGTGTCGTTTTGAACTTATTTGGTTATGTCAATACTCAAAATGATGCCATTTCGACCTTAACTTGCCGGAAAAGTGCCACGTTAGTATTTTGGTAAGATTTTCTCATCGTTGATACTTAATTAATTTTTTTGCTCTGATCTTGACACTTAAGTGTACCTTTTTAAACTTTTGGCATTTTAATGTCCTATCGTGTCAAGTTTTGACATTTCAAGGATCCGTACATCAAAAAATGAGTTTTGCACTTAAGTCCTCATAAGATTGTCGACCGCGAGTTTTAAATCTCGAAAATTTTATATGGCTACTGCTTGGCATTTTCTGAACGCTACCTTATGTCTATGTGGCAAATGGCCCAAATCCGTCTCCTCTGGCAAATGCAAAGCTGCTCCTTATCACATTTATCAAAATGCGAGAAGAGATAAAAAGGTTTGTTTAGAACTCAATTCTACTTTATTCAACAACGAAGGACTTATCCGACCAAAAACAAAAACAGTGTAAGGACTTAATTAATTTGAAACATTAGACTATGTGAAAACTTAATCGACCAAATTAAAATCTTAAAGGCTCAATTAACTGCGGGGTCAAAATGTTGATGACTACTATATCGCGATGGTTCATCCATGATAGGATACATTTAAGAGACACCGGTTCGTCTTGATGTGATATAATTGAGAGACGCCCTTTGAAGGGGCATGAGTAGTATAAATAGATAACTTTTGGAGATAGCCATAATATCAAGAATAAAAAAAGAACATTTTGATGAAAAAGAACGGTTTCTCTCTCTCCATCAAAGAATAATACACAAAAGGCTTCATTTGCTACTTTGAGAAGACAATCAGCAGTAACGCTGCAAAACGTAAATACTCTCCTCGTAATTGTATTCGGACCATTGTAAAGGCAAAGATTCATCCATTATATGGTGGTAATTCAATGTATAATATTGGGTAATCACTTTTGTTATGTGTTGAAAAGTTAGTCATTTTTTCTGTCTACTTTTATCTAACAATGACTAATTATATACTTATCTCAAGACATGACATGCTGACGCAACATAAATGATGACTAAGTATAAAGACAATGAGATATGATGATATGACATTAGTGGCATATAAATATGCAATATAATATGAGTAATGAAGCGACATGTTGTGTTGTAAGGACATGACTTAAAGTGACTGCATCTTGTCCAGGGAACATGGTGCAAACCAGCTGAAACAATGACTTGCGCAATATAGCAGTAGCACCTTGGAAAGTGATCACATTTTAAATGCTCTTGTGCTCTTAATTATAAAATACTGTTTGTTTACTGATTTGTCACTCTGTAAGAATTGTGATGTGTTGTAATATAGGAACATAGAGTGTTTATAGATGGAATGATTTACTAAGTTTTGAGTAAGAGCAATGTCTTCTACGGTCTCTGACCTCTTATAATTACTAATGGATCCCGACTTGATTTGTGATCATTAATCTAGGAGAGTGAAGGTAGGTCAAAGAGATTGGCCAAGCCACTATACATCTTTTTGCAAATCTTTCTAGCTCTTCAACTCCTTTGTCATTTAATAGATAAATCATCTATTAGATAAATCTATTTGTATCTACTAAATGAATTGTATTTTATGAAATAATATTTTCATGTCTTCTGTGAAAATTTTTAAATAGGCCACCCCGGAAAGTTTCTATGTTAGCCTCTTCAATGTGGAACACAGAAATTAGTCAAGTTGAAAATTTCGAACACGCTTGTTATAAACAAGTGCAATGGTGAGATAGGCTTGATCAAATAAAAAGAATTTCTTTTTTTCAAAATCCTCCAAATTGACTAGAAAATATTGATCCCACTATGCTACAAGATGAAAAATAACCAAAGCGCCTAAATAGACAGATGGCATTTCATCTTCTAACGTAATTTAATTTTTCCGATAATTTGATATTTATTAAATAGCAAGCAATGTTAGCTTCTGTCTGGTGCAATATTAGCTAAATCATCATTTATTACAGCTAATGACATAAAAAAGAATAAATTATGCAATGTCATTCTAAGATCTCATTAAACCGTGATTAATGTTGAATTACGAAAAAAAGAATAGCACCCATAACATTTGATTTTGATGCCAAAAACATACCTTCTATCTAAGCCGTGAGGAACATGTAAAGCAATTTGATCATACTTGAATTTTATTACAGAAAAGGGGAAAACAAACTTTAAGCTAATACATGAACACACAAATGGACTGAAAATAAAATACAAATTAGATAAAATCTCCATTCTCAAGAAACAAACAAATAAAAGCGAAATCTTTGTTACGATATGAATGAGAATTGAAAGTATGCAAAAGATGAAAACAAATAAAATAATTAACAATAAAAGGGAGAGAAATAAAAGAAGGAAAGGAAGAAAGAAAGACGTGGCTCCCTTCACCACAAATTGGATGATCATCTAATACTCGGTCGTGCATTAATTTCTTAGTGAAGAAATTGCAATTTGCAACCTCTTTCGTTAGCACACTTTGAAAGGGAGGAAGGATTCATTGAATCCTCCCTTTCTATTCTGCGAGAAGCCGTGTATTGAAAGATGAAGCTGCTGCTCCCCAAGGTCCTGCTCGTAATAACTATGATTTGATTTCCTGCAAGACTACGACGTTAAGGAAGATATCCCAGAATTTGAAGAAAGAATAAAAATGCTCTTTTTAATAATAAAAGCCATCAAAAATCTCAAACTTTACTCATATGATATATTTAGAAATTATTTTTTGTGACATAAAAATCCTAAATTTGTACTTGAGCAACATAGGGCACGAATGATAGCATTTTTTTGTCAGAAATTGATTTCTGGAACATAAATTGATTTTTCTGTTTCTATTTCTAGATGAGTTTCTGAGCCAAAAATGTATTTGATAACGACAAAAAAAATTCTATTCTTGAAATAGAAATTCGTTTGATAATCAAAAAAAAATTCATTTTCCCAAGTAGTGGTGGTAATGGAGGGGTGGCGGCGGCTTGAGATTGGTGGTAGCGGTGGCGACGATCGACAACCAACGGCGACGACGGCGAGGGCGGTGGTGGTGAGTGGCGACGGCAACAAACTTATAGGTGAGAAGTAAGAAATAGAAAAGTAAAAAAAATTTGTTTCTGATTTCTATTCCAAACCTATTTCTGAAATAGAAATTTGTTCCAGAAATCAAAAAGTAAAATTTTTTACCAAACGAATTTCTATTCCAGAAACAAGTCTAGAATAAAAATCTATTCAAAAATAGAAACATAATAGTTATCATGCACGCCCACATTTACTCAAACTTTTTTCTATAACACCGAAATCCTTATCTTTTACATGTATAACAGATTTATCCCAAACTTTTTTTTATAACACCAAAAATCACAAGCTTTTTTTAAAAGTGCCATGTAAATATATGTTTGGGGTTTTTAGTGTCACCAAAAAAGTTTAGGCTAAATATATCACACTATCTATATGGAGTAAATGTCTCGTATAAACATAAGTTTGTGACTTTTGGTGAATTTTTCCTTTTATAATATTGTACTTCAATGTACTTACCTATGTTGTGCTAAAAAAAATTCTCTAAACTAGACATGTTATATGAATGAGTTTGATTGGGTTAAATGGGTCGAAAATGGGAATTTAACCTATAATCCACAAAATAGCATATTGAAAAGAAGAAGAAGCAAAAAAAGAAAAAGACATAAATATTCCTAAATTTTGATTTGACATATAACGTAGTTATTGGACTTTTAATTTATTCAATACAATCTTTGAATTTTAATCTAATGTAAAATGTAATTTCTAAGTTTTAAATTTATTTAATGCAATTTATAAATTTTTTACACATGTCCAACGGGGACAACGACATGTGCGAGACACGATAGAAGGTGAGGCGTGATGCAGGTGATGCCTTGATCACGAGCTTGGTGAAGAATGAAGCGAATCAAAATATGGCACGAACTAGAAGGAGGTCACAGTCGCGTCACAACACGAAAATGATGTGAAAGGACGTCCGTTAACCTTATGTACATTTTATTTTTTTGAGTTGAAAATCTTCTTTACACTTTACTCCCATACTAAATTGACATCTCTAAAAATCTCTTATGATCCGATCCGACCCAATTCGACTTTAAATTTTTGACATCCAATTTCACCCGACCCTTTAAATGTAAATAAATAAACAAAAAGCGTGTCCAACCTAAAAAAATTAATGAGTCTAAGAGGATAAGACTCCTTTTCCACACCTCTCTCTATCTCCAAAAAAAAAACAAATATCTACACACTAAAAAACTACGAAAGCGGCTTACGTGCGCGAATCTACACGGGAAGCCGCGACAGCGACTGCTCCCCTACCTCGAACTCTCGATCCCCACCGTCCGTTCCATCTCCCCCACAAATCCGATCCGCCTTCGACATGATCGGCGACGGCGGCGTTGCGGCGGCGGCGGCGGCGGCGAAGAGGCGCCCTCCTCCTCCCTTCCACGAGCTCCCTTCTATCGCCGCCAGCAGGACGTCGTAGCTCGTCGCCCGCTTCATCCCCGCCATCCTTATCTGCCTCCTCACCTCCTCCGGCAGCCTCAGCGCGTAGCGGTCCGGGTCGGGTCCGGGTCGGGCCAGCAAGTGGCCCGTGGAGTGGGACTTCGGCAGCTTCCCCCGCCGCCGCCGCCGTCGCCACTGCTCCTAACTCTTCACTACCTCCTCCTCCGATGTCGATCCTCACTTCGTTTCGTACTTCATCGCGGGCTAGTTGTTGTCGTCGTCCTGGCTGGTGTCCTTCTCCTTCTTCTTCTTCTGCATATGGCTGGCTCATTCGGCTCCGGTCGACGGCCGATTCGGCGGCGGCGGCGGCGGCGGCAGCGACGGCGGCGTCGACGTGGCGGAGGCACGGATCGGGAGTCTGATTCGCCCGGCAGACGGGGCAGGTGACGTGGGAGGCGAGCCACGCGTCGATGCACTCCGGGTGGAACGCGTGCTCGCACTTGGGCAGGATCTTGAGCTCGTCGAAGTCGTCGAACTCCGCCAGGCAGACAGCACACTCCAGCGCTCCCTTCCCCAGCTTGTGGTCCTTCACCGCCACGTACGCCAGGACGGGGAACGAGCCGACGACCCCCGGGTCGAGCCCCCGTCGGTAGTTGCCGCCGCCGACGCCGACGAACCGGACGGCGCCCGAGCGAGACCCTCCGGGGCGGCCGGAGGGCTCCTCGGAGCAGTGGCGGAGGTAGACGGAGAAGAAGCCCATCATGAAGAAGGCGCAGATGGTGACGACGACCACGATCGCCATTGTCGGGTCCAGGTTGGAGTAGAGCCCGTACTGAGCGCCGTTGCCGTTGCCGAGCGCCCCCTGCGTCGAATTCAAACCGTGGCTCGGGCCTCCCTGCGCCCGGACATACCCGAGCTGGACCGAAGCCGACCCGAGAGAGGCGACTGTGCAGAGAAAGCCGAACGCCCGACCCATTCACCTCCCGAACTCGGAATCAAGCCAACTGTTTGGTGGGTGGGTCGAGCAAGAGGAGATAGGAAGGAGGAGATATTCAGGGGGGAGGACAGCAACGTGGGATGGAAATCGGAATCGGAGTTGAACTTTTCTTCTCTGTTTTTGCGGTTGGGCTTATCTGGTTTATCTCGTTTCCGAAAACGGGTTTACAATTTGGACTTACTTCCTTCAGTTGAGTTGAGGGAGAGACTAAAGCAGCAACCTTTATAAATGTTCTTTTTTTTTTTTTGGTTTTTGCTTTTGTTTTTTTGGGGGGAAGACACCGCCGATGGCGGGGGGGGCGGACGTGGCAGGGGGAGGAAACAGCGGCGGGGAGGATAATGATTGAGGAGGCCCCTGATACGGCGGCGGCATGGAGTACAAGTTGTGGATGATCGGACGGTCACGATATTTTCTTCTTTTTTTATTATTAGGACAGGGGGAAAGGATGGAAAAATATTTGTTTCCGGAAGAATCTAATACGGCCTGGAGAGAGGGAGTGAGAGGAGGAGCACGAGGGAATCCAGCGACAGCATGGACAAACCGGGGGCGGAATCGTGTCCAGTGTTGACTAAAAACAGAGGAAAAACAGAGGAAGGAAAGGAAGGAAGGAAGATGCCCGTTTCCGGGGGGGTTTATCGGGTTTTCTTGCGTGTGGCTTTCTCTGGCCTTTTTGACTCTCCAAAGGACAAAGACAACAGCAGACTAACGATAGAAAGAAAGATTCTCCCGTAGGTTTGTTCTAGCCGGCGGGTGACGTCATGTGTTTCCTGATTGGGTGGCTTGCTCAGACGCCCGGATCCGTCGTCAGGGTTTCGAGAACCGTCGGCAGCATCTGATCCATCGGATTCCCTAGAATGCTGCTGTACTTGGATATTAACAGGCGGGTGGGAGCCCTTTGGTTGCCCTGTTCTGATGTTTAAGCAAATCAAAACTCCGTCTTGGTTGCTAAGTTGAGCAGGGTAGGCGACTCTATTTAATGACCCCAGCTCGGGTACGAGATGCGATTAACGTTTCGTCGAACGCTAATTAGATTTTCGAGGAAGAGGGTGTAGCAAATGAATCATCGGCATTGAATGAATGAAGTTATACATCCCGGAGTAATAAGTACCGGGCGGGTTGCTCGAAGTTCCGACATATATTGGTTCGCATACATCAGAATTCAAAAATCTGGTATCGTGGAAAAGCCACAAATGAAACTCCGTCAGCTACAGCAGCAGATGTTTCGGGAGGTCGACTCGGACAATGTTATTCTTCACCACTAGCTATGCAAGGAAAAAGAAGGCAACTGCAGATGCGAGAATATGACTAGTTGTGGAGGTCAAAAACAGCAGATGAAACTCCGTCAGCAACAGCAGATGTCAGGGAGGTTGACTCCGACGATGTTATTCTTCACAAGGAGTTGTGCAGGAATAAGCAGGCAACCGCAGATGCAAGGATGACCAGTTGGTTGGCAAATTGTCTATCTGGTGATTCTCCTGCATAAGCATATGTCACATGTTGAGCCCTTGAGGGAATGTAAACTGAATTGCTCTGTGAACTGCAGAAGAATGACTGGAGGATCATATGCTTACCTAACTGGAGATATTTGTTCCTAATGTTCCACTCGAAGTCCCAGTGCTGCCTGTCGTTCTTCAGCGTCCAATAAGCCCATCCGAATGAAGCAGCGTTGTAGACTTCTAACTGCGCCTTCCCGAAATCTTGATATTCAGCCTGTGATCCACTGGTCACATTCCACTCATTCACCCACTCCCCTGAAAAATGCAAGGACAAAAGCAGTGAATCGACTACCGATTTGATGGAGGAATGTACGCCATATCCAATGCCCGATCCTGGAAAAAAAAGGCAAAGGAGAGGACTGGTTCTGTCAAATTGGTGAAGGCAAGATGATCTTGACTTACCAATGAAAACGAGCGGACCGTTTGCGGCATTCAAGGCCTTCAGTTGTGCTTCCCTGCTCTTGTATATGAACTGTATATTATCCACACTACTCATGTTCACAAAGAAAGTGTCGAAAAGATTGTAGTAATGTAAATCCACCACAATGTTGTGGGAGCCTATGTTAGCCTGATATAGTTCTAATGGATCCGCATTGCCGATTCTTTGGCACATTATCACGTAAGCAGTGGATGAGTACTTCCGGACGACTTCATAGCCTTGTTTATAATATGATACAAGAACGTCCAATGGAACTGAGGCGGCAGATGGCTCGTTTAAAAGTTCAATCCCGAGCAAAGCGGGATGCTTTCCGTACCTGCAAAAGCAAGAGATCACCATCACAAAGAAGCTCAACTGAATCTCTCTTTTTATAGATGAACCATCATCTCTGCCATCATAGACAAAAAAGGAATCAGGTACTGAAGAATAAACAATCTGTGACAAGTAAAGCATCATGAGGTGACTCGTTTGAACCTACCGTTTAGCTAAGAAATCAACAACATCCAATGTTTTGGAGATGTAATCTGGAGACGTAGGCCAGCCTGTTATACCATCTCTGCTAGCACTATGCTCCATGCCATTTTGCGAGCCCGGAGCTGCATGAAGGTCAATTATGCACTTTATGCTATAAGATCTGCAAAAAGTTTCATCGATGTCAATATGAAACAAAAACCAAACGAAATGCCAAAGGTTTATGAATGTCAATATGATATGAAAACCAAAAGAAGTTGTCTATACGTCATGTGAAAGGATGAAGTGGAAATTACATTGCCCAAGAGAAGGCATTGTCGAGAGCTTCCAAACTGCCCTCTATAAATGGAGCTGGAGGATTAGGATCAAAAGCAATCCACCAGCCAACGGGGATCCTCACTGTATTAATTCCATGTCTATATAGAAAGCTGAAGTCCTCTATTGTAATAAACGTGTTCCTGTGTTTCTGCAGTTTCAGAAAAGTCAAATGAGTAGCAAGAAGCTCACATACAGGGCAACATGCTATGAAGGCCTTTTTATATCAAGGTATGCAGAGATACGTCAAAAAATTATATCCATCGCCATAATAGCTGTGTCATGGACATGCCTAGACAATCAAAACAGAAAAAACAGAACCACAAGAAACGGAGTCAAGATTGGTTGTATGTATGCACTAGAAGAAAACTTGAAAGGGGATTGGCAGTCTCAGAAAAGGAAACAAACACTTTTATGGGTATAGTGTTTAAATCAGCAAGATTCAACAGAGGTTTAGAAGGTGATTCTATGTAGCTTTTAATAGACTGGTGAAGCTTTCAGCATGGTTTTCAGACACCATTTCTCTTTTTAATCAGACCTAAATTCACAAAATCTCGAATTATAGTTCCTACCTAGTGAAAAGGTCATTTGTTGTGTCTATATCTGTTGTGGCAGATACACCGCAGACTCTCGATTCTTTTGTTACTGTATGACAGCTGAAAGGATGGTGAGGAAGATTAATGCTTTGAGATTCATCCCTCATTCAGCCATTGGATTCCAGCTCACAATCTTTTCTTTCATCACATGGCAAGAAAAAGTGCAACTCTTCAGTATCAAAAGCCATCTTTGGAAATTCAGGCAGGAAGCCCAGTTACAGTTTTAAAAAAAAATGTAGCTGAAGAACGTGCTAATGATAGTGGATTTTAAAAAAAAAAATGAATAGTTACACTTGGCATTGGATTGCAAATTCACCATCCTGTATGCTGAGGAGAATCAAAAGAAATCTCATGCCTTGCAAAGATTAAGAATGAGGAAACGGGGAAAAAAACAACTTAGCTACCTGGAGGACTTCTTTTGCTTTAGAGTGACCATATCCATTTGCCAACTGGTAGTCACCATGCAGATTATTTGCCACAATTGTCATTAAGAATGTAGCCGCATTGTCGTCATCCCATCCCGGTTCCCCTGGATAGTCAGCTGTCAGCTGATTTTCTGTTGTAGCCTAGATAAGAAACTATGTAAGCTCTACCAAATTCTAGCAGTGTCAAAAAAATTCAGAGGTCAGCTAAAGATCATTTAAGAAGATTCATTTTGACATTGTCAACTGCAAGAGCAAGAAGTTTCAGATATTCATCTATAACCTAGTGGTTTGTTTTAAATAAATTTAATTCTCATTCTGATCATTTTTAAACCATTCTAGATGACCTGAATAATCAGCTCTCACCATGAGAAAGATCTTATGCTGCAAAGTTATCTACTGTTTAATAAAGCGAGAGAAACCCCATCCTCCTCTTTCCCTTTTTTGCCCCCATGTCTGCAGGAGGGGCATGGAAACGTCATAAAGGGGATTAACACTGAAACTCTACTATAGTTTGCTCTAAAACCTACTTTCGTATCTATCAGACTGAAAATATGTTTTAGACCTCTTACAGACAGAAGGACAAATGACAAAAGAGTAACATCCCCCTCACCTGTAGATAAGCCCCAGTTGAAAGTTTGATGTGAATCCTACTGTCGTTTCTTTCAATGTAAAAGGTTTCTGTTGCCGATGGTGTCTGTGCTGTCGCAAAAACTGAGCATCCTTCACCATCACATGTTAGAAATTGACCAGAGGAAGACCGAAATTGAAATGCGAATTCGGAAACTCTCCATAGCTGTAGGACGAGAGGAGAAACATCCCAGAACAGATCTGGTTAATCAGCTTGTCATTTAACCAACTGCCAAATAGAATCATCCATTTTTTGATATTTAAATAAAGAGTGGAAAGGACAAATTGCAGCTTTTGAAATAGGAGTAAGGTGAACAAACATACGTCATATTTGAACTCTTCATGACATGGACTGAACACAGAAACTACACCTTACAAATTTTTAGAGTCGTGAGAAATTGGTTGACTTCAATTTAGTACACGCTCTTACCAGACAATGTCTTAAGTGACTTTAACCTACGTAGACAATTGATATGAAACCCAAATGTCATTTCAACTCATAGTACTCAGTAAATTGCAATTTAATAAACATTCAATTTGCATGATTTTTACACAGTAGGCACAGAAAAATCTTCAATCAAGTGATGAAATGATCTAGACGTATATGGCATTGTCAACACTCTTCACTAGTGTTTCCTCGGTTTTCCTTGTCACACGCCCTCATGTCGGTTGCCAGAAAGAAATAGGCATCCAAGAAACTCAGCCAAAGACATCTTTATTCCTCTTCTGCAACTGTCACTAACCAGGGCATCTTTCCAATAACAATAAACAATCAATAATGCAGAAACCCACACATTTTTAGTTTTTGGTCTCAGACAGTTGCAGCTTGATGCTTATTACATCATAAAACATAAGAATACCTTTAGCTAATAAGAAAACCATGGCTAGTACATGCAAAAGACAGAGCACATCCCTCATTCAATTTAGCTTCTTGATTACGGTAGGCTGTTTTGAATGGGTGAGGCATCTCACCGTAAAAGTTTCCCACAAAGACGCAGCATCCCTATTGACTGAAACAGTCGTGCTCCCACCATTCTCTGCAGAGACATACTTCTGCAAGGTAACCGACTTCAATTGGACCTGCGTCCCATCCTACATTTCAATACCAGCAGCAACTAGATCACTCGAACCAATCACAAAGAACCCAAAAGTGATCCTAAATTTACGATGAGAAACCAGAAAACAAATGGAGGGAACAAAGAAACTCACAAGCATATCCCCATTGGGAATGCCATCAAAAAGTGAAGGCTTAATCCAACCTTCCACAACCAGCCATCCTCCCAAGTTAACTCCTCTCACTTTAGAATCTTCGTGCAATCCCTCCACTGAAATCAATCAGGAAGAAGTACGTCAAGCATTGACATTTCGCAATTACACTTGCCTCTCTCACCTTAAGTAATCAGTGATGAAACACGGAGGCCGCAGGAGCAAGAAGAGTTACCGCAAAATGCCGTCCGAAAGATGAGCCAACAAGACAGTAGAAACACGCCTACCCATTTGCTCATTTCATGATCCATGGACAATGCTGCCTTCAGCAGCATCCCAACCGGTCCATCTATAAGACAAGAAGAAACCCACGTAAGAAAACACCGCGTACATCGATTTTGTCAAGACTGTCAGCAAATTCCTTCCTTGTCAGTGAATCTATACCAAATTGAACCTTGTCAACAAGCACAAAAGATCTTTCTCATTCACATTTATGTATTAGCAAAATTATTCAAGCGCTGCAAAGCAATAAAGTAACCAGAAAACAACGTTAGAATCAAGGGGACCTTTTTCTGGAGACAGACAGAATAAAAATGTATGCAGAAAAAGATCTGGTGCTCACGAGTGCTGTTTAACGGCAAAAGCGAAAAGCAAGAAAAGGGTGACTATTGACTTTTCCGGGCCTGGGTGGGTTTTTTCAAGAGGGATAGATTCCAAGATTGGTTGATGTGGCGAGAAAGTAAGGTAAAAGGCACGCTTTTAAACATGGGCAAGTTGGTGATCGGGGAAAAAGGACTAATAAATGAAAATGAAAGGAATTTGTGGAGGGTGAGTGGTGGCTCCACCACCTTATCTGCACCTTCCCCGTTTCGTTTCGTTTCGTTTCGTGTGATTTCCGCCCGCTCGCGTTCGCTGTCGGATCACAAATTTGCAGGAGGAGGATCGAACTGGGCGGGCTCCCTTGCTTTTGCGTTGGGCCGAGCATGAAGGCTATATATGACGTATCACCAAAAACTCATTTACAGTAATCAAAGTACAGCAGAGTATATTTCTTCTAGCGATGCCTCGTAACAAGTTAGATCCGTCGTCAAACGGGTGAATTGGGATGAGTTTGGTCCGCCAAAAGGCTTTCAATACACCCTACGGTGTCTTTTTGTTATTTAATGTAAATGGACTTTTGCAATAAGTTAAAAGCCAGAAAATTAAGAATCTTTATCAATATATAATACTAATGTCGAGGCTCACTTTATATGAGTGCTTAATCATCCATGGAATGTGTATAGAAAGAAAGAAATCAGTTTGAAAAAGAAAAAATTGAATTCATTTAATTCAGACTAACCCATTCCGAGTGGTTCACGCTAAATCGATCTCGATCGGGCCAATTCAATTCATGAACCGATCTGGTTTCCCTTTTTTGAGTGAAACCCATCTAGTTTGAAAACCGATTACTCATAATCGAGTGAGCATAAAGACATGATTGATTCTTAATTTTATATCATTTGATATGGGTATTAATAAGGAAATGAAAAAAATTAATTAAAAG
The DNA here is from genome assembly GCA_014182735.1 of Corymbia maculata. NCBI lineage: Eukaryota > Viridiplantae > Streptophyta > Magnoliopsida > Myrtales > Myrtaceae > Corymbia > Corymbia maculata. Next base: position 6,981,608 of record CM024690.1, on the reverse strand, counting down.
TGAGATAATTGCGATTTGGGCGCATATAAAAATATATATACATACCGAAATAAATTTCCTGGAGTAGTCAGCAAGGAAATTGAGAGGGTCGCTTCTCCCCGCAAGAAAAGAATGCCTTGCCCGCAAAGCGCAAACCAGAACGACACTCCACAAGAAAATGTCCCCCCAACTCCTCCTCCATCTCCATCTTCTTCAGCCACCGATCCAACCCCTTCCTCCTTTGGCCTAGGATCCGATCTCCAGCCCTAACCCTTCAATCGGGCGAGGCGATGATGGAGGAGGAGCGCCACTCCATCTCGCGCCTCGTCTCTCCCTTCGAGCTCATCCGCAACTGCGATCTCCCTCCCCCGCAGAAGCTCTTCCCCGGCATCGACGATCCGGCGGCGCTGGTGGGGCTAGGGGACGAGAAGCGACGCCTCCAATCCTACGCCGCAGCGGCCGGCGCCGGCGGGGGCGGGGCGGGGACGGGGACGGGAAGCTGGAGCTCCTCAGGGCGCTGCGGCTGTCGCAGACGCGGGCGAGGGAGGCGGAGGAGAGGGGCGCGGAGGCGGCGGCCGAGCGGGACGCCGTCGCGAACGCCCTGATCGGGGAGTCCGTGAGGTCGTCGGCGTACCGGCGGTGGGTGCGGGTGCTCGAGCTCGAGGTGGCGGCGCTGAAGTCGAAGTCGAGGTCGAGGCGGCGGCGGGACGGGGAGCTCCGGTGCCGCTGGGAGGGGCACGGCGGATCGATGGAGGAGGGAGATTCCGACGAGGAGGGGAGGGATGCGCTTCTTCCATGGCGTGGATGGTGGCTTTGGCCATCCCCCTGGGGATCGCCGGCATAGGACTGGCCTTGGCTTGTAGATATCTAATTTGACATAATGTTTATTAAAAAATTATATATATATATATATATATATATATATATATATCATGTATTTTACATGGAAACTCCGAGAGAAAATTACACATTACAATTTTAAATTGCAGTTCTCGATGCATACCAATCTTTCACCAGTAAGTAATTTAGGATTTAATTGTGGTAATTCGAGAGTTTAGGATTCGATTGTATTTACTGTAAAAATTCGTATTGAATTATACCAATTAAAGAAAAGGTTATGGCTTAATTGCATTTCGTAGGTTTGGATGCTTTTTCGATGAAAATGATTCTTACATACATTCGTTTTTTTAATCTCCGCATGAGGGTCCTGGGAATGAACTTAATTACATCTCTGCCATTTTCTTTAAAATTTTAATCGTACTTAGAGAAATTAAATACGTAGTTGCACCTCATCAAGGTCATTTTCTATGTGTAAATTAGTTAATCCTTTGATTGCAGTTGGTAAAATTCAAAAACTCAAGGCATCCAACTGATATTAAGGCAAGTTTTGAACTGTGTTTGTGTATGCTCTTTTCATTTTTCACTTTGAATACTAAATAAGTTGTGCATTTCTCACTCGGTATAGTGTAATTTCATACTAGAGCCTCGCTTTGTCCGAGGACTTTCGTTGGCACTGCAATACATTTTCTTTTCAAGTTGTGGACTTTTGGTGTTATCCAGAGATGGCGACAAACCCATTTTCCAATCGTGTTTGTTGCGCCAAGTGTAAACGGGATCGCTCCAAGTTCATGAACAGGTCCAAATGAGTTGAGAGAAATAAAGACCGATTAAGAGGCGTGTTTAAATGGGTTTGACTTGGACCCATCTTGATCGCATTTATGATGATAATGAAATAAACAACAATTAAGGTGGGGACGTCAATTGCCCTATTTTATCACAACTTCTTTTTGGTCAAATCCTTATCCCGACTTTTACTTAAAGGAGGGAAATTTCTCATAATTGTAACTAGGGTTAGGTTGAATGTGGGTAGGATCGGATCAGGTATTGGTTGCTAAAATTGTATTACTTAAAAATGGGTCAATATGAGTTAAATGAGTTAATTTAATTGAGACTCATTTTCAATCCATGCGAACTCGATTAGACCCAATTGATAAGCCTAGTTATACTCGAGATCCACTATTTTCACGGGATTCGTAAGTGATTCTTTGGAGGTGGTACTTGTGAGCGATGATTTGGGAGATCCACCAATATGTTGCCTGTTTTCCAGTGAAACATAACTATAACAAGAAGAAGAGGGAACGCCGTGGTCAAAACGGGGGGAAGAAGGAAGGAAGATTTGTAAAATTCCAAAGGGAGATTAGGAAAGAGAGAAGGTGAAGAGGTGTGTGTTTGTGTGTGTGTGTGAGAGAGAGAGAGAGAGAGAGAGAGAGATTTCTATGGGCCTGGGCTTATTCCTTGGGCCTTGATCCGCTGAGAAATAAGCAGAAGCCCACATTGGGAATCAGGGGACACGCGCGCACACACAGAGACGTGCACTCCACCAACACGTGCGCGTGATGTGATGAGAGTCCGGCCTAATTGGGCTGCTACAGCTGGAAGAAGACGTAAGCAAATCCAAGCCATATCTCTTGGAAATCTCCCTTGCAATTTCTCTTTTCCTAAACTCTTTAATGTTCGCGATTTACACCGCTAGTTTGCTTCGCACATAAAAGTGAAATTTTTATTGGGGTTGGTTCCACAAAATTAGCTTCACATTTTCTTTAATAAAAAAAAAAAACAATTCATCCACCTTCACAGTTTGCTTATTTGGACCTAACACAAGTCACTGAGTGGCCCTAGAATCGAATACATTTATAATTTTGTATATTTGTAAAGTATTAATTCTAGGGGCATTCTTGAAATATCATTTTGCTATGTTAATCTAAGCGGACGAGATTATTGAGTACTCATATGTGATTCATTTCCGTCTCTATGTATTTGCATTCGCATGTCAATTCATGTCACCATATAAATTTAGGCTAGGTCATATTGTGTCGTATTCGAGTTTTAATTAGTATCATGTTACTATCGTAGAAACTAGTCATGTTCGGCATTGCCAACCCTCGTACTTCCCCTAATTTGCGCATATATATTTCCTAGAAACAAGAAAGTGGCTAAAAGAAGCCTATGAACATTTTTTATCTTTTTAATTTAGTGTCATCAAATTGCCTATTAAGTGTCCCATTAGATATCACGTGTCACCTTGTGTGATAATTAAAAAAATAAAACGTATGGAAAACAAAGCAAAATGTTTCTCGTAATCTAGAAATAGAAATTGAAAAAAAAGAAAAAGAAGTGAACAAATTAGATGAATAAAATTAAGGAAAAGGGAGGAAACAAGCCATTGCCACAACACCTACCACCGCGATGTTGTTCACTAAGGTGAAGTGAATGGGACACCGTTGCACACTCATGCCATCGAAATAAGAAGGTGGAGCATCGAGAGAGGATGTGAGCCAATGACCCAAGAGAGGTCCACCCCCCTCCCTAAAAACCGTGCTAGGGGGGCGGATGTGCGGGGCGGGCGGCCCTTGCCACCGCCCCGACGTCGAAGGGTCCTAGTCTCCAACCCGATCTAGGTGAGGGCCTCGATCCTCGTCCCAATAAAAAAAGAAGGCGAAAAGCGCATGGAAAGAACATCGGGCTTTCCGAGGCCCGAGGATGTCGACCGGAGGTCGGAGGGGGGAAACCGACTCCCACGAAATCTTCCAATCTCGCCTCGTGGATCTCCGAGGATGTCGTACGGACAGCAGACCGCCGCACGTGTGAACGAGGAGAGAAAGAAAAAACAAAACTTCCGCCCCCGCGTGTGAGGTCAGGAGGATTGCGACGGCAGCGTTGGCCCCTCGATGCGCGCGCAGTTTGGACGGCGACGGATTCCACGCCAATCAGGCGAGAATCCCCACGTGCGGGCGACGTCTCCACGTGGCTCGAGACCGCGACCTTTATAAAAAAGAAAATTATAAAAAAAAATGAAAAAAAGAAAAAGAAATAGCGAAGAGCCTCCCTCGGTCTTGACCTCGAACGTGCGGGTGGGCCCCGCCCCACGTAACGTCCTACGACTTCCGCACGCCCGGGTGGGGCCCCGGCCCGCCCTTCCTACCCGTTTGTACTTGGCCCGCGTCGGGGAGCCGTCAATCAGTCGGAACTCACGGAACGCACTGTTTTCGCCACGTGGAAATCGTTGCTTTCCGAGAGAGAGAGAGTTTGTTAAAAATTTCCTTCGGTCGGAAATTTCGCGAAAGCACGTCATCGGAGCGTACTAATTTCCCTCGTACCATTTATCATGTGCGACCGGGTCATTAAAATATGTGGAATTGGTTGACGGGCATCTCGAGTCATCCTCTAATTAAAATGATAACGACACTTATGATTTTTAAATATTAATGTAATATGTAATATAATTTATTAATTTTTGATTTATTCAATATTATTTTATTTAATATAGCTTTGAAATTTAGTTAATATGTAATGTCGTTTATGAATTTTTAATTTATTTAATATGATTGCTGAACTTTCGGTAAATATTGAATACATTTCTTGAACTATATGTAAATAATCAATATATTATCATTTTATTAGTTTATGCTTTCGGAGAGAGTTTGTTAAAAATTTCCCCGGTCGGAAATTCTCCGAAAGTGTGCCATCAAAGCGTACTAATTTCCCTCGTACCATTCTTATATGCGACCGGGTCATTAAAAAAATGGAATTGGTTGACGGGTGTCTCGAGTCATCCTCTAATAAAAATGATAATGACACTTATAATTTCTAAATATTAATGTAATATGCAATATAATTTGTCACCTTTTGATTTGTTCAATATTATCCATAAATTTTTAATTTATTTAATATTGCTCTGAAATTTAGTTAATATGTAATGTCATCTATGATTAAATTATCAATATTATCATTTCATTAGTTTAAGTTCATGGACAATATTGAACTCTATGATTAAAAGTTCAAAAGTTCAAGAAACACATTTAACAAATTAAAAATTGATGGATAACATTGCTAATCAGGTTAAAATTCATGAATTATTTATACTATATTCCCTTATTCTCCAAAGGGTCTTTGATCAAAGGTATAAACCAAAATTATCAACTGAATTGATTTATAGAAAATGCAAGATAAATTCCCATTAGATTTGGCCTGCTAATTCAACTAAATTACAACGAAACAATTTGTCGGTGAATTTCATAAAATATTATAATATTTGTAAACATAACTCCTTATATTTTATTTCCACTCGTGGGAGAGGTCTCGCAAACATGTCCTTAACCACCCGCCGGTTGGTGTCATGCATTGAACCTAGGAGAAGCTGATGATGTCCATTAGTTAACGTTAGGTTGTACTTGGTTCCCCGCAAGGTGCAAAGTTCTAATAAAGAAAAAAGGGGCAAGAAAAGGTGTAAAGAGTATAGGGTCGTACCTAAGCGCAACTTAACTCTTGGCTCGTGCCCCGACTATTCCTCCTCCCATTCGTAATTCCACCCCATCGTCCTTGAAATTTTTAAGGCATGACAATGTACCGCGCAATTATATTTTCTTTTATGACATTATGAATTTGATAGGCATTGTGTCGTGATAGGATAAAATTGATTTCGCAACGTTCATGACATTGTGCGAACTAATCCATTAAAATGAATTGTTTTGTGATCTAGGCAATCCAATATAACTTCACATATAAATATATTCCACTTATTATAATTAATAGTTAGTATCATGAAAAAGCTCAAATTGATATATTGATGTCAAATTTATCAAAATTAATTCTTTGACCATCAAAAACTCCGAATTGGTACGATCATGGCAAATTTACTAAAGACTAATTTTTTTGACCACCAAAACTCTTCAAACCAATAGATTTATGGCGGGAATGGATTAATACTATGAAAAATTACAAATTTATACAATTATAACAAAATGAGGATAAATTTTTTAAATTGGTACACTTGTCAACTACTACATATCATCAAACTCGACAACTTAATAGTAAAATTTTACGAAAATTAATGGAGAATAAATTTTTCATAAATATATTAGTTTGGAATTTTTTTAGGGGCAAATTTGTCATATGCATATTAATTTATGAATCTTTTTGTAGTATTAATCATATAATTTATTGCCTCGTTTTTGCGAATAAACTTATTTTCTTTTTTTTAAATCAATCCTCGACACGCCAAGGGATTGCCTCCCTCCAATCGCATCCCTCGCCTCTCCCGTGACCGTACGGTTTGGGGATGACTTAACGGCAAAAGAGAGGGTTGACGTAACATCACCTCGATTTTTTTTTCCTCCGCGTTCATGAAAAGACGAGACTGCCCTCGGGGGAACTTTCCAGGAAGCCGCCTAGCCTAGCCGAGCCGAGCCATCCCCCGGGCCCTCCCCGCTAATATATAATCCGAGTCCGTCGGTTGGCCTCCCCCTTAATTGCCTGCACGCAGAGTCGACACGCACGAGTTGTGACAGAGTCGGAAAGGGAGAAACCGGAGGCTGCTCGTCCCGAAGCAGGAAAAAACACATGGGTGGTGGCTCGGACGCAGGCTCGGAGTGCGCGCGGCATCCGAACCACGAGAAGCTCCCCGGCGTGTGCTCGTCGTGCCTCCGGGAGAGGCTGTCCCAGCTCTGCGGCTCCTCGGAGGCCACCGGCGCCACCTCCTTCTCCTCGGCGAACTTCCACGCCTCGGCCTCCCTCGACTCCTCCTCCTCCTCGCGGCGCTTCTCCTCCGCGTCCTCTTCCTTCTACCACTCGCCCCCGCGCCACCACCACCGCGGCGGCGGAGGATTCGGAGGGCGGCGCCACCGCAGGAACGCGTCGGACGCGAACGTGTCGGTGTTCCTCGCGGTGAGCATCGGCGGCGGGGGCGGAGGCGGCGGGGGGGATCGCGGCGGCGACTGGGGGCTGAAGAAGAGCAGATCGATCGCGGCGGTGCCGGAGAAGAAGAGAGGGTTCTGGCGGAGGCTGCTGCTCTTGAAAGGAGGAGGAGGAGGGAGGAGCCGGAAGGAGGACGGGTCGGTGCTCCACCGCCGCCAGCGGCCGCCGACGGAGGTCTTTTAGGATGTAATAATGGAAAGAAAGTCGTCGATCGCCGATCGATGACCGTATGAATAGCTTCTTTTCGCTAGATCCGAATTTTACACGCGGCAGCCATACGGCAGCTGCATCGTTGTACCTTTTTAATACGAATTTTTAAGGTAACTTTCTTCCTCCGGTGTATCCGTACGTGCCTTTGTCCTCACGATGATCATTCCATGCTAGACTTGCCTACTTTCTAGTCGAGCTCGTGTATTTTGTACAAGTCGGACTCGGGTTTGTTGATACCCAGCTCGGTAGTCGGGTTTTTTTTCCCTTTCTTCCTAAAGGGGCATACAATTACTGAACATAAAAATACGTCGGTCAGTTGAATTGTATATCTAACTCTTGGGTGATCGAATAAAGCGAGAATGTTTGAATTTCATTGAACTTGAGTTTTTGTAGAAACACTATTGCGATCGAGTCGAGCTGGAATCCAAAATTTTGGTGCTTTGATTGAGGTCGAGTCAAGTTTTGAATATCAAGTAATCGAGTCGGGTCCAAACTTGCTCGTGAGGAAACAAATATCGAGGGTTATTCAAGCAATTTCTTTTCGTGGACTTGACGGGGAGCTTGATGTTCCGCAGTGGCGTACGAGTTTGAAATTGGGGGCAAAAAAGTTCGAAACTTGACAAATCAAGAGTCCTTTTTATTGACTCTCTAAGAGAAGGACAAAGGAGGGGGTAAGGATTGGGCATCCTCATCGGAATTTCGAACATGACATAAAATCTTAGTTAAATACTCGGGATTCCGACTTTCCTTGACTCATGATATATATGTATCATTTTCTTGAACTTCGAGTCATCATATGTATTCTTTTCTTGAAATTTCAAAGAATGTATAGTCGAGACTGTTAAAACACATCATTTTGATGCAAAGAGCACTTACATGAAGAAAAAAAGGAATAACTACACTAAAAGTCATAAAACTTATTATAAAAATATGATCGAATTCTAAAACTTTCAAAAAAGTACAATTAAATTTTAAAACTTATCGTAAAAGTATAATCAAGCTTTAAAACTTTTAAAAAATATTATCAACGAAAGGACTGAATTTGACAAATTTAATAAGTTTTAGGACTTGATTATACTTTTTAAAAATTTTAGCACACAATTATACTTTCTTAACAAGTTTTAAGACTTAACTATATTTTTTGAAAGTTTTATGATCAAATTACAATTTGTTGAAAAGTTTTAGTACTTCAAATACACTCATCCCAAAAAAATCACATTTTACTAATGATGTAAGAAATGTGTTTCACCATTCACTATGCACCACCCCAAAAAAATCACATTTTATTAATGATGTAAGAAATGTGTTTCACCATTCACTATGCACTGCCTTTCTTGTGTCATATGCAATCAGTGCATTGAATCTCTCGTGTCATGTGCAATTAGTGCAATAAGTGCATTGAATCTCTCATGTCATGTAATTAGTGCAATCAGTGCATTGAAAATGACAATCCGACGCTCATTGACAAGACCCTTGGCAATAACAATTCCTACGAATGCAATCTTTCACGAGTAAAACATGGATCTTAGCATAGGCAAGTAGATAGAAAGAAGGGAGCAGCACCGAAAAAACATCACGCTGCATACGTGATCAAACAAAATTCTAATGAGAACATCGATTAGGCAAAGGGGAAGCACATGACAATGCAATTTGAAATTACAAAGGACTTCCCAAATTCAATGTCTGATCATGTTCTCATTTCTTCCTTTGCTAATAAACCCCGAGGGTCGCTCTCGCGCTTTCTGGCCTCCAACTTTTCTGTGGACAATAACTATATTTCAAACAAATAAGACAGCAGAACCTAATGAACCTATACCAGAGGATACCGACTGTCCGAGAAATTAGTGAGACGGGCATGCCCTCTTCCCAAATCCTGTACACCTAGGGATTCATTCCCCAGATAAAACACGGGATTCACGGTAAATCTAAATTAGAAAAAGAAGATCTGTGTATTATCTACCGGGGCGTGAAACACTGATTTCCGACCCATCTTCATCCCTGTCGCTTTGGTTCCCATGCTCCAAGGATGGACGCTTCAGTCTCTGGAATATTTCATCGAGAGACTCGTGTGAAGAATTGTGAGTCAATGAGCTGCTTTCCTGAGCCTCGCGCAAAGGGATAAATCTTCTTGCTCCTATATTTGCCTTGAAACTTTGGAAACCCGTCTTCATGGACTGCCATTTCGCAGCTATTCCGGAAGATGGCTCTCCAGATGAGATACCGGACTGAGACTTGCCATCATCAAGTAAGGATACTTTAGCAGAGGTGATGTTCTTTTCTGCAGGATTTGCTTTTAATTGTTGTCTGCTCTGTTCTCTTATCGCAGCGTACTTGTTGCTCATGGCTTCTCTGCTGGTTCCATATCTGTGACCATCTTCTCTTGCAGACCTGGATGAACTTTCCTTGGTAGTTTCGTGAATTGAACTTGCGGACTTCATCTCAACAGCAGCTGTGTCCTGAAATGTTTTGCCGTTCAAAAAGACTGCTGTTAAAGTAGTAGTTATCGACGGAAATCTTTGAGAATATTTTAGTAACCAATTGAAGAGAAATGTTTCTAATAGACAGCCTCCTCAGATACTCCTGAGCCCCTTCACAACAGCACAAACTTCTTCTTTTTCTTTTTCTTTTTCTTTTTCTTTTTCTTTTTCTTTTTCTTTTTTTCCTTTTTTAGAAACTTAGTCCCTGGCTGAGTTCCCCATTTAACTGTGTACATCCAACTCCATTTTTTTTATAAAGAAAAAGCTCAGAGAAGGTAGGGGAAGAATAAAGAAGAGGATGCTTCTGCTTTCTGAAGTGAAAAATAACTTACTTTCCTATAGCCAACAGACTCGACATCTGTGCCATTAAAATTCCTTGCCAGTGGGATAACATGCTCACCAACTTTCAGACCTTCTTCTAGCCATGCTCGTTCTACAATTTAAGAGAAAAAGGGAGAGAATTACAGGTATTTAGTTTGACATGCAAGCAAAAGATAGCAATATTTAAGTTCAAACAACTTCTATCCAGGAGATGGAGATTTATCAAGAACTTCCATGTAATGGATTTTCTTTTTTCCCGCTATCATTTGAAGAGGATAGGTTGATGGCCCTCAGCATAGTATCTCTATGGTTAACTACCACTCAACATATTCTAACCTTTTTGAAGGATGATCAGTCCTGATGGGTCGAACCCATCTGTATCATCTGCCTCTGTTTGAAACCTAAATCTCTTCCAGCTGCCAAAGAAATTAATTATTCGGTCGAAGAAGTTGCTTGCCACCAGGAGAGTATAAATGACCATAAGAAGAGGATATATTCTGTTAAATCCTTTCCCCAAAAACGGCAAAGTATCAATGTTGCCCATCCGCTGCAATTAGATATAGAAACATCAATTCTAAAGGTCAATTGGAAGATTATCTACCATATGCCTGCACAGGATGCTATAGCACACATTGAATGACTACCCAATACAACAACTACCACCGAGACCAAGCCTTAAATTCTTAAAACTAATTTGGACGCATGGATCCTACTGATGCCACTGCACTGTATTTGATATCAAGTTATTATTCAAATCTGAGCAGGCACAACTTTTCACTCAAATTTCCAAGCCATATCCAATGTATTTCAAGGTCTCTCTTGGATTAAACAGCATCCCACCAATAGGATCACCTCACCAGAGCAAAAAGATGTCATCTTTTCACATGTCAAACCACCTTAAGTGAACTATCATCTCATCTTCATGCAGGCCACACCAACTTTTACTTCAGTACAATCATTTTTGCACCTACCTTTTCTTGAGCAAACCACATACTGACCAAAACATAGGTAGCTCATTTAGCAGAACCCATACAAGTAAAATCTACCAAACCCCTTCTTCTCATGAAACACTGCCACCACTTTCATATCCTTACTTTAGACTTAAAAGGGGAAAATATGTCTCTATTGGCATGGCAAATGGCAAAGATTCCAGAATAAAAGCATCAGAACATCATCAAATCGGAAGAATATCATATCCATGTCAAATCCCAAAGGCAACAACACGATCAGTACCATTTCATGCAAACAGCAATAAACTACTTCCTTGGAAAAGATACAAAAAGAGTTTATATTACAAGGATAATTTGCTCGAAAAGCGGTTAAGGCACGCATTAAGTTGGAGGGTCATAGAACAACACTGAGAATAATAATATGGTCGCAGGTCAAATCATTTCAACAGACCAAAAGGACCATCTGTTTAGAAAATGGAGCTGTGAGATAGTACATAACCAGGTCTCATTACTTGAGAAAAGCAGTCATCAACCACATACTGAGTCTTAAAACCAAAAATACCACAGCACATCAGAATTCAAGTTCTAAACTAAGAGACACTCATAAATGCCAGCATGCAGGATGTTAAAATGGAGACTACCTCCTCAAAGACTGTCGTCCTCCCACCACCGAGCTGAATGAGATAGAGAAAGTTGTATGAAATTGGAGGAGCATATCGAGCCACCATCCTGTGCCAACATCAAAGCATATCTGAATCAACTATTACTTGCATAAGAAAAATTGAACTAAACAATTCACTCATCAGACAGAATAGCAGTTTATGACTTACGAGCATATCATAAGCAAGTTAACTGAACTTGTCTGCCTTGGTGTTAATGAGTAAAACATCAGCATTCCAAATTTGAGCAACGAATAATATGTGCAAACGCACATATACATCAGAGGAATAAAAGCAAGAACCTAAGAAAGTGGGGGAACAAACATTATCAGTCAACTCAGTACATGTAAGCAGCAAAGTACGACATCCATAATTAAAATGAAGTTTCAAAAAACCCTACCAAATCTATATTCTGTAAATCAGACATAGGAGTATTGGTTTTGGGAAAAGATCCCATTCCAAACCTTTCAACATTTATTTAACCACTTCTTTCCCAAATAAATGCTAAAAATGGAAAAAACTTAAGTCGGCCTTTTCTTTCAACCTTCCATGAAAGACTAGCTGTCATTGCGTAGTCCTCATCTGCCAAAGGGAAAACTCCCTCAACTTTCCATGTCATCATTGATGTAGCTTCAATGAGAAGCCATACAGTGCTTGTCGTGGAAATGTAAAAGATATTGGGGCAATAAAGATGGTCATCTAAAAATGACCAATGTAATGTATGAACAATGAAGTATTACTCTAAGCAAGCCAGCCCCATGAAGGATGCAAAGCACCCTTGTAAGTTATGACTAGGAAGAATTCAGACAAAACTTGCCAAAAGTAGCAGCTCCAAGGGTCACTTCAGTAAGAAATTCAGCTATGGATAAACACTTGAAGGGAAATGGAGGGTTCGAAAGGCCTCTCCTATGTAACTCTCTTACACCCACTGCAGTCAGGTTTCTAGAGCTTGGACCAGAAGATAATTGGGCATTGATTAGCAGTCATTGAGGCACTGGAGGAGGACTGGAGGAAGGCACTAGAGAAATAGAAAATTTGATCATAGCTTAGTGATTTCCCTACACCAACTTTGGAAAGTATACATGAAAAGGAATTTAATTAACTCATCAAAATAACCGCAGCATGGAAATATTTCAGAAAGTTTAATGGGCTGGATTTACTATAGATGGAAAATTGACTACTTAAGGGGCATTAAGAAGAAACAGATATATAACCCTTTAATTGGTCTTAAGACTCATTCCTTGGAGCCCCACTACTTCTAATATTTTCCAGTTTACACCCTTTTGCCTTGAAATAAACAACCCAGGCAATTCCATGATGAACACACCACAGCACCAATTTTCAAAAGGACAATCTACATTGAGCCGTGATGATCTTCTTCATGTAGCAAAGGGGAAGAGAGAACTCTATTATGAACCCAACGCAGGACTAACATGATTTTGTGATGCAACTACAGTTTCAGGACATTTAATTATCACTCCAGACATTCCACTGAGCTATTCATGCTGTAAATTTTAACTGCACAAAAGAACAGCTATTATTTCAATCAGTACACTGGAGAATGCCATGCAAAAATGCACCGAATTGATCCATTTTGCACAAGTTTTCTGCCTATATGGGAATCAACTGTTGTTACTAATTTTTGTCATGTTAATACAAAGCACAGGTAGGCTCAGGGGCCAAGTGTAATATTTTAGATGACAAGTGGTGACAAATGGCCCTCACACCTATTTACAAGTCAGCTTTGTCTAATGAAATTACAACAAATTAATGCATCCGAAAGTGGGTATCTTATTAAATTTGTAGATGGCACATAAGTTCCGATACAGGTACCCCACTAGCGTGCTATAAGAAACAAAAGGTTTGTCCAATAAAACTGAAAATATAAGTTCTGAAGATTTCAGCATTGACTTCAAAGTGTTCGTAAATTTTAAGTGCTTATATAGCTAAAAGTTGAGACTGAATGTTATTGACTTTTCACTAAGCACAAAACTGCAGGTATATTTGGAAGGTTTTAGCAATTACTTGGATAACAGTAAATGGTATTAAAGTTTTCGGATTGAATGAATTAACCCCTTCCTTTAGGTCCTCTTTAACAACTCAATAAGTGTTTTCACAGATTTATTCAATAAAAATTTCACTATATGTGACAAGTGAAGAAAGATTCTCTCAATTTTTACACCAGAACTCTCCTAACAAAACTATAATCTCATAACAGCAGAGGAATTAAACCAAGAGGTGAACTATCTAAATGTGTAGACTCATTTACAGCAAGGGGCAGAAAAGTCCAGTTTGCTAAACCAATTGGCATGAGTTAAGGAATTACTTAATTCATTCAGTGTGAAAACATTAGGCGAGAATTAGAATTCTACCAGTCACGTTACTAGAACCTGGCAATTAAATCCACACCTCCATATTTGGAGAGAAAATGATGACATTCACACGCAATTTCAACTATAGTTATTCTGCTTCTATTTTCAGCACTTAAGTTATTAATATTTGAAATTTAGTGACTGCCTTTTCTGTACTTATTTTTATGTTTTATAAGGGTTGCATATTCTAGTTTTCAGCATTTAATTACATTTTAAAACAGGTCCTAAATAAAATTTGACAGTGAGAAGCCCGCAAAGAGGACAGTGATTTAAAGGAAATACTTTTCAACAAAAGATCAATTAAGTTGAGAAAATAATCCACCTGCACTAGCAACTCTTCTTTCCCAACAGATTTTATAAGGATGGAGAAGAGAGAGAGATCAACACCCCTAGGGAGCAAAGTCGCCTCTGCTAAAAGAATTGCAGCTGACATGATCCCAAGCACAATGGCAAAGATTTTTGCAAGCTGCTTTCTCAAAATGCAATGCCAGATAAATTCTGCAAAAAAAAAAAAAAAAAAAAAGCAAAATGAATTATGAAATAAGTCAAACTTATCATTAAGAATTAATCTGTAATACCAGTATTCTTCACAAACAGGGAAAGAAAGAAAATAGTTCAATGAGTACATGAACTCGTTTCCCTCAACTGAAGGGATGCATCACCCCATCCCAACAGCTGATTAAGGAATTCGTGGGACAGCTGTCTCGGCAAAGTAAATTAACAAGATAAACCCAGCATAACTCAGATTGACATCCTATTTCAAGAAATTTGACTGAAAACAAGTGCACCCTTCATTTTATACACATCAACAACTACACAGCACAAAAATCAAACATATACCTACAGTGCTCAAGCTCTTTTAAGTAAATTATGAAATGTCCCCTACTAAAAAATGACCTCAATGCTCTACTACTTACCATCAGAAACAACGATAAGGCTTTACCAAAGCCCAAAAATAATGAAAATGAAAATGCAACAAAAGCACTCAAACAAGATACAGACGTAGCAGGTTATTCTTCTTCGGCATTATTTGATATGTTCCTTCCATGATACCAGACACGGTTGATTTTTCATATTTCGCTTGTCGGCACACAAGAGTTCAGATGTTAAATGTGCTTTATTTAAGCAAACATTATATACACTATATCGATTAAAAGGTTGAATTAAGAACTCAGGATCCACTACTTTCAGCAAAAATCAAATCATAAGTTCCACTTTGTTTTAGTCCAGTTCTGAGATCGGCAATATTCAAGCATGAAAAACTAACATCTTCTGATGTCTTAACAAGACTAAACAGATGAATCTCAGAATTTGACTCCAACGAATTAGAAGGCAAGAATTTTAAATTACCCATTGTATCCAAGAATGCCCCCAATTTTCCATTTCGTGCAGGTCTGAGGCTTGAGATGAACTTCCTGAATTATACAAAGCACATGCACATGAGCCAATGGAAATTTACGTAGCCTCTGAATTTGCCCCACATGAGCAGATATTTGGATGTAAACTACCAATTCTAGAAATTCACTTATTCATTTCCGCAAATTTAACGAACACCTTATGGGCACAAGTAGTTTTTAATGATTTACAGCTTTAAGGAAGAATTACACCACCATGGAGAGAGAGAGAGAGAGAGGGGAAATGCCATCTTATTTAGCTACTTTGTGTCCAAAAGGAAAAGCATATATCTAATTGAAAAGGAGAAAAAAGTAATTCTGGAAAATTACCATCCAATGGCATCTCGACGTTCATAGTTTTTTATCACATCTTCTAGTTCAAGGGCCTCCAAGACACAAGTCAAATATTCACTGCAACATTAAAAATGACAAAGTACTAGCATCAGATAAAATAGAGTACACAATGATGAGATTTCACGACACACCGTTCAGTGGAAGCCTAAAGGAAGTCAAAAGTGATCTGCATTCTCCAAGTCGGATGTTTGAAGTAGTAGACGAAATCATTTAATCAGAAAGTATATCCACCGTGTCAAACACAGAAAAGCATCAAAGCAACCAAATCACAAAGCATTCATTAGCTTTAAAACTTGGGATAAAATGCAGGTTACTTGACAATCATTTCAGCTGGTGGAGGAACCCATTCCTAAATAATCCCCTTATTTGACGTCCTTTTTTACTTATCCCAAAAGGATCAAATTATCCAAATTCTACTCTTTTTCATTAAGTCAGACATTTTTAGGAAAGTTTTTTATGTTGGTAGTTTCAGCTTCTCCTAACAGATATTCTGCAAATCATGAACCTCAAGGATGAAAATTTCTACACCACATGGGTGAGGTGGGGACTTGTGTTTATGGTGGTTGTGTCAAAATTATGTCAACCTACTTGATGCTATTAATAAATAAGTTCCTTCTGACTTGAAACATCAACCTGTAACTCATAATTGCCCCGTCTGTCCTAGCTAACTAATTAGGCTGTGACAACTTTATTGATGACTTGTGGCCTATTTGATTTAGTTGAGTTAATTTTTTGATGATTGCTATTTACAGGTACAAATGTTTGTCCACCTTAGCTGGATGAGCTAACACTACACCCTATGGCAAGGTTGCCAATAGATTTTGATGCATTTGTAGTTCATAAACCACCTGCTGATCTTGTAAGGAACCAGTTTCTTTTCTAGAAGTCTAGGCCCATTTGGCATGGCTGTAGCCCATTCCCTAGAGCAATGATTTATGATTTCTGAATTTGCTTATGACTGTTATTATGTGCACGCTTGGAAGTTGACTTTCAAGCACATCAACATCACTTTGGAAATAACCATTTAAAGAAACAAAACTTATTTTGATTTATTCTAAAGTTGAATGGAAAACTAATAGCGATAATTTTGATCAGACATGGAGTGCTTGGTTACAGCAGGGGGGAAAAATAAAAGAACCTGATGCACCAAAAGATGCGAAAATACTCAAAAGGAAGCAAACACAAATTACATGCTCCTGCTTACCTTTTATAGCGGTAATACTCCTCTCGAGCTCCCCTCAGATGACGCCTAAGGGTTGCCATTGACTTCTCATCTGTATCATAGTCCATATCATTTTCTCCTAACCTTCCACCCTGTGGTTTGAAGGATGGGTCTTCTCTAAACTGGATAAGAGAAACAAACATCAAATTGCTCAAAAAACAAGGCTGAATTAGTTAGTGGTTCCTAGAACATCAGAGTTCTGGGAAAGTTACCATTTGAGTTAGCATATCATCAATAACATCCATGTAAGGCCTCAAAGGATCACGTTTTGACATCTGGTTGGAAGTAGCTTGAGCTACCTATAAAACAACATATATATATCAAATACCCTAGAGAATCTCAACATATATAATCTATTGACAAAGAACAAGCTGCAGGCTATTGGTTTCCCGGTAAAATCATCAGGGTTGCTTGCAGCTGATACAGTCATCACATCAAAAGACTTTCCTTTCTTGTCAACCGATTGTTCTATTTATATATCTTGAGAAAAATTTAGTGAATAAACAGCTAAATTAATGACCTAGCTTTGCCACATCTCATTCCACCCTTCCAATCATATAAACTACAATTACTTGTGAAAGCAAAAATACTGCAGCTTTGCAACACTTCAAAGAAGAAAGATCTGACAGTTGATATGAAGATCCTTATCAAACAAGGATTGGAGAGTATTCAAAGTGGCCAACAATGTTGGCTGCAAAAACCAGTTAATCAAACTAAAGTTGGTTCTACCCATAAAAGCCACTCCAAATGGAGGCATATCTGTCTGAATGGGTAGCAGACACCCCAAGCTTAATTTGGTAGATAGACTCATAGGAAGAAGTCGAAGAGAGAGTAGGTCCAAGATGAAAATGTTCTTGACTTAACCACAAGAAGATCGTCGATGGTACAAGATCAAAAAATGCATGCCTCATTAGCAGCCTGTTACATACTTGAGAACACTCCGTGACCCGACTACTAAAACCAGCATGAGAACAAAAGTCCTTAAACAGAACAAAATTTACATAAAGCAATTTCAAAAGTTGATCATTATCCAGAAGAAAATATTGACAAGGTAGAAGAATTCCATTAATGGCCTCCAGACTAGAAAATAGAAAGCACTCACTACTATGGCATTAGAGAGTTCTTGGTGAGCATCATCAAGTTTAACGGCCATTTTAGCTACTTTATGAGAGAGAACTTTTTGTCGGGTGGTCCAATCTGCATTTCTCCAAATGCTTTTGGGTATTTCACTTAAGCCAAAACCAAGAAGAAAAACCCCTGTTACAAGCCCAAAAGTGTTTGAACAGGCCATTGCTAAACCAAGAACATCACCAATCCTGTCAACAAAAATAAACAGGACACAATAATGTAAATTTGCTGAAATTATCACACCTATACGTCAAGGAAACACCTAAAGAGGGAAAAATACAAACAGAAGCAGCAACAAACTGCTATAGCAAGACTATATAACAAAACAAGAACAGTCATGCTACACAAAAGAATATAGAACACTCGGTTCCAGCACAAGATCGATTTTTTCACCTGCAACTAAAAATAAACTCCCAATATATGATAATCCAGTCATATTTCTCAAGCAATTTTAAGCAATCACTAAATACACTAAATACCTGCGACTACTTTACTCACTTCTCCAGGTCATGCACTTACCTTACATTTACTCATGAAGCAATCATGAATAACTACAACTGATTTCAATCGCTAAAAAGGCATTATCTATAAGTTATACCTGACTATCATGAGGTATAAACATTCTCTATAGTATAACAGCAAAAGCAAATCAAATTAAATGGACATCATTCACACCTAGTGGATATTGCTTGAAAAAACAAAATTACCGAATCTTGTGCATCATGATGAGAAGAATAAGGCCAATGAGGCCAACGGATCCAACAATTAGGTAAAAGACTAAGTTCACGTGTAGGCTAGTCTTAAATCTTTCCTTCACAGTAAAATCTCCAGCATCTTCAAACCCCTGAATTAGAGGAGCTACAGCCCTGCATAGAAAAAAATGATACTGGCTTTAAATTCAACACTAGGTACCAAGCATCTATACCTTATACAAAAAGGAGAGATTTTAAAGAGTTAAAAATGCCAGTGAAATTGCATTGGAGCTCTTTGTTAGTGCTTCTGACATGCTAGATGGAGCGACAGACTACAAAGCTATGAACAAGGGGACACTAGATAAAGAAAGCCAATCCAGTGCACAAGAATGATGGAAGCTGAAAAATAAAACTTTCCCAGGACCAAGGTCTAGCAACATACTTCAGAGCTAATCATCCTAAATGAAACTACTTCTAACCAGGCCATCAGTTTCCAATCAACTGACAGGCCAACCAAATTAACACATGCAAAATCACCGAGATAAACACTCAAGAAGTAGAACTTGAATCCCGGCACCAAATGAAACTATGTGTAGATAAGAAAATCATAAGCAAAATGCAAAATCACATACAATTCAGCTCAGTTAAAATAATAGGGGAAAGGCGAAGGCGAAATTATCCAATCTCATCTCAAAGTATGCACAACATTTCCTGGCAGTTCAAGCAACTGAAATGTTTCTCTGGTAATTCAACACATGGGTTTCACACAAGCAAATTGCCAAGCAATTTTAAGGAAGATTTCCAATTGAAAAACACAGACACAGTTGAATTTGAGGATGCAGCAAACCATGAATTGATTATAAAACTTAGCAGTCCAAATTTTTCGACTGCCAACACCTTTTTTGGGGAGATTCTTGAAAAGGATGACATAATTAATAAGTACAAACATAAAAATGTTCCTTTTCGATAAGTTATGTCAACATACCAAGTCAGCAAAAATGTACTCCAGTATGACCAGCTCCAGAAGAATGAAATGCCTCCACCACCATGATTATAAATTGTCTGAATGGGCACAAAACAATACTTGCATTTCAGCAATACAAATCAATGCCAATAAAAAAACCAAGTTTATGAATTATTGTAGATGGAACTGTAATACATACATCCGACATGCCATCATTCTAGCAGTTAATACAAAAGCATAAAAACAAGATTCCCTCAAACAGAAAGGATCCTTTCACAATCTGCTTGATAATCAACACACAATACCCACAGCTTTGAAACATGTCATCTGAAGTGAAGTGATCAATTTGTGGAAACAAATTAAGTAGAGGCCTGATCAGTCACCAGCGACTGAAAATCAATATCAGGTATCATGGAAACACACTCTTCCCTCAGACCCAGAATATTCAGCAGCCGTATTGCAATGGGAAAGCAAAATAATGAGATTAAAAAGTATATCCCCATGTTTGTGTGAAATGATATAGATCCAAAGTAACAACACCAAATAAATTCAGTAAGGAGCATACTTACAAGATAATGAAAAACAGGAGGAATGAGACTCTAGATTCAAGAAGTAAAGACATAGTTCTAATCATTAAAAGTACTAGTTGCATGCACATGCACTGCATGATTCAGGAACTTTTCTATAGTCATCATTCTCACACATGACTAGGAGAATTAAACAAGCTACATGATCAATAATAGCTTAATCTAAGGTGCTGCATAAAGATATATGAACAAATCAATATACTTTATGATTGGCAGTGGATATCTGTTAAATGAATCAATTTAAAGATGTTAAACTTGACAAAATTTGCAGTCAATCTCTATTGGATTTGGCCCAAAATATCGTCACGGGGTAAGCAAAACCATCTTCCATAATTACTAGACTTCATTGGTGATAATTTTATCTATAGGCATAAGTAATTCTCTCATTGATGAACCTATCAGTTAGTGGACATATTAACAGGATATAGCATCGAATTGCTGCTTTGCTTTGTTATATATTAGAAAACCGAAACATGCAATTGAGTGATATCAGCATGTGACACTGTTAGATCCTCCGTGTCTACTTTAGCTAATTATTAGGTAAGGCAAATCCCAGGGGCCCAAGTCTCCCTTAACTAAATAACAGGTACAAGAACTCCCCAGGTCAGGATAATGCACCACAAATGTACCAATGAGGCAATCTTAGTGCCCTTCTTTGTGGAGGTACATTTTGATTAAGCTAAAAATAGGTCACCACCTATAAGGATCAACCTGAAGTCAAGCCGATTTCACTTCTATTCCAATCATTATTTATCTATACATTTTTTGATGGTCTCTTTCAATCATAAAAGGAGGGGCAAAACACACTTTACACTTCCACAGGAAGTTGTATCCACAAAGGAAAGTTGGGCCAGGGAGATATGGCTAGATAGTTTAAGCAGGCTGGTAAAATTCATAGAAATAGAGTACTAGATTTCCACAGAAAAGCAATTCACAAGAAGCCTAACAAACTTTTCAACTCTTCCATGAGATAAACATATGAGATATTCTTTTAACCTGCTAAAACCACAAAAGTACAATACTGGGGATTTATGCATTAAAGTCAAAATACAGTCAGATAGTAAACCTCAAAATCAAAGTCCCACCAATTATGTGCATATTTTGCCTTGCAGGCTAAAACTTACACCAACTATTACACAATGGCACAACTGGCTAAACTATATTCCCTCAACGTATGTGTGGCATAAAAAAAAAAAGACACCTCGAAAGTTGCTTTCAGGAAATACAACAAATATGCTAGTTGATGTGCTCTTTCTAAAGAATAAGACCATGCTAATCCTACCGCTACTTCATCCACAGATGACATATGAGGGTACATAACTGTCAGCATCTGGGATTTCTTTTGGTGTGAACAGAAGTGATAGAAAGGAACTTTAAGAAAACTTACCAAAAAAAGGAACTAAAATTCTAATTCGAGGCCCTAGATTTCATGGTTTCTGGGAAGAAACATATTCAAGAGCATTCTCAGGGAGCAAAAAAGAGAGCCTTTAAAGGAGTGGAATGAGATTTATACCGATTAACTTTATGATTCATCATTGACTTTTCATTTCAACGTCGTACAAAACTTGTTTAAAGGAGTGGAACAAGATATCATACAGATCAACTGATTCTTCATCATTGGAATTTGGTTTCAACATCATAGATGACTTGAGACATTACAAATAATCTCCCGAGTGACAGTATTTGATTTTTGGTATAGGAACACTCCTCCTCGTGCCACCTGTCATAGACCAAAAAAGACCAGAAAAGGGAAACTCTCATCCATTTTAAGTAATCATTTGCGTTTCACCAGTGGATTTGATTCATTATGTTGCAATGAGTATCCCCACCTAGGATCAACTCTCCATTTTCTCTCCAAACCACATTTAGTCTGGCAGCAAGGGTAGAATGTGAGAGATCAAAGAAGAAAGTGGGGGAATCAAAATGGCACTGCCAAGGAGTCAGATATTTTGAAGATATTGTTCTTCCAACCAACCATTATATTCATTAATCAAATAGTTCCACATAAGAAAAGGGTGGTAGGGACAGTTGAGGTTCTCTACCTTTGGACTTGGGAGACTTATGAGATTGAGGCAGGATTGATGAAGTTTGGTTGGTTTGGTGGTTAGCAGCAATCATCCTTCGTGTCTATGGCATGGAAAATTATGTAGATGTGAACTAACCATATGCTACTAAAAAGCTACACATGACAGCCACCTCAGCAATTAGCAAGTATTTGTAGATTTGTTACGAGGTAAGTGGGTAACTGTATGATTTGAAAGGACCGAGGTCATCTGTGTATTCATCAAAAGATTCAAACCCAGCAATATGTAGCTTTGGTAACATAGCAGATATCTAAGAGAATTAAAACTACAATTCACCCTCCAGATAGAGCCTAAGGATAAAGCATTGGTCCAGAGCGGACCATCCTTCTTAAGAATGTAGGGTTTCTCTTCTTGGCAGCTGATAGCAGATTTCTACCAGCAGCTATCCAGATGAAAAGGCATCCTAAGTTGAGATTGAGAACTTGAATTCCAATATTAAAGGACAGAGATCCAGGATCTAACGCCCCAGCCTAGAAGATATCATCGATGGAAGAATCACTACATGCAATTGAACTGTAATAACTCAATAAAGTCAGAAAATCAACGGATAAAGGATAGACCCTCCATTTTCAGATTAAAAGGTAGCACAATACAAACCCCGAATCATAACAAATGTAATGATACTCCATAATTGACGATTTAAAGTACTTAACCATTCAAACATGGGTGAGCATTTTCCATCAAACCCAAAATGTATCTATGAAACTAGAACCTAATAAAAACAATTTGTCAGATAAGAACAAATGGAGCTAAGAACCAGCTAAAACCTAGTTTCTACCACAGCTAAGGCCTTGCCTGATTCTACTCTCGCCTTCCTCAAATTTCACGATAACATCAAATAAGCAATCGAGCCATGTAAGAAACAAAAATCGGTGCACGTATCACATCTAATGCGCTTCATGCAGCATTCATGAATCAACCGACTGCAGAAATACCAGTGAACTTAGGAACAATCTCGCTGATTCGGAGCTACTGCAAGCAGAAATGGGGCATTGAGGCGCCATAGAATCAAAGCAAGGGACATGCACGAGAGAGAGAGGGGTATATGTATATATATATAATCGGATCGCAGGAGCGTATCCATGATGGCGCGTACCGTCCAGATATCGGCGGGGACGAGGATGATGATGGAGAGAGAGCAGAACCAGGCGTAACCGACGGTGAACAGGACGTAGCGCGGCACCTCCGGCCCGGCGAAGTACCGCAGCGTGAACATCACCATGCCCACCGTCAGGGGCAGCGAGATCAGGTAAAACACCCACATCTCTCCCCCTCTCCCTCTCCCGCTCTCCCGCTCTCTCTACTGCGACTGATGCGGCGCGGATACAGCGCCGACGAAGCTATCCCCGGCGGCAGCGGAGGAGGCGGAGGCGGAGGAGGAGGAGGAGCGCCGGTCGATCGCCGCCGTCGCGATGCGCGGATGCGAAGAGCCTTCGAGACCGAGACGGAGAAGCCGGAAGAGGAGGAGAGGAGGAGAGGGAGAGGGAGAACGGAAGTCGGGAGAGTGGGCCCCGCTTTCCTGACCAGAATTCGGATCCAACACCGCACAGGCGAATTGCCCTTTTTTTTTTTTTTTTTTTTTTAATTTTTCGTTTTTCTCCATTTTTCACGTTTCTGTCATCTTCTGGCGCTTTAATAATTTATTAAATCAAAAACCAAAAAAATTAATTTGGAGGAGTGCCACGTAAGCAATCCACCCCTCTTTTCTCCTATTTTATTCAATTAGATTTAAATATATTATGATAAAAAATATTGGTAGGATTTGCACCCACGATCTCTTTTTTTTTTTTTGATGCCCGACAAATATCCACCAAATTAGCTAGTTGATGATGCACGCCAATGATAATCCTTATAGTAAACGTGCCCACTTAGCCGTGTTTATTATTTTAAAGTGTCGATTCCCACACACTTCACATCCTTATTTCAACTTTTATATTTTTTTACCTAAAAGATAAATAATTTAAAATTTTATTTAAAATTCAAATGAAATAATTTAAGAATTTATTCAAATCTTATAATGGTAAAAATTATTTATCCATAATCCCTTTCTATTTTTATTTTTATGGACAACATATATCCACCCAATTATTTAGGGGAGGATGAATTATTTAGGTCACTTTGGAAGAGCTTTTTATGGAAATATGTAAAAGTTGTTTTGTTATCTTTGTTGAAAGGTGTATTTGCTCAAAATGAATACCATTTGCTTAGTGATTTTTAGGGTGGGTTTAATTTGGAAATAGGCTTTAATTGTAATGCAAATGCTAAAAGCCAAAATCCTTCGAGAAAATGTAAATTGCGTTTACTAAAAACTATTTGCAAAGCAATAGTGTTTAACCCATAAAATTTTTTTTACAAGGGCTTTGGCTGCAATTTTCTTTATTAAAGAAATACCCAAACCCTAAACCAGATAGGGTTCAAGTCATCGGTAAGCCAAGTCTGGTAATAGTAGTTGAGGTCATCTGACCTCGAGTGATTACCACTAGTGTCGTGGAAATTCAATGACTATTGCCTTGGGTCTTATGAGGGTCATGCGGTCACATCGGGTCTTGATGTTACCCGACTCGACCCAAACAATAAGGGTCGTGTCATTTGACCCGACCCGACCCGACCCGACCCAAAATGCATAAAACATGAAGCAAAAAAAACGGGTCGGGTCGGGTCGGGTTTTGGGTTTTTTATTAAAAAAATATTATAAAGGGAATTCGAAATATTCTTATGTGACGCCGCGAGATCTCGTCCAATCCGTTCGTGAACCGTGACGCCATAAGACCTCATCCAACCCGTTCATGAACATCTCTGTAGACAAATAATTTTTTAATAAAAAATTATGACAAAGGGAATTCGAAATGTTCTTACGTGATGTCGCAAGGCCTTATCTAACCCCGTCTGTGAACATCTCCGCGGGCAGATAATTTTTTAATAAAAAATTATGACAAATGGAATTCGAAATGTTCTTACGTGACATCACGAGGTCTCATCCAACCCGTCCGTAAACACCTCCGCAAACAGATAATTTTTTAACAAAAAATTATGACAAAGGGAATTCAAAAATATTCTTACGTGACATCCTGAGACCTCGTCCAACACGTCTGTGAATATCTCCGCAAACATATAATTTTTTAATAAAAAATATGACAAAGAGAATTCGAAATGCTTTTACGTGATGCCGCGAGACCTCGTCCTACTCGTCCGTGAACATCTCCATGACAGATAATACTCCCTCCTCTAAAGTTCTGCGTTGGCCGCAAAAGAAAAAGCAAATCATATGGAAGATGGGGAGGGAGAGAGAGTTTGGGGGGGGAGAGGGAGAGAGATTGATGGGGTTGACCGAGGGGCAATTACGACGAACCCGTGAGATGAGACGTGCTAGATGAGTTGCGAATATAAGGGGTTGTAGAGGAGATAGCTTAGGTGGGTGTGTTTGGGTTAAAGCCTTTAATATTTCCGACCCTAATTTGAACCAACACGTGTATTTCATTTGTGTTTATAATTGTTACCCGAATAATATTAAGACCCGAAACATATATCATACTTATTTTGTGTTCCGGTCATATTCGGGTTGGGTTTGATGGGTTTTTTTGACACCCCTAGTCATAGGCAAGGGTTGCCTATTGCTTGAGGTCATGAGATCCACGCAATTACCGCTTGGGTAGTCACCTAGAGAGCATAAACTTGTTGACTGCCCTCACACAAATAAGATACATAGGAATAAAGAGGCGCAAAACTAGAGAACTAAAGAATTGATGAGGGTAGTTTTAGAAGAAAAAAATTTAAACCAAGCTTCAGCATTTTTCAAATATTGAAAGCTCAATGCCCATCTCTATCAATATTAAGTTTTCAATCTTTCTAAAGCTAGCATTTAGCTGAAAGCTCTTTGAGAAAGCTTGTAAAAAACCCCAACATTTTCCCAAAAAGCTTTTGAGGCCAAATGCCTTTGGGAAAAATGAACCAAACACATCCTTGATGTAGTTTTTTGTAAAATAGTTTTACCATTTATAAATAGAAAAGAAAGACAAATAAATACAAAGGACCTATTGGTGGCCACCTCCATTGTGAAAGCAAAGGGCCATCACAAGTCTTGGCAAGGGATCTGAGTTGTGCAACTTAGGTGTGATGACACGCAGTCACATAACCTCGGGCAACATAAATCTAGATACAAAAAGCTCAATCAACCTTCAACCTTAGCAATGCTCGACATAATAGCCATCAACCTCGATAGCCCTCTATGATTTTTGGCAACTTTTAACCCATCCAAATCTTGTTTGAGCTAGAACCCCATTGAGATATTGCCTATCAAACCCACAAACATCAACAAGGCTCGATAGCCCTCGGTAATCGTTGACGACAATCTATTAGCCTCACACAACACTCAATGGAGCTTTTCCGATGACCCAAATCTCCAACACCGAATAAGATGAACAATTTTTTATGAGTGCAAGAGTGGAAAATGAAAATATTAATGAGGGCAATTTTAGAAGAAAAAATTCATTAACCCTAAAAGCTGTCTCTCAAAAAACGTTATCAAGTCTTGTGCTTCAAACTTTGCCAATACTCACTTTCACTTCAATGCTCTTCAAAATAAATTTACCAAAAGGCCCAACTTTTCCTCAAATTAATTTTACTTACCAAAATAATTTTAGAGACCTAAATTTTTTTGAGGAAACTAAATTAAATGCAGCCTAAATGTCTTCATACTTGATTGAAGCCCAAATTTGTATAAATTTCTCAATAATGTCCAAAATGCCGGGACACCAAGCAAGCTAAAATCACATTAACAATTAGAACATATCTATCCTCAAACTAAAGCTCGTCTGCCATCCTTCAAACGAGGGGTAGGGTCGAATATGCTTTGGGGATCCACCATCCTTCTATCGGTGTTTTTTTACTATTATTAGTAATTTCTCATTATAAAACTAATATAAGTATGACACTACTTATAACAATTAGAAAGACCTTGTTATTATATTATGACAATAAGGGCCTCATTAGTGGGTCTTGAAAAAAAGGGTCTAATGGGTTGGGCTTTACAGAGTCCAACAAGCTCAAACCTTTTATAAAATAGTCCATGTGAGACAACGAGAAGATGGAAAAATGGGAAAAAAAAAAACCACGCCACATTACTAATATTGAAAACATTTCAGCTTGCGCTCCTTGTAAAACCAAGCTCGCAAGAAAAATAGGTTATCACCAGGGTCTTTTTATATTTTTATATCATATCATAAATGTTTAATATCACGAAAAAAAAAAATCATAAATTGATAGGTTTGTAATAAATTTAGTCCTCCAAACTGAAACGATTTTGACAAATTTGATTTCTGTTAATTTCTATTAGATTGAATCAATGTATGGAAAAATCACAAATCGGTATATTTTTGATAAATGTAAGATAAAATCTCAAATTGTTACACCATGTTATTTAACTTAATAATTTGACGACAAAATTTAATGGAAACTACGATAAGTAAATTTGTCATTAGTATATTAGTATGTAGTACATTTGTCATATGAATTTAGGATTTTTCACAGTATTAATCCTACCATAAATCTATATACTCATTAGAAATACGCAAATGGGAAGGATTCACGAGGCGGGTAGGGCTGCGGGTTGGAAGGGCTAATAGTGGCCCCGTGCCTCGCCCTATGCCGGTTGGCATTTCTTTGAAGCCATTTGGGGTTGTGCCCTCCTTGGGCCCTATGTCCACCCTCGTGACCACAATGCGAAACTCTTGGGCATGTGTTTGGACTTTTGAACTTTATGGTAGTACGGTTGGATCTTGCGGTTGCTCTTTTGATTGAGCCTTCTATGGAGATACTTGGCCCGGGTGTGACCCGACTTTGAGGCCCCGAGGTGGCCGCCGACTGGTTACTAGTGTGGGGTAGGGGTGTCAATGGGTCGGGTCGGGCTGGGTTTTGATGTTACCCGACCCGACCCGACCCCAATCGTAAAGGGTCATGCTTTGGCTTGACCTAACCCGGAACGCATTAGACCCAAACAAAAAAATCGGGTTGGGTCGGGTCGGGACCTTTTATAAGTTTAGTTTCAATTTCATGTTTAGCTCAAAAACTTTAGAGGGTTGAGCAACGGGTGAAGGCCAAAATGCACGGAAAGAGGGGATTGCTTTTTTTTTTTTTTGTTTATTTTATCCTATTTACCATTTTCTCTCAATGGATAAGAGCCAAAACGCACGGGTGGTACCGATGTCAAAAAGGCCCGATCCGACCCGAAACTTAGGGTATTGGATCGGGTTAAAATGTTATCCGAGTATGGAGCCGGTATTAAAAAATACCCTAAATTTAGGGTCGGGTTGAGCCTTTTTGACACCCCTAGTGTGGGGTGCCTGATCTTGTTTTGACCATGGTTCGGACGACCAAAGGTACTTGCGCAAGCACCCTCAGTGGCGATAGAGATTGGAAAATAAGCCATTTAACGACTAATTAAGCTTGATTAGAGTAGATACATCACTCTCTAGATTGTCCAAAGTTGGAGCATGAACTCGACCCAATCTCTTACTTTAGCCCTTGTTAATGACATTGCTATCATATATTGTCGAGCAAAAATCATTGTATTAGGCTTCATTTTTCTTAAAATATGGACAATTTGGGATTTATTTACCTAAAATTAATTGTTTATATCATTTGAAATAATTAGTTAATGAAATATGTTTTCATTATTTGCATGAATGATGAAAATATTATCCATTTATTTTTTAAGCGATATAAGCGATTATTTTAAGAAAATATTTTTTAAATTATTTATTTTCAGGTGAAACTTGCGAATGGATTTGGGGAGTAGAGAAGGCGTTGATTGAGACTGAACTGCCATACCGGCTAGGCGTTTCTCTCTCGCTTTCTATCTCGTTTACTTTACGCATGCCACCTGTTTAGTAATTTGATTGTTCGTTAATTGTACTTATGTGTTTGATATATCGGCTTAAATATTCGAATATTTGGGCAGATGGAAATATGAACTTCACAGAAAAATATTAAGGAAAGTATTTTGAAGAAATAATGATTTGATTTTCTTGTTCTATATAAATAAGATAGAGGTCATGTGAGTGAGATGATCAAATTCTCACAATTATGGCTTATTCATGAGTGAATGGTTATTGAGTTTTAGGGTAATTTGCTTTGTGGAAAACTTAATGATAAAGGAAAATGTTTTATGAAAAAGCATTTCTTAGAAAATGTATTCCATTAGTTTTCCTTTGTTTGGTAATCTATGACCGAAAACGTTTTCTAATGTTTGGACCTCACTAGAAAATGATTTTATCTCGATAATTTTTTTTTGATTTTTTTAATACTTTAATTTTATTTCAAAATTTTTAACTATTTTTATTTTTCTTTGATGTTTTTTTTTTTTCCGTCTTCTCCAACGCTCGTTTGCTTCCTCGCACGCCATCACCATCTATTCCTCCGTAACTATTGACCAGCGACTTCCATAAGCAAGCTCGCTAGCCTTGGTCAAACTCAGGCTCGCCTAGATCCGGTAAGTCGAAAGCTTGCCGGCCTCAACGAAGCTTGAGCCAACGAGTTTGTTGGCTTGCCGTCTTGGCCGAGGGGTTCCGGAGAAGGAGAAAGGAACAAGGTGGAAGAAAAAGAAAGAAAATCAAAAAAGAAAAATTCAAAATTTTAGATATAATTCAAAATTTTAAAAAAATTATTTTTATAAGAATAAACTTTTCAACAATCAAGATCCTAAAACTAGGAAAACCTTTTGAAAAAAATTTCAGTTCTTTTGGGAAAATCGTTTTCTTGAATTTAAGTTTTGTTAGGAAAACATTTCCGTTGACTCATTTTCTAAATGAGCCAAACACTAAAAAATGAGGTAAACGTTTTCCTAGAAAATATTTTCCATGAAACAAACACACCCTAACTCATAATTATTAATTTTTTTCCTATCTAGAACGCACGTAAATGGGGAGAACAAGTTTGCATATTTAAAGCATATCTATATAATAAACAAATTCAAATTATTTTCTCAAATGAGTCTTCCAATAATTGAGAACATTAACATATGGGAACTTCTTTCCATTGAGCCTATTCTCCTCCAAATACAAATCCAATTGTGACTTAATAGATTGTGATCCAAAGTGTTCACTCTTGAATGCATCATATTCATCAATGTCGTTCCTAATGTTCTCGCTAATGTCCTCGCTGATGTCCTCAATTGAAATGAGTTGAAGAAGCAAGGTAATCACCAACACATAGAGCTTTTCTCTAATGTTCTATACAAATTTTACATGATCATCCATATCCAATTTTGAGTGGCAAAACTCTAACAAATGTAGCTTATAGCGAGAATCTAATATAACAGCAAAAGATAAGACATGGCTATAACACTTCCAATATTTTTCATAGTTTCTAAGCATTGCCTTAGTCATAAAACTAGTAGCCTCATCCTCTTCATCATTTCTTTGTATCAAATGAAGCTAAATCTATCATACTCCATAAATATATAAATTCACTATGGGATATCTAACTCCAGATAATATAGTAAAAATATTATAAAAGGGTTTTAATAAGAATGCAATTTTCTTTGCTCTAATTCAATCTTCATACAATGGACATATGATAAATTTACAATCAATTAACTTCAAATGTGAAAATGCACTTTCAAATAAAAGTGTACCATCAAGCATTACGTATGTAGAATTCTATTTAGTAGTCACACCTTAACGTTAGGGGTGTCAAAAAAGCTCGGGCCGACCCGTCCCTAAACTTAGGGTATTTTTGGGTCGGGTCAAAATCTTATCCAAGTATGGAGCCGATATCATTTAGAGTTGGGTTGGGTCGACGAGGCCTTTTGATAAATTTAATGTATTCTTAGAATTTTGCTAGAAAATAGGCCTTTTGATAACGTTTTTTTTTTATTAGAGTTTTGCGGATAAAATGACCCGAACACTCGATCTAAAAACCCGACCCGATTTTTTTGTTTGGGTTGGATCAGAGTATGACCCTTTGTGATTGGGGTCGGGTCAGGAAACATAAAAACCCGACCCGACCCGACCCATTGACACCCCTACTTGATGTACCTTTTTATTGGTGTTTATACATGATTACGATATAAATTCAACAAATTTTACTCTCCCCCTTGTATAGCTCTCACATACCTAATGGCTTGTCTAATATTATGTAATGATACATTAATAACCTTTAGACCTTCCCGTATGATGAGATTTAAAGTATGTGCACCGCAAATCATATGAAAAAGCTATCCATCACATAACAAAGAGGATCTTATAGAAGGTGTGTTTTTCCAAATAGCAACCATATTATCATTGTATGATGCATTATCTAATGTAATGCTGAGATCTTTTTCAATGCCCATCTCTCCCAATAAAGTCAATAATTTTTCTAAAAGTATGGCACTGCTATATGGATGCAACACATAAGAGAAATACAAGACTTTTAAATCAATCAAATCTCATTGATGTAAGGGGCAATAATACTCATATAATGATCCATAGTGAGATGCCACAAAATCAAAGCATGGGACATGCAAGAGAGAGGTATGTATATATATCAATCAAATCTTAGGAGCGTGTCCATGAAGGCGCATACGGTCAGATATCAGCAAGGACGAAGATGATGATGGAGAGAGAGAGCAGAACTAGGCGTAACCAACGGTGAACAGGACGTAGCGCGGCACCTTCAGCCCAAAGAAATACAGTAGCGTGAACACCACCATGCCCACTGTCCGGGCAATGAGATTAGGTAAAACACCCACATCTCTCTCTACCTCTCCCGCTCTATCTTGCTCTCTAGTGCGACTGATATGGCACGGATGCAGTGCCGCTATCCCCCACGGCGGTGGAGGAGGCGAAGGCGGAGGAGGAGGAGGAGTGCCGGTCAATCGCCATCGTCGCGATGTGCGGATGCGAGGAGACTTCGGGAACGAGACAGATTGAAAAAAGAAGAGACGGCGATGCCGGAGTAGGAGACGGGGGAGAGGGAGCGGAAGTCGAGAGAGGTGGGCCTGCTTTCCTGACCAGAATTGGGATCCAGCACCGCACAGGCGAATTGCCCTTTTTTATTTTTATTTTTCGTTTTTCTCCATTTCTTCACGTTTCTGTCGACTCTTTTGGCACTTTTAATAAATTACTAATTAATGCGTTAAATCGAACCGAATGAAATTGACTTGGAGGAGTGCCACGTAAGCAACCACCCCTTTTTTCTCCTGTTTTATTCAATTAGGTTTAAATATATGATGGTAAAAAGTATTGGTGAGATTTGCGTCCATGATTTCTTTTTTAATTTGCGATACCCGACATATATCCATCCAATAAGTTGAGAGAAGATGCACATCAACAGTGGTCCCTTTAATAAGGACGTCTAACCTGATTGTGTTTTTTTTTAATATGCCGTTCCTACATGCCTTGAACCCTTATTTCAAGTGGTATATTTTTCTTCCTTAATAAGGTATGAGTATCCTATGTTTTACATTCCAAAATTAAAACGAAATAATTTAATGACTTACTTAAATTCCTATGATGGTTAAAAGTATTGGTAAGATTTGCATTCATGATCTCTTTCTTATTTTTGATGCACGGCATATATCCATCCAATTAGTTGGGAAATGATGAATTATTATGGTAGCTTTGGAAGAGCTTTTGTGGAAATATGTAAAAGTCTTTGTCATTTTCATTGAGAGGTGTATTTGCTCAAAATGAATACTGTTCGCTTAGTGATTCTTAGGGTGGGTTTGTCATCTTTGTCAAGAGTTTATAAGAATTTACCTAAAGGGCAGCCTACCAAGTAGTGGGTATTTCACCTATCCCTTCTCACCCCAACCACAGGAGGCTACCATGCCACCCTACTCGATAATAGTTAGGATTGAAGTTCTCATGTAGTATCTATCTTCATCACTAAAGGGCCCTCAATTCCCAGTTAATCTTTTTCTTCTCAATTAAGAAGGAATCAAGAGTGACATTATGGAGGCTCCCACCCCAAAACGGATCTCCCGCTTATTTCTTCCCCTTAAGCCTTTTAAGGACTTGCTCAGGTCCATCTTTGTCAAGAGAGTATTTGCTCAAAATGAATACTGTTTGCTTAGTGATTCTCAGGGTAAGTTTGATTCAAATTTGGAAATGGCTTTAGGTGTAAAGAAAATGTAAATTGCATCTAGTAAAAACTATTTGCAAAGTGACTTTGAGTTCAAGTAGCATTAGACAAAAAAAATTATAAGGGTTTTGGCTACAATTTTATTTATTAAAGAAATACTCAAACCCTAAACTAGTAAAGGGTTCAAGCTATCGATGAGCCAGGTCTGGCATCAACGATTGAGGTCATTTGACCTTGAACAACTGTCGCCGGGTTTGCAAATATTCGACGACCATTGCTCGAGTCTCATGAGGGTCATGTGACCTCAAGAAAGGGTCACTTGTTGCTTGAGGTCACGAGACCCACACGATTACAACCTGGGTAGCAAGAACCCAAGCAGCGGTCACCTAGGACACGCGATCTTACCGATTGCCCTTACGCAAATAAGATGTACAGTAACAACAAGGGGCAAAACCAAATAACTAAATAATTGATGAGGGTAGTTTTGGAAGAAAAAATGTAACCTAAGTTTTAGCATTCTTGGAATATTGAAAGCTCAATGTTGATCCCTACCAACATTGAGCTTTTAGTGTTCTAAGGCCATCATTTTGGCCAAAAGCCCCTTGAAAAGGCTTGTCAAACATCCTAACATTTCTCCAAAGAGCATTTGAGGGCAAAAGCCCTTGGGAAAAATGAACCAAGCGCATCCTTTGTGTAGTTGTTTTTTGTAAGATAGCTTTGAAATTTATAAATTGAAAAGAAAGACAAAGGGCCTACTAGTTGCCGTCTCCATGTGAAAGCAGAGGGCTGCCACAAGTCTTGGCAAGAGATCTAAGTTATGCAACTTAGGTGTGGCAACACTCTAGTGATGCAACCTCGAGCAACGTCTGGAGACAAAAGGCTCAATCGACCTTCAACCTTAGCAACACTTGACACAGTAATCATCAACCTCAATGACCCTCTATAGTTTTTGGTGACCCTTAACCCATCTAAATCTTGTTAGAGTCACAACCCAATCTAGATCTTGTCTAGTAGACTCGCGACCATCGACAAGGCTGGACGGCACTCAGTGACAGTTAGCAACAATCTACAGGCCTCATGCGATGCTCAATGGAGCCTTGCCAATGACCCAAATCTCCAACGCCAAAGAAGATGAACAAATTTTTATGAGGGCAAGAGTGGAAATTGAAAATATAAGTTAGGGCAATTTTGGAAGAAAAAATTTCATTGACCCTAAGAGCTGTCTCTGTCAACAAGTCTTGTGCTTCAAACTTTGCCAATACTCTTTTCACTTCAATGCTCTACAAAACAAAATTACCAAATTGCCCTACTTTCACTCAAAGGACTTTAAAGACCTAGGGAAAGCTCAATTAAACGGGGTCTAAATGTCTTCATACTTAATTGAAGCCCAAATTTATATGAATTTCTCAATAGTGTCCAAGATATCGGGGTACCAAGCATAAGACCATGACCTTAATAACGGCTAGAACATATCCATCCTCAAACTAAAACCCATCCGCCACCACTATATGCTCCCGTGTGAGGCGAGGGGTAGGGAGGATATGCTTTGGCGGAGCGACGAGACCTTGTTGGGGCATCACCAGTGGGTATTAAAAAAGAACGGTCTAATGGGCTCGGTTTTACAGAGTCAAACAAGCTCAAACCTTTTATAAACTAGTCCATTGGAGACAATAAGAAGCTGGAGAATGGAAAACAATCGCCCTACGTAACTTGTATAGAGAACTTTTCAAGCTTGCGGCTCTTATAAAAGCAAGACACGTGAGAAAATGAGATTATTCTCGAAGGGTCTTTCTGATATTTTTATATTGTACTATAGTATTATATACTCATCAAAAATATGCGAGGAGAATGGATTCATGAGACGGAGAAAAAATCAGCTATCACAGTGATGCCAAGTCAACAAAATACTGGTCTACTCACTATACAACATGTGTCTCTCGTGAGTCCATTTATCATATCTCTCTCCCTTTGTCTATTTCCTCTCACAACTCCGTTTCTCTTCCTCACCGTTTTTCCTTTCTTTCCTTTGGCCAATGGCCGATGCCTGGCCATGGCCAACAAGAGTATTGTGGCCCCACGGCTATAGGTAGGGTGAGCATCGGTCTAGGGTCAACCCTAGACCGACTCTAGACTAGCCCACCCTAACCAATCTTGGTCTAGTTCCAAGGGGAAATGGGTTGGTCCTTAGCCCTGGGACCTCTGGACCCTGCACTATACGAGTTAGTCCTTGGTCCTAAGAATTTAGGATTGGTCCAACTTAGACCAACCCTGTACATATTATATATTATATATATTATATATTATATACTTTTGTCTATTCTACACCCTAGTGCCTCCTCCTCTCTTTCTTTGCAATTCAATTTGCTATGTAGGTTAGAAAATAGAAAGAAACCCAATCCTAATTTGACAGGAAAAAAAAAACCTCTTCACTAGTCTCAACCTCGGTTGTCACCTTAGCCTCGCTTGGTTTGCGACTTGCCTTTCTTCACTTGCCTTGCTCGCTCTATTGCTTGCCTTTGTTCATT
This sequence comes from Corymbia maculata, assembly GCA_014182735.1. NCBI lineage: Eukaryota > Viridiplantae > Streptophyta > Magnoliopsida > Myrtales > Myrtaceae > Corymbia > Corymbia maculata. The sequence continues at coordinate 6,945,876 of CM024690.1, read as the reverse complement.
GGCCTTGCTACTCACTCACCTTGTGTGTTGATTGTTATGATTTGTTGCTTTTAGCAAGTGTAAAATTTCTATTATTGCCTTTTCTTATATTTATGTTTGATATGTGTTAGTGTTCAAAGTTTGGTTGTTCAATATTGCTTTGTTAATAGATATGGAATTTAAAATAATATGTTTTCTCATTTAAGGAATACAAAAAATAAAACAAAAAAAATTGATTAGTCTCAAGTTGACTCTAGAATCAGACCAAACCCATAGAGTCGGTCTGATCCTCAGTCCCAAAATTTGGAGGCCAACATTATGTGGGTTGGTCTCTGGATTAGGTGCTGGACCGGCCAAATTTGGATCATGTTCACCCCTTAGTCATAGGCGAGAGTCACTTTCATCATATTTAGGTAGGGCTCAACCCTCACTAAATCCAAAAGCTTTGTAAGAAGGCAACTATTGAGAAAACATTCTCTAAAGAGGTTATGAGAATTAACAAAACTTATTCGTTGAAATAAACTTAGTTTTTGACGATAAGTGTTTTCTAAGAGAAAAGTCTAATGAGATATCATTAGATTTTGTCTTTTGGAGCCTTGGTCATAGCAGAATTATTTCCTTCTATATTTGATATGTCTAACAGCTAGCTAGTGAAGATTGATTGGATTTCTTGCCTTTTTTATAAGGTGTTCAAAAGGAAAAGTTTCCATAAAATCCTTAAAGATTTGGATTTCTAGGAATGTCAAAATAGATGCGATTTGTTTCAAAATTGGAGTACTTGACTTATGGAAACCCAAACTGTCATATGGGCAACGGTATCTTAGGGATTTTTGAGATTCAAGCCAACGGATAGATTGGCTGGATAATCCTCCGGAGATTATGTCCAACGGTCAATTTGGATAAGGGATGAGTATATAAGGAGATCTTGGAGCAGATGAGTTAAGGTGAATGCGCATGCAAACACAACAAGAACAAAAGCTTACAAATTCAAAGTCTTGAAGAGTATTCTTGATCAAATACTTTCGTCTCCAAGTGCTACAATGTGTAATTTTTTAGAGGTTGAAATTGTGTGAGGAGTTGATCTCACAAGCTTGAGTTTTTATTACTTAAATTTTGTAACCTCTAATCAGTTCAAATAATGGATGTAATTTTTTATCCCTACTTTCTTTATTTTATTAGATAGAAACACTTGCACATCGGTAAGATTTAACCATTGCAGATTCTATCACCAAAAGTTGTTTTGTTATAATATTGATTTTAAATTTCTTTATTTTCCACAACATCACCTATTCACCCCTTCCAAGTGATCATACTAACCCTAGCAGCAACAATATCAAAGCTACAAGGGACCTTGAGGATGCAAGGGTTTCGCGGATGGCAGGGGCTTGGGCTTGTCTTTTGGATTAGGGAGCGGCTGTGGGGGGCATCGAATGACCTCAATGGTGGAGCTGCCGCCGAAGGGGGTTTAGCAAATGAGGCGATGGATGAGGCGGAGTTGGACAAGAGAGAGAATAGCTAGGTCATCAGGAGGGAGAGAAGGAGAGAGAGCAAGGACTGACATTATAGGGGAGGGAGAGAGAGACCATGAAGAGAGACAAAGGGAGAAAGATCTGACATGTGAGCTCGTGAGAGACATATGCCACATGGTGAGTGGATTAGTATTTTACTGACACGACATCATTGCGGTACCTAATATATTCTCCACAACGCGAGTAGGGCTATAAGTGGGAAGGGCTAATGCCGGCCATTGCCCTGCCCCGTGCCTCACCTCATGCCCGTAGAGGCATTTCTCTGGAGAAAAATCTATGGCGGTGCCCTTCTTGGGCCCTGTGTCCATCCCTCGCTGCCACAATCCAAAGCCTCTCCGCTTCGCTCTATAACCCGATTTGACAGACGAAAAGCGCGAATGAAACTCAAATTCTCAACTGCCGACATAGAACCGGATCATCTTCCCCGACCTTTCGTTTCTCTGTGGGGTCGAGAGTCCTCATGAACAGACTTTCCGCATCATGCTCAACAGTAGCCCTATAACTTTTCCGCAAGCAACAAAGATCCTCCCATCTGTTTCCTCAACCTCCGCCATTGATTTTTCTTGTGCATGTGTTTGGACTTTTGAACTTTATGGCAGTACGTTGGACCTTGTGGTTGCTCTTTTGATTGACCCTTCTATGGAGATGCGGGTCCGGGTGACCGGACCTTGAGGACCACCCGAGCCGACAATTTACTGGTGAGGAGTGCCTGATCCTGCTCTGACTTTGGTTCGGGGGGACCGGAGGTACTTGTGCGAGCGCCCTCAACGGCGATAGAGATTGAAAAAGTAGCCATTTAACGGCTAATTAAGCTCGATTATTATAACACATCACTCTCTAGGTTGTCCAAAGTTGAATATGAGCTCGACCCAATCTCTTACTCTAGCTCTTGTTAACGATATTGCAATCGTGTTGTTGAGCAAAAGTGATAATGTTATGTTCCAAGCAAAACAAAAATAAAGGAGAAGGATTTTAGCATTCAATGATGGAAGCTATATATTATATATGCCTATTCAAAAAGTAGAAAATAAGCCAAATAAATTACAAACGCTCTATATTTTGAATAAGTTGTAATTTAATCTTTTTTTACATTAAATATTTCATTGCAAGTTTGATATAAATATCAACTTTTTTGGTAATTTTAATTTAAAGGGAGTCATTTATTCCGTTTGATTTCCTCGTAATTCAAAAAATAATTTTAATTAATTGTGTTATAAATTATACAATTAATTTTATGAAAATTCATACATTTTTCAAACAAATTGAAGTTGGTTTTTGTTCACCATAATTTTCTGGATACGGATTACTCAAATAAAACCATTATGCTTTATTTCAATAAATTATTTATCAATAGCATGTACCTTTAGAGTGAAACTTGTTTAGTCAAAAAAATTTGAATGAATGCTTATTTTTCCTAGTTACTTTGATAAACATAGGTCTTTTTCTATGACTAATTTGAATTTTAAAAAATGCATAAAAATAAGTGAAATATATTAATGTAATAAAATAGCATTGTACTATAGATTATATGAATATTAGCATTTATAATTCCCAGCTACCGTCGTGATTCCCTCTTGGTTTTTCTCAGCTGGAAGGTCGGCCAACATATATGAACAGCTGAGAAAAGAGAATCCCATGTCGACCCCAAGTAACCTGTGGTCCCTTGAAGGTTGCAAATGGTGGTTGGAAAGAAATTTCAAATCGAAAATCTAAAATGTATTTTTTTTCTAAAAACGATTCCTTATATTGCTTGAAATAATGAATCAGTGAAAATGTTTTCACCATAGGCAACAATTTATGTTCAAATATTTTCTTAAAAAATAAAAATATTTTTTATTTGTTCATTTTATATAAGCAATACAAGTGATCAATTCTAGAAAAATATTTTTCAAATTATTCATTTTCCGTAAGGCTTTTTTTTTTTGCAGAAAATAAATGATTGGAAAATATTTTTCAAAAAATGATTGCTTGTATCGTTCGAAATAATTAGTCAATGAAAAATATTTTCATCGTTGACAAATATGTCTAAAAAATTTTGCCAACAGTAAAAAAAGATCTTGTTCATCTTATTCTTATAAAGATACAAATGATTATTTTCAAGAAAAGGGCTTTTTAAATAATTTATTTTTTGTGAAATAAATGGAATAATAATAAAAAAGAAAATGAGCAAAGTTTCCTGAATGGATGACCAAGATAAGAGCTGAGTTACGTCGCTTAACATGCCAATTCCAAAAGACTGCAAAGAGACCGATCGGTAAGGTTGTGGAGCTAAAGGCACGTAGAGGATTCATACGAGCCACGATAATGAGTTGCAGAAAGTACATACCCAGTTTTGTCCGTCTCATTATAGGCTATAGAGAAATCAAGACTTCGAAGGGAAAAGTTATGCTACATCATACTCTACGAGGAACATATTTGGTTAACGTTATAAGCCATATTTAAATTATAAAGGAATTTCCTTTTTTTTTTTTTTTTTTTTTCTATTTTACTTGGAATGTATACATACTCTCTTTTTATAAATGATCTTATTCGAGTAAATTGAAAATAAGTTAGATATATTTATGTAATAACTGTAAGATTTAGTAGGAATATTATCAACTATTCTAAAAGGTTAAACTGGTAAATTGTGGTGTGATTTTATTATTTATATATTCTAACATTTCCCCTCATGCTTAATATAGTCTATTTGTTTAGTACTAAGCGTTGAAATTCAATTGATGTGGCAAATGGGGCTTAGAAAATTTAAACTCAGGACCTCTAGCTCTGATATAAAACCATTGTCGATTGTTCTAAAATCTTAAACTGGTAGATATCGACGTGGTTTGCCTAGTATTAAGTGTGGAAATTTAATTAAAGAGACAAATGGAACCTAGTAAGATTTGAACTCAGGACCTCTGACTTTGATACCGTGTGAGATTTTATAGGACCACTACTAACTGTTCTAAACAGTCGGCAGTGGTCCCATAAAATCTTACAATAATTAGATGAGTTTTTTTTTTTTTTAGTTTGGTTAGATTTATTATATTGGCTGTACTTGAAATCTTATATTGTATATTTATAAACGAGGGAATAATTTATAGTCTTATTACTTTATAGTCTCTTCAGGATGAGTAACAATAGAAGGCACGCGCAATTTCTTTTTGCTAAGCATTTTAAAATAGGCGTATTTGCTACAAATAAAGATATTTATTAGGTCGGCCGATGGTGTATAGATTAAGTTATGCATTCACTATTGGATGATCAACATATGGAAGAGTTCGATGACAACCATTTCGTTATAAAAATCACATAGAAGAGCTCCGTTTGTTTGGCTTCTATAGAATACTTATTCAATGTAAAAATCAATAATAATTTATATTTAAGCATTATTATGAGCAACGAACACATGCTTCATTTGTTCACTAATTTGAAATAAAAAATACATTAAAAAAAGTGAAATCTATTGAGCATCGTACTAAATATTATATAAATATTAGCTTTTAAAATCCTAGCCATCGTCATGATCCCTCTTAGTTTTTCTCAACCGGAAGCTCACCCAACTTATATCAACAACTGAGAAAAGAGAATCCCATGTCAACTCTAGATAACCTGTGGTCGCTTTGATGGTTGCATGGTGGTTGCAAAGAAAATTCAAATTGGAAATTGGACTGAAACATAGGCTCCGTTCATTTCACGGAAAATAACTTCCAGGAAAATATTTTCCAGATTTTCTGATGTTCATTTCACGGAAAATAAATTCATTGGAGAAAACATTTTCCATGAAGGAAAAAAAATCTTTTAAAGTGAGGGAAAATGTTTTCCACTTTTTCAAAAGTGGAAAACATTTTCCATATTCACTCTCTCTTATCTTACACTCTCCATTAGTCCTCACTTATTTATTTTATTTTTAGATTTTTATTTTATTTTTTTCATAAATTCGAAATTTTTTGTTATTTTTTAATAAAATCGATTTTTTTGTTATTTTTTTAATAAAATCGATTTTTTATTTTTCTTTATTTTTCTGTCTTTCTTTTTGCTGTTTTTCTTTTTCGCCCGGTCGTCAACCACGGCAATGGCCGGTGATCGACAACAGGCAAGCCAAGCTTGCCAGATCGATGACACCCGAGCATCACAAGGTGGAAACTTATTTCCAAATTTACCCATTTTTAAAATAAAAAAATGTTATCCTATTTTCCCTTACTTCATGAACCCAGCGCCCCCGTGCTTGCTTCTCTTTGCTCCCTTCAAAATAATCAAATCCCTCATTTTTAAAGTAGAACAAAGTCAATCGCTTGCCCTAATTGATCAATCTCCCTCACTCAGCTTTTGCACGGCGTTGTGCTTCTTCTTCCTCCTGGTAGTTCAATTACTTTCCAAATTGAAGCTGCATAACTCGTGATGTCGATCTGCGAGGCTCGAGCCTTATTGTCTTGAGCTCACATTGCCGGTGAGCTGATCATGCGAACTCGCCAGAGGTAGGCGAGCCTTGAGCCTTGCTAGCAAGGTGAGTTTGAGGCATGGCCAGTGACTAGCCAAGGAAGGAGAGAACATAAAATAAAGAAAAAAATTTAATAATCTATTTTAAAAAATAATAAATAACGATTTTAAAAAATAAAAAATAATAAAAATTATTGAAAAAGAGTTTATAAAGGAAAATATTTTCCCAAGCGAACAGCGGAAAATATTTTCCACTTCAAAATCAAGTTTTACCCGAACACCGAAAAATAATTACATTTTCCATGAAACGAACGGAGCCATATGGTGCATTTGTTTGGGAGAAAATTTCTTGATAAAGGAAATTCTATTTCAAGAAAATATTTTTCAGGAAAATGACTAATTTTCCTTTTGTTTAGTAATTTGTGACCGAAAACATTTGTTGTTGTTTAGATCTCATTTGGAAAATGGTTTCAATCTAAAGATTATATTTTAAGCCATAAAAAACTTGATTATTTATTTATTTTTCTTTTAACTTCTTCTTTGACGATTGGCTACAAGCGTGAGTAGGGGAGGTTGAGCCTTGTCAGCCTTGGGCATGCTTGACCCTCACCATGTTTGACATAAGAAGAAGAAAAACAAAATAGAATATTAAAAAATTTAAAGAGCGAGTGCGTGCCCCAGCCTTGTTTGTCACTTCATAGGCTATGATGAAATCAAGGCTTTGAACCAAATGAAAAATAAAAAATAAATCATCGATAGTAAGTTATATTTTAATATTTTTCATCGACATTTTATTTATATTTTTTTGCAAGTGATAAAAACTATTTTTTTTAGAAAATGTACATGAGTCATTCACAAGACAAAAGGAGCTGAGGTATCAAATTAACTTTTTTTTTCTTAAAATTAAAATTATGAATTTAAGTAAAAAATATTGGGAATATTCTAAATAAGGAATTGAAGTGTCCTTATTTTCTCAAATAAAAGCCAAAAGTGGACATCGTGTTAAATGAAAGCCTGAAGTGGCTATCGTTATTTCAAGTAAGGGTCTAATCTCACTTATTGCTAGTCGGCTAAATATTTCGACTGATTAAATCACATTTTTGTCCAAATACAATTTTAATTTAAAATTATTTTTTATTCTTTCCATTTTCTTTTTTTTCCCTCCTAGAGAGGGTGAGTGGGGGCTTAGTACCCTTGTAGGTTGCAGGTGATGACTCAATGACCCTTGTCAGTTGCTGGTGAAGGCTCGTAAGCTCTCGACTAGGGTTAGTGAGGGCAGCCTCACTTAGGGCAAGGAGGGCGACCTCACTTAAGGCAAGGGTAGCCTTGCTAGCAGCCAGGGTGGGACAACCCTTGCCCAAATTTGGCGAGGGCCGATGGCCCACAAGGGCAACCTCCCCCAGGTCAAGGCTGTCCCTCGCCTAGATCTCGCAATGGCCGAATTTGCCTTTGGCCATAAGGATGACTCTCGCCTAACCCTTTTTGGACATTGTCGGTGGTTGGCCAACAACTAACGAAGAAGAAAAGAAAACCATAAAATGGAAAAAGATTTAAAAAAAAATAAAAAAAGAAGAAGGTAAATGACAAAATTGCACTTGCCCAGCAAGAAAGTCGTGTCCTTATTTGAAATAAACATAACCATTTGAGATTTCTATTTGAAATAAGATCCACTTTAGTCCATTATCCAAAAAAATGATGATATTTTGGATCGTTATTTGAAATAAGTTTTACTTTATTCACTTATTTGAAATTTTCCAAAAAAAATTTACTTGAGTCAAAATTGATTTCTTTTGGCCCAGCTTTGCTTGGCCGAAGAGAATCCCACTCCTCCCCCGCTTCATTCCCCGAACGCCGCCGCCGTAGTGGCCTCCTCCCTGACAATAACCACCAACCTTGGCAGCCCTCAGCAATTCTTGGCTACCCTCGACCCATTTATATATTACTTAAGCCGTGACCTCATCCAAATCTTGCCTGAGAGACTTGCGACCATCAATGAGGCTCGACAACCCTTGGTGACTATCGGCTACAGTCTACAAGTCTCACGCGATGCTCAATAGAGCTTTGCCAATAACCCAAATCTCCAATGCCAAAGAAGAGGAACTATTTTTTTATGAGAACAAGAGTGGAAAATGAAAACATTAGTGAGGGCAATTTTGGAAGAGAAAATCATTAATCCTAAGAGCTGTGTTCCAAAAATGTCGGCAAGTCTTGTGCTTCAAACTTTGCCAATGCTTGCTTTCACTTCAATGCTTTTCAAAAAAAAAATTCAAAATGGCCCAACTTTCACTTAAAGGACTTTTGAGGGTTAAAGTCCTTTATAAAAGTTGAACTAAATACAATATAAATATTTTTATACTTGTTTGAAGCTCAAATTTGTATAAATTTCTCAATAGTGCCCATAATGTCACGGTATGAAGCAAGCCAAAATCATGACCTTAATAACAGCTAGAACATATCCATCCTCAAACTAAAGCCCGTCCGCCACCATTCTATGCCCTCGTGTGAGGTGAGGGTAGGGCGGATGTGCTTTGGCGGAGCAACGATGCCTCGTCGGGATACCAATGGAGTTTTTTTTTTTATATTATTAATAATTTCTGATTAAAAAACTAATATAATGATGACATTATTGATAACTATAAGAAGGACCTTGTTATTATATTATAAGGGCCTCACTAGTGGGTCTTAACAAAGACCGGTCTAATAGGTTTGGTTTTACAGAGTCAAAACAAGCTCAAACCTTTTATAGAATAGTCCATGTGAGGCAACGAGAAGATGGAAAAATGGGCAAAAAAAATCGTCCCACATAACTTATATTGAGAACTTTTATAGCTTGCGCTCTTATAAACCAAAACCGAAGAAAAAGAGGTTATTTCCTAGGGTTTTTATGATATTTTTATGTCGTATTATAAATGTTTAATACCATGAAATACTCCAAATCCATATACTTATAATAAACTTGTTTCGAACTCAATTTTTGACCATCAAAAATCACAAACTGATATGTTCATGATAAATTTACATTTTATTAGTTTTCATTAAATTGAATTAATAACATGAAAAATCATAAATGGTATATTTTCCGTAAAACCCCAAATTATTACACTCATCAAGTGTCACATATCATTAACTCGACAATTTAATGGTAAAATTTAACGAAAACTAACATATGATAAATTTGCCACAAGTGTATCAATTTGAGATTTTTTATAGTTAAAAAATTAATTTAAAATAAATTTGTTACAAGCGTATCGGTTTAAGTTTTTCATGGTATTAATCCTATTATAAAAACATATGCTCATTAAAAATACACAAATGGCAAGGATTCACGAATAGGTAGGGTTGCGGATGAAAATGGCTAATATTGGCCTTGTGCCAATCAAGGCATTTCTTTGAAGAAAAATATGGCCATTTGGGGCGATGCCCTCCTTAGTAGGGGTGAGATGGTTCCGAGGTAGAATCTAAAACTTAAAAATCGAACAATTGGGAATTTGTTTGATTCCAAATTCTAAAGTATGCAGGGTAGATTTTAGGTTCCAAAAATTGATAAACTTGTTTCGATTGGTAAGTTCAAAGTTCTAGGTTATAACTTAGGGAAACCTAGAATGAACCTATAACAAGTTTTTCTTGGTTTATATCTTTATGCAATCCTACAATATTCCATAGCATTTGATATTGACTATATAATTTGAAATAACTACTATGAGTTTCCATTTTATGATGAGGCTTTTACTTGGTTAGTGTTCATATTTTTGTGTGTAAATATAAGCTATAGTTAGTAAATTATAGCAGTAATAAATGGTCATTAGATGTGATAATTCACCGTAATCATTCAATTAATAATATAAATGGAATCGGGTAGATCTTAAAACCCATGACAAGTCAGGTTCTAGCCTTTAAGATACGTAAGATAACTTTCATGTTCCAAAAAATGATAAATTTGTTTAGACGGATAGGTTTCGGGTTTCATATAAAACCTATACAAAACGGAATTTGGAATTGCTCAACCCTACTCCTTGAGCCTATGTCCATCCCTTGTCGCCACAATGCAAAATCTCTCTACTTTGCTCTATAACCCGATTTGACATGTGAAAAGCGCAAATGAAACTCAAATTCTCTACTTCCAACATCAAATCGGATCATCTTCCCCGTCCTTTCTTCTTCTCGTGGGGTCGAGAGTTCTCATGAACAAGCTCTCCGCAGCATGCTCAATAGTAGCTCTATAACTTTTCCACAAGCAATAAAGATCCTCCATCTCTTTCCTCAAGCTCCGCCATAGTTTTTCTTGTGCATGTGTTTGGACCTTTGAACTTTATGGTAGTACGGTCGGAATATTCTGGTCTGCTCTTTGATTGAGTCTTCCATGGAGATGCGGGCCTAGGTGACCGGACTTCGGGGTCTGAAGGCAACCTCCGACCAGCTACTAGTGTGGCATGCCCGGTCCTCGTTTGACCATAGTTTGGGCGATCGGAGGTACTTGTGTGAGTCCCCTTGGTGACGGTAGAGAACGAGAAAAATTAGCCATTTATTGGTCAATAAAGCTTTATCAGTATCGATACATCACTGTCTAGGTCGTCCAAAGTTGCAGCATTACCTCGACCAATCTCTTACTCTAGCTCTTGTTAACGACACGGCAATCATATTATCGAGCAAAAATCATTGTATTAGGCTATGTTTATTTAGCAAAAATTAAATGATTTGAAAAATATTTTTTCGAAAGCAATCTTTTTACATCACTTGAAATAATTAGTCGATGAAAAATATTTTTGTTATTGATACTAATTTATGTCTAAACACTTGTATAAACGATGGAAATAATTTTTTCGTTCATTTATTTTCTTTAAGCGATACAAGTAATTATCTTTAAGAAAATATTTTTTAAATTATTTATTTTTCATAAAATAAACACACTTTGATGTAAGCGATGTGAGTGCTTTATCGCCATAATTGTGGGAATCAAGCTTTGACTAGTGAATTGGGCAAAAATCGTGAATGGATTTCCGAGGGTGGAGTAGGCACTCATTGAGACTGGACCACTATAAAATCGACTAGTCATCTAGCTCTTTTACTTTACGCCCACCACGTGTTTGGTGATTTGCTTCTTCGTTCTCTGTAGAAAATGAACCAAATAAATCACAAATGCTCTATGTTTTAGATAAGTTGCAATTTAATCCTTTTTTACATTAAATATTTCATTGCAAGTTTGATATAACTATCGAATTTTTTGGTACTTTTAATTTAATTGGAGTCATTTATTCCGTTTAATTTCCTCGAAATTCAAAGAAATAACTTTAATTAATTGTGTTATAAATTATACGATTAGTTTTATGAAAATTCATGCATTTTTCAAAAAAAATTGAAGTTGGTTTTTGTTCACCATATTTTTTTGGATACTCAAATAAAACCATTATGCTTTATTTCAAAAAAATTATTTATCTACAGCATGTATCTTTAGAGTGGAACTTATTCGGTGAAAAATATTTGAATGAATGCTTCTTTTTCCTATTTACTTTGATAAACACAGGTCTTTTTCTATAACTAATTTGAATTAAAAAATACATAAAAATAAGTGAAATATATTAATGTAATAAAATAGCATTGCACACTATAGATTATATGAATATTAGTATTTACAATTCCCAGCTACCATCGTGATTCCCTCTTGGTTTTCTCTCGGCTGGAAGGTCGCCCACCGTATATGAACAGCTGAGGAAAGAGAATCCCATGTCGACCCCAAATAACTTGTGGTCCCTTGATGGTTGCAAATGGTGGTTGGAAAGAAATTTCAAATTGGAAATTTAAAATATATTTTCCTAAAAACAATCTCCTTGAAATAATTAGTCAATCAAAGATGTTTTCATCATAAGTAACAATTTATGTTCAAATATTTTCGTAAACGATGAAAATATTTTTTGTTCATTCATTTTTGTAAATAATATAAGTGATTGTTTTCAGAAAAATATTTTTCAAATCATTCATTATCTATAAGGGTTTTTTGGTTTCGCAGAAAATAAATGATCAGGAGAACAATTTTCATAAAATAATCACTTGTATCATTTAAAATAATTAGTCAATAAAAAATATTTTCATCATTGACAAATATATTTACATATTTTCGTGAACAATAAAAAATATCTTATTCATCTTATTCTTGTAAAGATATAAATAATCATTTTTACGAAAAATATTTCTTAAATAATTTATTTTTCATAAAATAAATGGAGCCATAATTAAAGAGGAAATGAGCACAGTTTCCCAAATGGATAAGGAAGATGAGAGCCGAGTTACGCTGCTTAGCACGTCTATTCTAAAAGACGGCTAAACGACTGATTGTTAAGGTTGTGGAGCTAAAGGTACGTAGTGGATTTGTACAAGCCACGATAACGAATTGCGCAAAGTACGTTCCCTAGTTTCGTCCGTCTCATTATAGGCTTATAACTCTACGAGGAACTTATTTGGTTAATGCTATAAACTATATTAAATTAGAAAAAATACCACTAAAAATCTCAAACTAGGTCACTTGGGACATCTTTATCTTGAACTTTTTTTCGTGCTATAAAAAATCAAAAAATATGTCATTTGAGACAATTTTACCATAAATTTTTTTGTATTACAAAAAATCTCAAATTATGCCACTTAGGACAATTTTATTGTGAACTTTTTCTTATGCCACAAACAACATTAAATTATGACAATTGTGACACATTTATCCCAAACTTTTTAACTAAATGGCATTTTTGTTTTTTTTTTCCTCTTCCCTCTGTCATGGTTGGTAGAAGGAAGTCGGCAAGGGCCACCCTCATCGGCAACAATGTTTGGCGTGGGTAGCCCTTGGTAGGCGAGGGTTGACAGAGGCGTCCCTCACTTGAGTTGGGTGAGGCCATGCTCACCCGTTCTGGGGCAACCCTCCCAATTGAGGGCCACCCTCGTCGATTGCCGTTGCCAGTGAGGGTGGCCCTCGCCAGCTTCCCTCTAGGGAAGAAAGAGAAAAAAGTAAAAAAGTAAAAAGATAAAAATGTCATTTAATTAAAAAGTTTGGGATAAATGTGTTCTAAGTGATATAGTTTATGATTTTTTTGTGGCATAAGAAAAAGTTCAAGGTAAAATTGTCCCAATAGCATAATTTGAGGTTTTTTGTAGCACAAAAAAATTAGGATAAAATTATTCCAAGTGGTATAATTTGGGGTTTTTTGGTGGCATTTTCCTTTTAATTTCCTTTTTTCTATTTTACTTGGAATGTATATACACTCTTTTATTTATTTATTTATAACTGATATGATTCTAGTAAATTAAAAACAAGTTAGATATATTTAAGTAATAACTAGATGAGTTTTTTTCAGTTTAGTTAGATTTATTATATTTGGCCGTACTTGAAATCTTAAATTGTATATTTATAAACTAGGGAATAATTTATAGTCTTATTACTTTATAGTCTCTTCAGGATGAGTAAAAATAGAAGGAACACACGATTTTTTTTTTTTGCTAAGCATTTAAAAGTAGACGTATTTGCTACAAATAAAGATTTTTATTAGGTCGGCCGATGGTGTATAGATTAAGTTACGCATTCACCATTGGATGGTCGACACGTGGAAGAGTTCGACAACAACCACCCCGTTATAAAAATCACATAGATGAGTTCCGTTTGTTTGGCTTATGTAGAATTACTTATTCAGTGCAAAAATCAATAATAATTTATATCCAAATATTTTTATGGGCGACGAACGCGTGCTTCATTCGTTCACTTTACGCAAGCGATATGAGCAATTGTTTTCAAAGAAAATGAATCCCCGACTCATTCATGCATTTTTCAAACAAATTGAAGTTAATTTTTGTTCACCATAATTTTTTGATACATATATCAGATTACTCAATTAAAATCATTATGTTTCAGTTCAATAAAAATGTATTTATCAATAACAATTATCTTTAGAGTGGAACTTTTTTCTTGGGGCTTTAGAGTGGAGTTTGTTCGGTCAATAATGCAAGGGAATGAACGTTTCCTTTTCCTATTTACTTCGATAAACATTTGTCTTTTTTCAGAACTAATTTGAAATAAAAAAATACATAAAAAGGTGAAATCTTTTGAGCATTGTACTGCATATCATATAAATATTATTTTTTAAAATCCTGGTCATCGTCATGATCCCTCTTGGTTTTTCTCAACGGGAAGGTTGCCCACCCAATACGAACAGCTGAGAAAAGAGAATCCCATGTCAAACTCCAGATAATCTGTGGTCGCTTGATGGTTGCATGGTGGTTGCAAAGAATTTCCAAATTGGAAATGGGACCGCAACATATGATGTATTTATTTGGGAGAAAATTTCACAATGAAGGAAAATCTATTTTAGAATTTTTTTTTAAAGAAAATGATTAGTTTTTTTTTTTTTTTGGTAATTTGTAATCGAAAACGTTTTTTTGACGTTTGGATCTCATTTGAAATTTTTTTTCAATCTAACAATTATATCTCGAGCCATTAAAAATTTGATTATTTAAATATTTTTCTTTTTTTTTTTGACTTCTTCCTCGGCGATTGGCTACAAGCACGAGTAGATGAAGTTGAGCCTCACTGCAAGGGTCGCCTTGCCATCATTTGGGGCAAGGGTTGCCTTGCCAGTGGTCGGGGTGAGGTGACCCTTGCCAATGGCTTGCAAGGGTAGCCTCTCCTAGGGTGAGGTCGTCCCTTGTCAACCATAGGCAAGGTCTCCTCATCTAGATTTGGCAAGGGTTGGCCTCGCCTTTGGCCACGAGGTCAACTCTCGCTTAGTTCTTTCTGGACATCATCGATGGTTGCCAAGAAGAAAGAAAAACCATGAAAAGGAAAAAAAAAAAGAAAAAAAAGAAAAATTCAAAAAAAATGTAAATAATGAAAATGTACTTTGATTAGTCAAAAAATTAAATTTTTATTTGAAATAGACATAATTACTTGAGACTCTTATTTGAAATAAAATTAATTTCATTTTTTTATTTAAGAAAATGATAGACACTTTAGATTTTTATTTAAAATGAGTTCCATTTCAATCTTTATTTGAAATATTTTCAAAAAAAATAAATTACTTGAGTCAAAATTGATTTTTTTCTAATTTTGCCCCGCTTGGCCATAAGAGAATCCAACTCCTCCCCACCTCATTCCCCCGGGCGCCGCCACTCTACTGTAACTCCTCCGGGTCCTCCCTAACAACAAAACAACAACAATAATAACAACAATAATTAATAATAATTAAATATTCTCCCCTCTTTTTTTCTTGACAACATATAATCCGCACCTACTCTCCACCTAAAATCTCTCTCCTCTCCCTTTCTCTTTCTCTCTCTTACGCACCATCGCGCACGGACAAACACGCAGCAGGGGGGCCGCAGATGCCAACTCACTCACGCGCCGTCCCCCGCCACCGCCGCCGCCACCGACTCCAGCCCCCGCATTCCCTCGCCGGCGCCGCCGCCCTCGCCCTCCTCCGGTGACCGCCGAAGGCGGTGGGTGCGCGCCGCCGCCATGTCGGAGAAGGACGTCGTGTGGAAGACGTTCCGGGCGCTGGTGGAGAACGCGGACCGCAAGTTCGGGCGCGTGCGGGACCTGCCGTCGCACGAGCGGGGCCTGAACCACTACTTCCCCAAGGTGTTCAAGTCCTACATGCGCCTCTGGAAGTACCAGCAGGAGCACCGGGCGGAGCTCGTCGAGGCCGGCCTGAACCGGTGGGAGATCGGCGAGGTCGCGAGCCGGATCGGGCAGCTGTACTTCGGGCAGTACATGAGGACCAGCGAATCGAGGTTCCTCGTGGAGGCCTACGTGTTCTACGAGGCGATCCTCAGCAGGCGGTACTTCGAAGGGGGGGCCCAGGTGCGGGATCTGGGGGTGAGGGCCAAGGAGCTGCGGTTCTACGCGAGGTTCTTGTTGGTTTCCTTGATCGTGAACCGGACGGACACGGTGAAGCTGCTCGTGGAGCGGTTCAGGGCCGTCCTTGACGACTGCCGAGTCAATTTTCGGGTACTTAGTTTAACTCTTTTCGCGGCAGAAGCAACAAAATACTCTCTCTCTCTCTCTCTCTCTCTCTCTCTCCCTCTCTCTCGCGGGCGCCACCCCACTCCTTCACGACCCAATTCGATACGGGTCGATATGCTGTGTTTGGTGCTCGAAAGGGGGGAAATTGAGGACGAATTTGCGACCCAGATAGACAATTAGAGATATAATATGTGGAGAACGATGAATTTGTGCTTATTCTGCTCTCGTTCTACAGACATGTGACTGGACAGTGATATGATTCAGGAGGGCAAGACCCCCTACAGGGCTATGTTCGCGCTTGAAAGCGAGAGTGAATAATTAATGGCGAGTTCATTATTTAATTGGTTAAGGCTGTTTTCGGCCTAAATTTATAGAAAAATAGTTAGGACCGCGGTACCTTTCCTTGATTTGACGATTTGCCCTCTCTACTGGGGCATTTGAAACTGGAAGCACGGTAGTGGAGACCAAGCAGTTATTTAACTTGGGAAGACTATCTCTTTCATGAGCAATTTGTAGCTTGGGCATCAATTATCAGGACTCATTTTTGTATCTGCATTGCAAGTGTGCATTAGGGAGCATCTTCATCCGATATGTACACGTTTGTTCCATTCGAGAATTAGATTCAACGCCGTATGTATGTTACCAACAACATTATTGACATTGCAACTGTTGGATCCTTTGTCTGTGTAGTTGTATGTTGACAATGATGGGCTTTAACCCTGGTCATGATCCTTGACTTTTATGAACATATGTAGTCGAAAGCCAACATAGTCTTTAGCTGGATGTTTTTCAGCGGTCCCTTTGAATATGACACATAATAACCAGTTGATCATTAGAAAACAGCAGCAACTCTGAACTTGGTCCGACTCAACTGCAAGTTGGGTTTAGAGGCATGTTCCTTTTAAATTTTAAACATCAACGGTTATGCCAGAATTGCCATCAAATTGAGTCAGAATAGCACCTTCTGATGGATGTCTCGACATAATTGTTGTGTCGTTATTTTATCTTCTTCTCTCTGGTTCCTAAGCTTTTTTATGCTCAAGCTCATCCTATGCTTCTTGATCTTGCTTGGTTTTATACATTGTCATTGGTGCCTTTCTATATCGTACTGCGTGAGTAACAGACAATGCGGTGGTCTATCTACCATATGTGATTCGAAATATGGAATTGATTGGAATGTGGCCTGATGTCTTACATTCTGATTATTACTTTTCAGGAAACTAGCTTCAAAGAATGGAAGATAGTGGTGCAGGAGATTATTCGCTTCATGGATGTAGAAAGTGCCTCCATGAAAGTCCGGCCATTACGTTACTGCACCGTCTATGATACCCACCCAAAGTCTCTTCCTTATATAACTCGATTTCATGCAAAAAGAATTTTAAAATTTCAAGAAGCGGTGCTGACAAGCTACCACCGGAATGAGGTAATCTTAAGTGTGACTTAAATAGGTTATTGATGTCGACTTAGCCATGTACTAGGTTGTGTATTAGTCTAACCTTGTAATGTACTCTCACATTCAGGTCAAATTTGCAGAGCTTACATTGGATACTTATAGAATGCTGCAGTGTCTGGAGTGGGAGCCGAGTGGATTATTCTACCAGAAAAAGTCTGTCCAATCAAATGAGAATGGTTCCGCTATCGATCATTCTGGAGCCTCTGGGATTATTGACATAAACTTGGGCATGGATTTGACTGATTCTTCCTTGCCGCGCAACCCAAGGAAGGCCATTCTATACCGTCCATCAGTTACGCAATTGATTGCAGTAAGTCCTGGGTCCACCTTTTCATATTTTTGAGCTGATGCATTTACTTTGCAGTTCTCATTGCATTGCTTCGGTTTGACCATAGTAATTGCCTTGCTTGATCACCTCCACTTCAGAAATCTCGATTGCTAATTTGAAGGAATTAGATCATCTTGTCTGCATAGATAGAGGCTTCTTGATTGAAAGTTTATCCTCTGCAAAGCAGTACATGATTAACATTCTGTAATTCAAAACTCAAGGTAAATCATGGTTCTAAGTTGTTAGTACATGCGGCTTAGCATGATCACACAAATTTGCTTTTTGTTCAGCTAATGCTTTTCTGATGGATAGGAAAGATAAACCATTTAGACAGTGCTTGAAAAGTTGACAATTGTCCACGTATATTTGAACAAATGAAGACGATGCTCAATGATGTGATCCTGGTGTAGGTTATTGCTACAATCTGTGAGGAGCTCCAGCCGGATACTTTGATGCTGATATATCTTTCAGCTCCAGGTTAAATTTAATATAAAATGGTTGCTGATAGCATAGTGCAACTTATCATGTCTTGGCATATTAACTCAGTGACTGAATGACTATACACAGGCAGGACGGGCCATCATAATATTTCACAGGTAGAGAACTCCAAGCTTTCAGCGAAGTTTTCTAGAACCAAATTCTTTGGTGAATTTTCTCGTGAACAAAGTTCCTCCACATCCGAATCTTCTGTTGATGAGAAGAACACGTCAAATGACTTTTGTGATGGTTGTCTGTGCTTAGCACCAAGAAGAACCATGGGTAGGTATCTAAACTGGATACTGCTTCTTCAGAGCAGGAGACATGGACATTGCATTTTGCATGTTCATCAATATCTTTGAACTTTCGCAATGAGATTGATTTTTCGCCCTCATAATTTTGTTTTCTTTTTGAAATTTTCAGGTTCGTTCAATCTCTACCCTGCCGATATAATTCCTTTCACTAGGAAACCCCTTTTTTTGATCATTGATAGTGACAACAGCCATACATTCAAGGCAGGTTTGTCAGAACTTATGCATCTGTAGGGTTTAGTCACTGTTCTGTTGCTGTTAAAATAGGACGCTGTCCATGTTTGATGAACTCCAATGTGTTCTTTTTACTTTTATTTGTCGTCACTTCTTAAGCTCTTTTACGATCACAGTAAGTGGTTCAGTTTTCCTCATAATCTTATCTCATCTAGCTTGATTCATGCACATGATTGACCTCTGGTTCCCCACAATCAATGACATACAAATTGCACACCCAAAAATTCCAAATGCCACAGTGACATCTAATCATCCAGCATATTGATTGATGAGGACTTCAATTGCAAGCTATGAGACTTTGGATTGATGAAAATTGGGTTTTCCTCACTCATTCGACCACTGTCCTCTGTTCTAACCGAGAATGAAATAGATCATCTCGGTTTCTTCTGGTTACATGCTACATTTCAACAGGAATCATTTCAAAGAAGGACGACATCTGGACCTGCCGAGTGATTAGGGGAATCAAGACCTTGTCTTAAGAGAGAAACCGATTATGAACGTTGATAACTTCAAGCATAACCGAGAGTGATTCCCACTGTCAAATATGTTTAAAATGAATTACCAGAAAAATGTGAATTAATTTAACCTATGCTTTTATAATTTCCATGTATGAATGAAGATGTGTGCTGCAGCAATTCGCGACATTTCTAAAAATCTTTGAAGGGTTGTAGCTGAACATGTTTGTCCATTAGATGCTTTGACGCTTCTGACTTGCTGGAGATTGTTTTCCAGGTTGTTCATGGTGCAGAGAGAGGAGAGACTGCTGCCCTGTTTCTTTCTCCTTTGAGGTCTGCAAACAAGAATATGTCTGGTGCTGATGTAGCAGAGAACAGCAGCCAATTTACCTTTTTCTTAACGGCTCCTCTTCTAGCATTTTCCCAATTAGTTGGTCTCTCTTCATCCAGTCACGACGAGGTATTACACATTTCCCTGGAAAGAAGATTTATTCTTACTCTTGACGATTTAGATTTCTTACTTGATTGCCTTTTCTTGTTAGGATGCCTATAAAGATGCAGAGAACATACTTGCCTCTGCCTTCTCTGGATGGGAAGTAACTCTTTGTACATCAGCTGACCTGGATCTGGTTTGGGCTCAAGTTCTATCTGATCCATTTATCCGCCGCCTAATATTGAGGTACACATGTTATTTTCCTGGAGAGAAACTGTTCGATTTTCCTTTGGTTGAGTTGTTTAAGGTTGATTGTACCTTTGATCAGTCTTTAACATCTATATGAATACACTGAAACTGCCACACAGAAACTCAAACTTGTGATTGTTCTAGCCTTTAGGAGGTCTTTTGCTGCCTTTGACCTTGAGACAAGCAGACTAATGGTGTTACGTACTGCAGATTCGTGTTCTGCAGGTCCGTGCTTTTCTTCTTTTGTCCTTCAGGAAACAAGGAACAGTATCTGCCAGTTTGCCTGCCGTGTTTGCCCGAGTCACTCTCTCCGACATCTGAGATCGTGCGTTCTGCTGTGCTTCGGATTGCAAATCACTTCCAGGTTGCCGAACGCTTTCACTTCACCGATGTATAAACCAGCATGCAGATATGACCGTACATACCGAGCACCACAGTGGGATCCCCGCACAAATCCTATCAGGGTGAGCTGCCTTCTGGGAGTGGTAGAGGTACATTGCTAGAGAAGAAAAGGTTATAAACCAGGCTAAGTTTGATTTGTTCTTTGATCCATTTGAGCATTGTACTTTTATTGTATGTTGTATCTTGCTTGAGTGGGTTTCAATAGTGTTGTACTTTACTGATTCGTTTCACTTTACTATGGAAAAGGAAGAAACAGCAGGAAGGCAGAATGAGATTGATTTGTGTACCTCGGTTTTAGGGCTTTTGTGATGAACAAAGGGAGAAGTTGCTCCGTGGTAGAGGTGTAAATTGGGTATTCTTTGATTGGATAATTATAGTCACTGACTGAACTTACAGAAACTGATCTCTCTCTCTCTCTCTCTCTATTGGGTATTCTTTGATTGGAGAATTATAGTCACTGACTGAACTTACAAAAACTGATCTCTCTCTCTCTCTCTCTCTCTCTCTCTCTAATGGGTATTCTTTGATTGGAGAATTATAGTCACTGACTGATCTCTCTCTCTCTCTCTCTCTCTCTCTCTCTCTCTCTCTCTCGGGTATTCTTTGATTAGAGAATTATAGTTACTGACTGTACTTACAGAAATTGATCTCTCTCTCTCTCTCTCTCAATGAGTCTCAATAAGTCTCAATGAGTCCATTGGCATATTTTCTGTAGTTCATGGTTTCCAGATTTCGATTGGCCTAAGCAGCTCGCTTTTGAATTCCTCGCCATGGGCGAAAGTTGCGATCTTGGACTCAGGGGAGGCTAATACGGCTGTATGATGGTTCCACGACTCATGGGAGACGATCCGGTGCTGAGAAATTCCTCCTCTATGAACGAGGACTCAGGGGAGACTAATCCAGCTCTATGATGGTTACGACTCACGGGGGACGATCCGGTACTTAAAAATTCCTTCTCCATGAACGAGGACGGCTTCTTGACTAATTTTCTCGTTTTGCTGGTGTACTGAAGAATACGTGACCCGTGAGAGCAAAAGTGGTTTGGAATTGGACAAAATTTTGGCACTGTTCGAGAGGTTTGGTGCAAGTGCAATGAGAACAAAGATGGTTTGGTACTATACAATTTTTGGGACATTTCGAGAGGTTCGGTGCAAAGTGCAATGAGGTAGTTTTCACATGTTTTTGGCACCAAATTTCGTATCTTTATATAAATGCCGAGGAGCACATGTCTTTTACCATGTAAGATATGAATACATGTGTCTAGGAAAAACAATATACTTTATGAGCCTGGTGACTATCATGTGATTCGATATAATTATAATGAAAGACATTACAAAAAAAGATATTTTTCTTTCATATCAAATACTTTCCCAATGTATTTGTAATGCAAACACAAAGTACATATTGAGTAGGGGTGAGCGGTTTCATATTCCTTATAGGTTCCGCCTAAAACCTAGAACCTACTCTCGGGTATAGGTTTTCATTTTTTGAAACCTGGAACCTACCTATCGGAACATGGAACCTGGAACCTACCTTGTTACAGGTTTCAAGGTCGGTACCTATCGGAACATGGAACCTGGAACCTACCTTGTTACAGGTTTCAAGGTCGGTTCCAAGTTCCAACAAGTTTTTTTTTTCATCTTTAGTTAAGCAACATGAAAATAAAAACAACAATAAAAATAAATAAGGATTTTATTATCGATTGCCTAAGAACGAGTGTCATATGCACCTAATGAATAATATTAAGGAAATTTTGTGATTTTAATACACTGGTTACTCTTGTATTATATAGAATCATTATTTTAAAAGAAGCAATTGGAGTTTCCATTAGTCTGATAGTTTACGAAAATAAAATTCTCAATCATAAAATAGAAGTTTAGATTAGTGGTTTCGGATTATACACTTATCATTAAACATCATGAAATACCTCAGAATCGCTGAAGACATAGATTATGAAAAACATAAAAACTTATACTAGGTTCTAAGTTTCAAGTTACAAGTTACGAGTTCTAGATTTCACCAATCAAAAACTTAGAATCTACCATTGAGTACATGTTCTTCAAATTTTGAAATCTAGAATCTACCCTGCATACTTTGGAATTTAAAACCTATAGGTTCTCATCGGTGTGGTTCTCTGGTTCTAGGTTCTACTCTAGAACCATGCTCACATCTACATATTGAGATATCATTTTTCTTTTTTTCTTCTTGCCCTTGACCTTCCCTGATTTCTCTCTATTTTTGACATTTTTATTGTGTTTTTCTATTTGATGAAAAAAGTAATTTTCTAAATTAATTCTTATTATTCTTTAATTTCTTTTATATAACATTCCATGTATTTGGCTCCAAGTCAAGTGCCACTTGTGCGAAAAGTTGGATAAAAGATGTTACCGCACATAGGCTTTGCATCCGTGTAAAAATGTACAAAGCTATTAAATGAATGGGCCATAACGATAAGTTTTAGGATTTAAATGCAAAAATCAAAAGCTTTAAAATGTGCAAATCTTAGGGCTTTCATCGTAACCGTTATAGTTCTTAAAAGTAAATCTCTTGTTTTTATGAAACTCTAATCGCATTAGGAAATTAATTAGCATTCTTCGTTTTATTAATTAAAAATGAGGGGAGGGACAACTAGCTTTGCTTCCCTTGAGATTAATAACGTGTTTTCGAAAAGTGACTAGAACGTTCAGTATGTGATATAATTATTTTTCTTTTCTTAATGAAATTATGGTTATCGCATCACTCGATATAAATTGGAACCGTTATTATTCTTCCATATCTAACACACGGACTTAATCTGCACTATAAAGGAATCGAGGTTTCTTGAGATCAAGGAGCAAAATGGGAATATCTTACTTGGTTTTTTGTCGTTGAAAAGGATATTTTACTCGTTTAATTAGTTGATAAATATGGCTTTTTGGAAGACGAAAGTTTGTTTCTCCAAGTTTAAGGATTCTAAATTAAAAAAAAAAAAGGAATTATCAAAATATCATGCACGAGTTTCGCATTTGAATATCTCCAAAAAAAATAAATTTGGATATCATAATCAAGCAAGAGCTAGAGCATGCTAAAAAAACACGAAGAAGGTGAAAGTCGAATTGACACTTAACATCGTACTCATTACCTTAAAAAAACCAAAAAAAGTGAAGGAAAAATTTAGAAAAGTCGTTGGAAAAGTCCACGTTAACGTCCGCGGTTCTGTGTATCCTCCGACGCGGAATATTACCTTTGATTCCCTTCCCCAGGGAGGGCCGAGTCAAAACAGCAGCCGCCCCGGCCAATCAGTTCGCGCCACGCAGGCGCCACGATCCGTGGCAGCCCTCCAGCGCTCCTGTTGTCGCCGTCCATCCGGGGTAGAGAAAACACAAACCGGGCGCCTCTCCACCGTACGATCCATCGCGCGAAGAAGCACAAGGATAGCAAGCCTCGGCCGTCGGATCGTCCGACCATCGCCTACCCCTCCCCCCGCCCCGCCTCTATAAATAAGAACCAACGGGTGGTTGTTGGAAGATTTTCCCGCAGAGCATTTTCGTTCGCCTCGAGGAAGAAGAAGAAGAAGACGCGGAAGACGAAGGAGGAGAGAAGAAGAGGATTGAGAGGCAAGTATCGTGAGATGATTTTCTCATTCTTTTGATTATGTAGATGATGAGGTCGAATTTAGCGTCTTGATCTCGGGCTTCTCTCCCTGCTGCGATGGGAATTGCCATGGGGGCTTCGCCTTTGAAATCTAGGGTTTTTAGGCTTCCTCTCGGTTAGGGTTTCCCACTTTGTATCTCCCTGGCGTTTGTGATAGATGGGTTCCGCGTCTCTTGATCTTTAGCGGTGCTGAAATCGTGGTCGGAAGCGATGATCTGGCGAATTTAGGGTTTGGGTCGGCAATTGATCTGGCGAACTTAGGGTTTGAGAAGATTTAGGGCTTAGGCTTGCAATTGACTGCTGAATGGATGCTGCTTTGTTTTCTAATTTTTCCGTGTCTGGACATGATTTCGTTTTTCCTCGGACGTGCCGGTACCCTAGTTAAGACGTTGGAGGGATGGGAGCGTGAGGGGGTTGTCAATTGCCTGGGTGCCGATTGTGTGAAACTGTGATGATTGTCTGAATTTGTGTTCGAGCGTAACGTTGTGGTGTTGAACAGATGGCCCGTACCAAGCAGACCGCTCGTAAGTCAACTGGAGGGAAGGCCCCGAGGAAGCAACTCGCTACCAAGGTATGTCGGCTTCTGTTATGTTGATGGGTTGTGTTCTTGCTGAGACGTGAGCTCTATATGATGAGAAGTTTGGTAATTGTGTAGG
The DNA here is from genome assembly GCA_014182735.1 of Corymbia maculata. Classification (NCBI taxonomy): domain Eukaryota; kingdom Viridiplantae; phylum Streptophyta; class Magnoliopsida; order Myrtales; family Myrtaceae; genus Corymbia; species Corymbia maculata. Next base: position 6,921,327 of record CM024690.1, on the reverse strand, counting down.
CTGCCCGTAAGTCGGCCCCCACCACCGGTGGTGTGAAGAAGCCTCACCGCTACCGCCCTGGTACCGTTGCTCTTCGGTAAGCTTAGCCATTGTGGTCATTGCTGATGTCTTTTCAGCAATTGGTTTCTGTCTCTTTGAATTGATCATCCGATTTAATCTTGCAGTGAAATCCGTAAGTACCAGAAGAGCACTGAGCTTTTGATCAGGAAGCTCCCATTCCAGAGGCTTGTCCGTGAAATTGCCCAGGACTTTAAGGTGATGTTTCTGCTCCGTTTGGATTGTTACACAGTTACATCTGGGGGAAAATTTGCTCCTTGAAACTGAAACATGGTGTGTGCTTGTTCTTGGCTGCAGACTGATCTGCGTTTCCAGAGCCACGCTGTGCTGGCCCTTCAGGAGGCGGCTGAGGCATACCTTGTGGGACTGTTTGAGGACACCAACCTCTGCGCCATCCATGCCAAGCGTGTGACCATCATGCCCAAGGATATTCAGCTTGCGCGGAGGATCCGGGGAGAACGTGCCTAGAATGTTTCTCCTGAAATGGGAGGAGATTGAATCCAGTGGTGGTGTCATGGTGGTGTTTCTTTTGTTCTTTCCTTTTAAGCTGGACTCCTAGGACTTTTTCAGATGATATGATATAGGCAGGATCGTAGTTTGTTCTTTTTTAGTGGATTCAGAAGGGCAAGGACAATGATGTTGCCTTTGGGGTAAATGGGTTGTGTAATAGTGGCCGGCCTAATTTGACATTACATTTGCGTATGACCGTGCTTTTTCCTTTTCTTGTGGGATTTGCCTATGATGACTATATGTTAAATGTTCCCTTGTCGTTGCTAGTTCTGTTCTTCTGTACGAGATGCATATTTAGATCGGGTTATTCGTTATGAGACACCGGTATGCTTTGATTGACTTCTTCCTAGCCCTAAAGAAGACGCGGATTCAATTCGGTGACTTTGACTGCAATGTTCGGGTCCATAACAACTGACTCCTGCGCGTGATTTAACTTGGAACGTGTCGTGCTTGATTTGTGTTCAGCCGAAGAAAGGAGGCGATGCGTACATTTGGTCTTGTGGAACTGGTTTTCAAATATGCGCTGGTCGGCGCCCTTCGTTTGTCTAATATCTTTGAAAATTTCCGTGGAAGAGGACGAGGAAAAATGAGTGACGTGTCCCTTCCTTTATTTGCCCCAATTCATTAAAACTCGGCTCTTGCTTTTGTAAAAATCGTGTTCCCTTATATTCCTTGGTTTATTAAGGAAAATTGGATTTTTATCTTCTTAGAAGGACATGCATGATTCGTGTAAATATGAGAGATACTTGTGGGTCGGATTATGATCGCAGCAGTTAATGGTTTCTCGAGCCCAAGTGGAACCGGGTTATGGGGACTTGGCCTTTGTCTTTGATGAATTTGAAGACTTGGCTGCTGGTGACTTGGGGTATAGATAGCGAGTATCTAGCCACTAGCGCTGGAACTTTGGGCTGAGGCTCAAGGACTAGGCTTAGCCTTTATGAACTCAGGACCAGTTGTTGAGGAAATATGCTTGGGACCAGTGACTTGAGCATGAGATTAGGCATCAAGAATGACTGTTGTGGACCCAGGCATTAGTATCGATCTTGAACCCGGCCTAAGTAGACTCAAGAGTAGCATCAATGACTCATTCATGGAACTATGTACTCAAGCATGGCCATCGAGGATTCGGGCATGGGCATGGGGTTGTTGAGCCAAGCCTTTGTGAAGTTGGGCTCACCTTCGATGGGCCTAGGCTTGGCTATCAAACTAGGGTCCCACGCTTGGTGGGTGTAGAGTTGGGTACTTGAACATGGTATCTAGTGACCTGATCACCTACTAGGGTCTCGAGTTAGCCAACATGGACTTGGGCTTGGCCTCAATAGATCGGGGCCTAGACATTAGTGACTTTGGCATAAGAGTTGGATACTTAGACATAGGAACTAGGATCTTGGGCCTAGTCTTAATGGACTGAGGCTTAGCCTCTTAGGAACCGATCATAGGCTCGTTCTTTCTAGGCTCAATTTGTGCATTTGGGATGGAAGAGTTACGATGGAACCAGCTTGGCAAAAGAAAAAGTGTTGGCAGTTGGGTCTAGCATTTTTAGGCATGAAGATAGGGATACCTTTGTATTTTCCATTCTAGAATTCAAACGAAGCGGTTGAAGGATTTATTTAGGTCTATTACTCATTGATTTGTCAAAATTCAAAACCTGTTTTCCAAACTTAGATAATTAAATATAATTTTTGTTAAAAAATCTTGAAGTCTCATGTTTTAGATGTCATTTGAAGATAGGATTTCGAGGATATCAACTTGAATGGGTCAAAGATTTAAGCATTGCTATAAAAGTACGAGGACATCTTGAAAAAGGCTTATTTGGAGCTTCAAGAGAGAATTGACCACTTTGCAAATTTCAATTCCTCATCATAATTTGTGTTGGAGTAGATCATATTATTGGGTGTATTGGTCCGAAAGAAGAGTGTATTCCATCAACAGTCATATTTATCTAATATCAAGGTTTATCTAGTAAGAAGTTAAGATTTTTGAATATTTCAAGAATTATATAATATGAAAAAGCAAGACTTGTTAAGGGCACGTTGATACATCTCAACAATCATTTATTGAAAGAGTGACTCTTGACAAATATGAAAATGAAAATCTTATTTTGAAATGTGTATACAATTTATTCACACAGTTTTGTTGGGAAAATTTTCCAATAAATCCTAAACTTATTGTATTTTTGCCAAATTAATCTTAAATCTTTTAATTTTGTCAATTAAGTCTAAAATCTTTTCACGTTTGCCAATTGAATTCATTTGGCCATTTTTGGACAGAAATTGCTATAGAAAAATTCCTAAACCTCGCTAGTTGGCCGATAAGGGTGGCCACACCCTCACTTGGCTTGGGTGAGCGCTGTGGCACCTTGCCTAGATCTATGCAAGAGTCGATGTCCTTGCATGTGGTTGGCAAGAGTAGTGAAACACTTGCCTAGACTAGGTGAGGCCTGCCTTTGGCCAGTGAGGTGGGTTGGCTTGGGATTAGAAAAAAAAGAAAAAAGAAAAAGGAAAAAGAGAAGAAAAATAAAAAATAAAAATAAAATCCGAATAATATTAAAATGTCATTAAAAATTGTCAATATTAGTACTAGTCATCATAGTACGATTAATATCTATGCTAGTAATTTTTTACCAAAATTAATTGAATGAATTTACTTGGTAAAATGTGAAAATATTGATGATTCAATTGACAAAATTAAAAAGTTAATAACTGAATTGGTAAAAGTGCAACAAGTTTAGATCTTTTTGGACTATTTCCCAAATTTTAATGTGAGAGTTTTTTTGGAGGTTTGGTTGTATTCTAGGGTTGTCTTCCTTTATGTTCTTTTCCCACCATAACGAGGTAATAAAACCTTTATAAAATCAATTTATATGCTCGAAAGCCATGTTTCCATTATCATACTATTTTCTTGTACACTTCACTATTTTTATCCCATTTACAGTTTGATTGACTTCTTAAGGATTTCTTAGGTTTTTAATTTATGTTTTTGTTTGTTTTGACTTACTAAGCATAATGTTAGTATTGACTTTCAAGCCAAAAATTTAAAACTTAAGATTAACAAAGGGAAAAATTTACATGCCATTAACGTGTCCAAATAAAAGGATTGAAGTGGGGTTGTTTATTAAAATGAGAGTTTGGAGTAAATCTTGTCTCAGATAAAACTATAAAGTGTCAAACTTAGTTTCGAATAAGGTCCCATACTCATTGGCTAGCCAAATCTTCATCGATCAATGAGCACCTATGATTCATGTGACACTTTCCAAGTGACAATTAGGGACATTGTCAAAAGGCAAATTTTTATTTTGTTTTGTTTTTTGTTATCTTCATCAACAACATCATCTTCTTCTACTACTTCCTCTTAATCTTTAGCAAGTGATATTATTGCAGTCCTAGGCTCAAGTTGACCTCCATCTAAAGGTGCTGGAATTGCTGTTGAGGGCGATGGCGGATGAAGTGAGGGAGAGATCAGTTAGGAGGGGAGCGGCCGAGGGGGAGGGGAAAGGAAATCCACAGAATGAGAGGCAATGATGGAGGACATCTTTGCTGAACCTGGCATTCTTCGGCTCCTCCAATCCTAGCTCCCTTGCAACCAAATCCTTAGGTCCATTGTGTTGGTGATGTTGAGGCTATAAGCGTAGAGCAGCTTCTCAACATCTTCATCAATGCTGACCTTGACAAATATATGGTAGAGATCACGAATGAAGTCGGCGGCTCTAGACTGAGGCTGATATGAGGGCGTGAGAACTTGACTTGTTGGCATTGGCATTAGGCACCCAGCCTCTCATTGTTGCACTTATGTTCCCACCACCAAAAGCATTAGCTAAATACATAGCGGTAGTCCATGCCTAGCCTTGTTGTCGTTGATCACCAAGGCATTGAAGTGTTGTTTGATAATGTACATGAAATTGTCCACCTCCTTGATAGATCGATCATCCTTGAACTCCTTTGACTTCAAAACATCCACTTTTTGACTTAATGTCATGGTAACTACCTCACTCAATTTGACCAACACCAACAACGCCTTGGTGAGATTCTCCTTGATTTAGGAGATAATATCCCTCAATGGAGTCCTCTTGGCATAAGACTCTTCTTGAGCATCGACTCCAACACCAACAAATATGGTAACCTCCAATTTTGACATCCTCTTGACTAGTAGATATACATCATAGACTTTCTCAATCACTTTCTTTATAGCTTACTTTGATACCACCTATCATAGGTTGGCTTTGAGATTGTAATCGTGTGACACTTAGGTTCTTTTGACTTGTTTCACCACAACTAGGGTTGTTTGGGCTTAGCATTTCCCGTGTCAACTGCAAGAGACTCCTCGTCTTGAGTAGTTTCTAGCACTAGCAATAGTGATAACCTCCAATTTTGACAACCTCTTAATTGGTTGATATGCACCACAACCACTCTCAATCATGCTCTCTACAACTTACTTTGATAGCACATGTCACGAATTGACACTTCTGATCACGATCATGTGATATTTAGGCTCCTTTTGACTTGTTCACTCGTATTAGAGTCATATAGGCTTTAGTCCTCCCCTCGTCAATTGCTCACTGCTCCTTTGTACAAAACTTATGTGTGTTGTTTTTTGTATAAAACTTTTATGTGTTGATTTCAATTGAAGATATGTTGCTTGATTTGAGCAGATTATCCATTAACATGTTAATCTTATTGTCACACCCTAAATTTTATAGGGATGAGGGTGTGACATGATTGTTCTTTCTCTAAAGGATGTAGCATCAAACTAAACCTATATATCCAATTCCCAAAAGTTTCCTCGATAATACTCTCGCTCTAGCAACCACTAACCGAGGGACTTAAAAATATGATAAGAAGAAACAAATGATTTGCCATGACCCAATGAGTAATACATTTCTTCTAAGTGGATCGAATAATCACTATATATATTCACAAAACCAAATTACAACTCAATTAACCCAAATCCATAATATAATATGCATACTAGATAAAAATAGGTAATGTTGTTTTAACATAACCATATAGATGTTAGAAAATACTTGTTATATCAATAATATCATTACAAATATTAATGGTTCAATCTATTGATCAATCTCATCAATTCACATGCCAATAGTCCATTTCATTGGTCAATCTCATACCACACATCATAGTCACAACACAATGCTTGGTAACAAAGCAACCAAGATTCCTCCTTCAGTGAGGTCTCCACCTATTATAAATTAGTGGCTTGCCCTATAAGAATATTTTAGACTAATATGCATATACCACAAGCCCCTCACTAGGCTCACATCAATATTAAGCACTAACTGTCAATAGACATTTTTAGTAATCTACAACAATAATCAGAACCATTTCATAACTCAAGCATTTGATATATAAATATCAAAGCGCTTTTCAAGAATAACAAACTTTTCAAGATTCTTTCATAAATGGTTTCACATACCATTTCTAGGAAATTATTCAAACTGAAGCCAAAGAATAACTCTCCCATTTAAATAACAAAATGTTTGTAAAAGCTTGATCATATTTTATGCAATAGAAGGTGCTATTTATCAACTCATAGTATATATAGTCCATAATATTTTGTCAAAATATAAAGAAGAAATAGTATTGGTCACTTAGAAAAGCCAAAAACGAACCTACGTCGGTTACTCGAGCCGATGCACTTGAATTCCTCACAATTAACGGAAAAAAGACATGCAGACTGCTAGAGTGCCAAAACTTGGCACGAAAGAACACTTAAATGTCAAAAGTTTGGAAATATATACTTAAGTACTAAAATCAAAGTAAAAAAGATCAGTTAAGTGTCAATGACGAAAAAATCTAGTTAAAATGCACACGTGTAATTTTTCAGTGACTTTATTTATTGATGGAACAATTTTTTTCAAAAAAAAAATATCCATGTTGCAATTTGAAAAAAAAGAAATTGTCAGTGTGGCAAAAAAAAAAAAACTCAAAAATCAATTTTATTAAAAAAAAAAAAACATGAAGGGGAGGGATCGGGTGAGGGCTGTGCAACCCTTGCCGTCGCCCCACCATCACCGGAAAGGGCTAGCGAGGGTTGGCCGGGGTTGTCAGGCCCTAGCTAGTGGTTGGCGACCCTGGCCGACTGGCGATGAGGGCTTGTGGGCCCTTGCCCAATCAGGCCAAGGGTTGCTAGTCATCGGTTGTGGCTGGGTGACCCTTCTCGGCGATGGTGGGGCGGCGGCGGCAACCCTTGCCCTATCCCTCCCCATTTAATTTTTTTAATTAATTGATTTTAAAATAATATATTTCAAATTTTTTAATATTATTTAAATGCCATATCAGCACCAAAACGACATCGTTTTGGTTAAATTTTTGCTAACTTAGCTTCCGGCGAGTCACGTAAGCAAATTATATTATTAAAATAAGTCACATAAGATTTATGGCTGCCTTTGTTGGAGTTGACACTTAAGTAATCCGATTTTAAAAAAAAGTGTATCTTTCATAGCTTTTGGCACTTAAGTGTGCTTTCGTGACAAGTTTTGACATTTTGATTGTTCTTTTCTCACGGAAAAACTATTTCAAAAGACCAGGTAAAATAATATTCTAATGAACGATTTAACCACACTATGCCTACTCATCAATAAAACGACACCTATGAGCCAACGAAAAGCTCACCCATAGTGAAAACCTAATGCTGTCCACTATCAGCAGCTCACACGTCAAACTTGTTTGGGCCATAACTTCATCCACATAAGTCGGTCTCAAGCAAGTATGTAATCAATAGAAAGTCCATTCAATAGACTACGAGTATGTAATTCAACTCATATGTTACTTTTCGGAATTGACTAGTACGCGCAACAAACTTGAAAATTTTGTTCCAAACAAATCATAAGCTCAAATTGAGATATGCAAAAAGCTATAGCTTCACAATAGTATAAATTATCATTTCAATATATTTATGCCGTTCAAAACTCTCCAATGAAATATAGCAAGTCATAATTGACCTTATCTTAAATTTCAAGCCCTAATTCCAATGAGTCCTTTGAATAGACGATTAGAAACTTCGATCACTTACTAGCATTGCAAAACGGCATTAAATTGAGTTATTGAGGCATCCAGATCAATCACATGCAATAATCTCCCCTTTTCTTCTTTCCTCTTTCTCATTTTTTACTTTGGCTTATTCTTTCCCTTTGTGCTTCAAATGCATGAGCCCAAATAAGAAGAGAGAAAAAGAGGGTTGGCCTTGGGCTTGACTTTTAAGAGACATGGGCTAGTTAGCCCATATATTACACCTATGATACAATAACACCAATAATGAAATTAGAATCATCAAAACATGGATGAGGTGAAGACTTTGAAGATCCAAAACAAATTAGGCATATGGTTCTTATCCTCCTCTTAGTAAGCGAAAATTAGTAGTTTGGCTTCATTTTCATTTATGCATAACTCATACAAACGAGAAAATTGATGTGTATTGCAATTATGGGGCCAAGTAATCATACTATGTTGTTAACGATACTTCAAATATGTTAAAACTCTTGAGAAAATGCAATAAGTGTCCTTGACATATAGATAAGAAGCAAAAAAAAAATTGCATCTAAAGAGTAGATGAGACTCAAATGATGGGGAAAATACTAGTATGGAGAGTGCTAGTGTTTTAAGGATATGAAAGTTAGATCAGCATAAATATAGGCAAATGCTTATTCGGATGATTATAATTGATGAACAACCACTTTTGATGGTTGAGTGTGTAAGATTTCGTAATCATTTCAATCAATTATAATCTCTCTTTAAGCTTGTGTTGTGGTTTATGGTGGCTAGAGATTACATAACATTGTATTTTTGTGTAAAAAAGAAGTTTGAAAGCTTTGTTCCGTAAGCTTAATTTTAGGATCGCACTCAGAACTAATGCATGGAATTCAATTGAAAATTTGAACTATTTATTTCTCATTGAATATTTTATTAATGAAAACTAGAATTTGCATGAAAAAATTATTAATTTTGTCATGATGCCTAGTCACAAAGGCATATATACTAGGAAAATGATTGAGAAATGCATATATGAGTAGGGAATGGAGAAAAGACTATCCACAATCACCGTGGATAATACTAGTTTGAATGATGTTGTTATTAATTATTTGAAAGAAATTTTTTCAAGAAATAGGCAATTGATCTTAGATGGTGAAGTTTTACATATGAGGAGGTGCACAACTTATATATTAAATTTGATTATGAAGGATGGCTTGGATGAGATATATGATTTTATTACACGTATTTGAAATGTGATTAGGTTTGTGAAGAATTCTTCCATGAGAGCTAAGATATTTCGAGATTATATCGAGAGTACACTGATCACTTATAAGGGTTATGTTTGTGTTCATATATCCACTAGGTGGAATTCTACTTAGTTAATGTTACAAAGTGCCATAAAGCTAATTTTTTTTTGAAATAATAGACGGAGATGATATTTCCTTTTCAACTGAGCTTAACTCTAATATTCCAAATAGTGTTAAATCGGAAAAAACCATTATTTTTCCCAAATTTTTGAAAAATTTTTATGATGCCAATAAGATGTCTATAACTTTGTACATCATTTACTTCAAATGATCATTTTGAGGGGATAGCTTCATTGTGTAATAATTTGAAAGAAACAATGAAGTTTTTGATCTTAGGGTGAGAGTTATGGGTGCGAAAATGAAAAATAAGTTTGATAAGTATTATGATAGTTTCAAAAAAATTAATATGATAGTGTTGGTTGCAGTAATGTTGGATCCTCGAAAAAAGATGATTTATGTGATGTATTATTATAGATTCATTTATGATGATACTACAAAAGTTGATGAAATGTTTGATAAGGTGAAGTTCACTTTAGAATATTTGTTTAAATTTTATAAGAAATCTTATCCTAGTTTTTGTGACAAAAATTTGCATGGTGAACTTGTGAGTTCTACTAGTATCGATAGTAATTGCGATCCTAATTACGATGAGGGAAATGAAGGGGAAGCTTGCAGTTTGAATTTTTATGTGCAAGGATCGTCATATGAAGACTTTATTAATGAGGAGAAAAAAAATTTTGATAGCAAATTATCTAAGCTTCATCAGTATCTTAAAGTTGAACTTAAAAATTCTCGTGATGTTGAAAATTTTGATGTGGAGGAGTGTTTTCGGTCTATTTTTAGTGGTTTGGATTATTTTATCTATTCTTGTAACTGTAATTGCTTTAGAGTCAATATTTAGTATTTTTGATTATGCGTTTGATGGCTTTCAAAGTTCTTTGAATTCTAGAATTATGGAAACTTTGATTTGCACTTAAAATTGGTTGGGAGCAGTTCTCGAGATGATTAATATTGAAAAGTGTATCAAGAATGTGTAAAAGTTTAAGTTGGATTAGTCCATATCATTTCATCTTGCATTATTTTTCATATATCTAATGGGTAAATATTTTATTTAATATCTTTTTTTGTTAGAAATGAATTATATTAATGTAGAGATTAATGGTACATAGAACTTCCAAATTGAAGCGAAATGAATGTTGTAGTGAGATTTCCAATATTGTTTGAGTTCAATTTGTACTAATGTTGAGTGGTCATTTATACTTACTATCGTTTTATTTTCAGGAGGTTAGAACTTGGAGTTTAAGAGCTCTCAAAGTTTGTGATTCATAAGCTTTACAAGTTATAAACATTTTGGCAATTCTTGTTGTAATTGTTGTGTCGTTATAAATTTATCTAATTTACTATGTTGAATGAGCTTGTTCCATATACTTTAGTTATGTTTGGTCTGATTTCTTGGACTTGTGTCGTCAATGTGGTAATATTGAGTGATCATTTTTACTTATTGCCATTTTATTTTCAAGAAGTTGGGACTTGGAGTTTAAGAGCTCTTGGAGTTTGTGATTCACAAGCTTAACAAGTTATGAACATTTTGAGAATTCTTGTTGTGATTGTTGTGTCATTGTAAACTTATCTAATTTACTCAGTTGGATAATCTTGTTATATATATACTTGAAAGTAGTTTACTCTGATTTGCTAGATTTGCATTGTCGAGGAGGTATGGAACTCATGAGTAAGATTTTAGGATAACTCATATTTGCATGACTCAAGATTAACAGTTTTGGTCATGTAGGAATAAGTGATGCTCTATGTTACATTGTCAGCCTCATGGCCGTTGGCGACATGACTCATAATCTTCAATGGGCCTAATTGCATATACATTATAAGAACATGGCCTAAACTTTTGCTAGAAAACATGGCTTAGAATGATTTTATATAACGACCAAAATTTTATTTAGCTTTATGAAAATTATATGATAACTCAATAAGAATTGAGAGTGTGGGAATGGGCCATAAGGCTTAAGATATATTGTGATTGGGCTGTGAGGCTTGGTGTGTTGAGGAAAAGGCCACGAGGCCCAAGAATGGGAGAATGGGCTGTGAGGCCCAAATGGTGTAATGGTAGGCTTTGAGAGCCCAAGTACAGCATGTGTAGGCTGCAAGGCTGATTTGGGTTGCAAATGATCCGTGAAGTTAGAAGAACCCTGATGTGTCACGTATATATGATGCCAATAAGGTGTCTTGTGCATTGTTGGTTATATTTCATGCTCGCCATTTATGGTATTTATATATGTTGACACCCGAATTTTTATTTATTTTATATTAAATGCCCATCTATTTTGCATATATAAATACATATTAATTTACAGAAAAGATAAAAAAAAATCTTAAAAAAAATCGAAAATTCAAAAATATTATTATTAAATAAAATTCAGTCGGCCCAGTCCCTTTTCCCTTGGATTTTCAACCTAGCCCATCTTCCTTTATTTTTCCTTGTCCTCAGGCCCAGCCCACGGGGATCTTCTTGGATTCTTCCCTCGACCCGGCCCATTCTCCCTATTTCTCCCTGGCACACACAAAGAACGGACGGACGCGTACACGCAGAAAAAAAAGGGAGGAAAAAGGGGAGCGAAGAGAAGCGATTCTGCAAGGAAAAACCAAGGAGGCAGCAGCGACAAAAAAAACGAGAAAAAGAAAGAGGACAGACAGGAAAAAAGAAGGAGGAGCGGAGGAGAAGGGAGCAGCCGACGACGCCGTTCTAGCGCGACTCCCCCACCGCGGCTGACGTCAACCGCGTGACGCCGCCGAGGGAGATCCCCTTGCTGCGCGATCACGCGGCGGAAGGAGAGGCAAAAAAAAAAAAAACGGACACCGACACGGGCACGAGAGAGATCGTAAAAAAAAAAAAAAAAAAGGAGACGCCGCTAGACTCGCCGCCGACGACCCGCCGTGCCTCGCCCTCCGGCACCGGAAACAGAAGACCCGAGAGAAAATCCAAATCTGAGCAGCGAAGAAAACCGAAGCAGTGACAGAAAACGCAGAGAGACGGAGTGGGTTTTCTGGGTTTCGGAGGGCGATTTGCAGACATAAGAGATCTGCAGAAAAAGGAGAAGAAGGGGAGAGCAAAAAAGAGGAACAAAGGGAGAGAAGGACGGACGGTCAAGCCTGACCCGTCGCCGGCGTGCCCCCCCTGCCGTGTTTCGACTTCGACGCCGGAGAACCGAGAACCTGAAGAACCAGAAGCGAAACCAGCAAGAAAAGACCAGAGAGAGTTCGGCCGAGAGAGGGCTGGCTGAGGGGAGCGACGATTTTTGGTGAGGGAGAACCAAGGAGCAGGCACAAAAACACCGAAGAACGGGAAGAGAGATCCGAGAAAGAGGCGTTGTCCGGCGACCCCCCTCCCACGGCGGTGACGATTTTCAGATCTGAGCAACGAGTAGAGGGAGAGGGAGTTTCGACGAGAGTGAGCCCGAGAGAGAGGAAGACGACGAGGACAACCCATAAAACCTCTACGCTCTCCAACCGAAGCTCGAAATGCGCTCCTACCCAGGATCGCTCGCGGAAATCCGAAGCCGGAGACGTGCGGAACGCGGCGGACGGTGATGGTTCGGAGTAGCTTAGGGCGGGGTTTCTGAGGAAGCAACCGGGAGAGAGACGGCTCGAACGCCATTGTCAGCCGCGAGCTCCTCAAACCCTCCGCCTCCATCACCCTTCTCCGCCACGCCGACGCCGCTGTCGCCCGAACCACTGATGATGAGGAATGCCGATGGCTCGCGCCGTTGCTGTCGCCACCAGCGTCCGAAGGCGGCCCGTACTGCCGACCGCCGTCACCCCTGGGCCGCCCGCCGCTTCGTTGCCTCGGCTCCTGGTCTCACGACGGTCGCCGCCCGTCGCCATGGCCTCGTCGGGATACCGCTGACCGTCCCCATCAGCGCCGCAGAGGAGAGGAACAGCAATTGCGATCCGGGTCAACAGCCGGGTCGGGTAAGGTACAAACGGGTAGGGTTAGGTTATTGGGTTAGTAGAAGTGGACTGGGCCGGGTTTTACATTTAATTTGTTCTGTGGGCTTGTCTTTATTTAAGTCTCAACTAAATTGTGGGCTGTGCTGGTTACGGTTGGGCTGACTCTATCTTTGCGAATGGGCCTAGACTGTTATTTGGGCGAATTTTATAAATAGATAAAATGGGCCATTTTATTTTATTTTGTTAATGGGCTATTTTACTTTCTGTTATTAATGGGCCATTTTAAAAGATTTTTGACCGGGCCGTTCGGCCAGCCCGGTCGTTGCTCCGGCCCGGCCCGATAGGGGCCGGGTCGGTTTAGTAGGGCCGGGTCTCCCGACCCGGTCCGAATTACCTTTTAATTAATTAAAAAAAATCCAAAAATTCGAAAAAATTAAATATTAAAAAATATTAAAAATTTCGAAAAATCATTAAAAATCAAAAACAAAATGTTTTTTTAATTTCAGAAAGGTTTTAAAAGTTTAATTTAATTTATTTTACTTCATTCCTTTTCTCGAATATCCAAAAATTTCAAAAAAATTAAAAAAATTAGAAAATTCCAAAAGAAACATTAATAAATGTTTTTAAATTCCAGAAAAGCCAAAAATTTGCAAAAACCCTAAACGCTTGTTTTCTTTAATTTCAGAAAATTGGAAAATATTAAAAAATATTAAAAAATTTCAAAAAATTTCAAAAAATTCAGAAAAATCAGAAAAAATTGTAAAAATTCAGAAAACCCTTGAAAAAGAAAAAGTGACCAAATTTGAATAAGCCTTTAGGACTCTACAATAGGCTTTTTTGAACGTGTTGCCATGACCACACTAATACACAATTAAGTTAGGTACCGAAAGGGCGTTAATCATGCGACTAACGTAATCAAGTCCCCGATCCCAAACTCTCTGGTTGCGTAAAAAAAAAAAGCGAGACACGCTCCCATGTCTCGCTTGGTTTCTAGTCGACCTTAATAGACTAGTGGCGACTCCTTGTTTGAATATTTTTGTGAATATCCCACGTCGCGCGGGGTATGGGCTTGGGAGAGCCCAAGTTAATTGAGGGCCGTCGGCCCGAAATTAACAATACCCCTAAACCTATTATTATTATTATTTTCACAAAATTTAATTTTAGTAGGTCGCGACAATATAACATAATGTTTAGGTTGTGCGTAAAATTTATGTATCGGTTTTGGGACTATTAGGTCATGTGGACATATTCGATCATGCTTTGCCATTATCGGGCACCATGCACATGCCAGCTTTCCCACATGTATAATCAAATTAAAATCTACTTGAATTAGGGGGTAATGATGCATGCCTCCCCTTCCTACCAATAATCTCTCATGCAAAAATAGATTTTGGAGATTGAAGGCTAGAAAAATAAGGCCATGATGGTTGTCCCCTCCTCGGTTTTTGTTGGGCGTAGGATTAGCAATGATTAACTCATTACTTGGAGAACTCACACAAATAAAATCCCCAAAAGACACTCTAAAACTTTCTTTCTTCTCTTCATTCTCTCTCTCAAGATTTGAAGCTCTATCCTCCATTTTCTCTCAGGTTTGAATCAAAAGAACTTGACTTGTTGAAGAATTAGCAAACCATGGAAGAAGAGAATTCGGATCAACCACCAGGTAGGGGAAATATCTAAGCATTAGATTAATTTAATCCTCTTGGTGCTTGGATATGGTTAGACTAGTTTGGTGAGGGTTGTTAAGGGGTTCAAAAATGGCTCATTTTGGTAGAAAATGGCTTTGCATGTGTTGGTAAACCCTTGATTTGGTTTTAGCAAGGGAGGAGCAGGGTATTAGGCCTCATAATCCTTGTAAAACTTGCGACGGTCGGTTTAGATGTGTAGTTTTTGACCATCAACAATCATTTTGAGGTGCAATGTGACCAAAAAAAAGATGTAAGGAGGCTTTAAGCTTATGCATATATATTGTGATGGCTGGTTGGTGAGGTGAAAGTGCCATGATTGCGTGTTTCTTGAGAAGAAATGAGGTTGTATGCTGTTTTGAATAACGCTGAGTATAATGGACCACCCAAATGAACCACCCGAATTGAGACCACCGATAGATTTGGTCTTGTTTATGGGATCAGTCCGATTCTCAGTTCTATAAAAAATGGAATCAATGATTTTCAATCCGATTCCCAATTCCGAAGGAGAGCCGGATTGGACTAATTTTTTTAAAAATATATATTTTATTTTGTTAAAAATAATATCAAATCCTAAAATGAACTATTTTATATTTTAAACACATATATAAATTAAATTAAACTAAAAAGTCTCCATTGAAGACCTTTGTGGCCAAGAGGCCACCAAAAGCTCTCCTAGTCCCTTACTATTTAAAGAGGAAGACTACTTATTAGTTTTTTTTTCCATTCAATGTGGGACTAAGGCTTAAAGAGTCATGCTCTTATTCCTCACACTAGGGTGCGTTTGATAGAGCATTTAGAAAGCCCTTTCAAGCCCTAAAGCCCATTCGGGAAAATATGGGGCATTTGGCAACCCATTCCCAATGAGCTTTCAAGTGAAAGCAAGCCTTGGGAAGACTGAAAGCTCAAAGCAAGTCCCCCTTTGCTTTGAGCTTTCAGCATTTTCGGAATGCTGAGGGCCCCTTTTAATGAAAATATATGAGTTGCTTATTTTACCCTTAAAACATTGTTGAAAATCCACCTTTACCATTGTTTAAAAAGGGAAACCCTAGTATTTGGCTCCTTTCTTCTTTCCTCTGTAGTTTAGCCTCAGTTCAGCCTCCTCTCCCTGACGTGCTTCTCTCCCTCGCGGTAGCCGCTCTTCGCTTGACTCTGCCTTCGCTTGACGCGGCCTTTGTTCGCGACGGTTATCGCACTTCGCTCGACCCGACCTTCGCTCAACCTGTTGCTCGCTCGACTCATTGCTCGCTCAACCCGTTGCATCAAGTGCTCAGAATCCCATACGAGCAAATTAGCATCAAGCGTACATTGGAGGGAAAACCATATCCGGTATGCTTGCGATTATTCCTAACTGCACTTCAAGTTTCCTTTCTTTGGTTGTCTTTGTGCGGTCTTGATTTTGGGTTTCAGTAATTGGGGGCTTCTCTCTATGTCAAGTTAAGAGTATTGAATCAATTGTTGTGATAATGGTTAAGACCTACCTATTAATGTGGTTTTTAAGATCAAAAGGAGAAGATACATAAATATTTTGGTTGACATGCTGCTTCAACAGGTGAGGATTGATGATGACTTTTCTCTTTGGGCTTGGTTGAATTTGTTTCTACTGGGGGCTCTTTTTATGCATGTATTTTTATTTGTGCCTTTCTGGGACAAAAAGCTTGTTGAACTCTTAATTGTTTTTTGGCCTGTGTTTTTCCGATGTGCATTGTGTGCTTTGGAGGAGCGGTAGGAGAATTCTTAGGAGGTCAATTAGAGGGGAAAAATGGAGATTTGAATCGGGTACTTTTGGGGTTATTGTCAATGGGGTTTGTCCCTTTCTTTGAGCTCACTCACAGGAGGTGTCAATAGGGTTTTTGCGGAAGCGTGCGCGCGCGAGTGTGTATGAAATATGGCAAGGGAGCAGAGAAATTGTGTAAGGGATGAAGGCACAAACTATATTTGATTCAAGGACTTGTGTGGTACAAAAGATAATAGAGTGGCTTTCTCTTAGTTTCTAGTTTTAGTTCTCTCAACTCACGTTCTTTCACTTTTTTGTTCTAATTGTTGTATCTATTACAAGGTTGAGAACTTTTGCCTATTTATAGGCAAGTTTCATCGACTACAAGCATGGCAATTTTGACTTATTCACCGCCATGGTATAGTTGGAAAATGACTCATTTTCTTCTTCTCCAAGGTATTTGCATGTGAACAACTAATCAATTTTTTCTCCTTTTTTTGGTCCAATAAGGACTGAGGTTGGGTACTCAAGGCAAAGCTAGATAGCACACAAATGTAGTAATACATGCATAAAAAGACTTCCGTAAGTCCTCAAATGATAATATCTTGGATTTGAATAGATCATTGCCAGAAGAAAATGTTCTGTTATTACTCCGTTTTTAAAGTTTTCAGGGTTTTTTTTGGTCCAATTGATTTTCAAGGATTGGATTGATTTTTCGTAAGTGTGATAGTCCTTCGATTTCTTAAATATCGAGTAATTATGGATGCACATATGTGCGATAGTGCCTTTTGCTATTTATGGTCTGCCTGTTCGCCACCAACGGAATATACTTTATATCCTCAAAAAGGAGTTATTCTAGATAGATAGATGGGATTTTTTTTTGGAGGCGGTGGCAGAAAAGTTTTGAGAGAGAGAGAGAGAGAGAGAGAGAGAGAGTAGTCTTTAGTGTTGCAAATTTGTGAACACCCTGATATGAGGGCTTGAGTCGAGGGGGGGGGGGGGGAGTGGGGCCCAAGTGAGGGGCAATGATGGGAACATTCTCGAACTTTGAACTTTTTCACTTTACTTTAATAGCAAATGGCTTGCTTTCTCTTCTTTGTATTCACGGGTAAAAGCTCAAATTACATTTGTTTATGTTGTTTTATTAGTAGATGTCAAGTTCATTCAAAGAAAAGGCATATTGGAACCTTGAAGATGTAGAAACCTTTTATAAGTTATGTGTTGAACAAATTGACAATGGCAATCGTCCTGCAAATAACAAAAGGGATGGATGAACTGTTATAATTAAGAAGTTTGAGGACTTAAGGAGCAAAAAGTATGATAAAGGTCAAATGAAAAGAAAGTGCGATAATTTTAAGGAAGATTGGAAAAGATGGAGGACATTGTTCTTAAAGGAAATAGGATTAGGATAGGATCCAAAAAAAAATACTATTGATGCAAGTGATGAATGTGAGAGAAGAAAATTCAGGTTTTTTTTTTCCATTCTTTTGTTATTTTTTTTAAGTTCATACTCTTCTTCTTTTTATATAACTCACGAAAATATTTCTTATAACAGGAAAATCCTAAGGTTAGAGCTTTTAGAACAAAATGCATACATTCAGATCTTCAAATTTTCTTGGATAGAATGTTTGGAGATATTGTTGCTACTTGAAGCATCACATGAAATCCTGCACAATGCCTATGTGTTGATGAGGATGTTGTGGCTATACAATTTGACATTGGTAGTTGTGCAGGATTTACCAATGATAATATAAATTGTGATATGGGTGAAAAGAGTGGTGAACAAACTCGAAGTGATAAAAGAACCTCCAAGAGTTCAGTGAGGCAATCTAAAAGAAAGAAACAAAAGAAATTGAGTACGGCTATTAAGTTACAAACACAAATTGAGAGAATTTGTTCAGTTATTGAAAGTAGAAGCTATGCTAGAGAGTTTGATCCTTATAAGAAAATCAAGAAGACGTTAAAAGCTATAATCGAGATTAAGCAAGATCAAGAGTTATACTTTTTTGTATTAGATTATTTTGCTGAAAAGAAAAACAATAAGCAAATCTTTATGAACTTGGATGGTGATCAAGAAAAAGTCACATGGATTAAGTACAAGTTTGCACAACATAATCATCATTAGGATGTTAGTTATTTATTTGAATTTTTTTATATGCAACGTTGTTGTAATGTCAGACATATTTACAGTATTTATTTAAACTAGTCGGTGAGACATGTTTATGTTATACTATAAAACATGTTTATGATTGTTCTCTTTATTGAGTGGAGTTTGCATATATATGATGTCGATAAATGTTTTTGTTTATGGATAGTCTTGTTATCTCTTATTCTAATTATATTTTATTACTTTAACCAGTTATGGATGATTCTCCTGAAAATGAAAACTATGAAAGAGAGGAAGATGAATACTTGCAACTTTGTCCAGCCGTGCATACACGTGTTGTTTTTCAGGCAACAGTTGGTCAGAAAATACCGTGCATGACTTCATCATATACAGGAAATATATGGTTAAGAGAGTTGATGGACATGGATGCTAATCCTAAAATGTTTTATCAAATGTTTAGAATGGATAGAACTGTGTTTAGGAATTTAATGCATGATTTAATGACACGATATGGTTTGCAAGAATTTAAGAATATTGATGTTGCAGAATGTTAGGATTGTTTCTTCATATTTTAGGACATAATATAAGTAACAGGTTAGCACAGGAGTGTTTTCAACATTCTGGGGAAATCATATTCAGGCTATTTAGCTTAGTTTTGGATAAAGTATGTGAAATAGAAACAGATTTGATTTAACCATATGATCGGCAATTTAGGGAAGTTCCAAAGAAGATCAGGAATAATACGAGATTTTTTCCACATTTTAAGGTAAGTTACGATAATACAAGATATTTTCCACACAAAATACAAAGCAAATAATACTTGTGTTCTTGTTTTAGGATTGCATTGGAGCAATAGACGGTACATATATTCCAGCGGTAGTATCTATAGGTGACCAACTTCGTTATATTGGTCGAAAAGGAATACCGACGCAAAATGTAATGGCCGTATGCAATTTTAACATAGAATTTACTTTTGTTTGGGCCGGCTGGGAGGGAACAGCTCATGATATTCGTATTTTTTATGAAGCCATTAGAAGACGTGATTTACAATTTCCTCATCCTCCGAAAGGTTCGTTAATTAATGGTTTTTATATATATGTATGTGTTATATGTTGATTATTTTTATAATATTTTTGTGTAGGTAAATATTATTTGGTAGATTATGAATATCCAAATCTCACAGGTTATTTGGGACCATATAAAGAAGTTAGATATAATTTGTCTGAGTTTCAATGAGATCCTCAACCAACTGGTTATAAAAGAAGTATTCAATTGTGCTCTTCTCACTACGATTAGAAATTGAGCGAGCTTTTGGTGTATTGAAGAAGAAGTGGAAGATTCTAAAAAGTATGCCAAATTATTCATATACAAAGCAAGTACAAATTGTGATAGTGGCAATGACTTTGCACAATTATATACGAAAAAATGCTATCAATGATGCGCATTTTGATACAGTGGATTTAGATCTAAATTTATATACAACAGATTCCAGTGATATAAATGAGGATGGTAATGCTTTAAATGATGACATGGCATATGATATGGCACATTTACGTGATGAAATAGTTATAAATTTAGGAAACAGTTAATCATGCTTGTAATTTTTAAGGACACTTGTAATTTTTAAAGACAGTGAGTTTCTTTCCTTGAAGCATATGTTACTATGTTGCAATGAAAATATTCTTCTTATTATTGAAAAATAGAGCACGTGAATATTTTTTCATTTGATTTTTTTAGCAAAAAAAATTCATTTTTAATAAAATTGTTCACACAATATCTTTAACATTGTTCTAAAATATAATTAAAAAATAAGGATGGTAATGCTTCAAATGATGACGTGGCATATGATATGGCATGTTTATATGATGAAATAGTTATAAATTTAGGAAATAGTTAAGGACACTTGTAATTTTTAAGAACAATGAGTTTCTTTCTTGAAGCATATGTTACTATGTTGTAATGAAAGTATTCTTCTTATTATTGAAAAATAGAGCACGCGAATATTTTTTCATTTGACATCTTTAACATTGTTTTAAAATATAATTAAAAAATATTTCCATTTTTTTAATTTTAAATAAAATAAAAATAAAAAAAGCTTAAATTAATAAGCAAATGAGCTTTTCAAATGTGTTTTATACCAAACAGCATTCTTCTCAAAGTTTCATTTGAAAGTAGAATTTACTAAACAGTTTTTTACATTTCCTCAAAGCCTTTTAGGCTAAACTGCTTTGCATTTCCCCAAGAAACTTTCTAAATGCCATACCAAACGCACCCTCATTCCCCCTCTCTTTCTCTCTCTCCACTCACTTGCAAGAGACGAGCACTCCAACCCTGCAAAAGTCCCATAGCGGCCAAATACTCATAGAGCATAAGAGAATTTGTCTATAAACCCAAAGCCAAGCAATACCTTTAACCACATCGCTCATGACCCTTTTAGCTAAAATGAGCATAAAATATGTAAAGTGTGACTTGTGTTCACACAAGTGGAGTTTAATTTCTAGCATGTAGGCATATGTGTGATCAATTCTAGTGGGATGGTTCTGCAACCAAACTGATCAGTTGGTCCTAATCCAAGCGATTCCAATGGAAAAAAAATTGGCTGGTTTTGTTGGATTGGTTTGGATCGGATCGGAACTGATGGTCAGGTTCTCAGTTCCACCTTGTAATTGGACCAGATTGGAAACCGACGATTCCTAGTTTTGAAGGGCCGGAATGACTTGCATGCGGTTTTTGTGCTTGTATTAGCTCGTAGAATGCCTTCTTTGTGTAGCTTAGGCTTGAAACATAATTGCATGAATTCAGTCATGCTTAAAATGTGCATACACGTGACCCTTGAACTAGTAGAGGGTGTAGGATGCAAGTGAACGAAGCTGCCTAATGTTTGCTAACCCGCGACGATTGTTGATTTTGTAGAGGGCGGTGGAGTGCGATTTTGAGAATTTTTCTTCACGAAAAATGCTCCTAACACCTTACCCTATAAAATATAATTTTTTTTTAGAATTTTTCTGATTGGAATGGTAGAGATATAGACCCTATTTTATCATGGAAGTAATTTGTCCGAGCTAGAAAAATGTGCCTTAAGGTTTTTGGATTTTTTTAAATTTTTATGGCTGGAAATTTGAATTCTTGTATGAATGAAAGTTGTTAGGCACATCTTGATGTTTAAATATATAAATTTCAGATTAAATGATGAAGTTAGGGACGTCGAAACAGCCTTACATTTAGGGACGAATATTCTGGTGATAGGAGCAATTTTATAAGTCATATATTGGGACTTAATACTTTTAATACAGAAGGAATTGAACTCGACTTTCTTATAAGAATTGTAGATTTAGGTCTTGGCTATAACATAGTAAAAATTAAGAATTTTTTAAGTTAGATTACTGTGCTTTCTGGAATTTCCGAAACTTAATTTTGCCGATGATTAGATTACGCATTTGAGTGGATATATATATGTTGTTTTCTTGCTGGGAATTGCATGGATTGTGGACTGTTGATGCTGTGGTATGCCCTAGACGTAAGATTCATGGCTATGCATGAGTTGTGATTCATGTGTGCATGCATTCGTGTGGAGTGGGGATGTACTAAGTTGATTGAGACGTGTGTAGCGATGGGCGTGTGCCATGAGAATGTTGTGTACAAATAGCTTGTGAGAAAGTTGCATGGAGATGAGCATGCATGTGTGGGATGGTGCTGCCATTGTATTTAAATCAAGAGCTCCTGTGTGACAATGTGTGAAAGAATTGAATAAAGAGATGCTCCATCGGCCAGCAACTCGATGATGCACTCGGGGAGTGGGAATGCTCCTGCCGTGTGATTAGGGATGCCTTGCTTTAAATCACAAGGCTAGCGGCCCTTGGGTACTGGGATGCCTCAAAAAGGAAATACCTAGGGCCAGTGACTCCTAAAAGTCAGGCCAACGACCCAAAAGTGATTTGAATGGATTGGCCAGCGGCCCGGTGTTAAATTTGTGACTTGAGGGTGGAAATTGAACCATTTGAGAAACTAAACTCTTGATGGCGGGTGAACTCATGTGGGAGCATAAGTGTTGTATAAGGTTTATCGCACGAGCTCGTAAGCAAAATGCCAATTGGTGTGTACATGCAATTCGCCATAGGATGTGTGTAGTTCAAGTGGCCCCAACTCGTTGAATCACTATGTGTTCTATGCTACTTTGTGAAATATAGGGAGTCGATCACCAAATGATATAACCGTTACTAGTGCTAGGTGAGTATCGTCGAAAAAAATGGCAAAGTAAACGACGGCATTAGTTAATGTGTTTTGTTGTCACTTGCATGAGATCTCTCTCTCCTCACTTCTCTGATTTGCTAAGTTATTCTTATTACCTTAATTAGTTGGAAGTATGAGATAGTTCATTACTGGTTGAGTTATGTGCTGAGTGGTGATTGGATTATTTGTTCTAAAGCTTAGTTGTTTCCTCTATGGGCAAAGCCCACCCCTTCCTATTGCTCGGTGTGGGGCAATTGCGTACATCATTGTCTCTTTCCATGATATGCATGATCTCGATACCGATCTTACCTTCACTCGTTATCAGGTCGTTTTATGGATGGACGATTGGTGTACCAACTTATTTCTAATGAGGGAAAATAACATTAAGAGTGCCATAACTTTTATACGGTGTTTACTTTAGTGCCATAATTTTTTTTTTGCTTACTTAAGTGCCACAAGTTTAAAAAAACGTTAATTTGAGTGTCACTTCCGACATGGCGGCTGGAAAAGCTAACGTGGCTACCGGAAAAGATGACTTAGCCACTGGAAAAGCTAACATAGCTGCCGATAAATAATATTTTAATATATTTATCAATTTTTTGGAATTTTTTCGATTTTTTTTTTAGGGCCGATGAGGGTCACTAGTGACTCTCGCTGGCTGCGGAACCCTCGCCTTGGGCCTTCGCCGGCCCTAAAGAAAAAAAAACAAAAAAAGCAAAAACAAAAAACAAAAAAATTTCAAAAAGAGGAGAAACGGTGTCGTTTTGCACAAAGAATCCATGTTGGCCGGCGAGGTTCACCGTCGGAAACCACGTTCGGCGTAAAAAATTATTAAAAAAAAATGAAAAATCATTAAAAAAATTCACGTATGCATTTTGGCCGAAAGTGGCACTTAACTTAATTATTTCACTCCGATTTGGCACTCAAGTGAGCGAAAAAAAAGCTTTGACACCAAAGTAATTGCTGTACAAAAGTTATGAAACTCTTAATGTTCTTTCCTCTCCCAACGAGGTTCATCTTGTGGTTCTTAAACCACAATGGTGACCTATTCGGGCCACTTCGGTTCAGGCCAGACAGACTAGGTTCATGAGTAGCTGGTGCTTAGCTTAGTTCGGACAGAGGGGAAACGAACTTTCGGAGTATCATGGGGAGAAACGTTGGATAGTGGAGCTAAGCTTCCTTTTGACCTTTCCCGATATCTGCATTGTGCGCTTTTGATATGTAATGTACATGATGTAAATATTTAGTGGTGCAAGATTAGTAAAGTGGTCCCCATGTAATGAAGAACTAAATGTTTTCCTTGACGTAATGCAAAGTATGAAGTTGACGTTGTTGAATTATGTTCTCTAATCTCGATTTCTTTAGTACTTTGCTGACTTGATTAAGGCAAAACACTCCTGGATGGATAAGTTTGGCGAGTATCATCCTCACAACATCTACATTATTCGCACTAATAGCCAAGAGTAGACTTTGCTTATATGATAGATGCTTATATTCACTTCCGCTAGTGCTATTCAATGTTAGTCTTAGGCTTGCGAGTAGTAAGTCACGTTACTAGGGCGTAACATTTTCACTTTCAACATGACTTTCTTTTGTTTCGATGAGCTGTGGCTTGTAGCTTTTGATTTTGTTATTGAATGTTGTAGTCAACAAAATTATAATTTATTATGCACAAGAATGCAGATACTGCTTTAGGCTATAACCAACACCATCAATTTATAAGTTTGACATTTTGCATATACCCAAAATCTATAGGCCATGAGCTGACATGGTTAAAGTTATTTGTATGAACTCCTCCTTACGGGTGAGTTTAATACCAATGTGGACTCCGACGGTGGTGGCTTGAATAAAGCACAAAATATTTAATTTTGAGCCCTCAAGGCAACAATTTTGGCTACATTAGGCTCATTCATTCAATAATTTTAGCAGCGAAATGCACTGTAACTTGGGAATTTAAAAGATATAATTTATAAGTATAATTGGGTGAAGACTACAATTGCAATTATAGAATTTCTAGGAAAAAATACAAATAGATAGGGACGACCTTGGAGTTGGTGGAGACTACAATTGCAACTATAAATTTATTTGGTGGGATCAGTTCCATAGATCCACATAGGAACCGGATCTGATGGTCTGCATCTCGAGTGGATCTCTAGTGAGCGATTTTCGATTCAAGGTTATGAACTGTCTACCCGAATCATTTTCACTCCTACTTGGGAAGTTCATTGGAACATGGTGTATAGCTTCGAGGTGGTTTGGGAAAAGTCTTACTCTAAAGTTACTATATGAACATATGTCCTTTTTTTTGGAAGAAAAAAGAAGGAACAACTAGCTATTTTAGTTCTTAGGATAATATAATCTTAAACTGCTTTATTTAAGCTCTTGTGCAGATCTTAGAATTCCTCAAACGTGAAACACTTAGCTACATTAGGTGAGACGAATAAAACTTCGGATATAATAACTTTTACCTTATATGACGCGAAATCCAAATATGATTGGATATTGTTAGGAAAAAAAAAAACACCGATAAGATTGGATAAATTCGGATAGAATATGTGAAATCTAAAAATTTTAAAAAAGAAAATTGAATTTCAGAATATGGCAAAAGCTTATGATATCCCGGCAACTTTTGCCCTCTCTTCCCGTCATCTCTCCCTCTCTCCTACTTCGCCCTGTTTGTACTCTGTTCACATTCACGACTCACCCACCACCGCACGAAACAGAGCATCACAGGATCGAGATTGTTCAAGACCAAAGCTTGACAATTCTGAGGTGTCGCCACCGTGTGTATGACTGTTACCGGAAATAAGGATGTAGGACTACAACTCCACGACTTGGGTCTCCGGCGGAGGACACGATGTTGAAGAGCAGACCAAAACAGGGGATCTTAGGTCCATGCGTGGGGAGCACCGAAAGCAGGCAGGCTTTTGATTAAGGTTTTCCAAAGACGGCATCGCAACTATCGGTGCTCGTCCGGAGGAGGTCGGTCGGGGTTGGCGACGTGACTTCAGAGGCCTAGGCGACGGTGGTGGCAGACGACCGTGGCTCATTATGGACCGAGCAACGGGAAGAAGTTGGGGACGATCCACCGTATACAGGAAGCCCGTGTCTTTGATTCACTGTTGTTATCACGCCCTTCGAACTCTTGTTTGTTAATTGACATCTTGACTTGCTAAAGTTAAGATAACCAGGGCAGTGATATTAAGAAAAGGATTGAGAAATGATCCGAGAGAGAAATTTGGAGGATTTCAAAAGATTTTCAAAGATTTCCAATCCAGGTTACACTAAATATATAATAAGATATTTTGCAATCCCAAGGATATCGAAAAGATTTCTAATCCCATTTTATTTTATGCCATTCCAATCTAAATCCTGGCGACCAAACACAGTGAAGTCGGGTTTGAAAAAGATACTGTACCATATGAAAAAGCGGCTTCTTGTTCAGAATCGATCCTTCGTTGTAGCGCTCCGCTCAGATTCTCCCAACAATCAACATGAAGGTACCTCTCATCCCTCGTGCACTCATCTCTGTCTCCATTTGTACCTTTACTCGAGATTCGCAATTTTCTGATGCATTTTCCCTCTCTATGATCATGAAGTTCAACGTAATGAATCCAACCACGGGTTGCCAGAAGCTCGAGATCGATGATGACCAGAAACTGTAAGTCGAACCCATTTTTTTGGGGTGAAAAAATCGGATGTTGTTGATGGGTTGTGGCTGTTCTTATGCAGAATTCCGTGAAAGCTCTTAGTTAGTTGAATTGATCAAGTGGGCATTGGCCCCTGTTCAGCTCCTTGTGTTTGGGCGTTTATACTGCTAGTATTCTATGTATCCATAGATGGGACTATTGCTCTTCTCGCTCATGTGATGTTGAGACTGATATGAATGTTTGTTTTCTGAAGCACAAAATTTGATTTTTATTCTTTTAGGTGCTCATTTTTCATGGTCCCTCTATCTTTCTTTGGTGACCTGAGTGATGTATCTTGTCGGCCAGAACAGCATATCAAAACTGTAGGATCTAATACCATGGATTGCCAAGAAAAGTTGCTGATTGTTGATTCAAACTCTAAACTAGGGAAAGAAAGGGAAAGTTGCTGATGATAGATACATTTCTGAGTTGTCTATTATGTCACGAATGTGGAAGCATAGGTAGCTTTTGATGGTACTATGTCCAAAGCAGGCGGATTATATCTGATAATTTAGTTTAGCTCTGAAAGGTAACTGAGAATTTTTTATTTTTTTGACCTTTTGGATACAATTTGGTTTTATCTAGCCACCATGTTCTTATTGTATCGAAACCAGTATCACTTGAATTTCATACGTAAAGATTGGATCATAACAATTTAATGGATCTCCTAAATCTTAAGTCATGCTTTACTGTTGTTCTTCAGAAGTATCATCATCTGTAGAGGTTAATGGCCAATTGTCTCTATAGCAAAAGAAAAGGGATGTGCAGTAATGACGCCTTTATAATCTTTTCCATGCAGTCGGGTACTTTTCGACAAGAGGACTGCACAAGAGCCCAGTGGAGATGCTCTGGACAAGGTATGTGTCTGCAATAGTTCTATGGAACTTCTGGCCATTTTTTTGATCAGTTCCGTTATGTGAGGCAGGAATTGAAGGGCGACATCTTTAAGATTCTGGGAGGCTGTGACAAACAAGGGTTTCCAGCGAAGCAGGGAGTGCCGGCTTCTGGTCGTGATCACGTTCGTCTCTTGCATCATCAAGGTAAGTTTCGACTGTGCAAGTATGTATACATGATTTGGGCAATCCTCAGCAGCTATGTCAGCTATGCATATTCTAAACTCGTTGCACAGCTTGAATAGGAAACCAGATTGTATGCAAGTGTCGGTTGAAAAACAGATTTGATTCGTCTGACAGGTGCTCCTTGCGTCCGTCGATATGGTAGGCGGAGTGGAGAGTGGAGAAGGAAGTCCGTTCGAAAATGCTAGCATATGACGTGCACCGATACCTGCTCAGATTCGAATAACGGGGACTTGATCTATAACAATGCCTCATAGGAAATTCATTGAACAGGGTTGTTACATGAGTTCAGCTAAAGGGCGAGCAGACACATGGATGAACTCGGGTTTGATACTAAACTTGACTTAAATCCACTGAGGATGTTCGAAATTGACAGGACGAGCTACATTTATTTCAAACGTATGCATGGACGACTTGTTGGATTCATTCAGCATTTCATCTGATGCATCTCCACTCTATATTTTTGCTCTTTGGGCCATGCCTCTCAACGAGTGTTCCCTTTTGAAGCAAAGCCAGGTTGAAACCACAACACCAATTAGCCGGCTAAGGGAACACAGCACCAGCAAACAAAAATCTCAATCCAGTAAAAGTAACCAGTTCATAAGCTGTATAAGGGTGTATTTGTTTCAATGAAAGTATTTTTTTAGAAAATATTTTCCAGACTTTCCGCTGTTTATTTCTCCAAAAATAATTTGGTCAATGAAAAATACTTTCCGGTCAATAGAAATATTATATTTTACTTTAGAAAAATGAATTCCTGTGCTTGGAAAATGGAAAACACTTTCTTTCTTTATTAGGACTTTATATCATTCCTTTTTATTAGGTCAAATGTTATTCAATCATTTTCCAAATGCCATCTAAATGTCTAAAAACATTTTCAATCACATATCACCAAACACGGGAAAACAAATCATTTTCATCCTAGAAAACATTTTTCAAAAATAGTACGATTTCGCGAAACAAACTGTTTCAATGAAAGTATTTTCCTAGAAAGTATTTTCCGGACTTTCCGTTGTTTGTTTATGCAAAAATGATTTGGTCAATGGAAAATATTTTCCGATTAACAGAAATATGATGTTTTATTTTAGGAAAATAAATTTCTGTGTGTGGGAAGGGGAAAATATTTTTCCTTTTTATTAAATCTTTACGTCCTTCCTTTTTATTATATCATCTCTGTCCTTTTATTTTACTTTTCAAAATCTCTTTTTTTTTTCCTAGAGAAAAGCTGCTCTTCTTCAGAGATTCTCATCATCTTCGTCGATGAAGTTTAAATGTTATTAAATCATTTTCCAAATGCCATCTAAACGCCTGAAAACATTTTCAATTATATATCATCAAATACAGTAAAACTAATCATGGAAAATGATTTATTAGAAAACATTTTCCAAAAATGGTATGATTTCTGCGAAATAAACGCACTCTAAGTTGGTTTATGTGAACCCACAAAAAAATTTCTATGAAGCATTGCTCAGCACGTGTATACTCTGAATTTGGGCCGGTGTCCCCTGTCAATTTTCGAGCTCGTAGGAATATATAATCACGAAGGAGTGGTAAAATGCTGACCTGAGCTCGCCGTACATGAATGATGAACCGGAGTTGCCATTGGGGCTCCGGGAGGCAATGGCAAAGGCAAAAGCAGTGGTGTGGTCTGGACTGTAGAGAAAGGCGTTGGGAGCAAAAGGGGTCGATGAGCTCATTAGAACCAAACCATCCAATTCTTTCATAAATTTGTTATGTATCGATTTGAGATTTTTCGTGATATTAATATTTTTTTTTGTTTGGAATTTTACGAAAAACAAAAGAAAAAAATGGCGGTGCTATTTTTACCCCTTTTTACACTGAAAATATGAAAACTAACATTAATCTTCTAATTGCAGTTTTAGGAAAGAACCTCATCCTTTTTTGCTTTTTTTTTTTTAGGGTAGTTACCATAATTAAGCGTTTCGCAAGTTTTATATTTTAGCATGTTAAAGAAAAGTAAATTCTCAGATATTCCTAAAATGTTTTACATGCTTTATTTTACTATTAATGAAAAAAGACATTATTTGATATGGTTTAAAACTAAAATGTTTCTTCTTCGTCATTGATCTTATAACAACTTATCTATTTTTTTTATCCCTCTTGTGTCAAAAGCTCACTTTCTCGGTAATTTTTATTTTATTTTTATTAGTCTAAAATATGTATTAAGTCTATTTATTTGCCATATAAAAAAATTCCAAGTAATACAATAGATATCTATGAATACACTAAAAACATCATGCAGAAAAAGATACATTGAGATTTCCTTTTTGCAAATAATTCATGGATGATATTAATTTTCATTGATCTAAATAATGAAATTTCACTGGCATTTTAAAAAAAAATCTTATTTTATATTATGCTTTGATTTAATAATTTTAATCTACTTAATATTAATCCATAAATTTAATCAATAGCATATTAAAGAAGTAGTTTTTTTTTTTTTCAAAATTTCAGTTTTCAACGAAACAATTTTTTGTGAAAGTAATATCTTACAACAAAAATAGACACCGTATCTTTAATATACTTGGAAAATCTACTATAAAAAAAAACTAAGCATATGAAATTGTTAACCAATGATGGATAAGGAAAATAAATAAATTTGATATCTAAAATGTAATTAAACGTAGATGGTAATTTTCTCTTATTGGTGCGTAGAAAGATTCAACCGCCAGACTCCTTTGTATATAAGCCCAGGCGAAAACCCTAGTCCGCCTGAAAAGCCCCCTACTCTGCTCAAGCGGCTTCTCCTTTGTTCCGAAGCGGTGGTCCTTCGCCGTAGCGATCGACAATCAACATGAAGGTACCTCTCATCTCTCGTTCGCTCGTCTCTCTTTCCCGTTTCGCTTTCGCCCGAGGTTCGCAGTTTCTGATGCGTTTCCCCTTTCTCTGTAATCGTGCAGTTCAACTTAGCGAATCCGACCACCGGTTGCCAGAAGAAGCTCGAGATCGACGATGACCAGAAACTGTAAGTGGGATCCTTTTTTATTGGGTTGGATTTTGTTGATGGGTCGTGGCTGTTCTTGTACAGAATCCTTTGGGAGCTCTTAGTTAGTTGAATTGGTCAAGTGGGTATCGGCCCCCTGTTCAGTTGCTTGCGTTCGGGCGTTTACTGCTGGGTATTCTGTGTATTCGGAGATGGAACTATCGCTCTTCTCGCTTATGTGATGTTGAGACTGATATGAATGTTTGTTTTCTTATTGGAATGACTTGCTATATCAGTTTGACTGAAAATGCTTATAAAGTGATTACAAGATGTACAGAAACGAAAATAGAGCTCACATGGTCCTCAACGTTTAATTTGGGTTTCACATTTGAGTATCTGAAGTGTGAAATTTGAATTTTATTCTTTTAGGTACTCATTTTCCTTGGTCCCTCCATCTTGTTTTGGTGACCTCAGTGATGTATCTTGTTGGCCAGAACACCACATCAAAACTTTCCCTGAATTGCCAATGCTAAAATGTTGAATTGTTGGATTTTAGGGACAGATTGTGGGATGGGATAATCTATAGGGAGAATTTTGTGGGCTATTCCAAATTATGTGAGAAAAGCTGCTTATTTTTTATTTAAACTGTAAACTAGGGAAAGAAAGTGAAAGTTGATAGATACATTTCTGAGTCATCTATTGTGTTGCGAATGTGGAAGCATAGGTAGTTTTTGATGGTTCTATGTGTGTGGTAGTCAATTGGTGTTCTTTTAATGGCCAGTTGTCTCTATAGCAAAAGAAAAGGGATGTGGAGTAATGATGTCTTTATAATCTTTTCCATGCAGTCGGGCGTTTTATGACAAGAGGATCTCGCAAGAAGTCAGTGGAGATGCTCTGGGTGAGGTATGTGTCTGCAATAATTCTATTGAGCTTTTGGCGATCTTTTTGCTCAGTTCCATTATTGATTATACTCTATATGAATGAGGCAGGAATTCAAGGGCTACGTGTTTAAGATAATGGGGGGCTGTGACAAACAAGGGTTTCCAATGAAGCAGGGAGTGCTGACTCCTGGTCGTGTTCGTCTCTTGCTTCATCGAGGTAGGTTTGACTGTCCAAGTGCACATATACATTTGGGCAATTCTCAGCAGTTATGTCAGCTATACATATTCTAAACTTGTTGCACAGCTTGATTAGGAGACCAGATTGTATATAAGCGTTGGTTGAAAAACAAATTTGATTTGTCTGACAGGTACTCCTTGCTTCCGTGGATATGGTAGGCGAACTGGAGAGAGGAGAAGGAAGTCTGTTCGAGGATGCATCGTCAGTCAAGATCTCTCCATTCTGAACTTGGTCATTGTGAAAAAAGGAGAAAGTGAGCTGCCTGGTTTGACTGACGTTGAGAAGCCAAGAATGAGAGGTCCAAAGAGGGCATCTAAGATCCGGAAACTGTTTAACCTGTCAAAGGAAGACGATGTTCGGAAGTATGTCAATACATATCGCAGGACCTTCACTACTAAATCTGGTAAGGGTTTCTATCAACATTCAACTTAATTTCTTTTCCTGTTGGCTTATTGAATGGCATTGATTCTGATTTGACTTCGATTCTTTTCTGCTCTTCTTTTCTCGTCTTTCGACAGGGAAAAAGGTCAGTAAGGCTCCCAAGATTCAGAGGCTAGTCACACCGTTGACATTACAAAGAAAGCGCGCGAGAATTGCTGACAAGAAGAAGAGAATCACCAAGGCGAAGGCAGAGGCAGCTGAGTACCAGAAGCTTCTTGCTACCAGGTTGAAGGAGCAACGCGAGCGCCGCAGCGAGAGCTTGGCTAAGAAGAGATCCAGGCTGTCTGCTGCCTCAAAGCCTTCTGTTGCTGCTTAGGTTTTTATTTACTGTTTGATTGATTTTGGTCGAGCGAGCAAATTTCAGTTCAGGCAATTTTGACAGTTGAGAATTCAGGGGAATTTGTCAGTGTGGAGCTGTTCATTTATAGCTTTTTTTTAGCTCTGCCTTAAAATTCAGGGACACTTTATCATTGGGTTGTTGCTGTTCCGTAGTCTTTGAACTTGAAATTTCATTTTTAGGAAGTTGAGTTGGCATACAGGCGGGTGGAGTTATTTAGGTTCAGGCTATAGGAATTTGGAGAGAATATTTAGTGGTTTCAAAGCTGTTGACATGGCGTGCGTATTTTACTCATGTCGACTGATCGATTGACACGTTCGTTGATGTGGAATCAAATAAACAAAAATTCATGATATGGTATGTTTAATGTTGAAACAATCTTTGCTTCATTTTGGAGTTGCCAAGCTTCAACCTTGGCTTGCCGCTACCGTTGCTGAGTAGCATCCGAGCATGAAAGCCGTCATCAGCCAATCTGGAGATTGGAGCCATGGTTTGCATCCAGATCTAGAGCAAGGACAACGGCCTTGCTTGTCCTTGTCCTTGTCCTTGGCCGGTGATGCCGGCGGTACAGATTTGAATTGTGCCTCCAGATCTGGCGATAGCGACTTCTCCAATTCTGACGAATGGCCATGGATGAGCTACTGCCGCTAGGAGCTCAAAAACAAAAGGGAAAAACGGAGGAGGACAAAGCCAGAGGAAGTTGAAGCCAGTCATGGATGTCGGCCGTTGCCGGATCTGAGCCCGAGCTACGTTATAGGCACCGCATGCCGACGTTATAGACACAGCATGCCGACCCTTCGCCGTCTTGGCGGCTCGCCGGTTGCCCGTCTAGAAATCTTGGATTTGGAGTCATGCCTCCAAATCTAGCCTCTGTTTCCTCGTTTGTGCTTTTCTTGTTTTTGCTTTTGAGCTCACGGGATCGAGTCGTTGCCAGATATGTGGAAGAGCTGCGCTACCGTTCAGATCCGGCTTACTCCTAAACACAAACAATTGCTTTGAATTCTACATGAGTTGCTTGGAATTCCACATGAAGTTTTTTTCTTAATACTAGACATGTGTGAATGTTAATGGGCAAATGCGTGCGACGTCAAATACTGAGGTGGTGCTTTGAAATTACTGTAGGTTTGTTTTCTGATGAATGTGATGATTTTTATCATGGTTTATATATATGGAAGGTAGATGTGTCAAAATAGGTCATAAACCCATATTATGACTCACTTTTAATTAAATGGGTCAAATATGGGTCAAGTGAAAGTTGAATATGGGTCAAATATGGGTCAAGTGAAAATTAAATATTTATCAAATATGAGTTAAGTAAAAGTTAAATATATGTCAAATATGGGTTGGGTGAGTCATTTAACATAGAGCTTCGAGTGAGTTTGGGTTTCTCTACAATAATAATGGCTTTTAGTAATACGGGTCGGGTCGGGTGTGGGTCGGGTCAGGTATGAGTCATTAGATTTACATTATATGAATATGAGTCAAAACGGGTTAAACAGGTCAATATGGGTCGGACCATTTTCGACCCGACCCACCCATTTGACGGGTCTAATGGAAGGTGATTCATCAAGAAAAAAAATTAATAAATATTTTAGTAAAAGAAAAGTGACAAAAATAAGAGAGGGATCGGATGATGAGTGTTTGAAAGGAGTAGTTAGATGACCCCTTTATTGCCGGCGAGGGCGGTTGCCGGCCCTCACATGGGCCGCCAATGAGAATTGTTGCCCCTCACTTGAAGGTGGCAAGGCCTGTGATGGCCACCACTAGGCGAGGATCGCAATGACCCATGCTGGTGGCCCGGCAAGGGCAACTATCCCTAGGTAGTGAGAGGAGCACCAATTTCCTTTTAATTCTTCGAGAGTGCAATTTAATTTACATTATTTTGAACTTACTTTTGAATATAATAATTGAACAAAATGATATCATCATTTTGGATTTTGACAAACTCAGTCAATTACATTATGACCACATAGACCAAAAAAGAAGTAAAGTATTAGTTTGGACTTATTAGTCTAATGAGGCTGTATTTAGTCATCTAAGTTTTTTAATCAAGATAAAATCGAATTAGACAATATATGGAATTCAGGGCACAATGACAAATTTCAGGAATTAAATGAACGATCTTTTTTTTTTTTAAGGAATAATGTGTCCAATAATACACAAATTATAGGATTCCCATTATTGTAATAATCCAAAAGAATTTTGTTAAATTGTTGGGTAATTATATATGGCGGGACCAAACGAAATATGCTCATGCAGGTTGCCCATCTCCGTCTCGCTCGGGAGAAGGCCTCGGAAGCCCAAGTCCCGCAATGCAGCCGCTCACCTCCTTCAACCTCAGCCCACCTCCGCCGCTCCCGGCGCCTCGCTGTCACTCTCGGAGCGAACTCGCAGCGGGCGGGGCGCCGCCGCCGCCGCCGCCGCGGAAGCAACCGTGGCCGGAGAGGGCGGACGGTCGTCGAGGAGGAAGACCGGGAGGACGGCCCCAGAGAACGCGGTTCGAGCGCCGGCGGGGGACCGTCTCGACCCGTCCGACATCGGGTGGCGGCTCCGGCGACGAAGACGACGGCTCCACCGACGGCGCTCTTCCTTGGCGGCATTCCTTCGTTCAGAACCGCGCGTTCGAGGAGTACTACAGAGTTCGTCTCCCTGTTCTGTTCCGTTCTTCAATTCGAGTGAAGTTGATTGCTCCGAGGCTTATCAGTTGTTGTGGACGTGTCGTGCTCGTGTGGTTTCAGGAACAAGGGATAGTTTCGGCGGATGAGTGGGATGCGTTCATGGAGTATCTCCGGAAGCCGTTGCCGGCTACCTTCAGAATCAATTCTTGGTGATTGTCTGATCCTCTCCCACCTGTTAATGTGAATGCCTGTAACTATTTACCCACGCTCTTTCTATCAGTAGCTTCAAAAGGGACTCTGGATTTTTCTTGTAAGTTTGTAATATGGTCTAGTTTTGACATTCCGGGATTATGGCATTATGCCACTCCATGCATCGGGGGAACTGGGATATTACTTTATATATTTGACCACTCCCTTCTCTGGCAACTCTTATTGACTCTATTTGCCTCAAGCTTGAGATGAATTGATTGGGTTGGCGATTAGAGGGAATGAGATGTATGGTAGGAAATTCAGATGCTTCATCGTCGGCTGTCATTTCCTGTGGTTCTTGGGATCAAATTGAAGGGTAAAAACCAAAATTTTCATTGTTTGGAGACATGATCTCTCCAATTTTTCTGTTTTGCTTGTTTTTGCTCGAATTGATTTCATTTATATCAATATGATATGGTAAATTCTTTGCAGTGTGATTCATTATCCATTATTTATCAGCCTGTTTTCTTTTGCAGTAGCCGATTCTGTTTTGATATCCGGTCTCAGTTGGAGAGTGAATTCTCAAGTAATCTTCAAGCAGAGGTAAACTGCATTCACTAGCAAAAAATTTTTGCTACCCTTTTGACCATATGGGCCTTTTTTCGTTTTTTTTTTCTTTCCTACTTAACCTTTCCTTCTTCTTTTTTCCCAGTTCATTGATGGAAACGAAGTAGAGGCTGTCAGACCATTGCCTTGGTATCCTGACAATCTAGCATGGCAATCAAATTTTTGTCGAAAGCAATTGAGGAAGAACCCAAATCTTGAAAGGTAATCTGTGATACTGAATTGATTAGGAGTGGGAATCGAAATAAGTAGAAATAATGTTGTTTGAGGTGCAATAAATTATATGCTTACCCAGGAATTGACATGGTGGAGAATGTGCTGACCATTTTTTCATAGTCAAATCATTGATAGTAGAGATTCTTGCTGCTTTTTCTCTATCCACAATTTACTTTAAATTAGTGTAAATCTTAGTGATGCTGGGACTTCCCTAAATGTTTAGTTTAGTTCAGCAAACTTTGCATCTTTGATGCCTGTCCTGGAGTTTTAACATGTTAGGTTTACATTTCTCTGCTGATGGAGCTTATTGGAATTTTGAAAACCTATTCTTATATATCTGTTGACATTTCCATTGGTAAAGTGCCACCTGGTGAAAATGTATCCAAATTGCTGCAGTACAAGAAGTAGAAATTCATGGTTTCCTCATAAGTCCGTGCATTAAAAAAAGCCTCATTAATTTTAGACACTATCGTCTTGTGATAATTGTCCTCTTTTTAGTGGTAAATCTTTTCTAAATGATATAGTCAATCTACCAATTTTTAGCCTTTCCTTTTGACTTGGGAGACAACAGAATCACATCTTTGCCGGTGGGGGCTTCTAGAGCTTGTTAGCTTCTAGCTCATAGCTTTTGGAACAGCAGCTATTTTGTGTTGCGATGTGCTCTAAATGTGGTTGTTGTATGTGCTTTCTGGCATATGTTCAAAGTTGTTTTAATTTAAATTGGTTAAGTGGGAGATTTAATATTTTTGTCAATAAATGAATAAAGTCTCAAGAGCCATTAAAGCCACTGCTCCAAAAGCACTTAAGAGGTGCTTCCTATGAGCTTTTTGTGGAGTGCTGTGGCTTTTATTGCATTGTGGGTCTTAAGTTACTGTGACTTTTGAACTGCTGCCAAAACTTTATTAGTATAGTCTTCTAAGGTCACCTTCTTGTGATCAATCTCTGTATCGCACACATCGTGCTTATGTTCTGTGGACGATCCATTCATGTATCTCAGCATCCCTCATTAGAAGGAAGAAAAGACACTAGATTGCTTGGAATTTGGTGTTTTCTTAGTCTCCAAAACTCACTCATTCATCATGACCTCCTTTCTATTGACTTGCAAGTAATATTTCCGTTTTCAGCCTTCTTGTGTTAAGAGTCTTGACCTTGGATATTGAAGATTATGTTGTATATTCAACTTTTTATTTGGTCCTGCTCTACTTTCATTCAAATCTTTTCCGTCACAAAACATCTTACGTTCTCTTTCTATAGCTAAAGTACTCAATCTGGAATTGTCACCTGCATCTGTCATGATATTACTAGTTCACTTACTTATCTCCATATTATGATTGGACTCATAATATTGCAAATAAGGTCAGTTGCAGTTCTCTCTGATAAATGACAGGTTTCATGAGTTTTTAAAGCTAGAAAACGAAATTGGAAACATCACTCGACAGGAGGCAGTCAGCATGGTAAGTTTTCAGAAGCCTTCCAGTTTTAGTTGGTCTTGTTATTGTTCTTAGCCTTTCTTGTTTTCCATTTTGTGTGCTTTTGTTGGGACTTTTCAACTGTGAAGTTTTGCATTCAACCCTGGTTCATGGTCTCTTTTTTTTTTTTTTTTTCTGCAGGTACCTCCCCTTTTACTGGATATATCTCCAGAGCATTTTGTACTTGACAGTGAGCGATCTACACTGCATAGATAAATTTTATTTTCCCTCCATCCACTGACTTTTCTTCTGAATATTAAGACAGTGTTGAAGAAATATAACCAAAAACCATAAAGCCCAATCAGACTGCAATGAACTCGATCGATAATTTGGATTTGTTTGGTTTGGGTGGAGAATAATTTGACCAAGATGTTAATTTGGCTCTGACTTGCTGGTTTACAAATATGATAAAACCTAACCAAACTAATAACCTTGTTAATTGATTGCAATTAATATATAAATATTAACAAGCAATACAACTATCCAGTCTCTCAAACTTGAAGATTGAAGAACTTTTTAAACCTCATTTTGAATTCAAATTGCATCGCCAACTTCCTCCCTTCCTGTTACACCCCCGAGAGAGCCTAAGACAAAATCTAGTACTTTATTTGCTTTTTTTGTTTAATTTTTTTTTCATTATAAATAGTGTATCCTTACTTATGAATTCTTCATTTTTAAATCTTGTACCGCTTTCTTTTCAATGATTATAGGAGGAAGCATTTGTAAATATGTTAGGAGTGTTGAAAGAGCTTCCACAGGGTCCCTAAACAGTCATCCTAAATGGGAAGTTTTGAAAGGGAAATCAAAGTATTTCCTTATGTAGGAGAGCAAGCATATGTAAAGCACAAAGATGAAATGTTAAAAGCGAAATGTACTTTGGTACCCCCAAAAGGAAATATTTTAAGGAATTAATTATTCCCAAGCATTTTGATAATGTGCCAAACCTGAGCTCTTTCTGATAACTTCCTTTAATTCTATGCAGTGTGTGCTGCACCTGGCTCAAAAACTTACCAAATGCTTGAAATTATGAATCAGTCCACCAACTCAAGATTATTACCTGAGGGGCTGGTAGGCTTCCTTACAACATGGTGTCTTACACTCTCGTAGAACCTGGTAGTCTACAGTAATTTCTGTTCTCATCTGTCTGAACTGCATGCTGGTAGCTTAAAAAACTCAGACTTGATTTCAATGTTGTCTGTGTTCTTTTTGCTAGATTGTGGCAAATGATGTTGGTTTCAAAAGATCTGATGTTCTCATTCACAAAATGAAAAGAATGTGCACAGCCAACTTAATGGTCACAAACCATGAAGCTCAAAATTTCCCAGGCTGCCTTACAAGCACAAGTCATTCTAATGCTTCTGAAAAGGAGAGCCTATCAGATCAGGAAATCAGTCAAATATTATTTGATCGTGTCCTATGTGATGTGCCATGCAGTGGAGATGGTACTCTTAGGAAAGCTCCAAATATTTGGTGGAGATGGTATATATTTGGGGCTTCAGGTTCATACATTCTGTCCCCTTGTTTCTTACAGCTTGTTAAAATCCTTTCTGCGTCTTGCAGGAAAGCAGGAATTGCCAATGGACTTCATGGCCTACAAGTGCAGATAGCCATGCGAGGTACATGCTATAGGAAACTTGATAATTTTAATGCCATGCTTTCCTTCTGTTGATCTTCTTACTTAATGGTATTTTATAATGTTGTTTCTATGTACTTAGCGATCCTGAGATTTTTTATTTTTTCTTCTTTGAGGTTTCTATTAGATTCTTTCACTGTCATTCATCTCCAGAGAACTTTCTGTTTCTATGTAGTCGTCTGTAAAATTTTTCATCCGGAAGTTGAAATTCCCTCCGAATTAATTAGTGAAAGGTCTATGCAAGATTATCTTTTGTAAATGCATTGGATCTGCTTTAGTTAAACATAATATATATCTTTGATATACTGGGTCTTTATTCCGGTTTTTATGGTCTAGTTTCTTTATTGATATGTTCCTTCTTTGACAAGTTCCGTGGATTTTATTATTATTATTTTATCCTCATGGATGCCCAATCCTATCATGTTTACTCATATTGGTTGTGCCAGGAATATCATTACTTAAAGTAGGTGGCCGTATGGTCTACTCAACCTGCTCCATGAATCCGATTGAGAATGAGGCAGTGGTTGCAGAGGTAGTGTCTCATTCTGGGAAAGAGTCAAATTCTCAAGACCAAAAAATCTTTCTCATTGACATCCTTTATATTTACCGATTATTCTGTTTTGGTATTACCATTTTGATTTTCAAGTGACTAGTTTTCTTGTCATATAATGATCAACTGTGGTAATAGTTATGTATAACTTTCTCACAAGTATGTCTTCAACTACTATTTAAGGAAACACCTTGGGTGTGCTTGGACTCAAATTACACTGTTTCTTCTAAATTACTTGACCATAACCTCTTCAGTGGCTGTTAAGGTTAGGTTTGTCCATCTTGAAGTGGCATTGGCTAGGAGGGTTACTTGTCTATGTAATTATCATGGCTTTCCCAGATAAATATGGTATACAACATGAAAGCTCATTTATAGATTATACATATTATCTCTTGGCCATAAATGAGCTTGGAAACAGGGATTTAGTGGATTTAAGCTAAGAGTCCATGTGTAAGAGGGGCTTTATACTGCCCAAACTCATGATAGGAGCTACTTCTACTTAGAAACTTGAAATCTGACTTTATGCTTTAGCAAAGTGTGTGAGCATTCAGGAAGCTATAATAGATGCCCTCATTGTAAGGTTAACTAAGTTAAGAATGGATATAAATTGTGCAGTTGCATAAGAAACTAATTTTCAGGTGTTGTTGTTATTGACTAACATGACCCAACTTTGAAGTTTAACTACCCTGCATTCTTCCTTTTATGAAGTGTGAGTTATCCTAATATGTGAAGGTTCCTTGCATGTCCTAGCTCCCAGCTTTTAAATGGAGAGCTTTAATGTGGTAGAGATGCCCTTGAAGTTGGGGATGTGCTGAACCTATCCATAATGCGGGATCCAGCTTGACTATTTTTATAGACGATCCATCATCTTCCTATTCACCTAACCCTAATAGGAACGGTTGCTTCCCTGTTTATAATCAAAGGAATTTTTCCAACTATCAGGCCTCATCAAATTATTCTATCCCTGATTGTGCTATCTTTCAACATGTGCTTTTTTGCTTTCCCTATTTCTTGTGATCTGCTTATATGGGCCGTGTCTTTTGGTCAATGAGCGCATAACTGATATTCTTTCATGTTGCTGGTATTTGTGTAACCACCTTTCTTTCCACAAGACGTGATCTTATTTTCGTCTCTTTTTTTGAAGATCCTAAGAAGGTGTGGAGCCTCAGTTGAACTTGTTGATGTTTCCAGTGAGCTCCCCCGCCTTGTTCGCCGCCCTGGCCTTCGAAAATGGAAGGTTAGGTTTTGTAATTGGACTTTATTTGTTTGTGTGCTATAGTTGTAGCACTTGCATTTTGACTGCACTACTTTGTTTCTCTCGAAAGATCTCTGGTTGTATATGTTGAAGCCATATAAGCTTGAATTTTCACATTCAAGTGATCAGTAGATAAGTGTTTTAGTTCAGACCTTTTGACGACTGATGATTGCACAAATTTGCTATTCTCATAATTTATGAATATGTAGCACAGATATTGGATGTCCATTCATCATTGGCTGTTAATGAAGAATGTTTATGTCGTCAACAGGATGTATATTGCACACAAATAAGCATATAAAGAGAGGATAGTTGCCTGCTTACAATCTTCTTAGCAGAAGAAGCTTATTTGGTTGAGTTTCTCTGCATGAGATTGCTGTTAATATTGGAGTTGTTTGTGCCACAATCTGCTATCTGTTCTAGGTTGTTGGAACCTGGCTGGAATTTATAATTGATTCTATCAACAGAAGGGAGATTATTTTGATAAGTGTTGACTAACAGAAACCATTGACAAGGAAAGTGCTTTGAGTTGACGCGATCTCTAACTTGGATGAAGTGCAGAGGAAAGCCTATTTATCCATTGTTTGAATTTTTCACTCTAATCTTTGTCCCGCTTGATTAAAAGAAATCTTGTGAACTAGTTAATGCACTGGGCAATCTCAGTGTGCTTTTAGGCTTTGATATCTGATAAAATCCATTTAGCCAAACATTTGAAGTTATTGTGGTAGTGCAGTTACTTCCATAAATTTTCATATACTTTGCTTTGGATTGCAGGTACGTGACAAGTTCTCTTGGTTTTATTCCTTCCTAGATGTTCCTGAAGCTCGCAGGGGTGGAGTTGCTTCCAGTATGTTTCCTTCTGGTAGAACACATATGGATGAGGCAATTGAACGAGAATTTAGCAACATTAAAAATTCTAAAAATGGGTTTCGGCGGCTGGAGAATTGCCTCACCGCTGATACTGAAATTTCTGATTTTCCTTTAGAACGCTGTATGAGAATAATGCCTCATGATCAGAATGGTGGTGCCTTCTTCATTGCTGTCTTCCGAAAACTTGCTGCCTTACCAGGTAATTGCACAATATTAAAAAAAGCTATTAATTATAGGAATAGCTAAAAACTTAAGTCCTTGATTATAGCATCATATTATAGTTGCAACTCTAAGTTTTTGAGGCCATTCAGACATCTTCAACAGGCTTTCGAAGCTGATAGCCTACCCTTGTTAGCTGATCTGTTTGTTGATCTTAAGAAAAAATAAGTGTTTTTTTTATGCACCTTTTAAGCTCCTTTTTTTCTGCAGCCATACATGT
This sequence comes from Corymbia maculata, assembly GCA_014182735.1. Lineage (NCBI taxonomy): Eukaryota > Viridiplantae > Streptophyta > Magnoliopsida > Myrtales > Myrtaceae > Corymbia > Corymbia maculata. The sequence goes on along the minus strand of CM024690.1, from coordinate 6,879,302 downwards.
AGAATCAACAAGTTCACAAGGAACACTATTATTCACTGAAAGCACTAGGCAGCTTAAAAAATTTCCAGATCAGGGCCTTCAAGACAATTTCCAGCTTGAAGTATTTCCAAAATCAGATTTGGAGACTGATTTCATTGATTGCCCTGATAAGTCTGCTCTCAAGTCTAGCCATTTCAATACTTGTATGGAGCAGAACCCTGTGAAGATCAAGGTTCTCAGTGACCAAGAAAAAGCAGGAGATAAAAGAATATTCCAGAATCAAAGCAAGTGGAATGGAGTTGATCCGGTTGTTTTCTTAAAAGATGAAGTTGTTATCAACGGTATCAGGACATTTTATGGCATTGATGAATCGTTCCCACTGAGTGGCCACCTTGTGACAAGAAATGCTGAGTCTGACCTTGTGAAGAGAATTTACTATGTTTCTAAGTCAGTCAAGGATCTTCTGGAATTGAATTTTCAAGTGGGGCAGCAACTCAAGATATCCTATGTAGGCCAGAAGATGTTTGTAAGTATCTACTTTGTGTTCTCTGTCTATTCCTTAATCCATCTGCAGCTTTTGCTTAAATCATGTCACGAGAGCAGGTCATTTTAGGTGGTTTTACAGCTTGATACACAATTGTTGCCTTGAGGCATCTACTTCAGATAAAACTCATCATATTACTTCCTAAGACTGTTTTAAATCTAATCCATTGTATTCACTGAGTAATAAGTGGTATGAAGCAGGGTTTCCGTTCTCTCTTATTTCCATTGGAAAATGACATAGAGAACATGCTTCTTGGGACTTTCGAAACCATTTCTCTGGAAAAGCACAGAAGATTCACTTTCACTGGCTTGAGTTGGAATGCATCTGAAACCCATTTTCCATGTTTTCTTATGATCTCAGAGACCAAAATGAATAGCGATCTTTTGACTTATATGACCAAGCCTCTTGTTATCTGTATGATCCCACTTCCTCTTCGTGCTGTGCATGTCTACTCTCCCAAATACAGACCATAAGACCAAACTTACACATAAAGGCCCCTGTTCTCTCCCTTGCCAACCACCCCCGCCCCCCCCTCTCTGGTGCACGTGTGGGCACATGCATACATAACTTTTCCCCTTCTGGTTCGAATCGGAACTACTTTTGAGTGTTGTTGACCTCATGGTTTCCTTGGAGAAAATTCATCTCAACTATAGATTCTAACTGTTGAGTTTATCACGCCATACACTCCTGTTGCTTGGCTTAGTGATTACAGGAGGCTCCCTGTGAAATCAGAACTTAGTGGGATAACCCTTTTCATTGCTTTTGTAGTCCTTTAAAAGATAAAAATTCATATTAACAATCTACTTCATCATTCTGCGTTCTCAAACAGGATTGTCCTAAAGTAGATATTGAATTATTTTAAATCTATCAACACTAAAGTTTTACATGTCATCATTTTCATTTTCAAATAGAATGTCCATGATTCAGGTACCGACTATGTTTGGAGGAAAGCAGAAACTGAAGACTCATTTAAGAAAAGTTCTTGATTTTCATTCACACTTTCCATGATGTTCAATTTTGAAAAGTATGTCCATGATACTTTTACCTAATCTGTTTGAGGACATCGGACATGAAAACTGAATTTTTTCTGCATGAAAACTCAATCAGATGGATCCTTTCTGTTTCATTTTGGTTATTAGTTTTGTGGTTGATGTTGAGTTAGCAGATGTCTCTTCTCCCAAAATGATTTGCATATGTGCTTGGTGTCATGCAACATTGCTCTCAGTTGAGTCTCTTCTGAATCTGTACTTGTACATCAAGGTACCTGCTTGGCAACAAACGGAAGAAAAACTAAGTAGCTGTTTTTCCAGAAACATAATTTTGATTTTTCTTAAAACCTACAGGAGAGAAAGAAGTCAAAAGAAGATCCTTCTGCCTCGTGCTTATTCCGGATATCTTCTGAAGGATTGCCTATTATTCTCCCACACATCACCAAACAAATCCTGCATGCTTCGCCCACAGACTTCGGGCATCTTTTGCTCTATAAGAGCAGGAAATTCACAAATTTTGTTGATGTTGAGTTTGGGGAGAAGGCATCAAAGCTAAAGCCAGGTTGCTGTGTGGTCGTCCTGAGCAAAGGTCAGTAGAATCAATTTACCATTCATGCTTTAGTTTTCGAAATGTCCATATACAGTATTTGAACATTCCGTTTCATGCAGATGATGAATCACCATACAGTGACACTCGGGTGAATGAATCCATGGTGGCAATTTCATGCTGGAAGGGTAAGATCAGTTTGAATGTGATGGCCAGTGATGACGACTGCCAGGAACTTCTACAAAGGCTTCGACTGTGTGAAGAAACTGGAAAGGAGTCTCCTCTACATGTTAACAAGCCTTCTGAAAATTCAGATGGAGAAATTGAAGAGAAAGATCTAAAATGATCGAAGATATTGGATATGCCAGAACCATAACTGGCTGCTGACTTACTTGAACTTGGGGACCGTCTACGCTGGTTCTGCTAAGTTTTGTCCTACCTATTGATCAGACAAGGTCAGTCCTGGTAAGATATATCATTCTACTTCTCCAGCTATCAGGCCATGATTGTTTTGATTCGGATACGATTTTGCCTCCCTATAAAGGATAAATTATAACCAATCTTGTCTTTCATTCAAAATTTACATCTCATCAGTCGGCACGTCATGTCTGTTCTGTTTTTCTGATGCCTCTGCACTCTGTTTCTGAGGGCAATAGCAAGAAATATCTTTTTAACCCTCTTTTCAATTTTCATAGACATGCCCTGTTGTTACTGGAAGCAAGCAAAAGGATAAACAAAGACAGAAGAGGTGTTTGCTCGCCTGTTGGATTTCATGTCAACTGCTTTGGCGGATTGTTAGTATTACAGGTTTCAGAGCCGGGAAATTGGAAGTGATTGTTCCGTTTTCATGACACGGTGCTTCAAAAAGAAATTTAGAGGGCAAAACAAAATAGTATTTTAAAATACCTTTCTTTCCTTCCATAAGAGAAGATTCTGGCAGAGAGAGCAAATGAACACAAGGTAGATTTCACAGACCAAAAAAAGAAAAAAACACGTGGTAGGTTTCGATTTTCAAGGTACATATATTATCATGCTAAATACATAGACTGAAGCAAAGCATGTAACATGGGCAAAATTCTCAAGACAAGAAAGCCCAAATTTTGTTTTCAGAGAGACGCGGTTCTAGCTGGTTGAACATAAGGAGAAATCCAATTCGAGGTTGATAGTCACTTATTAAAATTCACAAGACACAAGCAAATTGCTTTGAGTAGGAGCCATTTGCATGGCCCAAAAAATGCGGACTTGGCAAGTTTACGGGGCTTGCAAGACAATTCGTGAGTTTTCGGTTCCTAGTTTCTCGGGCCTCTACCTTTGTGTCCTTAAGTTATGAGAGCAAATTGTCAAAACATTACATGGACAATGTGAATTTCTCTTTTTGGGGCCAATCGATCATTTAATATTTTGTGCGTGCGTTTTGGCATTAAATTGGAATTAGTTGTGGGGGGAGGAGAAACATCGGAGAAATTGCCTTCCGCTGTGAGAAACTGGAACAGGATCTAATCTATTCTATAGCTGTCCTAGCACACTTCCTTTAAATGCATGAGAAACATTTCTTTGATTATCATGCATGACGTAGCCGTCCGCCGTTGTGTATAATGAAGAATGATGATATGAAATTCCAAATTGACAACTCACCCGCACTTCCTTAAAATACGGATTGCACCAACATTTGAGACTGAGATTAACTCCTTGGCACAACACGGTACATTATTAACTGTCACGTCCCGTGTTTAAGGGATGATTGCGACATATCACAACCGCCACTCGGTGTCGTCTTAGAAAAGTAAATGATTCGTTGCTGTCGTAAAGCGAGCTTTCAAGACACCAAACCAACAATCATCAACTGGGGTAGAGATCCCAAACCACAAATCTCTCCTCAACGGGTCGTCTAAATCGAAGATGTCGATTTTACCAATATCAAAAACATCCCAAACTTTTTTAAGTTGGTAAGGTGCTCTAGAAGTTGTTTTTGGTCATCATATTCCATGCTCAGCATGCATCTGCAATCCATCACTAAGTCAAAAGCCACCTAAGGGGCCAAAATGGCAGATTGCATGAAATATCACTTCCGTAGACAAAAATCATTCAATGAATATGCACCACCCCAGTTAGGTCTATTGTCGCTGCGGACATCACGAAACATACTATTACAATCAGCAGTATAACCCCACCACTCTTCTAATATGTATATAGATATACATAGAATATAAAGCAGCACACATGAAACATCTGAGGAAAAATTGCTAGACCACGAGGAAAATCACGTTGAAGGTGTCAATTATGATCCACAACACATTTTGTTCTTGGCTGGGATTTCTTGGGCAGGACCCGGGATGATGATCTTTTTGCCAGCCAAAGATGCAGGATTGCCATTGGTTTGGCTCTCTCCAGCAACTAGGCTCTTCTTGTTGACGATGTTGAATATCTCGGTCAAGACAGTCAAGAATGCGCTTTCGACATTGGTAGCATCCAATGCAGAGGTCTCCAAGAAGAAGAGCCCTTCCTTCTGGGCAAATTCTTTGGCGTCATCAGTGGGCACCGCACGCTGGTTCTCGAGATCAGTTTTGTTACCAACTAGAATGATGACAATGTTCTTGTCAGCATGGCTACGCAGCTCTTCCAACCAGCGAGGTATGTGATCAAAGCTCTGCCGTCTGGTAATGTCATAAACAAGCATTGCCCCCACAGCACCCCTATAATATGCACTCGTAACAGCTCTGTATCTGCTCATTACCCACAAAAGAAAGATTTGATCAGCAGAAAAGTATTTTCACTTCAGTGCACACAATTAACAATGCGAATAAGTTATTGTGTGCCAGCTCTAACAGAGTACTGCAAGAAAAAGAGTCTTCCCATCAATTCCAATGGCTATTACGATTACAAAACAGAGAAGTTCCATCTTTAATTTTTATTCAGTCTTCAAGTCTTGATACTTGGGGAAGGCATTGGGTGATTTTGAAGCTTTTGAATATCTTGTTTGGAGACTTACTTGACATTTAGTCGTTTATATATACCTTTTGCATAAATGTTTAAAAAACACATTGATAGGAGAGTCTTCAATGTAACACATACACAACTTGTCATGGTAAAATAGCATCATACAGTCAATCAAGCATCCTCCTTTTCTGAAGATGTGGATCACATATGGAGTAAATGTTTAGTTTGCTAATCAAAACAGCATCTCAGAATGACTCAAGGAGAAAAACAGGGAACTAATAATGGCTATCAAGTACTAGTTCAACAAAACAAAGCACCCAATAAACCCACACAAAATTTCCGAATTCTACCATGTGCACTAGCATATAATACTTCATAATTGCATATTTTGCCATAAAAGAAATGCCATTAAATGACAGCTAGACAGTACTTCACTCTAGCTATAGAATGATATAATATCGCATTTACTGTACTTCGCCTGTCCAGTTATTTACCACCTCTATCCAATGTCTATCTTTCAACAAACAAGTGACATCATGCACCTCTGGACAATTAGGCAGCCCTGACAGACAGCCTGCCCCTGCCACCGCTCATTTGAAGTGACCACTCGCTGATCTTGACAGAGAAAACATATGAATCTACAAGGGAACCCACGCCTCCACGAACAAGTACTTTTCATGGCCATTTATGCCTAACTCCTCCAACATCTAACATTTCTTCGCATTCATTTCTGCAGATTTAGAAACTGACTGCAACACCAGTTAAGCTGTTTTGGAAGAATCCACTCACAAACTAAGAACAACGGCTCTAAGCTAGAGATAGATCATGCTTCATTTCTTGAAATTTATTCAACACCAAGATGTATAAGGAAAAACACTTCGATCCCACAATACCTGTTTAGCAATAGCATACTCAGAGACTCTCAGCAGACTAACCCCGATGCGATACCCTGAATCTTGCTCTCGTCATCAAGAAGCAAGCCATCGACCCCAAGATTCACTAGCCTAAAGCACGCGCATTTCCCACTCAGATCTCATTTCAAATCAAGATCCAGCGACTACAAACAAAACCCACGAGAGCATCGGACTGAAAAGGGTAGCGGCGAGCCAGAAGGGGTCAAGATAATCTCACCGTTCTTGGCCGGCGGTGTCCCAGATCTGAGCCTTGACGCTCTTGTGCTGGATGACGAGGGTGCGGGTCTGGAACTCGACGCCGATGGTGGCCTTGGAGTCGAGGCTGAACTCGTTGCGGGCGAAGCGGGAGAGTATCTGGGACTTGCCGACGGCGGAGTCCCCGATCAGGACCACCTTGAAGACGTAGTCGATCTTCTGGTTCCCATCCCCGTAGCCTCCTCCGCTCGCCATTGCCGACGACGACCGACCGACCGACACAGACTCGGGCTGGCGTTGTTTCTCTCTCTACTGTCACTACGTCACTGCTCTCACTCTCTCTCTAGAAGTTTGTCACTGTGGAGATCTCCGAGGCTAGAGAGAGGGAGAGAGGGACAGGGACAGAGAGAGGAGCGGTGTTTATGGGGAAGCGGAAGAGCGAGAGCAGCTTTTTTCGGTGAGAGGTTGAAGATGATTAGACTTAAATGACCCGATAACTGCGGGAGGGTGGATTTTTCTTTTCTTCTCCTTTCTTTTTTCTTTTTTGCAATTTCATGAAAATTAATTGACAAATTACGATGCAAAGTGACGTAAATTCGCACCTACATTAAACTAAGAATTAATATTATCAAAAGTCCTAAATTATTATATTTATAATAAATTTACTCATTTAATTTTTGTTAAATTAAATTAATATCATGAAAAATCATAAATTAATATTTCCATGACAAATTAGATAGTAAAACTCTAGATTTGTACATCTATCAACTGCTACATGTTTTCCAACTCAATAATTTGACGATAAAATTTAACAGAAATTAACATAAACTAAATTTGTCACTTATGTATCAATTTTGACCTTTTCGTGATATTAGTCCTAAACATAAATACCGATGAAGATTTCTACAAATAAATTGTCATTTATGATAAGTATCATTATTGTCGTGCCAAGCATAATATGTACGTTGAAAATGAAATTCTCTTCTTTTTTTAGTTGTTATATACATAATGCTCCTTAATAACAATACATCCTCTTTTTTTTTTTTGGATGGCACTAATGACACTTGAGCATTTCATTAGATGAGTATAGTTTTGGGATAGAACCTAAAGTTAGATTGGTGGAAACCTAGAACCAATTCTAGGTATGCAAGGTAGGTTTCAATTTTAAAAAATTGCGAAACCTGTTGCAATAAGTAGATTCTAGTTTCTAGGTAGATGGAACTTGAAACTTGAAGCAAGTTCGTGTGTGTGTTTTTTTTTTGTCTATATTTTCACGCGATCTTAGAATATTCCATAAAACCATTAAACTTCCATTTTTTGACAAAAAATTTCCTTTAATAATATTTCATATTTTTCATGTGTCTAAATGTAGGTTGTAGTAAGTTGAATGTACTAACAAATAGTGATTATTAAATGTGATGATTAATAACAATAATTTAATATAGGTGAAATCTAACTAGATTCTTCAACTGACTTTAAAATTTATAACGGGATAAGTTCTAAAAAAATGCATAGTGGGTCCCCAGTTCTAACGAATATAACTTTCAATGACTTGCACGGAACTTGGATCTAGTCAGCTGTAGCAATGGTAACACATAAAAAAGGTGAACTTTCGAAATTCAAAAAGGAAATTAGTTCCATGCAAATGTTTTTATTTGCGAAAATCTTTTATTAATTATTCTTTTCTAAGTAGGGGTTGGTGTTTTAACAGAGGAGGATTAAAGAGGGTGGTAGTGGCATGGGGATGCGTGCGGGGAAAATTCTGCGTATGTCTCGGGGAAGCTGCCTCGATCGGGCTTTGTAGCTTGTCTGCTTTCCACGATGTCGGAAGGCTTTTTGGGGGTGCCTTGAGTTTCAAATTTCGCTCCAACAAACGTTAAGAAAGGAAAGAAAAGAACAACCAGTACCTCGTTTTGTGAAAGAGAGAAAGGTATGAAAGGTTCTCGGACTTTTCCAAATTGTCCATTTGGGTACTTGAACTTTTTTTCCTTTTTCCTTTTTATTTATTTTATTAATTGGGTCATTGTTTGAATTGGCCCTTCTGTCAAAATTATGGACCCAAATGCTGACGTGAAGTCTTACTTCATATTTTAGAGTAGAAAAATAGAAATAATGAATGTTTGAAAAGCATGGTAAATATTCAAAAATAGACAAAAAAAGAAACTTGAATAAAAAAGAGTTATACCACAAATAACCTTAAACTAGTATATTTTTTATAAATTTATTTTAAATTAATTTTTTAATCATCAAAACCTTTCGACAATTTTACTCTGATTCGCGCCGGCGAGGCCACGTCAAAGGAGTTCACGGTGATTTTGACTGGTATATTTGTAACAAATTTACCATTTGTTAATTTTCGTTAAATTTTATTATTAAATTGTTGAGCTAGATGACAAGTGATAGTTTTGGGATTTTTTTGTTGTATTGATTCAATTTAACATATGGTATATTAGTCATAAATGTACAATTTTTGGGTTTTTGACGGTTAAAAAATTAATTTGGGATAAATTTATCATGTATCAATTGGAGGATTTTTTGTGATTATTTGGGAAAAAATTTGTTACAAAAGTACCAATTTGAAGTTTTTTATGATTAAAAAATTAGTTTGACTAAATTTGTCATGAATATACCGATTTGGGGTTTTTTTTATTATATTAACCTTGAAAAAAAAAATCAGGCTCAACCTTGGACAAATTAGACTTGAGGTTGGTGATTTCCTCGAGACAATGTCGGAGGTGATATGACCCTAGCAATTGATGGTGTGGGTTAGGCTATCCTCGGACTCGCCTGGTTGGGGTCACACGACCTTAGGCTAGATTTGGCTCGGGTTGTGCTACCTTGACTAGTGACCCTCGGCGATTAAATTGTGACATGGCAAATATATGCTTGATGAGTAATCTATCTATGTTGCCCTTTTCCCTGTGACCCTTGTCTCGTTGGAGGCCACCCTCGGCGGCACCTTAGCACGCCGGCTCATCTAGATTGATTTGACTACTTAGAGTGTCGCTGGAACGCATGCTGCTGCTGTTGTTAATTATAAAACTAATAGCCATGGATGATGACATGAGGTGGCCGATCGATCCGAGTTCATGAACTGAGGCCCTGTGGATGTGAACTATTCTCATTCGAAAGTTCGATTCCAGCATGGGACTCGACACGAGTTTCGCCATGTCATTTTGCATGTCATCCACTCAAGATGTATTCAATTGCCACATCATCTTTCCACGTCATTTCCTTATGATGTATTTGACCGCCACGTCATTTTTCATTTGCATGTCATCGTCCAAGTTGTGCTCGATTGCCATGCCAGTATGCATGCCATTCCCTGGTGCTGTATTTTATCGCCAGACACATGTTATAAGCTCATGTCGTATTCGAGTCCTCCATCGTCTCACCCGCCGTACATGCAAGTCATTGTTTTAAAGGGTAGCTAAGATGATCTCTTGCATCTAAATGAGCTCCCAATACTAAGGGTTATTGTTAAAATATTGCATGGCTCCATTTGAAGAATTATATGTGTTAGGATACACGTGTGGATTGTGTTAGAGAAGTAGTCTCACATTGGATAATTGATGTGATATGAAGCAGTTAATATATCCTAATTGGTCCATAACTCACTAGTTTAAATTTTTGAGTGAAGGTGGGTGTAACTAAATATATTGACATGTTCGGATTTGGATTTCCTCCTTAGAGACCCTCCATGCGAAAGGGTATCGAACATTAGTATACCCATCTAAATGACCTTCCAATAATACACCCGATGTGATGGACTTCAACGTCACATCGCCACATAGACATTGGCATCGATCTTAGTGTCGGCCGAGAGAACATGGGACGGATGGACGGTGGAGGCGAGGCTGTTGGGGGGTGCCCACACGGTTGGCACGAGGGCTTGTCCGGGTGGAGCGAGCCAACCTTTATGTCCATGCGTTCTCTTTTTTTGTTTTTTTGTTCCCTTGCCTTGGTGGTGTCCATGTTTATCGAGCTATGAGTCTTTTGTGACTTGTAGTTAGATGGATCGTTTGAAGGTGCCGTTGGCGTGAGGAAGCGGGTGCGATTTTTATAGGACGATGGTCAAATCATGAAAATCCTGGTGCGAACAATGATTAAAGCCATGGTCCTTCCGAGTTGATAACAAATATCTTTCAATTTACTAAGTCCAACTCAACCACTAAGCAACAGCATCCTACTCATTAACATCGAGACTTAATCGCGATCCAAACTAAAAAGTTGTTTAAAACTTTTTAGATTTATTACATTTTTATTAATTTAATCATAAATATTTTAATTTTATAATTTAACTTATTAATTAATTCATCTAATCAATTTTGATTGAAGATCGTTGACGTAAATGTTAATAGTGCCATATAAGACAACCGGCGCCGATATTAACGTGAATAATTTTTAATGATATTTTAATATTTTATAAAAATTTTAGTGTTTTTTTTTTATTTTTGCTTTCTTCTTCCTTTTGCTGGTAGCTGGCTACTAACCATGGCTAGCGAGCTAGCCTCGCCTAGGCCAGGCAAGATCGACCTTCACCCTAACCAGGCGAGACCCAACAAAGTTCAGCTTCACCTAGGCTAGATTTAGTGAGGCCAAGTCTGATCTTGTAGGACTTTTTAAACAATTTTTCAGTAGGTATAGCTTCGTTACTTTATTCTTTTAGAACGGGCCAAATTTTTGCTGGACTCTAATCAATACTCACGGTCGAATGATCCCAATTAAACATACGGATTCTTATATAAAGAACAAAGCCACTTTTGGTCCGCTGGTCTTAAAATAAGCAACAGAATGTAATAACATTGCCTTTCTCTTATATAGAGAATGAATCTACTTTTGGCAAGAATGTGCATATAATGTGACACTTTCGTGAAAGTGTCATGTGAGATGCATTTGCTCGCTGACCAATCAGGATTCTCTCGACCTAGTAAGTTGAGGACTTATTTGAGATTAAGTTAGTCATTTTGGGGCCTTACTTGAGATAAGATCCATCTTAGATCATCTTTTGAAAGAAAAACCCAATTTCAAGTCCTTATTTGAAAATTTTCCTCACGTCATTATGATACCCAACATTTCTCACTAAATCACAACTGAAAATTGAGATTGACGCCCGGCTCAGGTAGGAAGTGGTTGAGGAGCATGAGGTTGAAGTCCCTAGGATGAAGAACTCGTCGCCTTGGATGGATGGCGCGCTAGGTGCCGACGAGATGGCCTCTAGGGGGTCGAGGGCCATGACCCCATGGGAGCGTTGCACGGCGGAGGTGATGCCGTTCGGTTGTGCCCGGGCCGCTGCATGGGGGCTTGAACGTGTAGAGAGAGAGACAATCTTGGTGTTCATGTTCATCGGGCTATGAATTTTTTGCTTTGTAATTAGATGGATCGTTTGATGGTGGTGTTGGCTTGACCTTATGATCGAACGGGAGTTTTAGAGGAGATAACCAAATCTTGAAGAATCCCCATGGGGAATTATAGTTTAAAGTTTTCTCATATTCTATTTAGTCAACCTCTAAAAACTACATGTAAGCACTAATTCATCCGATTCGCATTGACGTAACGTTTACTTGCCAATTCATATGAGTGATTTTTGTTTCTGTTTAATATAGGGACCAACTTGAATAGATTGAGGACCCAATTGCAACAAAAAAAATAAAATTGGGGACATGATCGAAACCTTAAGGACAACAATTTGTTGTGCATGAAAAGATTGGATGGAATTGAAAGTGAAGTTGTTTTTGCTAACTATGAAATTGGAACCGTAAAAAGATATATCGAAAATTTCGACATGTCCCCAAAGGTAATATTCTCTAAAATAAATTCCTTTATCAAATTTCATTCCAATTTGTTTTATCTTATTCCGATATTTTCATTCTTGTATCTCGAAAATTTCCAATTGTCACTTAACCCACAATATTCACAATCAAGGTGAAAATTTTCCTCTTGAACATTTACAGTTATCTTGAAGTTCTTTTTTTGGGTCAGTACAGTTGTCTTGAACTTGATTATGGAAGGATTAGCAAAGTCAACTAAAGAGATATCAATTAAATAAAGTCAATTAAAGAGATGAACCCAAAAAACTCATTGAAGTTAGGAGTGATCGGTTTCTAGTTTGGTCCAATTCCACCTAAGAACCGGGAATCGGATTAGGAGGACTGGTTCTCATTTTTTGGGACTATGGATCGGACTGATCGGTTTGGTTCGATCCAATGGAATTGGTTACTTAGCAAAAAAAATTTTAAAATACTAAATTTAGTACTATTTTAGTGTTTATTACTATTTCTAAGAAATTAAAAATTATATTTTTGGAAAAAAAAAGAATCGGTCTTGTGTATCGATCAGGTCTAATTCTCCTCAGAACTAGGAATTGGACAAAAATCACCAGTTCTATAAAAATGGAGCTAGGAATCGGGCCGATGCCCTTGAAAATCAGACCAAGTCGATTGGTCCAGTCCAATCTGAGCGATTCCCAGCTTAGGCAATATGATATGCTCGTCCCTAACTGGAGTTGTTTTCTTCTTGATGGAGTCTTGTGGAATGGAGATCCTTCTTTATAATTGTTGTCAAATCAGCTTTTGAATTGAGGGTAAGTTTTATATTTGATTGTCTAGCTTACTGAATTTAGGAACAGTTTTGTTTAAGGTGATTATAATAAGGAGCTGCACATCAATGATATTATTTTTGTTATGATTAATTATTAAAGGGAAAAGTTTGATTTGATTTTTTTGGCATTTTCTATTAAAATATTAAAATATAAATTATGCTTTCATTTAGTTCAATCTTTTTAAATAACTGATATTGATACTACAGATTTTCATGCTTAATCTTAGGCAGAAGTCAAGTCTATACTTGAAGGGGAGTATTATGATATTTGAATATTAAATCACGTATTATTGATCTAGCAATTTAAATTTTTAAAATGATTCCAAATTTTTTTACATGGAATACTTTCCTTATATTCCACGTGTCCAATGCCCAGGTTGGTGTCCTCATTCTGCTTTTTCTTTTCTTTTTCTCCCTCCTAGATCCGTTTTCGCATCATTTGTCGGATGCACGTTCAATGTAAACGATCTGAAGAAAAGTAAATTTTGTTTATGCACTCAATTATCTTTTGGTTTATTCACATCTTGAAAGAAAGAGAGAGTAGTCAATGAAGGAATGTGCAACACCTTTTCGAAAGAAATAGAAAGTGAGTCTAAGTGGAAAGTATTTGTCTCTTATTTAAATTATTTGCCTTCATTTCCTCCATAATTTAATATAATTAATAAGGGAAAATTATAGGAGAAATTGTCCAATTAGTATTACGCTTATTGTACGGATGCCAATTAAATAATTTTTTTTTAATTTTGTCAATCTAATTCTAGATATTTGCGCAAAATTTCAATACAATCAAGTGCCACATAAAACGATTGACACTAATTGGACCGCTATCCTTGGGGAGAATTTGTCAACAATTTATTAAGAACGAAACCAAATTTAGGATCAATTTTCCCCCGAAACTAAATCAATTGAAATCAACTTAACTCTAGCATCGACTTACAATTCACTAGCAACTGAATCTCGCTAGTGGCAACCCTTTTGACAATTGGCTGATGGTTGTGATCATCGTCGATCCTTTTCTAATCATCCCCCACCACTGCCAACTCTTCCCAACTATCTTGGGCTGGCGGCGACGAGGGCCTATAGAGCCTTCCCAACTATGGTGGGGTGATGGCGACGAGGGCCTACAGAGCCCTCACTATTTTCCCTCCCTTTCCAATTTTTCTAATACAGAAAAAGAAAAAAAAAAAAAAAATGTAAAGGACGAAAATGCCCTTATAAGTTGGTGAGTTAGGTTATTCTTTGAGACTAATATAGTCACTTCATGCTCTTATTTAAAATAAGGTTTACTTTAGATATTTATTTGAGAAAATTATGGTACTTTAAGTTCTTACTTGAGATAATGTTCATTTCATATCTTAATTTGAGAAAATGAGGATATTTCTAGCTCTATTTTGGAATTTTCCTAGATTTCAATTAAAAAAAGTCAACTAAAGAGATGTACAGAGAAAACTCATTGGAGTCGGTTTCTTCTTGGTGAAGTAGTCAAGTGTAGAATGGAGATCCTCCTTTATAATTGTTGTCAAATTAAGGGTAATTTTATGTTTGATTGTCTAGCTTACCTCTATTAGGAATAGTTTTGTTTAAGGCGGTTATAATAGGGAGCTACACATCAAAGTTATTATTTTTGTCATGATTGATTATTAAATAGAAAAGTTTGATGTGATTTTTTTGGCCTTTTTTATTAAATATTTTTAAACAATGAGTTATGCCTTCAGCTAGTTTAAACAACTTATATTGGTCCTTCATATTTTCATGCTTAATCTTAGGCAAAGGTCCAGCCAATACTTGAGGGAGAGTAGTAGGATCTTTGAATATCAAATCATGCATTATAAATCTAATAACTTAAATTTTTGGGATTACTGTAGAATCACCAATGGTAATCCCTAAATTTTTTACATGGAATACTTTCCTTATATTCCATGTGTCCGATGCCATGTTTAGCGTCCTCTTTCTGCTTTTTCAGTTTTCTTTCCTTCCCTTCTAGATCCATTTTGCATCATTTGTCGATAGATGCACGTTCAATGTAAATGACTTGAAGAAAAGTCAATTTTGCTTATGCACTCAATCATCCTTTGTTTTGTTCACATCTTGAAGGAAAGTAAGAGTAGTCAATGAAGGAAAGTGCAACGCCCTTTCGAAAGACATAGAAAGTGAGTCTATGTGGAAACTATTCGTCTCTTATTCAAATTATTTACCTTCCTTTCCTCCATATTTTATAGAATTAGTAAGGGGAAAATTATAGGAGAAATTGTCCAATTAGTACTACAAATATTGTACGGATGCCAATTCATTAAAAATACTTTTCAATTTTGTCAATTTAATTTTAAATCTTTGCGTGAAATTCCACTACAACTCTTCTGGTCAATTTGCTATAAACAACCGACGTGATGGTGTGCCACATAGAACAACCGACACTAACTGAACTGCTATTATTGGGGAGAATCGGGCAAAAATTCACTAAGAACTAAACACAGGATCAATTTCTCCCCCAAAACTAAACCAATTGAAATGGACTCAACCCCAATAACAACTAGTAATATATAATGCTGAAATGACAAAAAGACAAAGATAATAACAACATAAAGATTTAACATGAAAATTCAATGCGGGAAAAATCGCATTCTACTCAAAAACTTTCATTAATCACTAAGGATAGTAAGATATACAAAGTATTCTTTTCTAGTCATATATTAAAGACTCAACATTAACAAAACAATCGTATTTTCTAATTTGTGGATTAACATGAATGGAGTAAGAAAACTCTAATCGTGATTGGAGAATTTGAAGAAGATTCTCAATAAACAAAACCGATTAACTCGCAGCTCTTGGTCCCATGAATAATATATCAAGTTATCATCAGATGTTGAGGGCGAACGGTGTCCGTGCGTGTCCGGTCAAGATGGTATTGGACATATTGGTAGCTTTCTGTGATCTCACCTTGAATGCTTGTTACCTGTCCCATCACTCTACTGGGACGACCCAGAGCCATTGACTTCCGAGTTCCATGGAAAACGCTTCGAAGTTTCTCTCGTGGGTCATCTAGATTACGCTCACTATCTTCAATCGCTCGGACAGAAGATGAGGTGCATTTGGTCTCCGGGAGAGAGAGGGGAGAGAGGGAGAGGGAGAGATGCAGCCCTTAATGTATGAGGCTGCAATGTCGGGAGACTTCGATTTGCTCATGAACTTGTGCGGTATTCATCCCTCCGATTACATCTTGAACCAGAAGACACCGATGGGCAACAATGTTCTCCACATCGCGGCACGACACAAGCAGGCGAGCTTCGTCGAGCAGCTCACCTATCAGCACTCCTCGGGAGGCTCTCTCCTCTGGCAAGAGGACTACAAAGGTCACACCCCGCTGCATACTGCCGCAAGAGTCGGGTGCGTCGACATAGTTCGAGTCGTGATCGACTATTTGAGAAGTTCCCTGCACGGCGACATCGAAGGAGGTAGGCTGGTCGATCTTCTTCGGAAGGTGAACACCGACAAGGAAACTGCGCTGCACCAAGCAGTGAGGAACGGCCATTCCTCTGCGGTGAAGTTGCTGGTCGAAGCCGATCCGACACTCTGTGACGTCTCCAACTGCGACGATGAGTCCCCGCTCTATCTTGCTGCTGCACAGGGGTATTTCGATATTGCTGAACTCATATTAGATGCTTCTCCACCGCTGTCGCCGTCGTCGTCATCATCCTCTAGCAAAGGCCCCAAAGGCATGACAGCGTTGCACGCGGCCATCTACTACACCCCGCAAGGTACGCGTGCCTATGTCTCCTGTGATTCATGATTCAGTCGCACAAGGTCTTTCTCGCTCTATGTTTTTCTTCTTGCGAGCAAGCATGTGTTTGACAGATAGAAGGGATAATGACACAAAGGATATTTGAATTTTGTCTTAACGTGAACTTTCAATTTGTTTAATGTAATCTCTAAACTTTAGCTTAATGTTCAATGTAATCCCAAACTTTTAATTTGTTTAATGTAGTTAATTTATTTTTTGTATATATTCAATATAGTCCCCAAAATATATGAAAATATTTAAAGTATTCATTCCAAGAGTAAATTGAATATACACTAAAAGTTTAGGAGTTACATTGAATAAATTAAATGACTACATTATAAATTAAGCTAAAGTTTAGTGACTACATTGAACAAATTAAAAGTTTGATGAATACATTATACATTAAGCCAAAGATCATGGATCATTTGTGTAATTTTCCTCATATAAAACTATTATTTCCCCTGCTGAAAAAAAGAGGAAACTTCTGCTCAAGTGACTTCTGGATTGTCTGCATTTGAAAGGACGAGAGCAAGTCGTGCAGTTTGATTTTCTTATTGCCGAATCCTAAATCGGAAAGCATTTAATATATTAGCAATGCCAGGTGCAAATAAATTAATGTAATCTATAAATTTTTTGATTTCTGCAATTTGGTCCTCTAAGTTTAGTTTTGTGCTATCAAATCTTCTAACATTCTTGATTTGGCAATGAAGTGTTTTGTTTACTAGTGGTAATTAATATTGTCAAATTATGATTTTTTTCTCCGTTTGTTTTCTGCTTATTTGATAGCAAATTAGCATCAGGTGTCATTTCTGTCACATAAGCAAACGCCACGTCGTTAACTAATTCGACGGTTTAGTTAGAGTGGTGGACCGAAGGATTTGATTGCACGAGTCTAGAGAGTTTTTTGATTGAAAAAAAATGAAACTTAAAAGACCGGATTGTACAGGTAAAAAGGGGCAAGAGAACTTAATTGAATAAGATAAAATTAGAGGATCAAACTGCAAAATGTTGAAACTTAAAAGGACTGAATATGTACTTAACCCAAAGAAAAGAAATCAAGCTGCAAGTTGAACATGAAAGTTATTCTAAAGGCACAGGAAATCTGTCTCAATAGATTTTTGATGGTTCTCTTGGTTATGATCTGTGTGAAGGACATGACTGCTTGAGAACGATCGTGAACAAGAGACCAAACATGATCAGTGAAGGAGACGACATCGGGTGGACTCCTCTTCATTATGCTGCTCACTTTGGCAAAGTCGAAGCAGTTCGTATATTATTGCAGCATGAGGTTTCCACTGCTTACCTGCTAGCCAAGGACGGCACAACCGCTCTTCATATTGCAGCTCTTCTTGGCCACATTGATGTACTAGACGAGCTGATTAGATTCTGTCCTGATGCTTGTGATTCGATAAACGACAGAGAACAGACCGCTCTTCACTCTGCAGTATTAGGCGGGCAGATGAAGGTTGTCAAGCACATATTGGGGATGCCGAACCTGGAGGATCTTATAAATTTACGTGATAAAGATGGAAACACTGCTCTCCATTTGGCTGCTCTTCGCCGAGATTACAACATGATGAACATCCTAGCATTTGATAAGAGAGTCGACATCAGAGCCATGAATAAGGAACGTTTGACAGCCCTAGGCATCCTCGATGGTCATGAAAAGGTACGTTTTCCTGAATGGTGATGCAGCTCACATTGATTTAACTTATGTATAAATCCGTCATATGCATTCTACTTCGGATCCCCTCAAAATAGGAGCAAGAAATACTTTCTTGACGCCTGTCAAGAACTCGGACCTAATCAAAAGAAAAATTCATAATTCACGGCATATGCTGTTCTCTCATAACGGTTTTAAGAGATCTCTCCAAGCCCTTCGCTCACTTCACTATATATAATCAATTTCCACATTGTAGTCTTAGGCGAAACCTCAGCCTTCGTCTTAAGGCAAGGGTCAGTCACGAAGAATGCGCAGACAATAACCAAATTGAGCTCACTTTTCTTCCTCAGGTTTATCCTTAGATGTAGTGCTGAGTAGGTTTTTTCTTTCCCCTCAACACCATACTTTGTTTAAGCCAATGTGCAGAGTTGACCTCAATGCTAAACTGATTTAACAGCGAAGTAACTTTCAAATTCTACAACTTTTAACTGTTTCATCTCAAGTATGGAATGCACTAGTAGTCTTGACGTGGTGAAAAACTAGTCAGGAACATCTTATATATCCAATTTCGATGTTCATTTTGTATGTGGTTAATCAAATATTGCCTTCACCTATGTAAGAAAAGCCATAATTGATTGGTTGATTGATTGATTTATTCTGTGGATTTAGGTTGGCTTTAAAGCTGCAAAGGTTCAGTACTTGTTGGAAGCATGGTTTTGTGTCAACGATATGCAAGACCGGGTTATTAAACATGTGAAGAGACTTGAGAAGCAATATGGTGAGGAAAGATCAAGCATTTCCATAAATACGGGGAATACGGTCTACCGAGAGAAATTCGATAAACCAAAAGGATGTGCACATGACAACCATCTGCTCATCGCAGTGTTTATTGCTACTGTCACCTTCACGGCGGCATTCACAATCCCTGGTGGCTACAATGACGTCGGGCCAGACCAAGGGACAGCAACTCTCGCGAGACGAGCGGCTTTCAAAGCCTTTGTGGTGTTTAACACGACAGCCTTCTGTTTCTCAGTCCTTGCAATCTACCTCCTGTTCGATTTGTCTCTAACCGGCGAATTTGAGCCTGTGAGAATGCAACATGTGCATGTTGCCGGAGTCAGCATTTACATTGCTGTTCTCGGTATGGTACTTGCCTTCACTTCGGGCATGTACGTTGTGTTGGCCAAGACCACTGGGTTGGCAATTATGGGTTATACTCTGGCGGGGTCACTGGTAATGTTTTGCTTGATCGGTCGATTCATGAGCCCAGAGAACAGATTTGGCTTCCGAACTTGTCCACCTGCAAGATCCATCAGGAACTTGATGGTTGATTGTGGGAGGATTAGGACTGTTGGTAGGAAATCTAGTCTTCAATCTTCATATACGTGCAAGTTGTGATGGGTAGGGAATGAAAACACAGAATATAAACTAATTCATTCCATTCTTTATCATGTATGTCCACATTGGAATTTGTCGTATGTCATTGAACCCGCTAATTTAGCAAACAGTGCATTCATGCACTACCAGCACATCATACAACTGGGCTCACATGCTAGAAGGGAAGTCATGATTTTCCAATCATGGCATCAAATTTTTTTTCCCCACAAGGAGCTGCAAAAGTAATGGATCAGCAAGCCCGAGTACGCTATGCAGCAGAAACATCTGACGGTGCACGTAACAGAAGGTCAATAATCTACTTGACCCATTGACGTAAAAAGAAAAAAAATACATCCTTAGAAACCAGACAGGACAGTTGACCAATACCTATTTTCCGACGTTAGACGAATAAGTAACAGCAATTCAATTTTCAATACAAGCTCAGAGTTGCTTATCATGGCAAAAGCTTCCCTAGTATAGCAGTGGCAATTAGACCAAATCAACATTTTGCTGCCACTCTTAAAGCATGATGCCCGACAGACTTGGATCTAGTCAATCTTCATCAGATTCTGCAATTGATGAAAAAAATAAAAAAAATGAGTCAGAGAGAAAGAGGATGATTCCCACTCTGAGAAAAGCAAAATCCCTTCTCCATCTGCTGCTAGTCCATTTGACCATTCTGAGTAAACAAATTCCTTGTCTTTACATCCTAATGAGAAAAAAGTTCTTATCATGATCCAATCATACCATTTATCACTTCCATGTTCTCCTCTTTGTAGACACCGAGAGGAGAACCACGAACAGATAGAAGCATCTCCCCAGGCTTAGGCAACCTTAAGGTTTTAGGTGTCATCCCTATGGAGAGCCTTTGGCTAGTCAGCTGCAGAGGGCAAGCAACAAGGTGAAAGAGAATTACGTACCATATGAAGCAGAAGAATTCCAACTACAAAGTAGCGGAGGGCACTAATTCCTTGATGACTGCATTAGTGCTGAAAAAAGCACTCACATAATTCTGGCCTATTGATTACTTTGATGTCACTATTCAACTGGATAATTTCAGCAAAAAACCCATTTAAAAGCACATGTAAAGGTACACCTTACAAGTCTTGGCTGAACATAGAAACTTGGTGCATTGTTTGCTGATAGGTTTTAAATGGGCAATCATAACTTATATAAAATGCCTAGCAAAGATCTAATACATGGCCTCAAAAGTTTCAATAAGGTCCACAGTTTCTATCATACCTCCTACATTGTTTATCTGCTTTACTTCTAAAATGATGCAGAGTGCCTATCTCAATTTTACATCAAGACTTTTTGGCAGAAAACTTTACGTTACAATGAAAAAATATATTTGAGGTTATAATTTGAACTGGAAAAGGCTGACTGGCCTTGGATGTAAATGATAATATCTAAATAACTGCATATTGACATAGATTTTATATGAAACTTAAAACACAACATATCTTCTATCAAAATTGGTTGAGGATATGAATTTTTACTGAGACATGATAAGGTGGGTTCTTTGGAACACTTGAAAGTTAAGCAGGCCATAATTTGTGTTCTAAATATATTATGACTTATACTTTTAACTCCTTCCTATTTAGTTCAATACAGGCTTATTTGACAGTCACGACAACTTCATCTTAAATGGAAAAAGATCTTGGATTATGGTTTCTCAACCATCTCCATGCTGAAACGATAGATATGTTTAAGTTACCAAGACAATGACTTCAGGACCTTAAATCTGTTATTTGTCAAAATCTTTCAAATGGCCAAAATTTGAGAAGAGAAGAGAGAGGTTTTTTTTTTTTGGGGGGGGTACCAAATAGTAGAAACTAACCCCAGGAGTTCTAAGAGTATCTGGCAGCCCAAGCATCTGACAATCTGATGGCTCATCCAAAACCTATAACAATAATTTAAATATAACATGAAATTCATGAGTGAAGGTAGCAGCAAATTCAGGTTAGGTACAAGATCCTATAGATGCCCTACCATCATTAAATGAACTGATATTTGTTAAGGGTAGAATTCAGAATTTTCATCTTTAGCAAGATGAGACTACTATATCAGGAACAGTCTCTAACTAAAGCAAGAACAAAGAAGGAATAATTATGGCAGACTGGTTGGAGTATTGGTTGTCCATTAAAAAAGGAGAAGACAGCAACTGCAAGAGGCAACAGATTCTTAAGCCCCATTATCTAATAGGGCTAAAAGCTAGAGGATGAAAGCTTTGAAAGAACATACAAAGTCCCTCACTTGCAGATTTTCCGAACTAAGAAGGTCTGCTTTCCCTGCAACAATTAACTAGATCCACTGAGTCCAGGAGTTGGATTTTGAATAACTTTCATACATTACGCATGCTTTAAGAACAAAAATGTACCGCTTTTGCTGGAAAACTCGAAGCCACCAAAGTATGGAACTGCCTCAGAGTTTCCAGAATGAGCTATGGACATTCGGTGGAGAAGTGAAGCACGTAGAGTTTTTCCATCAGTGTTGTCAAGACATAATTTTCCATCTTTATTTCCCCAGTGGACATTGAACTGCCCATCTTCTCTGTCTAGATCAAATGATAGATGTGGAAGATTTTCAGAGAAAAACTGTAGCACGGGTCTTCCCATCTGTTCCTCAGTCATACAAGAGCGTAGTAGACGTAACTCAGTCAGCAAATGCTCAATCTGTACATCACGAATAGCTCTGATTGCTGCAACTCTTTTTTCCACTGTGGACATTCATTAGATAGGTGACAAAAACATAAGGAAAGACCCAAGAATACAATTACACAACCTTAAATATTTGAAGAAAACCCATCTTAACTTCTCATGGAAAAACCACTTAGCCAAGGAAAACACGCCAGGATAGGTGCTTACACAGTTTAGGCAAAGCCAAACTTATATAAGCTACTACCTACTGCTGTTCCAACTTTCCCTAAATATGAGTGAAAAACTCAGTTGTCTTTCACCTCTGAATGTAAAAATATACGATTGCTCGATTTTCTTTGGATTGAGAATCCTTAAACCAACAATTGACATTTGTCTAGGCTTGCTATTGGCAATTTAACTAACCAAATATTGAAGTCGTCAAAAGCTCAAGAACCTATAACCCAAATTAGTTCTATCATAGAAGGATAATGGCTATCCAAATTGAAGGCCTAGAAAAGCTGCAAGTAGATTAACTGCATACGACAGCAAAAATGATCATAATATACTCTATGCATTTGAAAATATGAACCATGCACCTTCCGGGTCCGTCAAAGCTTCCTCTTGGACTTTGCCTGGTGGCATTTCCTCATCTCCACCGGGTGGTGAAGCAGGTTTCTTAACGGTTCTCTTTCCTCTCTTCCTTGGCATTTAGAGATTTTAATTTGCGTCACACGGGCAAACTGGACTAGCCGCTAGCAAAACGGACTTGTATGCAGCTGTTCAATACAGCGCTACAGGAACATCACCACCGAATGGCGCCAGAACCTGAACGAACATACCCATTTAATAACGTGAGTCGACACTAACAAAAGCGCTCTCGAAATCGTCTAATACGCCCACTTTTCATTACACTATAGAAAGTCAAAGAAGTAAATTTGATGCGCCACTAGGGACAGGATATCGAATGCTGGGGAATTGGCAGGCAAGAACCACGGCACTGTATCTATCGTTCAAGCCCCAGGATGTTTGTGATCCGCACGCAGATTTCACCGAATCGAACCCCCCAAATTTCCCACGATTTCGATCCAAAATCACGAGAGCACTTCGAAAAGGGGAATTTCTGCGATTACCCAGTCGATGTCCAGAGAAACTTCAAGCCACGAGAAAGATTTCGAGAAGCGAACTCACGCGTGGGGAGACGGTACGCCGGTCGGCGGTCGGTGGCCGGAGGATGCCGCTCAGGCGAAGCTTCACATCATCGCGCCGTGCAGGCGCGGTCGCCGGTGGAGAGAAGGGAGAGAAGCAGAGCGCCGGCGAATTTTCAGACCACCGGAGGCGATGTTTGCTCAGGAAATTGGGGAAGAAGAGAGAGTGAACTAGAGAAGAAGGAAATGGGAAGTGGTGCAGGCTTTCCTTGAAGGGTAAATCCGCCATTCCGCGTGAATAATTTGAATTTCTTTTGCTCTCTTCACTTTCCCTCCTTTTTATTTTCCTTCCATAAAATAAAGTGGCTGCGACCAATCGGAAGAAACAAAACTCCAAGAGAGAGAGAGAGAGAGAGATATGAGGGAATCGGACTGCAGTGGAATTTTCTAAAAAGATTGGAGTGGATTGAGGGTGTGTAATGTGGATCTCCTAAATTGCCCTAACTACAAAAGTAAAGATATTTTTATGGAGTTTATGTCAAAACGCCATTCCATCCGAGGAAAATTTGTGGAAGAGAAATATTTTACCTGATCCCATATGTGACTTGTGTGGAAGTGAAGTGGAAACGGTTGAACACGTGTTCTTACTTTGCCCTTGGACTGAGCTTGTATGGTTCGATCCTACTCTCAAAATACAAAATTTTACATGGGGTAACTCGGATTGACAGGTGGTTGATGAAGTTTATAAACAATTCGACAAACTTACCTAAATTTGAGATAGTTGCGACTGTTCTTTGGCAAATTTGGAAGGCCCGAAACAGCCGGATATTTAGGGGAAGCACACCAAATGCAAGAGAAACTGTGGAATCAGTGAGGATTATGTAGCAAAATGAAAAAAAAATGGGGCTTTAGTGCTAAAAAGGCCGAAAAAAGAGGAAACCTTACCTCTGCATAAGTTTGGACAGTGCCCAAGGAGGGCAACCTGAAAATTAATGTTGATGGGTCGCTCAGCAAAGGGTCGACGGAGGGTGCAATTTTCTGCATTTGTCGCGACCATTCCGGCTGCCTTATCAATGGATTTACCCAGTTTGTCCGAGCTTCCTCTCCAGCACAAATTGAAGCCCTAGCCCTACATGCTGCCCTCAAGTACATCGAATAGAATAGGTTAAGTGGAGTGGTGGTAGAGTCAAATTGTGTGGGTTTGATAAGTATGTTGCAGAACAATGAGCAGTTTAACTAGGAAGCAAAAGCCCTTGCCAATGAATGCTCTTCCTTGCTATCAAGATCATCGGAAGTGGGCCTGAGTTATTGTCCAAGAATTGCAAATTCAGTGGCTGATTGGGCCGCGCGAGTTCATAGGTTAAAACGCATCCCACAAAACAGGCTTTCTTCCCCCCCTTAGACCCTTTGGGCTTTGCTTTGTAACGACGCCCCCATTTTGGGTTCAGTTGGCTAAGTCTAGTTTATGATATAAATAAAAATCATTTTATGACCAAAAAAAAAAAAAAAAAAAATTTGCCCGACTAGATCGGACTAGCTAGTTTAGTTCGGTTATTTGGGGTGTTGGTCTAATTCCCAATTCCAAGAGGTAATCGAACACCTTTTTTAAAAATTATTTGTTCAAAAAAATTAGTAAAACATGAACTAAATAATATTTCATCCAATTATGCCATATGTTATGGCATAATAACTTTTCACCCATTGTTGCTTCCGTTAATATTTTAAGATTTACTACTTTCTCTCATTATGCGTGGCTACTCTTAAATGGAAAAAAAGAAGAAGTGGTCGGTTTTATTGGACCGGACTAGATTGGAATTGGAATCGACAGTCCAATCCGACTCTTGGTCCTAGGACCAAATGGTCTAGTCCCCAATTCTCAGAATTGGGAGTTGGTCTTCTTGATTTGGTTTCTAGTTCCACTTTGGCATCGGACCAGACCGAGAATTGATTACCTTAAAGTGGACCTTGTCTTTAAGTAAGTGTATGAAGTGACCAATTTGATCTCAATAAGGGCTTGATCTTACCAGCCAGATAAGTTTTCGTTGGTCGCCTTTTTAAGTAGAAAAATTGATGCAACTTTATCTAAAATGTTATGTTTCGATCCTACTTGAAGAAGCCCATATGGAAGATAAGGTGTACTCCTTGTAGTGACTAGTGCAGAGTGCTGACGAGAATCACTACCACCCGTCTCTTTTGTCTGAAGCAAATTAGAGACACGGATTTGGAGGCGGATTTAAACTAGATCATATGGATGAAGAATCGGAAGAACTGAAGGAGCTCGTCAATGAAGGGTATGAGTTGCAGGGCACGCTCAACTGGTCAGACCACTTTTCTTGGCTGCCTGATTTTGATCCTCATCAAATTCCGGCTGAATGTCAGCGACTCTTACCTAGGGCCAAGGTCTTTTGTCAATCGAATGATCAAGCAACATATAGAGCCTCGAATTGAAGCTACGTTAGTGATATCAAGAGGAAAAATTGTCCGAAAGAACCCTAACATCAATTTAGGGCTTCTTCAATTGGGCCAAAGTAGAAAGTTTTGGGCAATATGGCCTTTGATGTTGCCACATGAATGAGTTGGCCAGTGAAAATTTGGCTGACTAGTGAATTCATCTCTTTATTTGAAACTAAAGTTGATCACTCTAAGCTTGTATTTGAAACAAAGTTTACTCTAAACTCCCTTTTAATACAATGAAAAATTATAAATCGATACGTATATGACAAACATAGGGTAAAACCCTAAACTAATACACTAGTTAACCGCCTTGTATCATCTAATTTAGTAATTTAACGGTAAAATTTAACGAAAACTAATGGAAGATAAATTTATCATGTGGACCATTTTAAGGTTTTCTAATTTGGGATAAAATTTTCATATGTGTATCAATTTGGGCTTTTTCGTGAAATTAGCCTTTCTAAATTTGGTGGTAATCCCTTTTCAATTCGAAAGGGGAAAATATTAGGTTTAGAGGTTTACACAAAGACATGTAAATAACCCTTGATTAGGTGTGGGAGGTTCATCTCATTTCTTATACAA
The DNA here is from genome assembly GCA_014182735.1 of Corymbia maculata. NCBI lineage: Eukaryota > Viridiplantae > Streptophyta > Magnoliopsida > Myrtales > Myrtaceae > Corymbia > Corymbia maculata. The sequence goes on along the minus strand of CM024690.1, from coordinate 6,852,959 downwards.
CTATAGATTCTTGATTACTAATTATAATCCTATAGGTATCAAAGCCACTGAGTGATCATGCACATGTTCTTGATACCACTAACTTAGAAAGTAGCTACCTAAGTGGTCATGCAATCTTGATTATCAATTATAATCCTAAAGGTATCAAAGCCACTAAGCGATCATGCACATGTTCTTGAGGTGCTCATTATAATCTTAATCTAGGCCTAATCAATCTAGAAAGGAAATTGAATACCAAGTTATTGAAATAACGGAGTGATAATGAAACAACCAAGTAACTGAAAATCTTTAAATAGAAGTACAAAAATGAAGACTCGACATTTGTTAGGCAAAAATATACATGGGTACATTATAAGCCCCACGACATAATCCCCAAAAGCTAAATTCAAATCAAAGCTCGATTTCTTATTTAATGATTAACCTACTAAAACTAAACTTATCAATGGTAATCCATAAAAAGAAATAAAAATTGAAGGGTTATGCTAACTAAAACAAGGCTCAATCTATTACCTAAAGACACACAACTACGTCAATACCTATCTCTAAGCCATTTTTTGAATTTCTGAATTTTCATTTTAACTTAAATTTTAATTTTTTAAAGATTTTTTTTTTTATTCCGAAAATGGGGACGGGCCAGGATATGGAATGATGTGGACTCTCGTGTCTGGGCCATGGACACGCTAGGACTATGATATCAAGTCAATTTTCAAAGCAACTCGAGCTCAATCTAGAAGCAAATTAAGCCCAACTGAACAACAACCCAATGCTTCTCTCAAAGCAGGTCAAGCCCAATCAGATTCTAACTAGAAGTAAGCCCAAAAACACTAAAAAAACGTAATTAAACCGCCTATTATTTTATTTTTATCCACATTTTCCTCCTCTTAGTTGCTACTGTCGCTGTCGCCCGTGTCCAGAGCAGAACCAAAATGGGGACTGACCAAAAACTTAACCACACAGCAAGAGCAAAAGAATTCGATAACAGTACGATACATTGACAGATAAAGATATGAACATGTACGCCTCACGATCAACTAATATACTCTCATCACTGGGCTCCCTATCGTCGACCGTGTCCGGTCATCGACCGCACACCCAAGCATTCACGTTTGCGGTCATAATGGGATTGGAGCGGACGGTATATTAAGGACTCGGTATCCAAACCGGTATGGAGTCATTCTGGGATCGTCGCTGGGTCTTCGCTTCGCCGATGGGCCTCATCATTTGACCCCTACTGCACACATTTCACCAGAAAAAACAGAGAAGAAACTGGTCAGATGTGGTCTCGGTGGATCAAAATGCGATGGAAAATCGTGCTCAACCCTCAACAAAGAATTGTCCAATCATGCGTGACATATCATTATGCGCTCAAAAAGAATCAGCATCGAGGACCAATCCAGTCGAAGTTTGGTTTGGGCATTTGTCAAACATGCAATGACCTAGTCCAATGAGGGCAAATGGTGATCGTCAAGGCTAGAGAGTTTAGACAAGGAGCAGCTCTTGATAAATTTCTAGGATGACGAATGAGATAGGAATGAACCAAACAGGGGAAAACAATTTTGAGATATATATATATATATATATATATATATAATTGGAATTAACTCGCAAATGCGCTTTTTGATGTCACAGCAAGTTTTATTTTGAAATTCTAAAATTAAGCAAATCCAGGCTAAAGCACCATCGGGATGAATAACCTTTGGAAAAGTGCCTATCTTTACATCAAAGGACAAAACCATGAAGTTTTTAACTCAAGATATTTCATTGATCAAAACGGACAATACTTTTAGTGGAGTTTTTAACTCAAGATATCACAATAAGTGTTATTGCACTACATGAATAGAGGTAAACACAAAGTCATAGAAATTTCTCATTGAAATTTATGCATCAACAACTATCTTGAATCATCCAAAATATGTTTCAATTTAAAGTAATTTCCTTATTGTCGTCCATCATCATTCATTCTCATTGAGACAATGCACAGAACAAAGGATATAACGAAACAAGTATCCTTGGGTCCTCCTAGGTTTAAGATTCAAATCACCCAAAACAAAAACAATATAAATAGCTCGAAATTTCCTGACGTGATCTAGACATGTGCCAAAGATTTAGGCCACTCTTTCTTGAAAATGTTTTCTAATTTCACTGAAGCATTTCAACAAATGGTTTATATGCTTTTTTTTCATAAATAGTATTGACATAGGGAAGTCACTATATATCATCGAACTAAACCTCAGACTTTTAGTGATTTTCATCCGACTATGCATGAGCACTACCCGGCCTTGCCAAGAGCAAAGGCAACATAGGGACGGTGACATCACCTTGGTAAATGAGGTCATCAAAACAATGGCTTGACGATTTAACAAGGCAAAATGGCTTCCAGGTGCTTTATAAGCCGAAACCAGAGCTTGTAACGGAGTTCTAAACGAGGTCGTCGTTCCTTGGCTACGGATAGGGGAGAGTAGAACCGGGAAAGCATTGCTCCGGAGCGGCGAGGATAGATGGCTATAGGAAGAATATCTCATCAAATTCAGATAGATTTCGATTATAACTTGCTTTGATGGGTCGAGAATGAAGTTGTCGATAAGAAGATTATCGATCAAATTATGGATATGCAAGAATGATTTCCAGTTAACTACCAAGCTATCAATTAAGAAGTTGACAACTTTCCCTTACCAAACAAGCATTGAGTAGTCGATTCATCAAATTAGTTACCGATTTCAAAGTTAATCAAAACATATTGATGTAAAGTTGTTCTGAGCAATTTCTTTGATATTTTTCGACCTTCTAAGATGGATATTTCTTGGTCAAGCTCGGTGGACAAATTTTGGAAGATGAACCTCAAGGATGAAGAGTCAATATTTCAAGTCGTGATGCCTTTAATGCATTTTCTAGTTATTAGGTCTTTAAATGCTTTCCAGTTCTCACATCATTAATATTTAGGGAGTTCCTGTATGTTTTTAATATTTGTCTATCTCCTATGTTATAGTACCTCTATAAATAGAGGAGAGTTCTTCATTGTAATGTAGACTTGTTGAATGCATGAGAATTCCTATATGTGAGTTGAATCATATATCTGATTCTTTATTCAATGTCGTTGGTGGTGAATCAAACAATTCCTTAGTCTTAATCGGTGGAGTAATCTTTTACTGCCATTTATCCTTGTTCTTTATTCTTGGCTGGTGGCTTGGGCCTTTGAACTTTGGTGGTGAACCTTCCATTTCCTTTGTCCTTTACACACAATTTCATCATCACTTAACACACCCGTTTATACACTAACCAGAAAATTCCCTATTCCTAGAATCACTTGCCCACACACTCATCACTATGGTGACTAATGGCATCATGAGGAGTAATGTAGAAGCTATTTGAAGTAATGGCATGAGTTTCAATCATCGGAATGGCAACGTCTATCCGAGTTTTTGTGATCATTCATAATTAACAAAATTTCCTAAGATACTAATTGGGAAAATTCACATTTCAACAAATTCTTAGTCAATTTCTGCGAATATCCCTACATTAAGGCTCCGTTCGTTTCACGAAAAATAACTTCCAGGAAAATATTTTCCGGATTTTCCGACGTTCGTTTCACAGAAAATAAATTCATTGGGGAAAACATTTTTCATGAAGGAAAAAAAATCTTCTAAAGTGAGGGAAAATGTTTTCCCCTTTTGAAAAGTGGAAAACATTTTCCACATCCACTCTCTCTTATCTTACACTCTCCATTAGTCCTCACTTATTTCTTTTATTTTTAGATTTATTTTTAGATTTTTTTCATAAATTCGAATTTTTTTGTTATTTTTAATAAAATCGATTTTTTTGCTATTTTTTAATAAAATCGATTTTTTGTTATTTTGTAATAAAATTGATTTTTGTTTTTTTTAATAAAATCGATTTTTATTTTTTTATTTTTCTTTATTTTTCTGTCTTTCTTTTTGCTGTTTTTTTTTTTTTTTTTTCGGGCGTCGTCAACCACGGCAACGGCCGGTGACCAACGACAGGCGAGCCGAGCTTGCCAAATCGATGATGCCTGAGCATCACAAGACGGAAACTTATTTCCAAATTTACCCCTTATTAAAATAAAAAATTGTAATTCTCTCTTCCCTCACTTCACGAACCCAGCGCCCCCGTGCTTGCCTCTCTTTGCTCCCTTCAAAATAATCAAATCCCTCCTTTTTAAAGTAGAACAAAGTCAATCACTTGCCCTAATTGGTCGATCTCCCTCACTTAGCTTTTGCATGGCGTTGTGCTTCTTCTTCCTCCCGGTAGTTCAATTACTTTCTGAATTGAAGCTGCATAACTCGTGATGTCGATCTGCGAGGCTCGAGCCTCATTGCCTTGAGCTCACCTTGTCGGTGAGCTGATCATGCGAGCTCGCTAGAGGTAGGCGAGTCTTGAGCCTTGCTAGCAAGGTGAGCTTGAGGCATGGCCTGAGGTGGATTGGCCAAGGAAGGAGAACATAAAATAAAGAAAAAAAATAATTTAATAATATATTTTAAAAAATAAAATAATAATAAAATTATTGAAAAAGAGTTTGTAAAGGAAAATATTTTCCCAAGCGAACAGCGGAAAATATTTTTCATTTCAAAATCAAGTTTTACCCGAACATCGAAAATAATTACGTTTTCGGAAAATAACTTATTGGAAAATATTTTCCAAAAAGTAACATTTTCCGTGAAACGAACGGAGCCTAAGAAATTATTCAATTTTGTATATTTTTCTTTTCCAACTTGATTTAATATTTTAAAATGTTAAAGTAATATCTTTGATTGCTAATTTTCTATTTATATTTTTTGATTTTCCTTTTTAACTTTTTTTTTCCAACCATCTTCGAGGTTGGGAAAATTTTTATAGAGGTTTGCTTTGGATCTCTATATGTTAATTTCTAATATAACTTACGGTAAATTGTGCAAGGACCATGGTTTTATTTAGTTGAATAAAATAATAAAAGTTACTAATTTTTTTATACCACAATATATATAATTAGTCAAAATTTTTCTCGACGACATGATTATTTATTAAGTACATTAATTCCACACAACCCGCGGCTCTCCATCAGTTTCCTGACTAGTTCACTGGGCTAAAACCTCCAAAGCAGGGTGTATGTATTCATGAAATTAGTTTTAATTTGGCATCTAGATTTCGAGAAAAATGAATGACTTTGTTGGGTGTACGACAGTTGGCTTACTACACAATTTTTGCTGAAATACTATGTTTGACTAATGTGAAATGATAAAAGCCTTTGTAAATTAAGAAGCACTCCTTGGCTGCCGTGTGAATGCATAATGGAATTGTCGACGTGCATATGAAGTAAATCTATCTGCTAAAAAAAAAATTGTATATGTTTGGGACTCAAAATTCGACCATATCTATCAACCGAGCTAAAAAGAGGTTTTGTATCAAGTCGAAGTTAAAATGGATAGAGTGAGACCAATGCTTGTTCGAGCGGTCAAGGAAAAGAGGGGTCATGCGTGTTCACACTGACAGGAAATTGAGTAGATAAAGATTAGCGGATAAAGACAAAGATACTTGCCTGATTAGTCGGTGAATGTTTTGGAATGGCTTAAGGTTGTGTAAAAAGGAGGGTTGGATCTAGAATAAACGCATGCAATTTCCGGCCTTTGCCGCAAACATAGTCGAAAATCACTTCGAACCCTGGATTTTCTCTAAAAAAGATGGTCTTGTGAGGTATTTTGTGTTTGAATTGTGTCCCTGATAGAGGCCAGGCCGATAAGATCTTGATTTTTGGGAAATTGCAAGTGTGTTTTTATCTGACCCTCCTTTTCACACAACCAAATGTTAAACATTCACCAACTAATCAGGCAAGTGTCTATCTTTATCCACTAATTTATTTTTTTTGGTAAGGTAAGAATATATAGACTTTCAACCATAATAAGGGTACAACAAGGCTGAAACATGGCACCAGCTAGCACTTAATTGGACACATGTCGCTAGAGTGGAAGGATACCACATTCACACAATTAACCAAGTAAGGTACGCTATATAAAGCTATGGATTGGACTCAAGTAGTCCTACACTAAGCCAAAAGCGACTCCACATAAAAAATGCTAGGGCCAGTCCCCCAACTACGCTACATCATTCTATTCTTGGAGTTGTCTTCAACTCATTTGAAAGCTAGAACTTTATCCTTTACTGCATTAGAGAGGTGCTGCTTCATGGCAGGAATATAGAGGTTACGGCCCAGGAAGAGAATATCATTCCCGGTCGTCTAGATAATATAGCAAAGTGTACCAAAAGTGAAACGAGCTATTTCCCAGTAGAAACCTGTACCGAATAAAATTTTATAGCCCAACGAAGATTGTCCACATAGGAGGAATTGTACCATGGGAGGTTGCATTTTCCAGCCCAAAAGGTGGCAAGGGATAGGGAAACACAATAGTCAAAAAATAAATGGTTAGCCGAGTCCGGTCGAGATTTACAAAATGCACAAATTGAATTGGGAATTTTGCCATAAGTCATAAGAAATATTTGGGTTGGAAGACAGTTCTTGGCAATGAGCCATAGTAAGAATTGATGTCTAGGAATAATAGCCTTACTCCACACAAAAGAAGACCATGGAACCAAATAAGATTTCCTTCTTAAAGTAGCCCAAGCCGAAGCCACTGAAAATTACTCGGAGGGATCCTCCACCCAAATAAATCTATCTTGGCCTTGAGAGAGGGGGGGGGGGATTGTGATTCCCCATGATTCCAGCTCTTGAAGAATCAAGAGCCCATCCGAAGAGTGAAGGTCCTTTACCTTTGCTTGTCTAGGTAAGTCTGATTGATAGATGAAAATATCCGAAAATATCAAAGAAATGGGACCAATGTCAAGCCATGGATCAAACCAAAGTGATGATAACTCCCCATCACCTATCTTCCATCTGAAGTAGGATTGAGTTTCACCCCGTAGCGCAAGGATCTTTCGCCATGCCAAGAGCAAAGTGTAGGGGTAGACGTGATTTAGAAGTTTTTCCTTTTGAGGTGTGTGGCATGAATCCATTTACACCATAATGATTCTTTGTTTGTAAAGAGGAGCCATATATGCTTTACCATGGCTACTTTATTATTGACTCGGATTTTTCTCACACTAAGGCCTCCCTTAGGAAAGGGAAGGCAAACATCCTCCCACGAAACTCCCTCCGCCCCCGGGGCCCATAGATGGTTCTTTCCATAAGAACTGTTTACATATTTGTTCAATTTTTTTTTTTATAACTGAAGCCGGAAGTCAAAAGATGGAAGCCCAATAAGCTTGAATAGCATGCGGTACCGACTTAATAAGTTGAAGTCTCCCTGCAAGGGAGAGAAAGTGGTGAGTCCAAGATTGGACTTTAGTAGTAAGAATACTTACCAAGGCATTGCAATCCCCTTTGCTTAATCTTGAAGTAATAATTGGAACGCCAAGGTACCGGACTAGGAAAGCTCCCAGTGAAAAACCCAAAGCATGTAGTATCTGATCCTGAGTTGCTGCAAAGTCACCCGAAATAAATACTTCACTCTTGTTAGAATTTGGGGTCAAACCGCTCCAAGAGGAGAATTGAATAAGAGCATCTTTGATGCAAGAGATAGAGGCAAGGCATGCTTTACTGAAGATAAAGACATCATCTGTAAAGAAAAGATGAGATAATCGAGAGTCCTTACATCTCTAGTAGTGCCGAATATTTGGACTCCGAGTATGAGAATCAATTAATCTTGTAAATACCTCCATTGCCGGAGTAAATAGATATGGGGACATAGGTCTCCTTGTTTGATACCTCTACCACTAGCAAAGAATCCGTGAAGTTCACCATTGATGGATATGGAAAACTTAGGTGTGCGGACACAAATCATGATCAGTTTTATAAAGTGGTTTGGGAAACCAAATGCGTGTAGGGTGCGTTCTAGGAAGTCCCAATCGAGAGTATCATAGGCTTTCCTGAAGTCCACCTTGATTGCACATTTGGGGATGTAAGGCTTGGTATGACACCCGCTAAATAACTCTTGGGCCAGGAGGATATTATCAGTAATTCTCCTACTCTTTACAAAGGTAGTCTAAGCTGGACTAATAAGATCAGGGAGAATTGCAGCAAGTCTAGAAGAAATGATTTTGGCGATGCACTTATAGATTGTATTGCAACATGCAATCGGTCTAAAGTCTGACACCGACGTGGCATTGGGGACTTCAGGTACTAGGGCAAGAATTGTGTTATTTATTTCCTTAAGCATACACCCTGTATCAAGAAAATCCAACACCACTTCAGTAACTGATGGACCAACATTGTCCCAATTCTTTTTAAAAAAATCCGAGTTATAACCATCAGGTCCCGGAGCTTTGTTTCCAGCAAGAGAAAACATGGCATCGCGAACATCAGAAGGAAGAAAAGGTTGGGAAAGAAAATGAACTTGTTCCTCTTTAAGCAGGGCATGAATGACCTTTGAAACTACTTGGATAGGCGGTCTCAATGGGATGTCTCCCGGAGCAAGAAGCTCTTGAAAGTATGAAACAAACACTTGCGGAACTTCCACCAGTTCTGTAACTATTTGGCCTGCACTGTCCATGACCAAGATAATTCGGTTGTGAAGGTGCCGATGATTAACCGAGTGATGAAAGAACTTAGTGTTTTGGTCCTCCTCATTGAGCCACCTAATTCTGGATTTTTGTTTGAGAAAAGACTCTTCAAGGGATCGTAGGTCATAATAATCCTTGATGAGAGTGCGTTCCTCAATCGCCAGTGGACCACTCCTCGGGTCTTGGTGAAGGGCTTCTTGTGTAATTTGGAGAGTTCTCTTAGTTGCACCCACCCTCAAAGAAATACCAGAATAAGCCTGTCTATTTAAAACTTTAAGCCGGCCTTTCAAACGTTTGAGTCTGGCATAGACTTTGAACATAGGAGAACCTATAACGTTAACCTCCCAAGCCTGTGATGCCAACATAGAAAAATCCAGGTGTTTCATCCACAAGTTAAAGAATTTAAAAGGTATACGGCGAGGAGCAGGTGATAAGATTTTTACAATCATAGGCATGTGATCCGAGATACCTGGGGCCAGAAAAGATGCTTCCGAAAAGGAGAAAACGAGCACCAAAAATTATTGACCAGGACCTGATCAATTTTTCTTTGTTTCCTATGAGCACCTAAAGAGGATGACCAAGTAAACCGGAAACCGACATACCTAAGACCAAGCAGTTCGGCTTGATCCATGCACTCTTTGAAATCATCAAAAGTGGGAATCCAAATATCTGGGCTCCTCATATGGTCCGAGGGATCCCAAATGGCATTAAAATCGCCAGCCACCATCCAAGGCCTTTCCTTGAGCGTAGAGCTCAACCTGACAAGGTCGTTCCAAAGGGTCCTCCGAGTTCCGAAGGTGTGTTCCCCATAGACCACCGAGAGTGAGAGAATAGCCCCTAAACTTAGAATATTCACATCTCCATGGATAATCTGACTAGACATATGCAAAGTAGTAAAAGCCACCAAAAAATGGTTCCATCCTACCCAAATACGACCCCGATGAGAGTGTTCATAATTAGAAACCCAAGTACAACTAGGTAACATGTTAGAAGAAATGGATCCAAAAAACTTAGCAGGAACTTTGGTTTCTACCACACTAACCCAGCAAATGTTATTCCGGTGCACAAAAATTCTGAGTTCGGCTTGCCTAACCGGGTTCATGAGACCCCTGATATTCTAGAATCCAAAAAACATATGAACATATTAACCAAAAAACAGCAGGGAGGTCTACCTCCTTTTCGGGCGCCTACGGCTGGTAGTAGGCTTCATTTTGGTTGCCGGAGACAGGGGTTGAGGCCCCGAGTAGTTTGCCTGGTTGGTCTTTTGTTCAAGAGGTTGTGTAGAAGGGGAAACTAGCTCCCGTGGGGGATAACCAGGCTGCAGTAGCTGCTCCTGGTTTGCAGAGGGAGCAATTCCAACAACTGATCTCTATATCGAAGGTTGAGCAGTAGAGGAAGCAAACATTTAGATAGGAATAGCTGTGTGCAGTAGCATCTCCTGGTTTGAGGTCTCATCCAGATCATCAGCTGAAGCAAAAGAGGTAGGCGAGGATGGTTCGGAAGGATTTTTCCTCCATTAGGGATGTAGGGGGTCCTCACCAATTAAGTCCTTGTTCAGCAAGGTTTTTGACATATTAGACAGCATTGGTCTCCTTGGGATGGGCCACACTACAAGCTGATCTCGTGAGTTCTCCATAGGCTTTGATCTTCTGCCACCAACCTACTGCCATTCATCCATAGAAGCTTGAACAGATTCTACAATAGGGGTGGAAGGTTGGTCTTGTTGAAGGTGTATCTTGCCCATCCACAGTAGGTTGAGCTACTGCATTATGCACGCCTGTAGAGCTGGTTTCCTGGGGATGCCAATTGTCATTACTCGGGCATTTATGGCCAAAAGTGCCAGAAGCTTTACAAGACACAAGTTTGCACTCGTACTCGACATCCACAAGACAAGTTTGCCCATTTAAGACTACCTTAATAGAATCACATAAGTCTTTAGATGCAGTTAGCTCAACACATACCTTGGCATAAAAGATCATTGTCAGTTGTTCCGTGCGTTGATCCACATAAAGTGGTTTTCCAAGTATACTAGCAACTTTACTAAGACTCGGGGCAGACCAAACTCCATACGGAAGATTTTTCAGCCTAATCCACACCGGAACAAAGGTGTGTTCGCCCTTTTTCAACTCCAGCAAGGAGTGCCATTGTTGAAGGATAAGAGGCACCCTAGCAACTGTTAACGGCCCTCCTTCCAACACCTTTCTTTGGAATTCATGATCGGAATGTGGAAAAAATAAAATCCTTGATCATTCGCTTTTACTTCCAGCAGCCCATGGCCCCAAACATGTTTCATAGCTGATTCAACTCAAAATACCCAACCAAGCATTCATTCAAGAATTGGTTAGCAGCAACTAGTTCATCCTCGAAAAACACACAACATTGTGCACATTCGGGGGAGGAGGAATGTAGGATAGGGAGTACCCTTGAGCAGCAGCCTTGGCTACATAGGCCTATGATCGGGTGACTGAATCAAGTTTTCCAGTTTGCTATTGCAACAGGTCTGGGCATCTAATAGTTGAGGAAGGCAGTTAACTCTGACTAGGCCTAGAACCTCCATTGTTCGGTTCAGACTAACCTCCAGAGATCTACCTCCTAGTTGTATTAGACAGGGCAACGTTCTTCCCCTTCCCTGCTAGAGTATGGGGTGGGTTTCGAGCCACTAGCGATCTGCTATAGCTTTGATTCCTTCCTCCGCCCAAATCGGGGAGAGTTTTGAGGGTCACCGGGTCCCTCTCAATGGTGCGGCCAGGGATGGCAGCGTTTCCAGAGCACTCCATGGAAACTAAGCTAGCTCAAACCCTAAACATTGTAGACCTGAAGTTGTAGGGGATAGGCCTTACCAGGGCACATAACAAAGTTGGAAGTGACACCCAGCTTGGTTGAGGTATCCTGCAAGATTTAGCTTCAAGAGAGGCTGAGAAATGGCCTCATGAAGCCAAGCCAAAAACCGGTGCTACAATGGGTCAGGGTTTCCGAAGAGAGAGGATGATGAGCAATAGCCTTGGTCGATTTTTTTTTTTTATCCACTAATTTGATCTACACAGTCTCCTATCATTTCTTAACCCAACCAAAAAAAAAAAACTCCCTATCACTGTGAGCGTACACGACTACCCTTTTCCTTGATCGCTTGAACTAGTTGGTCTCTGAAAAAAAAAAAAAAAAAAAAAGGAACAAAGGTTGGTCTCCCTCTATCCGCGTTGATTTGACTTGAAACGATTCAAAGAAGGTAGGTGGTGGATGGAAAGGAGTATGAACAATGATGGGAATACCGTTATGCTCTCTTTCCTCCTTGGACTTTTCCACTCTATGCCTTAGAATGGCCCCAAAACAAATTGGCAAATTGGAATCACTTGGTCTCTGTCGGCTCTCTCATGGATCGTGCCTTTTTCCTTTTTTCAGCATAATTTTTAGGCGCCTACATATGTTCGATTTCTCTAATAACAACTGCAGCAGGAGGTGAGAAAAAGATACGAGGGATGATGATTTGTAAGATATTAAAACCTCATTTTTTCGGACTCGTTTATTTCACAGAAAATAAATAATATGAAAAAATATTTTCTTAAAAATTATCGCTTGTATTGCTTAAATTAATTAATTGATAGAAATTATTTTCATTATCATCACAATTTATGTTTAAATTTTTCATGATTTACATTCAATCATTTTTATAAGCATTATAAACAATTATTTTTAGGAATATATTTTATTTTTATTTTGTGGAAAATAAATAATTTGAAAAATATAATCATGAAAATGATCATGGGTATCACTCAAAGGAATTAATTAATGTAAATATTTCATTATCATAATAATTTATGTCTAAATATTTTCATGACGATGAAAAAATTTACGTTGAATTATTTTTATAAGTGATATAAGTGATTACTTTTACGAAAATTTTCTTTCAAATAATTTATTTTTTGCAATGGAACCTTATACGCGTATTATATGAGAGGAGATACATCGAGTCAAAGTCAAATGGGATTTGTGTCTAAATATTTTCATGACGATGAAAATTTTTACGTTCAATCATTTTTATAAGTGATATAAATGATTATTTTTACGAAAATATTTTTCAAATCATTTATTTTCGTAACGGAACCTTATACGCGTATTATATGAAAGGAGATATATCAAGTCAGAGTCAAATGGGATCTTTGTGTCTAAATATTTTCACAATGATGAAATTTTTTATGTTTAATCATTTTTATAAGTAATATAAGTGATTATTTATAAGAAAATATTTTTCAAATCGTTTATTTTTCGAAACGGAACCTTATACACATATTATATGAAAGGAGATGCATCGAGTCAGAGTCAAATGGGATCTTTGTGTCTAAATATTTTCATGACAGTGAAAATTTTTATGTTCAATCATTTTTTTGAGTGATATAAATGATTATTTTTTATGAAAATATTTTTCAAATCATTTATTGTTTGCAATAGAACCTTATATCCGTATTATATGAAAGGAGATACATTGAATCAAAGTCAAATGAGATCTTTGTGTTTAAATATTTTCATGATGATGAAAATTTTTACGTTCAATCATTTTTTATAAGTGATATAAGTGAATATTTTTACAAAAATAACTTTCAAATTCTTTATTTTTCGCAATGGAACCTTATATGCGTATTATTGAGAGGAGATACATTGAGTCAGAGTCAAATGGGATCTTTTTGTCTAAATATTTTCATGACGATGAAAATTTTTATGTTCAATCATTTTTATAAGTGATATTAGTGATTATTTTTACGAAAACATTTTTCAAATCATTTATTTTTCATAATGGAACCTTACGAGTATGATTTGAAAGGACATACATCGGTTCAGGGTCAAATCGGATCTTTGTGTTTAAATATTTTCGTGACGATGAAAATTTTTATGTTCAATCATTTTTAGTAATATAAATGATTATTTTTATGAAAATATTTTTCAAATCATTTATTTTTCATAATGGAATCTTATACACATATTATATAAAAAAGATACATTGAGTCAAAGACAAATGGGATCTTTGTGTTTAAATATTTTCACGACGATGAAAATTTTGATGTTTAATCATTTTTATAAGTGATATAGGTGATTATTTTTACGAAAATATTTTTTAAATAATTTATTTTTCATAATGGAACCTTACGCGTATGATTTGAAAGGACATTCATCGATTCAGGGTCAAATCGGATCTTTGTGTTTAAATATTTTCGTGACGATGAAAATTTTTATGTTCAATCATTTTTTAGTGATATAAATGATTATTTTTATGAAAATAATTTTCAAATCATTTATTTTTCATAACGGAATCATATACGCATATTATATGAAAGGAGATACATTGAGTCAAAGACAAATGGGATCTTTGTGTTTAAATATTTTCACGACGATGAAAATTTTGATGTTTAATCATTTTTATAAGTGATATAGGTGATTATTTTTACGAAAATATTTTTTAAATCATTTATTTTTCGTAACAGAACTTTATATGCGTATTATATGAAAGGAGATACATTGAGTCAGTGTCAAATGGGATCTTTGTGTCTAATTATTTTCATGACGATGAATATTTTTACATTCAATCATTTTTATAAGTGATATAAGTGATTATTTTAACGAAAATAATTTTTAAATCATTTATTTTTCGTAACAGAACCTTATACGCATACTATATAAAAAGAGATACATCGAGTCAGAGTCAAATGGGATCTTTGTGTCTAAATATTTTCATGACGATGAAATTTTTTACGGTCAATTATTTTTACGAAAATATTTTTAAATTATTTAGTTTCGTAATCGAACCTTATACGGCACGCGTATTATATGAAATGATTTTTTGGCCGGTCCAATTGATCAGCCATGTGACGCCACGCGTATTATATGAAAAAACTTTTTGGTCGGTCAAATCGATCGGCCATGTGACGCCAGGTCAGTTTCGATCAATAACACCATTTTTAAGGCTAAAATATTACTGCCCCTTAGGGCGCGAATGATAACATTTCTGTTTTAGAAATCATTTCTGGAACAGAAATATATTTTTCTATTTCTACTTCTGGATGAGTTTCTGGACAAAAAAACGCGTTTGATAACTGAAAAAAATTTCTATTTCTTGAAAGAGATTTTTTTCTTTTGGATTAAGTGAGTTGTTCATTCTTAAAAATTTCAAATGCTTATGAAATTAAATACAAAGTGAAAGTTGTTATATTATATTTTTTAAATTTTCACCAAAAAATTTTCAACATCCACTTGGATAGACAATTACGGCCAAACAAAATACTTATCAATGGTCTCCATACAATAGGAAATCCTCAAATATAATATCATATAACTAGAGTTAATATAGGATGTCCTCCAATATAACATCACATTACGAGAGCTACCATAGGAAATCTTTAAATACAAAATAATTAAAATACATTACAATAGTTGAAAACACAATTTCATGGAATCTCCGACATATTATAATCCCTTGCCATTTTATTGGCAATATTTTTCCTAAGCATATTCATCTTAGTTCCCTCCTCGGTTGATGTATCCCCTGTAGCCTCATCTTGTGTGGGACCAAATGGGTACTCTGAATCTCCATATAGGGAAAAGTTCTTATCCATCCTGTCTTGATCACGGATGTAATTATGAATAGCACAACATGCAATTACAATATATGCTTGCTTTCGAATTGCAAATGAAGGCATGTGTCTCAAAATAAAGAAGCGATTTTTTAATGTCCCAAATGACCTTTCAATGACATTCCTCAGTGAAGAATGCTTATAGTTAAATAACTCTCTTGCTGTTCTTGGCCGTCTCGCTCTACCCCTGTAATCATTTAGATGATACTGTTCACCTTTAAAAGGAATTAAGAATCCCGGAGCTGATGCATAACCAGAGTCTGCCACGTAGTATTTTCCTATAACAAGGTATTCATATATTGCTCATGATTTGCAAAAGGGACACAATCATAAAGAAAGTACTCCTTATAGAACAAGTAAATACCTGGTGGTGGTCGAGGAAATTCCAAGTGAGGAGTCTCGAGTGCTGCTGATAGAACTCGACAATCGTTGGCAGATCCTTCCCAACCAGCATACACAAAAGTAAATTTCATATCAAATGAACATGCACACAAAACATTTTGAGTTGTAATTCCTTTTCTGCCTCTATATAGGATTTGCTTCGACACAGGTACAGAAGCATGAACGTGGGTACCATCAATAGCACCTATGCAACCCTATCATTTTATCAAAGACTAGTATTATACAATATTATTAATAAAATAAAACTAATGGTGTAAAGAAATGTATGAAAATCTTACCTTGAAGTAAAGATTATGGTTGGGATCCATAAGAATTTCATTTGGGACAACATCAAAGGAAGGTGGTCTGATAATCTCTTTTGCTAGTTCGAGAATTGCTTTCAACACTATAGTGAAATGCTTGCTGATCGTTTGTCCCGAATGTTGAAATCTCTCATATAAATTTCTATTTGAGTTTTTGTGACAAATCATAGATAAAAAGATTCCAATTTGTTCATCTACTCTTATATATCGACTATCTGCTAACCAACCTTTTGCCTTCATCAAATCACAAAGGTTAAGAAAGACGTGTCTCTCCATTCTAAAAGCTTCATATACTCTATCTGAATGTCCATGAAGAACCTCTCTCATCCATTCGGGTCCTGACAATATGCTATCCCTAATAGGTTCCCTTGTGTGTATTGACGTATCCACTGCAACTACAAATAACCATGCTATAAGTATATCAATATCGAATCATCAAAGTCGAGTTCAGGCGATTCAACCGCTGATACTTGATCACTATGGACACTACTTTCACCACCTTCCATATTACCTATAACATCACACGAAATAAGAACATAAACACAACAAATAAGTAAGGAAACATCATATGTGAATCAACAATAGCCACAAAGTTTTCATAGTTGCATCCGAAAAAAAAAAAGATTCTTAAATACATAAGTCATAAAGCGAAATCAAGCTAAAAATATTTCTAAATATCTCTTTAAAGAGATTCTAGAAGTCCGCGTCTCCTTTCAGGTAGAGAAATGATGAAAGCTTCTCTCCAAGTGGCATTAAGACATGATTGGTTCACAGCTTTGTTGTAAAGATCCTGTTCCAAGTTAGGCATGCCATTTAAGACAGCAACCACAGCTCCTATGGAGTAGGGGTCTATCGGTGATGGGACATCTGAGGTCACAGAGCCACTTGTTGATTGACTAGTCTTGAATTTCATCATTTTGTGAATGGCTTTACAGGCGTTGGAAACATCATATGTGCTACTCTTCCTCCTCCTTTTGGAATTTGGAGTCCTATCTAACTTGTGCTTCTGACGGTCTAAAGTACTAGTCACGTTAGGCGTGAAGTCTCCATCATCAACAGGGTGTTCATCAAATTCCTCCGGATCACCTATCACATCACCACCAACATCACCGCCACCATCACCACCACCATCAACACCATTGTCGTCTCTCTCCGAGGACAACACCACTTTTTCTACATTTCCTGATGCATACTCTCCAGTAGCATATGCATCACTAAATACAATACACAAATCAGGATACTGAGGAAACCCATCATTCTTAAATTTAGCCCATTCACTATTATCCTGTAATTTCACAATAATAATATATGTCAGTAATACAATCAAAACTTGCATCCACAATAAAAATGAAATGACCCAAATAAAGTGATACCTTAATGTGAGTCTCCCATACACTTTGATCCGCCACGGCAACTGTATTGTTTACATTGTCCCATCCAAATCCAGATTGTGACAAAAGCTTCTTGAAACTACCATATTGCCTCTTCAGTTTATTGACCCTGTTCTTCAACTGAACTATACTAAAGTGAAGTCTGGTTCGTTTATTGAATTCGACATGTATGTTATTCCATCCTGTTTTGTTGTACGTACATGTAGTGCGATTTCCCTTTTTTACCTCTACTACTAACAAACTTACAAGTTCATTAGTCAAAGGCTCAGTCCACTTTGCCATAAAAGCCTCTTTTTGGGATGCCATTTAACTTTAACTAGTTAAGCATCAAATGAGCCATATCAATTGTTGTACCCATTCAAGCAAAAAAAAATTCATGTCAAGATCACATCAATGAAATATTCTATCATTATTAATAGAAAAGAATGCACGAAGAAAATTAAAATGAAACATCGTCATGTAATTGTACAATTCTTAGGGAGGGTTCCAACTTTGATTGTATATTCTTTATGGATAGCTTTGCAGCATTATAAGACCAGAGTTCTTTCTTGGTTCCTTGTTCATTTGAGTGTAGGTTTTGGTTCTAGTTCCTAATTAGAATTGTAAATACAGCAATCTGAAATACTTTGGTTTTTACTCAAAATTGCTATTAGTACTCTGCTTTGTGCATTTACTTGTGCCTGCCATTGGGAATCCGTTGGCAGTAGCCTAGTACAAACAAGAGGAGAATAATCCACAATCACATCTACATTAAGTTACTCTCTTTTGCCATATTTTTTGTTTGGGCTTATTTTTAACATTTCTATTTTCAATACCAAGCGCATTAAATGAAAAACTGATGCTTGGACAAAATCTTTTCTGCCATATTTCCATTCAAAACCCTGTTGCAGGAACCAACAATTGGAGCTGCATTTTTCACGCAAATTTTGTCATTAGCCGAAGCAACAGTTAAGTTCGACATATGGGACACAGCTGGACATGAACAATATCATAACTTGGCCCCTATGTACTATCGAGGAGCAATAGCTGTAGTTGTTGTATATGACATATCAAGTGTGGTATAAATTAGTTATATTCTAGTTGTTGGACAGATTATCTAGATGTTCTTAGCACTACTAATTTCATGCAACTAAAAGCAAGTCATAAACCTGCCATCATCTAACTATATATTGCCCCATGATGTTCATTTGAAAGAGTGCACCATCATTGACTCACAAACTACACCCAAAGAACCAAAACAGGACAAGCTGGATTGAGCATGGAACGAGTACGTGGAACTAAAAAAACAAAATCGACTGGGGAAAACAAATGAGCTACACATTATGTATCATGTAACAATCCTTATGTGATTTCTTATCTAAAACTTGATGCGCATCATTGCAAAATGGAATGAGTAATCAATTGAACTCTATTCAAGTACTGGTTTTTCATGTACTCCTGTGTGTTTTGACGTATGTTCTTCTTATAATTAGTATATGCCTATAGTTTCGTTCAACATTAGTGAGTGGCTGGCTTTTTAGACCCTTCATATGGTACTCATTTTCATGTGTTCACAGAGGGAACGGGTAGAGAATTTTCCGCCTCCTAAGCCCAAGGCAAGCACAGCTAGACCAACTCATGATGTCTAGTTCGACCAACCACATCCCTTTGCCATTGTTGTTGTATCGATGGTAAGGAATTGACATGCCAGCAACACGAATGGTCCACCATAGAAACTGAGTTCTATCTCCTACTCCCATCAATAGCCATCACCCCTTGGCCTAGCCCCACCGTCTTTGTCTCCAATCGACAATGCTCTAGACTGAGGCCAAGCGACCAGATTTGGACTAAATCAACAAACTAAGTTTTGGGTGATTTCAAGTTGATGTAGGCACAAAATCATGATCATGACCAAGAGCAGTGTGCAAATAGTCCAAAAGAAAGCAATGCAACGCCTCTCTCAACGCAACAATGGTCATCACAGAAACTTGACATCATAAAATTTTATCTTACAGCAATAAGCTAGAGGACCACCTAATCCCCAAAGATTTTATCAAGAAAACTCTTTCAAAAATCTACTGTCACAAATGTAACTCTTCCTTCTAATAGAGCAGTCAATTTTTTTCTGAAATTGTAAGGACAAATCAATTCACATGAAACAGGGTCAGGCGATTGGAAGAAGAAGCATAAAAAATTGATGCGTATTCAACACAGATGAGGACATAGAGATAGAGAGAGAGTTAACGGAGATAGAAAGAGCATAGGAACTGACCGCTTCGGTTGAGATTAGCCACAGCAATTGGCGAAGACAACGAAGAAGAAGGAGCGAAGGAGTTGATTGAGCCACGTCTTGGATCGGCAATCGGCGACCACAAAAGCTGCTGCTGCTCCGCAAATCTCCCCCTTTCTGCCGAGGAAATACACGTCGCCTACAAAAAGCTTGCCCTCCAGCGCCACGCGCACGCCTACGAGTTCCTCTCTGAGCCCAAGGAGCAAGCCTGAAAAATTGACGCGTATTCAACACAGATGAGGATGGAGATAGAAAGAGCACAGGAACTGACCGCTCCGGTTGAGATTAGCCACAGCAATTAGTGAAGACAACGAAGAAGAAGGAGTGAAGGAGTTGATTGAGCCGCGTTTTGGATCGGCGATCGGCGACCACAAAAGCTGCTGCTGCTTCGCAAATCTCCCCCTTTCTGCCGAGGAAATACACGTCGCCTACAAGAAGCTTGCCCTCCAGTGCCACGCGCACGCCTACGAGTTCCTCTCCGAGCCCAAGGAGCAAGCCTGAAAAATTGACGAGTATTCAACACAGATGAGGACATAGAGATAGAGAGAGAGTTAACGGAGATAGAAAGAGCATAGGAACTGACCGCTCCGGTTGAGATTAGCCACAGCAATCGGCGAAGACAACGAAGAAGAAGGAGCGAAGGAGTTGATTGAGCCGCGTCTTGGATCGGCGATCGGCGACCACAAAAGCTGCTGGTGCTCCGCAAATCTCCCCCTTTCTGCCGAGGAAATACGCGTTGCCTACAAGAAGCTCGCCCTCCAGCGCCACGCACACGCCTACGAGTTCCTCTCCGACCCCAAGGAGCGCGCCTGGTATGATTCTCACCGCTCGCAGATCTTGTTCTCCGACCGCAGCAACTCGGTGTCGAGCTTGCCGATCCCGAATCTGTTCTCGTATTTCTCAAACACTGTCTTCTCGAGGTACTCCGATTCGGGGAAGGGGTTTTACAAGGTGTATGCAGATGTGTTAGTTTTGCGAGGAAGATGGGGTCGGGGCGTTGAAGAAGGAAAAAACGAAGGAGGCGTTGAAGAAGGAAAAAAAGAAAGAGGCAGAAATTAGGGTTTGGCAAAAGAGACGTGAAGGATAGCCTTTAGTTGAGAAGAGAGAGAAAAATAATTTCTTATTTCTGTTTCAGAAACAGAAAAGTAAAAAAATTTTGTTTCTGATTTCTGTTCCAAACCTATTTCTGGAATAGAAATTTGTTCCAGAAATAGAAAACTGAAATTGTTTTACCAAACGGATTTCTATTCCAGAAATAGGTCTGGAATAGAAATCTATTCCAGAAATAGGTCTGGAATAGAAATCTATTCCAGAAATAGAAACAGAATGGTTACCATGCGCAGCCTTAGACTCTCTCTTTCTTACCTCTTCATTCCTGAGTGACTATTGCTCTGGGATTCTGATCTTTTCTTTGGGGTTCTATTTCTCTCCTCTAGGGTAAAGAGTATTGAACCCGTCTGTTACATAATGTAATTTAGGACTTGTGGCATTGCATGCGGCGGAATCGATCGATGCGATTTTGAGTGAGTCTCAGTTAGGGATTGTCTAATATTCTCAAACGTGATTTTTGGCAACTCATTGAAGATCAATGGTAGTTTATTTTTCAAAGACTGGTGATGTCGATATGATGATTCGATTAGATATAGGCATATGATTTGGGTTGAAATTAGTTAATCTCATGTACGTCTTATATCTCGGAGGATTATTATTGACCTCTGACAAAAAGTTGGACCTTTGGCAAAAATTAGATAGGTTTGAGTCTAACCGATTATAGTTAGGTCTTCAATTGAACTAATGTCACTTGGTAATCTGCCTAGTGATAGAAAACAAATCAGATTAACAACTCTTCTATCTCTTTCTCAATCACGTCTTTTTCAGCTCAAACAAAAGAATGGTAGAGAATCACCGATGATGGTAGTCGAAAGACAATAGGTGAATCAAATTAGGGTTTAGTAGAAGGTCGATCCAATTTTCCATGTTGGACTTTATGTTTTAGTTCCTTCTTTAACCCTTTTTGCTATAACATTATGTCCCATAGAATTGATTAATTGTGTTTAGACCATTTATCATATTTTGTCTCATTAAGTGTGCTTAGACATTGCTATAGAATATTATTAAAAAAATTCTAAACTTATTGCATTTGTGCCAATTTAGTATTGATCCTTTTAATTTGGCTAATTTAGTGTCAAACCTTTTGACTATTTGTCAATATAGTTTAACTGAAAGTCACCCCTCATTAGGTTAGAGTGAGGCTTGACCTAGCTAGATTTTGGTGAGGCTGATCCTTGCTAGAAGCTAGCAAGGCCGACCCTCGTGGGCCTTGGGTGAGTTCAGCCCTTGCCAATTGTCGCCTTTGGCTGATGGCCAAGGCCCAATGACTAGCAAAGGAAGAAGGAAAAATAAAAGAGCCAAACGAAAATATAATAAAATAAAAATAATAAAAAGTGCATATTTCCATGTTTGTGCCTATTGTTTGTTTGTATTACATAGGATAGTCAGCGTTAATGATTTTTCGGCCAATATTGTTTGGATGGATTGCATTGACAAATTGTCAAAAGATTTAAGATTCAATTGAAATCATATAAATGTTTGCAACTAAATTGGTACAAGTATAATAGATTTATGATTTTCTTAATAATTTCCCCAACATTGTTCCATTGAGGCACTAAACCAATCACGGATCACCACACACATTCATGATGCATAACCGCGTTAATTGTTGAGACCATTTCTTAAAAGAAATAGGATTATGACCGCTGACGGTTAAGATATATTATCTCTTAATCAAATGGTCCCAACATTAGTGCAAGCATTAATCCTAGATTACTTGATGATGAATTAGATCATACCTAATGGCAAAGTCAAGAATAATCAAATTATAGAGTGAGTACTATATCATGGAAGAACTTTCTATAATTATCAAGTTAGATAATATCAATTCACCATTTGTCAATTTTCCTAAAAAGGTTGTAAACATTTTCGATGTGGACATAATAATAAGAATTAATCTATCAGACTTACCATGGATGTTATTTAGTCTCGATGGGAGGACTGTCCAGCAAATGATGATACGATAGCTTCAATCCGACTAGTTCTTAACAAATTAGTATTGCAGCTGTCGTAGATTAGCCGGTTGCCAATTAGCACAAAGAGGAGAAAGGCACGTTCCGTGGGAGAGCAGCCAGAGACCCGGTGATGCCCCCTTTCCCATTTTTGTTTGGGGGCGCTATTCATTGGTCGTAAAGTGGGAGAGTCCAACAAGGAAAGCCAGCATAAAGTGGTGTTCCCATCACCGTTCATGCTCCTTTCCATCGGCCATCTCCCCCCTTCCTTTGAATCGTTTCAAAGCACACGTTCGAATTCTCAGCTCCCTATAAATACCACAACGACTTCGCCATCTTCTTAATCTCCAATCCGACAGCTCCAAGAAATCAGAGAGAGAGAGGGGCGGCTGCGGCGACTAATCTTCTTCTTGCCAATGGAGTCTCCTTCTCCCATCAATGAGCACGGGTGGACTCCGAGTACGAGCCTGAGAATTTCATCGCCGCCTCCTGAGAAAGCTGAAGATGATGATGTCGTCTTTCCGTTCAGTATTGGCTTTGCTGCTGTTCGAGATGCCCATGATGACGAAGTGCCACAGTGGGGAGTCCATGGCGAAGGCGAAGGAGCACGACCCGATCCATTTACAGGAGCGCTTGAGAATGGAAACGGGATGTTCTTGACATGGAAGGACTTGTCGGTGCTGGTGCCGGACCGGAGAAATGGGACACATCCCATCTTGCAGGGGCTCACTGGGTATGCCGAGCCGGGTCAGATGCTGGCCATCATGGGTCCTTCAGGCAGCGGCAAGTCTACTCTCCTCGATGCCCTTGGAGGTACCATATCGAATTAATCTCTCTTTCTAGGGAAAAATTCCAAAAAAAGCCTAAAAAGTGCCAATATTTTCTTAAATAAGGGTCTAAAGTGAATTTTGTTTCAAATAAGGACATAAAGTTGCTATATTTATTTCAAAAAAGGGTTTCACTTTCCGGCAATTAAGGACATTTTCATCATTCACCATTTTCCTTTCCTTTTTTCTAGTCTGTCTTCTTCCTTGGTGAGGTTACCTCTCGCAGATGGTCGTGATGGCTGGATGACCCTCAAGCCCTCATTGGCCCTAAGTGAGGCCAAATCTCACCAAATCTTGCGAGGATGGCCTTGCTTGCAGTTGGCGAGGACTTGCAGGCCCTTAGGTCGGCCATTACTAGCAGTTGGCAAGGCCGCCAAGCCCTCGTCAACCGCGGGTGAGGCCACCCTTGCTACATCTGGCAAGGTTTGGCCTTGCTTGGGTTGGAAAGGGCCGACCTCATGGATGGCCCTGAGGGGCGACCTCTTGACCCTTGCCCAGGCAAGGCTAACCCTCCCAAAATATGGGCCAAAAAAAAAGGAAAGAAAAAAGATAAAAAGATAAAAAAGAAAAGAAGATTTGAACGAAAATGTCATTGATCGATCAGAAAATTTACCTAGCTGGCAAGGTCAAACCTTTATTTGAAATGATCATGACAACTTCAAGTCTTTATTTGAAACAATCAAGTCACTTCGAGCTCTTGTTTGAAATAATATATACTTTGGGCTCTTATTTAAGAAAATGAGGAGATTTTTGGTCTTTTTTGAAATTTCCCCTCTTTCTTTAATAGATCTATAGGTAATTTATTTCCTTTTCAAGTTCTATTATGCTATGAGTAGAAGCAAATTCAAAATGAGATCAGACTACCAAGATTCTATTAGAAAATTCCAACTAAAACGCCTAATAACTCGCCATTTCTATATACAAATGTAGATCTAATACGCGAATTGTCTACACATCACACTCTTCCACATCATAAAATACAGATATAAAAATATCTAAGCCTTTAAATTATATTAATCTGATTAATATAATCTAAAATGAAGACATAGACGAAGAACAGGAAATTTCTTATGATAAATTAAGAACCCGGACATCTTGGGTTAGAAAACAAACAAATAAACAAACAATAAGTAAAATAGACGCAAATATTTGATAGTCACTGAAAAGAACAAAGGAAAAGTCAATGAATCTCCGCCTCGTCTCTTGTGGAGGAGTCAAGGAAATTTCTTATGATAAATTAAGAACCCGGACATCTTGGGTTAGAAAACAAACAAACAAACAATAAGTAAAAGAGAACGCAATTATTTGATAGTCACCGAAAATAACAAAGGAAAAGTCAATGAATCTCCGCCTCGTGTGGAGGAGTCAACCTCTGACATGGCGGCTCTTCCCATTTAACGGCTTTTTCTTTCTTAAATGTTGTTGAGGTCGGACGTCCATGGACACTGGAATATTCCCCACGAGTTACGACGTTCCTAACTACTTTTACATGTCCGGACGATGTCGACGAAAAGGACGTGGGTTTCCCAGTGCAGATTCTTCCAATGTACCCAAGGAAAATTTCAATGGCTTTTGCTGTTATAACCTTCACGGTCACAATTTGTTTAGCCAACATGGGATGCGGCGTCTGTTGATGAATGGTTATATAATGGGGATCCTTTTGAGACAACTGTGCTACACTTCTTGCTTCGAGTAGCTTTTTAGATGGTCTTGAGTGAGAACTTAATTTTTAAATATTGGGTATGCCCTCTTGGTTGTTGCTGCGTTTTCGACTGTGTTGCAGCTGAATGAATTTAATTGAATTTGCTTTTTTACCTCACATTCAAGCAGTTAATCATTTAGAAGTTAGATTAATTTGTTTTTATGGAGAACAATAGACGAAGTAACTAACATATCTGTAATCTTTATATAGCATTTATAAATCTCTCGGTTTCTACCCATTCCTTTTTCTTAAGAAGCAACTTTTTGCAGGGAGATTAAGTTCAAGCACTCAACAAACAGGAGAGATCTTAATCAATGGTCGCAAACAACCACTTTCTTTCGGAACTTCGGTAAGCCTGGCTGATAGATGTGGCGCTGAGTTGAATTTCAACGTGCAGATCTCCTAGCCAAATCGTAGTTCATACCAATCGTTCTTCATAGTAAATTTTCACTTCATTTATTTTTTGTTTTGGTTTTGCTATAGGCTTATGTGACTCAGGATGACACATTAATAACAACTTTAACGGTGAGAGAGGCCGTTTACTACTCGGCTCAGCTCCAATTGCCAGAATCCATGTCGAAATCGGAGAAGAAGGAGAGAGCTGAGGCGACGATTAGAGAGATGGGACTCCAAGATGCGAGAGACACTCGGATAGGTGGGGGGAGCACCAAGGGCCTCAGTGGTGGCCAAAAGAGGAGGGTGAGCATTTGCATCGAGATCCTGAAGCGCCCAAAGCTCCTCTTCCTTGACAAGCCGACCAGTGGGCTTGACAGTGCTGCATCATACCATGTGATGAAACGCATTGCCAAGCTAGCTCATCATGACCGGAGGACGGTGATTGCCTCGATTCATCAGCCTAGCAGTGAAGTCTTTGAGCTTTTCCATAATCTCTGCCTTCTTTCTTCTGGGAAGACAGTCTATTTTGGCCTTAGATCAGGGGCTGAACAGGTGCTTGTAACATTGGACTTATAGGTTATGAATTTTCGCTTGTTGCAAGCAATGAACATTTTCCTAACCATTTTGTTTCTGCAGTTTTTTGCATCAAATGGTTTCCCATGTCCGACTCTTGGAAATCCGTCTGATCACTACCTCAGGACGATTAACAAGGACTTTGATGCAGTAAGCCATGTCACTGAAACTTGATTTGTTTGACCATAGTTTCAAGAATCAAAGGAAATTTCATGGACCCAATGACACGAAATTTCTTGTCAGGACATTGAACAAGGAGGCGATGGCATGAATGCCGAAGAAGCCATTAACACTCTGGTCAAATCTTATTTGTCATCTCTGATGTGTCACCAAGTTCAGCAGCAAGTGTCCAAGATATCCGAAAAGGTATGCAATTTCGATATGATGCGGGTTGGAAACTTATAAAGATGTACGAATCAGAGTTTCTGATAACATGTGTGTTTCCATTAGAATGTTGGGGAAAATTTGGGAAGAAATGGAAGTCAAGCAAGCTTCATTACCCAGAGCCTTGTTCTGACTAAGCGATCGTTCGTGAACATGTATCGTGACTTGGGGTATTACTGGCTTCGTTTAGCAATCTACGTTGCATTGTGTCTGTGTGTCGGAACTATCTTCTACGACATCGGATTCACCTATGGCTCAATTCAGGTAAACTCTCTAGCGTGACAGTATGTACTTTCTCAATAATCTAGTGACCAAATCATTGAAGAATGAGACTTATAAGTTTTTCCACATTCCATTGACCAAGTTTCTTAATTTTTACAAATTTGCAGGCAAGAGGTTCGATGCTAATGTTTGTTGCGACATTTCTTACTTTTATGGCAATCGGCGGATTCCCCTCCTTTGTTGAGGACATGAAGGTATTTCTTTTTATTTCATTTCCTTTTCTTTTTATGTTTGATGCTCCGGTTGCTTATCATTGCACCAAAAGTCATGAGAATCCTACATTTTGATTTCACCAGGTCTTTGGGCGAGAGAGATTGAATGGGCATTATGGTGTTGCGGCGTTCGTTGTAGGCAATACATTTTCGTCCTTCCCTTATCTACTGATCATCTCTCTTATTCCAGGAGCCATAGCTTATTACTTGGTTGGCCTCCAAAAGAGTTTCGAGCACTTTGCGTACTTCACTTTAGTGCTCTTTGCATGTATGTTGCTAGTCGAGAGCTTGATGATGATCGTCGCAAGTATAGTCCCAGACTTCCTTATGGGGATCATAACCGGTGCTGGAATTCAAGGTGTGATGATGCTAAATGGAGGGTTTTTCAGGTTGCCAGATGATCTCCCCAAGCCATTCTGGAGATATCCCATGTTTTACATCTCATTCCATAAGTACGCCAATCAGGGTTTCTTCAAGAATGAGTTTGAAGGGTTAATGTTTCTCGACCAGATGGGAGGGTCACCTACCATTGGCGGTGAAGAAATCTTGAGGAACTATTGGCAAGTGGAAATGGGCTACTCTAAATGGGTGGATCTTGCTATCTTGCTTGGGATGGTGGTTGTTTACAGGCTCATGTTCCTTGGAATAATAAAGGCGGCAGAGAAGATGAAGCCGCTGCTGAAAAATTTAGGTCTAAATCTCCTAAACATGCCATACATGTCCTGGAGAACCATTCTTCAACGCCTTATTATGGCAGCAAGTTAGAGTTTTACTTATTTGACAGTCATAAACTGGTGTGCTTATCTTTAATTGTAGATGAAGTAATAATAAACTCTCTTCAATCATGGGCCTGAAATGTTTACTCCATGCTTGATCGTACAGAAATGTTGAATGAGCTTGTGTGGAAACATATCTCGATAACATAGGACCAAAGAGCATTATTCTCGCCCTCATTTGATCTTTCAAACTCATTATAGTTCTGATGAAATGCAGACTGTGAATCCAGCCAGGGTTGTGGAGGATCACTCTTATACCAAATGATAAGAGCACACAAAGTTTTGTGCTGCAATCCTCATTTCCAGGTTATTGGAAGAGGCAAGATGGTCACTTGGCCTCTTAGGGGGCGAATGATAACATTTTTTGCCAGAAATTGATTTATGGAAGAGAAATATTTTTTTTTCTATTTTTGAATGAATTTCTAAGCCAAAAAACGCGTTTGATAACGACAAAAAATTTCTACTATTGAAATAAAAATTTGTTTGATAATCAATAAAATTTCACATTCTCGAGTGGTGGTGGCAATGGGGGGGGGCGGCGGCGGGGTGAGGGTGGTGGCGGTGTTGAGCGATGGACGGCAAGAAGTGAAATAAGAAAAAAAGAAACAATTTCAGATTTCTATTCTAGAAATAGAAAAGTAAAAAAATTTTGTTTCTGATTTATATTACAAACCTATTTCTAGAATAAAAATCTGTTCTAGAAAATAAAAAATGAAATTATTTTACCAAATGGATTTCTATTTCAAAAATAGATCTTGAATAAAAATTTATTCTAAAAATAGAAACAAAATGATTATCATGTGCAAGCTTATCCATATCATGAGTTTGTATTTTGGACCTTGTTGATCTTTATAGGGGATCTCTTGTTCATTTCAAGTCCTTAACCAAGCTTACGTTAGTCCCTTCTCGTTAGAGGTGAGCATCGGTCCAGGGTCAACCCTAGACCGACCCTGGACCAACCCAACCCTATTGGTCTCGGTCCGGTTCTCAAGAAGACTGGGTTGGTCCTTGGTCCTAAAATTCCAAGACCAGTACTGTGTGGGTTGGTCCTTGATCCTGAGAGTTTAGGATCGGTCCAACTCGGACCAACCCCGAATATATAACTAAAATATTATTTATAGTTTTTAAAATCAAAAGAGAAAATAAAAATCAGATGGGTTCAATAGTGTTGACCACAACACTCATGACACTAATGGTGATTTCAATTTAGAACTTTTGTTAAGTGTTAATTATGTGCATCGTTTGTTTTATTTCCAAGTGTTTAGAAGTTGAAGTGAATTAACAAGACATAAAGCTGTATATCCATGGTTTATATTAAGTATTTTGAACTTCCTAGGATTTAATTGTATTTCACTAGTAAGTTTCAATTGCACTTTGCTTTTCAATTTGTGTCAAATGGTAGAAATTTTTTAAAAGTAGAATTGCAGTTGTCACAATAATTTGCTAATGAAGTAGTAGGAAGCTCATTTTTTGGTTGATTGGACTTTGCTTGATGGAATGTAGGAAATGCTTTTGCATATGGTGTTACAAGTATTATTGATAAATGATTATAGGAACTTCCCATCTTGTCTCACATCTTTATAAGTAGTCTTAATCATTTTTATGGTTTCTTGCTTTTAACAAATGTGAATTGTTGTCTTTACCAAAAAAAAAATTTTACTTTACCAAAAAAAAAAAAATTTCTATTGTCGTCTTATTTTAAGTTTGTTGAATATGTAGTGGTATGTATAGTTTGGTTGCACAATGTTGCATTGTCAATGGATATGTAATTTGAAATAGTAAATTTGCCTTTTCAAAGAATGCAAAGAATGAAACAAAAAAAAATTATTAGTTGGTCCTGGGTTGACCTTGGAACCAGACCGAACCCATTGGGTCGGTCTGGTCCTTGGTCCCAAGCTCAATAGGGTCGGTTATCGGTCCTAAAATTTAAAGACCAACACTGTGCGGGTTGGTCCTAGGGTTAGAGGGTGGCCCGGCCCAACCTGGACCATGATCACCCCTACTTCTCGTAATCCATTTTAATTAGGGTTCATAGCACGAAAAATCTTATGTTGATATAACTGTGACAAATTTATCACAAATTAACTTTTTTATCATAAAAACTACAAATTAATACATCTATGATAAATTTACTTTATATTAATTTTCATTAAATTGGAAAGCACAAACTGATACATCTGTCAATTGTTACATGTCATCCAAATTAGCAATTTTATTATGAAATTTTGATGGAAATTAATAGAGGGTAAATTTGTTATATGTGTACCAATTTGGGGTTTTTAGTGATCAAAAAATTTAATTTGGCATAAGTTTATTACAAATATATTAATTTTGAGATTTTTCATGATATTAACAATTAAAATTAAAGAGCGTAAGATCAGATATTCTTGAATCCTGATCTATACAACGTACCGACGAAGTGTAGCAACGGAAGCGGATGGAGAGTCGGATGATCCTTTGTTTGAAAGCATCCTGATTTTATTGAGCATATTCAATCCTGCCCTCAGAATCATTCAAATCATTTTCTGACCTTTGACCTGACCAACATTCTATTCTAAGTGGGGAAAATCAATTCTAATAGGGGGTGATTACTTTGCCTATTGCATTTTCAATTCTTAGGATATATTTATTTTGTGGAAAATAAATAATTTAATTTTTTTAAAATATAATCACTTCATCGCTTATAAATATGAATGAATGAAAGAATTTTATCGGCCACAAAAATATTTAGACATAAATTTTTATTGGTAATAATGGTCATGAAGACATTTTTCATTCATTAATTATTTTAACCAATACAAGTAATTATTTTTAGAAAAATATTTTTCAAATTATTCAATTTTTGCAAAACAAGCAGAGCCTTGATGAGTAAACATTTTCCGCTAATTGACGTGGTTCATGGCTTGCAACACTTGTTTAATTGATGTGCGCATGAGTTTTGGGCTTCTTTAATCCTCTTTAGAGCATGTCGAGTCATATATTCTCGTTGTTTTGGTGATTTTAATAGCCTTTTGGAAGAAGCCTTTTATTTTGGCAAGGGCCACGCGTGAAAAAGGCTTGATGGCTTGGGAGTATTTAATGCTTCAAGTTTCTTAGATTTATATCTTTGTCATGATTATTTATCTTACTGGTAGCAAGAAAAAAAGACATTCTTTGATATAGTATAAGACTGAAAAGTTCCTTTTTCATCATTAATTTTATAACAATTTATCTTTTTTTTTGTCCCTCTTATCTCAAAAGCTCACTTTCTTTGTGAACTCTTTATTAATTTCATTAATCTACAATATATATCAAGTCTCTTTATTTTCTATACCAAAAAAATTCTTTTTTTTTCCCTTGTTGTACCGGCGAGATACTTTTATATAAAGTATGTAAGATTTTAGAGGAATACATAGGAATACACTAAAACATTATGCATAATTAATATATTTTGGTAAACGGTTCATAGATGATGTTAATTTTTGTCAATACAAAATGATATATTTCACTAGCATTTCCCAAAAAAGAAAAAAACTTCTTTATGCAATGTTTTGATCTATTGAAATTTCATCCAATTAACAATTTATCCATAAATATGATTGGCAACGTGGAAAATAACTAGATTTTTAGCCTTGCCAACTAATTATTTAATATATTTAATAAGGAAACGCCTTGATTTCCCAATGCATTCATTATACATAGCAAGAAAGGGACAGAGTATTTAAAATAACAAGTTTTACCTACTTGGACATTTAACAAGTGTCCTTGAGGCAGTTGTTCCAAAGATTTTAATGATAGCTCTCATTATAAGAATTTTTAATGCACGGTGTTGAGAACGTGTCTCCGTTAAGCCGGTAAAGGAAATCGGATTTTTGCCCATAAGTAAGCAACTATCAATTGTGCGTTCACATGGAAGTGCGTCCAAAAGATGAGTGTCTAAGCTAGAGAATATTGTGGTATAGTTAGTATGAATTCCTTTGTAAGATAGGGAGATTGTTGGTTAAGCACTGTGTGATACTATCTCATTCAACATTTCTTTGCGATCAAGCATAAAAGTAAACATTCCATACCCATGATTTATTAGAGTTCGTTATTATCCATACAAGATAAACACACCAAATTTCACACCATTACATAATTAACCCTAACTCCCTATATCATTTTGGCGTTGATGAATTCATCACGATATGCTTGATAGGAATGATTAGTTTTCAGTCCAGTTTGGTTCCAAGGTGAAATGGGAATTAGACTAGGAAGATCGGTTCTCATTTTTTGGGACTAGGAACTAGATCGGATTAACTGGTCTAGTCCAATCCAATGGAACTCAACACTTAGCCCAAAATTTTTTTTAAAAATACTAAAATTATTATTATTTTAGGGCTGGTCTGATCCAATTCAATGGAACCCAACACTAAAAAAATTAAAAATATTAGAATTATTATTATTTTAGGGTTTATTGGATTTGTTAATAAATTAAAAATACATTTTAAAATAAAAATGGTGGGTCTAGTTTGGTCTAGTTTCCCTCGGAACTGGACAGAAAATCATCAGTTTCATTTTTTTGAAACTAGGAACCAGACTGATATCCTCGGGAATCTAAACCAAAGCGGCTAGTCCGATTCGGTTCGGTCCGGGCAGTTATTGGTTTGAGCGGTCCAATATGTTCAATCCTAATGTTTGGGAACATTTAGGAGATTTAGCCCTAAAGTTTTTGACTAGTGGCTTCATCTTCTCCACAACCTTTATCATTCCAAGGAACATTGGCATGTAAACAACCACCATTCCAAGCAAGATAGCAATATCCACCCATTTAGAGTAGGCCATTTCCACTTGCCAATAATTTCTCAAGATTTCTTTACCACCAATTGTGGGTGATCCTCCCATTGGTTGGGAAACATTAACCCTTCGAACTCATTCTTGAAGAAACCTTGATTGGCATACTTATGGAACGAGATGTAATACATGAGATATCTCAGAAGGCGTGGGGAGATCATTTGGCAACCTGAAAAACCCTCCATTTAGTATCATCACACCTTGAATTCCGGCATTGATTATGATCCCCAGGTGGAAATTTGGGACTATACTGGCGACAATCATCATCAAGCTCCTGACTAGCAACATGCACACGAAGAGAAGTGAAGCGACGTACGCAAAGCGCTTGAAACTCTTTTGTAGGCCAACCAAGTAATAAGCTATGGCTCCTGGGATAATAGAGACTAGTAGATAAGGAATGGATGAAAATGTATTGCCTACGACAAATGCTGCGTTGGATTTCTAAATCTAATGAATTAATATGTCTATCCTTTTACCCATTTACTTTAAAAAGGGGAGAAAAAAAAAGAATTAAGGCGTTAACATGTCCATCATTATTTGATGACATGGATTATTATTTGAGATAAAAATTTTACTTGGATAATCGAAGTGTAACCTTTTTTTTTTGTTTTCTATCATTCAAACTTATTGGATTGAAAACCACATTAGAAAATTTGGTTAACTTAAATTGATGAAATGATGACATTGTTCATTTTTATATAGTATATGGACTATATTGAACATTTACTAATAGTTCAAAGGTTTTATTGAACAAATTAAAAGTTCAGAGACACTTTCACTACTAGTCGACTGCCTACTTGCCCCTACTAGTTGCCATTTGCCAATTGAGATGGACAAATTTTGTGTGGTTATTAAAAGAATTTCTATTTTGAGAACATAAATTTTGTATCGTTATCAAACACATACTTTTGCTCATAAACTTGTGCATGGAATAGAAATAGAAAAATCTATTTTTTACTAGAAATTGATTTCTAGGACATAATTATTATCATTTGTGCTTTAAGTATCTTTTATCTTTATTCACTAATTTTATCTACTCAATTTTCTATTATTTTAATCACTGTATTTTGCCCTAATAGTCACATTTTCCACATGGGAAGGGAGGATAAGGTATTGAATTCCCACTTTCTCGGGGGGTTGAGGGACGATTAGTTTTGAATGTGGATTTCAACTCTCACTCTTATAAAGAAGTAGAATAAAAGTTTGAAAGTAAGTTGAGAATTAAGAACAATACAGACAAAAAAAAAAAAAATCCCTATCATTGTGGGCGCACGTGACTAGCCTTTTCCGGGGTCGCTCGAACAAACGGTTGTCCCTGACCAAAGGAAAAGGGATCAAACGTTGGTCTCCCTGTATCAACATTGATTCGACTCAAAGCGGTTCAAAGATGGCAGGTGGTAGATGGAAAGGAGAATGAAGGGTGATGGGAATACCATTATGCTCTCTTTCCTCCTTGGACTTTTGCACTTTATGCCCAATGAATAGCCCCCAGACAAATTGGCAAATTGGAATCACTTGGTCTTTGGCGGCCCTCTCATGGATCGTGCTTTTTTCCTATTTTCAGCAGATTTTTCAAGCGTGTACATATGTTTGATTTGTCTAATGACAATTGCGGCAGGAGGGAAAGACGTCGGGTTGATTCATAAGGTATCGAAATCTTCTTCCTTTTTGGGCTCCATTTATTTCACAGAAAATAAATGATTCAAAAAATAATTTCCTAAAAGTAATTATTTATATTAATTTTTTTGGTCGTTAATTATTTATATTACTTGAAATAATTAATTAATGAAAATTATTTTCATTACAATAACAATTTATGTTCAAAAATTTTAATGAATGATGAAAATTTTATGTTCAATCATTTTTTGCAATATAAGTGATCCTTTTTAGAAAAATATTTTATATTTGTTTCATGAAAAATAAATAAATGTCATTTGTATCATTCGAAATAATTATTCAATGGAAGTATTTTTATTATTATAATAATTTATCCTTAAATATTTTTAAAACAATGAAAATTTTTATGTTCAATTATATTTTAGGAGATATAAGTGGTTATTTAAAAATATTTTTCAAACAATCACTTTTCATGACGAAACCTTATTAATTCATATATCATTTGAAAGGGGATACATCGAGTCAAAGTCAAATGGGATTTTTGGACTTTTTGACCGGTCAAACCAATCGGCCATGTGACGCCAGGTTAGTTTCGATCCCTAATACCCTTTTAAGGCTAAAATATTACTTCCCCTTAAAACTCTCTCTGTTTCTTACCTCTTCATTCCTGAGTGAATATTGCCCTTGGGGTTCTGATATTTTCTTCGTGATTTTATTTCTCTCCTGCAGGTTAAAGAGTATTGAACCCATCTGGTTACGTAATGCGTTTCAGGGCTTTGTGGGGTTGCATACGTCAAAAGTTTTGTTTTTTTCATGTGTCGGAGTTGATTGATGCGGTGTTGAGCGATTCTCGATTAGGGATTGTCTAATATCCTCAGTGATTTTCACAACTTACTGAAGATTCATGATAGTATTCTTTTTCAATGATGGATGATGTTGACACAAGATTTGATTAGATGCATCTTATATGGTGCACCTGAAATTTGGAATCTGGTCAGGGTCGAAATTAGTTAATCTCATGCACGTCTCATATTTCACGGGATTATTATTGACCGTGGACAAAAGTTTGAACCTTTGGCAAAAAAAATTGGCAAAAGTACAGCGGGAGTGCCAAAAGTTGGCACAAAGGATCACTTAAGTGCCAAAAGTTACAAAAGGTACACTTAAGTGCCACTTTTTAAAAAAAATGGATCACTTAAGTGCCAAGTCGCCGGAACTCGCCGGAAATCTTACGTGGCAATTTTTTATTAATTTTCTTGCCTACGTGGCTGCCGGAAATTGAATCGGCCAAAAATCAGCCAAAACGACGTCGTTTTGGCTAACGTGGATTTTAAAAATTATTAATTATAAAATATTAAATAATTATAAAATATATTTTATTATAAAATCGATTTTATTAAAAAAAAAAAAGGGGGGTGAAGAGGGGATCGGCGAGGGCTGTGCAGTCCTCGCCGCCGCCCGTCGCCGTCGCCGCCCCACCTCGCCGGGAAGGGCCGGCGACGGTGGGCGAGGGTCGGCCGGGGTCGCCGGGCCCGGCCAATGGCCGGCGACCCGGCCGACCCTCGCCCACCGTCGCCGGCCCCTTCCGGCGAGGTGGGGCGGCGACGGCGGCGGCTGGCGGCGAGGGCTGCACAGCCCTCGCCAATCCCCTCTTCTCCCCCCTTTTTTTTTTTTAATAAAATCAATTTTAATTTTTAAAAATCTGACGTGGATATTTTTATAAAAAAAATTACCACGTGGATTTTTTATTTTGAAAAAAAAAATGCCACGTGGATTTTTTATTTTAAAAAAAAATGCTCCGTCAGCAAATTAAGTCGCCGGAAAATTGACACGTGGCAATTTGGCCGGAATTTTCGCCGTTGGCACTTAAGTGATCCATTTTGCTCCGATTTTGGCACTTAAGTGTACCTTTTTGTAACTTTTGGCACTTAAGTGATCCTTTGTGCCAACTTTTGGCACTCAGAGGTCCGCACCTCCAAGAAAATTACATAGGTTTGAGCCTAACCTATTATAGGTAGGTCCTCAATTGAAGTCATGTCACTTGGTAATCTACCTAGTGATAGAAAACAAATTAGAACAACAACTCTTCTATCTCTTTCTCTATCACTTCTTTTTCGAATCAAACAAAAGAATGGTATAGAATCACCCGCGATGGTGGCTGAAAGACAAGAGGCGAATCGAGTTAGGGCTTAGAAGAAGGTTTTGAGTACTTTCTAATATGACCCATCGTGTGAACTTTCTGACGGAGGTCCAAATAAAAAGTTGGGTCTGTCCAATTTTATGTGTTGGACTTTTATGTCTTAGTTCCTTCTTTAACCCTTCTTGCTATAACATCATGTCCGATTGAATCGATTAATCATGGTTAGACCATCTTATCATATTTTGTATCATTAAGTGTGGTTGGACATTGCTCAGGAAAATTTTCATATAAAATTTTAGACTTATTGCATTTGTGTCAATTCAATTTTTACCATTTTCATTTAGCTAATTTAATTTTAAACATTTTTACTATTTACAAATATAATTCAACTGGCTAATTTTAATCGGAAATCACCCCTCACCAACTTCTAGTGAGGCTTGACCTCGCTAGATTTCAACAAGGTTGATCCTTACTAGAAGCTGGCAAGGCGGACCCTTGCTGGCCTCAGGCAAGTTCGCTCCTCGTTGGAGGCCGACTCAGCCAATTGTTGCCTTTGACTGATTGTCGGCCATTCCCAAGGCCCAATGATTGGAAAAGGAAGAAGGGGAAAAAAAAAAAGACACAAAGGAAAATAAAAGTACAATAAAAAAATTGTAAAAATTGTTCACAATAGTATTGGCTCCAGCTATATAACTTAGGATGGGGCCAACATCTATGTCAAAGATTTTTTGACCAATTTTGGTCAGATATGCTGCATTGACAAATTGTGAAAAGCTTGAGAATCCAATTAACATAATTGAAAAGTTTATGACTGAATTAATATTAGTGATAAGTGGTTCCAAGTCTAATACAAGTCTCACTTGGAACCTAGAACTTATCTGTTACAGCAAGTTCTTCATTTTTTTAAGCTTAAAACCTACTCTGTATACCCTGAAACCTATAACCTACCATGTCATAGGTACTAAGGTTAGTTTGAGGTCTATCCATATTCTATTTGTATTATTAATCGAATGATTGATGTGAACTATCACATTTAATGACCACCGGTTACTATTAATCCATTGATCACAACTTATATTTATTCATACGAAGAATACGAAATATTAACAAAGTAAAAATCTCGATCATAAAATTAAAATTTAGACTAGAAATTCTAGGCTTCATCATCTAATCCCATCAAATACCACAAGACCGTGTGAAAATATAGACCAAGAAAAATACAAAAAATTATTCAAAGTTCCACTTACCTAGAATCTAAAACTTACTTGTCGAAACATGTTCTATAATTTTTGGAATTTGAAATCTATTATGCATATCTTGGAACCTAAAACCGAATTGGTTCCCATCGGTTAGGTTCTCTGATTCCAAATTCTATTATGAAAATCATGCTTACCCCTAATTAGCACACAATGATAGGTTTATGGCAAAAAAAAATATTTTTGTAATTTTCCCAACATTGTTCCATTGAGGCACTAAACCAACTGAGCACAGATCAATGCACACATGTCATGATGCATAGTCGCGTTAATTGTGGAAACCATTTCTTAAATGATGTAGGATTATGAGTGTTGACGGTTAAGATATAGGATCTCTTAATCAAGTGGTCCCAACATTAACGCGAGTATTAATCCTAGATTATTTGGGGCTGTATTAGATCATATTCATGGGTAAAGTCAAGGATAATCAAACCATCGCGTGAGAACTCTTTAGCCTACCGAGTTAGATATTATCAAATCATCCCTTATTGGTCTTATCAATTCTTAGAAAATCTGTAAATGTTTTCGACATCGATATAATAATTAGGTAATCTATCAAACTCACCACGGATGCTATTTAATCTCGAATCATCTTTATGTTGTTGGCATTGATCTAATGGATTTGCCTAAGGTCATGGCAACAAATTCAAGAAAAGCTAAGATAAAGGCTGACAAAATTCAATTTTGTTATTTTCTTTAAAGATTTTGGTTTTTCTGATGGGAAATAAAGACATTTATTAGGTTTTTTTTTTTTTGGAATTTTCTAATTTTTCTAATTTTTTGGAATTTTGAAAATATTCGATTTTTTTATTTATTAAAAAAGTAATTCGGACCGGGTTGGGAAACCCGGCCCTAAATCACTATAGACTAACAAAAGGCCTACGAAATTCTTTTTTTTTTTTAAGAAAAAGGCCCACGAAAATTTTAGTCTCAGCCCAATCAAATTCGGCCCATGCCTAGCGTAGACCCGCGGCGAACCCAGCCCAACGCTCGCGGGCCCAAGGCACAGCCCATCTCCTTGCTTGATTTTCTTTCGGCCTTTTCTTTGTTTTTTCTGACTTTTCTATTTTTTATTTGTTTTTCATTCTTTAATCTTTTTTATTCCCCACTTTTTGTCTTTTTCCCCCTGCAGATTTCTCCTTCCTGCACGCACGCTTTTCCTCCCCATGCACGTCTTCATGCAGCCCCTTTCTTTTCTTCTTATTTTATTTTTTTCTTTTCAATTTTTCTTTTTCTCTTTTTCCTTACTTTTATCTTGGTCTTCTTCCCGCTGCAGCCCGCTCGTCCGACGCTCCTGCAACTCCATTCCGCCGAACCGACGCCGGCGCTACCGCGAGTCCTCGCTGGGCCTTGGGGTCGCCATGCCATCGCCTGGCGTCGGTCGTTCCGTCTGACCGACGCCGAGCGTCGCCGGCCGCCGGTCGGCCGGCATCCCGAGGGTCGCCGAATGGGACTCCGGCGAGCTACGAACGCCCAAACCGACACACGCAGCATAGATAAACTGGCTGACCAGCCCGAAAAACGTCGGAAGCAGTACATGGTAACAGTATAACTTCTAGCAACGTGGAAAAAGAACAAAAGCCGAGCTACCGTCAAGAGTTGAGTTCGGTTTTTCAGTGGGGCATTTCATCGAACACCTAAAGGACACTACCGAGGGGGCTACGGATTCAAACGAAACAAGTCGGAATGCACAATAACGTCGATGAGGGATCACCGGGGGCCGAAGCTCGCGTGAACTGGTCAGCCGCGAGCCCCGGCCCGGCGTTTTCCAAGACTGGGTCACTTGAAGTTTCGGAAACTTACCTCGTTCGGGGAAGAGCCGCAGCGGACGGTTGCGGGTGGAAGGTCCTCCGGCGAAGGTTGGTCACTCTCTCGAGTTCGCTTTGTCTCTCGCGCTCCGGTCGCCGGGTTCGCCTCCTCTCTCTCGAACTCCCCCTCCGATTTTTCTCTCGAGTCTCTCTCTCTGTCTCCCTCCTTCTCTAGCTCGTTTCTTCGTTGTTCTTCGGACCGTCCGTCTCCCTCTCCAACTCTGTCTCGGTTGCCTTTTCTCTCTCTTTTCTCTCCGGTCCCTTTCCCCCTGTGCCCCCTGAACCTCTTTTTTTTTTGTGCGCCCCTCCTATCTCCTCTTTTCTTTTTTCTTTTTCTGTTTGTTCCCATCCCTTATCCCGGGCCGCGCGCTGCTTCCGTCTCCCACTTCGTCTGCCGCCTGACCTTGCCGACCTAATCCCTTCCGTCTGACCCGCAAAATGCTCTCTCATGGTCTGCTGCAGCCATCCTGCAACTTCGCAAATTTTTATCTCTTTGCAGGTTCTGTTCCCGTGAGGCGGTGAAGGAGAGGAGGAAGATAGAGGCGCGGGCTGGGCCGAAAAGGGAAGAAGAAAGGCGGGCCAGGCCCGCGCATGGAAGAAAAGAAGAAGAGAAAGGGGCCGGGCCGGCCCAGCCCTGGCCCGGACCCCCTTTTTTAATTATTATTTTATTATTATTTTAATTTAATTTTTTTTAAAATTTTTTAAAATTTTTTAAATTATTATTATTTTTTTTTTAGAAATTAATATGTACTTATATAAGTAAAGTAAACGGGCATTTAAGACAAAAAATGAGAATGTCACAGACACGTTAGGATAAAAAACAAGCAATCCATGTTCTAGACTCACATGTGCATGTCATGAGAAGAAAGAGTTGGAAAAAAAGAGAATACTAGATTTTTCTTCTTTTCCCATTTATTATTTTTATTTTTTACATATTTACATTTTGAATTTTTATTTATTAAAAATTTTAAATTTAATCCATGCATGTTGGAACCACATGTTGGAATTCTAGATTTGAATGTCACAATTCCAAACTCGAGTATCAAAGAGTGTCGGGAGAATTGATCGAGTGTTAGTTTTCCGACTTGTGTTGATAGAGTGTCAGATATATATCGAAGAGTATTTGATACGATATGTAGGCTATCGAAGGGTGTCAATGTTTCTCATGTTGCAATAGCTATTTTAAAAAAAGATCAGATATTTGTGCGCGCTAAAAAGCGGAGAAAGGTACGATCCATGAGAGAGCCGCCTAAGACCGAGTTATTCCGCCATCGCCATTTTTGTTTGGGGGTTATTCATTGGTCATAAAGTGGTAAGGTCCAACAAGGAGAGCGAGAATAAAGTGGTATTCCCGTAACTGTTCATGCTCCTTTCCATCCACCCTCTTCCTTTTCTTCGAATCGTTTCAAAACCCACGTTCGAATTCTTAGCTGCCTATAAATACCACAACGACATCGCCATCTTCTTAATCTTCAATCCAACAGCTCTAAGAAAACAGAGAGAGAGAAAGAGAGAGAAGAAAAGGGCGGCGGTCTTCTTTTCAATGGCATCTCCTTCTCCCATCAATGTTCCCAGGTGGACTCGAAGTCCGATCCCGAGAAGTTCATTGCCGCCTCCCGAGAAAGCTGAAGATGATGATGCGATGCAGGGCTCGGCTTCCGAAGGAGATGATGATGGCGTGTCCATTGGAGGCCACGACGTCGTCTTTCCATTCAGTATCAACTTCGCCGGTGTTCCAGATGCCCGTGACGACGAAGTGCCCCTGCGGGGAGTCCATGGCGGAGGCGAAGGGCTGCAACCTGATCCATTTACAGGAGCGCACGAGAAGGGGAACGGGATGTTCTTGACGTGGAAGGACTTGGGGGTGACGGTGCCGGACCGGAGAAACGGGACGCATCCCATATTGCAGGGGCTGACGGGGTATGCCGAGCCGGGTCGGATGCTGGCCATCATGGGTCCGTCAGGCAGCGGCAAGTCAACTCTCCTCGATGCCCTTGGAGGTACCGTATCGAATAAATCTCTCTTTCTATAATAGATCTGTAGCTAATTTATGTCCTTTTCAAGTTCTAGTATGCTATAAGTAAAGGCAAACTCAAAACGAGATCAGACTTCCAAGATTCTATCAGAAAATTCCAACTAAAAACACCTAATCACTTGCCATTTCTAAATACAAATGTAGATCTAATATGCAAATTGCCTACACATCACATTCTTCCGCATTTTGAAATACAGATATAAAAATCTAATCCTTTAAATTATACTAACGTGTTTAATATAAACTAAAATGAAGAGTTAGATGAAGAACGGGAAATTTCTTATGATAAATTAAGACCTCGGACATCTTGGGTTAGAAAACAAACAAATAAACAAACAATGAATTAATAAAAGCAGAACGCAAACATTTGATAGTCACTGATAAGAACAAAGGAAAAGTCAATGAATCTTATCCCAACTTGTTTCTTATGGAGAAGTCAACGACTGACATAGCGGCTGTTTCCTTTTAACAGCTTTTTCTTGTTTAAATATTGTTGAGGTACAATTCCCCACATGTTACGACGTTCCTAACTACTTGTCCGCGTCCTTACGACCGACATCGAATGTTAGAACATGGGTTTCCCAGTTCAGATTCTTCCAATGTACCAAAGGAAAATTTCATTGGCTTTTGCTGTTATAACTTTCCCAATCACGATTTGTCTAGCCAATATGGGATGCGGCGTCTGTTGATGAGTGGTTATCCAACAGCGATCCTTTTGAGCTAATTGTTCCAGGCTTCTTGCTCGGTATAGCTTTTTACGAGGGTCATGATTGGGACGATTGTGTTGCAGCTGAATGAATTTAATTGAATTCGCTTTTTTACCTCACATTCAAGCCGTTAATCATTTAGAAGTTAGATTAATTTGTTTTCAAGGAGAACAATAGACGAAGTAACTAACATCTCTGTAATCTTTAAATGACATTTATAAATCTCTCGGTTTCTACCCATTCCTTTTTCTTAAGAAGCAACTTTTTGCAGGGAGATTAAGTTCAAGCACTCAACAGACAGGAGAGATCTTAATAAATGGTCGCAAACAACCACTTTCTTTCGGAACTTCGGTAAGCCTAGCTGATAGATGCAGCGCTGAGTTGAATTTCAATGCGCAGATTTCCTAGCCAAATCGTAGTTTATACAAATCGTTCTCCATAGAATATTTATTTTTTCTTTTTGTTTTGCTATAGGCTTATGTGACTCAGGATGACACACTAATAACAACTTTGACGGTGATAGAAGCTGTGTACTACTCGGCTCAGCTCCAATTGCCGGAATCCATGTTGAAATCGGAGAAGAAGGAGAGAGCCGAGGCAACGATTAGAGAGATGGGACTGCAAGATGCGAGAGACACTCGGATAGGTGGGGGGAGCACCAAGGGCCTCAGTGGTGGCCAAAAGAGGAGGGTGAGCATTTGCATCGAGATCCTGAAGCGCCCAAAGC
Organism: Corymbia maculata; assembly: GCA_014182735.1. Lineage (NCBI taxonomy): Eukaryota > Viridiplantae > Streptophyta > Magnoliopsida > Myrtales > Myrtaceae > Corymbia > Corymbia maculata. The sequence continues at coordinate 6,810,115 of CM024690.1, read as the reverse complement.
TCCTCTTCCTTGACGAGCCAACCAGTGGGCTCGACAGCGCCGCATCATACCATGTGATGAACCGCATTGCCAAGCTAGCCCATCATGACCAGAGGACGGTGATTGCCTCGATTCATCAACCTAGCAGTGAAGTCTTTGAGCTTTTCCATAATCTCTGCCTTCTTTCTTCTGGGAAGACAGTCTATTTTGGCCTTAGATCAGGGGCTGAACAGGTGCTTGTTACATTGGACTAATAGGTTATGAATTTTCGCTTGTTGCAAGCAATGAACAATTTCCTAACCATTTTGTTTCTGCAGTTTTTTGCATCAAATGGTTTCCCATGTCCGACTCTTAGAAATCCGTCTGATCACTACCTCAGGACGATTAACAAGGACTTTGACACAGTAAGCCATGCCACTGAAACTTGATTTGTTCGACCATAGTTTCAAGAATCAAAGGAAATTTCATGGACCCAATGACACGAAATTTTTTGTCAGGACATTGAACAAGGAGGCGATGGCATGAATGCCGAAGAAGCCATTGACACTCTGGTCAAATCTTATTTGTCATCTCTGATGTGTCACCAAGTTCAGCAGCAAGTGTCCAAGATATCCGAAAAGGTACGCAATTTCGATATTATGTGGGGTTGGAAACTTTTAAAAATACGAATCAGAGAGTTTCTGATAACTTGTGTGTATCCGTTAGAATGTTGGGGAAATTTTGGGAAGAAATGGAAGTCAAGCAAGCTTCATTACCCAGAGCCTTGTTCTGACTAAGCGATCGTTCGTGAACATGTATCGTGACTTGGGGTATTACTGGCTTCGTTTAGCAATCTACGTTGCATTGTGCCTGTGTGTCGGGACTATCTTCTACGACATCGGATCCACCTATGGCTCAATTCAGGTAAGCTCTCTAGCGTGACGGTATGTACTTTCTCAATAATCTAGTGACCAAATCATTGAAGAATGAGATTTACGAGTTATTCCACATTCCATTGACCATTTGCGAATTTGTAGGCAAGAGGTTCGATGCTAATGTTTGTTGCGGCATTTCTTACTTTTATGGCAATCGGCGGATTCCCCTCCTTTGTTGAGGACATGAAGGTATTTCTCTTTATTTCCTTTCCTTTTGTTTTATGTTTGATGCTCCGGTTGCTTATCATTGTACCAAAAGTCATGAGAATCCTACATTTTCATTTCACCAGGTCTTTGGGCGAGAGAGATTGAATGGGCATTATGGTGTCACCGCGTTCGTCGTAGGCAATACATTTTCATCCATCCCTTATCTACTGATCATCTCTCTTATTCCAGGGGCCATAGCTTATTACTTGGTTGGCCTCCAAAAGAGTTTCGAGCACTTTGCGTACTTCGCTTCAGTGCTCTTCGCATGTATGTTGCTAGTCGAGAGCTTGATGATGATCGTTGCAAGTATAGTCCCGGACTTCCTCATGGGGATCATAACTGGTGCCGGAATTCAAGGTGTGATGATGCTAAATGGAGGGTTTTTCAGGTTGCCAGATGATCTCCCCAAGCCATTCTGGAGATATCCCATGTATTACATCTCGTTCCATAAGTATGCCAACCAAGGTTTCTTCAAGAATGAGTTCGAGGGGTTAATGTTTCCCAACCAGATGGGAGGGTCACCTACCATTGGTGGTGAAGAAATCTTGAGAAACTATTGGCAAGTGGAAATGGGCTACTCTAAATGGGTGGATCTTGCTATATTGCTTGGCATGGTGGTTGTTTACAGGCTCATGTTCCTTGGAATAATAAAGGCGACAGAGAAGATGAAGCCGTTGCTGAAAAACTTTAGGTCTATATCTCCTAAACATCCCATACATGTCATGGAGAACCATTATTCAACGCCTTAATGTGGTAGCAAGTCAGGGTTTCACTTATTTGATAGTGATAAACGGGTGTGCTTATCTTTAATTGTTAATGAATTGATAAATCTCCTTCCATGGTTAATAATATTGTCTTCAACCATGAGTCTGAAATGTTTACTTCATGCTCGATCTTACAGAAATGTTGAATGGGCTTGTGTGGGAAATATCTCGGTAACATAGGACCGAAGAGCATTATTCTAACTAGGGGTGTGCAACCGGACCGGGTTGACCCGGAAACCGGACCGGACCACCCGGAAAAACCGGTCCGGGAACCGGTTCCCAGTGGAACCGGTCCAGGAACCGGTTCCAGCTTTCAAGAACCGGTTGGAACCGGTCCGGGAACCGGTTCCACTGGGAAACCCACCCGGCTCGGACCGGTTTTATTTAAAAAAAAGAAAGATGAAAAAGATGAAAAATAGAAAGGTTCTGCAGATGAACAAATCGACAAAGATGGAACCCTAGCTTCTTCTCCCATCGCTGCTCGCTTCTTCTCCCCCGATCTACTTGCTCCGCCGTTGCTCAACCGATGAGGCAACGATTGCTGGTCGCTTCTTCTCCCCCGACAACGAGTGTTGGGTCCGTGAAAGGTTGGACGATTGCTGCTCACTTATTCTCCCCCGATTGACTTGCTCTACCGCTGCTTGGGAGTGCGACTTGGTTAAATGGATAGAACAACTGAAGGCCTTGCTGAGGTTTGTTTCGGATGCGCTCGCTCTTGATCATGCTGTGTCTTTTCTGAGTAATTTTGGAGTGAGGAGATGAACTGAGGTTTCTTCTCTTGGTTTGTTTGTCCAGTGAAAGGACTCCCCTCTCGTGTATCACCCCCATAGAAAAGAAAAAAAGAACAACTGTGGTGGGAGGATGGGTGTGTCTATCTTAGGATTCACCTGCATCAAGATGTAAGAGATTAAAGGATGTCTCTAATCAGTTTCATGTTATAAATTGCATGACTTTTGTGTCTAGAGCAGTATCACATCAAGGTTTCTTGCATAAGCAAAAGCTTTATGTTTTGCATCGACAAAGCAAAGAAAAGATTCATCTTTCTAACTTCTGATACTGCAAGTGGTTATTCTTCTTCATTTTTGGTTTTCCCCTTTCCAGAGGCTTGGATGTTTTGGTTGGATGTAATTGGAAGTTATGCGTTGGGGGTGTGGAAATAGAATAGATTAATGCGAAAAAGTTCCCATGCTTCTAGCTTTGTGTAATTTTGTCAAAGTCTGTAACCTTTGTGAAGTCTGCTTAAGGACAGAGGCTAACATCCTTCTATGTTTTGTTTTATCTGACTCTTTTGGGTGGACTTAATGTCACCTTCCACATCAAGCTCCTCACACTACACCATGCTCGTCGGTTTAGTTCCTTTATATCTTGAAAATTTTCATTAAATGTCGGTGACATGAATTGAAACAACACGATGCATATCACGCTATTGGTTTCAACTATTGGTAGACTTGGTTAAATGGACAGAACAACTGACTTTTTCCTCTGTGACGAGAGAGAAGCATGACTGAAGATGTAGATGACCTGTTAGCTAGCAGAAATATTAATGGTGTTATTACTGAAATAATATTCATTGGGAGAACCTAGAGTTGCCTTTTACTAGAAATTTCTGAGACATACTTGTGCTGTGCAATTACTGTGGATATATGTTTTTAGTTTCCAATTCATCCCTTAGAAAAATTTCCTTTGAAGAAATCTTTTTGTCTATGTTTGCTTTGTCCTATTTATTTTTTAACTTATCCTACTTAACTTGGGAGTGAAGATGGTTATAAGGGGACTGTTATAGCGTCACATCCACGCTATGTCTTGCCTAAGAAAATGCGGATTCTGAAATTGCTTCTTAACTGGAAATTTGTGAAAATTCAAGGCTGGAATTGGAGATGGATCGCATTAAAACTTGTTGTCGGTTTTGGCTGATCATGATCATTTGAAGCATTTGAGATTACCTAGGTCTGTTCATGAAAATTTAAGCCAGAATTCTTAGGATGACCAATCTACATTGTAATGCTGTTGATAATTTTACAGGCAAAGCTGTGCCTGGACTTTAGAGTTCTATGAACTGTTCAAAGCTTGTACCCAATAAAGATTTTGCATTTTACTGAAGTAGTTGTCGAGTTGGTTGATTAATGTAGATTTGGTCATCTGAACACTTGCAGATTATGATGCTTCACACAAGTCTTCTAATGGGAGGAAGGTTGGACGTACTTGATCGTTACTATGGCTGGAGACTTGACATTGATAAAATGACTTATGAGGTAAATATATCTACACCTGAATGTTCAATGCGTTGAAAATCTGATATTCCGTAGAAGCAAAATCTGATGCTCGCCAAATGGAGGAAAGGAGATGGAGTGGGTGTTAGAGCAAAGGAGGAGAAAAATGGGTCTATGTCCAAGCATATTCAAGTTAAACACATCGCCACCTCGCTGTCCAAGCAAATTAAATTGCTTATTTTTTATGCAAATTAGCTGTGTTTGGTGGAATATTGAATGTAATACAAAGTTAAATTAGTAGTTGTGGGAATGAGGCTAATGTTAGATCATGTTTGTTGATAATATTTATGAAATGTTATGATTTTTGCACTTTCTTATCGGTCAAATTAGGAGGATTATATTAATTGTTTTCTCGCGAATTAATGTAAAATTTGAAGTTGTATAGGATATCAAGTGGTTCAAAAGCATGTTCTAATGAAAACAGGGTAGACCCTGTTCCGGACCGGAAAAACAGGGTCGGGTCCAAAACAGGGTCCAATGCAAACAGGGTTGGGTACAGGGTCCAAAAAATAGGAACCGGTTATAACAGGGTCGGGTACAGGGTCAAGGTCTAGACCCGGCCCACCCTGGACCCGATCACCCCTAATTCTAACCCCCATTTGATCTTTCAAACTCAAGATGGTTCTGATGAAGTGCAGATTGTGAATCCAGCTAGGGTTGTGGAGGATTCCTCTTATACCAAATGATAGGAGCACACAAAGTTTTGTGCTCCAGTCCTCGTTTCCAGGTTATTGGACGAGCCGAGATGGTCGTTTGTCCTCTCACTCATATTATGGGTGGGTATTTTGGACCTTGTTGATCCTTACATTAAGGTCCTTTGTAATCCAATCTAATTAGGGTTAATAGCACCAAAAATCCTATGTTGATATAACCATGACAAATTTATCCCGAACTAAGTTTTTGATCATTAAAAATCCTAAATTGGTATATTCATGATATGTTTATTCTTTGATCAAACTGATATATTTGTAAATTGCCATATATCATTCAATTTAGCAATTTAACGGTAAAATTTAATAGAAAATAACATAGGGTAAATATGTCATATGTGTAATGGTTTGGGTTTTTTGTCATTAAAAAATGAATTTGACATAAATTTATCACATATATATTAATTTAAGATTTTTCATGATATTAATACTTATAATTAAAGAGTACTGTGTAACATTGGATATTCTTTTTTCTTTTTTTGTTGTTGAAATTTTAATTTCATTGACGTATCTTCATAGAAACAAGGATAGCTAGATTCAAAACATAATAAATCCCACGGGGGTTGGGGGTCTTATATAACTAATTAGGAGGTAGACTTCCTTTATTATGGGCTTTCGCAATCCAATCCGCAACTTAGTTAACATCACATGAGTAGTTGACTATTGAGATTTCTTTCGTTTGGGCTATTAAACTATTGCACTCTTCATATAGACATCTAAGGGCCCATGGGCTTTGAGACTGGTCCGATAAGCACTAAATACACAATAAGCTATCGGTTGATATCCTTTAAGTGCATATCATTTACAGCCCTCAACAAATCACTTGAATACTTCCAAGTCTTCTTTTGTTCTTTCTATACAATCCAATATATCAAGGCTTCTCTTATGGCGAGGGTTTTCGTTTGCAGCATAGAGGAAGCCATGAGATAGAACCGAGGCATTGGTGTAAGGTCTTCTTTAGCGAGTAATTCAAGTGTGATCACGTCAACAACAATATCTACAAAGCATTCAATGGGAGAATAACAGATGCCAGGTGCAAATCAATCATCTCGATGTTTGAAGATATACAAGTAATGATCATGACTTGACTACACAAACAAAAGATATGAGACTGCAAAATGGACTAGGTAATGTAATCTTAAGATTGCCAAGAAATTGGATGAGAATCAATAGCTCTATTTTTGATAGAGAATTTTGCTAATTTAGACTTGAAATTTGCTAAATTTGATTAATTTTAGGTGAATTCAATTGCTACTCATGTAAATTTATTTTGTAAAAAATATTTTTAGATCTTCCAAAATATTTCAATATCTTTCAAAATATTTTATCTTGAAGAAAAAGCTAGCCCAAATCAGAAATTTGGAGAATTTGACCATAATTGAAAATAAGGTTCAAAGAAAATTAAGGAGATAATAAGAAATCCTTTTCAAATCTTAATGGGAGTTGACCTAAAACAGATTTTTGGAGGCTTTATAAACCGCTCTTGTACCACATATAAGGAAAGAAGAGCAATCTTGGAGACGTCATCTTTATGGAAGATTTTGGGTTTTTTTAGTTAATTTTTATTCTTTTATTTCATTCGTCGAGTTGGTGCGTGTCAAGAAGAGGAGGAGAAAAACCCAAAGCTCCTTGTATCTCAAATTGGTGAATTTTTTTTTAATTTATTATCATGTTCTCTTTAATTTTTGTTAGTTTAGCTTTTACTATGTTCTATATTTCTTTTCTTAGGATTATAATGGATCTTAATTATGATTGATTGATTTTCAAGACTTTCTCATGCAATAGAATTGTTTTGATTGTGATGTTCACTGTCATGTTCTTAATGCTTTTAGAAGTTTGACCAACTTTTGAATAATTTTTGATGTATGCATGATACCGGGTGGAGATTACATGCATATACATTATTGATATTGAATCATAAATTAAATCTAGGTCAAGATATATTAAGTTATTTGTGTGCCTACAGTAGAAGATATAGATTGGGACTACTTAGATTGAATCCGAAAATTTCTACAAGAATTTAATGCTTTTAAATAGTTTAAATTCACCTAAGGTTAGTATGGATTAACATACTTAATTAGGAATTATTAGACTGAGGTTGGCTTGTAATCCAACTTAGAGAAATTTTGCCGACACAATTGGAAATTAATTTGTTACATTAAGAAAATTGATTAGGAATGGTTAAGTGAAATTGAATGCTCTAACGCTTTGTGATTTGTTTAAAATCTTGATAATTAGCCTTGTTAATTTTCAGTTTGCTTTATATTAGCTTTACTTTGCAATTTTAATTAGCCTTTTAATCGTTTAAGTTTTGACTCTTTTATATGTTAGTTTTTTAATTAGTTTAGTTCACTTTTTACTTGTCTTTTCAATTTAGTTAGCTAGATTTTTTGATTAATCACTTTCGGTAAGTAATTGGATAATTAAAAAAAACAATCATAGTAGGAACAACACTCACTTATCACTTTTTTACTTGTCAATATTATGCATTTGCAATTCACCTAACAAAAACTTGGCTACAAATAGATATTGTCATCCCATTTGCAATGTGAATGAAGGATATGAGATAATGAAGGATTTCAATAAGTATGTTGTCCATCTAGTTATGAGGAAGTGTTCATGATGGCAACTAAGTAGAATTCCTTGTGCACGTGCTATATGTGCTATCTAATTAAAAGGCCACAATATAAAGAATTACCTTGACAATTGGTACAAGAAAATGAAATATCTTGCTTCGTACCAATTCATGATGTAGCTAATCCAACAAATCATGAAGCACCTTAACCTTTGCCACTAAAGAAGCAAATGGGAATGCCAAAACGAAGATGAAGAATGTTAGAGGGGGAGGTCTTGAGTCAACAAAGGATGAGTTGGACAAGTGCACAGATGACATGCTTTTATTGCCATGTAGTAAGGCACAATTCTAAAGGTTGTCGATTGAGGAAGCAATAAAAATAGTCAAGTGAGAGGCTCGTTAAAGGGCCTAGTGAAATGACAACTGGAGGGCCAACTGAAGGCCAAACAGAATGGCAAAGTGAGTCCACTATTTTTGAGTCGACAACAAGAAACCCTGTAAGTTATGACATTTATGTTTATGTTGCTTTTTGGTTTATTACATATTTGTACATAACCTAATTACCATGTATTTTTAATGTGTTTGTCGGGTGACGAATAGGACACTTGAAGGATTAGCCGAAGCTCTTACTATACCTAAAACTCAAGGGCCTGTTCAAATAAGGCAAGGCAGAAGATGGCCAGTGGAAAGATTGACCGAAGTTGCTTAAGGGTCAATTCAATCAATCGTTCCTTAGCCAAGGAAAAAATACCCAATAAGTTCTATAGTTTGTTTAGTTTTCCTTTATGTTATTATATGAGCGTAAGTTATATTCATAATGTCTTTCTCAGGTTTGAAGAGGGCACGCTAGAGCTCAATTGCCAACGAAAGAGCTAACAATAGAAAGGCCAACAGAAAAGTTACCACAAGGGCCAACTAAAGGTGTCGATGAAGCCAAAAGGCTAGATACAAGAAGAACAACTAGAAGAAGGCTAGTTGAAGGGCCAGCTACAAGAAGGTCATCCAGAAGATGCCTAGCTAAAAAATTGGCCAAAGAAACCCTTGTTGCATCTAATGGACCAAATGTAGTTAAAGCTGAACATCCAGCAAAAAAGCCACATGAAGGGCCAACATAATGGCAAAAAGAATGGTCCAAAAAATCACTGGCCAGAAGAAGGGCTAAGAAATCACAAAATGCTAAACATGAATTCCAATTCGAACAAGAGGGACTCTTTGGAAGATGTTAAGATAATATGATTATGGCCTTTATACAGATGAGCATATTAGAACGGTCATTCTTAATTTAAGTTTAATTGGTTGCATTTAATTAATTGTACAAACTTTTGCTCACAATCTACTTGTGTTTTAATAGCTTAGGAGAAGTTTGGAGGTGTGACGTCTTGAAATTCAAGCCTTTTAAGAGATGAATGAACGTGAATTTTATCAATGCATTGTTGGTCGATTTCACTCAGAACTGATCACTCTTGAAATATTGACCTTGAAGGGAAAGGCTAATAAGGACAAAATTCGTGCAACTAAAAAACTTGATTTGGGAAAACCATCTGTCCCTGCCTTATTACACCCTTTTCAATTATTTTCTTTCCATTTGAATCCAATCTCTGCCCAGCCCAGCCACCAACCGTTCCCCTAGATCAACGAGGCTTGAGCCAATCACCGGCGACAATGACTGGCGATTGGCCAAAGGTGAGCTTAAGCTTACCCAAGGCCAGCGAGTTGAGCCTTGCTAGATCAATGAGGCTTGAGCCTTACCTCGACATTGTCTATGGTCGATACCGGTCGAGGATGAAGAAAAAAGAAAGAAAAAAACTTAAAATAATTAAAATTTGGATTTTAAAAATAAAAATAAATAAAGTTTAGAATTTTTTTAAAATAAAAATAATCAAAAATTCGATTTTAAAATAAGAAAGAAGTGGAGGCTACCAAAGGTGTGAGATAAGAGAGAGAGAGTGAAGAAAAAGTTTTCCATTACTTAAAAAATAGAAAATACATTTCCCTATTTTAGAAGGTAGGTTGCTTTCATTTCGCTTGCCGCTACTACAAGAATCGCTTTTGCTTTTGTTTCCTCTGGCTACTTTTTTCTGTTGATGAAAAATATTTTCCTCAGCTAGTTCATTTTCTGTGAAACAAATGCCAAAAAATCTGGAAAACATTTTTCTAATGTTGTTTTTCATGAAACAAACGGATCCATACTGCAAAATAAGTACCGATAAAAATAAATTATTATTTGAGTTGTCTCTCTCAATATTTGATGTTTCTTCTTTCGTATTTCTGTTTACAGGATTGGAGTGTTGGGCGCTAGTTGGCAACTGGCTAATATCTCCATCTCGACCACACCGGATAATTACGGAGCCACACTGGTCCGTGACTCCTGAGGGTGGCCCAAAGAACCAGCCACGGCCAGAATTTGAATATGAGATCTCTCGCTTCGAGAGACGAAAGATTTGACTGGGCACCTGCCCCCTACGCCCCCGTGCACTCCGATTGATATCTTCTCACTGTATTATGTGAGCAGATGGGGTTCAGCACTTTTGACCTTTAGGGAAAAATATATATACGATAGCAAAGATCAGAACATCGAGAGCAATAATCGCGGACGGTAAGCCTAGAATAAAAAGGGTGACAAACGAAGAGAGAGATGAGGCACCTCTTTGCCTTTCAGGATAGGAGGACCGATCAAAGTCCAAAAATCTCATTTAACTTCCAACCTTGATAAACGCCATTTGTTTGTGAGACTTACATGTTATTTATATATAAAATGATGTTCCTTTGGATTAGACAGTCTTACATGGTATCAAAACCAAATTCTGCCTAAGTTTGTTTTAGGTCTGTAGCCCCTCAATTATAAATTCCACATGCCGTCCTTAATCTAGCATTTACATCAGATGAGAAATTTAAATATTTCACATCGCTTGTTCATGAGTTTATATATTCTCTATATATATGTAATCTCCCTTCACTTACTTTTAGATTGGACATTCTAACCTTTCTTTTCATTCAATATTGGATTTGGGCGATTTTTGGGAGAGGGAAGGGAGGAAATAAAAGTTCGGATAACATTCATAACTTTCTATGAAAATAAAAGAGGGGAAATTTTGATGTCTTATGCAATAACCAAAAAAAAATTTCTCACCTCCTCTCACAAACGTAGTAAAAAAATCAGTTTAAATCCTTGTTTTTTCAAGTCCGCATAGCAGTGGAAAGCTTCTGCAACAAGGATTGTTGTTCACTTTCGAGCTTATTTTGAAACGGTTAGCCTCCTATCAAAGTTCACATAAATCTTTTGGTCAAATATCAGATAGAAATTACATGGTTTTCAGCGTTCCAAGGGGAAACTGATACGTGGTGGATAAATTCAACACCTTCGCTCTCTCTTCTACTAATTAGTTTGCACGCGTTTTTACTTGGGGAATTCATTACCCCTAGTTATAAGCCAAGGATGTCAACGGTTCGGTTCGGTATAGGTCTCCATTGATGTTTGATTCAATCTAGACATGAAAGCCCTACTTGATAATCATCATGTTTTTCTATTTTTTTTATTTTTTTGTTCTCCGGAACAGGAAAAAAACAAAATTTTATTTGGTAATATCAGCTAATATTTCTATTCCCGAAATAGAAAGTGGCTAGGAAATAGATTTACAATAGAAAGAAGAAACAAAAAGATCGACTTTTTTTTAATGAACAAAAAGAGAAATAAGGTCATAGAAAAACAAGCTCAACATAGTCTAATGCCTGTCTTTTACACAATCGACACAAGATCCAATCTCCTAACTTGATTAGAGTCCCATTTTTCATAATTAAAAAAAATTAGAGATTGGATTTTGAGTAATTTTACTAGCTTTTAGTGTTAATTCTATTTTAGAATAAAAAATGTGAAAATCATTTGTTGCAAATTGCATCCAAAATTGAATAAACTTTTAAGGCTTTATCGTATGGAGTTTTGAATGCTATTTTCTTTTAGAGACGGTGCTAGCTCAAGAAAGCTTGGTGACTCCAGTCTTCTTCCCTTAATGCATAAGCCCAAAACTGATATTTTATGCATAAGCTCAGCACTTTTGCCCCCTTATCATTCCATAATTCAAGTTATGTAGTATTAACACCATTAGCATTTCTCTATTTTTCCAAATTTGTGCTTAAGTCTAAATTATCATATATGTTTTGAATTACAGGACCATTAATAAGTTTCCTTTGCGGTTGAGGTAGAGTTTAGTGATGCCAAACTAGCTAGGTGGGCCAAACGTGGAAATTTCACCCTTCCCTTTCTTTCAATTTCCACGTAAATTATGTGTGGAGATTACGTGAATATTGTACCGAGTCCAACTGAGGGCTGAAACTTTGAATAGTGAGATCATTTGACTAGCTAGCTATATGATAATTTTTTTTATAGAAACCACGAAGAAATTGTCCTATTAGTCCTCAACTTAATATACGGATTTTAATTCAATTAATTTTTTTAATTTTTCCAATTCAATCCTTAACTTTTACACAAAATTCCAATATAATCCTATAAACTGATTTTCAACAAAAATCATTGATTGTGACGGCATTCAACATAGAACAACCAACAATGACTGGACCATTAAGTCAGAAATTTTCGGTAAAAATTATCTGAAATTACTACATTGAAATTTAATGTAAAGATTTAGGACTAAATTGACAAAATTAAAAATTTTAGTACTGAATTGATATCTGTATAATAAATTTAGGACTGGTTAAATAATTTTTCTTGATAATCATTTTTGTAAAAATTTGTAAAATCTTACGATTCTATGATTGGACCTTAGGATCGGGTATTCTTTGACAACCTCATCACTTTCAGCCCACGAACTTGCTTCTTATCAATTCTTGAACTTTCTTGACCGAGGAAGCAATTGAACTTTTTGGACATTCTCATATTAAACATTAATGGCTCTGGCAAAACAATAGTGGTCAAAGTTGGCATCGCCCAATTACACTTTGCCGAAAACACACATGGCTAAAAGTGTGTACCGTCGACATTCGATATCAACCATCGTCTAAGGAAGGGGTAAAAATGAGTATCAACATTTGCTCTTGAAAATTCTTTTAAATCGATAAATTTGAGAGAATGTTTTAATAGCCCACGTTAATTTGTGTCTACATGTGCTCGGTTTGCATTAGATGAACTTAAGTTCGTGTCATGCTAAATTATACCGTTTGACCTTTTTCACAACTCACCCTCAAACAGCCACCACATTGTATTGTGGTTATTCAGAGTGATCTTTTTAAGGATTGGCCCTAGATTGTTACAGATAGTTTTTGAACTATACCTTTGCCATAGATGCCCAATTCGTGGACAAACTAGGCTCCATACTTAGAGTGGAAAATGATCATTGAAGCAAGAAGGCATGAGCAAGATGCGACTCTTAGGCTCCATGCTCAATGCAGCAAGAGTGGAAAGTGATCATCGAAGCAAGAAGGCTCGAGCAAGATGCGACTCCTGATGAATTTTTAAAATGATAGAACAGGCAAGAATGAACAGGACCACACATCAAATAGATGGAGAACCGGTAGGTGATGTGCCAACATTGATGAGAACGTAATTTATTTGAGTGAAGTTCAGGCGTTACAAGTCCTATATCCCTTTTGAATGATTCATTAATCTAACACCTACCCGCCAGTCAACAGAACTCATTTCCTGATCTTTCGACGCTTGTTCTCAAAATCCCAAATCATCATATGGCTCTGATTCTCAAATATTTCTAAACACAGGATTTAAACAATACAGTGCATATAATGAACCTAACATTAAAGTTGATAGACTAGTTTATCAAAGAAAAAAAGTGAATAAAAGCAGTTTCCTTGTGGAATCATTTGAGGACTGTCACGGAGAGGGAAGGGTAACACCCTGTAATAAATAAACATATTCATTTTCAACGAATTAATTGTGCATAACATGACAGACAATGCTTTAAAAGCAACGTACTTTTTTTATTCGGATTTCTAAGTATACTTAGAACACAAATTAACAAAATCCTTTTTTTCAAATCAAGCAGAAATCAGGGGAAAGCTAAGACCAACCCTGTCCCATGAATTGCAGACATGCAACATAAAAAGTGCGAAGAGAGAAAAGGGGCATGCCTCTCGAGGCTGCTTTTAATCTTCAGCTATGATTTCAGATAAATGTCTAGAACTTACAGCCAATAATCCAGATATATAATCTCTTATCATTCAGTTGATAATTATACGAGCATAGTCTAATAAACATGCAATGCCCCTAGATGCATCTCCCGTACAAAACCGAACATATTGTGGAAGCACCCACTTTTCGATGAATTGCAAGAGTGATGACAGATGATGCAGGACTTCTAGTAATAAGGCATGTAGCGTGCTGGCCTTCTGAACCTGGGAACCTTCCTGCAATAGCATAAGGCAGTAGAATCAACCAACAAGCCCTCCACCAGTAGAGAATCGACTTTGGAGAAAGAAATACCTACCCATATCCATAAGGAGAGTAGAAATAAGGAGGTACATACGGCCTCCTGAACCTGTAACCTGCATAGGGGTTAAAGCGCCTTGGGAAGTACTGCTTCATCCCGGGAACATTGGTCCGTTTTGGCAAAACCTAAGTCATTCATATCATAATAAATATCAAATAATCATTTCTACTTTATCACCTAGATGCTCAAATCAGCACGAATCCACCTCTCAAATGCACCATAAATGGTTTTGTTAAATAATTTTCTACAGTCTCTACTGCACTAACGTTACTTGTGTCATGTGTAACCACTACTTTGAGAAATGAATTATTTTATTTTTGGTTTATTTAATAAATTAGTGAGAACATTAGTTAATAGGAACCTAAATTTATGTGAAGGTCGACTCCATCATGACATTAGAGCCAGCATACACAATCCATAACGAGCTTATAGTCCCTGAGAAGTGTCATGCCCTCAAATTCTGACATATGGATAAGTAAAAAGTCTTACAAGATGAAGATATCAAACTTCTATGGTACATTGGAAGTTAAGTATTGCATATTCAGCTGAATAGCTGTAAAATAATAGCATGCCACTGGAATATATGAATGTTGATAAGGTTAATCCCACAAATTATAAATAAGAAGAGTTACCTTCAGCTGACGTCCATGCAATTCAGATTCGTTTAGAAGGAGAGCCTCCTGAACAGCTTCAACTTCAAGGAACTCAACATAGGCAAAACCCTTTGGATGGCCGAATTTATCAGTAAGAATTGTCACTCTGTTGACTGTACCACATGACTGAAAATGTTGCTGCACTTCTTCAGGGGTACAAGCATAATCAACCTGCAAGCGCCACTTTAAGTCAGTCCTTCACTGGCACAATGCATCCGGCCAACATAACGAAAACTGACTTAACATGCTTTTTGAATGAGTATATGGCAACATGCATATCAAACTACATGGTTCACATTAGCCATAGTCTCTTACTAGGCAAAATAAAATGTACATCAGGACAGGCCCTTTGTCATAAATGCACATATATATGAAGCCATATCTTCATCCATGACAAAAGATTGACAGAAGTTACATGCTTAACAATCATAGGATCGTGACTGATTCTAAGGTCCCTCTTTCTGGTTAATCATCAGAGGGTCCAGAAAAAAATCTTGTCAGTAAATTGTAAAGCACATTGAACAGATTTAGCAAATTCTATTAATACTCCTTAAGAATTGAATTGATAAATTTTTTAAGTCTAGCTCATCATGAAAGAATTTAAGGCATCAACCAGCCTATCCTTTTTAGTACCTACTAAATGAGAAAAGTATACTACATTTTAATTTTCCCTTTTTCCCTTTTTGCTGCTCCAACCGCCATTTGCAGACAACCATCATCTTATGTCAACTCCAACTGAGCAACATGGAACTTCAAACACAGCCCCATAAGGTGTACACAACTCGCATAGCTTCCTTCTATATATCCAGCAAGCTTCAAGTTCATCTATGCACATCCTCCAAATCTAATAACTCAGCAACCCCAATTAATAAATTCAAAATAAAGAACAAACTCCCAAGTTGATTGAACAGTCTGTAGCCAAAATCAAACATCTAAAGTGTAGGCTGTCAGTGTGGACTTGCAGGCAGGTGATAGAGCTTAAAGAATGTGCTCTGAATAAGCAGAACAGACTAACAAACTTAGAAGTCAAAGAGTCATCATCACGGAGGTAAGAGTCCATGACATGTATATTCCTTGCTCTGTGTAGGTCGTTTAAGGTCTCAAAACCATAATTACTTAAACCAAGGAACAAAAGGCCAAGGCACCTGCATAAACCTAGAAACAGAGACAAATACCAAAGACAGATTCTACTTAGAAACTGAAGCAGTCAACCAGCATAATCTTTTCCAAAAAAAGTTACTTTTAATCCACTGACAAAATTTAAGGAAAAACCAACAAAAATACATATTACTTTTGACCCAATGACTACTTATATACCTCTATTTTTGCAAATATCACTTAAGCATCTTGCTTAGGGTTAGTTGGTTATGAGTGTTTTGGGTGGGTGTCAAAATTGAGGATTCGTGGATGGGCATTTTGGGGAAAAAAAAAACGACAATTTTGTAAATACAGACACAAGGATAATTGATGTGAAGATGCAAAGTGGTCTCCAAAGGTAAACTCAGCATGTATTTGGTATTTTCAAAAGTAAAAATACGTAAGTGGTCATTGAGTGAAAGGTAAGGTTTATTTTGGTATTCTCCGAAGATCATTCCTCCTAAACTGCACAAATGAAGAAGATAGAAACTCAATAACACCACATAGCCAAACGTAATAAAATTCTGTTGAATCTCCAAACATTTTTAGTCAGCGAAATGAAAAATCAAGAAAGCTGCAAATAGCTTTTTCAGGGGAAAAATAACTATGATATTTTCACTCTTCTCACATAAAAGGCCAGATTGCAAAAGATCCCCAATAGTACTTTTCTTTCCTATGAATGAGAAAAGGACAAACTAGAACAACTAATCCACTAAGTAGGGTCCAATGGCAATAGATGATCAACTACCATACATTGGAATATCATATAGGTCTATTGAGGGGAGCAGATCTTATCGATAATTTAGAGTAGAACTATCGATAAATATAAACAATAGATTAACGACACGTGGAAGACACAACCGAACGCCCCTCACCAGGTCTGCTATATCACGAGAAGTCCTGAGGCCAAATCACCGGCACCAGCACCAACCCACCACCACCACGAACAGTAGCAAGGGTATGAGAGCCCGTAGATTCTACACAAGTCCTAATAAATCATCAATTACTTTATAGCCATCCAACATCTCTCTCACCGATACAGAACATTCTTTTCAAATATTCCAATCCCCGACTTTCAAAATTCTACTCTTTCTCCATGTGCCACTTGTTTGGCATTTTTTTTCTTTCGTTCATTCTCTTTTTTCTTCTTCTTTTTTTCCATCTTTCCTTTTCTTTTTTTCTCTTGTTGGTTCTTTTCTCCACAGAACACTTTTTCACCCACACAACAGAAACTCTGCACTGTTTTTCTTCATATTTTTTGTTCTTTTTTCTGTCACATGATTTTTTAACTTCAATTACTTTTTCCCCACATCTATCCAACCAAATCTAATGCAAAATTAACTCTGGCTCAAAGACAGTGTAAAGATTCCTGCTCAATCTATACAGACAACTTGAAGAATGAGAAACCTGCAATCACAGTGAAACACGAAGTCAACCATAACTCTAAGGTTGACTGACATAGCTTAGCGGTCAAGTCATAATGAAATGCAGGCAACTATCCATTACGCATGAGCAAACATAGGGAATCACAAATTAAAGATCTAGTTTGACAGGCCTATGAAAAGAAAATATCAGGAAGATTCACACACAAGGCAATAGAAAAGACAATGGTAGAACCACAAAAACCGCAGGGAAAACTCATCCTAGTCACAAAGCAGATGAAACTAGAAAAAACCCAACAGATAATGCATAGATTTTATAACTTGAATATGCACATATAATTTTCTGCTAGAAAGCTCTCTATGCTCTATCCTCAATGGTATCTTATCTCACAACTTCAAAAAGAGATCCCATCTACAACTTCCCCATCCGACCTCGGGATTAGAATATTACGAAAGAGAAAGATCCTAGTAAACCTAGAGTTGAAGACAACAATTCTTCTTTGCATTCCATTTGTTAGGGCTTAAAAAAAAAGGATTTACTGCTTCACCTTCAGAATTAAAGAAAAACTAAAACATTACAGCAAAATTTTAAATGACTACATGTATGTCTTGAAATGAATCGAATTTCAGAGGCAGCAAGAAAATTTGTAATATAGCAAAAAAGTACAAAGTGGAACTCATACTAAATCACACATTTAAGAGTAATTCTTTGCAGGCATTTTCCTTCATTTCTTAAAAACGCAAAGTTAGTTAAAGTCTCAGTTATTTATCTTTTGGGATGGCCAGAAAGGTTCCGACATTAACCTAATGATATAAGATTAAAGATGACATTACAATGGTAGATTGCAAAATTGGTCACTGAACTTTCAACATAACTCCTCCGCTTTCTTGCCATGCTGATGTTCTTCTCCCACTCTGTCAATCCATTGCACAAACTCTCTTGACTTTGTAACCCTTATTTCCTGATTAATGGGTAATGGAAGGTCTCTCCTCTCTTTTAAGGGTTCCTCTTAATGCTTCTTGAGCTGTGAAGTCTTAAAGGTAGATGGGTTTATATTTCTCTATATATTTCTTTCTGTCTTCACAATATTTGATACTTTCGGCAGTATCTATTCTACCATTTGAATCAAATCTAGTAATTTTATTACAATTATCACTATTAGTATATCTAGGGGTAGGTCGAACTAATATTTGATTTCTTGTTGGATTTCTTGTATTGAAGAAATCATCAATCTAAGAAGAAAAAAACTTATGTACTAGGCAATCTCAGTTCCTTCTTGAAGACTCTAGCTGGCAGTAAAAGCTGTGTTGCCAATTGTCGGGCCAGTGTACCTTGCTAGCAAAATTTTAAGGTTGCACTAAATAATACGATTTGTAGAATCATATGATCCAATTCAGCAAATAAAGTTGGTTAGCTTGGAAAGAATTAAGCAAAAAGTTAGATATCAAAATCTAGTTTTTGCCAAGACTACCACAACCACCATAGAATCAACAAGTAGAGTCTATTTTATGGATCCTTAAGTGTTAGCTTGTAGCATTTTATGCAACAGTACAGTATGACAACATTCACAGAAATTTTCTACCCAACTCATTTTGCCTTGTGCTAGAATAATAGCTTCCCACTCAAGTAGGTAAAGGTCCTCTTTCCAAATTCCAAACCACCCATAAAGGAGTTTTTCTTTCCTTATAGTCTCTTCAATGTAGATTGAACTAATGCTGTCTTTTTTTAAAGAAAAGATAATTCCTACTCTCCTTTTTGGGAATCCACATAACCAAGAAACCAGTCTCATCCTAACTAACACGTGTTTTGTGTCTGCCAAAGTATTACCAAAGGAAGTCTAGCAACCAGAACTAAACAGCCATTAGCAAAAAAACTAAAAACATAACCAAACAAAAACTAGAATTTAATACTATGCCACCACTAACAACCATAACAAACCAAATTTATTCAACTGCAATTATGACTATAACCATCTTCCACCATTGACAACCCATTCACAAGCAAACCAAAACAGGATTGTCACAAATTTGGTTACAATTACTTTGTTATCTTTAAAGATAACCAGAGATTTTCACATTTAGATCTAAGATCTATCATTCTGAATTTCTTTTGTCATCATAACCCCTGAGAATACTTTGCCAAGCACAGATGTACATCATTTTAAATGCAATGTGGGATTGCAATAGTGAATAACCTCCACACCCAGAAATGTTATTCTTGAAAGGAAAAGAGAGGACCTTCAGAAAAACAAACATCTTTATTATTAAGTTCTATATCAATAAAGTCCTTATTTTTCCAAAAGCACAGTAATAGTACTAAGTGAAATATCCTGCCCACATTTCAAGAAAAAGTGTCAGCACGGACAAACATGAACTGAGGAAAGTATCACGTAGAAGTATATGCAATAAAATATAAGACCTTCATCCCATTAAAAGAAAGATGGATAAAGTGCAACATTTATTGAAAGAAATTTCATGTTGAGATAATATCAGAGAACTGTCAGAAGCATCATAATCACCCGAAAATAAAATGTCCGAATGGTGAAAATAACTCAAACATTTAAAGAGAAAATCAAACTGGCATAGCTAACCCTCGAACATTTCAAAGAACAAAAGCAAACTCTAATAGCTAACCTGAGCTCATATACTTTATCAAGAAAAGCATTGTCAAGATAGCCAACAAATTACCAAGAAATAACAGTCAAACTCACATTTCCAACAAACACAGATCTGTTATCAACTTCCTCCTTGCTTGCCTGAGAAGCAGCTGCACTAGCAGGATCTGTGAAATTGAGTCAATCACCAGATAGCGTCAATGCAGATTAAAAAGGAAAACAGTTCTGTCAACTGGTTCAGGCACAGCTCCAAAAACAAATCTTAGAACATAAAATTCAATTGTCTAGAAAACACAAATGAATAAATAGTCAAACAAGGTCTCACAAATGATAATTCTGACCATAATTTATGCGCATTCAAGGCCCAAAGTGATAATTGCAGGTAAGCATACAGGACACTTGAACAAACACTCCATCATCCAGAAAAAGAATAAGTAAGTATTCATCAAAAAGCATGATGGTGGAATCAGTAAGTCTTCTAAAAGCAATGGTTCACTTTCTCTCCATCTCTACAATTCTCTGAATATAGTATAGGACCAAATCACAACTATTAAGCCGATGCTACATCAAAAGACAAGTCTGTTATCTACGAAACCAAAATTCCAAAAGGCGAAAGATGTTCCATCCTTATGCCAATCTATGTTTCACAACTGACCACAAATCGTTGAAACAAAGCGTCAAGCAGACAAAAGAGGACAAATTCCAGTAACAATAAACTACTGTAAACAACCAACGGAATTACAAGACAACAAGAGAAAGAACAATAGAAACGGCAAGAGCCTGTTCTTCCATCAGACTTCAGCCATCCACAAATCAAAGGGTTAGTCATGTAGGAGATCCAAGAAAACCCTATATCAATCAAATAACCCTAAAAAAAAAAAAAAAAAAAAAAAAAGCCCTGAAAACAAAACAAAAGGAGACCTTGAACAGCACCCATTTCCTTCTCGACCTTGGCTTGCATCTCGCGGAGAGCAGCAGCCTCCTCTTCCATTTCCTTCAGCCTCTTCTTCATCTCGTCCAGCTCCTGCATCGTCCCACCATTTAAAACGAAAAAAACAAAAGAACCCAGATGAAAAATCCAAGGACCCAGAGCATCTTCCCGACGATCGAACAACACAGACGACCACAAACCCACGCAGGCATCGAGATCGACACAGAGAGAGAGAGAGACCTTGACGGCGTCGTCATCGGCGGTGGACATGTCGACGTCGGCGTGGTGGGTGTCGATGTCGCCTTCCATCTCGCCCTCCACAGGGATCTCTCCGCCGTACACCTCGTGCTCTTCCTCTTCCATCCTCTCTCTCTCTCTCTCTGCTGCCACGCACCCACGCAAACCCTCCGTCAGGCGTCAACCGAATTTTTGTGGTCTCTGCGACGAGCCTCGCACAGTAACGGGGAACTATTGATTTAAGGCGACGGCAGGTTTTAGGACCATTTTGGGGTTTTTCTTTCTTCTTTATTTTTTTTTCTTTTTTCCCAAAAAGGAAGGATTGGATTTACTCCTAAAGAGGAAATTCGAATTTTTTTTATAATGCCACAAATAATTCTTAAATTTTGGCTCAAATATACAATATAATCTTTGAATTTTTAATTTTTTCAATATAATCTTTAAACTTTTATATATGTTAAATATAGTCCATGGATTGTAAAAAACTGTTCAATATCGTTTCTAACCTTGAATTAATAGAAAAATGATATCGAACATTTTCATATAATTTATGAACTAAATTGAATATAAATCAAAAATTAAATGACCACATTGAGCAATTTAAAAGTTCATGAATAATATTGCATATTGAGTTAAAGTTCAAAGATAATATTGAATAAATTTAAAATTCAGAGATCATATTATATACTAGCCCAAAATTCAAGGACCATTTGTTTCATTTTTCCTTCTTTTTTTGGGGGCAAGAAATGGAAATTCAAGTATAATAAATTAATATTAGTTAAATATGATCATTCTTTTTCAGACGATGGTAAGATCGATGCAAATGTGTTGTCTAGAAAGAAGAACCTTAAATCTATCTTGGATAATATAAGACGATGTGAAATAATAATAAATACTAAGGGTGTTTTTAATTGGACGAAAGCTCTATGAATAAGGAAAAGAAATTTCAAAAATTATTTTCTTTTTTTCAGACTAAAAAATTCATTTTCCTAACTTTAAGTATGCATATTTTCTTTGATCAAATGATTTTTTTATTTACAGATCATTTTCAGTAAACAAAACATGTAAAAGTCTATAAACACTCTTTCGCAAAAAATTCTTTTACTCAAACAAACATACCCTAAAAATTTGTTTTGGTTGCGATTATTGAATAAAGTTGGATTGCAATTGTTATTATGACATGATGTAACGGTTATTTATGATAAAGAATAATGACATAAACAGTTATTTATGATAAAGAATAATGACATAAAGTTGGATTGCAATTGTTATTATGACCTGATGTAACAGTTATTTATAATAAAGAATAATGCAATTGTTATTATGACATGATCCACTCGTCAAGTATTAGATTCTTTCTTATTTATTTTTCATATATTAACACTTCGTATGTGGTGATTGACTTGGATGAATGGAAACGCCTTGTTCCTTAAATACCTGAAAAACTCTTTTGAAGAGACCCTCTTTTTCTTGTCATATGTATTGGATTCAGGTCTTTACCCACCCAATCATGCTACCGGTGGTAGTTTTCTTGAAAAAGGATTGCTATCTCTTCAATTAATGTTAAAAACTACCCTCGAACCACGGTTCGAAAGTTAACGGAAGTCATTACATTTCATTTTTTCTCTCACGTCCTCTCTCATTTCTTGCTCCTTTACTTGTGCTCCGGGAGCGTGTTGGTGTTGACATTTGACCTTCTCTCTTCTTTTCCGGTGTCAAACTCCAGCTTTTCAGTATCCAGGAGATCTTGAATTTTATGGTGGAGCCTGAAACTCATGTCAGTGGAATTCCCTGTGCACCCTCGTGGTACTCATAGGAAAGGCTCGAGTCCTGGTCCGGACCCGCTTATACTCTGGCTTGGGTGGCTCCTGGCTGAGCAAGTTGCTTACTTACCAGGGTTTGGAGGTAGTAGTTCAGGAGGAGCCACCAGGAGTGGAGTGAGCCCTAACCACCATCCTCGTGGTTCTGCACTATGATGGCGAAAGGCTTCTGCATCTGGGGAGTTTGTTGGATCATGCTCGCCGTCCATTCCCGTCCCTTCCTATTGTCAAATGGTTTTCCTTCAGCATCTTGGATCCGACTGGCGTCGAGACCATCATCAGTCCTCTTCTCCGATAGTCTACTAGGTCTGCAAAGTTGGAGGAGGTATGGGTCACCATAAATCTATAGTAACGTGCCTTGAGGGGTTTTTCATGAAGATCTGAAAATCATCTCCTTATCGTAAATGGGAGGTCCGACTTGGACGGCCTGCTCAACTTATTACTCGGCAATTTCTCCATGTCCTAAAAGTAGGAGCGATCTCATTGTTGAATCAGTACTACTGGACGGCATTTCGTCAAGGTCATTCCATGCGAAGAGGTCACTTGGGTCCCAACTGGGCAAACCGTCGAAGCACCGAACTAGGGACGCTTCCTTGAAAGGTTTGGATCATCAGTTTGTCGTATTTTAGGTGGCGAGTCATTTTTATCCCAAGGAGCCTTAAGCGAGTCGATGGACGGCCGGTACTATTGTATTGATCAAACTCTGGTAGCTTGAACTTTTCTGGGAACTCGATGTTAGCAAAGAACCTCGTATCCTGAAAGCGAGTCTTGCTCACCTTGCTTAGCCCCTTAATAGCTTTGATCTTTTTCTCCAAAGTGGGTCAACCTTTTCTCTTCCGTTTATGTGACATTTTGCAGGATCATTACTAACTATTCTAGAAGTCTAAATTATTAGAAAAATGTGTGTATTTAATATTGAATTATTCCAACACTCATTCTCACGCTTAGTTTGTCTTTTCTTTGTCTGTTGGTTGATCGACATCCCTCTAGCCTAAGGGCTCCTGGTTGGCCCAGGTCCAACATTTGCTGGGTGCGCGGATGCAGTGTAACGCCCGTGATTAGATCATGTGCAGCAGTTTAGGAATCAAAGCAAACACATGAATAAAGGTAAACAGAATTGAATTTTATAGAGATAACTACACCAATAATTGAACATTAATAAAAGCAAATGGGCAATTGCAACATGTAAATTATTGGAAATTAAATGATAATTGCCCGGATTTAATTGAAAAGTTAAACGCCTATGTTTGGTCATACAGACGTTCTTGTCGGATAGTACAAAGAACGAATAGAATGATGATAGAATTGATTATATCTTATACAACATTTGATAGATACCAAATGTAACCCGAATATAGCCGTCTGAATCAAATCTCAGTGTCTTCATTTGATTACAATCTTTTCAAGTCTTAATCACGGTCTTCTCCCTTCTTGATTCTTTCCAAAACTATCACTTTATCAGACCTCATTGCAAGCGACAAAGAGACTATGACTAATATAAGGATAAGGCCCAGCCTCAGGCGACCTCCAAGCATTGGTCACGGACTCTATTTCCAACGAACACGAGCTTTTGTTTGCAACCTCTCCACCTTTGGCTAATGCCAAACACGAGTCCCACCCTCAAGCGTCCCCAACTCTCAGGTTTAGAGGCTGGCAACCTTGGATCCCAGGTTACAAGACTCAGAGCCCAGGTCTAGAGCGCCATACCACGGACACGCACACGCGAGAGAGAGCCCAAAGTCGAACCACAATGGAATTTGCGGGCTAGGCTTTGACTGTAGAGTCCATGCTATGATAAAACTGCCTTGGATGGGTAATGCCGCTCGATGCACTCTCGCTTTTTCTTCGCCCATCTATGGATCTTGAGTGATTTCATTTAGCAGAGGCACAAAAGGCCTTCTTTTCCTACTTTTTCTTCTTCTTTTTTTCCATTTTTGTACTTCTTATCCTATCTGGCTTTATTTCACCCCTAGGTGAGAATTTTTTTCCAGATTATATCCGGCTATATCTGAAGAAATCAAGAATTCAAACCACCGAAATACCGAATAAGATAATTTTATATCCTATTTAGAGTTATATCTGGTCTATCAAATGGAGTTGCCATTCCAATAGCACCTCTCCCTCCTGAAGGCAGTGGGTAGGCTCAAGAGACGTAGCAGCTACAATGGAAAAGGGTTTCGCAAGTTTTTTTTTAGGGCGGGCGGAAGAATTTGGGGTTCAAAATTAAATATTCTAGTGGAGTGGCCACCAATCATTTTCAAAAGAAAGCGAAAGTGTGAATCTATTAATCATTTGTGAAAACCAAAGAAGTGGTCCAGGGTTTAGTTAAGTCTATTTGGTACCACAACACCCCTTTGATACCATATAATTTGATTTATCCTATGAATGCAATCATCACAATACGGGAAAAGTATTAAAAAGTCGTAACTCGTTGCATTTGTATTAATTTAGTTCACAATCTTTAATGGTATCAATTTAGTCATAAACCTTTTGATTTAATGTCAATTCAATTCTTCCAACTAATTTTAATTGAATTTTGCTAATGTGGACACCAATCAATTCATATAGCATGATTGGCGCTGACTTGGATAATTTTTAATAATATTTCAAACTTTTCTTGAATTTTTTATTTTTTCCTTTTTGTTTCTCCTTCCATTGCTTCTTCCTTCAACCAATCATTGACTAGTAATTGGCTAGAGGCAAGGGTTGATGAGCGTTGCGGGCCACTGGCGAGTCTTAAACCCTCGCCAACGGCCATGAGGGCAACCTAGTGCTAGGTTGGCGAGGGGAACCACTGGTGAGGCTCTAGCCTTTGCTAGAGGCTGTCTGGTCAAAAACCTTGGTAGCCCAGTGCAAGGCCATATAATGACAAGCATGATGAGATGAACGTGGAACAAATTTAGACCATATAAAAAAGCATATAGATTGGAAATAAATAAGGAAAAATTGGGCTCCGACAGCAATGTTAAAATATCCAATCCAAAAGTTTAATATGATAGGTAGAGTTAAACCACATGTATATTAAGATCATAGAGAATCTATAGTAGAGCAATATAAGTTATTAAAAAAATGATTGGGTGACAATCTTTTATCTAATATGAGAATAACAAGTATGTTATGGACAATAAAAAAATAACAAATAATTATAAATCGTAATGTGGTCTATTTATTTAAGAATTTATGACTCACAATAAACTATTATCCTTATAGTAGTTTAAAGATTGTTACATTAGCAAAACCTAAAAAAAAAAAAAAGTCTATTGTTGCTACTACTAGCAAAGTCAAGTAAACATACTGCATAACATGAAAAACGATCCATGATGACATTTGGAAAAGTCAGTCATTGTATATTGTCAATATAGTTTTTGATGTTTACGTCTTCACTCTACGTTTCCACATATATAATGACAAGCACAATGAAATGAACGTGGAACAAAAGTCAGACCATATAAACTTGGGCAAAATCTTACTCAAATACCATGTTAAAATGTTCGATTCAAAAGTTAATATAATAGGTAAAGACAGACCATATATAAATAAAAATCATATAAAATATATAGTCCAGTGATCTAAGATATTTCAAAAAAAAAAAAGTCTATTGTTGCTGCTATTGGCAAAATCAAGTGAGCAGGGTGCAAAACATGAAAGATGATCCACAGCAACATACAAAGAAGTCAAGTCATTGTGTATTGTCCAGAAAATTTCTGATGTTTAGATCTTAACTCTATTTATATAATGACAAGCATGACTAGATGAGCGTGATATAGACTAAAAAATAAACTATGGTAAAACCTGATTTCAATACCATGTTAAAATATCAAATTCAAAAGTTTAAGACAATAGGTGAATGAAGACTAAAAGTATATAAAGAGCATAAAAATCTATAATCAAGCAATGAAAATAAATCGTCGCTACTACTAACAAAGTCAAGTGAGCACAGTGCAAAACATGAATAACGACCCCAACAACGTATGGAAAGGTCAAGTCAATGAGTAATGGCCCGACAATTATTGATGTTTATGTCTTACCTCTATGTTTCTACATACACAATGACAAGCACAACGAGATGAACATGGAACAAAGTCTAACCATATTAAAAGCATATAGACTGGAAAATAAATTATGGCAAAACCTACTTTAATATCATGTTAAAATATTCAATACAAAAATTTAAGATGATTGATAAAGGGAGAATTTATATATATAAATATATAGAAAGTATATAAACTATAGTCGAGCAATATAGGGTATTTTAAAAAGAAAGTATATTGTCGCTGCTACTGGCAAAGTCAAGTGAGAATAGTACAAAACATCAACAATAATCCCCGACAACATACAGACAAGCCAAGTCAATGGGTAATGTCCAGGCAGTTTCTGATGTTTGTGTCTCATCTTTATGTTTCCCACTTATATAACGACAGGCACGACGAGATGAACGTGGGAACTTCTGTGGAAAAAACCTGGCTCGGCTGACACGAGCAATTCCCCATTTCCTCGAAGCGAGACCGCACCAGGTCAAGGTCGACTCTGCTTTCCAAGGGGCAGGTCTCACGATGTTTGTGAATTTCCTCGAAACGGGACCGCGCAAGAGTCAGGGTCAACTCGACTTTCTACAGGGGAGCAGGTCTCAAGAAATCAGGTTTGATGTCGCACGATGTCCAGACGTTGATTGATGTAAGATGATACGTCAAGGAGCACCTGAAGTGAATTTATCTATTACTAGGTCATTTCATCAAATTATGGTTTATGATGACCAGGAAATATCAGATGGCTGGCCGGCAATCGGGACAATATTTACCCACTTGGGTTGGGGTGTGCCCCGCATTTGAATGAAAGCTTGTCATCTTAGTTTGAGATTGAGATCACAACTCAACGGGCACCCTCGTGATTATAAAGCGCATTGTGTTTGTCTTATATCACTAGAGACTAAATGTACTAATATAATCGTTTAATGTATGGACGATGTGCAATTAGAAGCACATCTAACCTCCCATAAGACAAGTGCTTGGTTATAGATCCACATAGACCGAGTCAATTCATACAAGTGTCTTATGGAGCCCGCCATGGGGAAATTACACTTTCGGTCATTTTTTATTTGAGCATTTTACTTTTTTGATCCTTGTACTTTGTTCAAAAGCTATTCTAGTTCTCTTATCCGGCGACAATATAAGTCCTTTCGCATAAAATTCCAATGAAAATTCAAAAAGCTTTATAAGTGTGCCGAATCCGATTACTTCTATCACAATCGTCAAATATTTTATGGCTTTGAAGAAAATTTTGTACTTATTACTAATGAAACCATTTAATTATAAGGATATGTGCACCTACAGATAATGTATTTAACCATACTCAATAGGAATATCATTTAATTCTTATTTGGAAAGGAAATATGCGAATAATCATACTATGAGGATGGGTATTGTTGTGAAAACAAAGTACATAGACTAAATTATAACATTTTAAAAAGTACAATTTATTTTAAAAGTTGATATATGTGGGTGTCATACGAAAATTATCGGTGCTAATTTAGCAATTTTTGAATAGTATAAGGGCTAAACTCGAAATCTCCTAGAAAGGGAATGTCTGTCACTTAATGCTGTTGGAGTACTTAATTATACTTACTAAAAGGATATTTAATCTACCAATTTTTAATCGCACATTTCCAAAACCAATGCATTAAAAACTTTTAGTATTGTTTACTTAATTTTTTTTATCTAGTTGCTTAAAATTAGTGCTCTAGGACACTGACAAGTTCCATCGATTCTTAAAAGAAATGGCTTCCTGTCCTAATGTCAAAAAGACCAGTTTCAAACCAGGGCACCCAAACTGAACTTCAAATGCCACCATGGCCCTTTGATTTTATTGCTTTTCGTCTTGATCTCAAATGATAAAGTCTCGCAGAACATCCCATACAGAAGTAAACACACAACAATCCCAATTCCAGATGCACCTATTTCTGGTAATACAACGACAGACGTCTAGTAAACTGCAAATATCGCCGGACCCTTGATCGAGCGATGACATGTCGACGGTTGAATAAGCTTAAACGCTCAATGAGAGGAGCCGTTGTGTCCCCATCCTTCTCTTCCTGAGCCTCTCCGCGATGATGAAAGACAGCTCAAGGGCCTGAGAAGCATTGAGCCTCGGGTCGCAGTGTGTGTGGTAGCGCGAGCTCAAGTCATCGAATGTCACAGTCCGTGACCCTCCAATGCACTCAGTCACGTTCTGGCCCGTCATTTCCAGATGGACACCTCCCGGGTGACTTCCCTCTTGCTCATGTACATCGAAGAAGGCCCGCACCTCAGCCTACCGATCACAAACATGTTGCATTATCACACCGTTCCAAGTATACTGCTGCGAAGAAAAAGAAATTTATGGAAGAGTCCTTACCAGAATTGCATCGAAGGGACGGGTTTTGAGCCCGCAAGGTGCCTTAATTGTGTTTCCGTGCATTGGGTCGCAAACCCAAGTCACAATCTGCCCGGCTCTTCGGACTGCCCTAATCAAATGTGGGAGTTTGACTCTCATGTTCTCAGCACCCATCCTGCAGATCACTGTGATCCTTCCAGGCTTGTTGTTTGGATTAAGGATCTCGACGAGCTTGACAAGCTCATTGGGGTCCATCTTGTTGCTCACCTGAAAACATAAATTGGCCAGCATGAGAAAGTCGAAATCTGCACTACTATCACACCAAAGCAAGCATGGTACAAGATTATCACGACAATGCCGTTCTGCATGCGGTGCCATACTAGTCAAGAGTGGATAACTAATGACAGCACACCTTAATTCCGAGGGGATTGGCGATTCCTCTCAGGAACTCGACGTGGGCACCATCCAGCTGCCTGGTGCGCTCTCCAACCCAAACCATGTGAGCAGAACAGTCATAGAATAGGCCGGAGGTTGAATCCAGTCGGGTGAGAGATTGCTCATAAGGCAAAAGCAAGCACTCGTGAGAGGTCCAGAATTCGGTTGAGGTCATGATCGGGTGATCAACTGTGAGCCCAGCCGCAGCCATGAACCCCAAGGCCTCATCGACCCTGTGAGCCAGTTCCTGATACCTGTTTACCATTCCCAAAATCAATTAAATGAAGTTTCGCCATTTGATCGCTGATACTTGGCAAAAGTAAACTGATCTTCAAAAACGAGATTCACAAGAGAAATGAGCTTTATACCTATCCCCCTGTTCGCTGTGCTCAGCAAAGTCCAGATTCCACTGGGTGACTCTCTGCATCGCAGCGTAGCCTCCAGTGGCAAACGCCCTCAAGAGATTCAGAGTCGCCGAGGCTTGAGTGTAAGCTCTAATCATCCTGTTAGGATCGGGAATTCTCGACTTCTCATTGAAGGCATCGCCATTGATGTTGTCCCCCTTGTAGCTCGGCAGCTTCACCCCGTCCTTCTCTTCGAATGGGTCAGATCTCGGCTTCGCAAACTGTCCTGCCATTCTCCCCACCTGTGCAAATTATAGCCCACAGATTTCGTCAATCATTCAATTTTTACTGATCCTCATCAATTCATATCAAATCAAATTCCAAATCCGACTTCCAAAATTGAAAGCCAAGGCAGCAACAAGCCTCCCAGTTAAAATTCAGCACCCAATCAAGAACATCAAAGACACAGACAATTATCTCTGTTGTGGTCTAATGTACAGTTTCCAGATCTAGTGATCGACATGATGAACTTCTCATCTAGATCCCAACTCATAGATCTTTGGTCTTTATACGACAGAATCAAAAACAGAATCTTTGCACAAATCAAGATTCCCCGGTCCACGGCAACCTCACTCCAGGCCGTCATACGACATTAGAGACGGGCGATTTTCGCATGCATCCAGATGCATGTAGACCGGTCTCGGCAAGACCCACCTGACTGGACGGTCGAGATGAGATCCGCATCCACCCGGTCCCCCCGATTACTATGGCTTAAAACAGAGCGATCACTTTCAAAGGTTCAAGCTTTCGAAACAGCTTGATGTGCGCCATTCTTACACAAGATCTTGAAACTCATCCGAGACACCCCCATCTAAATTGGGTCGAATAATTCAACGACAATGACGACAAGAATCGCCAAATGACAAGAAAAAGACAAGAGAAAATTATAATTACCTTGATCACAGGCACTTGACCTCCGAACATGAGGACGACGCCCATCTGGAGGAGCACCCGGAAGGTGTCCCGGATGTTATTGGCGCTGAACTCCTTGAAGCTCTCGGCGCAGTCGCCGCCCTGCAGGAGGAACGCGTTCCCCATGGCGGCCTCGCCGAGCTTCTCCTCCAGGTTCCTCGCCTCCCCGGCGAACACGATCGGCGGGAAAGACTCAATCGTCTGGAGCACCGACTCGAGCTCCTTCGCGTCCGGGTACTCCGGCAGCTGCAGCGCCTTCTTCCCCTTCCAGCTGTCCACCGCCCACTTCCCGGCACCCGGGCCTGCCACGACGGGCTGCTTGGCGGCCACAGCGGCGGCAGGGGCCTTGGCGGGCTCGGCGGCGTGGACGGCGGAGATGGGGCGGGGCTTCTGGTGGGTCCTGGGGGCGGCGAGAGACAGAGCCGCGGGCTGGTGGTGGGGCTGGTGGGAGAGGGCGTGCATGTCGCTGTAGAGCGACTTGGAGGAGAGGGTGGAGGTGTTTGCGAGAGCCATGCTGTCTGCCTGCTCTCTCTCTCTCTCTCTCTCTCTCTCTCTAGATTTGCTTTCTTGATCAGGAGTCCTAGAGAGAGAAAGGTGGTGGCAGGAAGGAAGGTAGGAGGGGATTCACAAGCAGAGCAGGGCAGGGGAGGTGGGCTTTTATAAGGTTTAAGAGGGAAAAACAGAGAAGGCAGAGAGCGAAAGTGGGTTGAGAATCTAGAGAGAGAAAGGGAGAGGTGGCTGGAGGCGGAGGGAGGGAGGTTTGGTGGGCGGCTCTCCGGTCAAAGGAGGAAGGGTGGGGACAGAGGACGGGACCGTGGGGAGGGAAGGTAGCTAGGAAATTTAGAGAAGACCAGGGGTATATTTGTAAATGCAATCGAACAGCTTGGGAAGAATTGAAAAGACAGAGAGATTTGACTTTTGGTAGATTTTTTTGGGTTTTTCCATCACAGTGAAAATTGATTCACCACGGCTCAAGAGATTGGTTGATATAAGGATAAAAAACGTTAAAAATTTCAAACGGGTAGCCATGATATATTGAGTTTCATCTATAGTAAATTGGTACCTTATGACATAGTTACTCTTGAATTAATTTTTCATTTCACAAAAAAATCCTAAATTGATATCCCATAACATTACCTACCCCAAATCTACTATACATGTCAACTTTTATTCCAAACAATTAATGGAAGATGGATATGTTAAATTTATCCCAAATAGTTAATGAAGGATAGACTTTGGGATAAGTACGTTATGAGCTACCATTTCGAGTTTTTTCACAAGAAAAATTAGTTGGAATGAATGTCTCATTAGACTATCAATTTAAGATTTTTTGTGAAGTGAAGATTGGATTAAATGTATCATCAATACCTATTTAGGATTTTGAATGTACAAATCCTTAAAATATTACAATTTGGTTTGATGTGACTAGGAGATGCCTTTGTCATAGTTTCAAATGTTCTAATTGCTTTTCAATCTTTGAAAAATTGGTTTGTCAAAGGTATCTAAGGCGGCAGATTAATTGCGATTTTATCACAACTTGCATTTGATGATGCGAGGATAAGGACTTGCTCTAGTAAAGCAGCATATGTTTTAAACAAAAAAATTCACTACATGTATTATTTTTATACGTTTGATAGTCATGATAAAATTTATAAATTTACATCTATTTTATGTTTGATTAGTATTCAAAATAGGATAAAGTTAGATGTAAAAGAGATATAGCCTAGAAAAAATTATCTTGTGAGAAAGGTGAGAAAAAGGTAGATAATATTTTTAATATCTAAAATATAGAAGTTATTTTTCTCAAATAAAAAATAATACGTGAATATAAATAATTTTAAATTCTAATATATAATTCAAACTAACAAATATTAAATAAATTTCGATTTTATTTATTCCTACTTTTATTTATATATATTCAAATATCTTTATATATTCAATATATAAATATATATTTAGTATTTTTATCTATTACATATTTTTTTGAATTTTAGTTTTTAGGTGTATTAGTATATTTTACTAGTTAATTAAATTTTATTAGAGAATGATGGAAGGGGAAATAAATATTAATTAATTAATTAATTAAAAAGAGAGGGAAAAAAATAAGCAAATAAAAATGAAGTAGGCAAGAGTATCCTAAAAGATTCTTACCATATCCGTCAGTGCAATTTTTAAGTTCAATTAGATTGATATGTTGTTCATATCAAGTTATAGATATGATAGCATATGAAAATATGTAATTTTATTATTATGATTCACTAAACAGTGAATATGATATAATAAATCACCTACCTTTTGTATCATATCTTGTCTAACCTTATTTGATTAGAAATTTGAACAACAAAATGCAGCCATAAAGGATTATTGAAGCCGATGGCTTCCTTCTATGGCCAAATGCCAAACAGTATGAATTCATAAGCTTTTCAATCAATTCAAAAGTGCTGTAAAAAAATCAATTCAAGAGAAGCATGAATTTTAAGTCAAGATATATCTCCACATAATATCATAAAAAAGCACAACCTTTTACCCCAACAAATATATAATTCATGGGTATAACCTTTTGCTCAACTCTAGAATAAACAATTGAAGCATTTGAGGCTACATTAAATAGGAATACATCACATAAGGAATTGTGAGAGTGACCACTCAAAGAGGAGAATTTCCTTAGCCATTGACTTGAACGATTAGTCTGCCTATCTAATTATGGCTATAATATGGGTATCTCTGAAAATATAAATGATGAGACTCAAGATTGGATCACTCAAATATGTTTATGTTTGAAACTACTAGCTACCTTCTTCTTCAAAAAAGATAGAAATAATCTGTCACTTTGCTCACAATATTATATGAGTTCCGGCTATTAAGGAGACGAAAAGCTCTGTGAAGTAAGAGAAGAAAGGGTCGCCGCCGCCACAAAGAGCCTAATAGAACATTCTATTTTTGCATGTATTTTATAAATTGTTGCCAGAGATTAATATAAAAAAAAAAGATAACCAAATCGATGGCGAAATTGAAGAAGAAAATGGAAGGCTTGGAGAAAGAGATTGGAATAAGAGAATCAAAGGTTGTAAGGTGAATTATTTAAGATAAAAATAATCGCTACTTTCATAAAATCCAAAAAAAAAAAAAAGGCATGACATTTGCTCAATGGACAAATTTATCCACTATTTACTATTTCTACTATAGAAGCTTATGTGGCATGGCATCTAATGTGGCTAATGATGTTGATGTGTATGATGGATATGTTAGTTGAGCCAAAACAACATTATGTATTTTAAAATATAAACATTATTTTTTGAATAGGATTTTATCTCGTTCTTTTAAGATAATATAGAAAGAAGAGTCTTACCTCAAATTGAGCTCCCAAATTTTATGTTTGGTATTTTCCCTAAACCGAGTTTGCAAATTAAGGTTTCAAAAATTGCTCTTGAGCGAATTTAAGTAGGTTGTGAAATTTGGGGGTTTGGTATCCATCAATTAAGGTTTCAATCATCAATTCAAAACAATTAGAGCAAGCCCTCTTTCATAATCGAAGTTGTCATTTTGGCTCAACTAGCAGGACCATCACATCACACACATCACTGCCATTGGCCACCTCAAATGCTGCATAAGATTTTTCGGCTAGAATAAATAATAGTGAATATTGAGCAAGCGGAACATCCCCTTTTAGGTTACTTGAAAGGTGTAGTTATAATTGATCTAAGATTTAAAAGTTTGTATTTCTTTCAAGATTCGGTCCAGTAGATATTTTTATCCTTTGAGTAAAAATTTGGGCAAATTTTTGAGTCATCTAAAAATTAAAGTTATTTTTGTCTGTTAAAGCCCGAATTAATCGAAAGAAAAGACAATATATGTAATGACACCTTCTCGGGAATCGGCGCGGTTATTAAGGCGCTGCTAGAGCCATTCACGATCCACCCTCGTGCTATGAATGTCCGTGATTCTTGGGAGTGATAAAGAGCAAAACAAGGACAAGACAGATCGCAGTGGCACAGGCAACGATGAAAGAGCAGAGCCGACGTGCGGCTTTGGGGCACGCAAATGCATCCATGAGAATATCTTTGATTGACGGCGCATCGTGCTCGGACGATGCCCGGAGCAACTTACTCTCGTTGACAAAAGCAATGCACTCAATAATTACACTAACCCACGAATAATTTAGTGCAAAAAAATTGTGCTGACCTTAATCTCTTTGGATGTACACAGCAAACTTTCTCTTGTTATTTTTAAGAGAAATAAGATAAAGATCATGGGAATATCATAAAAAAAGAAAGAAAGGTGAACTACCCTAAGTAAACAATATGAACAATGCGGCTCATTTCATGGAGGTTAATCTCTTAAGAAAAGTACTAGTTACCTTTTTCTTTTCTTTTCGTTTTTGCATCTGATGTGAGATTTAAAATGTCATAATAATGGTGTCTAAAAACTCGATTTTCTTATTTGGGCTTTGCTAAGAGGGCTTTATTACTTGTTAGATATTTTGTCCATGCCTTTTTTTATATATGAAGGTACCATACCCTTTTAATTCTAGTTTACTTATTTGTTATATGGTCTCTTTTGAATATATTGCTATAGAAAAAAAAAAAAATTAAACGAACATTGCTTTTAGGGTGATAAGGTAAATCGATAATAAAAAAATCTATAAATTGGTACACTTGCAACAAACGGAGAATAAAAATCAAACGGATACACTTGTTAACTGCTACTGACATCCGACTTAGTGTTTAACCGAAATTAAATGATGATATATTTGTCACATATGTGTTAATTTAGGATTTTTGATTGTACAAAAATTAGTTTGAGGAAAATTTATCATAAGTATACTAGTTTTTTTTTTTGTGGTATTAATCCCGATACACATATGTCACTCTTCACATAAATTGAGACTATCATTATATAATTTGTTTAGTATTTGCAGAAATAACAGCTCCAAAAATATACAAACAGAAATAGTTTATTGGATTAAATTTTAGATACGTGCTACATCTTGTTTTTAGCTTGAATGACACTTTCTATTATAGAAAAAATGTTGTTATCAGTATGATAGATTAAAAAATATTTGATTTAATTGGAGAGACAAAATAAATTAAGATATTTAGCTGTTGAAATGTTGCGGCACATTCCCATTTTCCTTATTAAAAAGATGGAACCATTTTTCTAATGATAAGTCAATTTTTGGGACAGTCTCTTCACTATTGAATATACATAAATAATTCATCCGCATTACTGTTCGTATACTCTTTCATGTAATGAGCTTTAATGTGACGTAGTGTTGAGATTGAACCATATTTTAATTCCACAAAATACATTTATTCTACAACTTTTTATTTATTAAATAAACTTTTTTTAGGTTATGTTCCCCAATCATCATCATCATCATCATCATGATTATTTTCCACCCTCTCCAACAAACGGTTGTTGACGTAGACAAACATTCGAATTAAGGCCTTTGTTTTCATCCTGCTTCCTTGATACGAGCCGCATGAGCATCGACAGGTGGCTCAAACATAAGCTTACTTTACAATCGGTTGTGTGTATACCTAATCGACTTAAGACATGTTTTGCGTGTTTAATCTGCACTTAGTTATATGCTGCATATATTTTGCCCGCTCGTTTCCTAATGATCTAAGTGCTTTGCGAAAAACCATTTTCTTTAAACCTATATCAAAGTATAGGTCAATAGTTCAAACCCTGACATGATTTGTCAAATTGATTACTCATGATATTCACAACTTGCTCACACAGAATAAGAGCGAATGTCTATCATCATACATAGTCATAGGGACCGATTAACTCGTGAAGAGTCGAAAAGTGTTAAGTGATACATTACACACACCTTATCGATCCATTTTCTCGACAATTTTAACTTTCGTGAAAAGAACAGTTCGCTTTTAAGGCGGATGTTGCTTACTTATTTACTAAAGCCAAACCCCAATTATTGGTGAAGGGATGCTTTTGAATGGGAGTTTCTAACCCATTTTGGGGAGGTTCAATGAAACGTGGGAAGAGCACCTCAACCGTACTTCTTCCATGACTTCTATGCCAACAGCATATCAAACTTAAACGTGCTATTGATCTTCCTTTCAACGATTCGGTCGTCCAGATCCACAGCATGTGCAGCAGAAAGAAAATGATCCGAGAAAAGAAGAAAATGTTGGTAACGATAGCAAGACGATAACCACGTGACGCAATAGTTTTCTCTACTCTTCATGCACCCCTCTTGCATTATGTAAGAGAGCGACCAAACAGTCCAAGCCCATTCATTGCATGGGTACGAGGAGGAAATATTGCGTCCTGTTGAAATGCATACGCATCGATATACATTGATTATGCATGTCAGATATGTTATTGACCTTGTCAGATTCTCTTGTAGTTGTCTGCC
Source organism: Corymbia maculata (assembly GCA_014182735.1). Classification (NCBI taxonomy): domain Eukaryota; kingdom Viridiplantae; phylum Streptophyta; class Magnoliopsida; order Myrtales; family Myrtaceae; genus Corymbia; species Corymbia maculata. The sequence goes on along the minus strand of CM024690.1, from coordinate 6,772,964 downwards.
ACGTGTATTGACACGGATGCATTTTAATGGGATATTGGTGATAATGCTAACATAAGGTAAATTTGAGTTAGAGACATTGGTTCGGGATTTTTTTATAAGCCGAAAATTAAATTGGAGTAAATGTATTATGAGTATCAGTTTGGGACTCTTGGCGAGATGAAAATTAAATTGGGGTAAATGAGTCGGGACTTTTTGTTAGACGAAAACTAGTTTAGGGTAACGGGTCATGAAGTTACTAGAATGATATTAACCCTTTGTTGTATTCTAGCTTTATATTTTTGAGTATTTTAATTATGATGGGTGACATCTAGTATCTAATGCATTATTTTTTCCCTAATAATCTAATTGCACTAGTGTAGAAATCCGATTATCTAGAAGTCCATGAAATATCTTGCAAGTCCCATAAATCAATTAAGTCCAGAACTCTGATTCATCCAAGCGGTCCCGATTCAAAGCAGCTCGTGCGCCGATCGTGAGATTACGTCCAAACATGGCTCAATAAAAACATTGACTTACGGGGGAGGACAATAAGACGGTTAGACCAAACAAAAACATTTACCATCGAAGAGGTTGTTGTGCATGGTCAACCCTCCCCAATTCTCCTGCCTGTGCCATTGAAACGTTGTTACCAAGCTGTCCGGCATTGCTGTTGGGCGGCTAGCTATGATTCCATTAGCCTTTCCTACCTCCCCCTCCTCCTCATACCTTCCATAGTCGTTGCGTTATTGTCGCTGTTTAAGGCCATTTGGCGAGGTCGGAACTTCATGTTGTCTAGTGCATTTACGTGAGTATCGCCGATCTCATGACGCACCTAAAATCTGATAATTTACCTAATGTATGATACAATATACTCTATGTTCGTCATATGATCTTTGGTCTAGTTTATATGGTGGATTAGTCCTCCATTGATGATGGATCCAATGATGATCAGTTTGGACCAAACAAATCACTAAGATCTACTAGCCTGCATCGATTGCTAGGGTGGGCCAAGGACATTTGCCTTGTGAAAAACATATAATAAAGTGATGAAACGACAAAAGGCATTGATCCATGGCGTTTATATTAGGAGGCAAAAAGTTAGATAGGTTTGGGTCTACCCAAATTTAAGTAAATTTTCCATGAAAGATGAGCTGCGTGATGATTTCACTTGGAGATAAACATGGTATTAGAATTTCTCTCAAGTCGACTCCCTAAATGCATGCATCCATACCACCACCACCCACACCTTATTTGCCGCCTTCCCCAACCACTGCTAGTGGCCGCTGGGTTGATGGCTACCAGATCCGGCTCGTTACGATGGCGATGCGCAAATCCTATACCTATGTTGTCGGGACGAAATCCAAGACAAAGGGCTGGTTCTCACTGGAGAGAGAGAGAGGAGAGAGAGAGAGAGAGAGAGAGAGAGAATATCAGCCGAAGTACGCTACAGAACACCATCGTCTTTCAGATTTTAGAAGTACACCAGACCAGACTTCAAAGCCTACAAAGATTCCGAAGAGATAATACTTTTTCCTTATAAAAGGAAGCGTATTGAACATTCCAGTGCATTTGATGTTTAGGGGTTGAGTTGAGTTCCAGCTGTTCGGAATCTAATGTTTGTGTGGTCTGATGTCTAATTTTTCTTCTTGATTGGAACAATTTCATATTACCCACAGTTTACTAAATCATGTTACAGATACATCAAGCTAATATTGTCAATCGGGTTGTATTTCAGGGTGTGCATGAGAGAGAGATAGAGAGGAGTAGCATCAGGATTAATGGTGATCTGAAGAGTTGTGCCATGCGTCCTTTGATTATAATGAAGGGTTGATTCGAAGGAAGGAGGGGGGGAGTTTTCAAGTAGGCCTTCAAATTTTCATTCGAGCCTGTCCAGATTTTTGGGCCCAAAATACTGAGGCTCGAATAGGCTCGGCCGTGCTGAAATGTCTTTTAAAAATAAAAATAAAGCATATCTAAAATTATAAAATTATATATATTAATATATTAATGGTCAAACTGCAAATGGGTCATAGAAGAGTAATGTTATATTAAAGTCGAGATGTGCGAATTTCGTTTCATCAAATTCATGAATTTTAAGTAACTTTATGCTAGTCATTTGCTAATTGTATGTTGGAGTCTGGAAATTTGATAACACAATATTGTGAAAAAAGAAAATTAAAATACAAAAAAAATAAATTTGGGCTCAAAGCCTGAATCGGCCTGGACAGAACCGAGTAATTACAATGCCGGCCTTTTCTTTTTCCTTTTTCTGGGCCGGGCCAACTCCCTCCGTGAGCGGCCCGCTAGCCTGTTTGCGTCCCCAGATCAGGAAACATCCCTAGGCAATTTGATTTCTGTGGTGCAAGAAATTGTCCATGCCATGGCAAAGAAATCTGGCAAGGCTGGTTCCGTGCTTGTCGAAATTGATCTTGGTTATCAAATCGAAGAAGCGTGTGCTGTCAAGTTATGTGACCTCACCACATATTTGGCAGGCCATTCTCGCTGGTCATGACGCGTTTAACATTCCTAGGAAAGGTGGTGAGGGTTTCTCCAAGGCGGCCCCCGACCTCACCGTGTCCATGTCTGTCTTGATCTCGATGGCTTGTTTAATGGCTGTCGAGTCGAGGGCCTCTGGAATGGTGGGTACTTCTCAAGATTGCTTTAGATGTAGCTCGCGCACTTTCCTACCTGCACAACCAATGTGCACTGCAAATCCTCCACCGCCATGGAGCTTTAGATAGAGCCATGAAGCTCGTTGAGATTTGGAATGTCATGGACACGGCGAGGTTTGGTCGGGGGATGATGGTGGCCATGGAGGAGCTTCACTACCAGATGTGCTGCACCTCCATTGGGAGCCTGACCTGGCCTCGAAGGAGCTCCTCCATGGAGGAGCTCGACTCGATGTCCATGGACATGGTGAGATTTTGGACGGCCATGGAGCTCGACTAGATAGCCATGAAGTTGGCTGGGCAATCGTCGCGAGCGGAGTCAGACTAGACCTGGATGGGGCGTTGCATGGTGACGAAAAATTCACTCAGCAAGAGATAGCAATGCAGACACGAATCAGAGCTGAAAAGATACATAACAGCAGAAGAAGCTTCACAACAATTCTCACACCCGACCGACTGTCCACTGATGATTCATAGACTTGTTATAAACAAAGTAAAGATTGATTATCAAGTTACAGACGCTGCCTCGCTCCTGCATCTTGATTCAGGAAAGAAGCGAACTTCATCACCAGTTCCCGGGCCCTGTCGGAACCCGGCTTGAACAGGTGAAACACGTGACCCTCTCCTTGGGTCTCCACAATCTCCACCGTTCCCTCCCACCCACTCTTCTTCAACGTCTCGTAGTACGACCGCCCCCTGTGTTTCAGATGGTCCCTCTCCGCCACGAACACGATTACCCTCTGCCCCGCCATCCTCCTCAGGTTCGGGTCGTGCGCCGGGTTCATCCGCGGGTCCGTCGCCCCCGAGCTCGAAGGATATATAAAATCCATCAGCTTATCCGGCCCGTCATCCCTGAAAAACGGATGCAACAGGGCCACGCCTGCGATCCTCAGCCCCGGCAGCCCCTCCACCCCGGCTCGCGCGGCCACGTGCTGAGCGATGTTGGCCCCGGCGCTGTCGCCAGCGAGGAACACCCGGTTGAAATCGGCGTGGTCGCGGAGCCACGGCTCGGCCTCGGCCCCGGCCCCTCTCTCTCCCAGGGCGTGCGCGGCGACCCACCGGACCGCGGCCCACGCGTCGTCGTAGGCGGCGGGGAGCAGGTGCTCGGGCGCCCACCGGTACTGCACGGAGACGGCGACGACGCCGGCGGCGGAGACGACGGCGTTGAGGTGCCTGGTGTAGATGGGGGAGAAGGGGGACTCGATGCAGAAGGCCCCGCCGTGGACGTAGATGAGGAGGGGGAGTTTGCGGGCGGATCGGAGGACCCTGGTAGGAAGAGGCGGACCGAGAGGTCGGGGTCGGAGGAGAACCGGACGTCCTTGGACAGGACGCCGGTCTTGGGGTCGAGGGAGGGAGGGAGGGTCTCGATGCCCTGGAACCTATCGATCCGGCCGTCCCTGTAGATCCGAAAGAAGGGCGAGTCGAAGGCGATCTCGCCGGCGCCGGCGCTGCTGGTGGAGTCCATGTGGGGCGAGAGTGAGAGAGCAGCTGGAGATCGTCTCTGGGCGTAATAATTGGGGGAGCAGGGTCAGGTCGGGTCGAGGGATGTCGTGTTTCTCGTGTCTGGTCTGGGGCCGTAAGATTTTAGCTTAACCTACTCCGATGGATGTAATGCGACTGAAGGGACTAGCTACTTAACTGCAATAAAATATTTGGCGATAATAATGAAATAGTATTTAATTCACATTTCACTAATTTTTTTTATAAAATAATTAAAATGTTGTTAGTTCGTTTTCTTTAGGAATTAGACTGCTTAGACATTGATTCCACTTTTAAGAATTACGGACTGAATTGACAATCCCAAGAGCTAGACTAAACCAACCGATTTGGTTTGGTTTAAGTAATTCTCAATTTGGATGGTTTGTTTTGCAAATCCCTAAAATTGGGCTAGGCTTATTATTGGCTACCCAAGTTTGACATCTAATATTTTTACCTTGATCTAGATGATTGCGATTTGTAAAGTATTTTCAAATTGGCATGATAATGCGTGGCTAATTACAAGACATGGATAAATTGGGAATAACCATAACTTAACAATTTATTAGTCCCGAACAGTGAGAATAAGTACATAACCCATAAATAAACTGACCAAAGTTCCCCTGTTAGTAAACGAACAAGTCATCATTCCTACGTTCTTTTCTCTTTCTTTTTCTTTGAAGACCGCTTTACAGGACAAACAGAGCAATATGACTCCCCAAGTCTAAGAGGCAAAACAGATTTCACCAGGTCTCACCAGGTAAGAGTGGCTGCACACCGGAAAATGTAAGGACATTCATCTCAATGCTTGAGTTGCTAGACGTAAAGACAGCATCATGAGATTCAATTGCGTCACGGTTCTCTTGATTTTGCTGAATGTCTGAAGGATATTGGGTCTTCCTTATCCCCTCCAACTCCATTGCCACTTCTTTCATGGTAGGCCGATTCCTCCCATTCAAGTTTAAGCACCTCTTCGCAAGGTTAGCAACCAATGCAATCTCTTCCTTCTTAACTTCTTTCAATACATGAGCATCGACTATGTTGAACAAGCGATTATGCTCCATCGAAATTATGAAATATGTTGCGAGGCTTCTTCCTTCTTCTTCTCTCAGGGATGAGATTGGCTTTTGTCCTGTTAAGAGTTCAACAAGGACCACTCCAAAGCTGTACACATCACTCTTGTCTGTAAATTGACTTGATTGGAAATATTCCGGATCTAAGTAGCCAAAGGTCCCCTGCACCAATGTGGTTACATGAGTTTGATCAAGGGAAACGGACTTGGAAGTACCAAAATCTGCCACTTTTGCCCGATATTTTTCATCCAAGAGGATATTGGTGGACTTAATGTCTCGATGATAAATGGGAATAGAGGCTGCTGAATGCAAATAGAATAAGGCACCTGCGATTTCAGCTGCAATTCGTAGGCGTGTGTCCCACGATATAGGCGACTCTACATATGGATCATGCAAATATTGATATAGAGTCCCATTCGGTATAAACTCATATACCAAAAGCGGGACTTCGGTTTCCAAGCAACACCCCAATAATTTAACCACATTTCTATGGTTGATTTGTGAGAGAATGATGACCTCATTTATGAATTGACTAATCTTTCTCTCGTCTATCACTTTTGATTTCTTAATTGCAACTATTTTTCCATCTGTTAACATTCCCTTATAAACAGTTCCTTGTCCACCTTGCCCGAGTACCCGATTGTGGTTGAAATTGTCAGTGGCCTTCTCCAAATCCTTGGAGTTGAACAATTTGCTTTTCTCAACATTTCCTTCCGGCGATGATACTCTCTTTCCAATAAAAGACCACCATTGCGTTTGAAGTACTTCTCTTTGAGCTTGGTTTCTTTTCTCTTCTTGATGTATTTGTGCAACCTCCAATTGATAAGGCACAAACTCAGTGCCCCAACGCCAGCCGCACCCCCTGCAATGCAAAAATTGAAGGGGCGAAAGTGAAAATGTACCCTGCTTGTCAGGAATTTATGAAGAACTTTTCATCAAAGAATATAAGTGAATCCGACTGAAAGGAAAACATACAAGAGTGATTAACCTGACTCTTCCTTTCATGTCGATTTATCTTAACAAGCATGTAAAGATTAATTTGTCTCCTTTTAAGTTCCATCCGGTGAAATTATTTTACATACATCTACACTGTACAACTGATGTCCCTTGCAAGGAACTCAGCAAACAATTGATGAAAGTGAAAAAGTTCTACTAGCATTCATCTTAATTATGATTGTAACAATTCCAATTCAAATCTGACAAGAATAAGTAGGAACCGTGGATATATTTCAATAGATATGAAGCAGCCACATTAGAAAAATTCAAGTGTTGTCATATCTCTCAAGAATTAGTGTGAAAAGAGAATTCTGAGGTTGTGTTGATAGATACTACTGATTGAAGCCAGTGTAGTGCTCCTGGGCCAGCTCCAGTTCCCGGTTTACCAAAGTGGTATGAGCATAACCCAAAGCAAGCATCAAAGATTGCTAATCCTATTTAAAAGCAGAAATGGCTAATCTGATACCGGGAAGAATCACCTTAGACGACTTTTGAATATACACTAATTTGATTAAACAAATGCCATATGTGGTTGGTGAAAAATTATTCTCCTTATGAAAAACTTAGCACATAACAGAAAAGCATCATAAGCAGTCAAGCGGCAGAATATATGCCCAAATCAAACATGGAACATCCAATCCACTGAAAGCGCATTATGCTATATGCTTTTTCTAAATTGTGGGTTTTTCACTAATAGACTCAATGTTGCATTTATTTAAATGAAAGGATGTGATATTTGTGATTATCTGGGTGTACAAAAGATGGATGGGTCCTTTTTCATAGCTCATGACAGAATGCAGAGATTTGCTTACCTATGAGGAGAAACGGAATAATGATGCTTACTTTTCCAACATCATAGGAAAGATGTATGACCCTATATTTTTGCCCAGGGCACCCATTGGTCAGATTGCCTTCATCAACAACTGAGCAAAATACGACAGATATATTAGTAGAGATTCGTCTCTTTAATGGGTGATTAGGATTGCATGGAAAGCTACTTCAGCCTCCAAAGAGCTACTTCTCTTGTTAGTGCAGTGTTTCGGCGTTAGTTTTCCGATGATTGATGTGATAAAATTTAACTGGTTTTACCTTCACATCCATCTTTTATATAGGGGTTGCCAGTGAAGCCCGTGCATTGCAAACACACTGCAAAAAGGGCATCACCATGGGATGTGCAGAATCAAAGCTGACTGATATGCATTTGTAGGATTTGTTGGAGATGGAGCTGTAATTGTAAATCTCTAACGCAGCTTTTGAGGAATTAGCTATCCCCCATTCTAGGACCGCTGCGGAATGGCCGCTTGCCTTTCAATGTATTGAAGTCCATAACCGAAGGCGTGAACTGCGAAATGTCTCCCAAGAAGGCATAATTGCATTTATTGTCTCCTGGGGTTTCAGTGTATGGCTGGAAATTGACGCTGAAAACCTGAAGAACTGAGGTAATATTGATTTGGCAGCATCCATCACTGCCCAAACAAGTTGTGTTCCTAACAACGTGGTCGTCAGCTCTGCAACTTGAATTGCATCCTTTGGTAGTAGACACTGTGTCATCCATCCAAACATTTATATTGCAACCGACAGCAGCAAAGATGTTTTGTGAAGAAGAGAAGACGAACTGGCTGCCTTTCAAGCTCACAGGCTTGAAGCTTCCATTGCTGCCACAGCTCACATTTGATGAGTAGTTTATTGGAAGACTGACCTTGATCACACCATTCCTTTCACCTTGGGTATCAGGAAGCGAAATGTTGAGCACCCTCAAGTTGGCCTTCTTCAGTGTCAGGACAATGTCATTCTGGCAGTTGATCTCATACCACTCATCAAGGAAACACCCAGTTCCAATCCCGAAGGGAAAGGGAATGGTGACACCACCACAAGTTTCAGGGCAACCTTCCTTCACCATAGGAGCTGCTAGTGATGCTTGTTTATGAAGCAAAATTGATACTAGAAGCAGAAGAATCTGAAACATCCTTGCTCCTACTTCTTTTATCATGAAACAGTGGACCAATTTGAGGAATTGACGGAAGGCGTGGTTACTTATACGCCTTTTCCTTGAATGTAAAAGCTTGATACGCAGAGGGCACCAGTTTAAGTAGCCAAGTACGACTTCTCCCCTTGTTGGGGACATAATTTCTTCGCCACTTATCCTCTCACCACAAAGACTTGAGAGCATTATCAAATCATAATTGCTAATGAACTAAGTTTCGATGACCCGCTCTCGTGTTCCTACTTCCTTTGTTGACCCTTTTGAGAAAGAAAACGACTTTGCACAACAAAGACTTGAGAGCATTATCAAATCATAATCGCTAATGAACTAATTTTCGATGACCCGCTCTCGTGTTCCTACTTCCTTTGTTGACCCTTTTGAGGAAGAAAACGACTTTCCACAATAAGAAAGCAATTTAATTCTAGGAACGTGAAAGCAAAGTGTACTTTTTTATCGCAAAAACGGTTTCTTTGCAGTTTCCTTCTATCCATGTGGCGATGTGCGAGTGTCGTAATCTCCCTTCTTACTGAAGCAAAAATCATTCTTATTGTTCTCGTGGTTCATGCATCGTGTGATCAGAATGCTTTTCTTGCTCAAGCCATCTGTAAAAGCACTTGGGAACCTTCTTGGCACCCAAAGAAGAGTAAATAATGTGCGTGGATTAGGCGTTGAGTTGTCTCACTTCCATAACAAAAGCGATTTGGTCCCCATAAGATTAAAGAAAGCTAGAAATTAAGTATAACAAACCATCCGTGATACCCACAAGAGGAGACAGAGACTAGAGAACCCATTTTTTTCTTAGCAAAGAAATTAGAGAATGTTGGGTCGCAAACAGCTGTACATAGTGACAGTGAATAGTCTTCTCCCACAAGGAAAGACATCGTCAATGGGGCATCGTGGGTGCATATCTAATCAGCATTCTTATGCAGGGTTTTCTTATTCGTTTTTTTCCCGCTGGTCTAACTTCATACTTAGAGAAAGACTTAAACGCCGACGACATGATTTTAAAGTTTAGGTACCTGCATGTGACCGGAACCTATGGAGAAAGGGGGTATGGACTGAGTCTCTTGTATTAGAAAATCCATTATAATATTTTAAGATGACAAAATAAATCAAAGTTACTAATGTGTTTAATGATCAAGTACTTAGGTAAGACATGCATAAGTTGCTGTACAGATGATAGAATGTGTAAAATATATTTTTATGGACTCTACTTGAAAGAACCATAAGATAGATTCGATGATGAAGCTGAACCTATTCAGACTATGTTTAGACTTTAAGGTTAAATCTGTTCAGATGCAGAATATGTTCAGACTAAAGTCTAGATGTGAAGTCTATTTTAGGCAAAATAGGTCCAGACTTTACATATAGAACAAGATAAGTCTAGAATGTGACAAATGCAGATGTGATAGGTTCAAAACAACACAAGTATAGAACGAGACACAAGTTCAGAACGTAATACTCAGAATGAAGTAAGTGCAGAACGAGATACAAGTCCAAAATGTGACACAAGCCTTGAATGTATAACGGCTAATAATTTGGTTTGGATTTTACTTCCTAAATAGATTTGATTCACTCAATCTTATTTGATTGACAAATCAATTTTGAGAAAAGTACTTTCCAAACAAAGAAACTATACTTATGGAACCTAAATTCTAATTGTTTGGGCGACCAAAATCAAAATGGAAATTCTATTTTTGTCACTCAAGGTTACAAAATCTTCTTGATATAGTTCTATTCAATGGAAAGATTAAAAGATGATCCTTTGGATACTATCTAACGGGTAGTTTGGAAGTGGAGAGTATTTAAAAGATTAAGGGACGGAGGAGCAAGTAAGAGACCAAGCATAGAATCTATAATTCCAAAGTCATGTAAGACTTTTGGCCAAAATTTATCACTAAAGGCTCTTAAATGATTTTTTTCTAATTTGGCACTTAAATGAGTTGTTTAAAACTTTTGGTATGAAAGTGAGTGTCATACTAAAATTTTGATACTTTTAATGTCCTTATGCCTATTTTTATTCACATCATGCTAAAAGCATGAATACAACACTAAATGTAGAGTAATAACATGTGACATGATCTAATTTTAATAACGGGCAAAAGTTATGACTAATCTAGCATGACATGCAATTTAAGTTATATGACTCTATACATGTAATTACTAAATGATATGAAACTTACAATGTGGAAACAATGACATGGCAACATGGCAATGGCATGACAATGACAGGGCAATGTGATATTAAGATTAATTCTATATGTAATATGCATGTTATGAATAACTTTTAAACTAAAATGGGAAACTAACTAAATTTTGTAATTACCTAATTTAAACTTGGAAATTAAATTAAATCCTATTCTAAATTAGGTAATTTCTTAATTAATTACACGATTCCTAAATATGCAACAAACTAGAGTGCACGCAATATATTCTAAATATTATTCAATATTTGTATTTTTCATGATAGCAAAGTTCATTGAATTAGCAACATGCCACAAGACGAGCCTATATAATTTAATATTCACTATGACCCAAATTAGGAAATAAAGATAATCATTCCAATCTCAAGTCTTAAATATCGAAACCTCATCATCACGCACGACTCAAAAAGGAAATTTTCTAATCGGGATACGCCTAAAGACTCAATCCAAATCAAGGTTAAAATCACAATAATCACGAATTAGGTAATAGGATATTCAAATTGAACTTCATTTCTAAGGTTACCTAAATTGGAAGGCTGTGTCCAACGGTGGACGGCGACCAGAGTTATACGGAAAACAGCAAACCCAAGGGTTAGTGGAATGGCCGTGGCTACTTCGTAGATGTGTCAATATATGTCATAAACCCATATTATGACCCACTTTTAGTTAAATTGGTCAAATATGGGTCAAGTGAAAGTTAAATATGGGTCAAATATGGGTTAAGTGAAAGTTAAATATGGGTCAAATATGGGTTAAGTGAAAGTTAAATATGGGTTAAATATGGGTTGAGTGAGTTATTAGATATATCCATCATCTTTCTCCTTCCATTTCCTTCATCTATGCGTTCTCAACCTCCGTTGCCGATCCGATGAGATTCACTCAACAATAATTAAAAAATTGATTTTTTTAAGAATTATTTTCCTCAAACTATTTCAATTTAGAGGTATCCACATTTTTTTATTTACTAATTTTTTTATTTAATTTACTTTATAAATTTGATGTGAAATTTTTATTCAAATAATCTATATGTGAAAATTTTAAAGTGGATTAAATAAGTTGGAGTATATTTTCTTAGATTAAGTTAAATATTAATATGTGTTGGTAATATGAGTCGGATATGGGTCATTAAATTTACATTGCATAAAAATGGGTCAAAACGGGTTAAATGGGTCGACGTGGGTCAGACATTTTCGACCCGACCCAATCTGACCTAAACTCGATCCGACCCACCCATTTGACACCCCTACTACTTCGTGATGGACGTGAACACCCTAGTGCCAAGACTTGTGGACATGGCTCAGTGGACGACGGCATCAAGACTTCGATCCGACTCGCGGGTGGTGGCTGGATCGTTGTCAAAAATGACAGAACACCCTAAGGAAATCGCGGATGGAGGTGAGACAGTCCTCAGTGATGGTCCGCAGAAGAAAAACAAAAGCTGCGCGTCTTCTCTTTTGTTCGTGTGATGAGGAAAACAAACGAGTATCTTGAGTATATAAAGGAGGGAAGTCCGGTTATGGGGGAGTTGATGCTTACAAAGATGCTGGGCGCCTCCCTCTTCTTTTTCGCCACGCCTCCACCGCTTCACTTTCTCAGTTTCCACTCTCCATCCGTCCTTCAAGAACCCACCGCCATATTGCTCTCCTTGCCTGATTCTCTCTCTCTCTCTCTCTCTCTCTGCTGCTGCTGCTGCTGCTCTTTCTTCTTCTCTATTGTCGAACTGCACTCGCGAGAAAGACGACAGACATCACCGCTCGACTCCCCATTTTCAATCTTCAAGGACATTGCAATTGTCTCTCTCACGCGGCTCCCACCATCCGACATCTCTCTTCCGAGCGTACCTGTCTGCAGGTCCCTTCATGTTTCTTTCCTTTGGCTTTTCTTATTTTCTTTTTGTACTGTGGCCTTCGTAAACGCGCACAAAGTTATAATTTTTCTTCCAAATTAATACTACAAAATATTTTAAACTAATATTCATATAATAAATTTATCTTTAATTAATTTTTAGATTACTAAAAATCCTAATTTGATATATTTGAGAAAAATTTACTCTTTGTTAATATTTGTTAAATTTTACAATCAAATTGCTAAATTGGATTCCACATGATAGCTGACAGATGTACATATTCATTTTTATCTCTGATTGTCACAATTATATCACTTTGTGACTTTTCATGGTATTAATCTAATTTAACATAAACTAACGAATGGTGAATTTGTCGCAGATGTACTTATTTGGGGTTTTTGGTAGTTGTTTGTGATAAATTTATCACAAGTATATGCGATTTTATGATTTTTCGTGGTAAAAAAATTATTTTAATATAAATTTGTCTCTTATTTACTAGTTTGAGATTTTTCTGGGAAAATTTCAAAAAAGGACCCGAAGTGAGCCTATTTTCTCAAATAAGGATCCAAAGTGGTCACTGTCTCAAATAAGGACCCGAAGTGGCTAAATCAGTCTCAAATAAGGACCTCAAATCGTCAGGCAGCCAAATGTTCGTCGGCCAATGAGTGTGTGACATTTTTGGTAACTTGAATAAGGGTAGTTTTGTCAAAAAAAAAAACATTGATAAAAATTAACAAAATCCCCCTAAAACAATCTTGACAATCCAACGAAGAAGACAAAATCTTGAGCCTATGGGAAAAAATCAAAATCCCCCTAAAATCTCCCTAAAACAATATCTCCCTAAAACAATCTTGACAGTCCAACTCTTCACCCTTTTCTTCTGCACTTCATCTTTTAGGCTCTGTCTTCTCTTACTCAGAGAGTCCAAATTCTTTGTCAATGAAGCAAGATCCCTGACTCCTCGAGTTCTAAAGGTACGTGCCAACACCCCCTTGCCTACCCCTCTCTCTCCGTGGAAGTGGATTCGCATTATGCCCAAGATGTGGGTCATTGAGATCGAGATGTTTTATGTCTCTCGGTTGGGTTTGTGTAGCTCTGGACGTCTATTCTCTTGAGCAGCTCTGCGGCGTCATGATATTCAATTATGACTTGCCTAGATGCGTTGACTGCTCGGTAATTTCTCAAGTTCTTTGATTTGGAAATTCTCCTTGCACTATATTATTTAGAGGAATTCCTGAATTCTCTTGTAGCTTGATTGCAGCACTTGTGCTACAGGATCGTGGAGGTCCTTCACGTTGTGGCATTGCGTGTAGTGCTCTTGTGACAGATGATGTTGGTGGTACGAACTCTACCACTTTCCAGTACATCCATCTTTTATAGAATAAGACCTTTGTAGCTTCACTGCTTGGATGGGGGATTGCGGTTCCTTTTGCATAACGGATCAACATTTTTCTATTTGTTTGTGGAATATTCTATATTACTTTCTTGTCTTTGTTTCCTTTTTTTCATGAACTTGTTTCGGGGTGGACTGTGGAAGTGGATTCGAATTGTGCTCAACATTGAGATGTTCGAGGAATACTTTTGTATTACTTTCTTGCCTTTGTCTCTTTTTTTATGAAGGGAGACTGAAAATCATTTGATTTTAGTGAACTTGAAGATTAAGAAAATGCAAAAACTTCACATTCCCTCCTTTATACAAGCTTGCTAGATATATCTTGAAGAACTTACGCAAGTATTACAATTCATCTACCCTTTACTTGTAGGTAATGCGGGCACTTTACTTGTACTATCCTTTACCCATCAAAAATAGGAATCAATTTATCCCTCTTTTTTCATTTCAAATCTATGCTGTCAATTGATGGTTTTGTAGTTGAAAGGCTGATGAAATCTGTTCACATTGTCATGTTATAGGACATGTATCTGCCATGGTTTCTGGTGATAGAGGCATCTTATGGACTAAATTATGCTTTTAGGTTCATGGTTTTTATGTTGGGTACTTATGAATTTGTCCATCTTGTTGTTTTCTTATCGAAGAGGACTTTGTGAAATTAGCTGAGTTCTTTGATGCCGTCATCAGTTGGGCAATGAAAATCAAGGCCATAACCAAAGATGAATGGTTCTACCAAATTCATTTTTTTCTCTACCAATTTTACTTGGTTCAAATCACCTCATGCAATCAAACATGCTTAATGCTTTTTCTGTACTACTTCCTCTTTTTGGTTCATGCTTTCTTTATTCAATGCCAAAATTTTGTCTAACGGGAACATAGCTAAAGGACTTCTTGGCCACAGTGCAGTTTGCCTCTCACTTTCAATCAAAGATTGCTACAATCGGGTTGTAAACTTTGCCACGATGTTGAGGAGCATGCAAAGCAATTTCCTACAATCGGGTTCGAGAAAACAACAATGAAGTGTAACAATTGAGGGACAATCATGAGTTAGTATGGTACAAAATCAATTTTGAGGAAGAAGTGCTGCTGCAGATGTAAATTTTGATGTCAAGAAAGTCTATGTTGTGATCTCTTTATCTGGAACTAAAAATGATACTATAAAGATGGAAATTTGAAATTGTCTCTTTATTGCCCTATGAGAACATGTTGACTGAGAGACTCAAGTAATACACCCGCATTTCCATGGGTTTCAATGGGCAAAGAAGTTTATTTCTGCCATGATAATGAGTCGTATATAATAAGTTGATAAATCATTAATATCAAAAGATTCTTTAAAACAGCCCAGTCTATTGACCTAATACAATTAAATGATTATCATGCAAAGGCAATATTTTATCAATGGCAATTTGAGCTTTGATTTTGTACATGACGCAAGGTATGTTTGAAAAAAAACGTCTAAATTATGCTATCCAAAGCATTTGGACATGATGTCTAAATGGCCATTGATAGATCAAGTTCAATGGGCAGAAAAACTCACGTCTTGGACCGTTGAGCTTCGATTAATACTCTAAAAACATAATGGTATTTTTGTTTGAGTTTGGAACCCAGTTTAACCAAAGTTCAAGCAACATGGAAGTGGTGCTTGTAGCTCGCTAAATGGGGTCAAATGATATCAAGAGTTAATAATTCTATCAAATTGATGGATATGCAGCAAGGGTAAAAGCATCGTAGATATTAGGAACATAAAACTTAGATACATTAACCACGAGCCTAACCTCTGAAGGATAAATATACGTGAGATTAAAAAGGGAAAGTACAATTTCAAGAGAGTACAAATAATCAATTTCTTTCATGGTCAAAACACAAATCATCAATTGAAAGGGTCTCAAAATCTACATAGGGCAATCGAATAAGAGGACATGGCTGTAATATTAGGGTAACCCTCCAACTTCAAACATCATGACAAAAAAAAAAAAAATACCCATCCATATCAACTAATGATAAAGAGAAAAAAATTATGTTGTTGGTCTTGCATTCCTTCAAAAAAAAAACCCATCTCTTCGTGTGTGTTTGAATAACAAAGAGATTGTTTTACTCAAGATTTGTCTTCTTCGTTGGAAAGAAACAAAGGTAGGAAAAATTTGAAGTCAAGAAAGAAGAAAGTTGGACTGTCAATATTGTTTTAGGGAGATTTTAGGGGTATTTTGATTTTTTCCCTTAGGCTCAAGATTTTGTCTTCTTCGTTGGACTATCAAGATTTTTTTAGAGGGATTTTGTTAATATTTATTAATGTTTTTTTTTGACAAAATTGCCCTTATTCAGATTACCAAAAATGCCACATGCTCGCCGGCCGGCGAACATTTGGCTGCCTGGCGATTTGAGATCCTTATTTGAGACTGGTTTAGCCACTTTGGGTCCTTATTTGAGACAATGGCCACTTTGAATCCTTATTTGAGAAAATAGGCTCACTTTGGGTCCTTTTTTGAAATTTTCCCGATTTTTCTTTGTATCAACCTTTTTTTTATTGATAAAATCCTTACTTTTCTAGAACAGACCCAAAAAATATATTTTATATTTAATAAGAGCAAACCACCATTTCTTTCCCATGTGATTTAAATTTTGATAATAAAAGCCCAATTACTCTCCAAGTTTGCTCCAATAAATCAATATCTCCTTATTTGAAAATCCACATGTATAAAACATATATAAATTTCGGCCAATTAAGAGTTTATTCCAATTTTCACTTTGAGCTTAGTCCAGTTATTACATTTAACTCAAGTTTAATGCAATTATATGGACTTAATTAAAATGATCATAATATCGATATTTAATTCAGCTAATATTTTTGTTTGGGGCCAAGCTTGATCCCTAACATTCTTATACAAAGAATATATAAATGGATCATTGAAATTTAGGTATTAATATGTTGTGTTGAAACACATGACTCTAGTGACACATCTTTTAAAGATGTGCTTTGATTACCGATGACTTATGCATTTGGCAAAAACTACCACGAGATTATGTTACTATTGAAATGACTAAAACCTATAGGCTATATCATTATTGTAGGTTGTTATCGACATTTATGGTTGTACTATCGAAACTTTGGCGATACACAATTTGTCTCTTATGAAAATAATGATGATGGTTAATACCACTAAAAACCCTAAATTTGTACATATACGAAAAATTTTACTCTAGAAAAAAATCTCATATTGGTACACTCGTAACGATTTTATCTTGTATTAATTTTCAATAAATTTTACAGTCAAATTATTAAGTTAAATAATATGTGATAATTGTAAATGTATCAATTTATGGTTTCACCCTCTCTCTATCACAAATATACTGATTTGTGGTTTTTGGAGATATTTATCAAATTTAATGAAAATTAATGGATGATAAGTTTATTATAAATATAATAGCTTTAAATTTTTGATGGTCGAAGAAGTAGTTTAGAATAAACCACTTTGAAATTTTTCGTGATATTTACCATAATAATAATAATAATAATAATAATTTGTCGTTGTTGCTACTGCTATTTTATATGTGATTTATTTTAATTGTTAAGAGAAAAAAAAGGTGGGATTTTATTAAATTTATTCCATTAAATACAATTTTTAACGCGCAGGATTTTCACAGTGAATTCTGCTCCGTAAAGTGCTGCAGTAGCTCAAGCTCTCTCCCCCGCCGCGCCTGTTCCCCGCACCTCCGGCGAGAAACCATAGCACAGAGAGAGAGAGAGAGAGAGAGAGAGAGAGCGCGCGCGCGTCAGCGTGGCCTGAGGATGAGAAGAGAGTTGCGGTTCCGAAGCTTGGCCCGAGCGACGGCCTCTCCGACCCGCGAATAGTGGACATCTCCGCTCTCGAGCTCTCTCAATCCCTCGTCTAAACTTTCCCGGATCGCTGAAAACTGCAGTTTCTCTGGAGATTTCCAGTAAAGTCGAGGAAAAATTCAATCTTGAAGGTGATTTCCGGGTAATCCTCGATTCTTTTGGGCAAGAAATTGCTGTAACGTAGGGTTTTTGTTCTCCATAATGTGTCAAGGGTCCTAAAGATTCCGTCACTGAATGCAAGATCGTAAATTTATGCGACCCTTGATCGTGCCCTCGACTTGGATGGTATATAAGGCTTATGTTCTATAGAATCATTAGCATTTAGTGCTGTGGAATAGGAAATAAGGTCACTCAATGAATAGCAATAGTGGGATTAAAAATACTGTATTTGGGAATTCTGGGGTAGTCCACCAGCAGCCGGCCCACCTCCGTCCGCAGTCGCAGCCTCAAACCCATGGCGGGTCTCATTTTCCTGGCCACTTCAAGCTGTCTGAGCCCCAAGCTCATGTGCTTGGTCAGGGGCATGTGCAAGGGCAAGCCCCCCATGCCAAATTCCAATCTCAGTTTCATAATCACAATGCTGGTAATGCTGGTGTTAACAATGTCAATGCGTCTTCGCTGCCGGTTGCTACGCCTGGTACTGGAAGTGGGAAGCGCGCCAGTCAGAAGCCGCCTTCTCGGCCCCCGGGGTCGTCCAATGTCGCCACTGCTTCACTGCTGAAAACGATGGAGTTGACTCCAGCCGGTCCTAGGAAGAAGAGGAAGCTTCCTGAGAACCAACTGCCCAGTAAGGTGGCTGCACTGTTGCCTGAATCTGCCATATACACTCAGTTGCTTGATTACGAGGCAAGAGTGGATGCCCTTTTGTCAAGAAAGAAGATTGAGATTCAAGAGGCACTTAAGAAGCCTTCTTGCTTCCAGAAAACGCTTAGGATTTATGTTTTCAACACATTTTCGAATCAAACTCCAACAACTTCGGAGAAGACAGATGTGGAGCCACCATCATGGTCACTTAAGATTATTGGAAGGATATTAGAAGATGGTAAAGATCCTGTTGTGGGCGAGACGGTTCAGAAGGCAGGTTCGTCACACTACAAATTTTCGTCTTTCTTCAAGAAAATTACCATTTACTTGGACAAAAGTCTCTATCCAGATAACCATGTAATCTTATGGGATAGTGAGAGGTCTCCTTCTCTGAATGACGGATTTGAGGTCAAAAGAAATGGGGACAAGGAATTCACTGTGCAAATAAGATTAGACATGAACTATATGCCTGAAAAGTTCAAGCTTTCACCTGCTTTATCAGATATTGTTGGTCTTGACGTATCTACACGGCCCAGAGTTTTGGAAGCAATTTGGCACTATGTTAAGACCAAGAACCTGCAGAGCTCAGGTGATCCATCCTTCTTCACATGTGATCCGCCACTTCAAAAAGTATTTGGAGACGAAAAGATGAAGTTTGTCATGGTTCCGCAGAAGTTGTCACAGCACTTGACTCCTCCACAACCCATTCACTTGGAGCACAGGATCAAGCTTTCTGGTAGTTCTCCTGCCGGAACTACTTGTTGTGATGTGGTCATGGATTTGCCTATCCCATTAGACAAGGAAATGTCTGCATTTTTGGCAAATATCGAGAAGCATCAAGAGATTGATTCTTGTGACGAGAAGATCATTTCCACAATAAAAGAGATCCATAGGCATCGACAGAGACGCTCTTTCTTTCTTGGGTTCAGTCAGTCGCCAGCAGAATTCGTCAATGTGTTGATTGCTTCTCAAAGCAGAGACTTGAAGCTTGCGGCGGGAGATGCAAGCCATATTGTGGACAAAGAACATCATCCTGACTTCTATAACCAATCTTGGTGAGTTTGTTTACTTTTATTGTCCATTATTTATGTATGCATCTCGTAGAGGCAATATGGAGTATAGTGAAACACAGATGGATAGAAGTACTTTAAAGTGCATTTTGAACGAGAAGCTAATTTTTTTCTCTAGAAAACGAAGCTGGATATTCCATGGTATTTTGCATGAATGCCCTGTTCGATCAAGCGTCCCCTGCCTTTTGAGCTTCTTGCAGCCTAAATTTATTAATTGCTTACTAATAACATCATATGGTCTAAGTCATGGTCTAAGTCATCCAACAAGAATCGTAAAAATTGCAAACTTGGCTGTGAAATCTGGTCAATGGACCAACTTGTCTGATGGTTTATCTCGGATTTTGGTCGGATCTTTTCTCCTCTAGATGGTGATTGTTCTGAAAATTTATAATGCCCAATGAGCTTTGTAATCATGTTGAGTTGATGAGAAAATGTCAGGCAAATCCAATCAATATTAGGGATATTCCTCATATGTCAATGATGGATTATTGTAGTTCATTATCACACTCTTGACTTCTTTGAGACACTGTCAATGTTGATTGTTCACCATATTTTTCATCATGTAAGGAGTTCAATTTGATTAATAGTCAGATAAATAGAAGGGGAATGCCTTTTTTCTTTTTTTGAACGCTGTGAATCAGGTTCTGGTTTAATGCATTTGCGGAATGTCTCATATCGTTCTTTTTAGCTAGTCATTCCTGTCTTAATCTTTTCTTCTGTGATGCGATTCTAACTAGTCACATATTAGACAATGTATTGCCAAAGAGACTTTCTTGTTTCGTTTTGCCTTAAATCACTTTTCGGTTGAAATTACAGGGTGGAGGATGCTGTCATTCGTTATTTGAACCGCAAGTCTGCTGTAACTGACACTCCTGGAGGCAGCTGAATTAGATAGGATTTTCTTGTCTTGATGTATCAATGAAGTAGCTGCAGACATATCGAGAGAGAGAGAGGGAGGGAGGGAGGGAGATTATGTGGACTGCAACGTGCCAGATAGGGATGATTCTGTATATTGGAGAAGGCAGGCATTGCCTTGTGTTTTTCCTTTGCTGTTGCACCGAGATTTATGGATCTCCTGAATTAGGATTTAGACAAAAAATGATTTTTTCCTGAGCATCTTGTAATGAAATCTTTGTTCTTAGAAGAAAGGAGAGTTCATTTGCCTGCGGTGCAAATAGCACTTTTAAACAGAATTGCAGATTTGCAGTGCATGGATAAATTGAATTATATGAGTTGGTCCTGCCAATCTCTCTCCCTCTCCCTCTCCCTCTCCCTCTCCCTCCTCTCCCCTCCCTCTCTCTCTTTTCGAACTTTCCATGGTTGTCATGTCATAAAGTGGATGCTATGCAGTTCTCCAACTGTGGTTCTTGGGTTTGTGATGAATTAAAAGTAGCTGATCACAGGACCAAGATATGCTTGCTGTTCCCCTGCACTCTTCTAGAAAACTACTGACCTTTTTAGGGAAATGCTGAGGAAGGGACCATTGAAATTGACTGCACCCAGATTGGATCCCGGGTTGAACTGAACTATGCACCTAACCTTTTGGGTCTCTCTGCAATCCAGTTTCTCCACAAGATACAGAAATTTAGGTCCCCTATAGTTAGGTTGATGATGGCATTACTGTACTGATCCACTTCTGTACCGAATGTTCCAACCCACCACAGACCATTCTTTTCAGGTTTCAAGGACCAAGTGGTGCAATCATTTGGAAGTTGATGAGAGGGATCTCTCAGTACAATATACAGGGCAATGCAGTAAATTTTTTTTTTTTTTGCCTACCCATCTTGCGTGGACAAATCATTAGGCAACAAAGCATTTGGTAGCAGGCGGAAGTACTATAAAGAAGAAGCCGCCATTTCCACTTTGATTGCTACAAATTTCATAGGAGCAATGATTGACAGTGGTACGACCCATCTGCACAAAAAAGGTAAAAAGAAAACAGCCCCGTCGCTCATTAAAGAAATCGAAGGGCTCAAGCTGGGCTCTTGGGATGTTGGGACACTGGGCCAAGCGCAGCCGCAAAGATAGTAGACAATAGGCCTCTTTGGTAGAGAAGACGTTGATGAGTTTGAAGGTTGAATCGATCTAATCTACCTATGGTCAAGGTATGTGCTTTTGTTTAGGTCCCAAAATGGTCAGGATGTATGTGCTTCGACTTAGATCATTCTGGTGTTCTAAGTCTATACACATGATCTTGGACATTGCAACAATCCAATATGTCAAGGTGACATCGATCATGATTAGGGTAAATGGCTTGTTGCTAGGATATTTAAAGTTTTGTTCGAAATGAAAGTATGTCGATTCCAAGCCAATGGCTAACCACATTGGTAATTTTAGTTTATTATCAATTTGGATTGATTTAAAACTATAAACTTAAGTTGACACATTAAGTAACGAGATTAATCCTTATGTCATATGGCTTAGACACTAAACGAGAACAGATAGAAAATCATATATTTCCTTTTGTTTAATGGTGAGGAGCACCACCCTAAATAAGGGAATCTTGACCTTGGAATATCTCATTATGCAATAATTTTATGAATCAAGTAAAATGCAAGTTCGAAACTTGAGTGAGTGACCCAGTTGTAGAGCTTCTTCCACTTGATATGGAAAATTGAATAGATGTCGCATGTCTACTCCAAAGAAAACAAATCCATTGCTTATTTACTAAATCGACCAAACTATTAGAGTTTAGAAAAACATGTATTTCTTCACAGTCACAAAAGAAAGAGTGGAAAATTCTAAATAAGAGTTTGAAATACCATCATTTTTTTTAAATAAGAGCTTGAAATGAATCTTATTTCAAATAAATACCTAAAGTAGCATCATTCTCTCAAATAAAGGTCTAAAGTAAACTTTTTCAAATAAGGACCTGAAGGTACTATGTTAGTTTCAAATACCAGATGATTGAGAGCATTTTCATCATTTTTTTTTTTGTATTATTTTCTTTTTTTTGTTCCTTTTTATATTTTTTTCCACATTGGATAAACCAATAAAGAAAAGGAAAGCCAAATTTTAAAGATATAAAGGCAGGACCCTCCCGCTTCTTTTTTTATTAATTATTTGTGTTTTTTTAATTTTTAACTCTTTTCCTTTTATGTAGTTTTTTATGGAAAAACAAAGAAAAAAAAAGGAAAGAACATAAAAAAAATGATGAAAATGCTCTTAATGACGTGTTACTTTAGGCTCTTATTTGAAACAATGATTACTTCAAGCCTTTTATTAAGAAAACAAAATACTTTGAGCCATCATTTGGAATTTTCCCTAAAAAGAGGACAATCATGCACGAAGCATATTTTCATTACCAAATTGAAGAAAATAAGTTAACAACCATAAGAAGTCAAGGTAGGTGGGTAGATTAACTTTCCATAGGACATAAAATTACTCTGTCCAGCGTTTGGGTTGCTTAAATTCCAGATTTCTCCGAATATAGCTTGCATAAAATATTCCCACAGAGGTGAAATAAAGTGAGATAGAATAAAAAGTATAAAAATGAAAAGAAAAGAAAAATGCACGAAGAGAAGGCTTTTTTTCTTTTGCTCAATGAAATCGCCAAAGAATGGAGTAGAGAAAGGGCAAGAATGCATCAAGTAACGTTACCCATCTCTCTCTGTCTTTCCATGGTTTGATGCTCTCGACTTGGGATCTAAGGCTTACGATCTAGATCCAAGGTTGTTGGCCTTAGAACCCTAAAGCTGGGGTTGTCTAAGGGTGGGGCTCATGCTCGGCATCAGCTTTGGCCAAAGGTAGAGGTCGCAATCATGAGCTTGCGTTTGTCCAAACTAGAATCTATGACCAATGCTTGGAGGTTGTTTGAGGCTAGGCCTCATCCTCATATTAGTCATGGTCTCTGTTGCAGTTAGCATCCTCTACAATGTACGACTTTATAAAAAGGCTAGGAACGTCTCTTTAGTTAGCATGGATAAAAGATAAGTAAAAAGATGTGGTCCAGAAAGTGATAATTTTGGAAAGAATGTGAGAAGGGAGAAGGTTGTGATTAAGACTTGAAAAGATTGTAATTGAGCAAATGGATCGAGATTTGATACCAGGCATTCATATCCATATTATATACAGTATCTATTAAACATCACATAAGATATGATAAGTATCATCATTATCCTTTGAGAAACAAATTTGAATTATCAGGATGTGTTTGATAATTTGGATTTCTAATTAGGATTAGATAGGATATGAAATTCAAGGATTTTCTTAAATCCTATTTACTATTTAGTGATTGTAATAATAAAATCGGGTATCATGTATATTGTTTGATATAAACAACATATTAATATAAGTGAACCAAAAACGTTTACAAATGGAAATGTTAAAAATCTCTTGCGACATTCTTGCCCACTTTATTTTGATTTGCCTTTTTTTTATTTTATTTTATTTGCCTCTCTTTTTTAATTAATTTCTATTTATCCCTTTCCATCATTCTCTAAATTTTTTTTATTAAATCGAAAACTGTATTTGATATACCTAAAATACTGCAATATTTAAAATATGTAATAAATCTAAATAAATATTAACATATAGGATTTATATTATAAGATAGAAATAAGAATAATAAATATATAAATAAAAAATAAGATTGAATTAAAAAGTTAATTGTTATTTTCTGTTATTTTCAATTTCTCGTATTAGAATTAAAATATTATTTATATTGAAATATAATTTCTCTTTTGTTAATTTAACAAATTTGTTATTTGAGAAAAACAACTTTTCCATTATGGATATTAGAAATTCTATTTACTTTTACCTCATCTTTTTCATGAGATAATTTTATTCACCTCATATTCAACTATATCCAACTATATCTTATCTTAAGTAAATACCAAACACAAAATATGGTAAGATCACTCCTTAGTGTTTAAAAATGATACTCGAGTGATTGCTTGAGTAATCTCAATTACAGTGATTTTAACTTTTTCGCAAAGAAAGGAAAGAAAAAAAAAGAAAAAATAAAAAACATTCAAGCTATCATGCACGGTTGCCCGCTGCCCACCGGTTCATCGTATCCATCGCCGAATCCTGTCTCCCTCTCCCTGCCCGACCGAAGCCAACCGATTCTGCGTACTCCCAAGCATCGTCGTTCTTCTCGAGCAGAAGCAGCAGCACACGCAGCCATCTCATCCCATCCATACATGTCGCCAGCAGTCCCATGTCCTTCCCTTCTCCCCGGAGAACCCTGACCTCGCCGCTCCCCCAAGAGCCTCTTCTTCCCTTCTCGGCAGCACAATGTCGCTGTCCCTGACGCCGCCCCAGCGGCGGAGCACCGCCGCTTCTCACCTCTCCCTCTACTACTCGACCAAGAAGACCTCCCCTCTCAGACCCACCAGTTTCTTTCCGCCGTTCGCCTCCCAGCGCCTCCCGAACCGCTCGGCGCCGCAGACCCACATCGTTCTGCGCAAGAATTGGTCCAATTCGCTTCGCGCCTCGGCTTCCTTCGAGGGCTGCGGTTTCCGGGTCAGGGCGTACCCGTCCGATGGCGCGGTGCGTGGGGAGGGGGCGAGTCATATCGACTTCGATTCTTTCCTTTCGATCGCTGAGTTGCTCTGCCTCGTCTCGTCGGCTGTCGTGTCGGTCATCTTCGCGGTGAAGAGGGCTGTTCTCGGGGCGGCGGGGGATAGGGTTTTGGGGTGGCTGGTGGTGGCGCTGGTGGGTGGCGTAGCGAGCGGCGCGTGGGTTCGGCGGCGGCAGTGGAGGAGGGTCTTTGAGCGGTCGGGGAAAGTGCCCGGTGAAAATGTGAACTTGGTGGAGAGGATTGAGAAGCTGGAGGAGGACTTGAGGAGCTCGGTGACTATGATTCGGGTCCTATCGAGGCAGCTCGAGAAGCTCGGAATCAGGTTTCGGGTTACCCGGAAAGCTTTGAAAGAGCCAATTGCTGAGGTAATGGGTCTTCCTTATTATGGTTGTCTTCAGTTCATTGTTGGATTGTTAAATTTTAGGCTATAGAACTATAATGAATCAAGCCACTCTTCTCTATTTCCGCCAGTACAACTAAATTAAGTTGGGTGTTGGGTATTGTGGTGAAACATAGATTCATCTTGTGGCTCAATCAAGATAGTCACCAAACGATACAAATATCAGTCGTGTTAAGTTATGAGGATCCTTATCATTTTAAAAATTGTCAGAGAAGTGAATTGGGGATATCCATGTCAAAAGAGGCATTTTGTAGACAAGGCCTAGGGAAAAATGAAAGTGATGAACTAAAAACATGAACTTGTGAGGCTTCTAATAACACTCACTTCTTAGTAAAACTTAATTAGTCAGTCTTGGAATTGCCGCCAATGCATCATGTGTTTCAAATCAGATGTTGAGTTTATCTTTTCCAAATTTTCTTTTGCTTATGTTGTCTCCTCAATCCTTGCGCTCCTTTTCCAGGTTCCGTTTTGCTTTGTGCAGTAGATGCGTATCCTTTTTATCGATGTTTATTCTTGCTATAGCTGAAGTTCATGTCATAGTCTAAAGACGAATGAATATAATCCAGTAGGCACCTCCTAGTCCCTTTTTGCCTCTTAGAGTGGAGAAAAAAATATGTGATTAAGATGGTGATAGCATAATCCACTGTCTGATGGCTAACTTCTCCATTGTGTTCTAGCATGCTACAAGTAACAAGTAACAAGTAACAACTAAAGTGAAAGAACTTAAACCTTCTTTCCACTGGATAGACTCACCTGCGTCAGCACAATCATTTTCTGCATCTTCCTAGGTTTAGTAATGTTAAAATTGTCATGCTTACTCTATCTTATGGTTTCGATGTAAAATACATACAAACCTTACCTCGTCACATGAACAGAGTAAAACATGGGGATAATGGGGAAGATACATACAAGGTTTCCTCTGCATTGTCTATGAATTCCTGACCTGCAGATTCTATTGCTGCTTCCTTGGTCACTTTTGCTGGGCATTGTTTGTTACTTGTCTGAACAGAAGTAGATCATCCTGGATAGAGTTTATAGCCATTTCTTCATCGCTTTATCCACAAACTTCTCAGGACAACTTCCTCAATTCTTGTGAACCCATTAGGTTGATGTTAGGATAGACAGAGAACATCTGTTCTTTTATTAGCAAATAATTTTCTTTCCACCCAAGATAACAGTAAGGAATCGAGGATAGAGGACTTGTTGAGAATGGTGTCATATCTTGGGATTTTACTCTGACCATACTTAATGCCAGGATATTGCCTTTGCATTGTACGGTTTTATTGTTTATATTCATAATGGTATCTGGTGTTACTGGATAGAATGGAGTAGGACCATCCCTCCTCTCTACATTCTCAATGTCGCACTAAAGGCTTCTTCAAATCCACCCATACAGTCTTTCAACTTTTTCATATGATATTTAATTTTCTCTGCATTGTGGTGTCATGGGACATGGTGGTGTATTTGTGGAAGAGCAGACTTCTTCAATTGGCAATGTTGTACCTAAAGAATTCATAGTAGCATCATGAGGTGTATAACTGGACTGTTCTAGTTTCCTGTTTGTTTCTCTTGGTCAACAACCTTGCTGGCAGCCTAATGGAGAGAAATTCTGAGGGAGTTGGAGACTTGGAAATTACTTTACATATATGTGCACTCTCTCTCTCTCTCTCTCTCTTTGGGTGGATGGGTTGCACACAAACTCATGTGAAAAATCTTTCTGATGCCCCTGGTTACATGGTTTCAATCTTTTTGAGTGCAATTTTGGTTGGAGGCATCTTTTAGAAGGTTCTTTTTCCTCCCAATTTCTGTGTGTGTGTGTGTGTGTGTGTGTGTGTATGGAAGTAACATTGGGGAGGAGTGAATGATTGTATAGGTTCATAAAGAGAAGCTGTGAAGGACATAAGCTTGAAGGTTCTTATCCTTTATCTTTCTGCATTTTGTTTTCACATTGCAGCATATTCTTTTTTTTTTCCCTTCCTTTCTGGAATCCTGTGAAGTTGAAATTTTAGATTTTTTACCATTAATTCCATTGATAGGAAATAGTGCTGATGGCATAGCAGCCCACTATTGGGATTAGGCTTGGTTAGCATTGTTGTTATTCCATCCTTGAGACAGACTGACAATGCCTTATTGATGCCAAGTTCCTGCAACTTAAGTCTTGCCTAAGTTGCAGAGGAGAAAGAGGAGAAATAATTACCATTTTTCCTTTTCATACATGATGATTATCAGTAATGCTTAGTCTTAAAGTGGGGTGCCCAATCCTGCTACAACCTCATATCTTGTTTCAATTTAAATGAATGTTCCATCTTGTACATAGTTCTCAATGGTGATCAGTGACACTTTGTTTTAAACTGAGCTAAAACCTCTTTATGTAAGTTTCACATAGTTTTCACATCAAGGACAACTCAGATACCTTGAGCATTGCAATTGATCCTCTGTTCCTAGATCTTCAAGAGAAATACATTAGAAATCTCTTGCTAATTTAAAAGCAGTTATGTGAAAAGCTTTTCCTTTACATGTTCTTCTCTATTCAGTCAAATTAACCTGGACTTTCCTTCTTAAAATTTCTGTCATTGAGCATGTGGCTTTTTATGAGGCAAAGCATCAGCTGAATAAGGACATTCAAAAGCCAGATAATCTCTGATAATTGATCTTGAAGAACACATCTGCATGATACTAATGACTTCCATTTCTTCAATCTGTCTTTCATATGAAGCCCATTCATGACTTTACACCAAGAGCCTTTGTAAATAGATCATCAAACTGGCTGTTAGACTTTACAAAGTCTGTTGCAATTTCTCTACAGATTAACTACTCTCTTATAAGGTGACAATCAACTTCAATGTGTTTAGTTCTCTCATGGAACCCTGGTTTAGAGGCTATATGTAATGCAGTCTAATTGTCACAAATTAGATGGAGGAGTGATGATCAGTGTTTAATTTATCAGAATTATGGATTTGGATTAGAGGTCAGGTTGGTGTGTTTATGGTTTATGATTAGGCTTTTAGCTTAGGTTTTCAGATCTTATGGTTCTGCCACTATGACAATGTTAAAGAACATTTTTTTAGACTGAAAGAGTGCGTGTGTGTGTGAAGTTCTAGGCTGCTGAAATAGAGAAGCAACCTGAAGCAGCTGCATGTCTAATGCCTTGAGGATGCTCAGAAACTTACGTCTCTAGATTTAAACCAGAAGCAAGTACAACAGTTCCTCGAATATGTAAGCAAGAGTGGCTTCTGAGGCTGCCAATTATCTAACCAAAAGAATGGGTTAAAGACATCTTATCTGACAGCTCATGTGAAACCGATGAACCTCTTGTGTTGAACATTTTCCTCAAGCGTGCGTACATGCAGGAGGCTAAAAAACCATCTTATTATTTATGGTTTTATTATTTGACTGGTGTAACTAGAGAAATAAGCTACGCTTTGGATCCAAGCATGTTACCTGTTGATCTAGTGATAAGTTAATGCAGAATGGATAGGTTTTCCTTCACTTGCTACAGGCAAAGTTAATGTAGAACATGGTAGTATGGGACAGAGAATGCAAAGTAAAGAGAGACAAATGGTATGAAAGGCTATATTACTGAAGGCAAGATGCTAACTAAAATACACTCAGTCATCAATGTCCAAGTCTACATGTACCACATCATCAAGCTTGTAACTGCAAATGCAGTTTCAAGCAGTGGGGTCTAGACCCCAGTCTTTAATTGGCTTCAAATTTGAGATAGCAGGTACTATAGATTCCCACTAATTACTTCTGCAGAAAGAGGCTAAGAAAATCATCTCATAATTGATGAAAGCAGCATATGGAAAATAGGACAGTAATTATTTGGCAGAGATTGTCCTTTTGTTGTTCCATATAATGTCAATCCATACAGATAATGTTGATCTAGAGTGCTTACTAATTGAGTCAATCAACATTGGTGGGAGCTTGACATGCCTGATTATGTGTAACAAGATGCATGCATCATAGTGGAATGAAAAGGATTTATACTTGATGTCATGGTACGGCGACTTAATAATTCAATTTGGCAAAAGTTTGTGAGGGAATGAAGGGTGTACTGGCTCATGTATATTAGGGCATACAGATTTGAAAGAGTGACTATTTTGGGAGTTGCATCTGTACTCTAGATACTGTAACCATTTTTACCAGCTATCTCCAGTCTGAACTTGTCAAAGCCAGTTCTTGCTCTGGTTGGAGGTGTCTAGGAAACCCTGCAGTTGGGCCAATTACCATGTGTCATGCAAATTTTGGAATTGTATCATCTGTCAATAGAGATCCATGAGATCACTCCCGATAAGTACCTGGAATAGTGGATAAACTATGATTAGTAAAGCAAATGTCATGTTTTTATTTTCTTATTGCTCTTATTTGACCAAGAGATTAGAAGAAGATTATATGCATCATTTTCACTGCATCATTTTCTCACTTGGAAACATGCATGTGGTCATATTGTTTCTTACGGAACTGATTTGGAGCACATCTATGCATACTTCTCCATCATCAATCCTGCTTTGATTCAAAGGCCGGTAAACATTCTCGCCAGGCAAATGCATGGTGTGCAAAAGTGAGAAATGCACCAGCATCATATGGAGTCACTATAATAAAGATAATTGCTGAGTAAAACTTCTTGAGGATATCTATTTACTAATAAATGACTAGATAGGAAAATAAAAAATGCCCTAAATAGAATGATCTGATTTATAGGTGAATTGGGCATTCTTAATTCATCAAATGGTCCAGGAAGTTGATTGGAAAGAAGAGGTTTGGGCATATAGAGAACCCATGGTAGACCACCTGGTGCCACTGACAGAAAGAAAAGGGGTGAGATGGCATGTTCAAATCAAACAATTTACTGAATTCACTTTCTAGTTGATACAATATACTAAAGTTGTTGCATCTACCTTAGGAAGTAACTTTGCTTCCAAAATCTTTAGAAAAGGTCAAATCTGCTCTAACGATATGTATTCATGTCTTTAGACTGCAGCTCTGGCTCAAAAGAATTCAGAGGCTACTCGTGCATTGGCAATGCAAGAAGACAATCTTGAAAAGGAGCTTGGTGAAATTCAGAAGGTTTTGCTGGCAATGCAGGTTTTTTTATGACTTTCCAGGCCTCTGGAATTATTGTGAAAATGATAAAATTTTTCATCTCAGGATGGCTTGATAGCAGTGGAATTGCGCATTTAGAAAATGAAATGCTCTTTCCTAAGTTTACTGCTGATGTTCTTCTTTGACTTCCGGCAGGATCAGCAGCAGAAGCAACTCGAGCTGATTCTTGCGATTGGGAAGACTGGGAAACTATGGGAAAGCCGACAGGGACCTAATCAAGAACACACAAACAAATCCGCGAGTTTGGCTGAGGAAGGATTGAAGCCGCTAGAAACAACCAAACTAAAGCCCCTATGATGAGCAAGGGAACTGAATCATGAAAATTGAAGGACTACAAGCAGCCAATGTTAGGATGTTATTATGATCCTCTTGCGAATTAGCTATCATAGCCATGCATCGCGATTCAGGTCTATGGGGAAGGAACCGTAAAGATCTGGTTCTTTCCAAATGTGCATTTCTGCGTAAATTCCTGCATCATCATTCTTACAATGTGACGAAAGATAGGGTACGTGTTGAAAGTTGCATGCTTTTATGAGATCATAAATAATTGTGATGCAATTATCATCGAATGCAGATCCATGGAACTATTATCATCGGACGTGGATTGGTAGAACTCTATGGTTTTACAAGGATAAAGGGCTTAATGAATTGTTTTACCTTGTAAAGTTTGTGGAATGTCTCATTATACCCTGTTTTCTAGTTGGTGTTTGAAAAGTTGCCTTGCCAGGGAATTCTCCAACTAAAGAAAGGACTTAAAAAAGAAAATCCTGATGCCATCAAATTGACCGAAGATGCTCGAAGTGAGTTCGGATAATTAGAATGATTGACGCAATGGTCAGTTCCATTTGCCGAAAATTATTAATTCAGATTTTTTTTTTCAATTTCGATAATATGTTATCTTAGAAAATGAGTGAATAATAATAAAAAAAATTTCGTTTGTTCAATTTTGAAAATGATTTGAACGTTTAAAATTAAGAAAGTGTTTATCAAATTACCGTACTTCAAAAAAAAAAATAAAAAATAAGACATTTACCAGATAGCAAATCTTCCCCATAGAAATCCTACGTGGCAATTTTTTATTAATTTTCTTGCCTACGTGGCTCGCTTGAACCCTGAATCGGCCAAAAATCGCCCAAAACGACGTCGTTTTGGGCGACGTGGATTTTAAAAATTATTAATTATAAAATATTAAATAATTATAAAATATATTTTAAAGATCCCCCTTCCCCCTTTTTTTTTTTTTTAATAAAAGATTTTAATTTTTAAAAAAGGATTTTTTATTTTGAAAAAAAAAAGATTTTTTATTTTTTCCGAGTATGTTGCTAATAAATTAACCTGTCTTTTTAGACAAATTGAGCTGGAAATGAACACGAGCTTCTAAAGAACATGGTGTATGTCGATCTGCCCGTCACATCAAACAAAACAGTACGTATACTGCATACAAATGTATAGTACGAGGAAAATTCCTGCGGTTTCCATTGAATCTTCACTTGTCTTGAACTCGTGTTTCCCTTCCTACTGTTTGTTCCTATGTCGTCGTCCCCAAATTTAGAGCCTTGTCTTATTTGAAAATCTTCAAAATAAGAGAACCCTTCTGCCTAGGTTCTCCTGGGGTTTGTTTACTGTCGTTTTGCTCCTGCTATCTTTAGTTAGATGTGTCAATATGGGTCATAAATCGATATTAAGACCCACTTTTAGTTAAATGAGTCAAATATGGATAAAACGAAAATCAAATATTGGTTAAGTGAAAGTTAAATATTGGTTAAGTAAAAGTTAAATATGAGTCAAATATGGATTGAGTGAGTTATTAGGTAGACCCATCATCTCTCTTCATTCCATCCCCTCCTTTATGCATTCTCGACCTCCGTTGTCGATCTCGCCATCACGCCGTCATCACCATTGCTAATCCCGAGCTTGCTGTCGCTAGTTGGAGCTTAACTTGGATCTGGGTAGGTGAGTTGCGATAAAGCTTGGGCTAGTGAGCCCTAAGCTCGCTATTTGAAGCTCGGCTTAGATTTGGATAGGCGAGTTGCGAGGTTGTTGGCTTTGGCCGAGCTGTGACTCGCCCGAATCTGGGTAGGCGAGCCCCAAACTTGGTGGTTGTAATAGAGTTTGCAGCTCGCCAAATCCAGGCGAGCCTGAGCTTAACCATTACCAGCAATCTCGAAGAAGCCTAGATTAGTTGAGTTTCGAATTCGTTGACTTTGGTCAAGTTCGGGCTTGTTGGCTTGCGTCTTGGCCAGTCGTCATCACGTCGCACCAGTAGAGGAAAAAGGGGGGAAGAAGAAAGAAGAAGAAAGAAAAGAGAAAAGAAAGGGAAAATAAAAAGAAAAAGAAAGAAAGAATAAAATAAAAATAATTTTAAATTTAATTTTTTAAAATAATTAAAAAATTTTTAAAAAAATTTCCTCAAATTATTTCAATTTAGAGGTATCCACATTTTTTTTTTACTAATTTTTTTATTATTTAATTTACTTTATAAATTTGATGTGAAATTTTTATTTAAATAATTTATGTGTGAAAAGTTTAAAGTGTATTAAATAAATGGGAGTAGATTTTCTTAAATTAAGTTAAATATTAATATGTGTTGATTATGGATGGATGGGTTGTGTTTGGGTTGAATCGGATATGGGTCATTAAATTTATATTCGTAAAAATGGTGAAAAAAGTTAAATGGGTTAATGTGGGTTGGACTATTTTCGATCCGATCCAAACCCGACCCAACCTATCCATTTGACATCCTTATCTTCAACTAAGCAAAAGTTGTCGTTTTTGAAAATTGCACCACGCGTCGAGTGATCATGGAGCGGCGGCGGCGGGGGCCCTTTCTCATCCCATATTCAAGTACCAGGTAGAATAAAGGAACCCCATTTCAAGAATCCCCACGAAGTGAGGCATACAACGTTGACCGTTTGGTACTAGTTTTTGTCGCGCAAAGAATCATCAACATGTAACTCAGGCTAAGCCGGTAAAGCCTCACTGTCTTCAGCCTTTGCAGAGCTCCACATACGTTTTACTGTTGTCATCATCTGACTCCCATCTTTTCGGTTCTGAGATGATGGTCTCGGAGCTCTGAAATTCGGCTATCCAGTCTCTCTCGTGATCGACAAAGAAGGGAAGACTGTCAGTATTAAAGATCCAATCGACATCGGACAATAGTCAAGTCATTTCAGCAAGAAATCAGGACAACTGAACAAGATGGGCTTGGATTGTGCTTCAGGAAGAAGAAGACCTCATGCAGTGTGCGTTCCGTACCCATCTCAAGGCCATGTCACCCCCATCATGCACCTCGCCAAGCTCCTCCACTCCAGGGGCTTCCACATCACCGTGGTCAACACCGAGCACAACCACCAGCGCTTGATCCGGTCCCACGGGCCGGACTCCGTGAAGGGCCTGCCCGATTTCTGCTTTGAGGCCATCCCCGATGGGTTGCCACCGTCCGACAGCGATGCCACCCAGGACGTCCCCTCGCTCTGTGATTCTGTCAGGAAGAACTGCCTTGGCCCGTTCCGGGAACTCCTGGTGAGGTTGAACTCGTCCGAGGATGTCCCTAAGGTGAGCTGCGTGGTCTCGGATGGCGTCATGAGCTTCGCCATCGATGCAGCCCAGGAAATAGGAGTTCCTGAGGTTCAGCTCTGGACTGCCTCTGCCTGCAGCTTCATGGCGTATTTACACTACAGAGAACTTGTCAGGAGAGGGATGTTCCCATTCAAAGGTAGATACTTTCGATTACCCAGTTCTCAATTTTAACCAGATTTTGTACATGGGAGCATTTAGCGTACTGTTTGATTTCATTTCTCTGCAATCTTGTCTTGTTTGGCCCATTTCATTGCTCAATAGTAAGAACTTGAGAAAAAGAAAATCAAGAACCTTACTGGTATTTAGGACTTCTTGTTCCTTATATGAAAGGTGACAATCTGTCTTGCTCAGCCCATTTGATTGCTTAACACAAGTAAGGATTGAGAGAATCAAGAAGCTCTTCTTCTGGGATTGAAACCAAAGTTGTAAAGAGTATCCAAGGACGCCTGATGTTAAAGATTGCTCGATTTTCGACAAAACCTGTTGTTGGCATTCAGTACCTTGTGCAGTACTTCCTGTGATGGCGTGACAATCTTGATGTTGTGAATTTCCAGATGAGAACTTCCGCAGCGACGGCACATTGGACACGCCTATAGATTGGATACCTGGCATGAGAAACATCCGGCTCAGAGACATCCCCAGCCACATCAGGACGACCGACCCCAAAAGCATTATGTTCGATTTCATGGGAGAAGAAGCTCAGAACTGCCTAAGATCCCCGGCAATCGCTTTCAACACATTCGATGCCTTTGAAAGCGAGGTCTTAGATGCAATTGCCGCCAAATTCCCCTCCATTTACACCATCGGCCCATTTCCCTTGATGGTGACTCCCCACGACAAGGCAGCTGAACCCGAATCCATTAAGTCGAGCCTGTGGAAGGAGGACACGGAATGCCTGCGATGGCTCGACGGGAGAGAACCCAATTCGGTGGTCTACGTGAACTATGGGAGCGTGACGGTGATGTCGGGGAAGCATTTGGAGGAGTTCGCCTGGGGGCTGGCCAACAGCAACCACCCATTTCTCTGGATCGTCCGGCCTGACATCGTGAAGGGCGAGTCGGCGGCCCTGCCGAGCGAGTTCCTCAACAGGATCAGAGGCAGGGGAATGCTGGCGAGCTGGTGCCCGCAAGAGGAGGTGCTGAGTCACCCATCGGTAGGCGCGTTCCTGACGCACTGCGGGTGGAATTCGATGCTGGAGAGCGTGAGCGCGGGAGTGCCAGTGATATGCTGGCCGTTCTTCGCGGATCAGCAGACGAACTGCCGGTTCGCCTGCACGGAGTGGGGGATCGGAGTGGAGGTCGATGAGGACGTGAGGAGGGAGGAGATTGAGGGGTTGGTGAGGCAGGTGATGGAGGGTGAGGAAGGGAAGAGGATGAGGGAGAGAGCTCAGCACTGGAAGAGAGAAGCTGAAGCTGCAACTTCTGTTGGTGGGTCATCATATGGCAACTTTGAGAAGCTTCTTGAGGAAGCTCTTGCGTTCAAGAAAGTAAATAGTGCTTAAATCAAAGATCTTCTTGGGTTATCGTGTTGGAATTTTTGCAATTAGTTGAAAATCTACCTCTTAGTAGTTTCCAGTCATTTGAAGTTGGAGATGTGTGAAAGGGTATGATGTATGATATTACAAATGTGATATTGCAATTTATTATGGGGAATAGGTAAAATATTAGCCTCGGTCTTTTTGAATTTTTTATATATGAAAAGAATTACGTGCTAATTTATTGGTCAATATTACTTGTTTTATAAGACCATGGATATATTGCCTTAGATAGAAGTCAAATTGCATGACCCAGAAAATTAAAGAATGGTAGTAGGACGGATTTGCAATGGCTAATCTTGCCTCGAAGTCGTCCCACTCAACATTTGAGTATTTCCTAAACCCATACCATTTAAGTTCTCGACTATCCTTCAGGTTATTGAAATTGCTAGAACAATTCTTTCCCTCAAATAGTGGTTACGCTTCCAGTGTCATGGAAATTCAGGTTATGCAACTACTTTAATTTCAAATTCTAGTAGAAATTCTATGAATCACAAAAAAAAAAAGTGGAAACGATAAATATTGCTAAAAGAATACAAATTGCATAAGTTGATTTCTATTTGAGATGCATATAAGTTACTCAAATGACCTTATATTTTTTAGAAGAGCAGAACAATATTGTGGTAAAATAGGTCTTGGGTTCGAGTTTCGGGTTACTTGCAAGACAAATCCAAACCCGACCCAACAAAAAAAGAATTGTGGAAATAGCTCTGCCCTTTTTTTTTTTTTTGCCCGATAAAAAGAAAAAGCATACAAATCTTTGGGTTAAAAAAAAAAAAAAAAAAAAAAGACCAAACAGAAAAGCATATGAATCCACCTAATTTCATTTTCATGGTCCACTAAACTAAAAGTCTAATGGGCCTCTCCATTTCTTTCCCCAGATGACGAAGCCCATCAATTTCAAAACGCCATTTTTTTCCCTCCAACTGTGCTCTCGCTCCTCTCTTTCGTTCGGATTTTCTGGTGTAGCAGCCGCCGCCGGAACCAGTCGCCCTGCCGTCCCGCGAGCCACTGCGCGATCCGCTTTCAGGCGACCGCGCCATAAAAGCAGGTAGAAATCCCATTAATCTTGTTCTGTATCTTGGTTTTACCAAGGAAAACGTGGTCTTTACTGTACATTTGATGATTCCAACGAGAAAAAGTTCATTCCTGCAAATTACGCCCCTCATCTTTTGATGTCGTCACTTTTCATGAGCACGTTATTGGGTTTATTGAGCAGAGCCCCTCTCATGCCTTCTCGCCGAGACGGGCCATGTGCCGAGTGCTTGTTGAAATGCCTGAAGAGAAGCGGCGCTGCCGTGTATGGACATTCCCCTCCCCTGAGAAGATCTCCGAGGTTTCTCAGTCCGAGGACTGGCGGGCTAAAATCGGAGGGCAACCGGGTTGACCGTTTGGATATGCTTGTGGGTTGGAAGCGAAAACATTCTCCGGTGAATACCCCTGGTCGAAGATGACCCGGAAGAAACTCGAGGGAAGTGAGAGATCTCAGTGATGGTTTGAGGAAAAGAAAGATTCCATGTAGTGGGTTGAGAAGATGTCCAAGATTTAGTGGTGGGATCAGGGAACAAGTGCATTCTCCACCGATTAATCAGGTAAAGATTTCCCTAAATGAAATTCAAGTGATGCCTCGGGGAGAAGTACGACTCCATGCACTTGGTTGAGAAGGTCTCCAAGACTGAATTGTGGGGTGCGGGAGTTTCACAGCTTTGATCAATTGTTGAGGATTTCTAATAGGCAGAATATTGCCAGGCAAGTTGAGAGGACCAACCGTAGACCTAAAAGAGAAAGTAGGTGCTTGTTGAGTAGAAAGACTGACAGGTAGGACAAGAAGGATGCAGTAGAAGATGGAGTTGTTAATAAATCCGAAATATTTGTAGCAGAAACACAAAGAGGCACTAGACAATGTGTGCTTGGTCTACCCGCCCTTAAAGAGGAAGAAAATGGAAAAATTAAGACACTAGCTGAGAACAAACAAGGAGATGAAGGCAATGAGAATTGCCAAGGTTGGACTAAAGAACAAGAGGCTGCATTACAGAGAGCTTACTTTTCTGCAAAGCCAACTCCACATTTCTGGAAGAAGGTTTCTAGATTTGTGAGTTTCTATATTCTGGCTCTCATGGACTATTTACTAGTTATCGTTTTTTTTTTTGTAATGTTTTAAGATAAATATTTATGTGCATTTTTGGTAGTGCTTATAGTGTGATTTTTTTGCACAACTGCAAGGACATGTATGTTCTACATGGTTGTGGTAAGTTTGTGTCTCTCATTCAACTAGGTTTTTCTACAGCAAGGTTACATTTTGTTTTGCGGTTGGTTCACGTTATGATAGGATCACGCTTTCTCATTCGAATAATCATTGTGGAATTTGTTAATACTAGAGAATTGTCAAGGATGTTGCATGATCTTGATTTGTTTGGCATGACTTTGCTTGAAGTTGACAGGTAAACCTTGGAAAATTTAGAACTTCGCCTTAAAAATAAAATGTCACATTATAGATAAAAGTGTATTACTTATTTTTAACCAAAAATTAGGAGTTTAGTTTGAAGATAAGTTACATTGATCTAACACTCCTTATAGTTTGTTGAAAGTGAGTGGATACCATACATTTTCCCTATAATTTACCCCTTTGTTAGTTAATTGTCTCCTAGTATTATCAGTTGAAAGGAGTTTTAGAATACTTGGTATGCTATGCGAAATATACAATGGCTCCAATGCCATCTGGGGAAAGTAAATAGATTTTAATGATTAATGGGATCTATGGTGAGTCAATAGGGACCTTGTATGTAGGAGAGTTTTAAGTAACTAAGGCATATCTGCGCTTATTGAGGTAATTCACTCCTGTAGATGTTATGTATCATGTAAGTTTCTGGAACCCATGTCAATTTACTTCATGCAAAGGAAAGAAGATTATGCATTTGTTTAATTTTGATGGAAGTTTAACATGCCAAGACAGATGAATTTAAAAATAAAGATAAATTTTGTACAAATTCGAGTTGATTTTGACAATTTGCAGTTTATCGTACCTTACAAGTTCACATAATATGCCTCCCAGCTATGCTTAAAATGTCTAGGCTAGATTTTGGTGCAATAAGCAGGATATATGTACTTGCAATCCACTCAGAAGGCACTACACTCAAAGCTATTTTTTTGGGCTGCACCTTTTCTGGAATTGTGATCTCAGAGGTTTTTAAAAACTTCACCATTTATTTGCAAATATCCTTGTCATCTACTTTTCTAATAATCTTAGAGATTATAGAAAAACTTCAAATATACATGTTGATGAATACCGTAATGGCCCCAGTCACAAGACAGCATAACTACAGCACCAAAACTTACAGGTAGACGCCACAGCACTGCCATATGAGCTCTTAATAATTATTGTGTAGATACTATCCCTTCAAGAACGAGTGTGGATTTTGGTTTTGGATTTCTTCACATGAAAACCCTTTAGCTTGTTTTGACTTTGGGACTAATTGGCATCAAATTTGAGATAGCGGGCTCTGTAGAATCCCACTAATTTACTTCTGCAGAAAGAAGCTAAGAAAATCATCTCATAATTGATGAAAGCAGCATATGGAAAATTGGACAGTAACCATTTGGCAGAGATTGTCCTTTTGTAGTTCCAGAGAATGTTAATCCATACAGATAATGTGGTTCTAGAATGCTTAATAATTGAGTCAATCAACATTGGTGGGAGCTTGACATGACTGAGTATGTGTAAGAAGATGCATGCATCATGGTGGAGTGAAGGCAATTTATACTTGATGTCATGGTCTGGTGACTTAATGAATCGATTTGGCATAATTTATGTGCAGACATGAAGGGTGTGGCTCATGTAAATTAGGGCATGCAGATTTGAAAGAGTGACTATTTTGGGAGTTCAATCTGTAATCTAGATGGTGTAACCAATTTTTGTCAGCTCCCTTCAGTCTGAACTTGTCAAAATCAGTCTTTGCTCTGGTTGGAGGTGTCTAGGAAACCCCGCAGTTGGGCCAATAATCATGCGTCCTCATGCAAATTTTGGAATGGTATTGTCCGTCAATAGATATCCATGAGATCACTTCCAATAAGTACCTGGAATAGTGGATCAACTTTGATTAGTACAGCAAATATAGCTCTGTCAATTTTATGATGAACTCATGTTGTACTCTTATTTGTCCAAGAGATTAGAAGAAGGTTAAATATTTTATTTTCTCACTTGGAAACATACATATGGTCATATTGTTTCTTGCGGAACTGATTTGGAGCACATCTATGCATACTTCTCCATCATTGATCCTGCTTTGATTCAAAGGCCAGGAAACATTCTCATAAGGCAAATGTGGGGTGTGCAAAAGAGAAAAATGCACCAGCATTGTATGAGTCACTATAATATAAGATAATTGCTGAGTAAAACTTCTTGAGGATTTCTATTTACTAATAAATGACTAGATAGGAAAATAAAAAATGCCCAAAATAGAATGATCTGATTTATGGGTGAATTGGGCATTCTTAATCCATCAAATGGTCCAGGAATTGATTGGAAATAAGAGGTTTGGGCATAAAGAGAACCCATGGTAGACCACCTGGTGCTACTGATGGAGAGAAAAGGGTTGAGATGGAGTGTTCAA
Source organism: Corymbia maculata (assembly GCA_014182735.1). NCBI lineage: Eukaryota > Viridiplantae > Streptophyta > Magnoliopsida > Myrtales > Myrtaceae > Corymbia > Corymbia maculata. The sequence continues at coordinate 6,732,885 of CM024690.1, read as the reverse complement.
ATTAAAGAATTTACTAAAATCACTTTCTAGTTGATACAATTTACTAAAGTTGTTGCATCTACCTTAGGAAGTAACTTTGCTTCCAAAATCATTAGAAAAGTCGCATCTGCTCTAATGATATGTTTTTATGTCTTAAGACTGCAGCTCTGGCTCAAAAGAATTCAGAGGCTACTCGTGCATTGGCAATGCAAGAAGACATTCTTGAAAAAGAGCTTGGTGAAATTCAGAAGGTTTTGCTGGCAATGCTGGTTTTTAATGACTTTCCAGGCCTCTGGAATTATTGTGAATGATAAAAATTTTCATCTCAGGATGGCTTGATAGCAGTGGAATTGCGCATTTAGAAAATGAAATGCTCTCTACTAAGTTTATTGCTGATGTTCTTCTTTGACTTCTGGCAGGATCAGCAGCAGAAGCAACTCGAGCTGATTCTTGCGATTGGGAAGACTGGGAAACTATGGGAAAGCCGACAGGGAACTAATCAAGAACACACAAACAAATCTGTGAATTTGGCTGAGGAAGGATTGAAGCTGCTAGAAATCAACCAAACTAAAGCCCCTATGATGAGCAAGGGAACCGAATCATGAAAATTGGAGGACAAGAAGCAGCCAATATAAGGATGTTATTATGACCATCTTGCGAATTAGCTATCGTGGCCACACATCGTGACTCGGGTCTATGATGAAGGAACCGAAATGATCTGGTTCTTTGCAAATGTTCATTTCTGGGTAAATTCCTGCGTCATCATTCTTACGATATGACGAAAGATTGGGTTCGTATTGAAAGTTGCATGCTTTTGTGAGGTTGTAACTCATCGTGACGTGATTATCATTGGATGCAGAGCCAGAGAACTCTATGGTTGTACAAGAATAAGGGGCTTAATGAATTCTTTCCCTTGTTACGCTCGTTAAATGTCTCCATATATCCTATTATCAAGTTGTTTTTTTGATAAGTTGCCTTCCCAAAAAAATCCTCCAGGACTTGACGAAGAGATCCTGGTGCGATCAAATTGACCGAAGATGCTCGAAGTTAGTTCAAATAATTGGAATGATTGACACAATAGTCAGCCTCATTTGCTTTATGGAAAATTATTAGTTCGAATTTTTTTTTTCAATTTTGATCATTTACCTGATGGGAAATGTTTTCATAATGAACGATAATCTATATCAAAAGATTTTTGTTGCTAATAATAATTTTTTTTAGTTTGTCCAATTTTAAAGTGATATAAACGATTAAATTGAGAAATTATTTTCTTAAAATAAAGAAAATGAGACATTTGCGAGATAGCAAATCTTTCCCATAGAAAGAGAGGGAAAAAGAAAGACGAGCTCTTGCATGTTGGATAACTTGTCTTTGGGGACAAAATGAGCTAAAAATGGGGAAAAAAAAAACTAAAAATGTATTAAGTATATGATTTTTGCACAAATTTAGGGATAAACTTTTCAATTGGACAAATTAGATTATAAACCTTCTCACATTGGTATCATTTCAATTTATCTGATAAATTTAAATTGGAAATTACGATGTAAATGCCAACAACATTGACGTGAACATTTTTATTTTATTTTATACTTTTTTGAATTTTTTTTACTTATTTTCCCTTTCTTTTTCAGTCTATTCATTTTGCTAGTGACTAGTCATTGGTCATAGGCCATGCCCAATGAGGACTACCCTCACCCTCGCATGGGCGAGGGTTAGCCTTATTGGGTTGCGCTTGGTCGAAGGCTAGTGTCGGCAAGGTTGACCCTTGCCTAGGCCAAGATGTAGCCTAGTAGGGCAACCCTTGCTCAAGCAAGGCCAACCTATTGGCCATAGCTCGTGGCCGGTGGCCATTAATTGACCATCGGCAAAAAGAAATAGAAAAAGGGGAAAAAAGGAAAATAGTAAAAAGTTAAAAATAATATGTATATCAGTATCTATCATCATCGTTATATCACTAGGATACTAGATGTCCACATCCGTAATTTGCAATTTAAATCGACTGATTTGACTGAATTAGTATAAATGTGAAAATGTTTAAGACTAAATTAGTATAAATATAATAAATTTATGATTTTTTTGGGTACTTTCCCCCTTGAAAATGGACATGAGCTTCTGAATTTTCACTGTTCCGGAATTTTCTTCTGTAATCGTTTTCCTTCCTACTGTCTGTTCCTATGTTGTCGTCCCCAAAATTTTCAGCCACATCTTCTTCTGCTTCTGCCTAAGCTAAGCAAAAGTTGTCGTTTTCGAAATGCAAGGTTTTGTTTACGGTTGTTTTATCTTTTTATTCTCGTTATCCTTAGCTAAGCAAAAGTAGTGGTTTTCGATATGGCACCGCGCGTCGAGCAATCGTGGAGCGGCTGCGGCGGGGGCCTTTTCTCATCCCTCAGTCCAGTACCAGGAAGAACAAAGGAACCCCATTTCAAGAATCTCCACAAAGTGAGGAATACAAGGTTGACCGTTTGGTACCAGTTTTTGTCACGCAAAGAATCATCAGATGTTACTAAGGCTAACCTGGTAAAGCCTCACTGTCTTCAGCCTTTGCAAAGCTCCGCATACGTTTCACTGTTATCATCATCTGACTCCCATCTTTTCGGTTCTGAGATGATGGTCTCGGAGCTCTGAAATTCGACTATCCAGTCTCTCTCGCGATCGACAAAGAAGGGAAGACTGTCAGTATTAAAGATCCAATTGACATCGGGCAATAGTCGAGTCATTTCAGCAAGAAATCAGGACAACTGAACAAGATGGGCTTGGATTGTGCTTCAGGAAGAAGAAGACCTCATGCAGTGTGCGTTCCATACCCATCTCAAGGCCATGTCACCCCCATCATGCACCTCGCCAAGCTCCTCCACTCCAGGGGCTTCCACATCACCGTGGTCAACACCGAGTACAACCACCGGCGCTTGATCCGGTCCCATGGGCCGGACTCCGTGAAGGGCCTGCCGGATTTCCGCTTTGAGGCCATCCCCGATGGGTTGCCACCGTCCGACAGCGATGCCACCCAGGACGTCCCCTCGCTCTGTGACTCTGTCTGGAAGAACTGCCTTGGCCCATTCCGGGAACTCCTGGTGAGGTTGAACTCGTCCGAGGATGTCCCTAGGGTGAGCTGTGTGGTCTCAGACGGTTTAATGAGCTTCGCCATCGATGCAGCCCGGGAAATAGGAGTTCCTGAGGTTCAGCTTTGGACTGCCTCCGCCTGCAGCTTCATGGCGTATTTGCACTACAGAGAACTTGTCAGGAGAGGGATATTCCCATTCAAAGGTAGGTACTTTCGATTACCCAGTTCTCAGTTTTATCAGATTATTTTGTATATGAGACTACTTCTTGTACTGTTTGATTTCATTTCTCTGCACTCGTCTTGTTTGGCCTCTTTGATTGCTCAATGGTAAGCACCGGAGAAAAAGAAAATCAAGAACCTTTTGTGTCTTTGCTCAAACTTGAAAGTGAGAACTCTTACTGGTATTCAGTACTCCTCGCTCCTTATATGAAAGGTGACAATCTGTCTTGTTCAGCCCATTAAATTGCTCAACACAAGTAAGGATTGAGAGAATCAAGAAGCTCTTCTTCTGGGATTGAAACCAAAGTTACAAAGAGATACATAAGGACGCCGGATTCTAAAGATTGCTCACTTTTCGGTGAAACCTGTTGTCGGCATTTAGTACCATGTGCAGTACTTCATGTGATTGCATGACAATCTTGATGTTGTGAATTTCCAGATGAGAACTTCCGCAGCGACGGCACACTGGACACGCCTATAGATTGGATACCCGGCATGAGAAACATCCGGCTCAGGGACATCCCCAGCCACATCAGGACCACTGACCCCAAAAGCATCATGTTCGATTTCATGGGAGAAGAAGCTCAGAACTGCCTAAGATCCCCAGCGATTGCTTTCAACACATTTGACGCCTTTGAGCGCGAGGTCCTAGATGCAATCGCTGCCAAACTCCCCTCCATATACACCATCGGCCCGCTTCCCTTGATGGCGACTCCCCATGACAAGGCCGCAGAACCCGAATCCATTAAGTCGAGCCTGTGGAAGGAGGACACGGAATGCCTGCGATGGCTCGACGGGAGAGAACCCAATTCGGTGGTCTACGTGAACTATGGGAGCATCACGGTGATGTCTGGGAAGCATTTGGAGGAGTTCGCCTGGGGGCTGGCCAACAGCAGCCACCCGTTTCTCTGGATCGTCCGGCCCGACATCGTGAAGGGCGAGTCGGCGGCCCTGCCGGGGGAGTTCCTCGACGGGATCAGAGGCAGGGGAATGCTGGCGAGCTGGTGCCCGCAAGAGGAGGTGCTGAATCACCCATCAGTAGGCGCGTTCCTGACGCACTGCGGGTGGAATTCGATGCTGGAGAGCGTGAGCGCGGGAGTGCCCGTGATATGCTGGCCGTTCTTCTCGGATCAGCAGACGAACTGCCGGTACGCCTGCACGGAGTGGGGGATCGGAGTGGAGGTCGATGAGGACGTGAGGAGGGAGGAGATCGAGGGGTTGGTGAGGCAGGTGATGGAAGGCGAGGAAGGGAAGAGGATGAGGGAGAGAGCTCGGCACTGGAAGAGAGAAGCTGAAGCTGCAACTTCTGTTGGTGGGTCATCATATGGCAACTTTGAGAGGCTTCTTGAGGAAGCTCTTGCGTTCAAGAAAGTAGGTAGTGCTTAAATCAAAGATCCTCTTGGGTTATTGTGTTGGAATTTTTGCAATTAGTTGAGAATCTACCTCTTAGTAGTTTCCAATTATTTGAAGCTGGATATGTGTCAAAGGGTGTGGCGAATGATATTACAAATGTGATATTGCAATTTATTATGGGGATATTACTTGTGCTAATTTATTATTTATGAAAAGAATTATGTGCTAATTTATTGGTCGATATTACTTGTTTTATAAGATCATGGATATATTGCCTTAGATAGAAGTCAAATTGCATGACCCAGAAAATTAAAGAATGGTAGCAGCTAGTTGGTATCTGACGAATCCTAGGATTTTAATTTCTTGGGTACCCTTTGAGGTATCAAAACTACTATGACTATTATCTCCTTCAAATTATGAGTACGCTTTTAGTGCCATTGAAATCTAGATTGTGTAGCCACTTTAGTTTCAAATTCTTGTTAGAAAATCTATGAATCATAAAAAAATAAAGTAAACACAATAAATATTGCTAAAAGGATGTACATTGCATAAATTGATTTCTATTTGGGATGTATATAATTTACTTATACAACCTTGTATTTTTCATAAGAGCAGAATAATGTTAGAAAACTAGGCTTTGGATTCGCGTTTCGAGTCACCTATAAGACAAATCCCAAGCCCGACCCCACCAAAAAAAATAGCGTGGAAATAGCTCTGCCCCCTTTTTTTCTTTGGCTCCCAACAAAAAGAAAAAGCATACAAATCATTGGGATAGGAAAAAGAAAAAGAAAAAGAAATGACCAAACAAAAAATCATATGAATCCATCTAATTTCATTTTCATGGTCCATTAAACTAAAAGTCTAATGGGCCTCTCCATCTCTTTTTCCAGATAACGAAGCCCATCAATTTCAAAACGCCATTTTTTTCCCTCCAATTGTGCTCTCGCTCCTCTCTTTCGTTCGGATTTTCTGGTGTAGCAGCCGCCGCCGGAACCAGTCGCCCTGCCGTCCCGCGAGCCACCGCGCGATCCGCTTTCCGGCGACCACGCTATAAAAGCAGGTAGAGATCTCATTAATCTTGTTCTGTATCTTGGTTTTACCAAGGAAAAACGCGGTCTTTACTGTACATTTGATGATTCCAACGAGGAAAAGTTCATTCCTGCAAATTATGCCCCTCATCTTTTGATGTCGTCACTGTTCATGAGCACGTTATTGGGTTTATTAAGCAGAGCCCCTCTCATGCCCTCTCGCCGAGACGGTCCATGTGCCGAGTGCTTGTTGAAATGCCAAGGAGAAGCGGCGCTGCCGTGTGTGGACATTCCCCTCCCCTGAGAAGATCTTCGAGGTTTCTCGGTCCGAGGAGTGGCGGGCTAAAATCCAATGGTGGCCGGGATGACCGTTTGGATACACTTGTGGGTTCGAAGCGAAAACGTTCTCTGGTGAATACCCTGGTCGAAGATGACCCGGGAAGAAATTCGAGGGAAGTGACAGATCTTAGTGATGGTTTGAGGAAAAGCAAGATTCCATGTAGTGGGTTGAGAAGATCTCCAAGATTTAGTAGTGGGGTTAGGGAACAAGAACATTCTCCGCCCATTAATCAGGTAAAAGATTTCCCTGAAAGAAATTCTAGTGATGGCTTGGGGAGAAGTGCGACTCCATGCACTGGGTTGAGAAGGTCTCCAAGACTGAATTGTGGGGTGCTGGAGTTTCGTAGCTTTGATCAATCGCTGAGGATGTCTAATCAGCAGAATGTTGCCAGGCAAGTTGAGAGGACCGACTGTAGACCTAAGAGAGAAAGTAGGTGCTTGTTGAGTAGAAAGACTGACAAGGAGGACAAGAAGGATGCAATAGAAGATGGAGTTGTTAATAAATCTGAAATATTTGTAGCAGAAACAAAAAGAGGCACTAGACAATGTGTGCTTGGTCTACCTACCCTTAAAGAGGAAGAAAATGGAAAAATTAAGACACTAGCTGAGAGCAAACAAGGAGACGAGGGCTATGAGAATTGCCAAGGTTGGACTAAAGAACAAGAGGCTGCATTACAGAGAGCTTACTTTTCTGCAAAGCCAACTCCACATTTCTGGAAGAAGGTTTCTAGATTTGTGAGTTTCTATATTCTGGCTCTCGTGGACTATTTAGTTATTGTTTTTTTTTTTGTAATGTTTTCAGATAAATATTTATGTGCATTTTTGGTAGTGCTTATAGTGTGATTTTTTCACACATCTGCAAGGACATGTATGTTCTACATGGTTGTGGTAGGCTCGTCTCTCATCCAACTAGGTTTTTCTACAGCAAGGTTACATTTTGTTTTGCAGTTGGTTCTCGTTATGATAGGATCACTCCTCATTCGAATAATCATTGTGGAATTTGTTTATACTACAGAATTGTCAAGGATGTTGCATCATCTTGATCTGTTTGGCATGACTTTGCTTGAAGTTGACTGGTAATACTTGGAAAATTAAAAACTTTTTGACTTAAAAATAAAATGTCACATTATAGATAAAAGTGTATTACTTATTTTTAACCAAAGATTAGGAGCTTAGTTTGAAGATAAGTTACATTGATCTAACACTCCTTAGAGTTTGTTGAAAGTGAGTGGATACCATACATTTTCCCTATAATTTACCCCCTTTGTTATTTAATTGTCTCCTAGTACTGTCAGTTGAAAAGAGTTTTAGAATACTTGACATGCTATGCAAAACATACAATGGTTCCAACGCCATATGGGGAAAGTAAATAGCTTTTAATGATTAATGGGATCTATAGTAAGTCATTAAGGAACTTGTATGTAGGAGAGTTTTAAGTAACTAAGGCATATCCGTGCTTATTGAGGTAATTCACTCCTGCAGATATTATGTATTATGTAAATTTCTGGAACCCATGTTAATTTACTTCATGCAAAGGAAAGAAGATCATGCGTTTGTTTAATTTTGATTGAAGTTTAACATGCCAAGATAGCTGAAGAGAAAAATAAAGATCAATTTTGTACAAATTCGAGTTGATTTTGATAATTTGCAGTTTATCGTACCTTACAAGTTCATATAATATGCTCTTGTGGCAATGCTTAAAATGTTTAGGCTAGATTTTGGTGCAATATGCAGGATATATGTTGTTGCAATCCACTCAGAAGGCACTACACTCAAAGCTATTGTTCTAGGCTGCACCTTTTATGGAACTGTGATCTCAAAGGTTTTCAAAAACTTCACCATTTATTTGCAAAATATCCTTGTCATCTACTTCTCCAATAATTTTAGAGATTGTAGAGAAACTTCAAATATATATGTTGATGAACACTGTAATGGCCCCAGTCACAAGACAGTGTAACTACAGCACCAAAACTTACAGGTAGATGCCCTAGCACTGCCATATGAGCTCTTTATTGTCTAGATACTATCCTTCAAGAATGAGTGTGGATTTTGGTTTTTCATTTCTTCACATGAAAACCCTTTAACTTGTTTAGACTTCGCTGTCAACTTCTTCATGAATGGGCCGCTCCATGGTCAAAAGGTTGGAGCTAGAATATGATGCTTAATGGACATGATGAGCTGACTAGCTCTGCCATCATTACGATCTTGCTCCAGAATGGATCAAGCATTGCACCAGTTTTGTGTGATTTTATTGCAAGTTCTATGGATTTTTATTCTGCCATTCTTGAATTCAAGATGACCTGGTTGCAATTTTTATTTATTTTTAATTTCCACTATTAAAAAGCATGTCTATGAGTCTTTCAAGTGACTTTAACCTAAATAATATGAGTAGGTGATAAATATCTAGGCATCCACTTGAATAGAAAGAGAACCCAAAAGATAACTGAGGACCCTGGATAGAGATTTTTTAGAATGTTAATCTGTAACGAGTTAAAAACCTAATCATTTGAGGTCAAACTGTATTTGACGAGGAATTTTCACTATTGCGGATGAAAAGCTGCAGGCCCATGGCTTTGACATACCAATAGTAGTATCTTGTTTAGATTACAAGTCATATTTGTTAACTGTCAGGATTATTTCAGACTTACAGTCAAGCTGACACATTAATTGCACTAGTTCTTTGAGCGTTCCTTCTTTTTCGTCTCTCTGTTTGCATGTGAAAAGGGATATAAAAAGTCTAAATTTCATTCCCAGCAGGAATTTTTGAGTATCATAAATACTGATGACACCACCTTCATATTTGAAATCTAGAGATTATAATGTTGCCAGTGTTGAAGATTACTTTTCATAAATTGGCATATAGTTGCAGATGTCTACTTTTGCTGAGTGGTAATAGAGTTCACATTGCTGTGGTGACAACATTGCATCATCAGAACAGTGATTTAGTGCAGATGTCTTATTGGAATCTATTTTTAATAGCATTAACCATGGTTGGTGCTACCTGTATTTCGACAGTATATTTTCTTGTAGTTCCTCATGCGATGCTCAAGTATGAAGATAATGTGATTAATGTGCAAAATGTTCACAGGTATCGGGAAAGTCAGCGCAGGAATGTTTTGATAAGATTCATTCGGATCATCTAACTCCGACTCAATCTCGTCTTCGGTCCAGAGCAAACAGAAGGAATGAATCTTACGTTGAACGTTCTCCACTGTCAGCAAGCAAGATTCTTAAATCCCCTAAACCATTGATCAAGAGGCTCAGTTCTAAAAAGAAAAGTCTCCTTGCCCACAAAACTGTCAGGCAGCTATTACAAAAGCAAAATCACTCTGACCAAACTTGTGAAGCAGATTTTTTTTCTGTACTGGAGCCCAATGTGGATCCATCTACTAAAGAGTTGACTTCTGCACTTGTGACCCCAGATAATTTACAGAAAATGCAAGGATCTCGTCTGAAATGCCGTGAAAGGTCTTCTTCAGGCAATAAGAAGCCAGTCTCCAGATTTTGTAGTTCAAGTAGGATACCTCTGATAAGCCCTCCGGTACTAAAGCAGGTTAAAAACAGAGCATTGCATGACAAATACCTTGATCAATTACATATCAGGGAAGCAAAGAGAAACTCGGCTCTTGAAATGAAAGTTACTTCTGGGAAGCAAAGAAAATGGAAGTCGATGCAAAGATGAGTGCAGTTAAAGCTGCTAAGCATGCCTTACTTTCTGATGTGAATGACGCTATTAATCAGCTCCGACATTTACAGGGCAATGCAGCAACAGATTCTGATGAGGATGTTCTGGATAGAGGGGATGATGATGACGAGGAGGAGGATGGATGAACATGTTCTAGCTTTCTTCCCTTTAGTCTTAAAGACATTAACTCCGAGCACTAGAGTTTAAGTAAGTAGTTCTTTCCTCAAAGAGAATAAAACTAATTGTTGCTTCTGTTTGTTTTTCGTCCTAACAGATGCACCTGTCTGGTTAGTTTTTCATCCTGCTGTCAAGTGTAGACTCCTCAAAGATTAAGTTAACACATTGATTAAGCTCACTAGACTCGCCCTCCCCCTAATGCACTAATATTGCTCAAGTGTTCCTCCTAGTATATTGATGCCCTTCCACCCTACGTCACAACATTTCAAGAGATGTTGGAATATCCTTCCATAAATGCATGCATGCACAAAGAGTACTACTTCACGAGTTCGGGGTGCATCTGGTTGACACTGCAGTATACATTTTCGAACTTATAATTTTTCACGTGATAGTTCAAACTGGTAGCCAATAGCATGCGATTGGCATTTCTAAGGATATGTTATACTGGGAAAGTCTCAGACATGTACTTATATGATGTCCAGGATATGGAATTTGTTTTGTATTTCTGAAATGTAGATTGCTGAATTAATGTTTAGTGTGGTTGTCCCAACTAGTAAGAGAGCATAGAATTGACATTTATGAAGATGAGTTGTATCAAGACCGTCTCATACACTTGTCTGAGAGTATACACTTGGCAACATTCAGTAAATGAATCTTTCTTTGCATCTATGGGATGTTGACTCTTATTGCCGCTTAGGTTTTAGTCATGAACATTATACATTGCAATCCGGTTTGTAAAATCAAGACCCTGCGTTGAAGAGCATGAGCATTTGGCTTCTTTAAAGAAGCCCATGGTGATGACAGAGATGGTAATCTGAGTTCTCTTGGTCATCTAGCGCTCTTGCCTAGAACTTGCATCAATAGCCACTGCAATTGTCTCTGAGACAGGAGGTTGAGTTTGTTCTTTTTGCAGTGGAACGGTTCCCTGTTCTGCCGACTCACAATGGGCTGCAATTTGGGTGCATTCAGTTGCGAAATTCAAGTTCTGGCCCTGTCCAAACCATGATCTAGATTCTCACTGAAAATTACTCTGGTGCATTCAGCTGGCGAATGTTTTCATTGTCTCCAACAAGCCATGATTTGAACTACGTTTGTTACTACCGTCTGTGATTTCCCCAGATTTGGTCTTTTTCATCTCTTTTTCTTTCCCATTATTAGTATTTCTTTAAAGAAGAAAATCAACCACTGTTGTCTTCTGGTTTGTGATACTGTCTATTGGAATTAGACACCAATGGGAAAGTGCAAAAAGAGAAAGCAATATTCGAAAGCATCTGTGCACTAGAAATTTAGGGTAAATTAGTTTGACACCTCAGGAAAAGCTTCTAACAACCTCTTGTAAGGAACAGACATGGAATAAAGCATTGATATGGCCATCCTATCCAGATAAAATATTGTCTAGTACTTTGATGTCAACTGATTAAAAAGCAAACCCAATGGGGTTTTGGTGAGAGGAACAATTTAATTTCAAAAGTGGGTTTTGACTCTTCATGCCCTGCAAGAAGATATGTCAAAAAGTCTGAACAATTAGAGTTGAAGTAGAGCATGACCGATATAAAAAAATGCAAATTCATTCAACTTATGACACTCGTCGCTTGTGAGCCACCCAGTCAGAAAAATTTTTGAACTCTCACTGGCCAAATCTCTTTCTACTCGGTGCTACTCCATGCTCTCTCTCTCCCTACCCATAAGCGACATGTGCTGCAAGCCGCGTGGGCTTGTATTTTGCTGAGTTGGCATCAGAGGGGTACACGATATTTTCTCACCTATCAGTAGTTATGAAACCTTGAACTGACTGATTTATTAGAACATTTAGCATAGTTAACCTCGAAGTGACTGATTTATACAACTTGTCTGTCTTTTGGTTTGTTGGTTGCTAAAATAATGTAGTCCACTTGTACTCATCTTCGTCTAACTCATTTTACTAATTTTTGTGCTAAACATATTCTCCAAAGGTTGATCCTGTAATTATGTAATTCTCAATCACGACATGCCACATGGCATCTCACTAGGAAAACCTTTGCTCCCCCATACCAAGTAGTTCATCCAGGTATGAGGGCAGACAGGCCTAATAGATCAAACCCAATGGAAAATGCTCTACTTCCCTCCATCATCCTCACTATCCTCCTCAATCTCCGGCCAGCGGAATCCCCCGATCCGGCATGTCGGAACACCTGCGGCTCGCTGGCGGTCAAGTACCCCTTTGGCACCGGCTCCGGCTGTGGCTCTCCACGGTTCCACCCTTATGTGACTTGCGTCCACGTGGAGGACCACGACGATCTGGTCCTCGCCACCCACACCGGCTCATACCCGGTGACCTCCATATCCTACACAGGCTCCACCCTCATGATCTCCCCACCCAACATGTCCACCTGCACCTCCATGAAGCCCTCGCCCAACCTGGGCCTCGACTGGTCCGGCCCGTTCGAGCTCGGCTCGTCGACGTTCGTCCTCCTCCATTGCGAGCCCCCTACCGCATCCCTCACCATCAATGACTCATCCATCTGCGATCTCAGCTCCTCCAATCTGTGCGCTTCCATGTACGCATGCCCGGCCGTTCTCAACCTCGGGTTGCCACTGTTTTCCCCGACCAACACGTGCTGCGTCTATTCCCCGGCGAACTTCGACAGCAAGGGCGAGCTGGACCTTCAGGCCTTGAAATGCGGCGGGTACGCCCCGGTTATGTCGCTCGGGGACGACCCGACCGACCCGACCGGGTGGGAGTACGGGGTGGAGCTGAAGTACACGCAAGGGGCACTCGACAGTAACCACATGGACACCAAGTGCCCGACTTGTGAGAACAGTGGTGGGGTGTGCGGGTATGAGCCTGCGAGCCTTGCCTTCGTTTGTGTTTGCGCGGGTGGCTACAATACCACCACGGATTGCCATCCATATAATCAGGTGCAGGGCATCATGTGGAGTTCAGCTTCTTTTCCAAGCAGTAAGATCATCATTTTCTCTTGGAAAATTGGTTTTTCTTGAATTATATTAATTTGCCATCATAATGGGAGATTTTTATTTATTCATGCACTCATATTTTTTCAGGGAAGGATCGCTGGAGAAATCTGGGCTACAGTGGCCTGGTTTGGCTCGCGGCGGCCTGTTCGATGAACCAATGCTTGAGAAGGTTCTTCTTTCAAGTTGAGATGAATTCGTGAACGAATCTGTAAAGACACAAAGGGGAGGAGAATAAAGGGTTGCCTGTCGATTCTTCAAGCTTGAGCATCTTCTCTAACTTTTGCATGCCTGGGTTAAGGTTCTACTCTTTTGCTGTTGGATGGACATGACGTTTGCTGAGGATTTACTTAGTTAACCCACTTGCGTTGATGATCTACCTTAAACTAGTTTCTGATTTAATTTGTCCATTAGTATATGTCAGGTGTCAAAGCATCCATTCCTTTTTTTTTTTTTTTGGATTAATACCGCGAAAAATCTCAAATTAGTATAACGATAACAAATTTATCTTAAACTGATATACTTGTTATAAATTTATTTTCCGCTAGTTTCTATTAAATTTTATTATCAAATTTAATAAGTTTAATAATGCGTGACAATTGACATTGTACTGGTTTGAGATTTTATCCTCTATTTATCATAAGTGTAAAAGTTTGTGGCTTTTAATGATTAATCCAATTTAGCATAAACTAACATATGATAAATTTGTCACAAATTTTATAGTTTAGGGTTTTTGTGGTTAAAAAAATTAATTTGGGGCAATTTGTCACATGTGTACTAATTTGAGATTTTTGATAGTCAAAAAATTAATTTATGGTAAATTTATCACAAATATACGATTTGCGAATTTTCATGATATTAACATTTTCTTTTAAAACTAGCTGAAACAACACATTTTTTGTGCGTGGAAAAATTTTAAAAAAATAAAGAAAAATAATTATTCAATGATTTAGTCTGTCTAAGTAGATGATTTTAATTTGCATGAAGTAAGAAACATTTAATTCATAAAAGATAGGGAAAGTTTATATTTCAAGTTTGAAAAAATGCTAGAGAGTCAAGGAGTCATGGTGATTTGAAGTGTCAGATATTCAATTTACTTTTGAATTTTACTTTTCACCACTTAACTATAATAGTACTTACTGTGCTTTTCATTGAATTTATCCAAAAACTGAGAGGTGGAAATCATTATTGGGTTAGTTTTACGATGTAGAGAAAATTACAAAATGCTTGAATAAGCTTAGAAATAACAAAAATAAAAATTTTGTTATCATAAATATCAAACAAGTAAGGAAACATTGGAATTGGGAACCCTAAATTATGTTATCTGAAAATATCCAAAACTTATTAAGTCAAATAATGTAAATGATACCATATAAATTAGCTTGTATGGGTAATTTGATAGCTTGTACATAATGCACTTCAACTTCTTTACAAATTTAATCTATTCACTTCCCCTCCTTTTCTTTGTCACTCCTCTATGTAACTCTTACAATTATAAAGATGTTGTATTAGTTCACAAATACTTTTACTAAAACAGACCAACTTTTTTACATGCATTTGACGCATAGTATAGAACGCACAAAAATAATAAGTTATTGAAAGATAATTGGGTGAGGGTCTTTAGTCTACTGTGAGAATAATAGTTTATTCCGGATCACAAAACAATGAATAAAAAAAAATATAAATAGTTATAAGATCCATTTTTTTTTAAGAATTTGTGGTTCACAACATGTTACTCTCACAGTAGCCCAAAAACTGTTATGCTAGCAAAACTAATGAATTTCTTCATATAAGTTGCTCCAAACTAAGACAATTTTCTCATTCCAATGATGCATTCATTTGATTGTTACTTATTTTGAAATATTTTTAATTGACTTCCATTGTGATCTAAATTCAAACTCCTAAAACAACCATTGTGGCGATTGGCCTAGTTGTACAAGGCATACCCTGAATTTCCTATGTGGTGTGGACAAACCTTGATCCCGGGTTTTGATTCTACTCGCTTTTCATCTCAAAAAACCTTTGTTCAATTATGGAGGGCAATTGGGCTTGGGAGAGCCCTCGACTTTGTACGTACTTATATCCTAGTGGACTAGAATGACATATTCGTCTTTCTAAGTGGTATTTATCTCTCAAACTAAACAAATCAAAATAGGCATCTGATACCTATGGTAATGCCTAAAGGAATCTTCAACCTTGGTTGCTCCTTCCCAACCCATTTGGGTGACAAGAGAAAACTACCCTCTGAATATTCGTTCGGGCCAAGCCTAGTTCTTAACATGATCCATATTCAAGAATGGAACTTCCAATGACTACTTCTCATGCATCTTGATAGCAACTCTTGGTTCGAACCCAATATTCGCCTCAGCACCACAGCCTCCTGCTACAGGAAGCAACATCTTGACCATCTCTGTACCATCTTCTGATGAAGTTCAGCAGCCTGGGCAGGTTAAACTGAAGCCAAGTCAATCCGTATTAGTCATAAGATCAGCTGTATCTCAGTGGTTGGAGCAAAACAATTAGCCTAGTAACATGACCCTCAATGTCACGAGCGATCTTCGCAGGTGTGAAAAGTTATCGAAATCTCCTCCAAAGTGGCTATGCCAATCACCTTCTTCATGTTTTCAGCTCCATCAGGGAACGGTTTTTATAATATTGAGTAATAATATGCCACAGAATTCACGCTGAACTGGAACGGGAGACAATGTTCATCACCGTGGCATTAATTTGCTTCATGTACCGTGAAGACAGCTTTACAAGCAAACATTGAACACTAATCTGGCAAAAATCACGATCAACCCAAAAAATTCATCTATAATGCAATATCTCAAGCAAACAAGGAAATAGTCCCCATACTATCAGCCTTACTCTTCATAAATTAAATTTTGTTGGTCTCTGTTGCTTCTGATTACACAGCTTAAATTAATGCATATGTAAAATTTCGACGAGTAAGCTGCAAAATTCATTGCCAATTGTCAGTCCACCTTCTGGTCACTGGTTTGATTTTCCTTTTTAGGTGAAATGAGTGGATCGACGAGGAACACTTCCATGTGTTTGTACATCTCTTTCGGGTTTTCTTTATTTATTGCATGACCACAATCCTTCAGAACCACTAGTTGCCCATTTTCATCCAAATGCCTGGCCAAAGTCATTCAAATGATTAAAAATTAAGCAGGTTATTCCATAAGAAAATCTACCAAGAACAATTCAGCAAAAACAGATCCCCCTGTAATTTGATGCACATGAGCAATGAATTTTCAAATTGAAGTTGTCTTAGATGAGTAAGAACATTTCTGAAGATTTGCTTTCATCTCATGATGTTGTTTATATAAGTTCTTATTAGAGAAAATCAAGCTTCTGAAGATATTAGAATAACCGAAGCAAAGCCTAGAAGGGAACCTCTTTAATCTGGGACCCAATTCCAATGGAAAGACCTTATCATATTCCCCCCCAGATTATCAGTGTTGGCTGCATCAGAAAAGATCAATGGCTTGAGAGGATGCCAAGGAAGGGAGAAGATATCGACAAAATCAATGTGAATATGTAATGAGTAAATTGTGTGAGTCCGATAGAGGGGACAGAATTTCAATAGAAAGAAACCTGAGTTATTTGGGGAAGATTAGACATCTTCCTATCTTTGTAGAAGGCATTGATCAACCCTGTCCTTTCTTGAAGGTACTCCTTCCACATAACCTGCAGACAATCATGGTGACCTTTCTTGAAATGCCACAGAACTTGAGTGATCGAGATAAACTTTTCTTAGATTGCCCATGAGAAACATCAATAAGTAAAATCTAAATGTTTAGCTTTCTGTAAGTCAGTTGAAACGGCACAGCTAATGCAACCTTTTCTTAATAATGAGAAACAATTTGAAAGAAGCGAGTCAACCGCTGGAGCTACTGGTCTTTGAACCATAAATAAATAAATAAAGTAGACTTACTTTACTCCTCAATTGAACCCAAATCAATGACAGTGAGAGTTAGCCCATTGTCTGGCAAGCGGCTGTTTAATCTCTAGGCTCTTCATAACTAGACATCTTGTATGGTCTCAGTTCACAAGGAACAAGCTACTCATTCATTCTTTCTAGTGTCCAGAATGTTCCACACAGTCAGGATTCATGGACTAGACGCACCAATCAAATGTGGTTAAGAGATAACAAAGCTGCGATAGTTCAGTACAGAATGCTGAATGATGATGACTATTCTCTAAAAGCAGAGGCGTTTTATTGATGCGCATTATTTTTTTCACTGAACATCACCATAAACATAACAAACAATCCAGAGCTGCTAAAACAAGGAAAGAAGCATTCTTCAGTTATAGAATATAATCTGCCCAATAACTCGTAATCTTAAGCAATAAAAATGTGAATCAAGACTACTAAAGCTGGTCAAGAATTGGCTTACCCAATTACATAGAAACACAGGAGAGCCATGTAAAGAATCTAATCTACTTCCCCATTCATGTAGCTATTAGCTGATAATTAACTGTACAAACTTCCATTATGAATCAGGAAAAGGAAGTGCTCAAATTACGCTAGCAAAGGAAACGAAAACGACATGCGGATCTCTGGAGTGCCAAAAGTTGGCACAAAGGGATACTTAAGTGCCAAAAGTTACAAAAGGTACACTTAAGTGCCAAAATCGGAGTAAAATGGATCACTTAAGTGCCAACGGCGAAAAATTCCGGCCAAATGGTCACGTGTCCATTTTCCGGCGACTTCATTTATTGACGGAGCATTTTTTTCAAAATAAAAAATCCACGTGGCATTTTTTTTTTCAAAATAAAAAAATCCATGTGGCAATTTTTTTTTTTTAAAAAAATGTCCACGACAGATTTTTGAAAAATTAAAATCGATTTTATTTAAAAAAAAAAAAGGAGGAGGGGATCGGCAAGGGCTGTGCAGCCCTCGCCACCGCCGCCGTCGCCGTCGCCGCCCCACCTCGCTGGGAAGGGCCGGCGACGGTAGGGGAGGGTCGGCCGGGGTCGTCACGCCCCGGCCAGTGGCCGGCGACCCCGGTCGGCCGGCGGTGAGGGCCTGCGCGCCCTCGCCCAACCGGGGGGCGAGGGTCGCGACCCTCCCTCGGATCCGGTGAGGGTTGCCGGCCCTCGCCCGCCGGGCCAAGGGCCGTCGGCCGCCCTGCACCGGCACAGCCCTCGCCGATCCCCTCCTCCTTTTTTTTTTTTTTATTTTTTAAATAAAATCGATTTTTTAATAATATATTTTTAATTATTTAATATTATTTAATTAATAATTTTTAAATCCACGTCAGCCAAAACGACGTCGTTTTGGCTGATTTTTGGCCGATTCGGTTTCCGGTGAGCCACGTAGGATTTCCGGCGGGGTTCCGGCGACTTGACACTTAAGTTACCCAATTTTTTTAAAAGTGGCACTTAAGTGTACCTTTTGTAACTTTTGGCACTTAAGTGTCCCTTTGTGCCAAGTTTTGGCACTGACGCTGTACTTTCCCCAAACGAAAACTGAACACTAGGAATAAACTAAACTCAGATTCAGAGGCAACGTGCAAAAACACAAACGTGCAGCTGAGAGTTTTGTGACTTTTTCATCAACTTACATCAATGCATTGTCAATAGAAAGCCCTTTCAATGCACTACAAGAACCCAACTCGACCGGCCCAAAATAAAGCTGAAAACCGATGGAATATGGTCCCAAAGTCTCTGGATGAGCATTGTTCATCACACGTGTAAAACTTCAAAATTATGTTTTGAACAACCTATAAACCCAAATCAAGTTCCCTAAAATCCTACTGCTCCACAACATCCTAAACTATCATTTTCATGAAGTTTCATAGTTCAACAACTTAAAAATCAGACGTTACAACTCAAATTTGACATAATTCTTAATTTAATCTATAATCTTGAAAACTAGCCTAATTGGAAGAACGACACGTTATGTACTTAAGTTGGTCTAGTGAGGCATCCGTGATGAGTAATATACATTTTTTCTCATAATTTTTAGATAAGTAATCCATGGCCAAATCCCCCCAAAAATCATCCTTCTATCAAGTTGGTCAGTGCATTCCCAAGTCAGGGTCATTAGTTTTGTCGATTTTATTGTGATTTTTCTAGAGCTCACTTCAAGACTATTTCTTCTAGCCATTTGTACAATAGATTTTGGTCATGACATATATTTTTTCCAAAAATTTTAAACAACATTCATTAGGTGAAAATTCCCAAAAATCGTCCTTAGGTCACTCCTGCACTGTATAAACCCGAATTTGCATTCACGTGCAATTAAGCATGCAATTGTGGTTTCTTTGACTATAGAGTGTTCATGAAGGTCATTCTATGCCTCAATGTCATTCTAGGGACACTCAAGTTATTTCAAATGAATGTCATTAGTTCATTTAATGCATACATTATTGAAATATTTTTCTATCACCATGCATATATTCCATGTTTGCCTTGTTTTTGTCATTTTCATACTATTCTTTGTGATGTATTTAGGTCTAGGTCTCTCAATAAAAAATGTTCACGAATCCATGTTTAATCTATATGATTTTCTCACATTTTTGTCATGTCATATAGGAGCAATAGACCATGCATTTTCTTAATGTGACCGCTGCCCTGAACGTTGTTGTTTTGCATGTGCATATAGATGTTACAAACTGAATATGTAATCGATCTTAATTGAACTTGTGACTTCTTAGGAAGTCTTAGAGCATTCCTCAAGCTTTCCAATGATGCTAAATTTGGTTTATTTGCATGTCAATAAATCCCTTTTGCATTTTTACAAAAGTTGCCTTGAAATTTAGAAAATGTGCAAATTTGGAATGCATGTTTGACTTAGTCTGCACTTCCACTTTTTCATTTTTGTATGAATTTTTCTGTTAAGATTTAGAGGTCAGATCCTTCATGGACATTGATTATCATGTTTAGCACTATCACGTGACAAAATTTTAGAATTTTTAGATATCATTGACAAGATTAAATCTCCATGATTTTGCATTTGGACCCTGCTACCTTGTTTTGTTATGATGCATTATACCATGTTCTCTGATTTTTATAAAATTATGTGTTGCTCTTCCAAAAGAAATTTCTTCAAAAAAATTGTTCTATATTTGTGCTTGATGTGCCATAATTTTTGTGAAGTCAATTGTCCATGGGTCATACTCATTTGTTTGTCTTTTGATCTGATGTCAAAATTTTCCCTGTTTTACTTTTCGCGACATGTACATTTTTTTTGAAATTTATGCATGCAAAACCGACTCGGTGTCTCATGACTTTTAATTTGCATGTCATTACCTTTGTCTTCAAAAAATTTCGAAAAATAAAAAGACCATTGAGCGATCATTTGACACGTGTGATTTGGTTTGATGCATGTTGAATTGAATGAAGTGACCTAGTGTTGGCTCACTAATTATTTGATTAGATGATAACTAAGGTTTTCGGACTTGCTCGCATGCTTACTTTCGAGTTCTATGCATGTGATTGCTAGATAGTTGCGCAAACCTGATGCATGCTCGTAGGTTAGACTTGGGGTTATACATTAGAACCTGACTTTGGGAACCTATGGTGTTAGCCATCATGAGTGAACACTAATGATGGCTAATTACCACAAATCATGTCTAATAATGAATGGTGGAAATGGTCTAATGGCACGTTCTATTTGCAATCTCAAAGGTTGACCCCGAGGCCAATTTGAACGATTGATTGGATGATTCTTGTTCGATTCCTTAACATACTTTGTGTACTTTTGTTTAATTCAATAGTTGTTTCAAATGTAACATGTTTACATAGCCATTGGTCATAGTCAGAATAGACAAAGAAGGTGGTCCCGAAAACGGCAATGGTCGATATCCATTCCGACCCTTTTTTCTTTGTATCATTCATTTGATACCTAACATATGTCTTGGATTTCTAGTATGTTGTATAAAAACCCGACAAGGTATGGGTTTCTTTCTTTTACTTGTCCTTTTTTGTTAGGATTGCATGTCTAAATTTACCGCTTTTTTTGGATGTTTACTTATGGCACCACAATTTCAATTCAAATTGTTTGCTTTTCTTTTTCATATTTGTAGAATTGGGCCTCGTTTGATTCAGTTTTCCCAAAGGGGTTTTGAGCCCGAAAAGCCCCTAGGGAAAAATATAAGGCATTTGGTTTAGCATTTTGGGGCTTCATTGGCCAAATGCTTGTATTTGGAATGCTGAAAGCCCAAAGTAAATCCCCACCTACTTTGGGCTTTCAACATTTGGGAAATACAAGTGAACCATCTTTGACTTCCTTATTTGTTTTTTGAGGCTTCATCTACTAGAGGTGGAGGCTGGCCATCGTGAGCTGGGGATTGCGCGACCTCTGGCGATCGCCACCTGGGGGTTGCGTGACCTTTGCCAGTGTTGCTTGGGTCGCGTGAACCTAGGTGACGACCTCAAGCCGCGCCGCCTAGGTTCATGCTTGACCTAAGCGTCACCACCGGAGTTGTAACCTCAGGTCGCGATGCTTGGGTTTGCATGACCTCCAACCGCAAAGCCTGGGTTTCACGTGACCTAGGCATCGCTACCTAAGGTCGCAACATTCGGTTGTGATGCTAGGGTCGCACGAACTTAGGTGGCTGCGGACAGTGTCGTTGGAGGTTGGCTGACAACAGATAATTTAATTTTAATAATTTAAAAATAAATAAATAAAAGCCCTTTGTAAATATGGGTTTACCAAATGATATTTACACTAAAGTCATTTTGGAAAGCTCCTTTACGTTATAATTTGTCAAACACTATTGTTTTCACTAAATGCCCCTTGAACCAAAGATACTTAGGAAAATGTAAAGCCATTTCACCAAAGTTGAACTAAACGGGCCCTTAGAATGGCATGAAATTAACATTCATGCATGGTCACCTTCTTGTTTCAAATGGCATGAAAAAGTAAAAAGACACACATGATCACCTAAGGTAAATATGATGATTGTTAGGTATTGGAAGGGCGTTAATAGAAATATTAGTCTAACTCAAGTCCCCGAATCCTAGATCTTTGGTTGCATAGAAATTGACAGAATACTCCCGACCCACGATTGAGCTTTCTATACGGCCCCAAAAAATTGAGGCTAGTGGCGACTCCAAATGCTTTATCTTAGGTTATTAAGCAACGTAGATAATAAAACGAACCCATTGTGCGGGACAAGAATTCTCAATCAAGGTCTATCATGGTTTAGCATACTTGTTGCTACAACCATGGATGGGACAAGATGATGACGTTTGTTCATGGAAGTACCTTCGTAAGAATGACCATGGAGCATGGATCTTGGTTGGGGTTCACCAAAGTTTAGCATACTTGTTGCTACGACCATGAATGGGATGAGTTGATAGCGTCCGTTTATGGAAGGACCTTCATAAGTGCGACCGGGGTAAAGAAATCCCTAAACTCACATTTGCTTTTGTTTGCGATGTGAAAATTGGGTCACGACACTCTCTTGCTGTTGTGCAAGGTATGGACATGGGAGAGTCCACGCTTACAATTGATGGACTTTATTGAGATAGATCATCATTGATGATATGTTCAAGCCATTTTTGATGTAATTTCCTTTATGAGGACCATCTCGTGAGTAAATACCCCAAAACACCGTCTCTCCTAACAAACGACCTTCACCGAGGCAGGTCGCGACAAACTTTCCTTTTCTTTCTTTCCCCCTCTTCTTTTGCTTCTCTTCCTGAAAACTCTTAGTCTCTCTCTTGTTTAACCAAACTTCCACCTTCCACCTTCCTTGTTTCTTTGATTTCCAATTGACTTGTGAATTGTAAAGGATGCCGTTGTGAGTTTGTGTAGGTGCTCAATGTAGCTATGAGCCCATTGAGGAGCTTTTGGGTATTAATACTAGTTTAAGTTGTATTTGTTGGCCAATCATCGGCAATATAAGTGGTGACTTTGCCAATGGGGGAGCTTGGTTAGCCTATCAAGGAGCATAGTGTGTGATCATAATTAGATATTTGAGCACGAGTTTGATCAATGGAATAGACCACTGACATGTGATTCGAGATTAACCGACTATTTATGGGTTATTTGATGAGATTAATCAATGGAATAACCATTAATATGTGAATTAATGAGATTGATCAATAAACTAGACCATTAATATTTGTTATGATATTATTAATTTAATGAATGTTTTTCTAATATGCATGTGGTTATGTTAAAGCAATATAATTCATTATCATCTCGTATGTGTATTATACTAGAATTGAGATAAGTGAGTTTTGAACATGATTTTGTATAGTGCAAAGTGGATGCTCGATCTACTTAGAAAAGCTATGGTTGCTTACCCTATTTAAATTTCTTGATTAGCGGCCATAACACTATTGATGGGGACTTTTGGGAGCTGAACTTTTGCATATTATTCAAGGCTGCATCCTTCCGGTGGAAGGATAGTCGTGTCACTCGTCCAACTCGTTAGGATTTGGGTTGTGATAGTGAAAGCAGTATGACAAGCAAACATTACAACACTAATCTAGCAAAATTTACAATGAACCTGTAAATATGCGACCATAATGCAATATCTCAAGAGAAAAATGGAATATTCCCCATACTTTGGACCTGGCTGTTCATGGGTTAAATATGTTGAACTATGTTACTTCAAATTACATAGCTTATATTAATGTTCATATAACTCGGACAAACACGCTGGAGGAGGCTGATTCGACTATAAATTCACTGCTGGCTCTCAGTGCACCTTTTGGCCTTTGGTTTGATTTGCCTTCTTAGGTGAAAGGAGTGCATCTACGAGGAAAGACTTCATGTGTTCGTACATCTCTTTCGCCTCCCTTCCATTCGCCGCATGACCACAATCCTTTATAACCACTAATTGCGCATTTTCTTCCAAATGCCTGGCCAAAGTCATTCGAGCGGTACAAAAACAGAAGCAGGTTATTCCATCAAGAAAGTTTACCAAGAGCCATTTAGCAAAAACAGATCCTTCTGGAATTTGATGCCCATTAACATTGAAAGTTCTGTGTATAAGAACACTTCGGTTCTGAAGATTTGGCTTTATCCAATTATGTTATTAATACATGTGCTTATTAGAGAATCAAGCTTCTAAAGAAAGTAGAAAAACCAAAGCAAAGAGTGGAAGAGAAAACCTCTTTAATCTGTGACCCAATTCCAGTGGAAAGACTTTATCATATTCCCCCCAGATTATCAGTGTCGGCTGCATCAGAAAAGATCCATGGCTTGAGAGTATGTCCAAAACAAGATATCGGCAAAATTAAAGTGAATCACTGAGACAATTGCTTGAGCCCGATCAAGAAGACAGAGATTTTGAGAGAAAAAAACCTGAGCTATCTTGGGAAGATTAGACATCTTCCTATCTTGGTATAAGGCATTGAGGAACCCTGTCCATTCTTGAAGGTACCCCGTGCCCATAAACTGCAGACAATCATGGAGACGTTTCTTGAAATGCCACAGAACTTAAGTGAGCGAGATAAACTCTTCCGAGTTTAGCCCACAAGAAACATCATCAAAAACAATCTGAATATTTTGCTTTTGATGAGTTTGTCGAAACAGCACAGCTGATGCGTGATTAATGCCAGCGAGAGTTAGCACTCTGTATCACAACCCACCGTTTGATGTCTACTGACCTTTACTACTAGACATCTTTTGTAGTCTCAGTTCACAAGGAACAAAGCTGCGATAGTCGAGGGCATAATGCTGAATGGTCATTTTTCTTTGACCAAAAGTTTCACGTCCTTGCACATGTATGAACTCTCATAGAACTGACAGACAACACAGTGTTTACCCTGTTCTATGAAAGCAAAGGCCTATCTAGTTAGAACTTAATCGGGCCGATACCTCCTAATCTTGAACAACGCTTACATGATAACATAAAAACACATGAGAGCCTTGTAAAAATTTTACTTCCCCATTCAATGTAGCTTTTACCTGACAATTTACTGTATAAACTTCCATTGTGAATCAGGAAAAAGAAGGGCTGAGAGTTTTGCTAGCAAAGGAAACGAAAACTGAAACACTTGGCATCAACTAAACTCAGATTCGTAGGCAACGTGCTGAAACACAAACGGGCAGTTGAGAGATTTGTAACTTTTCGTTGACTTACATCAATGAAATCCTGCATAAAGCAAGTGGGAATTGTCATCACTGGCTTGTAAAGGACGACCTTGAGCAGCTCGTTCATCTTCTCCGGCGTCTGTGGTAACATGATACTCACGGCCTCGTCCATGCTCTTCACCTGTCAGACAACATTGCCCAAAGTCAGACTCAGTTCCATTATCACGAGTATCAAGAAACAGTAAGACACGCACTGAACTCCGCACAAGTTCCAAGCAGTTTCTGCAACGTGATTACCACTCAGGAAACGAGTCTATCTAATGTATTTTGGCCCACCTGAAACATCCCATCCTCCATGTCCTTCTCCTCCATACAAACCCCTGCACCGCATAGAACCAACTTCTCCACCATCTCCGGGAACTGCGCCGCCAAGCTATACGCCACGAACCCACCGTAACTTGCCCCCACCACGTTGGTCTTTTTCGCTCCCTGAGCCTTCAAGACTCCTGCAGAACGGGTCAAATGCTGATCCGAGTCAGTCTTTCTCGCGTCATGTGCTATCCTGTCTGTCAGAAAGTCAACGGTCCTACCTGCGAGGCACTGAGCCTGAAACTGCTCAGTCCGCTCGGGCCGGGTCGTGAAGGAATCGCCGACGAACAAGAGATCAGGCACGTACACGTTGAATCTCTTCGATGAAGCCCGAGATGAACATGCTCCACTGCCACATCCCGCTGGCTCCGAGGCCGTGCACAAGGAGCAGGTTAGGCTTGTTGGGGTTGTACGTCTTGGGGATCCAACAGTGCATGACCGTGCCGTCGCGAAGGTCGGTGGTGGTTGATTTCAGGCCCGCCCAGGAATAGGAGAAGCGCAACCATCGGTCGTACGTTTTTGAAAAGCTGAAGCACTTTGCCATCATAATTTGGTTATCTGGTTTGCTCTTTCGTCGGTATATTCCTGAGGTTTCCTGAGGAGTGGGTCGCTTTAAAAGAACAGAAACGGTGGGCTTGATGAAGAAATGAAGAGGGACTTCTCTTTTCTTCTCTCTTAAGAATGTGATAATATTGGATTGATCAAAGATGGCGGCTATGTCAACCTGCTAATGGCGTTATTCTCTTTAGTCTGCCAATTTTGGCGTTTCCTAGGAAGAAGATTCAGAGCAGCTTCCTTGATGAAGACTTGAAAAGTCAAAACAGACAGACTGGCCTCAAGAGAGACAAAGCTTTCGGAAGAGCCAATAACAGGAGGACTATGAAGCTCTTACTTAGAACAGAAATCATCATAAGCAGAGGCGGCGATAGAACTTTCCATATAGATCATGACAAAATAGCGCACGGCCTATACAGTAAATAGATTCAGCCAATCTCAATTGTCGATAACGTGGGCCATCCGATGAGACTTTACATTATTAACGGTGCAGATGATATTGGTTAATATGGTCTCTAAACCACTCAATAACTTCCAATCAAATTGTGGGCTTTTTGTGTGTGCTCTTTGTAAAAGCAACACGTGACATGTTATTTTTCTGCTAAGATTCAAAATTACATGAAAATTTTTTTGTACAAAAAAAATTATTTGAGAATTTACGTGTCAATTTATGTAAACTGGAAAATTTTAGGTGTTTTAGTTATAAAAAATTTAACGTGCATTCACCGGAAGATTCAAATTAAGCTAACAATAAATATCTATCTAGACATGCAATTTGACCGTAGTTTGGAATTGTCAACTTCAATAGCGCTCCATAGATCGTGCATAGCAAGCAAGACATTATTTTATTTTCCTAAATATTAATAGCTCATATGGCAAAAGAAAATCATTATTTTTAAAAAGAAAATCATAGCATTTTCTTCTATTATTTAATTATTTAATAGAATGGAACTTAATAAGAAGACGGAAGGCAAGGCAGAAGGGACTTCAGCGTGGAGATTCTTTTCTTTTTTTTGGGCCATTCGCTAAGTTAATTTGGAAAATCTGTAAAAAGTATTTGCAATGATGCGGTTGAGGTTAGGAAAACATAGCAATCCCCATTGTCTATAATTGTTTTGGAACATAGTCTGTACAGGTTGTATTGAACCTCTTAGAAATTCAATAGAATTTTGCTAGAAACTCCAACAAATATTATGTGCAATGAACTCTGGGCAAAGAAAAACTCTATTTAACCATGGAGAGATAAATCATCAATTGGTCACGATAATGACACTTTAAATTTTGGAAGAATTCAACCGTACACCCATGCCATATTTATCCTAAACTAATTGTCGTATCATAAAATTCCCTGATTAGACCTTGCAACATCTACCCTAAATTAATTTTTATGTCATAAGAATTAGGGATTTTAGTAGATTTTGAAACTTGAGGAAGTTCTCAAGGCAAAATTAGCAACTTTTAGCCGATTTCCCAATTTAAGATTTTGGTACGAATGTTTTAGTTTGGGAATTTTTGTGACCCAAAATTAGTTTGTAGGTAAATGTGACACGATATACCAATTTGGGACTTTCATGACTTGAAAATTAATTTTGGGATACATGCGGCATAAGTATATTAATTTGATTTTTTTTGTGATATTAACCCCTTTGAATTCGGTAACAATTCAACTACTCTTACATTTGACATCTCATATAAATTATGTTAATACAGTCTAAATAGTCTTTACTGAATGTGGCCAAGTAGATAATTAGACATTCATGGCACTGTAATGCCAAAAAACTTATACTGTGGCTTACCCATTTCACGTTTCTTGAGCTTTTATAAATGGACTTTACATCTATCTCTCGAGTTTGCGGGCTAATCTCGCCGATTCTCCAGCACTTGTGTGTTGTATCTACTTTATCACTTATATGAAAGGAGCCCTTTGGGCAAGGACAAAGTTCCCCCTCACAGACGAACTGGCATAGAAAACATTCTTGGTCATCACGTTGTAGGTTTCGGGCTAATGACATGCAAGGGGAAATCAAAGTACAAGTTCGAACAAACTAACCTACTAGACTAGATTTCTAAGATTAACCATCCTAAAATGCAAGTTCTAATCCAATTGACATGAAAGCAATAAAATTATCCTAGGTGTCATCTACGTGATTCAGCACAGGTAAATTGAAGTCTAGAAGTGATTCTAACATGTGATTTCCCTAAGCTTCATTAAATACTCCTAAATTTCAAACCAATGTCATTTCGATTTTAGACAATTCTATCGCATCCTAACTTGACCTAATCAAAGATCGAAGTTAGACTTTGATTTTGAGCTATGAATAGCTATGAGCATCCTTGGATGATCCTCTAGAATTGATCATCACAGTGAGCATCCTGACTTGATTAATGATCGACGAAGTGACTAGAAGAACTCGGCCAGAATCGAACCCTTCCGATGATTGATTGGATTAGCAACAGTTACCACCACCACAAGGAGACAACGGGGGAGGAGGTTGCAAGGCTCACACCGTCAAAGATCCCCCGTGGACCACTGGAATCAACGGAAGATCGCCAGCGAGGGAGGACGTCATGGAGCACGTCCGCGTGCGAGAGAGATTTCTAATTTTTGTGAATTGAATGATCAAAGCTTATGAGAGAGAAAATGCTATATATACCCTTTTTAAAGGAAATTTGGATTTTCATCAAATTCCGACCTTTAGATTGATCCAAGGGCTCGAATTGAACCCTTCTTGATTAAGCAATCTCTTTATTGGCTGAATTTCTGTCACAGAAAGGCTAAAATTAGGCCTTCACATAGATTCATGACACGTCGAAGGGTATTTTTGTAATTTTACCAAGGGCAATATGGTGATTCTTTGAGCTAGAGGAGAGAGAGGGTTTGGCCGGCCTACCTTGTGGGCTGAATCGGCTGGCTGTTGGCTGGTCCAATTCGGTCAAATGTGGCCGGACCTAACCGAGTCAACCCGAATTGGCTTGGGTTGATTGGGTCAACTTGGATTTTGCCTAATTGTTCAATTTTATTTCAATTCCCCTAATTAATCTCGGCATTTTGCTTAATTTGGGTGAATGGAGTATTGGTTTGACGATTTAAGACAAATTGGATTCAATTGAATCAAACCAGTTTAAATCAAGTTAATTTGGCTTGTCTGGATTGACTTGTGATACTTCAATTTCTCTCACTTTCCTCCAAAATCCCTTAGATGGCATCAAGAGTTAGACCAATGTGTACAATTGAGGTTTTTTTTTTTTTTTGATTTTCTACAATTGAGGTTCAGTTGGCCAAATTGAACTTAATTGCGAATTGAAGGTTAGTCTAGCATGGGTCAAACTTAACTAGGTTAATTGAATCAAACCATTGTGTATTTATCGATCATTGAATCACTAAGTTGGCCAAGAGTTTAATTGTTGTGATTTTGTCAAAATTGCATTGGAATTGAGTTGCTTATACTTAATTGTACTCAATTTTGGCTCATTTGAAGAATTTATTGGAACTTCTAATTGGCTTAGAATTGGAGAAATTCACCTCTAGCTTTTTTTTTTTTTTTTTTTTTTTGGTCAGAAATTGATTTTCATTACTAACGTCGCATTTGATTACATCTAGATTCGAATTCAAAAGATAAGATAGATAAAAGGGCTCGTGGGGGGCGGGAAACCCAATTTGTCGGGAGCTTGCCATCTAAGTGGGCTTTTGCCACTCAATCGGCGGCCTTGTTCTTGCTTCTGGGCTCGTTCAATAGCTTTATGTGAGGAAGTTGGGCCAGCAAGTGTTGGCAGTCCAGGACCACTTGCCTCAAGGCCCACGCTGACTCCTCATGGCCCAAAACCATCTTCACTGCACTTTCGTTGTCGGTGGAAAGTATCAGTTTCTGAACTGAACTGGGGAGTTGAGTTGCACGATCTGGACAGTTTCCCTTGCACCACAACAGAGCATGACGGAGAGCTAGGGTTTCTGCTGTTAAAGCTAACGGGGCGCAAATCGGACACGAGAAGCCGGCGATTAGGAGGCCTTCGTCGTCTCTGCATACTCCGGCTATGGAGCCCTCTGTGGATTCACTTCTCCAGGCAGCATCGACGTTCAGTTTCAGGGCTCCTTCGTCAGGCGGATCCCACATTTCTACAGAGTGTAAATTGCTGTTCTTTCTTTGTGGAAGCCATTTTTGTGTCAATTGGTGCTGTATTAAAGCTTCGTCTCTGGTTTTTTGTTGGTCTGGCTGCTGACCAGCGAACGTGCACTGTTGTTTCGGATTTCCGGACAAACCAGAGGAGGGTTGCGAAGAGGGCCTTGGTCGTCGAAGTCTCGCCGGATGTAAGAAAATCACTAATGAGTTTATCCATCCGTGTTACATTCGTCGGGGATGTATCCAAAGCTAGCGCCGAAGCTGACCAAACTTTTTTTGTCCATGAGCATAACAGGAACAGATGTTCTGTGGATTCCGGCTCTAAACCGCACACAGGGCAGAGCGCGTCAGGTATTATCTTTCTGCGGTATAAGTTTACTTTCGTAGGGATAGCCTCATGACAAATACTCCATATGAAGAAGCGGATTTTGGGAGATGCGCGTAGTTTCCAGATTTCTTGCCATAGACCACGGGGGTTCTGGTATGAGGATGAGGCTGAGGGAGTTTGATTTGAAGTGTGTTGTTGTCTTAGTCTGTTATAGCCACTCTTCACCTTGTACGTGCCGGACTTGCTTGCTATCCAGAGGAGTTTGTTAGGCCCAGGGTTTATACTGAGGGGCGTAGCTAGGATTTCCCGTACAAATGACTCCCCAAATGTTTCTTTCAACAGCTCTGACTTCCATTCTCCAGTATCTTGATTAATAAAATCAGCTACTAGGTTAGATTCATTGTTGTTAGCCGGGCCTCCAATCCTTCCCATAACCAGCCAGTGGTCCTCTCTAATGCGTATAGTCTTCCCATTTCCCACTTCCCATTTTACATCCGGTTCTAAGGCATCCCTTCCCGCTAAAATGCTTTGCCATCCCCACGATGGGCGAGGTCCTCTCTTAGCATTCCATATGCTGCCTCTAGGAAAGTAAAGGCCCTGGAAAAGTCTGCCCCATAGGCCTTCTTTGGATTCACTAAGTCTCCAGGTCTGTTTCCCCAGCAGGGCTTTATTGAAGTCAATCAAATCCCTAAATCCAACTCCTCCTCTGTCTTTTTTCTCCTTTAGCAGGTCTCAATTCTTCCAATGAACACCTTTTCGATGCATATGTTGCTTCCACCAGAATGCTGAGATTTTTTTCTCAATTGCTCTACATATGGACATAGGGATTTTAAACATAGACATAGCATGCTATGGAAGCGCTTGGACAACTGTTTTTAGTAAAATTTCCTTTCCTGCTTTTGATATCAGGTTTTCTTTCCAGCTCTCTAATTTTCTATCCACCTTAGCCAGCACCCATGCAAACATTTCTTTTTTCGTAGTACCCCTAGTCCGAGGGTATCCCTAAATATTTCCCAGTTATTTCCATCACGGGCACTCGTAACTCAGCTGCTAGGTTTGTTCTTAGGCTGTGTGGCAGCTTTTTCCAAAGAAAATTCCCGGCTTGTTAAGGTTTATAGCCTGACCGGATGCATAGCAGTACTGGTTAAGAATGCTAGACAAGTTTTGTGCTTCTCTAATGGTGCCATCGAGGAAGAAGATGGCATTGTCCGCAAATAGAAGATGAGATAGGGTAGGGCAATGAGGGTTTAGCTTTATACCTTTTAAAGTTTCATCCATCACAGCCTTAGAAATAAGAGTGGATAGTGCGTTAGCCATAATAATGAATAAGTAAGGAGATAAATGATCACCTTGTCTAATTCCACGAGTTAGCTGGAATTGTTCAGTTACTTCCCCATTAACCTTGACGCAAAATGTTGCTGAAGAGATACACCATTTGATAAGGGAAACCCATTTTTCACAAAAATCAATTTTTAGCATGTAATTGCATAGGAAGTCCCATTCCACCCTGTCATAAGCCTTTTGCATATTTAACTTCAGCACCGCTTGGAACTTCTTTTTCCTTTTCTTGATCCTTAGCTGGTGTAGAACCTCTTGCAAGATGAAAATGTTGTCCTGAATTTGTCTACCACCAATGAAAGCACTTTGTTCTGGGAGAATAATCTGTGGGAGCCAGGGTTTTAGTCTATTTGCCAGCACTTTAGCGATGATCTTATAGTTGAAGTTGCATAGGCTAATGGGTCTGTATTGGGAAATATGTTCAGGGTTCGGGACTTTCGGTATAAGGGTTATTTGTGTGCTGTTTAGTGTAGGGCTGGAGGTACCTCGCTCAAAGAAAGACTTTACCATTTGAAATATATCCTCCTGGATAATCTGCCAATTGCTGTGATAAAATAGTCCGTTTAGTCCATCCGGTCCCGGCGCCTTGGTGGGTCCCATTTGGAAAATAGCTAGTTGCACCTCTTCCTTGGTAACGGGTCCTGTTAGGGTTGTGTTCATATCTCTAGTGACTTGCTGTGGACATTGATCTAGAATTGGACTATAATTTCTAGTCCCGACTGACGAGTACAAAGACTTGTAAAAATCTGAGATATGATTCTTGAGGACAATAGGGTCTTGACACCAAGTTTGGTCATCCAGTTTTAGAATAGAAATTCTATTTCGTAGCCGCCGTTGAATAGTTGTAGCATGAAAGAATTTGGTATTTCTATCTCCCCATTTCAACCAATCCACTCTAGACCTCATGTGCCAATACATCTCCTCTTGTCTCCACAAATCATCTATTTGCTTGACTAGTTGAGTGTACTCTTCCCCCATTGATGCCCCATCTTCAGCATTTGTTAAAATAGTTAGTTTCTTTGTGAGGGAGTCTATTTGCCGAGAAGCGTTCTTAAAAGTCTTCCTACTCCATCGCCTCAGCACCTGAACGACGTTTTCTATTTTCCCAGTGATATCCCCTTGCTCTCCAGCTACTTCCTCCCAAGCCTGCCGAATTATATCTGAATATTCAGGCTTGTTTAGCCAAAATGCTTCGAATCTAAAAGGCTTTCGCTTGCTGAAGATTGTTGGGTGTAATGTGAGAAGAAGTGGGCTGTGGTCTGACCCAATTGCAGGAAGAGCATATACCTCGGCACTTGGGAATGCTGTTCTCCAGTCTAAATTGCATAGAGCCCTGTCGAGTCGTTTTTTGACAAGCTGAGCACCTACCCTTTTGTTTGTCCAGGTGTATGCACAACCCTTACTTTCCATGTCAATTAAAGAACAAGAGTCCACAAATTCCCTAAACGCCACCATCCGATAGCGGTCAGCCTCTCTCGTACCACTTTTCTCCCAGTGAAACAGAATTTCGTTATAATCACCGACACATAACCACGGGAGGGAGTTAGGACAATTGAAGTTTCTTAATGATTGCCATAATGCAAGTCTGTCTTGAAAAGCCGTAGGTGCATGAAGGAAGGATATTCTCATCATAACGTTGCTGTCCAGGTCTTTACAAAGCACTCCCATCCACTCCTCTGAGCTAACTTCCACTTGAACATTTACCTCATCACTCCCTAATAGAGCCAATCCGCCCGCAATGCCGACTGGGTCTATAGTCTTCACGATGTTAAGCTGAAGATGCTTAGCTAAGCGTTGGATCACCTCCTCTTTGTTTTTGGTTTCCATAAGGAAAACCAGGTTGGGCCTTTCTCGAGCCACTAGGGCTCGAAGATGCTGGACTGTCAAGGGGTTACCCAGCCTTTGACAGTTCCAGCTCATGATTTTCATGTCGTCCTCGGTGGCTTATTAGGGCTAGCCACCAAAGCCCGAGTGTTCTCCTCTTCCCACATGCGTATAGGTGTTTCTAAGAGGTGTTCCTCATCAATCAGAAGATCTTGGTTTCCTTTTAGAGCATAAAGAGTAAACCTCTTCTGTTTTTTAGCCACTTGCACTTTGAGTACAGTTTTCCCTTTTTTGCTAGATCCTGGGCTGTTTTCCTGCTCTGAATTAGGTAACATATTTTGCTAAGATTGCTGGGTTCTTTTACTTTTGGAGTGGGGGGGGTGGGGTCAATAGATACCCCCCCGGACATCTTCATGTGCTTCTGGGTTATACAGCACTAGAGCTCTTTCATTTGAAGGTGACATAACTTTGGCTGTATTTTCTGTTGCAGGATATAGGGGGGTTTTGGGCACCATCTCATCTTCAGGTTCTGCGTTCTCCACTTCTCCAAAGAAAATTTTCCAGCAGGGACTGAAGTCCTTAACCTCAGCTTTAAGCCATGAACCATATCTTCCAGGTTTGTCCTGAGGTAACCCCGAGTTTTCGTAAGGAATTACTGAGCATGCGATAGCATAATGACCCATACACCCACAAGAATAGCAATAATGGGGTAGCCTTTCATACTTGAAGTCGATCCACCACTTCATCCCTCCCAAATCAATAATCGTTCCTGTTTTAAGGGGTTTGTGCAGGTCTAACTGCACTTTAGCTCTACCTATTCTACTAGAGCTGTTATATTTGGCCTCTAGCTTCACTTTCTCCACTTTACCGATTTTACCGGTGATTTTCTTGATAGCATCTTCTGTCATCGCAGCTCTAGGAAGACCGACTAAGTGTACCCAGAATGCATACTGGGAGAAATCATAACGGTGCTCTGGGATGTTGGGGTTTCTTTCTTTTAAGACCAGCAGATTGCTTGCAAAAGACCATGGACCCGATTCTAGCACTTTCTCTTTTTCTTCAACAGAATTGAAGGTAAGCAAGAAAAACCCTTGTTCTATGATCTCACACTTCACAGACTCAAGCTTCCAAGCTTTCTTCATTGTGCTTAGGAAGGCTGGAAAATTCACATTTGGTCTAGATAAAAGTTTGCCATAGAGTATAAGCTAACTTTCCTGGTGTATTGCTTCAGGGAGGACTGGTGGGAGCTCTGTAATGTCTTCTACGGCCCAGAGGTCCCCCATGCTTCTGCATAGGGCGGCCATACGTAGGTTATTCTCCACTTCTCTATCCATTCTATGAATTTGCTGGTACTACGCCTGGGTATTGGGGGTGCCTCAGTTTAAAATGGTCAAATGAAAGAGTGGAGCGTGCCCTAGGTTTGGGATTGAAGGGAACTCAGCAAGAACATGATGAAGTTGTGCGATGATTGCAGGTGGAGGTAGGCGCATGAAGTTTGGGATCTAAGGGCTAATCGGGTGGATGGGGTTTGGGGGGGGCATGGGTGTCGAGGAAGGTTGGGTGGATCGAGAGTTTCTGGTAAAGGTGGGAGAGGCAGATGGGGATGCAGTATTGCTCACTACAGTTGCTGGAAAGCTTCAACCATGGTGGATTCGAGGAAGGGAAAAGGGGGGAGTAGGGTTTCTATCACCTGCTGGGATAGAGAGAGAGCTCCAAAGAGACGGAGAGAACTAGAGATTCTACCTGGTTTAACGACAGCTACCCAATATTCGGGAGATCCTTTACCCGAACCCATACGTGTTTCCGTAGGTCTTACCGTAACTGGTTTGTCTGGAAATATACGTACCCATATTTTTCCACCACGGCGCACATTTCTTGTCATTGCTCGTCGCCCTGCTTCTATTTGTCTAGATGTGATCCAAGCGGGTTCAAGTGCCTGAAGAGCATATTTACCCCCCTCTAGCTTGGAATCATGAAATTGTCTCCACGATTGCTTGCATAACAACCTCATAATCAAATGTTGTGAAGGAAATTTTCCTAAAAAATGACTAAAAAAAATAGTTAATTTTGAGTTTGCCTAACTAAAAATCGAAACTCCCAATTTAGGGAAAAGTCAAGTTCTGATTGATTTTTGTAAAATTGATGAACTGGCCTAATTAAGTTAAAAAGATGTTGATTTCAGGATTTTTCAGTTTTTTGAATCTTTTTCTTAAATTTTAACCAAGAGTCGACTGTAGTAGTTCACCAAAAGTCAACTCTAATGACTTCCTCGGATTATTGGAGAAATCAATATCTTGGTTTAGATAGAACACCAGCTAACATAAACTAACTTGCTAAATACTAAGATGACTCTTTTTGGCCAATAAACGAGTCCTGTTGTAAATTGTAATCAAGAACCCTACCTTTAAAGTTTTACCTTTATATGACTAATCAACTAAAAATGAAGCGTCAACAACCTATATTTGATATCGTACATATATTATCTATGGGATTTGGGATTATTGAGTAGGCAATAATTTGCTTAGATAAGATATGATACTTGCTAAGAGTTCGTTTGATAATTATTCTGTTTCCAGGAACACATTTTGTTTAAAAATGATTTTTTTAATTCTATTTTCTAGATGAGTTTCTAAGTATTTAAATGTATTTGGTAACTACCCAAAATTTTTATTCTCAGAATATAAATGCGTTTGATACAACTCTTAAATTCTTTTGTGATTTAAAATTTCTTTTAATTATTTAATATTTTTATTATATTCTCTCTTTTCTTCTTTTTTTTTCCTTTTCTTCTCCAACATTCAACTGGTTGTTGGCCTCAAAACGATCAACGACTGTGCCAGATAGGGGCCAGCGACCTCGGCAGAGGGTTGCCAACCCTCAGCGAGGCTGAAGCAAGGCTCAAGTTCGTCGGGCCAATGCAAGGTCGGCCTCACCTTGGCCGGGTGACGCCAACCTCGTGGTGACGGGCTCAGGTTGAAGAAGAAGGAAAGGAAAAGAAAGAAAAGAAGAAGAAGAAGAAAAGAAATGAGAAAAAAGAAGAAGAAATTGGCTTGATTCTAAAGTTGTCATTGGAAATAAAGAAGCAGTTTTTTTTATTCATGATTCTATTCCAGATCTATTCCCAAGAACAAAAACGTTACCAAATGGATTTCTATTTTTTTTAATTTTTTTTAATTATTCCTAAGAACAAAAGAATAGAATCAGACATTGTTTGGTCGGTTATCAAATAGGCCCTAAGCTATGGTTACTTGTCTTGTTTCCTTCCAAATCTTTTTAGGTTTCACAGTTAGTGATCAATAGTTTGAGAGCGCTATTGACAAGGTTTTTTAAGGAGTACGATTTTTTGGTATGATTTGAGCGAGTTATATTTATGTCTAAGGTGACATTTGTAGGTTTAGTTAAGTTGGAAGTGTAAACATTTTTTTGATGGATTATAGTGATATTATTATAACCAATCTATTGGTATACTAGATATATATTTGTGGATGGAGTTATATGCCTTGATAAGAGATTTTTGGCTGTTGGTTGAGGCTGCAATTTTCTAATGAAAGGATGGTCGTGTCATTTCCCAATTCTTAATTGATTTGGAGTGTGACAAAAACAAAATAGTTTCATTGATGTGCATTTGATGCATAGCAACCAGCCCACCAAAACAATGAGTTGCTATATCATATTTATGAATTTGTTCTTTGAAGTCGCTCCAAACTGTATAACGAATTTCTAATGAAATAATGCACCGGTTTTGATTGTTTCTTATGCTAAGATGTTTTTCACTAAACTTTGATTATAATTCGAGTATTAACTCCTCCAAAGTACCATTGGCCTAGTTGTGCTAGGCATTCTTAATTTCCTAAGTGGTCCCGAAAAAACTTGGTCCAAGTTTGATCTTAGTCGCTCTTGATCTTGGAAAGCCCTAGTTCATTTATGAAGGGCACTTGGTCTGGGGAGAACGTCCGGTTTTATACCTGCTTGCATCATGGGGGACTATAATGGCGAATTCGCCTTTCTAGGCAGTAGCTATTCCTTAAACTCTGGACATTTCAAATTGGACATTAGAATTACTATGGTAATGCCCAATGGAATCATTGATGTTGGTCACTCATTCCTAACCTGTTTGGTTATAAGACAAAAAGACCCTCTGAATATTCAGTGCAACGTCTTGTTCTTATAAATATCCAATATTTTACGATGAACTTCTAATGGCTAGTTCTCATGCATCTCGGTCACACCTTTTGGGTCTAACCCCTTCTCGCCTCTCTATGTTGGCCTGTTGCTACATGAACTAACTGTTGAAATAGTCTGTTATTATAAAAGATGTGTCTTTTTGTTAAAAGAAGATGTGACTTTTCATTGAGAGAAGACATGACTCTTGATTATAAAAAGAAATGACTCTTGGTTTTGAAATGAGATTATCGGTAGTTATGAAAAAATTATTCTTGACATGAAGAGTGGTGATGGTTGGGAATAAGGTACCTATTTTCAAGAGATGTGTTGATTGGTTATCTATGAATAAAGATCAATTTGTATATTATTTTTAATAACGACAACTATTTATAAATGTTTTTTCTTCAAAACTTTCTTCTTCTTTTTCATACACGCAACTTTAACAAATTCAAGAAAAAATTCCAAGAGATAATTGAGTAAATTATAAACTTGTTTTTCTGCGGCTTTAGTGTATGTTGTAAACTCGGTAGCAATAATAGTGGGTTCAAGTAATACCTTAAGAACAATGATCATCATCGTGTATCAAAACATCAAGAATCTACTACTACTACTTCCTTATCTTCTTTAGCAACCAAATTTCTCTGACACTAACATCTTAACCGACTCTCCACCATGATCTAATGAAGTTTTGCATCTGTATAAATCATGTTAAGGGTACAAAAAGCAATCGATTTCCCCTAAGCGGCTGTGCGAATCACTCTGCTTCATGTTTTCAGCTCCACCAGTAAGCGATTCTCAGAACATTCATATTCAGAGTACTGATATGCTGAATTCATGCTGAACCGTAGAGGGAGACAATGATCATCGCAGTGGCATAAATTTGCTTTGTGTAACGTGAAAGCACTATTACAAGCAAACATTATAACACTAATCTAGCAGAATTCACAAGGAACCAAAAATATGCGTCAGTAATGCAATATGTCGAGGAAAACAAGGAAATATTCCCCGTACTATAGGCGTTGCTCTTCATAGGTTTAATATGTCGAACTATGTTTCTGTTAATTACATAGCTTAAATTAATACGCATAATACATGTATATAACTTGGAGAAGCATGCTGCAGAAGGCTGATTCGACTGTAAATTCATTGCTGATTCTCAGTCCACCTTCTAGCCTTTGGTTTAATTTGCCTTCTTAGGTGAAAGGAGTGGATCTTTAAGGAATGACTCCATGTGTTTGGACATCTCTTTCAGCTTCCCTTCATCTGGCGCATGACCACAGTCCTTCAGAACCACTAATTGCGCGTTTTCATCCAAATGCCTAGCCAAAGTCATCCGAAAGGTAGAAAATGAGGCAGTTTATTCCACCAAGAAACTTATCAAGAACCATTCAGCAAAAACAGATCCACCTGGAATTTGATGCACTTTAACATGGAAAGTTCAAACTGAAGGGGTCTTAGATGATTAAGAACATTTCTGTTCTGAAGATTTGTTTCTATCCAATTACGTTGTTTAATTGCTTGTTAGAGAATCAAGCTTCTAAAGAAAGTAGAGAAGCCAAAGCAAAGCGTGGAAGGGAAACCTCTTTAATCTGTGACCCAATTCCAATGGAAAGAATTTATCATATTCCCCCCAGATTATCAGTGTCGGCTGCATCAGAAAATATCCGTGGCTTAAAAGGATGTCCAAAAGAGAGAGAAGATACCCGCAAAATCAAGTGAATAACTGATTCAATTGGTTGAGTCCAATCTAGAGGACAGAGATTTCGAGAGAGAGAAACCTGAGTTACCTTGGGAAGATTAGACATCTTCCTATCTTCGAATAAGGCATTGATCAGCCCTGCCCATTCTTGAAGGCACTCCATGCCAATAAACTGCAGACAATCACGGTGACCTTTCTTGAAATGCCACAGAACTTGAGTGATCAAGATAAACTTTTCCCAGATGACCCCGTGAGAACATCATCAAATAAAATCTAAATATTTAGCTTTTCATGGGTTTTTTGAGACAGCACAGCTGATGGGAGTTGATGACAGTGAGATTAGCACTTTGTATCACAACCCACCGTTTAATCTCTACTGGCCTTCACAACTAGACATCTTGTGTAGTCTCAGTTCACAAGAAACAAACTACTTGCTCATTTTCTCTAGTGTCCCAAATGTTCTGTATGGCCGAGAATTGGGGACTAAACGACACCAATGCAGTATTCCTAGACCTCAAATATGGGATAGAGGGAACAAAGCTGCGATAGTCAATTGCAGAGTGCGGAATGGTGATTTTTTTTCAACGAAAAGTTCACTAGCCCTTGCACGTGTACAAACTTCATAGCATCGACAAATTACATGGCGTTTGTTCTCTAAAAGCAGAGGCCTTTCTATTTAGAACGTAATCAACCTGATACCTCATAATCTTGAGCAGTAAATGTGAACAAGATTACTATGACTATGCTCAAGAAGTGGCTCACATAATGGCATAAAAACACAGGAGAGCCATGTGAAGATTCTGCTTCCCCAATCAATGTAGACTACTGTACTAACTTCCATTATGAATGAGGAATGAAATCCTGATTTGTGAAGGAAACGTAAAGTGAACACTTGGCATCAACTAAAATCAGATTCGTAGGCAATGTGCAAAAACAAAAACGAGCAGGTGAGAGATTTGTGACTTTTTGTCAACTTACATCAATAAAATCCTGCAGTAAGCAAGAGGGCACATTCCACAGGGGCTTGTAAAAGACGACCTTGAGCATCTCCTTCATCTTCTCTGGCGTCTGCGGTAACAGCAAAGTCACGGCCTCATCCACGCTCTTCACCTGCCGTACGATATTGCTCAAGGACTCACTTAGTTCATTATCAAGAAATAGTAAGACACGGACTGAACTCCACACAAGTTCCAAGCAGTTTCTGCAACGTGATTACCACTCAGGAAACGAGTCTATCTAATGTATTTTGGCCCACCTGAAACATCCCATCCTCCATGTCCTTCTCCTCCATACACACCCCTGCACAGCACAGAACCAACTTCTCCACCATCTCCGGGAACTGCGCCGCCAAGCTATACGCCACGAACCCACCATAACTTGGTCCCACCACACTCGTCTTTCTCACTCCCTGAGCCTTCAAGACTCCTGCAAAACGGGTCAAATGCTGATCCGAGTCAGTCTTGCCCGAGTCATGTACCATCCTGTCTGTCAGAAAGTCGACAGTCCTACCTGCGACGCACTGAGCCTGAAACTGCTCGGTCCGCTCGGGCCGGGTTGTGTAGTAATCGCCGAAGAACAAGAGATCAGGCACGTACACGTTGAATCTCTCGATGAAGCGCGAGATGGACATGCTCCACTGCCACATTCCGCAGGCTCCGAGGCCGTGCAATAGGAGCAAGTGGGGCTTGTTGGGCTTGTACGTCTTGGGGACCCAACAGTGCATGACCGTGCCGTCTCCGAGGTCGGTGGTGGTCGATTTCAGGCCTGCCCGGGAAATGGAGAAGCGACACCATCGGTCATATGCTGCTACAAAGCTGAAGCACTTTGTCATCAAGATTTGGTTGTCGTGTTTGTTCTTTTGCAGCTATATTCTTGAGGTTTTCTGAGGAGTGGATCGCTTTTGGAGGACGGAATAGATCGAAAGAAATTGTGGGTTTGATAATGAAATGAAGAGGGTACTTTTTTTTTCTCTCTCTAAATAGTGTGAATACTGTTGGATTTGAGTAGAGATGGGGATTGAGACAATCCGCTAACCGGTTCCTTAGTGTGCTGATTTTGGTGTTTACTGTGGATGGAGGAGCTCCCTTGATTACGACTTCAGAAGTCAAAAACAGGCTAACTATATTGATTATGATAAAATGGAGCATGATGAAGCCAATCTCAATCAATGATAACCCGGTCACATGACGAGACTTACATTATTAATTAGCGGTAATCAGTTCCAAGGTGGGTAGGTTTCAAATATGGAACTTGAAACCTACCCTATTATAACAGGCTTCTCAATTTTTGGACCCTGGAACTTGTCCTATTTTCTTAGGAACCGGTTATGGACCCTATCCTATTTTTCGGGGTTTGCTATATTTTTGTGTGCCTTTTATTAGATCATTTTTTACAGCAAAATGATATAAGACTACAAAACCATTAAAAGTAAAAAGTGAACAATGGAAGTCCCTATCAACCAAAGTCATGTACAATTATAGACGATAAAAAATTCTAACACATAACATAACAACATAAATAATAAAACTCCATTTCCCATTCACTCGTAAAAGTTTAGGAGAAGAGGAAAGATTGGTGAAAAGTTTCAAAGGAGGACAAAGGACAAATAAGTTTTGAGGTTAGAATTTAGGGAAAAAAGAAATTAAGGTATTGGCTTTTTAACTTATAAAACAAATTCCAAAATAAGGTGGTCCGGTTTGGTTTCTGGATAAG
Organism: Corymbia maculata; assembly: GCA_014182735.1. Lineage (NCBI taxonomy): Eukaryota > Viridiplantae > Streptophyta > Magnoliopsida > Myrtales > Myrtaceae > Corymbia > Corymbia maculata. The sequence goes on along the minus strand of CM024690.1, from coordinate 6,690,978 downwards.
TATTCACTCGAAACTGTTTCCGGATCGGTTGTAACCGGTTCCAAAAATTTGGAATCTATTCTCGGACTAGTGCCCATTGGAACCGGCTCTCAAACCTATTTTTGGGCGGTTTTGTCCAATTCTAAGGTAAAATCGATTTGGTTATACATCTCTATTATTAATGGTTTAGATGATATCAGTCCATATGATCTATAAATCATACAACAACTTCTAATCAAATTGTGGGCTTTTTGTTTGTGCTTTTTAAAATGCAAAATGTAAGGCTTTATTTCCCCCTAAAATTTAGAATCACATGAAAAGTTTTTGCAAAAGAGTATAATATAAGTATTTATGCGTCAATTTGTGTATATTGTAAAAGTTTTGAGTATTTTGAATTATAAAAAGTTAATGTGTGCCCTCGTGAAATTTAGATTAAGCTAATGGTAAAAGTCTATCCAGACATGTGATCTAGTAATAATTTAGAAGTGTTGACTTCAAGCGTGCTCCATAGATAAAGCATAGCTATCAAGAAATTTTATTGGTTTTCCTATATACTAATTGCTCATGTGGCAAAAGAAAATCGTTGTATAAAAAAATCGTAGTATTTTCTTTTATTATTTAACACAAATCCACTTAATAAGATGACGGAAGGCAAGACGAAAGGGAATGGTGTGGCGATTGTTTTATCTTTTGCCATCAGCTAAACTACTTAATTTGGAAAATCCGTAGGAAGTATTTGCAATGCTGCGGTTGAGGTTGAGGTTAGGAAAACATTTCAATCCCTATTTTCTATAATTGTTTTGGAACATATTCTAGACAGATTGTATTTAACCTCTTAAAAATTCCATAGATTTTTACCTAAATATCTTGGAAACTCCGCTAAATATGGTGCGCAATCAACTGTGGGCGAAGAAAACTCTTTTTAATGATAGAGAGAATATCTCCGTGATAGATCATCAAGTGGTCAAGATATCGACACTTTAAATTTGACAACAATTTGACCGTATACCCATATTACATTTATCTGAAATATGTTTAAAAAAAAAAAGCCAAGTTTGGTAGACCATACCATATTTACCTCCAAACTTATTTTTGTGTTATAAAAATTTGGAATTTTAGCAGATTTTGAAACTTGAGAAAGCTTTGAGGGTAAATTACTAGATTTTAGCAAATTTTTCCAATATAATATTTTGGTGATTGGTGAAATTTATGACATGAAAATTAGTTTGAAGTAAATATGGGACGTGCATACCGGTTTGGGATTTTTTTTCCAAAATTAGTTTGTAGTAAATGTGGCAGGGTATACCAATTTGAGATTTTATAACACAAAAATTATTTTTGAGATAAATGTGACACCAGTCTATTAGTTTGAAATTTTTAGTGATATTAGCCCTTTAAGTCTGAGAACAATTTGATTGTACTCTTCACATTTAACATCTCCTACAAATAATACCAAGACACTATAAATAGTGAACAATTCAATTCGATTGGGATTAAAAGGTTTGCAGAATGTGGCCAAGTAGATGATCAATTATTCATTGCACTTCGATGCCAAAGAACGAACTTACACCTTGATTTACTTTTTTGCGTTGTTTGAGCTTTTTATATGTGCTTTCTATTTGTCAAAACTTGTGAGCCTTTCTCTCAAGCTTGTTTCTAATTTCGCTTGGTGTGCACAAGTGAGGCTACCTTTATGGCGGGTCTTAGACCTCTATATGCACTTCACATGTATCTCCAGTGTACCCTCTTCCATCCTATGCATGCGTGAACTATGCTAGTTCTTCCTCCAGAGAGCTCACTCCCCAGTGATAGAAACACCTTATCTCATAGTCGGGGTTAGGTCCGTTATCTTTGGTTTATTGTCAAAAATGAAGATGTGGACAAGCCATCTTCTTGCATCCTATTGGCTTCAAAGTTTTAGGGTGGAGGCACTATGGATCAGGAGGCGAGAGTCTTGTGAGTAGAATTTAAGAGGCAAGGGGAATCAAAGTTGGACTGTTTCTAGGCCGAGCTTGGGGAGTGCCCAACGTCAGGCCGAAAGGTTCGAGTCCGTCTGAAAGATTGATTGGGCCTTTGGATGATCCAAGAAAACATTCCATCTTTATTCTCAAATAAACAAAAAAAATCTAAGCTAACCTTATCAATTATTTAGGGTTTATTCCTAATTTATCTCTTATCTTAAATAAAATAAGGGAAAGGCTCATAAATTCTTGGATTCCATCTTTATTCTCAAATAAACAAAAAAAAATCTGAACTAGTCTTACCAATTATTTAGGGTTTATTTCTAATTTATCTCTTATTTTAAATAAAATAAGGGAGAGGCTCATAGATAAGTGTCATGGGCCAATCGATCTAGCATTCCTTTCAACCCATACGATCTTAGGATTTCTCACAAGCAGCATTTTCCACTCAACTCACAAAAATTCTAGAGAGAGAAACTCTACAGAGAGAAGCTTTGCATTTTATTACTTTTGTAAAAATGAGATGGTATAAATGAGGGGATGAGACTCCTCTATATATACAAGTATAGGGCAAACCGTATCCGTAGATTTCTCCTCGACCTTACGGTAGAGATCATATTTTCCCAACTACCATCTACTTGCCTTAATTACATAGGTGTACAATTACCATATTGCCCTCTCCTAGGAATATTCTAAAAGGCTCAAGAAAACCCTAGGACTTAGGGATGTGTAGAAACCTCTTGAATCGTTCCCGTTGCTTGAGGTTGGAAACCATTTTTGGGTTCGTTTTATTATATACAAAGGTGATATTCCAATTGCTAGAATAAGCTCCAAAATGAGAAATCCTTCATTATAAATTTTAAACAAGTTGGGGAACATTGAAATTGGGAACCAATAATCTTAAGAGATAAGTGTACCGGAGTCCTAAAACTTATCATAATATGCAATTGAATATTAAAACTTTCAGAAAATACAATCAAGTTCTAAAATTTTTAAAAAGTGCAATATATAGAAAGACTTGATTGGATTAATTTAACAAATTTTAAAATTTTATTGCACTTTTTGAAAATTTTTTAAGACTTAATTGCACTTGACTTAATCATACTTTTTGAAAGTTGTAAAACTCAATTATACTTTTATGATAAGTTTTAAGACTTCCAATGCACTTATCTTTATTTTTAATATAGTTCTATTATCCTAAAATTTCCAAAACACAAAGTCGAATAATCTAATTATACTAAATATGGAATAGTTTTTTAATTATTATTTTCAAGTGCGTCACAAGAGTATGAAAGCCAATTATTATTTATACGAGGAAGCTATTAAAATCAAGTAATGAAAGATTTTCTACCTTTTCATCTGTGTTGCTTTGTAGACAATACTAGGCTCTTGTCCCTCATCTTGACTCTAGTCTCTACCCATTTACTTCGCCCCCTTCTCTTCCCCTTTATGTAACTCTAATAATTAAAAACAATTCGTATGAGTTCATTAATACTTTTAATAAAACAAAATAGCCTTATTTACATGCATTTAATTCATGGCAAAGAACCCACAAAAATAACGAGATAAATTGAACTCATGAACTTGTATAACGGTTTTCTAATGTAATAATCTATATCACAACATCAGATTCACCTAGAAGTGGCTATTCCTTAAACTAGACATTTCAAATTGGGTGTTAGAATGGAGATAAGTACACTAGAAATGCCAAGAGTTGTGTACGGCATTTATTTTAATGCCAAAAGTTTTCGTTGGTTCATTACTTTAATATTTTTGGTAATAAATTCCAGCCAAAATATTACATGACTTTTATAATAAAATGTATAATCTGACGTGGCAATTTTGTATTAAAAACAAGTCCAACATGGATTGTTCATGTGTCTATTCTCTCCATAAACGACGTTGTATTGCAAAGATTCATTCAATGCAATCTTCCAATTTCTAGGAAAATTTGCAGAGAGAAGGAAAAAGAAGGGAGATCAAAGAAGAGAAAATGAAAACACCTGAGCCGAATCGAAGCCGAGAAGAGAGAGAGAGAGATCAGCTTGAAGAAGCCACAAAAAACCTTGGATTCTCATCGATGCTCGACCTCGATAGCTTCGACTGATATCCTAACACGCACGCACGAGCAATCTGACCTCGTCAATCAAGGGGCTTTGCACGAGTGCAATCAGCAGAGAGAGTGAAGAGGGCACTTCGATGGAACGGCACGAGCCCATCGAAATCAATGCTTCGAGAGTTAAACTCATCAGCACCAACTCCACAAACTCGTTTCAATTGAACCAGATCTGAGCTTGATGGCTTGCGGTTCCAAATCTGAGCATGTTCAGGGCAGAGGCAAGCAAGACCACTCAGCTACAACGGCGGCGGCAACGGAGAGCTTCTGTCCCCCTTATGACGATGAGAGTGACGACGGAGCATGGTCACAACTGAAGCGACCACCTACATCATCTTCATCCCCCATCATTTTCTACCTTTCCTCCTTTAATCTTTTGCAAATTGAAAAAGAGAAAACCTAATTTGGACTAAAATCTTCAATTGCAAATAAAATTACGATTTACAATTGGATCAAAATATAAGTGATGTCATTTTGGACAATTAATGCTGACTAGGCGTGCTGACGAGCCATGAGTTGGAAGAATTAATAAAAAAATTATCACGTTGGATTTCTAACCACTAAGATCGGAGTTGTCAATTAAATGATCTATTTTTAAAAAAAATTGACACTTAAGTGATTTGAAAAAAATTGATATCAAAGTGAACGCCATACACAATTTTTGGCTCTTCTAATATACTTACCCGTTATAGTGACTATGGCAATGCCCAATGGAATCATCGATGGTGGTCACTCATTCCTAACCCCTTTGGTCATCAGACAAAACATGCCTCCGAAAATTCAGGGCAACGTCTAGTTCTTATAAATATGCATATTTTACAATGAACTTCTAATGGCTTCTTCTCATGCATCTTGGTAACACCTTCTGGGTCGAGCCCCCGCTCGCCTCACTACCTCAGCCTCCTGCTGCAGAACTAACATCTCAACTGACTCTCCACCATGATCTGATGAAGTTTAGCATCTGTATCAATCATGTTAAGGGTGTGAAACAGTAATTGATTTTTTCCTTAGCAGCGATGTCAATCGCCTGCTTCATGTTTTCAGCTCCATCAGTGAGCAATTCTCAGAATATTGATATTCAGATTACTGATACACCCTAGAATTCATGCCGAACTGAAATGAAAGACCATGTTCATCGCAATGGCATAAATTTGCTTTGTGTACTGTGAAAGCACTATTACAAGCAAACATTACAACATTAATTTAGCAAAATTCATAATGAACCCAAAAATATATCAGTAACGCAATATATCGACGACAAAAAGGAAAGGAAATATTCCCCACACTCTGGCCTTGCTCTTCATCGGTTCAATATGTTGAATTATGTTTCTTCTGATTACATAGCTTATATTAATATGTATATAACTTGGATAAGCATGCTGCAGAAGGCTGCTTCAACTATATATACATAGCTGACTGTCAGAGCACCTTCTGGCCTTTGGTTTGATTTGCCTTCTCAGGTGAAAGGAGTGGATCTACGAGGAATGATTGCATGCGTTTGTACATCTCTTTCAGCTCCCCTCCAGTCGCCGCATGACCGCAATCCTTTATAACCACTAATTGCGCATTTTCATCCAAATGCCTGGCCAAAGTCTTTCGAATGATTAAAAAAAGAAGATGCAGCTTATTCAAGAAAGTTTACCAAGAGCCATTCAGCAAAAACAGGTCCTCCAGGAATTCGATGCACATCAATATTGAAAGTTTGAACTGAAGGGACTCAAACATTAAGGATGCAAATGGTAACCATTTTTATCCCATAATTTCTAATAAAAAATGATTCTTTTTTATTCTATTCCCGGAAATAATTTTTGAGCATTTGAAGGCGTTTGGTTAACTTTCCTAAATTTTTATTCCCGGGATAGAAATGCATTTAGTAAAACTCTTAAATTTTTTTGTTTCTTTTAATTTTTTAATACTTCTATTATATTTTTCTTATATTTTTCTGTTTTTCCTTTTCTCTTCTTCCTCTTCCTTTTGTGGCCGGTTGCCGTTGTTGGTGGTGATCGACGAGTAGCTGGGCGAGGTCCAACGACCTCACCGGAGCCTCGCCAAGCCAGGGCGAGATTCGACAAGCTTACCGAAGGCTCCCCTAGCCACTGGCAAAGCTTGGCCTCACAAATTTGGGCGTGGTCGAGCTTTGCCTAGCCCGACGAGCCTCGCCAAGCCACTAGTGAGGCTTGACCTCGCCCAGGTGACACGAGGCTCACCGAGCTAGGCGAGGCTCACCGGACCTCACCTTGGCCTAGCGAGGCTCACTGGACCTCGCCTTGGCCTGGCGAGGCTCTAGCAAGCTTGCCAGACCCCACCCAACTGCTTGTTGCCTACCACTTGCATTGGCGATGGTAGCCAGCGGGCGGCAATGGGATGACAATAGGCTAAGAGGAAGAAGAAGAAAAGGAAAGAGGAAGAGAAGATAATAGAAGGAAAGAGAAGAAAAAACTTACACTTGACTCTTAGAATTGTTCCCGGGAGTAAGAACCAACTTTTTTTATTTATTCTTAATTCTATTTGAAATCTATCTCGGGAACAAAAATTTTAACAAACATATTTCTGTGCCAAATCTATTCCCAAGAACAAAATAATAGAATCAAACACTATTTGGTCGGTTAACAAATAGGCCCTAAGAACACTTCGGTTCTGAAGATTTGCTTTTATTTAATTACTTTGTTTATGTAAGAGCTTGTTAGAGAATTAAGCTTCTAAATAAAGTAGAAAAACCAAAGCAAAGCGTGGAAGGGAAACCTCTTTAATCTGTGACCCAATTCCAATGGAAAGACTTTGTCATATTCCCCCCAGATAATCAGTGTTGGCTGCATCAGAAAAGATCCATGGCTTGAGAGTATGTCCAAAAGAAGATATCGGCAGAATCAATGTGAATAACTGAGGCAATTGCTTGAGTTTGATCAAGAGGACAGAGATTTCGAGAGAAAGAAACCTGAGTTATCTTGGGAAGAGTAGACATCTTCCTGTCTTTGAATGAGGCGTTGATCAGCGCTCTCCATTCTTGGAGGTGCTCCATGCCAATAAACTGCAGACAATCACGGTGACCTTACTTGTAATGCCACAGAACTTGAGTGAGATAAATTTTTCCCAGATGAGCCCGTGAGATCATCAAATAAAATCTAAATATTTAGCTTCTCATGAGTTTGTTGAAACAGCGCACCTGATGCGAGATTTATGACGGTGAGAGTCAGCACTTCGTATCACAACCCACCGTTTAATCTCTACTGGCCCTCACAACTAGACATCTTGTGTAGTCTCAGTTCATAAGAAACAAACTACTTGTTCATTTTGTCTAGTGTCTGAAATGTTCCATATAGTCGAGAATCAGGGAACTAAATGACACCAATGCAATATTCCCATGGGTTAGAGGGAACAAAGCTGCCATAGTTGAGTCCAGAATGTGGAATGGTGATTTTTGTTTGAGCTAAAGTGTCCTTGCACATCTACAAACTCTCATGGAATCGACAAAGGACATGTTTATTCTCTAAATGCAGAGGCCTTTCTATTTAGAATTTAATCGGCCCAATACCTCGTAATCTTGAGCAATAAAATGTGCAAAAACACAAAGGTGTAGGTGAGAGGATTTGTAAATTTTCGTTGACTTACATCAATGAAGTCCTGCAGAAAGCAAGTGGGCACATTCCACACAGGCTTGTAAAAGACGAACTTGAGCATCTCCTTCATCTTCTCCGGCGTCTGCGGTAACATGGTACTGACGGCCTCGTCCATGCTCTTCTCCTGCCAGACGACATAGCACAAAGGCAGCCTCAGTTCCATTATTACGAGTATCAAGAAACAGCAAGACACGCGCCGAACTCCCCATAAGAATTACACACGAGTAGTTTCTGCAACGTGATTACCACTCAGGAAACGGGTCTATCTAATGTTTTTTAGCCCACCTGAAACATCCCATCCTCCAAGTCCTTCTCGTCCACACAAACCCCTGCACCCAACAGGACCAACTTCTCCACCATCTCCGGGAACTGTGCCGCCAAGCTATACGCCACGAACCCACCATAGCTTGGCCCTACCACGTTCGTCTTTCTCACTCCCTGAGCCTTCAAGACTCCTGCAAAACGGGTTAGATGCTGATCCGAGTCAGTCTTTCTCGAGTCATGTGCTATCCTGTCTGTCAGAAAGTCGACGGTCCTACCTGCCACGCATTTAGCCTGAAACTGCTCGGTCCGCTCGGGCCGGGTCGAGTAGGAATCGCCGAAGAACAAGAGATCAGGCACGTACACGTTGAATCTCTCGATGAAGCGCGAGATGGACATGCTCCACTGCCACATTCCGCAGGCTCCGAGGCCGTGCAAGAGGAGCAAGTTGGGCTTGTTGGGCTTGTAGGTCTTGGGGACCCAACAGTGCATTACGGTGCCGTCGCCGAGGTCAGTGGTGGTCGATTTCAGGCCCGCCCGGGAAAAGGAGAAGCGACAGCATCGGTCAAATGTCGCTGCAAAGCTGAAGCACTTTGTCATCAAGATTTGGTTATCTTCTTTGCTCTTTTGTGGGTATGTTCTTGAGGTTTTCTGAGGAGTGGATCTCCTAAGGAGGACGGATTAGATCAAAAGAGATGGTGATTTCGACCAAGAAATGAAGAGGGTGTCTTCTTTTCTCTCTTAAAAAGTGATACTATTGGATTTAAGTACAGATGGAGATTAAGATAACCTGCTAACTGGTTCCTTAGTCTACTGATTTTGGTGCTTACTGTGGATGAAGATTCAAAGGAGCTCCCTTGATTACGACTTCAAAAGTCAAAAACAGGCAGGAGGTTGATAACATGGAGCATGGCCTATTCATTAAATAGATTAAGCCAATCTCAATCGTTGATAATGCAGTTTTGAGATGATATTGGTTTCATATGATCTACAAACTATACTATAACTTCCAATCAAATTGTGGGCTTTTCGTTTGTGCTTTTTAAAAACGCAAAGTTATTTTCCTGCTAAAATTTAAAATGACGTGAAATTTTTTTGCAAAATAATATTTTATGAGAATTTACGTGTCAATGTTTGTCTATTGTAAAATTTTCGGGTATTCCAAGTTATAAAAAAGTTAATGTGCGCCTCCCGTGAGATTTAGAATAAGTTAATGGTAAAAGTCTATCCAAAAGTGTGATATAGTAATAGTTCAAAAGTGTTGACTTTATGTGTGCTCTGTAGATCAAGCATGGCTAGCAAGAAATTTTATTGGTTTTCCTAAACATTAATTGCTCATATGGCAAAAGAATATCGTTGTATAAAAGAAAATGTCGTAGCATTTTCTTTTATTATTCAATATCAATCCACTTAATAAGATGACGGAAGGCAAGACGGAAGGGAAATGGTGGGGCGATTTTTTTGTCTGTTTGCCATTTGCTAAATTAATCTGGAAACTCTGTAGCAAGTATTTGAATGATGCGGTTGAGGTTGAGGTTGAGGTTAGGAAAATATATCAATCCCTATTTTCTATAATTTTTTGGAATCTGTTCTAAACAAGTTGTATTTAACCTGTTAGAAATTCCATAGATTTTTGCCTAAGTATGTTGGAAACTCTGGCAAATATTGTGTGCAATGAACTGTGGGCAAAGAAAACTCTATCTAACGATAAGAGAGAATCCGTCCGAGATCGACATCAAGTGGTCATGATAGCGACACTTTAAACTTGAGAACAATTCAACCGTAGATTCATGCAAAATAATTTACATGTCACAAAAATTCCAAACTTGGTAGATCATGTCACATTTACCCCAAACTAATTTTCATGTTATAAAAATTTAGAATATTTAGCAGATTTTGAAACTTGAGAAAGCATTGAGGACAAAATTAATAGATTTTGAGCAAATTTTCCAATCTAAGATTTTGGTGATTTAGGAATTTTGTGACATAATTATTACTTTAGAATAAATATGGCACACATATATTGATTTGGGATTTTTTGTGACTCAAAATTAGTTTTCTGTAAATGTTGCAAGGTGCACCAATTTGAAATTTTTGTAACATGAAAATTATTTTTGCAATAAATGTGGCACTTGTCTATTTAGTTTGGAATTTTTGATGATATTAGCCCTTTAAATCCGAGAACAATTCAATTGTACTCCTCACATTTGACATCTCCTACAAATAATGCCGGTACACTCTAAAAAGTGAATAATTCAATTCAATTGGGATTAGAAGCTTTTTGAAATGTGGCCAAGTAGATGATCAATTATTCATGGCACTTCAATGCCAAAGAACTCACTTACACTTTGATTTACTCTTTTCACGTTGCTTGAGCTTTTTATATGTGCTTTCTATTTGTCAAAGCTTGTGCCAATTCTCCAAGGCTTGTTTCTAGTTTATCACTTACATAAAAAAGCCCTTTGGACAAGGACAAAGTTCCGCGTCGCTTGGTGTGCACAAGTGAGGCTACCTCTTTGGCGGGTCGTGAGCCTTTATGTGCACTTCCCATGTATCTTTAAGCCCATAAGCTAGCCTTACCAATTATTTAGGATTTATTCTAATTTATCACTTATCTTAGATAGATGGAGAATGAGAAATCGACTCGAGGCTGCGGATTGCGGTGGTGGCTCAAGCCCGAGCCTTCGAAACGTCCGTGGAAACGTCACCAACATTGCTTGAGGTTGGAAACCATTTTTGGGTTTGTTTTATTATACAGACAGATATTTTAAATGCTAGAATAAGCTCAAAAATGATAAATCTCTTGTTATAAATTTTAAACGAGTTGGGGAACATTGAATTGGAAACCAATAATCTTAATATAGTTTTGTTATCCTAAAACATCCAAAACTTAAAGTTGAGTAATCTAATTATACTAAATATGGAATAGTTTTATAAATAATATTTTCAAGTGCATCACAAGAGTATGAAAGTCAATATCTTTTTATATGAGGAAAGCTATTAAAATTAAGTAATGAGAGATTTTCTACCTTTATTAGTGGGTTTTCTTAGGGCTTTTTGGGGTGTATAGGATAATCATTCTATTTTTTTCTCAAAACTATTTTTCTGCTTTAGAAACAAGTTTGTAGCATAAATCTGTTTGGTAATGCAATTTTATTTTATTTTATTTTTGGAACAAATTTTTAGTATAGAAATAAGTTGAAATAAAAATGAGAAGTAAAAATTTTCTAATTCTCTATTTTTGAAACATAAATGAGAAATAAAAATTCTTTTCATTACTCATCCTTACTACTATCTAGCCACTCCCTCGCCTACCACAGCCCGCTATTCACCATCCGTCGGTTGCCGCCTACTACCCTATCCGTCGCCCCTTGCCATCTACCGTCACTTAGAAGTAAGAAATTTTGTGTCATTATCAAATGAATTTCTATTTTAAGAACAAAAATTTTGTATTTTTATCAAATGCGTATTTTGATTTAGAAATTCATTTAAGAATAGAAATAGAAAATTTTATTTCCATTCTATATATCAATTTCTACCCATAATAGTTATCATTCATGCCCTTTTTGGCAACCATCCTATTTTTTTTTCTAATTTTTTTATTCTCAAAATAGAAAAAAAATTCGTTTGGTAATTTCTAGTTTGGTCCAATCCCACATAGGCATTGGGAATTGGACCAAAAGGATCAATTTTGAGTCTTTGGGACCAAACCGATTAGTCTAGTTCCTAGACAGTCTAATGGAACCAATGGATTCACAATCGATCTGTACTAGAATTTAGAAGAGGCATGTGTAAGAGAGACAAACATGGAAAGAGGAGAGGATATGCAAGAAATAAATAAATAAATAATCAATCCAATTTGACTGGTCCAATTTCCCCTTGGAATAAAAAATCGGCCAAGCCCGGAATTGCCCAAAACTGGCTAGGTTGATTTGGGTCATTTCAAGTGATTCCCCATTTGGATGGTCCATGTTACACACCCTAGACAATAGGACTCTTGTCTCTCATCTTGAGTCTAGTCTCTATGCATATAATTCCCCTCCTTCTTTTCCCCTTCATGTAACTCTAAAAATTAAAAAGAATTCGTAAGAGTTCACAAATACTTTTATTAGAACAAAATGGCCTTATTTACATGCATTTGATGCATAGCAAAGAACCCACAAAAATAATAAGTTGTTGTACCAAACTCATGAACTTATTCATGTAAGTTGCTCCAAATTTGTCTAACGATTTTCTAATGTAATAATCCGTTCATTTTGATTGTTTATTTTGTTACGATGTTTTCTACTCAGCTTCGATTATAATTTATATAATACCTCCTTAAAAGTACCATCATGGTGATTGGCCTAATCGTACAAGACATGCTCTAAAATCCTTAGTGGTTTGGAAAAACCTTGGTCGAGGTTCGGCTATAATCGTTATTGATCTCAAAAAAACCTTAGTTCATTCATGGAAAAGTGATCAAAAAGTCCTAAACCTTTTTATAATTACGCCAATTCAATCCATTCAATAAAATTTGGTCACTAGCGCTAATGTGAATGTTAACCAGCGCTGGTCATCAGGCCAACATTAATATATACAATTTTTTTTTAGTATTTTAATTTTTTTCAATTTTAATTTTCTTATTTTCTATGTTTTTACTCTCTTTTCTCTCTTCTTCTTCCGGCCAATCGCCAGACCTTGGCAACTGGCTAGAGGCGTTTGCCAATGAAGGCGAGCCTCATCCAATGACAACAAGGCTCAACCTCACCTAGCCATGACAAGGTTGAGCCTCACCCAACAATGGCAACGTCGACCTTGCCTTGGTGAGACGATGCCTCACCAACTGACATCCTTGGCTGGTCGTCAAGGTCTAGTGACTTGCTAGAAGAAGAGAGGAAGGGGAAAAAAAAAAAAAATGACAAAAATAAATAAATAAAAAAAATTTGAGAAAAATAAAGTATTAATAAAAAATTATCTAAATCAATGTTGGCGGACAACAGCTGGCCAATTTTTTTCAAATGGATTGAATTGGCACAATTACAAAACGTTTAGAATTGAATTGACACAATTGCAAAAGATTTCGGATTGAATTGATCCAAAAAAAAAAATTTAAGACCAAATTAACATCATTATAGAAGTTTAGGACTTTCTTGATAATTTTCCATGAAGGGTCTCCAGCTTTCTACCTGTTTGCATCATGTTGGACTACAATGGCAGGTTCACCTTTCAAAATGGGTGTGGAATTCCCATGGTAATGCCCAAGTGAAATCACCAATGTTAGTTGCTCCTTCCCAACACTTCGCAACACGTTTGGTTATCAGAGAAATACCCTCCGCAGATTCAGGGCAACCTCTACTTCTTACAAATGTCCAACTTCTAGAATGGGAATTCTGATGGTTACTTCTCACGCATCTTGATAAGCACCTTTTGGGCTGAGCCCATACTCGCCTCACCACCTCAGCCTCCTGCAGGAACTTATATCTTGACTGACTCCGCACCATGAATTGATGCAGTATGTCAGCTCGGGCAACTTGAATTGAAGCAGAGTCATCTGTATTGATCATGAGATATAAGGGTGAGAAAAGTTATCAAGAACTCCTTCTGCAAAGCGGCGATGCCAATCACGTATTTCATGTTTCAACTCCATCAGTGAACGGTTCTTAGGATATTGATATTCTGACTACCAATATGCACCAGAATTCATGTTGAACTGGAAAGGAAGACTATGCTCATCGCACCGGCATAAATTTGATTTGTGTACCCTGAAAGCAGCATTACAAGCAAATGTTGCAATGCTAATATAGCAAATTTCACAATGAACCCAAAAAAATGCGTTTGTAATGTGATATCTCTAGAAAAAGAGGAAACATTCCCCATGGTATGGCCCTCAATCTTCATAGGTTCCATATGTTGAACTTGTTTCTTGTAATTGCATAGCTTAAATCAATGTGTGCATGCTGCACAAGGCTGATTCGACTATAAAGTCATTTCACACTCTTAGTCCACCTTCTGGCCATTGGTTTGATTTGCCTTCTTGGTGAAAGTTTTGGATCGACGAGGAACGACTTGATGTGTTTGTACATCTCTTTCGGCTTCTCTGCATTCATTGCATGACCACAATCCTTTATAACCACTAATTGTGCGTTTTCTTCCAAATGCCTGGCCAAAGTCATTCCAACCAAAAAAACCAGAAGCAGATTATTCAGCAAGCACATCTACCAAGAGCCATTCGGCAAAAATAGATTCTCCTGGAAAGTAATGTTCATAAGCCTTGAGAGTTCAAACGGAAGTTTCTGAAGATTTGATTTTATCCCATGACGTTGTTTATACAAGCTCTAGTTAGAGAATCCAGCTTGTTAAGAAAGTTGAAAAACCAAAGCAAAATGTAGAAGGGAAACCTCTTTAATCTGTGGCCCAATTCCAATGGAAAGACTTTATCATATTCCCCCCAGATTATCAGTGTCGGCTGCATTAGAAAAGATCAATGGCTTGAGATGATCCCAAGGAAGAGAGAAGATATCAAGAAAATCAATGTGAATATATAACAAGTCAATTGTGTGAGTCCGATTGAAAGGACGGAGATTTCAAAGAGAAAGAAACCTGAGTTATTTTGGGAAGATTAGACATCTTCCTATCTTTGTGTAAGGCATCGATCAGCTCTGTCCTTTCTTGAAGGTACTCAGTGCACAAACCTGCAGAATCATGGTGACGTTTCTTCAAATGCCACAGAACTTGAGTGATTCAGAAAAGCTTAGCTAGATAGCCCCACGAGAAACATCAACAAAAAGAATCTAAATATTTAGCTTTTCCTATGAGTTGAAACAGCAAAGCTAATGCAAAATCAATGCAAGTGACAGTTAGCACTTTGTCTCTCAAGCTGCTGTTTAATCTCTACTGGCCTTCACAACTAGAAATCTTGAGTAGTCTCAGTTCGCAAGGAACAAGCTGTTTATTCATTTCATGGACTAAACGGCACAATGCAATATTCCACGGCATCAAATATTGGTTATAGGGAACAAAGCTGCGATAGTAGTGAGCAGCATGCCAACCAGTGATTCTTCTTCGACAAAAAGTTCAGTCTTCTCTATTGCATAAATTCTCATAAATTGGAAGAGTAACATGGTGTTGGCCTCTGTTCTATAAAAGCAGGGGTCCTTCTATTTATGCACATTTGTTTTTTTCATTAAACATCCACATAAACATAACAAACAGCCCAGAGCTGCTGAAGCAAGGAAGTAAGTTTTGTTAAACTATAGAATGTAATCCGCCTGATACCACGCAATCTTCAGCAATAAAATTGAGAAACAAGACTACTATGAGTATGGTCAAGAAGTGGCTTAGTCAATAACATAAAAAAACACAAAAGTGTGTAAATATCTACTTCGCCTTTCAATGTAGGTGTTAGCTTATAAGTCACTGTCACTGTTTAAACTTCCGTTGCAAATCAGGAAAAGGAAGTGTGAGAATTTCACTGGCAAAGGAAACAGACACTGAACACTAGGCGTCAATTAAACTCAGATTCTTAGGCAATGTGCGAAAACACCAGCGCTCAGCAGAGAGATTTGTAACTTTCTGTCAACTTACATCAATGAAATCCTGCATAAAGCAAGAGGGCACTTTTGTCACCGGCTTGTAAAACACGACCTTGAGCAACTCCTTCACCTTCTCTGGCGTCTGCGGGAACAGGATGCTCACGGCCTCGTCCACGCTCTTCACCTGCCGAGATGACATCGCGCCAAGACCCACTTAGTTCCACTATCACAAGTATCAAGAAACGGTAAGACGTGCGCTGAACTCCACAAGAAACACACACAAGTTCCGAAGCAATATCTGCAATGTGAATGTAATTCTTAGGACGAGTCTATCAAATGTTTTTCGGCTCACCGGAAACATCCCATCCTCCATGTCCTTGTCCTCCATACACACCCCTGCACAGCACAGAACAACTTCTCTACCATCTCCGGGAACTGCACCGCCAGGCTGTACGACACGAACCCGCCGTAACTTATCCCCACCACATTCGTCTTCCTCACTCCCTGAGCCCTCAAGACTCCTGCAAAAAGGGGTCAAATGCTGATCCGAGTCAGCCTCGCTCGAGTCACGAGCTACCCATGTCGTGTCACAAAACCGACGGTCCTACCTGCGACGCACTGAGCCTGAAACTGCTCGGTCCGCTCGGGCCGGGTCGTGTAGGAATCACCGAAGAACAAGAGATCAGGCACGTACACGTTGAACCTGGCGATGAAGGGCGAGATGAATTCGCTCCACTGCCACATTGCGTTGGCCCCAACGCCGTGGAGGAGGAGCAAGTTGGGCTTGCTGGGCTTGTACGTCTTGGGGACCCAACAGTGCATGACCGTGCCGTCGCCGAGGTCAATGGTCGTCGATTTCAGGCCCGCCTTGGAAAACGAGAAGCGGAAGCATCGGTTCCTTGTCTCTGCAAAGCTGAAGCATTTCGCCATCAAGAATCGGCTCTCTTGTGTTGCTCTCTTGTGGGTAATATTCTGGAGGGTCTTTGAGGTATTGGGTAGCTTCTGGAGGACGGATCAGATCGAGAAAAGTGGTGGGTCTGATCGAGAAACGAAGAGGGTGTTCTTCTTTTTCCTCAAGAACGGGAAGACATGATTGGAATGAGCAGGGATGGAGATCAAGGCGAATCTGCTGATTAGGGTATCTTCTTTAGCCTGGTAATTTTTGGCGTTTACTGTGGATGAAGATTCAAAGGAGCTTTCCTTGACTACGACTTCGAAAGTCAGAAAAGATGCAAGTGGGGCCCTCAGAGCGACAAGGGTCGAGGACGACAGGATGGACCACTTTGAATTTTTTATTATTTACAACACATGTCATCTTAAGTAATTTTCAATCTTATCAAAAATTTTAAACACGTATTCCCAACTCAATCTTATCCTGTCAAAGTTAAACATTACCAAAAATCTCAAACTTTAATCACTATAACATATTTATTTTAAATTTTTTTTATGATACCAAAATTCCAAATTTTACTTATGTGATACATTTAAACTAAATTTTTATTCGTAATATCAAAAATTTCAAATTTTTATTTATGTGAAATATTTATCCAAAATTATTTATTTTTTATACCAAATACTCCCAAAATTTTTTTTATCAAATCTGGGGGTAAATATGTCATTTGGATACAAGTATTGGATTACGATATCATAAGAAGAAATTTAAGATAAATGTGTAGTAAAAGTTTGGACTAAATGTGCCATATAAGTATAAGTTTTGGATTTTTGGCAACAAAAAAAAAATTTAGAATAAGTATATCACAATAAGTATAATTTAGAGTTTTTTGTGACTTTTACCTATAAAAAATACATGTTAATACATGTAAACTTTTCATGTTGGATTCATCCGATTGTCTGTTCTGTTTGTTCATATCTTATGTTAATGATATAAATTTTAAATTCTCTGCCGGTCGAAAAAATTAATTTAAAGTAATATATATAGGGTATCGGTATTATTTTTTTTCTGAGACAAAATAATTTTGAATTGATTAATCATAAAGTATGGGTTTGAGACTTTCTAGAATATTAACCTATCATTCAATGCAACTAGACGTGCAAACATTACCGGAGACGGGAGAAAAGGGAAATGGTTTAAAAATTTGCTAAATTAACGGGATGTGTCTTTAGAAAGTATTCGTGTCGTTGTCGTTGGAGCCCGATGCCGTTCAGAAGTATGTCTTGGGGGTTAATGATGGAGTTCAGGTAAGGAAAACATAGGGAGCTTGATCTTCTATAATTGTTTTGGAACATATTCTAGACAGGCAATGTCTATCTAACTAACTAATGATTCCATCTATCTTTGTCTAAATACTTTGGAATCACTTAGGAATATTCCGTGGCATCATAGGGACACGTCTCTCACCCCGACTTTACAAGTACAAGGAAGTGACACGGTTGTCCTCTTGCCTTAAAGATATAATCTCATATATATATAAAATAAAACTGCAAGCTGGTTGAGGATCGGTATTCTAAAGCCCACTAAAAAGAATATCTGGGTATCTAGTGAGTAATGAACTAAACCCAATAAAATATTGTCTCAAATACGTATACAACTATTTCAACTTATACCAAATCGAACTCCAACATTATCGTCTATTGATCTCGCTTTCGTCCTATTCATCAGTAGTTGTAAAATCTGAAAAAGAATTGAGATGATTGGTTTGAGCTAATCATTGCTTAGTTAGTACATATCTTTTCTAAATAGATCAAGGATCTATTTTGTGCATTTATAAACGATACCATAAACATATTTATCTTATTCTAGTATATAATATACTTTCAAGGTCGAAGATAAGTTATATCAGTTCAACAAAGTTTAATGAATATTAGAAGTATTCATTTGATAAACATCAATGATTCGGTTCATTGATCAATTCAATGCTCAATTACAAACTATTGTTATGCTTTAACACCCAGTCATAAGTTCTACTAGGACTCCCATTTGGGATATCTCTCTATCTTTATCAGCTGGGGGTTTAGCCCAGATAGGACGTCCTTAGACAATATGCATATGTAACCCCTTTACTGGTTCCAAACGTAGCAATAATGACTATGAAACCATTAACTAGTCCTCCAACAACTCACATAACCAATCCATTTTCTAAAAGGTTAATATAACAAAAAATCTAAATTAGTACACATATGACAAATTTATCAAAAACTAATTCTTTTTATCAAAAAAACTCTAAATTGATATACTCATGATAAATTTATTCAAAACTAATTTTTTGACAACAAAAAACTCCAAATTAGTATATTTGTAATAAATTTATCCCAAACTAATTTTTTGACTACCAAAAACACAAAACTGATATACTTTGACATATTTATCCTTTGATAGTTCCCACCAAATTTAGTCATTAGATTTGGTAACCTAGATAACACATGGTGACGGGATATAGTGACATGGCAAGTTCACATGGAAATTCATAGGGTATATATCACAAAAAATATCAAATTAGTATACATGTGACAAATTTAATGGTACTCTTGTGATAAATTTAATAATAAATATGTGACAGATTTAGGATTTTCCATGGCATAAAACTCTGGATTTCCATGTAGACTTATCATGTCGCCATAACACGTCACCATATGTTATCCACATTAACAAATTTAATAGTAAAATTTAACTAAAGTTAACAAATGGTAAATTTGTCACGGATGTGCTAGTTCGGGATTTGTGTTGGTTAAAAAATTAGTTTTTAGATAAATTTGTCATGGGTGTACCAGTTTCGGATTTTTGTCGATCAAAAAAAAATTTTGGAATAAATTTGTCACAAGTGTATTATTTTGAAATTTTTTGATCAAAAAATTAGTTTGGAGTAGATTTGTTATGAGTGTACTAGTTTGGGATTTTTTATGGTATTAATCCTTTTCTAAATTGAATTTACAAACCAAAATAAATAATCTTTCATAGTTTATTTCATCTAGCAGAATACATTTGGTATAGCAGTTCTCAAAGCATTTCATAAACAATCAAACTCACACATTATTTCAAGAAATGTTTTACTATGCCAATTCAAATAACCAAAAAGATAATCAATGTTTGATCCAATTTCATGTAACAAATATACTCTAAACACCATTTTTTTTGTCTTAATAAATATAGATTGTGTGAGTCTCCTTCATAACTTATTATAACACATCTAATTCCTATCGTATTTCAAGAGTTGAGTTCATAAATCATCACAGAGATACACACTATTCACTTGAAAATGGGAAATTAACAATAAAATATCTCGAGCGAAAAAAACTTGAAATCCTATCAATTTAGTGAGAAACAAATATCAAAATCAAATAGATAACTATGCTAGCTAAGAATCAAGTAAACTAAGCTTATTCAATGACAAGACCACTTTGGATGCGCTGACAAAGAGCTCGACCAAAGTAGAACAACTCTTGTTGTCCACTTTATTGCCATCGCGAGCCGAATTTAAAACGGTTAGATACCAATGCCCTTTCTAGTAAGTCCTGAGTCATCGCAAGCTAGCTCAACATGGTTAAAAGGAGAAGTTGCCTCCAACCCTAACAATGGCGAGGATGGGAAAACACCTAGCAGTGCGCTGCAAACTTCGCGATTTCACTGGAACCAGATTGTAGCTCCAAATCAAGCACTACTGCACAACATCCTAAAATTTCTTTACAATATAATTTCAAAGCTCAACAGCCTCTAATAATCAATCTAGCGATTCATAATTCAACACAGTTCAAAATTAAAGTTTCATTACGAAATTCTCTTTGATTAAAGAAATCAAGGCTTGGAATTCTTAACAAGCACTTTGAAAACGACGCCAATTTCATTAGTCGGGATGTCTATGGCTTGTGTGGATGAAACCTCACACCTCTCTCTCTCTCACTCTCTCAATTCATTCATTCATTTTTGTGAATGATGTAAGCAAATCATTTTTTAGGAAATTTTTTTTTAAATCATTTATCTTTCGTGAAACATACCTGCTCCCTCTCTAATAAATTATTTATAATATTTTCCTTAAATATGATCCACTCATATCATTCACATAAGTGAATGAATTTGTTTGGGGGGGGGGGGATTTGTGTTTTCCAAGCGTCCAAGCAAGTGCGACGGTCCACATCACTTGGGTATGCACAAGTGGGACTGTATATATCCTTGGTTCCACGGAAGGAGAGGCTGTCTAATCATACCATTTTTATGTGCCTTAAGCCTCAATATGCATTTCCTGTCTATCCCTCAAATCTGCAGGTTGCTCTCACTGAGAGTCAGCCAATCTTCCCTGTCCTTTGAAGAAGATTTACAATGAAAGACCCACATATAACCTTACAAAATAGGAAAACCAAGTGACTCTTTGCACTCTCCACTTCAGAAACCACCATAAGAGGCATTGACAAGTTCCACACTACCATTCACATAGCCAATTTCTTTCATGAAAGTACAGTTACCTACATAGCTTCGTAAAAAGCTTTTGCACAAACATCATCCATTGGATTCTAGCACTCTCTTCAATGAATCATTGATGATGTTTTTAATGGATGTCAATACTTTATGTGGTAGATATGCGTAATATTCTTCTGGCCAATGCCCTTTGTTGTGACATTATTGATGTGCAGAATACAAATGATTTAGCCAAGGAAGAAAGCATTTCAATACTCTTCAAAAAGCTTAACTACATAATGAATCTTGCTTTAGATGAGGGGTTTTTCAACAGGAAGCTGAATACAGGTCAAATTGCACAACTCAACATAATCATTTAAGATTGCTTCAATCAAGGGTGGCGGCCATGAGCGGCAGCGATCGGCGGTGAAAGAGGAAGAAGAAAAGTAAGAAGCACTTGTTCTAGAAAGTATTCCCGGGAACAACAAGCTTCACATGATGATTAACATCCCCATGCCGAACAATGAACTTTCCTACTTTACAGTGGATTGAGCTTCATCCCCTTCCAATGTTATAAAGCTCGTAACCATATAATTTCTATGGAATGAATAACATGCATCAATCCAACCAGGAATATCAGTTGTTTGGATGCTAGAACTATTGATTGTTCCTACTCCTGTTATCTCAGACAAGCTTCACTTAAAGGAGACAGTCTCATGCTTCTCAGGGCAAACCCTGAATTGGGACGAGCTCCTAATATTCAAACACTGAGATGAGAATCTCATCATCATTTTGATTTCATTCTCGGGACATGAGAAGCAGAAGATGAATCATTTACTGCCAGAAGAAATTTCTTCGGGAATAGATGGGTAGGCAACCTGGTGAACTGAATTGACACATCTCAGTAGCTAAAGTTAAAGAAAGGTGGACACGACTGCAAATCTGGGAGGTTCTACATGAAGAAGACTTAATTCTCGAGTCACAGTCCAAAAGCATCCTGGCATAGCTTCTCGGCCAAGGACAAGCCCTTGCAGTGTCTGGTGAGTTGGAACACTAGGCCAACCTTCTTTCAATAGATCATTTCAAAGGAATGCATAGCGATTCACATATCATGATTCCACACCAAATTTTGCTCAAAGAATCAGTTCCTTGAACAAGACATAAAGTTAACTTCAACAACAACTGGTTTCAACCTGACATAGCCATCATCTGAAGAGCAGCATCAGCTCCTAATTAGTTTACCAATGGGAGACCCACCCCACCTTCAGAGATTCTCTAGTATGATCATCATCCCATTAATGGATTTCTAGTACAAACATCCCAACGCCACCCCAAGGAACAAGTTATCTTGGCCCTTTTGCACCTTCAAAGATCCTCCAAGATGATATTATCGTCTAAGATGATAATCATCACAATATGTTGAACTGTGTTTCTTTTAATTAATATCAATATATGCATGTATATACAAATTTGGACAAGCATTCTGCAGAAGGCTGATTCAACTATAAATTTATTGCCGACTCTCAGTCCACCTTCTGGCCACTGCTTTGATTTGCCTTCTTCGGATAAAGAAGTGGATCAATGAGGAACTCCTCGATGTGTTTGTACATTTCTTTTGGCTTCTCTTTATTTATCCCATGACCACAATCCTTTACAACCACTAATTGCGCATTTTCATCCAAATGCCTGGCCAAAGTCAATCAAACAATAAAAAGAAAAAAAAATGCAGGTTATTCCTCAAGAAAATCTGCCAAGAGCAATATAACAAAAATAGATCCTCCTGATATTTGATGCAAATGAACATTAAATTTTCAAACTGAAGTGGTCTTAGATGATTAAGAACAATTTGGTTCTGAAGATTTGTTTTCCTCCCACAATATTGTTTATACAAGTTCTTGTTAGGGAATTAATCTTCTGAAGATAGTAGAAAAACCAAAGCAAAGCATAGAAGGGGAACCTCTTTAATCTGTGACCCAATTCCAATGGAAAGACTTTATCATATTCCGCCCAGATTAATAGTGTTGGCTGCATCAGAAAAGATCAATGGCTTGAGAGGATGCCAAGGAA
This sequence comes from Corymbia maculata, assembly GCA_014182735.1. Classification (NCBI taxonomy): domain Eukaryota; kingdom Viridiplantae; phylum Streptophyta; class Magnoliopsida; order Myrtales; family Myrtaceae; genus Corymbia; species Corymbia maculata. Next base: position 6,668,116 of record CM024690.1, on the reverse strand, counting down.
GAGAGAAGATATTGACAAAATCAATGTGAATATGTAACGAGTAAATTGTGTGAGCCCGATAGAGAGGACAGATTTCAAGAGAAAGAAACCTGAGTTATTTTAGGAAGATTAGACATCTTCCTATCTTTGTACAAAGCATTGACCAGCCCTATCCTTTCTTGAAGGTGCTCCTTCCACATAACCTGCAGACAATCATGGCGACCTTTCATGAATTGCCACAGAACTAGAGTGGTCAAGATAACCATTTCCTAGATTGCCCGCAAGAAACATCATCAAATAGCTCTAAATATTTAGCTTTTCATAAGTCAGTTGAAATGGCACAGCTAAGATTGATGACAGTGAAAGTTATCACTTTGCATCACAAGGCGCTGTTTCATCTCTAATGCCCTTCATGACTAGACATCTTGTTTAGTCTCAGCTCACAAGCAACAAGCTACTTATTCATTTTATCTAGTGTCCGAAATGTTCCATATAGTTGAGAGCATGGACTAGACAATGCCAATGCAATATTCCTCAGCTTCAAATACGGGTTAGAGGGAAGAAAGCTGCAATAGTCAAGGACACAATGCTGAATCCTAATTTAGTTCAACCAAAAGTTCAAAAGTCCTTGCACATGTATCAGTCCTCATAGAATGGAAAAGTAACATTGTATTAACTCTGTTCTCTAAAAGCAGAGGACTTTCTATTTACTTAAATTCATGTACTAAACATCCACATAAACATAACAAACACTCCAGAGCTACTACAGCAAGGAAAGAAGCTTTTGTTCAATTAGAGAATCGAATCCTCCTGTCACCTCGTAAACTTGAGCAATAACAATTGTGACACTAAACCACTATGAGCATGGTCAAGAAGGGGCTTAGTCAAAACACAAAAACAGAGGATAGCCTTGTAAAGATTCTACTTCTCCATTCAATGTAGCTATTAGCTGATAATTAACTGCAGAAAATTCAATTACAAATCAGGAAAAGGAAGTGCGCCAATTTTGCTAGCAAAGCACACAAGCTCTGACCACTTAGCATCAACTAACTCTGATTTCTCACACAATTGCGAAAATCAAACGTTCAGCTGACAGGTTTGCAAATTTTCATCAACTTACATCAATATAATCTTGAATAATGAAAGCGGGCGCTTTCGTCATTGGCTTGTAAAAGACGACCTCGAACATCTCATTCGCTTTCTCTGGTGTCTGCGGGAACAGCAAAGTCACGGCCTCGTCCACGGTCTTCACCTGCTGAGACGACATTGCACCTAGACTCAACTTAGTTACACTATCACAAGCATCAAGAAACGGTAAGACAAGCAATGAACTCCACATGAAATACACACAAGTATCATCAAGGGAGCTAGCCCGTCTACTGTTTATTGGCTCACCTGAAACATCCCATCCTCCATGTCCTTCTCCTCCAGAGACACACCCGCACAGCACAGAACCAAGTTCTCCACCATCTCCGGAAACTGCGCCGCCAAGCTGTACGCCGCGAACCCGCCGTAACTCAACCCTACCACGTTCAGTTTCCTCACTCCCTGAGCCTCCAAGACTCCTGCAAAGCGGGTCAACATGGTAATTCGAGTCAGTCTTGCTCGAGTCATGGGCTACCGTGTCGCGTCAGCAAATCGACAGCCCTACCTGCGACGCACTGCGCCTGGAACTGCTCGGTCCGCTCGGGCCGGGTCGTGTAGGAATCGCCGAAGAACAAGAGATCAGGCACGTACACGTTGAATCTGGCGAGGAAGGACGAGAGGAACTCGTTCCACTGCCACATTGCGTTGGCTCCGATGCCGTGCAGGAGGAGCAAGTTGGGCTTGCTGGGCTCGCACGTCTTGGGGACCCAACAGTGCATGACCGTGCCGTCGCCGAGGTCGGTGGTGGTCGATTTCAGGCCCGCCAGGAAAAAGGAGAAGCGAAACCATCTGTCCCTTAACGCCGTGAGGCTGAAGCACTTGGCCATCAAGATTCGGTTCCTCTTGTTCAGTCTTTTGCTGCGGGCATGCTCCTTGAGGTTTCTTGAGGACTGGGTTCTCTTTGGAGGACGGATTTGATCGAGAAAAATGGTGGGTTTGATCGAGAAACGAAGAGGTTTCTTCTTTTCTCAAGAATCTGACGTGATTGGATGGAGCAGAGACGGTGAGATCGAGGCAATCTGCAAAATTAAAAAGGAATTTCCGTGATTCAGACTCAAAGGATAAAGAAAGAGCCGAGGCGGCCCTCGAGACGGAGGTTGAGAAAGAGCCGATGGCCGGAGCACTTGAAGCTTTTAGTTTTTATTTTTTTTATATTTTTTATATATGCCATACTCTAGCTCTTAAGACTTATTTGGTGGCCTACCTTAGAACAATCGATTTTATTCTTTTATTCCCTACAACAAATTTGGAATAAAAATCTGTTTAGTAAATTTTTTATTCTCGAGAATAGAATTAAAATAAAATCAAAAATAAAAAAAGTTACTTTTCATTCTCGAAAATAATTTTGATGATTAATTTTCCTCTCTTCTCTTTTTCACTTCCTTTTCTTCTTTTTCAAACTAAATATCTCTAACCTCAGCCCCAGCCTCTTGAGAATGTGGGAAATCGAATTCCCACCTCTATGGGAAAGATGACCCTTAAGGCAACCCCGATGGTTAGATTTTAGTTAGAATGTCCACAAAAGTAAGTGAGACGATAGTACTTTCTATAAAGATTATTGAAAAATATTCATTCATTATGTGAGTCACACCGTATCTTGTTTAATTATGCATATCCTTAATGGCCTAATTTCCTTAAAAAGCACAATGTTTGAGCTAGATTTGGAGTATGAGTTTTTTTTATAAAAAAAAACCAGCTCAAACTTTTTTTCCATCTCATAAAAAAACCAAATTTAGCATTGGTTCCAATTCTAACCAAAACTCTTTCTGTCTTAGTGAAAAGCACAAAATTTTAATCAATACTTAAATTTGACCCTTACCAATTTTTTGTCTAATGATGCTATTAAAGATGTAGCACGTTATTCCATGTGTTAGTGAATGACACATTGAATGGAACTTGATGGGGTCTAGATGTGGGTGCCAAATGAAGTTAGTGGCTTTTTAAGAGACAAAAAAAAGTTTGGACCGGAATTAAAACCCGAGCTAAAGTTAGTGCTTTTTTATAGGACAAAAAAAAAAGTTTGGACCAAAATTGGGACTTGAATTTAAGTTGATGCTTATGATACGAAAATGGTCAAGGCCAAAATTAAAATCTAGGCTAAAGTTGGTGCATTATGAGGAATGAGCCATATCCTTGATTCATGGTATATATAATAATTAATATAATAATATCTGGTTACATTAGATAATCATTCTATGAAATCTGTAAATACCTAATTTACTCTTCATTATTCTCTTTTGCGTACTCTCACCTTGGTATCTTAGCCAAGTTCTATCCTAGTTTATTTTCACGTGTGGCCTCTCGTTTATTAAATTTTATGTGTTTGTACCTAATCTGGTTTACATGTAAGATGGGGTGTTAAAAATTTCATGAATTGCTTATCTACATGGTTTGTATGCTCTATATAAATGTAGTCTTCCTCCAACTATCAACTTACACTTTTGAGATGGAAAGGTGACGAACTCCAAGATAGAAGTGAAATAGCTTAGCAATCTTTCTCCCTTCGTCCCCCCACCCCCCTTTCCCCCCAAAAATTTGCTAAATATATCATGGAGAATCTCTAGAAATTATGTGTCGTTGTCAAAGGACTCCAATGTTGTTGTGAAGTAGGTCCGGGAATGATGATGCAGTCGAGGTTAGGAAAACATAGCAATCTCCTCCTCCTCCTCTTCTTCTTCTTCTTCTTCTTCTTCTTCTTCTTCTTCTTCTTTATAATTGTATTTAAACATATTATAGATGTGAGATTTTGTGGGACAATTGTCAACTGTTTTAAAAGTTTAAGTTGTTAAATGAATGCGTGATTTATTATTTAAATATTCTAACACTTTCCCTTACGCTTGTCTAATCTTTTGCTTAATACTAGGCTTGAAAATTTAATTGGAGAAACAAATGGTGCTTGAAAAGAGTTAAACTCAAGACCTCTAACTCTGATGCCATGTGACATGTTTTTATTGATTCCATATATTTATGCCCAAATGTGTTGGAAGCTCCAATGAATGCCAGGTGCAATGAACTCTGGCCAATGTTAAAATCAATCCACAGCAACCGTTTAGGTCAGAGAACACCCCCCCCCCTTCCCAAAAAAAATTGCTACATAAATTTTGGAGAGTCTCTTGAAGTTATTGGTGTCGTTGTCGTTGCCATTGCCAAAAGACTCTAATGTTGTTGTGAAGTAGGTCCGGGAGTGATGATGCTCTTGAGGTTAGGAAAACATAGCAATCCCTCCCTTTTTTTAATAATTGTATTTAAACATATTCTAGACATGTTTCTATTGATTCCATAGATTTATGCCCAAATATGTCGGAAGCTCTGACAAATATCCCGTGCAGTGAACTCTGGCCAAGGCTAAGACCCCTTAAGTTAGAGCACATTTCAACTGTCCTCCTCTCATTTGACATCTTATGCTCATGTAAGTCCAGTCTAGATAGTCTCCGTGAACGTGGCCAAGTAGATGATCAAACCGTTAATGACTTAGTCACTTCCTGCCAAAGAACTCACCTTTTCCGCATGCCTTGTGCTTTTTATATACACTTTGTATCTATCCCTCTAACTTGAGAGTTAATCTAATCAATCTGATCGTTCGTGATTCGTTATTAGTTTATTACTTACATAAAAAAAAAGGCCTTTGGACTGATAATGTCTCCCATCACTTGACTGTATACAAGTGAGAAAATATATATACACATATGCCCGGTTTCGCGGAAGGCAAGGCCCTATATGCCCTTCCCCTATGTTCCTTGAGCTTGTGACCTAATTTCGTCAATTCTTTATGGCTTGTTCCTAATCTATCACTTATATAAAAGAGAAAAAAGAATAAAAAGAGGCCTAAAGCAAGTACAAAATTCCACATCGCTTGGCGTGCCCGACTGAGCCTGCATATATGCTTGGTTCCAAGAAAGGTGGGTTTATCTCGACCCATCATTTAGGCATGCCTTGAGCTCCTGTATGCAATTAACATCCGTACTTCAAGTCGTGAGCTAGTTTTGAGTGATTATCTATTATAACCTTTAAAAAGGGGAAAACCAAGGGATTTTTTGCTTCAAAGAAGACCCACCAGTCGTCGTGTCCTTTCCAGAAGATCGGTGCTTTGAAATTTGATTTTGTGTTGCATGTCCACGTCCGTCAGTCTTCCTTCAAATTTAAATCAACTTTCTCCATGAATGAATTTGTATTGGATGAGGCTACTTATTGCAGTTTAAAGTTTAGCTTGCAATGATGAAAATGAAGTGTCACTCTCCACTTCAAGAGGCAGTGAGAAGTTACACGCTTACAGTTATATAGATAATTTCTTTTATGAAATTACAGTAATATAGATAGCTTGGTAAAAGCTTTTGCACAACTATATAGTATGAAGAGCCACAGTTTCAATTGCATATTGAGTATTGACCTTCCATAACTACTAGAATATCAATCACTAGATTCTAGCAATAGATCATCGATGGTACTTTTAGTGGCTGCTCACATAACTTGGTAAGGAGAAAGAAGGATCATCTGCTTCTGAAAAAACATTGAATAATTTCTCGGGGAATCTATGAATAGGCAAGAGGCAATCTAGCGAATTGAATTAAAATGTCTTAGCAACTTGAGGAAAAGAAAGCAAAAATGACTCCAAACTGAGTAAGTTTTTCACGAAGAAGATTTGGTTCTCTTGCGCATCCAACTACATGTTACGGGATATTCGTGGGTTGCAATTTTCCAACTAATAGTGTCCCTCGATCTCATTTGAATCGCCATCAACCTTTCGAGTATGCCACAATTTCATAGGGGTTCGCTCTTGATCATGGGTATAATCAATTTAAAATTTAGTGACATTTATTATTTCCACAGCCTAAGTGATGCTTTGATAATTCTTATGCAGAACTATTAAATTGGAAGTTTAGAATTAGCCGACTAAAATTATTTTTTATGATGCGGCTCACCTAAACTTGGTAAATTAGACTCTTGAAAAATCTTACAAATCTCTTGAATTAGGTAGGATGTAAGTTGAAACTTAACTACATATGTATTGCGAAAATGAAGTTGATCAAACCGATGCCATGCGTATAATCCTCTCTCTTCCACCAAAAGTCTTGAAAGCGCACTGTGTCGAGATACGAACCTCTAAAGTGCCAAAAGTTGGCCCAAAGGAACACTTAAGTGCCAAAAGTTATAAAAGGTACATTTAAGTGTCAAAATCGGAGCAAAATGGATCAGTTAAGTGCCAACGGCGAAAAATTCCGGCCAAATTGCCACGTGTCCATTTTCCGGCGACTTCATTTACTGACGGAACATTTTTTTCAAAATAAAAAATCCACGTGACAAATTTTTTTTTTTTTTAAATTGTCCACGTTAGATTTTAAAAAATTAAAATCAATTTTATTAAGAGAGAGAGAGAAGGGGATTGGTGAGGGTTGTGCAACCCTTGTTGCTGCCATCGTCGCCGCCCCACCCTTGCCGAGAAGGGTCGATGACGGTGGGCGAGGGTCGGCCGGGGGGTTGCCGGGCCCCGACCGCCGACTAACGACCCGGCCGGCTCGTGGGCTGCGGCGAGGGCCCACAGCCCTCGCCTAGCCGGGCCAAGGACCGTCGGCCGCCCGGATCCGGTGCGGTCTAGGCGGCCGGCGGCCCTTGGCTCGGGCGAGCGAGGGCCGCCGACCCTCGTGGGATCCGGGGGATGGTCACGACCCTCGCCCCAGATCTGGGCAAGGGCTTGCGAGCCCTCGTCGTAGGCTACCTGGGGCTCGGCGACCTCAGCCGACTCTCACCCATCGTCGCCGGCCCTTCCCAGCGAGGGTGGGGTGGCGACGGTGGCGGCGGCGAGGGCTGCACAGCCCTTGCCGATCCCCTTCTCTCCTTTTTTTTTTTTATAAATAAAATTGATTTTATAATAATATATTTTTTTAATTATTTAATTAATAAAATTTAAAATCCACATGAGTGCAAAAACGACGTCGTTTTATGTTGATTTTTCGTCATTTCAATTTCCGGCGAGCCACGTAGGCAAAAAATTAATAAAAAAATACAACGTAGGATTTCCGGCAGGGTTCCAGCGACTTGACACTTAAGTGATTCATTTTTTTTAAAAAAGTGGCACTTAAGTATACCGTTTATAAGTTTTGACACTTAAATGTCCTTTCGTGCCAAGTTTTGATACTTCTATTGTACTTATGCCACGATGTGTCGGACTCATGGACCGTGTTGATTGGCCCATAATAGGCCGAAGAGACCTAATCCATTCCCCAGCAAGTCCTGCGGAGTTGAGACAGCGGCGGTAAATTTAACCCGATCCGAGCCATTAAGGTTTTTTTCTAACTTTTTCGTTTGAACGGTCCTTTTCTTATTATTATTATTATTTTTTTTGCCAATGCGCTTTTCAACTGTTACACGAGAATGTCGAGATCCGCACAGGAAAAAGGTGCTCGTATTTCATCTTGACATACGCATCCACGTCGTAATCTCTCTTTTGTTATCCATCATGAATACAATCATTAGACTTTTCTGTTCAAATCCTCGTGCGGGCGGATCCCTTCTCAAGCACTTTTGCTACACGTTTTATAATATGGATCAAGGTCAACGTCAAAGTTTTAATTCGAAAGGCAACCAGACTTTTCTCAAATTCCTTTCCAGCCAATTTTTTCAGCTCTTTTTTTTTTTTTTTTTTAATGTTTTTCCGATTTATGGATCAAGCAGGTTGTCTTGAACTTTTTATGTACATTGCAATTGGATTTTAGCTAGAAGAACAAAAAAAAAAAAGCAAAATACTACAGGTTCCTTAACACATGATGACACTGCCATCATGTCGTGTTACTTGAAAACCAGGAATAGTTGGATTAAAAATATCAAATATAGATTATTACTGTATGTTAAAAAAATTGCAGCCGTTGTTTATCTTATGTCCTTCCTTCAATTGAATACGTTTACATTTTTTGTTCAATAAAGTATCTTAAATTTTCAAATGCCAATCATTGCAAGGGCTCTCTTCAAATCATGTGTGAAAAATGCTGATGTGAGCACTAATGCTGTTTAATAGCCATGCTTGTTGTTCATATTGATAACTGAGCATTCATTGTCCCCATGACAAAGTGGCATGACCAATGATCAAGAGTCATGCCTTAGATTGATGGTCATGACGTCCAAATTCAAGGCCATGGAGGCTGCATAGCCTTGCCTAGAAGTCGTGTCCATCCATATGGAGAGCATGGTGCTAATGGCAAGGGACCATCATGGAGACCACACAACCTCGTCAAGGAATCGCAACATCCATCAAAGGCATGGAGAGAGAGAGAGAGAGAGAGAGAGAGAGAGAGAGAGAGAGAGAGAGAGAGAGAGAGAGAGAGAGAGAGAGAGTATGTATGATGCTGATGGCAAGTAACTTTTATTTGAAATAAGGTTCATTTTAAACTTTATTTTGAGAAAATGACATTAATTCATGGTCTTTTTTAAAATTTTCCCAAAATGAAGAGGCACTCTCCAATTCAAAGAGACAATGTGAAGTTACACACTTATACACATAATTCCCTTTTATGAAATTACAATTATCTAGATAGCTTGGTAATAGATTTTGCATTGGATCAATAGCCTAGGGAACTACAAATGACTCCAAAAGCCTTGATCGGAAGCGCCTTCCTCTCCATTGGTCCTCTCTCTCATCCTACGTGAGCTTCCTCTCTATCCCACAAGGTGATAGCTTTTCTTTGAAACCCTAATTTCTCAATCCCTCACCCTATCGTGTGTCTCCACGGAAGAATCTTCCCAGTAGCCATTGTGTTAGGCCCTTCCTCTTCCCCATCCATTCTTTCCTTCAGAAACCCTACTGTTCTATTCCCCTTTGTGCCATTGCCTCCATGGCAGGTTTAACTAAACACCCGCTAGATTAGCTCCACTCCTAGTCGTCCATCTCCTCCCCTCTTCTTGACCCTTACACCTAAAAGTGAATAAATAGTGTTGATTTCAAATTCCACTAAGCCAACCCAAATTTCCCAATTATTGTCTCCATGATATTACCCATCATATTTACACCCTATACTAACTGATTCCTGAAAGAAAATGGAAGGAGAATGGGAAAACCACCTACATATGGCAACATTATGCAGAAGAATGGGTGATTTGTGGGTTGAAAAAGACATCACAGAGCTTAATGCAATCATCCCATACCTTGTAAACTAGGAAAATCAACTTCTTCTTTATGGAAAGCTTTTTTCTAGACCTAATGTTGATTTTCATGCTTTCTTCAGTACGATGAAGAGAGCTTGGAAGATTGAGACAGTAAAATGAAAAATAAATGAACAAAGGTTTTTCTTATTCACCTTTAATTTGGCTGAAGAGAAGGAGAGAGTGCCAGAGTCAGGACCTTGGTCATTAGCGAGCAATCTCCTTGTTCTACAAGAAGGTAACCAAAAATCACAGAGCACTATTATGATTTCACTCACTATGCATTTTGGGTGCATTTATTGGGGCTTCCTTGGGTTGCGATTGCAGAAGAAGCAATTAGGCAAATCGCAAGGAAAATTGGCAAAGTGGAGAAAGTGAAGATTGAGGCAAGGAACAATAGTTCAAGTAAAATTGGCAAAGCTAAAGTTAGATTGAACTTGCAAAAACCCCTTAAAACTAGAACGGTCATAAATCTAGGGGGCAGAAATGGTGAATCGATTTTAAGTATGAAAAACTACCACATTACTATTATTCATGTGGTTGCATAGGTCATTATGCAAGTTCTTGTCCAAAAATTCCATATGAGGAGTTAGGTTTACCTCGAGACAAACCTAGGAGGTATGGGTCATGGCTTAAGGCCAAGGTAAAAGAATTAAGCCCCTGCTGGAAAAATTTCTTCGGGCAAATTGAGCCTGCCTTTGTTGAAGAAGAAATGGCGCTTGAAACTCCCATCCATTCGGTTGAAGGGACCCTGCACAATGACATTTCACCGTCAAATGAAAAGCTCTAGTCATATACAATCCGCCAGCTAATGAGGTAAAAGTTGATGGATATATGCTAGCTTATGCTTCCCAATCCAAAGGAAAATGAACTCATCAATCTTAGGACATGTACCTGATCACATCTAGCCAGAAGAAAAGCACAGGGTCAACCAAAAAAGGTAAAGTTGTATTGAAAACACAAGTTGTGAAAAAACAATAAAGATTTACTTCTTATGAAATTAGAAGGAACCAAGAAACTTCGATTGATGAGGGGAATCTTTTAGAAACATCCGTTCAAATGTGGGAAGGAGAGCATACTCGGGGTTTGGTGGTTAGCCCTAATAAGCCACCATCAAAGATATGAAAATTGCAAGTTGGAATTGTCAAGGACTGGGCAATCCCTTGACAGTCCAACATCTCAAAGCCTTCGTGGCTTGTGAAGTGCCCAACTTAGCATTCCTTATGGAAACCAAGAATAGATAAGAGATGGTTAAGCATCTAACAAAGTGCCTTCAGTTCAGATTTTTTGCTATTATCAATCTAGTTGCTATTGCAAGAGGCTTGGCACTTATGTGGGATGATGATGTGACAGCTGAAGTGGAGTTCAATTCAAACTAAGTTAATTGAGGTGATCTTGGTAGCGGCATTTTAATAAGAATTTCCTTTCTCCATGTGCCAACAAACTTTTAGGATAGAATTACATTATGGTGGACTTTGAGGAATTGTAATCATCCCAATTATTTCACATGGTTATGTATTGGTGATTTCAATGAAGTCTTGTATCATTGGGAAAAAATTGGCAAGCGAGAGGTAGATTGATATAAGATGGTGGCGTTTAGGGAGTTTGTGGATTCCTATTTTTTTTATAGATATGGAGAGTAAGGGTTGTGCCTATATATGGACAAATAAAAGAGTAGGGGAACATTTAGTAAATAAGATATTAGATAGAGCCCTATGTAACATTGAATGGAGGATCTTATTTTTGAATGCTGAGGTGTTTGCTCTTCCTGTGATTGTGTCAGATCATAGCCCGGTCCTTTTATCATTACATTGAGCTATTTCCAGAAAATAGAAACCTTTTAAATTCAAGGCATATTGGCTAGACAAGCCAGAATGTTTAGAAGTTGTTAAAAAGGCTTGGGAAGACGATGAGGGTAGCTAGGAGGATATAGTGGACAAGACGGCAAGGGTGGTAAGGGAGCTAAGGAGTTGGAGTAGAAAGAATTTTAAGAATGCTATTCATTAAATTGATCTCCTTAAAGGAAAACTGACAGAATTAACAAACACTGATGAAGGGGCATCAAATAGGGAGGAGTACATGAAGATTGTGGAGTAAATCGAAGAATTATGGCAGCAAGAAGAAATGTATTGGAGCATGAGGTTCAAAATCAATTGGATGAAATGGGGGGGATAGGAATACAAGATAATTCCACGCTACTACTATCCAACGAAGGCAATTGAATGAAATTTCTATGCTAAGTATAGACGATTATACTTGGAGTCAAGATCCCACTGAACTTAAGCACCATATTTCGGAGTTTTACAAGTTTTTGTATTCGTTAGTCGGATCTAGAAATTACTGTGCCATATTGGAGGAATGCCCTCGGGTAGTTACATGCGATATTAATGAAGCCCTAGTGAGGCCAATAACTAGGGAAGAGGTGCGAACAATAGTATTTCAAATGGGACCTACAAAGGTGTTGGGGTTGGATGGATTAAAGCTTGTTTTACTATAGTAATTGGACTGTAATTCAGGAAGATATGTATTCAGAATGGTGGTTTCCTTCTTTGAACAAGGTGCTTTCAACTCTGATATGAATGACACTCAGCTTACCCTTATCCCCAAAGTCACAAATCTAGAGAATTTGTCCCAGTATAGACCTATAAAGTCTTTGCAACTTTAATAATAAGATCATTGGGAATTAGAACACTAGGAGTGCCATAACTTTCATACAGCGCTCACTTTGATGTCAAAACTTTTTTTTTTCGTTCACTTGAGTACCACAAGTTTAAAAAAATGTTTACTTGAGTGCCACTCTCGATGTGGCCATCGAAAAAGTTGATGTGGTCGCTAGAAAAGCTGACTTGACCGCTGGAAATGTTGACGTGGCTACCGGTTAACAATATTTTAATATATTTATTAATTTTTGAAATTTTTTTGATTTTGTTTTGCTTTATTTTCTTTAGGCCCGGCGAAGTGACCCTTGCTGGCCCTAAAGAAAAAGAGAGAGAAAAGGGCAAAAAGAAAAGAGATGAAATGAGGACAAACGGTGTTGTTTTGCACGAAGAATCCATGTTGGCCAACGAAGGTCACTATTGGAAAGCACGTCGGCGTCGAAAATAATTTTAAAAAAAGGAAAATCATTAAAAAAATCCACGTATGCATTTTGGCCGGAAGTGGCACTTAACTGAATGGTTTCACTTCAATTTATCACTGAAGTGAACGAAAAAAAAGTTTTGGCACCAAAGTGAGCGCTGTACGAAAGTTATGGTACTCCTATTGTTCTAACCCTAGATCATTGCTAAGGTTATGGTGAATAGATTAAAACCTTGGCTCCCAAGTATTATTTGCCTAGAACAAAGTGCCTTTATAGGAGGTAGACAAATCCAAGGAAACATTTTCATTGTCCAAGGGGTCCTACACCAACTAAGAGTTAGAAAAAGAAAGAAAGGTGATGCTAAAATTAGATATGCAAAAAGCTTATGATAGGGTGAAATGAGATTTCCTATGTGATTATATGCTGAGAATGGATTTATGTGACAAATGGGTCTCTCTAGTCAAGTGGTGCATTTCTTCGGCATCTTTTAGAATCAAAGTAAATGGGGACTATACTGAAGCATTTCAAACATCCCGTGGTATTAGATAATGTGACCCTTTATCTCCCTACCTCTTTATCATTATGGCTAACACATTATTTACCCTCATGTCCAAAGCGGTGCTAGATGGACCTATCAAAGGAATCAAGCTAAATTCCCATTGCCCCACTTCTCACATTTTTTGTTTGCGGATGATACTATTTTCTTCCTAGATAGCACTATCTAGGATGCACAAAATCATGCAAAAATTCTTAACCAGTATTGTTTCGCATCATGTCAAGCCATTAATCTCAATAAATCAAGAGTATTTTTTTAGGAAAAGCTGCCTACAAGTGTTGAGGTTTAATCTTGTAGCAGAACTGTATGTGCCTATTATGGCGAAAATAGGGAAATACTTGTGGATACCTTCAGATTGGGGTCAAACGAAAAAACAAATGTTTTCATGAGTGTTAGCAAATGTGGATATGAAATTAGAGAGATGGAAAGAATAGTTAATATTGAAGGCAAGCAAGAAAGTTTTGATTAAAACAGTCATTCAAGCACTACCACAATATGCTATTTTAATGTTTAAAGTCCCTATTTCCATTTGTAGACAGTTGAAAAGAAAATTTCAGCCTCTGGGTGGAAACAAAATGTGACTCATAAAGGTGTCCATTAGAAGAATTGGAATCTGATGAAGGCGAGGAAAGATCAAGAGGGATTAGGTTTCAGAGATTTGGTTGACTTTAATAAAGCTTGGTTGGAGAAACAAGCCTAGAGACTTAAGTCAATCACCAGAGGTATTATGGAGTAGAATATTCAAAGGTCTTTACTTCCATAGAGGAAGCCTATGGAGTGCTAACAGAGGACCTAGATTGTCTTGGGGCTAGCAAAGTATTATAATGAGCAAGGATGTTATTGAATCGGAGATAAAATGGGAAGTTGGGAATGACAAAAGCATAAAAATTAGAGAGGACATATGGTTGGTTTCGGGGAAAATCGAAGGCCCTACAAATCTAAATGAATTGCTTTTTGTGGTGACTTTATTAATCAAGAAACGGGGGAGTGGAATTTTGATTTGCTGGAGGAAACCTTCGGAAGGAACATTGTACAGGAAACTTATTAGCTACATCTCTAAGTTTAAACCCTAGACCTAATAAACTATTATGTATTGCAAACAAGTCGGGATCATACCAAATAAAAAGTGGCTACAATAAGTTACGTTCTCAGGGGAATACACAGTTAGAACTTCTAGCATTGACATCCTATCAGAATCCCAAAAGATTGTGGGCTGAGATTTGGAAACTACATATCTATCCAAAAATCAGATTTTTTTCTATGGTGAATTTGCAACAACACCCTTCCTACAAAAGAAAATCTCCCTAGAAGAAAATTATTACCTGAGCCACTGTGTCCCCTATGTGAAATAGCCTCGGAATCTACAGAACATCTCTTCCTCCTATGTGCTTGGACTAGGAGTGTATGGGCAGGCTTCAAATTAACAATCGACACTTTCCCAACCAATATTTCCCAAATGGACAAAAAGGTATGTGAAATTCTTACCTTGGATAACTGTCCTCAAATCAAAGCTCGCTTTGCAAGCATCCTATGGTTTATATGGAAGGCCAAAAACAAGTTTACTTTTGAAGACAAGAAACCATAACCAAATCGTATAGTGGACGAAGTTGAACTCTCGAACCTATTATTTGCAAAATGGAACAAGAATGCTAGTTGAAGCAATGTACCTCCGACGGAAATCTAGAACCAATCGCGCTTGGGATCCCTCAAGCCAAATGTTGATGTAGCATGGAGGAGCTCATTGAAGGAGGGATCTATAGTTGGGATTTGTTGAAATGAAGAAGGAAACCTCATTGACTAATTTGCAAGATTAGTTCATGCCCCATTTGCCTTGTTGCCGAAACCCTAGCCATCAGGGAAGTTCTATCATGGGTGAAAGATAAAAGTGAAGCTAGTTTAGTTGGTGTACTTGCTTCTAATCTACACGTGGAGTTGGTGGCTGACAGCTTATCAGCCGTGAACTTCATTCTATGCCACAAGGGAAGCTCATGGGCTTCTTGGTTGATTGTTAAGGATTGTCAAATTTTGCTTGGCCAGTTTGAAGGTGTCCATTTGCTACATGAGCCTAGAGTCACGAATCAGGCCGCAGATTGAGTAGCCAAGCCCACTTAGCTGGCACTCTCCCTTTGAACCGGGTCTCTTATCCCCTGCAATTTCTTTCGTGTATTTTATATTATGAATTTGGATTTAGTTATAATCAAACTTTGAATCAGTAATGAAAGACGCTTTCTGACAAAAAAGAAAAAA
Organism: Corymbia maculata; assembly: GCA_014182735.1. NCBI lineage: Eukaryota > Viridiplantae > Streptophyta > Magnoliopsida > Myrtales > Myrtaceae > Corymbia > Corymbia maculata. Next base: position 6,652,979 of record CM024690.1, on the reverse strand, counting down.
AGAAGCCTAGGGAGTATTGACTTTCCATTACTAGAACATCAATAGATCATTGATGGTAATTTTAGTGGCCTTTCACGAAACTTGAGAAGAAAGATAATCTAATTTTGGAAGAAATTGAAGAGTTTCTTAGGGAATCTATGGGTAGGCAAGGGATGATCAAATGAAGTGAATTGAAACGTCTTAGTAACTTAAGGAAAAGAAAGTGAAAATAACTCCAAAAGTATATTTTTCATGAAGTAGATTTGGTTCTCCCGTGCATCTGACTTCAAGCTATAAATTTTCATGTGTTGTGATTTCCAACCAACAGTGTCCCTTGATCTCATTTAGATTGACATCAACCTTCGAGCTCCTCAGTCACAATCTCACAGGGAATCGCTATTGATCATAAGTGTAATTCATAAAACTTTTAGTGACATTATTATTTCCACGGCCTAAGTGATGCTTTGATTTGATAATTCTTATGCAGAACTATTAAATTGAAAGGTTAGAAGGAGTCAACTAAAATCCTTTTTTATGATGAGGCTCACCTAAAATCGGTGAATCAAAGACCCTTGAAAAATCTTATTAATATCGTCAATTAGGTAAGATATAAGTTGAAACCTAGTTAGATATGAATCTTGAAAATGAAATTGCTTGCACTTGATGAGATATAGAGGATCAAATTGACGTCTTGCGTACAATCCTCTCTCTTCCACCAATAATCCTAAAAAAAGAAAAACACGAAGATGTGTTAGACTCGTGGACCGCGTTGACCGGGCCGTAATAAGCCGAAGAGACCTAGTCCTTTCACCAACTCGTCCTGTAAAGTTCAGACAACGGCAATCAATTTAACCCAACCCATGATCATCCCCAACCCGAGTCATCTGGGTTTTTTCCTGACTTTTTCGTATGAAGGGTACTTTTCTTCCTTTTCTTAAGGCTAATGCAGTTTTCAACTATATCACGAGAATGTGGAGATCCGTGAAGGAGAAAAGTGCTCCTTGTATTGTCGATTCATTTGACGATACGTTCTTCATGACATACGCATCCACGTCGGAATCTCTCTTTTATTCTCCATGCACACGATCATAAGACTTTTCTGTTCAATTCCTCAAGCCGTCGGGTCTCTCGTCAACGACTTCCATTGCACGTTTATTACATGCCTCAAGGTCAACTATCTTCAGATTAGAGTTAGCGGAGGCCGCACGATCTTGACTCGGAGTCGCAGCCATCCATCAAAGGATGATGGTACGTGAGAGAGAGAGAGAGAGAGAGAGAGAGAGAGAGAGAGAGAGAGAGAGAGAGAGAGAGAGAGAGAGAGGTGCCGATGAATAACTACAATAACACAATACTTATGTTATTATAATCACATGTTGTGTGCTCAAAATCTTATTTAACATCATAAACAAACTATGAAAACATAGATAAATATCTTATTTAGTGAAAAATTTAGGCATAATAATTTAGATGTGGTTCAAACTCGTGAATCACACCACGATTGATTATTAAAGTTATAATTTTTACATTCCATCTAATTTGGATTTTGGACGTATTTTAAGAATTCCTATGCTGTCCCCACTCATTAGATTTTCATCTATGAAACGAAACAATGTAATAGTGTCACATTGCTTAAACGACATATCGTAAAAGCTATCAAATTACAGCCTTATTTTATCATTGCAACGAAACGGGCTGTAATTGTTGTCTAAGAATCAATTTGCTATGAAGCCTCTTCAAGATGGTCCCTCTCTGATTCTTTGCACTTTTGAGATGTAACCGTGGGGGAGGTGACGGTCGTAGTGACGTTAATAGAACACCCGAAAATGCGATACCCGTGAGGCCGTGACCTTCCCCCACTTCCTCACGAACTCGAACACCCAAAAAGTCGATGAGCCATTCGCATATAAAGAGTGCATTTCCCGTCAAATATCTCTAACTACACGATATAGCTCTCTACACATTGGTAATTCTGTCTCTTGTTCAACATCACCAAAGGAAAAGAAACACTGTGCAGGTCGGGTGATAGAAAAGAAGCTTTATGTCGATCGAAGCACTAGCAATGGCAGGCGTCGACCACATGAAATGCGGCATCAAATGGCAGGATTTCAGTATGGATGCTGAGCCGCCTCCTCTGCATCTGCTGGATGAAGAAAACGATGCATTGAACTCCATCGTAGATGCACGAGATTATCGCCGGAGGAGTTTGGGGATTGACGAAGATCGGCGGGTGAAGTTGAAGATAGTCAGATGGGCCAAATATGTTGCTTCCGTGCATGGACCTGCCCTTGAACTCGAACGCAAACAGGATAGAGTTAGATAAAAATTATTGTCTCTCTTTAGATAATTTTGGAGGGTTTATTATGGGGCTTGTACCGTCATGTAATGCCTCTGTTTGTGACTTTTGATCCTACACATTTGAAGGCTCATATTGTGACAGAAGTTGAAGAATATTGGAGGAATTGTAAATTGTATTGCTGTGTCTATTGTACATATACATTGCTTTATTTATAATGCTTGAAAGAGAGGTGTAGGATATGGACATATATATATGATTACATTTTCCTACTTTACCAATATCATAGATTAACTGAACCAATTATTAATTAAACGAATCAATCAGTCAATAATCGGAATCGGTATCTCAATCTAATCGATTCATATCTCCTATGATATCAAACCGTATTTCCAATACTCCCTCTGAGCTGGTGGTTTGTATATATCGAGGATGCTTAGCTTGCTGAGTAGGTAGTATGTTGTTTTTTGCATAATGGCTTCGTAAAGATGTCTATAGCTTGCTCTATAGTTCCAATTCCTCTTCTTGTGAAATCAACTGCTATATGGTTAGGCATCCCTTTATGTACTTTACAACTTTATGTGCTGCATTCATACAGGTTGTGCATGAATTGAATAAGCATTTGCACTATATAACATATATCAAGTTTTGTCATGGTGAGATATATTAATCTCTCGACAAGTTGATGATATCCCAATGGGTCTTTAAGAAATGGATCTTTGATAGATGAAGACAAGCTTGCATCATATTCATGTGTTGTCAACTTTGCATTTTATTCAATTGGGATAAAGTCGGTTTACATCCTAACAATTCTACTTCAGAAAATTTTTTCAAAACGGATTTACAATTGATTGAGGCTGATTTCCTTGTTAGATCGAGCTATCTCAATATCGATGAAATATCTGGGAGGCCCCAAGTCCTTAATGTGGAAAACAGAGCGCATATATTCCTTGAACTTTGTAATAGCAGACTCATTATTCTCCATGGTAAGAATATCATCAGCATATATCAATAGATATATCGATGAAGCACCTTCAGTCTATGTGAATAAGGCGTAATCATGCTTGGAGTGCTAGAATCTCACATTGGTTAGTACAGTAGTGAACTTGACATATCATTGTCTAGAAGCCTGTTTAAGCTCATACATGGATTTATGGAAACAATATATATGGGACTCCCCGTATCAAATTTTCTCTACAGCTAGGCCACAACAAAAATTGAGAATTGGGGGGGGGGTTGTTCTACACAACCAAACTTTTAAGATTGATTGCTTCAGGTTATGAATTAGATCTTCTTGCTGTGAGCCAATCTATGCTGTCCGAGCTCTTGAAGCAGAGCTTCCAAATCAGACCAAGAAGACCCACCTTCTTCCACAGCCCCTCTTGCCATCTCTGCAAGTGCTTTCGCCCTCCTTCTCATTTCCTCGGCTTCCTCACCCACCGGGACTCTCTTCACTGCCTCCTCCACTCTCGCTCTTCACGCTGTCGCCGAACAACCTCCCCCACTGCTTCACCCCGATGTCAACCCCGACCTTGAGCACCTGGGTCACAAACAACTTGTCGTGGAATTGCTCTGCCGTGACTGGCCAAGTCACCATTGGCATGCCGGCTGTGACCGCCTCCAGGGTGGAGTTCCACCCACAATGTTTCACGAAACCCCCGATCGCCTCATGATCAAGAATCAACACCTGAGGAGCCCAGCCCCTAATGATGAGACCCTTATTTCGGATTCTTGATTCGTACCCATCAGGCAACGACTCTTCTTTGCCTTCTTCCACATTTGTATCCTTCTTCACCACCCAGATGAATCGTTGCCCTGATGCTTCTAGTGTGACTGCGATCTCGTGGAGCTGAGGAGCATTGAAATTTGCCATGCTTCCGAAGCAAATGTAGATCACAGAGTTGGGTTGCTTTGAGTTGAGCCACTTGATGCACTCGTGCTGGTCAATGGATGCTCGGTTGCCCGTGTGCTTTGTCCTCAGTTGCAAATGAGAAGGGGCCGATGAACCAGGATCGTCTCCCTAGGAATGTCCTATAATGGTCAACGTAAGCTGGCTCGAGCTCGTAGAAGCTGTTCATGACAACTCCGAAACTCCTCTTCTCCGATTCCTTCACCTCATTGTAGAACTTGGTGAACTCAGTCTCTTCCCTGACATAGTCCAGCAACTGCATCCTGGAAAATGTGATTTCTCCAGGGAAGTTGGGGATTATGAAGGGCTCCGAATCGCACAAGACCTTCTTGTGAGGCTCGTAGCCTCACACATTCTGTGCCAGCAATGGAGAAGGCACTTGTCCTGTGGAAAACGAGCCTAGGGATTCCGCACTTGGCTGCAATCTCGGTCGTCCAAGGGAAGAACATGTCCGAGATTAGACCATCTGGGGCAAGTTTCTCTATCGGCAGCTCGAGCTGTTATTCCAGCATCATGATGGCTCTCAAGAATTGCTTCGTCATTTCCACTATAATGAACTTGTTCAGATTGTCAGTCTTCTGGCAAACCAACATCTTTCGGGTGCAATGTCACCGTGACGACATCGGTGTTGAAGCCAGAATCCTTGGTTTTCGCGATGGATTTCAAGGTGGGCTCGTCATGGAGGGTGGCAATGAGGGTGGACTTGCATCCTCTAATGGCAAAGAGTTTGGCCATGTCAATCATCAGGATCATGTGGCCTGAAGCCATGAAAGGGAAGAACAAAATGTGAAGCTGATGGCTTTCACTACCCATTTGGCCTCCCAGGAGAGTTTCTGCTATGGGAACGTCTTCAGGAATGACGCTGGGGAAATACCGTTGTGATGCTGTTGACCTATGAAAGCTGGGGTTTGTTTTTTAGACTTCAAACCTAGGACAAATGTACTAAGAGGGGTTTAGGAATAGAGAAAGGGGTGGTGAGAGAAAGACAAGTTTGATTTTTTCTTTGCTTTAGCTGTCTTTTGAAATTCCTGATTTAGATGGTGACGAGTTTCCGTGTCTGCCAAGAATTTTGGGATTGCAAAAGAGAACAAAAGAGCTCAGTCTAGATTTGGCGTGATTAACAAAGATGAGTGGAATCTATGTGCCTTCTCCTTTTTTTCTAATCTAGATTACGTAATCTCTTACGTCAAGCATGGAAGTCCTTGTCAAGATTCCTAGCAGAGGCGCCATGCATAGCCAATTGCCCAAGATGGAGGCTCCCATCAGACTAGGCTACGGGACAAAGGTTTATCACTTTCTGTGAAAAGAAAAGTCAATTTTTTTTAAAAAATAAGTACACCTAAAACTTGTCAATAAAGTGAAATTAAATTTTAAAACTTAACAAGAAAGTACAAACAAGCCTTAAAATTTTCAAAAAATGTAATTAAGTTCTTAAATTTTTCAATTGGTTAAATCAAGACCTTTTGTTAATAGCACTTTTTTTAAGTTTTAAGACAAATTGCACTTTTGTAACAAGTTTTAGGACTTAATTATACTTTCGGGATAAGTTTTAAAACTCCTAGTACATTTACATCCTTTTTTTTATGGGTTACGAAATCCGATGACCTTTTGTGCTTTGGCAAGCAAGGCGTAGATTTTGTGAAGGTGTTCCAACCCTTACCCAAACTAGGCAAGGGTGTTGCGACCCTTGCTTGGATCTAGGTGAGGGGCAACACCCTTGCCCATGGTCGGCAGGGCATAGAGGCCCTCACCTATGGTCAATGAGGGTCCATCAATGGTCTCGCTAGCCTAAAGTTAGGAGAAAAAAGAAAAAAACAAAAAGAAAATAAAAAAAGTAACACGGCTTAAAAGTATATATTATTAAAAATTGTCAACTTCAATAATGATCATATGTCATGTAAAACGGTTGATATCTATGGTAGTGATTTTCAATCAAAATTAGTTAAATAAACTCAATTAAAAAAATATAAAAGAGTTTAGTATTCAATTGATAAAATTGAAAAATTTAGGATTGAATTGGTAAAAATATAATAGATTTTAAATTTTTTGAATAAAATTTTCATTTACGGAATATGAAGCTGCAAAATTCTGTTAGCTCTGCTGTTTCACAAGGACAGAAAATTCAGAAAAGGAAAAGTACACAGGCCATCCTGCTATTCAATTGCAACCATGAGACCAGCTTTAATTTTTTTTTTTTGGACGGTGAAGGATTATCTTATTTCAAAAAGGAAATGTAGATGGGTACACGACACGTGCTTAAGAATATGACAGGTCCAAAAGTGGGGCCGGGCGAAATAAGACCCGAGTCAAAGAAAGATTGCCAAGGCTAAGCTCTGACGAATCAAGCCGCAGCATTATTTTGAATTTTAGAGTCAGGAAAGGTTGGGAAAATTGTCAGTAAACTGCGGCCCTCTTTGACCAGTTCTGTTTCCTCCCACGTAGGTTGCTCAGATCGTCAGATTCAAACCTCTCACGAGAAGATCAGGTTGGACAAAGCACACGGGAGACCTTGCCCCAACTTAAATTTAATTGGCACCACAGAATTCAAGATCATGGATACTTTTCCTATTACCTCAAGAGGAAATGAACTCACATCCTACGCATCGAATGATCACAACTCCTAGAATAAATTCCATGAAAAGAAACAGTAAATCCAGCAATTTTCTCTACGGCTAAACTACAACAGAAACTGAGAATGGAGGATTTCTACACAACCAGAGTTTCAAGATTGATTGCTTCAGGTCATGAATTAGATCTTCTTGTTGTGAGCCAATTTCTGCTGTCCGAGCTCTTGAAGCAGATCTTCCAATTCAGACCAAGAAGACCCACCTTCTTCCACAGCCCCTCTTGCCATCTCTGCAAGTGCTTTCGCCCTCCTTCTCAGTTCCTCTGCTTCCTCACCCACCAGGACTCTCTTCACTGCCTCCTCCACTCTCTCGCTCTTCACGCTGTCGCCGAACAACCTCACCCACTGCTTCACCCCTATGCTGACCCCGATCTTGAGCACCTCGGTCACCAACTTCTCGTTGAAGAATTGCTCTGCCGCAACCGGCCAAGTCACCAATGGCACGCCGGCCGTGATCGCTTCTAGGGTCGAGTTCCACCCGCAATGTGTCACGAAGCCCCCGATCGCCTCATGATCGAGAATCAGCACCTGAGGAGCCCAGCCCCTGATGATGAGGCCCTTGTTTCGGATTCTTGATTCGTACCCTTCAGGTAACCACTCTTCTTTGCCTTCTTCCACATCGGGGTCCTTCTTCACCGCCCAGATGAATTGTTGACCTGATGCTTCTAGTCCGACTGCGATCTCGTGGAGCTGAGCAGCGTTGAAATTTGCCATGCTTCCAAAGCAAATGTAGACCACTGAGTTGGGTTGCTTCGAGTCGAGCCACTTGAGGCACTCGTGCTGGTCAATGGATGCTTGGTTGCCTCGGTGTGCTTTGTCCTCAGTCTCCTTATTGCACAATGAGAGAGGGCCGACGAACCAGGATCGTCTCCCTAGGAATGTCCTGTAATGGTCAGCGTAAGCTGGCTCGAGCTCGTAGACGCTGTTCATGACGACTCCGAAACTCTTCTTCTCCGATTCCTTCACCTCACTGTAGAACTTGGTGAATTCAGTCTCTTCCTTGAAAATGTCCGGCAACTGCATCCTGGACATTGTGATTTCTCCGGGGAAATTGGGGATAACGAAGGGCTCTGAATCGCACGAAACCTTCTTGTGAGGCTTATAGAGCCTCACACATTCTGTGCCTGCAATGGAGAAGGCACTTGTCCCATGGAAAACGAGCCTAGGGATTCCGAACTTGGCTGCGATCTCATTTGTCCAGGGGAAGAACATGTCCGAGATTAGACAATCTGGAGCAAGTTTCTCTATCAGCTGTTCGAGCTGTTGGTCCAGCATCATGATAGCTCTCATGAATTGGTTCCGTATCTCCATCGTAGTGACCTTGTTCAAATTGTCACATTCTTCTGGCAAGCCGACCTCTTTCAGGGGCAATGTCACCCTGACGACATTGATGTCGTAGCCTGAATCCTTGGTTTTCGTGATGGATTTCAAGAAGGTGGGCTCGTCATGGGAGGTGGCGATGAGGGTGGACTTGCAGCCTCTAATGGCGAAGAGTTTGGCCATGTCGATCATCGGGATCACGTGGCCTGGAGCCATGAAAGGGAAAAATAAAATGTGAAGCTGATGGCTTTCACTACCCATTTCGCCTTCTCAGGAGAGTTTCTGCCACAGGAACGTAATCGGGAATGATGCTGGTGAAGCACAAGAAAGGTTTGGTTCTGGTGCTGTTGACTTTTGAAAGCTGGGGTTTGTTTTTAGACTTCAAACCGAGGACAAATATATATAAGGAGGGGTTTGGGGGGAATAAAGGAAGGGGTTGATGAGAGAAAGACGAGTTTGATTTCTTCCATGCTTTAGATGTCTTTTTGAATTCCAGATCGTGATTGCGAAAGACAACAAGGAAGCTCAATCTAGATTTGGAGTGATGAAGCAAGATGAGCGAAATCTGTACGTCTTCTAGTCAAGATTACATAATCTATTACGTCGAGGAAGCGTGTTACAGGCCAAATCAATGAAAGAGATAAGTAACTCACTTCCTTGTCGGGTTCTGCACAGACGTCATGCATGACCAATTGCACAGGCTGGGGCCTCCCATCAGAATTGGCTGTGGGACATCCAATTTGGAAAGTTTAGTACTTCCTGCGCAAGGAATGGTCACTTTGGTAACTAATACGGGCGCAATGAAGGTTGAAACATACTCACGTGTCCACCCAATCGCAGAGTGCCCCAATATCATTTTGATGATAAAACTTTTCAAATGATTATTTATTTACTGCGATTTTTAAAAAGTGATCACTTAAATGATTCCGATACCATTGGGGTCTGCCTTAGGGAGGTAGGGGGTTCAAATCCCTGCATTCTTAAAGAAGGTCGAGATGAGAACGATTTAATTTCAGGTATGGATTTTAACTCTCATACCAGTAAGGATACATGACAAAAGTTTGATAGTGAGAGTTAAAGTAAAAGTAAAGTAAGATTGATAAAAAAAAAAAAAAGATTCTGGAGACTCTAATTTGCCAAAAAATTTGACATGGTGCGTTGGACTCACTTAAATAGGAGGTCATTTATAAAGTTTTGGGATTAGATTGATTATTAATAGAATTTTTGTTCTAGAATTTATAAATTTAGAAATTGACAAAAGGGCAACGTGAACCAAAAGCAAAAATCGCAAGGCAAATATTCTAACTACACCATTAATTTTCTCTGTTTCAAAGGTCTCAAAAGCAAAATCGTGGATGAAACATTCTTCTGAATAATTTATTTTAAAATCACGAAAATCTATTTGGTTTCCTTAATAGAAAAATGGGGAAGTAAGTAAAACTTTCTTCACCTCTCCTAAGTTCGCATTCGTGTCTTCTCTGACCTTGCTCTGTTTCGAGATTGAACAGCAGAGCTAGGAGACTTGTCAAAATAGACTTCTTCTCTTTGATCAACTGGGAGGATTAATGGTAGGGAACATTTTGGGAACCAATTTTACTCCAAGTTTTTCAGTGAAAAATGGATGAATTCTGAGACATTATATGGTACATAAATTATGCAGCACACTATTTTCAAATATTTTGTGTGAAATCTTCAAGACCGATCATTATGGTATCAAAACTTTATGAGACTAATTTAGTGCCACAACTATTTGGTAAGTCCCGTCAAATTTTTTGTCACTAGTCACATTTATCTTGTGACACTTAAATAATCATTTAAAAATTTTTGGCACAAAAATGAGTATCTTATAATAATTACAACATTGATATCGTCTAGTCTTGCTTGCAGGGTAAGCTATTGTCATCTACAATTTATTTTGGATTTTGACATTCATTTGTGCAAAGTGCGAGAAACCACTTCTCTCGTTCAAATAGCATCTAGTCTTTGTCAATAAAGTAATTAGGAATGATGGTGGTTAAGCACAAGAAAGGTTTGGTTGTGATACTGTTGACTCTTTTTTTTTAGATCTGTTTTTATTTAACTCTCAACTCTCTCTCAGAGTTTTGTTTAATTCATGCAAGGCATGGGAGTCGAACCTTACTCCTGAAACTAAACTTCCTTACCTCTAGCCCCCCAAACAGATGGGAAATCTAAATCCTCACATCTTTTTTCCCATGTGAGAAAAGTAGCCAGTAGAGTAATCCCCACTTATTATATTATTGACTTTTGAAAGCCAAGATCTGCTATAAGTTTTGGTCAACGACAAATTTATAAGGACGGGTTTGGGAATAAAGAAGAGGCTGATCAGATAGGACAAGATTGATCTCTTCTATGCTTTAGATGTCTTATAAAAATCCTCATTTAAATGGTGACCAGATTCCGAATATGCCAAGAATTTTGGGATGGCAAGAGAGAACAAAAAACTAAGTCTAGATTTGGAGCATTTAAGAAAAAGATGAGTCGGATTTATATGTCTTCTAATTAAGACTGGACACTCTTACGTCAAGCATGCAAGTGTCTTCCTTCTCCCTCCAGAGAGAACTTTGAGGTGTGGTTAAATGAAATGAACCCATCCATGCTATCAAACTTAGAATTATGGCAAGTTTGCAGGCCAATCATGCGAAGAGGTAACCATCAGTATCTACATCCTTGTAGGACACTGCAATTCTATGACAGATCTTGGCTCATTGAGAACCATAAAATTAAAAGGAGAGACATCATGCATGACCAATTGCACAAGATGGGTCGCCCATCAGGATTGGCTAGGGAATATTCGACTTGGAAATTTCATCTCTTTTTGGGCAAGGAAGTCATTTTGCATATTTAATACGTTGTCAATAGAGTTGAAACATACTCATGTCTCCTTCCAACCGCAACAGGAAGCCATTCTCAGCCACAAAAACAGTTGTTCTAATAAAATTGCTTTTGTTTTCACATTCCTTCAAGAATAGAGCGAGGGTGGGACTTTTCTCACTTAAATATCATTAGTCTAATATTCTCCCTCACGCATAAGTTAGGCTTGGGCTTAAGCCTAAAGCATACACATCACCCAAATATCATTAATTTAAGACTTCCCCTCACACATAGGCTAGAATTTGTCCTAATCTTAAAGCGTGAAAATATGTTTAGAGTGGTAAATTGGGACTTGGAAAGATTTGATCTCATAACCTCCTACTTTGATACCATGAGAGATTTTATAAAATCACCACCAATTATTTTTAAAGCTTAAATCCTTAGTTGAATGTGTTGTTTAATATTTATACATTCTAACATGGGTGAAGGTATTGCCTCATGCATCAAGGATGTTAGGAAACAATGTAGGAATTGAACATTATAATAGTAACTCCTGAAAATATGAAGTGGGCTGCTTTCGTTCTCAATAAAGTGAGAAGAAAGATAATATATTGTCACCCTTTTACTAAGGCCATCGATTGACTTTAATATAAGAATTTGGGAAAACTACACAAATAGTCTCTAAGTTTTGGTTCGATATGTATTGTGATATTTAAACTTTTAGGAAGTTACTTCAAGCTCTTAAATAAACAGTCACCAAAGACTAATGAAAAGTGAGAGTATATGGCTAAGATGCCTTATGTGTCAGCTATTGGCAGTTTAATATACATTATGATGTGTATCAGACCAGACATAGCTCATAAATGGGAGTTGTGAGGACCCAAGCTTTGCTTTGTCTATGTGGATTGCAGAGTTTTTATAAAGCTTGTTAACGTACTTGTTTGAAAATATATGTCCTCGACAGTCACCACTAAATATAGGAGAAGTTAAGTCCTAGAAAGAATAAGTTAACTTGTTCTGAGTTCTATCGTGAAAAGGACGTTAAGAAATTTGGAATCACATATTCTCATGTACACATATGGGAGGACAAATAAGAAATTTCTCTAACTACTATTGAAGGTACTCAATTTATGAATAAGACATGGGTTAAGCTTCTCACTAGGTGAAAGTTTGATGTAAACAATTGTTGACTTCAGCCGATGACAAATCGAAGTTGTCGATTTGGTTTGGGTCGAAATACCTTCAAACCCAACTATGCATAAGGAAAATTAGCGCGGGGACCCGAAGAACTGCTACCTCTCTGTCTTTTTCTCTAGAATTGCTGCCACGTGCCATGATGTAACATATCACAAGATCAGTTGTGCAACAGCCCAATATGTATACACGTGACGACTGACGAGGTTGAGTTTGTCATCCTCTTCTTGTCTTTTTACTTTTGCTTGTCTTTTTTCGTTCTTTATTCTTTTTCTTTGTTCATGTGCAAATACAATTCGAAAAATTGTCCAAAAATCCTTAGTTATATTGCACTTTTGTTAATTGAGTTCTAATATATTTTAATTTTGCCAATTAAGTGATATCTTTTTCACATTTTGTCACGCCCCGAACCCCGAGCACGCGACAACCGCTTACCATGGTCAATTGAAAGCGACATCTCAGGACTCGTCGACGACCATTCATTTTAATCTTTTGTTATGCGCAAGCGGAAGACGAACCATCTCCAGTCCAACAATCAATCAATCAATCAATCAGGGATAGAGGGATGAATAACAAGAACAACCATCACTACTCATTTACACAATTCTTGGATTAACCAACGGAGGATCGTCTTTTGAATTACAAGCCCGACAAAAGGGGCCGATCCATCCTCTAAGCCAGGCCAAAAATAAACTAGGCTAATCCAGCTATACAGAATGAACCCTCGGGTTCAACACCACGGTCACTCGGACCCATCGGACTCGACTCCGTCAGGTCGATCACCGGAGAAACGGGGGCGGGATTCTCCCACGGCGGGTGCACCATTCTAAAGACCTGAAAAATGTTAACCACGACGGGTTGAGATAAAATCTCAGCGAGTTCTTCCCCTAAGCCCCGGTTAGTACGCCAACTCAACCCGGGGTATCTCTCCAGAACCACCCCTCACTCAACCCGACCACAAACACCCAGCAATCAACAATCAAACCACAAATAGGTTCAACCAACAATCAGAGGTCGGTTCGCATGCAACCTTACCCGATATGCCATACCCTGCACGTTAAATCTCATTCAATGTAAGCAATGCAACCAACAATCGAATAGTCGGTTCGCATGCAACCTTACCCGGTATGCCATACCCTGCATGTTATAAGTCAGCACAATACACGCAATGCACATGGCCGTTAGATGATGCAGTTCATCAATCACATGCGAGTTGCGTCACAAGCGATCTCACCTGGCCATTGCCACCCCTGCACGTTATCAATTCATGCGTGCGTGCCATAAATGATATGATCACCTCATGCATAATCGTAACCAATGATGCCATGTTTTCTCATGCACTCTCGCATTCACACGTGTTCCGATTATTATTGCCCCACAGGGCTACAACTTGGCCGAGGTGCAACGGCGCTACGGCGCCCTTCCTCCGCAGAGGCGCAACCGTGCCCTTCCGTGCTATTGCTACGGCGCTACGGCGCTCTTCCTCCGCAGAGGCGCAATCGTGCCCTTCCGTGCAGGCCGAGGCGCTATGGCGCTACGGCGCCCTTCCTCCGCAGAGGCGCAACCGTGCCCTTCCATATCCTCCGAGACGCCACGGCGCTACGGCGCCCTTCCTCCGCAGAGGCGCAACCGTGCCCTTTCGTGCCCAAAAGATGTCAAGGGATACTCTCCCGAGACCGCATGCCCACAGAACGTCAAGGGATACTCTCCCGAGACCGCATGCTCATAGAACGTCAAGGGATACTCTCCCGAGACTGCATGCCCAACAAATGTCAAGGGATACTCTCCCGAGACGGCGGTTTCAACTTAGTGATCACGCAAGCACACCATCACAACCCACTTATTATCTTTGAACATTAGCCAATGCACACATACTTGCATATAAAACCTCGAATCATTTCTCACAAAAGCGGTCCATTTCCGATGTCGCTCGGACAAACCATTTTCTTTCTTTTGTGAAAATCATACAATTCAAGCGGATGCTTATGCAATGCCACATCCAATTCACTTCATATGATCAAGGCACATGAAATTATGCACAATTTCACTTCCCGATGAACAAGTGCCATGAACGAATCCGTGAACAAGTAATCAATGAACAGTAATTTCCGAAATTCAATTAATAATAAATTAAATTCAGAAATTAAACAAAATATTGATTAAACACAAATTAATCAATCAATTAAGCTAAGCAAGCTTAATTAACACATAAACCACACATAATCATCATTTAAGCATAATCAAGCATAATTAAGCAAGATTAAGCTAAGCTAATCTTAATCCACTATCTAACCACCTATCTTAGGGCTAATACAACTTAATTAACCCTCCTAAACCAGCATTAACACTAATTAACCCAACCCTAAGCAAGTTTAGGCACTAAATAGGGATTAGGAGCTAAACTCACCCGTTAAGCGGGCCGGCGACACGGACGCGGCGGCGGCGACGAACCCGACACCCGGGGACCTCTACCACAGCGATCCAAGGCGGTCCCGGGGCTGAGAACAGCAGCAACAAACTCGAAATCCCTCCGCAACTCGAAAAACCGACCGCACGGGAGGAAAGTTGCCGACCGGAGTTGAACGGGCTGCCCGGAGCTCCGGCGAGCGACGGGCCAGCGACTGGCGGCACTTGGGGGTCGAGGGGGAACCACTTGTAGTTGGTATGGGTGGTGGTTTGGTCGGAAATGGAGAGAAACGGAAGAAAAGGCGGAGCTGTGCAGAGGGCGACGCTACAGTAGGCGGTCCTGAAACAGCCGACTTCCGGCCGCCGTAAGGATCGGAAGGCAGCTCCGATCGACGAACGGCCGACACCATCCGTACGGATTCTCTCTCCCGAGCGCAACGGTGGGTGGCACGCCCTGAGATTCCACCGGGAAGGCAACGAACAACTCCAATTTCGGTGAGAGGTCGAAAACCGAAACTGCAGGAAGGCAAGGGAAGAAGGGGAGAGAGGGGCTGCGATTTTGGAGAAGATGAAGAGGAGAGAAAGAGTGAAGTGAAGGCTGAAGGATAAGCCTTATCCAAGCCATCAAGGCTTGCCCCACTTGCCAAACAATGACCTCATCTTCTCTCTCTTCCTTTTTGACTTTTCTTCAAAATATTCAAGGGCATTTTGGTCATTTCCACCTTGCACATTTCCCAATCTGTTCTTGGGCTGAAAATGGAGGACGGGCCTAGGAAAAAGGCCGGAAAATGAATAGGAACGGGCTCGGGAATTTATTGGGCTCGAATTTGCTCAGGTTTAGACAATGGGCTAGGAAGGGTAAAGGGTCGATTTGGCCCAACGGGCTCACTTGCTTGCCTCGGGCCTTCCATGGCGGTTGTCCCACCTTGGGCGTGAGGCCCAAACTGTTCTTGCTCGGCCCACGTCCTCGTAGGCTTGTTTCCTCGGTCCGAAATCCCTTTCTCAAAAACTCGGCTCAACCGACACTGTCGACTGTCGAGGAAGCATTGTCCAAAAGTCCGTCTTGGATGTTCCCGAAAATTCGAAGTCCAATCTTGGATTCTCATGCCTTGTCAATTTCGCCCGAATGCCATTTTGGTACTACTCAGACTGACAGGTGGCTTTGAGGATTCACGTGTAATCGACTCGTGCCAATTCACGTTTAAGACTTCTCGACACATGGACGTCCTTGACTACATGAAATTGCAAATGATCGATTCTTATTTCAAAGTACACGATTACCAAGGATCGACATAGAGCCGTTCGCGGGTTCGATAACAGTAAACGGAATCACTCGTCGTCCCATTATGTTCTGTCCGCGAATCGACTTCTAGTCATCCTTGAAATCGGCCTGCATATCTACAGGATCGTCCTTACGCAAGTCTCACGGTCAAGTCATTTTCCCAGGTCAAGTTCTTTAGTCGCACGAGTTCTGTCCTCAGTAGCCTTTCCCCTCAAGGTCAGTATCTCAAGAGTGATCAATTCCGAGTGAGATCAACCAACAATGCATTGGCGAAATTAACGTTCATTCCTCCTTCAAAATGCTCGAATTTCAGGACGTCACACATTTTACTAGTTGAGTTCATTTTACATTTTTTAGTTGGAAATCATTGACATGAATATTGGACATTTGATGTGACACAAGCATTATAGGACACCTAGCGCTGACATGAATAATCTTTAAAAATATTTTGATATTTTTTTAATATTTTCTTTTCTTTTCAGTTTTTTTAACCCTAGGTTGACAAGGTTAATGGCCATAGGGGAGGGCTAGCAACCTCGCCTGGATCTACACCAGGGCCTCCGTGTCCTTGTCAACTACGACCTTCGTCCTTTGGCAGGCAAGGGTTGGGGTGCCCTCACGTGGATCTAGCGAAGACATCGTGGCCCTCACAAGACCAAGTAGGGGCATAATGACTTTTGCCTAGATTTGGGCAACAGCCAATGCCCTTGCTGTGGCTGGAGAAGGTGTACAGGCCCTCGCTCATGGCTATTGAGGGTCTATCGGCAATCTCGCTGGCCTAAGGTTAGGAAAAAACGAAAGAAAGAAAAAAGAAAAAGAAAAATTAAAATAACAATTTAACAAAAAAAATATTAAAATGTTATTTAAAATTATTCACATCATCAAGGGCCGTATCACGTAGGATGGTCAACTTCCATACTAGTGATTTTTAGTTATAATTAGTTGAAAAGACTCAATTGACGAAATGTAAAAAGGCTTAAGATTCAATTGGCAAAATTTAACGGTTTAATATCGAATTTGCAAAAATATTATGGGTTTATAATATTTTGGATAATTCACATAATATAAAGTTGCAAAAATCTCTCTGCCTGTTTTGTCTCAAGGATAGATAATTCAGTAAAGGGAAAGTACATGGGTTATCTTTCTATTGAATTACACCAACGAGACCAGCTTTAATTTATTTGGCACAACAGAGTTCAAGATCGTGTATACTTTTCCTAATTCCTCAGAGAAATGAAGTCTTATCCTGCACATTGAATGATCACAACTCCTAAAATAAATTTCATGAAAAGAAACGGCAAATCCAGCATTTTTCTCTACGGCCATACCACAACAGAAACTGAGAATGGTATACTTTTATTTCTTCTGTTTTAATCTCCAGAACTAAAAATTCTGATTGCTTCAGGTCATGAATCAGATCATCTTGTTGTGAGCCGGTCTCTGCAGTCTGAGCTCCTGAAGCAAAGCTCCCAAATCGGACCAAGAAGACCCACCTTCTGCCACAGCCCCTCTTGCCATCTCTGCAAGTGCTTTCGCCCTCCTTCTCAATTCCTCTTTTTCCTCACTCACCAGGACTCTCTTCACTGCCTCCTCCACTCTCTCGCTCTTCACGCTGTGGCCGAACAACCTCACCCACTGCTTCACCCCTATGCTGACCCCGATCTCGAGCACCTCGGTCACCAACTTCTCGTTAAAGAATTGCTCTGCCGCAACCTGCCAAGTCACCAATGGCACGCCGGCCGTGATTGCCTCCAGGGTGGAGTTCCACCCGCAATGTGTCATGAAGCCCCCGATCGCCTCATGATCCAGAATCAGCACCTGAGGAGTCCTCCCCTGATGATGAGGCCCTTGTTTCGGAGTCTTGATTCGTACCATCAGGTAGCCACTCTTCTTTGCCTTCTTCCACATCGGGGTCCTTCTTCACCACCCAGATGAATTGTTGACCTGATGCTTCTAGTCAGACTGCGATCTCGTGGAGCTGAGCAGCATTGAAATTTGCCATGCTTCCAAAGCAAATGTAGACCACTGAGTTGGGTTGCTTCGAGTCGAGCCACTTGAGGCACTCGTACTGGTCAATGGATGCTTGTTTACCTCTCTGCCCTTTGTCCTCAGTCTCCTTATTGCACAATGAGAGCGGGCCGACGAACCAGGATTGTCTCCCTAGGAATGTCCTGTAATGGTCAGCGTAAGCCGGCTCAAGCTCGTAGAAGCTGTTCATGACGACTCCAAAGCTCCGCTTCTCCGATTCCAATACCTTGTTGACGAACTTGGTGAACTCGGTCTCTTCCCTTAAAAGTCCAGCAACTGCAACCTGGACATTGTGATTTCTCCGGGGAAGTTGGGGATCACAAAGGGCTCTGAATCGCACGACACCTTCTTGTGAGGCTCATAGACCCTCACACATTCTGTGCCCGCAATGGAGAAGGCACTTGTCCCATGGAAAACAAGCCTTGGGATTCCGAACTTGGCCACGATCTCATTTGTCCAAGGGAAGAACATGTCCGAGCTGTTGGTCCTGCATCGTGATAGCTCTCATGAATTGGTTGCGTATTTCTGCTGTAGTGACCTTGTTCATATTGTCACATTCTTCTGGCAAGCCGACCTCTTTCAGGAGCAATGTCACCCTGACAACATCGATGTCAAAGCCTGAATCCTTGGTTTTCGCGATGGATTTCAAGAAGGTGGGCTCGTCATGGGGGGTGGCGATGAGGATGGACTTGCAGCCTATAATGGCGAAGAGTTTGGCCATGTCGATCATTGGGATCATGTGGCCTGGAGCCATGAAAGGGAAGAATAAAAGGTGAAGCTGATGGCTTTCCCTACCCATTTCTCCTTCTCAGGAGAGTTTCTGCCACAGGAACGTAATCGGGAATGATGCTGGTGAAGCACAAGAAAGGCTTGGTTCTGGCGCTGTTGACTTTTGAAAGCTGGGGTTTGTTTTTAGACTTCAAACTGAGGACAAATATATAAGGAGGGGTTTGGGGGGAATAAAGGAAAGGGTTGATGAGAGAAAGGCAAGATTGATATTTTCCATGCCTTGTCTTTCTAAATTCCAGATCGTGATTGCGAAAGAGAACAAGGAAGCTCAATCTAGATTTGGAGTGATTAAGCAAGATGAGCGAAATCTGTATGTCTTCTAGTCAAGATTACATAATCTCTTACATCAAGCAAGCATGTTACAGGCCAAATCAATGAAATAGATAGTTAATTGACTTAGTTGTCGAGTTCTGCGGAGACGTCATGCATGACCAATTGCACAGGCTGGGACCTCCCATCAGAATTGGCTGTCGGACATCCAATTTGGGAAAATTAGTACTTCCTGCGCAAGGAATGGTCACTTTGGTAACTAATGCGGGCGCAATGAAGATTGAAACATACTCGTGTCCATCAAATTGCAAAGTGCCCCAACTATTATAGGATGTTCATTTTGTTGATAAAACTTTTCAACCGATTATTTATTTGCTGCGACCTTTAAAAAATGATCACTTAAATGATTTCAATGCCACTAGGGTTTGCGCTAGGGAGGTGGAGTGTTCCAATCTCCACATTCTCAGGGGTTGGGGTGATGACAATTTAATTTTAGGTATGTGGTTTTGACTCTCACGCCTATAAGGAGGCAAAGAAAAAGTCTAAGAGTGAGAGTTTGAATAAAAATAGAGTAGGACCAGCAGAAAAAAAATTCCAGTGACTTCAATTAGCAGAAAAATTTGACATGGCTCACTGGACTCACTTAAATGGGAGTTTTCAAGATATTTTTGTAATAAAGAGGTCATTTATAAAGTTTTGGGATTAGATTGATTATTAATAAAATTTTTGCTCTATAATTTAAAAAATTAGAAATTGACAAAAGGGCAACGTAAGCCAAAAGCAAATATTCTAACTATGCCATTAATTTTCTTTCTTTCAAAGGTCTCAAATGCAATATCGTGGATGAAACATTCTTCTAAATAATTTCTTTTAAAATCACATAAATCTATTTGGTTTCCTCAAAAGAAAAATGGGAAGTAAGTAAAACTTTCTTCACCTCTCGTAAGTTCGCATTTGTGTCTTCTCTGACCTTGCTCTGTTTCGAGATTGAGCAGTAGAGCTAGGAGACTTGTCAAAATAGACTACTTCTCTTTGATCAACTGGGAGGATTAATGGTAGGGAACATTTTGGGAACCAATTTTACTCCAAGTTTTTCAGTGAAAAATTGATGGATTCCGAGACATTATATGGTACATAAATTATGCATCACACTATTTTCAGATATTTTGTGTGAAATCTTCAAGATCGATCATTATGGTTCCAAAACTTTATGAGACTAATTTAGTGTCAAAACTATTTGGTAAGTCACATCAAATATTTCATCACTACAGTCACATTTATCTTGTGACACTTAAATAATCATTTAAAAAAATTTGGCACAAAAATGAGTATCTTATAATAATTATAACATTGATACTGTCTAGTCTTGGTTGCAGGGTAAGCTATTCTCATCTACAATTTATTTTGGGTTTTAACATTCATTTGTGTGAAGCGACTTCTCTCGTTCAAATAAAATCTAGTTTTAAGCACAAGAAAGGTTTGGTTGTGATACTATTGACTCTTTTTTATTTTATTTTTAGATATGTCTTATTTTAACTCTTAACTTGTTTTCAGATTTTTGTCCAATTCATGTAAGGCGTGGGAGTTGAACCTTGCCCCTAAAACTAAACATCCCTACCTCCAGCCTCCTGAAAAGATGGGAAATTGAACTCCTCACATCATTTTTTCCATGTGGGAAAAGTGGCTAGTAGAGTTATCCCCACTTATCATACCATTGACTTTTGAAAGCCGAGATCTACTATAAGTTTTGGTCAACGAAAAATTAATAAGGAGGGTTTTGGGGATAAAGAAGAGGCTGATCAGATAGGACAAGATTGATCTCTTCTATGCTTTAAATGTCTTATAAAAATCCTGATTTAAATGGTGACCAGATTTCGAATATGCCAAGAATTTTGGGATGGCAAGAGAGAACAAAAAGCTGAGTCTAGGTTTGGATCATTTAAGAAAAAGATGAGTCGGATTTATATGTCTTCTAAGGAAGATTGGACACTCTTACGTCAAGAAGTCATCCATCACTACAATAAAAAAGTGGGCCCTTCCCCAGGGCAATTAGATGTCAGGCCAGCATTGAGCGATGGGACCAAGGTTCTGAAAGAATCATGCAAGAGTCTCCCTTCTCCCTCCAGAGAGAACTTTGAGGTGTGGTTAAATGGTTGACCCATCCATGTTATCAAACTTAGAACTGTGGCAGGTTTGCGGGCCAATCGTTGGAAGAGGTAATTGTCAATGTCTACATCCTTGTGGGACATTGCAATTCTACGACAGACCTTGGCTTATTGAGAACCATAAAATTAAAAGGAGAGACATCATGCATGACCAATTGCACAAGATGGGTCGCACATCAGGATTGGGTAGGGAATATTCGAGTTGGTAATTTCGTCTCTTTCTGGGCAAGGAAGTCATTTTGGATATTTAAGACGTGGTCAAAAGAGTCAAAACATACTCATGTCTCATTCCAACTGCAGCTGGAAGCCATTCTCAGCCAAAAAACAGTTCTAATAAAATTGCTTTTGTTTTCGCATTCCTTCAAGAATAGAGCAAGGCGCGACTTTTCTCACTTAATTGTCATTAGTCTAATATTCTCCCTCATGTGTAAGTTAGGCTTAGGCTTAAGCCTAAAGCATACACATCACCCAAATATGATTAATTTAAGACTTCCCCTCACGCATAGGCTAGAATTTATCCTAATCTTAAAGTGTGAAAATATGTTTAATGTGGTAAATTGGGACTTGGAAAGATTTGAACTCATAACCTTCTACTCTGATACTATAATAGATTTTGTAAAATCACTGTCAATTATTTTAAAAGCTTTAAATAATCCTTTTCCCCCTTCCCCCTCTCTCTTTCTCTTCTCTTTTCAAGCGAGGTCGCACGCCGACCACAAGCGAGGGCTGACCTCACTTGGCCAAGAGCGAGCACTGGTTGACCAAGCGAGGCCCCCCTCGCCAGATCTAGTAGGTCAAATGAGGCTGACCCTTGCCTAGGCTAGAGTGGCCTCACCGCGCATTGCCTGAGCAAGGGTTGACCTCGTTGAGCCTTGATTAGGTGAAGGCGAGATTCTTCTTGTTCAATTTCAGATTTTTCTTGGAAGTCATGCCTCTCATGGGGAACCCTTCGGTCGGGTGTATCATCGCCAGTGATTTGGAGGGTCGTTGTCTTTCGTTGTTGATGTGAGAGGAGGCGTAGAGCATGGTGTAGGGAAGTTGAGTCGCTTCACCTCAGCTCTCTCTTTTCTTATGGGGTGCAGCGAGTAATATCCTGAAAGTCTCTCAGCTCTCTTCATGGGTCTCTCTTTATTTTTAAGAAAAAGTCGAGATTTTTTGTGGGGTGGGTCCATCTTGTTCTTGATCGACGGTGGTGGGGTTCCCTTTGAGACCTGATTGTCTTGTGACTTGATGATAACTACAAGCATTTTTGGCTAAGGATCCCTTTGCTGCGCCAACTTTTTTGAAATCTCTTTCTTGGGACGATTTTGCATCGTGATTTTTCATCTAGGGTTTTTGTGGAGACTTAGATGATGCAATGTGCACTGGGCTCTGAGGCAGTTGCTAAACTTGCCGATCTTGATGGACAATCGCAGCCTAGAAAGCTCTGTCTGATGATTCATCCACCCCTTGAACTATTATTGTGCTGTCAAGGTTTAATGACTTGTGGTTGTTTCCAATGATGGCCCCTGGAAAGAGAAGAGGAAAAGAATGGGGAAGTGAATATTTTTTAAAAAAATTTATTTAAAAATTTTAATAAATTTATAATTTTTTTTTTTTTTTTATCCTAAGCTAGTGAGGTCATTGGCCACAAGCGAGGCGGCAACCCTCGCCCTCGCTTGGATTTGTGAAAGGGCCTCCACACCCTCGCTCGCCAAAAGCAAGAGTGTCAATGAAGGCATAGGCGAGAGCTATGCCCTCATTGATCTAGCAAGGGCATCGCAGCTCGCCTAGATTAGGCAAGGATGTCACCACCTTGACCTAGATCTAGGTGTGAGTCAACCCCTTTACCTTTGGCCGATGAGGGTGGAGAGGCCCTCACTCATAGACACCGAGGGTTTGCCGACGATCTTGCTGGCCTAAGGTTAGCAAAAAAAAGAAATGAAGAAGGAAAAAAAAAAAAAAATTAACATAAATTCAGAAAACAAATTAAAATATAAAATAAAATAAAATAAAATAAAATAAAATAGAATTTTGGACAAATTTTTCATTCATGGAATATGAAGTTGCAAAATTCTCTTTGCTCTCTTGTTTCACAAGGATAGATAATTCAGAAATGGAAAAAGTACGAAGGGCGTCTTGCTATTAATTGCAATTATGAGACCAACTTTTTTTCTTAATTTTTTTAGTCAGTGAAAGATCTAATAATTATAGAAATAATTTCAATTTCAGTATAAATAATAATTTCAATATAAATAATATTGAATTAAATATAAATTGAATTTCTAATAAAAAAGAAAATTCAAAATAACAACAATTTTCGTTTTTATTTTTTCCTATTTTTTATTTCTATATTTTAATTTCTTTCAATTCTAAAATAGAAATTTTCTATATATAGAATATATATTTAATTTAGTATTAAAATTTAATCTCATTCCATAAAGGAAATGTAGATGTATACATGAGATGTGCTTAAGAATGCACAGGGTCTTATAACTGGAGATACTAGGTTGGCAAGTCGATTATAAGACACTATGTGAAATATTGGCCAACTTAGCAAGTGGATTATACCCTCCACATTTTCATCCTTGGCGGGAGAGGCTACTATATTTGCCTATCCAACGGTAGTTAGAATTGAAGTTTTGATATAATGTCTACCTTCACTACTTAATGCCCCCCAAATCTCCTATCTATCTTTGTCTTCCTGGTAGAGAGGGAGTACGGGAGTAATATTATGGGTCTCCCATCTCAGGGCAAATCTCTTATTTGTTTCCTTTTTTTGAGCTTTTTAAGGACTTGCTTAGGTCCAAAACACAATAAGTCCAAAGAAGGGGTTGGGTGAAATAAGATCCAATTTAAAGGAAGAGTGTTGCAGAGTTGAACTTAGACAACCCGAAATGCAACATTATTCTATGTCCTAGAGCATCAGACTAAGGGAAGGTTAGAAAAAAATTGTCAATAAGGCTCTATTTGGCAATGCTTCTGTTTCTTTATTCTTTTATTCTTTTGTTCCCCCGTGAATAGAAAAAAAAAAAACAGAAATCCATTTGATAACATCAACTGATTTTTCTATTCCACGGAATAAAAAGTTGTTCTTGAGAATGAATTTTGAGTAGAAATGAGAAGTGAAAAAAAATAGCTTATTATTCTTAGGAAAAATTTCAAGAAACTATTTCTTGGGTTATTACTCATGACTGACTGTCGTCCACCGACCACCGCCGACCGCCACCGACCTTCGGTCGTTGCCCACTGGCTGGCGTTGACCTTCGACCATTGGAGATCGTTGACTAGCGGTTGACCATCGCCATTCACTCAATGACCAACGACCCAGCGTCCAACGATTGGCGGCCTGGCGACTTGCGGCTGACTACTAGTGGCTTGGCGACCAGCGCTCGGTGTCTAGTGGCCTGCCAACTGGTGGCTGGTGACGGTGGCTTGGTGTCTAGCGATTAGCGGCCCGGCGACCAATGCTCAGCGACCTACGACTGGCGCCTAGCATCTTGCAGCCCTTCGTCCAGCAGCCGACGATCGGTGGCTAGGGAACTTGCGATCGAAGACCAGTGACCAGCAGCAATAGGCATTTGGCGATGGCGGCAGCGACTGACTTCTGGCGGTAGTGGGAGCGGGCATTGATTGGCAAGAGCAGTGGGCGATGATTGCTGAAAGCTATTGCATATTGATTGGTTGCCATCGGTCACCGATCGTCAATTGCTGATTGCCAATCAGCGCCCGTCGCCCCCGCTGGTCACCACCCGCCCCCACCCCGCCATTAAGGAATAAAGAAATAAAATAATTTTGTCGATCTAAACGCATTTCTATTCCTTTTCCATTCCGACAATAAAATTTTTTTGTAGTTAGCAAATGCCTTGTTTTATTCAGAAATCGTTTAAGGGAATAGAAATAGAAAATAACGATTTCTAAAAATTTTTTATTTTCGGGATAGAAATGTTATCAAACGCACCCTAAACTTGCGCACTCTTTCACCATTTCTCTTTGCTCCCACGTGGGTTGCTCAGCACCGATCACTTGCTGAGCTAAAGATAGGTCCACCACCACCCACTTTTGATAACGTTGAGACAAAGCACCAACTATAATTTCTTCGGCATAATAGAAGTCAAGATCATGTGTACTTTTCCTATTACCTCAAAAGAAATTAACTCACTTCCTATACACTGAATGATCACAACGCCTAGAAAATATTCCATGAAAAGAAACAGTGAATCCAGCAATTTTCACTACGGCTAAACCACAAAAGAAACTGAGAATGGAGGACTTCTACATAACCACAGTTTCAAGATTGATTGCTTCAGGTCATGAGTTAGATCTTCTTGTTGTGAGCCAATCTCTGCCGCCTGAGCTCCTGAAGCAAAGCTCCCAAATCAGACCAAGAAGACCCACCTTCTTCCACAGCCCCTATTGCCATCTCTGCAAGTGCTTTCGCCCTCCTTCTCATTTCCTCTGCTTCCTCACCCACCAGGACTCTCTTCACTGCCTCCTCCACTCTCTCGCTCTTCACGCTGTCGCCGAACAACCTCACCCACTGCTTCACCCCTATGTTGACCCCGATCTTGAGCACCTGGGTCACAAACTTCTCGTTGAAGAATTGCTCTGCCGCAACCGGCCAAGTCACCATTGGCACACCTGCCGTGACTGCCTCTAGGGTCGAGTTCCACCCACAATGTGTCACGAAACCCCCGACCGCCTCATGATCAAGAATCAGCACCTGAGGAGCCCAACCCCTGATGATGAGGCCCTTGCTTCGGATTCTTGATTCGTACCCATCGGGCAACCACTCTTCTTTGCCTTCTTCTGCATTCGGGTCCTTCTTCACCACCCAGATGAATTGTTGACCTGATGCTTCTAGTCCGACTGCGATCTCGCGGAGCTGAGCAGCATTGAAATTTGCCATGCTTCCAAAGCAAATGTAAATCACTGAGTTGGGTTGCTTCGAGTCAAGCCACTTGAGGCACTCGTGCTGGTCAATGGACGATTGGTTGCCCCTCTGTGCTTTGTCCTGAGTCTCCTTATTGCACAATGAAAGTGGGCCGACAAACCAGGACCGTCTCCCTAGGAATGTCCTGTAATGGTCAGCGTAAGCTGGCTCGAGCTCATAGAAGCTGTTCATGATGACTCCGAAGCTCCTCTTCTCCGATTCGTTCATCTCCTTGAAGAACTTGGTGAGCTCAGTCTCTTCTTTGCAAAAGTCCGGCAACTGCATCCCGGACATTGGGATTTCTCCGGGGAAGTTGGGGATGATGAAGGGCTCTGAATCGCACGACACCTTCTTGTGAGGCTCATAGACCCTCACACATTCCACGCCCGCAAGGGAGAAGGCACTTGTCCCGTGGAAAACAAGCCTAGGGATTCCCCACTTGGCTGCGATCTCGGTTGTCCAGGGGAGGATTGTGTCTGAGACTAGACAATCGGGGGCAAGTTGCTCAATCAGCAGCTCAAGCTGTTGGTCCAGCAGCATGATGGCTCCTAGGAATTGCTTGTGCATTTCTATCGAAGTGAGCCTGTTCAGATTGTCACAATCTTCTGGCAAGCCCACCTCTTTCAGGGGCAATGTCACTGTGACGACATCAATGTCGAAGCCCAAATCCTTGGTCTTCGCGATGGATTTCAAGATGGTGGGCTCGTCATAAGGGGTTGCAATGAGGGTGGACTTGCAGCCTCTAATGGTGAAGAGTTTGGCCATGTCGATCATTGGGATCATGTGGCCTGGAGCCATGAAAGGGAAGAAGAAAATATGAAGCTGATGGCTTTCCCTACCCATTTAGCCTCTCAGTAGAGTTTCTGCTACAGGAGCTTATTCGGGAATGATTCTGGTGAAGCACAAGAAAGGTTTGGTTCTGGTGCTGTTGACTTTTGAAAGCTGGGGTTTGTTTTTAGACTTCAAACCGAGTACAAATTTATAAGGAGGGGTTTGGTGGGAATAAAGAAAGGGGGGATGAGAGAGACAAGTTTGATTTCTTTCGTGCTTTTAGATGTCTTATTAAATTCCTGATCGTGTTTGCCAAGTACTTTTCTTTTTTTTTGGCCGGTAAGTTTGCCAATTATTTGTTGAGTGCAAAAGAGGACAATAGAGCTAAGTCTAAATTCGGGGTGATTCAGAAAGGTAAGTTGAATCTGTATGTCTTCTTGTCAAGAGTACATAATCTCTTACGTCAAGCATGCGAGTTAAAGGCAAATCAATGAAAGAGAAAATTAATTTACTTGTCGATTTCTGCAGACATGTCATGCATGACCAAATTGCCCAAGATGGGCCTCCCATCAGAATTGGCTATGGGGACATCCAATTTGGAAGGTTTGATACTTCCGGCTAGGGGTGAGCATGGTTCAGGGTAGAACCTGGAACGTAAGAACCGCACCGATAGGAACTTGTAGGTTCCAGGTTCTAAGGTATGCATAATAGGTTGTAGGTTCTAAAATTTGGAGAACCTGTACCCGATGGTAAGTTCTATGTTATCGATTGGTGGAACCTGAAACTTAAAACCTGGAACCTGTAACTTGTAACTCAAAACCTAGAACCTAGGACAAGTTTTTATGTTTTTCTTAATCTATGTCTTCACGTGATTCTGAGGTATTCCATGGTATTTGATAATAAGTGTATAATCCGAAACCACTAGTCTAAACTTCCATTTTATGATTGCAAATTTTATTTTTGTAGACTATCAGACTAGTGGAAACTCTAATTGCTTCTTTTAAGATAATGATCTATATAATACAAAAGTAACCAGTGCATTAAAATCACAAAATTTCCTTAATACTATTCAATAGGTGCATATAGACACTCGTTTTCAGGCAATCGATAATAAAATTCTTATTTATTTTTATTGTTGTGTTTATTTTTGTGTTGCTTAATTAAAGATGAAAAAAAGAACCTGTTGGAACTTGGAACCGACCCTGGAACCTGTAACAGGGTAGGTTCCGGGTTCCATGTTCCGATGAGTAGGTTCCGGGTTCCAAAAAATGAAAAACCTGTACCCAAGGGTAGTTTCTAGGTTTTAGGCGGAATCTATAAGGAACTTGGAACCGCTCACCCCTACTTACGGCGTAAGGTAAGGTCACTTTGGATAACTAGTACATGGTTTGTGAAGCTTGAAACATCCTCATAGGAAAAACACGGCATTAGTGCCCTAAATATTATACGATGCTTATTTTGATAATAAAACTTTATAAACTATCATTTGTTTGCTGGGATTTTTGAAAAGTGATAATTTAAATGACTCCGGTGGCTCTAATTTGCCAGAAAAGTTGACATAGCTCGCTAGAGTCACTTAAATTGGCATTTCAAGAAATTTTTGTACTAAAGAGGCCATTTATAAAGTTTTGGAACTGATTATTCATAAATTTTTTGCTATAAAATTTATAAAATTAAACATTGACAAAAGGGCAACGTGAGCAAAAAGCAAAAATCACAAAGCAACCCTTTTTTGCTATTATCAAAAGCCAAATCGTGGATCAAACATTTTTTCCGAATAATTTCATTTAAAATCACAAAAATCTATTTGGTTTCCTAAAAAAAAAATCAGAACTAAAATTTTCTTCACTCTCGTAACTTTGCATTTGTGTCCTCGCTTACCTTGCTTTGTTTTGAGATTGAACAAAACAGCTAGTGGGCTTGTGGAAATGGACTACTTCTCTTTGATCAACTGGGAGGAGTAATGCAAGGGAACATTTGGGAACCAATTTAACTCCGAGTTGTCTAGTGAAAAATTGATGGATTTCGTGATGTTGTTTTGTGCATAATTTAAGCACCACACTATTTTCAGACATTTTGAGTGAAGTCTTGAAAACCGATCATTTTAGTTTTAAAACTTATGAGATCAATTTAATGCCAAAATTATTTGGTAAGTCATGTCAAATTTTTCATCACTAGAGTCACTTAGTTTATCATTGTGACATTTAAATAATTATTTAAAAAGTTTAGGCACCAAAATATCTTATAATAGTTATAATAATGATACCGTCATATCCTACTTGCAAGGCAAACTATTCTCATCTACAAATTGTTTTGAGTCTTTGCATTCATTTGCCTAGGGTGCGAGAACACGAATTTTTTTGTCCAAATAGCATCTAGTGTTTGTTGGTAATGGTGATGCATCACACACCAAGGACTTCTGGCAACCATGCATGAATCAAACATTACAACGGTAACTCCTAAAATGAAGTCATGATGAGAGATGTTCTTGATCGATCATCAACGCATCGAAAGGACTGGAAAAAAAAAATCGGAACTAGAACATGCACGTTTTCTCTTTCAAAGATGCGGAAATAGCCATCAACCAATGAGTCAACCAATGAATCAACAAATTTAGTTCATAAATCTCAGTCCTACATTTAAACACAGAATCTCATCAAATCACAGCATAAATATATCAACTAAAAATGCTTCTCGACCAAATCCAAAGCTCACCAATATTAACGCCAAGTAGGAATTTATCGACCAAGTTGTAGACATTGAGCTCTCTGTCAATTAAACATGCATTTGAACTGAAATTGGGGTAATCGAGGTAAATCGAAAGTATCAATCAAAGCAAATTCAGAGAATCACGGATGCAAACGACATCCCACGGTGAACTAAATGCGGAAGCAACAACACCACACATCTGACGAGGTTGAGAATAAGCATGCCCAGTAGGTGCATTGAGAGTATCATGTTGAATTTATGCCGTCAATTTTAAGGATTTTAGTTGTAATATGAATCTTATCATGTAATTAATGGCAAAGACATATTTAGTCATGTATCCAATCATATATAATATCATTCCATAAAATCAATTATCACTCGACCTATTTTTGAAACATTAAGAATATTATGATAGGTTCATGGTTACATTGAATCTTTAAAGTGTTCCATGTCAATGGATCATTGAATGGATATTAATGATCCTATTGAGACTAGTGTATTCTTGGTTTCACCATTAAGTGTTGGATTCTTAAGAAAATGACGAGTTGCAAGTCATTAAGTATTGGAATGCTTGAGTTAGAATATGAGTTCTTATACTAGACAAATTCACTAAATATGACACGCATAAAACAATAGTGATATGGGAGCTTTTAACGTGAAATCAATGTCTAGTTATTCATACTTTTATCTTGTGTATATAATCTTCATACCTAAAGCATAATGTTGACTTGTGGATTGGATTGTTATTGGTTCATAGGTGCACATATTGCCAGTTCATTAATTTGTCTCTATACTTGATAGTCATAGTTATGTGCACGCAAAATGAAAAATCTACCTCTTTGTTACATGCAAGGTACAATAGTGATATCCCATGCAATCTAGTTATGACATTGCCTTGAAATCCTTGATTGAAATTGCAACCGAGAAATAATCATTTATGTGTCATAGAAAATGCATGTCAATTACATTTGTGCATATGATCGAACCGGTAACTTGACTAATATTTTATGATTTTTGTTCAATCGGGAAATAATAAGATAGATGGATTAAATTACATTGTAACTAATGCTAACGGGTTCATTATGTTCTTAAAACATTCATATTGTGTGAATAGTCATGACATATTGTTATATGTCAATCATGGCAATTACCAACCCAAAAAAAATTCATGGTAATCAATTATTTTGAGAGTATTAATGTGTTAACATAAGTCTTACCGCCAGTTCGATAGTGAACTAGGAATATCATGCATCATAACTAATTGAGGATGACGTTGAATGGGGGAGATAATATAGCAGATACATTTGCAATCATAGCAATCATATTAAGTCAGATTGAAATTAAATTTAATGAGATTTAATTTAATTTATTTTATATTTCGGTCATGAGTGTGTGTGCATATGCGTGTGAACGTGCAAAGTGAACACATATTAATGTACCCAAAATGCACACACGCCGGCTGTGCCCTCTTATGTTTTATAAATTTTTTTTAAGAATAAAATAAAATAGAATAAAAAAGGAGGTGCAAGCACAAGGTCGGCAACAGCTGCTGACTATGTGCAGCACCCACGCGCGATTAGCAACAGTTAGCCGTAAAGAAATTAAGTGTATGATTTGTGTACGTGATAGGTCAAGAGTTTTTCTATGGTTTCGTTGTCATGATTAAAATATCAAGACTACGGAGGATTATTTTCACAAGATTGCTATCACAATCATAGGAGTGATTACCTACAAGATCTTTTTTACGCTGTATGCACGATTGGTAGTGCATCTGAATTAGAGTTCGACATTTATGGAGCTCAAATTAAACAATATCTAAGCCAAAGTCGCTTAGAATATGTCACGAGAAGTAATCCGTTTAACCTCCTTTGTTCTTTTGATTTTTTATTAAAACGCACGAATAATACCTTTGGATATACATATAGGGTTTAGTTATATTTAAGTAGATAATGACAAACAACTTAAGCACAATGACGTTGAGGATCTAAGCCAGCAAATGAGAAACGAACAGGTACAGAGTACTTCAAATAGAGGCTTCCAAAGCAGTTGTGGAAGTGGCGAGCCAGCCACCGGTAGCGATTGAGAGAAATGAAGAAGCCACCGGAAATTCGGGGAAATACCGAGAATCAGTACGACTAGCTGAATCAAACACGGAAACTGCAGAGAGAAGACTCAGCTTTCGTTTTCGTTGTCATAGTCAAGTGATATAATTGGACTCCATTCATAGCTGCTGCAGATTGCTTTCATGGAGAGGTGGAGCTTGAACGACCGCTGCGAGCTCTCTGGTTCTCTCTGGTTCGCAAACAGGCAGAACAGAGGCCCTGTGTGCGGCCGTGGGAGGCGGCTTACAGCATTAGTAAAAATTGTCCACATCAATGATTTCCATCCAAAATTAGTTGGATAGACTCAATTGGCAAAAAATGAAAAAGATTTATGACTCAATTAATGAAATTGAAATGTTTATAATTAAAATGACAAAAGTGCAAAATGTTTAGAATTTTTTTAGACAATTTTCCTAGGTTGTGCATAAGGAAAGTTTATGAATTAGATGAAACTCTCGTGTGGTTGATATGGAGTAATGACTTCCCTATTGCACGTAGCAAAGAAACTTGTCCCTCCAAAGACTAGCTTGGAAAATTTCAACCGAGCAACAACATTGTAGCCCTTGGAATGGTTACATTTGCTACTAGAGAATCCGGTGTATATTCTCCCATGGTATGCAACATCATTCTCGGTAGAGGTGATCGGTTCCCGGTCTGGTTTGGTTTCAAAGTGGAACTAGGAACCAATCTAGATCGGGAAGATCGGTTTCTAATTTTGGGAATTGGGGACCAGACATCGGTTCTAGTCCGATCTGGTTCGGTCTGATAGAATACTCTACTTTTTTTTTTTTTACTAAAAAGTGGCCGTGCTCCGGACCGATTAATCTGGTTTAGTTTTCGGGCGGTCCTAATAAAATCGATTGCATATGTTCACACGTGCTAAAAAGTCAAACTCCACTTGTATTTAAGTTTACATATGTGTGTGTTTGTTTAAGAAATAAAATAATATATTTGAGGATTTATTACTATTTTTAAGAAATCAAAAAAATATACTTAAATTAAAAGAGTCGGTCCGATCTGATTCAGTTCCCTTCCGAAATCGGAAACCAAACTGAAAATCACTAGTTCAATTTTTGTGGAACCGAGAACCAAACTGATACTTTTGAGAATTGGACCAAACCGATTGGTCCAATTTGGTTCGGTTCAGTCCTATTTGGATAGTCAAATATGCTCACCCCTAGTTCTTGGAGCAAGCTAAGGGACTCCTAGAATTTACTCGCTAATTTTGCCTGGTTTTGGCTTGACATGACTGCATTTGTATTCTCCCAACCTCTTGACAACCCTAGCTCAGTCGATTATAATTTGACAGTTCAGATGTCAAACTCCTAACCCAACTAATTGATTCCTTCGGCTTGTTTCAAAAAAGCATCTCATAGACAGCGGTGGTGATGTTGATTCTTGTGCCTCAAGTTGCGAAGGTCTCGGCCATGTCCGTCGTGGGGATCATGCGACCTGGAGCTGTTAATGGTCGAAAGAATATATGAAGTAGATTACTTTCATTCTCAATAGAGAGGAAAAGAAAGATCCAGGCTATGCTTCGTCTATGCAGATTGCAAAGTTTTACAAAGCTAGCTAACATACTTGTTGAGAAATATATGTCTAAGATCATATTTGACCCACGCACCACAAAATACAGCAGAAGACAAAGTCCTTGAAAGGATAAACTAGCTCATTCCGACTTCTATCATGTAAGAGACAGTAAGAAATTTGGAATTATGTATCCTCATGTATACATCTGCAAGGAAGCACCGGAAATTTCTCCCACTCATATTGAAGGTACCTAATCTATTAATATGACGTGTTAAGCTTCTCCCTATGACAAAGTTTGATGTCGATTTGGTTTCGGTCAAAATGCCTTCAAACCCAGCTATGCGTTAGGAAAATTACTTTGAGGACCTAAAGAAATACCACCTCTCTAATCTTATCTCTAAAATTGTTGCCAAGAGCCAAGTTGTATACATATCACGAGGTCAGTTGTGCTGCAGCCAAATATGTCATTAA
Organism: Corymbia maculata; assembly: GCA_014182735.1. Taxonomy (NCBI): domain Eukaryota; kingdom Viridiplantae; phylum Streptophyta; class Magnoliopsida; order Myrtales; family Myrtaceae; genus Corymbia; species Corymbia maculata. Next base: position 6,619,391 of record CM024690.1, on the reverse strand, counting down.
CATGTGACAGTTGACGAAATTGAGTTTGTCATCCTCTTCTTGTCTTTTTACTTTCGCTTGTCTTTCTTTCCTATTGTTGTCTGTTAATGTGCAAATGCAATCCTATGGAATGTGAAGTTGCAAAGATCCCTCCGCTTGTTGTGTCTCAAGGACAGATAATTCAGAAAAGGAAAAGTGCACAAAGCATCTTGCCATTGAATTGCACTACGCGACTAACTGTAATTGGTACAATATAATTCAAGATCATGTATACTTTTCCTATTGCCTCAAAAGAAATTAACTCACATGCTACATATTGAACGATCACAACTCCTAGAATAAATTCCATGAAAAGAAATGGCAAATCCAGCAAATTTCTCTACGACTAAACCACAACAGAAACTGAGAATGGAGGATTTCTACACAACCACAGTTTCAACATTGGTTGCTTCAGGTCAATCAGATCTTCTTCTTGTGAGCCAATCTCTGCTGTCTGAGCTCTTGAAGCAGATCCCCCAAATCAGACCAAGAAGACCCACCTTCTTCCACAGCCCCTCTTGCCATCTCTGCAAGTGCTTTCGACCTCTTTCTCATTTCCTCTGCTTCCTCACCCACCAGGACTCTCTTCACTGCCTCCTTCACTCTCTCGCTCTTCACGCTTTCGCCGAACAACTTTACCCACTGCTTTACCCCTATGTTGACCCCGATCTTGAGCACCTGGGTCACAAACTTCTCGTTGAAGAATTGCTCTGCCGCAACTGGCCAAGTCACCATTGGCACCCCCGCCGCAACCGCCTCCAGGGTTGAGTTCCACCCGCAATGTGTCACGAAACCCCCGATCGCCTCATGATCGAGAATCAGCACCTGAGGAGCCCAGCCCCTGATGATGAGGCCCTTGTCTCGGATTCTTGATTCGTACCCATCAGGCAACCACTCTTCTTTGCCTTCTTCCCCATTCGGGTCCTTTTTCACCACCCAGATGAATTGTTGACCTGATGCTTCTAGTCCGACTGCAATCTCGTGGAGCTGAGCAGCATTGAAATTTGCCATGCTTCCAAAACAAATGTAGACCACTGAGTTGGGTTGCTTCGAGTCTAGCCAATTGAGGAACTCATGTTGGTCAATGGATGCTTGGTTGCCCCTGTGTGCTTTGTCCTCAGTCTCCTTATTGCACAATGAGAGAGGGCCGACGAACCAGGATCGTCTCCCTAGGAATGTCCTGTAATGGTCAATGTAAACTGGCTCGAGCTTGTAGAAGCTGTTCATGACGACTCCAAAGCTCTGCTTCTCCGATTCCTTTGCCTCTTTGAAGAACTTGGTGAACTCGGTTTCTTCCCTGTAGAAATCTGGCAACTGCATCCTGGACATTGTGATTTCTCCGGGGAAGTTGGGGATGACGAAGGGCTCTAAATCGCTCGACACTTTCTTGTGAGGCTCATAGAGCGCCACACATTCCATGCCCGCAATGGAGAAGGCACTTGTACCGTGAAAAACAAGCCTAGGGATTCCCCACTTGGTTGCGATCTTGTTTGTCCAGGGGAGGAATATGTCTGAGACTAGACAATCGGGGGCAAGTTTCTCAATCAACAGCTCGAGCTGTTGGTCCAGCATCATGATAGCTCTCATGAATTGCTTGTGTATTTCCTCCGTAGTGATCTTGTTCAGATTATCACAGTCTTCTGGCAAGCCGACCTCTTTCAGGGGCAATGTCACCGTGACGGCATCGATGTTGAAGCCTGAATCCTTGGTTTTTGCGATGGATTTCAAGAAGGTGGGCTCATCATGCGGGGTAGCGATGAGGGTGGACTTGCAGCCTCTAATGGCAAAGAGTTTGGCCATGTCGATCATTGGGATCATGTGGCCTGAAGCCATGAAAGGGAAGAATAAAACGTGAAGCTGATGGCTCTCACTACCCATTTCGCCTTCTCAGGAGAGTTTCTGCTTCAGGAACGTACTCGGGAATGATGCTGGTGAAGTGCAAGAAAGGGTGCTGGCGAAGCACAAGAAAGGTTTGGTTGTGGTGCTGCTGACTTTTGAAAGCTGGGGTTTGTTTGTAGACTTCAAACCGAGGACAAATTTATAAGGAGGAGTTTGGGGAGAATAAAGAAAGGGGTGATCAGAGAAAGACAAATTTGATTTCTTCTTTGCTTTAGATATCTTATTAATTTCCTGACCGTGTTCGCCAAGTACTTTGTGATTGCAAAAGAGGACAAGAAAGCTAAGTCTAGATTTGGGGTGAGTAAAGAAAGATGAGTGGAATCTGTCTGTCTTCCAGTGAAGATTTACATAATTGCATACGTCAGACGTGCAAGTTTTAGGCCAAATCAATGGAAGAGATAGTTAGAGCGGGAATGATAACCACCCTAGAACTATTTTTTAATTCCAGAAATAAGTTTGGTACAAGAATTCGTTTGGTAACACAATTTCATATTTTGATTTTTGGAACAAAGTTTTGTTCTAGAAATATGTTTAGAATAGAAATGAGAAGTGAAAATTTTCTATTTCTCTATTTCTGGAATAGAAATGAGAAATCAAAACTCTTTTCATCGCTCATCCTTGTTGCTAGCTAGCCACCCATCCGCCACTGCCTGTCGCCAATTGCCGGTTGCCGTCTACTGTTGTCTCCAACCAACTGTTGTTTGCCACCCATTGCCATCTACCACTGCCACCAGTCGTCACCCATTGCTCACCCCCTTTGTCCACCGTCGCTTGAGAGGGAGAAATTTTGTATTATTATCAAAAACATATTTTTGCTCATAAATTCATCCAAGAATAAAAATAGAAAATTTTACTTTAGTTCCAAAAATAAATTTCTGATCAAAATGATTATTATTTATGCCCTTAATTTTCTTATCGAGGTCTATAAAGACGTCATGCATGAGCAATTGCACAGATGGGGCCTCCCATCAGAATTGGCTACGGGACATCCAATTCGGAAGTTTTAGTACTTTCTACACAAGGAAAGGTCACTTTGGATAGCTAGTACATGGTCTATGATGCTTGAAACATACTCATGTTCACATCCAACTGGAGCGGGAAAAGTGCAGCATCGGTGCCCTAAATATTATACGGCGATTATTTTGATGATAAAGCTTTACAAACTATTATTATTTATTGCAACTCTTAAAAGGCAATCGCTTAAATGACTCCGATGACTCTAATTTACTTGAAAATTAGACATAGTCCACTGGAGTCACTTAAATTTGTGTATTCAAGAAATTTTTTTACTAAAGAGGTCGTTTATAAGTATTTGGAATTGATTATTTATATAATTTTTGCTCTAAAATTTATAAAATTAGAAATTGAAAAAAGGGCAACGTGATTAAAAAAACAAAAATCACCAAGCAAATATTCTAACTATGCCATTAATTATTTTTGTTTCACTGGTCATAAAAGCAAAATCGTGGATCAAACATTCTCTCCAAATAGTTTCATTTAAAATCATGAAAATCTATTTGGTTTCCAGAAAGAAATGAGAAGTAAAATTTCCTTTACCTTTCCTAACTTCGCATTTGTGTCTTCGCGTACTTTGCTTTGTTTTGAGAGTGAACAACATAGCTAGTGGACTTGTGGAAATGGACCACTTCCTTTGATCAACCGGGAGGGTTAATGCAATGGAACATTTAGGAACTAATTGAGAGTGAACAACATAGCTAGTGGACTTGTGGAAATGGACCACTTCCTTTGATCAACCGGGAGGGTTAATGCAATGGAATATTTAGGAACTAATTTAACTCCAAGTTCTATAGTGAAAAATTGATAGATTCCTTGATGTTGTTCAGTACATAAATTATGCACCACACTATTTTCAAACATTTTGTAAGAAATCTTGAAAACTGATCATTTTAGCGTTAAAACTTTAAATGATCAATTTAGGCTAGCGATTAGGCACCTAATCCTTTTTTATTGACCCTCCTCTCCTTTTTGGTTGATTATAGGTTAACAAGGCCTGATCTCCCTTTTGTGTAGGCCTTTGGAATATCGTTTGAAGAAATGCTTGTATATGTATGATTCCTCGAGCTAACCTCTACAGATAAATAAAAATGTAATGCTATTGATTTACTGCTATGTCTTTCTATTATCCCTACTTAATGTTTGACTGGGTGAGTTTGGTATCGTTTCCACATGTGTCTAATGACAAGATCAAATGAATTGATTGGCACAGAACTTGGGATGTTGCATATCTCGGACCGCAAATGAATTGAGGTTGTCACAAGCCTGAAGGTTGGGGCATGACACAATTGCCAAAACATAACACTATCAAAGAAGCAATTTGAGCTTCCACTGATTTCAAGGTGTACAAGAACACATTAGGCACAAAAGATATGGGTACAACATATTATAGAATAATCCCAATCTCGATTCATTCAAAAGTAATATCTCTTATCCTTTTTCCCTTTCTTTTAACAACCACAAAGATAAGGTTATTAAGGGTAATGCCTAAAAATTGAAAGCGGATATTCTCATCTATTAAGTGATGTAATCCATAGAGGCAAGTGTCACGGGCCGATCGTTCAGGATCTCGACCGTGCGGCGACTTAGGCAATTTCGGATCGCAGGGGATCGTCGCTCCTAAGCCAAGCCTTCTTCGGATCGATGGATCGCTTCACTTCACCCGGATCGTAGAGAGAGAAACTAGAGAGAGAAGCTTTGAAGAAAGAAAGTGAACTTGGATTGCTAATTGTTGGATGATTACAAGTGAGGGGAGGGCACCCCTTCTTATACTTGAGGTCCTCTTATTACAACCGTAGATGGACATTCGATCTAGCGGACGAGATCGCACCGCCTCAACTACCATCTACCCGTACTTATGATGTCACCTACCAATATTCATTACAATGACAACTAGCGGTATTTATGACGTCATCCCAACTAACTACACTTAAGACAAGAAGACTCTAGACCACGGCGTAATTACCGGATCGTCCATCCTTGAGAATGTTGCGGAAGCGTTGGAGTTCTTTGAGGGGTCTTTGGGACGTTCCTCCTCGATCACGAAGGCCCCGTTGATGAGGGAAACCTCTCCTCCGTGACATTCTCCCCCACTCAATCGAGCGACGTCCTCGGCGCTCACAGCATGGAGGGAGTTCTTCTTGGCGCGGGCTTTCTCTCTTTTCTTCCTATTCCGTTTAGTTCGGACCGAATCGAACGGCACCTCGCACGGCTTTATGAACATGTGGGCGCACATACCTTTCTTTGGTTCGTACTTGGCACGAGGCATGGACTCCACTTCGGGGAATAGGACTTCGACCGACATGTCTTGGGTTGGCGGTGTCTTCGGTTGATCGGCCATGCGCTTGGCCGCCTTCAAGTTTTTGTCGAGAAGATGGACCGCGGTGATCATCTTGGTGTTCATCGCCCCTTTGAGCATCGGCACCATGGACGGGCACTTCGGATCAAGTAACATGATGCACTTGGATCCTAGGTCGATCATGGCCCTAGCTTGATCAAAGAATTGCATTCCCAAGATGAGGTCGTAGTCGTCGAGCGGAACGACTTCGAACGGGATCTTGCCCTTCCATCCGCCAATTTGGACATCGACCTCCGGAGTTGTTCCTCCACTTGCGAGATCTTCCGAGTTGACGGTCTTGAAGCGCCTTCCGTTCGGCCGTACTTCCAAGCCCAACTTCTTTGCTACTTCGGTCGCCATAAACACATTGGACACCCCTGTATCGACTGAGGCATAGAGAGCATTATTCCACATACCTCGAGTTCGACGAAGAACATGTCCACTTGCTCCATATTCTTCTTGGACAGAGGTTGTGTTTGCATGGCGTTGAGATTCATTCCACCGAGTCGGATTTGCCGCTTCTCCTCCTTTGGCCGTTCTTCTTTGACGGAAAGGATGGCATTCACCCGGTGCTTTTGTGGACACTTCTGCGTCCAGTGATTCCCTTTGCAAATAAAGCAAGGTGAGGGCGGGGGTTGTTCAAACTTACTTGCGTAGTTTGTATTCGGTCGACTCCCTTGGATGGGTTGTCTGGATGAACCTTCTCCCCATTTCCTTGTTTGGCCACCTTGATACTTGGGGCCATGGGAGTTGTCACCACCTTCATCCTCGGAGGGCCGATCCGACCTCCAGTCCCTTGTCCGATACTTCGTTGTATCGAACTTGTTGAGGTCGATGAGCGACTCCGCTACCGTTAGGGCCTTCGAGAGACTCCTCACATCCTGCCGCATCAACTCTTGTTTGGCCCATGGCTTTAGTCCATCCATGAACGCTCCGAAAGCCTCATCGTCTCCAAGATTGTTGATCTGGAGCTTGAGTTCAGTGAAATCCTTCACGTACTCTCGGATCGTTCCTCGTTGTTCGAGGCGATGGAGCTTGCTACGAGCTTCTTGTTGAGCGAACTCGGGGAAGAAGTACTCCCGAAATTCCTCCACGAAGCCATCCCATGTCTCTATGGGATGGGCACCGCGCTTCGTCTCATCACACCTATTGCGCCACCACAACATCGCAGTATCAGTAAGGTACATGGCAGCAGTTCGTACCTTAACATTCTCTTGTTGGATGTTGGCGGCTCCGAAGTATTGCTCCATACTCCAGATGAAGTTGTCCACCTCCTTGGCGGATCGATCGCCCTTGAATTCTTTGGGCTTCGGCACGTCCAGCTTGGACACCGCTTGAGTGGGCACCGCTCCGTTCGCGATGCTTAGTTTGCACAAGGCGAGCTCCGTCTTGAGTTCTTGGATCTCCACCTTCATGACTTCAATTTCGTCCCACCGGGGATTCTCCTCTTCCATGGTTCGGACGCGCTCCCTCAAGTCGTCGATCGATTCATCGAGGGCATCATCCCTTGCCTGAAGAGGGACCGTCGCATCGTTGATGGCGTCCGTGAAGTCTTTGCGAAGGGAGCTTTCGACCTCCATGATCCGTTCTCGAACATCGTCGAGCCCATCAATCATGTTGGTCATGGCACTTCGCATCTTCCCAAACTTCTCATCAAGCGTAGCAAGGGCTTCCGGTGAGGTTGCTCTCTTCTTGCTTCGGCCGCGAGTCTCTCTGACTGGAGCGGCTTCTCCATCCACAATGGCTTCCTGGCTCGACATTCCTTCGAACAGTTGGTGCTCCTCTTCTTACTTCTCTCTTTGCTCTGATACCACTTGTCACGGGCCGATCGTTCAGGATCTCGACCGTGCGGCGACTTAGGCAATTTCGGATCGTAGGGGATCGTCGCTCCTAAGCCAAGCCTTCTTCGGATCGATGGATCGCTTCACTTCACCCGGATCGTAGAGAGAGAAACTAGAGAGAGAAGCTCTGAAGAAAGAAAGTGAACTTGGATTGCTAATTGTTGGATGATTACAAGTGAGGGGAGGGCACCCCTTCTTATACTTGAGGCCCTCTTATTACAACCGTAGATGGACATTCGATCTAGCGGACGAGATCGCACCGCCTCAACTACCATCTACCCGTACTTATGACGTCACCTACCAATATTCATTACAATGACAACTAGCGGTATTTATGACGTCATCCCAACTAACTACACTTAAGACAAGAAGACTCTAGACCACGGCGTAATTATCGGATCGTCCGTCCTTGAGAATGTTGCGGAAGCGTTGGAGTTCTTTGAGGGGTCTTTGGGACGTTCCTCCTCGATCACGAAGGCCCCGTTGATGAGGGAAACCTCTCCTCCGTGACACAAGGATGAAAGAAGGGGGAACAAAAAGACCCATTAAATTAATCATCAATGTCTTTAATGTTAGAAAGCAATTTCAGAAGTTCAATATCAACTGCACGGCTATTTTAGTGTTTGGGCTTCCAGTTCCCGAGTTACAATTCTAGTTTTGATTCTCAGTTTTGGTTCCTATAGGAATCGGGAATCAAACTACTGGCGATTCCTTAAATAGCAAAATCAAGAACCTATCCTTCACTTCATAAAACTGGGAAACAAACTAGATCCACTAGTCCAATTCTCTAATTCTCGATTCTACCCGAAAACCGTACTTACCTCTACATCCACATCATCATACTTAAAACTATATTTGAATAGGTAACTATCAGTATCTACATCCTTGTGGAACACTGCATGTGTACGATAGATCTTGGCTCATTGAAAACCACAAAATTAAAAGCACTGACATCATGCATGACCAATTGCATAAGATAGGTCGCCCATCAGGATTGACTAGGGAACATTAGACTTGGAAATTTTGTCTCTTTCAATGCAAGGAAGTCATTTTATATATTTAATTCATGGTCAATGGAGTCGAAACATAATCATGTCTCCTTCCTACTGCAGGAGTAGGCCATTCTCAGCCACAAAAACAGTTGTTCTAAATAATTGCTTTTGTTTTCGCATTCCTTCTAGTATAGAGGGGGCCACAATTTCTTTCACTCAAATATCATTAGTTTGATATCCTCCTTCACACGTAAGTTAGGCTTGGGCTTGAGCCTAAAGTGTAAAAGTCGCCCAAATATCATTAGTCTAATACTTCCCTTCACACGTAGGCTAGACTTGGACCTAATCTTAAAGCATGAAAATATGTTTAGAGTGGCAAATCAGGATTTGGAAAGATTTGAACTCATAAGCTCCTGCTCTAATACCATGGGAGATTTTATAAAACCACCGTCAATTATTTTAAAAGCTTAAATTGTTAGTTGAATGTGTAGTTTAATATTTATACATTCTAACATGGATGAAGGTATTGCCTCATGCACCAAGGATGTTAGGAAATAATGTTAGAATTGAACATTAGAATAGTAACTCTCGAAAATATGAAGCCCTTTACTTTCATTCTCAATAAAGTGGGAAGAAAGATGGACCCAGGCTTTGCTTTGTCTATGCAGATTGCATAGTTTTACAAAGCTAGCTAATGTACTTGCTTGGAAATATATGTCCTCAACCATCACCATAAAATATAGGAGAAGCCAAGTCCTAGAAAGCATAAGCTTACTTGTTTTGAATTCTATCGTAAAAAGGACATTAAGAAATTCGAAATCACATAGCTTCACGTACACATCTGTGAGGATGAACCAGAAATTTCTGCTACTCCATATTGAAGGTACCTCTATGAATGCCATGTGTTAAGCTTCTCACTAGGCCAAAGTTTGATGTCAACAATTGTTGACTTTAGCCGACGATAAATCAAAATTGTCAATTTGGTTTGGGTTTAAATACCTTCAAACCTAATTATGTAGGAAAAAATATCAAAAAAGTCTTAAACCTATTGTGTTGATACCAATTTAGTCCTAAACTTTTCAATTAGACCAATTGAATCATAAATCTTTTTACATTAATATCAATTCAGTCCATTTGGCTAATTTATGCTAGAAATTGCTAATGTAGATGCCGACCAGCCAACATGATGTGGTCGACGCTAACGTGGACATTTTTAAGAATATATTAATATTTTTTGAATTTATTGAATTTTTAAAATAATTTCCCCCCCTTCCCCCCTCTTTTCCTCTTCTCTTTCCAAGCGAGGTCGCACGCTGACCATAGGCGAGGGTCGGCCTCGCCTGGCCAAGAGCGAACCGGCTAACCAAGCGAGGCCCCCCTTACTAGATTTAGCAAGTCAAGCGAGGCTGACCCTCACCCAGGCCAAAGCGGCCTTATCGCGCATTGCCTGAGCAAGGGTTGACCTCACCGGGCGAAGGCGAGATTCTTCTTGTTCAATTTCAGATTTTTCTTGGAAGTCATGCCTCTCATGGGGAACCCTTCAGTCGGGCGTATCATCTGCAATGATTTGTGTTAGGAATTAAATAAAATAGATTTTGAAGGACACTGGATCTCTCTCTCTACACACTTCTTAGCCACGACTTTGGATCCTTAAGCAACAAGAAAAGATTAAGGAAGAAATCGAAAAGAATCAAGAGCCATCCAAGGAGAGGAAAATTTCCACTTTGATTCTTTCCACTTTGATTTCCTTTACTTTGACTTGAAGGAAAAGGTATGGCTGAAAAGGCGGTGGAAAGCCCTATAAATATAGATGCAATTCATTAGTCATATATACGTAGAGAGAGTGAATTTAGCCTAGAAAAGTTAAGCTTGTATTAGTGGTGTGGATTTTTATAAAAGCCTACGCAAGGCCTTTTAAAATTATTGTCTCTCTTTAGTGTCATTCTCTCCCTACCAAATCCTTCAAAGCTATTTGTTATTCTTTTGGTTCCTACAATTTGGAGGGTCGTCGTCCTTCGTCGTTGATGCGAGAGGAGGAGTAGACCTTGGTGTAGGGAAGTTGAGTCACTTCGCCTTAGCTCTCTCTTTTCTTATGAGGCGCAGCGAATAATATCCTGCAAAATCTCTCTACTCTCTTCGTGGGTCTCTCTTTATTTTTAAGAAAAAGTCGAGATTTTTTGTGGGGGTGGGTCCATCTTGTTCTTGATTGACGGTGGTGGGGTTCCCTTTGAAACCTATTTGTCTTGTGACTTGACGATAACTACAAGCATTTTTGGCTAAGGATCCCTTTGCTGCGTCAACTTTTTTGAAATCTCTTTCTTGGGACGATTTTGCATCGTGATTTTTTCATCTGGGGTTTTTGTGGGGATTTAGATGATGCAATGTGCACTGGGTTCTAAGGCAGTTGCTAAGCTTGCCGATCTTGATGGACAATTGCAGCCTAGAAAGCTTTGTCTGATGATTCATTCTCCCCTTGAACTATTATTGTGTTGCTAGGGTTTAATGGCCTGTGGTTGTTTCCAGCGATGGTCCTTGGAAAGGGAAGAGGAAGAGAATGGGAAAAGGGAAAAAAATTTCAAAAAAATTATTTAAAATTTTTCATAAATTTAAAATTTTTTCTTTTTTCTTTTATCCTAAGCCAATAAGGTCATTGACCACAAGCGAGGGTTGGCAACCCTTGCCCTTGCTTGGATTTGTGCAAGGGCCTCCGCGCCCTCATTGGCCAAAAGCAAGAGTGTCAATGAGGGTATATGCACTAGCCTAGATCCAGGCGAGGGCTAGGATGCCCTCACCATGATCTAGTGAGGGCATCGCGGCATGCCTAGATTACGCAAGGGTGTCACAACCTTGGCCTAGATCTGGGTGAGGGTCAGCACCTTTGCCTTTGGCTGATGAGGGTGGAGAGGCCCTCACTCATAGACATCGAGGGTTTACCGACGATCTCGCTGACCTAAGGTTAGGAAAAAAAAGAAAAGAAAAAGGAAAAATAAAATAAAATAATTACACATAAATTCGGAAAAAATATTAAAATATTGTCTAAAATAAATAAATAAATTTTGGACATCCTTTTCATTCATGGAATATGAAGTTGCAAAATTCTCTTTGCTCTCTTGTTTCACAAGGATAGGTATGAAGGACGTCTTGCTATTGATTGCAATTATGAGACCAACTTTTTTTTTTTTTTTAAGTCGGTAAAAGATTATCTCATTCCATAAAGGAAATGTAGATGTATACATGAGATGTCCTTAAGAATGCATAGTGTCTTACAATCAGAGATACTAGGTTGGCAAGTTGATTATAAGACACTGTGTAGAATATAGGCCAACTTAGCAAGAGGATTATACCTCCACCTTTTCACCCTAGATGGGAGAGGCTGCTATACTCGCCTATCCAACGGTAGTTAGAACTGAAGTTTCAATATAATGTCTACCTTCACTACTGAATGCCTCCCAAATCTCCTATCTATCTTTGTCTTCCCAGCGAAGAGGGAGTATGGGAGTAATATTATGGGTCTCCTATCTCAGGGCAAATCTCTCATCTGTTTCCTTTTTTTGAGCCTTTTAAGGATTTGCTCAGGTCCAAAACACAATAAGTCCAAAGAAGGGGTCAAGTGAGATAAGACCCAATTTAAAGGAAGAGTGTTGCGGAGTTGAGCTTAGACAACCTGATATGCAACATTATTATGAGTCCTAGAGCATCGGACTAAGGGAAGGTTGGGAAAAAATTGTCAGTAAGGCTTCGTTTGACAATGCTTCTATTTATCTATTTCTTTGTTCTTTTGTTCCCCAGAATAGAAAAAGAATAGAAATTCATTTGGTAATGTCAATTGATTTTTTTATTTCACGGAATAAAAAGTTATTCTCAGGAATAGATTTGGAGTAGAAATGAGAAATGGAAAAAGTAACTTTTTTTGTTTTTAGGAAAAATTTCTTGAAACTATTTCTCGGGTTATTACTCATGACTAGCTGTTGTCCACCGACCACTGTTGTCGACCTCCGACCACCGGCCGCCATCGACCGCTGGCCGCTACCGACCACCGTTGACCTCCAACCATCGGAGACCATTGACTGGTGGCCAACCATTGCCCTTCACTCGATGATTAGTGGCCTTGTGTCTGGTGACCTGTAGACGATGGATAGCCCGACGACCAGTGACCAGCGCCTGGTGTTCAATAGCTTAGCGACCAGTGGCTTGACAATCAATGACCAAGCGACTGATGTTTGGTGCCCAGAGACCTGCAGTTGATGCTTAGCATCCTGCGGCCCTTCGTCCGATAGCTGGCGACCGGTGGCCAAGCGACTGGTGGCCGGTGATGACCGGCATCTGACGGAGGTGACAATGACTGATGTTTGGCGACAGTGGGGGCGGGTAGCGACTAGCGGGTGGTGATAATCAATGGCCACCACACGTCAATTGGCGGCCATCAGTCACCGGTCACTAGTTGATGGCCATCGCCAGTCACCGATTGCTAATTGCCGATCAATGCCCGCCGCCCTTGCCCCCGCCTTCGAGGAATAAAGAAATTTTTTTTTTGTCAATACCAAATGCATTTATATTCTTTTTCCATTCTGACAATAAGAAATTTTTGTAGTTACAAAACACATTGTTTTACTCAAAAATTATTTGAGGGAGTAGAAATAGAAAATAATTATTTCTCAAAAGAAATTGTTCCCAAGAATAGAAATGCTATCAAACGCATCCTAAATTGCTGCACTCTTTGACCATTTCTCTTTGCTCCCACGTGGGTTGTTCAGCACCAATCACTTGCTGAGCTAAAGACAGGTCCACCGCCACCCACTTTTGATAACGTTGAGACAAAGCACCAACTATAATTTCTTCGGCACAATAAAAGTCAAAATCATGTGTACTTTTCCTATTACCTCGAAAGAAATTAACTCACTTCCTATACACAGAATGATCACAACTCCTAGAAAATATTCCATGAAAAGAAACAGTAAATCCAGCAATTTTCACTACGGCTAAACCACAAAAGAAACTGAGAATAGAGGACTTCTACATAACCACAGTTTCAAGATTGATTGCTTCAGGTCATGAGTTAGATCTTCTTGTTGTGAGCCAATCTCTGCTGTCTGAGCTCCTGAAGCAAAGCTCCCAAATCAGACCAAGAAGACCCACCTTCTTCCACAGCCCCTCTTGCCATCTCTGCAAGTGCTTTCGCCCTCCTTCTCATTTCCTCTGCTTCCTCACCCACCAGGACTCTCTTCACTGCCTCCTCCACTCTCTCGCTCTTCACGCTGTCGCCGAACAGCCTCACCCACTGCTTCACCCCTATGTTGACCCCGATCTTGAGCACCTGGGTCACAAACTTCTCGTTGAAGAATTGCTCTGCCGCAACCGGCCAAGTCACCATTGGCACGCCCGCCGTGACTGCCTCTAGGGTCGAGTTCCACCGGCAATGCGTCACGAAACCCCCCACTGCCTCATGATCAAGAATCAGCACCTGAGGAGCCCAGCCCCGGATGATGAGGCCCTTGCTTCGGATTCTTGATTCAAACCCATCAGGCAGCCACTCTTCTTTGCCTTCTTCTGCATTCGGGTCCTTCTTGACCACCCAGATGAATTGTTGACCTGATGCTTCTAGTCCGACTGCGATCTCGCGGAGCTGAGCAACATTGAAATTTGCCGTGCTTCCAAAGCAAATGTAAATCACTGAGTTGAGTTGCTTCGAGTCAAGCCACTTGAGGCACTCGTGCTGGTCAATGGACGATTGGTTGCCCCTCTGTGCTTTGTCCTCAGTCTCCTTATTGCACAATGAAAGTGGGCCGACAAACCAGGACCGTCTCCCTAGGAATGTCCTGTAATGGTCAGCGTAAGCTGGCTCGAGCTCATAGAAGCTGTTCATGACGACTCCGAAGCTCCTCTTATCCGATTCGTCCATCTCCTTGAAGAACTTGGTGAACTCAGTCTCTTTCTTGTAAAAGTCCGGCAACTGCATCCTGGACATTGTGATTTCTCCGGGGAAGTTGGGGATGATGAAGGGCTCTGAATCGCACGACACCTTCTTGTGAGGCTCATAGACCCTCACACATTCTATGCCCGCAAGGGAGAAGGCACTTGTCCCGTGGAAAACGAGCCTAGGGATTCCCCACTTGGCCGCAATCTCGGTTGTCCAGGGGAGGAACGTGTCTGAGACTAGACAATCGGGGGCAAGTTGCTCAATCAACAGCTCGAGCTGTTGGTTCAGCAGCATGATGGCTCCCAGGAATTGCTTGCGCATTTCTATCGAAGTGAGCCTGTTCAGATTGTCACAGTCTTCTGGCAAGCCCACCTCTTTCAGGGGCAATGTCACTGTGACGACATCGATGTCGAAGCCCAAATCCTTGGTCTTCGCAATGGATTTCAAGAAGGTGGGCTCGTCATGAGGGGTTGCAATGAGGGTGGACTTGCAGCCTCTAATGGTGAAGAGTTTGGCCATGTCGATCATCGGGATCATGTGGCCTGGAGCCATGAAAGGGAAGAAGAAAATATGAAGCTGATGGCTTTCCCTACCCATTTAGCCTCTCAGTAGAGTTTCTGCTACAGGAACTTATTCGGGAATGATGCTGGCGAAGCACAAGAAAGGTTTGGTTCTGGTGCTGTTGACTTTTGAAAGCTGGGGTTTTTTTTAGACTTCAAACCGAATACAAATTTATAAGGAGGGGTTTGGGGGGAATAAAGAAAGGGGGGATGAGAGAGACAAGTTTGATTTCTTCCATGCTTTAGATGTCTTATTAAATTCATGATCGTGTTTGCCAAGTACTTTTCTTTTTTTTGGTCGGTAAGTTTGCCAATTATTTGTTGAGTGCAAAAGAGGACAAGAGAGCGAAGTCAAGCATGCGAGTTAAAGGCAAATCAATGAAAGAGATAATTCATTTACTTGTCGATTTCTGCAGAGACGTCATGCATGACCAAATTGCCCAAGATGGGCCTCCCATCAGAATTGGCTATGGGGACATCCAATTTGGAAGGTTTGATACTTCCGGCGTAAGGTGAGGTCACTTTGGATAACTAGTACATGGTCTATGAAGCTTGAAACATCCTCATAGGAAAAACGCAGTATTAGTGCCCTAAATATTATACGATGCTTATTTTGATAATAAAATTTTATAAACTATCATTTGTTTGCTGCTATTTTTGAAAAGTGATAATTTAAATGACTCCGGTGGCCCTAATTTGCCAAAAAAGTTGACATAGCTCGCCGGAGTCACTTAAATCGGCATTTCAAGAAATTTTTGTACTAAAGAAGCCGTTTTATAAAGTTTTGGAACTGATTATTCATAAATTTTTGCTATAAAATTTATAAAATTAGAAATTGACAAAAGGGCAACGTGAGCCGAAATCAAAAATCACAAAGCAACCTTCTTTGCTAGTATCAAAAGACAAATCGTGGATCAAACATTCTTTTTGAAATTTCATTTAAAATCACAAAAATCTATTTGGTTTCCTAAAAAAAAAAAATCAGGACTAAAATTTTCTTCACTCCCGTAACTTTGCATTTGTGTCCTCGCTTACCTTGCTTTGTTTTGAAATAGCACAAAACTGCTAGTGGGCTTGTGGAAATGGACTACCTCTCTTTGATCAACTGGGTGGAGTAATGCAAGGGAACATTTGGGAACCAATTTAACTCCAAGTTGACTAGGGAAAAATTGATGGATTCCGTGATGTTGTTTGGTGCATAATTTAAGCACCACACTATTTTCAAACATTTTGTGTGAAGTCTTGAAAACCGATCATTTTAATTTTAAAACTTATGAGATCAATTTAATGCCAAAATTATTTGGTAAGTCACGTCAAATTTTTCATCGCCAGAGTCACTTAGTTTATCATTGTGACACTTAAATAATTATTTAAAAAGTTTAGGCACTAAAGTATTTTATAATAGTTATAATAATGATACCGTCATATCCTACTTGCAAGGCAAACTATTCTCATCTACAAATTGTTCTGGGTCTTTGCATTCATTTTTCTAGGGTGCGAGAGCACGAATTTTCTCAAAACTCGGAACTAGAACATGCACGTTTTCTCTTTCAAAGATGCGGAAAGAGTCCTCAACTAACGAGTCAACCAATGAATCAACAAATTTAGTTCATAAATCTCAGTCCTACATACAAACACAGAATCTCATAAAATCACAGCATAAATATATCAACTAAAAATGCTTCTCGACCAAATCCAAAGCATACCAATATTAACGCCAAGTAGGACTTTATCGACCAAGTTGTAGACATTGAGCTCTCTGTCAATTAAACATGCATTTGAACTGAAATTGGAGTAATCGAGGTAAATCGAAAGTATCGATCAAAGCAAATTCAGAGGATCACAGATGCAAACGACATCCCACGGTGAACTAAATGCGGAAGCAACAACACCACACATCTGACGAGGTTGAGAATAAGCATGCCCAATAGGTGCATTGAGAGTATCATGTTGAATTTATGCCGTCAATTTTAGGGATTTTAGTTGTAATATTAATCTTATTATGTAATTAATGCAAAGACATATTTCTTCATGTATCCAATCATATATAATATCATTCCATAAAATCAATTATGACTAGACCTATTTTTGAAACGTTAAGAATATTATGATGGGTTCATAGTTACATTGAATCTTTAAACTATTCCATGTCAATGGATCATTGAATGGATATTAATGATCCTATTGAGACTAGTGTATTCTTAGTTTCACCATTGAGTGTTGGATTTATAAGGAAATGACAAGTTGCAAGTCATTGAGTATTGGAATGCTTGAGTTAGATCATGGGTTCTTATACTAGACGAATTTACTGAACATGCCACGCATGAAACAATTAACGATATGGGAGTTTTTAACGTGAAATCAATGTTTAATTATTCATACTTTTATCTTGTGTTCATACCTAAAGCATAATGTTGACTTGTGGATTGGATTGTTGTTGGTTCACAGGTGCGCATATTGCTAGTTCATTAATTCGTCTCTATACTTGATAGTCATAGTTATGGGAGCGCAAAATGAAATCTACCTCTTTGTTACATGCAAGGTACAATAGTGATATCCCATGCAATTTAGTTATGACATTGCATCGAAATCCTTGATTGAAGTTGCAACCGAGAAATAATCATTTATGTGTTGTAGAAAATGCATGTCAATTACGTTTGTGCATATGATCGAACCAGTAACTTGACTAATATTCTATGATTTTTGTTCGATCGGGAAATAATAAGACAGATGGATTAAATTACATTGTAACTAAAACTAATGGGTTCATTATTTTCTTAAAACATTCATATTGTGTGAATAGCCATGACATATTGTTATATGTCAATCATGGAAATTACCAACCCAAAAAAAAAAAAAAATCATGGTAATTAATTCTTTTGAGAGTACTAATGTGTTAACATAAGTCTTACTGCCAGTTCGATAGTGAACTAGGAATATCATGCATCATTACTAATTAAGGATGACATTGAATGGGAGAGATTATATTGCAGATACATTTGCAATCATAGCAATCATATTAAGTCAGTTTGAAATTAAATTTAATGAGATTTAATATTTCGGTCATGAGCGTGTTTGCATATACGTGTGAGCATGCAGAGTGAACACATATTAATGTGCCCAAAATGCACACACGCCGGCTGTGCCCTCATATGTTTCATTAATTTTTTTTAAATAAAATAAAATAGAATAAAAAAGGAGGTGCAAGCACAAGGTCGGCAACAGCTGCTGACGATGTGCAGCACGCGGTCGGCAACCGTTGCTGACCATGTGCAGCACCCATGCGCGATTAGCAACAGTTAGCCATAAAGAAATCAAGTGTATGATTTGTGTACGTGATAGGTAAAAAGAGTTTTTCTGTAAAAAAAAGTTTTTCTATGGTGTCGTTGTCATGATTAAAATATCAAGAGTACGGAGGATTATTTTTACAATTATAAAAGTGATTACCTACAAGATCTTTTCTACGCTGTATGTATAATGGGTAGTGCATTTGAATTAGAGTTCTGATTTTTTTATTAAAACATACGAATAATACCCTTGGATATACATATAATGGCAAACAACTTAAGCACAATGACGTTGAGGATCTAAGCCAGCGAATGAGAACCGAACAGGTACAGAGTACTTCAAATAGAGGCTTCCGAAGTAGTTGTGGAAGTGGCGAGCCAGGCACCGGTAGCGATTGCTGGCGGACTGAAGGCAATTGAGAGAAATGAAGAAGCCACTGGAAATTCGGGGAAATATCGAGAATCAGTACGACTAGCTAAATCAAACACGGGAACTGCTGAGAGAAGACTCAGCTTTCGTTTTCGTCGTCATAGTCAAGTGATATAAAGCTTGAAGTGATAAATCCCGAGCTCGATTGGACTCCATTCATAGCTGCTGCAGATTGCTTTCATGGAGCGGTGGAGCTTGAACGACCGCTGCGACCTCTCTGGCTAACAACGGGAATTAGCAGTTTGGACCTGTGACGTATAAGCCTTTGGACCCATCTGGCCGCTTTCCTTGAAATTGGATGGGCTACCCAAATTAATTAATAGGTCAAGCCCAATGAAGCCGACATGAATTGGATTAATGGGCTGCAATGCACAAGGAAAATTGCTCAAGCAGTCTTAAACTTTTTGCATTTTTACTAACTCAATCTTAAACTTTTCAATTTTACTAATTAAG
Organism: Corymbia maculata; assembly: GCA_014182735.1. Taxonomy (NCBI): domain Eukaryota; kingdom Viridiplantae; phylum Streptophyta; class Magnoliopsida; order Myrtales; family Myrtaceae; genus Corymbia; species Corymbia maculata. The sequence continues at coordinate 6,600,642 of CM024690.1, read as the reverse complement.
TCCTAATCTTTTCACTATTTATCGATTGAGTTCATTCAGCCAACTTTACCTAGAATTCGTTGATGCGGGCGTCGGCCATCCTGTGTGACATGACTAGTGTTGACATAAACAATTTTTAATGATGTTTTAATATTTTTTTAAATTACTCTTTTTTTAAATTTTCTTTTCTTTCTTTTTTTCCCCCTCCTTTCTCTTCCTTTGGTGAGTCATCGGGCCTCAATGATGGCCGACGATTGGCTAGAGGCGGTTGACAAGGTCGAGCCTTGCCTAGTGTAGGCAAGGCTGTTCGACACCAGCAAGCCCAACCTCACCTTGGCTGTGTGAGACTTGAGCCTCACGATGCCTAGCGATTGGTTGGAGGAGGAAGAAAAAGGGAAGGAAAGAAAAAGAAAAGAAAAAGAGAAAAAATATTAAAACATTATTAAAAATTGTCCACATCAGTGATTTCCGCCCAAAATTAGTTGGATAGACTTAATTGGCAAAAGATGAAAAGATTTATGACTCAATTATTAAAATTGAAATGTTTATAATTAAATTAACAAAAGTGCAAAATGTTTAGAATTTTTTCAGACAGATTTCCTAGGTTGTGCACAAGGAAAGTTTCTAAATTAGATGAAACTCTCATGTGGTTGATATGGAGCGATAACTTCCCTATTGCATGTAGCAAAGAAACTTATCCCTCCAAAGACTAGCTTGGAAAATTTCAACCGAGCAACAACACTGTAGCCCTCGGAATGGTTACATCTACTACTAGAGAATCCAGTATATATTCTCCCATGGTATGCAACATCGGTTCTTGGTAGAGGTGATCGGTTCCTAGTAGAGGTGATCAGTTTTCAATCTAGTTTGGTTTCAAAGTGAAACCAGGAACCATACTAGATCAGGAAGACTGGTTTCTAATTTTGGGAATTGGAGATTGGACCATCGGTTCCAGTCTAATTTGGTTCGGTTCGATAGAATAGGCTACTTTTTTTTTTTTTTTTACTAAAAAGTGGCCGTGCTTCGGACCTATTGATTCGGTTCAATTTTCAGGCGGTCCCAATAAAATCGATTGCATATGTTCCCATGTGCTAAAAAGTCAAATTCCACTTGTATTTAAGTTTACATATGTGTGTGTTTGTTTAAGAAATAAAATAATCTATTTGAAGATTTATTGCTATTTTTAAGAAATCAAAAAAATATACTTAAAAAGAAGAAGAAGAGTTAGTTTGATCCAGTCCAGTTTCCTAACGAAACCGGGAACCAAACCGAAAATCACTAGTTCCATTTTTGTGGAATCGAGAATCAGACTGATACCTTTGAAAATTAGACCAAACCGATCAGTCCAGTCTGGTTTGGTTCGGTCCTATTTGGACAATCAAATGTGCTCACCCCTAGTTCTTGGAGCAAGCTAGTCCCAGAATTTACTCGCTAATTTCGCTTGGTTTTGTCTTGACATGAATGCATCTGTATTCTCCCAAGCTCTTGGCAACCCTAGCTCAATCGATGATAATTTGACAGTTCAGATGTCAAACTCCTAACCCAACTAATTGATTCCCTCGTCTTGTTTCAAAAAGCATCTCATAGATAGTGGTGGTGATGATGTTGATTCTTGTGCCTCAGGTCGTGAAGGTCTCGGCCATGTTTGTCATGGGGATCATGTGGCCTGGAAACGTTAATGTCATGCCCCGACCCTCGAGGACGCGACAATTCCCTTTTCTCCACTTACAGTTATTTGAATACGATGTCTCAGGACGCGTTACCGACCATTATTTTTATCTTTCCATTAAACACATGCGGAAGCAATAAATAATTCTTGTACCACATAACAATCAGGATAGTACAATAATATAGCTTTATTTATCTAATGATTAACCCTATGAAGTTTACAAGTACAAACCCTTACCACAGGTATCTCCCTATCGAGCCAATGACACCAACAAGATTAGGGTTAATCTACTTCTTCCGACTAAGGCCATGAATTGCAACACGTGCCAATTCTTCATCCAACGGACCTGAAAATGATTATACAATAACCAGTGAGATAAAATCTTAGTAAGTTCGGGTGCTAAGCCTCGGTTAGGGCACCAATCCACCTCAGGGGTACCTAATAGGCATAGCTCTCATAATGACACGCAATAATTAACCATCCAATCACAAACATCCTTACCTCGTGTCTGCACCTATCCTACACGATAATAATCACATGTGCCAAATATAGGGCAAACACATAATCACAAAATCAAATGTATAATCACATAATCAGAACACAACAGATGCATTCCATACATGCAATAGTTAAACATGTTCTAATTATTACAACCCCTTGGGTCGCGGCACAACCCGAAGGTCGGCGGTTTACCGGATATAACTAGGCATTGTGTACTTGTCAGGCACATTCCTCATGGGAGCAACTATTAATCAAATCATTTCACATACCATGCACAGTACAAAATGCATCTCATGCACCCAACAGTCAGGCGTGTTCCAATTATGCACCTCCTCGCGTAAACACGCATTAGGGCACAATCACCTCCACCTCCTTGTGTAAACACACCTCAAGGCTCTATCTTTTCCCCATGTAAACACGTCTCAAGGTACGATCTCCTCTGCCTCCCCGTGTAAACACACCTCAGGGCTCTACCTTTTCCCTGCGTAAACACGCCTTATGGCACGATCTCCTCTGCCTCCCTGTGTAAACACACCTCAGGGCTCAAGTGGACTCATAAGCACACGTCATAATCAGCACAAGACATGCATGAGGTTCACATACGAAGTAATAAGTATTTCACATATTATCCATGAATTGCCACATTGCGATAACCCAATAATCAACCAGTTTCATAAGGAAATATCACATAATTCCCGGAATAAACGTGCTTCCATCATAAGGCATAAATAAGCAATCAACAAATCAATCAATTATTGCTTCAGATAATATTCGTCTCACAATAATGCGAGGACTAATAATTCCCATAAATCACTAATTAGCACAATTACTTATCAAAAAGTAATTAATCCAAACTCGAGGAATTATCATAATCAACCATCACTAAGCACAACAATTATCAACAATGTAATTTATTATTATCAAAATAATAATAAAACAATATTATATTAATTTCGGAATAAATAAATATAAATAATAAAATAAACACATAATTAGCATAAATTACCATTAGGCTCTAATTAACCACCACTGACCCCAATTAACCAACATAACTGTCACTAACCACCTAATTCCGATTAGTCCTAACTAAACTAACCTTAAATGAGATTAACATGCTAAACAAGGATTTAGAGCCAAAACTTACTATTTAACGATGGTGAAGGTGTGGTTGCAAAGGGGACGACGAGGTGGTCGCACGGGTGCCTCCAGGGTGTCAAGATGGACGACGCGGGGGCTGGTCTTGGCCGGAGGCCCACTGTCCGTGCGGCCAAAGGAGAGAACAGGAGAAGAAGGGGGCAATTAGCAGCTCAGGGCCGGTTAGGGGTGGCTCTCTAGTCGGCTGAGGCGACCGACGGCGATCCTAGGCGGCGGCTGGAGGCCGAGACAGCAGCAACAGCAGCTGGTTCGATGGAAACCAGGACCGAGCAAGGGAGAGAGAACGACGGGTGGTTGGCTAGGGCTAGGATGGACGATCGAGTGATGACCAGTGGACGGAGGGGCGGCGGTGGCTAAACAGAGGGTGGCCGGCCGGCGACCAACAAGGAGACTAAAGCAACAGCAGGGAGTAGACGCGGCCACGGCGATCACGGCCAAGCAAGGTGTTAGTTGACCGGTCGGGAGGCTCGCCTGGTTTCGTCGATGGGTCGACGAGCAGCGGACGGCGACTGGGACAGGGGTGGCTCGACTACGGCGACAACAAATGGATGAGGAGAAGAGAAAGGCATAAGCGAGCAATAGTCAGTTCATGCTCAAGATCGGCGGACGGTGGCGGAGCTGCAGTGATGACCGGTGAGGTGGCGGCACAGCAACTCGGCGGCAGTGGTGGCTCTATTTCTGGTTAGGCAGAAAGCCAAAGAAGAGGAAGAACCAAAGAAAAAAAAGCTGAGGAGAAGAAGGAAGTAAAGTCAAACAAAAGAGACAAAAGGGAGGAAAGGACAGGGGGCAGAGAGAGTAGAGGGATGAGACAGGAGGGGTAGTGAGGGAGAAAGGGAGAAATGGTAGCAGCGGGAAAAGAGGAAAAAGGGGGGAGAGAGGAGAGAGAAAAGGGAAGAGAGAGAGAAAAGAGATAAGGAAAAACAGCGAGGTCTCGGGTTCGAAATTCAACTTGGCGGTCCTACGTTGTTCATTTTCGAGAACCCAAAGAATTGGAAAATAACGAGGCCAAAGTTCAATAATTAATCCTAACGCCTGAAAAGTCCAATATCCAATTTGGATAGAAATCGTGACCAAGTCAATCAATCGCAACTCCAGCATGTCTCAGACTAATGGGTGGCTTTTTCAAGAATTGCGTGTCCGCGAAATTTTTCATAGCCTCTCCCCTTTGGTTAGTAGCTCGTGAGTGATCAATTCAAAACAAGACCAACTAGTAATACATTGATGACTATGCACTTATAAAATCCGCCACAGGTCAGAAAATCTAGGACGTCACAGTTAATGGTCAGAAGAATATATGAAGTAGATTACCTTCATTCTCAATAGAGAGGAAAAGAAAAGATAGATCCAGGCTATGCTTTGTCTATGCAGATTGCAAAATTTTACGAAGCCAGCTAACGTACTTGTTGAGAAATATATGTCTAAGATCATATATTGACCTACGCACCACAAAATACAGCAGAAGACAAGTCCTTGAAAGGATAAACTAGCTCGTTCTGACTTCTATCATGTAAGAGACAATAAGAAATTTGGAATCATGTATCCTCATGTACACATCTGCAAGGAAGCACCGGAAATTTCTCCCACTCCTTCATATTGAAGGTACCTAATCCGTGAATATGACATGTTAAGCTTCTCCCTATGACAAAGTTTGATGTCGATTTGGTTTCAGTCAAAATGTTTTCAAACCCAACTATGCATTAGGAAAATTACCTTGAGGACCTAAAGAAATACCACCCCTCTATCTTATCTCTAAAATTGTTGTCAAGTGCCAAGTAGTATACATATCACGAGATCAGTTGTGCCGCAGCCAAATATGTCATTAACATGTGATTGTTGACGAAATTGAGTTTGTCATCCTCTTCTTGTCTTTTTACTTTCACTTGTCTTTCTTTCCTATTGTTATCTATTAATGTGCAAATACAATCCTATGGAATGTGAAGTTGCAAAGATCCCTCCGCTTCTTGTGTCTCAAGGACAGATAATTCAGAAAAGGGAAAGTGCACAAAGCATCTTGCCATTGAATTGCAACTACACGACTAACTGTAATTAGCACAATAGAATTCAAGATCATGTATACTTTTCCTATTGCCTCAAAAGAAATTAACTTACATCCTACATATTGAACGATCACAACTCCTAGAATAAATTCCATGAAAAGAAACGGCAAATCCAACAATTTTCTCTATGACTAAACCACAACAGAAATTGAGAATGGAGGATTTCTACACAACCATAGTTTCAACATTCAACAATGCACTCCTGGAGATTTATCTTCAGCACTACGTAAGCACTACGTAAGCACGACGCAAGTAAATTGGGCAAAGTTGATCGATGTGGCCCAATTCTCCTACAACTTACAGCGGAGTGAATCTACCGGCCAGAGCCCGTTCGAGATCGTGACGGGACAACAACCGCAAACCCCAAGTGCAGTTGCATCGGGCTACAAGGGGAGTAGCCCTCCTACTTTCAAGTTTGTTCGTGAAAGATTGGCAAGAGCAAGCAGACTTGACACGGGTGTGCCTACACAAGGCATTGAAGCGCATGAAGAAGTGGGCGGACCAAAAGTGTCGGCATGTGGAGTTCCAAGTTGGAGACCAAGTGTTAGCCAAGCTACACGCGGTTCTTCGTTACAAAGATGTGCACAAGGGGTTGATCCAACGCTACGAGGGGCCCTTCCGTGTGTTTTAATGGGTTGGGAAGGTCGCATACAAGCTGGAATTACCACCCAAACTAAAGGTACATCCGGTTTTCCATTTGAGTATGCTCAAACCTATCCATGTAGATGAGGAAGATCCGGACCGGGGAGAGTTGCAATGGGCACCATTGGGAGCAAAGACTTCATATGATCGGGAAGTGGATTACATCATGGCAGATCGAGTTATACGAAAGTGGTATTGTGTGCCAAAGCGAGAGTATGTGGTTCGATGGAAGGGTTTTTCGGAGAGTGAAGCAAGTTGGGAACCCGCTGACGCTTTTTGGCAATTCAAGAAGCAAATTGAAGCATTCCATGCTGAAGAGCGACGAAGACGTCACCTGATTAGGTGGGGGAGAATGTCACGGCTCGGAAACACGAACGGTCCGAGAGGGTTTTGATCGATGCTGTGACTAATACTTGGTACGAGCAATCCTCAACCGTTGACCCCAAGTTCTAGGGTTTTCTTGAGTCTTCTAAAATATTCTTAGGGGTGGGATTTTCTTAAGTCTTCTAGAATATTCCAGAATATTCCTAGAACATTCCTAGAATATTCCTAGGGGCAGAAGATACGGTAATTAAGGCAGTTGGGGAAATACGATCTCCACCATTAGATTGAGGAGAGATCTACGGATATGGTTTTGCCTGTATTTGTATAAATAGGGGTCTCCTTCCCTTATTGTAATCATCTCATTCTACACAAGTAATAGAATTTAGAGCTTCTCTCTCTAGAGTTTCTCTTTCTAAAAATCTTGTGAGTTTGAGGGAAAAGGCTGCTTGGGAGAAATCCTAAGGCCGCACGGGTTTGAAGGGAACGCTAGATCGATCGGCCCATGACACTTGTCTCTTTGCAAAGTACAGGAGTCGAACATTACCTTTAAAACTAAACGTCCCCACTTCCGGCCCCTGAGAAGATGAGAAATCAAACTCTCTACTTTCCCTTTCCCATCCACATGGGAAGGGGGGCAATCCCTTGTGATTGTATAGTTGACTTTTGAAAGCTGAGGGTCTGCTATAAGTTTTGGTAAAAACCCAGGACAAATTTTTAAGGAGGGGTTTGGGAATAAAAGAGGCTGATTAGATAAGAACGAGTTTGATCTCTTCCAATGTTTTGCCTTATAAAAATCTTGATTTAAATGGTGACCACATTCCAAGTATGCCAAGAATTTTGGGATGGCAAGAGAGAACAAAAAGCTGAATCTAGATTTTGAGCTTTTAAAAAAAAAAAGAGTTGAATGTATATGTCTTCCAATCAAGATTGGACACCCTTACGCATGCATGCAAGAGTCTTCCTTCTCCCTCTAGAGAGAACTTTGAGGTGTGGTTAAATGGAATGAATCAATCTGTGTAAAGGTGATCGATTCCATGTTCCTTACAGGTTCTGCCTAAAACTTGGAATTTACACTCAAGTACAGGGTTCCTCACTTTTTAGAACCAAAAACCTATACATCAGAATCTGGAACCTATAACCTACCCTGTAATCGGTTCCAAGGTCTAACAGTTTTTTTTTTCATTTTTAGTTAAGCAAAACAAAAATAAATACAATAATAAAAATGAACTAGGATTTTATTATCGATTGCCCAAGAAAAAATGTTCACATACATTTGTCAAATAGTATTAAGGAAATTTTACGGTTTTTAATGTATTTATTGCTCTTAAATTACTATCTAGAAAAAAGCAATTTGTGACATTTTGAATTTCAATCATATTTTGGGATTATATGAAAATGTGATATTAATCATTGCCCTATTAGTACAATTACTTTGAACTGATCATTCATGAATTAATGGACCATTTGGAAGTGCAATTAGGGATCGATACACATACAACCAACAAATTCAATCAGGGGTGGATCATTTGTCCATAAAGATCCAAGAGGGTCAATACCACCCTATTACCAATCAATTAGTAAGCGGAAATAAATCAATTTGGTAGAGTACGAAGCCAGATTGTAGGTGATTATGCACGACTTCAATATGAGTTTCGAACGACGTTAAGCTGATTTCTTTTGACTTTGTACTCAGGATAATTAATTGAACCCTTAGGATTACATAACAACCGATGGTTGCCATGGCTTAAAAATTGGCTTAAGCGAGGATCGAAAAGCTATCGATCATGAGTTAAACGTGAGGAAAATCTTAAAATGCCACATGAAGGTTTAGACCATACTAAAGTCGCAATTGATTCAATTTAACTTGATTTTTAATCCGATTTTAGGTATCGACTTTTCAAGAACTTCACAACTAAATAATTGGACGTTGCTATAATTATTCTCGGGTTTTTTTGGTGAGCCACAAAGTGTCGGAAAATAAAATTTTGGACTGAGAAATTGGGCCCACAAGTGGGTTGGCCCCAAGCCAGCAGCCCAATGGGCCTAGTGCCTAGCAAGGATGGCCTAAAGAGGGTCCAAGCTAGCCCATCTTCCTTTCTCTTCAGTCCATGGGCCTCCCTCTTCTAGAAGCTTGCTTTATGTGGTCCTTAGCCCTCTTGGATTGCTTGGTTGTGAGTGAAACTTTGAGAGCAAGCTCCCAAGCTTCCTGTCCAAGTTTGTATCTTCATTCTCTCTCTCTCTCTCTCTCTCTCTCTCTCTCTCTCTCTCTCTCTCATTCTCTTTACTACCCCTCACTATCTTTGCCCTTATCGTCTGCTGCTATTGTTCGCCAAAGTCCCTACCACCATTCTCCATGCAACTGTTGCCCTCCAGAGCCCCGCCATCAATCATCAATAGCTAGCTGTCGCAACCATCTACTCGCCCAACCGCCGACAGTTGCTAGCCTTCTTTATTTTAGCGAGAAACAGGCCTACCGATGTTTTGCCAGAAATCGGCCATTGTCCATTGCCGCCCTTGAGCTAACCTCATGTAGCCCTTGTCCTTATTGTCATCCTAGTGTCGTCGGAATCATTTAGTGTGTGAGTTAATTTCATAATCCCTTAGTTTGTGCTTAATCTTACTTTAGGGGTGGTTTAATTAGTTTAAGTATGATCAGTAGTTCAGATGATGATTAATGCTTAAGCATGGTTTATATGTCTTAATTATGCTTAAGTTAGATTATGATAAGCTAATAGTAGCTTAGTTATGCTTTGTTGTTAATTAATTGGGATTAAGATTAATTAGCATTATATTATATTACTAATCTTGCTTATGGATGATTAATTTGGTTATGAAGGATTAGTATTAGTTAATTATGATTAGTTATTTATGGGAATAATCTATTATAATTATACTATATTATTTGAATTATTAGTTAATTAAGGGATAATTATTTATTTTGGATAAATAATTAATTATGATTCTTTGTTGATAATTGATTAAATTGGGCAATAGTTATATTTATTTTAATTATTGCTTATTTATTTAAGGTTGGTATTTATATGTATGATAATATTATATGGCCTTTAAAATATTTATGGAGTGTTTTATGATAGTAAATTACTTATGGTACAATAGTTATTTTGGAAAGAGGTAAATATTTATAATTATTTCATGAGAGTTTGTTATTTTAAAATAATTGACTAAATTATCTTATCCGTATATCAATGAGTATGTTTGGAGGTTGTAATTAAAGATTATGCTTAATTTGTGTAAGTTAATTATTTATGGGAATAATTGATTATCAATAATTGGTTGAGACACTTGATTAGTTGTTAGAGTGAATATTTGTGAACAAGTTATCGGTAATTGTTGATTTTACTGGAATAGTTAATGGTGGTTACTATCTCGAATATTATGTGAATATTGTGATGTTGGTTGGTGAGTACTGATTGTTGGATTATGACTTGAACTACTGATTGTTCGTTGTATCTAGAATTGTTAAATTATACAAGTTTATGTGACCAATGATTATCATGGCATTGCATTATACACGTGTTAATTGTAATAGCATGTTGCATGAGCACGAATCATGGTTGTATTAGTGATAGAGAAAAAAAAAGAAATGGTATGGTTGATGATTGTGTTGCATGGTCACATAAAGGGAAACTCAACGTTGTCGGAAGACCACCAACCTTTAGGGTTGTGCTGTGGCCTTGGGGTTGCTTAATTTTATCGGTTGCTTGGCAATAGTCAGATGCTGAGTCGCAGTAGAGATTGGACCAATGCTTCTTCAGGAATGTCATCTGGGCGAGGCCCATGACGTAGCCGTACCCACGATTTGAACCAATAGATTGCCAACCATAAGGTTGTGATGTAATCCGAGAGGTCGTAATAATTGAAACATGTGTGGATGCTAATGCATGGGAAAGTTTAATATATGTTCTGATTATGTGAATTGCTGGTTGATGTTATTCTAGCATGAATTATATTGTATCATGCAGGGTATGTATACCAAGGCTTGAGATTGCAAGTGTTTGTATTTGATAACTAATGGTTTATATTATGGTTGAGTTTCTTTGCATGTTAATAAATAAGGCAAAGCAGGAGTCGCTTTGCAATTGATCTACCATTGGTATCAGGTTGCCTAGTTAGGCTGCATCTGAAGCGAGTGAAGTTCTTAATTGAGGCATAAGATTTTAACTTACTGAATTTATCTCACTTGTCATGGTTAAACATTTTCAGGGCCCTAGTATTACATTGTACCTATGAGGTTCGGTGTCCCAATGGATACGAGCATTGCCGTCACCATGCAACTCGTTCAAAGTCGCGATTTTGTTTATGAGCATCACGTGATGACGATATGGGTGGATGAGGGAGAGAGAGACCACTACACACTACACATTTTCAAGGCGTGGTATGCTAGGCAAGGGGATATGGTTTGCGGCCCCTAAGGACCTAAGACGGACATCCACCTCATGAGGGATTGAGTGATGAGGTGTGGGACCCCATGGATCTTGATCCTCCTGATGGCGTAGTGGAGGATCCCTCGTTGGGCGAGCCTAACCCTTTCGAGGCTAGCGATTGGGCACTTGATGCCTAATCCTTTTTGATTGACCCTCCCCTCTTTTTTGGTTGATTATAGGTTAGGTAGGCCTGATACCCTTTTTGTATAGGCCTTTGGAATATCGTTTGAAGAAATGCTTGTATATGTACGATTCCTCGAGCTAACCTCTATAGGTAAATAAAAATGTAATGCTGTTGATTTACTACTGTGTCTTTCTAATATCCCTACTTAATGTTTGACTGGGTGAGTTTCGTATCATTTCCACATGTGTCTAATGACAAGATAAAATGAATTGATTGGCGACAGAACTTGGGATGTTGCATATCTCGGACCACAAGTGAATTAAGGTTGTCACAAATTTGAAGGTTGGGGCATGACACAATTACCAAAACATAACACTATCAAAGAAGCAATTTGAGCTTCCACTAATTTCAAGGTGTACAAGAACAGATTAGGCACAAAAGATATGGGTACAACATATTATAGAATAATCCCAATCTCGATTCATTCAAAAGTAATATCTCTTATAATTTTTCTCTTTCTTTTAACAACCACAAAGATAAGGTTATTAAGGGTAATGCCAAAAAATTGAAAGCGGATTTTCTCATCTATTAAGTGATGTAATCCATAGAGGCAGCAGATGAAAGAAGGGGGAACAAAAAGACCCATTAAATTAATCATCAAAGTCTTTAATGTTAGAATACAATTTCAGAAGTTCAATACCAACTGCATGGCTATTTTAGTGTTTGGGCTTCCAGTTCCCGGGTTACAATTCTAGTTCCGATTCTCGGTTTTGGTTCCTATAGGATTCGGGAATCAAACTACTGGTGATTCCTTAAATAGTAGAACCAAGAACCTATCATTCACTTCATAAAACTGGGAAATGAACTGGAACCACCAGTCCAATTCTCTAATTCTCGATTCTACCCCAAAACCGTACTTATCTCTACATCCACATCATCATACTTAAAACTGTATTCGAATAGGTAACTATCAGTAACTACATCCTTGTGGAACATTGCATGTGTACGACAAATCTTGGCTCATTGAAAACCACAAAATTAAAAGCACTGATATCATGCAAGACCAATTGCATAAGATAGGTCGCCCATCAGGATTGGCTAGGGAACATTCGACTTGGAAATTTCATCTCTTTCAATGCAAGGAAGTCATTTTATATATTTAATACATGGTCAATGGTGTCAAAACGTACTCATGTCTCCTTCCTACTGCAAGAGTAGGCCATTCTCAGCCACAAAAACAGTTGTTCTAAATAATTGCTTTTGTTTTCGCATTCCTTCTAGTATAGAGGGGGCCACGATTTTTTTTCACTCAAATATCATTAGTCTAATATTCTCCTTCACATGTAAGTTAGGCTTGGGCTTGAGCCTAAAGTGTAAAAGTTGCCCAAATATCATTAGTCTAATACTTCCCCTCACGCGTAGGCTAGACTTGGACCTAATCTTAAAGCATGAAAATATGTTTGGAGTGGCAAATTAGGATTTGGAAAGATTTAAACTCATAAGCTCCTACTCTAATACTATGGAAGATTTTATAAAACCACCGCTAATTATTTTAAAAGCTTAAATTGTTTGTTGAATGAGTAGTTTAATATTTATACATTCTAACATGGATGAAGGTATTGCCTCATGCACCAAGGATGTTAGGAAACAATGTCAGAATTGAACATTAGAATAGTAACTCCAGAAAATATGAAGTCGGTTATTTTTTTGGTAAGGTAAGTTTATAAGCAATCAACCAAGGAACTATACAGCAGAGGTGAAGCACGGCACCAACAAGCACTCAACTTGACAACATGTCATTGGAGTGACAGGGTACCACAATCACAAAGTTGAGACAAACAAAAAAATTAGGAACAAAAGAGGATCAAAGGGATCCAAAAAGTCCTAGAACTAAGCCAAAAATAGCTCCACATAAAAAATACGATGATCTATCCCCCAACTATGCTACATCCTCCTATTCCTAGGGTTGTGTTCAACCCTTTTGAAAGCAAGGGCCTTATCCTTTACTGCCTTAAAGAGCTGCATCTTCATGGATGGAAAGTAAAGGTTTCGGCCACGGAATATGATATCATTCCTGGTCTTCCAAATGATATAGTAAAGAGAACCAAAAGAAAACTGAGTTATCTCCCGGTAAAACCCCTACCAGAAAGAACATTAATAACCCAAAAGAGATTGTTCGGCCAAGAAGCATTGGTCCAGGGAAGATTACATTTAGCGGCCCAAAAACTAGCAAGAGAATTGGAGACGCAGCAGTCGAAAAATAGGTGGTTGATTGAATCAGGCCTAGAGTTATAGAAAGCACAAACCGAGTTGGATATTCTATCATAGGACATGAGAAGTACCTGCGTTGGGAGACAGCTCTTGGAAATAAGCCAAAGAAGGAATTAGTGTCTAGGGGCTAAAGTCTTGTCCCAAACAAAAGAAGACCAAGGAACCGGGTTAGCTTTACGCCGAATAGTAGCCAAGCCGAAGCCATCGAAAATTTTCCAGAGGTATCCTCCACCCAACTAAATGTGTCCTGACCATGAGAAAGTGGGGGAATCGAAATTTGCCACGATAACAACTCTTGAAAAATTTGGAGCCCATCCGGTGAATATAGGTCATTCACCTTCGCTTACCTAGGAAGGGCCGATTGGTAAATATAATTGTCCAAGAAAACCAAGTTGAGGGGACCAAAATCAAGCCATGGATCAAACCACAGCGATGTATACTCACCATCTCCAATCTTCCATCTTAAGTGGGGTTGGAATTCATTTCTTAACATAAGAATCTTCCGTCAGGCCCAAGAGCAGTGGGTTGAAGTAGAAGAAATCCAACAATTCTGTCTTTTGAGATATGTGGCATGAATCTATTTACACCAAAATGATTTCTTTATCGGTGAAGAGCAACCAGATGTGTTTAGCTATGGCTGCTTTATTGTTATCCCTAATTCTCCTCAACCCAAGTCCTCCTTCCAAAGTGGTGAGGTAGACATCAGCCCAAGACACTTTTGCACCTCCTGATCCCATGGTTGGTCCTTTCCAGAGGAACTGTCTACAAATTTGCTCTATCTTATCCACTATCGAAGATGGAAGCCAAAAAATGGATGCCCAATTAGCTTGAATGGCATGTAGTACAGACTTAATAAGTTGTAAACGACCCGCAGACGAGGGAAATCGCTGAGTCCAAGATTTGACTCTAGCAGTAAGATGGCATACCATGGCATTGCAATCCACTTTGTTCAAACAAGATGTGATGATAGGCACACCCAAATAACGAACTAGAAAGGAGCCCAGTGTGAAGCCAAGAGCTTGTATGATATGATCCCTAACTATGTTAGAGCCACCAGAGATAAATACTTTGCTCTTGCTGGCATTTGGTATCAAGCCACTCCATGTGGAAAATAAAGTGAGCCCGTCCTTGATACAAGATATGGAAGCGAGGCTCGCTTGACTGAAAACAAATACATCATTTGCAAAAAATAAATGGGATAACCGCGTGGCCTTACAATGCCAGTAATACCAGTAATCTAGATGCCGAGTATGAGAATCAATGATCCCTGTAAGGACCTCCATAGACAAGGTGAAGAGATATGGGGACATAGGATCTCCTTGTCAAATACCTCGTCCACTGGAAAAGAAGTCATGAAGTTCGCCATTGATAGAGATGGAAAACTTTGAGGTGCGAACGCATACCATGATCAGTCTTGTAAGATGGTTAGGGAACCCAAATGCTAGGAGAGTATTCTCTAGGAAATTTTCATTCTCAATAAAGTGGGAAGAAAGATGGACCTAGGCTTTGCTTTGTCTATGCAGACTGCTTAATTTTACAAAGCTAGCTAATGTACTTGCTTGGAAATATATGTCCTCAACCATCACCATAAAATATAGGAGAAGCTAAGTCCTAGAAAGATAAGCTCACTTGTTTTGAATTCTATCATAAAAAGGACATTAAGAAATTTGAAATCACATAGCTTCACGTACACATTTGCGATGACGCACCAGAAATTTCTGCTACTCCATATTGAAGGTACCTAATCTATGAATGCCGTGTGTTAAGCTTCTCACTAGCCCAAATTGTTGACTTTAGCCAATGACAAATCAAAATTGCCAATTTGGTTTGGGTTTAAATACCTTCAAACCTAATTATGTAGGACAAAGTATCAAAAAAGTCTTAAACCTATTGTATTGATACCAATTTAGTCCAAAACTTTTCAATTGACCAATTGAATCATAAATCTTTTTACATTAATATCAATTCAGTTCATCTGGCCAATTTAGGCTGGAAATTGCTAATGTAGATGCTGATTAGCTGACATGATGCGGTCGACACTAACGTGGACTTTTTTAATAATATATTAATATTTTTTGAATTTTTTGAATTTTTTAAATAATTTTTCCCCCTTCCTCCCTCTCTCTTCCACTTCTATTTCCAAGCGAGGTCGCACGTTGACCATAAGCGAGGGTCGGCCTTGCCTGGCCAAGAGCGAGCACCAGCTAAACAAGCGAGGCCCTTCTTGCTAGATTTAGCAAGTCAAGCGAGGCCGACCCTCACCCAGGCCAAAGCGGCCTTACCGCGCATTGCCTAAGCAAGGGTTGACCTCACCGGGTGAAGGCGAGATTCTCCTTGCTCAATTTCATATTTTTCTTGGAACTCATGCCTCTCATGGGGAACCCTTCAGTCGGGCGTATCATTGCCAGTGATTTGGAGGGTCATCGTCCTTTGTCGTTGATGCGAGAGGAGGCGTAGACCTTGGCGTAGGGAAGTTGAGTCGCTTCGCCTCAGCTCTCTCTTTTCTTATGAGGCATAGTGTATAATATCTTGCAAAATCTCTCAACTCTCTTCGTGGGTCTCCCTTTATTTTTAAGAAAAAGTCAGATTTTTTGTGGGGGTGGGTCCATCTTGTTCTTGATTGACGGCGGTGGGGTTCCTTTTGAGACCTATTTGTCTTGTGACTTGATGATAACTACAAGCATTTTTGGCTAAGGATTCCTTTGCTGCGTCAACTTTTTTGGAATCTCTTTCTTGGGACGATTTTGCATTGTGATGAAATCATCTAGAGTTTTTGTGGGGATTTAGATGATGCAATGTGCACTGGGCTCTAAGGCAGTTGCTAAACTTGCTGATCTTGATGGACAATTGCAGCCTAGAAAGCTCTGTCTGATGATTCATCTCCCCTTGAATTGTTATTGTGTTGCCAGGGTTTAATGGCCAATGGTTGTTTCCAACGATGGTCTCTGGAAAGGGAAGAGGAAGACAATGGGAAAAGGGGAAAAAATTTCAAAAAATTTATTTAAAAGTTTTCATAAATTTATAATTCTTTTTTCTTTTTTCTTTTCTATTTTTCTTTTATCCTAAGCCAATGAGGTCATTGACCACAAGCGAGGGTTGGCAACCTTTGCCCTTGCTTGGATTTGTGCAAGGGCCTCCGCGCCCTCACTAGCCAAAAGCAAGAGTGTCAATGAGGGCATATGCGCTAGCTTAGATCCGAGCAAGGGCTAGGATGCCCTCACCATGATCTAGTGAGGGCATCACAGCATGCTTAGATTAGGCAAGGGTGTTACAACCTTGGCCTAGATATAGGCGAGGGTCAGCGCCTTTGCTTTTGGCCAATGAGGGTGGAGAGGCCCTCACTCATAGACACCGAGGGTTTGTCGACGATCTTGCCAACCTAAGGTTAGGAAAAAAAATAATAGAAAAAGGAAAAATAAAATAAAATAATTACACATAAATTCAAAAAAAATATTAAAATATTGTATAAAATAAATAAATAAATTTTGGACAACTTTTTCATTCATGGAATATGAAGTTGCAAAATTCTCTTTGCTCTCTTGTTTCACAAGGATAGGTACGAAGGGCGTCTTGCTATTGATTGCAATTATGAGACCAACTTTTTTTTTTTTAAAGTCGGTGAAAGATTATCTCATTCCATAAAGGAAAATGTAGATATATACATGAGATGTGCTTAAGAATGCACAGTGTCTTACAATATGAGATACTAGGTTGGCAAGTTGATTATAAGACACCGTGCGGAATATAGGCCAATTTAGCAAGAGGATTATACCTCCACCTTTTCACCCTAGATGGGAGAGGCTACTATACTTGCCTATCCAACGGTAGTTAGAAATGAAGTTTCGATATAATGTCTACCTTCACTACTGAATGCCTCCCAAATTTCCTATCTATCTTTGTCTTCCCAGTGAAGAGGGAGTACGGGAGTAATATTATGGGTCTCCTATCTTAGGGAAAATCTCTCATCCGTTTCCTTTCTTTGAACCTTTTAAGGATTTGCTCAAGTCCGAAACACAATAAGTCCAAAGAAGGGGTCGGGTGAGATAAGACCCAATTTAAAGGAAGAGTGTTGCGGAGTTGAGCTTAGACAACCCAATATGCAACATTATTATGAGTCCTAGAGCATCGGACTAAGGGAAAGTTGGGAAAAAATTGTCAGTAAGGCTCCGTTTGACAATGCTTCTATTTATCTATTTCTTTGTACTTTTGTTCCCCAGAAAAGAAAAAGAATAGAAATCCATTTGGTAACGTCAATTGATTTTTCTATTCCATAGAATAAAAAGTTATTCTCGGGAATAGATTTGGAGTAGAAATGAGAAGTGGAAAAAAGTAACTTTTTTTGTTTTTAGGAAAAATTTCTTGAAACTATTTCTCGGGTTATTACTCATGACCGACCGCCGTCGACCTCTGACCACCGACCGCCGTCGATCGCTGGCTGTTACCGACCACCGTTGACCTCCAACCATTGGAGACCATTGACTGGTGGCCAACCATCGCCCTTCACTCGATGATCAGTAGCCTTGGGTCCGATGACCTGCCGTTGATGACGGACAGCCCGGCGACTAGTGATTGGCGCTCGGTGTCTAGCAGCTCAGCGATTGGCGGCTCGACGATTGATGACCAAGCGATCGATGCTTGGTGCCCGGCGACTTGCGGTTGATGCCCGGCATCTTGTAGCCCTTCGTTCAACAGCTAGCGATCGGTGACCAGGTGACTTGTGACCGGCAATTGGTGGCCGGCGATGACCGGCGTCCGACAGAGACGACAATGACTGATGTTCGGTGACAATGGGGGCGGGTGGCGACTAGTGGGTGGTGATGATCAATGGCCACCACACGTCAATTGGTGGCCATCGATCACCGGTCACTAGTTGATGGCCGTCGCAAGTCGCTAATTGGTAATCGCTGATCAATGCCCGCCACCCTTGCCCCGCCTTCGAGGAATAAAGAAAAAAATATTTTGTCAGTACCAAATGCATTTATATTTTTTTTCCATTCTAACAATAAGAAATTTTTGTAGTTACCAAACACCTTGTTTTACTTAGAAATTATTTCAGGGAATAGAAATAAAAAATAACTATTTTTCAAAAGAAATTGTTCCAAGAATAGAAATGTTATCAAATGCATTGCACTCTTTGACCATTTCTCTTTACTCCCACTTGGGTTGCTTAGCACCATTCACTTGCTGAGCTAAGGATTGGTCCACCGCCACCCACTTTTGATAACGTTGAGACGAAGCACCAACTATAATTTTTTCACAATAAAAGTCAAGATCATGTACACTTTTCCTATTACCTCAAAAGAAATTAACTCACTTCCTATACACTGAATGATCACAACTCCTAGAATATATTCCATGAAAAGAAACAGTAAATCCAGCTATTTTCACTACGGCTAAACCACAAAAGAAACTGAGAATAGAGGACTTCTACATAACCACAGTTTCAAGATTGATTGCTTCAGGTCATGAGTTAGATCTTCTTGTTGTGAGCCAATCTCTGCTGTCTGAGCTCCTGAAGCAAAGCTCCCAAATCAGACCAAGAAGATCCACCTTCTTCCACAGCCCCTCTTGCCATCTCTGCAAGTGCTTTCGCCCTCCATCTCATTTCCTCTGCTTCCTCACCCACCAGGACTCTCTTCACTGCCTCCTCCACTCTCTCGCTCTTCACACTGTCGCCGAACAACCTCACCCACTGCTTCACCCCTATGTTGACCCCGATCTTGAGCACCTGGGTCACAAACTTCTCGTTGAAGAATTGCTCTGCCGCAACCGGCCAAGTCACCATTGGCACGCCTGCTGTGACTGCCTCTAGGGTCGAGTTCCACCCGCAATGCGTCACGAAAGCCCCAACCGCCTCATGATCGAGAATCAGCACCTGAGGAGCCCAGCCCCTGATGATGAGGCCCTTGCTTCGGATTCTTGATTCGTACCCATCAGGCAACCACTCTTCTTTGCCTTCTTCTGCATTCGGGTCCTTCTTCACCACCCAGATGAATTGTTGACCTGATGCTTCTAGTCCGACTGCAATCTCGCGGAGCTGAGCAGCATTAAAATTTGCCGTGCTTCCAAAGCAAATGTAAATCACTGAGTTGGGTTGCTTCGAGTCAAGCCACTTGAGGCACTCGTGCTGGTCAATGGACGATTGGTTGCCCCTCTGTGCTTTGTCCTCAGTCTCCGTATTGCACAATGAAAGTGGGCCGACAAACCAGGATCGTTTCCCTAGGAATGTCCTGTAATGGTCAGCGTAAGCTGGCTCGAGCTCATAGATGCTGTTCAGGACGACTCCGAAGCTCCTCTTGTCCGATTCGTTCTTCTCCTTGAAGAACTTGGTGAACTCAGTCTCTTCCTTGTAAAAGTCCGGCAACTGCATCCTGGACATTGTGATTTCTCCGGGGAAGTTGGGGATGATGAAGGGCTCTGAATCGCACGACACCTTCTTGTGAGGCTCATAGACCCTCACACATTCCATGCCCGCAAGGGAGAAGGCACTTGTCCCGTGGAAAACGAGCCTAGGGATTCCCCACTTGGTCGCGATCTCGGTTGTCCAGGGGAGGAACGTGTCTGAGACTAGACAATCGGGGGCAAGTTGCTCAATCAACAGCTCGAGCTGTTGGTCCAGCAGCATGATGGCTCCCAGGAATTGCTTGTGCATTTCTATCGAAGTGAGCCTGTTCAGATTGTCAGAGTCTTCTGGCAAGCCCACCTCTTTCAGGGGCAATGTCACTGTGACGACATCGATGTCGAAGCCCAAATCCTTGGTCTTCGCAATGGATTTCAAGAAGGTGGGCTCGTCATAAGTGGTTGCAATGAGGGTGGACTTGCAGCCTCTAATGGTGAAGAGTTTGGCCATGTCGATCATCGGGATCATGTGGCCTGGGGCCATGAATGGGAAGAAGAAAATATGAAGCTGATGGCTTTCCCTACCCATTTAGCCTCTCAGTAGAGTTTCTGCTACAGGAACTTATTCGGGAATGATGCTGGTGAAGCACAAGAAAGGTTTGGTTCTGGTGCTGTTGACTTTTGAAAGCTGGGGTTTGTTTTTAGACTTCAAACCGAATACAAATTTATGAGGGGTTTGGGGGGACTAAAGAAAGGGGGGATGAGAGAGACAAGTTTGATTTCTTCCATGCTTTAGATGTCTTATTAAATTCCTCATCGTGTTTGCCAAGTACTTTTCTTTTTTTTTGGTCGGTAAGTTTGCCAATTATTTGTTGAGTGCAAAAGAGGACAAGAGAGCGAAGTCAAGCGTAAGTTGAATCTGTATGTCTTCTTGTCAAGAGTACATATTCTCTTACGTCAAGCATGCGAGTTAAAGGAAAATCAATGAAAGAGATAATTAATTTACCTACTTGTCGATTTCTGCAGAGACGTCATGCATGACCAAATTGCCCAAGATGGGCCTCCCATCAGAATTGGCTATGGGGACATCCAATTTGGATACTTCCGGCGTAAGGTTGGGATAACTAGTACATGGTCTACGAAGCTTGAAACATCCTCATAGGAAAAACGTAGCATTAGTGTCCTAAGTGTTATACGTTCCTTATTTTGATAATAAAACTTTACAAACTATCATTTATTTGCTGTGATTTTTGAAAAGTGATAATTTAAATGGCTCCGGTGGCTCTAATTTGCCAGAAAAGTTGACATAGCTCGCCGGAGTCACTTAAATTTGGCATTTCAAGAAATTTTTGTACTAAAGAGGCCGTTTATGAAGTTTGGAACTGATTATTCATAAATTTTTTGCTATAAAATTTATAAAATTACAAAATTGGCAAAAGGGCAACGTGAGCAAAAAGCAAAGATCACAAAGCAACCTTTTTTTGCTAGTATCAAAAGCCAAATCGTGGATCAAACATCTTTCCGAATAATTTCATTTAAAATCACAAAAATCTATTTGGTTTCCTAAAAGAAAAATCAGGACGAAAATTTTCTTCACTCTCGTAACTTTGCATTTGTGTCCTCGCTTACCTTGCTGTGTTTTGAGATTGAACAAAACAACTAGTGGACTTGTGGAAATGGACTACTTCTCTTTGATCAACTGGGAGGAGTAATGCAAGGGAAAATTTGGGAACCAATTTAACTTCAACTTCTCTAGTGAAAAATTGATGGATTCCGTGACGTTGTTTGGTGCATAATTTAAGCACCACACTATTTCAAACATTTTGTGTGAAGTCTCGAAAACCGATCATTTTAGTTTAAAACTTACGAGATCAATTTAATGCCAAAATTTTTTGGTAAGTCACGTCAAATTTTTCATTGCCAAAGTCACTTGGTTTATCATTGTGACACTTAAATAATCATTTAAAAAGTTTAGGCACCAAAGTAAGTATCTTATAATAGTTATAACAATAATACCGTCATATTCTACTTGCAAGGCAGACTATTCTCATCTACAAATTGTTTTGGGTCTTTGCATTCATTTGCCTAGGGTGCAAGAACACGAATTTTCTCGTCCAAATAGCATCTAGTCTTTGTTGGTAATGGTGATGCATCACACCCCAAGGACTTCTGGCAACAATGCATGAATCAAACATCAACGGTAACTCCTAAAATGAAGTCATGGTACGAGATGTTCTTGATCAATCGTCAACGCGTCGAAAGGACTGAAAAAAAACTCGGAACTAGAACATGCACGTTTTCTCTTTCAAAGATGTGGAAATAGTCATCAACCAATGAATCAACAAATTTAGTTAAGAAATCTCAGTCCTACATACAAACACAGAATCTTATCAAATCACAGCATAAATATATCAACTAAAAATGCTTCTCGACCAAATCCAAAGCATACCAATATTAACGCCAAGTAGGAATTTATCGACCAAGTTGTAGACATTGAGCTCTCTGTCAATTAAACATGCATTTGAACTGAAATTGGGGTAATCGAGGAAAATCGAAAGTATCAATCAAAGCAAATTCAGAGGATCATAGATGCAAACGACATCCCCCAGTGAACCAAATGCGGAAGCAACAACACCACACATCTGACGAGGTTGAGAATAAGCATGCCCAATAGGTGCATTGAGAGTATCATGTTGAATTTATGCCGTCAATTTTAGGGATTTTAGTTGTAATATGAATCTTATTATGTAATTAATGGCAAAGACATTTATTCATGTATCCGATCATATATAATATCATTCCATAAAATCAATTATGACTGGACCTATTTTTGAAACATTAAGAATATTATGATGGGTTCATAGTTACACTGAATCTTTAAACTATTCTATGTCAATGGATCATTGAATGGATATTAATGATCCTATTGTGACTAATGTATTCTTAGTTTCACCATTGAGTGTTGGATTTATAAGGAAATGACAAGTTGCAAGTCATTAAGTATTGGAATGCCT
This sequence comes from Corymbia maculata, assembly GCA_014182735.1. Classification (NCBI taxonomy): domain Eukaryota; kingdom Viridiplantae; phylum Streptophyta; class Magnoliopsida; order Myrtales; family Myrtaceae; genus Corymbia; species Corymbia maculata. Next base: position 6,578,122 of record CM024690.1, on the reverse strand, counting down.
AAGTTAGATCATGGGTTCTTATACTAGACAAATTTACTGAACGTGCCACGCATGAAACAATTAGCGATATGGGAGTTTTTAACGTGAAATCAATGTTTAATTATTCATACTTTTATCTTGTGTATATAATCTTCATACCTAAAGCATAATGTTGACTTGTGGATTGGATTGTTATTGGTTCACAAGTGCGCATATTGCCAGTTCATTAATTCGTCTCTATACTTGATAGTCATGCTTTGTGCATGCAAAATGAAATCTACCTCTTTTTTTTTTTTTTTTTGATGACCGAGGTGTCTGGGCCAGCTTGCGCGCATCTCAACTATTCCTCGGGAGGGACTAGCACAGCAACCCACCGCCATGGCCCCCCACTTAAATCACAGGCGCTTCCCCGGGGAATCGAACCCAAGACCTCTTTGTTACATGCAAGGTACAATAGTGATATCCCATGCAATCTAGTTATGACGTTGCATCGAAATCCTTGATTGAAGTTGCAACCGAGAAGGAATCATTTATGTGTCGTACAAAATGCATGTCAATTACGTTTGCGCATATGATCGAACCGGTAACTTGACTAATATTCTATGATTTTTGTTCGATTGGGAAATAATAAGATAGATGGATTAAATTACATTGCAACGAAAACTAACGAGTTCATTATGTTCTTAAAACATTCCTATTGTGTGAATAGCCATGACATATTGTTATATGTCAATCATGGCAATTACCAACCCAAAAAAAAAAAAATCATGGTAATCAATTCTTTTGAGAGTACTAATGTGTTAACATAAGTCTTACTGCTAGTTTGATAGTGAACTAGGAATATCGTGCATCATAACTAATTGAGGATGACATTGAATGGGAGAGATAATATTGCAGATACATTTGCAATCATAGCAATCATATTAAGTCAGATTGAAATTAAATTTAATGAGATTTAATTTAATTTATTTAATATTTCGGTCATGAGCGTGTGTGCATATACGTGTGAACATGCAGAGTGAACACATATTAATGTGCCCAAAATGCACACAAGCCGGCTGTGCCCTCTTATGTTTTATTAATTTTTTTTAAAAAAAAAAATAAAATATATCAGAAAAGGAGGTGCACGACAAGGTCGGCAACAGCTGCTGACGATGTGCAGCACGCGGTCGGCAACCGTTGCTGACCATGTGCAGCACCCACGCGAGATTAGCAACAGTTAGCCATAAAGAAATTAAGTGTATGATTAGGTAAAAAGTGTTTTTATGTAAAAAGAGTTTTTCTATGGTGTCGTTGTCATGATTAAAATATCAAGAGTACAGAGGATTATTTTCACAATATTGCTGTCACAATTATAAAAGTGATTACCTACAGGATCTTTCTTATGCTGTATGTATGATTGGTAGGGCATCTGAATTAGAGTTCTGATCTTTTTATTAAAACGCACGAATAATACCTTTGGATATACATATAATGGCAAACAAATTAAGCACAATGATGTTGAGGACCTAAGCCAGCGAATGAGAAATGAACAGGTACAGAGTACATCAAATAGAGGCTTCTGAAGCAGTTGTGGAAGTGGCGAGCCAGCCACCGGTAGCGATTGCTGGCGGACCGAAGGCGATCGAGAGAAATGAAGAAGCCACTGGAAATTCGGGGAAATGTCGAGAATCAGTACGACTAGCTGAATCAAACACGGAAACTGCCGAGAGAAGACTCAGCTTTCGTTTTCGTCGTCATAGTCAAGTGATATAAAGCTTGAAGTGATAAATCCCGAGCTCGATCGGACTCCATTCATAGCTGCTGCAGATTGCTTTCATGGAGCGGTGGAGCTTGAACGACCGCTGCGACCTCTCTGGCTAACAACGGCAATTAGCAATTTGGACCTGTGACGTATAAGCCTTTGGACCCATCTGGCCGCTTTCCTTGAAATTGGATGGGCTACCCAAATTAATTAATAGGTCAAGCCCAATGAATTGGATTAATGGGCTGCAATGTGCAAGGAAAATTGCTCAAACAGTCTTAAACTTTTTGTATTTTTACTAATTCCATCTTAAACTTTTCAATTTTACTAATTAAATCCTAATCTTTTCACTATTTATCAATTGAGTCCAATTCAGCCAACTTTGCCTAGAATTCGTTGACACGGGCATTAGCCATCCTATGTGACATGACTAGTGTTCACGTAAACAATTTTTAATGATGTTTTAATATTTTTTTAGATTACTTATTTATTTCAATTTTCTTTTCTTTCTTTTTTCCCCCTTCTTTCTCTTTCTTTAGCGAGTCATCGGGCCTCGGTGATGGCTGACGACCAACTAGAGGCGGTCGACGAGGTCGAGCCTTGCCTAGCACAAGTGCGGCTGTTCGACACCAGCAAGCCCACCTCACCTTGGTTGGGTGAGACTTGAGCCTCATGATGCTCGGCGATCGGCTGGAGGAGGAAGAAAAAGGGAAGGAAAGAAAATGAAAAGAAATAATAAAAAAATAAAAAAATTTTGAAAAATTATTAAAACATTATTAAAAATTGTCTACATCAATGATTTCCGCCTAAATTTGGTTGGATGGACTCAATTTGTATAGATAAAAATATTTATGACTCAATTAATGAAATTGAAATGTTTATAATTAAATTGACAAAAGTGCAAAATATTTAGAATTTTTTCAGACAATTTTCCTAGGTTGTGAACAAGGAAAGTTTCTGAATTAGATGAAATCCTCTTGTGGTTGATATGGAGTAATAACTTCCCTATTGCACGTAGCAAATAAACTTGTCCCTCCAAAGACTAGCTTGGAAAATTTCAACCGAGCAACAACACTGTAGCCCTCGGAATGGCTACATCTGCTACTAGAGAATTTGGTGTATATTCTCTCATGGTATGCAACATCGGTTCTTGGTAGAGGTGATCGAGTCCTAACAGAGGTGATCAGTTCTCGGTTTGGTTCGGTTTCAAAGTGGAACCAAGAACCAGACTAGATCAGATAGAACGGTTTCTAATTTTGGGAACTAGGGACTAGACCATCGATTCTGGTTTGATCTGGTTCGGTCCAATGGAATAGGCTACCTTTTTTTTTTTACTAAAAAGTGGCCGTGCTCCGAACTAATTAATCCGATTAAGTTTTTGGGTGATCCCAATAAAATCAATTGCATATGTTCTCACATGTTAAAAAATCAAACTCCATTTGTATTCTAGTTTACATATGTATGCATGTTTGTTGAAGAAATAAAATAATCTATTTGAGGATTTATTGCTATTTGAAGAAATAAAAATAATATACGTAAAAAAAAAGTCAGTTTGATCCGGTCTAGTTCCCTTCCAAAATCAGGAACCAAACTGAAAATCACTAATTCCATTTTTGTCGAATCGAGAACTAGACTAATACCTTTGAGAATTGGACCAAACCGATCGGTCCAATCTGATTCGGTTCGGTCCTATTTGGACAGTCAAATATGCTCATCCCTAGTTCTTGGAGCAAGCTAAGGGATTCCCAGAATTTACTCGCTAATTTCAGCTGGTTTTAGCTTGACATGACTGCATCTGTATTCTCCCAACCTCTTGGCAACCCTAGCTCAGTCAATGATAATTTGACAGTTCAGATGTCAAACTCCTAACCCAACTAATTGATTCCTTCGGCTTGTTTCAAAAAAGCATCTCATAGACAGCGGTGGTGATGATGTTGATTCTTGTGCCTCAAGTTGCGAAGGTCTCGACCATGTCGGTTGTGGGGATCATGTGGCCTGGAGCCATTAATGGTCGAAAGAATATATGAAGTAGATTACTTTCATTCTCAATGGAGAGGAAAAGAAAAGATAGATCCAGACTATCTTCGTCTATGCAGATTGCAAAGTTTTACGAAGCTAGCTAACATACTTGTTGGGAAATATATGTCTAAGATCATATATTGACCTACGCACCACAAAATACAGCAGAAGACAAGTCTGTGAAAGGATAAACTAGCTTGTTCCAACTTCTATCATGTAAGAGACGGTAAGAAATTTGGAATCACGTATCCTCATGTACACATCTGCAAGGAAGCACCAGAAATTTCTCCCGCTCCTTCATATTGAAGGTACCTAGTCTATGAATATGACGTGTTAAGCTTCTCCCTGTGACAAAGTTTGACGTCAATTTGGTTTCGGTCAAAATGCCTTCAAATCCAACTATGCATTAGGAAAATTACCTTGAGGACCTAAAGAAATACCACCTCTCTATCTTATCTCTAAAATTGTTGCCAAGTGCCAAGTTGTATACATATCACAAGATCAGTTGTGCCGCAGCCAAATATGTCATTAACATGTGACGGTTGATGAAATTGAGTTTGTCATCCTCTTCTTGTCTTTTTACTTTTGCTTATCTTTCTTTCCTGTTGTTGCCTGTTAATGTGCAAATACAATCCTATGGAATGTGAAGTTGCAAAGATCCCTCTGCTTGTTGTGTCTCAAGGACAGATAAATTCAGAAAAGGGAAAGTGCACAAAGCATCTTGCCATTGAATTGCAACTACGCAACTAACTGTAATTGGCACAAAGAATTCAAGATCATGTATACTTTTCCTATTGCCTCAAAAGAAATTAACTCACATCCTACATATTGAACGATCACAAATCCTAGAATAAGTTCCATGAAAAGAAACGGCAAATCCAGCAATTTTCTCTACGACTAAACCACGACAGAAACTGAGAATGAGGATTTCTACACAACCACAGTTTCAACATCGGTTGCTTCAGGTCAATCAGATCTTCTTCTTGTGAGCCAATCTCTGCTGTCTGAGCTCTTGAAGCAGATCCCCCAAATCAGACCAAGAAGACCCACCTTCTTCCACAGCCCCTCTTGCCATCTCTGCAAGTGCTTTTGACCTCCTCCTCATTTCCTCTGCTTCCTCACCCACCAGGACTCTCTTAACTGCCTCCTTCACTTTCTCGCTCTTCACGCTTTCGCCGAACAACTTTACCCACTGCTTTACCCCTATGTTGACCCCGATCTTGAGCACCTGGGTCACAAACTTCTCGTTGAAGAATTGCTCTGCCGCAACTGGCCAAGTCACCATTGGCACCCCTGCCGTGATCGCCTCCAGGGTTGAGTTCCACCTGCAATGTGTCACAAAACCCCCAATCGCCTCATGATCGAGAATCAGCACTTGAGGAGCCCAGCCCCTGACGATGAGGCCCTTCTCTTGGATTCTTGATTCGTACCCTTCAGGCAACCACTCTTCTTTGCCTTCTTCCCCATTCGGGTCCTTCTTCACCACCCAGATGAATTGTTGACCTGATGCTTCTAGTCCGACTGCAATCTCGTGGAGCTGAGCAACATTGAAATTTGCCATGCTTCCAAAGCAAATGTAGACCACTGAGTTGGGTTGCTTCGAGTCTAGCCAATTGAGGAACTCATGCTGGTCAATGGATGCTTGGTTGCCCTTGTGTGCTTTGTCCTCGGTCTCCTTATTGCACAATGAGAGAGGGCTGACGAACCAGGATCGTCTCCCTAGGAATGTCCTGTAATGGTCAATGTAAACCGGCTCGAGCTTGTAGAAGCTGTTCATGACGACTCCAAAGCTTTGCTTCTCCGATTCCTTTGCCTCTTTGAAGAACTTGGTGAACTCGGTTTCTTCCCTGTAGAAGTCTGGCAACTGCATCCTGGACATTGTGATTTCTCCGGGGAAGTTGGGGATGACGAAGGGCTCTGAATCGCACGACACTTTCTTGTGAGGCTCATAGAGCCCCACACATTCCATGCCTGCAATGGAGAAGGCACTTGTACCGTGAAAAACGAGCCTAGGGATTCCCCACTTGGTCGCGATCTCGTTTGTCCAGGGGAGGAATATGTCTGAGACTAGACAATCGGGGGCAAGTTTCTCAATCAATAGCTCGAGCTGTTGGTCCAGCATCATGATAGCTCTCATGAATTGCTTGCGTATTTCCTCCGTAGTGATCTTGTTCAGATTATCAGTCTTCTGGCAAGCCGACCTCTTTCAGGGGCAATGTCACCGTGACGGCATTGATGTCAAAGCCTGAATCCTTGGTTTTTGCGATGGATTTCAAGAAGGTGGGCTCGTCATGTGGGGTGGCGAAGAGAGTGGACTTGCAGCCTCTAATGGCGAAGAGTTTGGCCATGTCGATCATTGGGATCATGTGGCCTGAAGCCATGAAAGGGTAGAATAAAATGTGAAGCTGATGGCTTTCGCTACCCATTTCGCCTTCTCGGGAGAGTTTCTGCTTCAGGAACGTATTCGGGAACGATGCCGGTGAAGTGCAAGAAAGGGTGCTGGTGAAGCACAAGAAAGGTTTGGTTGTGGTGCTGTTGACTTTTGAAAGCTGGGGTTTGTTTTTAGACTTCAAACCGAGGACAAATTTATAAGGAGAGGTTTGGGGGGAATAAAGAAAGGGGTGATCAGAGAAAGACAAATTTGATTTCTTCTTTGCTTTAGATGTCTTATTAAATTCCTGACCGTGTTCGCCAAGTACTTTGTGATTGCAAAAGAGGACAAGAAAGCTTAGTCTAGATTTGGGGTGATTAAAGAATGATGAGTGGAATCTATCTGTCTTCTAGTGAAGATTGCATAATCTCTTACATCATACGTGCAAGTTTTAGGCCAAATCAATGGAAGAGATAATTAGGGTGGGAATGATAATCACTCTATAGCTATTTTTTAATTTTGAAAATAAGTTTGGAATAGAAATTCATTTGATGACACAATTTTATACTTCTATTTTTGAAACAAATTTTTGTTCCAGAAATAGGTTTAGAATAGAAATGAGAAGTGAAAATTTTCTATTTCTTTATTTCTAGAATAGAAATGAGAAATGAAAACTCTTTTCATTGCATATCCTTGCTACTAGTTGGCCACCCATTTGTCACCACCTGTCACCAATCACCGGCTCTCGTCTACTATTGTCTATGATCGACTGTAGTCTGCCACCCACTACCGTCTACCACTGGCACTAGTCGTCATTGCCTGCCCCTTGTCATCCATCACTGCTCGGGAGGGAGAAAATTTTGTGTTATTATCAAAAACATATTTTTGCTCATAAACTCATCCATGAATAAAAATTGAAAATTTTACTTTAGTCCCAAAAATAAATTTCTGACCAAAATGATTACCATTTGTGCCCTTAATTTACTTATCAAGGTCTATAAAGACGTCATCCATGAGCAATTGCACAGGTGGAGCCTCCCATCAGAATTGGCTGCGGGACATCCAATTCGAAAGTTTTAGTACTTTCTACACAAGGAAAGGTCACTTTGGATAACTAGTACCTGATCTATGATGCTTGAAACATAATCATGTTTAAATACAACTGGAGTGGGAAAAGTGCAGCATTAGTGCTCTAAATATTATACAACGATCATTTTGATGATAAATCTTTACAAACTATTATTATTTATTGCAACTCTTAAAATGTAATCGCTTAAATGACTCTAATGACTCTAATTTACTTGAAAATTTGACATAGTCCACTGGAGTCACTTAAATTTGCGTTTTCAATAAATTTTTCTACTATAGAGGTCATTTATAAGTATTCGGAATTGATTATTTATATAATTTTTGCTATAAAATTTATAAAATTAGAAATTGACAAAAGGGAAATGTGTCCCAAAAGAAATGAGAAGTAAAATTTCCTTCACCTCTCCTAACTTCGCATTTGTGTCTTCACGTGCTTTGCTTTGTTTTGAGAGTGAACAACATAGCTAGTGGACTTGTGGAAATGGACCACTTCTCTTTGATCAACTGGGAGGGTTAATGCAAGGGGACATTTGGGAACCAATTTAACTCCAAGTTCTATAGTGAAAAATTGATAGATTCCTTGATGTTGTTCAGTACATAAATTATGCACCACACTATTTTCAAACATTTTGTAAGCAATCTTGAAAACCGATCATTTTAGTGTTAAAACTTTAAATGATCAATTTAGTGCCATAATTATTTGGCAAGTCATGTCAAATTTATCGTCACCAGAGTCAATAAATTTATCGTTGTGACACTTAAATAATCATTTCAAAAGTTTTGGCACCAAAGCGAATATCTTGTATTGATACTGTCTTATCCTACTTGTAGAATAAGCTATTCTCATCTATAGATTGTTTTGGCTTTTAACATCCATTTGCACAAAGTGCGAGAGTGCGACTTCTCTTGTTCAAATAACATCTAGTCTTTGTTGATAATGTATTTTGAAATGATGGTGGTTAAGCATGAAAATGGTTTTGTTGTGATACTGTTGATTTTTTTTTATTGGTTTTATTCTAACTCTCAATTCATTATTAGCTTTTGCTCTATCTCTTTGTAAAGTGCAAGAGTCAAACATTACCTTTGAAACTAAACGTCCCCACTTTCGGCCCCCGAGAATACAGGAAATCAAACTCTCCACTTCCCCTTTCCCATCCACATGAGAAGGGGGGCAATCCCTGGTGATTGTATTGTTGACTTTTGAAAGCTGAGGTCTACTATAAGTTTTGGTAAAAAACCGCGACAAATTTATAAGGAGGGGTTTGGGAATAAATGAGGCTGATAAGATAAGAATGAGTTTGATCTCTTCTATGATTTTGCTTTATAAAAATCCTGATTTAAATGGTGACCAGATTCAGAGTATGCCAAGAATTTTTGGATGGCAAGAGAGAACAAAAAGCTGAGTCTAGATTTGGAGCATTTAAAAAAAAGATGAGTTGAATGTATATGTCTTCCAATCAAGATTGGACACTCTTATGTCACGCATGCAAGAGTCTTCCTTCTCCCTCTAGAGAGAACTTCAAGGTGTGGTTAAATGGAATGAATCCATCTGTGTAAGGATGAGTGATTCCATGTTCCTTATAGGTTTTGCTTGAAACTTGGAACCTACCATCGAGTACAGATTCCTCATTTTTTAGAACCAAAAATCTATACATCGGGATCGAGAACCTAGAACCCACCCTATAATCGGTTCCAAGGTCTAGTATTTTTTTTTTCATTTTTCGTTAAGCAAAACAAAAATAAATACAATAATTAAAATGAACAATGATTTTATTATCGATTGTCCAAGAAAAAGTATTCATGTGCATTTGTCAAATAGTATTAAGGAAATTTTATGATTTTTAATGTATTGATTGCTCTTAAATTACTATCTAGAATAAAACAATTTGCAACGTCTTGAATTTCAACCATGTTTTGGGATTATATGAAATGGTGATATTAATCAATACCCTGTTAGTACAATTATTTTGAACTGATCATTTATGAATTAATGGACCATTTGAAAGTGCAATTAGGGATAAATACACATATGACCAGCAAATTTAATTAGGGGTGGACCGTTTGACCATAAGGATCCAAGAGGAACAATACCACCCTATTACCAGTCAATTAGTAAATGGAAATAAATCAATTTGGTAGAGTACGAAGCCGAATTGTAAGTGATTTCGCATGACTTCAATATGAGTTCTGAACGACGTTAAGCCGATTCCTTTTGACTTTGTACTCAAGATAATCAATTGAATCACCGGGATTACATGGCAACCATCTTAGTTTGAAAATTGGCTTAAGCATGGATCAAAAAGCTATCGATCATAGGTCAAACATGAGGAAAATCTTAAAATTCCACATAAAGGTTTAGACTGTACTAAAGTCGCAATATATTCAATTTAACCCGATTTGAGATATCGAATTTTCAGGAACTTCACGACTAAATAATTGGATGTCGCTACAATTATTCTAAGGCTTTTTCGGTTATCCGCAAAGTGTCAGAAAAGAAAATTTTGGACCAAGGAATTGGGCCCACAAGTGGGCTGGCCCCAAGCCAGCGACCCAATGGGCCTAGCGCCTAGCATGGACGGCCTAAAGAGGGCCGAAGCTGGCCCATCTTCCTTTCTCTTTAACCCATGGGCCTTCCTGTTCTAGAAGTTTGCTTTTTGTGGTCCTTAGCCCTCTAGAATTGCTTAGTTGTGAGTGAAACTTTGAGAGCAAGCTCCCAAGCTTCTTGTCCAAGTTTGTGTCTTCATTCTCTCTCTTCTCTCTCCTCAACTCACTCTCTCTCTCTTTTCTCTCTTTTTCCCTCATTTCTCTCTACTGCCCCTCATCGTCTCTACCCTTGTTGTCTATTGTTGTTGTTCGCCTGAGTTGTTGCCACCATTCGCCATGTAGCCGTTGCCCTCCAAAGCCCTACCATCAATCGCCAATAGTTACCTATCACCGCTAGCCACCCGCCCAATTGTCGACAACTATTGGCCTTCTCTATTTCAATGATAAATGGGCCTACTAATGCTATTTTGCCAGAAACAAGCCATTGTCCATTGCTACCCCTAAGCTAACCTCGCATAACTCTTGTCCTTACCATCATCCCAATGTCGCTAGAATCATTTAGTGCGTGAGTTAATTTCCTAATCCCTTAGTTAGAGCTTAATCTTGCTTTAGGGGTGGTATAATTAGTTTAAATATGATTATTAGTTAATGATGAATGATTAATGCTTAAGTATGGTTTATATGTTTTAATTATGCTTAAGTTGGATTATGATAAACTAATAGTAGCTTAGTTATGCTTTGTTGTTAATTAATTGGAATTAAGATTAATTAGCATTATATTACATTACTAATCTTGCTTATGGTTGATTAATTTGGTTAGTGAAGGATTAGTATTAGTTAATGATGATTAGTTATTTATGGGAATAATCTATTATAATTATTTTACTTTATTTGAATTATTAGTTAATAACGGGATAATTATATGATTATTTGTTGAATTGATTAAGTTGGAAATAGTTATACTTATTTTAATTATTGCTTATTTATTTAAGGTTGGTAGTTATATGTATGATAATATTATATGGCCTTAAAATATTTATGGAGTATTTTATGAAAGTAAATTACTTATGGTATAGTAATTATTTATGAAAGAGGTCAATATTTATAATTATTTCGTGAGAGTTAATTATTTTAGAATAATTGACTAAATTATTTTATCTATATATCAATGAGTATTTTTGGAGGTTGTAATTAAAGATTATGCTTATTTTGTGGAAGTCAATTATTTATGGGAATAATTGATTATCGATATTAATTGAGACACCCGATTAGTTGTCGGAGTGAATATTTGTGGACAAGTTATTGATAATTGTTGATTTTATGGGAATAGTTAACGGTGGTTACTATCTCGAATATTATGTGAATATCGTGACATTGGTTGGTGAGAACTGATTGTTGGTTTATGATTTGAACTACTGATTATTGGTTGTATCTAGAATTGTTAAATTATACAAGTTCATGTGATCATTTATTATTGTTGCATTGCATTATACACGTGTTAATTGCAATAACATGTTGCCTGAGCACGAACCATGATTGCATTGGTGATAGAGAAAAGAAAGAAATGGTATGGTTAATGATTGTATTGCATGGTCACATAAAGGGATACTTGATGGTGTCTAAAGACCACCAACCCTTGGGATTGTGCCATGGCCTTGGGGTTGCTTGATTTTATTGGTTGCTTGGCAGTGATTAGATGCTAAGTCGCAATAGAGGTTGGACCAATGCTTCTTTAGGAATGCCATTTGGGGGGAGGCTCATGACATAGCCCTACCCATGGGGGGGCGATGCCTGGTTTTTGAACCAGTTGACTACCAACCATAAAGTTGTGATGTGGTCCAAGGGTTGTAATAATTGGAACATGTGTGGATGCTAATGTGTGGGAAAGTTTAATATATGTTCTGATCATGTGAACGGCTAGTTGATGTTGTTTTGGCATGAATTATATTGTATCATGCAGGGTATGTGTGCCAAGGCAAGGTGAGATCACATGTGATTATATTCGATGACTAATGGTTTATACTATGGTTGAGTTTCTTTGCACATTAATAGATAAGGCAAAGCGGGAGTCACTTTGCAATTGATTTACCATTGGTATTAGGTTGCCTAGTTAGGCTACACTTGAGACGAGTGAAATTCTTAATTGAGGCTTAGTATTTTAATTTATTGAGTTTATCTCACTCATCATGGTTAAATATTTTCAGGGCCCTAGTATGACACTATACCCAGTGAGGTTCAATGTCCCCATGGATATGAGCATCGCTATCACCACGTGACTTGCTCCAAGTTGCAATTTTGTTTACAAGCAACACATGACAATGATATGGGTGAATGAGAGAAAGATGGACCACTACACGCCGCACATATTCAAGGCATGGTACGTCAAGCAGGGAGATATGGTTTACTGTCCCCTAAGGAGCTATGTGGACCTCCGCCTCACAAGGGTTTGAGTGACAAGGTGTGGGACCCCATGGATCTTGATCCTCTTGATGGCGCGGTGGAGGATCCCTCGTTGGGTGAGTCTAACCTTTTCAAGGCTAGTGATTAGGCATATGATGCCTACTCTTTTTTAAATGACCCTCCCCTCCTTTTTGGTACATCGTCTGAAGAAGGGCTTCTATATGTATGATTCCCCAAGCTAACCTTTGCAAATAAATAAAAATGTGATGATGTTGATTTACTATTGTGTCTTTTTGCTATCCCTACTTGATATTTGATTGGTTGAGTTTGGTATTGTTTCCACATGTGTCTTATGACAAGATAAAATGAATTAGTTGGCGACAGAACTTGAGATGTTGTATATCTCGAACCACAAGTGAATTGAGGTTGTCGCGAGCCTGAAGGTTGGGGCATGACACAATTACCCAAACATAACACCATCGAAGAAGCAATTTGAGCTTCCACTGATTTCAAGGTGTACAAGAACTCATTAGGCACAAAAGATATGGGTACAACATACTATAGAATAATCCCAATCTCGATTCATTCAAAAGTAATATCTCTTATCCTTCTTCCCTTTCTTTTAATAACCACAAACATAAGGTTATTAAAGGTAATGCCTAAAAATTGAAAGTGGATTTTCTCATCTATTAAGTGATGCAATCCATAGAGGCAACGAATGAGAGAAGGGGGAACAAAAAAACCCATCAAATTAATCATCAAATTCTTTAATGTTAGAAAACAATTTCAAAAGTTCAATACCAAATGCATGGCTATTTTAGGGTCTAGGCTTCTAGTTCTCAAGTTACAGTTCTAGTTCCAATTCTCAATTTTGGTTCCCATAGGAATCGGGAACCAAACTACTGGTGATCCTAAAATAGTACAATTGAGAACCTATCTTTCCCTTCATAAAATCGGGAAACAAATTGGACCCGCCAGTCCAATTCTCTAATTCTCAGTTCTACGCCAAAACCATACTTACCTCTACATCCATCTTATCATACTTAAAACTATATTCGAATAGGTAACTATTAGTATCTACATCCTTGGGGAATACTGCAAGTGTACGATAGAACTTGGCTCATTGACAACCACAAAATTAAAAGCACTGACATCATGCATGACCAATTGCACAAGATAGGTCACCCATCAGGATTGGCAAGGGAACATTCAACTTGGAGATTTCGTCTCTTTCTGTGCAAGGAAGTCATTTAATATTTTTAATACGTGGTCAATGGAGTCGAAATGTACTCATGTCTCCTTCCTACTTCAGGATTAAGCCATTCTTAGCCACAAAAACAGTTGTTCTAATAAAATTGCTTTTGTTTTCGCATTCCTTCTAGTATAGAGTGGGGCACGATCTTTGTCACTCAAATATCATTAGTCTAATATTCTCCTTCACACGTACGTTAGGCTTGGGCTTGAGCCTAAAGCGTAGAAATCGCCCAAATATCATTACTCTAACACTTCCCCTCATGCGTAGACTAGATTTGGACCTAATCTTAAAGCATGGAAATATGTTCGAAGTGGTAAATTAGGATTTGGAAAGATTTGAACTTATAACCTTCTACTCTAATATCATGAGAGATTTTATAAAACCACCACTAATTATTTTAAAAGTTTAAACTATTAGTTAAATGTGTGGTTTAATATTTATACATTCTAACATGGGTGAAAATATTTCCTCATGCACCAAGGATGTTAGGAAACAATGTTGGAATTGAACATTAGAGTAGTAACTCATAAAAATATGAAGTCGGTTACTTTCATTCTCAATAAAGTGGGAAGAAAGATGAACCTAGGCTTTGCTTCGTCTATGCAGATCGTAGAGTTTTACAAAGCTAGCTAACATACTTGCTTGGAAATATATGTCGTCGACCATCACCAAAAAATATAGGAGAAGCCAAGTCCTAGAAAGCATAAGCTTACTTGTTTTGAGTTCTATAGTAAAAAGGATATTAAGAAATTTGAAATCACATAGCTTCATGTACACATCTGCAAGGACGACTAGAAATTTCTGCTACTCCATGTTGAAGGTACCTACTCTATGAATGCCGTGTGTTAAGCTTGTCACTAGGCCAAAGTTTGATGTCAACAATTGTTGACTTTAGCCCATGACAAATCAAAATTGCCAATTTGGTTTAGGTTTAAATACCTTCAAGCCCAATTATGTAGGACAAAGTATAAAAAAAGTCTTAAACTTATTGTATTGATACCAATTCAATCTTAAACTTTTCAATTGGACCAATTGAGTCCTAAATCTTTTTACATTGATATCAATTCAGTCCATTCGACTAATTTAGATTGGAAATTGCTAATGTGGATGACGACCAGCCGACATGATGCGACTGACGCTAATGTGAACATTTTTAATAATATATTAATATTTTTTGAATTTTTTGAATATTTTGAATAATCTTTGTCCCCCTTCTCCCTCTCTCTTCCTCTTCTCTTTCCAAGCAAGGTCGCACACTGACCACAAGCGAGGGTCGGCCTCACTTGGCCAAGAGCGAGCACCAATTGACCAAGCAAGGCCCCCCTCGCCAGATCTAGTAGGTCCAGCAAGGCCGACCCTCACCTAGGCCAAGCGGCCTCACCATGCATTGCCTAAGCAAGGGTTGACCTTGCTGGGCCTCGATTAGGCGAAGGCGAGATTGTTCTTGTTCAATTTTAGATTTTTCTTGTAAGTCATGCCTCTCATGGGGAACCCTCCGTCGAGCATATCATCGCCAATGATTTGGAGGGTCGTCGTCCTTCATCATTGATGCGAGAGGAGGCATAGAGCATGGTGTATGGAAGTTGAGTCGCTTCGCCTTAGCTCTCTTTTCTTACGGGGTGCAGCGAATATTATCCTGCAAAATCTCTAAGCTCTCTTCGTGGGTCTCTCTTTATTTTTAAGAAAAAGTTGAGATTTTTTGTGGGGGTGGGTCCATCTTTTTCTTGATTGACAGCGGTGGGGTTCCCTTTGAGACCCAATTGTCTTGTGACTTGATGATAACTACAAGCATTTTTGGCTAAGGATCCCTTTACAACGCCAACTTTTTTGAAGTATCTTTCTTGGGACGATTTTGCATTGTGATATTTTCATCTGGGGTTTTTGTGGGGATTTAGATGATGTCAATGTGCACTAGGCTCTGAGGCAATTGCTAAACTTGCCAATCTTGATGGACAATCGCAACCTAGAAAACTTCGTCTGATGATTCATTGTCCCCTTGAATTGTTATTGTGTTGCTAGGGTTTAATGACCATTGGTTGTTTCCAGTGATGGCCCCTAGAAAAAGAAGAGGAAGAGAACGGGGAAGGGAAAACAATTTAAAAAAAATTATTTAAAATTTTTAATAAATTATAATTTTTTCTTTTATCTTTTTTATTTTTTTAATCCTAAGCCAATGAAGTCATTGACCACAAGCGAGAGGGGCTGGCAACCCTCGCCCTTGCTTGGATTTGTGCAAGGGCATTCATGCCCTCGCTCGCCAAAAGCAAGAGTGTCGATGAGGGCATAGGTGCTAGCCCAAATCCAGGGGAGGGCTAGGATGCCCTCACCATGATCTAGCAAAGGCATTGCAGATTAGGCAAGGGTATCACAACCTTGGCCTAGATCTAGGCGAGGGTCAACACCTTTGCCTTTGGCCGATGAGGGTGGAGAAGCCCTAACTCATAGACATCGAGGGTTTGCTGATGATCTTGCCGGCCTAAGGTTAGGATAAAATGAAAAGAAAAAGGAAAAATAAAATAAAATAATTAAAATAAATTTGGAAAAAATATTAAAATATTGTATAAAATAAAAAAAATATTTTTGGACAACTTTTTCATTCATGGAATATGAAGTTGCAAAACTTCTCTCTGCTCTCTTGTTTCACAAGGGCGGGTAATTCAGAAATGGAAAAGTACAAAGGGCCTCTTGCTATTAATTACAATTATGAGACCGATTTTTTTTTTTTAAAGTCGGTGACAGGTATCTCATTCCATAAAGGAAATGTAGATGTATACATGAGATGTGCTTAAGAATGCACAATATCTTATAATCGGAGATACTAGATTGACAAGTCGATTATAAGACACTATTCAAAATTGTCGTGACCCTCTCAAAGGAGGTTGATGGATTACTAAACGCAGTGCTTAGCACGGACTCTCTCAAGTCCTACCAATCGCAACTTGGTACTCGATTTAACTATGATATTTATCTTACCTATTGGAGCCGCCACTAATCGGTTTCGGGTCGATTAGACACCCAAGTAAAATGTGGGAGTACATTTTACTTCTGCGAACTAAAAATCATGAGTTCGGGGACTTGTATCTTTTCTCCTTATTTTAAAAAATGTTTTGCATACAACCTTTGTTGGATTTTGTAATATTACACCATTAATGTGTAAAATATGACCAAGCAATTGAGCAAACAATAAAATAACATCCAACGATAATGATCATGAGAAAATATGAACCTGAACATATTTTTAAAAAATGATATTATCATTATCACAATGTTTCTAAGAGAGATTGGCACAAACCGGAAGCACGATATTATATGAAACAACTAAAGGAATGTAGCAGCAATGACCAGCAGCAATGTAGCAACAACGACGCACCAAAGCAACAACAAACGTCGACAAATCAGCAACAAACCAACAACGAATCAGCAGTAAACCAGCAGAGACCAGCAGTGAACAGCAACAATGATCAACGATGGAGATCTTCAGTGAGGACATAACTTTTGTAGCCGCTATTGGAGACTCATTTGAAGACTAAGGACTCAAGAAAATGACTGTGTTGTGATGTATGCAAGGCACCACAACCTTGTGAAAACACGAGAGAACTTCATATGGTGATGAGAAAATTGATGATCCTCTCGTGCTCTTCTCCCCTCCTTTTATAATGGCCCCAAGCATCTCTTTCTACGGGCAATTTTCTGAGTTTCCTTTTCTCATTGCCTTAATTCATGGTTTGCAAATTGGTACGCGATTTTGTGGCCAGCTCAATCTTTCCTATTTCACGTCTTGATTCATTCCTTTGTCGAATTTCCTGCCTTCCTGTTCACCCGATATTTTGGCTCTTGATTCTTCCTTACATAGCCAATTAGATTGATCCTATCTTATTTTCCAGCTCATTAGCTTCCTTTTGTAAGTCTCCACAGCCCACACTTGCCACAAATGTTTTCCTTTTCTTCCCTCCATTTTGTCCATCTTATCCCATGAATTCCTCTGAAATTTATTGGAGAGAAGATTCTTTGTGGAAATTGCGACCCCCTAGTATCCAATTGATTTCCTTTCGAATTTTCTATCCTCACGTGTGCAATTCATTTATCCCCTTCCTCATATTATTGGCAATGTTCATGGTCCCTTATTAGGCTGAACATAATTTCCGATTTTGCTTAAGGGTTGAATCAACCTGCAAATATAGCCACACGTTAGGTCAAAATTTAGGTGTCAACAGCTGCCCCTCTTTGAAGGGGAGTCTCGCAGAGGTTTCCTTCAAAGATTCATGACAACTAAATTTCAATTATGCAAATGCTCTCTTTTTTTCTTTTTTCTTCTTTTGGGGGGAAGGGAAATGCATTAAGAATGATGCTAGTACAAAGATAAAGTGTGTACCTATCAAGGTTGATCTAGAGTCCTAGAAAAGTGTATTCAAGTATGAAATTATTTGTTGAGAGTCTAGACAAATACCTCATATTGCCCTAAAGAGTACTTAGAACTCATCTCAAGTATTACAAACATCTAGAGCTCACCTTTGATTGCCTCAAAGGGTACCTGGAACTCACCTCAGGTATAATAGACAAACTATTGGAACTCGCCTCATATAGTTTGGAAGGGTACCTGGAACTCACCTCAGGTATGATAGACAGACTATTGGAACTCACCTCAGATTGTCTAGAAGGGTACCTGGAACTCACCTCAAGTATAATAGACATCTGGAACTCACCTCAGATCACCTTGAAGGGTACTTAGAACTCACCTCAGGTATAATAGATAGACTATTGGAACTCACCTCATATAGTCTGGAAGGATACTTGGAACTCACCTCAGGTATGATAGACAGGCTACTGGAACTCACCTCAGATCGTTTGGAAGGGTACTTGCAACTCACCTCAAGTATTAAATAGACATCTGGAACTTACCTTAGACGCCTTGAAAGGTACCTGGAACTCACCTCAGGTATTAATTAGACATCTGGAACTCACCTCAGATTGCCTTGAAAGGTACTTGGAACTCACCTCAGGTATAATAGATAGACTATTGGAACTCGCCTCATATAGTCTGGAAGGATACTTGGAACTCACCTCAGGTATGATAGACAGACTATTGGAATTCACCTCAGATCGTCTGGAAGGGTATCTGGAACTCACCTCAAGTATTAAATAGACATTTGGAACTTACCTCAGACGCCTTGAAAGGTACCTGGAACTCACCTCAAGTATTAAATAGACATCTGGAACTCACCTCAGATTGCCTTGAAAAGTACCTAGAACTCACCTCAAGTATAATAGACAGACTATTGGAACTCATCTCATATAGTCTGGAAGGGTACTTGGAACTCACCTCCGGTATCTGAATTGTCTTGATGATATACAGGGAATCTTCATCGGGTAATGATTCAAAGGTAAGCAAAGTACTCGCCACATGGCTCTTGTCTCTATTAGATTAAATACCCATGTATATCTTGAAAAAAACCAATTAAATTACTTAATTGAGATTTAAGCATATCAATTTCACCATGTCTGCATCACCAAATTTCACAAGAGAAAATCATTATCAAGACAACCTTTATTCATGACATGGATTTACTCAAAATGCCAAATAAGAGACTTCCAGTCTGAAAGGATTTTTCACTCTTTGAGATGCTGTTTCATTATTGCGAGAAATAAAATGATCACTCTATCTCACCATCATCATCATGTTAACAAGGGTTCGAGCTTTTCTTGCAAGCGGTACAATCTTACCGATCTGAGGGGTCTTTTAATAGGACCATAATGTAGGCTTGGTCAAAGGATATTCAATTCATGGCTTTGATTGTTCTTCATGCATCATCTCCACTTGGTTTACAAATCAAGAACCTTGCAAATGAAATAGAAACAATCTTGCCTGCACTTCTTTGAGCGAAGCTTTTGACATCTAAAACCCCTGTGTTAATTTAAGTGCCATAATCTGAAGAGACTTTAAATGGATGTAACATAGGCTAGGTTTATGTGTTGAGAAATGAAAGGATTTGTTAGGCTCAAAGATTTTTGACTAAAGGGATTTTAAGTAGGTGATCATCTTGGCATCATTACCAATCTTCTCCTTGGCATCGGGATTGTCTTCTTGTGTCGATACTTTATCAACCATGAGAGTCCAACATTGATCTTTACAAAATTATTGCCTTTCCATTAGAGGATGATTTTCAGAAACTTGGCCTTCGACCTCAAAAATTGGACTTCAATAGTTTTTCTCTCACCCCTTTTTTCTCGTTTTTTTTTCTTTTTTGATGCATTTCTTGTAATGCCCCAATGGAATAGAAAAACTTTGGCTTTTATGGCGCCATCAACTCTTGGACAATTCAGTTCATTTGAACTCTTGGGTCTACATCTTCAATCTACACTCCGAACCGCATTGTCTCAATACGGTAACTCATTTACCTTGCCCCAGTGTGGGGACGATCACCAACTAGGTTTTTTTTAGAAATTAATTTATAGGCTCAATTGGGTTACGCAAGGGATAAAATGTGTGTATGATAGAGAAATGAATGCTCTTCATCATTTTAAGGCACTTAAATTCACATTTGAGTTCATTTGCATTAAAGACACTCAAAGATTGATACAAGTGAAGACAAGAAAGTCCTATCCATTTTTCACCTTGTAATAGCACCCTCACCTCCAATTTGCCCCAATATGGGGTGGTTCTTGACAGGGCTATTTTTTAAAGAATTTCTTCTAACATTCAAGCTCAAAGGGGTTAAACAATGGTTACCTATACTGTATAAGGAAGAGAAATGAGATGCCCCTCATCATTTCAGTCTATGTACCTTTTGCAAGAAAACTCTTTATCTCAAGAACATGGAATTTCTTATCCTTGTCTCAGTGTATAAGGGACCGTGTGTATGATAAGGATTGCCTTTCATCATCCCGACACTTCTCATTTGGCATTCTTAGCATCACACATCATTCATTTGACAAGATAAGCTTCAAATAAAATTGGTGATTTGGACAGGACAAATTGTCATTCAAAATTCTCACTTCGAAAAATACAAGCAGTGTAAGGATTCATCAACTTTTAGCATGATAAACATTGCAATATTAGCACAAGCAAGTATAAGAGGACTTGGACCTATTCTTGCAAAAGACAGAGTGTTAGATCTTATGACCAGAGCCATTAGGTGTCGTTTCTTGCCTTCTTCGAGGATGAGCTCATAGAGGTTTTCTGCATTGAATCTTCAATTATTCACCAATTCAACACAGTTCTCTGCCCCTATAGAATTTGGGAAACCTCGACCATCCATGCCCCTAAGCTTGCCACCTGTAAATGAAAATAGTGTCATTAATCAAGCTATGTTCGCACATGATATACACCATTTTCTCCGGAAATTCAGTGAATTTTTTATCTTAGTTCCTTTACATCTCCTCATGGTAGCTTGTCCCTATTTAAAGGGAAATGGCACTCAAGAGATATTATACAAGAGCAAATGCAAGCTAAGATTGAGGAAAATTCGGTCTTCCGTTTCAGTTGAAACCAGGGCATTTTCTTGATTAGTCAATTCGTTGTTGCTATCAAAATATGATGTGTCCCTCCAGTTTGTCATCTAAAAAAGTGTCATTTTCATAAAAAATTGAGTTAGGTTTAGGAACAAGATGCACTCTTCTTTTTTCCTTTCAAGGTTGGATGCTTCTCTTGCATTTTCGTTCCCTTGTATCTCCTTATCCGCAAAAATCTTGATTTCCTTTTGTGACCTGTTTGAAAGGAGAGAACAGTGTCAAATATGAAATCGAGAAGTGTTAAAATTAGGAACGAACACTCCCTTTTGCTTTTTGAGATGGGCATGGTCGCTTTTCCATGATTGTCACCCACAAGAATGAATGATCTTAGTTAATTCATGAGTAGGTTGATTTAACTTGGAATGGATGCTCCCTTTTTCTTTGAAGAAGGCTTCATTTTCATCTATGTTGCTTTTCCTTTTATCCATTTGGGATTTGCCTCCACCTTAATTTCCTTTGCTTTTGTAGGTTCTGTAAAAGAGAAAAACAGAAAAGAAACGGCTTACTC
Source organism: Corymbia maculata (assembly GCA_014182735.1). NCBI lineage: Eukaryota > Viridiplantae > Streptophyta > Magnoliopsida > Myrtales > Myrtaceae > Corymbia > Corymbia maculata. The sequence continues at coordinate 6,556,704 of CM024690.1, read as the reverse complement.
TCATAACAAGGCAAGCTTAAATTGGAACAAGTACCACCTTTTCTTTGAGGACATATTTGCATTGATTTGGTCCTCCTTCATGTAATGTTGGTTTGTTAACCTGTCTCAAACATGTGTTTGAGGAACCACATATGCTACCTTTTTTTTTTTTTTTTTTGAAGGTGTGTTCTCATTCCTACGCCATTATTCCACATCTTGCAGGATCGAATAATCAAGATGGTTTTGCCCCACATTGACCTTTGTAAATACTGATAAAAAAGTGATGAGTTCTTTTGGGGCAAACTGAGTTTAAATTGGAATTGATATCACCATTTCCTCAAAGACAAATTTAAAAGGTGATTTAACAAACTGAGTTTTTTTAGTGTCATTTTGAGTCGATGACAAAAATGAGTGCAAAGATAAAGAAAAAGGGATTGGGGTCTTCAATGAGACTGTCTCTAGGAGTGAAAATGAAACAACCCATTTATCTTCGAAGTAAACGATGATATAATTTTTTGCTAGGATTTTGTTAGAAAAGAAAGTATCTTTGAAGAGGTATTCCTTATTGATCAAAACAAATGCCCCATTATTTTGAAAATAATTATACTTGATCATGAAAGCATATAATTGATCAAAACAGAATGATTGGACAACATGACGTAATAAGGACAAAGATGATAGAATAATGATAGCGGAGTTTAGGAATACACAAAAACATGCACATGTACATGTGAGGTTTGATGCCTAAAGGTGGGATGTACTAAAAAGCTTGATACTATAGTTCAAGAGGGTGTACCAATTAGCCAAACGTGTCTGCTGGCTAAACTAGGCCCTCTTGATACCAGCTTAGTCAGAAGGTTGTCTTTAGCATTGCGTGTCTGTGAATAAAGATGAACACTTCCGACACCTAAAAGAAGTGGGGTTAAAGAGGGTGGCCCCCCTTGCGTGTATGCAGGCGTTACCGAGTCCTCTTAACACCATCCTAACTATTCTCCTAGCATGTGACCCAGGTCCGGTCACGGGATGTGTGTGTAATGGTGTAGTGCTGAAACATTTGAAACAGGCACAACAATTTATATGATACATACACTGCTTCAACAATAAATTAAATCATTTATCTACAACACCTCCCTGCAAAATAAGGGTTAACATATACTCTACCTTATATAACTTTCACCTGCAAAACCATTTAACACCTAAAGTTAGTGGCATACGTGGTCACCGCGCATGAAAGAAATTCAGGCCTTAAGTCCTCTACAAATTTTAATTCAAATCCCGAGCGGAGTTGCCAAGCTGTCGCGACCCTCCTGAAGGAGGTTGATGGATTACTAAACACAGTGCTTAGCACGGACTCTCCCAAGTCCTACTAATCGCGACTTGGTACTCGATTCAACTATGATATTTATCTTACCTATTGGAGTCGCCACTAATCGGTTTCGGGTTGATTAGACACCCAAGTAAAATGTGGGAGTACATTTTACTTCTACGAACCAAAAATCATGAGTTCGGGGACTTGTACCTTTTCTCCTTATTTTAAAAAATGTTTTGCATACAACCTTTGTTGGATTTTGTAATATTACACCATTAACGTGTAAAAAATGACCAAGCAATTGAGCGAACAATAAAATAACATCCAACGATAATGATCATGAGAAAATATGAACCTGAATATATTTTTAAAAAATGATATTATCATTATCACAATGTTTCTAAGAGAGATTGGCACAAACCGGAAGCATGATATTATATGAAACAACTAAAGGAATGTAGCAGCAATGACCAGCAGCAATGTAGCAACAACGATGCACCAGAGCAACAACAAACGTCGACAAATCAGCAGCAAACCAGCAGCGAATCAGTAGTAAACCAGCAGTGAACAGCAACAATGATCAACGATGGAGATCTTCAGTGAGGACATAACTTTTGTAGCCGCTATTGGAGACTCATTTGAAGACTAAGGACTCAAGAAAAGGACTACGTTGTGATGTATGCAAGGCACCACAACCTTGTGAAAACACGAGAGAACTTCATATGGTGATGAGAAAACTGATGATCCTCTCGTGCTCTTCTCCCCTCCTTTTATAATGGCCCCAAGCATCTCTTTCTACGGGCAATTTTCTGAGTTTCCTTTTCTCATTGCCTTAATTCATGGTTTGCAAATTGGTACGCGATTTTGTGGCCAGCTCAATCTTTCCTATTTCACATCTTGATTCCTTCCTTTGTCGAATTTCCTGCTTTCCTGTTCACCCGATATTTTGGCTCTTGATTCTTCCTTACATAGCCAATTAGATTGATCCTATCTTATTTTCCAGCTCATTAGCTTCCTTTTGTAAGTCTCCACAGCCCACACTTGCCACAAATGTTTTCCTTTTCTTCCCTCCATTTTGTCCATCTTATCCCATGAATTCCTCTGAAATTTATTGGAGAGAAGATTCTTTGTGGAAATTGCGACCCCCTAGTATCCAATTGATTTCCTTCCGAATTTTCTATCCTCACGTGTGCAATTCATTTGTCCCCTTCCTCATATTATTGGCAATGTTCATGGTCCCTTATTAGGCTGAACATAATTTCCGATTTTGCTTAAGGGTTGAATCAACCTGCAAATATAGCCACACGTTAGGTCAAAATTTAGGTGTCAACAAGAATATAGGCCAACTTAGCAAGAGGATTATACCTCCACCTTTTCACCCTAGATGGGAGAGGGTACTATACTTACCTATCCAATGGTAGTTAGAATTGAAGTTTTAATATAATGTCTACATTCACTACTAAATGCCTCCCAAATCTCCTATCTATCTTTGTCTTCCCAATGAAGAGGGAGTATGGAGTAATATTATGGGTCTCCTATCTTAGGGCAAATATCTCGTCCGTTTCCTTTTTTTGAGCCTTTTAAGGACTTGCTTAGGTCCAAAACACAATAAGTCCAAAGAAGGGGTCAGGTGAGATAAGACCTAATTTAAAGGAAGAGTGTTGCGGAGTTGAGCTTAGACAACCCGATATGCAACATTATTCTGAGTCCTAGAGCATCGGACTAAGGGAAGGTTGGGAAAAAATTGTTAGTAAGGCTCCATTTGACAACGCTTCTATTTCTCTATTTCTTTGTTTTTTTGTTCTTCAAAATAGAAAAAGAAAAGAAATCCGTTTGGTAATGTCAACTGATTTTTCTATTCCACAGAATAAAAAGTTGTTCTTGGGAATAGATTTGGAGTAGAAATGAGAAGTGGAAAAAAGTAGTTTCTTGTTCTTAGGAAAAAATTTTAGAAACTATTTCTTGGGTTATTACTCATGACCAATTGTCGTCCATTAACCATTGCCTGTCGACCTACGACCGCTAGCCACCACCGACCACTGGCCGCTACCGATGGTCAACCACCGATCGCCATTGACCTCTAACCGTTGGAGACCGTTGACTAGCAGCTGGCCACTACCCTTCACTCGATGATCAATGGCCTAGCGTTCGATGACTTGTGGCTGATGACTGGGGGCCTGGCGACCCGTGACCGACGTTCGATGTTTGGTGGCTTGGTGATCGGCAGCCCGACGATTGATGGCTTGGTGACCGATGCTTGGCGCCCGGCGACCTGTTGTCGATGCTCAGCATCCTACAGCCCTTCATCCGGCATCTCGATGACTGATGGCTCGGCGACCAATGCCCGGTGCCCGGTGACTTGTGGCTGATGCCTGGCATCCTGCAGCCCTTCGTCCAATAGCCGACGACCAATAGCCAAGCAACTAGTGGCCAACGGTGACCAGCGTTCGGCGAAGGTAGTAATGACCGATGTTCGCCGCATTTCGATTCACGGCCCTCGGTCACTGACCGTTGCCAATCCCCAATCGCTAATCATAGATCCGCGCCCTTGCCCTTGCCCCCGCCATTGAGGAGTAAAGAAATAAAAAAAATTTGTCAATATTAAATACATTTATATTCATTTTCCATTTTGACAATAAGAAATTTTTATAGTTACCAAACACCTTGTTTTACTTAGAAATTATTTTACGGAATAGAAATATAAAAGAATTATTTTTCAAAAAAAATCATTTTAGAAGAAGAAATATTACTAAATGCATCCTAAACTGCTGCGCTCTTTGGCCATTTCTCTTTGCTCCACGTGGGTTGCTCAGCACCAATCACTTGCTGAGCTAAAGATAGGTTCACCACCACCCACTTTTGATAACGTTGAGACAAAGCACCAACTATAATTTCTTCAGCACAATAAAAGTCAAAATCATGTATACTTTTCCTATTACCTCGAAAGAAATAAACTCACTTCCTATACACTGAACGATCACGACTCCTAGAATATATTCGATGGAAAGAAACAGCAAATCCAGCAATTTTCACTATGGCTAAACCACAAAAGAAACTGAGAATGGAGGACTTCTACATAACCACATCTCAAGATTGATTGCTTCAGGTCATGAGTTAGATCTTCTTGTTGTGAGCCAATCTCTGCCGTCTGAGCTCCTGAAGCAAAGCTCCCAAATCAGACCAAGAAGACCCACCTTCTTCCACAGCCCCTCTTGCCATCTCTGCAAGTGCTTTCGCCCTCCTCCTCATTTCCTCTGCTTCCTCACCCACCAGGACTCTCTTCACTGCCTCCTCCACTCTCTCGCGCTTCACACTGTCGCCGAACAACCTCACCCACTGCTTCACCCCTATGTTGACCCCGATCTTGAGCACCTGGGTCACAAACTTCTCGTTGAAGAATTGCTCTGCCACAACTGGCCAAGTCACCATTGGCACGCCCGCTGTGACTGCCTCCAGGGTCGAGTTCCACCCGCAATGCGTCACGAAACCCCCGACTGCCTCATGATCGAGAATCAGCACCTGAGGAGCCCAGCCCCTGATGATGAGGCCCTTGCTTTGGATTCTTGATTCGTACCCATCAGGCAACCACTGTTCTTTGCCTTCTTCTGCATTAGGGTCCTTCTTGACCACCCAGATGAATTGTTGACCTGATGCTTCTAGTCCGACTGCAATTTCACGAAGCTGAGCAGCATTGAAATTTGCCATGCTTCCAAAGCAAATGTAAATCACTGAGTTGGGTTGCTTTGAGTCGAGCCACTTGAGGACTCGTGCTGGTCAATGGATGCTTGGTTGCCCCTGTGTGCTTTGTCCTCAGTCTCCTTATTGCACAATGAAAGTGGGCCGACAAACCAGGACCGTCTCCCTAGGAATGTCCTGTAATGGTCAGCGTAAGCCAGCTCAAGCTCATAGAAGCTGTTCAAGACGACTCCGAAGCTCCTCTTCTCCGATTCCTTCACCTCCTTGAAGAACTTGGTGAGCTCGGTCTCTTCCTTGTAATTGTCTGGCAACTGCATCCTGGACATTGTGATTTCTCCGGGGAAGTTGGGGATAATGAAGGGCTCTGAATCACACGACACCTTCTTGTGAGGCTCATAAACCCTCACACATTCTGTGCCCGCAAGGGAGAAGGCACTTGTCCCGTGGAAAATGAGCCTAGGGATTCCCCACTTGGCCGCGATCTCGGTTGTCCAGGGGAGGAACATGTCTGAGACTAGACAATCGGGGGCAAGTTGCTCAATCAGCAGCTCGAGCTGTTGGTCCAGCAGCATGATGGCTTCCAGGAATTGCTTGCGCATATCCATCGAAGTGAGCCTGTTCAGATTGTCACAGTCTTCTGGCAAGCCCACCTCTTTCAGTGGCAATGTCACTGTGACAACATTGATGTCGAAGCCCAAATCCTTGGTCTTCGCAATGGATTTTAAGAAGGTGGGCTCGTCATAAGGGGTTGCAATGAGTGTGGACTTGCAGCCTCTAATGGTGAAGAGTTTGGCCATATCGATCATCGGGATCATGTGGCCTGGAGCCATGAAAGGGAAGAAGAAAATATGAAGCTGATGGCTTTCCCTACCCATTTAGCCTCTCAGTAGAGTTTCTGCTGCAGGAACTTATTCGGGAATGATGCTGGCGAAGCACAAGAAAGGTTTGGTTCTGGTGCTGTTGACTTTTGAAAGCTGGGGTTTGTTTTTAGACTTCAAACCGAATACAAATTTATAAGGAGGGGTTTGGGGGGATAAAGAAAGGGGGTTGAGAGAGACAAGTTTGATTTCTTCCATGCTTTAGATGTCTTATTAAATTCCTGATCGTGTTTGCCAAGTACTTTTCTTTTTTTTGGTCGGTAAGTTTGCCAATTATTTGTTGAGTGCAAAAGAGGACAAGAGAGCTAAGTCAAAATTCGGGGTGATTCAGAAAGGTAAGTTGAATCTGTATTTCTTCTTGTCAAGAGTACATAATCTCTTACGTCAAGCATGCGAGTTAATGGCAAATCAATGAAAGAGATAATTAATTTACTTACTTGTCGATTTCTGCAGAGACGTCATGCATGACCAAATTGCCCAAGATGGGCCTCCCATCAGAATTGGCTGTGGGGACATCCAATTTGGATACTTCCGGCGTTAGGTTGGGATAACTAGTACGTGGTCTATGAAGCTTGAAACATCCTCATAGGAAAAACGTGACATTAGTGCTCTAAATATTATATGATGCTTATTTTGATAATAAAACTTTACAAACTATCATTTGTTTGCTGTGATTTTTGAAAAGTGATAATTTAAATGACTCCGGTGGCTCTAATTTGCCAGAAAAGTTGACATAGCTCACCGGAGTCACTTAAATCGGCATTTCAATAAATTGTTGTACTAAAGAGGCCGTTTATAAAGTTTTGGAACATATTATTCATAAATTTTTGCTATAAAATTTATAAAATTAGAAATTGACAAAAGGGTAACGTGAGCCAAAAGCAAAAATCACAAAGCAACCTTTTTTTGCTAGTATCAAAAGCCAAATCGTGGATCGAACATTATTTCCGAATAATCACATTTAAAATCACAAAAATCTATTTGGTTTCCTAAAAAAAAATCAGAAATAAAATTTTCTTCACTTTCGTAACTTTGCATTTGTGTCCTCGCTTACCTTGCTGTGTTTTGAGATTGAACAAAACAGCTAGTGGACTTGTGGAAATGGACTACTTCTCTTTGATCAACTCGGAGGAAGAACGCAAGGGAACATTTGGGAACCAATTTAACTTCAACTTCTCTAGTGAAAAATGGATGGATTCCATGACGTTGTTTGGTGCATAATTTAAGCACCACTATTTTCAAACATTTTGTGTGAAGTCTTGAAAACCGATCATATTAGTTTAAAACTTATGAGATCAATTTAATGCCAAAATTATTTGGTAAGTCACGTCAAATTTTTCATTGCCAAAGTCACTTAGTTTATCATTGTGACACTTAAATCTTTTAAAAAGTTTAGGCAACAAAGTAAGTATCTTCTAATAGTTATAATAACGATACTGTCATATCCTACTTGCAAGGCAGACTATTCTCATCTATGATTTGTTTTGGGTCTTTGCATTCATTTGCCTGGGGTGCAAGAACACGAATTTTCTCGTCCAAATAGCATCTAGTCTTTGTTGGTAATGGTGATGCATCGCACCCCAAGGACTTCTGGCAACAATGCATGGATCAAACATCATAACGGTAACTCCTAAAATGCAGTCATGGTGCGAGATGTTCTTGATCAATCATCAATGCGTCGAAAGGACTGAAAAAACAACTCGGAACAAGAACATGCACGTTTTCTCTTTCAAAGATGCGGAAATAGTCGTCAACCAACGAGTCAACCAATGAATCAACAAATTTAGTTCATAAATCTCAGTCCTACATACAAACACAGATTCTCATCAAATCACAGCATAAATATATCAACTAAAAATGCTTGACCAAATCCAAAGCATACCAATATTAATGCCAAGTAGGAATTTATTGACCAAGTTGTAGACATTGAGCTCTGTCAATTAAACATGAATTCGAACTGAAATTGGGGTAATCGAGGTAAATCGAAAGTATCAATCAAAGTAAATTCAGAAAATCATAGACACAAACGACATCCCACGGTGAACTAAATGCGGAAGCAACAACACCACACATCTGACGAGGTTGACAATAAGCATGCCCAGTAAGTGCACTGAGAGTATCATGTTGAATTTTTGCCGTCAATTTTAGGCATTTTAGTTGTAATATGAATCTTATTATTTAATTAATGGCAAAGACATATTTATTCATGTATCCAATCATATATAATATCATTCCATAAAATCAATTATGACTGGACCTATTTTTGAAACGTTAAGAATATTATGATGGGTTCATAATTACACTGAATCTTTAAACTAAATGTCAATGGATCATTGAATGGATATTAATGATCCTATTGAAACTAGTGTATTCTTTGTTTCACCATTAAGTATTGGATATTTAAGGAAATGACAAGTCGCAAGTTATTGAGTATTGGAATACCTGAGTTAGAACATGGGTTCTACACTAGACAAATTCATTGAAAGTGACACACATAAAATGATTAGCAATATGGGAGCTTTTAATGTGAAATCAATGTCTAATTATTCATACTTTTATCTTGTGTATATAATCTTCATACCTAAAGCATGATGTTGACTTTTCGATTGGATTGTTATTGGTTCACAGGCCTGCATATTGTTAGTTCATTAATTTGTCTCTATACTTGATAGTCATAGTTATTTGTGCGCAAAATGAAATCTACCTCCTTGTTACATGCAAGGTACAATAGTGATATTCCATGCAATCTAGTTATAACATTGCATTGAAATCCTTGATTGAAGTTGCAACCAAGAAAGAATCGGAATCATTTATGTGTCGTAAAAATTGCATGTCAATTACGTTTGTGCATATGATCAAACTGGTAACTTGACAAATATTCTACGGCTTTTGTTCGATCGGGAAATAATAAGACAAATGGATTAAATTACATTGTAACTAAAGCTAATGGGTTCATCATGTTATCAAAACATTCATACTATGTGAATAGCCATGACATATTGTTATATGTCAATCATGGCAATTACCAACCCAAAAAAAGAAAATTCATGGTAATCAATTTTTTTAGAGTATTAATGTGTTAAAGTAAGTCTTACCGCTAGTTTGGTAGTGAACTAGGAATCTCATGCATCATAACTAATTGAGGATGACATTGAATGGGAGAGATAATATTGCGGATACATTTGCAATCATAGCAATCGAATTACGTCAGATTAAAATTAAAATTTAATGAGATTTAATTTATTTTACTTTATATTTCGGTCATGAGCGTGCATGTATATACGTGTGAACGTGCAAAGTGAACACATATTAATGTGCCCAAAATGCACACACGCCGGCAGTGCCCTCTTATGTTTTATTAATTTTTTTGAAAAATAAATAAAATAGAATAAAAAAAGGAGGTGCACGCACAAGGTCGGCAACCGTTGCTGACCATGTGCAGCACCCATGCGCGATTAGCAACAGTTAGCCATAAAGAAATTAAGTGTCTAATTTGTGTACGTGATAAGTAAAAAGAGTTTTTCTATGGTGTCATTGTAATATCAAGAGTACGGAGGATTACGACCAGCTGAATCAAACACGGAAACTGCCGAGAGAAGACTCAGCTTTCGTTTTCGTCGTCATAGTCGAGGGATATAAAGCTTGAAGTGATAAATCCCGAGCTCAATTGGACTCCATTCATAGGTCATGTAATTTCTTTGGCACAATAGAATTCAAGATCATGTATACTTTTCCTATCACCTACAAAAGAAATTAACTCACATCCTACACATTGAATGATCACAACTCCTAGAATAAGTTCGATGAAAAGAAACAGTAAATCCAGCAATTTTCTCTTCGGCTAAACCACAACAGAAACTGAGAATGGAGGATATCTACATAACCAAAATTTCAAGATCGATTGCTTCGGATCATGAATTAGTTCTTCCTGTTGGAAGCCAATCTCTGCTGTCCAAGCTCTTGAAGCAGAGCTCCCAAATCAGACCAAGAAGACCCACCTTCTTCCACAGCCCCTCTTGCCATCTCCGCAAGTGCTTTCGCCCTCCTCCTCATTTCCTCTGCTTCCTCACCCACCAGGACTCTCTTCACTGCCTCCTCCACTCTCTCGCTCTTCACGCTGTCACCGAACAACCTCACCCACTGCTTCACCCCTACGTTGACCCCGACCTTGAGCACCTGGGACACAAATTTCTCGTTGAAGAATTGCTCTGCCGCAATTGGCCAAGTCACCATTGGCACGCCTGCCGTGACTGCCTCTAGGGTCGAGTTCCACCCACAATGTGTCACGAAGCCCCCGATTGCCTCATGATCGAGAATCAGCACCTGAGGAGCCCAGCCCCTGATGATGAGGCCCTTGTTTTGGATTCTCGATTCGTACCAATCAGGCAACCACTCTTCTTTGCCTTCTTCCACATTCGGGTCCTTCTTCACTACCCAAATGAATTGTTGACCCGATGCTTCTAGCCCGACTGCAATCTCGTGGAGCTGAGCAGCATTGAAATTTGCCATGCTTCCAAAGCAAATGTAGACCACTGAGTTGGGTTGCTTCGAGTCAAGCCACTTGAGGCACTCGTGCTGGTCAATGGACGATTGGTTGCCCCTCTGTGCTTTGTCCTCAGTCTCCTTATTGCACAATGAGAGAGGGCCGACGAACCACGATCGTCTCCCTAGGAATGTCCTGTAATGGTCAGCGTAAGCCGGCTCGAGCTCGTAGAAGCTGTTCATGACAACTCCGAAGCTCCTCTTCTCCGATTCCTTCACCTCTTTGAAGAACTTGGTGAACTCGGTCTCTTCCCTGTAGAAGTCTGGCAACTGCATACTGGACATTGTGATTTCTCCGGGGAAGTTGGGGATGACGAAGGGCTCCGAATCGCATGACACCTTCTTGTGAGGCTCATAGACCCTCACACATTCTGTGCCCGCAAGGGAGAAGGCACATGTCCCGTGGAAAACGAGCCTAGGGATTCCCCACTTGGCCGCGATCTCGGTTGTCCAGGGGAGGAACATGTCCGAGACTAGACAATCGGGGGCAAGTTTCTCTATCAGCAGCTCGAGCTGTTGGTCCAACATCATGATGGCTCTCTTGAATTTTTGCGCATTTCCATTGAAGTGACCCTGTTCAGATTGTCACAGTCTTCTGGCAAGCCAACCTCTTTCAGGGGCAATGTCACCATGACGACATCAATGTCGAAGCCCAAATCCTTAGCTTTCGCTGTGGATTTCAAGAAGGCGGGCTCATCATGGGGCGTGGCAATGAGTGTAGACTTGCAGCCTCTCATGGCGAAGAGTTTGGCCATGTCGATCATCGGGATCATGTGGCCTGGCGCCAGGTAAGGGAAGAAGAAAATGTGAAGCTGATGGCTTTCACTACTCATTTCGCCTATCAGGAGAGTTTCTGCTACAGGAACGTTTTCGGGAATGATGCTGGTGAAGCACAAGAAAGGTTCGGGTGTGGTGTTGTTGACTTAAGACTTCAAACCGAGGACAAATACATAAGGAGGGGTTTGGGGGGGGATAAAGAAAGGTGGTGATGAGAGAGACAAGTTTGATTTCTTCCACGCATTAGATGTCTTACTAAATACCCGAGCGTGTTTGCCAAGTACTTGTTGATTGCAAAAGAGGACAACAAAGCTAAGTCTCGATTCGGAGTGATTAAGGACGATAAGTTGAATCTGTGTGTCTTCTAGTTAAGATGACATAATCTCCTACGTCAGGCATGCGAGTTAAAGGTAAATCAATGAAAGAGATAAGTAATTTACTTGTCGATTTCTCCACACGTCATGCATGACCAATTGCCCGAGATGGGCCTCCCATAAAATCAGTTATGACTAGACATATTCTTGAAACATTAAGAATATCATAATGGATTCATAGGTAAATTGAATCTTTAAATTATTTCCTATCGGTGGATCATTGAATGGATATTAATGATTTCGTTGAGACCAATATGTTTTTAGCTTTACCATTAAGCATTGAATATTTAAGGAAATGACAAGTAACAAGTCCTTGAGTATTGTGATGCCTGAATCAGAATATATGTTCTTATATCAGATAAGTTCACTAAACGTGACATGCATAAAACGATTAGCAATACGGAAACTTTTGGCGGGATTAACATCTAATCATTCATGCTCTCATCTTATGTAAATAATCCTTATGCCTGAAGCATAGAGTTGACTTGTGGGTTGGATTGCTATGGTTCACGGGTGCCCATATTCCCAATTCATTGATCTGACTCTATACTTGATAGTCATAATTCGTTCCCACATGAAATTACACACGTGCGCAAAATGAAATCTATCTCCTTATTACATGCAAGGTATAATTGTGATCTATTGAATTCCTCAGTCGAGTTCATAACCGAGAAAGAATTATTTATGTCTTGTAGAAAATACATGTTAATTAGGTTTGTGCATATAATGGAATTGGTAACTTGACGAATATTCTATGGTTTTTGTTTGATCAAGACACAATAAGACAAATGGGTTAAATTATACTGTAACTAAAGCTAACGGGTTCATTATATTCTTAAAGTATTCATATTGTGTGAGTAACCATGACTTATTATTATATGTCAATCATGATAATCAATTCTCTTGAGAATACTAATAAGTCTTATCATCGGCTCAATAATAAGTATAGGGATGTGACGCATTATAAACAATTCAGGGTAACATTGAATGAAAGAGACAATATTGTAGATATGTTTACAATCACAACAATCAAATTGAGTCAGACAAAAATTAAATTAAATTAAATTAATTGAGATTTAATTATAATTTTATTTTTTTGTCATGAGTGATGTGCATGCCCACGAATAAAGTGAACATATGTTAATGCGCCGAAAGTGAAAAAAAGGCCGGCCGTACCTACCCCCTCATATTTTATGAAATTTTAAATAAAATAAAATGAAGAAAGGAGGTGCACGCACATGGTCCACGACAGTTGGCTGACCAAGTACGCACATGGTATACGCCAGTGCGTAGGCCACCTTGCTATAGAATTGCAACTACGAGACTTAACTTTAATTTCTTCAGCACAACAGAATTCAAGATTGAATCATCACAACTCCGAGAATAATTTCCATGAAAAGAAATAGCAAATCCAGCATTTTTCGCTACGGCTAAGCCACAAAAGAAACTGAGAATGGAAGATTTCTATTTCCTCAGTTTTATTCTCCAAAACCAAAAATTCAAGATTGATTGCCTCAGGTCATGAATCCGATCTTCTTGTTGTGAGCCAATCTCTGCATTCTGAGCTCTTGAAGCAAAGCTCCCAAATCAGACCAGGAAGACCCACCTTCTTCCACGGCCCCTCTTGCCATCTCTGAAAGTGCTTTCGCCCTCCTTCTCATTTCCTCTGCTTCCTCACCCACCAGGACTCTCTTCACTGCCTCCTCCACTCTCTCACTCTTCACGCTGTCGCCGAACAACCTCACCCACTTCTTCACCCCAATGCCGACCCCGATTTTGAGCACCCTGGTCACAAGCTTCTCGTTGTAGAATTGCTCTGCCGCAACCGGCCAAGTCACCATTGGCACACCAGCTGTGACCGCCTCCAGGATTGAGTTCCACCCGCAATGTGTCACGGAACCCCCAATTGCCTCATGATCGAGAATCAGCACCTGAGGAGCCCAGCCCCTGATGATGAGGCCCTTGTTTTGGATTCTTGATTCGTATCCATCAGGCAGCCACTCTTCTTTGCCTTCTTCCACATTGGGGTCCTTCTTCACCACCCAGATGAATTGTTGCCCTGATGCTTCTAGTCCGACTGCTATCTCATGGAGCTGAGCAGCATTGAAATTTGCCATGCTTCCAAAGCAAATGTAAATTACTGAGTTAGGTTGCTTTGAGTTGAGCCACTTGAGGCACTCATGCTGGTCAATGGATGCTTGGTTGCCCCTGTGTGCTTTGTCGTCACTCTCCTTATTGCACGATGAAAGTGGGCCGATGAGCCAGGGTCGTCTCCCTAGGAATGTCCTGTAATGGTCAGCATAAGCCGGCTCGAGCTCGTAGAAGCTGTTTATGACAACTCCGAAGCTCCTCTTTTCCGATTCCTTCACCTCATTGTAGAGCTTGGTCATATCTGTCTCTTCCCTGAAAAAGTCTTGCAACTGCATCCTGGACAGTGTGATTTCTCCAGGGAAGTTGGGGATGACAAAGGGCTCCGAATCGCACGACACCTTCTTGTGAGGCTCATAGACCCTCACGCATTCTGTGCCCGCGATGGAGAAGGCACTTGTCCCGTGGAAAATGAGCCTAGGGATTCCGCACTTGGCTGCAAGCTCGATTGTCCAGGGGAAGAAGATGTCTGAGATTAGACAATCGGGGGCAAGTTTCTCTATCAGCTGCTCGAGCTGTCGGTCCAGCATCATGATGGCTCTCATGAATTGCTTGCGCATTTCATCCGTAGTGACCCTGTTCAGGTTGTCAGAGTCTTCTGGCAAGCCAACCTCTGTCAGGGGCAGCGTCACCGTGACAACATCAATGTTGAAGCCCAGATCCTTGGGTTTCGCGATGGATTTCAACATGGTGGGCTCATCATGGGGGATGGCGATGAGGGTGGACTTGCAGCCTCTAATGGCAAAGAGTTTTGCCATGTCGATCATCGGGATCATGTGGCCAGGAATCATGAGAGGGAAGAAGAAAATGTGAAGCTGATGGCTTTCACTATCCATTTGGCCTCTAATGAGAGTGACTTTTGAAAGCTGGGGTTTGTTTCTAGACTTCCAACCTAGGACAAATATATAAGAAGGGAATAAAGAAAGGGGTAATGATGTCTCAGAAAATTCCTGATTTGTTGACCAGTTTCCGTGTTGGCCAAGAATTCTTGGATTGCAAAAGGGAAAAATAAAAGATAAGTCTAAAATTGGAGTGATTAAGAAAGATGAGTAGAATATGTATGGCTTGGAATAAAGACATCACAGGCATAAGTATAGTAGGAGTGCCAAAAGTTGGCACAAAGGGACACTTAAGTGCCAAAAGTTACAAAAGGTACACTTAAGTGCCACTTTTAAAAAAAAAATTGGATCATTTAAGTGCCAAGTCGCCGGAACCCTGCCGAAAATCCTACGTGGCAATTTTTTATTAATTTTCTTACCTACGTGGTTCGCCGGAAACCGAATCGGCAAAAAATCAGCCAAAACGACGTCGTTTTGGCGACGTGGATTTAAAAATTATTAATTAAATAATATTAAATAATTAAAAATATATTATTATAAAATCGATTTTATTAAAAAAAAAAAAAAAAAGGAGGGGATCGGCGAGGGCTGTGCAGCCCTCGCCGCCACCTCGTCACCGCCCCACCTCGCCGGGAAGGGCCGGCGACGGTGGGGGAGGGTCGGCCGGGGTCGTTGGGCCCGGCTAGTGGCCGGCGACGAAGGTCGGCCGGTGGCGAGGGCTGCGCGCCCTCACCCAAATCTGGGGCGAGGGTTGCGACCCTCCCGGATTCGGCGAGGGTCGCCGGCCCTCGCCGCCCGAGCCAAAGGCCGTCGGCCCTTGGACTAGTTGGGTGAGGGCGTGCAGGCCCTCGCCGCCGCCGGCCGACCGGGGTCGCCGGCCACCGGTCGGGCCCGACGACCCCGGCCGACCCTCCCCACCGTCGCCGACCCTTCTCGGCGAGGTGGGGCGGTGATGTGGCAGCGTGGCGCCGGTGGGGCTGCACAGCCCTCGCCGATCCCCTCCTCCTTTTTTTTATTTTATTTAATAAAATCGATTTTAATTTTTCAAAAATCTGATGTGGACAATTTTTTTTTAAAAATTGCCACGTGGATTTTTTATTTTGAAAAAAAATGCTCCGTTAGCAAATGAAGTCGCCGGAAAATGGACACATGGCAATTTGGCCGGAATTTTTGCCGTTGGCACTTAATAAGTGATCCATTTTGCTCCGATTTTGGCACTTAAGTGTACATTTTGTAACTTTTGGCACTTAAGTGTCCCTTTGTGCCAACTTTTGGCACTCCAGAGGTCCGCACCTCGACATCACATGTGCTATAATTCAAGCATCATAAATTTTTTCAACCATTTCAGTACATAAATTTTAAAAAAAAATTCATTTGAGTACCACAACTTTCAATCCAATACTTATGTGCCAAATTTTTTTAAAAACATTCACCCAAATGCCAGAAAAGTTCAACGTGGCATAACACTTGTGGTGAATGTTTTTTTTTCCTAAACTATGGCCCTCAATAAATCAATTAAAAAGTTATATGGCACTCAAGCGATTGGAACTTGAACACCATACAAAAGTTATAGCACTTATCGAGGAGAAGTGCATTATTAGTGCTTTAACTTATGTACTGTGCTCACTTCAGTATTTAAGTGCCAAAATCGGAGAAAAATGATCACTTAAGTGTCATTATCAATCTGCTCAAATAGAAATTCTACTTGGCTTTTTTTTTTTAGTAATATTTTTAGCTGATGTGGCTTGCTACAATATGAGGATGCTGAATGATGTCGTTTTACCAATTTTTCATGGATTACTTAAATGCCAATTTTTTTTAAAAATGATTTTTTTAGTGCCAAGATTCTTGAAAAATGATCACTTAAGTGCCAAATTTTTTGAAAAATAATTTTTCAGTGTCAATGAAAATTTGGCACTGAAAAAATTGTTTTTCAAAAAAATTGGCAGTTAAGTAATTCTTTTTCAAAAATCTTGGCACTAAAAAAATCGTTTTTCAAAAAATTTGGCACTTGAATAATCCGCAAAAAGTTGGTTAAACAACTTAAGTGCCACATTATTTAAACAATTAATTAAGAAAACCACGTGTTAATTTTAGGTGTAATATCTCACTAAAGGTACTTAAGTGATCATTTTTCTCCGTTTTTTATACCTAAGTGCGCCAATGAAAAGTTATCGCACTAAAGTGATTGCCGTAACAAGTTTTAACACTGATAGTGCATTTCTCTCCACTTATAGTGTCCTTCCCCTATAAATCTTCTAGTCAAGATTACATTATCTCTTAAAGTCAAGCACGCAAGTTATAGGCCAATCAATGAAAGAGGTGATTAATTTACTTGTCGAATTCTGCAGAGTCGTCATGCATGACCTATTGCACAAGATGGGGCCTCCCATCAGAATTGTTCACGGGACATCCAATTGAGGATGACTCTTTACTTAGTGCGCAAGGAAAAGTCGCTTTGGATAACAAACACGTGATCAATGAAGCTTGAAACAAACTCTTTTCACCTTTGAACTGCAGCGGGGAAAATGCGGGATTGGTGCATCAACTATCATATGACACCCATTTTGGTGACGAAACTTGTGCCGCGACTTTAGTAATGTGATTACTTAAATGCCTCTAATGACTCTAGTTTATTGGAAAATTTGGCATGGCTCACTAGTCACTTGAATTGACATTTTTGAGAAGTTTTTGTACTAAAGTGGTCATCTATAACGTTTTGAGATTAGATTGATTATTTATAATAAATTTGCAGTAAAATTTATGAAATTAGAAATTGACGAAAGGGCAACGTGATCCACAAGCAAAAATCACGAAGCAAATATTCTAACTATGCCATTATCTTTCTTCGTTTCCCTAGTCCCTAAAGCAAAGTCGTGGAGCGAACATTCTCTCCAAATAATTTCATTTTAAAATCACGAATATCTATTAGTTTTCCTAAAAAACATGAGAAGTAAGTAGAAATTTCTCCACCTCTCGTAACTTCGCGTTCGTGTCTTCTCTGACCTTGCTCTGTTTTGAGATTTAACAACGGAGCTATGGACTTGTGGAAATGGACTACTTCTCTTTGATCAACTGTGTAGATAAATGCAAAGGAACATTGGGAAATCAATTTAACTCCAAGTTTGATAAAGATGAATCGATGGATTCCATCACGTTGTTCGATACATAAATTATGCATCACATGGATTTCAAATATTTTGTGGGAAAACTTAAAAAACGATCACATTATATTTTTCATCATTGGAATTAGCTAAGTGATAACTATGACACTTAAATAATCATTTAAAAAGTTTTGGTACCAAATTGGGAACATGTAATAGTTATAACACTTATGCCGTTTTATCCAGCTTGCTAGGTAAGCTATTCTCATACACAATTTGCTTGGGGCTTTTACATTTGTCATGACACTCATGAAGTGGAGTCTGGTGGAGTAGGTTTAGAGGTAATGTTGAATTATTAATCGGCATGGCTTCTCTCAAGACTTTACCTCACACGATGTAGATTCTCCCAAACTCTTACAACACGCGATGTTGAGAGGTTCATTTTAATTGATAACCTATGAGAATTCTAAGTTACGTGAGAGTCGCCACTAACTTGTTAGGCCCATGAGAGTATCTCACTTCCTACTAACCGAAGATCTAAGTTTTTGACTTATTTACACTAGTCATCTAACTAGTGCTCCTTCGGTATCTTAACTTGATTGGCTGTTAACTATGTGTCGCATGTGGCTCTTTTGTCCTATTGTGAGTCCTAAAGTTCTAGTCCATTTTTGTGTCATGCGATATTTTTATGTGGATTATGATCCCAGGGTGTGTGACCTACCCATCCAGCTACGGAAATGAATCACATCATGGACAATATGAATAAATCACAGTTGCATCAAAAAGGGCAAGAAAGAATAGAAGTGCGGAAAGTAACCTCATGTGAGTTTGGTAAAGAATATACACGCCAAGTCATGAGCCCCGAGACCTCATCCCTTGTGAGCTTGACCCGAGACTAAACACGTGACTACTCTATACTGAATAGTGCAAATTTTCTCAATGCAGGATACCGAATCAAGTTAACCATGTGATTTTGGCGACTGTTCTCCTGACATGCACGTTTATAGTATGATGATGTGTATGATATAAACATCTCATGAAGGATTTCTTTAAAGAATGCGACATGTGAATTATATATAATGAAATTAAACGCGATGATGAAGACAAATTATGCTGGTTAATTAAGACTGATTAGGATTAGTTAATTAACCTTAGTTACTTTAATAAGTAACTAAGGTTAGTTTTAAAGTAACCAAGGTTAGAATTTAACTATAGTTAGGTTAATTTGTTAACCATGGTTAGGATTATTTATTTTTATTTAATTAATTAATTTCGGATCAAATTACTGTTCATGGAGACTGTTCATAGCACTATTCACGGCATTGTTCATATGGAAGCAAATTCTAGTCTTAATTTGATGTGCTCTTGATTGTCATGGCTTGTTAAATTATTGATTGTGAATTATTCCCAAGAGTTGGGGAATTATACGTGGTTGCTAATTGATTGTAATTGAATTTCGGTTTGTTGTAATTTTCATAAATAATTAGATTGTACCGCATGGTATTATACATGTGTCAACTGCAATAGCATGTTACATTAGCATGAATTGTATGTGTATTCAAAGCAAAGAAATAAATGAATTGATTGATGATTTGTTACATGGTCACATTAAGAGGAGAGCCCGGCTTTGCTGGTAGACTACCAACTCTTGGGGTTGTGCCATGGCCTTTTGGTTGTCTTGTCTTCGATTAGTTGCCTGACCGTGGTCAGTTGCGAAGTCGCAATAGAGGCCGGATCTATGCTCCTTAGGGAATGCCGTCAGTGGGGGAAAGCTCTTGACGTTGCCGTGCCTCAAGGGAGAGAATGGTGTATGGTCTATGACTAGTTGACCGCCAACCATAAGGTTGTGCCATAGCCTTGGGGGTTGTAATAATTAGAGTATGTATGGATGCGAGACAAGAGAAAAATGTGTGCAATGCTCTGATTATTCGCATGCCTCTTAATGTCATCATGATTTAAATAACAGTTCTGCAAGTTGCATGTGCCAAGACCAAGTAGAGTCATCTGTGATTGCACATATTTATTAAACTGTTTCTATTATCATTTTTCTCTGAGGTGGTGTTGGATGACAATGATTTAGGTTGTATGTTAGACTCTCGAGACGAGTGAAGTTCCTAATTTGAGCTTTTTGGGTTTTAACTTGTTGAGTTTATCTCAACCCGTCATGATTAACCTTTTCAGATCCTAAATGACTCGAGGATTAAGGAGAGAAATCCCTCTAAGGCCAGAGAGTAGGCTACTATGGCCTATTCCCATTTTTATGACGAGCCCTCCCCCACTTGTACAGGGTTAGGTTAGCTAGGTTAGTCCCTTTTGAATAGGCCTTAGCTTGTCACCTATAGTAAGGCTTGTATATATTTGATAGTGTACAGACTAACTTTTAGATATATAAAATGGTGTTTGTCTTTCCTTTGCTACTGTTGTTGCTATCCCTATTGTTTCTATGTTGGGAGTATTTGTTTTCGCATGTGCACAATTACAATATAAAATAAATTGGTTGACGATAGTACTTCGGATGTCGTACAACTAGACTTCAAGTGAAATGGGGTTGTCACGAGCTCAAGAGTTAAGATGTGACAATTACTCATGACCGACCACCGTCCACCAACCATCGCTCGTCAACCTCCGACCGCCGATTGCCACCGACTGCTGGTCGCTACCCACTGTCGGCCACCGGCCGCCATTGACCTTCGACCATTGGAGACTATTGACTGGCGGCCGACCACCACCCTTCACTCAATGACTGGTGACCCAATGTCCAGCAACTAGTGGCTCGACAACCTACGGCTAATGACCGGTGGCTCAGCGACTAGCGCTCAATGTCCGGCGGCCCAGCGACCGGTGGCCCACGACACGGCGGCTGGTGACAACGGCTTGGCGTCCAATGACTGGCGACCCGGCGACCAATGCCGGGCATCGATTGGTGGGAGCGGCTGGCGATGATCGCCAATAGCCACTACATATTGATTGGCAGCCATCAATCACCAATCACCAATTGCTGATCGCCAATCAACACCCACCGGTTGTCACTCACCCCCCACCCTGCCATCGAGGAAAATGAGGAGGCACCAATTCTTCTACATCGATGACTACAACTCTTCAATGATGCAGATTTCGAAAGCTCCGACTCTTCAAGGATGGAGTGAAAACTCTTCTAGGTTTTCAAGGGTATAAATTCTGCAAGGTTCACGATACTTGCTTCAAAGCAAAGTTTTTTTCATTCATCAAAAGTCGTCTGTCTTTTACAAGAAATTGAATGGCTTATATCATCAAAGAAATATAGATAGAACTTTGAAACTAGGAGAAATAAATATAGAACATTAAAACTAGGAGAACTATAGACATAACATTGAATCTAGGAGAAGTAAAGGCAGAACATTGAAACTATAAACTAGTAAAAGCGTCATGCGGGCTCCCAAGGTGTCTTTCAAGCTTCTAGGATGGACTCAATATATCGATACGGCTTCTTGGTTTCATTGATTTTGAATGTGGGCCAATCTTCTTGGTTGAGAGAGCTGGTCTTCAATGCAGGCTGCATCATTCTCCCCTTCTTTAAAAGAATTCATCCTCGAATTCTCGCTATCATCATAAGAAGAATCTCCCACATAAGGTGTTAAATGTCAAACGTTGAAGACGTCGTAAATCTTCAAATGAGAAGGAAGATTTAATCAATACTCATTAGTATTGATGCGCTCAAGAACTTCAAGAGGTCCAAGCTTTTGATCACTAAGCTTATTATAAGTACCGACGGGATGCCGTTCCGGTGGCAAATAAGCCCAAACAAAATCTCTAGGTTCAAAGATAATTTCACACCGCCGCTTGTCGATGTCCATTTTATAGGATTCAGTTTTGCCCTCTAGTCTTTGGTGCACATCTTCATGAATTGTCCTCATTTGAGTAACAATATTGTCGACTATGCCGCTCGACTTCTCAGCAAAAGGAATTGGTGCAAGATCAAGAGCAGTGTTTGGTTGTCGACCATATATAATTATAAATGGACTATATCTAGTGCTACGGTTCTCAGCACAATTATATGCAAATTCTCCAAGTGACAACCGCGTCTCCCAAGAACGGGGATTATTATTGATCAAAGTCCTTAATAGATTTCCCATATTCGATTGACGACCTTAGTTTGTCCATCCGTTTGGGGATGAAACACAGTACTATATTGCAATTTAGTACTAACATTCTTCCATAGTTGTCACCAAAAATGACTAAGAAATTTTGTATCCCGATCCGAAGTAATGGTCTTCAGAATGCCATGCGACTTATAGACTTCCTTGAAAAATAAGTCGGCAATACACGAAGCATCCATAGTTTTTCGACATGGAATAAACTATGCCATTTTTGAAAATTGATCGACAACAACAAAAATCGAATCCATACCTTTGTTTGTTCGTGGTAGTCCAAGGACAAAGTCCATAGAGATATCCTCCCATGGGACATGTGGAATCGGTAAGGACAAATAAAGAGGCCAACATTAGTAGCTTGTCCTTTTCCAATTTGGCAACGTTGACACTTCATCACATGTCGATGTACATCACGTTTCAAATGAGGCCAAAAGTATTTGGTTGAGACAAGTTGTACAGTTTTGTCACGCCCAAAATGTCCTTCATAATGAACTTCATCGATCACCCTTTGCCGAAGAGAACAGTCCGGCACATATAAATGGTTTCCTTAGAAAAGAAAACCATCACATACAGTAAAATCAGCAAGCTTCTTTTCATATGCATCGGGAATGATCTTAGAAAAATAGGGGTCTTCTTGATATAATTCCTGAAAAGAATCAAATCCAAGAACAGTAGAATGCATTGTAGAGAGCAAGCTCTTCTTTCGACTATGGGCATTAGCAACTTGATTTTGAGCTCCAGCCTTATGCTTAATAATGAAAGTGAACTCCTGGATGTATTCAACCCATTTTGCATGCCTGGAGTTAAGCTTTGCTATTTGGAAATATACTTTAGAGCTTCATGATCAGTATATAAAATAAACTCTCGATGAATAAGATATGGCCGCCAATATTCAAGTGTGCGAAATAATGCGTAGAATTCCAGATCATAGGTGCTGTAACGAAGTTTGGCACCATTCAATTTTTCACTAAAGAAGGCAACGGGTCGACCTCCTTGACTTAGAACTCCTCCTATGCTAGTACCTAATGCATCAAAATGCACTTCAAAAACAAGATCGAAATTAGGTAATGCAAGTATCAAGGTTGTGCTCAATTTTTCTTTAAGCTATTCAAAACTTTTCTGAGCTGCATTCATCCATTCGAAAATTCCCTTCTTCATGCAAGAAGTGAGTGGGCTTGCAATAGTGCTAAAATGCGCAATAAACCGTCGATAGAACAAAGTGAGGCCATGAAAACTTCGCACTTCATGCACATTTGTTGGAGTTGGCCATTCTTGAATCACCTTGATCTTAGAATCATCCACCGAAATGCCATTTTTTGAAATATGAAACCCCAAGAAAAGGATTTGTGGTACCATAAAATAGCACTTGTCGAGAACCGCATACAATTGTTTCTGCCTCAACACACATAATACTTCTTGAAGATGTTGTAAGTGCTCATCAGTAGACTTGCTAAAAATCAAGATATCATCGAAATAAACAACAATAAACTTACCCAAAAAAGGCTTCAACACCTGAGTCATAAACCTCATGAATGTTGACAATGCATTCGACAATCCGAATGGCATGACTAGCCACTCATATAGCCCATCTTTCATTTTGAATGTTGTCTTCCATTCATCTCCAGGTTTGATTCTAATTTGATGATATCCACTCTTCAAATCCAGCTTTGAGAATATAATTGCACCATAAAGTTTATCTAAGAGATCATCAAGGCGAGGAATAGAAAATCGATACTTGATGGTGATCTTGTTGATTGCTCTACTATCGACACACATCCTCCAAGTACCATTTTTCTTAGGCACTAAAAGAGCTGGAATGGCACACAAACTAACGCTCTCCTTTATAACACCCTTATTCAATAGCTCCATAACTTGTCGATGCAATTCCTCATGTTCAGTCGGACTCATTTGGTAATGAGCGAGATTTAGTAAAGAGGCTTCGAGCATCAAGTCAATTTGATGCTAAATATCTCTCATAGGAGGGAGACCATTGGGTAAGTCCATCGGGAAGACATCCTTGAACTCTTCCAAAAGAGGTTGAACTTGATGAGGTACGACAAAGGCAACTTCATTCTTCTCACCTTTTTATTAAGCAAAATATACAAGATACGAACTCCTTTTAAAGCATCCTTCATATCCTTCATTGTCAACAACGTAGGGGAGAAGGAATTCTCAACTACAGGATTTTTCAAAGGTTCCCTACGAGGTGCCAACCTAATCTTCTTGCCTCCAAATTTAAAAGAATATGTATTTCGATAACCATCATGCGTAGTCCTCCTATCGAATTGCCATGGTCGACCAAAAATAATGTGACTAGCATCCATCGGTAGAACATCACACCATATCTTGTCATTATAAACAGAACCAATGGACAGATTAACAAGGAATCGTTTTGAAATAATTACCTCATTGCCTTCCTTCAACCATGACATTTCATAAGGCGTAGGTTGTGTTTTTAGTTCCAACTTCAGCTTGTTTGCCGCTACTTCAGAAATTATATTCTCATAACAACCAAAGTCAATAATTAATTAACATACATTTCCCATGATTGTGCAAGCAAAATGAAAAATATTGGTACATAGTAGAGGTGTCAAAATGGGTCATAAACCCATATTATGACTCACTTTTAGTTAAATTGGTCAAATATGGGTCAAGTGAAAGTTAAGTATGGGTCAAATATGGGTCAAGTGAAAGTTGAATATGGGTCAAATATGGGTCAAGTGAAAATTAAATATTGATCAAATATGAGTTAAGTAAAAGTTAAATATATGTCAAATATGGCTTGAGTGAGTCATTTAACATAGAGCTTAGTGAGCTTGGGTTTCTCTACAATAATAATGGCTTTTAGCAATATGGGTCGGGTCGGGTATGGGTCGGGTGTAGGTCGAGTCAGGTATGGGTCATTAGATTTACATTATATGAATTTGGGTCAAAACGGGTTAAATGGGTCAATATGGGTCGGACCATTTTTGACCCGACCCACCCATTTGATGGGTCTAGTACACAGCCACCTATCTCTAGTGTCATCTCGAGGAGTAAGAAAATTTTTCCTTACCATAAGAAGTTCGCTAGTGTCAGCATGCACTATTTGTTCATCATTCGCAGCTTCTTCATCATTGTTTAACTCCTCTTCAAGTGGGTCCTTAGCATTCTCATTAGAATCATTATCCACCAAGAAGGCTTTACCAGCTAGTCAATTCTTATTCATTCAACAATTGCTAGCACGATGACCCAACTCCCCACAAGAATAGCAACGTACTTCGGACATAGCAGGTTGCTTCGAAATATGGGGCTGAGTAGAAGGCTTACTAGTAGATTGTGTTGTTGCCTCAGCAACTTTAGCAGTGCTAGTGGTACTCTTAGTGGCCCGACTTGTCATGGTAGTTTATTGTTGTCTCCGAGAATGAGAGCGCTCCATTTTGAGTGCCTGTTGATGTGCATCTCCTAAGTCCCAAATGTCAAGGACTTCCAAGGTGTCTTGAATGTAAAATTGAAGACTGTTCAAGTATTTGTTCACAAGCACCTCCTCTGGGTCCTATATATTGTTACAAATCACCAACTCATTGAATTCATTGGTGTATTAGTTCACCGTTTGCATACCTTGTTTTAGATTTTGGTACCATTGGTAGAGCTGTCTCTTATATTCTTTGGGAAGAAAATGTTTTTGAATCTTGCCCTCCATCTTTCTCCACAAAGTGATTGGTGCTTTGCCAACAGCTTGGCGAGTTTGTTTTTCACATCTCCACCAAGCAATCGCCTTGCCTCGGAATCACATAGCAATGATCCCAACTCGACGATGCTCCAGAACATTTTGATGCTCAAACACCTCATTCACAAGTATTAGCCAATCAACAATTTCATTAGGGGACTCAGTACCTGTAAATTCTGGAACATCTTTCTTGACTTCCTTTTCCCAATCTTGCTCACGAATATGTTGTAAACGATGTCAAACATGCCTCCAACCATGATTAGATTGAACACTCTCCGAAGAGGAAGAGTCACCATGGAGATCTTCAGTCCTAGCACGAGGTGGAGAATTATTTGTTTCAGCCCTCAAATGTTGAACTTCTCGTGTCAATTCGTCAATTTGTTGCTGCAAATTCTCAGCGAGTGTATGCACTTCATCAAGGGGAATGGTTCTACCGCCACGACATCTAGCTTGTCTTGGAGGCATTGTCCTCTCCTTCAAAGCTCTAATACCAAATGATGGCAAGCCCAGGTTAGGCTTTCTCAAACAATAGGATCGGGAGAGTGACTCACACACGGGAAAACAAGACGAACAGAAATTTCAGCACTACGCAAGCTCAGGAGAACAATCGTATCTTTGTCGATACAGATCGGATTGACCTGATTCTCCTAGTTTCAAGGAATAAACTAGTAAAAGCATCATGCAGGTTCCCAAGGTGTCTTTCAAGCTTCCGGGATGGACTCAAGATATCGATACGGCTTCTCGGTTTCGTCAAGCTTGAATGCGGGCTGATCTTCTTGGTCGAGAGAGCTGGTCTTCAATGCGGGCTGCATCACACCACCACCCACTTTTGATAACGTTGAGAAAAAGCACCAACTATAATTTCTTCGGCACAATAGAAGTCAAGATCATGTGTACTTTTCCTATTACCTCAAAAGAAATTAACTCACTTCCTATACACTGAATGATCAAAACTCCTAGAAATATTCCATGAAAAGAAACAGTGAATCCAGCAATTTTCACTACGGCTAAACCACAAAAGAAACTGAGAATGGAGGACTTCTACATAACCACAGTTTCAAGATTGATTGCTTCAGGTCATGAGTTAGATCTTCTTGTTGTGAGCCAATGTCTGCCGCCTGAGCTCCTGAAGCAAAGCTCACAAATCAGACCAAGAAGACCCACCTTCTTCCACAGCCCCTCTTGCCATCTCTGAAAGTGCTTTCGCCCTCCATCTCATTTCCCCTGCTTCCTCACCCACCAGGACTCTCTTCACTGCCTCCTCCACTCTCTCGCTCTTCACGCTATCGCCGAACAACCTCACCCACTGCTTCACCCCTATGTTGACCCCGATCTTGAGCACTTGGGTCACAAACTTCTCGTTGAAGAATTGCTCTACCGCAACCGGCCAAGTCACCATTGGCACGCCCACCGTGACTGCCTCTAGGGTCGAGTTCCACCCGCAATGCGTCACAAAACCCCCGACCGCCTCATGATCGAGAATCAGCACCTGAGGAGCCCAGCCCCCGATGATGAGGCATCTAGTCTTTGTTGGTAATGGTGATGCATCACACACCAAGGACTTCTGGCAACAATGCATGAATCAAACATTACAAAGGTAACTCCTAAATCGATCATCAACGCACCAAAGGGCTGAAAAAGAACTCGGAACTAGAACATGCACGTTTTCTCTTTCAAAGATGCGGAAATAGTCATCAACCAATGAGTCAACCAATGAATCAACAAATTTAGTTCATAAATCTCAGTCCTACATACAAACACAGAATCTCATCAAATCACAGCATAAATATATCAACTAAAAATGCTTCTCGACCAAATCCAAAGCATACCAATATTAACGCCAAGTAGGAATTTATCGACCAGGTTGTAGACATTGAGCTCTTTGTCAATTAAACATGCATTTGAACTGAAATTGGGGTAATCGAGGTAAATCGAAAGTATCAATCAAAGCAAATTCAGAGAATCACAGATGCAAACGACATCCCCCGGTGAACTAAATGCGGAAGCAACAACACCACACATCTGACAAGGTTGAGAATAAGCATGCCCAATAGGTGCATTGAGAGTATCATGTTGAATTTATGCCGTCAATTTTAAGGATTTTAGTTGTAATATTAATCTTATTATGTAATTAATGCAAAGACATATTTCTTCATGTATCCAATCATATATAATATCATTCCATAAAATCAATTATGACTGGACCTATTTTTGACACGCTAAGAATATTATGATAGGTTCATAGTTACATTGAATCTTTAAACTGTTCCATGTCAATGGATCATTGAATGGATATTAATGATCCTATTGAGATTAGTGTATTCTTAGTTTCACCATTAAGTGTTAGATATTTAAGGAAATGATGAGTTGCGAGTCATTGAGTATTGGAATGCCTGAGTTAGAACATGGGTTATTATACTAGACAAATTCACTAAATGTGACACACATAAAACGATTAGCGATATGGGAGATTTTAATGTGAAATCAATGTCTAATTATTCATACTTTTATCTTGTGTATATAATCTTCATACCTAAAGCATAATGTTGACTTGTGGATTGGATTGTTATTGGTTGACAGGTGCGCATAGTGCTAGTTCATTAATTCGTCTTTATACTTGATAGTCATAATTATGTGCGCGCAAAATGAAATCTACCTCTTTGTTACATGCAAGGTACAATAGTGATACCCCATGCAATCTAGTTATGATGTTACATTGAAATCCTTGATTGAAGTTGCAACCGAGAAAGAATCATTTATGTGTCATAGAAAATGCATGTCAATTATGTTTGCGTATATGATCGAACTAGTAACTCGACAAATATTCTATTATTTTTATTCGATCGGCAAATAATAAGACAAATGGATTAAATTACATTGTAACTAAAAAGCTAACGGGTTCATCATGTTCTTAAAACATTCATACTGTGTGAATAGCCATGACATATTGTTATATGTCAATCATGGCAACTACCAACCAAAAAAAAAAAAAAATTCATGGTGATCAATTCTTTTGAGAGTATTAACGTGTTAACAGAAGTCTTACCGCCAATTCAATAGTGAACTAGGAATATCATGCATCATAACTAATTGAGGATGACGTTGAATGGGAGAGATAATATTGCAAATACGTTTGCAATCATATTAAGTCAAATTGAAATTAAATTTAATATGATTGACACAATTGTAACAGTTTATGACTGAATTGGCACAACTGTAATAGATTTAGGATTTTTTTAGTAATTCTCCCAGGCTCCCAGTGTGCGTGCATATACGTGTGAACGCACCATATGAACACATATTAATGTGCCCAAAATGCACACACGCCGGCTGTGCCCTCTTACGTTTTATTAATTTTTTTTTTAAAATAAAACAGAAGAATAAAAAAGGAGGTGCAAGCACAAGGTCGGCAACAGCTGCTGACCATGTGCAGCACCCACACACGATTAGCAACAGTTAGTCAAAAAGAAATTAAGTGTATAATTTGGGTACGTGATAGGTAAAAAGAGTTTTTCTCTCGTGTCATTGTCATGACTAAAACATCAAGAGTATGGAGAATTATTTTCGCAAGATTGCTACCACAATTATAGTGGTGATTACCCACAAGATCTTTCTTGCGTTGTATATATGATTAATAGTGTGTTTGAACTAGAGGTTTTACATTTGTAGGGCTCAAACTAAAGAACATCTAAGCCAAAGTCATTTTGAATATATCATGAGAGATAATCCGTTTAACCTCCATTGTTCTTCCGATTTTTTAGTAAAACACATAAATAATGCCTTTGGATGTACATGTAGAGTTTAGTTTTATTTAAATGGATAATGGCAAAGAAATTAAGACAATGACGCTGAGTATCTAACCCAGCAAATGAGAAACGAACAGATACAGAGCACTTCGAGTAGAGGCTTCCGAAGCAGTCGGAAGCAGCGAGCCAGCCACCGGCAGTGATTGCTGGCGGACAGAAGGCGATCGAGGGAAATGAAGAAGGCACTGGAAATTCGGGAAAGACCAAGGATCGGTACGACTAGCTGAATCAAACCTGGAAACCGGAGAGAGAAGACTTAGCTTTGATTACCACTGTCATAGTCAAGTGATATAGAGCTCGAAGCGATAAATCCCGAGCTCGAAAACTCCATTTATGACTGCTGCAAATTGCTTTAATGGAGCGGCGGAGCTTGAACAACCACTGCGATCTCTCTGGTTCGGAAACAGGCAGAACAGAGGCCCTGTGTGCGGCCTACGATGGCAATTAGCAATGTTGGGCCTGTAATGTTTAAGCCTTTTGGACCCAACTAACCACTTTCCTTGAAATTAGATGGACTACCCTAATTAATTCAAAGGTCAAGCCTAATGAAACTGACGTGAATTGGATTACTGTGCTGCAGGTTTGGGTTGCGCAAGGAAAGTTGCTTAAAAAGTTCTAAACTTTTTATTTTTGCTAAATCAATGTTAAATCTTTCAATTTTACAAATTGAATCTTGATGCTTTTAATCATTTATCAATTAAGTCCATCCGGTTAATTTTCACTAGAGTTTCTTGACGTGGAGGCCGATCATCCAATGTGGTGCAACCAACACTAATTTGGACAATTTTAATAATAATTTAATAATTTTTGATTTATTTATATATTTCCTTTTTCTTTTTCTTTCTCTTTTTTTTCCCCTTCTCCTTCTTCTTCTTCTTCTTCCTCCGGCAAGGGCCACTAGTATCAGCTAGAGGTAAGGGCCAGCAAGGTCAGCCCCACCTAGCGATAACAAGGTCGAGCCTTGCCAAGTGCAAGCGAGGCTTGTGTGACGTTAGCAAGCCCAACCTCACCATGACTGGGTGAGACCTAAGTCTCGCGAGGCTAGGCGACTAACTAGAGGAGGAAGAAAAAGGGAAAGAAAAGAAGAAAAAAAAAATGGGCAAAAGAAAAGAAATAATAAAAAATATTAAAACATTATTAAAAATTGTCCAATTAGTGATTTCAGTCAAAAATTGTTCGGATGGACTTAATTGGCAAAATGTAAAAAGATTTAGGACTTAATTGGTAAAATTGAAAGATGACTATATTGACAAAAGTGCAAAAGAATTTTTGGATAATTTTCCTGGGTTGCGCACAAGGGAAGTTTCTGAATTAGATGAAACTCTCATGTGGTTGATACAGTGCAATAACTTCGCCATTGCACATAGCAAAGAAACTTGTCCCTCCAAAGACTAGCTTGGGAATTTTCAACGGAGCAATAACAATGGTAGCCCATGGCATACATCTGCTACTAGAAAAAATCTGGTCTATGTTCTTCCAGAGTATGCAAGATTGGTTCCTGGAGCAAGATCAGGGCCTCCAAAATTTACTCACCAATTCCGCGTGGTTTTGGCTTGATATGACTGCATCTGTATCCTCCCGACCTTCTGGCAATCCTAGCTCAGTCGATGATAATTTGACGGTTCCAATGTCAAATTCCAAACTCAACTGATCGATTCCTTCGGTTTGTTTCAAAAAACAAAGAAAAGGGTCTCACAGGCAGCATTGGTATGTTGATTGTTGCGCCTCGAGTTGCGAAGGTCTTGGCCATGTCCATCATGGGGATCATGCGGCCTTGAGCCATTAATGGCAAAAAGAAAATATGAAGTCGGTTATTCTCATTCTCATTAGAGAGTGCAAATAAAAGAGAGATCCAAGCTTTGTTTTGTCTATGCAAATTGCAGAGTTTTACGAAGCTGGCTAACGTACTTGTTGGAAAATATATATCTAAGATCATATATTGACCTATGCTCCACAAAAACTGCAGAAAACAAGTTCTTGAAAGGATAAGCTAGCTCATTCCGACTTTTATCATGAAGAGATGGTAAGAAATATGGAATCACATATCCTCAAGTACACATCTACAAGGAAGCACTGGAAATTTCCCTGACTCCTTATTCTTGAAGGTACCTAACCTATGAATATGACATACGTTAAGCTTCTCACCGTGTCTAAGTTTGATGTCAATAATTGGTGACTTTAGCCCAACTATGTATAAGGAAAATTACCGCGAGGGCCTAAAGAAAACTGAACCAGGGACACCACCTTGGGGAGCTTCTTTGGCTGGCCATGCGTGGCCGACTGCCTACTTTTTTATCCCATCCACCGCCCTTCATCTAATTGCTTTAGTCAAGCAGTCATGTGCCTCTTCCTTATGACTCTTCACAATGTAATGACTAAGAGACCCACTGATTATAATGATTCACGTAGAGAGCTGTATAGCCCAATATCATCATAATTACATGCATCATTGACCATTTGGATGGGAGAGCAGATATTACTATTTCGGATGGATGCATTTTAGTTAAAAGAGCCAAAGTTCTCTAAAATTGTTGCCAAGTGCCAGTTATACGCATATTACAAGATCAGTTATGCGCCAGCCATATATGTCATTAACATGTGACAATTGATGAGGTTGAGTTTGTCGTCCTCTTCTTCTTCTTTCTTCCTCTGCTTGTCTTTCTTTCCTTTATTTTCATCTGTTAATGTGCATATACAATCCTACGGAATGTAAAGTTGCAAAGGTCTCTCCGCCTGTATTGTCTCAAGGACAGATAAATTCAGGATTGGAAAGTGCGTAGGCCACCTTGCTATAGAATTGCATCTACGAGACTTGACTTTAATTTCTTCAGCACAACAGAATTCAAGATTGAATCAGCACAACTCCTAGAATAATTTCCATGAAAAGAAATAGCAAATCCAGCATTTTTCGCTACGGCTAAGCCACAAAAGAAACTGAGAATGGAAGATTTCTATTTCCTCAGTTTTATTCTCCAAAACCAAAAATTCAAGATTGATTGCCTCAGGTCATGAATCCGATCTTCTTGTTGTGAGACAATCTCTGCATTCTGAGCTCTTGAAGCAAAGCTCCCAAATCAGACCAGGAAGACCCACCTTCTTCCACGGCCCCTCTTGCCATCTCTGAAAGTGCTTTCGCCCTCCTTCTCATTTCCTCCGCTTCCTCACCCACCAGGACTCTCTTCACTGCCTCCTCCACTCTCTCTCTCTTCACGCTGTCGCCGAACCACCTCACCCACTTCTTCACCCCAATGCCGACCCCGATTTTGAGCACCCTGGTCACAAGCTTCTCGTTGTAGAATTGCTCTGCCGCGACCGGCCAAGTCACCATTGGCACACCAGCTGTGACCGCCTCCAGGATCGAGTTCCACCCGCAATGTGTCACGAAGCCCCCGATCGCCTCATGATCGAGAATCAGCACCTGAGGAGCCCAGCCCCTGATGATGAGGCCCTTGTTTTGGATTCTTGATTCGTATCCATCAGGCAGCCACTCTTCTTTGCCTTCTTCCACATTGGGGTCCTCCTTCACCACCCAGATGAATTGTTGCCCTGATGCTTCTAGTCCGACTGCGATTTCATGGAGCTGAGCAGCATTGAAATTTGCCATGCTTCCAAAGCAAATATAAATTACTGAGTTAGGTTGCTTTGAGTTGAGCCACTTGAGGCACTCATGCTGGTCGATAGATGCTTGGTTGCCCCTGTGTGCTTTGTCGTCACTCTCCTTATTGCACGATGAAAGCGGGCCGATGAGCCAGGGTCGTCTCCCTAGGAATGTCCTGTAATGGTCAGCATAAGCCGGCTCGAGCTCGTAGAAGCTGTTTATGACAACTCCGAAGCTCCTCTTTTCCGATTCCTTCACCTCATTGTAGAGCTTGGTCATATCTGTCTCTTCCCTGAAAAAGTCCTGCAACTGCATCCTGGACAGTGTGATTTCTCCAGGGAAGTTGGGGATGACAAAGGATTCCGAATCGCACAACACCTTCTTGTGAGGCTCATAGAGCCTCACACATTCTGTGCCCGCGATGGAGAAGGCACTTGTCCCGTGGAAAATGAGCCTAGGGATTCCGCACTTGGCTGCAAGCTCGATTGTCCAGGGGAGGAACATGTCCGAGATTAGACAATCGGGGGCAAGTTTCTCTATCAGCAGCTCAAGCTGTCGGTCCAGCATCATGATGGCTCTCATGAATTGCTTGCGCATTTCATCCGTCGTGAGCCTGTTCAGGTTGTCACAGTCTTCTGGTAAGCCAACCTCTGTCAGGGGCAGCGTCACCGTGACAACATCAATGTTGAAGCCCAAATCCTTGGGTTTTGCGATGGATTTCAAGATGGTGGGCTCGTCATGGGGGATGGCGATGAGGGTGGACTTGCAGCCTCTAATGGCAAAGAGTTTTGCCATGTCAATCATCGGGATCATGTGGCCTGGAACCATGAGAGGGAAGAAGAAAATGTGAAGCTGATGGCTTTCACTATCCATTTGGCCTCTAATGAGAGTTTCTGCTACAGGAACGTATTCAGGAATGATGCAGGTGAAGCACCAGAAAGGTTTGGTTGTGATGCTGTTGACTTTTGAAAGCTGGGGTTTGTTTTTAGACTTCCAACCTAGGACAAATATATAAGAAGGGTTTGGCAATAAAGAAAGGGGTAATGATGTCTTATAAAATTCCTGATTTGTTGACCAGTTTCCGTGTTTGCCAAGAATTCTTTGATTGCAAAAGGGAAAAATAAAAGCTAAAGTCTAAAATTGGAGTGATTAAGAAGATGAGTAGAATACGTATGTCTTGGAATAAAGACACCACAAGTGCTATAATTCAAGCATCATAAATTGTTTTCAACCATTTCAGTTCTTAACTTCAAAAAAAAAAAAATCATTTGAGTACCATAACTTTCAATCCAATACTTACGTGCCAATTTTTTTTTAAAACATTCACCCAAATGCCAGAAAATTTCAACATGGCATAACACTTGTGGTGAATGTTTTTTTTTTTTTTCCTAAACTATGGCACTCAATAAATCCATTAAAAAGTTACATGGCACTCATGCGATTGGAACTTGACCACCATACAAAAGTTATAGCACTTATCGGGGAGAAGTTCACTTTAGTGCTTTAACTTGTGTACGGTGCTTATTTTAGTATCATAACTTTTCAGCAGCGCACTTAAGTGCCAAAATCAGAGAAAAATGATCACTTAAGTGTCATTATTGATCTGTTCAGTCGGAAATCCTACGTGGATTTTTGTTTTATTAATATTTTTAGCTAATGTGGTTTGCTGGAACATGAGGATGCTGAATGATGTGGTTTTACCAATTTTTCGCGGATCACTTAAATGCCAATTTTTTTGAAAAACGATTTTTTTAGTGCCAAGATTCTTGAAAAATGATCACTTAAGTGCCAAATTTTTTGAAAAATAATTTTTTAGTGTCAATGAAAATTTGGTACTAAAAAAATTGCTTTTCAAAAAATTGGCAATTAAGTAATTTTTTAAAAAATCTTGACACTAAAAAAATTGTTTTTCAAAAAATTTAGCACTTAAGTAATCCACAAAAAGTTGGTTAAACAACTTAAGTGCCACATTATTTAAAAAATTAATTAAAAAAATCACGTGTTAATTTTAGTAATAATATCTCGCTAGAGGTACTTAAATGATTATTTTTCTTCGTTTTTGACACTTAAGTTCACTAACAAAAAGTTGTAGCACTAAAGTGATCACCGTACACAAGTTATGACACTGATAGTGCACTTCTCTCCACTTATAGTGTCCTTTCCCTATAAATCTTCTAGTCAAGATTACATTATCTCTTAAAGTCAAGTATGCGAGTTATAGGCCAATCAATGAAAGATGTAATTAATTTACTTGTCGAATTCTGCAGAGTCGTCATGCATGACCTATTGCACAAGATGGGGCCTCCCATCAGAATTGTTTACGGGACATCCAATTGAAGAATGGTTCTTTACTTTGTGCGCAAGGAAAAGTCGCTTTGGATAACTAATACGTGGTCAATGAAGCTTGAAACAAACTCGTCACCTTTGAACTGCAGCGGGGAAAACGCGGAATTAGGGCAACAACTATTATATAACACTCATTTTGGTGACCAAACTTGTGCCGCGACTTTAATAATGTGATTACTTAAATGCCTCTAGTGACTCTAATTTATTGGAAAATTTGACATGGCTCATCGGAGTCACTTAAATGGACGTTTTTGAGAAGTTTTTGTATAAAAGTGGTCGTCTATAAAGTTTTAAGTTTAGATTGATTATTTATAATAAATTTGCAGTAAAATTTATGAAATTAGAAATTGACGAAAGGGCAACGTGATCCACAAGCAAAAATCACGAAGCAAATATTCTAACTATGCCATTAATTTTCTTTGTTTCGCTAGTCTCTAAAGCAAAGTCGTGGAGCGAACATTCTCTCCAAATAATTTAATTTTAAAATCACGAATATCTATTTGTTTTTCCAAAAAACATGAGCAGTAAGTAGAATTTTCTCCACCTCTCGTAACTTCGCATTCATGGCTTCTCTGACCTTGCTCTGTTTTGAGATTTAACAACAAAGCCACGGATTTGTGGAAATGGACTCCTTCTCTTTGATCAACTGTGTGGATAAATGCAAAGGAACATTGGGAAATCAATTTAACTCCAAGTTTGCTAGTGAAGAATTGATGGATTCCATGACGTTGTTTGATACATAAATTATGTACCGCACGAATTTCAAATATTTTGTGTGAAAACTTAAAAAACAATCACATCAAATTTTTCGTCATTGAAATTAGTTAAGTGATCACTATGGCACTTAAACAATCATTTAAAAAGTTTTGGTACCAAATTGGGAACTTGTAATAGTTATAACACATACTGTTTTATCCGGCTTGCTAGGTAAGCTATTCTCATACACAATTTGCTTGGGGCTTTTACATTTGTCATGACCCTCACGAAGTGGAGTCCGGTGGAGTAGGTTTAGAGGTAATATCGAATTCTTAATCAGCATGGCTTCTCCCAAGACTTTACCTCACGCGATGTAGATTCTCCCAAACTCTTACCTCACGCGACGTTGAGAGATTCATTTTAATTGATAACCTATGAGAATTCTAAGTTACATGAGAATCGCCACTAACTTGTTAGGACCATGAGAGTATCTCACTTCCTACTAACCGAAGATCTAAGTTTTTGACTTGTTTACACTAATCATCTAACTAGTGCTCTTTCGGTATCTTAACTTGATTGATTGTTAACTATGTGTCGCATGTGGCTCTTTTGTCCTATTGTGAGTCCTAAAGTTATAGTCCATTTTTGTGTCATGCGATATTTTTATGTTGATTATGATCCCAGGGTGTGTGACCTACCCATCCAGCTAGGGAAATGAATCACATCATGGACAATATGAATAAATCACAGTTGCATCAAAAAGGCAAAGAAAGAATAGAAGTGCGGAAAGTAACCTGATGTGAGTTGGGTAAAGAATATACACCGCCATGTCATGAACCCCGAGACCTCATCCCTTGTGAGCTTGACCCGAGACTAAACACGTGACTACTCCATACTGAATAGTGCAAATTTTCTCAATGCAGGATACCGAATTAAGTTAACCATGTGACTTTGGCGACTGTTCTTCTGACATGCACGTTTATAGTCTGATGAATGTGCATTATATAAACATCTCATGAAGGATTTCTTTAAAGAATGCGACACGTAAATTATATACAATGAATTTAAACGCGATGACAAAGACAAATTATGCTGGTTAATTAAGACTAATTATGATTAGTTAATTGACCATAGTTACTAAATAGTAACTAAGGTTAATTAATTAAAATAACTAAGGTTAGTTTTAACGTAACCAAAGTTAAAATTTAACTATGGGTAGGTTAATTTGTTAACCATGGTTAGGATTATTTATTTTTATTTAATTAATTAATTTCGGACCAAATTACTATTCATGGTGACTGTTCACAGCACTGTTCACGGCACTGTTCATACGAAAGCAAATTTTAGTCTTAATTTGATGTGCTCTTAATTGTCATGACTCATTAAATTATTGATTGTGAATTATTCCCGAGAGTTGGGGAATTATACATGGTTGCTGATTGGTTGTAATTGAATTTTGGTTTGTTGTAATTTTCACAAGTGATTAGATTGTACTGCATGACATTATACATGTGTCAACTGCAATAGCATATTGCATTAGCACGAATTGTATGTGCATTCACGACAGAGCAAAGAAATAAATGAATTGATTGATGATATGTTGCATGGTCACATTAAGAGAAGAGCCCAGTGTTGCTGGTAGACCGCCAATCCTTGGGATTGTGCCATGGCCTTTTGGTCGTCTTGACTTCAGTCAGTTGCCTGACCGTGGTCAGTTGCAAAGTCGCGGTAGAGGCCAGATCCATGCTCCTTAAGGAATGCCATCAGTGGGAGAAAGCCCTTGACATCGCCATGCCTCAAGGGGGAGGACGGTGCCTAGTCTATGACTTGTTGACTACCAACCATAAAGTTGTGCCGTGGCCTTGGGGGTCGTAATAATTAGAGTATGTGTAGATGCGAGACATGAGAAAACATGTGCAATGCTCTTATTATTCGCATGCCTCGTAATGTCATGATGATTTAAATGACATTTCTACAAGTCGCATATGCCAAAGCCAGGTAGGGTCACCTGTGATTGCATCTGTTTATTAAACTGTCTCTATTATCATTTTTCTCTGAGGTGATGTTGGATGACAATGATTTAGGTTGTATGTTAGACACCTGAGGCGAGTGAAGTTCCTAACTGGGGCTTAGGGCTTTTACTTGCTAAGTTTATCTCAACCCGTCATGGTTAACCTTTTCAAGTCCTAGATGACCCAAGGATTGAGGAGAGCAATCCCTCTAAGGCTAGAGAGTAGGCTACTGTGGCCTATTCCCCTTTTAATGACGAGCCCTCCCCCACTTGTACAGGGTTAGGCTACTCAGGCCGGTTCCTTTTGAGTAGGCTTTAGCTTGTCACCTATAGTAAGACGTGTATATATTTGTTGGTGTATAGACTAACTTTCAAATATATAAAATGGTGTTTGTCTTTCCTCTGCTACTGTTGTTGCTATCCCTATTGTTTCTATGTTAGGAGTATTTGTTTCCACATGTGCATAATTACAAAAGAAAATAAATTGGTCAACGACAGTACTTGGGATGTTGTACAATTAGACCTCAAGTAAAATGGGATTGTCGCGAGCTCGAGAGTCAAGACATGACAATTACTCATGACCGACCGCCGTCCACCGACCATCGCCTGTCAACCTCGGACCACCGGCCACCACCGACCACCAGTCGCTACCCACTACCGACCATTGGCCGCCGTTGACCTTCTACCACTACCCTTCACTCAATGACCGGTGACCCGGCATCCAGCAACTGGCGGCTTGGCAACCTGTGGGCGATGAGTGGCAGCCCAACAACCAACGCTCGATGTCTGGCGACCTAGCAACTAGTGGCCCGCGACCAGCTGCTGGTGACGACAGCTCGGCATTCGGCTACTGGCGACCCGGTGACCAATGCCCGGCAACCTACGAGCATTGATTGGTGGGAGTGGCGGGCGATGATCACCAATAGCCACTGCATATTAATTAGCAGCCATTGGTCACCGATCACCAATTGTTGATCGCCAATTAACGTCTGCCAGTTGTCACTTGCCCCCCACCCCCGCCATCGAGGAATAAAGAAATAAAAAAAAAATTATCGACACAAAATGCATTTCTATTCTTTTTCCATTCTAATAATAAGAAATTTTTGTAGTTACCAAACACCTTGTTTTACTCAAAAGTTGTTCTAAAGAATAGAAAAAGAAAATAACTATTTCTCAAAAGAAATTTTTTTCAAAAATAGAAATGTTACAAAATGCACCCTAAACATGTGCGCTCTTTGACCATTTCTCTTTGCTTGCTCAGCACCAATCACTTGCTGTGCTAAAGATAGGTCCACCACCACCCACTTTTGATAACGTTGAGAAAAAGCACCAAATATAATTTCTTCGGCACAGTAGAAGTCAAGATCATGTGTACTTTTCCTATTACCTCAAAAGAAATTAACTCACTTCCTATACGCTGAATGATCAAAACTCCTAGAAAATATTCCATGAAAAGAAACAGTGAATGCAGCAATTTTCACTACGGCTAAACCACAAAAGAAACTGAGAATGGAGGACTTCTGCATAACCACAGTTTCAAGATTGATTGCTTCAGGTCATGAGTTAGATCTTCTTGTTGTGAGCCAATCTCTGCCGCCTAAGCTCCTGAAGCAAAGCTCACAAATCAGACCAAGAAGACCCACCTTCTTCCACAGCCCCTCTTGCCATCTCTGAAAGTGCTTTCGCCCTCCTTCTCATTTCCTCTGCTTCCTCACCCACCAGGACTCTCTTCACTGCCTCCTCCACTCTCTCGCTCTTCACGCTATCGCCGAACAACCTCACCCACTGCTCCACCCCTATGTTGACCCCGATCTTGAGCACTTGGGTCACAAACTTCTCGTTGAAGAATTGCTCTGCCGCAACCGGCCAAGTCACCATTGGCACGCCCACAGTTAGCCAAAAAGAAATTAAGTGTATAATTTGGGTACGTGATAGGTAAAAAGAGTTTTTATCTCATGTCATTGTCATGACTAAAATATCGAGAGTATGGAGAATTATTTTCACAAGATTACTACAACAATTATAGTGGTGATTACCCACAAGATCTTTTTTGCGTTGTATGTATGATTAATAGTGTGTCTGAACTAGAGGTTTTACATTTGTAGGGCTCGAACTAAAGAACTTCTAAGTCAAAGTCGTTTTGAATATATCATGAGAGGTAATCCGTTTAACCTCCTTTGTTCTTCCGATTTTTTAGTAAAACACATGAATAATGCCTTTGGATGTACATGTAGGGTTTAGTTTTATTTAAGTGGATAATGGCAAAGAAATTAAGATAATGACGCTGAGTATCTAACCCAGCAAATGAGAAACGAACAGATACAGAGCACTTCGAATAGAGGCTTCCGAAGCAGTCGGAAGCAGCGAGCCAGCCGCCGGCAGTGATTGCTGGCGGACAGAAGGCGATCGAGGGAAATGAAGAAGGCACTGGAAATTCGGGAAAGACCAAGGATCGGTACGACTAGCTGAATCAAACCTGGAAACCGGAGAGAGAAGACTTAGCTTTGATTACCACTGTCATAGTCAAGTGATATAGAGCTCGAAGCGATAAATCCCGAGCTCGAAAACTCCATTTATGACTACTGCAAATTGCTTTCATGGAGCGGCGGAGCTTGAACGACCGCTGCGATCTCTCTGGTTCGGAAACAGGCAGAACAGAGGCCCTGTGTGCGGCCTATGACGGCGATTAGCAATGTTGGGCCTGAAATGTTTAAGCCTTTTGGACTCAACTGACCACTTTCCTTGAAATTAGATGGACTACCCTAATTAATTCAAAGGTCGAGCCCAATGAAACTGACGTGAATTGTATTACTGTGCTGCAGGTTTGGGTTGTGCAAGGAAAATTGTTCAAAAAATTCTAAATTTTTTATTTTTTGCTAATTTAGTACTAAACCTTTCAATTTTACAAATTAATTCTTGATGCTTTTAATCATTTATCAATTAAGTCCATCTGGTTAATTTTGACTAGAGTTTCCTAACGTGGGGCCAATCGTCCGATGTGGCACAACCAACACCAATTTGGACAATTTTAATAATAGGTTAATATTTTTCGATTTATTTATTTATTTCATTTTTCTTTTTCTTTCTCTTTTTTTTTTTCCTTCTTCTTCTTCTTCTTCCTCCTCTGGTGGGGCCACTAGTATCAACTAGAGGCAAGGGCCAGCAAGGTCGACCCCAACTAGTGATGACGAGGCCGAGTCTCGCCAGGTGCAAGTGAGGCTTGTTTGACATCGGCAAACCCAACCTCACCATGGCTAGGCAAGACCTAAGCCTTGCAATGCCAGGCGACTGACTAGAGGAGGAAGAAAAAGGGAAGGAAAAAAAGGGCAAATGAAAAGAAATAATAAAAAATAATAAAATTTTGAAAAAAATATTAAAAAAATATTAAAAATTGTCCCATTAGTGATTTCAGTCAAAAATTGTTCGGATGGACTTAATTGGTAAAATGTAAAAAGATTTAGGACTTAATTGGTAAAATTGAAAGATGATTACTATATTGACAAAAGTGCAAAAGAATTTTTTGGATAATTTCCTAGGTTGCACACAAGGGAAGTTTCTGAATTAGATAAAACTCTCATGTGGTCGATACAGTGCAATAACTTCGCCATTGCACATAGCAAAGAAACCTGTCCCTCCAAAGACTAGCTTGGGAATTTTCAACGGAGCAATAACAATGGTAGCCCATGGAATACATCTGCTACTAGAAAAAATCTGGTCTATGTTCTTCCAGAGTATGCAAGATTGGTTCTTGGAGCAAGATCAGGGCCTCCAAAATTTACTCACCAATTCGGCGTGATTTTGGCTTGATATGACTGCATTTGTATCCTCCCGACCTTCTAGCAACCCTAGCTCAGTCGAGGATAATTTGACGGTTCGGATGTCAAATTCCAAACCCAAATGATTGATTCCTTCGGTTTGTTTAAAAAAAACAAAAAAAAGGTCTCCCAGACAGCATTGATGATGATGTTGATTGTTGCGCCTCGAGTTGCGAAGGTCTCGGCCATGTCCATCATGGGGATCATGCGGCCTTGAGCCATTAATGGCAGAAAGAAAATATGAAGTCGGTTACTCTCATTCTCACTAGAGAGTGCAAATAAAAGAGAGATCCAAGCTTTGTTTTGTCTATGCAGATTGCAGAGTTTTACGAAGCTGGCTAACGTACTTGTTGGGAAATATATATCTAAGATCATATATTGACCTACGCTCCACAAAAAATCTGCAGAAAACAAGTCCTTGAAAGGATAAGCTAGCTCGTTCTGACTTTTATCATGAAGAGACGGTAAGAAATATGGAATCACATATCCTCAAGTACACATCTACTAGGAAGCACTGGAAATTCCCTGACTCCTTCATCTTGAAGGTACCTAACCTATGAATATGACATACGTTAAGCTTCTCAACCGTGTCAAAGTTTGATGTCAATAATTGGTGACTTTAGCCCAACTGTGTATAAGGAAAATTACCGCGAGGGCCTAAAGAAATACCGAACCAGGGACACCACCTTGGGGAGCTTCTTTGGCTGGCCATGCGTGGCCGACTACCTACTTTTTTATCCCATCCAGCGCCCTTCATCTAATTGCTTTAGTCAAGCAGTCATGTGCCTCTTCCCTATGACTCTTCACAATGTAATGACTAAGAGACCCACTGGTAATAATGATTCACGTAAAGAGCTGTATAGCCCAATATCATCATAATTACATGCGTCATTAACCATTTGGATGGGAGAGCAGATATTACTATTTCGGATTGATGCGTTTTAGTTAAAAGAGCCAAAGTTCTCTAAAATTGTTGCCAAGTGCCAAGTTATACGCATATTTCAAAGATCAGTTGTGCACTGGCCATATATGTCATTAACATGTGACAATTGACGAGGTTGAGTTCCTCGTCCTCTTCTTCTTCTTTTTCCTCTGCTTGTCTTTCTTTCCTTTTTTTTCAGACTGTTAATGTGCCAATACAATCCTATGGAATGTGAAGTTGCAAAGGTCTCTCCACTTGTTGTGTGAGAATGGCTAGCAAGAATCACTTAGACAGGGTGAATAGGTGATACAATAAAATCTTAGCTAAATAAAAATGCGGAATAAAACTATTCGAGATAGAAGTTTGAATGTTAGCAGACGTAGTACAATTCAGAAATCTGAACAATAATCAGATTCTAAAACAAGGTTCTAAATCTGCTATTCTGAAATTAGACTTTAGAAGCACCCAACACGTTTACAATAAGTTATAACAATAAACAATAAAAGATTAAGGGATAAGAGAAATTGCACATGAATATTATAGTAATTCAACTTTGATCAAACCTATGTCCACTCTCTCACGATGACAGCTTACTAGTTGGATTCTACTATATGATCAATAAGAGATTACAACTTTGAGTGCAAATACTCAACGATAGATCACACTATCTCATTAAATCACTCTTGTATACTTTTCTCTCAATCACAAACTTTTAAGCTCATGAAGGACAAGTGTATATGGTCGAAGTACACCCAGAATTTGGAATTATAAATTATACGTTTCGTCTCTTACTTGCTCTTCGATCCCTTGATCTCCTTTATACTCCTCCACTTCCAAACTAGCTGTTGGATGGTATTTAGAGGATCGTCTTCTAATTTACCCATTGGACAGAACTATATCAAGAAGATTTAGTAGCCGTTAAGTGATAAGCATATCCCCATTTTGATACTGATCGCCCATACAAGCAAAATCTAGGTTTTCATAAGTAGAGCTTCTCCTTTAGTAAAGTTCTTGTCTTCGGGATTCAATTGCTAATCAATTAGATTGAGTCAACAAATCTATTTTGGTATAGAATTCAAATCAAATTACTAGCCGTTACATATTCTGGGTCTGCGTCTTGTTATGTTAGACTGTCTCATTCTAAACTTGTTTTTTTCTGAA
Organism: Corymbia maculata; assembly: GCA_014182735.1. NCBI lineage: Eukaryota > Viridiplantae > Streptophyta > Magnoliopsida > Myrtales > Myrtaceae > Corymbia > Corymbia maculata. The sequence goes on along the minus strand of CM024690.1, from coordinate 6,512,864 downwards.
TATTAAGTTCTGAACTTGCTTCGGTCTAAACATGTGTCTCGTTCTGCTCTTGTGTTGTTCTAAACTTGTCACATTCTGGATTTATTGCATTCTGGACATGTTCCATCTATATGTAAAGTTTGAATATGTTCTATCTAAAGTAGACTTCTCAATTTGTACTTGAGTTTGAATGTATTCATCTTCAGAATCTGTGTTTAATGGATTTATCCTTAAAGTTTGAATATAGTCCGAATAAATTCAGCTCCAACATAAAGTCTATCTTCTAGTTCTCTCAAGTATAGTCCATAAAAATATCTTTTACACATTGTATTTTTTACATAACGGCTTGTGTGTCTTTCACATATTTACTCAATCATCAAACACATTAGTAGCCTTTGATTTATTTCGTCATCTTCAAAACATTATAAGGGATTTCCCTAACATTATGTCTCAAGGACAGATAAATTCAAGATAGGGAAAGTGCGTAAGTGACCTTGCTATAGCATTGCAACTTTGAGACCAACTTTAATTTCTTCAGCACAATAGAATTCAAGATCATGTACTTTTCTTATTACCTCAAAAGAAATGAGTCACATTCTATACATTGAATGACCATAACTCCTAGAATAAATTCCATGAAAAGAAACAGCAAATCCAGCATTTTTCTCTATGACTAATAAAACTGAGAATGGAAGATTTCTATTTCCTCAGTTTTACTCTCCAGAACAAGAAATTCAAGATTGATTGCCTCAGGTCATGAATCCGATCTTCTTGTTGTGAGCCAATCTTTGCATTCTGAGCTCTTGAAGCAAAGCTCCCAAATCAGACCACGAAGACCCACCTTCTTCCACGGCCCCTCTTGCCATCTCTGAAAGTGCTTTCGCCCTCCTTCTCATTTCCTCCGCTTCCTCACCCACCAGGACTCTCTTCACTGCCTCCTCCACTCTCTCGCTCTTCACGCTGTCGCCGAACAAGCTCACCCACTTCTTCACCCCAATGCCGACCCCGATTTTGAGCACCCCAGTCACAAACTTCTCGTTGTAGAATTGCTCTGCCGCGACTGGCCAAGTCACCAGTGGCACACCAGCTGTGACCGCCTCCAGGGTTGAGTTCCACCCGCAATGTGTCACGAAACCCCCAATTGCCTCATGATCGAGTATCAGCACCTGAGGAGCCCAGCCCCTGATGATGAGGCCCTTGTTTTGGATTCTTGATTCGTATCCATCAGGCAACCACTCTTCTTTGCCTTCTTCCACATTGGGGTCCTTCTTCACCACCCAGATGAATTGTTGCCCTGATGCTTCTAGTCCGACTGCGATCTCATGGAGCTGAGCAGCTTTGAAATTTGCCATGCTTCCAAAGCAAATATACACCACTGAGTTAGGTTGCTTTGAGTTGAGCCACTTGAGGCACTCATGCTGGTCAATGGATGCTTGGTTGCCCCTGTGTGCTTTGTCGTCAGCCTCCTTATTGCACAATGAGAGCGGGCCAATGAACCAGGATTGTCTCCCTAGGAATGTCCTGAAATGATCAGCATAAGCCGGCTCGAGCTCATAGAAGCTGTTTATGACAACTCCGAAGCTCCTCTTCTCCGATTCCTTCACCTTATTGTAGAACTTGGTGATCTCTGTCTCTTCCCTGAAAAGTCTGGCAACTGCATCCTGGACAGTGTGATTTCTCCAGGGAAGTTGGGAATGACAAAGGGTTCCGAATCGCACAACACCTTCTTGTGAGGCTCATAGAGCCTCACGCATTCTGTGCCTGCGATGGAGAAGGCACTTGTCCCGTGGAAAATGAGCCTAGGGATTCCGCACTTGGCTGCAAGCTCGATTGTCCAGGGGAGGAACATGTCCGAGATTAGACAATCAGGGGCAAGTTTCTCTATCAGCAGCTCGAGCTGTCGGTCCAGCATCATGATGGCTCTCATGAATTGCTTGCGCATTTCATCCGTAGTGAGCCTGTTCAGGTTGTCACAGTCTTCTGGTAAGCCAACCTCTGTCAGGGGCAGCGTCACCGTGACAACATCAATGTTGAAGCCCAAATCCTTGGGTTTCGCGATGGATTTCAAGATGGTGGGCTCATCATGGGGGATGGCGATGAGGGTGGACTTGCAGCCTCTAATGGCAAAGAGTTTTGCCATGTCGATCATCGGGATCATGTGGCCTGGAATCATGAGAGGGAAGAAGAAAATGTGAAGCTGATGGCTTTCACTATCCATTTGGCCTCTAATGAGAGTTTCTGCTACAGGAACGTATTCAGGAATGATGCAGATGAAGCACCAGAAAGGTTTGGTTGTGATGCTGTTGACTTTTGAAAGCTGGGGTTTGTTTTTAGACTTCCAACCTAGGACAAATATATAAGGAGGGGTTTGGGAATAAAAAAAAGGGGCGATGATGTCTTATAAAATTCCTGATTTGTTGACCGGTTTCCGTGTTTGCCAAGAATTTTTTGATTGCAAAAGGGAAAAATAAAAGCAAAGTCTAAAATTGGAGTGATTAAGAAAGATGAGTAGAATATGTATGTCTTGGAACAAAGACACCACAAGTGCCATAATTCAAGCATCATAATTTTTTTTCGACCATTGAAGTACATAACTAAAAAAAAATATTCATTTGAGTACCATAACTTTTAATCCATTACTTAAGTGCCAAAATTTTTTAAAAACGTTCTCTCAAATGCCAAAAATTCAATGTGGCATAACACTTATTGTGAATTTTTGTTGTTTCTAAACTATGGCACTCAAATAATCGATTGAAAAGCTATATACAACACTCAATCAATCGGAACTTGAGCATCATACAAAAGTTATAACACTTAAGCTGCGCATGATAATCATTATATTTATATTTTTGGAATAGATTTCTATCTAGACCTATTTCTGAAATAGAAATCCGTTTGGTAAAATAATTTCATTTTTCCGTTCCAGAAATAAGTTTAGAATAGAAATCAGAAGCAAAAAAATTTTACTTTTTTATTTCTGAAATAGAAATCAGAGATTATTTCTCTCTTTTTTACTTCTCACTTGCAAGAGTTTTTTGACGTCTGCCGCTCACCACCACCCTGCCCATCGGCCACCGCCACCACTGCCGCCACTCGGGAAGTGAAATTTTATTCATTATTAAATGAATTTCTATTCTAAGAATGGAAATTTTGTGTCGTTATCAAACAAGTTTTTTGGCTTAGAAACTCATCCAATAATAGAAATAGAAAAATCTGTTTCTCTTTCAAAATTCAATTTCTAATCAAAAATGTTATTGCTCGCGCCCTTATAACGGCCTTTTCCTATAAATCTTCTCGTCAAGATTACATTATCTCTTAAAGTCAAGCATGCAAGATATAGGCCAATCAATGAAAGATGTAATTAATTTACTTGTCGAATTCTGCAGAGTCGTCATGCATGACCAATTGCACGAGATGGGGCCTCGCATCAGAATTGTTTACGGGACGTCCAATTAGAGAGTGGTTCATTACTTTGTGCGCAAGGAAAAGTCACTTTGGATAATTAATACGTGGTCAATGAAGCTTGAAACAAACTCTAGTCTCCTTTGAACTGCAGCGGGGAAAACGTGTGATTGGTACATCAACTATTATATAACACCCATTTTGGTGACGAAACTTGTGCCGCAACTTTAATAATGTGATTACTTAAATGCCTCTAGTGACTCTAATTTATTGGAAAATTTGACATGGCTCACTAGAGTCACTTAAATGGACATTTTTTAGAAGTTTTTGTACTAAAGTGGTCGTCTATAAAGTTTTGAGATTAAATTGATTATTTATAATAAATTTGCAGTAAAATTTATGAAATCAGAAATTGACGAAAGGGCGACGTGATCCACAAGCAAAAATCACGAAGCAAATATTCTAACTATGCCATTAACTTTCTTTGTTTCGCTAGTCTCTAAAGCAAAGTCGTGGAGCGAACATTCTCTCCAAATAATTTCATTTTAAAATCACGAATATCTATTTGTTTTCCCAAAAAACATTATCCACCTCTCGTAACTTCGCGTTCGTGTCTTCTCTGACCTTGCTCTGTTTTGAGATTTAACAACAGAGCTATGGACTTGTGGAAATGGACTGCTTCTCTTTGATCAACTGTGTGGATAAATGCAAAGGAACTTTGGGAAATCAATTTAACTCCAAGTTTGCTAAAGAAGAATTGATGGATTCCATGACGTTGTTCGATACATAAATTATGCACCGCATGGATTTCAAACATTTTGTGGGAAAACTTAAAAAATAATCACATTATATTTTTCATCATTGGAATTAGTTAAGTGATAGCTATGGCACTTAAATAATCATTTAAAAAGTTTTGGTACCAAATTGGAAACTTGTAATAGTTATAACATTTATACCATCTTATCCATCTTGCTGGGTAAGCTATCCTGATACACAATTTGCTTGGGGGTGTCACAACCCTCGCGAAATGGAGTCTGATGGAGTAGGTTTAGAGGTAATGTTGAATTGGAACTAATGGTTCTTAATCGGCATGGCTTCTCCCAAGCCTTTACCTCACATGATATAGATTCTCCCAAACTTTTATCTCATGCGACGTTGAGATATTCATTTTAATTGATAACCTATGAGAGTTCTAATTTACATGGGAGTCGCCACTAACCTGTTATGCCCATGAGACTATCTCACTTCCTACATAACCGAAGATCTAAGTTTTGGACTTATTTACACTAATTATCTAACTAATGCCATTTTGGTATCTTAACTTGATTTATTGCTAACTGTGTTGCATGTGGGTCTTTTGTCTTATGGTGAGTCCTAAAGTTCTAGTCCATTTTGTGTCATGCGAAATTTTTATGTTGATTATGATCCTAGGGTGTGTGACCTACCCATCCAACTAGGAAAATGAATCACAACATGGACAATATGAATAAATCAGTCACATCAAAAAGGGCAAGACAGAATAGAAGTGCGGAAGATAACCCGATATGAGTTGGGTAAAGAATAACAATATGAATAAATCAGTCACATCAAAAAGGGCAAGACAGAATAGAAGTGCGGAAGATAACCCGATATGAGTTGGGTAAAGAATATACACTGACATGTCATGAGCCCCGAGACTAAACATGTGACTACTTTATACTGAATAATGCAAATTTTCTCAACGCAGGATAACGAATTAAGTTAACCATGTGATTTTGGCGACTGTTCTCCTGACATGCACGTATATAATCTGATGAATGTGCATGATATAAACATCTCATGAAGGATTTCTTTAAAGAATGCGACATGTAAATTATATAATGAAATTAAGCGCAATGATGAAGACTCCCGACCAATACTCATTTGATTTTTTTTTGTCTGAATACTCACTTGATTAAGAGCCCACAGTTCGAACGGCATTACAGCATCAGCACACACCTTCAGGCAAAAGACACTAGGCAGCACACAGAGCACACGGTCAAAAAGAGGAAGACGCTTGGGCTGCTGAAGAGGATTCGGCCGACGCAGGCACCAGGCAATTCACTCACGCAATGGGAGCACACAAGGTTGGAACCGAAATTTGAAACAGTGGTCTGTGAAGAGAACACGGAATCAAGTGCTGCACATGATTTTCTCTTTTAGCATTTGTTAATCCCTCTACCAGTCATTACTGTGTGTAAATTCGACCTTAACGTACTATGATGAACATAACATAAACATATACATGGCCGCAGAGAAATATCTAAATGAAGCACAATGGTTGTGGCTAGGTGACGTGAACGGATTCAACTTAAGATGCGCTGCTAAATCACTAAAATAAACTTGAATGACTGCCAAGAAGCCGGCCCTTAGATCAACCAAAGAGCGCCAATTTTTCGTTGGGCGACAAAATGGGAAGACCTGACTCACAAGAACTAAACCAAGGCTTGAGAACTACACCACGCGCGTGCGAATTCCTTGACTGAGCTAGGCGAACCAACAGACTGAAAGTGACAAGCTTAGGATGCCTGGTAACGCGAGGCAAGCAACTTCACTTTTGCTTTAAACTTTGGTTCCAAGCATCGGAGTACTGGCAAGCGGTTCAAAACGAAAAATGAACTAGATTAACGCACAAACGCCCTACCTTGAATGATGGGAGAAAGTGGATGAAAAAGCTCGAACGACTCATGACTCAAGGTCCCTCAACTCACGGCCCTAATTCAAAGTTCAAGATCGGTTTCTTCCTCTGTTTTTGTGAGCGTGGAGAAGCACGGCTTCCTCCAGGAAAACAGAGGAGAGAGGTCTGGCTTTCTTTAGGAATTCCAGTGGCCCCAAAGTTACGTTTCCTTGGAATTGGAAAGTAACTTTTCCTGCGCCGTAACCTTTCCAGCCTCCAGATCTTTCGACGGCAACCTCTTTTTAGACTGTTGTTCATTACCCAAATCGCTTTTCAACAGACTAGGTGACTTCTCCTCTCTTTTCCATCTCTAAAGCCACTTCGAGATTGCCCACTCTCTGAATCTTTCAACCACCGAGGGGATTTCACGCCCCTCAATGAAAATTGATCATGTTTGGATTGTGACGCATGTGGTGCCATCTCCAACGGTATCATTAGCTGCATTTGCAATTCGCTTTACAAGACTAGTACCAATATTTTTAATTCTGTCCTCGAACTCAACACTTCGTGCCACGGTAAAACCATCATTTATTATTTTTGGCGCAAAGATTTGCTAAATTACCATATTTTGACCCTTCAAGCTTATAGTGACTTTCATAGTATCCACAAGGTCTTTCACACCATTAAGCATCATTGCACATGCCTCAACCCCAAATGATACATATATCCTAGTACCTAACAAAAAACTAACGTGCTATAAATTAACATGCAATCTAATAACTCTCATAAAATCTACATCCAAATATCATAATCTAGCTTCGATACCAAAAGATGTCACACCCCAAATACTGCAAAGATAAGGTAATGACATGTATGTCTTTCTACCCAAAGGGCATAACTTTAAACTATAGCTAAAAGTCCACCTCCCAAAAGTCATTGTCACTAATGCTCTTGTACTATCGAATGCTAACCGATGAATACTAAAAAGGTTGGGAACGAGAGGGGTGAGCAACCATAGATAATTAAGTAGTGCATGTCTCTTCTAGCCAAATCAAGTGTCCACAATGCATGTATAGAAAGCAATGATGGAATTTCATAACCCAAATTCAAGGTAAAAAATACAGTGAATCACATAAGGGTTGTTTCATTTTGACAAAACTTTGTACAAGTAAGAAATACTCACTTAATCCACCCTCACAATTCATATATCAATAGTTTATTCCAATAATAAATCTCATACCACACATTAAGGGTCTATTCCATTGATCCATTTCATACCTAATCACAATTTGATGGTCCATCCATCGACCATCCTTATGCTCAATATCAAATCATGGACACAACATTATGCTAGTGACAATGTGATTAAGATCCCCCCTTGACAAAGGTCTCCACATATTATTAGCCAATGGCTTAGCCTGGAATGATATCCTAACACCATTGTGCATACCTATAAGCCCCTAATGGGGTTCACAACAATATTAAGCATCAAACCATCATTCTTCAATATTAGAAATCCAATCTAGAATTGATCTCATAAACCATAAACCATTTTCTAAATCTAAACAAATAACAATTTGGGCACATTTAATATGCTAGAAATACCTTTTCCAAAGCATTTATTGTGACGTCTTGAAATTTGAGTACTTTGAGGGAGGAATGAACATTAATTTCGTCAATGCATTGTTGGTTGATCTCACTCGGAACTGATCATTCCTAAGTTACTGACCTTAAGGGAAAAGGCTAATGAGGACATAATTCATGCGACTAAAGAACTTGATTTGGGAAAACGACTCGACCGTGAGACTTGCATAAGGACGATCCTGTAGTTATGCAGGCCGATTTCAAGGACGACTAGAAGTCGATTCGCGAACAGAACATAATGAGACAACGGGTGATTTCGTTTACAATTATCGAGCCTACAAACGACCCTATGTTGATCCTTAATAATCGTGTACTTTGAAATAAGAATCTATCTTTTGCGATTTCATGTAATCAAGGACGTTCATGTGTCGAGAAGTCTTAATTGTGAATTGGCACGAGTCGATTACGCGTGAATCCTTGAAGCCGTGTCAGTCTAAGTCGTACCAAAATGGAATTCGGACGAAATTGACAAGGCATGAGAATCCAGTATTGGACTTCGAATTTTTGGGAAAGTCCGGGACAAACTTTTGGATAATTCTTCTTCAACAGTTGTAGTGCCAGTTAAGCCGAGTTTTTGGAAAAAGGGATTTATGGATTGAAGAAACGAGCCTACAAGGACGTGGGCCGAGTAAGACCAGTGTGGACCTCACACCCAAGGTGGGACAACCACCATGGTAGGCCCAAGGCAAGCAAGCGAGCCATTGGACCAAACCAATCATTTACCCTTCCAAGCCCATTGTCTAACCTCGAGCCGTTTTGAGCCCAACAAATTCCCGAGCTCATTCCTATTCATTTTCTAACCATTTTCTTAGGTCCACCCTTCATTTTCAGCCCAAGGGCAAATTGGGAAATATGCAAGGTGAAAATGACCAATTTCCCCTATATATTTTGAAGAAAGGATAAAAGAAGAGAGAGAAGATGAGGTCACTTGCTTGGGTAGTTGGGGTATGCATTTATGGCCTTGATGAGGCTTATCTTCAACTCTCATTTCACTCTCTGTACTCCTCTTCAACCCTTCCGAAACCAAACACTCTCTTCCCTTATTTCCCTTCCTTCCTTCTGTTTTTCCTTCTGACCTTCCTCCGAAAAGATGAGTTGTTTATGGCCTTCCCGTGCTGATCACCGCCCATGCCACCCACCACCGTGCTCAGGAGAGGCAATCCCTATGGTCTATGATGGCCATTCGCTGGTTGGAGCTGCCGGCCAGAAGCCAGTTGCTCTCTAACCGCCTACTATAGCACCTATCCTGTCCAGTTTCACATTTTTAGCCATTTTCCTCTTGTTCTAGCCCGATCTCCACCCATTGCAACCACCAGCCATTCCCCCTCGACCCCCAAGTGCCGCCGGTCACTAGCCAACCGCTCACCGGAGCTCCGGCCAGCCCGTTTTGCTCCGGTCGGCCCTTTCCTCCTTAGACAATGTAGTTGTCAGGCTTGCAGTGAGAGAGCAAAGGTTGTTACTGCTGTTTTGACCCTGAGACCGCATTGGATCGCTTGTAATAGAGGTTCCCGAGTGTTGCCTTCATCGCCACTGCCGTGTCCATGTCACCGGCCCACTTAATAGGTGAGTTTAGCTCCTAATACCTTGTTAGTGCTTAAACTTGCTTATGGTTGATTTAGTTAGTGGTAATTTTGGTTTAAGGGGTTTAATTAAGTTGTATTAACCCTAAGATAGGTGGTTAGATGGGGTTAGGACACTAGGAGTGCCATAACTTTCGTACGACGATCACTTTGGTGCCAAAACTTTTTTTTCGCTCACTTGAATGCCACATCATAGTGAAATCGTTCAGTTAAGTGCCACTTCCGGCCAAAAATCGTTCGAGTTAAATGCCAAAATGCATACGTGGAATTTTTTAATGATTTTTCTTTTCTTTTTTAAATAAATTTCGACGCCGACGTGGACTTTTCAGGCAAAACGACGCCGTTTCTACTCTTTTTCAATTTTTTTCAATCTTTTTTTTTTTTTTTTTTTTTTTTTTTTTGTTAGGGCCGGCGAGGGCCACCGGTGACCCTCCCGGCCTTAAAGAAAAAAATCAAAAAAAAAAAAAAAAAATAAATATATTAAAATATATTAAAATATTGTTCACCTAGGTGCCAAGTCGGCTTTTTGGCCGTCGAATTTTTTCGGCCACATCGAATTGGCATTCAAGTGAACGTTTTTAAAACTTGTGGTACTCAAGTGAACGAAAAAAAAGTTTTGGCACCAAAGTGAGCGCCGTACGAAAGTTATGGCACTCCTAGTGTACTTACCCCATGGTTAGATAGATGGTTAAGATTAGCTTAACTTAATCTTGCTTAATTGTGCTTAATAATTGCCTAATTGTGTTTATGTGTTAATTAAGCATATATTAGCTTAAATTGATTTATTAATTATTTTAATTAATGATTTGTTTAATTTCTAAGTTTAATTTATTAATAATTGAATTCTGAAATTTCTGTTCATGGCACTATTCATACGGAAGCTAATTTTAGTCGTAATTTGATGTGTTCTTGATTGTTGTGATTTATTGAAGTGCCGGTTGTTAATTATATTCATGCGTGATCGAATGCCGATTGGAATTGTCAATTGATATCGCATGACATTATGTGTGAGTTATCTACAATGGCATGTCGTATGAGCATGAGCAATGTTGCATTCACGATAGAACAAAGATATAAATGAATTGCTTGATGATGTGTCGCATAATCACATTACATTGAGAACTCGGCATTGCCGGAAGACTGCCAATTCTTATGGGGTTATGTTGTGGCTGTTTGGTCATCCTAACTTTGGTCGGTTGCCTGACAGAGAGAGGTTACTATGTGAGAATGCGATAGTGGGCGAGTCTCAAGCCTCTGTCAATTGCGGGGCTACTGTAGTGGGCAGGTCCTATGCTCCTTCAGGAATGCCGTCTTGGGAGTGAGCCCTTGATGTCGCCGTGTCTCGAGGTAAAGAAAATGAAGCTGGCTTGGCCAGGAACTACCAACCAAAAGGTTGTGCTGTGGCCTAGGGGGAAGAGTCGTAATAATCGGATTATATGTGAATGTTGAGACATGAGAAAATTGTGTACAATGCTATAATTATTCACATACTCTTAATGTCGTGATGATCACATTATTTATGGCACGCACGCATGAATTAACAGTCGTGCAAGGTGTGGCAATGACCAGGTAACGCGACTCGCATGTGATTGATAAATTGTATCATCTAATGGCCATGTGCCTTACTTGTATTGTATATGGTTTAACATGTAGGGTATGGCATATCAGGTAAGGTTGCATGCAAACTGACTATCTGTTTGGTTGACCCTATCCGTTGTTTGCTTGCAAGTTGCTGGTTGTTTGTCATTGGGTTGAGTGAGGGGTAGTTTTGGAGAGATACTCCGAGTCGAGTTGGCATGCTAACTAGGGCTTAGGAGAAGAACTCACTAAGATTTTATCTCACTGGTTATTGTATAACCACTTTCAGACCCCTAGAATGGCACACCCGTAGTGGAGATTCCTACCCCCGCTCCACCAGTGATCGACCCAATAGAGCCTAAGTCCGATGTGTCTGAGTGACCGTGGTATTGAACCCAAGAGTTCATTTTGTATATAATTAATTAGCCTAGCTTAGTTTCTTTTTGGTTTGGCTTAGAGGATAGATAGGCCCCTTTGATAGGCTTGTAAATCGGAAACAATCCTCCATTGTTTAATCCAATGAAGATGTATAAATGAGTATTGGTTGTTGTTCTTGCTATTCATCCCTCTATCCCTATTTGATTGTTTGATTGTCTATTTAGACTAGGGATGATTTGTCTTCCGCTTACGCATAATGAAAGATTAAAATGAATGGTCGTCGATGAGTCCTAGGACATTGCTTTCAATCGACCATGAAAATGGTGTTGCCGTGAGCTCAAGAGTCGAGGCGTGACATTTCTTACAAGATTTTCGAAATGCATTTCATTTATTAGAATACGTTTCATTTGAGAAAAATTAGGCACACGAATCCACCTATATATACATATCACCTTCCGAGATACTTTTACTAAAATATTTGTCAAACCATTCACAAATATCAAATTATAGTAAATAACCAATCTAGATTTTATGCAATAAAAACGCTATTTCACAATTCATACCATTTATAATTCATATCACTTTTGAAATATGTGTTTATAAACTCAAAGAAATGATAGCACTACTCACTTGGGAATGCCCACAAAGTAGCTATATGTGCCAACAATCACATAATCCTAACAATTAAACGAAATCAATGTCAAAACTGAGCAAAACTCTGCCTCTACTATAAATCGGCTAAACTATGTTTAAACACTAATAAAACAACTCCTATGCGTCGACAAATCACAAACCCAAAACAATTATTTAAGCCATCCACAATGCAAAGCTCGTATGTGAAAACCCTAAAATTCTCACTTCAACCAAACTGTTACTTCGAAATGACTCCTATCAAAAGTTATAGCTCTACAATGCCATAATCCCAAAGCTCAATAATTTAAAAATTGGACTTCAAAACTCAAATTTTACAAAACTTTAAAGTTAAGCCTTACTTTTGAAAACTTCAATCAGATGAACGAATGATACGAGCACTTATCGAGAGTTGTGAATTGGAGTTAAATCGGTTTGACAAGGATTCCGTGGCGTGAACCTCTCTCCTCCTGTCTCTACACTTTAGCTTCGATTACCATGCTTCCCCCAAAAGTCGGTAAAATCTGTTTCTCCTTCTTGTTTAAGAAAATCAGGAAGTTGACGCTAAGTAAGTTTTATCACCCCAGGGAGGTCACGCACAAGAAAAGCTTCCGAGTCAGATAAAACTGTCTTGTGGGGTTCACGTAGCCCATGGCTTCACAGGTGCATATTGATAAGAAACTTACAGTGCATTTGGTTTAACTTTTCTAAAGGCTTTCAACCTCTAAAATCCTTTGAAAAGATGCTCGATCATTTGGCAACAATTTTGAAGTAGCTTTCAGTCAAATACTGGCTTAAGGAATGATGAAAGCCCAATGCTACTCCCACCTAGTCTTGCAAAGTGGCCTTTACAGAATGCTGAAACTAGGATTAAAATATTTTTCCTTCCAAAATTATCCTCACTAATTCTTTATTTTTTCACTATTTCCCCTCATTATAACTGTGCATCTTCTTCATGCTAAGGCAGTCGGCAAAGGGCCAACAAGGTTCGCTAACGAGGTTTCGACGGGGCCAGATCTGGCCGATGAGTGGTCAGCGAAGGGCCCATGGCTTCACAAGTGCACACGGAGAAGAAACTTAGAACTTCAAAAACCATCCTACGAGTCTCCCACTAAAAAGCAATGCAATATTTGTAGCCCATGGAAAGTACATATTTGCTACGAGGCAATATAGGTTTATGTTACTGCAAGAGTAGTAGAAGCGGTTCTTGGAGCATGGTTGTGGCCTTGATGAACTTACTTATCGTTTTTTTCACTGTCGCCACTGGAACTGGAAGTAATCGTTTCAATATTCTAGCATACCTTGGGCAACACTGCCTCCACAGAAGGGGATTGTGCAACTTTGATACTGATATTTAGATGAAAGCAATTAATCAAATTGTTTCTAAGTAAAGAATATGTTGCTGTTATGGGTAGTGATATAACCTATAATGGGTGAATAAGTTATGTAATGAAATTTGATCACAGAATAAATAGAGTCAGTTAATATATGTAGGAATAGATTGATGTATACAAGGATAAATGTTAGTTTCGAGTGCACCATTTCTATCAAACAATTAAAACAATAAATAAAGGGATAGAGATAGATGCATGTAGATTTATAGTGGTTCGGCTTAAACCAAAAACCTAGATTAATAGCCACCAATAAGACTAGATTTCACCAGTAACTTTTTGAGTCATTACAACCGTAACTAGTGCTACTTTTACCCAAAGTTGACCAAGTTACCCTCACTCATTACTACAGCACTTGTACATTTCTCGACAGATATACAATCAATGTATGACTCTTAGTAAGCAACTCAGTTGATCAAAATATGTAAAGTGTTCTTGTAATTCCTACAGCTTGCCTCTAGTTGTGAATTTTCAAGTTGACCGTTGAATGATCTTCGAGATAATCAAATTAGTAGTTATTGATCCGTTCACCAATATAGACAAATCTCTTAGCAATCTTATTGTTATCAAGAATAGAGTCTTCATCTTAGGAAATAATCCTTGTCGATCGATATAATGGATAATTGATTGGATTTTCTTTAGAGTGAATAAATTCGCAATTCGAGACTTGTGATTCACTGTCAAGTTCCTTTGGGTGCATAATAACGGTCAAAGAAATATCCGAGTCCTCGTTTAATATGCCACGTGGTGAATAATGATCTTCTCAGCTTACTGTAAGCAGTAGCTTCTATTAATCTTCCGAGATTCTTCTCAGTCATCTAGTTGGCAATTAACGCGTCTATCACGCCACCTAGGTTCTCGTGAGCACAAATTCTTGAATTTTTACTTGAAAAGAAAACAAAATGGGAAAAATACTACAGATTCTTGAAAATACGACATTACCATCTTCTCATGTCGCCAGAAAGCCGAGAACAATCAAAATGGATATAAGAGAAATTACTAAAAGCCATATAATTAAAAATCACGATCGCTGTTTATCTTTTATCCTCTGAGTACCTAATCTTTTTTTCTCAATCAAATGGCTTAACTTTTCAAATGCAAACCAATACGAGGTTTCTCTTAAAATCACGGACAGAATTGAAGAATGGTCTTTACGGGTGGCTTCTCTTGTTTTCCAATTAACAATGTTACTCGATCTCAATTTGAATCACCATCTATCGTCGAGCTCCATAGCCTCAATCTCAGAAGGAATCGCTCTTGACCATAGGCATATAATTTTAAATTTTCACGGACATTATCATTTCCACAACTTAAGTGATGCTTTGATTTGATAATTCATATGCAAAACTACTAAATTGGAAGTTTAGAATATATGAGTAGACTAAAATCCATCTTTAGTGATGAGGTTAATCTATAATAGGTGAATCGGAGTTCCGTGAGAAATCTTACTAGTAGCGTGAATTAGGTAAGATATAAGTTGAAACATAATCACATATCTATCACTAAATTGCTTGCACTTGATATGATACAGGAAACCGAACCGATGCACTTGGTAAGATGTATGGACGCGTGGCCTGCGTCGACCGGCGCATTATAGGCTGCAGAGACCTAATCCATTCACTGACGAGTCCTAACCCAATTCATTAGGGCTCTTTTACTTTTTTGTAGAGTGGTATCTTTTCTTATCCTTTCGTGTTCTTTTTTGGCTTTTGCACTTTTCAGCTGTATCACGAGAATGTCGAGATCTGGAAAGGAAAAAAGTGCTCGTTGTATGATCGATTCATTTGATAATATGTTTTTCATGACATTCGCATCCACGTCATGATCTCTCTTTTGTTATCCTTCATGCATCGTTAACTTTTCAGGTCAAATCCTCACCCCGTCGGGTCTCTTTTCAAGCACAACGCCCGTTTTATCATACGAATCACTGTCAACGTCGAAGTTTTAATGCTAAAGCAGCCAGACTTTTTCTCAATTGGATTTTAATTAGAAAAGGAAAAGAAAATAGGGAGATATTACGGGACACAACGCTATTATCATCTCACGATACTGGAAACCCAAGAACAGTTAGATGAATATAAGGGGAAAATCAACATAAGGACTTCAGAAGTGTTAAAACTTAGCACGGGGGACATTTAAGTGCCAAAAGTTTGAAAATGTATACTTAAGTGTCAAAATCAAAACAAAAATGATTAGTTAAGTACCAACGGCGAAAAAATCCGGCCAAACTGCTATATGTCCATTTTCCCACGATTTTATTTACTGACAGAGCATTTTTTTTGAAAATAAAATATCCATGTGACAATTTAAAGAAAAAAAATTATCCAAATCAGACTAGAAAAAAATTAAAAAATAGATTTTCTAAAATAAAAATAAAAAGGAAGGGGAGGGGAAGGTTTGGCAGCCCTCACCGTCCCACCATTGCCGGGAAGGACTGGCGACAATGAGGTGAGGGTCAACCGGGGTCACCGAGCCCTGGCTAGTGGCTGACAACCTCGGCCAACCTACGGTGAGGGCCTACAGGCCCTCCCCCAAATCTAGCGAGGGCCGCTAGCCCTCGTCCA
Source organism: Corymbia maculata (assembly GCA_014182735.1). Lineage (NCBI taxonomy): Eukaryota > Viridiplantae > Streptophyta > Magnoliopsida > Myrtales > Myrtaceae > Corymbia > Corymbia maculata. The sequence continues at coordinate 6,497,083 of CM024690.1, read as the reverse complement.
ACTAGCAGCAACGATAGCGGCGATGAGGGTTGCACAGCCCTCGCCAAATCCTCCCCTTCCTCCTCCTTTTTTTTATAAAATTTTTTTTTTTTAATTAATTTTATAATAATATATTTTTAATTATTTAATATTATTTAATTAATAAAATTTTAAAATGCCATGTTAATGTAAAACGACATCATTTTGGCTAAGTCTTCACTAACTCAGTTTTTGGTAAACCACGTAAACGATTTATATTATTAAAATAAGCCACATTAGATTTTCGGCAAAGATTTCTTTGAAGTTATCACTTAAGTGATCCGATTTTAAAAAAAAGCGACACATAACTATACATTTTGTAACTTTTTGTACTTAAGTGTTTACTTGTGCCAAATTTTGGCACTTGTACTGTACTTATGCCGGGAAAATCTTTTAAAAAAGTAATAAATATATTATATTTATACTAATTCAATCATAAACATCTTAATTGTGCCAATTAAATTCTAATTTTTTAACAATTTGCTAATTCAGACATTTACTTTTTTGTGGAGTGGTATCTTTTCTTATCCTTTTGTGTTCTTTTTGGCTTTTGCACTTTTCAGCTGTATCACGAGAATGTCGAGATCTGAAAAGGAAAAAAGTGCTCGTTTTATGATCGATTCATTTGATAATATGTTTTTCATGACATACGCGTCCACGTCGTGATCTCTCTTTTGTTATCCTTCATGCATCGTTAGACCTTTCAGGTCAAATCCTCGCCCCGTCGGGTCTCTTTTCAAGCACAACGCCCGTTTTATCATACGAATCACTGTCAGCGTCAAAGTTTTAATGCTAAAGCAGCCAGACTTTTTCTCAATTGGATTTTAATTAGAAAAAGGAAAAAAAAATAGGGAGATACTACGGGACACAACGTTATTATCGTCTCACAATTCTAGAAACCCAAGAATAGTTCGATGAATATAAGGGGAAAATCCTTTAAAAAAAGTAATAAACATATTATATTATACTGATTCAATCATAAACATCTCAATTGTGCCAATTAAATCCTAACTTTTTAACAATTTGCTAATTTAGTCATCTCGATCAATTTTGGCTAGAAATTATGGATATAATTGCCAACCATCTCACATGATATGATTAATATTGACGACATTTATTTTTACAAATTTTCAAAAATTCCATTTTTGTTTTTTTATTTTTTCTTGTCTTTCTTTTTTCTTCTTCCTCCGCTAGTCGATGGAACTCAATGATGGCCGACTACTAGCCACAGGCAAGGGCCAACAAGCAAAGCTCACCCTTGTCGGGATATGGCTAGGTAGAGCCTCACCAATCTCAAGCAAGCTTGACCTTGCCAACCTTAGGCAAGCTCAAGCCTCACAAGCCTCAAGCAAGCTTAGCCTTACAAGGATCTAGCAAGCTTGAGCCTTGCCCAAGGTTGGCTCATTAACCCTCTCCTATGGTAAATCGTTGGTCATCGCCAAGGCTCAACAACAAGGCAGAGGAAGATGAGAGGAAGATGGGAAAAGAAAAAAGAAAGAAAAGAGATAAAAAAATAAAAAATTTAATTTTTTATAATAAAAAAATTACGTTGGCATCGGTCGCACTACATAAGATAATCAATGTCCAAGTTAGCAATTTATGGCCAAATTGTCAAATTGTTAAAATGTTTAAATCTCAATTAGTACAATTGAAAAGCTTATAATTGAATTGACACAAGCAATATCTTTAGAACTTTTTTGCTAATTTTTCTTCAATAGAAGAGAAATCAGAAACATAGATTATTACTAAATGTTAAAAAATTGCAGCTGCTGTTTATCTTATATACTTCATTCAATTGAATGTTTAATTTTTTTTTGTATAATTAAATATCTTAAATTTTCAAATGTCAATCAATATGAGGGCTCTCTTAAAATTATGCATGAAAAATGCTGATGTGGGCACTAGCGCCGTCTAATTGTTCATATTGATAAACGATGCGGACTCTTAAAACAATTGGTTCATTGTGAGCCACTATAAACAGCAAATCAGTCACGTACTGCTACCACTCCCAACCTTATCAGTTGTCGGCACCAACTCACCGCCATCATCGCCCTCTGCTCACCAAGGCAAACCTACTCTCTATTATCTCCGTTTCAGGTCTACCTCCAATGGAAGATCACCCCATGAGTCGAGGTGTGCGAAAGCTGTACGACAACAAATTTAGAGTCATGCCTCAAATCCATGGTCACGACGTCCGAATTCAGGTCTGAAGGCCACACGACCTTGACGGCAAGCGACCAACGTGGACATCAATGGTGGAGATGATGACAATGGCAATGACAACAATAGTGGTGGACAAATTTGGTGGTGCCTAGATGTGAAGCAGGGAAGAAGAACGAGGGAGAAGAGTAAGGCGGAAAGAAAGACCTTTACGGCTGGTCTCAACTTAGGAATTACTTGATAAACTCTCTCTTTAAACGGGAGCTGATGTATTGCAAATTCTCCCCCTGTGTCTCCATTAGCCTCGTTGTACTCATGTCCTATCAGCGTCCCCACAGAAATAATCAACCACACTCATCATAATTGCACATTTCACCCCTTTCTTGAAGTTAGCAAAAGATTTCAAAACCCCAAGGTCTCCTCATCATCTTTGCAACAAAGAAAGAAATGCGTTCATACATTACTATGGCTAAAATTTACCCATTAAAATATGATAGTGAAAGATTGCTAGATTTTCCTTTAAGCACTCTTCTGATTGATGGACTACAAATTATGAATACAATAATCCATATACAAATTTAATGAAATATAAATAGAGTTGATAACAATCAACCAGAAGACTGGTTGGAGGAAAATTTTCCTCAAACATGGATGGACATGGCTATAGAAACACTAGCTTGTGGAAATCCATCACAATAATCCCAAATAATAAGACTTCCGTTAGAATTGTTTTTTATAAGGGAAATAACTACAATAACACCATTCGGTTGTAGTAACAACTAGGACATTACAGGTCTATTACATATTGACTGCCTATCATAGTACTTGCTTGCAGTTGTAGCTATGATAGTGTAATCCTCATTAGAATCAAAGCCGTAATATTGATTATATGGACTCGCGTGTAATGGTTGTTACACCCAAAATACCCTTGCCACTTTTTTCCACTCACTCTACCAATTTTTTGTTATTAACTAGGGAAAAAGCTACAAAAAATTCCAAACTTTGCCAAGTGTGAAGTCTATATCTCAATTTTTTTTTGTAATACCAAAAATCTCAAACTTGTACCTATATGATGGATTTATCCTAAACTTTTTTTGGGGATATCAAAAACTCCAAATTTTGCCTAGTGTAATAGATTTACCTCAAATTTCTTTTGTGACAATAAAAACTCCAAACTTATAACTATGTGATATATATTTATCCCAAATTAAATTAGATTAAAAAAATTTTAAAATTAAAAATTAAAAAAAGGGAACCCACAAGCAAGAGGGGACTCCCTCGCTTGTAGCCACCACCCCATCACCAATGGGGTAGCGGCGATGTTTGGCGGGGTCACCGGCACCTAGGTGAGGGCCAGCGAGGTTGTTGGCACTTGGGCGAGGCCTGGCAACCCTTGCCAACCCTTGGTGAAGGCCTAGAGAGGGCAGTGCCTCTCCCAAATCTGGGCGAGGGTCACCCACCCTCGCCCAGCACCACCAAATCTAACCATAGGTGGGGGAGCCCCCTCCCAATCGTAGGTTCCCCTTTTTCAAACTTTTTTAATTTTTAATCTAATTTAATTTGGGGTAAATGTATCACATGGGTACAAGTTTAGGTTTTTTGGTGTCACAAAAGAAAAAGAAGTTTGATGTAAATCTGTCACGCTTGGCAAAGTTTGGAGTTTTTGGCATTAAAAAAAAATTATGATAAATTTGTCACATATGTACAATTTTAGGGTTTTTGATGTCATAAAAAAATTTTGAGGTAAATTTATTACACTTGGCAAAGTTTGGGGTTTTTTGTGATAGTTTCTCTGCTAACTAGAAGTAGAATTTTTATTAATCATAACTAAATTAGTGTATAATACTTACACGTAGAGTAATAATAAAAAAGAATAAATAATAGGTAAAAATGTGGTGTAATAATAAGTATGTCATCTTGATAATACATATCTACTTATTTTGTTAAAAAATCATTGATGTTATGTTAGCACAATATAATTTGCTCACTATTAGGTACTATAATTTAAGCTTCCATATATTCATAATACAATGATTATCTTAATTACTAGTTATATTTATTAATGCTCAAATTGTTTTATAATTATTATTTCAACTGTTGCATCAATCAAACTTAAATTTCAATCATAACTTAACATGTAAATAACAGATAAACATCTATATATCACATCATAATATGTTAAAACAGATCAAGAACCTACCCTCCTGATTGGTTGTTAAAGTGATACTTACCATAATAAGATATTTATTCTAATACATCACATGTTATGTGCTTAAATTTTAACTTTTAAAATAGAAATCAATATTTGATGTAGCAAAAATTATATATCTTAAAAGTTACATGGGGTCTAAGCTTACGAATTATAATTGACTAACAAAGTGATAATATCATCTTCCATCTAATTCAAATTTTAGGAGTATTTTGAGAATTTTGATAATATCCCCTGCTCATAACGTATGTCATGCATGAAACCAAACGGCATTATCGTATTGCCTTACTCAAACCAAATCACTTACTAACTATGAAATTACGGCCTTATCATATGACTGCGGTGAAACGAGATGAAATAGGTCCCAAGAGTTTATTTGCCATGAAGCTTATTCAAGATGGTCCCTCCCCAGTTCTTGCTGGCGTTCATAGTGACGTTAGGGAAGGTGACGTGCATTGAACACCCGAAAATGTGACACCCGTGAGGCCGTGACCCTCCCCCACTTCCTCACGAGCTCAAACGCCCGAAAAGTCGATGAGCCATTTCGCATATAAAGAGATTCGTTCCCCCATCAGATATTTTTCACCACACGATATAGCTCTCTTCACATTGGTAATTCTGTCTCTTGCTCGACAAAACCAAGGGAGAAGAAACGCTTTAACAGGTCGGGTGATAGCAAAGGAGCCATATGTCGATCGAAGCACTGGCAATGGCGGGCGTTGACCACGTGCAATGCGGCATCAAATGGCAGCATTTCGATGAGGGTGCTGAGCCACCTCCTCTGCATCTGCTGAATGAAGAAGATGATGCATCAGACTCCGTCAACAGTGCACAAGAAAGTCGCCGAAGGAGTTTGGAGATCAATGAAAATTGGCGGATGAAGTTGAAGATGCTTGGGTGGGCCAAATATGTTGCTTCCATGTATGGATGTGCACTCGAACTCGGAAGGAAAAAGGGTCGACTTAGATAAAAAAGTGTTGTCTCTCTTTAGATAACTAAGTCTGGGTTCCCACATAAAAAATCTCATGTCCTCTTCTTCGATTTCTTCTCTTCCACTTTCGCACTCCTAGCACTTATTTCGACTTCAACTTGATAATCCATTTACCAACAAGTCCTATGGAGTTCAGACAGTACTTTTCTTTTGGCTAATGCACTTTTCGACTGTATCACGAGAATGTCGAGATCCATATAAGGAAAAAAGTGCTCATTGTCTTGATGCCATATTTGATGATACGGTCTTTATGACATACGCATCCACATCGTATTCTCTGTTTTGTTATCCATTATGCATACGATCATTAGACTTTTGTGTTCAGCTCCTTGTGCCGGCCAATTTGCCTGTCAACCCCCTCTATTGCACGTTTATTATAGTGATCGTGCTCAACTACAAAGTTCTACTTGTCCATTGATATTGAATTCTAACCTAGGAAAGGAGAACATAATTAAGGAAATACTACTAAAAATACACAACGCTACAATCATCTCCTGTTTACTGAATGCCAAGAATACTTAGATGAATATAAGAAAAATTACTAATAGTCACAGATTAGTACCACATATTGAAAATTTGCGGCCATTGTTTCTCTTTTATCCTTTGCTCATTCAAGTACCTGATCTGTTTTTTTTCTTTTTTCAATCAAACAGCTTAAATTTTAGAATGCGGACCGATGCAAGGGTTCCCTTAAAGCCACGGACTCCATTGTGGGCACGAGCGCCATTCAGTAGTTGTGTTGATTGTTCATATTGACATCCGACGTGACCTCTTGAAACCCACCTCAGCAAAAAGTTGTTGGACAGGTAAAACGGTCCATCTTAAATACTCTCTCTCTCATCACCCTCCGTCACCAATTATTAATTGTAACTCAACCCTATTCAATAGTTATTATATAAGTAAATATTTGTTGTAGTAAAAGTTACATATTTAATAATATAAATGGGTCATTAAACTCATGAATCATGATTGACTATTAAAGCGATAATTGTTATATCCTATCTAATTCGAGTTTTAGGAGTATTTTGAAAATGTTGATATTTTCCCTGTTTAATACCTATGTCATTCATGAAACCAAATAATGTGATAGGATTACGTTCCTAAAACCAACCCGAGTAATAGCTATTGAATTACAGCCTTATTTCGTTGTTGCAACCGAATTGGCTGAAATCAATTTGCTAAGAAGCTTTATACAAAATTGTCCTTCTCCAGTTCTCTGCAATTCGTACATTGTACCGTAGGGGGAGTGACGTTCATAGTGACGTTAATTGAACGCCTGAAAATGCGACACCCGTGAGGCCGTGACCTTCCCTCACTCCCTCACGAACTCAAACCCCCAAAAAGTCGATCAGCAATTTCGCGTATAAAGTGCATTCCCCTCCATCAATTACCTGTCCATAGATATCAAAGAAGCCATATGTCGATCGAAGCACTGGCAATGGCGGGCGTCGACCCTGCGAAATGCAGCATATGGCAGGATTTCAGGACCGGATCCGAGCCGCCTCCTCAGCATCTGCTGGAAGAAGAGGAGGCATCAAACTCGGCCGTCGATACATGGGATTGTCGCTGGAGGAGGACTTCGGGGATCGTCGAAGATCAGCAGATGAAGATGAAGATGAAGATGCTCGGATGGGCCAAACACGTTGCTTCCACGCATAAAATGCACTCGAGCTCAAAGGGAAAGAGGGTCGGGTTGGATAAAGATTTTTGTCTCTCTCTAGATGATTTTGGAGGGTTTCTTCGGGCTCGTATCGCCATGTAATACCTCTGGGTTTGACTTTTAGTCCTATGCTTTTGAAGGCTTATGTGGAATCGCCATCGCTATGCTTCTTCTTTTTTATAATTTTGCTTGGTTTTGATTGTGCTCACATAATTGAACTTTGAAAGAGAAAAATGGTAATTATGTGGGTAACAGGGCAAGAGTTGAATGACTTGTTTCATTAATATTGGGATCAATCACTATATTCTGGCCATGGTCTGCTGACAAGGATTACTTGTATGAGACAAAATTAAATTGTAGATATAGATTAAGTTCGAAACCTTATTCTTAAATCTATTATTCATTTAACTTGCAAAAAAATACGGGTTGTCAATTTGCAGGGGTTAAAGCTTGTCATTTAATCCCAAAGTCTACAAAAACTAGGTTTAAGGCACGCGCTATGCTTGCTTGCATATTTAGGTAATTATCCGTGGGAAAAAATGAGTAGTTATGTATGAAATAGGCAAGTATGATATAAAGAAAGTAATGATAATTTAACAAGTCTAAATGTGAGAAGAGAGGGAAAAATAAAAAAGTAGGCATAACTTATCAAATGGGTGGGTATGAGAGACTAAAGGGCGGGGTTATTTAGGAAATCTAAAAGTGAGAGAAAAAGATATTTTGACTATATTTCTAATCCGGTCTTAGAATCAAACTCATAATGTTGCATTTTCTAGAGGAAGATTAAGAATTTAGCAAGTATAAAGTAGGCTATAGATTTTAAGTCCCTTTGTGCAGTATAACCATAGAAGATTATCTTATGAGAGACCTCATTCAATTAGCTTGTGATTTGAAAGTTTAGCTTTGATACTGCTCTAAAGTAGAACAAAAGCACATAGCAAAAGTAGTTGGGAATCTTATAAAGCAAGATTCAAGATCACAAGAAAGGCAAGAGAATCATGAAAAAAATGATAAGAGGAAAGGAAAAGGAGACACCAAACGCAACGAACCAATAATCTCAGCATCAATTATATTCACAAGCTAACTAGAAACATAAAGAATATCCCAGATTGTGGCCAATTATAATTTTTAGGATTGCAAGGTGTTTCATGTGCCTCCAGGTAGCTAGTTGAGGGGTTTTGCCCCACAATTATAAAAAAAGAAAAGAAAAAAACAATACCATCGATATTTTATAAGGGCAACTATCACAGAAAATCAAAAACTTTGCCCATTATGACTAAGGGTACACATGATAACGCTTCTGTACCCGGAAACAATTTCTATTCATAAATTATTCATTTTTATTTTGTTCATGGGAACAATTTCTAAGCATTTGAAAGAATTTAATAACTGTCCAAAATTTTTATTTTTGGAATAGAAATGCGTTTAGTAAGACCTTAAAATTTCTAGTTCAAAATATTTTCTTTTAATTTTTTAATGATTTAAATACATTTTTCTCTCTTTTTCTTTTCTTTTTCCTTTTTCATCTTCTTCTCCCTTATGTCACTAGTGGTCAACGACTGACTAGATGAGGGCTAGCACCCTCTTTGGAGCATCGCTAGCCCTTGGTGAGGCTCTGGCCGCGAGCCTCGCCTAGCTACCGACAAGGCTCGCCGAACCACCACTAGGTCAATGTTGGCTTAGCTAGGCAATGCCGGCCTAGCAGTGGGTCGGCGAGGTCGGCCTCACCTAGCCATCGGCAAGGCTCAGCCTCACTAGCCCACTGTGAGGCCAACATTGCCTAGCCAAGTCAATGCCAACATGATGATGGGACAACGAGGCCAAGCCTAGCAATGGCTCAGCAAGAGCACTAGCCCTCATCTGTCCAATCGCCAACCATAGCCGAGGTTAGTGATCGGCCAAAAGGAAGAAGAAGAAAAAGAAATTAAAGAGAAATTTTAACATTTGGCTTTGATTCTAAAATTGTTCTTGGGAATAAAGACGCAATTTTTTTTATTCTTAATTCTATTTCAAATTTATTGCTAGGAACAAAAAGTTAAAAAAACAATTTTTTGTTCCAAATTTACTCTCAAGAACAAAAGAATAGAAATTATTACTATTTGGTAAGTTACCAAACACACCATAAATATCCCAAACTTTTTTGTATCATTGAAACCCAAAACTTATACATGTAATATATATACTCTCTATTTCAGTTCCATTTAACTTATATTTGTCATCTGATATAGGTTCGGAGGTTTTTTATGACACAAAAAAAAAAAAAATTGGGATATTTGTGTCACATTGAACGTATTTTGAAGTTTTTTTAATGGTATTAACCTATTTTATAATTATGAGGTACTTGGTGAGTACTTCCCTAATCAAATAATTTTAAAAAGTAAATGCGATCTCCTAAAATCTAAATAAAAAAATAATAGACTCCAAGGATATTGAAATTAGATTAAAGTGTAAAGCTGGTGGGAATCTTGTTTTTGTATTACGAGGAAAGTCTCACTAAGCTTTGGTTTGGACTGAGATAAATATCTAGTTTATCACACTCAAAAGCAAGAGGATAGGAAAAGTCATTATCAAAAGTCAACTCTTTTTTCATCCCACGCTCTTCAATGGTAAGAAGGGTAGTTATGTTCACCTCAAGCACCACCGTTGGCAAGACCCAAGTATCTGAACATTACAAGGGCCAGGCCCAGTGGTCGGGCTTGGTTGGTCCCTATGACCGAGCCCAATCATCAATAGTTGTACCATGTCACCGATTCCCACAGACAGAGAGAGAGAGAGAAAGCTCAAACTTTGACGACTTGTAAGGTTGGAGACACTTCCCACTACTAGAGAGAGAAAGAGAGAGCCGTAATGATGTCGACAATAGTAGTGATGCGGTGCGTCGGCGAGGGCTTGCGGTGGGGATGAGAAGTAGCAAGCGGTGGCGGCATGTAGGAGGAGGAGGAGGAGGAGGAGGAATGTTAAGTTATATAACCTCTTACAGTGGGTAAAATTAAGATGTGAAAAAATCTTTAAATCTTGAGAATTTCAATCCTTAAATAAGTGCAATTTTTATGAGATCATTAAGTATGAATGCATGAAGTATGACGTCACTTTATGTCTAATTATGTCAATAGTGGTTTGTGCTTCTTCTTCTTTTTTTCTGCAAGATGTTAAAGATTAAGGAATGGAGTTTGTGCGCTTTCTATCTCATCATTTTCCTTAATTTTTTTGTGAAGGGTTCACAAGGATTAATCTACAAGTGTAGAGATGTCAATATAAGAGTGTCAATAAGAAAAATAGTAGGTGGTTCTTTGATAAATGGGTGGGAATGAGAAGGAAATGGCAAGGTAACTAAGGAAATCTTAAAGTGGGAGGAAATGATGTTTTAACTTGTGTATAGATATTTCCACGTTAAAAAAAATCTCATGTCTTCTTCTTCGAATTCTTCTCTTCTACTTTCACGCTGCTAACACTAATTTCCACAACCTAAGTGAGGCGTCCACTTGATAATCCATTTACCAACAAGTCCTATGGAGTTCAGAAGGTGGCAATCCATTTAACCTGACCCGTTACTTTTTTTTATGATTTTTCTTTTGGCTAATGCACTTTTCGACTGCATCACGAGAATGTCGAGATCTGTCAAGGAAAAAAGTGCTCATTGTCTTGATGCCATATTTGATGATACGCTCTTCATGACATACGCATCCACATCGTATTCTCTCTTTTGCTATCCATCGTGCATACGATCATTAGACTTTTCTGTTAAAATCCTTCTGCCGTCGGATTGCTTGTCAACCACCTCTATTGCACGTTTATTATAGGGATCGTGTTCAACTACAAAGTTCTACTTGTACATTAATATTGAATTCATACCTAGGAAAGGATAACATAATTAAGGAAATACTACTAAAAATACACGATGCTAACATCATCTCCTGTTTACTGAAAGCCAAGAATACTTAGATCAATATAAGAGAAATTACTAATACCATTTATTGAAAATTTGTGGCCATGTTTATCGTTTATCATGTGCTCAATCAAGTACCTAACTTGTTTTTATTCAATCAAATAGCTTAAATTTTAGAATGTGGACCAATGCAAGGGTTCCCTTAAAGTCACGGACGGAAGATTCTAGCGTGGGCACGAGTGCTGTTCAGTAGTGTTGACTGTAACTCAACCATATTCAATAATTAATGTATAAGTAAATGTTTGTCGTAGTGAAAGTTACATATCTAATATCTAATAATTTATATGGGCTATTAAACTCATGAATCATGATTGACTATCAAAGCAATAACTATTGCATCCAATCTAATTTGAGTTTTAAGAGTATTTTGAAAATTTGGATACTTCCCATGCTCATTACCTATGCCATTCATGAAACCAAAAAATGTGATAGGATTACTCTCCTAAAACCAAACCGAGTAATAGCTATCGAATTACAGCCTTATTTTGTTCTTGCAACCGAATTGGCTAAAATCAATTTGCTAGGAAGCTTATTCAAAATTGTCCTTCTCTAGTTCTCTGCAATTCGTGCATTGTACCGTAGGAGAAGTGACGTTCATAGTGACGTTAATTGAACGCCTGAAAATGCAACACCCGTGAGGCCGTGACCTTCCCTCACTCCCTCACGAACTCAAACCCCCAAAAAGTCGATCAGCAATTTCGCATATAAAATGCATTTCCCCCCGTCGATTATCTCTCCATAGATATCGAAGAAGCCATATGTCGATCGAAGCACTGGCAATGGCGGGCGTCGACCCCACGAAATGCAGCATCAAATGGCAGGATTTCAGGACCGGATCCGAGCCGCCTCCTCCGCATCTGCTGGAAGAAGAGGAGGCATCAAACTCGGCCGTCGATACATGGGATTGTCGCTGGAGGAGGACTTCGGGGATCGTCGAAGATCAGCAGATGAAGATGAAGATGAAGATGAAGATGCTCGGATGGGCCAAACACGTTGCTTCCACGCATAAAATGCACTCGAGCTCCAAGGGAAAGAGGGTCGGGTTGGATAAAGATTTTTGTCTCTCTAGATGATTTTGGAGGGTTTCTTCGGGCTCGTATCGCCATGTAATACCTCTGAGTTTGACTTTTAGTCCTATGCTTTTGAAGGCTTATGTGGAATCGCCATCGCTATGCTTCTTCTTCTTTTTTTAATTTTGCTTGGTGTTAGATGGTGCTCACATAATTGAACTTTGAAAGAGAAAAATGGTAATTATATGGGTAACAGGGCAAGAGTTGAACGACTTGTTTCATTAATATTGGGATTAATCACTAAATTCTGGGCATGGTCTCCTGACAAGGGTTACTTGTATGAGTCAAAATTAAATTGTAGATATAGATTAAGTTCGAAACCTTATTCTTAAATCTATTATTCATTTAACTTGCAAAAAAATACGGGTTGTCAATTTGCGGGGGTTAAAGCTTGTCATTTAATCCCAAAGTCTACAAAAACTAGGTTTAAGGCACGCGCTATGCTTGCATGCATATTTAGGTAATTGTCCATGGGAAAAATGAGTAGTTACATAAGAAATAGGCAAGTATGATATAAAGAGAGTAATGGTAATTTAACGAGTCTAAATGTGAGAAGAGATGGAAAATTAAAAAGTGGGCTGGACTTTATTAAATGGGTAGGTACCAGAAACCGAAAGGCAAGGTAATTTAAGAAATCTAAAAGTGAGAGAAAATGATATTTTGACTTGTCTATATAGATATTTCTAATCCGGATCTTAGAATCAAACTCATAACGTGGCATTTTCTAGAGGAAGATTAAGAATTTAGCAATTATAAAGTAGGCTATAGGTTTTAAGTCCCTTTGTGTAGTACAACCATAGAAGTTTATCTTATGAGAGACCTCATTCAATTAGCTTGTGACTTGAAAGTAGTATTTGGCTAGATGAAATGATATGGCACGGATTAGCTTTGATACCAGACTAAAGTAGAACAAGCACATAGCAAAAATAGTTGGGAATCTTACAAAGCAAGATTCAAGATCACAAGAAAGGGAAGAGAATCATGAAAAAAATGATAAGAGGAAAGAAAAGGAGACACCTAACACAACAAACCAATAATCTCAGCATCAATTATATTCACAGGCAAGCTAGAAACATGAAGAATAATATCTTGGATTGTGGCCAATTATAATTTTTAAGATTGCAAGGTGTTTCATGTGCCTCTAGATAATCAATTGATGAGTTTTGCCCCAAAATTATAAAAAGGAAAAAGAAAAAATAATACCATTGATATTTTATAAGGGCAAATATCACAGACTTTGCATATTATGACTAAATATCCCGAACTTTTTTGTATCGCAAAAAGCCCAATCTTGTACATGTAATTTATATACTCTCTATTTCAATTCCATTTAAGTTATATTTGTTACACTGATATAAGTTCGGAATTTTTTATGACAAAAAAATTGGGATATTTGTGTTACGTGAATATAGTTTGGAGTTTTTTATGGTATTAACCTATTTTATATTTATGAGGAACTTGGTGAGTACTTCCCTAATCAAATAAATTTTAAAATGTAAATGTGATCTCCTAAAATCTGAATCAAAAAATAATAAACTCCAAGGATATTGAAATTAGATAAAAGTGTAAAGCTGGTGCAGATCTAGTTTTTGTATTATGAGGAAAGTGTCTCTCTAAGCTTTGGTTTGGACTAAGACAAATATCTAATTTATCACACTCTAAATCAGGATGATAGGAAAAGTCATTATCAAAAGCCAACCCCTTTTCATCCCGTGCTCTTCGATAGTAAGAAGGGTAGTTATGTTCACCTCAACCACCACCGTCGGCAAGACCCAAGTATCCGAACATTACAAGGGCCATGCCTAGCGGTTGGGCTCGGTTGGTCCTTATGACTGGTCCCAATCATCAATAGTTGTACCATGTCACCAATTGCTAGGTCCTTCAAAATCACACCCACAGAACAACCACTCAATTTTTTATGACCTATAAGGTTGGAGACACTTCCCACTACTCTAGAGAGAGAGAGAGAGAGAGGTAATGATGTCAACAATGGTAGCGATGCGGTGCGTCGACGAGGGCTTGCAGTGGGGATGAGAAGCAGCAAGCGGTGGCAGCATGTAGGCCAATATTTGAGGAGGAGAAGGAGGAGGAGTGTTAAGTTATATAACCTCTTATGGTGGGTAAAATTAAGATGTGAAAAAATCTTTAAATCTTGAGAATTTCAATTCTTAAAAAAGTGCAGCTTTTATGAGATCATTAAGTATGACCGCACGAAGTATGACGTCACTTTATGTCTAATGATGTCAATAGTGGTTTATGCTTTTTTTTTCTGCAAGATGTTAAAGATCAAGGAATGGAGTTTGTGCGCTCTCTATCTCATCATTTTCCTTAATTTTTTGTGAAGGGTTCACAAGAATTAATCGAGAATTGTAGAAATGTCAATATAAGAGTGTCAATAAGAAAAATTAGGTGATGTTTTGCTAATTAAGTTCATCCAGCCAATTTTAGCAATATTGGAGGAGTGTTAGGAGTGTTAAGTTATATAACCTCTTATAGTGGGTAAAATTAAGATGTGAAAAAAAATTTAAATCTTGAGAATTTCAATTCTTAAATAAGTGCAGCTTTTATGAGATTATTAAGTATGAATGCATGAAGTATGACCCTTACCAAAAAAAAAAAAATGCATGAAGTATGACGTCACTTTATGTCTAAAGATGTCAATAGTGGTTTATGCTTTCTTTCTTTTTTCTGCAAGATGTTAAAGATCAAGGAATGGAGTTTGTGCGCTTTCTATCTCATCATTTTCCTTAATTTTTTGTGAAGGGTCCACAAGGATTAATCGACAAGTGCAAAGATGTCAATATAAGAGTGTCAATAAAAAAAATAGTAGGTGGTTCTTTGATAAATGGGTGGGAATGAGAAGGAAAGGCAAGGTAACTAAGGAAAACTTAAAGTGGGAGGAAATGATGTTTTAACTTGTGTATAGATATTTGAATAGAAGTAGACTCATAATGTTACATTTTGTGTCATAATCTTCCATTTTTCAAACATTGAAGCACATTTGTCTATAGGAAAATTGAGAATTCGCTAGTCTATGGTATGTTCTTTTGTGTAGCATAACCATGGAAGTTCATCTAATGAGGGATCTAACAAAATTAGATTATGATTTGAAAGTAGTATTTGTCGAGATGGAATGATATGGCTTGGATTTAGCCCTAATACTAGACTAAAGTATAACTGAAGCACATTGCAATGATAATTGGGAATCTCGCAAAGGAAGAGGCATGATTACAAAAAAAGGAAGAGAATTATCCAAAAAGATAGAGGAAAGGAGAATGAGACACCAATTCTTAGCGACAAACCAATAGTTTAAGGAAAAATTATTCAATATGTCCTAAACATAGTATACAGATATTAATTCAGTTCTAAACTTTTCAAATTTGTTAATTTAATCCTAAATTTTTGCAAATTTTAGTGCAGTCCTTTTGGCCAATTTGTCAAAGAGCAAAATAGTAGTAATCTTTTCAATAACAGTCGGAGTGTCATTGTAAAGAATATAGTATTTTATTTAAGAACAAGGCACATTGAGTGGAAGCATTATCATATTCGTTAGTTAATACATGATGGAAAATTGTCATTGAAGAAGATACTTAGTGCAAAAAGTCCCACAAATATATTAACTAATGCTATGCCAATGCTTTGCCTCAGTTGGCCTATAGGGATAATGATGAGGAGAACACCACACTAGATAATTTGGGTTGCAGAAACAAGTAAAAGC
Organism: Corymbia maculata; assembly: GCA_014182735.1. Taxonomy (NCBI): domain Eukaryota; kingdom Viridiplantae; phylum Streptophyta; class Magnoliopsida; order Myrtales; family Myrtaceae; genus Corymbia; species Corymbia maculata. The sequence continues at coordinate 6,481,311 of CM024690.1, read as the reverse complement.
TACAAGAGACGATTGACATTTTCAAGATCGACCTCTAAGTGTGAGAATGATAAAGTTATGCAGACTAACAAAGAAAGTACTTTAAAGCAAAGAGAAAGTGTTGTTGATGCGGGGTATACATTTAAGTGCAACTATAACTTTGAATGACCTAAACTCCTACTATATATCTTGAAAATTTCTCTTATGATAAAGAGATTGCTTGGTGTAGAGAGAAAAAATTTTCAAATGTCTCAAATCTATTGTACTTTTGCCAATTCAATTTTAAACATTTCAATTTTGCTAATTAAGTTCTAATCATTTTTCACATTTTGCCAATGAAGCCCATCCGGCCAAATTTGGCTAGAATTAGCTAAATAAATGTCGAGCATCTGACGTGGATATTTTTAATAATATTTTAATAATGTTATGAATTTTTATGTTTTTTTGCCTTTTTTTTTCTTTTTGGGTTTTGGAGTTAGGTTGATGAGGGTGGCCAGCCGACCCTCGCCGACTGAAGTGAGGGCGCGCAAGCCTTCACTTAAAATTGGCGAGAATCGTGACCTTGCTCGAGGCCCTTTATTCCCCGCCAACCCCTCGCATGGCAAAGGCATTGCGGTTCTCACCAATATTGGGCAAGGACTCCCGCACCTTCATTTCTATCAACGAGGAGAGCGATGCCCTCAATTAGAGCCAGCGAGGGTCGCTAGCCCTAATTCCAAAAATCTCAAAAAAACCACAAAAATTTCAAAAAATTATTATATATTATTAAAATTTGTCCTTGTTAACATCGATTGCCCTACATGGCATACCTGGCATCCATGTTAGCAATTGTGGCTAAAATTGGCTAAATAGATTCAATTGACAAAATGTGAAAAGATTTATGATTCAATTGTCAAAATAAAAGGTTTGTGACTGAATTAGCAAAAATATAATAAGTTTAAGTTTTGTTTGGACAGTTTTCCTTAAAGCAGGTCCATGGCTTTTCCTCTTTATGATTTTAAACGGGTTTTCCACATTAAAAAAAAATCTCATGTCTTCTTCTTCGATTTTTTCTCTTCTACTTTCACGCTCCCAACACTTATTTCCACAACCTAAGTGAGGCTTTCACTTGATAATCCATTTACCAACAAGTCCTATGGAGTTCAGACGGTGGCAATCCATTTAACCTGACCCATTTTTCTTTTGATTTTTCTTTTGGCTAATGCACTTTTTGACTGTATCGCAAGGATGTCAAGATCCGTAAAGGAAAAAGGTGCTCATTGTCTTGACGCCATATTTGATGATACAGTCTTCATGACATACTCATCCACGTCGTATTCTCTCTTTTGTTATCCATCATGCATACGATCATTAGAATTTTCTATTCAGATCCTCGTGCCATCGGATTTGCCTGTGAACCACCTCTATTGCACGTTTATTATAGGGATCATGCTCAACTACAAAGTTCTACTTGTACATTAATATTGAATTCTAACCTAGGAAAGGAGAACATAATTAAGGAAATACTACTAAAAATACATGATGCTACCATCATCTCCTATTTACTGAGAGCCAAGAATACTTAGATGAATATGGGAGAAATTACTAATAGCCACATATTATTACCATGTATTGAAGATTTACGGCCAATGATTATCTTTTATCCTTTGCTCTTTCAAGTACCTAATTTGTTTTTTTTAATCAAATAGCTTAAAATTGTAGAATGTAGACTGATGCAAGGGTTCCCTTAAAGTCATAGACTCTATTATGGGCATTGGCCACGAACATCGTTCAGTAGTTGGGTTGATTGTTCATATTGACATCCGGCATGGCCTCTTGAAACCCACCTCAGCAAAAAACTGTTGGACAGGTAAAATGGTCCATATCAATACTCTCTCTCTCTCTCTCTCTCTCTCTCTCTCTCTCTCTCTCTCTCTCTCTCTCTCTCTCTCTCTCTCATATCACCCACCATCACCTATTATTAATTGTAACTCAACCCTATTCAATTGATAATATATAAGTAAATGTTTTTCGTAGTAAAAGTTAAATATTTAATAATATAAATGAGCTATTAAACTTATGAATCACGATTGACTATTAAAGCAATAGCTGTTATATCCCATCTAATTTGAGTTTTAGGAGTATTTTGAAAATTCTGATATTTTCCCCACTCATTACATATGTCATTCATGAAACCAAATAATGTGAAAGGATTAAGCTCCTAAAACCAAACCGAGAAATGGCTATCGAATTACAGCCTTATTTCCTTGTTGCAACCGAATTGGCAAAAATCAATTTGCTAAGAAGATTATTCAAAATTGTCCTTCTCTACTTCTCTGCAATTCGTACATTGTACCGTGGGGGAAGTGACGTTCATAGTGACGTTAATTGAACGCCTGAAAATGCAACACCCGTGAGGCCGTGACCTTCCCTCACGAACTCACGAACTCAAACCCCCAAAAGGTCGATGAGCAATTTCTCATATAAAGTGCATTCCCCCCTATCGATTATCTCTCCAGAGATATCAAAGAAGCCACATGTCGATCGAAGCACTGGCAATGGTGGGCGTCGACCCCGCGAAATGCAGCATCAAATGGCAGGATTTCGGGATGGGATCCGAGCCGCCTCCTCAGCATCTGCTGGATGAAGAGGATGCATCAAACTCGGCCGTCGATGCAAGGGATTGTCGCTGGAGGAGGACTTCGGGGATCGATGAAGATCGGCAGATGAAGATGAAGATGCTCGGATGGGCCAAACAAGTTGCTTCCACGAATAAAATGCACTCGAGCTCAAAGGGAAAGAGGGTCGGGTTAGATAAAGATTTTTGTCTCTCTTGAGATGATTTTGGAGGGTTTCTTCGGGCTAGCATCGCCATGTAATATTGAAGGCATATGTTGGAACAGCCATCGCTATGCTTCTTCTTCTTCTTCTTTTAAACTGCTTGGCGTTAGAATGTGCTCATATAATTGAACTTTGAAAGAAAAATGGTAATTATGTGGGTAACAAGCCAAGATTCGAATTACTTGTTTCATTAATAATGAAATCAATCACTATATTCTGGGCATGGTCTGCTGATAAGTATTACTTGTATGAGACAAATTTAAATTCTAGATATAGATTAAGTTTGAAACCTTATTGTTAAATATATTAGTCTTTCATTTAACTTGCAAAAAATAGGGGTTGTCAATCATAAGGGTTACCGACCAACAAAAAAAAAAAATCACGGGGGTTAAAGCTTGTCGTTTGATCCCAAAGTTTACAAAATATTACGTATACTAAACTAAGTTTAAGACGCGCCCTATGCCTGCGTGCATATTCAGGTAATTATCCATGGAAAAAAATGAGTAGTTATGTATAAAAAAGGCAAGTATGAGATTAAGAAAGTAATGGTAATTTAAGAAGTCTAAATGTGAGGAGAGAGACAAAAAAGAAGAAGTAGGCGTACCTTATTAAATGGGTGGGTTGAGAGACCGAAAGGCAAGGTAATTTAGGAAATCGAAAAGTAAGAGAAAATGATGTTTTGACTTGTCTGTATTGATATTTTTAATCCGGATCTTAGAATCAAACTCATAACGTTGCATTTTCTAGAGGAAGATTAAGAACTTAGCAAGTGTAAAGTAGGCTATAGGTTTTAAGTTCCTATGTGTAGTATAACCATAGAAGTTTATCTTATGAGAAACCTAATTCAATTAGCTTGTGATCTGAAAGTAGTATTTGGTGAGATGAATGATATGGCACGGATTTGGCTTTGATACCAAACTAATGAATAACAAAAGCACATAGATAAAATAGTTAAGAATCTTAGAAAGGAAGGATCAAGATCACAAGAAAGGGAATAGAATCATGAAAAAACGATAAAGAGGAAAGGAAAAAGAGACACCAACTCTTAGCAACAAACCAATAATCTCAGCATCTATTTTATTCATAGGCTAATAAGAAAAATGGAGAATATTCCGAATTTCGGCCAATTAATATTTTTAGGGTTACAAGGTCTTTCATGTCCCTCCAGGTAATTAGCTTTTGCGCTTTTACCCCTAAAGTATATAAAAGAAAGGAAAAAAAACAATACAATTGATATTTATAAGGGCAAATACCACAAAAAAATCCTAAAATCTACTACTGTGATACAAAATCCAAAACTATCTTTTTTGTTGCAAAAGACCCAAACTTATATATGTTAAACATATATACCTTCCATTTCAGTTCCATCAATGGTAGATTTGTCATACTGATCTAATTTCGGGTTAATATATGATATAAAAATAGTTTGAGGTATTTGTGTCATAATTGGCATACTTTAAAGTTTTTTTATGATATTAACTCTATTTTGTAATTATGAGGTATTCAGTGAGTAATTCCCTAATCAGATAAATTTTAAAAAGTAAATGCGATCTCGTAAAATCTGAATCAAAAAATAATAAAATCCAAGGATATTGAAATTAGATTAAAGTGTAAAGCTAGTGTATATCTAGTCTTTGTATAATGAGGAAACTCTCTCTAAGCTTTGGTTTAGATTGAGATAAATATCTGGTTTATCACACTCTAATGCAGGAGGACAGGAAAAGTCATTATCAAAAGCCAACCACTTTTTCATCCCGTGCACTTCAATATTAAGAAGGGTAATTATGTTTACCTCAACCCCCACCGTCGGCAGGACCCACGTATCTCAACATTACCAAGGCCAGGCCCGACGATCGGGCTCAATTTGTCCCCCATGACTGGGCCCCGATCATCAGTAGTTGTACTATCTCACTGATTCCTAGGTCCTTGACAATCACATCCAAAGCACAACCACTCAAACCATCAACGATCTGTAAGGTTGGAGACACTTCCCACTTCTAGAGAGAGCGAGCGAGAAGGGACCATAATGATGTCGACAACGGTAGCAAAGCGGTGCGTAAGCAAGAGCTTGTGGTGGGGATGAGAAGTAGCAAGCAGTGGCAGCATGCATGGTGGGCCGGTATTGAGAAGGAGGAGGACAAGGTGTCTTAACTTACATAACCTCTTTTAGAGGGTAAAATTAAGATGTGAAAAAATATTTAAATATAGAGAGTTTCAATTCTTAAATAAGTGGAAATTCTATGAGATTATTAAGTATGAATGTCTAAACACCAAGTAACCAAGGACTACCCGTAGATATATGAACTATGACGTCACTTATGTCTAATGACGTCAATAGTGGTTTATGCTTTTTTTCTGCAAGATGCAGAAGATCAAGGAGTGGAATTTGTGCGTTTACTGTCTCATCACGTTCCTTCATTTTTGTAGAGGGTCCACAAGGATTAATCAAGAAGTGTAGAGATGTCAATACAAATATATCGATAAATTTTACCAATTAAGTTCATCCGACCAATTTTGATTGGAAATTGTTAGTATAAATGCCGGCTGTCCTACGTAGCAAGGTCAATACTGACGTAGATAATATTTACAATTCAGAAAAATGATTTTTTTAGTATTTTCTTTCTTTTTTTCCCTCTTCCTCTTCCTTTGCTGGTTACTATGGTTGATAATTGGCAAAGGCAAAGGCCGCCCTCACTGGATCTAGCAAGGGCGAGTCTCGCTTGAGGCCGGTGAGTTTCCACCTCGCCAGTTCTTTCTGTTTAGAGTGAGAATAATCCAACCATTTGTCAGAGATAATTTCATGGGCAAACTATTGATTAGTTAAGTACGTCAGATTTCCAGGGCATGATAAACAGCAGTATTGTATGATAAGCTCATATGTTTGCTAAGCCGTAGCCAACTTTGACAAAACCAGTTGAATGAGAGCCGGAAGTTTCTTTTGGTATATAGATATTTCTTTCAGAAGTGCCTAACTTTGCACCGTTATACTGCTTACAACCAATTTTATGCTTTTGACTTCATCATCTGAATCAGGTAGAATTCTGCTCTATTAGATTCTACCCTGAAAGTGAGAAAGCAAGTTCAGATGAGAAATGGCGATAACAGGTGCTCACGTGTATACTCCACAAACTGGAGGCCATATAAAGAATGATGCTAATTGCTGAATAGAGAATTACTCACCAGATGGCCACATCCAAAAGCCATGTTCTTTGGATTTGTAAGGCTAATGGGCAAACCTTAAAGAATACGGGTTCTGCCGAAGCTGCTTGCTGCGTTTTTGGAGAACTATCTGGGTTCGAATTATCCAAGCTATCACGGCCAATGACTTCAGGTGGGGGGTGGAAGTGGCCTCGTACGAGGACCAGTCACTGTGTCACTACTGCATAAGCAGGCTTCATCGTTGTAGCAGGCCTCAGTGTGGTGAAGAAACAAACGACTGCAACTCTCAATCTTACTTGACATGCGAAATGGTCTGAGTGGCTCTATGCTGAAAGGGAATTTCCATGAGAGCAGCAGGAGCAAACGGCGGTCTCTTTCTTTGAAGTTTCTGTGTCCTCAGGCATCATTTTTGTGAAGTTGACAAAGTGCGTCGTGGAACGATGAGTAGAGAAAGATAATAATGAAAAAAAAAAAAAAAAAAAAACTGTGGTGGATCATATTGATTCTAGGGATAAATGTGCTGCAAATGCTAAAACTTGTCACAAAAATGCAATTTAGTCCTAAAACTTTCAAAAAATCCAATTAAGTCATAAAACTTGTCATAAAAGTGCAGTTGAGTCCTAAATCTTTCAAAAAAAAAAGTACAATTAAATCTTAAAACTTGTCAAATTGATCCAATAAAGTCCTTTCTTTTATTGCATGTTTTAAAAATTTTAAGAGTTGATTGTGCTTTTTTAAAGATTTAGAACTCAATTTGACAGTAGAGATGCACTTAATTCAACAGTGGAGATTAATCTCATCTCATCTAACAGTTGAGATCATCAATCCTCATCGAGCAAATCCGAAGCCCAAGATAAAGTCCCTATACGATCTAATGCCTTTGATGAGCCCATTTGGATCGATGACGTAGCATTCTTGGTCCGTGAAATGCGCACAAACTGGCATCTTCCTAATGATAGTGTAGATTAGCCAATTTGTTCCCAAACGCCACAAAACTAAAATTTAAACCTCAGACTTAACTAAAACATAACGAGCTAGCCGTGGCTCTACCATTGGAACCTTCCCATTTGAACTACAAAAAACCCAGTTCAAGCTTCCCATTTGAATGACGAAAAACCCAGCTCGACCTTCCCGTTTGAACTGGAGAACGAAAAACCACCTCCGCCCATGGAAAATGGAGATCCACCTTACCGTCAACAATCGCCATTGCTGAAGCTCTCAAGGTGCACGTGCGTCTCTTTTCCTCTGTGTTTTCTCATCCATATTGCTTATTCCCCTGATGCTCTTACCTGCGAACCTCCCCCTCGGGAGGATTTCTTTTCATCACCCTGGAGTGTGTAACAATGTCGAGAGTGCTGCAAATTTAGACGCTATTTTTTCCCTTTTATATCGAGTTTATTGTGTTTATTGCTAAATTATTGAGTGGCCAATTGTTATTGGCTACAGGAGGTTGTAGTATGTCCGAAGTTGAGTTAACAATAGTTTTGAGATAGATATATTACGTCCTCGCCAACTTACTATAGAATGATTGCTTTAGTATAAAATAAGATGTGAAATGTCATTATTTTAGTATTGTTTTCACTGCTTTTTTCCCCTTTTTGTTATGTGTTTTTGGTTCTTGGCGCTGGAGTGCAAAATCAGGCCGAAGAAATATCGAGGACATTCAAAGTCCTCTATAGTCGATGGAGGCAGGCAAATCTGAGATAACGAGTCAAAGTCCTCCAATGCCGATGAATAAGGAAGGCGGAGGCGATACTCAAAGTTCAATGCCTGCGATGGAGACAGGAAAACTCGAAAAATGAGGTCTAGTACAAGACCATCTTCCCCTTCTTCAAAGTATGTTTTAGATTATATTTTGCATATAATATATATACATGAATGCATATAATACTATTTAGCAACTATTTTTTTGATGCAGGAATCTAACGAACATGCAGAGACAAAAGCTAGATTTCGAATCCCCAGAAGAAGAAAAGAATAAGTGGAAAAAAAAGAGATGTCAAGGTTGGATTGAATGCCTCGTCACTAGGATCCACTTCAACAGCTTTCTTTGGGGTGAATTAGTTACTTAGGATCAATATGGTATGTATAATCTGCTTGGATTTGGCTGTACTGCCGATGATATTAGGGAAACTCTCCAATGAAAGGGATGATTAGATGGGGAAGCCATTTTATTGTTGCTGATGGTAACTATGGTGATATTATTCTTTTTCTTATGAGCATGAAGTAATAAATTACTCGAAGCTTCCAAGATCCACGTGTGTGACCTTAGGAATATATTCCTTGCTCGCTCGACTCTTCTTCCTTACTCACTTGACTCATAAGAATCTTAGAAAGAGAAACTCTATAGAAAGAAACTCTGGAATGTATTTCACTTGTAAATGAAATGATATAACGAAAGAAAAAGACTGTCTAAGTACAAGGCTAAGCATATCCACAATGATCTAATGGTAAGGAGGAAAAAGCCCAGGCCCATTTACGGAAACTGGAAATGGAAGCGGAGCAATTTCGAGTGAATGAATATTCTGAGACAAAACAAGAAAAGTTGACGCTCGTCAGCATTCCAACCTTCCTTCTACTTTCAGGGCCTATCCAAAAGAGAATATAGTTCTTCTTGATCGTGAATATCTTAATAGTATGAACCGTTCCGTGAATATCTTTGCTTCAGAACAAAACAATTAGAATTAGGCTCTCCCCAACTGCCCATATTTATTACAATCATATACAATTGCCATATCGCTCGGTCTCAAGAGTAAAAGCTACAAGAGACGATTTGGCCTATAGGGATAATGATGAGGAGAACACCACACTAGATAATTTGGGTTGTAGAAACAAGTAAAAGTTACAAGAGACGATTGACATTTTCAAGATCGACCTCTAAGTATGAGAATGATAAAGTTATGCAAACTAACAAAGAAAGTACTTTAAAGCAAAGAGAAAGTGCTGTTGATGCGGGGTATACATTTAAGTGCAACTATAACTACAAATGACCTAAACTCCTACTATATATCTAGAAAATTTCTCTTATGATAAAGAGATTGCTTGGTGTAGGGGGAAAATTTTCTCAAATGTCTCAAATCTATTGTACTTTTGCAAATTAAGTTTTAAACATTTCAATTTTACTAATTAAGTTCTAATCATTTTTCACATTTTGCCAATGGAGCCCATCCGGCCAAATTTGGCTAGAATTAGCTAACATAAATGCCGAGCATCGACGTTGATATTTTTAATAATATTTTAATAATTTTATGAATTTTTATGTTTTTTTGCCTTTTTTTCCTTTTTGGGTTTTGGAGTTAGGTCAATGAGGGTGGCCAGCCGACCCTTATTGATTGAAGTGAGGGCGCGCACGCCTTCACTTAGAATTGGCGAGAGTCGTGACCTTGCTCGAGGCCCTTTATTCCCCACCAACCCCTCGCATGGCAAAGGCAATGCGGTTCTCACCAATATTGGGCAAGGACTCCCGCACCCTCATTTCTATCAATGAGGAGAGTGATGCCCTCAATTAGAGCTAGCGAGGGTCGCTAGCCTTAATTCCAAAAATCACAAAAAAACCACAAAAATTTCAAAAATTTATTATATATTATTAAAATTTGTCCTCATTAACATCGATTGCCCTACATGGCATACCTGGCATCCATGTTAGCAATTGTGGCTAAAATTGGCTAAATATATTCAATTGACAAAATGTGAAAAGATTTATGATTCAATTATCAAAATAAAAGGTTTGTGACTGAATTAGCAAAAATGCAATAAGTTTAAGTTTTTTTCGGACAGTTTTCCTTAAAGCAAGTCCATGGCTTTTCCTCTTTATGATTTTAAACGGGTTTTCCACATTAAAAAAAAATCTCATGTCTTCTTCTTCGATTTTTTCTCTCTCCTTTCACGTTCCTAACACTTATTTCCACAACCTAAGTGAGGCTTTCACTTGATAATCCATTTGCCAACAAGTCCTATGGAGTTCAGACGGTGGCAATCCATTTAACCCGACCCATTTTTCTTTTGATTTTTCTTTTGGCTAATGCACTTTTTGACTGTATCGCAAGGATGTCAAGATCCGTAAAGGAAAAAGGTGCTCATTGTCTTGACGCCATATTTGATGATACGCTCTTCATGACATACTCATCCACGTCGTATTCTCTCTTTTGTTATCCATCATGCATACGATCATTAGAATTTTCTATTCATATCCTCGTGCCATCGGATTTGCCTGTGAACCACCTCTATTGCACGTTTATTATAGGGATCATGCTCAACTACAAAGTTCTACTTGTACATTAATATTGAATTCTAACCTAGGAAAGGAGAACATAATTAAGGAAATACTACTAAAAATACATGATGCTACCATCATCTCCTATTTACTGAGAGCCAAGAATACTTAGATGAATATGGGAGAAATTACTAATAGCCACGTATTATTACCACGTATTGAAGATTTGCGGCCAATGATTATCTTTTATCCTTTGCTCATTCAAGTACCTAATTTGTTTTTTTTTTTAATCAAATAGCTTAAAATTTTAGAATGCAGACTGATGCAAGGGTTCCCTTAAAGTCACAGACTCTATTATGGGCATTGGCCACGAACATCGTTCAGTAGTTGGGTTGATTGTTCATATTGACATCCGGCATGGCCTCTTAAAACCCACCTCAGCAAAAACCTGTTGGACAGGTAAAATGGTCCATATCAATACTCTCTCTCTCTCTCTCTCTCTCTCTCTCTCTCTCTCTCTCTCTCTCTCTCACCCACCGTCACCTATTTGTAACTCAACCCTATTCAATTGATAATATAAGTAAATGTTTTTCATAGTAAAAGTTACATATTTAATAATATAAATGAGCTATTAAACTTATGAATCACGATTGACTATTAAAGCAATAACTGTTATATCCCATCTAATTTGAGTTTTAGGAGTATTTTGAAAATTCTGATATTTTCCCCACTCATTACATATGTCATTCATGAAACCAAATAATGTGAAAGGATTAAGCTCCTAAAACCAAACCGAGTAATGACTATCGAATTACAGCCTTATTTCCTTGTTGCAACCGAATTGGCAAAAATCAATTTGCTAAGAAGATTATTCAAAATTGTCCTTCTCTACTTCTCTGCAATTCGTACATTGTACCGTGGGGGAAGTGACGTTCTTAGTGACGTTAATTGAACACCTGAAAATGCAACACCCGTGAGGCCGTGACCCTCCCTCACGAACTCACGAACTCAAACCCCCAAAAGGTCGATGAGCAATTTCTCATATAAAGTGCATTCCCCCTATCGATTATCTCTCCAGAGATATCAAAGAAGCCACATGTCGATCGAAGCACTGGCAATGGTGGGCGTCGACCCCGCGAAATGCAGCATCAAATGGCAGGATTTCGGGATGGAATCCGAGCCGCCTCCTCAGCATCTGCTGGATGAAGAGGATGCATCAAACTCCGCCGTCGATGCAAGGGATTGTCGCTGGAGGAGGACTTCCGGGATCGATGAAGATCGGCAGATGAAGATGAAGATGCTCGGATGGGCCAAACAAGTTGCGTCCACGGATAAAATGCACTCGAGCTCAAAGGGAAAGAGGGTCGGGTTAGATAAAGATTTTTGTCTCTCTTGAGATGATTTTGGAGCGTTTCTTCGGGCTCGCATCGCCATGTAATATTGAAGGCATATGTTGGAACAGCCATCGCTATGCTTCTTCTTCTTCTTCTTTTAAACTGCTTGGTGTTAGAATGTGCTCATATAATTGAACTTTGAAAGAAAAATGGTAATTATGTGGGTAACAAGCCAAGATTCGAATTACTTGTTTCATTAATAATGAAATCAATCACTATATTCTGGGCATGGTCTGCTGATAAGTATTACTTGTATGAGACAAATTTAAATTCTAGATATAGATTAAGTTTGAAACCTTGTTGTTAAATATATTAGTCTTTCATTTAACTTGCAAAAAATAGGGGTTGTCAATCATAAGGGTTACCAACCAAAAAAACAATCACGCGGGTTAAAGCTTGTCGTTTGATCCCAAAGTTTACAAAATCTTCCGTATAATAAACTAGGTTTAAGGCACGCTCTATGCCTGCGTGCATATTCAGGTAATTATCCATGGAAAAAAAATAAGTAGTTATGTATAAAAAAGGCGAGTATGAGATTAAGAAAGTAATGGTAATTTAAGAAGTCTCAATGTGAGGAGAGAGACAAAAAAGAAGTAGGTGTACCTTATTAAATTGGTGGGTTGAGAGACCGAAAGACAAGGTAATTTAGGAAATCGAAAAGTAAGAGAAAATGATGTTTTGACTTGTCTGTATTGATATTTTTAATCCAGATCTTAGAATCAAAACTCATAACGTTGCATTTTCTAGAGGAAGATTAAGAACTTAGCAAGTGTAAAGTAGGCTATAGGTTTTAAGTTCCTATGTGTAGTATATGTAATATTAATATGTGATCCCACATTTGGGGTATAGTTTTTTAAATAAAACTTACCATTAATATTGACCCACATTTTTATTTTTGACGAGCGGTTATTCCACGTGTGGTTTTTTCCACGTTTCGTACCTTTTCGTGACAACCGCCCATTCAGTAACCATCTTGATGGAAAATGATTTATAAGGATGAACATTCAACTTTTAGGGAAAACACAAGGTCTAACACAAACTCTCTCATTTTGGAATACACCATCAGTACGCGAGGGGATTGGGTTAATAGAAGTGCGCCCTAACTACGGTCGGATCGCCGTGAAGTTCCCGTGGATTTTCGACGAACGCAAACTTGAACAATGGCTGGAGGTTAGATTAATTTTTGATCCTGTTTCCGCATAAAATTCTATTGTGCTTGAGTTTTTGTTCATCAAGCATGAAAAAAACATTCTGTTCGATCATCTTACATTTGGTATCAGAGCATGTTAATGCCTCTGTCTTGTTTTTTGCGAATTTTTGGGTGCATTTTTCGGATTGAAATGAACAGTAACTCGGAATTGGGATTTAGAGAGAAATTTGTCGTTTCCGGCGAAATTCCGGCGACCCATCGCCCGACTTCGGACCAGTATGGTTGCACCGCCATGGGGTAGAATGCCTGTAAGTTTTCCAACATATCGGTGACCGCCAGAGGCTAATCACGCGGCGGAAGTCGTGGTGGCCAAGGGTTTGCATAAAGGGAATTTTTGCTTGATTCAGACCAATTTCTTGATCATTTTTGCCGATTTTTGGGTCTATGTGGTCGCACCGATGTGTTCTCCAACACCCACTAATTATTTTGGTCTAAAATCGATTGCTAAAGGAGACCCATTCGTCGAAAGTGCGGCGGAGACGGCGAAAAACCGACCGAAAATCGGTCGTCCGTGCAAAGTCAGAAGGCGCGTGGCCCCCACGCGCGCGCAACTGCCCGCGCGTGCATCTCACGCGCCCGGGCGGTGAAGAAGGCACGTGAGCGCCACACACCCGCGCAAGGGCGGGCGCGTGCGCTGCACGCACCCTGGCTGCGGACCCATCGGTTTTTATAGTTTTGCCCCCTTTTTTTGTGGATTTTACAATTTTGCCACTTGCTGATTGAATTTACGGTTCTGCCCTTGGCTGAATTAATTTATTATTTTTCCTCTGATTAATGTATTTACTGTTCTGTCCTTGTGGTAATAAATTACCATTCTGCCCTTGATGCATTTGTGAGTATTTTATGTATGAAATTAAAATGTCTAGTGATCCATATATTTTAATTAATTAGAGAGTAGCCACAGCATCTTTAATTAGTTGAAATATATATTAAGTGTCTCGGGATCACATTTGGAAATGGACATTTATTGTAATTAATCTTATTAATATGATGAATTTTATCCCACAGGAATTTTCATTATATTAATATGATTAATTAGGTTGAAATATCATATTATTTTTCTTAATTTACCCACAGGGATTAAGGAAAGGAATATAATATGATATTTTCTTCATAAAGTTATTATGAATCTATTTAAATTAAAAACTTAGCCCACAGGTAGTTTTTATGTTATGTGATTCATATTTTGTGCCATGTTTTACATTGGTAAAGCATGATTTATGTAAATTTTGCCTCATATTTTATGACATAAGCATGATTATTTGATATGCAGTTTTGCAACCCGTGAATTTCTCTGAATTTAAGTGTAATGTTCCCATGCTGAATGGTGAAAACTATAAAGTTTGGAAGGAGTTAATTCTTCTTCAATTGAGGTGTATGGACATTGACTATGCTATAAGGAAAGACGAACCACCTGCTCCTACTGATTCGAGCACTGCAACTAAGAAATCCCTTTATGAACAATGGGAGTGGTCCAACCGCCTTAGTGTGATGTTCATAAAGGCAAGATTGTCTCCTAGTATTCGTGGTTCGGTTGCTCAGCATAGCAATGCTAAGGCTTTATTAAAAGCCATTGATGCGCAGTTTGAGAGTTCTGAAAAGGCGCATGCTATGATGCTGATTATGAAGTTTTCATCTATGAAGCTCACTAGTGTTAGAGGTGTGCGTGAGCACATCATGAAAATGAGGGATATTGCAGTTTAATTGAAAAACCTTGAGGTTGAGATATCTGAGTCTTTTCTTGTGTACTACATTCTGAACACTCTTCCACAACAGTATGCACCTTTCAAGATCTCTTACAACACACATAAGAATAAATGGTCAATTAATGAACTTATGACCATGTGTGTTCAAGAGGAAGAAAGGCTGATTATGAAATCGGGAGAAAGTGTTCATTTGGCAACACAAGGAAAGAGTATGGGTCATGGCAAGAATAAGGGAAAAGGTAAAATACCTCCCCAAGCGACATTAAGAAAGAATCCAAATGCTTCTTCTTACGTAAAAAGAAGGGGCATATGAAGAAGGATTGCATCGATTTCAAGCCTGGCTCGAGAAGAAAGGTAATCCAATCTCTTGTGTTTGTTATGAATCTAATATGGTTGATGTGAGTTGCAACACTTGGTGGATTGATTTTGGTTCTACAATCTATATTTCGAATTCCTTGCAGGGTTTTTAAAACCAAAGGAAGCCAGTGGGAAGTGAACAATGCATTTATTCGGGAAACAAGATGCGTTCGCATGTGGAAGCTATTGGAACATGTAGTTTAGTTCTCGATAGTGGCTTTATTTTGAATTTGGAAATGACCTTTTATGTACCTAGTTTCTCTAGAAACTTAATTACAGTTTCAAGACTTGTACCTTTAGGTTACTCTTTTCACTTTTCAGGTTCAAACTTCAATTTGTTGTTTAAATCTGAAATTGTTGGGAGTGGTACTTTATCTGATGGTCTTTTTCGAATTAATTTGCAAGACAATGCCTATTTTGATGCGATGCATGTTCATGATAATGCTGGTACGAAACGATGTGTTATGAATGAAGATTCCTCTATGTTGTGGCATCGGAGATTGGGACATATCTCCATAGAAAGAATTAAACGATTAGTAAATGATGGAGTACCTAGTACTTTGGACTTTACTGATATTGACACTTGTGTGGACTGCATAAAGGGAAAGCAAACCGACAAGACAAAGAAAGGTGCCAAGAGGAGTACAGACATATTAGAAATCATACATATTGATATTTGTAGTCTTGATATGGACTCATATGGTCAGAAATACTTCATCTCATTCATTGATGATTACTCACGTTACATGTATCTCTACTTGCTTCATAATAAAAATGAAGCATTAGATGCCTTTAAGGTGTTTAAGGTGGAAGTAGAGAAACAATGCGGTAAGCAAATTAAGATCGTGAGGTCAGATAGAGGTGGGGAATTCTATGGTAGATACAATGAGGATGGACAAGCACCTGGTCCATTTGCGAAGTTTCTTCAAGAGAATGGGATAGTTGCCCAATACACTATATCTGGTTCTCCGGACCAAAATGGTGTAGCAGAAAGAAGAAACCGAACTTTATTGGACATGGTGCGAAGTATGCTTTGTAGCTCTAAACTTCCTAAGTTCTTGTGGACTGAAACTCTTAAGACGACAGTGTACATATTGAACCGAGTTCCAACCAAGGCTGTCCCAAGGACGCCTTTTGAGTTATTCAAGGGTTGGAAGCCGAGTTTGAGACATGTACACGTTTGGGGATGCCCATCTGAAGTGAGAGTATATAATCTACAAGAAAAGAAGTTAGACCCAAGGACTATAAGTGGGTATTTCATTGGATATGCCGAAAAGTCCAAGGGGTACAGGTTTTATTGTCCATCTCACACTACTAGGATTGTGGAATCAAGAAATGCTAAGTTTCTTGAAAATGACTTGATTAGTGGGAGCGATCATTTGAAGGAACTTATTCCTGAAAATGATCATTCGGATACTCAATCTATCACTTCCAGTATTAAGTTGGTTGTTGTTCATAATGCCCCTACAGTTCAACCGGCTATTGAACAACAAACCATTGAAGTTTTACAACCTGCTAATATTGATCTAGTAGATCCTGTTGTTCAGCAAGTATCAGAAACTGTTGAACAACCAATTGATACAACATTAAAAAAATCTACTAGAATAAGGAAAGCAGTCGTTCCTAGTGATTATATTGTGTATCTACAAGAATCTGACTATAATATTGGAGCTAATAATGACCCTGAAAAGTTTTCACAAGCCATGAGTAGTGATGAATCCAATTTGTGGTACAATGCCATGAAGGAAGAGATGAGTTCTATGGCATCAAATGAAGTATAGGATTTAGTTGAGTTGCCTGATGGTGCGAAGGCCATTGATTATAAATGGGTCTTCAAAACTAAGAAAGACTCATTATGCAACATTGAGAGATACAAAGCTAGACTTGTTGCCAAAGGATTCACTCAAAAGGAATGAATCGACTACACGGAGACATTTTCTCCTGTATCCAAGAAAGATTTTCTTCGTATTATTTTGGCATTGGTCGCCCATTTTGATATGGAATTACATCAAATGGATGTGAAAACGGCATTTCTCAATGGGGAACTAGAGGAGGAGGTGTACATGAAACAACCTGAAGGATTCCCCTCTAGTAAAGGTGAGCATTTGATGAGCAAGCTTAAGAAATCTATATATGATTTGAAACAAGCATCCCGCCAATGGTACTTAAGGTTCCATGATGTGATCTCTTCATTCGGTTTTGTAGAAAATGTCATGGATCAATGTATATACCAGAAGATTAGTGGGAGCAAAATTTGTTTTCTTGTACTGTATGTGGATGATATTCTACTTGCGACCAATGATAAGGGGTTGCTACATGAGGTGAAATAATTTCTTTCTAAGAGTTTTGACATGAAAGATATGGATGAGGCATCTTATGCCATTGGCATTAAGATCCATAGAGATAGATCTTAAGGAATTTTAGGACTATCTTAAGAAACCTATATCAATAAGGTCTTAGAAAGATTTCGAATGAAAGATTGTTCACCAAGTATAGCACCCATTGTGAAAGGTGATAGGTTCAATTTGAACCAGTGCTCGAAGAATGATCTAGAAATGGAACAAATGAAAAACATTCCATATGCTTCTAATGTCGGAAGCCTGATGTATGCTCAGGTTTGCACTCGACCTGACATTGCTTTTGCTGTGGGAATGTTGGGAAGATATCAGAGTAACCCAGGTATGGACCATTGGAAAGTTGCAAAGAAAGTGATGAGATACCTTCAAGGTACCAAAGGTCACATGCTTATGTATAGACGGACTGACAACTTGGAAGTAGTTGGTTATTCGGATGCAAACTTTACTGGTTGCGTTGATTCTCGAAAATCAACATCTGGATACATTTTTATGTTGGCTGGCGGAGCCGTGTCATGGAGAAGTGCGAAGCAGACTTTGACTGCTACTTCTACTATGGAGGCCGAGTTTGTTTCTTGTTTTGAGGCTACCTCGCATGGTGTATGGTTGAAGAGTTTCATTTCTGGGCTTAGAATTGTTGATTCTATTTCTAGGCTATTAAAGATATATTGTGACAATTCAGCTGTGGTTTTTATGGCTAAAAATGCCAAAAGTGGCAGTCGAAGTAAGCTTATCGACATAAAGCATTTAGCCATAAGGGAACGTGTTAAGGAGAATAAAGTGGTCATTGAGCACGTTTGCACTGAATTGATGATAGTTGATCATTTGACTAAAGGCATGCCACCAATGAAGTATAAGGATCATGTAGCTAGTATGGGACTCGGTCATATTAAGTAATTTATCGTCATGTGAACGATCTTTGTTGTATGAAACTCTTATTCAGTTGTAATGTTATTCTCAACTTTGGTGTACACATTCAATTCTTTATGAGAATAACAATTATCCTCGGTTTTGGAATAAACATAGGGTTTATTCATTAAGATGTGTTGTCACATATGGGCTAATATAAAAGGAATAAGATGCATTGTGATACATGGAAGATATTACTCGCTTAAAGAGGACATGTCGCCATGATTCATGCGTTTTGTTTCTTTTCTTAAGCATAAAGTTTCATGAATTGGTTGGATAATTCGTTCATAAAAATGTTGGAATCAAGTGAGAGAATGTAATATTAATATGTGATCCCACATTTGGGGTATAGTTTTTAAATAAAACTTACCATTAATATTGACTCACATTTTTATTTTTGACGAGCAGTTATTCCACGTGCGGTTTTTTCCACACTTCGTACCTTTTCGTGACAACCGCCCATTCAATAACCGTCTTGATGGAAGATGGTTTATAAGGACGAACATTCAACTTTTAGGGAAAACACAAGGTTTAACACAAACCCTCTCATTTTGGAATACACCATCAGTACGCAAGGGGATTGGGTTAGTAGAAGTGCGCCCTAACTACGGTCGGATCGCCGTGAAGTTCCCGTGGATTTTCGACGAACGCAAACTTGAACAATGGCTGGAGGTTAGATTAATTTTTGATCCTGTTTCCGCATAAAATTCTATTGTGCTTGAGTTTTTGTTCATCAAGCATGAGAAAAACATTCTGTTCGATCATCTTACAGTATAACCATAGAAGTTTATCTTATGAGAAACCTAATTCAATTAGCTTGTGATCTGAAAGTAGTATTTGGTGAGATGAAATGATATGGCACGGATTTGGCTTTGATACCAAACTAATGAATAACAAAAGCACATAGATAAAAATAGTTAAGAATCTTAGAAAGGAAGGATCAAGATCACAAGAAAGGGAATAGAATCATGAAAAAACGATAAAGAGGAAAGGAAAAGGAGACACCAACTCTTAGCAACAAACCAATAATCTCAGCATCAATTTTATTCGTAGGCTAATAAGAAAAATGGAGAATATCCCGAATTGCGGCCAATTAATATTTTTAGGGTTACAAGGTCTTTCATGTCCCTCCAGGTAATTAGCTTTCGCGCTTTTACCCCTTAAGTATATAAAAGAAAGGAAAAAAACAATGCAATTGATATTTATAAGGGCAAATACCACAAAAAAATCCTAAATTCTACTACTGTGACACATCCAAAACTATCTCTTTTGTTGCAAAAAACCCAAACTTATATATGTAAAACATATATACCCTCTATTTCAATTCCATCAATGGTAGATTTGTCATACTGATCTAATTTCGGGGTAATATATGACATAAAAACAATTTGAGGTATTTGTGTCATAATTGGTATACTTTAGAGTTTTTTATGATATTAACTCTATTTTGTAATTATGAGGTACTCAGTGAGTAATTCCCTAATCAGATAAATTTTAAAAAGTAAATGCGATGTCCTAAAATCTGAATCAAAAAATAATAAGTCCAAGGATATTGAAATTAGATTAAAGTGTAAAGCTAGTGCGAATCTAGTCTTTCTATAATGAGGAAACTCTCTCTAAGCTTTGGTTTAGATTGAGATAAATATCTGGTTTATCACACTCTAATGCAGGAGGACAGGAAAAGTCATTATCAAAAGCCAACCACTTTTTCATCCCGTGCACTTCAATATTAAGAAGGGTAATTATGTTTACCTCAACCCCCACCGTCGGCAGGACCCACGTGTCTGAACATTACCAAGGCCAGGCCCGACGATCGGGCTCAATTTGTCCCCCATGACTGGGCCCCGATCATCAGTAGTTGTACTATCTCGCTGATTCCTAGGTCCTTGACAATCACATCCAAAGCACAACCACTCAAACCATCGACGATCTGTAAGGTTGGAGACACTTCCCACTTCTAGAGAGAGCGAGCGAGAAGGGACCATAATGATGTCGACAATGGTAGCAAAGCGGTGCGTAAGCAAGAGCTTGTGGTGGGGATGAGAAGTAGCAAGCAGTGGCAGCATGCATGGTGGGCCGGTATTGAGAAGGAGGAGGAGGACAAGGTGTCTTAACTTATATAACCTCTTTTAGAGGGTAAAATTAAGATGTAAAAACATCTTTAAATATAGAGAATTTCAATTCTTAAATAAGTGCAAATTTTATGAGATTATTAAGTATGAATGTCTAACCACCAAGTAACCAAGGACTACCCGTAGATATATGAAGTATGACATCACTTATGTCTAATGACGTCAATGGTGGTTTATGCTTTTTTTTTCTGCAAGATGCGGAAGATCAAGGAGTGGAATTTGTGCATTTACTATCTCATCACGTTCCTTCATTTTTGTAGAGGGTCCACAAGGATTAATCAAGAAGTGTAGAGATGTCAATATGAAGATGTCAATAAGTTTTGTTAATTAAGTTCATCCAGCCAATTTTGATTGGAAATTGTTAGTATAAATGCCGGCCGTCCTACATAGCACGATCAATACTGACGTAGATAATATTTACAATTTTAAAAAAATGATTTTTTTTTAGTATTTTCTTTCTTTTTTTCCCTCTTCCTCTTCCTTTGCTGGTTACTATGGTTGATAATTGGCAAAGGCAAAGGCCGCCCTCACTGAATCTAGCAAGGGCGAGTCTCGCTTGAGGCCGGTGAGTTTCCACCTCGCCAGT
This sequence comes from Corymbia maculata, assembly GCA_014182735.1. Taxonomy (NCBI): domain Eukaryota; kingdom Viridiplantae; phylum Streptophyta; class Magnoliopsida; order Myrtales; family Myrtaceae; genus Corymbia; species Corymbia maculata. Next base: position 6,460,492 of record CM024690.1, on the reverse strand, counting down.
TCTTTCTGTTTAGAGTGAGAATAATCCAACCATTTGTCAGAGATAATTTCATGGGCAAACTATTGATTAGTTAAGTACATCAGATTTCTGGGGCATGATAAACGGCAGTATTGTATGATAAGCTCATATGTTTGCTAAGCCGTAGCCAACTTTGACAAAACCAGTTGAATGAGAGCCGGAAGTTTCTTTTGGAATATAGATATTTCTTTCAGAAGTGCCTAACTTTGCACCGTTATACTGCGTACAACCAATTTTATGCTTTTGACTTCATCATCTGAATCAGGTAGAATTCTGCTCTATTAGATTCTACCCTGAAAGTGAGAAAGCAAGTTCAGATGAGAAATGGTGATGACAGGTGCTCAAGTGTGTACTCCACAAACTGGAGGCCATATAAAGAATGATGCTAATTGCTGAATAGAGAATTACTCACCAGATGGCCACATCCAAAAGCCATCTTCTTTGGATTTGTAAGGCAAATGAGGCAAACTTTGAAGAATACGGGTTCTGCCGAAGCTGCTTGCTGCGTTTTTGGAGAACTATCTGGGTTCGAATTATCCAAGCTATCACGACCAATGACTTCAGGTGGGGGGTGGAAGTGGCCTCGTACGAGGACCAGTCACTGTGTCACTACTGTATACGCAGGATTCATCGTTGTAGCAGGACTCAATGTGTTGAAGAAACAAACAACTACAACTCTCAATCTTACTCGACATGCGAAATGGTCTGAGTGGCTCTATGCTGAAAGGGAATTTCCATGAGAGCAGCAGGAGCAAACGGCGGTCTCTTTCTTTGAAGTATCTGTGTCCTCAGGCATCATTTTTGTGAAGTTGACAAAGTGCGTCGTGGAACGATGAGTAGAGAAAGATAATAATGAAAAAAAAAAAAAAACTGTGGTGGATCATATTGATTCTAGGAATAAATGTGCTGCAAATGCTAAAATTTGTCACAAAAATGCACTTTAGTCCTAAAACTTTAAAAAAATCAAATTAAGTCATAAAACTTGTCATGAAAGTGCAGTTGAGTCCTAAATCTTTCAAAAAAAAGTACAATTAAGTCCTAAAACTTATCAAATTGATTCAATAAAGTCCTTTCTTTTATTGCATTTTTTTAAAATTTTAAGAGTTGATTGTGCTTTTTTAAAGATTTAGGACTCAATTCGCCAATAAAGATGCACTTGATTCAATAGTGGAGATTAATCTCATCTCTCATCTAACAGTTGAGATCATCAATCCTTGTTGAGCAAATTCGAAGGCCAAGATAAAGTCCCTATACGATCTAATGCCTTTGATGAGCCCATTTGGATCGATGGCGTGGCATTCTTGGTCCGTGAAATGCGCACAAACTGGCATCTTCCTAATGATAGTGTAGATTAGCCAATTTGTTCCCAAACGCCACAAAATTAAAATTTAAACCTCAGAGTTAACTAAAACATAACGAACTAGCCGTGGCTCTACCATTGGAACCTTCCCATTTGAACTACAAAAAACCCAGTTCAAGCTTCCCATTTGAAAGACGAAAAACCCAGCTCGACCTTCCCGTTTGAACTGGAGAACGAAAAACCACATCCGCCCATGGAAAATGGAGATCCACCTCACCGTCGACAATCGCCATTGCTGAAGCTCTCAAGGTGCGCGTGCGTCTCTTCTCCTCTGTGTTTTCTCATCCATATTGCTTATTCCCCTGATGCTCTTACCTGCGAACCTCTCTCTCGGGAGGATTTCTTTTTATCACCCTGGAGTGTGTAACAATGTCGAGAGTGCTGCAAATTTAGACGCTATTTTTGCCCTTTTATATCGAGTTTATTGTGTTTATTGCTAAGTGGCCAATTGTTATTGGCTGCAGGAGGTTGTAGTATGTCCGAAGTTGAGTTAACAATAGTTTTGAGATAGATATATTATGTCCTCGCCAACTTACTATAGAATGATTGCTTTAGTATAAAATAAGATGTGAAATGTCATTACTTTAGTACTGTTTTCACTGCTTATTTCCCTTTTTGTTATGTGTTTTTTGGTTCTTGGCGCTGAAGTGCAAAATCATGCCAAAGAAATATCGGACATTCAAAGTCCTCCAATGCCGATGAATAAGGAAGGCGGAGGCGATATTCAAAGTTCAATGCCTGCGATGGAGACAGGCAAACTCGAAAAAAGTCCATTATCGATAATATCGGAGATTGCAAACACTGGCCATGTAGGAATGGACATTTCAAGTGAAAATGAGGTATAGTACAACCCCATCTTCCCCTTCTTCAAAGTATGTTTTAGATTACATTTTGCATATAATATATTTACATGAATGCATATAATACTATTTAGCAACTATTTTTTTGATGCAGGAATCTAACGAACATGCAGAGACAAAAGCTAGATTTCGAATCCCCAGAAGAAGAAAGAATAAGTGGAAAAAAAAGAGATGTTAAGGTTGGATTGAATGCCTCGTCACTAGGATCCACTTCAACAGCTTTTTTTGGGGTGAATTAGTTACTTAGGATCAATATGGTATATATAATCTGCTTGGATTTTGCTGTACTGCCGATGATGTTAGGGAAACTCTCCAATGAAAGGGATGATTAGATGGGGAAGCCATTTTATTGATGCTGATGGTAGCTATGGTGATATTATTCTTTTTCTTATGAGCATGAAGTAAAAAATTACTCAAAGCTTCCATGATCCACGTTTGTGACCTTAGGAATATATTCCTTACTCGCTCGACTCTTCTTCCTTACTCACTTGACTCATAAGAATCTTAGAAAGAGAAACTCTAAAGAAAGAAATTCTGAAATGTATTTCACTTGTAAATGAGATGATATAACGAAAGAAAAAAGACCGTCTAAGTACAAGGCTAAACATATCCACAATGATCTAATGGCAAAGAGGAAAAAGCCCAGGCCCATTTACGGACTGGAAATGGAAGTGGAACAATTTCGAGTGAATGGATACTCTGAGACAGAACAAGAAAAGTTGACGCCCGTCAACATTCCAGCCTTCCTTCTACTTTCAGGGCCTATCCAAAAGAAAATATAGTACTTCTTGGTCATGAATATATTAATAGTATGAACCGTTCCGTGGATATCTTTGCTTCAGAATAAAACAATTAGAATTAGGCTCTCCCCAACTACCCGTATTTATTACAATTGTATACAATTACCATATCACTCGGTCTCAAGAATATTCTAGAATACTCAAGAAAACCACTTTGGGAGATAGGTTAGTAGTTACTCCTTCATGGATTGGTCACATCCTTCGTTGAAAAAACTTCTAGATTGTGTTGCTTCATCAGGCCATGACACGCATCCAAGGAGGAAACATCATATAGGTATCGAATTATATCGTCAACCATTGAATGTATTGCTTATCTACCATATGGTCCAACTATCTTGCCCATTAGCCCAAGTGGGGGAATTCTAGAACGAACTCAAGAGAACGATGGGGGCTAGAAATGCGAAGACACTATTGAATAGGAAAAAGAACCAGTCAAATGTGGGAGGAGGCCAATAAATTTATTGTTTTGTGTTTGCAGATTTTGTTATATCTTGTGCTCCAACATGTTTACTTAAAGAAGAAATCTATACAATAGATTAAAAATGTACAACAGTAGTAAAACTCCATAAAAGCACTAGAAAACGACCTCCCACGGGCTAGCATCCTTCCCTGCCCATGCACTTGACAAAGCACCATGCTTCGGGCCCACCCACCCCTCCCTCCCTCTCCGTCCGATGCCTACGTGCGTCGCAACTGGAGAACATCGGTCAAGTGTGTCCTTGCGCTGGGCTTTCGGATGTGGTTGTATCCTTTCGGTTTAGGAGTTTGTTCGGATTTGGTCGTGTCGTTTCGACTCAGGGTTTGTTTGGGGCTTTAAGTGTTTTTCCAATTGTTTTGAAGTTTCAGTTTGCTCAGCCATTGGAGATTGATTGCGTGATTCGGGAGTGCCATAGAAAATTCTCCTAGATCATTCCGAGCTTGTTGCAATAGCTAAGGGTCTGTTTGGTAACGATTCTACGCTCGAGAATAATTTCTGATCAAAAATAATTTTTTTTTATTCTACTCCTGAAAATAATTTCTGAATATTTAAGGTATTTGATAAACTATTTAAAATTTTTATTCCCGGAATAAAAATGCGTTTAGTAAGAGTTTTCATTTTTTTTTTATTCTTTTAATTTTTTAATACTTTTTGTTATAATTTTCTTATATTTATCCTTTTTATTTTTATTTTTCTCTTTTCTCTCCTTCATCCTCTTAGTGGGTGGTTGCTGCTATCAACAAAGTTGGCAAGTGACTAGGTGAGATTTGGCAAGCTCGCTTGGCCAAGCCTCATCAATGATCATCAAGGCTCGACCTCGCCTAAGCGGCATAAGGCCAAGCCTTGCCGATGGTTGGGCGAGGCTAGCCTCCCCAGATCTAGGCAAGGCAAGGCTCGCCCGACCACTGGCGAGGTTTGGCCTAGCTAGCCGGCACTAGGCTCGACTTGCCAGGCTAGGGCGAGGCCAACCTCGCACCGCTTGGACGAGGTCGAGCCTCATCGGTAGCCAAGCAAGCCTTCGTGGAGCTTGCCAGACTTCACGTTGGCCTGACAGGGCTTCGGTGAGCTCACTCGGTGGTGACGGCCCAATGGCGGTGATGGGGTGACGGTGGGTTGGGAGGAGGAAGAAGAAAAAGAAAGGGAAGGAAAAAAAAAAAAAAAAAGCAAAATTGATTCTCAAAATTATTCTCGAGAGCGAGAATTAACTTTTTTTTTTTTTATTCTCAATTCTATTCTAAATATATTCTGGGAACAAATTCATTCCCGGAAAAAAAAAATTTTTTTCCTAAAGTGTTACCAAAGAGGCCTTAATTCACATGTAACTTTTGTTCATCCAATGGGACATAGGCTCAAGCTAATTTCCAGGCTAAATTCTTTAGTCAAAACAAGTCTGGGTAAGGGCATGTGTCAGCATTAAGCTTTGTCGGATACAGGCTCAAGGCAATTTCCTTAGTCAAAATAGGTTTTCATTAGAATTCAGTAACCTCATTTTATTTTATTTTATTTTTTAGCTTTCATTGAATGTCACCATGGATCAATTATTTTTAATCATAGTGTTTGCTGCAACGTTGATGTTTAATTATTTCCAAACCATAGCATTTGCTGCAACGTTCATGTTTACTTATTCATCTCACAAAAATCTTAGAGTGGAACTCTAAAGAGAGACATTAGAATTAGAATGTATTTCACTTGTAAATAATATGATGAATGATACGATATAATGAAAGGAGGAGATCCTTATATGTATAAATACAAATCTAACATTATCTGTAGATTTCTCATTGATTTAACGGTGGATATTATATTTCCTAAATTACTAATTATCGGCATTTATTATAACTGGATACAATTACTGAATCGCCCAACGCCAAAAGTATTCTAAAATACTCAAGAAAATATCTCGGAAATATATTGATTGATCTATTTAATATAATTTTATTAGAGACCAAAGGAAATGGAAAAAATGAAAATAAAATATGAGATGGAAAAAAAATAATAAAACAAATAATAAAGTAAATAAGAGCATTAAGAGTGATTCTTACCGTTTCCGTCTATACAATTTTTAGGATTATTTACACCGATATGCCACTCATATTGAACAATAGATATGATACGATATATCAAAATCCCAAATTTTATATCCTAATTGGAAATTCATACAATCGAAAGGCTAAAGCAGCTTAAAAAAAATTTCTTCTTGTGTGGACAAACATGCCTTTAAACTAGAAGGGAACAATTCGGTGATGCCCTAAAAATTGGCGGGGCAATATTGGAAATTCCCCTCAAGCCCCCGTTTAAGGCCCTGATTCCTTTTTGGCCAATTCAAAATAAAAAATAAAAAAATTTCCTCTTTTGTGATTTGCGACTTCGGCTATTTCGCTGCGCAGCTCCTTCCTCCCTCCCCGCAGACGCCGACCGACGCCGCAGCCCCCGCCACCGGGCCCCCGCCCAGCCCGCCGCCGGCCACCGCGCGAGCAGGAGGCCCGGCGAGCCGCGGCCAGCAGCGAGGCCTCTCGCTTGCTCCCCCACGCTTCGCAGCCGATAGATTGATTCTGTCGCGTCCTCACGCACCGACGAACGACGCCGCCGTCCGACTCGCTGAGTGCTCGGCGGTGAACTCGCTCGATTCCTCGCGCTGACCAGGTCTGTACGAATCTCCATGAGGTTTTGCTTTCTTTGGCAGCTCGGAGCGGAGCTCCGGCGGCTTAGCTGCTCCGGGAGAACTTTTTTTCTTGCTATGCTCCTTTCCATGTTCTTTCTCTCTTGCATAATTATCGATAGAGATTTAGTGAGAAAGAAGCAATGTAACTCTCGAAGATCGCGAGATTGGTAATAGATAGGCTAAATCATGTAGTTTCCTAAGCTCTGTTCAATTGGCATTGTATGTGGACATCCAATCTTGTTTTTCCATTCCTTTTCTGTATCCTTGATAGTTCCTGGATTCCTCTGCAGTTGACTCGTCATTCGTAACGAAGATAGACCTGTTACATCTCGAAATCATTGAATTCAATAATCTTTTTGTAGGTAATGGAAGCATGGAGGCAAATGCGGCGCGTGATGATGTAGAGATTGAAGAAGAATATGTCTTACTTGATCTTGACTCTGTCCCTGAGCAGTTCAACATTCCGCCAAATGCACCTTATGTCTTATCTGTATGTGTTTAGGCTTGCGAACGTATTTTGTTTTAGCAATATTCTGGTCTTATATCTGTGGTTCATAGTCATCTCATAGTGATCGGGTGTGTGGTTTCTACCTACAGCTTTATCGAGTGCTTAACCATAATACTGCAAGGCCCATGGTCTATGATACAATAATCATTGGAAAGTGCTTGAACCTACAATAGATGGAACATGCCATTACTTGGTATCAGTATGTCCTTTCCATGTTAACGTTCTACTATCTTGAATATCATTTTATTAAGACTTGAGACACTCTCCAACCACCAAACATGCTAGCAGGTTCAGTTGTCTTTAAAAATGTCTCATAGTTGTAGATTGGCTATCTCCTTTTGAATGAGAAATTTTTTTCCCTTGACCATCTGTATCCTTTTAAGTTCCTTGATGGAAACTTATGTTTATTGCTGTTCTTTGAGTCAAATTGTCATCACTGAATATTTTCTTTACTGCAGGGTTTGGATACATTGAATCCCATATTGGTCATTGATAATAAATTGAAGCTGGTAAGCTCCTCATCTAATTTACATTTTTTTTTTTGTGAAGGGGGGGGAGGGATCAAGATAAGAATTTTTGTGTTGTATAGTTTCTTCCAAGAGTTTTTTCTTTCTAGTAATAAAGTGGCCTGACATATGGTCAAGTTTTTTACTTGTCATAACCATTGCATATCATGCATCCTCATTCCATTCCCCCATCTCTTCCCTAAATTTATCCAGCGTATATATGCAACAATAAATAACAATGTAATAATCGATATGTTAAATTTTTAGGTTAATAACATGAAAAACTTCAAACTGCACACCAGTGAAAAATTTATGCCAAACTAATATTTTGACCACCGAAAACCCCAAACCGGTATACATGTGACAAACTTACCCCAAACTATATTTTTGACCACTCAAAACCCCAAATTTGTGTTTTTGTGACAAATTTATCTTCCATTAGTTTCCATTTAATTGGATTAATATCACAAAAAACTACAAACTAGTGCACCTATCCCAAACAAAGAGTAAAACCCTAAACTGGTACACCCATCAATTGCCAAGTGTTATCTAATTTAGCAATTTGATAGTAAAATTTAACGTAAGCCACGGGAATACCAGTTTGGGATTTTTCGTAGTCAAAAATTTAGTTTAGGGCTATTTGTCATAGGTTTACCGATTTGGGGTTTGTTGCGGTATTAATGCTAAACTTTTTGCAGCCAGTAGAATATGTGGCCCTGAATCTGTAGCATCATTTCATGATCAATAATGCTTGTCTATTTAGGTTATCACAAAAGTAGACCTAAACCTGATGGAAACATGTAACGGTAGCTAACTGTGTCAAGAAACTTAGTATATGTTTCATTTGTCATTTCTTCATATTAGGTGTGGTAAGTTACACACTCCAATCTATTAAAAGCAGAATAACATGGTTAAATGTGATTAATCATTTAGAATTCTGTCTATATACTTTAAAATTTATGTCTTTATCCTTAATTTATAATGATGTGGCAGGTGCAGAACATAGTTGTATGGATTGTAGTAGTCAAATTAGTTCAGTTCTATACCTTTTCCTATCAACATATTTTTTTAACAGCAGACTTAGTTATGTATGTAGACAATTAAGGTCGATTGATGAGATGTTAATAATTCAAAACATGTATGTTTTGGGTGAAGTGGTTACAAAGTCGGACTTAATGTTCACATGCTATATTGTCTTGTGCCATAAGCCGGCATTTTTATCAAAAGCTTTGTCTGTAAAAGGTTTATGTCGCTTGTTATTAGTTTCTAATGACTTCATTTGACCTTTTAATAGCCATTGCTGGCATGTTGGTGATTGACCCTTAATATGTTTGAAAATGAGTTGATAATGGAACTATTGAAAAGCTCCAGGAAAGTTAAGGGCCTGTTTGGTCTCATCTGCAGGACACGATATGTATTGTGAATGATTTCAGGAGATTTTCTTTTACATGAAGACAACGTTAGCATGCTTTTGGATAAATTTGTTTGTTTCACAAATAAAAACCTATAATGGTTCATTATTGAAAGCAGAGACTTTTGCTTTTCAGAATCAAGAAATTATTTGTGTTGAATTCTCAAATTACAGAGGGAAAAGGGAGAACATGTCTTCATAGCAATGATTTCAAACCAGGGCTGGACCAGCAGGTTCAACTGGTTGGATTGGGAACCAGACCATGATCCTGTCTGGTTCTTCTCAATTAGTTGTGCTGGTCAAAGCCACTGTTTACCTGGTTCAAGCATTCGAACTCTTGCACCGGCCACCAGTTTGACTGGATCTTTGACCCGGTTGTTGACTTAGCAAAAAAATATATGGATGGAAGAAAACCATGTCCATTGGGGTAGACGCTCACGATGTTGTAAGTGGGCATAATAAACACAAGCACATACACATATTTGTGTGTATAAATGTATTAGCAAATTCTCAAAATTTGTTGATCCAGGGGTCCAATTGGTTAGTAGAATCCATGCTGGTTCTTTGACTGCCCGGGTGTTTAAACACTGTTCCATAGATAACATTTTTGCTTTCATTTCAATTATCTTTTCTAATTTCAGCGTGCTTTCTTTTAGAAAGTAATCATCTTGTGATGTTATCCTGAAACAGGTGAATAACATTTCTTTAATTGTAGCTGATATAACTTGGTTAGATTACCTGCAAAAGATATTTTACCATGGAAATGAAAAAGAAACCAATTAGCATTCGAATATGTAAAATTGTAAGTTAAAAGAATCCTATTATAGCTTGTCTTATTTGGTGTAACCAAACATCATCATCACTAAATAGTTGACAAATAATCTAAAAAAGAGCAATTAATTTTAATTAAGAAAGAACTTTAAGAAAATGAATCTTAGCACCAACTCTTTTTCTTTAGTGATTTATGTGTCTAATATTCGTGTTGAAGTGTGTCCGAAGCCAAGAGAGAGGCCTAGAGTTGTGAATTATGAGGATGTCATGTTGTCTTTTGAACGTGATTGTAGTGCATGGGTTTCCTCCTTTCAAATGTCATGCTAGTAGAATGTTAATGGGATTTGGATGTGGATGTGGATGTGTCGGTCTCACAATGTCTGTCATATCTAATGTAAATGTGTGCAATGTAAAGTTTATATGTACATATATTTCTTTAGCAGAACTTGTAGATGTGAAAGTACATTGTCACTTTTTAGAATGCAATATTTGCTTAAAATCTCTTTTATTTTCTATGATGTTCAGTTGTTGTACTTAAATTGCTACCTTTTCTTTTAGATTTTACAATTGACATTTTACATCAGTTTTGTTTCAAGGCACACACGTGGCATTTTTCTTCTTGAGATGAAGAGACTTTTGTTTGCAACAACACCCATGTCTTGTTGTAATCATATTACATGATGTCTGGCCTCAATGAAGAGTTGGACCTAGTGTCATATTACCTTGGTTTCACAGCCATAATTATAGTGAAGATTCGCTAGTGAAAGTCCTATTGAAAAACATTCAGCTTCTTTGATATCATTACTTTGTTTTTAGTCTCCCCTCTCTCTGAAAGTTTTCTTTTGCTCTATTTCTGAGTGAATTGTTGATTTTACTTTTGTTCTAAATCCATTATGGGTGGAGTGTTGCATGAAATATAAAATGTACATGATTTTACTTCCTTAAGTTTTACCATGAATATATGTACTTCTGAGATTTCATGTGGACCTGAATATAGTTGCTCTTAACTTATGCTTTCCTTTGGTGCAGATTGGGCATTATGAGGAAACAATAGGAACATGTATTGCTCTTACCGAAGAGGGTGAGTCTCCTTTCATTTAAATTTGTCACATATCCATGGATCATGGCAGCAATGAACACGACCTTTAATTTGATAAGAGAATCTTATGTCTTATAAAGCATGAGGGGTTCCATTCACTTTGGTTACATGGCCTTCAGGAAGTTTGGTATACGGACCACTTTTCCCATGTTTATAAAACCAAGCATAGTATAAAAGGAGCTGTAAAAGCAAATTTACTATGTCTTTTTAGAGGCAAGGGGAGTTGGGGAAGGACTGTTCGGTTGCTAATTTATTAAGGTGGTGCCCATTGCAAACTAGAATGGAATGTTAAAAGAATTGTTCATTGAAATTCTATGTTAAATGCTTGCGTCATTCGCTGTCTACCCATCATTGTTTGATCAAGACTTATGAACTTATAGGCAATTAAGAGGAACAAGAGCTTCTTTGTCTTGCATTCTGCAAAGGGGAAAAACTACATTTTTTGCTTTCTCACCAATTAAAATATTAAGTAAATCTTAAAAGTAGCCAAAAAAATATATGCAAATCCATATGTCAATTGGGTGTTGTGAGTTAAAACAGACAAAAATACGTACACAACGAGATTTAGATTAAATTGTAGAGGAAAAGTTAACCCAAACATGCGCTGAATTTTAGCGATAATGTATGATCAGGGAAGTTTACTTTCTTATGATGGGAAAAGAAAAGGTAGTTTACTTTCTGCCATTGTGCTTCATTTTAAAGAAATTGAACTCATTTTTTCTAGGCTGTGTGGCTCCTATGCCAATAGCTACCTTTCTTTCCAGTCTCCACTACCTATATGTCTAATAATCATCTTTCCCATTCAAGTGTCATGCTTTATGCTTTTCATTTTGATATCTTTGTTTCTTGCACCTATGATACCTGCTTAGCTATTACTGGAAAAATTTAGTAATCCAGGACAATAAAGCCTTTTCTTCAGTAAGCAAGACAGTGTACATGTGCTCTGTTTCTTACTAAGTACTTGACAAGAGCTAAATATCTAAGGTTTTGTCTTGAACTTTTCTTTCATTCTCTATAGGCCTTGACTTTCCTAGCCTCTTGATCTATATTATATGATCATGGCAAAGTTACATCTTCTTGTTCGGCTCAGAAACACCTTAGACAAGCTTCTCATCTTATTGTTGAATTTGATTGATTCTGCTGTAAAGATGAAGAAAGGCTGTTGACTGTTTGTGACAATGTTATGTTGCTCCAGATTTTCTTTATAAGGGAAAGCAGTCATCCATATCGTCCTAAGAGGCATCTAAGAAAGGATGTGTATGTTCTATTCCAGGTACTTCCCCCACCGTTCCTGAAGAGACAGGACCATCTGAAGCGAATAAATCCTCTGGCAAATCTAATACGGATCCAAATCAGTGTCCCAGCAAGCAAGTAAAACCAGTTGCCTGCATCAATAAGATTCTTAAGTTTAAATTATTGCTAGATACCGATGTTCCTGATGCAAGTGCTCAGCCATGAATAAGAATTTTCAAGTAGTCATCAATCACTAGGAAAATTGGTTGTCTCGTGGATATGTTAGGTAAGTCTTTTACTTTAGTATTTGAGTAGTTTGCTTTTTCGTCATCTTTTTGTTGACTTCTATGTGGTCTATAATTAGCTTATATCTGGTTGATCTACATTATTCTTGCAGTCAGCTTTGAGTGCCCAATGATGAGCAACTGTATGTCCGAACATTTACTTGTAATAACTTTTTCAAAATTGTTTCTGAGTATAGGCTTCTAGAGATAAAGAGGAGAAGAGCAGGGGTTTCTCTAGGACTCAGCAATCAGCATATTATTTTCTGAAATTATTGGGGAAAACTCTTAGTCAGCTCTTCATGTCCTTGTGGATATGTGTTTCTGGGGTGCAATTGCTTGTGTAAAGCCCAAAGCTTTCTTCATGAGCTTTTCAAAATAAAGGACCGGCATGCTCAATGGTATGAATAAGTAGGTAGACAATCCTTGAATTTTCCTTGTCAAGATGAATTGGAGATTCATTTTTAAACCCTCCAGACACTGCTGCTCTTCTGTATTAATAACTACTAGAACCAAAACAACCTCCGCACAGTATGTAGCCTCCAGGGCCAGAGACCCCACATTCGAAAAACTCATGGAGAAGTACAAAAACCTTCTTAAAGTGGTTGCAATTCAAGACCTCATCCTTGCTTCCAGCAACCCTTCAGCTTCAATATCATTGGACTTCCTCAATAGGCTCTCCCAGAAGCTCCACTTGAATCGTGGTGCTGCCTCCTTCCTCCGCAAATACCCCCACATCTTTCAAATATTTTATGATACTAATAAGTCTCAACCCTTTTGCAAATTAACCAATGCTGCCATTGGAATTGCCTTAGAAGAAAGTCAGGCAATCAAAGCATCAATGCCCCTTGTTGTAGATCGATTGGTTCGTCTTTTATTAATGACTCCTACAAAGTCTTTGCCACTCCGTGCTGTTTTCAAGGTGTGGAGGGAACTTGGTCTCCCAGATGACTTTGAGGATTCTGTCATTTCTCAAAATTCCGATCTCTTCAGACTTTGTGATGGTCATGAGCCAAATACTCATATCTTGAAGTTGGTTGATGTTATTCCAGAAAATAAATCTTACAGCAGCAGTTGAGAATTGGAGGGTTACTGAGTGCTGCAGGGAAGACAGTCAATTGGATAGAACTGAAATTAGGTTCAGTTTCAAGCATAGTTTTCCTCCAGGAATGAGGTTGAGCAAGGACTTGAAGGCTAAGGTCAAGGAATGGCAGAGATTGCCCTACGTGGGGCCTTATGAGAAGATAGGGGAAAAGAGAAAGTCTAAGGCTGCAATCATGGCATTGGAAAAACGGGCCGTTGCTATTGTTCATGAATTCTTGAGTCTCACTGTGGAAAAGATGGTTGAAGTGGAGAAGATTAGTCATTTTAGAAATTGGTTCGAAATAGATTTGAATATCAGGGACTTGTTCTTGGATCATCCTGGGATATTTTATCTCTCGACCAAGGGGAAAACACACACTGTGTTCCTCAGAGAAGCTTATGAGAGAGGATGTTTAATCGACCCCAATCCTGTTTATGAGGCGAGGAGAAATCTCCTTAATTTAGTTCTGTTGGGACATCGTGCATTTTTTTCTAGTAGTCCAATGATAAGGGATGCTGATCAGAGCACAGTGGATGAGTCTCGAGGAACAGAAGGAGACTAAAGAAACACAAGTTTTACTGTAATTTGGATAGATCCTCTCCAAGGATAAGCTGCCTTGCCCTCATCCTTTTGTTTTCCTGGTTTTAAGTTTAGAAGCATAGAAAAATGAAGAAGCTAACTATGAAGTACTGAAAAAGGGTCAGCCAATGAGGGTTGTCTAAGAGGTGGTTTTGTCCCCATCAAGTTTCAGAGGTTTAGATACTTTGGCATTTCTGGATGTGGCTTGATAAATTCCATTCAATTCTGGTGCCCTATCATATACGTTCCAGATTCATCTGGAGTGACTTCTCGCTGATGATGTGTATTCTGGGCCTGTGTCAGTTCAAGCAATCAAATTCTAGAATCTCAGGCGAGGCCTGTGCACATCTGCATGTCTCAAGGATGCAAGACATCTATTTGTGGTCATGCACAAGCATATCAGGTATTATTAAGCAGCATACATGTCTGCAGTTATGTGTAGCATTTGTTCTTTACTTGAAAACAGCATTGTGGTAGGTATTGCGCTAAAATCATTTTCTAGTTGTTCAACCTCAAAAGCTGTTGCTTGTTTTTGTTATTTTAAGTTTCATTTTCAGTTCTGACCATGGTGCAAAAGATTGTATAATATGTTTCTTAGGTCAGTGAGGGTCCTTTAGGCATTCTCAGCTCTCTTCTTTTCTCCTAGGGTCCACTTTTGTCTCAAATTATGGCATTAATGAAAATTGAGAACAGTTGATCATACTTTCTGTTGCATCTTTCCATCAGCGAAACATTTGAGGTCCCAGAGTCATGACTGCTTATGTTGCTGAACTTCATGCATTATGCCCTTCAGCTTGAACAAAGGTAGTCTCTGATGAGTTATTTTCACTCATTACGGGCCTTTGGGGCCTTCTTTTTCATTTCATTCAATGAGCACGAATCAATTAATGATAAAGCAACTTTCTTGGTGATGAATAGATTATGAGCAATTCTGTTGCTCTTGCAAACATTCTAAATAGGTATGATTCAAATAATTTTATGATTATGAATTAGCTACACTGAAAATGAGGGGTACCACTGTGAAGCAGGCGAAAGAAAAAAAGTCAGAATCTGCAGAGTCTGGTGGTGTGTAATTTGTTTCCGCGTCTCCAGTGCCCTTCTGTTGTTCACAAGTCGTGCAATTTGTCCCCTCTCCTCTTCCGTTCCTATCATTAATAGAGCTATTCGGTGTTTTCACAGAACTTGCCAAGTTGCTGTGGTCTGTTACAAGGGAGTTCCACTATCTACAGATTCATACCGCAGCACCTGTTGTTGGAGTGTTATCAACTACTTTGGGTTATTGACTTCCCATGGCTCTCTCTGTCCTGAATGTTGCGACAAAGACAGCGCTGAAACTTTTCAGTGCTCGAAATTGGACTCCGTTTCTTACTTTACAATGCCTTCTTGTCACCATAGTGCAGTGACAGCGCGTCCTGGGGGCCGCTGCCCCCACCGACTGCCATTCCAAGATTGAAGAAATGGAACGGTGCCCTGGCTCCACGATCGATCTCGAGGAGCTCATGCATCTCAAGTAAATGGCTTTTCCTCTTTTCTACGAGGATGCTTTTTCAAAACTTTTTGATGCCCCTATCTATTCACCACTTACAAGTACAATGTTGCTTCTCCCTCCAAATCTCTAGCTGGCTCGACTCGATTCAAACTTTTCCTCCCGAAAATGGAATCTTTTTGACTCCTCTGAGCGGGACTTTGAGAGTTGGCCCGCATAATATCGCCATCACTAATCGGAATTCGTCTTTGCCTTGCCTATGTCTAAACCTACGGTCAAATCGTAGCCTAACTTTTGTGAACTGGTTCTTTGTTCTTTTCTGGCTACTTTTTAAGTTTTTGTTCTTCATCATGGAACCTCCACCAAGAACTTCATCCTTTCTACGGCAAAGACGAAAGTCTTGGGATGCACACCAATCAAATCATCTTCTTATTCAAAACGAATGACTTTAAAACTACTGGTCAGCTTTTGATTAGAGAATGCCATAATTGTCAAATCATATGCTTGGTCAATCTCTCCCTTTATCTTTTGCGACCCACAAAAAAGAAAATTCTCTCCTTTATCTTTTTTATAGGGGTACCAAATTATGAAAATTCATATATTAATGCGTGGGGCCTATGTCAATTGGTCTAACATACGCCACCATGGAAGCTTGACCCAATTATACTTTCGACTCTCTAGACTCCAATTATTGATGTGAAGGCTCCCGTCGAAACTTTCGTTCTCTGCATTGTTGATTTCCTTCATTGTCGACATAGCTTGTAGTTTGTCGAGTGAGTGCCTTATTCACGGACGACTTTTGTTTCTATCAAATCTTGTTTTCACGGACCAAGTTCACTGCCCGTCGATAATGAAAGTTGGTGATTTGTGGGTTTCGACGGATTGGGAGTTAATTTCTGTGGCTATGGTTGTGATTCAACATGAAGGGTTGGTTTTGCATTTGGCCTCTGTGATAAGAATTTTAATGCATATGACTTGTGAGTGGCTGATTATATATATTATCAGATTTTGTTACTGTTGTACTTCTGTCTTGTAGCCTTGACAAGATTGACCATATAGACTTTTTAGCAAGTTTTCCCTCCTTTTTTGTTTTTTTAAACTCCTTTCCGCAACACCTCGACATGGAGATCTACTAAAAGTTGACTAAGCTAACCAGTCATGACCCTTGTAAGTTGAATTATGCAACACGGAATCTCTTAATCTAAATTATTTAAGTAAGAAAGGGGAAAAAATCTTTTTCTTGTGAGATAAAGAGGAGCATCATTTCCGGGAAAAGGAATCCAATCCAACACTCCCATTGGCATATGCTTTTGACAAAACAAAACAAAAATATTATTTCTTTATATAGGAATAGGACAAAGTATTTAATTCTTTGTATATATTCGGCAAAAATCTATATATACTCGCCTTAAAGACTAAATTAATATTTAGTTTTACTACATGTGTATGAGAACATTGCATGATAAGTAATTCTATTGACAGTTTTTTTTAAATTTTTGATTGAGAAAAAAGTAATAAAAAGTTTAAAGAAAATTTATAAGTAGAGTATTTTGAATTTATTCAATGGAGTTGCCTTTCGCAAATACCAAACTTGAGTAATTTAATCAAGTTAGAAACCGAATTTTATCAGAGATAACGATTTTTTACTAGTAGACAGTAGAAACATATGTTAAAAAAAATAGCAATTTGCACTTCCCGTAGATAGAAAAAGTGAAAAGAAGGATTTTCTATTGAACATAATTATGATATATGTGTATCTATGTATGTTCGTGCGTGCGAGACAACAAATTACAAAAATAGTTGAAAAATTCGAAAACGTAAAACGTGAACTTTTATTTACAAGATGGAATAAAATTGCCCTTAAAGATTTTATATTTGCATACTTTTCTTCGATTTTGTATTTTCCTATTATGGTTTTTCTTCGAAATTAAGTTTATTGCCATTTAGAAAATTAGAACTAGTCTCTTTTTTACCCTTGCTACTTTAACAATTGTCGCTCCTAAATCAAAGCTCACTTTTGTGGGAGAATTTGTTATCTCTTTTTTGAGTAGTCCAAAATGATTATCAAATCTTTTTGTTTACCTTATCAAAATATTGGTGTTTTTCTTTTCCTACAATCGATGAGAGACATGTACAAAACCATCCAAGACCAAGACGTCATAGGTTTATGTAGAATCACACAGAAAAACAAAGTAAAAAAGTTATGCACGTTAAAGCATCTTGATGTTTTTTTCTAAACACACCGTGTATGATGTTAGTGTTTGTCAGTCCATAATCAATTAAATTTAGGTGTCATCTTGTTTATTTTTTCCTTTGTGCAAAGTTTTGATTTAATGAAATCTCATCTTTTAGATTTTCACATTTAGGAATGTAATTGTGATTTTTTGTGGCAAATATTTAAAAAAAAAAGGGTTTTCTTTTCATCCAATCATCTCAATCATCGAATATAAAAGACAACTAATTAGGAAAAGTTCGATGATGATAAATATAAGAAAGTCCAACTCACAAATTTAAGTTGATAAGTTGAAGGAGATCATACATATATAAATGGCATATAAACTCCGTAAAAAGGTGATGTGAAATATGTTAACGATAGACACAACAAAAACAAAATTTTATAAATTTGAGATTGTGTTAAAAAGTTGCTTATATTAAATTTTTTAATAAATTTAACTCGACTGTTAATCCATAAATATGCCTAGCAACGTGGAAAATGCCTTCACTTACCAAATGTTCACTCAAAAGATGAACAAAAAGAAAAATTGGATATTCCTAATGATGAAAACTAGATCCTACATACAAAAAAAAAAAATTGAAAAAAATGGGAAGTAGATAAATTTTAGGGTCCGCCATTTTAAATTTCATTTGAATAGTTAAAGACAATTTTTTATCTTTTTGTTGAAAATGGTTGGATGGAGCCATATAGGATTTGTATATAGCCCTGCCCTTTTTTAATCAAATATTGGCCGTCCCCAATAAGATTAACCGGGTCTTGCTTCCCTTCAATTGCAATATCTTCCCGGTCAATCCCTTGTTAGAAAAGCAAGCAATAAAATCCCACCTACTTATTGAATGACCTAGAAAACAGTGGCACCATCCTTGGAGTTCTTTTCATCCTTCCCTTTCATTGCATAGCATATGTTATTGTATGCATCCACGTTTTGCTCGATATCACTCTCGCCCACCAAGAATGTTTAACTTTCTTGCAGATCCTTCATGAAATTGCTTATGTTCTTCATAAATAATCATCAAATAAGCATTCAATTCCGCATACTCTTCTCCCTTTGGGAACACATGTTTGATTTAATTAATGGGTTTCTCTAGTTAATTAGAGTACTAATGTCAATGGCATGAATCTCTCAGAGTCATCGGATCCGCCGTCTCTTGAGTGAAAGGACGGCAAGAATAAGAGAAGGGCAAACGTATTAGAGGTTGACTTTTGTGACTGTGTGGGTTTTAAAAGCCAAAACCAAAACCAATTATTTCGTAAAATTCAATTTAATAGAATAAGGTGTGCCAAATGTGTTTACTTTCATGACTTACCAAAGGAACTGTTGTCTCCACCAACATGGACATGTCTGATGTGTAGGTATGTCTATGACAATTTAAATCAAAAGAATTTACACAAAGTCAATTGCATCTGTTGAAATCAAAGAAGTCATGTCCAAACATGTTCACGCAAGTCCTAGCTCTTCTTGATGGCCTAACTTTTTTGGTTGATCTTATCTCTTCTTTAATGAGTATTTCTCGTTATACCTAGAAAAAGACCATTGATTTCATGAGGATCTCATCTTTCTTCTTTTAAGTGGTACTCTTCTAAATTAAATGAATATCGTTCATCTAATAGAACTCAAGTCAAATATGATTTGTATGCAATTTGAAGAATGTGCCCGATTTTCAATGAGCAAAGCTCACGGCATTTTACTAGTACTTCAGAAAATGAAAGAGAAGCACATGTACAAACTACTAAATCTAGCGAAAAAGTTGAATGCTATAATGTTATTTATTGATTTATTTAACATGTTCTTAACACTGGAAAAATTGTGCGAAAAGTCCTAAACTTATCATACGGCGATCAATTTAGTCCTAAACTTTTCAATCATGCTAATTTAATTCTAAATCATTTGACAATTTATCCATTTAGTCCTAAATCAAATTGACACAACAAGAAAGTTTAGAATTATTAGTTGTCATATATGATAGATTTAGGATTTTTTTGTACAATTTTATCTCATAATAATAAAATGTATGCATATTATTGTAGATGTTAGTCGAGCGATATCCTAGCTAGTTTCATTTTCCTTCATATTTAGGACGCAACAAGGATGCATCCTGTGCGTTCATCCAAATACATGAGGACCATCAGCCCCATTAAATCTCACGTCCTTTGCAGTCCATCAAGTCTAACATGAGGAGGCCCCGCATCAAATCTATGCAATAATTCTTGTATTTCTAGAGGCTAAGAGGAGTTTGGTAAATCCTCATGAGTAGTGACTCCATAGCCACCTGTACAAATATCAAGTTGACCCGTCACTGCTCCCTTGTTTCCTCGTTAAATCCTTGGGATTAGAGACCATAAATATATTTATTTATCAAGGTTGACCCGTCAGAGATCACTTTTTTTCTTGGAGCTCGAGCCCCACATGGAATAAAGGCAATGCCAGAGACCTTAGAGAGCCGAGATCTTTGTAAATGAGGGAATTACTGTTAGCTCAATTTACTCTCTGAGAAGATGACACATTCCTAATCCATGTTGAATTAGAGAATCCAGTGATTTACTTCTCCGGTTTTGTTGTTCATAATATCGAGAAGGTACATTGAATCAAGTGATTGAGGAGATTCTCCCTTCTTCTTCTTTTTGGATTTATTGCTTCTTGTTGTGTGAAAGTCAATTGAGAGGGGAACGGAACATAATTTCATCCAATGATATTGTTTTTTCTGGTCTTCTGAAAAGAAAGTTATTAACCTGAAGATTCTAAGAATATATAACAATTCAATATGTATATTAAAATCCAGTTTGAGACAAATTGGATAAAAGATACCTTCACTTTTTTTTTAAGAACCGTGTTAGAGTAATATCTCTATTAAGTTTTGTGTGTTGAGTTCAAACTCAATTAGAGAAACATAAGGAAATAGGAGATTTACTAATCTTGAGTAAGTGTGATCGGTTCGGGATGAGGACGCTCCAGACCAAGAATTGGAAATTTACCCTATCAGAGACAATTTCCCATATTTAAAATCATGATCTAAGCCACTTTCCTTACGAAAAGCTTGGGACCGAAAGGGCTTAAATTTAAGTAATATAGTTATAATTATTGGAGAACATTAAGAAAAATTTGTGGTAAAATGGTTGAAGCATTGATAGATTGTCTAAGCTTCCTATGTTGAAAACCCATCTCCAGCATATCTCTATCTCCTTTTTAAAAGAAAGAAAAGTTAAAATCGGATCTCAATTTGAATCAACGTTCTAGATATAAGACAGAGAAATTAAACCGATCAAAACTAGTTTCCAATTTTTCAACCAGTAACCTAATCTCTCCATTTAAACCAACCTAGAACCGATCGGGTAAGGCCAATTTGAGTTGTTAAGTGTTTGAGCATTTCAACCCCAAATTGCACACATTAATCTCTTACTATCTGAACTCTCACACATTCTCTTTCAC
The DNA here is from genome assembly GCA_014182735.1 of Corymbia maculata. Classification (NCBI taxonomy): domain Eukaryota; kingdom Viridiplantae; phylum Streptophyta; class Magnoliopsida; order Myrtales; family Myrtaceae; genus Corymbia; species Corymbia maculata. Next base: position 6,439,693 of record CM024690.1, on the reverse strand, counting down.
AAAACTACTCAAAACTCTCATAGATGCACTCAACTTGACGTCTCTATGATGTAGCTTCTCTTTGTGCCTCAAAAAGTTTGCTCGGTCCCATATCTAATCCCACTCGATTGACATAATTTCTTAGGGCCATAGCACGAGAGGGTCCTCCATTTAGGCCTAGCCCGGTCCCTAGGTAATGTGGATAAACAATGAACTTTCGCACATGAAAAAGATGCTTTGACGTACCCATGCTTTGTCCCACTCCTTATTAGATTTGGTGAATCATAACGTGACAACATGTAGTTTGGTTCAAATCGCTATTTAGTGTTTTACATATAATCCTTACAGCGTTATACAAACGTTAAGAAATTACACAGACTGAAATACAAAATTGTGTGTTATTCTACACTATTTATATTTGGGTCAACCATGATTTTTCGAGGCAATAAATGATATCCTTCCTAAGTTCTTGCCTACAATCCATATAAATTATTCGTATATTACCAACAAAAGACGAATTCTCGACTTTGGATGTGATCATTTAGATCGAAGAAACCAAACATACTTTTTCTTCGGTCTGAACTATGACTAAAAGACAAAAGTGGTAGGAAGATGACCAATGTCTTTGAGCTGTTCAGAAAACTTTGTCACCCTTTCTTGATTCCTACCTACTTATGGGGTCCCTCTTATCATTGAGAAATTTCAGAATCCTTTCTACGTCATTGCTTTTGACATCTATGTATTGGTCAACTCTCTCTCTCTCTCTCTCTCTCTCTCTCTCTCTCTCTCTCTCTCTCTCTCTCTCTCTGAGTTTTTAGGGCTCTATAGGTCTAGAACACAAAGAAAGATTATTGTTCTCTCTCTGCTAAATGGCGATGTCAAGTAAAGATCACTATCACGTGAAAATGGAGTTTTGGGAGGAGCCGCACACAAACACACTTCCTCCAGAGAAACAGAGTGGTTAGATATGTTGCAGGTGGAAGATTCGGTGGAACCTTGATCTTAACTTATATCACAGATAATTAAAGCTTAATTAGTGATAATAATTCCACATAAAATAGGCCAAAAATTTGAAAAAGGCAAAGAAGATGTGAAAGGAAGACCCGATTTCCTATGTGTGAACACATGAACTGGATTCTTCTTCTTCTTGGATTCTTCTAATCTTCTCTTATCTATCGAGCTGCAACCTACACGTAGTGCATGTCACAATCTGTTCTATTTATTACATGTATGTGTGGTTCTAATAAGAGAATATAGATATCGCAATTATTTGTCATACAATGAAGATTGAGAATTGGCACCAAGTGATATCGTATTAACTTCCTGTTCCCAATTGATATTTTCACCTTGGTTTCATGATAATCTTGAAATTAGTTTGTCAGTTTGGCGATTCGAGATCAACAAAACATCATACGAAGGACAACTTCATTAACCTGTCAAGAAGGCATAAAGCACATTCACACTACATACAAAACGTTAGGACTAATTAATTTCCAATCTGTTATCGCTCCCTCCTTTCAACAATGTTGAGAAGGACCATCAGTTCGTGTTGTATCAGCACTGCTCACGGAAACACATATTTTCTTAGTAATATACGCTGTAGTATACTGAATCAGAATGTGAAACGCTGTACTAAGGCATTTATCATACAAACACGTAACATGTATCTAAAGAGCTAACTAAGCAATCTCACGAAAAATTGAAATCGTCGAGGAGGTTGTCTGGCCAGATGGAGGGGACAGCCCCGCTGTCACCATTAAAAGTGTTGGTGAAAGATGTCTCAGCGGGAGGAGACGGCGTTGAAGAAGAAGGAAGCCAAGGAGTATTTGGTGAGTTCTCTTCTTGGCTGAAAATTGTGAACTCGCTAGCTTGGACCATAGTGTTATTGTTACTGTTGTTATTATGATCCTTGGTCAAGTTTGTCTGGAAGCTGCATGGGTTTTGTAGCTCAGGCAAGTGGGCAAAAGGGTAACTATCATGGACAGGACTAATAGGGGCATTCCCAAATAGTGAGTGAGTGGCTGCTTCTAACTGAGAAGGTGATGGAGATGATGATGAGGTCATCATTTGGTTCTCTTTGATTGCGGCAAGAGCATTCAAGAGCTTCATGGTCTCCACATCATCTGTGATGACATTGTTTGAGGTGGTGGGAGTGAGAGAGACCGGTGGGGTGGGCGGCTGAAGAAGGTATTGGAGGTACTGCAACTTGGTGATGGCGTCGGCTTGGAGCCTCGCCTGCTCCTCGAGCGAGTGGTGGTCGATGAGCTCTTTCAAGTTGACCAGGGCAAGGAGGTGAGGGAGGCTCGAGAAAATGTCAGTTCGGGGCCGGTGGGTCATCGGGTCGAAGCCCATCTGGATCAGCTTCTTCTTGAGATGGGTGTTCCAGAAGTTCTTTATTTCGTTATCCGTCCGACCTGGTAGGTGACCCGCAATAGCTGACCATCTTCTCAAGTTGAAGAAAGAAACAGAATTAGTAATTTATCCAAATTGAACTGTAAAAAAATACAGAAGAAAGAACGGAAAAAAAAAACCAAACTTATTATGGGAATCAATAGATTATTACTTGTTGCCGAGAATAGAGTGGAGATTGAGGATGGTTTGCTCTTCTTCAGGGGAAAATTTTCCCCTCTTGATGTCAGGCCTCAGATAGTTGGTCCATCTCAGTCTGCAACTCTTCCCACACCTGTTGAGGCCTGCCAAGAAAAAGTACAAAACCAATGACCCATCAATATGAATTGTGATGGCTTGAAACTTTACAAGATTGAAGGAATATACTAATAGAGACTCATTCATTCTCTTATTTGAACTTCCAAGAAAGTATCTCATGTACTGGATGCATCAAAGATCCATAGGATGGCTCTACTGACAAGTGATCAGTCTGCGCATCATCACGGCATGCTGTGCAGCCAATACACAGAATACTTTCTTGTAGCTTTCGGAACCATCCTTCCATGTTTTGAGAGAGAGAGAGAGAGAGAGAGAGAGAGAGAGAGAGAGAGAGAGAGAGAGAGAGAGAGAGTACCAGCAAGCTTGGGGAGAGCTCTCCAGCTACCATGGCCATGCTTCTGGATGTGCTTGATGAGCTTCTGATCTTCCTCAGGAGTCCAGGGACCCTTCTTAAGTCCACTCTCATCACAGCAAGGAGACCTCCCCATTATGCTACGCTCTGTTGCTCTTTCCTGTTTCTTCTTCCTTATCTGGATTTTGTGTTCTTGTGTTTCTCTCTCTAAGAGTATGGATTTTCCACCTGCAATCCCAACCTTAACAGCAGCTTCCCTATTTATATACACAACCAGAGCAGATAGCAGTGTCTGCCTCGACCAAAGTAGAAGATGGCCCCCACCTTGGCGTCCCCTCATTGGTTACCTTGAACATGTACATCTACTGCCCTTTCTCTTTCATGCAATGGCTTGAAGCCCCTTCTTGATTTCTTCAATGCTTGCCCATTAAAAAATAAGAAGTAGAAAGATTTCTTCACCAGTCAATTGTACCCTAGCCAAATTTATTATTTCTATGACTCTACATGGTCCATATGTTATTAGTAAGGGACTTATTTTGTAATTATCTTATGAGCTCAATTTATTTATTCAGAACTAAATGCATCAGCACCATTGATTACAATCAAACCCATGTTAAATTTGATTGGACCCATGCTTTTTAATAATAAAAATTAATTAAACGTATTACATATTATTTGAGGAAAAAAATATACTGCGCATGTCAGTTTGTGCTCGAGGCTTTAAGAAAGAGTCGTGCATAGCTTACTAACGTCTTTCCTTTCATGTGTACATACAAATCTTTTTTGAATTTTTGTCATGAGATGGCAACATCAAATTCAAGTCTTCTTAGCACACAAGTAGACATTATTGTCCTTTGATTGAAAATGAATCATAGAAGCGTGTGGAATGACATGGCAATTATAATCCTCTGAGATTTATTGAATAATACATACGAAATTTCCAAAATTAATAAGGGTAATCAATGAAACTTTGCAATGAAATTAGATGATGCAATATAAAAATCTTAGTTTCCTATTGCCATATATTAAATAGGATACACGTTTGGAGGTTGTCTCACCCCAAACCTACCAGAAAGATGATGACATAACAATGGGAAACTTTGCAAATGCCAAGATCGAATGGCTAATAAATTCACATTATTTAATCAATAGTTAAATTCTCTCACAGTAGGTAGTGTCATTTATGTGACTATTTCTTGTTCAATGCACGAGTGGAAATTCCTACGTAGAGCTAAGATTATTTAACTGAACCGATTACAAAGTAGAAAAGTAAGATATCGTATCCAATCTTCAATTTTCTTCCAAATCAAGCTTTTGATTGGTGTTATGAATAGAAAACGTCACCCACGTACAAGCTATTAACTAAAGTTAATATAGACTATGTCCATGTTTATAACCTGCCAAAAACTTATTAGAGGAAATTCCATCCAACCATGGCTAAAGAAAAATGTGCCCCGAATTATCTAATTAGTCATATAGTGACATAGCATACATGAAAAATCCCTAGAACAAAGAAAACAAAGCACATCGTCGGATTATGATACATTCAAATGTCTAAAATTAAGATTGTTTGAGATTTAGATCGGTTGATCATTAGTTTGCATTATTCAAAACCATTTTTTAAAGGGAAAAAATAACATTATATATTAGAACTTTGGTCCAATCTTAGCCTAAAAATGCTCTAAACCCCGAGAGGTTGGTCGTATGGTCAAATGCCTTCCTCAATTGTATATGTCTAACCCATATTCAAATCACATCTCTCACTTCAATTAACTTTAAGAGCAAGTATGACATCTTGTGGGGAAAGTCTCATCCGATGCATGTGAATGATATTTGTTTGTGCGCATCCCTAAAGACTAAAGAAAACAAAAATCTTAATTTAACATGTGAGAACGGAGTTTAAGACTCCATTTGTTTTACAAAATTCGAAAGGTTTGGAAAATCTTTTTTAGAAAATGATCATTTATATTACTTGCAAAAATAAATGAAAAAAAAAAATTCATCATCCTACATTATTTCAAGCAATATATAATAATTTTTAGAAAAGAAATTTCAAACTGTTAATTTTTCGTGGAATAAACTAAGTCAAAGAATAAGTCAAGTCTTATTACTCCTACTTGCTGCAAGAGGGCAGAGGAAGGGCAAAAGTGGGATCTGATTCGTGTGCTGTTGAACAATAATCTGCCGAGAGAGAGAAAAGAAAGTGAAAAGGTCAACATCCATGAAACAGATGGCACGTCCTCCATGGTCAGAGGACCGCCCGCCATGCACGCAACATAAAAGTTTCTCTTTCGTCATTCATTGCATGGACTTTATAGGCTTACGTTGTTGTTGTTACTACTACTATTATTATTATTATTTAGTAGTAGTAGTAAGTTATTGTTATTGTTGCTATTATTTACTTCCTTTTATAAAATGGGGATAAGTACACTAGGAGTGTCATAATTTTCATACGGTACTCACTTTGGTGCCAAAACTTTTTTTCGCTCACTGAGTGCCACAAGTTTTAAAAAAACGTTCACTGAGTGTCAATTCCGACGTGGTCACCGGAAAAGCGACGTGGCCGCCGGAAAGCCTGACTTGGTCGTCGGAAAAGGCGACGTAGCGCCGATAACAATATTTTAATATATTTTAATTTTTTTTTTTTTTTTTCTTTAAGGCCGATGAGGGTCACCTGGTGGCCCTTGCCGGCCCTAAAAACGAAAAAAAAACAAAAAAAAATCGAAATTTTTTAAAAAGAGTAGAAACGGCGTCGTTTTGTCCGAAAAGTCCACGTCGGCGTCGAAATTTATTTTAAAAAAAAAAAAAGAAAAATATTAAAAAATTCCACGTATGCATTTTGGCACTTAAGCGAACGATTTTTGGCCGGAAGTGGTACTTAACTGAACAATTTTACTCCGATGTGGCACTCAAGTGAGCGAAAAAAATATTTTAGCACCAAAGTGAGCGCCGTACGAAAGTTATGGCACTCCTAGTGTCCTAACCCCTATAAAATGAATACCAGCTTTTGATTCACTTTGCAAGTTGCGAATCATTAATAGGTTTATGTGAAATTTATTTTTGCGTTGATGATGAAAACTAATGGATGTGTAAGATTTTCACGTCTTCGCGAAGAAAATGTTAGGCCAATTTATAAGTATTGAATAATTAAGGTGCATGAACTGACAAAGGGAAAAAAACTCCGTAAATGTTGTAATTTTTCATAAAGTGCTCTAGTCGGTATTGTCAATTTTTAATCGATCACTTAAACTTCATAATTTTTTAGAAACGTTCACCATAAGTGTGGGAAATCCGACTTGGCATGGTATTAGAGTGATCAGTGAAAATGTTATGACAAGTGGACATTATTTAAAAGAATGGCACTCAAGTGATCAAATGTAAAGTTATAGCATTCAAATGAGTGCCATAAGAAAGTGATAACATTTGTGATGTCCTTATTATCATGGACAAGATACCGAACTAAAAATTTAAATTTGATCAATAAAGAAAATTGACCTTAAATTTGAAACAGTATAGCGGGTAAATATAAGTAAAAAATATGGTTATTGTGAAAGATTAGTGAATTTTACCTCGTTATTGATCGTGCTTGTCTAAAATAGATGATCCAACAACATGTACAGTCAAAGTTAACCTTTGTAAGACACGTATGGACAACAATTTGCACGACACAGCAATGACACAAGAACTGCTTCAACACAGAAATTTGAGAACTCGTGTCGATGTTCATCGTATACATCTACTTCTAGAAGTATGATTACACCTCAATTATGAATTAAGAAAATATGGTTTTTCTTTTCTTTTTCACGTTAAGTAAGCGATTGTCTTTTCTAAGACAACTGAAAGGAGGTCACTACATCTGCTACAAACCAACTATTTACAAGAGGTCCGTTCCAAAATTCAAGCTACTACATATAGATAAACTTGTAATGCATATGTTCAAGGGTCGAAATTTGTGAATTATCTTGTTCCAATGATGATTTGCTACCTCACTAATTATTTGTAATAATGGAGGGTGTTCTTCCTTTTGCATGGCCTAATATATGTTTGCGACCGCCTATAGGTTTGGTCCCTTTGTTAATCTAGACAAGAGCAGAGTCTCTTTCCACGTGTGTCCGATGCCAACAGAACTGCATCGGCGGCCGTCCTCCTACCTGACCTTCCGGAGGCTTTTTTGTTTTTCCATTACAAGAACCCTAGTGCTTTCCGCTATTAGTTTAGCAGATGAAATTCATCAATGATTAATGGTGTTAGCTTAGTGGTTGAAGAGCAGACTTACATGTATGCATTAAGCGCATGACACGGGTCCACTTTCTCGAATCGTCATTGCAAGAAATTTCTTATTTGGGTCATTCATCCAGATTTTAACTTGCCTCTTAACTGATTCGTGAAGTTAATGGACGATTTTACTTAGCTAAGGCGAGTTTTCTAGAAAAAAAGAGATATGGTAAACAAGAATCTTGTTTTTTGCTCTCTGTTGGAAGGTACAGTAAGCCTGTGAAAGTCGTTACCTCCATTGAACCCTAGCGTCAATGAGCACCCGAAAAATCTGATCGGCATACGTGAATGACCAAAGATCAAGTAATGAAAGGACTTTTAATAAGATGAATAGCAGCATCCCACTCGACAAGAAAAGATTGCTTCGATAATCAACGATGGGGACTCGTGAGGACGTGACTCGTTTGACCATGGAGGGAGATTGTTAGAGCAAAAGTTGGTGCAGAGCAAGTCTCTCTGATCACCTCCCCCTCGCTTCCTCCTTTGAAACGCAATCTCTCTCTCTCTCTCTCTCTCTCTCTCTCTCTCTCTCTCTCTCATGCGTGTGTGATTTATCCAAGGACAAAGAGGAAAAAGACGACAGAAATCAACAAGACAGACGCGTTGAGACCGCGCGAGAGACAGAGAGACAGAGAGACAGAGAGAGTGGTTTCCCAGAAATTTCACTAGCAAGAGAAAGAATTTACCAACATGTCGAAGTTGGCATCCACTACCTCTGTAAATGATTGCATCTAAACGTGTTTTTTTCTTCTTTGTCTTGCATTGAAGAGCGAGCCACGAAATCAAGAAAAGGTTCTTCTCTTCCAAACATCAAACCCTAGAAGTCAAGAACCAGACAAGGCTAGGTTCACATATCACCACGTAAACTGAAAATCTGCATTAAAGTCACTGGGGCCTTCTTTACAATCATGACCAGATCATTAGAAATTGGAAAAAGAGAACACCGTTAGAGCAGCTCAACCAAAAGGGAGTACACGCAAAGGCATCGGGCTCTTCCAAATTATATCCACCGGCTGCCAAAGGTACAGAAGCTTAAAGTACGGATACTTCCCGACCCGGTTCGCATCGCTCGTATGAACAGCTTTCTTTGTACAAGGTCATCATTAATGCTGCGCAAAATTATTGAAATATCCAAAGACAAAATATCATACAGGCTCTTGTTGTAATACATGATTTGGTAGACAGAATTGCAATTTTACAAAATATGCTTTGAGGCATGCGTCTATATAATCTTTTCTCTCTTTTTTGAATTTGATTTGGTTTAATTTGGTTCATTAAGAGCATATTATATCAACAATATTTAATGTGGAATGCTTATAATATAAATATGTCATAAGTATGATATGGATTGAGCTCACTTAACAAATATTCCTATTTTAGGAAAAAGAAGAAGAAGGGTACTTTTGAAAATTCAAATTGTGTAGACTTATTGTAATATCACTTAACCATTTTTAGCGCATACAATGTAATATCTTTCTACTATTTTTGGATGCACAATTGGCTTGACTTTCTTTACTTTAATAAAATCAGTATAGATAATATTGCACTTGTGCAAGTTTCTTTAGCCATTTAATGCGCACTTAATTGTCATAACCATTGCCAATTTTGTGGAAAGAAGGATTCATAAGCAAGCTTGTCTCTTCTTTTTCTAACCTAAACTCCAAACGAGAGCATCACAATAAAGGCCCACCATAGAGTCAACCTAGCAAAGAAAACTCATATGGAAACCCCACCTTTTCTACGTAATTAATAACCTTGTTCTTCTCTTCATGTCGGCATGAATTTTACAACCAAAAGCAAACCCTACATTGTTCCTCTCATGCTTTAGGTTAAGGGTTAGGGTTAAAAGAATATCTTAAGTAGCTTCATTACGAAATCCCCATTGAAAGTTTTCCAGACAAGAACACAGAGAGAGAGAGAGAGAGAGAGAGAGAGAGAGAGAGAGAGTGAGTGATGGCTCCATAGCTTGCTTCTTCTCCTTAGGTTCCTTGTCGGATGGACCACATTTTCACATCAAAAGTGGAAAGGATTCAATCACACACAAAAAAAATTAATCAAGGGGGTCAGGTGATGTCACCTTAAACTCTTAGGCAATTAAAAAAAAATTAATGATTGTTTAATTGATTTGCTTGCTGCATCAAGTAATTACCCAACACACATCTAAACTCGGACTTTGCGTGCTTCCCCGTGCCACGTACACGATGTTTTTGTCCCTTCCCTTCCCCCCCATGCAAAAAGAAAACTCCCCCAGCCCTTCGTACACAATACATAAATGATTGTTTCTTTACTATTTGGATATAACCCTTATTATATGCTGCTACGTGATGAAATAAATTGACCCTTGGAAAGATCGAGATCAAGGGAAGAAGGGGTGTTAGTGCGTTGCTTGAGAAACGCTTCATCCCTCTTTTTCAAATAGTTTAGTTATTTTCTTCTTGTTCACTCCATGTAATTCGATAACCAAACTAGGGCTGACTATTGCATGACTTTTGTCCCGACCTCCTTGTTACTTCTATTTTGGCTAATTTAGTAGACGTCTACGATAGTCCTTAAAAAAAAACCTAACCAAAAAAGAAATTTGATGCATGTGAAGTTTCGTGGAATGAGTACCCACTATCCTAAAAGTTCTAGCTATTATATGAATTTGTCTTTTTACATTTACATGATGTAACAACATTGAATAATCGAATGCAGGTCACCTTTTAACAGGGCCCTGCTTATTGGGGGGCATGAGTCCAATCGAACCATGTTTCCACACGAATCTTCCTACATTTATCATTGGATAAAGAAGAAATGATGAAAATTAGAGTATTCTCACGATCGTCTTCTGTATCCGTTTGAAAGTGCATGTACTGAAAAACAAAATAGATAGTGGCGTTTCCATGGAGTAGCGAATTTGTCTTTCTGCACCGAATACAATGACAGTCGCCCTAAACATCGTTAAGCTGACGGATTAAACAAACTTGAGAGAAGCTATATAAAAGAAAAGACAAATCAGAAAACTCGTATTACGTCCATTACACGTGAATAGTATTTGTGAGCACCCATCAAACACCTACTTCTCCTTATTCAACTGGTCATTGCCCTAACAACCCTAATTGAAAGCCGTCTATATAAAAAATTATAATAAAATAACGAGGATATTTCATAATAAAAGAAAAAAAGTGGGGTCTCGAAAATCAATGCTAATTTCATCATATCTTTACCGTTTCCAAATGAAAGTAACGTATGGGAAGGTTCACTTGCCCTCGTGCCATCACTCGAGGATCCACACGGTCGTGAACTAAATTAGGGAAAGGCTTTATTCCGGTATACTTTAATTTTTAGAATAAGGGTTTCTTCTCAGACAAGACCAAGAACGATGTCGTGAGAACAAAAACATTATTTAAATCGATGGGTTGAGTCTTCCTCATGAATCCCCGTTCGGATTTCTAGGGGCAGGTCTGCGTTTTTCTCAACCGTTATGACCGCGCGAGAGGATAAGAATACGAAGTGGGGATTGAATTCCATGCAGGCTCGTGATATTATATTGGGCGATTCCATGCCTATTTGCTTCCAAACCTATGTACTTAGATATTTTTATATGTGAACAAATCGTCCCCTTCGAAATCATTTCTTTTAAGATCAACTACTACGTCTGGTTTGTCCCGTTTTTATCTATTTTATAGGGGGGTGACATCAGAGTAACAGCTAAGAGACATTGAAAGGTGGCGATATGGACAGTTGATTATTCTATGCATTTCTTTCTTTGCTAATTTAAGCGGATTATTTTATGCAGTCTGTCTGGTCTAGTCGCAGGAACAGCTCCGGGTCCCTTGGCTTTTGCCTTCAATGCCAGGACAATATGTTAGTAGGCCACCCCCACACCATTCAAGTACTCAACGTATCCAGACACAGACACGTAGCTATGCAAAAGTGTTCGTGTTAGACGCGAGTTGCTGGAGCATACGCCGCTCGTGTAAACTAAGTTTCGCATAGGGGCACTGCCTTTAAAAATCATTGACTTGAGCGGATGAATAGATATAACCCTCAAATCAAAAGCAGATAAGGTCACTTGTGTAAAAAAAAATTTACAACCCTCAAATCAAGAGCGGATAAGGTCGCTTGTGTAAAAAAATTTCTACGTTGACAATGTATGGTCATTTCTTTATATGTACTCAAAAAGGAGATGACTATTATTGTCAAGACTTTACAAATTTCCTCGTACATTTGATGTGAATATTGATATGTAATATTGGATACAAATCCACTATTTGTTGTCTCTATACACACATATGCTTGAGCCTCCTAACTTCTTTTTTGCCAAACTCAAAGTTGGAAATTTCATTGACTCGGAAGTTAAACACATGACCTTAAAACTCAAGGGGGGTTAAGTAGTTTGAGAGAAGATGGGGATTTAGATCCCAGTCTATGGGACACATCTTCTGTCTGTAAAGCAATGGGCACACTTGTTAACACTCCTGGAAGCAAGGGAGAAATCAACCCTTTCAAAAGAAGTGGTCTGCTGCTTTATGGTCTCAAAAAGTAGTGCAGTGTTCCAGTTCAGGCTTCCCTCATCACCTTGGTGAGGTCCTGGTCAAAGACTAACGAGTCCATTTCGGTGCAGAGTTTGCTCTGTGCTCTCTCTTTTGCTAGTTGCACAGCATTCCACACTGCCAAAGCATGCACCATAATGGGGGATCTTGCCCTAGCTTGCACTCTTTTCCCTACTACCAGTTAACCATCGTCATCCTATTTTGTTTCCCTCTCCCCTTTCTGTGCCTGACAAGTTCACAAAGTAAGTGCAGGCAGTCTTTATCTGCATCAACACCTAACAATGCTCAGGCTTCATCACATCAAAGACCATACTGTTCCTTCCCTTCTAGATGTACAAATAACAGATGCAATCCTCATCATCAGATCTTTTTGAACAGTAACTGGCACATGTTTTGATAGCTCAACTTGCTTAACCCACCTGCAAAAAAGTGGTTATCTACTCTCTCTCAGATGTAATCCATGCCCCACCATACCAAATGCCTCTGCACCATTCCTTGTGCCTCCTAACTACCGTTGTCAAATCACAACTCTATTAACCTATAGTCTTTTAGATAGTTGTCGATGAAACCCAAAATGTCATGCGGTATTAATTGAGTATTAAGTATAAAGTTTTTAAGCTCTCAATTTGTAGTTTTGGACAAGTTAAGTGATACTAGGATCTTTCAAGCTTGGGGGTAATACCACTAAAAATCTCAATCTGATATATCTGTGATATATTTACCTAACCTAATTTTGGCATTACTAAAAGATCTTAAATTAATAAGATGACAAGTTTATAGCCGTTAACTTTCATCCAATATCCCCATTAAATTACTGACATGAAAATACACATGGCATGTGACTCGCCTAACATGGATATGATGTGAAAATTCAGCATAAATTGCTCTTTGAATGACATCATTGTGAGGAAGCCATATCTAAAGAAAATAAATTGAGATTGCGAATTACGCCAAATTACCAAAATCTTAGGGAAAAATTAGGAATTTCAGCAAAGTTCTGAAACATGTGGGAGCTCTTGCTTGGAATGAAGCTGCTAAAGATGGTAAGAATGGAGAATAGTTGTTATCAGCTACCATCAAGAGGATGCTCAATGGAGATAAGATGAGGGAGAATCTACAAGACTGCATAGAGATTCTTTGCCTAAAAAGTGATCATCCTATGAAGGTGGCACTCTCCATGGCAAAGCTTGCAAAAAGTTACTTTGCCAACAATCCAAATGATCGCCCTACGATGGCTGAAGTTTCATGACTCTTTCTAAGATCTTCTATTCCTCGAAAAATTGGGATCCATCAAATGAGCTTGAGTTTCTAAGGCAACATAGCTTTTAAGAGCCATTTATGCTGAATTCCCATCAGATTCACTCAGACAAGTTACTTGCCACATGTGTTTGATGCAATTCAAGGAGGATATTGGATGGAAACTAATGGAGAGTAGATATGCCTCTGGTATACTAATTTAGGATTTTTGTGATACAAAGACTAATTTGGAGTGTCTATCAATTTGGAATTTTATTTGTAGCACGAAAGTTGAGTTGTGATAAATGTGTCATGGATATTTCACTTTCGGATTTTTAGTGATATTTTCCCTCCAAATTTATATAGCTCATTCATACACCTTTTAATAATTGTCCATTCATCAAATTATATAACTATCGCATTTGTCGCCACAATTGCGCACACCACAGTCGCTCATGTTGCCGGCCTTTATTCACTAATGTCGTGCCCCCTCCGGCCTAAGCCGCTGATGTTACCCCCTCCCCCAAAACTCTCTACCTTGCTCATCTCTCTATCTCCATGCTTGATTCTCCATTCCGAGTCGTACGCCTGCCTGAATGGCACTACCGTCAATGAGGATGAGGCCATGACAAGCCAAGATCCATGGCTCGGGTTGATTTGGCCTCAAATAAAGGTTGATCCAAGGTCTAGGGCTTGAACCTATCTCAATTGGAGGTCGACAGCAACTATGGTTGGCCTTTTTTGGGTTAACTGTTATCATCGATCCCCAAGCCAAGGATTGAACGGAGAAGATAGGAGAAGCGTAATATATATAGAGAGAGGGACAATGGGGTTATAAGATACTTTAGATTTTGATACGGATAAATATGAATGGAAAAATTCGTGTCTATTCTGAGTATACAAGTGAGCCTAGCTCACATGCCTTCATCGGATGAGGTCAGACCTACATTAGCCCCACATCATGTAGGGATATTCATACAATTCGACTCACTAAACTGGAGACAAGTATGGCTCGAATGAAAGAAGGATTGAATCCATGTGATAGAAAGGGGATATAAATTTGGTTAAAAAGTGTTAGAAAACAAAGTTGAGACCTCCACTGTCAATTCGGTTAATTTCAATTTTTTTGTTCAAGATAAACATCTAATTTTGTTAGACCTTTATCTTTATTTAGAGAAATTATATATTGGGGTGACCAATCATTTAGAAGACTAATAAGGAAACTCAAGTATATTCATAAATACCTATATAAATAAATAAATATATAGATAGATAGATATTCATTAGTACTAAATTAGCGTCTCGAGATTCGGTAATGAAGTTTCCACAAAATCAATAAACTGACTAAAGTGACCGATATTTGTTAAAACCCTAGAGGATCCAATCATCGACCTGCTGGTTAACGTGTGAAGAATATGTTAAGGTCTTACAATATAATATATTTACAAGAAGCCCCAATTATTGTGGTTAGTCACACGAGACGTCCACCCATTACAACTAAATGCTAGATGAATCGTTCATACGTACCATGTACTCGTGCACTAATCCTATAGTTATCCGTCGAAGTAGGTCGACTGTCCTTTTAAATTAATACACCAATTGGAATTGTGATATGAAATTTTATTTTTTTAAAGTATTCAACGAGCATATTGCATCTAGTGGATATCTCAAGGAGGTACAATGACCATGAATATATCAATGAAACCCTTAATATCATTGGACATGCTCAACAATCTAGGCCGGTTTTTAACGTTTCTTGAGTTGAATCAAGATATTTATTTAGATGTGATTGTTCTTCACCTATTCTTTATCTTAATGCTACCACCTTGATTATTAATTATGGCACGATGATCTTCAATTATGGTACATGTTTGTAAATTATTTTATATATATTACAAACATGAGAGCATACTCTGGTCAACGGAACTGCTTTGACTGTGGGTGACAGGATTCCGAATCATGTAATTGAATATATATTAAGTGAAATGATGCTACATGCGTTAAATTAAATATTCGTGTAAATTAATAGTACATAACTTGACAATACACATTGTGGCAGTTTCCGTGAAGTTTCATCTCTACTTAATCCATGCAACCCCTAGGAAAAATACCGAATTTGATCATTATCATCTCATAAGGTAACGAAAATTTTATGGGACTTGTAAACTAAAACTATCCTTTAATTTTATTAATTCATTGCCATTTTATGTCAATATTTTCTATAAATAAAAAAAATAAAGCTTTATGATATTCCAAGTCCCTAAAAACTAATGGAATTGAAAAAATATCTGATTGATTAGAAGATATTTTCAATTGGGTAGAAATCAACATACCTTGTGTATTTCAGCTAGAAAACCGCACAATCTTCACTCTGTATCTTCTCGCAATATTGTCTTCAAATTCTCCTTCATGGCACAAACCTTTTCCCTTTGATAGAAATGAAGCTAAGATTAGTCGCCAAAACTTGGGCCACTATATGATCTAATACATAAGATTGATGTCAAGGTTAAGGTTGGAACATGTAGCTGTGTTAATTATAGTAGTGATTATCTATTATGTCATATTCTAAAAGTTGCAAAATGAATTGATAGTTGAGGTTCACATCATCATGGGCAGTTCCATTTAAACATGGGACTGGAGACATTTGAGAATTTGAGATTAATGGGCCTATTGCTATTGGGGCTTGAGGAAAGTGTGGGTAATGGGTCTGATCCAAGTAGACTAAGAGTTAAATTGAGAGGCTAAAAGATCTTTGGGTTATTGGGAAATTGAACTTAACAAAGGAAGGTGAGATCTTGAAAGGAGAAGTCAATTTGATTTTTTTCATTAGGTTGCATGGAGGAAATCGGTTAAGCAAAACTATGAAATAGAAAATTAAGCAGGTCATTCATTCAAATAGCTATGTGACTTAGGCGCAAAATGCGTATTTCTACATGCCATGAATTTTGGCTAGTCTATCACCTGACCCATGAAGGAAGTAAGGTAATTTTACGGATTCAAGTTAAGTTAATTAAAATGGTTTCTCTATTATCAAATAAAAGAAATTCAAAAGGAAAGCTTATATCTAATTCAAACTACGGTTTGCAATATTTGTTTTCACGTAAAATTCTATGGAAAGACCATGTTTTCAATTTTGTTACCGATGTATTTTTATGGATAAGTGAAAATTTTAGATTAAATGAAATTATCAAATGCAGGCTCATCCAACCACAAAACATGCATTCTATATATTATAAAGAATCTAAAGAAAGAAGAACTCAATAAATACATATATCTAAGTACTGTAATGTGGATCCTAAGATTTTTGTGGAAGTACCATCAACTTCAAATCCTCCTTAATCATGGATGTGATTTCATAGGGCGATACTTGAAAGAAGATTCCAATCAAAACCATCAATAGTGGAATGTGGCTTACTACAGGTCAAGATTGACTGGATTCAGCAAAAGCACAAAAGTTCAGGCCCACGTACAAGAAGTCAGGCCCACAAAGGAGAGAGCGTTTCATCTTGAAAACTGACTTGAAACAAGCCCAAGCCCAAGCCCAAGCCCACATATAGCCATGTAGGGATTGGACTTGTTTTATTTGCCTCCTTTTTTGGTAACTCACACCCCCCGGCTTAGGTTTTGTCTAAGACCATGTCTTTTAACCTTTTGCTTCGTTATTTTCACGATCTCAGCTAACTTGGCATCGGAGAGTCGATTCGGATAAAAAACACGGTCGCCCTGACCTTCTTTTCATATGCAAGATTCCCACCTCATCTGGTGCTTTAATTGGCATCCTTTGGGGCCTTAGTTAGAGAAATTTTCTTGAAAACTAGAAGAGGTTATCAATTTTGAGGCCAGTAAATTTCAAACCAAGAACTCTGGATTTACCCTATTAAAGTCAAGGGGAGAAGGACATTAAAAGTACCATAAATTGTATACGGCATTCACTTTAGTGTCAAAAGTTTTTATCAAATCATTTAAGTGCCAAAATGATATTTTCAATGCTAACTCTGATTTGTTTGGCTGAAAATTTGACATAGCTCATTGGAGGTCTAAATCAGCATAAAAAGCCTAAAATGACATTGTATAACAAGTTATAAAGTGATCACTTCAATACCAATTATTGGAAAAAAGTAATCACTTCGGTACCAATCTTAATAAAAAAGTAAACACTTCATTATCAAAAAATGTCACCTCAAATAATTTTTTTTAATTATAAATATTACATAATTTCTCTAGCTGAAATTTCTTGTTGGAGGTACTTAAATAATCATTTTTTCCTATTTTGGCAATTAAGTGAACCGGTGAAAACTTTTAGTACTAAAGTAAGCGCCATATATAACTTATGACACTTATAATGTCCTTCTCCCCAAAGTCAAGTCCCTTAGGAACCGGCCTAGAACCAAATTAGCCGATTCCAAAACAAATTTAGAGTTGACCCAAGAGCCAAGCATAACTTTAAATTATATAGCTATTATTTTGTGAAAATATAGTGATTAAGGAATTGATGAATTTTTTAGATATTCCAAATTGGAAAACCTATTTCCAACATATTTATATTTTTCTTAAATAAAGTAAAAGGGCAAAAAGGAAGAGATTAAAATCAAGTTTCCGAACCAGTCAAGGCCCGTCCCCTATTTTTTGAATTGGCCCAACTGATCACCTTAAAGACTAGTACTCAATTCGGGGCTCAATCAGCTAAAACTTCTAAGGTTATTCAAGTGGTAGTTGGTGTTCGCCTGCGGCTAGATTTGAGGCATTAGGGCACATCCAATCCATGCTTTATAGTACTAGGGTTCCTAACTAATTGGTGGATGATCAAGATAACACAATGCTTATTGAAGTACGGTTGGTATATTCTCCCTTGGCAGTTCTCGGAGCAACTTAGGAACTTCCAACAAAAAGATGCATTAAGGAAATTAACATGATTTTCGCTCAACATTTCTAATCGCGTTTTCAAATCACATCACTCAAAATAATCACACATGGAGCAAATGCAGTGCCTAATCTGTCTTGGGTCTCTTAGATCTGAGCACTAAGTACGTAATATAACTAAATGCGCTATGAGGTTATAAAAGTTTACTAGATACTTCAAAAGTCTCTTATCGCGCACAAAGGGCAATATGAATGTGATGTTGTCTCTATTATCTACCTTAAATGCATCCACCACTTAGAAACCATCATGTAAAATTTTCTTGTATTGTTGATGCTGTACGTTAACATGACATAGCTGGTGAAATATTCATAAGGAAGTTCCAGGACATATGACATTTGGGATGTCCGAGAACTATGTCACTTTTTCAATTATAGGAAATCAACCACAAGAAAATGTTCCAGGTCTTGCTCCATCAAAGCAATGATCTTATAACTTGAGAGGGCCCAATGTGGAAGAACTACGTAACTTTTCCGCTCAGAGAGACCGAGCACTGTGGAAGATTATTCATCAAGAATGGAGGAGGGAACAATGCGTACCTTTTGGCAAATGCTAATGGAGGTGTAACTACACTTGGATGCACCACACATACTGCAGATTTTGACACATAAAACCTCACAGATAGAAGGTTAAAGATGAGAGAGAGAGAGAGAGAGAGAGAGAGAGAGAGAGAGAGAGACGCTTGTTGCTCTTCCAATCTCAGTTATGAGCTCACATATTGAAAGAGGACCCAAGATCTAGGAATTCCCGTGGAGACAGGAGAACAGAACCGCCAGCCTATTCAGTCTTTCCTTCTGGTCAAAGAAACCGGCCCCATGTGGACCAAGAAATTTCAAAGAAAATCAACAGCTGGGAGCCTCTGTTTCACATGGCGTTAGTTGGTGAAGGACTGACAAAAAGGAGATCAACCCCTGATTAATTTAATCCATAAATAATCCTTAAACCAGAATCCCATGATTGAACGAGTGTATGAGCAAGCATTGCCATGAAGAGATCCCTCTTTTCCACCTGCTAGCCCCACCCCGAAGCAGGCAATCAGTCCATCTTCCATGGGCATGTTGCAGTATCTTTGCTACCTTGTATGTACCTTCATGGCAACAAACCGTTCTATACGGAGGAATTAGCCCTTAATAACGCCAAAAAAGTTGTTGTATCTCAACTAATCATATGACTAAGGCGATGTTTTCTCACATACCACACCGGGACCCATCAATCAATATCATAACGACTAACACCATAACCGATAAATATGTAGGGCTTGGTCTTCTTCAAAGGTTGGCGTTAGGTTTTTAATTGATCTAGAAGAATTCAGTATTGAATTAAACAAGAGCGGGCATTAAAGGAGAAGCGACCAATCTGAAAAGAGCTTTGAATGCTAATTGACATATGGACACCTTGACTGTGACTGCTCAGGTGAAAGATGCTTCCATGATTATTGAGCAATCTAAGGATCTTTAGTCAACTTCTATGTCAAATGAGTCAACAGAAGAACAGAGATATTGGTGAAAAAATAAGAACGTCACTAATCCAATGAGGTCTTTCAGAACATCGCAATAATATCAATACCCACATATACAATATTCGATTTGTGAAGGTCACTGAAGAAGAAAGATCGAGGAAAAGAGAGGTCTTCCAGAATGCTACCACCAATCTCAAGTCATTTCCATATAATGCCCAACAATGAAAATCTTGACACTAAACCCTATCAAACATGGTTCAGACTACCTGGCTAACCACCTGATCATTATAGTCTCCCCTCATGCATCTACTAGTCAATGTATTATTTGAAATTCAAATTTTCGAATTAGCAATTTGTCAAGATTTAACCTGACAAAAACTCAGACCAATACACAAGTCCGCAGGTCAGGAAAAATCTTTTGAGGGTGTGTGAGCCATCCCGTCCCCACATACTGAATGAGATTGAAGAAGACATAGGTTTAAGAAGTTGAACATTGCAGCTCATTCCTATGAGCTGGAGACCTACTTTCAGGATCAAATCAAGAATGTATTCATACAGCACATGCCTGCTATGAAGGTTGAAAGTGAAATATGCCTTCACACAACAAAAGATCACTCATCAGATGAACAGCATCTCTGATTTTATCATCCTAGAAAAGCCGCAATCAGGCAACTAATTGAGGGCCCCTACCTTAGTTTTAGGGTATATTAAGGTGGTTGAAGAGAAAAATCACGGTTAAGTTGGCAAGATTCTCACCCACCACGCACAAGACTCAACATAGTTAGAGCCATTGTCAACAGTCAACCCATTCTAATTTACTTAGGAATTGATTTTCCGATGGAAGGTAAAAGAGTCCATCAATCCTTGGTTATGACCAACCACCCGTTTTTTAAAAGAATTCATGCTAAAGACTGAGGTTCTCGATCGCTCACAGAAATATCTTTCTAACATAGCAAAAACAAGAAACCTGAATATTATCCAGGTAAACCAGAGCAATTTTTACAAACTGTATTTAACTCATAATGAAAAAGAGAACATGCTATTCCAACTATGAAATGCATCATGGATGACAAGTAAATCAGTATACTCATAGCATCAAACTCCTGTCTCTTGTATGAATGTTTCCACATGATACAAACTGATAAAGGATATACCATGACAATGAGGAAAACATGGACTCCATAACAAGCTGAGGTAACAATGTAAGGCAAATATAACATACTTCAGTCGTAAGGTCTGATAGTGTTCCATGGGAAGCAGGCGGGTGAACAGAGCTTTGACACATGCCGAGCAAACTTCAAGAAGCCCACTTAGACTGACATTATAGCAAAATGCAAGCATGTTGATCAACATAGTCAAACCTCTGACCCTAACACATCACAAGTCAACATGGGAATTTCAACGTTGTTAAATACATTTTAAGTTCTGCGATGTGTCATTTTGTCATGTTTCCCCCTGAAAGGGAAAATCTCATGTAGATTTAAGAAATAACCTGCCTTTACAAGGAGAATACGGAGACAAAATTACTCAGAATAAGAGATTAAGCTTCAAATGAATAACCTTCTCTTGAATACAAACTCATATATTGATGTATTAAAAAACATCAAGATTGGCTCAAGCAGACTTCTCCGCTTCTGCAGCTGCCTCTTCCTCCTGCAACTTTTTCAGAGAAGGAGGTGGTCTGACAACTATGCTTCTTTTCCATTTACGGTCAAGCTTTCTCGATAACCTCTTGTTAATTCCTTCCTCGATTTCTCTTTCTCGTTTCACGGTTAACAACCGAGCAATCTACCATTTACAAGATAATCATCATCAGAATGCTAAAATCTAAAGCCCGAGTTGTAGTTTTCTATAGCAATTAAAGTTGGTTCTGGAAGAAGTGGAATATAACTGTTTGGCAACCACAAATGTCATTTTCATGTGTGCATGTGTCTGTTTGGGGAAGTTTTACATCAAAAAGTAAACCCAGATGAAGTTTCAGAATCAAATTGCACAAGGGATATGGAATATGTAAAGAGGACAAGCCATAATAACTTATATCTATCACTGTCCGAGGTGGGATATAATATAAAAGCAAAAAGAAACATATCATTGGACATAACGCGTAAACAGGAACACCTAGTGCATTAAGGCAGCTTAACTACCACCAAGGAGGCCCTACACAGAGATTAGGAAACTCAACTGACAGTTCTTATGCAAATGAATAAACAATTTGTGGTGCCAGGATGATGACTTATACCAGGTCACTCCCATTCTAAAAATCTTCCTCTAAAGTCAAAAAAAGAGATCAGTAGTTCTCAGCATTTTTCCACTTCTTCAGGTCCAATTAATGGTTTGGACAGTTGGAGATGCATAACACAAGAGGAGAAAACTTTCTTTCAACAAGTGAGAGAGTGAGAAACATGATAAGAGAGGCAAAGGCAGGGTTGTGCTGAGGATTTGAGCAGCAAGTCCCTGAACCATGAATCAGGACATAGGGTAACGTCTCTATACTGGCAGGACGACAAAGGGTACCCTGAATTTCCATTCATCCAAAGGACATTTTGTGTAACCTAGTGACTCTAAAGACTCAGGTTGTTTGCAATATATGATAGCATATAACTGGATCAAGGTCCTCATCGATACTAGCTGACATTATTCAGTAAGAGATGTTTGCTGTTCAATTTATTGAATCTCAAAGTTGCAATTGCATGTCGTACAAGACAAGGGTTTGAAACTGTACGCTCTCTCTGATATTGATGAATGAATCAGCAGAGAACAGGTGAGAATGCAGTCAGAAGTTAACTAAAGAAAGCTAGAGTGTAGAATGCAGTCAGAAGTCAAATGATTTTCCATTAACAGTGGCTTGTAAGGTATTTCTATCACTCTTCAGGCTGACATTGAAGACATAGCCCTAATTCTCAGGTGAATATAGGGTACAAGGGATGATAAGGCACCTGTCTCCTTGCGAGGAAGAGGTTTCCTTGCTAATGAGATGAGTGGAAGAGCTGCTTTTGGTAGAGGAGATAACTTTTATTATTACATTTCTTTCTAGATACTTTGAACAGTAAGAAAGTGAACAGGAACAAGGATGGTTTCACATGTTTGGCAGTTGCAGTGATTGGTGCTGGAGATCAGGAGCATGACAAAGACAAGGTGCTTAGGTTTGAGTTAGTCTGCAGGAGTGGGCACAGAAAGAGCTGCAAAAACTAAATCTGCAGGACCTGGCCTCAACAATTTGAGTAACAGAAGCCTTGGGGAATTAAGGACAAGGCACATGACTGCTTGACTATAGCAGATAGATGAAGGGCAGTCGATGGGATAAGGATGTTGGCCAAGCATGGCAGCCAAAGAAGCTCCCTAAGGTGGTGTCATTGGTTCCATTGTGCTAAACAAGATTTTGAGACTGAGCACGAACCTCTGGCTTCAAACTTGAGTGACTTCTTGGTCCTCCAATTAGCTATATCGGGCAAGTCTGGGGTTCCATTCTAGGCATATTTGAGCACAATATACAACTCTCTATTAATCTCTCCTGGCTTACGAATCTATTTTAACAACCAATGGAAAGTGGAGTTTCCAGTAGCCAACAGGTGAGAAATGCATGAATGGTTCTATTGTATTTAATGTACTTGATTGATCAAAATGATACTATTTATGATTATAATGTCCTTACACCATCGAAAATCCTCAACCGTTGAAAAGAAATGCTTCTATAGCACACTGTACCATTTCAGTAGACGTTCCATATTCATGCTTACTGATGCAGTCACCAAAACAAGGGTTGAAACCTATTGTTCTTCCAAGCAAGAATGATGCTCCAATACATCAACTGATTGTGCAGACACCAAGCCTCTGGATGAAGAAACCACCTACAGCTAATTCTCTCTAGTATTTCTTTTAAACCCAAAGCTCCAAATTATATGACATCTTCAATTAATTAAAGTATAACCGTATTGATTGCTATTTAAGTAGACAACAATGAACAACAGGTTAGAGGAAAAGGCAATGCTGCTAAGATCCACAGTCAATTTGCTCTTGGGGATAGTGAAGAAAGAAGCAGCCTTAACAAGATGAAATTATAAATGAATGCCCAACAGTTTAGGACTATTCTTCTGCTACAACAGATGGGAATGCCATGACTACCTTCAAAAATGTAAATGAAAACATATCAAAAAGCGATACACAAAAAATTTAAAGAGGGAGAAAAAGGAAACCAAAAAAGGAAGACTTCAAGGTACCAAATAGAAAAACCCATTAAAGTTTGGATCCATCTTGAGTTGAAACGGCCTTTTTACTAGTCAAGCATAATAACTTGAAAAAGAGAAGCTCATTCAGCATCTACACGTTAAATGGAAAGTGTAGCTGACTAATTCCTTTCTCACCCAAGGACAGCCTCCATTTCACATAACACACAATTAGTCTGATCCATCACATCAGTCCAAGCTTTTCACCAAAAAAAACAATGAAAAGCATTTATAATCAAAAGCATGAATCTATAGTGTTCTGGGGGAGTGTCAAATCCATTGCGAATTACACTAGACTCAAAAAGAAATGATTCACTCCCTACGTTGACATTCTCACCATGGATACACTTGAATAAATTGCACTTTACTAATATGCCAGTCCATGTGGTTTTTTCAATATAATATGATGCTCAAATCTTCTGCCACAAATTACCCACACAGCTGCATAATGCAATATAGAAGACCAAAACTCATTAAGCAAACTGAAATAATTCAAGTAGTCAGAAAATATCTCATAAGCATGGTGATAAAAGTACCAAAACAGAATTCTTATTTACTTTAGTTAAACAAGGGCCAAACAAATATAGTTAAGTATATATGGATGTCTTTATGAGCATCAAACATATGTCAGAAAATGCTTAAAGCATGCTTGCAGAAATCCTTTAATTTTCCCACCAGACATAAAAGGTTGAAAAAGAAAAAGCTTCCCAGAGGACTTAAGAAAAGGAACACCAACTAATCGAGGCTATTCAGCCTGTTCCGATCAACCTAGGTCAGTCCTATGGATTACATTCCTTAAAACCCATCTCAAATGGCCTCAGAAATGCCAGGCACGGTCAATGCAGTAACTTCTGCATGATCATCATCTATCATAATCCCAACTTGTCCAAATGCTCAATCTGAAAAAATAAGCCACTACAACTCGCTAGTCCAAACTGTTACTCAGGTTTAAAGTTCAAGAAAATACTCAACTAATCATCAATGCAAGGTCTCAGTCTCTTAATTTCTAGCAAGAAGGGAAACAAAAGGCTCTATAATCCCTTCAGCAGCTCAGGTTGTCAAAACCAGGACTCCAAGACCCTCTCTGCTTAAATTAGAAGACAAAATCCTGCGCATGGACTACGCACAGCAAACAGATGTTTCTTTAGCAGAAATTCTGTTTTTGTCAAGAAATCACCAACTTTAAATACGTATCTTGTCTTGTCAGCTTTCTAATGTAGCAAAAACAACTAATCACACGGTCCAATTCTAGCAGAACATTCCAAAAGCACGGAAGAATAGGCCCATTAAGTCCTCTACCCTATCAATTCAAAATCTCATTCAAATTATGCCGCCCTTTGCCATAGAAATGGTGTGCTCTTCCATACCAACATATTCTCATACGCACCATTTCCATATAACAAAAGGGAAAAAAAAAAACGGCATAGCTACAACATTGCAAGATAAAAGAATGAAACTTCAACAAGCAGAGTGACATAAATACAGCGAATCAGAGTGAGGATAATCTCATCAACGTGAAAAACCTTCTAAGATGATAGAAATTCTGGCAAAAGCGAGAGTACCCTCTTGCGCATGCGGCGGAAATCGCTGGACTTGAACTCGTTCCGGGCCGATTTCTGCAACCTGAGCATCAAGAGCTCTCCCTTCAAGTCCACGACCTCGTCGTTGATTTCCTCGACGGTCTTGACCCTTATCTCCTTCATCTCCTCCTCTCTCTTGGCCATCATCACGACACTCGGAGCTCGGCTCCGAGAGGACGACGACGCCGCCGCAAGAGGGACACCCAGAGGAGGGCACTTGTGTTGAATTCGAACGCCATTGAAGGACGACGACGACCACCACCTCGGCGTCGCGGAGAGAGAAGATTTCGCAGGGAAGACGGTGGTGGCGGCGGCGGCGGTGGCCGGCGAGGCGACGGAGAGGCTCAGCATCTTCGTTTTCCGGCGAGACCGCTCGGCTTCGCTTGGAGCGACGCTTGCGTTTTCGAAAGGAGCTTCAAGTGAAGTGTTTCTGAGCGTGGGAATGGATTGAAGATAAGGCTCGGCACCTTGTTTTCGCTCTTTTGCTTATTTATAAATTAGGTCTCAAACTTCGGGATAATTGCATTTTCCAACTTTAACTCCTAGCCCCTTTTTCAATTTCATCCTTTTACTTTGACTTTTGTATAAATTTTGTGCGCAATCTATGGTCTCTCCTTGTTAATTTTATTTATGACAATTAGACATGTTGATATCCCTTGGATGACATATCAAAAATGCTCGAGCAAATGGGTTAGAGATGACAAATGGCTGGGCACTAAACAAAGCCTAGATAATTATGTTTGATAAGTCTCATGTGATCATATTAAATCTGATTATCAAAATTGAGTTTCATAAATATGCTAAGTTCCTAGAATGCTTACTCATTAATCAAGGACATGAGACTGCATAGTTGTACATTTAATTTAACATTGTTGAAATATAAAAAGCATTTCACAGTAATTTTACATCGATATCAATTTCTATAAATATAAGATAATTTTTATGAAGAGGTTCATCAAAATTACAACAAGCATGACTTAGAATTACAATTAAAAATGTATTACACGTGTCCGTGCAACTCTATCAGTTGACGTCACAAGTTCATTGCAACAGGCCATATTAATTTTAGTGTGAATGTCCGTGATAACTTGTATACTTTTGTAAGAGAATCAAAATCATCCATCTATATTTATTTTATTTAAAAGAGTTTTCTTACGTTATAAAAGTGTCATCAGTCATTCCTAACTATTTCGATGATTCCGATGATGAAATTTGCTGACATTGATTTGAAACCATCAAACATATATCCATTTTGACAATTTTATAAAAAAAAAATCTAAAAAACTATCTAACCAGTCAACTCAGGCTCAAGTTTATTGTATTCATGGCCATCAAAAGCTCGAGCTCACAACATCAATGACAGCTCGAGCTCGAGCTCCGCATCCATGGCTGCCAAGCTGCTCAAGCTTGAGCTCGTGGCCATGGCCACCACTACTAATAGGTCTTGTTGAAGAAATAGGTAGATGATTAGAACTAAACATGATGCTTGAAGAAGAAAATGCCATCAATTTCCGCTGGAATTTTCACCTTATTGGAGTTGTACAAATTTGAAAACCCTTTGTTTGGAGAATTTGAGATCTTCTTGTTTTAAGCATTTTCAAACGTTTTCAATTTCCTTATTTTTATTTTTACAAGTGAAAGTCTCAAAAAAAATATCCTAGGCCATGCTAATTGTGACATTATCCTAAACTTTTTTTTACTCTAAAAATTTCAAAATTA
Organism: Corymbia maculata; assembly: GCA_014182735.1. Lineage (NCBI taxonomy): Eukaryota > Viridiplantae > Streptophyta > Magnoliopsida > Myrtales > Myrtaceae > Corymbia > Corymbia maculata. Next base: position 6,412,750 of record CM024690.1, on the reverse strand, counting down.
TATATTTAATACATTTATTCCAAATTCATATTAGTGTGACATATTTATTCTAAACTTGTTTATTATAACACCAAAATTCAAAAAATATTTGTATGACACATTTATTTTAAATTTAATTTTTATGAAATAAAAAATTCTAAACTTAGACTCACACAATACATTTACCCTCCATGAAATTTTTTTTCCTTTTCTTTTTTTCCTTCCTCTTTCATCTTCGTCGCCATCACCACTCTTACAGTCACCATCACTATTGTGCTCCCATGGCCAAACTAAGGAAGAAAACAAATGAGGAAGTTTAAAAAAAGGAGAAAGAAAACAAGAAATGAAAACTTATCATGAGTTGACATATTTTTGGCACATAGGCACCACATCATTATCGTTTAATGTAGGTCGCCACATAAAATTTCTAGCCACGTTCGCTAAAGGAATTTTGGCGCAAGGTGCAAGATTAAGGTCAATGCATCACATGAATACAAATTTGAGGTTATAGGCATTACAAAAAACAAATTTGAAAAAATGTGCCACACATGTATAAGTTTGAAAGTTTTGGCATCACAAAAAAAATTAAAATAAATGTATCATAATGGGTATATTTAGGATTTTATGTGATTTATTCGCATTGTTATATTTGTTTTTCCATCCAAACTTGCCATTAGAGATGAGCATCGGTCTAGGGTTGACCCTGGACTGGCACAACCCCATCAATTCTGGTCCAATTCCCAAGGGGACTAAGCGAGTCTTTGGCCCTAAGATTCTTGGATTAGCACTGTGCAGGTTGGTCCAACCCGAACCAACCATGACCTGATATATATATATATATTTTAGATTTATTATATATTATATATCTAATATTTTATTATAATATTTTTTATCCATTTTAAAGAGCAAACCCTAACTCAAATGGCGTCATCCTCATCCAGTACTCTTGTTCTCTTCTTTCTTCTTTATTATCTTAGTATTCAATTTTCTAAGTAAAATCAAAAGAAACAACTTTACGTGTGAGCAACCTCACCCCACTCAACACCTTCACCGCTCATTTGTCTTTGCTAATCTCACTTGTTGCTGAGTAAATTAGAATGAAATAAAGCTCTAATTAGAAATCCTCTTTACTCGTGAGTAATGCTCACCTTGCAGCTCTATGAGCAATCTTAATCATTTTTATGGTTTCTCACTTTTAGCAAGTATGAAATTTTTATTATTATCTTATCTTAAATTTGTTGAATATGTACTTGTATTTATAGTTTAGTTGCTCAACACCGCATTATCAATGGACATGTAATTTAAAATAATAAATTTGACTTTTCAAGAATACAAAAAATGATTATCGGTTGGTCCTGATTTAACCCTGGAACCAGACTGAACCCGTCCTTTGTCCCAAATTTAATTGGGTTAGTCCTTAGTCCCAAAAATTAAGGACTAACATTATACGGATTAGTCCTAAGGTTAGGAGATGGATCGGCTTAACCCTGACCATGCTCACCTCTACTTGCAATCATTTAAAAAAAGCCATTGTCCATGTCAGGATCTTGGTTGTCACCTCGGCTTTTTGATGGTCCATATTAGAGAAACCGACCTGCAAAAGAAAAGGTACAACCAGAAATTTAGTGTGAAATATTTTAAAAACTAGAGGGATGCTTTTAACAAAACAAAACAGAGGGGTTTTAATTTACGAGTAAAAGGACCGGAAACCACCCTTTGTTTTACTTCTATACAAGCCAAAAAAATTTACAATCGGTACCTCAAATTTAATCAAGTTCGCTTTCCATTAACAATAAAGTAAGATGGAAAAGGCATATTGGACAAGAAAGCAAGTAAAGCTAGTTCCTCTGTACCGAGGAAATCGTTAAGGAAAAGTTACTAGGGTCATTTTATTTCTATTTCTAAAATCTATTTTTGGAATAGAAATCCGTTTGGTAAAATCATTTTATTTTTTCAATTTTTGGAATAAAATTTTATTCTAGAAATAGGTTTGGAATAAAAATCAGAAACAATTTTTTTTTATTTTTCTATTTTTGGAATAGAAATTAGAAATTATTTTTCTTTTTCTTACTCGGTCACCACTATCGGCCGCCGCCATTGCTGGTCATTGGCCACCATCCCCCCATCGCCGCCGCCACTCAAGAAAGTGGAATTTTATTAATTATCAAACGAATTTCTATTTCAAGAATAGAAATTTTGTGTTATCAAATGTGTCTTTTGGCTTAGAAACTTATTAAAGAATAAAAATAGAAAAAATTATTTTTCTTCTAAAAATCAATTTCTTGCTAGAAATATTATCATTTACGCACTAAAATTAACTAATGTGAGTCGAGAATATCCATAAAAGATTTTCTCGTTTAAAGAGTCTGCATTGTTGGGGATGTATTTTTATACTCTAATTCATATTTAATACTATTGTCTTGTGTTTAACCTAAGAATACACATCATATAAAACATTTTATCCTATCCTTATCTTATTTCATTGTGTGTTAATTTTGAAAGAATATTTGGACAATCAAACACAAGAGAGGTTGTTTCATTGGACAAATCCACTCATGGAACTTTTAGGAACAATTATCTCACATTTTATTCAACAAGACCTATCACAACTCTTTATAAATTGAATATATATTAAGGTGACCATCGGCGCGTATTGTAAAATTTTTGTTCCAAAATTTATTTATTTTTATTCCCAAACAAATTTAAAATAAAATAGGTGTTTCGTAATGATATAATTTTTTTGTTTCTGAAATATAAATTCATTTGACAATATTATAAGATTTATCCTTCATGAGCGATAGTGACTAGCGACCAACAACGGCGGCCGGCAATCGGCGGTGGTCAGTGGCGGTCGGGCAACGATGGGTAATCGACAAGCGATAATGAAAGCGAACAATAAGATGAGTTTTTTTTTTTTTTGTTCAGAAATTGTTTCTTACTTTTGTTCCAAAAATCGAAAAGTAAAAAATTTTAACTTATGATTTATGATCCAAATTCATTTCTAGAGTTGAAATTTATTTTAAAAATAGAAAAATGAAATTGTGTTATCAAATTGATTTTTATTCTAAACTTATTTTCGGAATAGAAAAATAAAGAACTAGAGAAGTAGAAATGATTTCATACACACCCTATGTAGATATAACAAGTTTGGCAGCAAAGCATGAGCTATTGACTAAATATCTTTTCGCGATCAGCCAAACTCTATTCTTAAATTCCAAAAAATGATTTACACTTCTTAAGAGTGCCATTCATTTTCCTTAATCATCTTGACCGTTGCCATGATTGTCCATTTAGACCAAACTTGAGACTCTAATGTCCGAACTAGGTAGTGTTTCATGAAGCCAGGACTCGGGACTCAAGCACCCCAATTTAGGATCTTGGGGGGAAAACCCTCGAATTGATGTTCAGACTCAGGAGTGCGAACATCTAACACAAGATGGTCGAACTCAAAACCCAAGGGGCTAAATAAGGATCTTGAGAGGACCGACTTATCCTAGCAAATTGATCCCTCACCCAAAATTAGGATTTTGCCCATAGGTCTTAGGAATCTAGTGGCGAGTTTTGATCCCATAGGGTCGAAAATGGGACCTCAACATTGGACATTGGTTTCTAGGGGCTTGCCTTGGGACGAAATCCATGGGTTGGGTCTCTAGTCAAGCTCTTGGATCGTTTGGTCCAAATGCTAGGGTTCCATGTCCAACCCTAGGGTCCTAAGCCTTGGCATTAGGGTCTAGGTCTCGATAGTCAAGTCCAAGCCTTCCCTCGGGTTCTCGAGTCTAGTTGCTGATATCTTGGACCCAACTTTTAGAGTCTTAAGCTTTGGTGTGGAGTCTCAAGGGCACCCCATTGATCTCGAGTTCAAAGGGCAAGTCTAAGTCTAGTCTTTATGTTCAATTTTAGAGTCCTAAGGTTATGTACCTTTCTAATGCTTTGTTAAAATGAAAAATTGCTTTGAGACTCTCCCAATGGCAGATTTCATAACAAAAATTAGTTAATTTGAAAAGTCCAATCAAACTTGGGAAGAATTAAACCACTTTCTAGGCAATTTGAAAAGTCCAATTTTTGTGAAACAAATAAGATGTTTAGGCTCTCTTTGATAACATTTCTATTTTCCTAATCCATTTGGTAAATGTCAATTAACATTTATATTCTTTGGAATAGAAAATTATTCTAGAGATTAGATTTGGAACATAGATAAGAAGTAGAGAAAAGTTACATCTTGTTTTCAAGAACAATTTTGAGAATAAGTCATTTTCTTTTTTTTTTTTTTTTTTCTTCTTCTTATAATTGACTATTGCTGCCTGCCGGTTGTCAACGCCACCACCTACTGCTGGTCACTATTGTTTAAAAGAAGAAGGAAGGAAAAAAAAGAAAGAGCCGAAAGAAAAATGTCTAATAATTATTAAAAAGGAAAATAAATTTTATGCAAAAAAATTTTATAGGCCATACCAAATATATTCTTATTCTTTTATTTATTTTGGGAATAAAAATTTTATATAATTATCAAATTTGTTGTTTTACTAAGAAATTATTCAAATAAATAAAAAATAGAAAAGAATTATCTTTGAAAAGAAATTATTCTCGAAATAATAATGTTAGCAATTTCTATTTCTTTTTCCCTTCCATGCTAGACATAGTGGGTTCCTTGTTCACGCACAACAAGAAGACAAATCATCAAAACTTTTACACTTCATCGTGCATGGACTATTTTCGTTTTATACGCAATTGGTATTTTGAAAGTCAATTATGTGTCATTCTAATGCTTTATTAGAATGAAAAATGTGCTTCGAGATTCTCCAATGGCCAATATCGAAAAAAAAAAAAAAAAAATAGTTAATTTGAAAAGTCCAATCAATCTTGGGAAGAATTGAACCCCTTTCTAGACAATTTGAAAAGTCCAGTTTTTGTGAGACAAATTGGTAGTTTTTTACCTATTTCTTTTTCCCTTCCATGCTATACATGGTGGATTCCTCGTTCACACACCAAGAAGACAAAATCATGTAAACTTTTACACTTCATCATGCATGGACTATCTTTTTTTTTTTTATACGCACCCGGTATTTTGAAAATTCAATTATGCTTTTCCAAGTACCCCATCTTAACATGATCCACGAGTTTATTGCGAAATTTCACGGATTTTCAAAGTATTGCTTTCCGAAAAGATTTTTTATTTATTTATATCGCTATATAAAGTAAAAGGATCTTAAATCTTTTACTTTCCCTTTCTCAAATATTCTTGAATACTTTTTTTTTTTTTTTGTATATATTGCACTCAGGAGTAAAAACGCAGATTAATGATTTTATAATGTATCACTATTAAAATTTGAATCTTTTCCATCACACAACAAGCTTCTTAAAAAAAAATACAAATCACGAGGTATTTTTTTATATTAATTATTCAAGCATTTCACAATAATTGTTTTAATATTGTAGAAACCGATTTTTTTTAAAAATTATATAGCACAATAAAGATCTCAATTAATTTAATTAAATTTTAAAAATCGAATATGAATTTCCCATTACTCCATTTTTTTTTTGGGGGTCTCTCCTTTGTTGCTCGCTCATCTCCGCTCTCATCCTCTCTCCACCCCTCACTCCTTCAGGCAGCCGAGGAAGAACAACCGAATCCGAAGTCATTAAAACCAAGCGAGGATTTCGATTCGCAGGTTCGATTCGATTCCAAAGGCCGTTGCCTCCTTTCTCAAACTCAAGACCCAAGTGGCTAAATAAGAATCTTTGAGGGGACCGACTTATCTTGGCCAATTGATCCCTCACCCAAAATCAAGAATTCACCCATAGGTCTTAGGACTCTAGTGGCAAGTTTCGATCTCATAGAAGTCGGAAATGGGACCTCAGCACATGGACATTGGTTCCTAGGGGCTTGACTTAGGACGAAACCTGAGGGCTGGGTCTCTAGTTGAGCTCCTAGATCTTTGGTCCGAGTGCTCGGGTTTCATGTCCAACCCTAGGGTCCCAAGCCTTGACTTTAGGGACCAGGTTTTGATGGTTAGGTTCGAGCCTTCCCTCGGATTCTAGACTTGAGTTGTCAATATCTTGGACCCAATTTTCAAGGTCTCAAGCTCGGGTGTGGAGTCTTGAGACCATCCCTTTGGTCTCGACTTCAAAGGCTTAATTCTAAATCTAGTCCTTGAATTCAAGTTTAGGGTCCTAAGATTGTGTGCCACCCTAATGTTTTTAGTTTGAATGAAAATTGTGCTATGAGATTTTCCAATGACAAACATCGAAAAAATTAGTTAATTTGAAAAATCCAATCAAATTTGGGTTGAATTAAACCATCTTGTCGACAATTCGAAAAGTCTAATCTTTGTGAAATAAATAGGACATTTAGCTATTTCTTTTCTACTCTTTTCCCTTTCAAGCAAAGACATAGCAGGTTCATGTTCACAAGCCAAGAAGACAGATCATCTGAACTTTTACACTTCATCGTGCATGAGCTATCTTTGTTTAATACGCAGCCCGGTGCTTTGAAAATTCAATTATTCCAAATGACATAGGCTTTTTACAAGTGCCCTCCTTGATGGGATCCATGAGCTAATAATAAAAGTTTTTGCTGAGTTTCAAATGCCTAAAGTCACGTAAAAATATTCTTAATTAACCATGCTTTTAATAATAGCATCTACCGAATGATACTTGATTTGTATTGCTATATAAAGGTTATTACGTACTCCTACATTTGAAGAACCTCAAATCTTTTTTTTTTTTTTCCCTTTCTAAAATATTCTCAAATACTTATTTTGTAAATGTTATGCTTACGAATAAATACATAGGTTAATAATCATGAGATGTTTTTTTTTTTTTTGAATTTTTTCCATCGGACGACAACTTTCCTGAGAAAATACAAATCATGAGTTTTTTTTCATATTAATTTTTTAAAGCATTTCACAACAATTTTTTTATATTGTAAAATTCCAACTTTTTGCTATTTGCTAGTATAATAAATATCCTTATTACTTTAAGGGTTAATATTATGAAAAATCTTGTATTGATATATTATGAAAAATTTATTTCAAATTAATTTTCTAATCATTAAAAACTCCAAATTGATATGATAAATTTATCTTCTATTTTTTTTTTTTTGTTAAATTGGATTAAAAAAATAAGTTTGCACACTTATGATAAACGAAGAGCAAACTTTGAAATGAATACTCCCATCAATTGTCATGAATCATTTAATTCAGTAATTTGATTTTAAAATTTAACGAAAATTAATATAGGATAAATTTGTCGTATACATGTCGGTTTAAATTTTTTATTGTATCAATTTTTAATTTAGTTAAATTTAAAAAAATCGAATGTGATTTTTCCTACTACTCCATTTTTTCATTTATTTGGGGGGGCGTCTCTCCTTTGTCGCTCGCTTGTCTCCTGTGTCTCTCTCCATTTTTCATCCTCTCTCCTTTCCTTCCCTTCCCTTCCTCTCTCCTCCTCCTCCTCTTCCTCCTCCTCACGAGACATAAACCTCCAAATTCAGGCAGCCGAGGAAGAACGGATGAATCCGGCATCCATGAAAACGAGGCTTCGATTTTGATTCGCAGGTTCGATTCGATTACGCAGATTGCTGTCTCCTCCTCCCTCTCTCGCCGCGAGCGAATTCGTGGAGCGGGAATCGGTCCGGGAAATTTTCGGGGGATTCTTTTAGGTGGGGATTGCGAATCAAGGGACGTCACTCCTGGCTCATTCTCTCTCCCACTTCCGCCTGCTCTCGATTCGAGGTCTGAGGGTTATGGGTGCTGCGGGCTCCAAGCTCGAGAAGGCCCTCGGCGACCAGTTCCCCGAGGGCGAGCGCTACTTCGGCCTCGAGAACTTCGGCAACACCTGCTACTGCAACAGCGTCCTGCAGGTTTTGTCTCCTACCCTCCATCGCTACGGGTGATGATGCCGTAATCGGGGTCGGGTTTCGTTTCGAGCGAGGTCGATTGTGGGATGGGTTCTTTGTATTTTGTTGATTTGAGTCTGGTTTGACTTTCCCTGTTTGGAAAGTCGGTTGCTTGCGTGGAGGTTCTTTTCATGTTGGAAAGATGGGAAGGTGGGTCTGAAGTTTGATCGCTTGTTAGGATGGATTTTGAAGCTTTGCCTGCGGTTGGATTAGATAATCCGTCCAATCGGTTGGCTCTTCTGATGGTTCAATGGTCACCTATTGGGAATTTTCAAGAGTCAGCTGTGTGTTATTCTGTTTGTCACCTTGTGTACACTCTGTGAGTTATCTGTCATTGGGAAGTAGATTTGGGGGGTTTCATTTTGTAATTTTGAATAACAGCAAGCTTTTTTCATGGAGTTTGATCATTAGATTTTCTAAATTTACGTTTTACGGTGATTTTGCTCATTGTTGTTTCTCTAATTCCTGGGCAGGCCCTCTATTTTTGTGTGCCCTTTCGAGACCAGCTGCTTGATTATTATGCAAATAACAAAATCGTTGGAGATGAAGATAACCTGTTAGCATGCCTTGCAGACCTATTTACGCAGGTGTGGAATTCTTCTGGCTTTATTTTATTACCTGTCGCGTTGCTGCATTTTTATTACAGTAATAGTCTGTTCTGCTATTGTTATCCATTTGAAACTTCTGTACTGCTATTGGTGCTCATCCAGTAATCCTTTTGTGTTAGTGTTAATCACTTATGGATATAGTCTTGCTTTGTAGCATGTGTTATCATTGATGGTACTTGATGATTTTTCTTAAAATCTTTGTTAATTCCATTGTAGATGTATGAATTATGAAGAAGTGACTTCAACGGATGTTTTCAAGTTCATTCTCCCCTTGTGAAGTTATTCTTTTTTATTCTAAATTTTCTGTGCTTTTTCTTTCTAATTCTCCATTAAATTATCATTATCCCTAATTTTAAGACATTATATACTATATCTTTTTTTTGTTCCACTTCTTAAGGGATTTGCATGATGTTTCTTTCACATACTATTCTCCCCCAGTATGGGTCCCATTGTTCTAATACCTATCCTAACTCTAGCTTTTAGCTTATGGTGATCACTTCTGATATGCAGATAAGTTCACAAAAGAAGAAAACCGGTGTCATTGCTCCGAAACGTTTTGTTCAGAGATTAAAGAAACAAAATGAGCTGTTCCGAAGCTACATGCACCAGGTTGCTGTGATTTCTCATTTCTTCTTTGTGGTCCAAACATGTTCTTTGGGGAAAACTGCATTTGTTGAAGTTCCAACTTTGTTAGGAATTTCAGAGCTAAATCTTCAATATTTTCCATTCTTTATCTACAGTGGACATGTTGGTGTAGAAGGCAACATAGTAGACGTTGGTTGTGATTTCTGGTAGGGGAAACAAGAGAGCATCAAGGATTATATTATGATAAATTCTAGCTAAACTGAGCTTTAGATTATATCATTGGCCCCTTAAAAGAATAAAGCAAGAAAAGGCCATAAAGAAAGGGATCTTATAGAGTTTTTTGGATGGAGCATATTTACTATTTCTAAATTTGATGGTAGGTTCTCAGTAGAATCATTCCTGTTGCATTAGGAAGGAGCTGTAGGTGTAGAAGCTTAATATACACAATTTATGATAGCATTAGAATTTGTGTTGGAGATGATGTATATTCATTTCCTCATTGTGTTATTATTAGTATTGCTGAAGATAGTCATGAATCAGCAATGCTGTTTTCCTTTTTCTGATGCTACTTCTTATAACTATCTCATTATTCTCTTGGAAATGTGTTCATGTGAAATGCCAATGTCACTGTTTTTGGCAGGATGCACATGAATTTTTGAACTTTCTGCTCAATGAAATTGTGGACACTTTGGAGAAAGAGGCCCAAGCTGCAAAAAGTGAGCAAGAAACATCATCACCTGCTGAGAAGACTGCAAATGGGCCTCACAAGGCTCATGCTAACGGTGGCCCAAAGGAACAATTAGATACTTGGGTGCACAAGAATTTTCAGGTTCTTTCTGCTGGTTTTATTTATATACTGTTACATTTTTTTTATTTTACCTTAAAGTCTATGAGGATGATTTAGACTTCAGAAAGTTACAGCTTTGGTCTTTGTGATAACTTTTGTGGTCATCCTTGTATAATTGTTGATGGCTGAGGCTTATGATCATGCCTACACTTGTATTCGTTATTCTGCTAAACTCATACAAGAATTTCGCTTTTACTTGTGTTTGTCAATTAGGGAATACTTACAAATGAGACAAGGTGTCTGCGGTGCGAGACGGTAACTGCAAGAGATGAAACTTTCTTTGACTTGAGTCTTGATATTGAACAGAATAGTTCAATAACAAGCTGTTTAAAAAACTTTAGCTCAACGGAAACATTAAATGCCGAGGACAAATTTTTCTGTGACAAATGCTGCAGGTTTGTAGCTTTTCTTTTTCTGTTCTAGCTCATACTAGTTCTTTTAGTACTTGACCATCATCATTATACTTATAGTAGGATTGTAACCTTTTTTATGGTTAATTGTGGGGGCAATGGAGTCTCTGTTCCTTTTTTCCAGCATTATGGCCTGCCTTGTCCTTTCAAGTTTCTTTATGCTTTCTTTATTGCTTTGCCATGAGTCTGTGATGGAAGCAATCTGCTAATTCTGGTGTTTAGGTCCATATGAAATATTGGAAGATTTCAATGTTCTGAAAGCTTGAATTTGTTGGTAGTTCCTTGGCTAATGACAGGAGGGCTGCCAGTTGAGAAGATCATTCTTTTTCTTTTCCCCCATTATGGTGCAGTTCCGAGATGTAAGATATGACTTGCTAAAGTAGGAAAAATGAAAGGACAAGTCTATAAGGTCAATATAGATTGAGTCAGATCTCACATTACGCTGTCTAGTTTAGGGAAGATGGAACACAAACATTGTTAATTGGCACTCATACAAGTCCATCATTTTCTGTGTTTGGCTTCTTTAGTTAGATAATGTGCTCACTTTGTTATCATACTTTGGATAGCAAGTGACTCTGGTAGCAATCTACTGTTGTCGATAGTCAAATCTAGTGGCAAAGAAAGAGTTCATGTGAATAATGTCAGAGTTTGTTGGCATGAGGCATGTCAGGTCTATGTACTTCTAGATGACATGTGTCCAAGGATATTAGATTTATGCTTGCTTTCAGTTCTATCTTTCAACTCTTTCATTTGTTTAGTGCTTGCATTAAGTTTCCTTTCTATTTTGAGATATAGTTATTTCATTAAGATGGTGCTTAGTTGCTGTTAACTGCAATCTTATACTCACAATAGTGCTCTGGTGCTTTGCTTTAAGCATGTTATTCGTATAGAATTCGTCTATTTTGATGTGTTGTTTTTTCTTCTGACCTCCCAGTGTACATTTTCTTTGTACATGAAGTCACTATTCTTTTCCTTTAGCAAGTGTTATTTATATAAGAAGAGGTTCCGCTACGTTGCTTCCGTGGGTTATCTTTTGTGGGGCATCACTTGGATATAATGTGATCAATGCTAAAAGAGTCATAGGTTGGAGAAAGATGTCATAGATTTGTGGCCTCTCACTCCTAAATTTGAGGCTGTGACTCCAAAGTTCTGCTATGATGGTTACTATAGGCTCTCTTCATGTTTTCTTATTGTCTAGTTCTTCACAAAAGTGAGAGGACTCTTATGAATGTTTGGTGCCCTCCAACACTTGTATGTGACTTCCTTCCTAATCAACCGGAATTAGGAAGATGATGTGAGTTTTCTCCTTTTTATGTTGCTTGGCTAGAAGCAAGGTTCCTAGTTAGATGTCTTCTCCTGTTTGGCTCTTAGTTACAGTGACCTATAATTATTTATGAACCAGACCTAATATTATCCACTGATAGCTGATTAGTTCACAATTCCTCTCTTTTTCTAGACCATTGTGCTTTTTCTTGCTGCTATTCATTCTGGTGAACTCCATATAGCTTCCAAAATTATGCAAATTACTTATCCCGGCGTCATTAGTGCTTTTGTCTTCCACAGCAACCACTCTGGGCTGACTGCTGTCACCTCTGCCACAATTAAGGTGGCTGGTGACCATTAGTTGAGTCAGTGCCAATAATTGCTCTTTCCACCTCTAACTAGGCATGGGCATTTTTATGATAGTGTGGTACAACTCCATTTGTTTCGCATGGAAACATTGAAACTGTTATTAAAGTTGCTTTTGGTTGAAAATTATTTCCAGGGAAAATCTCTTCTAACTGGAACGCAACTTACATGAAATGAAGGTGACTTTACAGTTAGAAACTGAATGAGAAATTATTTTTCAGCCATCAGTTTGGTTTATATATTATTTTTCTATTGATATTATGTTCAGTGGTTGTCTAGCATGGCTTCTTGTCAAATTTCCAAAGTTTCTTATAAACTTCTATGGCGCATCAGTTATGGCTAACTGAAATAAGTGTTCATGCAGATTTCAGAAAAAAAGGAAATGTATCCTTGTGAGTACATATTGTGTTTCTCGGACAGCAGTTTCAGCTTGGTCTAATAAGTTAGCATTTTGGGGATTCCATCTTTAATTTATCAATTCTATAGATAGATGATTAGAACTCCTAAGGGATTTGGCTGCAGAAAATGGTTTATGGCACTTGAGATCTCTGTGCTGTTTTAGGTAAATTGCTGTATCAGTTTAAACGCAAATTTCTGTGACATGGAAGACAATAAAGGCACCTGTTAGGTAGAGGGAAACTGTCTGCTAGCTTGACATACTCGCATTCAAGGATTTGAGTTTTCTATTGTGCGAGGTTGGAGAGGACATGGCTGTCCTTTTCTCTTTTTTTGGCTTAATGTAGAATCAGTGGGTGATGATATATATTATCTTAACAAGATTTTCCCCTTATGCCTGGCAAATTTGCTTAATCGCTGTTGCATTTTAATTTAAAAAAATGCATATGGATGATGCTGAAAATGCTATGTTTCTCTCTGATTGCCATCCTCTTCTTAGAGGCTTTCTTGGTTGTCTACGACTGAGGTAATACTGGGCAAAACTGAACCCTTAAACAAATTTTTTGCAGCTTGCAAGAAGCTCAGAAGAGGATGAAGATAAAAAAGCCACCTCAAATCCTTGTCATCCATCTGAAGAGGTTTAAGTACATTGAGCAGCTCGGTCGGTACAAGAAGTTATCTTATCGCGTGGTGTTTCCACTGGAACTGAAGCTAAGTAACACTGTAGAAGATGCAGATTCTGAATATTCCTTATTTGCTGTGGTTGTCCATGTTGGAAGTGGGCCAAACCATGGTCACTATGTTAGCCTGGTGAAGAGCCACAACCACTGGTTATTTTTTGATGACGAAAATGTAGAGATGATTGATGAGTCCGCGGTGCAGACATTCTTTGGATCGGCACAGGAATATTCAAGTAATACAGATCATGGTTATATCTTGTTCTATGAGAGACTTGGCAACGGGCATATGAGTTGAGAAGAAGGGAATTAGTATCCGTAATTAGGTAATTTAACCACTCTGGCCTGTTTTGTTGTTTTATGTCATATTTTATTGGTCTTTGCCCTCCTTTACAACCTCTCAGGGAATCGGTTCGCCAGCTATCATTGAGATAAAAGATGGGTCCTGGAAAGTGTATACTTTGATGGTCCGTGTACAGCTTATGGTGGAAGCACACTGTCCCTTTTTTCTTACTAATAAGAGGGGGAAACAGCACTGTATATGTTGGCTTTGAAAGAATTTTACCCAAGTGGTAATTTGCTGTTGATTTTGTCATCATTTTAGAGTAACATGTAGTACATGGCCATTCTGATTCTGGGTTTTCTCTTGAGCTTTCGGGCGTTGTACTTCTTTGTGAGCTGCAAAATGTTTATTGATATCTTCTGGTGGGTGGTGCAAGATTAATGCCATTTGTTGAGTAGGTGTTGAAAAAGCTCTAGTGATTTGTATAAACCTAGGCTCCCTTAGTCATTTATTGTTTCAGCCAAACTAAGGTTGTTTGGGCAAACTCAACAGTGCAAGACATGTATTACACTTGTTGCATCTTCCATCTTAATGGCTCAAGTGTTAGAAGACATTTTCTGCGTGAGTGTTTAACTAGAAGCACTCGTACTAGGTTAAGGTCCAAAACCTTCACGTTTTCCTATGTTGCTGGTCCTCAAGAATCGAGATGGATTTGATGCTGTTTAAAGATTGGAGGGTTAAGTCCAAATTGGATTAATGAACTCTTGTTCTTTTTATCTGATATCTTTCTAATGTATACACACTAAAATCAAATTCAGTCAGCTTTGTTCTTCACGAAAATCATTGATTTAGATGTAGTTTCATTCAAAAGAAGCTATAAATTCTCCATGTACATCATATAGGAGATCAATCATCTGATTTGGAATCATTCAATTTTGTCAATCAACCAAAATCTTCAATCTTCAGAGACGTGGAAGAAAAACTAGTAGTGGCTCATTTGCGCTGCTTGTGTTGGTACTTTAAAAAGGCATATAGGGAACTTAGAGATGAACCTATACATTTAATCCAATGTAAGGGCAGAATATGCTTATCATCATACCTGTGATACATCTAAAGATAAACGAGAGAATAGAAATAGTAGTGGCTCACTTGCGTTGCTTGTGTTGGTACTTTAAAAGGCATATGGGGAACTTGGAGATGAACCTATACATTTACCTCAATGTAAGGGGCAGAATATGCTTATCAACATACCTGTGATACATCTAAAGATAAACGAGAGAATAGAACTGACATGATATTGAAGCCTAGTTGACTCTGCAAGAGACGGTGGTTGTTTTATATTGAATCATTGGTCACATAACTGGCATCATTATGCACATCATTAACTGGGTGACCTTGTACATGGAAAAAGTATGATCTTTCAATCTTGAAATACTTCATTTCTTTCAGCATGGTTAAGAGTGAGCGGTTTTAGGGCAAATTCACATTCCACCTGCAAGCTAGAATCTAACCTATCGGGACTAGTTTGTAGTTTTTAAAATTTGAAACCTATTTTGTATAATCCTAAAACTGGTCTATTCCTTTTTCTTTGGTTTAATTTTTTTATTCTTTTTTGCTTCATTTTTAGTCCAGTAAAATGAAAATTAAAGCAACAACACAAATTCCCCTTTAGATAAATAGAGTTTCATCAACAAAACTACTTATCCCAAATAGAATCATATATACGTGAAGTAATCTACCAAACCTACCAAGAGAATTTGTATATGTTGCCATGTAGAGTAAATGAAAGGGGTTGATCTAAGAGTACACTAAAAAAACGTGTGAAAGTATAGTGATTAGTTAATTTGAGGTTTCCAAAGTACATAGTATATTGGATTTCTCTTGCAATGAATATGCATATATTTTGCAGGTGGATTCTAATGGGTACATCTCCATTTGCACCAGAGCAAGCTTAAAATTTCTAGTAATGGAATAACATATTGAATAATAGTAGTAATGAATTGATGTTTGAAAATTTGGAAGTTTGATACTACTAGTATGAAAATAGGTGAAAAGATCCATAAATACACCTAATTTTGGGGTAACCTTGATTCAATCCAGGTGTCCAATTCATGGTCGGGTACAGTTTCACATTTCTTGGTTTGGTCTAGTTTAATTTGGTTCTTATTGGGAATTGCACCGCATGGCTTGGCTCCACAAAATTTGGAATTGATAGCTGCACCAAGGAGTCTAGGATTCAGGAAGAGGACCAATTTGAAGTTAGTCTGGCCTGGTTCCTAGTTTCCAATTCTACCCAGGACTCATGCTCACCTCTAGAATAGGCCAATTGAGAAAATATTGGAAGATGGTATCATGTGATATTTTTTATGAAAATATACAAAGTTGTATCAAAGTTTCTAAAGTCGCCACTAGATTAATATAGTTTTGAATATGCATAAACTTTTTTACCCGACCCGACATGTCTGTGATTCAATTATTTTACCTAGGAAAGCTCAAGACGGATATATTTGAAAATGTGGCCTGGTTGGTAAATTTTACGCCAACAATGAATTTTGTAAACAACACAAATTAATATCCTCTACTCGACTTATTCCACGTTAGTCAAGCTCTTGCCCATTTTGGTGAGCATTTTGAGAGGGGTCTTACGTATAAATCAATTGGCAAAAACGTGAACAATTAACATGGAGTTGATGTGCCAGGTGAGGCACAAACTACACTCTTGATTCACATATCCATTTTGACACTTATCAACTATTATAATATTTAAATATTAAATCATATCTTTATCTAACAGTTTAAAATTTTAAAATGGTTGATAGTGATCCCATAAATCTCATATGGTATTAAAGTAAAAGGTCACGAGTTAAATTACAAGCTCCTTATTTGTCTCCCCAAATTTACGTTAACAAAATCAACAGGTACATAAAAAATTCTTTTTTAATTGAACAGTAGAACTATCCGGCAAAGAATCACCCAAAAGATTGTGTTAAACTATCATTTAAATTGGATATTTATACTTCAACAAGGGACTGAAGTCTATACCACAAAATCCTTTAAGCTTCAAGTAAAGTTATAGCTTGAATTTAGATAATTTTGAAGTTGAACTCAATTTGAATTTATATACCTATACGTTCCATCTCGTCAAACTTTGGCCACATCAACTTGATAAATATCATGAATTTCGCTACTAATTGTTGTATAATGTCACTCTAAAACATGCTCTTAGAGTGAATTTTGTATTTGTTCCTTGCACAGACATAACGACATTGTCGCTATCCAAATGTTTTACTTCTGGAGTTTTAATTTCACTATGAATGCTTTTCCATGAAAGTTATCGACCTATGTCTCATAAGAAAATTCTTGTTCACACTATCAAACAAATCTGATTTATGTGGATCTCATCAATCACTCAGTTGGTCAATCAGGTTAGGATCACCTCCATGATCAAGTTAACCATGACAATGATCGAGATGAGAACGATGATATTAGGATTGATGAACCATTCTTTGGAAGGGACCAGCCATCGCTTATATGTATGAAGCATTTCTCGATTATGATTAGTAAGAACGCATGAATTCCTGCTACATGTGGGGACTTCAACTATCCAAGCTTTTCTCAAAGCGTTATTCAGGATGTAGAGAGATTCTGGGTAAGTGAGCCAGCATTTCATTTATGTAAGTGTCCCTTTTCTTTTCTTCGAATTTTCTAATGGAAATGCCAAAATTGTTACTCACATTTCACCTAATAACCACTCATATACCTCCGCTTATTAAAATGCTAAATACATACATGAGTTTTGCCTTCATTTGAGATTACTTTGCACTTTCACATTAATTATCCTTATATCCCTATTTACGAAAACGACGCATTTTTTCCAAAAATATCCATTCCCATATCCAGAATTCCTGCACCCCTACAAAACACTTAAAAACAACTGAAAACCACAGCACACAAATCTTGAGCAAGATGCTAAATGAGTTTGTAAGTCATCGTTTGAATAAAAGCGAAGTATGTTTTGTTATTTTTCCCAATTTTCTATTATCTGAAGTATAAAAAAAACTTTAGTAGTTTGGCATATATAAATGAGTGAGTTATTATAAACCGTCTAATTTCAAAACTACAAGTGATACGATCAGGGTTCTTATATTTGTCGACATTTAGATCATGCCCAAGTCGAGTGACTCTTTATTGTTAAAAAAGAGGCATAGACATGTTAGTAAGTGAAACTTAAAGCCAATGCTGATATTATATAAAAGCAAGGTATCGATATTGGCGAGAGCTCAAGGAACTGTATGATGAATGGTTGTCTGTTGTGCTTGCAAAATCCGAAATAACGGAGTATTCAGCACTCGGAGAGTCATCGATGTTCAGACCCCTCGGTGAAATGCTGTAGATTTGCATGTACCATGGAAAGGGGATGTAGCTACACATTCTCAACATACTCATCACCTGCACGTAGCCATGTGCTGAAGTATCCCTCAAAAGATGGTTTCGATAATGAAACCTGCACAATAGATTGTTCTTTCTCCAGATAGTAACACTGCAAAAATATATTTTCATTTTTCCTTTCCTTTTCAACATTTCATGTTAATATAAGCCATTCACAACTTTGACAACCTTCTTGTGCCGACTTCCAATGCATGTGTGGACTGAGAACGGTAGGTGCCTCCAAAGAAGAAGAGAAGGCCGAACATGAACATGAAGAGCAGGTCAGATAAGCTAGGATGACCTGCCTCGTCACCCTGTAATCGTATGCATGGATCGATGATAACGGTGACCCTACTTGAAGCACTCTTGCAAGGAGCAGGCAAGTCATCCTTAGCTAACAAACAAGACTCGTCATGTCATGTAAGGCCTCTCTTCCTCACAAAAACATTCCAATGCCTACTAGTGTGTGAGGAGATAAATAACAAGAACCGACAATTTTCATCTCCTAGGAATAGTTGCTTTTAAAAGGAAGAAGAAGCCTAATATGAAAGATAAGAGACTTTCTGATTAGCC
This sequence comes from Corymbia maculata, assembly GCA_014182735.1. Lineage (NCBI taxonomy): Eukaryota > Viridiplantae > Streptophyta > Magnoliopsida > Myrtales > Myrtaceae > Corymbia > Corymbia maculata. Next base: position 6,394,438 of record CM024690.1, on the reverse strand, counting down.
AAGGAGACTGCCTGAAACCAGCACGAACTACTCAAACACTCAGCTCAAGTCGAATAGATCGAGTTCAGAGCAGGCAAGTCATCCTTGGCTACCAAATGAGACTCTTGTCTTCATGTTAGCCTCTCTTCTTCTTTTCCCCCTCAAGTCCAGGGCTTCAAGTTTTTTCCTTGCATTCATTTCTGCATTTATAGGGTATGGAACCGAATATGGGATCAGATTCCAGAGCCCACCTATATTTTTGGAGGACCCCCTTAAATCAATTTGTGTCATACAAATTTTCTCTTTTAATTCGTCCCTTTTTTTTTGGTAAGCATGTAATAATTCTTATCTCTCATAGGTGATTAAGCTCCCCATATTAGTATATATATATTTTTATAAGCACAGGGCTTACAGGTGGGCAATGTTCATTGAACTGAGTAAAAAGCCTGCCGAAAACTTATGAGGAGATATCAATAGATGACTCTTAATAAGGTATAAATCAGCATCATCTTGTGACATTTTCCTTGAGGCAACTAGGGTTTAAATCAATATTCCTGGGCCTTAGCTGCATTTCACAAAAAAGTGTGCCTCATGCAATTTTCGAATTGCAATGCATTTCATGGACCAAAAACCAGCTTGGCAAAGAAAAATATCTGGTTATGTCTTGGCATAAAATCCTGAATAAAATGATTAAATGAGGTCCTTTAGACCAGAGTTTGAACTAAGTATTTACTTCTTTGCCAGAACCGCTTGAATGAGCCGATGTTAGACATGAGTGGTGAAAAAAGACATAATTGAAAAATCTTGGAAAATAATGTTACTATTTGGGTCCGAAAGGCTAAGCTAGCCACATAGGTTTTAGCTTGAATTCAGAGATAATTTGATTCCCTATATACCCACAACTCTTATCCTCAAGTATGTGTTTATGGGCGTCTCTCTTCCTGACCCTCACAAGACCTCCACTTGGAATGTTTCTGACCTTTCCCTATCAGAAGCAGCACAATATCTGATGCCAAAGTCTCTTGTTCCGCATTTGGATTCTTGACTAAAGTTGAATTTTAATTTATGCTTCCTTCTTTTTGTGTGATCAATCCACTTATCCTTCAATTCTTTGTTTTCTTCTTGTGTGCAAGTACAGATCTCAATGCCATGGAAGATATCAACCTAAGAAAGATGCCCTCCAGAGGAAAATTCAATGACTGCCACCAAACATAGGGTTCTTTCTTTCTGTCTTTTTTATTCTTGGGAGCTGATTGACTTTGTTCAGTTGGCTTCAATCTTGTACCTTTCTTTTGGAATTGATATTCCATTTGTTACAATTCCTTCAAAATATACCTTGATCGTGGCCAGTTAAATCACATGGTGTGGACCGATAATAAGATCTCAATCAGAGTGAGAATATCACCATAAGGAAAAGAGTACAATGCTTTCTCCAGTTGTGACTCTCTTTCCCTTCTGATATTCTCATTTCGGGAAAGATTTTGAATTCTAGTTGCCAGACATGTGTACATAGCTTCTAAAGAAAGAGAGACGGAGAAGTGCTTGAAGTAGGCTAGTTCAGGGTTGTGATTTGAGTGTGCGCATCAACACTGAATTAGACCTTCATTTCTCCGATTGAGAAGCACAAGTACAGAAATGACTGTCAAAGAAAAGAGGCTTTAGTTCTGTTATGGTAGCTGCAAAAGAGATGTGAATGTTTAGAGTAAGTCGGAACCCATGACTGGCCAAACAAGGGCAATCGAGAATCGTTTAACGATAAGCTTTCGCCCAGCGAAAAGATTTGTTTCCATTACCGTTGCGTGAACAGTATGATCTATATGTCTATGATCGATTAGATCAATTTACCCATGCCATTGGCAGATGAAGTACTGATGGATATGTGATGATTTTTCAGAACCCTCCGTAGAAGTACATTTTCAGTGAATTTTGGACAGAATAAATCTTCTTTGAATTGCAAGGGGCATAATTGAACCGGTTTATTATCCGTGTGCGAGTACACGAGATACTACTTACCCTTGTGGAAGAATGGTTAGCAACCTTTAATATTTATCTTTGAATTATATGTAAAGTAGATTTTTTTTACTTTAGTAATCTTAAAATGGGAAAATTTTAAATAAGGATTTGAAGTGTTTTCATTTTCTCAAATAGGTATTTTCTCAAATAAGGGTTTGAAGTAACATTTCAAATAAGGGTTTGAAATATTAGTCCTAAAGAAATGCCTAAAATTGATATTGGCTATTTCAAATAGACTCTCGTTGGCCAGCAAACTATTTCGACTGATCGGGGATATTGTCATCCAAACACAATCTAAATTTAAATTAAATTATATTAAAAATTAAAAAATAAAACTCAAAAAAAGGAAAAACAGAGGTGGGAGGAGCTCCCTCTCATCCCTCTTGCCTATGGCTGCCACCCCATTGCCGGTGGGGTGGTGGCATTGGCTAGTGGGGTTGCTAGTGCCTGTGCAAGGGCCGGCGACCCTTGCCCAAATATGGGAGAGGGTCGCTGCCATGTCTCGCTGGTCCTTGCCTTTGGTTAGCGAGGGTCATTGGCGTTGGCTCTCATCAAGGTGCCGACAACCTTGTTGGCTAGTGTCACTACCTTACTAATAATGGGTTGACAATCACAGCCCCTCTCACCTTTGTTTTCCTTTTTTTTTTCAAGTTTTTTTTTGTTTCTTATGAAAAGGAAAAAAAAAGGAAAAAAATTAAAAAAGATGAAATTGCCCTTTTCAACTGGTGAGTTCAGGCACTTCTTTGAGACTAATATAAGTACTTTAGGCCTTTATTTAAAACAACGTCCACTTCAAGCTCTTATTTGAAAAATGATGACACATTTGGCTTTTATTTGAAATAAGATCTGCTTTAAGCTCTTATTCGAGAAAATGAAAGTACTTTACTTTATTTGGAATTTTCCCTCTCAAAATGCACTAAAGAATATGGGGGGAGTGGATATCTATCTTATTATTAAGATTGGATGTACCTACAATAGCTATTTTGATATATAAATCTTATAAATTGTGTCTTAGGTGCATTAGAGTACATGATTCAGTAGTTCTAGAAAGGATAATATTTGAATGATGTTTTTGATGACCTCTAATTTAGGAGTTAGTAAAACCATGAAATATAGTTGGAAACTTTTATAGATTACATGAGAGCCGACTTACACAAATTTTAAGCGCATGAATTGATAATATTAGACTATAAGGGAATCTGGGAGGACAAATCAATGGCTAATGACAATTTGAGGAATTCGACTAATGCTTTAGTAGATGTTACCATATCAAATTTTGTGGATATCTCGAGATTATGTTTTGAGTGTCGAAAATCAAGAAAGAATTTGATGGTGCTAAACTAAATTGTCTTGAGGTTGTCATGTTGACTGATGATACTTTGGAAATAGCAGACGGCAGTTAGGAATTGATTTTTAGAGTTGACAAAACATAGATGGCTTGAATAGTTGATTGCTATATTACTTTCATTTTAGGCCATGACGAACGATTGCTTAAATTTCAAAGGACGTTGGACACCCCCCAACTTGATCGAGCAATAAACATAAAGGGCAAATGATCCAACTTAAATTGGATTAGCACTAACATTTTTGGATAAACATATCCTTTTTTTCAGTCTGACTTTCATCTTCAATTTTACTAGAGAAATGAAAGAAAACTAGTAAAGGCTCAAGTGCATTGCTTACTTTGGTGAATGATATGAATATGTACATATTATGCAATGTAGAACCCAAAAATATGTTACTCATCACACCTACCATACATCGAAAGATAACATAGAACAAAACAAAAGGATTAAAATCTTAGGAATAAGTGAATTTGAAGTCTTAAGACTTATCATAGAAGTGCAATTGAGTTCTAAAACTTTTAAAAAAATGTAATAGAGTCTAAAACTTGTTTAATTGGTCCAATCAAATCCTTTTGTTAATTGCACTTTTTGAAAGTTGTGGAACTCGATTACATTTCGTAATAACTTGTCGGACTCGATTATACTTTTTGAGAGTTTTAAGACTTAACTACACATTCTTAACAAGTTTTATGATTTCTAGCGCACTTATCGCTGAATCTTATTTGAGTGTACAAGATGCCAGTTGTTTTATATTGGGTCATTGGACACCTAGCTTGTATCATTATACCCATTATTAACTAGTTGACCTCTACACATGGCAAAAACTTTCTTGATTATCAAGCTCACTTGCAGAAGAATATATGGTAATAATATTAGGTGTTTATGCAACTCTACAATATTTCAATATCTTTGAGCACATGCTAATAAGGAAAATACAAGTGGGAGATGATATCATGTGATATTTTCTATGAAAATATATAAACTGGGCAAGTCTTATAATTGGGGGTACTTGGATAGGCATGTAGTTATAAGACTTGCCTAAAGGGCAGCTTGTCAAGTAGTAAGCATTTCACCCACCCCTTCTCACCCAAGGTGCGGGAGGCTATTACATCAACCCTACTTGACGATAGCCAGAATCGAGGTTCTGATGTGGAGCCTACCTTCTCGATTGAAGGGCTATCTAATTTTCAGTCAATCTTTTTCTTCTTGATTGAGAGGGAATATGAGGGGATGGCATTGTAGGGTCTTCCATCCTGAAGCGGATCTCCTGCCTATTTTTTCTCCCTTGAGCCTTTTAAGGACCTACTTAGGTCTAAGTGGGATATGACATCATGTGATATTTTTTATAAAAATATATAAACTTTGTATTGAGATTTCTAAATTTCCTATTGGATTAATATAATTTCGAATATGCACAATTTTATTTTTTACATGATTTTTGATTGACTCAATTTTTTTGCCTAGGAAAACTCATGACGAATGTATTAAAAATGTGGCTTGGTTGACAAATTTTACACCAACAATGGATTTGTAAAAAACAGAAAATAGAATACTCATCTCAACTTATTCCACACTAGTTCAAATCTTGCTCAGTTTGATGAACATTTTGAGAGGGGTCTTACTTAATTCGTAAGTCCCCTCACATTGATGATAAATGACAATGAATGGCTTGTTCAAGCAAGAGGAGAGAGTGATAAGATTATAATCGATGAACCATTCTTCGATATAGAGGAGAGAGCGATGAGATTCAAATTATGAATAATTCTTTGGGAAGGATTGATCATTGCCCATATCTTTATTAGGGAAGATCATTAAGAGGGAGTCCAATTTCAAACCTATCAACATATCTAGTTGGATTTGAGGTTTGTGTGACATCCTGAAATTCAAAACCCTTTTGAGAGGGAATAATCGCGAATCCTCCAAATGGCCGGTTAGTATGGGTCGTAGCAAAATGGCATTAGGGAGAAATTAACAAGGCATGAGGACACAAGATTGGACTTAGAATTGTTGGGAACGTTCGAGATGGGCTTTCGGGCGATGCTTCCTTGACAGTCGATGGAGTCGGTCGAGCTGAGTTTTTGAAAAAAGGATTTTGGACCGAGAAACCGAGCCTATGAGGACGTGGGCCGGGCAAGTACAATGAGGGCCCCACACCCAAGGTAGGATGGCCATCTTGGAAGACCGAGACAGCGAGCAAGCCCGTTGGACTGAACCGACCTCTCACCTGTCCTAGCCCGTCATTCAAACTTGAGCCAATTCGAGCCCAACAAATTCCCGGGCCCGTTCCTACCCCTTTCCTAGCCCGTTTCCTAGGCCCGCCTTTCATTTTTAGGCCAGGGACAGTTTGGGAATTGTGCAAGATGGAAATGACCATTTTGCCCCTAGATATATTGGGAAGAGACAAAAAGGAAGAGAGAGATGATGAGGTCATGTGCTTGGGAACTTGGTGCAGCCATTAAGGGCATTGATGAAGGACTTTGAGCTCAAAATATCTCTCTCTCACTCAGCTGAATGAGAAGAAAATCGCAGCCCTCTTCCCCTTGCTTCTCCTTGCATTTTATGCAGTTTCTGTTTTGGACCTCTCATCGAAATTGGAGTTGTTTGTTGCCTTCCTGGTGGAATCTCGGGCCGTGCCACCTATCAAAATATTAAGAACAGAAATTCCGTACTTTTCACGTTGGCCGATCGCTGAACGGAGCTGCCGTCCGTCCCGTACGGCCGCTTGAAGTCGGCGGTCCTCCGTCCGTCACTGTGCAGTGCCTCCTGTGTAGCTTCGATTTTTCTTCCGTTTCTCTCCATTTTTGGCCTACCCAATACCCACACAAGCCACACACAACTCCCCCTCGACCTCCAGGAGCCTCCGGTCACCGGCCACGAGCTCGCCGGAGCTCCGGCCAACTTGTTTTTGCTCCGACCAGCAACCTCCTCCTCCTGCATTACTGTTTTGTGAAGTTCAGTGGGGAATCCGAATTTGTTACTGCTGTGTTGAGCTCGAGACCACCTTGGAGTGTCGTGGGAGAAGTCCCCGGGTGTCGGGTTCGTCGCCGTCACCGCGTCTGCATCTCCGGCTCGCTTAACGGGTGAGTTTAGCTCCTAAACCCTATTTAGTGCCTAAACTAGCTTAGGGTTGGATTAATTAGTGCTAAGGGCTGATTAATGTGTTTAATTAAGTGTATTAGCACTAAGATAGGTGGTTAGATAGTGGATTAGGATTAGCTTAGCTTAATCTTGCTTATTTATGCTTAATTGTGCTTAATTAGGCTTAATTATGTGTTTTGTGCTAATTAATCATGTTTTTCCTTAATTGCTTGATTAATGTGATTAATTGTTTAATTTATTGATTAAATTAATTTCTGCATTTAATTAAATAATTAAATAATTATTTAATTTTCGGAATTTATTTATTTAATTATTTTTAATTTCTGAATTTAAATATTTATTTATTAAATTCGGAAATTACTGTTCATCCGGAAATTAAATTGTGTGATTTCATGTGTATTGATTTTATGGAGTGAATTGAATGTGTAATTGTATGAGCATCCGCATAAATTGTGTGATTTTCATAAAAATGGGAAAAATATGAATTGTCTGAGGGACACCAGAAATAGACCACCTTTATGAGAAAGAAAAATGGTTTGTCCGAGGAACACCAAAAATGGACCGCCTTTATGAGAAAGAAAAATGGTTTGTCCGAGGGACACTGGAAATGGACCGCCTTTATGAGAAAGAAAAATGGTTTGTTCGAGGGACACCGGAAATGGACCGCCTTTATGAGAAAGAAAAATGGTTTGTCTGTGGGACACCGGAAATGAACCGTTTTTGTGAGAAAGGACTCGAGATTTTAAATGCAAGTGTATATGCATTGGCTACGATAGTCTGAATCATCGAAGGGAGGGCACGGAAGGGCACGGTTGCACCTCTGCGGAGAAAGGGTGCCATGGCGCCGTTGCGCCTTGGAGGGCACGGAAGGGCACGGTTGCGCCTCTGCGGAGGAAGGGTGCCGTAGCGCCGTAGCGCCTTGGCCTGCACGGAAGGGCACGGTTGCGCTTCTGCGGAGGAAGGGCGCCGTAGCGCCGTTGCGCCTCGGAAGGCACGGAAGGGTACGGTTGCACCTCTGTGGTGGAAGGGCGCCGTAGCGCCGTAGCACCTCGGCCTGCATGGAAGGGCACGGTTGTGCCTCTGCGGAGGAAAGGCATCGTAGCGCCGTAGCAATAGCATGGAAGGGCACGGTTGTGTCTCTACGGAGGAAGGGCGCTATAGCGCCGTTGCACCTCGACCCAATGGAACACGTGTGGATACCAAAGTGTACGAGAAATATTGCATCATCAGTTTCGATTATGCATGAGGTGATCACATCATGATTTATGGCACATACGCATGAATTGATAACGTGCAGGGAGTGGCAATGGCCAGGTGAGATCGCTTGTGACGCGACTCGCATGTGATTGACGAACTGCATCATCTAACGGCCATGTGTATTGCGTGTATTATGCTGACTTATAACGTGCAGGGTATGGCATACTGGGTAAGGTTGCATGCGAACCGACTATTTGATTGTTGGTTGCATTGCTTGCATTGCTTGCATTGAATGGGGTTTAACGTGCAGGGTATGACATACCGGGTAAGGTTGCATGCGAATCGACTTTTGATTGTTGGTTGACCCTGCTTGTTATTTTATTGCTGATTGTTGGTTGTTGTGGTTGGGTTGTGTGAGGGGTTGTTCTGGAGAGATGCCCGGGTTTAGTTGGTGTACTAACCGGGGCTTAGGGGAAGAACTCGTTGAGATTTTATCTCACCCCGTCGTGATTAACAATTTTCAGACCCCTAGAATGGCGCACTTGTAGTGGAGAATCCTGCCCTCACCTCACTAGTGGTCGACTCGACGGAGCGAGTCCGATGGGTCCGAGTGACCGTGGTGCTGAACCCGAGGGTTCATTTTATACAGCTGGATTAGCCTGGCCTAGTTCTTTTTTGGTTTGGCTTAGAAGATGGATCGGCCCTTGTTGTCGGGCTTATAAATCGGAAAACGATCTTCCGTTGATTAATCTAGTAAATTGTATAAATGAGTAGTGATTGTTGTTCTTGTTGTTTATCCCTCTATCCTTAATTGATTGATTGATTGATTATTTGTTGGACTGGGGATGGTTCGTCTTCCGCTTGTGCATAACAAAAGATTAAAATGAATGGTCGTCGATGAGTCTTGGAACGTCGCTTTCAATCGACCAAGAGAAGGGGTCGTCGCATGCTTGGGGTTCGGGGCGTGATAGTTTGCCTCATGGCTATTCTTCCTACATGATAAGAGAACGGTAGGGGTTTGAATCCCCACATTCTTAGTAGGGGAGTTAGGGTGGAGACGACAAATTAGTTTTAGATGTGGGTTTTAATTTTCATGTCTTACAAAGAGGTAAGACAAAAATTTGAGAGTGAGAGTTAGAGTAAGAGTAGAGTAAGACTGACAAAAAAAAAAAAATTCAATTGGACTCACATTCACTTAAAAGCTCAAGCTAATGTATAATGAGCTAACTAGGACATATTAATTACTTCATACACACCAACTTTTCGATGTGGGACATTCCAAAATAACTCACATATGCACCTCAACAATAGGCCCCTCACATATGAGCTTAGTATTAGGTTTACTTCCACAAAATTCAGGTATTCTTTTTCATCAACTTTAACCAACTCCTATCTTCATCCATAATCTCTTTCTCTAGACCGAACCATGAAGGCTATCATTAGAACCATGTTGATACTCCACAATGTCCTTCGCTTGGAAACCGCTTTGGTTAAAAGATTCCTTTATTAAGATATTCACCAAACACCAAAATAGATTGGGAATTATAAATTTACCACTAGATTCAACACCAAAAGTTGCAAGCACGTAGAAAGAACCTGATACTTTCACTAGAGGAGATCGTTAAGAGAGAGCTCAAGTTTAAGCTTGTCAAAATATCCAGTTAGATCCATTTTCATTCATAACTCATTGGCTACAATTTTTGAGTGAAAATGAGTCAAACTGAATATGTTAAGGGACTAGGACTTGGTCTCCAAGTGAAGATATCTGGCTTATGATGTGTGCTTCCAAAGACAACATTTCTCAATTTCGATTAGTAAAAGAGTATGAATTCTTACTATGTGGGGATTTTGAAGGGATAAGTACAGCCCAAATGCCAAAACTTGGTATGAGGGAACACTTAAATGCCATAAGTTACAAAATGTACACTTAAGTGCTATTTTTTTTTTTTAAAATTGGATCACTTGAGTGTCAACTTCGACGAAGGTTGTCGGAAATTCGATGTGGCTTATTTTAATAATATAAATTGTTTATGTGGTTTGCTAGAAACTGAATCGGCGAAAAATAAGCCAAAACGACGTCCTTTTGCCCTGACGTGGATTTTTAAAATTATTAATTAAATAATATTAAATAATTAAAAAATATATTATTATAAATTTGATTAATCTTTTTTTATAAAAAAAAGGAGAGGAAGGGGATTCGGCGAGGGTTGTGTAGCCCTCGCCACTGCCACCACCGTTGTCGCCCCACCATCGCCAGCCCTTCCCGACGATGGTGGGGCGGTGAGGGCTACACGCCCTCGCCAAATCCCCCTCTTTCTCTCAGCTTTTTTTTTTAAAAAAATCGATTTAATTTTTGTTTTAGTTTGACTTGGACAATTTTTTTTTTTGTTAAAATTGCCACTTGGGTTTTTTATTTTGAAAAAAATGCTTCGTCAAGAAATAAAGTCGTCGGAAAATGGATACATGGCAGTTTGGTCAAATTTTTTCGCCGTTGGCACTTAACTGATACTTTTTGCTCCGATTTTGGCACTTAAGTATACATTTTATAACTTTTGGCACTTAAGTGTCTCCCTGTGTCAAGTTTTGGCACTCTAGGGATATGTACGTCGGATTTTGAATGTCCAAGCTTTTCCCAAAGAATTGTTCAAGACTTGGAGCGACCGATTAATGAATGCAGATTCTGGGTAGGGAAGCAAACATTTCACCTAATAACCACTTATATACCTCTACTTATGAAAATACTAAATACATAAATGAGTCTTACCTTCAGTGGAGATTTTTCTTCACTTTTACATAAATTATCCTTTAATCGCTATTCACGAAAATGGCATCTACTTACCAGAAATGTGCATCCCCAAATCCCGAAGTCTTGCACTCGTACTGAACACTAAAAAATAACTGAAATTCAAATCACAAAAATCTTGAGCAAGATGCTAAAAATGAGTTTGTAAGTGATCATTGGGTAAAACCAACGCAGTTTTGGTATTTTCCAAATTTTCTATTAATATAAGTGTAAAAAACTCTAGCAATTCTGGCATATATCGGAGTTAAGCCCCTTTACCATTATGTAAAAATGGGCTATTCTAAACCGTCTAATTTGAAAACTACACGTGATACAATAAGGGTTCTTATATTTTTGTCAAATTTTGGATCAAGCCCAAGTCAATTGTCTCTTCTCATTATGGAATTATTAAAATAAAAGGCGTAGACATGATAGGAAGTGAAACCTAGTCCAACGTTGATATTATGTAAAAGCAAGGTATCAATCTTGGTGAGAACTTCAGGAACTGGTATCATGAATGGCTGTACACTCTAATCCAAAATGGGAGAGTAAACAGCACTCGGAGAGTGATAGGATGTTCCGACTCCAAGGTGAAATACCGTTCATTTGCATGTATGATGGAAAGGGCATATAGCTACACATTCTCGACGTCTTCATCTCCTGCCCCTAGCCATGCGCTGAAGTACCCCTCGACAGATGGTTTCGATAATGAAACCTGCACGATAGTGTTCTTTCTCCCGATAGCAAAACTGCAAAAATTAATTTTCATTTTTCCTTTTCGGCATTTCATGTCAATATAAGCCATTCACAAAGACAAACCTTCTTGTGCTGACTTCCAATGCATCTGTGGCCCTAGAAAGGTAGGGCCCTTCAAAGAGCAAGAGAAGGACTAACATGAACATGAAGAGCATGTCAGATAAGCCAGGATGACTTGCCTCGTCACCCTTCAACAGAAGCATCAATGATGAGAACAGCGACCCTAATCGGCGCACTCTTGTAAGAATCTGGCAAGTCATCCTTGGTTAACAAACAAGACTGGTCATGTCATGCAAGGACTCTCATCCTCACAAGAACATTCCAATGCCTCTTAGTGTGTGATGTGAAGAATAAAAAGAAATAACAAATTTTTATCTTCTCGGAGTAGTTGCTTTTTTAAGGGAAGAAGAAGCCTAACATGAAAGATGAGAGACTTTCTGATTAGCCAAGGAGACTGCCCAAAACCAGTAAGAACTACTCAAACACTCAGTTCAGGTCGAATAGATCAAGCTCGGGGCATGCAAGTCATCCTTGTCTACCAAATGAGACTCTTATCTTCATGTTAGCCTCTCTTCTTCTTCTCCTCCTCAAGTCCAATGCTTCAATATATATCATGTCCGCATTTATAGGGTATGGAACCGAATATGAGATCAGAATCCAAAGCCCACCTATTTTTTAGGAGGACCTCCTTAAGTCAATTTGCGCCAAACAAATCTTCCCTTTTGAATTCGTCCTTTTTATTTTCATAAGCATGTAATAATTATTGTTTGTCACAGGTGATTAGGCTCGCCATATTAGAACATATTCTTTTAATAAGCACAATGCTTACAGGTGTGTAATGTTCACCGAACTAAGCGAAAAAGCCCGCCGAAAACTTAGGAGAAGATATCGATGGGATGGCTCTTAATCAGGCATATATCAGCATCATCCTGTGACATTTTCTTATATTTCTATATGAATTTAAATAAACACAATCGAATTAAAATCTGTGAATATTCCTAGTTTACAATGAATTTTTTGGACCACCTTATCACTGAAAGCTACACAAATAACGTGACATATCTCTATCCACATTTAATTCATGATTATGTATTATAAGGAGTAATTGCATATTATCACCTCTTAGTCTCAAACATGCACATTAGATTATTCAAGTGGTGGCCAGTCACTTCAAAGCATTAAGCGTAATAATATATAACTCACATGGATGAAATTATTTGCAAAACATAAATATTACGAAATTCATATCATCATGGGCATGCTACATCATAGCCTTAACAAAAGAAAATTAGAATATAATAAAATAAGAACCGGAAATATAAATTAAACCAAACATCTTGAATCAAATAACAAGAATTTTTCACCACTTTGTCTTTTCTTCAAAATACTTGAAAAACTCCTAAACTAATGAAAAGCGATCTAACAACAAAAACCTAACTCTCTCTTGAGCTCTCAATGTTCTCCTATATATAGAATTCATCCAAGACTCCTATTCCAAGGCAATTTGCTTATTTTTTGCATAAAATTAGGGAATAAATCAGAATATCTCAATCCACAATCTTTGATTTGCTATTCATCTTTAATGCTTTTTGATGTAGTTCATTGTTTATGATGATGTTTACGAAGTCGATGTGAATGTTCTGGTTGATATCATGAAAGTAGAAAGAGGAGGCTTTAGGCTAATAAGAGTGTCTTATGAAACAGCATGTAAGTATCTCACCATAGGGAATACTTTGAAAACAAACATCTCCTATTCTAGCCTTACCTTTGCTAGAATCATTCTGCATAAGATTGTGATCAATTGCATTAGACCAAAGGTATCCTCAAAGACTGATGTTGCAAAGTTTGAAGCCAAGATGATGTGGGCTATTAAAAATGGTATCATATTCTCTCTCCCTCATATTGTTCTGTTACATATGTATAGAACAGCTCACAAGGAAAATGGCCAAATACCATCCGGAGCTCTTGATATGACTAGTATTAACACCTAGAGGGGGGGTGAATAGGTGTAGATGAATTTTATGTGCAATTAATATAAAGCTTCTGCAATCTACAAACAAAAATTAAATAGAGAGAGTAGAGAATATTGCAAACACAGTTATAGTGGTTCGGCTTTTGACAAGCCTACGTTTACTCTCTAGGCGATTAGCCAATGGGCTGGATTTCACTATGTGATCAAATATGATTACACACTCTTGAGTGTTCACACTTGGTGATGATATGTCTTACTAAGTCACTCTTCTTGGTTATACACCAGGATCACTCAATTTCGCTCTTTTTCAAATAACTAGTGAAGAATTGAATCAAGCTTTGAAATATATTAATCCTATCTCTCTTCTGGTCACATCCTCTCCTTATATACTCTCCAAGCCACACTTGACCGTTGGCTATCACCTTGAGAGATTCATCTTCCCTTTCCTTTCTTGGACAGACTTCATAAGAAAAGTTTTCTTGACCGTTGAAGATAGATTGGATTCCCTTGGATTTTGTTTGCCCATACAATCAGAATCCGGGCTTCCATAAGTGTTCCATCCTTCTTTGGAAGTTGTCTTGATGATTGATCTTGCTGATCGATTCGATGCAACAAAATCAATATAAATAAGGTAAGTGAAATTCACAACTGTTGGTGATCTGGTATTGTAAGTTCGTTTTGGGTCTATCAGACCAAGGTTCTGCGTCCGCTTGTGTTCTCAGTCTGGTACACGTAGACTTAGAGATGTTGCGTCTCCTCGTGTTCTCTATTTGGTATAAGTAAACTCAGAAACTTCTTATGCTTTCCTTCTGCTAGGTGAATAGGTGTAGAGGAATTTTATGCGCAAGTAATATAAAGCTTCTGCAATCTATAAACAAAAATTAAATAGAGAGAGTAGAGAATATTGTAAACACAGTTATAGTGGTTCGGCTTTTGACAAGCCTACGTCTACTCTCCAGGTGATTAACCAATGGGTTGGATTTCACTATGTGATCAAAGGTGATTACACACTGTTGAGTGTTCACACTTGGTGATGATATGTCTCACTAAGTTGCTCTTCTTGGTAATACATTAGGATCACTCAATTTCGCTCTTTTTCAGACAACTAGTGAAGAATTGAATCAAGCTTTGGAATATATTAATCTTATCTCTCTTCTGGTCACATCCTCTCCTTATATACTCTCCAAGCCACACTTGACCGTTGGCTATCACCTTGAGAGATTCGTCTTCCCTTTCCTTTATTGAACATACTTCATAAGGAAAGTTTTCTTGACTGTTGAAGATAGATTGGATCCCCTTGGATTCTGTTTGCCCATACAATCAGTATTCGGGCTTCCATAAGTGTTCCATCCTTCTTTGGAAGTTGTCTTGATAGTTAATCTTGCTGATCGATTCGATGTAACAAAATCAATATAAATAAGGTAAGTGAAATTCATGATCGTTGGTGATCTGGTATTGTAAGTTCATTCTGGGTCTGTCAGACCAAGGTTTTGCATCTGCTTGTGTTCTTAGTCTGGTACACGTAGACTTAGAGATGTTGCATCTCCTCGTCTCCATTTGGTATAAGTAAACTCAGAAACTTCTTTTGCTTTCCTTCTGCTAGGTGAATATGTGTAGATGAATTTTATGCGCAAGTAATATAAAGCTTCTGCAATCTACAAACAAAAATTAAATAGAAAGAGTAGAGAATATTGCAAACACAGTTATAGTGGTTCGGCTTTTGACAAGCCTACGTCTACTCTCCAGGCGATCAGCCAATGGGTTGGATTTTACTATGTGATCAAAGGTGATTACACATTTTTGAGTGTTCACACTTGGTGATGAAATGTCTCACTAAGTTACTCTTCTTGGTAATACACTAGGATCACTCAATTTCGCTCTTTTTCAGATAACTAGTGAAGAATTGAATCAAGCTTTGGAATATATTAATCTTATCTCTCTTTTGGTCACATTCTCTCCTTATATACTCTCCAAGCCACACTTGACCATTGGCTATCACCTTGAGAGATTTGTCTTCCCTTTCCTTTCTTGGACAGACTTCATAAAGAAAGTTTTCTTGACCGTTGAAGATATATTGGATCCCCTTGGATTCTGTTTGCCCATACAATCAGAATCCGAGCTTCCATAAGTGTTCCATCCTTCTTTGGAAGTTATCTTGATGGTTGATCTTGCTGATCGATTCGATGTAACAAAATCAATATAAATAAGGTAAGTGAAATTCACGACCGTTGGTGATATGGTATTGTAAGTCTATTCTGGGTCTGTCAGACTAAGGTTCTGCGTTTGCTTGTGTTCTCAGTCTGGTACACGTAGACTTAGAGATGTTGTGTCTCATCGTGTTCTCTGTTTGGTATAAGTAAACTTAGAAACTTCTTTTGCTTTCCTTCTGCTACATGCAGACTTAGAAGAATATGTCACCCTGTGACTTTTCTTCCTTAGAAAATGTATGATTTTTTGTATGCATAAAATGATTTGTTAATATCAAAACTAGAAGTTTTCTCAACAGATCTTGTGACTAGAATATTCCAGTACTTTCAAATACAATTACCTTCCAAATTTTGCACAATAACTCTATTTGTAATGTCCATTGGAGAGAAAATGATAACCAAAATGCATCTGGAGGATGTTGTTGAGCTTTGGAGAAGCAAGAAGAAGGAGAAACCAAGACCAACAACCACCACTACTAAAAGGAAGAGGAAAGGAAAAGAGGCTGTTTATTCTCCAAAGTCCAAGAAAAGAAGGTCAACAATTATTTTGCAAGATGAAGATGAAGAAGAAATTCTCTTCAATATCATCGCCTCTATAGTTCAAATTGCATTTGCACAAGTACTTCCTCAAGAAGCATAAGGAGATGAAGAAGACAAGGAAGAAAGTGAAAGAGAGGAAGGAGAGGGAGTACAGAAAGAAGCAGAAGAAGAAAGTGGAGAAGAAGAACAACTTAAAGATGTGGATACTGTAGACGTGTCAAAAGGTGAGGAAGAAGGAGAAAAATTAAAAGATTTTGAAGCAAAACATGCATAGGATAAAGAACCAGAGGAACAAGAAGCAAGAGAACAACGAGAAGAATGAATGACCATTGCATGGGGAGCACTTGAGAAAACTCCTGAACACACAAGAGTTGATGATCAAATGAGCAGGTCTTCACCAAATGCTGAGGCACAGCACCCAGAAAAACTTGCTGAAGAACCGATAGAAGTAGCATTCCAAGGGGAGCATCAATCTAACAAGGCAACTTCTGAAGCAGATTCACCTCACATGTTGATTGGAGAAACAAATGCTCAATCTGAACTTGATCCCAACTGTGCTAGGATTATTGATTTGCTTATGCAAATCAAAACTTAGCAATATGCCTTGAAGGTTGATATACAGAGACTGAAATCCTCCTTGAACAACAAACTGGAGACTCTCACCCACCAAATTGAGTAGAATATGGCAAAATTGGAATTAGTAGTTACTCAATGCGTCAACAAGGTTGAAGAGTCTATATAGAATATGCGGGATTTTCACCTTGTTAGAGTTCCCTACAAGTCTTGATTTCAGTCCTTCTCTTCAAAACAAATTTTTAAATTTGTGTTTGATTAGCTGTCGCGACCTAAAATTTCTGAAAATAATAAATTTAGGGATATTGTTAATTTCGGGCCGACGGCCCTTGATTAACTCGGGCTCTCCCAAGCCCATACCCCGCGCGACGTTGGGTATGCATAAAAAACTTCAAGTAAGGAGTCGCCACTAGTCTATTGAAGTCGACTAGGAACCGAGTGAGACATGGGAGCTTGTCTCACCTTTACGCAACCAGAAGGTCTAGGGTCGGGGACTTGATTACGTTAGTCATGCGACTAACGCCCTTTCGATATCTAACTTAATTGTGTGTTAACTAAAGACATGGCAACACATTCAAAAAGCCTATTGTAGAGCCCTAAAGGCTTATTCGATTTTGTTATTTTTTCTTTTCTAAGGGTTTTCTGAATTTTTGCAATTTTTTCTGATTTTTCTGAATTTTTCTGAATTTTTGTGCTTTTTAATATTTTTTTAATATTTTTTAATATTTTCGAATTTTCTGAAATTAAAGAAAACAAGCTTTTAAGGTTTTTGCAAATTTTTGGCTTTTCTGGAATTTAAAAAAATTATTAATGTTTCTTTTGGAATTTTCTAATTTTTTCTAATTTTTTTGGAATTTTGGAATATTCGAAAAAAATAAATAAAGTAAAATAAAATAAATTAAAATTTTAAAACCTTTCTGAAATTAAAAAAAAACATTTTTAAAATTTTTAATGATTTTTCGAAATTTTTCTTAATAATTTTTTAATATTTAATTTTTTTCGAATTTTTGGATTTTTTAATTAATTAAAAATTAATTCGGACCGGGTCGAGAGACTCGGCCCTACTAGACCGACCCGACCCCTATCGGGCCGGGGCCGGCGACCGGGCTGGCCAGTCGGATTTTTTTAAAAATGGCCCATAAAAACAATAATTAAACAGCCCATTTCCTATTTCTAAAATTCGGCCCCAACCCCATTCTAGGCCCATTCGAAACCCATCCCTTATTTCTATTTTCAGCTCAATCATCTTCAGCCCATATCAAACTATCGGCCCAAATTTCAGATCCAGCCCATTCGAAAAACTAGGCCCGGCCCGCATTATTCCTTACCCAATAGCCAGCAACCCTACCTGGATCCGAGACCCGCTGCGACCCGGTTCGCGACCCAAATCACGCTCCCCTCTCTTTCGCAGTCCGTTCGCGGCGCTGATGGGGATGACCGAGCGTGTCCCGGCCTGGCCATGGCGACGGGCGGCGAACGGCGTGAGACCTGGCGACGGGACGACGGCTGGCGGAAACAGAAGCGACGGTTGGCTGAAGCAGGGGCGACGGCTGGCTCGGCAGCAGGGACGGCGGTCGGCAGCAGGGATCCGTGAGCGGCGGGAGTGTCGTGGGTCGGAGCGGCTACGGATGCAGACGGTGGGAGGGAGCGGCTTGCTGGCCACCGGCAGGCTTCGTCGCCGGTTGTTGAACGGCGGTGGTGTCGCGAAACCTCCCTCTCTCTCAGATCTCGCTTCTCTCAGTTTCTTTCTCTCTTCTCTCTTGTTACTGTTTGAGGAAATGCAAGGCAAAGGCAGGAATTGCTAGACCAATCGACGATAACCACATCAAGCAGTCCAGGAGGAGGCTTGCTGTTTTCTTCTCCGAAAACCGGACAACCTTGGAGATTCGCAAGTCGTCGATCACTCTGGACAGCAACAAAGGCGTTAAGGACTAGGCCCCTGACCAGCCAGCCTCCTTCGTCTAACCAGAACCTCTGCTCCTCCTTATGCTCTCTAGCTTCTGCGTTTTCTGCTCTCACTCCGTTCTCTTGGCTGAGTCCTTCGAGACCAAAAACCTCCTCCGCTGCCCTCTCCTTTTCGCTGCTTTTCTGCTTTCTCATTTTTATTTTTTTTCGCTTCTTCTCAGTCAACCAGCACCAAAAACACAGAACCACAGCTCCTTCTTCCTCCAATTGCTCCCTCGGCGATCCTTGTCTCCGTCTCGTCGAGCTCCGAAAACCCAGGAAAAAAATGAGAAGAAGATCCTCCCTCCTCCGCCTCGCTCTCGTTTTTTAGAAAATCGTCACCGCCGTGAGAGGAGGGGGTTGCGTCCGAACGGCCTCGTTGCTGTCTGCCTCCTCCTCCGCAGATATGCTCTCCTCGCGGCTCTCGAGCTCTTCTCCGGTTCTTCTGTTTTTCGCCGTGTGACCGCGGTGGGTGGTCGCGTCCGAGCGGCGTCGTTGCCGTCTCCCTCTCTGTGCATGCGCCGCCGTTCTCCTGACCAATTCTTTCTCTGAAAATCGTCACCGCCGTGGGAGGGGGGTCGCCGGACAAAGGGTCTTCGGTTTCCTTCTCTCCCGCCGGTCTTCTCCTTTTTCTTTCCTGGTTTTTCTTCGCTGTGCCTTTTTTCTTTTCCTTGCAGAATCGCCCCCCTCCTCGCTGCCGCGGACACCTGCATAACCGTTTCTCCGCCCCTCCAATGGCGTCCCGCGCTAGACGATGACCGAAACGTCGTCGTGGATTCCTCGCTGCTGCTGCCCTTCTTGCATGCTGCTGTTCACGTGCGGAGAGGGAGAAGAGAAAAGGAGATGAGACCGGGCCGGGCCGGGCCGAGGAAAAGAGAAGGAGGGGGACGGGTTGAGCCGAAAGAAAAGAAAAAGGAAGAGGAGAAGGTGGGCTAGGAAAGAAAGAAATAAAAGTGGGCTGGGCTGAGCCAGCCCACCCGAAAATGTTTTTTTTTTTTTTTTTTCGAATTTTTTTTTATCTTTTCTATAAATTAATCTATATTTCTATATGCAAAATAAATGGGCATTTAAACATATAAGCAAAAATTCAGGTGTCAACACTTGAGTGTTTAAATTTTAGTTGTGGTGTGTTTGGCATGAATTGTTTTGATTTTGCAAACACTTGAACCCTCTTGACGCTGACAAAAAGGGGGACAATTTGTAGATATTCTTATTATTATGGTGTGGCTTGCTATATAATTTGCATGTTTTTTTGCATATATTTTTTGCTATGCATAACCTTGTTTTGCCGGAATACATAAATATCTACATGAAAGTTTTGTCACTATAAAAAAATGAGAGATTGTTGAGAAAACTCATAGTTTGGATGCTAACAAAACTTTCCAAGTCTTATTCAAGCAATATTCTAGTACATATGGTGGAAGAAGACTTTTGTATTCATAAAAGTCTATCTATTACAGAAGATTCCATATTAAGCCAGAAGCAAACGCAATATCTTACTCTATTAGAGATCCAAAACGAACTTCAAGGACTAGAACGAAGACGAGACAAGACCCATAATGGCTACGAATTTCACTTACCATATTTATACTGATTTTGCTAATCAACTGATTGACAAAATCAATCATCAAGACAATTTGTCAATCAAGACAATTTCCAAATAAGGATGTAACACTTATAGAAACCGAGATTCTGCTTGTATAAGTGATTAGAATCCGAAGGGATTCAATTTGTCTTCAACGACTAAGAAATCCTTCTTAATTAAATCTGAGAAAGGAAGATGAAGATAATCTTTCATAGTGATAGCCAACGGTTAGTTTTGGCTCAAAGGGTATTTAAGGAGGATATACGTAGAAGAAAGAGAGCGAATTTAAAAATTCCATAGTATGATTTTGTTCTTTCATCCAATTGTCTCACAAAGTGCAAAAACAAAGTGATCTAGAGTGAATTGCAAAAATGAGTGACTTAGTGAGAAATTGTACCACTAAGTATTGCACTCAAGAGCTTGTAATCATTTGTTAATCACATAGTAGAATTTAGCCTATTAGTTGATAGAGTGGGAGAGTAGACGTAGGCTTGACAAAAACCGAACCACTATAATACTATTTGCAATATTCTCTTCCCCTACTCTTTTAATTACAAATATTAAAAGTCTACCTCATCCAGATAGACTTTACTTTAGATTTTGTATTTGTTACATTTAGACTTTGTGTTGATCGATTTAGTATAAAAGTTTATTTACACCTCTTTACCCCCCTTTAAGTGTCTATGCTAGCATCCTCATAGTGTTCTTTCTAGGGGTGTGCAAAAGAACCGGGATTCACCTAGACCGGTGGTTCCTAAAGGGATCGGTCCAGTTCGCGGTTCCAATTTATTGGAACCGGTGGGTACCGGTCCGGTTCCGGTTTCATGGGCGGATCCGCCCGCCCACCCGCCCCACTCGGACCGGACCGGTATTATAATTATAAAATATATTAATTTTTATTATAAAAAAATAATTTTTTTTTTTTTGATTGAAAAAAATTAAAATTTTGAAGCCCTATGTTTATAATTCTTATTGTTCTATTTGAGGCAACCTACCAAGAGAGGTAAAGAAAAAAATGCGAGAACATTTGCGAAATCTCTAGGTAGACCATCTTTTCGATATGTGTCTAGTGGAGCTTCTTTTCTTCGCCCGCTTGTGAGACTAGTTCCATGGATCCACCCGGGAACAGGACCGGACCGGTGGTCCGGTTCTCGGGTGGATCCATGGAACCAACGGGCGGTTCCCGGATCCAATTTTTTGGAGCCAATCCTTAGTGGGCAGTTCCCAGTTCTAGGGTGGGAACCACCCACCCAGACCATGCACACCTCTAGTTCTTTCTCTAGATACCGGCAAAAATTGATTTAATTTTTCCTTTCCTTTTCGGTGTTTCATGTTAATATAAGCCATTCACAACTTTGACAAACCTTCTTGTGCTGACTTCCAATGCCTCCGTGGCCCAAGAAAGGCAGGTGCCTTCAAAGAAGAAGAGAAGGCCTAACATGAACATGAAAAGCATGTCAGATAAGCCAGGATGACCTGCCTTGTCACCCTACAATCATACACATCGATCGACGAGAAGGGCGACCCTAATTGAAGCTCTCTTGCAAGGAGTAGGCAAGTCATCCTTGGCTAACAAACAAGACTCGTCATCTCATGTAAGGCCTCTCTTCCTCACAGAAATTCCAACTCTCTCAGTGGGGGATGGGGCGAATAAAAAGAATTGAAAAATTTGTATCTTCCAGGAGTAGTTGCTTTTAAAAGGGAGAAGAAGCCTAACATGAAAGATAAGAGACTCTCTGATTAGCCAAGGAGACTGCCTGAAACCAGCATGAACTACTCAAACACTGACTTCAGGTCGAATAGATCAAGTGCAGAGCAGGCAAGTCATTCTTGGCTACCAAATGAGGCTCGTCTTCATGTTAGCCTCTCTTCTTCTTCTCCTACTCAAGTCCAATGTTTCAATTTTTTTCTTGCGTTCATTTCTGCATTTATAGGGAATGAAGCCGAATATGAGATCAGATTCCAAATCCCACTGACATTTAGGAGGACCTCGTTAAGTCAATTTGCGCCATACAAATTTTCTCTTTTTAATTCGTCCTTTTTTTTTTCAATAAGCATGTAACAATTCTTTTCACTCCCATAGGCGATTGAGCTCCCCATATTAGAATATATTCTTTTCATAAACGCAGGGCTTACAGGTGTCTAATGTTCACTGAACTGAGCAAAAATGCCCGCCGAAAAGATTGGAGAAGATATCCATGGATGGCTATTAATCAGGTATTTATCAACATCATCCAGTTACATTTTCCTTGAGGCAACTTATGTTGAAGTAAATCTTCATGGGCTTTAGTTGCATTTCACAAAAAAGTGTGCTGCCTCGGTGCAATTTTTGAGTTACAAGGCATTTCGTGGACCAAAACCCAGCTTGGCAATGAACTGATATTAGATGATTTCTTGGTATGAAATCCTGAATAAAAGGATTAAATGAGGTCCTTTATTACCAGAGTTTGCACTCAGTATTTACGTCTTTGTCAGACCCGCTTGAATGTGCTGATGCTAGATATGTGTGGTTAAAAAAGATATAATTGGCCAGCTATGATCGCAATAAACATGAATCTTTAGTTGGATCACTATAGCAAATGTAGTTGATTTGGGACCAAGACAAAGAAAGTGCTTCTATCGAAGAGGCCCATGCTTCTTGTCTTGAAGTAAGTACACCGGTGATGTATATGAACATGAAATCAAGGTCGATCGACCAATTGCTTTATATAAGTAGCAGTTCAACTAGATCCCAAATGATCTCCCCTCCTTTCCTTCGTCGGCTTGTTATAAGACAAATGTCTAGTGAAACAGCTTGAGAGGTGGTTAAACAAGTGCTTCTTGTTTATATGCTTAACGCATGCGAGTCGAATCTTGTTTTTGGGGAAAATTGACGTAAATAGATAGGGGTCCACCTTAATGAGTGGACTATAGCTAGACAGAAATAGGGTAGTGGAAGAATTTTGTTCGATTCCTGTTATACGCGATGTGGCGAAAAAGACTAATTCCCATCTTAATCAAGAAAAATTCTTTTTCGTTTTTTAATATTGGTGTTTCCTTCTATTTGAATCTTTTTTTTGGAAGCTATTGAATCGATATGATCAACTATAGGTGTAGTCCTTTATTGGCATATGAATAGGGTGAGGATGAGGCCCCTAGAAATGGGAGAAAGAAAAGGGAGGGGGAATAAGGTCCGTTTTTTTTTTTTTTTTTTTTTTTTCACTTTGAATCGAATTCGAAATTGGTGTGGCGTTGCTGGATGCTTTTGATCAATAGAACAGGAAGAGGAGCCAAAAATCAAAACCACCAAAAGTAACGACTGCCGAGATACGCATAGTGATTCAATCTTTTGATCACCCATTTTTGGAAAACCATTTTTTGGGGCTTCCACCTTACACATAGAAGATTGGATTGCCTGAATCATGAGTATTATATACTATGTTACGATCACCTCATATTGATAAAAAAGTCCAGAGAACAATTTGAAATGGAAATCAAGAAAGAATTTCTGGTCATAAAAACAGAAAGGCATGAATTGCGCAAGAAGTTCTTTCGGTTAAAACGCCGTGCAACTTGGAGGACATAAGACTTCTTGGTCAAGCCCAATCGCCGACAGGATGCTCCAACCACCGTGCCTGGCCCTTCCTTAAGAAGAAAGAGGGGGGTATGAAGTGTGGAAAAGACTGCCAGTAAGTGTAGAGTGGCGGCAAAACTCTTAATTGATCAATGTGAGTGAACTGTGCTTAGATGCTTTGTCAAACCACACCGATCTACGGGAGGAGCTGATGGATGAGTAGGCTTCCCCTTTCGATTCACGGAATGTGATTTGGGACACGATGGGAGTTTGCCTGCCTTGGTAGGAAAGAGATCACCGGAGTATAGCACAAGATTGCCTTTTCTTGTTGCCATGGGGTTGACTTGTGAACAAGGTAAACCCAATGGGAACCAAAAAATAGGAGGGTACCACAATGGGCAGAAGACAATCCACAAAGTGAAGGCTCACCCAGCTAAAGGAAGGAGCTTTGGAAGCTTACCAACAACTTAAAGCTAATAGAAAGGGGGTGAGATAGGTGATAGGTAGCTTGCTTCCAAGTCGGCCTAACTACGAGGAATCAAGAGATCTTTTTCAGTGCTGACTTAGATCTTGAGTGACGGAATAAGGTGGCAAGAAGCGATGAGCAGTCACAGTTGAAGCTTGGCTCTAGCCCATAGGCTAGCAGTAAGCTTGGCTCCAGTGAAGCGCTTACCAAGCGTGAAGGAAAGGGCCTTCGCCACTTGAGCCATATGCGGGGGAACCTACACGTGTGGTTCTTAGGGTGGGGGGGAGCTAGTAGGAGCCATCCCATCCCAATAGTGAAAATTTGGAGTTCAATATGAAATCCTATTTTCTTGTAAGACTTGTTTGGATAAGGGAAAATCTCTAGAGATTGCTTCGAGGTAAGATCATTGCCTTGACCCTTTCTTGAACTCGAACTCGAGGGGGGTGTTTGAGAGGAAAATGGGCTCAAAATGTCCAATCAATAAAGTGAGGGCTTTCCGGACCTTCCCCATCTCCCTTTCCATTCTTCCTTCCCCCCTCACCTCCCCTTTTTTCAATAAAGAAGCCTCACTAAGGGACCCCTCTCTGATAAGGAAGGAAAGGAAAGAATCTCAATTTTATGACAAATCCGGTCCAATGGCTGTTCTCCACTAACCACAAGGATATAGGGACTCTATATCTCATCTTTGGTGCCATTGCTAGAGTGATGGACACATGCTTCTCAGTACTGATTTGTATGGAATTAGCACGACCCGAGGATCAAATTCTTGGGAGGAATCATCAACTTTATAATGTTTTAATAACGGCTCATGCTTTTTTAATGATCTTTTTTTATGGTTATGTCGGCAATGATAGGTGGATCTGGTAATTGGTCTGTTCCAATTCTAATAGGTGCACTTGACATGGCATTTCCACGATTAAATAATATTTCATTCTAGTTGTTGCCACCAAGTCTCTTGCTCCTATTAAGCCTAGCCTTAGTAGAAGTGGGTATTGGCACTGGGTGGATGGTCTATCCGCCCTTAAGTGGTATTACTAGCCATTCTGGAGGAGCAGTTGATTCAGAAATTTCTAGTCTTCATCTATCTAGTGTTTCATCCATTTTAGGTTCTATTGATTTTATAACAACTATCTCCAACATGCGTGGACCTGGAATGACTATGCATAGATCACCCCTATTTGTGTGGTCCGTTCCAGTGATAGCATTCCCACTTTTATTATCACTTCTGGTATTGGCAGGGGCAATTACCATGTTATTAACTGATCGAAATTATAATACAACCTTTTCTAATCCTGCGGGAGGGGGAGACCCAATATTATATCAGCTTCTCTTTCGGTTCTTTGGTCATCCAGAGGTGTATATTCCCATTCTGCCTGGATCTAGTATCATAAGTCATATCATTTCGACTTTTTCGAGAAAACCGGTCTTTAGGTATCTAGGCATGGTTTATGCCATGATTAGTATAGGTGTTCTTGGATTTCTTGTTCGGGCTCATCATATGTTTACTGTGGACTTAGACGTTGATACCCGTGCCTACTTCACTGCAGCTACCATGATCATAGCTGTCCCCATTGGAATAAAAATCTTTAGTTGGATCGCTACCATGTGGGGGGTTCGATACAATACAAAACATGAAATCAAGACAAAGAAAGTATTTACGTCTATCGAAGAAGAAAGTGCTTACGTCTTTGCAAACATGAAATCAATACAAAACATCCGATGCTAGTATTTACGTCTTTGCAATAAAAATCTTGCAAAAATAGTGGTCCTATTTGGGTCCAAAAGGCCAAACTAGCCATGCAGGTTTTTGCTTTAATTCAGAGGTAATTGGATTCTCTATACCCACGGCTCTTATCCTGAACAATGGGTCTATGGATGTCTGTTTCTGACTCTCACAATATGTGATTGCCTCCACTTGGCATGTTCCTGACCTTTCTCTGTCAGAAGTAGCTCAATATCTGACACCAAAGGTTCTTATTTTAATTTGGATTCTTGACTAGTGTTGAATTTTATTTTATGCTTCCTTCTTTTAGTGGGAGAATTCTTGGCAAGGAGACTGATCAAACCTCTTGTCCTTCAATTCTTCTTGTGTGTACGTGCAGATCTTAGTGGGATCGAGACATCAACCTGTCAAAGATGCCCTCCAGAGGAAAAGCCAATGACGCTGCCACCAAACATAGGGTTCTATTTTTTATTGTTTGACTTTGTTCACTTGACTTACATCTTGCACCTTTTCTTTGGAATTATATTCCATTCGTTGCGATCCCTTCAAAAAATACCTTGATGGGGACCAGTTGAATTACACGTAGTGGACCAATAATAAGATCATCAATCAGAGTGAGAATATCACCACTAGGAAAAGAATGCAATGCTTTTACAGTTGTGACTCTCATTCCATTCTGAAATTTTAGTCTCTGGAAAGACTTTGAATTGGGGTTGCCATTCTAAAAAGAAAGAGAGAAATCCTTGAACTAGGCTAGTTCAGGGTTGTGATTTGGAAGTGTGCATCAACACTGAATTAGACCTTGCTATCTCCAATTGAAAAGCACTAACGCAGACATGGTTGTCAAAGCAAAGAGGATTTAGTTTTGCTATGGTAACTGCAAAAGATATGTGCATATTTAGAGGTCAGAACCCATGACTAGCCGAGACAAGGGTAATCGAGAACCATTTCACAATAAGCTTTTACCCAGTCCATCACCTAGTGTAAAGATTTGTTTCCATGACTGTTGCCTGAGCAGTACAATCTGTATGTCTATGATCAATTAGATCATTTTATCCATTCCATTTGCAGATAAATTACAGATGGATACATGATGATTTGTTGAAAACCTTTCTAGAATTAATTTTTCAGTGAATTTAGGATAGAATAAACCTTCTTTGAATTGCAAACGCCATTAACTGAACCAGTTAATTATCCGGTGTGAGCACACATGAGATACTACTTAGCTTTGCGGAAAAATGGTTACACATGAGAACAATAGACTTGATTTTCCTACAAAAATCTCTCCTGCTAAAGACCTTTCAAGCATACACTGAACAGTTGAAGGTTAGCAAGACTAATGTAGGTAGATCTCATCAACATCACCTAACCCAAAAATTGATGGACAATAAATGTGAAAAAGACATGTTCAGAATAATTGAGGAGCTCCATCTCCAATGACAAAAATATTCATACATCTCTGAAGAAGGCAAACCATATTGCGGTTGCTTGTGGAAGACAAAAGAAACCGAGAGTCAATATCCCTCTTCCCTACATATGACTAGAGGTATGCAACCAAATTGGTTCTACCTGGCAACTAGATCGGACCGCCCAAAAAAAAGGTCCGGGAACCTGTTCCCATTGAAATCAGGCCAAAAACTTGAAACTGGGCCGGAAACAAGTTCCACATTTTTGGAACCAGTTATAACCGGTCTAGGAACAAGTTTTGACTAAATAGTCTAGGGGTGTCAACGGGTCGGGTCGGGTATTGATGTTACCCGACCCGACCCGACCCGACCCGAAATGCATAAAACATGAAACAAAAAAAACGGGTCGGTTCGGTTCGGGTCGGGTCGGGTTTTTTATTACAAAATATTACAATTTTTTAATAAAAAATATTATAAATGGAATTCGAAATATTCTTACGTGACGTTGCGAGACCTCGTCCAACCCGTCCGTGAATCGTGACACCATGAGGTCTCGTCCAACCCGTCCATGAACCGTAACGCCATGAGGTCTCGCCCAACCCGTCCATGAACCGTAACGCTGCGAGGTCTCGTCTAACCTGTCCGTGAACCGTGACGCCGCGAGGCCTCGTCCAACCCGTCCGTGAACATCTCCGCAAACAGATAATTTTTTAATAAAAAATTATGACAAAGGGAATTCAAAATGTTCTTATGTGATGTCGCGATGCCTCGTCCAACCCATCCGTAAACATCTTTGCAGACAGATAATTTTTTAATAAAAAATATGATAAAGGGAATTCGAAATGTTTTTACGTGATACCGCGAGATCTCATCCGACTCGTTCGTAAACATCTCCGCAAATAGATAATACTCCCTCCTTTAAAGTTCTACGTTGGCCCCGAAAAAGAAGCAAATCATATGGAAGATGGGGAGAGGGAGAAAGATTGATGGGGGCTGACCTGATGGGCGACAGCAATGAACCCGTGAGATGAGACGTGCTGGATGAGTTGCGAATATAAGGAATTGTAGAGGAGATAGCTTGGGTGGGTGTGTTTGGGTTGAAGCCTTTAATGTGTTTGGGTCGAAACATTGTTCCGACCCTAACTTGACCCAAAACATGTATTCCATTTGTGTTTATAATTGTTACCCAAACAATATTAAGACCCGAAACATGTACCATACTTATTTCGTGTTCGGGTCGTATTCGGGTTGTGTTCGGATTGGGTTGGATGGGTTTTTTTGACACCCCTACTAAATACCCATCAGGGAATTAGATTGGACCGCCCTGTTTTGGAACTAGTTTCGGAATCGATTTTATAAGCTAAAAAGCCAAAATACTAATTGTTCCCCCTAAATTCTATCATCAGTATTCCTTCATCCTTTGTCCTTCCTTGGTACTCCTCACCAATCTTTCATCTTCTCCTAAATTTTTATCAATAAATGGGGAATAGAGTTTTATAATTTATGTTTTATGTTATATGTTTGAACTTTTTATTATTTATAATTGTACGTGGCTATGTATTCGTCTTATGGATTGTTGTTTTTAGCAAATTAGGATTTCTATTGCTAATTCTTTTTTTTTTTTTACTTTGAATCATTTCTTTAACCTCATATGATTTTGTTGTAAAAAATGGACCAAAAAAATGAATAAGAATATAAAATAGGTTCTTGGATAGACCTTAGAACTGAAATGGAAAAACTAGGTAGGTTCCAGAACTAGTTCCAGGCAAACATGATAGATTCCAAGGTCCAAAAACTAGGAACCGGTTATAATATTGTAGGTTTTAAGCTTTAGCTCTGGAATTTACTCACCTAGGAACTGACCCCAACATATGACAGATAAAGCTTGCGATTACATCAAAACTCTTTCAAGTCACTGAAGGGGACCAACGATAGCTTGTTCGCGGATGTGATGGTAAAAGCCAAGTAGCAGAAGAAAGCCAGATACGAGAAATTAACAGAAACCAACACTTGGTTGCGGAACTTGGTCACTCTATGGTGAAGGCCATCCCAACCCATCCACTCCTCGTAACGACCCACGTTCCCGATGGCAGTCCCTGCCGCACATCCAGATATCATCAACATCATTGCCGGCATCGTCCATCAATTTTTTTGACGCAAGGTTTCAACTTAAATCACGTTATCAACCTCTAATATTCTTCTTTGAATTTTATGGAAAGTAGATAATTTCTTACCTCGGTGATCTTAAGTAGCACTAAGGAATACGAGGGAGTGGATCTCTTAGCGTTACTGGTGGGTGTACCTACAATATCTATTTTGGTATATAATTCTTATACATTGTCTCTTAACTGCATTAAGAGTTGTTGACATCTAATTTTGGCCATCCCATTTAGAATTTATTGCATAAAATATTAGGGATCGACTTCGGCCCCTAAACAAAAATATTAATTGAATTGCATAAAAATTTTAGGAACACTTATGCTTATTGGACTGGCGGTGAATGGACTTAAGTGTATAGTTATTAATTCAACTTAATAAACTAAACCAAGCCGCTATAATTTCATAAAATTTGAGTTGATCGGACTAACATAGGGAGGTTTTTGTGCTAAAATTTTTACCTTGCCAGCAGGAGTAAGGCATATGGCAAAGCCCATTATGGCTGAAAATTGTGATAATGAAGTTGCCAAATTGAAAAGATTAATTTGTTAGGATAAACTTGGTGGATAATTAAGTGTTAATCGTTTCCTAGTTTCGGATATATGTTATATTACCCTGAATCGAAAAAGGTAATAATAGATCTTTGCTCATTCCTGCAAACGCTAACTTATGACCTATGTAAGGGACTTCACTCGTGTTCCAAGCTCATAGAGGGAGGTGGAGGTTAGAGAGAGAAAGCGTAGGAGCTTAGGCTGGGCCTTTGGGCTCTTTGTTTCTATACTTTATTGGCTTTGATGGACGAATTCTCTGTCATGGGTTAAAGTTCCTTTGTTAATGGGCTCAATTATTTCGGGCCCAATAGTGAGTTTGGGGATAGCCCTTGCGAATTAAGCCGGGCTGAAGACGAGTTGGATTGAACGAATGAGTTTGAAATAAAAATGGGTTTGATCCAAATCGGTAGGTTGTCATGATTTTTTTATGTATTTTTTTTTTATATGTTTTAACGACAAAATGCACGTTCAGTTTGTCAGCAAATAATTCAGGTATCAACAATGGTCTGATCATATTGCATGTTTTTTTTCATAGTATGAAAATTACGAAAATTGCATGGCACATTAGAATAGATTAGTTTCTTAGATTAATATCGCATATCCAAGTGTCTTGTAGTTAATTAGGAAATGTTTTGGCTTAGAATAGGATTTAATTTAAGTTATTTCCTAGATGAAATTAGATGATTAAATATTGGGTATGAAGAATTTACATGATAGGATTATAGGAGTTTTACTTGTCTCAAAAAGAAATATATTGAGAAGATTATTGCGCATTTTAATATGCAGTTAGCAAAATTTGTGAGTATAGCTTTTGCGAAGCACTTAAAATTTTCTAATATGTTATTGCCACAAACCGACGTGGAGGAGAAGTATAAGTTCCATGTTCCTTATTCTAGTGTAGTGGGGCAGTTTCATGTATGATATGATATGCACTAGGCCTAACATCTCACAAGCTATGAGCGTAGTTAGCTATTATATGAAGCATCTTAGAAAAACTCATTAGGAAGCTGTGAAGTTGACTTATAAATGTCTGAAGGAGACAACAAACGTTGGTGTAGTATACTAAAGCGATTATAATGTGGTGAGGCTGCTGGTTATGTAGATTTGAATCATGAAGGTGACTTGGATGATTGTAGGTCTTTAGCAATGTATGTATTTATTCAAGCAATTGGTGCAATGAGTTGAAAAGCGTCCTTATGGGATTATGTTGTCTCAAGTAGAGTACATGGCACCGGTCTTTATAGTGGAGGAGGTGATATGGCTAAAGGGTGTGCTCTTGAACTATGTGTTAAAGTAGAAAAGTGTTGATATATATTGTGATAACCAATGTGCGATATATTGGGCACATTGTCCAGTTTATGATGAACGATTGAAACATATCAACATTAAGTATCACAATTTGAAATATCTTAGCAAAGGGTAAGGTTATTGTGATAGTAGAGAACCTGATAGACATGATGATGAAACCTATTCCTTTGGCAAAACTCAAGTTTTGCTTGAGCACAATTGGCTTTAATTGAAAGTGAGTGCCCATCAGGGCATTGGGAGAGCAATATGGATTATGAGTACTTTGACTTGACTTCAAATGTTGAGTCAAGATGGAAAATTATTAAATTATTTCTTGAATTTAAGCCCTGATACAAGACTCGATCCAAATTGCATGAGGTGGATTGGAGTGCTTGACCGATTGCTTAGGGCACGGATGATAACATTTCGGCCGAAATTGATTTACGGAAGAGAAATAGATTTTTCTAATTCTATTTTTGGATGAGTTTCGAGTTAAAAGTGTGTTTGATAACGACAAAAATTTTTTACTCTTGGAATATAAATTCGTTTGATAATCAAAACAATTTCAATTTCCCAAATGGCGGCGGCAATAGGAGGGGCGATGGCGGCGGCGGCGGCGGGCGATTGGCGCCTGGCGGTGAGTAGTGGTGGTGGTGAGCGGTGGATGGCAAAAACTCCTTCGGGTGAGAAGAAGAAAGAGAGAAACAATTTCTGGTTTCTATTCCAAAAATAGAAAAGTAAAAATTTTTTGTTTATGATTTCTATTCCAAACCTATTTCCGGAATAGAAATTTGTCTTTAAATAAAAAAGTAAAATTTTTTATCAAACAGATTTTTATTTTAGAAATAGGTCCGTAATAGAAATTTATTCTAGAAATAGAAATAAAAGAGTTATTATGCACGCCCTTAGTGGTCAAGGATTTAACTGCACGAAGAAAGAGGAGTTCTCTCCACTAAAAGACAAAATAAGGGGCACGCTAATTTTGTTATTTCACTTGTTGGGACAAAGAGGTCTTAGTAAGAGGGAGCAAAAAAAAAAAAAAGCATAAGTTTTGTTTAGGATTAATACTACGAAAAATCTTAAATTAGTATTTATGATAAATTTACTTAAAACTGAATTTTTAACCATAAAAAATCTCAAATTGATATATCTATTATAAATTTACCATAATTTAGTTTCCATTAAATTTTATCATTAAATTACTAAGTTGGATGATACAACATTTGAGGAGTGTATTGGTTTGGAGTTTTAACCTCAATTTGTCATAGATGTACCATTTTGTGATTTTTCATTGCATTAATTTAATTTAATGATAACTAATAGAGGATATATTCATCACAAATGTATTAATTTGTGAATTTTGGTAATTTGTCAAATGTGTATCAGTTTATAGTTTTTGGTAGTGTGGTGACCTATTTTTTCCGTCTCGAATGGGAAATGGATGTCTGAATAAATAAATAGGTTTAAGGGTATTGTCCAAATGGTGGGTCTAGGACCCTCATTAGACATGGGCTCTCCCAAGCCCATACCTCGTCACTAGCCTATTGGGGTCGGCTAGAAACCAAGCGAGGCATGGGAGTGGGCCTCACTTTCTACGTAACTGAGATTCTGGATCGGGACTTGATTACACTAATTAACCAATTAATGCCCTTTCGGTACCTAATCTTGTTCATTTCAAAAGGAATTTTGTTAGGCAGTTTGGATTGATTTTAGAATTAACCACTAACATATGAGGTGATCATGCGGGTGCGCAATCGTCAAAATAGCAATCAGCAATTAAAGAAAACATTAAATAAATTGCAGAAGAAAATAAATCCTAATTAAACTAAGGGGCAAATCATAATCATCGCATCATAAGCATACATACAAGGGCAATTACATCCGATGATACTTAAAACCCTAAGGTAAAGCCGTAAAGGCTTGCTCAGTTTTGAGCACAATTTTAAACCGATGATTTTCCGACATTTTTTTTAAAAGAGAAAATGGTCCAAGAATTATTTTAGAGTTTTTGGGAAACTCTAAAACAAACTTGGAGTTTTTGGGATTTTTGAATTTTTTTGGAATTTTCAATATTTTAATATTTTCTGGTTTTTTTAATTAAAAAAATTATATATTATTATTATTTTTTATGATTTTTCAGGTTTCTGAATTTTCCATGAATTTTCTGAAATTCCGAAATTTTTTATGATTTTTTTTAATATTTTTCATGTTTTTATGATTTTCTGAAATTTTTTATTTTTTTTGGATTTTTTATAAAAGAAATGATCCGGACCGGGTCAGGAAACCCGGCCCTACAGACCCGATTCGGACCCTGCCGGTCCGGGTTGGGCTAAAGGACCCGGACCGGCCTTAAGCCCACTAAAAAAACAAAACAAAAGGGCCCACACGAATTTCTTAAAAAAAGCCCAATTTTGATTTCTAATTTTTTCTAGCCCAACTAAGAAAACCGGCCCATGACCAAACTCAACCCAACTGAAGCAGGCCCACGGCGAAGCCCATCCTCTTCCCCTACTTTTATTTTTTTTGGCCCTTTTTTGTCTTTTCTATTTTCTTTCTATTTTTATTTTTATTTTCTATTTTTTCTATTTTTTATGGTCTTCTTCTTCACGTGTTCCTGCAGCTCCTGGTCTTCATGCAGCTTCTGACTATTTCCTCCACCGAACGAACGTGGAACGAACGCCAAACGAACAAGCTTCGCCATCATACGTTGCCGGCGCCTACACCGTCGTTGCTCAGGGCAACGCCGAGCCGACTCCTAATCTCTTATAACTAGGAGGACAAGGGAAGGAACGGGATAGGACTTGCAGAAAAATGAACCCAACTCATAACGTATGGCCGAAAACTCGAATCACGACAAAGTGAACTTGAAGCGAGAAGAAAGCGTGCAAAACAGCTACAAGACATATCTAGCAACGGTGGACCTCAGAATGGGCTAAAGTTCGAAGACAATCATGCAGGTTTCATTTAGGCATTCATGCGAACAGCTGGCGTGCTTCACAAAATCCTAAGGTTTCCAGCCGAACTAGGACTCGAGCGTGCACCGGAGGTCTCAACACGACATACAAGGGATACAAAAACGAAGTGCCAGGGTGACGAGGGCCGGAGCTTGTGCGAGCCGGACGGCCGCGAGCTCCGGCCCGGCGCGCCTAAAACGGAGCAAGAACGGAGCCGAACTTACCTGGTTCGAGGAAGGGTTGTGGCAGACAACAGCGGCGGACGGCCTCCGGCGACAGCTAATCGCTCCCTCGAGCTCGCCTTCTCCCTTCTGTTTTTCTGCTCTCACTCTCGCTCTGCCCGTCCTTTTTTTTTCTCTTCGGTTTTCCTTCTTTTCGGTCTCTCTTTCTCAGTTTTTCTTCTGTTTTTTCGGTCTCTCCGTCTATCTCTCTCGAGCACTCTCTCTCTCGCTCCCTTTTCTCTCTGACTCTCCCTTCGTCTCCCCCCTCGAGCTCCCTCTCTCCGTCCCCTCTTCTCTCTTTTCTTTCTTTTTTTTGCTGCTTTCCTTCTGCTGACTTGCTGCCGTTGCTTTGCTGCTGCTGCTGCTTTTTTGCTTCTGCTGCTGCCTCTGCTCTGCTTCCCTCTCTGCTGCAACCTGCTGCTTTGACTTGTTGCTGCTCTGACTTGCTGCCTTCTCTTTTTGCTGCAGGTCCCGCGCGTGGAGAAGAAAGGAGCAAGAAGAAAGATGGACGGGCCGGGCCGAGAAAGGGAGGAGAAAAAGAGAAAAAGGAAAGTGGGCCGAGCCCATGCAAGGGGAAAAGAAGGAAAAGGCAAGCCCAGCCCGGACCTGCCTTTTTCCTCTTTTTTTTTTTTAATTTCGATTTTTTTTAGTTAATTTTAAAACTAGTGATGCAAATGCTCCTAACGTCTGTATGCAATGCCATTTTAATGAAAGAATTTTTTTTGTTAAGGGATTAGAAATTAATCTCTAATTTTTCAATGCAATTAATAAATACTAAAACAAATCGCCAAAATTTAGGTGTCAACAGGTAGTAAAAAAATTAGTATGTAACAAATTATCACAGATGCGTTAGTTTGGAATTTTTCATGGTGTTAACCTTTTTATTTATTCTTCCCTCTCTTGCCGTGGCTGTGCAATGGACTCCAATAAAAGTGGAACAATGGTTTCTTTTCTTTTGGTGAAAAAAGGCATGCCACACGGTAAAAGAGAAAGAACGTAGAAGATGTTCTTGCTTCCTACCACAACGAAAGTTTTTACATGCAAAGTAAGTTATTTTTTTGTAAACAGGTGGCATTGGACTTAATTTTTTTTTTTTTGGTCGTAAAGGAATTTCATCACTAACTTCGCGGTTGATTAAAACTAGAACCAAACTCAAAGCATAAAATAGATAAAAGGGCTTGCGGGGGTCGGGAGACCCAGTTCGGCGGGAGGGTACCATGGAGGTGTGCTTTTGCCACCCAATCTGCCACGGTATTCTTGCTTCTGGGCTCAAACAACATCTGGATACCTGACATCTGGCCAAGCAAATTGCGGCAGTCTTGGACCAGGGACTTCACGGCCTACGACGGCTCCTCCAAGCCCATGACTGACTGAATGACAGCTGAGTTATTAGTTGAGATGAGCACGTGCGGCATTGAACTGAAAACTTTTGCATCTCTTTTAGTTTCAGTTCTGTTGTCGTGAACCCACAGCAAAGCAGCCCTCAATGCTAGGGTTTCGGCGACAAGGGATGAGGGGGCATGGATTGAGCTGGAGAAGCCGGTGATCAAGGTGCCTTCTTCGTCTCTGCAAACACCGGCAATCGCTCCCTCTATCGAAGAGCTCCTCCATGCAGCGTCTATGTTGACCTTTATGGAGCCCACTTCCGGCGGTGTCCAGATCTTCGGCTAAGGTAATGATGTTTTTGTGTTTTGGGTATCCCATTTCACGGTTAATTGGTGCTGTAAGAAGGCTTCTTTGACGGTCTTCAGTGGGTTTGGTGGCTAAGCAACAAACGTTGCTCTGTTTCGAGACTTCCAAATACACCATAGGAGAGTTGCGAAAAGGGTTTTGGACTTGGATGAGCTATCTGAGGTGAGGATGTTGCTGATTTCTTTGTCTATTCTTGTTATTCTTGTCGGGTCAGTGTTGAAATCTAATCCTGAGGCTGTCCAAGCTTGTTCTGTCCAGGAGCACAGAAAGAATAGGTGTTCTGAGGATTCAGGGACTGATCTACACACAGGGCATGTCGGCTCAGGTACTAATTTCCGTCGGTAGAGATTAATTTTTGTAGGAAGTGCTTCTTGACAAATGCTCCATAGAAAAAACCTGATTTTGGGGGATACGCGTAAATTCCAGATTTCACTCCATAGGCGCTTCGGATTCTAATATGAAGTTGATGGTTGGGAAACATGGTTTAATTTGTTCTGTGCTCTAAGTCTGTTGTATCCGCTCTTCACTTGGTAGACGCCCGATTTATTGGCAATCCATAGTATTTTATCTGGGCCAGGAGTTAGACTGAGAGGCGTAGCAAGAATTTCTCGAACAAAATTTTCAGAAAATGTTTCCTTCAGTAGGTTTATGTTCCACGCCCTAGTATCCTGGTGGATAAAATCAGCTACAAACTGTGGCTCATTTAGATTAGCCGAGCCGCCAATTTTTCCTGAAATCAGCCATCGATCTTCTCTAACTTGGATGCTTTCCCCATTCCCCACTTCCCATTTTATCTCATTTTCAATCGCATCTCTTCCTACTAAAATACTTTGCCAACCCCAGGATGGTCAGAGGCCTCGTTTTGCATTCCAAAGATTACCACAAGGGAAGTAAAGACCTCGGAAAAGTCTACACCATAAAGTCTCTTTTGCTGAACTTAGTCTCCATGCTTGTTTCCCCAAAAGAGTTTTATTAAAATCCATTAAATCTTTGAAGCCCAGCCCTCCCTTGTCTTTTCTTTCCTTTAGCAAATCCCAATTCTTCCAATGTATTCCTCTTCTATGTGAATTCTGCTTCCACCAAAAAGTTGCTATTTTCTTTTCAATTGCTTTGCAGATGGAAACGGGGATTTTAAACATCGACATAGCATACGTGGGAGTGCCTGAATAACTGATTTAAGTAAGACCTCTTTCCCGGCTTTTGAGATAAGATTTTCTTTCCAACCCTCTAATTTTTTCTCCACCTTTGCTAGCACCTATGAGAACATTTCTTTTTTTGTGTTGCCCCAATCCGAGGGTATCCCCAGATATTTCCCTGTCTTCTCCATAATTGGCACCCATAACTCAGCTGCAAGTTAGCTTGTAGGCCTTGTGGGCAGCCTTTCCCAAAGAATCCCTGATTTGTTTAGGTTTATGGCCTGTCCTGACGCATAGCAATACTGATTTAGGACATTGGACAGGTTTTGTGCTTCTTTAATGCTGCCTTCTAGGAAGAAAATTACATCGTCCGCAAATAGAAGATGAGATAGAGTAGGACAGGGAGGGTTGAGCTTAATGCCTTTAAGAGAGTCTTCCGAAACAGCTTTTGTAATAAGGGTAGACAATGCATTCGCCATAATGATGAACAA
The DNA here is from genome assembly GCA_014182735.1 of Corymbia maculata. Classification (NCBI taxonomy): domain Eukaryota; kingdom Viridiplantae; phylum Streptophyta; class Magnoliopsida; order Myrtales; family Myrtaceae; genus Corymbia; species Corymbia maculata. Next base: position 6,356,808 of record CM024690.1, on the reverse strand, counting down.
ATAGGGGGATAAGGGGTCACATTGTCTAATCCCTCGGGATGGCTGAAATTGTTCTGTGGCTTCTCCATTGACTTTCACACTAAAAGATACAGAAGATATGCACCATTTAACGAGAGAAACCCATTTTTCACAGAACCCAATCCGGAGCATGTAATCCCTTAGGAAATCCCATTCCACTCTATCATAAGCTTTTTGCATGTCTAATTTCAGCACCGCTTAGAATCTCTTTTTCCTTTTTCGAACCCGTAGCTGGTGGAGTACCTCTTGCACGATGAAAATATTATCTTGAATTTGCCGACCACCTATGAAGGCACTTTGTTCTGGGAGAATAAGCTGTGGAAGCCAAGGTTTTAATCTGTTTGCCAACACTTTAGCAATGATTTTGTAATTAAAGTTACATAGACTAATGGGTCTAAACTAGGAGATATGTTTGGGATTAGGTACTTTGGGGATGAGGGTGAGCTGTGTTTGGTTAATCTCAAGGTTAAAGGTGCCTAAGTCAAAGAAAGACTGTACCATCTTAAAGATGTCCTCTTGAATTACTGGCCAATTGCTGTAGTAGAATAACCCATTTAGTCCCTTCGGCCCGGGCGCCTTAGTAGGTCCCATTTGAAATACCACACCTTGTACTTCTTCCATGGTTATGGGCCCCAACAATGCTGCATTTATATCGTCTGTGACAATCTGAGGACAACATTCTAGAATTGGACCATAGTGTCTCTCCCCTACCGACGTGTACAAAGCCTTATAAAAGGCAGAGATGTGGTTTTTAAGAACAGTAGGATCTTGGCTCAAGTTCTGGTCATCAATTCATAAAATAGAGATTCTGTTCCGTATTTGCCGCTGAATCGTCGTAGCATGGAAGAATTTGGTATTCCTGTCCCCCAATTTCAACCAATTAACTCTAGATCTCATACTCCAATACATCTCCTCTTGTCTTCATAGGTCATCTATTTGCCCCACAAGTTGCTTATATTCCTCTCCCATTGATGCCCCATCATCAGTATTAGTCAGGACGATTAATTTCTTCTGTAAGGCATTTATTTGACGATAACCATGTTTAAAAGTCTCGTTGCTCCAATGCCTAAGCACCTGAATGACATTTTTAAGCTTGTCAAGAATATCCCCTGTATTTCTAGCACCATCTTCCCAGGCTTTTCTAACCATTGCTGAATATTTTGGCTTATCTAGCCAAAACGCTTCAAATTTAAACGGTTTATGAATGCAGGGGGCAGTAGGGAACAATGAAAGGAGGATTGGGCTATGATTTGACCCAATCGCCGGAAGAGCATATACTTCAGCATTGGGGAAAGCAGTTCTCCATTCCAGGTTACAAAATGCCCTATCTAGTCTTTTTTTAACAAGCTGATCCCCCACTCTTCTATTTGTCCATGTATATGTACAGTCCTTACTCTCCATATCAATTAGAGCACACGTGTCCACAAACTCCTTGAAAGCTACCATCCTATACTGGTCAGTCTCTCTCATGCTGAATTTCACCCAATGGTATAAAATTTCATTAAAGTCGCCAATGCATAGCCACGGGAAAGAATTGGGATGGTTATAGTGCCTCAATGTTTGCCAAAGGGCAAGTCTATCTTGAAAGACAACGGGTGCGTGTAAAAATGCTATTTGCATAATAAAGTTGCTGCCCTGTTCTCGACATCTCACTCCTATCCACACCTCTGAGCTAGATTCTATTTCCACTGATACCTCCTCACTCCATAATAGTGCCAAACCACCCGCAATGCCAACTGGGTCAATAGTCTTGAAGTATTTGAGCTTCATACGCTTTGCTAAGCGTTGAATGACCTCCTCTTTGTTTTTGGTTTCCATGAGGAATACCAAACTGGGCCTTTCATGAGCCACTAAGGCTCGGAGGTTCTGGACTGTCAAGGGGTTACCCAGCCCTTGACAGTTCCAACTTATAATTTTCATGTCTTCCTTGGTGGCTTATTAGGGCTAGCCACCAAAGCTCGGGTATACTCCCCTTCCCACATCTGAATAGGCATTTCTAACAGGTGCCCTTCATCAATAAGACTATCTTGGTTGCTTCGTATAACATAAGGATTGAGCCTTTTCTGTTTTTTAGTCACTGGCAATTTCATTGAAGCTTTGCCTTTTGTACTAGAATTCAGGCTGTGTTATTTAGTATCTGATAACAGCAGCTTTTGAGTTTGCTGGTCTCTTTTTCTGTTTGCGGGGAGGTAGAGGTCAGAATATTTCTTGCATGCGCTGTTGGATGGTAAAGTACCATTGCAGTTTTTGTTGGTGTCTCCTTAACTGTGTTTGTATTTGTTGCTGCCGTGTAGATTGGGGTCTCGGGTACCATCTCTTCATCGCCTTCAAGAGCCTCAATTTCCTCGAAATTTTTTTTCCAGCACAGACTTGATTCTTTCACCTCAGCTTTAAGCCATGAACCAAACTTAGGAGGAGAACCTGTGTCTTCATAAGGAATTGTAGGACATGAAGTTGCATAATGCCCCATACAGCCACAAGAATAGCAGTAATGAGGTAATCTTTCGTACTTGAAGTCAATCCACCATTTCATACCTCCCAAGTCAATAACCGTTCCAGTTTTAAGGGGTTTGTGCAGGTTTAGAACCACTTTAGCTTTGCCCATTATGCTAGAACTGTTATATTTTGCTTCAATTTTGACTTTCTCTACTATACCCAGTTTCCCCGCAATTTTGCTAATAGCTTCTTCAGTTATTACAGCTCTAGGGAGACCAACTAAATGAACCCAGAAAGCATACTGGGAAAAATCATAGCGGTGTTCTGGTATGTTGGGGTCTCCCTCTTTCAGGATCAGCAAATTACTCGCGAAGGACCAAGGGCCTGTTTCTAGCACTCTCTCCTTTTCTTCAACAGAGTTAAAGGTAAATAGAAAGAACCCCTGCTCTATCATGTCACATTTTACTGACTCAATCCTCCAAGCTCTCTTCATGGTACTCAAAAAAGCTGGGAAATTAATGTTAGGTTTAGAGAGTAGTTTACCATATAGAAGAAGCTTACTTTCCTGATGTATCAATTCAGGGATAATTGCATTTAGCTTCGTAATGTCATCTTCAGCCCATAAATGCCCCATTCTTTTACATAGGGTGACCATACGCAGTTGATTTTCCTGTTCGCCCTCCATATTTTGAGCTTGGATGACTGGGTAATTAGGGTTTTTCAGATGAGTTAATGTTCCGGTGGGTGGATATGAGGTATTTGAGGGTTGGGAGTGAAGGGAGCTCGGCGGGGGTGGCTAATGGCGTGATTGCAGGTGCAGGGAATGCGGTTTGCAGCTGGGAATGGGAAGATTAATCCGGTGGGTATTGTGGGGTGTTGGCCATGGTATCTCTCAAAATGTGAAAAGACCAAGGATCTGAAGAAGAAGATGAGGAAAGGAAGGGGGAGCAACACCTGTTACTTTAGTTGCTGAGAAGAGTCGGCCATGAGAGATTGCTGAAATTTGTAGGGAAGGAGCATTAGGGTTTCAACTATCCCTAGCTGGGATAGGGAGAAAACTCACCCATGGTGAGAGAGAAGATTTCCATCCAAATTCTCGAGTAGCATGATTTCTTAAATCTCTTGAAGTCTGAGAGAGAGAGAGAGTACATGTTGACTTGTAGAAACATGGTGTAGGCTCTCAGCTTGTATAGATGAAATCTTTCATTTGGACTTAATTTAAGTGTGGGAAATATTTGAGTGTGTAAGCAATTGTAATTGTAATTTTCCAATTATAATAAATTTGTTACTCACTCTCCTGGTAGATGTAGAAATCACTACTTGGATTGAATCACGTAAATTTTTGGTGCATCTCATTGTTCCTCATTATATTTTTGACAATTTTACATTAATTTAAATTGTCAAACCCGATATTTTTGCATTAATTTTACAACATATATGCTATCGTTAGCAGTTATATATAAACAGTTATGAATTTTGAATCTACAATAGCTCCCTTGTACTTCTTACAGTTATTGATAAGCAATCGTAATCCTACGCATAATCCTTTATAATCTCATAGTTGTTATCCACAAGGATTACATTTTCCAAGATCATAGGGATAACCGACAGGCAATCATGTGCTTCGATTGATCCATCATCTTTTTTATTTGAGTTCCAACACTTGGTGAAATGTACAATAATTGGGTGTCAATGACACTTGAAGAATAATGAAGCACCTCGGTCTATAATTTCTGTGATGTTGGCCGTCGATGACTTTATAATCGATTTTTTTAAAGTTATTGATTACTTTGTTCATCAATGACCTCCATTTATACCAAACTTTGCTCTGATAGACTAAACTTAAACTCACCACTTGTCGATGATTGAAAATTTAATAACTTTTTGTCTCAACAAATGCTCTTAAAAGTAATTTATTCCCTGCATGGACATGGCGACATTAGTGTTATTAAAATTTTTAACCTTTAGAGTTCCAATTTCACTACGAATGCATTTCCATGAATGCAATCAACCAATCTCTCATAGAAAAATTCTTATTTACACCATCAACAGATACTATTCATGTAGATTTGACCAATTAAATATTGGGTCAATCGGGCATGAATCTTCCGTGAAATTGAGGGAACTATGACAATGAGTAGTCCATTCAAGAGTATTGAGAGAATAGAGCGATGAGATTAGGATCACTGAAGATACAAAATTCTTGATCATACATATACCCGCGTGCTCTTTGTCACTTTTTTATTTCTTCAAATTTTCTAAGGAAATTACCGAAAGCATACCAAAGAGTTGACCTAATGATAACTTATATACCATATAAATTATTGAGAGCGCATGTTAGAAATCTGATACTTTCAACCGGGAGATCGTCAAGAGAGAACCTAAGTTCGAGCTTGTTAACATATTCTAGTTGGACCTACCTTCATTCAAAAGCTTAAGTCAATGAGTCATGGGCTAACTAAAATATATTAATTATTCCACACCACATCAACATTCTGATATGAGACTTCTCTAGCACAACTTACTTACATGTGTACCTTAACAATCTGCCATTCATGTGTGAGCTCAATGTTAGGCTCGCTCCCTCTTAATTCAGATATCCTTTTGGCCCAATTTCATCATCTAATGAGTTTATGTTGCTACACCATAATATCACCTATCCGGAAACTGCAACCATTGGCTTTGATACCAGTTGTTGGGAGCGCGTAGTAGAAGTCTGATATCTTCAGTCGGGGAGATCACCAAGAGGGAACTCAAGTCCAAGCTTGTCAATATGTTCTAGTTGGACCCACCTTCACTCAAAAGTTAAGCAAATGATTTTTGAGCCAACTAAGATATATTAATTGCTCTATACCGTATTAACGCTCTGATGTGGAAATTTTCTAGCTTAAGTTATTCACTCATGCCTCTTAACATACATAGATAAATTTTGCCTAAATTTTCACTTTTACATCAATTATCATTGTCTTTATGTAGGAAAATGTTATTTTCTTTTCAAGCTGTCTATTTTCAAATCCTAACTTATGGCACTTGTGCATAGCACTTAAAATGTATTCTTTTGAGAAATGTCTATTTCCAAATCCTAAATTTTATCACAAGTGTATAGCACTTAAAATGTTCATTTCAAGTGTGTGCTGGCAAAATCCAAAATGGGTGAGGGAACAACACCCGGAAAGTGATCGGACGTTCGACCTCGGTCGGTGAAAAACTGTTGATTTGCATGTGTCATCGACAGTGGATATAGCCACTGCATTCTTGATGTATTCATCATCTGTATGATAGCCATGCATTGAAGTATTCCCTCTCAGTCAGATAGTTTCGATAATCAAACCTGCACATTTGGAGTATTCCATCTCGCAAAACCGCAAAAATCAATTTTAATTTTTCCTTTCCTTATCTGCTTTTTATGTTTGATCCCCTTCGCAACTTTCACAGACCTTCGTGTGCTGACTTCCAATGCACCTATGACCCAAGGAAGGTAGGCGATTTCAAAGAAGAAGAGAAGGCCTAACATGAACGTGAAGAGCATGTCAGATAAGCCAAGATGATAGTGATCATGCAATCGTGTGCATAAATTGACGAGAACGGCGTTCATAATTGAATCCTCTTGCATGAAGCAGGCAAGTCATCCTTGGCTGACAAACCAGACTTGTCATGTCGTGTAAGGCCTCTCTTCCTCACAAAAACAATCCAATGCCTCTTGGTGTGTGACGTGATAAATAAAAAACATATAAATTTGTATCTTCATGGGGGAGTTGCTTTTAGAAGGAACAAGACGTCTGACATGAAGGATTAGAGACTTTCTGACTAGCCAAGGAGACTGCCTGATACCGGGACGAACTACTCGAACACTCAGTTAAGCTAGAATAGAGTGATTTCGGAGCAGGCAAGTCATCCTTGGCTACCAAATGAGACTCTTATCTTCATGTTAGGCTCTCTTCTTCTTCTCCTACTCAAGTCCAATGCTTCAAATTTTTGTTTGCATTTGTATCTCTATTTATAGGAAATGGAAGAGAATATGAGATGAGATCGAAGCCAATTCAGACTTTTATTAGTGGGGTATTTCGAATGTCAATTTTAGTAGGACCTCCTTGAGTCAATTTGTCTCAAACAATTATCTCTTTTTAATTTGTCCTTTTTTATTACATTTTGCTTGCGGCAACTTGGGTTGAAGTCAATATTCCTGGTCTTTAGTTGAATTTCAGTAATAAGTGTGCTTCGTGCAATTCTTGATTGCATTGCATTTCATGGACCAAAAACCCAGCTTGGCAATGAACCATATCAGATGATTTTTTTGCCATATTATCCTGAAAAAGATGATTAAATGAGGTCGTTTATGATGCAGAGTTTGAACTAAGTATTTATTTCTTTGCAAGAAACGCTTGAATGTGCCGGCACTAGATATGAGCGGCTGAAAAATAAAATCGGAATTTTCCAAAATAAGGGTACTACTTTGGTCCAAAAAGCAAAGCTAGCCATGCAGCTTTTAGCTTGAATTCAAAAATAATTTCATTCTCTATACCCACAACTCTGATCCTCAAGACTGCATATGTGTCCCTGTTCCTGACCAAAATACCTCCAAGTGGAGTGTTTTTGACCTTTCTCCATCAAAATCAGCACAAAATCTGATATAGAAGGTTCTTGTTTTAAAATTGGATTCTTGACTAGAGTTGAATGCAAGTTATCTTCTTCAAGCGAGAGAGTTCTTGGCAAACAGACTATCAGTTCTCTTATCCTTCAATTCTTTCGTTTTTTTGTGTGTGTGTACGTACATGTTTCAACTGGCATGGAGACGACAAACTGTGAAAGATGCCCTCCACGGCAAAAGTCGATGACTTTGCCACTAAACAGAGGGTTCTTTTTTCCGTGTACTGATTGACTTTGTTCTCTTGGCTTACATCTTGCACTTTTCTTTGGAATTGATACTCCATTTGTTGTAATCCCCCCAAAAAATTTTCCTGATTGGAATCAGTTGAGTTACATGTCATGGACTGTTAATATGATCATCAATCAAGTGAGAATATCACCAAAAGTTAAAGAATGTGCTTTTTCCAGTTGTAAACGTCACACCTCAAATCCAACATGGATGGGGTGATACGGCCATCCTTTTGCACCTAATGACATGGCCTCTAACCACTCAAATCCAACTCTCGAAATTCCTGCGCTCTCGCTCTAATGACCTAATAAACACGAAAGATAAATGGAATAAGCATACGAGAATAGCAAGTGTGGGGTGGGGTAGTGGGTCCAATTGATCATATGAGAACCGTGAGTGTGGGCTCAGTGGGCTGAGAAGTGGGCCGCAAGATCGGGCTTTGGTGAGGTAGGATGGGCCGTGAGTTGGGTCGATGTAAATTGGGTTGTACGATCAGGCTTGGTGAGCCAAGCTTTGGGCCACTAATTGGGGCCTGGTGTAGTAGTTTTATGTCAAGAACTTTGGGCCCGATGGGCTTCTGGTGCGCGCAAGGCCCGGGATTAGAAGGAAGATGTGTTGATTTTATCTAAATTTGATTTTAAGCTAAACGGTGACATCAAATGCGCCACGTAGACTAATGAGAGCTAATAGGGCTCTTGCACCTCTTATAAGGGCCAAAGTTGTGGGGATAGAAATGAAATAAATTGAAATGCTAGGGGTCGAGGCAACAAAATTATGCCTTGCTTAAATGTTATGTGCACCTAATGTCCTATGTTAGTGCCTAAATTAATTTCTACGTGTATATGTATGTAGGGTCGACCATCTATATGCTAATTATATGAAATCAGAATATCATTAACCCTTTAGTGTGAAGTGCCACCAGCCATGTAAAAATTCTAATTTTGCTAAAGAGGATAAAAAAATAGGCTTATAAGCCTACCCTTAGCCCTCATCATGCTTTTCCTCCCTACGCTCCAATGAAATTTCATGCAAGGGGAGTACTCCCCAAGCTTCATCATTTCCTCTTTCCTTAGGTTCTGCAGCCCCCCTGTCTTTTCCATCATTTCTTTTTCTTCCTCCATTTTCTGCCCTGACTGATCCCTCCTGTTCTCTCCTCCTCTCGCCCTTCTTCTTTCTCTCGCTTTCTCTCAACCATGAGCACCATCTTCTCCTCCTCCTCATTTTCTTCTTTCATCAAAACAAACTAGCAAGGTCTATAGGCTTGTAAGGCCACGTGAGCTAAGGAAAAGGAGAGCCTCTTTGAGGCTTGATTTATGTAGAATATGAGCGTTCTTTGTTTGTACTTATGTCTTTGTTGATCGTGATGCTTTTGCATATCATTGAGATGCTGTTAATGTTAAAGAAAGATGCTGTGTTCGTGAGTTGTAGATGGAAATGTGTTTGCATGTCGGTTTGTGATAATTTGGTGACTTGCATGTGGATTCTCGAGCTTGTTTTGGCTCGTGGTGATTTTCTTTAGGTCTTTGTTCGCGTGGATACTTTGCATGTGTAATTTGAGATGAGAAATGGATATGCATGTGAGATGTGTATAGGAGATGCTAAGTTTGCAAGTTTTTCAAGTTTGCTTGCCGTTTCTCCAAAACTAGGATTCTTCGAGCTCTCTAGATTGCTTATTTTGTAATGTTTTATATGTTGAGATTTACACAAACTTTTTTCATAAAAGTTTCTCTTACTCAAGCACGAACCAGAACCGGAGCTACCGGAGCTATAGTATTTCGGGAACCAGAATGGAGAGGATAATGAATAGTACCCGAGAACTAGAGGGGCGGTGGCTGAAAGTATGATTTTAGGCCAACAGGATATACTTTTGTTACTTATACTAACCCAGAAAATTCCTAGAAAAATATATGACATAGCACACGCACAGTTTTCCACAACTTTTATGAAGAAATTTAGACTAGATTCGCCCTAGAAACTTCTGTAGAAAATCTACAAAATCATAGAGCCACAGTTGGGAAATTCTGGACAGTACAGACTCGATAAAAACGCATGCCCACACACCAAACATTTTACCACAGAGAATTCCACGAAAAATAGGCGTCAGTTGAAGCTGATTTTTGGAGAAGTAGTGCTGGTGCTGATCTGCAAAACCCCCATTGATTTCTGACCTGGGAAGCCTCTATCCCCCGCATCTTGCTGTGCGATGTTAGGGCTTCTAGTTTCTTAGTTTCCATGGAAACTACTGGAATCTTTGCAATTCCTGCGGTTGCCAATGAGCGGGGTCTTCTAGCTTACAACACCCATCACGGCATGGGAGGAGGAAGAGTTCGCAGCCGTAGCAGGCTGCTGGCTGCTTGAACTCAGTCCTGCGATCGAGCAGTGAAAGGGAAAGAGGGTGCCCAGATTTCTGCAGCTGGGGGCTCAATTCTGATGGATGAGCAGAACCTTCCGCTCTTCGAACTAGTGTAGCTGGGCCCAGTCATGGTCAGAACACCACCTCAACCAGCAAAGACAAACCTTGATGCAGCACCAAGTGGGGAAGTCATCTTCAGTCGCCTGCTCCTGGGCAAATGTGGCCAAATTTGCCACAAAAGGTTGCTCTCTTTCGTTCATACCTCCTGCTTCAGATGAGGAAAATGTGGTTAGTTTTCTAGTTTTTCTGAGGAGATTATGGAAGCAGCGGATTCGTTTTGGCATGATTGTTTAGTTGGTTATTTTGTTGGGAAGAAACTTCCATTCAAACTTGTAGAAACAGCCTTGAAGCACTTTTGGGGCCACCATTTGTTGGAGGTAAAGGCGAATGATCAGGGCTTCTAATATTTTTTTTCACATTCCGGACCTTGAATTTCGGAGAAAGGTGATTGAAGGAGGACTGCTAACTGGGTTCCTCTAATTTTCCAATAATGGCATCCCATGCTAGAGCTGGAAAAAGGAGACCATTCCTTGGTTCCGGTTTGGATTAGGCTTAAAAACCTTCCTTATGTTTTATCAGCTATCAAGGATTGTAGTGATGTGGTGAAAGTTATCCTAAACAGGGAAACTTGTATGATGGAAGTTGAATATGAGTGGAAACCCTGGTGCAAAATTGTGGCACTTTCGGCCATAAGTGTCCTGTTAAAGACAACCTCCTAGCTTGGGATGGACAGGTGAACCCATCAGGCGTGCAAACTGCAGCAGAGCCTCCTGTTGCGACAAATGGGCAGGACCTCATTCCTCAAGCTTGTATTGCTATCTACCCTAGAAGTGGCGTCTACTGATGCCCCTGTGGAAGAATGGCAGCAAGTCAGAAGCTGTCGAGCTGTCGAAATGCCCCTGTGGAAGAATGGCAGCAAGTCAGAAAGCTGTCAAAATCCTCCTTCTGAGATGGAAGGTGTCCAGCCCTCAATTGTGCGGCCTGTTCTGATGAGGCCTTCAGCATCCAGTTTGGCAAAAATTGCACAGAAGAAGGGAACACCTCGTGTTGAGCCATCTCCTTCCCTGATGGTTGCAAAAGTCTCAGCGGAACCTTCCTCCCCTGTCTCATTCTCCTTGGATGATGATTTGGATGAGGAATCAGGCATAGCCAACAGCTCAGATGAGGAGCAAAACTTGGTGAAATCTACAGATCGCCCTCAGGGGAATGATGCTCCATTTGCTCAACCTTCTGTGTAGAGGAATGAACAGGCTAGCAGTTTGGGCCCCAAGCTTGTGTCTCCAAATATCAAGCCCAAGCTAGCATCCAGCCGGCGGCATTCGAAACGGAGGTAAGCCTCCCTGCTTTCTGTATATATAGTCTATATATATGCTTTTTGGTTTTTGGAACATCAGGGGTCTCATGGGCCCGGTTAGGCAATCATAAGTCAGAAATTTTGTGTGCCTAAATAATATTTGCTGTGTTGGTTTGTTGGAAACCAAAGTTCTAGCTTCTCTTTTTGGTACCATATTCTCGGCTTGATTCCTGGGTGGGCGTGGATTTCTAACTATGAGCACTTTGCTCATGGGCGTGTTTGAGTTGGATGGAACTCGCTTTTGGTGAACTTCAATGTTCTGCATATTACTGGACATATTATTTATGGTACTATTAATTTTTTGAACTCAGAGACTACTTTAACCCTCTCGGTGATATACGGGGAACACACCTTTGTCTCTCAGAGACCCCTTTGGAATGATATTATTTGACTGAGTTCTATTCTCAAGGAAAGCCCTTGGATGGTGGCTGGTGATTTCAATGCCATCTAAGACTCCTCGGACGGTATGGGTAGCCCGGATATTTGGATCCCCGCCTTTGATGAGTTCAAGGAATGCTTGGACCAAGTTGAGCTGATTGATATTCGGTATGTGGAATTCCGGTTCACCTAGTCGTCTTATTTAGGTGCCCTCAGGAAGCAACAAAAAATTGATCATGTTCTTGTTAACAATTTATGGTGCACGGCTTTCTCCTACTCAGAAGCATCTTTCCTTGCCCCGAGTATTTTGGATCATACGCCTATGGTTGTGAGGATTCTTTCTCTCGCCTCCCGCCGTATACCATTTAAATTTTTTTAATTTGTGGATGAACCACTTTGACTTCTCTATGATGGTTTCCCAGGTTTGGGAGGCTCAAATCTCAGGTTCACCAATGTTCAAACTATAAAATAGACTTAAGCTCCTTAAAAATCGGCTTAAGTTACTCAACATAGAAGCATACTTGGATATTTCTATGAGAGTAGTTATTGTAAAGAGGGCCCTCCAAATTACCCAAGAAGCTCTTCAACAAGACCCTCCGAGTAGTGAACTAGTGGAAGTGGAACATTCTCAAATGAGGTCCTTTTATGAGCTTATCCCTTGAGGAGTCATTTTTTAGACAAAAGTCTAGAATTCGTTGGCTTAAGGAAGGGGACCAAAACACTAAGTTCTTCCACTACTCGGTTAACCACTGGCACCTATGTAACCGGATCATCTCAGTGATGGATAGTTTCGGCCATTTGGTTACAGATTCGGGGGAAGTTCAGCAGGTTTTTGTATCCTATTTCTAGGAGCTTTTAGCTCCAGTTGATGTGACTAGGAGACCACCTAGATAGGAGCTAACAAAGGTCATTCACTCCCTGCTCAATGAAGATCAAGTGATTTTTTTATCTCAACTTTTTCTTCCTTCAGAAATTCGTGATGCTATGTTCTCTCTTGTTGGGAATAAAGCCCCAGGGCCTGATGGCTATAATTCAGATTTCTTCAAAAGGAATTGGGACAAGGTTGGCCAATCGGTCATTGAAGTAGTAATGGATTTCCTTGAATTTGGTTGCATGCTTAGGGAAATAAATAATACTATCATTGACTTGGTGCCTAAAGTCCCTAATGTGACGTCGGTCTCGAATTTTCGACCAATTGCATGTTGTAATACAATTTACAAGTGCATCACTAAGATCCTATCTACTAGAATTGTTGTGGTTCTTCCTAATCTCATTAGTCCGGTTCAAACCGCATTTGTGAAAGAGAGGAGAATTAGTGACAATATCCTCCTCACCTAGGAATTATTTAGCGGGTTCCATACTGATCCCTATATTCCAAAATGTGCCACCAAGGTTGATTTCAAGAAGGCCTATGATACTATTGATTGGGACTTCTTGGAGACAACTCTTCAAGCATTTGGGTTTCCAATCCACTTTATAAGGCTGATTATGGTATGTGTTCGTACCCCAAAGTTTTCCATTTCAATTAATGGTGAACTCCACGGTTTCTTTTCTAGTGGGAGAGGAATAAGGCAAGGAGACCTGATTTCCCCCTATCTTTGCACTTTGGCTATGGAGGTATTTACCGGGATCATTGACACTCATACTCGGCGGCTAGAATATCGGTACTATTGGAGATGTAAGGCCTCTCGTCTATCTCACATTTTTTTGTGGATGATGTTTTTATCTTTAGTGAAGCGAGCCTCGCTTCTATTTCTTGCATCAAAGATGGGCTTAACTTGATCTCCTCTTGGAGTGGGTTGATACTGAATGCCAGTAAGAGCGAAGTCTTTATTTCAGGTGGCTCTATGTCAGTCAGAGACTAGATAATACAAGCTCTGGGATTTACATTGGGATCTCTTCCAGTTCACTACTTAGGTGTTCCTATCATTACTTTGCGGTTGAACAAAGTGGATTGCAATGCTTGGTATGCATTCTCACTACTAGAGTCCAATCTTGGACTCACCATTTCCTCTCATTTGCGGGATGTGTATAGCTTATTAAGTAAGTGTTGCATGCAATAAAAGTTTATTGGGGATCCATTTTCTGGTTGCCATCGTTTGTAGTGGACAAGATAGAGCAAATTTGTAGACAATTTCTCTAGAAGGATCCGACCATGGGACCGGGAGGAGTGAGAGTATCCTGGGATGATGTTTGCCTCCCCACTTAGGAAGAGGCCTTGGGATAAGGAGAATTCGGGACAGCAATAAAGCAGCCATGCTTAAGCACATTTGGATTCTCTTTATAGACAAAGAATCGCTATGGTGTAAATGGATACATGCCACACACCTCAAAAGGAAGGACTTCTAGATTACATCTATGCCAACTTATTGTTCTTGGGCATGGTGAAAGATTCTTGCATTAAGAGGTGAAATCCAACCCCACTCAGGTGGAAGATAGGCGATGGTATGTCTACTTTACTTTGGTTTGATCCATGGCTTGACATGGGTCCTCTCAAGTTAGTTTTCTTGGATAACTTCATATATCAATCGGACTTTCCTAGACAAGCAAAGGTGAATGATTTATTTACTCCTGATGGGCTACCGATTCTCCAAGAGTTGTTGTTGTGGCAAGTCACGGTCCCCCCCTAACTCAAGGCTAGGATAGATTCATATGGGTAGAGGATCCCTCCAGAAAATTTTCTGTTGCCTTGGCATGGGCTACTATTCGTCGGAAATCAAATACGGTTCCATGGGCTTCCTTTGTGTGGAACAAGGCTATTGTCCCCAGATATCAGTTTCTCCTATGGATGATTGCTAGGAACCATCTCCCAACTCAGGTATTCCTCATGTCCTATGGCAGAATTCCTAATTTGATCACTTATTTTTTGATTGTTGCGTCTCCAATTCTCTTGCTACTTTTTGGGTGGCTAAATGTAATCTCCCTTGGTATAATTCCTCATGGATGGACAATCTTCATTGGGCCATCAACACGTTGTTTGGCAGAGGGTTTCACCGGGAGATAGCTCGGTTCTCTTTCGGTGCTCTTTATTATGTAATTTGGAAGACTAGGAATGATATTCTTTTCCGTGCGAGTAACTTATATATTCCATCTGTGAAGCAACATCTTTCGAAGGTGGTAAAGGACAAAGCTCTTGCCTTCAAAAGGGTTGAAGATAGCTCCCGGAATAGGAGGATGCAGCATAGTTGGGGGATAGATCCTTGTATTTTTGATGTGGAGCCGTGAGCGGCTTAGAGTTGGGCTGACTGGGTCCTTTTGATAGCTTGTTTTGCTATTTCTTTGTTTGTTTGCTTTACATTTTGTGTCAGTTTGTGAACGGGATACCCTTCTACTCTAGTGACTTGTTGTCCTGATGAGTGCTTGTTGGTGCCGTGTTTCACTATCCCTATATATTTAATTTTGGTTGAAAGTTTATAATACTTGCCTTACCAAAATAAAAATAAATAATATATATATATATATCCTGTTTCTGTGTTGTTATTCTGCCGAGGTGTGAAAACAGGGGACCTCGGTGTACTCTTTGATTTTTCTGCTCTTTTTGGGATAGATTCAGGTTGTACTTCCTTCATGAAAGTTGTGGGATATATCTTCACGTACAACACACTACAATTTTGTAGTAATTGGTCGAGTTTTAAGTGTGGAAACGTATTTTCTTTAGTGTGCGTAAATTCTGGAAAACTGATCGGTTTGTGAGTTGAGTTCTTTGATTTATTGCCCTTTGTACAGTGAGAAACAGTCTGGTGTCCTTCACAGAAAATGTTTGTCTATGTCTCCTTTATAACTGTTGAAATTTCATAATTTTTTGATGTAATTTACTATTCTTTTGACCTTGATATTTCTAGTCGCACGGTTCTGCCTACATAATTTTCTGTTCCGAATTTTGTAAGGTAATGGTGAGGAAACTGCTTGTGGCTGCTGATGGGTTTCTAAGGAGTATGATGACGTTTTATGATATGTCTGCTATACATCTCACATGAACGTATGATGGTGCCATGCATATGAACAATGTGTGTGTCCATGCGAGTGTTACACGTGCAGAATGGATTGCACCATTATGTTCTATGTGCCACGATGTGAATGAGACTTTGTTAGCGTGTACGTAAGCTAGTGCAATGATGTAAATGGAATGAGTGCACATGTGAAATGCATGAATGAACCATAATAAGAGATGTCCATCGGTTGTAAGGAATCACTGATGCCCCAAGGAGTGGGATGCCCATGTTGTGTGTTCTTGGATGCCTCAGAGTTAAATGGAATGACTTATTTGGACTAATTTGAGAAGGTTTATGACTTGTTTGTATTTTTTGAAAGTTTTAGGCCTTACACTTTCACGAAATGTTTTAGGATTTAATTGTACTTTTTAAAAATTTCTAAACTTAATTGCAATTTTGTGACAATTTTTGAAACTTTCAATGCATTTATCCCTTAAAATATGTGTCGAGTTTGAGCTCGAAAAGGAAGCTTGATATGTGACGTCCTGAATTTTCAACCAATTTTGGATTATATGAATGAATATTTCATTAATGCGCTATTAATTAAATCTTGCTTTGAATTGATAACTTATGAGATACTAACCAAAGGGAAGATACTATTAAATATTTAAGTGCATGCGCAACCAAAGAACTCGACCATGGATGATGATTCAACTATAAGGATTGACAAGGATCGAGCAATCGATCCCTCACAATTAACATGACAACCGAGGTTATCCTTGGATCAAAGGGCTCAAGCGTAGATTAATGTTATTTTAACCATGGGTCGAATACACATGACTCCTAAAAACTGTCCATTAGTCTGAGATGTATTAAAGTTGCAATTGAGTAAACTTAGCCATGAATCTAATCCAAACTTAGGTATCGAGCTTTCCGGGACATCAAGACTAAATTGTTAGATATTACCTTATTAATCCCCAAAATTTTCAATTTGCTCGGAAGTGTCAGGGAAAAGGATCGACGGGCCAAAAATTTGAACCCGAATCTTTGGCCACTTCTTGAATTTCCAAGCCCTTTTTTTGAATCCAATTCCGATTTTGACTCAAAATCAAACTCGACGATCTTGCAAGCCATTATTGTTTGTTGAGTCGAATCCTAGCCGAATCCTAGAACCACTTCTTCAATTCTAACCCAAGGGCATTTTAGGATGTTGGTATCCAAAAAATGGAAATGGACCCAAATGCCCTTGTGCATTAATGCACATAGGACAAAATTTGGGGAAATTCATGTGAAATGGGGGTAGTACAAAAATTGTTGCATGTCCCTTCTGTCCCTCTCTCTCCCTCGCTCTGCTGCACTCTCACTCGCGCATCTCTTCGTCCTCCTCTCCTTCCTTTTCTTCCTTTCTTCTTCTCTTTCCTCCATTCGGCTTGCTGCTACTATGTTCTATTTCAGGTTAGGCTGTCCGCACCGGCCACTATAGGAGCTTAGTTGCTCTATCTACTCACCGTCCGCTACCATAAGCCTCCCTCGTACCACCACCCCATGCTTGCCACTCCCTCATCCTCTCAGCTCTATTTTCATGGACCTAACCACCCCTCTTGCCACCGCACAACAGCCACCACTACCATCTCACTTGTACACCAAAGCCATTGCAAGTCTTAGTGGCCCACCCGTTTAAGCAACCATCGTCATTACTCGCCCCTCTCCCTCTCTCTATTTTTCTCTTGGGTTCCCTCATAGTGGGGACCAACTGCCATAGTCTCGTTGCTACATCACCATAGTCCATCGTCTCTGCCCGTCATTGCCACTGTAACTATTGTCTCCATCTGCGAACAATCGTGCCCGAAGCCACCACATCCTTCTTGTGACGTCCTAAATTTTCCAACCTATTTTGGATTTTATGAACGTGTAATTCATCAATGCACTGTTAGTTGGGTCTCGCTCTGAACTGATCACTCACAAGATACTTACTAAAGGGGAAATGCTACTAAAGACTTCCACATATTCGTGATTCTTACAATTCACCCATTAGTCTGAGACACCTTAGAGTTGCAATTGATTAACTTGGCCATGATTTTATCCAAATTTAGTTGTCGGGCTTTTCGAACATCGGGATTAAATTATTGGATTTTAGCCTCATTAATTTCTGAAAATTCCAATCTATTTGTGAACGCTTGAAAAAGGGATTATCGGGTCAAATAATTAACCCAACGCTTTCTATTTCGTATTTTCAGACAAAAGACATTCCAGGGATTTTGGGCTTGGAAAGTGCGCAATGACAAAATTGCCCTTAGTCATTTTTTTGGACTAGGGGACAATTTTTAGTTTGAATTGAGAGAGAGGATTAGGGGGATTTTTCGTAGCCCCCTTCTCAGCCGTCCTCTCTCTCCCCTGTACTTTCTCCCTCCATCCTTCTCTTTTCTCTCTTCCTTTTTCCCTTTCTCACACCACTCCTTAGTTGCCCCCATCCCCTCCATCTAACACACTCTCTCTCTCTCTCTCTCTTGGGTTCCCCTTCTCCATGCACATACATGTTGCTGCAACCCCTTCTTTCATCTTTTCTTCTTCTTTTTCTTTTTCTACATCAAGTTGTGGCCGATGACTACTGCAATGGCCCTTGTTGCTATCACCCCCTTTGTCCACCATCACCGCCGTCGTCGCAACGCTGTTATTTTGCTAGCTCTTTGCTAGAGCCCCAGCAAGCACCCGAACCGCCCCTGTCAGCTAGCTCTGCCTCCTCTTTCTCCTTCTATGTTGTCTAGGCAAACCTACTACTATTGTTGCCATCCACTGGTCACCACTAGCCGTCATTTGGCCGCCCCTGCCGCCATCAAAAAGTGGCCGATCGACCAGCCGAACTCCACCAAACCAGCTCGATTTTCTCTCTTCTTCCTCTACTCAGTCTCTTCCTCGATAGCAGCAATGGACGGCGACTAGCGACTGGCAATCGGCGCCAGCCGCTTGCCACCGCCCAACGCTTGCCGTCAGTCGCCGGTCGTCGATCGCCGGTCATTGTGTGCCAGTTGCCGGTCGCCGATCGCTGGTCGCCACTTGCTATTCGCCACCCACCGTCTGCCACCGCCGATCCCCGCTCCTCCCATTATCGCCACCATTTAGAAAAGCAAATTTTTTTTTATTATCAAACAAATTTCTATTCCAAGAATATAAAGTTTTTGTTATTATCAAATGCGTTTTTTGGCTTAGAAACTCATCTAAAAATAGAAATAGAAAAATCTATTTTAGTTCCGTAGAAATGATTTCGAACATAAATATTATTATTTGCACCCTTCAAATGCTATGCACCGGTGCAAAAACTTAAGCTTTGAAAATGGGCATTTTTAAAAGAGAACATTTTAAGTGCTATGCACTCGGTATGAAAAGTTAGGATTGGGAAATGAACATTTTGAAAATAAAATGACATTTTCGTAAATAGAGACACCGTGATAATTGATGAAAAGTGCAAAATGATCTCCACAAAAGGCAATACTTATGCATGAATATGGAATATAAGTGATAATTATGGTCAATTGTGAGGTATGCTTTTAGTTTTTTCCGTCCGCCGGTCACCATCCACCGGTCGTTGATTGCCATTCACCACCTGCCACCCGCCATCCGATCGCTGTCCGCGGCCAGCGACGACTAGGGGCCGGTGGTGGGTAGGGGTGGTGGTGGTGGTGGTGAGCGACAGATGGAAAAAAACTTCTTCAGGTGAGAAGTAAGAAAGAGAGAAACAATTTCTGATTTCTATTCCAGAAATAGAAAAGTAAAAATTTTTTGTTTCTAATTTTTGTTGCAAACCTATTTCTGAAATAGAAATTTGTTCCAGAAATAGAAATGAAATTTTGTTTTACCAAATGGATTTCTATTCTAGAAATAGAGACATAATAATTACCATACGCAGCCAAAATGTTCACTTCAAGTGTGTGCTGGAAAAACCCCAAATGCAAGAGTGGACAGCACCCGGAAAGGGATCGGATGTTCGAACTCGTCGGTGAAAGAACGTCAATTTGCATGTATCATCAACAGTGCATATAGCCACATATTCTCGACATTTACATCATCCGCACATAGCCATGAGTTGAAGTATTCCCTCAAAGTCAGATGGCTTCAATAATCAAAGCTGCACAATAGCAAAAGTCAATTTTCATTTTTCCTTTCTCTTTTGGGTTTTTATGTTAATGCCATTCGCAACTTTCACAGACCTTCTTGGGCTGACTTTCAATGCACCTGTGGCCCAAGGAAGGTAGGCGCTTTCAAAGAAGAAGAGAAGGCCTAACATGAACGTGAAGAGCACGTCAGATAAGCCAGGATGACCTGCCTGGTGATCGTGCAATCGGGCGCATAAATTGACGAGAATGGCTTTCATAATCGAGTCTCTTGCACGAAGGAGGCAAGTCAACCTTGGCCAATAAATTTGCAGCTTTGCAAATAGCTGATGAAGCTCCAAACAGGGCTTATCACTCCAAGAATGAGTAGGACAGGTGGGAAGATGACATGCTCTTATTGCCATGTAGCAAGGCACAATACTAAAGGTTGTCAATTGAGAAAGCAACAAAAATAGTCAGGTAAGAGGCTGATGGAAGGGCTTAGTGAAAGGACAGGTAGAGCAACAACTGAAGGCCAAACAGAAGGGCAAAGTAAGTCCACTGTTCATCAGTCAATGACAAGAAACCCCGTAAGTTATGATATTTTTGTTTATGTTATTTTTGGTTTATTACATATTTGTCCATAGCATAATTAGCAAGTATTTTCAATGTGTTTGTCAGGTGACGAATAGGACACCTAAAGTATTGGCTGAAATGGTTCCAATTGTACCTGAAAGATTGGCTGAAACTGCACAAGGGCCAGTTCAGTCGACCATTCCTCAGCTGAGGAAAAAATACCCAGTAAGTTCAATAACTTTTTTAGATTTCCTTTACGTTATTATATAGACTGATCTTATATTCATAATGTCTTTATTAGGTTCGAAGAGGGCAAGCTCCAGCTCGATTGCCAATAGAAGGGCCAACAGAAGGGCCAACAAAGAGAGGCCAATAGAAGGGCTACCACACGGGTTAGGTGAAGGTGTCAATGAAGTCGAAAGACTAGATACAAGAAGGACAACTAGAAGAAGGGCAGTTGAAGGGTTAGCTACCAAAAGGCCAGCTGAAGGGCTAGCTATAAGAAGGCCACCTAGAAGACACCTAGTTGAACAATTGATCGAAGAAGCCCCTATTGCATCTGAAGAGCCAAATGTAACTAAAGCTAAACGGTCATTAGAAGACCACATGAAGGGCCAACTAAAGGGCAAAAAGAAGGGTCCAAGAAATCACAAGCCAAAAAAAGGGATAATACATCACAAGATGCTGAACATGATGCTTCAATTCGAACAAGAGGGGCTCTTGGAAAGAGACTAAGACAATATGGTTATGGCCTTTATATAGATAACTGTACTAGAACAGTCACTCTTAATGTAAGTTTTATTGCCTACATTTAATAAATTGTGCGAAGTTTTGCTTATAATTTACTTGTGTTTTTTTAGCCTCGAAAAAGTTCAAAGGTTCTTATTTCTCAAGGCCCTACTCAAGAATCAATGGCCGCACCAAAAAAGAAAACGACATTGGCTGCGCTAAAAAAGAAGACAACATCGGTTGCGCCAACAAAGATGACAACATCAATTGCGCTAAAAAAGAAGACGGCATCGTTTGCGCCAACAAGAAGGACCAACAACTCAGCACCAGCCCCATTTGAATCAGTTCATCTTGAGACAATTGCAACTTCATCTGAATCAGTGCATGAAGAGACAGTTGAAGAGAAAGTTGTACGTCCAGTTAGAAAGAGTGCAAGGATAATGAATCGAGGTCCATCAAGAGGAGCACGAACAGGGGGGCTTGTGCATATTGATATTGATTGATAAGAAGGGTTGGTTTTGTTACAACTTGCTATGGATGATTTTTTTTTTTTTTTTGGTTTGTCACTATGTTGGTGAGACTTGAAATCAATATCAATGGAATGATCTTGCTACTTATCAATTTTTGTTGTTGTGTTTTTTATATTTTCGATTTAGATTTTGCTTTACTTGCTCTACTAATGGTTGGTGATTATTGGTGGTGGGTGTGTGGTGATGGTTGGAGGCCCCTTGCACCAGGTGGTGCTCGGTGCAATCATGCTGCGATGGTGGCGGTGGTTCATACTCTGGTCGTACTAAAGCTAGTTGTGTTGAAGGTTCATGCCTGTTGGTGGTGGGTCTATAGTGGTGGTTTAGGGGGTTTGTGCAACACCTCATACAAGTGTGCATTCTGCACATTTGGCATCAGTTCATGCTAGAGCTAGTAACCTGCACTTAAGTGCTCCTTTCCTGGAGAAGTTGACACTTAAGTGTTCACTTTTAAGCACCGACATGCACTTAAATGATCACTTTCAACAATAACCTGACACTTAAGTGATCTTTTCTTTAATTTGATTAGCACTAAAGTGATCACTAAATACAACTTATGTCACTTAAGCAATAGCTCATGTATCTCCTATGATGCAGCAAATAGCAAAACTAAACCAACTCCAGTTTAGCTGGGTTAAGGTTAACATTGCAAATAAGAACAAGACCTCCCTATGGCAACAAGCAGCAAACCTAAACCAACTACATGTGTATCATCTCAAGTAGCAAACCTAAACCAATTTCATGTATATCATCTCATCATTCCCTTTTCTTGACCTCCCTTAAAGTCGGTCAATGGTGTGGACAACACAAACACAAATAAAATAGTCTACATTTAATCCAAAACGATTACATTTATCAACTCATTTTCAACTATGGCAGTTGAAGAAAAACTGAAAGCACACCTCACAGTTGACAATAATGATCACTTATATTATATATACATGCATAAGTTTTGCCTCTTGTGGAGATCATTGTGCACTTTTACATCAATTATCATGGTGTCCCTATTTATGAAAATTTCCTTTTATTTTCAAAATGTTCATTTCCAAATCCTAACTTTTCACACTAGTGCATAGCACTAAAAATGTTCGTTTTTAAAAAATGTCCATTTCCAAATCTTAAATTTCCTCGCCAGTGCATAGCACTTGAAATGTTCACTTCAAGTGTGTGCTGGCAAAATCCCAAATGGGAAAGTGGACAGCACCCGGAAAGGGATCGGATGTTCGAACTCGTCGGTGAAAGAACGTCAATTTAAATGTATCATCAATAGTGCATATAGCTACATATTCTCGACGTATACATCATCTGCACATTGCCATGCGTTGAAGTATTCCCTCAAAGTCAGATGGCTTCAATAATCAAAGCTGCACAATCGCAAAAGTCAATTTTCATTTTTCCTTTCCATTTCGGTTTTTATGTTAATGCCATTCGCAACTTTCACAGACCTTCTTGGGCTGACTTTCAATACACCTGTGGCCCAAGGAAGGTAGGCGCTTTCAAAGAAGAAGAGAAGGCCTAACATGAACGTGAAGAGCACGTCAGATAAGCCAGGATGACCTGCCTGGTGATCGTACAATCGGGCGCATAAATTGACGAGAATGGCTTTCATAATCGAGTCTCTTGCACGAAGGAGGCAAGTCATCCTTGGCTAGCAAACCAGACTCGTCATGTCATGTAAGGCCTCTCTTCCTCACAAAAACATTCCAATGCCTCTCAGTGTGTGATGTGATGAATAAAAAGAGGAGACAAATTTGTGTCTTCAAGGCGGAGTTGCTTTTAGAAGGAAGAAGATGCCTGACATGAAAGATTAGAGACTTTCTGACTAGCCAAGGAGACTGCCTCATACCGGGGCGAACCTCTCGAACACTCAGTTCAGCTCGAATGGAGCGAGTTCGGAGGAGGCAAGTCATCCTTGGCTACCAAATGAGACTCTTATCTTCATGCTAGCCTCTCTTCTTCTTCTCCTACTCAAGTCCAATGCTTCAATATTTTGCTCGCATTTGCATCTCTACTTATAGTGAATGGAAGAGAATATGATATCGGATCGAAGCCAATTCAGACTTTTATTAGTGGAGCATTTCGAATGTCAATTTTTGTAGGGCCTCCTTGAGTCAATTTGCCTCATACAAATCTTCTCTTTTTAGTTTGTCCTTTTTTCTATTTCATTTTGCTTGCGGCAACTTGGGTTGAAGTCAATATTCCTGGGTTTTAGTTGCATTTCAGTGATAAGTATGCTTCGTGCAATTCTGGATCGCATTGAATTTCATGGAACAAAAGCCTGGTTGGCAATGAACTATATCAGATGAATTTTTGCCGTATTATCCTGAATAAGAGGATTAAACGAGGTCCTTTATGATGCAGATTTTGAATAAGATGATCAAATGAGGTCCTTCATACCTTAGCGAGAACCGATTGAATGAGTTGACGCTAGGTACGAGCTGCTGAAGATTCAAGTGAAAAGGTTATTGAAGATTTAAGTGCACGCGCAACCAAAGAACTCAACCATGGATGATGACTCAACTATAAGGATTGACAAGGGTTGAGCAATTAATCCCTTGCAATTACATGACAATCGAGGTTATCCTCGGATCAAGGAGGCTGAAGCGTAGATTAATATTATTTTAACCTCGGGTTGAATATGCATGACTCCTAAAAGCTGCCTATTAGCCTGAGATGTACTAAATTTGCAACTGAGTGAACTTAGCCATGAATCTAATCCAAACTTGGGTATCGAGCTTTTCGGGACATCAAGACTAAATTGTTAGATATTGCCTCATTAATCCCCAAAATTTTCAGTTTGCTCGAAAGTGTCGGGAAAAGGATCAACGGATCAAAAATTTGAACCCGAATCTTTGGCCACTTCTTGAATTTCCAAGCCCTTTTTTTGAACCCAATTTTGATTTTGACCTGAAACCAAACTTGACGATCTTGTGAGTCATTACTGTTCATTGAGCCGATTCCTACAACTGTTTCTTCAATTTTGACCCAAGGGTATTTTAGGAAGTTGGTGTCTAGAAGATGGAAATGGACCAAAATGCCCTTGTGCATTAATGCACATAGGACAAAATCTGGGGAAATTCATGTGAGATGGGAGGGTGGTACAAAAATTGCTGCACGTCCCTCCCCCCTCTCTCTCTCCCACTCTGCTGCACTCTCACTCACGCGTCTCTCTGTCCTCCTCTCCTTCATTTTCTTCCTTTCTTCTTCTCCTTCCTCCATTCAGGTTACTTCTATTTCAGGTCGGGCTATTTGCATCGGCCACTATAGCAGCTCAGTTGCTCTATCTACTCATCGTTCCCTGCCATGAGCCTCCCACAAACCACCTCCCCATGCCAACCACTCCCTCATCCTCTCAGCTCTGTTTTCATTGACCTAGCTACCCCTCTTGCCGCTGCATGACAGCCACCACCACCATCTGTCACCCGCACGCCGAAGCCATCGCAAGTCTTAGCCGTCCACCTATTTAAGCAACCACCGTCGTTGCTCATCCTTCTACCTCTCTCTATTTTTCTCTCGGGTTCCCTTATAGATAGGGCTGGCTACCATCATCTCGCTGCTGTGTCACCACAATCCGTCGTCTCCGCTCGTCATTGCGACTGTGCCTATCATCGCCATCCGCGAGCAGCCATGCCCGGAGCCACCGCATCCTTCTTTCCCTTAGCTTTCCTTCTCGCCGAGCCATGCTAGTGGAGACCCATTCCAACTAGTGGTGTGCAACGAAAACCGCCTAACCCGGGAACTGTCCAAACCTAATCGGACCGGCTAGTTCTGGGTGATTCCTGTAACTGGCAGTCCAGTTCTCGGTTCACATTCTTGGAACTGGTGGCCAGTCAGTCTAGTTCTCGATTCCAAGGTGGGAATTAGACTGATTAGACCGGACTGGTAGTTTTTAACATATATATTTCAAAGTTTGTTAAGACTTTGAAAAAAAAGAAGAAGAGAAAATTATAGAGTTTTAGGAAAATACAATTACATGCAAATTAAAAGAACAAATCAATAAAACAGCGTATAAACGAAGTGGGTTGTCTTTGAAAATGTACTGTAACATTGGCAAATTCTTTTTCAAAAAATAAAAGTTACCAGTTCCACTGGACTGGTCGATCAGTCCAATTCCTGGTTCTAGGACTAGCTGGTCTAGTCCATGGTCCTTGAATTTGGGAACCGGTTCTCCTAGTCCAATTCTTTGTTCTACCTTGAACTGGATCAGGTTGGAAACCGATCACCCCTAATTTCCACACCATCTCGCCTCGACATACCCGAGGTACTAGTGTGTCCCCCTCACCGCTACCATCATGCTCCCACTATCATCGTCACGAACCAGCAAGTTATTGGACTAATCCCTTGAGTATTAATCTCGATTAGTTTAGCACTAATCCGGATTATGTGGTTAGTTATGGTTAATGTTAATTGATTTTGCTAATCCCGCTTAATGTAAAATTAACTCTAGTTCAATTGCAATTTGTACTAATTAAATGGTTAATTTTGGTTTAGTGACAATTAATTATATTTGATTACTTTAGCGATAGTTAATGGTGATGAATTATTTTTGTGCTAATTAACTATTGTTTGTAATAACTAATTATGATGAATTATTTTTAGTGTTAATTAATTATTTTAGCAATAATTAATTATGATAAATTCCTTTTGTTCTAATTAATAAAATAATTAATTACAGTTAAATCTAATTTATATTAATAATAAACGATTGGATTATCACAATTGGATGACAAATAGACGTTATGTGGGATATCGATTGGTTTGTATGTGGATTTTATGCATGTATCATGTTGATTGAAGTATGAGTGCTGAAGCTGGTGGGTTTGTAATGACTCGGTCCGACAAGGATGGGAAATACTCGTCAGGGCTAGAGGGCCTCGACAAGGAGTGGCTCCTGGTGGGCTTTTAGGATAGCAAACATGATAGGAATGAATTTAGTTACGCATCGAACATGGGGAGAGCATGTCTGTATAATATATGTGAAAAAAACTGGAATTAACTCACGAAAGTGACTTTTGATATAACAAATTTTTCTTTAGAACTTCAAAGTTAAGTGAGATTAAGATAGAGCACTACTAGGATGGGCGACCTTTTAGAAAAGTACCTGCCTATACATTAAAGGATAGAGCCGTGAAGCTCGGTAAAATCATGAGACTCGATATGGGACAGGCCAAAACGGACAACACTTTTGTTAGTTACTTGACATGGAAAATAATAAGAAAATGTCAAGATATTGACCTATAGATTTCCGAGCAGCTTTCTCGTAATATATGAAAGCTCGAAATGATGTTTTCCTAAAATAGTTCGAAAGAAAATTTTCCAAAAGTTCACTAAATGGCATTGCACGCACGAGATTCAATTTTTAAGGAGCCCTAGTGTAATTTGAAAGTTGAAAAAATTATCAAAAAAGTCGTAAATCTATTATACAACAGTTAATTGATTTTTAGACTTTTTAATTTTGCCAATTTAATTCTACACTTTTTGACAATTCAGTCCTAAACCATTCAATCGTGTCAATTTAGTCCTATACTTTTTGACGATTTACCAATTTAGATCGAAGCCTTTTTGATGAATTGCCAATATTATATTTTCAGTTAATTTGAATAAGAAATCACTGATGTAGTAATCTAGTTGGTGCTAGCCATCCCACGTGGTGAAACTAACGCTATTTTGGATGGTTTTTTTAAATGTTCTAAGAAATTGTTGAATTTTTTATTATTTTCTTCTTCATTGAGCCTTTAGGGTTGGCAACCTCTACTAGCCGCTAGGTGAAGGCCAATGACCCCTACAAGCCTCAACCAAGGGTCGCAAGCAAGGGTTGTGGCTCTTGCCCAAGCCCTAGTGGGACATAATGAGGACTGAAATCCCCTCACATTGTCAAGTACAGCACAAGTTATGGTCCTTGCCCAAGCTCTTGCCAGCCACAATGATGGCAAGCGAGTTAGCCACAACGAGGGCGTCACAACTCTTGGCTACCCTTGGGGAGTGGCCTAGCTAGCTCAACAAAGAAGTAAAGAAGAAAGAAAAAAAAAAAAAGAAAAAAATCAATAAAAATAAAGAAAAGTTTGGAAAGTTTTTTAAAAAATTAAAAAATTATCAACATTAACGTTGATCACACCACATATTATGGCTAATACCGATTAGACCGCCACGCCAACAATTTTTGATCAAAATTAATCGAAAAGACTACTTTGGTAATTTATTAAAATGATTATAGTTAAATTGGTATAATTGAAAGCTTAGAATTGAATTAATCGTGATATAATAAATTTAAGACTTTTTTAACATTTTTCATCCTAAAAATTTTCAACTCATCAATCCGTACACAAATGGGCGAGGATGTGGCAAGTCCACGTCATTTGGAATGTCGATTTGGACTAAAAGAGTTGTGACCCTGTTGTGACACATCGGTGTCTATTCCGACAGCCTCGTTTCGGGGAAAGTCACCAACTGAGTCATCGATGCATCGTGAATAGAGCTGGCCTAATATTGCAGCCCACACCGTTGAACACTCTCATCGCCGCTCCTGGGAAACGGAGATTCGGGTGGGTCCTGGACTCGACTCGATCTTGACCCGTTTTCGTCCTCTGAAAGGCGTGACCGAACAACTAGGACTCGCCTCCACCGATCACAGAAAGCTCTCACGCCAAACATGCATCCCCTGATCCAAGGGTCGCTTGGCGAGTGGCAGCACTCCCTCCATTCACTATTAATGCGTTTCCATGAAAGGTATTGACCGATAAATATCTCATGAAAAAATTCTTGTTTACACTACCAATAAATCCTATTCATGTGGATCTCACCAATTAGATATTAAGTCAATCGGGCATGGATCACCCTTATGATCCACTGAAATACGACAATGAACAGCCCATTCAAGCATCGTTCCATTGAGAGAATAGAGGCATAAGATTAGGATCAATGAACATACAAGTTCTTGAGCACACAAATGGGCGTGCACTTTGCCACTTTTTTCTTTCTTCAAATTTTCTAAGGGAAAAACTGAAAGCATACCTCACAGTTGACCATAATGATCACTTATATTCCATATTCATGCATAAGTTTTGCCTTTTGTGGAGATCATTTTCACTTTTCATCAATTATCATGGTGTCTTTATTTACGAAAATGTCATTTTATTTTTAAAATGTTCATTTTCCAATCCTAACTTTTCACACCAGTGCATAGCGCTTAAAATGTTCTCTTTCAAAAAATGCCAATTTTCAAATCGTAAGTTTTTGCACCAGTGCATAGCACTTGAAATGTTCACTTCAAGTGTGTGCTGGCAAAATCCCAACTGGGAGAGTGGACAGCACCCGGAGAGGGATCGGATGTTGGAACTCGTCAAAGAACGTCGATTTGCATGTATACATCATCTGCACATTGCCAAGCGTTGAAGTATTCCCCTTAAAATTCAGATGGCTTCAACAATCAAAGCTGCACAATAGCAAAAATCATTTTTCATTTTTCTCTTTTCGGTTTTTATGTTAATGCCATTCGCAACTTTCAGACTTCTTGGGCTGACTTTCAATGCACCTTTATCCCAAGGAAGGTAAGCGCTTTCAAAGAAGAAGAGAAGGCCTAACATGAACGTGAAGAGCACGTCAGATAAACCAGGATGACCTGCCTGGTGATCGTGCAACCGTGCGCATAAATTGACGAGAACGGCTTTCATAATCGAAGCCTCTTGCACGAAGGAGGCAAGTCATCCTTGGCTAACAAACCAGACTCGTCATGTCATGTAAGGCCTCTCTTCCTCACAAAAACATTCCAATGCCTCTCAGTGTGTGATGTGATGTATAAAAAGAGGAGACAAATTTGTGTCTTCAAGGCGGAGTTGCTTTTAGAAGGAAGAAGATGCCTGACATGAAAGATTAGAGACTTTCTGACTAGCCAAGGAGACTGCCTCATACCGGGGCGAACCTCTCGAACGCTCAGTTCGGCTCGAATGGAGCGAGTTCGGAGGAGGCAAGTCATCCTTGGCTACCAAATGAGACT
Organism: Corymbia maculata; assembly: GCA_014182735.1. Lineage (NCBI taxonomy): Eukaryota > Viridiplantae > Streptophyta > Magnoliopsida > Myrtales > Myrtaceae > Corymbia > Corymbia maculata. The sequence goes on along the minus strand of CM024690.1, from coordinate 6,327,488 downwards.
CTTATCTTCATGCTAGTGTCATGGGCCGATCGATTCCTCGTTCCTTTGCACCCGTGCGGCCTTAGGATTTCTCCCAAGCAGCCTTTCCACTCAATCTCACACAAAATCTAGAGAGAGAAACTGTAGAGAGAGAAGCTCTGGTTTTCTATTTCTTGTGTAGAATGAGATGCTTATAATGAGGGGGAGGAGCCCCTATTTATACAAGTACGGACTCACCGTATCCGTAGATCCATCCTCGATCTAACGGTGGAGATTAGATCTTCCCAACTACCATCTACCCACATTAATTACATTGAAGTAGCCCCCAACTACTTCCTACCCGTATTGAATACATAGGAGTAGCCCCTCAACTACTACCTACTTACATTGATTGCTTTGTGTACAATGACCGTATCGCCCGCCCTAGGAATAGTCTAGAAGACTCAAGAAAACCCTAGAATACGGAGACCACGGTTGAGGGTCGCTTGTACCAAGATTCGGTCACGGCATCGCTCAAGAACCCTCTTGGATCGTGCAAGTCCTTGGGCCGTGACATTCTCCCCCACCTAATCAGGTGATGCCCTCGTCGCGTCTTCGGCATGGAATGCTTCAATTTGTTTCTTGAATTGCCAAAGAGCGTCCGTGGGTTCCCAACTTGCTTCACTCTCCGGAAGACCCTTCCATCGAATCATGTATTCTCGCTTCGGTGCGCACGCTTTCCGTATGACTCGGTCGGCCATGATGTGGTCGACTTCTCGATCATACGAGGCCTTAGCTCCCATGGGTGCCCGTTGCGACTCCCCTCGGTTCGGATCTTCCTCATCCATATGGAAAGGTTTAAGCATACTTACATGGAAAACCGGATGTACCTTTAGCTTTGGCGGTAGCTCCAGCTTGTATGCAACCTTTCCGACCTGTTGAAGCACACGGAACGGCCCCTCGTAGCGTCGGATCAACCCTTTGTGTATGTCTTTGTATCGGAGGACTATGTGTAGTTTGACTAGCACTTGGTCTCCGACTTGGAACTCCACGTGCCGACGCTTTTGGTCCGCCCATTTCTTCATGCGCTTCGATGCCTTGTGTAGGCACGCCCTTGTCAAGTCCGCTTGTTCTTGCCAATCTTTTGCGAACTTGAAAGCCGGAGGACTACTCCCCTTGTAGCCCGACGCAACCGCACTTGGAGTTTGCGGTTGTTGTCCCGTCGCGATCTCGAACGGACTCCGGCCGGTCGACTCGCTCCGTTGCAAGTTATAGGAGAACCGGGCCACGTCAATCAGCTTTGCCCGATCCACTTGCGTTGTGCTCACGTAGTGTCGAAGGTAGATCTCCAGAAGTGCATTGGTCCTTTCCGTCTGACCGTCAGTTTGTGGATGCAAACTTGTGGAGAAATTCAGCTCCGACCCTAACAATTTGAAGAGCTCCGTCCAGAATCGCCCGTGAATCGGGGTCACGATCGCTCACGATCGTTTGTGGCACGCTTGATGCCTTGACCACATGTTTCGGGGAAAAGTCCGGGCTGCCTCCTCGGCCGGGCAATCCTTTGTTGCCGGCACAAATGTTGCGTATTTAGAGAACCTGTCAACCACTACCATCAACGTCCGACATCCTTCGGATTTTGGTAGGTTGACGATGAAATCCATAGAGACACTCTCCCATGGACGGTTGGGGATGGGGAGAGGCTCCAGGAGTCCCGGCGACGTTCGTTGTTCGAGCTTGTCTTGTTGACATACAAGACAAGTCTTCACATACGCCTCGACGTCGTCCCTCATTTGAGGCCAAAAGAAACGCTCCTCAAGGAGTGCCAAGGTACGGTGGATTCCGGGGTGGCCCGCCCACTTTGAATCGTGGCACTCTTGCAAGACTTCCTTCCTCAGCTTCCCATGTAGTGGCACGTATAGTCGCCGTCCCTTGGTGTAGAGAAGCTCGTCTTCACACCAGAATTGGCGAGTCTTACCTTCTCGTGCGTATCGTAGGAGTCCTTCAGCTCTTTGATCATGTTTGATCCCCTCTTTGATACGGTCAACCCATGGGCAATTGGGTCGACTTACGATGTTGGCCAGCTCCGCCTTTCGACTCAGTGCGTCCGCCACGGAGTTGGACTTCCCGGGCTTGTATTCCAGCACGTAGTCGAATTCCGCCAAGAAATCCTACCACCGAGCTTGCTTCGGACTCAACTTCTTTTGCGTTTGGAAGTAGCTCGTGGCCACATTGTCTGTCCTCACGACGAACTTGGCTCCCAGAATGTAATGCCTCCATGTCCGAAGGCAATGGACCACCGCGGTCATCTCCTTCTCTTGGACGGTATACCGTCGTTCGGCATCGTTCAGTTTTCGGGACTCGAACGCAACCGGATGACCATCCTGCATAAGAACACCACCGATAGCAAAGTCGGAAGCGTCAGTTTCTACCTCGTAGGGTCTTGCGTGATCGGGCAACACCAGCACCGGCTCCTCGGTCATAGTTTGCTTCAGTCGATCAAACGCCTCTTGGCATCGCTTGGTCCACTCCCACGGCTTGTCTTTCTTTAGCATGTCCGTGAGTGGCACCGTGATGCTCGAGTAACTTCGAATGAAACGCCGATAGTAGTTGGTGAGGCCAAGGAATGACCTCAACTCCGTCACCTTGGTCGACGGCTTCCATTCGACTATCACTCGGATCTTCGCTCCGTCCATCCGAACACGACCGCCCCCGACGATATGCCCCAAGAAAGGGACTTCCTTTTGGGCGAAGGCACATTTCTCCCGCTTCACGGACAAATCGTTCTCACGCAAGACTTGGAAGACTTGTCTTACGTGCTCAATATGCTCCTCCAATGTCCGGCTATATATCACAATATCGTCTAAATAAACTACTACGAACCGATCAAGGAACGGATGTAGTACCTTATTCATCATTGTGAAAAAAGTGGCCGGAGCGTTGGTGAGACCGAACGGCATGACGAGGAACTCGTACGATCCGTATCGCATCACACATGCGGTCTTCGACTCGTCCCCTCCGGCGATCCGAACTTGATAGTAACCCGATCGGAGATCCAACTTGGTGAACCATCGGGCTTCTCCAAGTTGATCGAATAGATCCGCGATGAGAGGGATCGGATACTTGTTCTTCACGGTGAGCTTGTTCAATGCCCGGTAATCAATGCACATCCGGAGTGACCCATCGTGCTTCTTTTGGAAAAGGACCGGCGCACCGAACGGAGACTTGGACGGCCGAATATATCCCGCATCGAGTAGCTCCTTGAGTTGTCTCCTCAATTCTTCCAACTCCGAGGGTGCCATGCGATAAGGTGCCATGGCCGGTGGTCGAGCGTCGGGCACTAGCTCGATCCAATGATCCACCTCCCTTCTAGGTGGGAGCTTCTTAGGAAGCTCGGATGGCATCACGTCCGCAAACGTGTCAAGAACTCGGGTTACCTCGGTGGGAATCTCCTCCACCTTGCCCGCGTCTTCATCAACTTTCACCGTAGCCAAGAAGGTTATCTCCCCCTTCTTAACTCCCTTTGAGAGTTGCATGGCCAATAACATCTTTCGATCGCGCCCCGATGCGCGATGGATTGGAATCATGCATTGGCACCTCTTATCCAAAATGCAAATACAATCCACAAATGGCAGCACACCCGCATTGATCCTATCGAAAAATCCTAGACCTAGAACAAAATCATAGTCGTTTAGGGGAATTACCTCGATAGTTTCTCTACTTGACCATGGTCCGAGGTGAAGCTCCACGTCCCTAGCCAATCCGCTAGTCGGGACCTCCTTGGAGTTCACCGTCTTGAGCCAACTAGCTCCTTTCTCGACCGGAAGGTTGAGTTTCTTCGTGGCCTCTTGTGAAATAAAAAGATCGGATGCTCCGGTGTCCACGAGTGCACTCATCGTGGTGTCGCCGATCTTTAGATCCACGAACATCATCCCCTTAGACTTCTTGGCTTTCTTCGTCTTGAGGGAACTGAGGATACGCAGCGAACCCAACTGCGCTTCCTCCTTTGGCTCATCTTCCTTACAAAGGGCCGCCAGCCTGGCCTTGTTCGGACAGTCACGTGTCATATGAGAACCGTCACAGAAAAAGCACTTGTATGTGCGTACCTTTCTTTGTCCTCCATTGCTCGACTCCTCATGAAATCTCGGAGGGCCGGTCGGGGGTCTACCTCCATACGGACGATGGAATCTCCCTCGATCTCCCCCACCAAAGGCCCTGTCCTTTGGTCGAGGCTCCGGCTTGGGTGCCGAAGATGCTTTGTACTCCACAAGCGACTCGGCCACTGTGATGGCCGCCGTGAGATCTCCCACGCTGCACCGCTTGAGCTCCTGCTTGGTCCATGGTTTGAGACCACCCATGAACTGATGATACGCCTCCGTGTCGCTCATCGAAGGGATTTGGAGTAGCAACTCCGAAAACCGCTTGATGTAGTCACGCACCGCACCCTTTTGCTCGAGCCGTTTCATCTCATTCCTAGCATCCTCCTCCGCGTACAAAGGATAATACATCCGTCGAAATTCCTCGACGAATCCTTCCCATGTCGCGATGGGATCGCCACTCCTCCCATCCGACCGACGACGCCACCACAATAATGCATTATCAACTAAATACATAGATGCAGTGTTTACCCGAGTAAGGTCGTCGTTGATTCCCATAGCCTGGAAGTATCGTTCCATGTACCATAGGAAGTTGTCCACATCCTTGGCCACCCACGAGCCCCTGAACTTGTCCGGCTTGGGTGCGTCCGTTCGTGGACTAGCATGCACCATGACCACTCCGTTCACGCGTGCCGCTTCTGATTCCGCAAGCTTCCCTTTGAGTTCCTCAACCTCAGCACGCATAGCCACCATCATGGCCTCCAAGGTTCCCTCTCGTTGTTCCAGTTCTTGCCTCAGGGTCCCCAGCAACTCGCCTCGGAGCTCTCCCATGCTGGACTTGAGCTCTAGCACTTCGGCCTCAAGCTCCTCCTTGCCAGCTTCAACTCCTTCGACGGTGCAGGTCGGGTCGTCGACCGATCCTTGGATCTCGGAGGCGAATATCTCCACCTTTATCACTCGACGATCTAGATCCCCCATAGCATCCCTCGAACCGGAACCAGCACGGTTCTTTCTTACCTTGGGGCCTTTAGTGGCAGCTCTTCCACGCTCCTCTTGATCCGCTGCCAGCACGATCAACATCTCGGGACGAGATTCAGCCATTGCGCCTAGGAATGAACTTCGCTCTGATACCACTTGTCACGGGCCGATCGATTCCTCGTTCCTTTGCACCCGTGCGGCCTTAGGATTTCTCCCAAGCAGCCTTTCCACTCAATCTCACACAAAATCTAGAGAGAGAAACTGTAGAGAGAGAAGCTCTGGTTTTCTATTTCTTGTGTAGAATGAGATGCTTACAATGAGGGGGAGGAGCCCCTATTTATACAAGTACGGACTCACTGTATCTGTAGATCCATCCTCGATCTAACGGTGGAGATTAGATCTTCCCAACTACCATCTACCCACATTAATTACATTGAAGTAGCCCCCAACTACTTCCTACCCGTATTGAATACATAGGAGTAGCCCCTCAACTACTACCTACTTACATTGATTGCTTTGTGTACAATGACCGTATCGCCCGCCCTAGGAATAGTCTAGAAGACTCAAGAAAACCCTAGAATACGGAGACCACGGTTGAGGGTCGCTTGTACCAAGATTTGGTCACGGCATCGCTCAAGAACCCTCTTGGATCGTGCAAGTCCTTGGGCCGTGACACTAGCCTCTCTTCTTCTTCTCCTACTCAAGTCCAATGCTTCAATTTTTTGCTCGCATTTGCCTCTCTACTTATAGTGAATGGAAGAGAATATGATATCGGATCAAAGCCAATTCAGACTTTTATTAGTGGGGCATTTCGAATGTCAATTTTTGTAGGACCTCCTTGAGTCAATTTGCCTCATACAAATCTTCTCTTTTTAGTTTGTCCTTTTTTCTATTTCATTTTGCTTGCGGCAACTTGGGTTGAAGTCAATATTCCTGGGGTTTAGTTGCATTTCAGTGATAAGTATGCTTCGTGCAGTTCTGGATTGCGTTGAATTTCATGGACCAAAACCCTGGTTGCCAATGAACTATATCAGATGAATTTTTGCCATATAATCCTGAGTAAGAGGATTAAACGAGGTCCTTTATGATGCAGATTTTGAATAAGATGATCAAATGAGGTCCTTTATTCCTTAGCGAGAACCGCTTGAATGAGCTGACGCTAGGTACGAGCTGCTGAAAAATAAGATTGACATTTTCCAGAATAAGGGTACTGTGGTCCAAAAAGCAGGCTTGAATTCAGAGATAATTTGATTCTCTATACCCACAACTCCTATCCTGAGGACTCTGCATAGGTGTCTCTGTTTCTGACCTTGACCATACCTCCACATGGAATGTTTCTGACCTTTCTCCCTCAAAAGCAGCACAATATATAATACAAAAGGTTATTGTTTGATATTGGATTCTTGCCTAGAGTTGAATTCTATTTTAAGCTATCTTCTTTTAGGGAGAGAATTCTGGGCACACGGACTCTCAATCCTCTTATCCTTCAGATTCTTTGTTTCCGTTTTTGGTGTACGTATATGATCCAAATGCAATGGAGACAACTTGTGAAAGATGCCCTCCAGGGCAAAAGTCATTGACCATGGCGCGAAACAGAGGGTTCTTTTTTCTGTATGCTGATTGACTTTGTTCACTTGGCTTACATCTTGCACTTTTCTTTGGAATTGGTATTCCATTCATTGCAATTCCTAAAAATTTACCCTGCTCGGGATCAGTCAAATTACATGTCATGGACCAATAGTATGATCATCAATCGATTATGAATATCAACAAAGAAAAGGAATGCGTTGCTTCGTACAGTTGTAACTCTCATTCTCTTCTGAAATTTTCATTTCTTGAAAGCACAGAGACATTTCCATGCGTAGCTCCACAAATGCAGGTGAATTTTAAATGGAAGTATTTGAATTAAAGGTTGCCAGAGATGTGTGGATAGCTTCTAAATGGAGAGAGAAAGTGAAATGCTTGAAGTAGGAGTTCAGGGTTGTTTTTGAGGGTATGCATCATCAACACTGAATTAGACTTTCATTTATTAATTTTTTGGAATTTTTTTGCTTTTATTTTTCTTTAGGACCGTCAAGGGTCGCCGATGACCCTCGCCCCAGGGCCAAGCTGTCGGAGCTCGACTAGATGCTTGCGAAGGCCGCAAAGGCCCAAGGCGAGGGTCACTGGTGACCCTTGCCAGCCCTAATGAAAAAGAAGAAGAAAAAAGGGCAAAAAGAAGAGAGATGAGATGAGGAGAAATGACGTCGTTTTGGACCAATGCACGAAGAAAAGCCACATTGGAATTAAAAAATCCACATTGGAAATAAAAAATTATTAAAAAAATATGAAAAATCATTAAAAAAATCCACATATGACTTTTGGCCGGAAGTGACACTTAACTAAATGATTTCATTTTAATTTGGTACTCAAGTAAGCAAAAAAAAAAATTTTGGCCCCAAAGTAAGAGTCATATGAAAGTTATAACACTCCTAGTGTTCTTCCCCCTCAAGAATCCAATTTCAAACAAGAACCTTTTGTATTAGATATTGTGCTGATTTTGGGGGAGAAAGGTCAGAAACATTCCATGTGGAGGTATGGTCAAGGTCAGAAACAGAGACACCTATGCAGAGTCCTCAGGATAGGAGTTGTGGGTATAGAGAATCAAATTATCTCTGAATTCAAGCCTGCTTTTGGACCACAGTACCCTTATTCGGAAAATGTCAATCTTATTTTTCAGCAGCTCGTACCTAGCGTCAGCTCATTCAAGCGGTTCTCGCTAAGGAATAAAGGACCTCATTTGATCATCTTATTCAAAATCTGCATCATAAAGGACCTCGTTTAATCCTCTTACTCAGGATTATATGGCAAAAATTCATCTGATATAGTTCATTGCCAACCAGGGTTTTGGTCCATGAAATTCAACGCAATCCAGAACTGCACGAAGCATACTTATCACTGAAATGCAACTAAACCCCAGGAATATTGACTTCAACCCAAGTTGCCGCAAGCAAAATGAAATAGAAAAAGGACAAACTAAAAAGAGAAGATTTGTATGAGGCAAATTGACTCAAGGTGGTCCTACAAAAATTGACATTCGAAATGCCCCACTAATAAAAGTCTGAATTGCCTTCAATCCGATCTCATATTCTCTTCCATTCACTATAAGTAGAGATGCAAATGCGAGCAAAAAATTGAAGCATTGGACTTGAGTAGGAGAAGAAGAAGAGAGGCTAGCATGAAGATAAGAGTCTCATTTGGTAGCCAAGGATGACTTGCCTCCTCCGAACTCGCTCTATTCCAGCTGAACTGAGTGTTCGAGAGGTTCGCCCCGGCATGAGGCAGTCTCCTTGGCTAGTCAGAAAGTCTCTAATCTTTCATGTCAGGCATCTTCTTCCTTCTAAAAGCAACTCCGCCTTGAAGACACAAATTTGTCTCCTCTTTTTATTCATCACATCACACACTGAGAGGCATTGGAATGTTTTTGTGAGGAAGAGAGGCCTTACATGACATGACGAGTCTGGTTTGTTAGCCAAGGATGACTTGCCTCCTTCGTGCAAGAGGCTTGGATTATGAAAGCCATTCTCGTCAATTTATGCGCCCGATTGCACGATCACCAGGCAGGTCATCCTGGCTTATCTGACGTGCTCTTCACGTTCATGTTAGGCCTTCTCTTCTTCTTTGAAAGCGCCTATCTTCTTTGGGCCACAGGTGCATTGAAAGTCAGCCCAAGAAGGTCTGTGAAAGTTGCGAATGGCATTAACATAAAAACCGAAAAGAGAAAGGAAAAATGAAAATTGACTTTTGCTATTGTGCAGCTTTGATTATTGAAGCCATCTGACTTTGAGGGAATACTTCAACTCATGGCTATGTGCAGATGATGTAAACGTCGAGAATATGTGGCTATATGCACTGTTGATGATACATGCAAATTGACGTTCTTTCACCGACGAGTTCGAACATCCGATCCCTTTCCGGGTGCTGTCCACTCTCGCATTTGGGGTTTTTCCAGCATACACTTGAAGTGAACATTTCAAGTGCTATGCACTGGTACAAATATCTAAGATTTGAAAAGTTAGGATTGGAAAATGAACATATTAAAAATAAAATGACATTTCGTAAATAGAGACACCATGATAATTGATGTAAAAGTGCAAAAAGATCTCCACAAAAGGCAAAACTTATGCATGTATATGGAATATAAGTGATCATTATGGTCAACTGTGAGGTATGCTTTCAATTTTTCCCTTAGAAAATTTGAAGGAAGAAAAAAGTGGCAAAGTGCGGGCCCATTTGTGTGCTCAAGAACTTGTATGTTCATTGATCCTAATTTTATCCCTCTATTCTCTCAATGGAACGATGCTTGAATGGGCCGTTCATTGTCATAGTTCATTGGATCATACGGGTGATCCATGCCACCTAATATCTAATTGGCGAGATCCATATGAATAGGATTTATTGACAGTGTAAATAAGAATTTTTCCACGAGTTATTTATTGGTTGATACCTTTCATGGAAACGCATTAATAGTGAATGGAGGGAGTGCTGCCACTCGCCAAGTGACGCTTGGATCAGGGGATGCGTGTTTGGCGTGAGAGCTTTCGGTGATCGGTGGAGGCGAGTCCTGCTGCTTCGGTGACGTCTTTCGGAGGACGAAAACGGGTCAAGATTGAGTCAAGTCCAGGACCCGCCCGAATCTCCGTTTCCCAGGAGCAGTGATGAGAGTGTTCAATGGCATGGGCTGCAATATTAGCCCATCTCTACTCCCGATGCGTCGATGACTCGGTTGGTAACTTTCCCCAAAACGAGGCTGTCGGAATAGACACCGACGAGTCACGACAGGGTCGCAACTCTTTCAGTCCGAGTCGACATTCCAAATGACGTGGACTTGCCACATCCTCACCCTTCTGTCTACAGATTGATGGGTTGAAAATTTTTAGGAAGAAAAATGTCTAAAAGTCCTAAATTTATTATATTGCGATCAATACGGTCCTGAGCTTTTCAATGATACCAATTTAACTATAAACATTTTAATAAATTGCTAAAGTAGTCTTTTCAATTAATTTTGATCAAAAAATTTTGGCGTGGCAGTCTAATTAGTGTTATCCATCATATATGATGTGATCAACGTTAATGTTGATAATTTTTTAATTTTTTAAAAAACATTCCAAACTTTTCATTATTTTTATTAATTTTTTTATTTTTTATTATTTTCTTTCTTCTTTACTTCTTTGTTGAGCCAGCTTGGCCACCGCCCCAAAAAGGGTAGCCAAGAGTTGTGACACCCTCGTTATGGCTAACTCGCCTACCATCATTGTGGCCGGCAAGAGCTTGGGCAAGGGCCATAACCCATGTTCGATTTGATGAGGTGAACATGTTGTAGTCCTCACTATGTCCCACTAGGGCATGGGCGAGAGCCGCAACCTTGCCCGCAACCCTTGGTTGAGGCTTGTAGGAGTCACTGGCCTTCACCTAGTGGCTAGTGGAGGTTGTCGAACCAACAGGCTCAATGAAGACGAAAAGAAAAGAATAAAAAAATTGACAATTTTTTTAAAACAATTAAAAAAAATTATCCACGTTAATGTTAGCTTCACCATGTGGGATGGCTGCGTCGATTGGATTTTTACATCAACAATTTTTGGTCCAAATTAGCTGAAAATATAATATTGGCAATTTGTCAAAAAGGCTTCGAGCTAAATTGGTAAATCATCAAAAAGTGTAGGAGTAAATTGACACGATTGAAAGGTTGAGGACTGAATTGTCAAAAAGTTTAGAACTAAATTAGCAAAATTGAAAAATTCAAGAATTAATTAATCTCATGCTTGTATAGTAGATTTGGAAAACGAACTACAGGAAAAAATTTTTGATAAATTTTTCAACTTTCCTACATTTTGGGGTTACATTAGGAGTGCCAAGGCTTCTTAAAAATTGAATCTCATGCTTGCAGTGCCATTTAGTGAACTTTTGGAAAATTTTCTTTAGAACTATTTCAGGAAAAAAATCATTTCTAGCTTTCATATATTACGATTGGAAAGCTGCTCAAGTGAGCGAAAAAAAGTTTTGGCACCAAAATCTATAGGTCAATATCTTCACATTTTCTTATTATTTTCCATGTCGAGTAACATAAAAGTATAAATGCTAAGAGACACTATAAAAACCGAATACTATAATATCCCAAATTAATTCATAGAAGTATTGTCCGATTTGGCCTATCCCATATCGAGTCTCATGGTCACTTTCTCAGGAGGTTACTTGTCACTCCCCGAACCTTGAGCATGCAACAACCCCTTACCATAGTTAATTGAAAGCAACGTCCTAGGACGCGTCGACGACCATTCATTTTAATCTTTCATTATGCGCAAACGGAAGAGGAACCATCCCCAATCCAAATAGACAATCAAACAATCAAATAGGGATAAGGGGATGAACAGCAAGAACAACATCAACTGCTCATTTATCAATTTCCTTAATAGTCTAGTACTTAGAGGGTATCGTTCCCGCCCAGGTCCTCATGGTTAAACGGTTCATTCTCAATCGAGATCGCGAGTCGTACCCGTATCGTTTCCTATCGGCGCCTCCTTGTAATCCATTATCCCACGAACAAATAGTTCGGAATATTTTTACTTGTCGGCGCATCCTTGTATGGACACTTACTTTGGAGTTTTGCTTGGAGCTATTAAATGAATTCTATATAAAGGCATAGTGAGAAACCACACCAATGACAATGAATCACAACAATTGCAGAGTTGATAAGTAGAACATCAATAGAGATAACCCAAAAAATGCTCTCTAGCACTTGTATGACTAAGATATTCCTAGCAAATGTGCTTTGTAGGACAAGCTACCTAGTACATAGGTCTCCGTCGACTATGATTCTATGTCAAACTCCCTAGAAGTTTGGTTAGATAAGATTAATAATCATTCAATTCAATTCTTAGAATATTTGGTAGCTAGTGCTATATTTGAGATGATAGTAAGCTTGATGAGAGGGCAAGAAAGTGCATACTACTAGGTTTTGCACAAGATGACTAGGGTTATCAATTCTAGTGCCCAAAATTAAATTCATTTGTTGTTATCAAAGGAGTTACATTTAATGAGTCTCCCATACTTTTGAGTAAAAGTGACTATGACAATATTTCTATGACTCTACACGGTGTTCAATTCAAGACAAAGTTGCAATTAGAAACTCCTAAGGGAGGGAATGCTAGCATGGTAATTGACATTAATTGTGTTGTCGTGAGGTAGAGCATATAAAGGCAATAGTTATTGTAATTGTTGAGTTTGGCAAGGTACGTACTTGATCTCCTCACAAATATAAATGTAAAGATGGTTTTGCTTTATTTATGGTCAAGATAGTTGTGCTGGCATTTTCTTGTGAAGTGGTGAAAGTTGTGGGTGGAGTTAATGTTCCACTGAGTCCCAAGGTCATGGCAAAGTTCAAGCAAGTCTTAGGCTTGAAAAATGTCTATGGCAGCTAAACCCATATGGGGCTATAGGAGAGTAGCAACGAAGTTTTAATTTTCTAATGAAGTAATTGTGACTTGGCTCAAACATTGAACCAAAGGGGACATTATTAAAATATGCAAATAAGTGCATTCAAAATTTTAAAACTTGTTACAAAAGTGCAACTAAGTCCTCAAAATTTTAAGAAGTACAATCAAATCCTAAAATTTATCATAAAAGTGTAATCAGATCCTAAACCTTTCAAAAAATGCAATCAGAATCCTAAAACTTGTGGCAAAAGTGCAATTGAGCCCTAAAACTTTCGAAAAGTGTAATAAATGGAATGACTTAATTGGACTAATTTGAGAAGGTTTATGACTTGTTTGTATTTTTTGAAAGTTTTAGGCCTTACACTTTCACAAAAATTTTTAGCATTTAATTGTACTTTTTAAAAATTTCTAAACTTAATTGCAATTTTGTGACAATTTTTGAAACTTTCAATGAATTTATCCCTTAAAATATGTGTCGAGTTTGAGCTCGAAAAGGAAGCTTGATATGTGACGTCCTGAATTTTCGACCTATTTTGGATTATATGAATGAATATTTCATTAATGCGCTATTAGTTAAATCTTGCTTTGAATTGATAACTTATGAGATACTAACCAAAGGGAAGATACTATTAAATATTTAAGTGCATGCGAAACCAAAGAACTCGACCAAGGATGATGATTCAACTATAAGGATTGACAAGGGTCGAGCAATCGATTCCTCACCATTACATGACAACCGAGGTTATCCTTGGATCAAGGGGCTCAAGCGTAGATTAATGTTATTTTAATCATGGGTCGAATACGCATGACTCCTAAAAACTATCCGTTAGTCTGAGATGTATTAAAGTTGCAATTGAGTGAACTTAGCCATGAATCTAATCCAAACTTAGGTATCGAGCTTTTCGGGACATCAAGACTAAATTGTTAGATATTGCCTCATTAATCCCCAAAATTTTCAATTTGCTCGGAAGTGTCGGGGAAAAGGATCGACGGGCTGAAAATTTGAACCCGAATCTTTGGCCACTTCTTGAATTTCCAAGCCCTTTTTTTGAACCCAATTTCGATTTTGACTCGAAATCAAACTCGACAATCTTGCAAGCCATTACTGCTTGTTGAGCCGAATCTTAGAACCGATTCTTCAATTCTAACCCAAGGGCATTTTAGGAAGTTGGTGTCCAAAAGATGGAAATGGACTCAAATGCCCTTGTGCATTAATGCACATAGGACAAAATTTGGGGAAATTCATGTGAAATGGGGGTAGTACAAAAATTGTTGCATGTCCCTTCTGTCCCTCTCTCTCCCTCGCTCTATTGCACTCTCACTCGCGCATCTCTTTGTCCTCCTCTCCTTCCTTTTCTTCCTTTCTTCTTCTCTTTCCTCCATTCGGCTTGCTGCTACTATGTTGCTTCTATTTCAGGTCAGGCTATCCGCACCAACCACTATAGGAGCTTAGTTGCTCTATCTACTCACCGTTCGCTACCATAAGCCTCCCTCAAACCACCACCCCATGCTTGCCACTCCCTCATCCTCTCAGCTCTATTTTCATGGACCTAACCACCCCTCTTGCCACCGCACAACAGCCACCACTACCATCTCACTTGTACACCAAAGCCATCGCAAGTCTTAGCGGTCCACCCGTTTAAGCAACCATTGTTGTTACTCGCCCCTCTCCCTCTCTCTCTTTTTCTCTTGGGTTCCCTCATAGTGGGGACCAACTGCCATCATCTCGTTGCTGCATCACCACAGTCCATCGTCTCCGCCCGTCATTGCCACCGTACTATTGTCTCCATCTGCGAACAATCGTGCCCAAAGCCACCACATCCTTCTTGTGACGTCCTAAATTTTCCAACCTATTTTGGATTTTATGAATGTGCAATTCATCAATGCACTATTAGTTGGGTCTCGCTCTGAACTGATCACTCACAAGATACTAACTAAAGGGGAAAGGCTACTAAAGACTTATGCATATTCGCGATTCTTACAAGCCACCCATTAGTCTGAGACACCTTAGAGTTGCAATTGATTAACTTGGCCATGATTTTATCCAAATTTGGTTGTCGGGCTTTTCGAACATCGGGATTAAATTATTGGATTTTAGCCTCATTAATTTCTGAAAATTCCAATCTATTTGTGAATGCCTGAAAAAGGGATTATCGGGTCGAATAATTAAACCCGACGCTTTCCGTTTCGTATTTTCAGACAAAAGACATTCCAAGGATTTTGGGCTTGGAAAGTGCGCAATGACAAAATTGCCCTTAGTCATTTTTTTGGACTAGGGGACAATTTTTAGTTTGAATTGAGAGAGAGGATTAGGGGAATTTTTCGTAGCCCCCTTCTCCACCGTCCTCTCTCTCCCCGTACTTTCTCCCTCCATCCTTCTCTTTTCTCTCTTCCTTTTTCCCTTTCTCACACCACTCCTTAGTTGCCCCCATCCCCTCCATCTAACACTCTCTCTCTCTCTCTCTCTCTCTCTCTCTCTCTCTCTCTCTCTCGGGTTCCCCTTCTCCATGCACGTACATGTTGCTGCAGCCCCTTCTTTCATCTTTTCTTCTTCTTTTTCTTTTTCTACATCAAGTTGTGGCCGATGACTATTGCAATGGCCCTTGTTGCTGTCACCCCCTTTGTCCACCACCACCGCCGTCGTCGCAACGCTGCTATTTCGCCGGCTCTTTGCCAGAGCCCCAACAAGCACTCGAACCGGGCCTGTCAACTAGCTCTGCCTCCTCCTTCTCCTTTTGTGTTGTCTAGGCAAACCTGCTACTATTGTTGCCATCCACTGGTCCCCACTAGCCATCATTCGCCCACCCCTGCCGCCATCGAAAAGTAGTCGATCGACCAGCCG
Source organism: Corymbia maculata (assembly GCA_014182735.1). Taxonomy (NCBI): domain Eukaryota; kingdom Viridiplantae; phylum Streptophyta; class Magnoliopsida; order Myrtales; family Myrtaceae; genus Corymbia; species Corymbia maculata. The sequence continues at coordinate 6,312,144 of CM024690.1, read as the reverse complement.
AACTCCACCAAACCAACTCGATTTCCTCTCTTCTTCCTCTACTCGGTCTCTTCCTCGATAAACCCTAGTTCGACTGCTGCCGTTGAGTGCCACCTTAGGACTAACCTTAGCTACCTAAGTCAGCCACCTATGCCATGCACCGCTGTTCGACTACCCAGCTCGGTCATCCACTCTCTTCCTCTTGGTTTTCCTCGGTGAGCCTTAAACCAACGTCCCATTGTACTACTTGGTCGCTGAAGTCTTAGCCGCTCGTCTGGAAGTGCCGGACTACCACAAGCCTCACCGTCCACCGTCCAAGTCCGCTTGAGCCACTACCGCTACTCCCTCCTCCATTATTCTCCCTTTGAGTTCTAGTTTGGCCGGATGGCCACCCCCCATCAGCTAGTCGCTTGCATCCATCCCAATAGCCTAGAGTAGCCATGGTGCCTCCCTCCTTTGCGGGTCGGCTTGGTCCAAGCCACCTTGGCCAAGACCCGGTTTCAAACCACTTAGTTTTGGTGAATTGGAGGAGCCTACATATCCACCTCGCCACCACCATCTTATCAATGTCATCGGAATTATCGCCGAGTGAGTTTACGCTATAATCCTTCGATTAGTCCGTTAAACTTGCTTAGGAGTATTTTATATTATAGTTAATCATAGTTAGGGGATGGATTAGCACTAACTTTGGTTAGGAGGGTTAGTTAGGAAGTTGGACTATAGTTAGGCTAATTAACTAAGGTTGAGTTAATTAACTAAGGTGGAAGTGTGGTTAGGTTAGTTATCTATAGTTAGCTTTGATTAAATTGTTAATCATACCTAGTACTAATTAAATGTGGTTAATTAGGTTAACTAGGGATTAGTAGGGTAATCTTGATTAGTATTATTTATTTCAATAATAATTAATTATAATTTAATTATGAATAGTACTATTTATTTATAATTAGATTGTGGGACTAATTTGACATGTTCATATTCATTAAAGCACGTTGAATTGCTACTTGGATTAATATTGAATTAGTCGTGTGATTGATTGAAATTATCAAGTGTTTGATTGTTTGAATTAATTATGCCTTGACGCATGCGTACTATTGCATGGCTATAAAAAGGCAAAACCCCGAGGTGTCTAGCACATATATGTGAAGCTTTGCAAGGAAAATGAGAATGACATGTTTTAATGATAAGGCATGAAAGCTAGATAGGTTTTGAAATGAAATGTGATCACATGCAATTTTTATATGAGAAATGTGCAGTAAACTTTATGCTGAGCATGTACCACATCTGCATTGGTCAATGCATGGAATTATTTAATAGCAGTATGCTCGTGTGGTCACATATTATAAATTATTACCCCGGTGGGAGTCCGAATGCGAGTCGCAATAGAGATCGAACCTATACTCCTTCGAGAATGTTGTTTGGGTGAGAGATCCAGACATAGTTGTGCTTGATGGGGTGGGACAATGCCTGGCAAAGCCAGTAGACACTAGCAAGAGTTCAGTTGTACACACCGATGGGAGATTAGTTTTGGCCCTAAAGGGCATTAATAATCGAAACGTGCATGAATGCAAGAGTGCATGAGAAATATATTGATATTGGTTTTGATTATGCATGTGTTAGTGGCATTGGTTATGGTATGCCCAAATTGATATTGTGTAGGGTGTGGCAATAGCCTGGTGAAATCGCCTGCAATACGACTCAATTGTGGTTGATTAATGCATTACTAAGAGTGTCGTGTGCATTACTTGTGATATGCATGTGTACTTATTGTGTAGGGTGTGGCATGACTAGGTAAGGTCGCTTGCGAGTCGATTGCATATCAATGTTATTCATGGGATTGCTGAGTAGATCGTGTTACTGATTGGGTCAATTAGTATTAATTGCCATTGATCTGCTTGAAGAGGTTGTTGTATGAGAAGTACCTCAAAGCAAGTTGATGTCCTAACTGGGGTTTAGAGTGAGAACTCACAGAGATTATATTTCATCAGTTATTATTTAACCATTTCAAGTCCTTAGGATGGCACACCACTCGGTGCAGTTTTGGGTTCCCAAGGATTGGCAAACCATTGTTACGATCCATTGATTTTTGGGCGGGCACCTTTATATGAGAAGTATGTCTCCACCATCTGGGTGGATGAAGGACTAGGGATGTGGGTTCCCCACTAGTTTTTGGCATGGCATATTAGGGAGGGTGACACCATGTTCGGCCCTTTGCGGGGTTTTAATGGTCCACCTGGTAGGGGCCCTAAAGATGTGGATTGGGATCCCATGGAATTAGACCCTCTAGATGGGATAGTGGTGGATCTCGATTCTACCTCACCCGCAATTGACCCATACCCCTCCGACTATGACCCAACGGAGCCTGACTCAGATGGGTCCATGTGTTTTTATAGTCTCTAATGGGCGTGCAGTACTCGAGCTTTTGAAAAGGTAGATTAACCTAGCTCTTGCATCTTTTTGTGGGCTTGAAAAAAGGAATGAGCCCACTGATGATTTGTAATTAGAAACATTCCTTTAGGGGTTAATCTAATAAATGAATAAATGAATTGATTTGTTGCTATGGTGTTTGTTCATTCTTCTATCTTAGTTGAGTTAATTGATTGTCTAGGTGTTAAACTGTTTCCACTTGTGCCTAATGGAAATAAAAAGAATGGTCGGCAACGTGTCTTGAGACGTTGCATTCTTTTGACTAAAGAGAACATGGGTTGTTACGTGCTCGATGGTTGTGGCGTGACACTTATTTCCCTTAGCTTTCCTTCTGGCCAAGCCACCCAGGTGGAGACCCATTTCCACTATGGGTGTGTAGTGGCAACCGCCCAAACCGAATCGGACCGGCCTGTTTTGGGCAATTCCCGTAACCGGCGATCCGGTTCTCAATTCCCATTCTTGGAATTAATGGCCGGTCGGTCTGGTTGCTAGTTCCAAGGTGGGAACCAGATTGACTAGACTGAACTGGTAGTTTTAATATATAAGTATATATTTTAAAGTTTGTTAAGAATTTGAAAAAGAAGAAGAAATTCTTTAGATTTTTAGGAAATACAATTACATGCAAATTAAAAGGACGAATCGATAAAACAATGTATAACCGAAGTGAGTTGTCTTTAAGAATGTAGTGTAACATTAACAATTTTTTCCCCGAAAAAGAAAAGTTACCAATTCCACCGGACCGGATCAGTAGGTCAGGTTCCTGGTTTTAGGATTGACCAATCTAGTCCATAGTCCTAAAATTTGGGAACTGGTCCTCCCGGTCCGATTCCTAGTTCTACCTTGGATGCAAGATAATGCAGTATTCTAATCTACACATTCAAGTCGTGTAACAATAGTTCCAAGAATCTCGTTTTGGGCCAAGACATTTTCAGTTTGCCAATTCAAGACAGTTTCTGCAGCAAACGGCTGCTTACGCTGTCCTTGAGCATCAAAGCCAGTGGGGTTAGGTATGTTGTGTGAGTGATGATACCGTTGTTGTGGGTCAAAGAACTTTTCCAATGGAGGGAATTTTCGTGAGCTGGTTTCAAACTCTTTGGCCTCAAATGGAGAGAAGTCATCAGGGGAAAACATGCATATGTTGGGTAGAACAGGAGGTGGTTTGGGCTTGGGTACACAAATACCTGGTCTGGGTAGGTTTAAGGGACAGGAGGGATGTTTTTTTACCCATTTCTGGATCGGCTTATAAAAAGGTGAAATGAGCATGGGTCTGGTTGATGGTGGTTCAAGAGAAGGAGTTGGCTTGCAAGGGGATGGAGATGAGGTCACCTTAGGAGGTTTGGGTGATCCATAAGAAACAATGAATTGGTATTTGCCACCTCGACATATCGGAGGTACTTGTGTGTCCTCCTCACTACCGCCATTGCGCTCATGCCGTCGTCGTGACAAACCGGTGAGTTATTGCACTAATCCCTTGATTCGTGTATTAATCTTGATTAGGAGTAGATTAGTTTAGCATTAATTTCGATATGTGGTTAGTTATGGTTAATGTTAATTAATATGCTAATCTTGCTTAATGTAAAATTAACCCTAGTTCAACAACAATTTGTACTAATTAAATGGTTAATTTTGATTTAGTGATATTTAATAATATTTGATTACCTTAGCAATAGTTAATTGTGATGAATTATTTTTTTGCTAATTAACTATTGTTTGTAATAATTAATTATGATTAATTATTTTTAGTGTTAATTAATTATTTTAGTAATAATTAATAAAATAATCAATTACGGTTAAATCTTATTTATATTAATAATTAATAGTTGGATTATCACAATTGGATGATAAATATGCATTATGTGGGATATTGGTTGGTTTGTATGTGGATTTTATGCATGTATCGTGTTGATTGAAGTATAAGTCAAAAGCTGGTGGGTTTGAAATGACCTAGTCCGACAAGGACGGGGAATAGTCATTGGGGCTAGAGGGCCTCAACAAAGAGCGGCTCCTAGTAGGCTTCTAGGATAGTGAATGAGACAAGAATGAACTGAGTTATGCACTGAACGGGGGAGAGCATGTATAGGATATATATGTGAAATTTTTTTGAATTAACTCACAAATGTGCCTTTTGATATAGCACCAAGTTTTGCTTTGGAACTCTAAAGTTAAGTGAGCCCAACCTAGAGCACTATTAGGATGAGTGACCTCCTAGGAAAGAGCCGTGAAGCTCGATAAGGGACAACCCAAAGCAGACAATACCTGGAGTGGGTTAATTTAGGGATGTCACAAAAAAAATTAGAGCAGAACCCCTTCCATTAGGTGTATAGTTTGGAGACGCATCAGGCTGAAGCTAGTGGGCCTATAATGACCCAATCCGGTGAGGGCGAGGAGTGATCGCCGGGGCCAGAGAAAGCCTAGATAAGGAGCGGCTCCTGATAGGCTTCTGGGATGGTAAAGGGGGTAGAAATCAACTGAACTGTGCACCGAACAAGGGGAGAGGAATTCTTGGATATATATGTAAAAACTGGAATTAACTCATGGAGGAGCCTTTTGATGTAACAGTAAGTTTTGCTTTGAAATTCCGAAGTTAAGTGAGCCTAGGCTAGAGCACTACCAGAATGAGTAACCTCCTGAGAAAGTGCATTTCTGCCCACCAAATGATAAAACCATGAGACTCGATATGGGATAGGCCAAAGCGGACAACACTACTATAAGTTAATCCGGGTAGTTATAGTATTCACTTTTTATAGCATCTCTTAGCATTTATACTTTTATGTTACTCGACATGGAAAATAATAAGAAAATGTGAAGATATTGACCTATAAATTTCCGAGCAGCTTTCTTGTAATATATGAGAGCTCGAAATGATTTTTTCCTAAAATAGTTCAAAAGAAAATTTTCCAAAAGTTCACTAAATGGCACTACACACATGAGATTCAATTTTTAAGTAGCCCTAGCGTAGTTTGAAAGTTGAAAAATTTATCAAAAAAGTCGTAAATCTATTATATAGCAGTTAATTATTTCTTAAACCTTTTCAATTTTGTCAATTCAGTTCTAAACTTTTTGACAATTCAGTCTTCAACCTTTCAATCATGTCAATTTACTCCTACACTTTTTAACGATTTACCAATTTAAATTGAAGCCTTTTTGATGAATTGCCAAAATGATATTTTCAGTTAATTTGGACCAGAAATCACCAATGTAACAATCCAGTCGGCGCTAGCCATCCCATGCAATGAAGCTAACACTAACGTGGATAATTTTTTTAACTTTTTATTGTTTTTTATTCATTTCTTTTCTTCTTCATTGAGCTTGTAGGGTCGGCAACCTCCACTAGCTGCTAGGTGAAGGCCAGCAACCCCTATAGGCCTCAAGCAAGGGTTGTAGGCAAGGGTCGTGGCTCTCGCCCATGCCCTAGTGGGACATAGTGAGGACTGCAACACGTTCACCTTGTCAAATAGAACATGGGTTATGGCCCTTGCCCAAGCTCTTGCCGACCACAACGATGGCAGGCAAGTTAGCCACAATGAGGGCATCACAACTCTTGGCTACCCTTTTGGGGGTGGTGGCCTAGCTGGCTCAACAAAGAAGTAAAGAAGAAAGAAAAGAATAAAAAAAAATTAATAAAAATAATGAAAAGTTCGGAAAGTTTTTTAAAAAATTAAAAAATTATCAGCATTAACATTGATCACCCCACATATGATGGCTAACATCGATTAGACTACCACGCCAACAATTTTTGATCAAAATTAAATGAAAAGACTACTGTAGCAATTTATTAAAATGTTTATAATTAAATTGGTATAATTGAAAAGCTCATGACCGAATTGATCGCGATATAATAAATTTAGGACTTTTTGAATGTTTTTCTTTCTAAAAATTTTCAACCCATCAATCCGTAGACGAAAGGGCGAGGATGTGGCAAGTCCACGTCATTTGGAATGTCGATTCAGACTAAAAGAGTTGCAACCCTGTCGTGACTCGTTGGTGTCTATTCCGACAGCCTCATTTCGGGGAAAGTCACCAACCGAGTCATCGATGCATTGGGACTTGGGAGTAGAGCTGGCCTAATATTGCAGCCCATGCCGTCGAACACTCTCATCACCGCTCCAGGGAAACGGAGATTCGGGCGGGTCCTGGACTCGACTCGATCTTGACCTGTTTTCAACCTCCGAAAGACGTGACCAGAGCAGCAGGACTCGCCTCCACCGATCACAGAAAGCTCTCACGCCAAACACGCATCCCTGATCCGATCATCACTTGGCGAGTGGCGCACTCCCTCCATTCATAATTAATGCGTTTCCATGAAAGGTATTGACCAATAAATATCTCATAAAAAAATTCTTGTTTACACTATCAATAAATCTTATTCATGTGGATCTCACCAATCAGATATTAGGTCAATCGGGCATGGATCACCCGTATGATCCAATGAACTATAACAATGAACAGCCCATTCAAGTATCTTTCCATTGAGAGAATAGAGGGATAAGATTAGGATCAATGAACATACATGTTCTTGAGCACACAAATAGGTAAGCACTTTGCCACTTTTTTTCTTTCTTCAAATTTTCTAAGGGAAAAACTGAAAGCATACCTCATAGTTGACCATAATTATCACTTATATTCCATATTCATGCATAAGTATTGCCTTTTGTGGAGATCATTTTCCACTTTTACATCAATTATCACGGTGTCTCTATTTACGAAAATGTCATTTTATTTTCAAAATGTTCATTTCCCAATCCTAACTTTTCACACTAGTGCATAGCACTTAAAATGTTCTCTTTTAAAAAATGCCCATTTTCAAAGCTTAAGTTTTTGCACCAGTGCATAGCACTTGAAGGGTGCAAATAATAACATTTATGTTCCAGAAATCATTTCTGGAACTAAAATAGATTTTTCTATTTCTATTTCTAGATGAGTTTCTAAGCCAAAAAACGCGTTTGATAATGACAAAAAATTTCTATTCTTGGAATAGAAATTTGTTTGATAATCAAAAAAATTTTGCTTTTCTAAATGGCGGCGATAATTGGAGGAGCAGGGATCGGCGATGGTAGACGGTGGGTGGCGAGCAACAAGCGGCAACCAGCGATCGGCAACCAGCAACCGGCGAGCGGCACACGACGACCAGCGACCAACGGCAGGCGATGGGTGGCGGCAAGCGATTGGCGCCGGTTGCCAGTCGCTAGTCGCCGTCCACCGCCGCTGGTCGCCAATTGCTAGTCGCTGTCCACCGGTTGCCATCCACCGATCGCTGATTGCCGTTCACCGCCTGCCACCCGCCATCCGATCGCTGTCCGCACCAGCGACCGATGGCCGGCGATGGCTAGGGGTCGGCTGTGGGCAGGGGTGGTGGTGGTGGTGGTGAGCGACGGATGGAAAAAAAACTTCTTCAGGTGAGAAGTAAGAAAGAGAGAAACAATTTCTGATTTCTATTCCAGAAATAGAAAAGTAAAATTTTTTTGTTTCTAATTTCTGTTGCAAACCTATTTCTGAAATAGAAAATTGTTCCAGAAATAGAAATGAAATTTTTTTTACCAAATGGATTTCTATTCCAGAAATAGAAACATAATAATTACCATATGCAGCCAAAATGTTCACTTCAAGTGTGTGCTGGAAAAACCCCAAATGAGAGTGGACAGCACCCGGAAAGGGATCGGATGTTCGAACTCGTCGGTGAAAGAACGTCAATTTGCATGTATCATCAACAGTGCATATAGCCACATATTCTCGACGTTTACATCATCTGCACATAGCCATGAGTTGAAGTATTCCCTCAAAGTCAGATGGCTTCAATAATCAAAGCTGCACAATAGCAAAAGTCAATTTTCATTTTTCCTTTCTCTTTTCGGTTTTTATGTTAATGCCATTCACAACTTTCACAGACCACCTTGGGCTGACTTTTCAATGCACCTGTGGCCCAAGGAAGGTAGGCGCTTTCAAAGAAGAAGAGAAGGCCTAACATGAACGTGAAGAGCACGTCAGATAAGCCAGGATGACCGGCCTGGGAATAGTGCAATCGGGCGCATAAATTGACGAGAATGGCTTTCATAATCGAAGCCTCTTCCACGAAGGAGGCAAGTGAACCTTGGCTAACAAACCAGACTCGTCATGTCATGTAAGGCCTCTCTTCCTCACAAAAACATTCCAATGCCTCTCAGTGTATGATGTGATGAATAAAAAGAGGAGACAAACTTGTGTCTTCATGGTGGAGTTGCTTTTAGAAGGAAGAAGATGCCTGACATGAAAGATTAGAGACTTTCTGACTAGCCAAGGAGACTGCCTCATACCGGGGCGAACCTCTCGAACACTCAGTTCAGCTCGAATAGAGCGAGTTCGGAGGAGGCAAGTCATCCTTGGCTACCAAATGAGACTCTTGTCTTCATGCTAGCCTCTCTTCTTCTTCTCCTACTCAAGTCCAATGCTTCAATTTTTTGCTCGCATTTGCATCACTACTTATAGTGAATGGAAGAGAAAATGAGATCGGATCAAAGCCAATTCAGACTTTTATTAGTGGGGCATTTCGAATGTCAATTCTTGTAGGACCTCCTTGAGTCAATTTGCCTCATACAAATCTTCTCTTTTTAGTTTGTCCTTTTTTCTATTTCATTTGCTTCCGGCAACTAGTGTTGAAGTCAATATTCCTGGGTTTTAGTTGCATTTCGGTGATAAGTATGCTTCGTGCAATTCTGGATTGCATTGAATTTCATGGAACAAAACCCTGGAAGGCAATGAACTATATCAGATGAATTTTTGCCATCTAATCCTGAATAAGAGGATTAAACGAGGTCCTTTATGATGCAGATTTTGAATAAGATGATTAAATGAGGTCCTTTATTCCTTAGCCAGAACCGCTTGAATGAGTTGACGCTTGGTACGAGCTGCTGAAAAATAAGATTGACATTTTCAAGAATGAGGGTACTGTGGTCCAAAAAGCAGGCTTGAATTCAGAGATAATTTGATTCTCTATACCCACAACTCCTATCCTGAAGACTCTGCATAGGTGTCTCTGTTTCTGACCTTGACCATACCTCCACACGGAATGTTTCTGACCTTTCTCCCTAAAAAGCAGCACAATATCTAATACAAAGGGTCCTCGTTTGAAATTGGATTCTTGACTAGAGTTGAATTCTATTTTAAGCTATCTTCTTTCAGGGAGAGAATTCCGGGCACACGGACTCTCAATCCTCTTATCCTTCAAATTCTTTCTTTCCTTTTTTGGTGTACGTATATGATCCAAATGCAATGGAGACAACTTGCGGAAGATGCCCTCCGGGGCAAAAGTCAATGAACATGGGCCTAAACAGAGGGTTCTTTTTTCTGTGTGCTGATTGACTTTGTTCACTTGGCTTACATCTTGCACTTTTCTTTGGAATTGATATTCCATTCGTTGCAATTCCTCCCAAAATTACCCTGCTGGGGACCAGTTGAATTACATGTCATGGACCAATTATATGATCATCAATCAGTAGTATGAATATCACAGTTGTAACAAAGAAAAAAAGATGCATTGCTTGCAGGTGAATTTTAAATGAAAGTATTTACAGTTGTAACTCTCATTCCCTTCTGAAATTTTCATTTCTGGAAAGCACAGTGACATTTCCATGCGTAGCTCCACAAGTGCAGGTGAATTTTAAATGAAAGTATTTGAATTAAAGGTTGCTAGAGATGTGTGGATAGCTTCTAAATGGACAGAGAAAAGTTAGGGGTTAATTCTTGCTTAGGAGTAGTTTATGGGAAATGGTTTTAATTGAGTAATTTTGTGGGAAAATTACTATGGTCTAATTTTCTAATGTCAATAGTATTTATATACTATGTTATCAAATGACATTGATTTATTAAAGAATGATTTTATTAAATGAAATTATTTGGGTTGGATAATTAATTATGCGATTGAAAAATAATTATAAGTATTTTGTGGGAGTAAATTATTTTATGGGAACAATCGACTATAGCATACTTCTTAAGTGAGTATTTTTTTAGTATAATTATAGTTTATACTTATTTTGGGATAATCAAGTGTTGATGGGAATAGTTGATTGTCGTAGTTGTGAGGACACGTGCTTATTTATTATTGAGGATTGAGATGTGTGGTTGGTCACCATATTTATTGAGGTACGTGATGATTTTGGGAAAAGTATGTAAGTCTTGTAATATTGATTGGTCGAAAGAATTGATTGTCGGCTTGGAAGATATGATGAGTATTGGTTATTTATTATTGTGATTTGAACCACTACTTATCAATTTTTGTTGTTGTGTTTTTGATATTTTGATTTAGATTTTGCGATGTTGCAAGTTTAGCCTTCAATGGTTGATGGGAATAGTTGATTGTCGTAGTTGTGAGGCTAACACGTGCTTATTTATTATTGAGGATTGAGATGTGTGGTTGGTCACCATATTTATTGAGGTACGTGATGATTTTGGGAAAAAGTATGTAAGTACGCCATAAGTAATATCCCGCCTTGTGGAAGTCAAATATATTGATTGGTCGAATTGATTGTCGCTTCAAAATATCATTGCATATTTCTGTTGTCGTAAGTGATTGATTGAAATGCTGCTGTTGTGCGTGATTGCTAGACACTATTGCATTTGATTATATGTGTGCCAACTGTAAAAGCATGTTGCGTGAGCACAAATTGTATGTGCATTCACGACAGAGCAAAGAAAAGAACGGATTGTTTGATGATGTGTTGCATGGTTACATTAAGAGGAGAGCCCGGCGCTGCCGATAGACCGCCAACCCTTGGGGTTGTGCCGTGGCCTTTTGGTCGTCCGACTTTGGTCGGTTGGACCGACGGTGGTCGGTTGCGAGGCTGCGGCATTTTTTGATTTGATATCAAGTGAGCGGGCCCCATGCTCCATAGGGAATGCCGTCGATGGGAGAGAGCCCGTGATGTCGCCGTGCCTCATGGGGGAGGACGATACCTGGTCTTCGACTGGTAGACCGCCAACCATAAGGTTGTGCCATGGCCCTAGTGGTCGTAATAATCGGAGCATGTATGAGTGTGAGACATGAGAAAGTTATGTGAGAGGCTTTGATTATTCACATGCTCTTAATGTCATGATGATTGAAATGACAAGTTTTGCGCAGTTGCGTGTGCCAAGGCCGGGTAGGGTCGCTTTGTGTTTGCATCGTTTATTGAACGTTGTATGATAATACCGCTTGAGATGTGGTATGTCTTGTTTGCCAGAACTAGGTTGCATGATTAGACTACCCTCGAGGCGAGCGAAATTCCTAACCGAGGCTTAGGATTTTGACTTACTGAGATTTTATCTCACCCGTTGTTGAATAACCATTTTTAGGTCCGTAGGATGGTGGATTGACGCATGTTTCGGCTCGTGACCGTTTTTGAAGGGAGTAGATTAACCCTAGCTTATTAGTTTCATTGGCTCTATAGGAAGAAGCCCATGGTAAGGGCTTGTACTTGTAAACTTCCTAGGGTTAATCAGTAGATAAATAAAGCGGCACTTTGGAATGTGTTCTTGTTGGGTTTTCCTGCTATCTCTGCTTTTGTAATTGACCGGGGACTGTGTTTCGCTTCCGCATGCGTTTAATTAAAAGATAAAAATAATGGTCAGCGACGGATCCTAGGGAGTCGCAAATCAAATGACCGCAAGAGAACAGGGGTTGCCGCGTGCTCGAGAGTCGAGGCGTGACAATCCCGCCTCGACATACCGGAGCTACTAGTGCGTCCCCCTCACCGCCGCCATCACGCTCCCACTATTGTCATAACGAACCAGCGAGTTATTGGACTAATCCCTTGATTGGTGTATTAATCTCGATTAGTTTAGCACTAATCCGGATTATGTGGTTAGTTATGGTTAATGTTAAATTATTTTGCTAATCCCGTTTAATGTAAAATTAACTCTAGTTCAACTGCAATTTGTACTAATTAAATGGTTAATTTTAGTTTAGTGACAATTAATTATATTTGATTACTTTAGCGATAGTTAATGATGATGAATTATTTTTGTGCTAATTAACTATTGTTTGTAATAATAATTATGATGAATTATTTTTAGTGTCAATTAATTATTTTAGCAATAATTAATTATGATAAATTCCTTTTGTTCTAATTAATAAAATAATTAATTACAGTTAAATCTAATTTATATTAATAATTAATGGTTGGATTATCACAATTGCATGATAAATAGACGTTATGTGGGATATCGATTGGTTTGTATGTGGATTTTATACATGTATCATGTTGATTGAAGTATGAGTGCTGAAGTTGGTGGGTTTGTAATGACTCGGTCCGACAAGGATGGGAAATACTCGTCAGGGCTAGAGGGCCTCGACAAGGAGCGGCTCCTGGTGGGCTTTTAGGATAGCAAACAGGATAGGAATGAATTTAGTTACGTATCAAACATGGGGAGAGCATGTCTGTAATATATATGTGAAAAAAACTGGAATTAACTCACGAAAGTGACTTTTGATATAACAAGTTTTAGAACTTCAAAGTTAAGTGAGCTTAAGATAGAGCACTACTAGGATGGGCGACCTTTCAGAAAAGTACCTACCTATACGTTAAAGGATAGAGCCGTGAAGCTCGGTAAGGGACACGCCAAAGTGGACAATACCCCAAGTGAATTAATTTAGGGATGTCACAATAAAGTATTAGAGCAAGACCCCCTCCATTAGGTGTCTGGTTTGGGGACGCATCAGGCGAAAGCTGGTGGGCCTGTGATGACTTGGTCTGATGAGAGTAGGCAGTGATCGCCGGGGCTATAGAAAGCTTAGACAAGGAGTGACTCCTGGTAGGCTTCTCGGATGGTAAAATGGGTAGGAATGAACTATATATATATATATAACTCACGGATGAGCCTTTTGATGTCATAGCAAATTTTGCTTTGGAATTTCAAAGTTAAGTGAGCCCAAGCTAGAGCACTACTAGAATGGGTGACCTCTTGAGAAAGTGCATTTCTGGACACCAAAGGATAAAATCATGAGACTCAATATGGGACAAGCCAAAGTGGACAACACTTTTGTTAGTTAATCTAGGATGTCATGGTATTCGCTTTTTATAGTGTCTCTTAGCATTTATACTTTGATGTTACTTGACATGGAAAATAATAAGAAAATGTCATGATATTGACCTATAGATTTCCGAGCAGCTTTCTCGTAATATATGAAAGCTCGAAATGATGTTTTCCTAAAATAGTTCAAAAGAAAATTTTCCAAAAGTTCACTAAATGGCATTTCACGCACGAAATTCAATTTTTAAGGAGCCCTAGTGTAATTTAAAAGTTGAAAAAATTATCAAAAAAGTCGTAAATCTATTATACATCAGTTAATTGATTTTTAGACTTTTTAATTTTGCCAATTTAATTCTACACTTTTTGACAATTCAGTTCTAAACCATTCAATCGTGTCAATTTAGTCTTATACTTTTTGACGATTTACCAATTTAGATCAAAGCCTTTTTGATGAATTGCCAATATTATATTTTCAATTAATTTGAATCGAAATCACTAATGTAGTAATCTAATTGGTGCTAGCCATCCCACGTGGTGAAACTAACGCTATTTTGGATGGTTTTTTTAATTGTTTTAAGAAATTGTTGAATTTTTTATTATTTTCTTCTTCATTGAGCCTTTAGGGTTGGCAACCTCTACTAGCTGCTAGGTGAAGGCCAATGACCCCTACAAGCCTCAACCAAGGGTCGCAGGCAAGGGTTGTGGCTCTTGCCCAAGCCCTAGTGGGACACAATGAGGATTGCAATACCCTCATGTCGTCAAGTCCAGCACAGGTTATGGCCCTTGCCCAAGCTCTCGCCAGCCACAATGATGGCAAGCGAGTTAGCCACAATGAGGGCGTCACAACTCTTGGCTACCCTTGGGGAGTGGCCTAGCTAGCTCAACAAAGAAGTAAAGAAGAAAGAAAAGAAAAAAAATCAATAAAAATAAAGAAAAGTTTGGAAAGTTTTTAAAAAATTAAAAAATTATCAACATTAACATTAATCACTCCACATATGATGGCTAATACCGATTAGACCACTACGCCAACAATTTTTGATCAAAATTAATCGAAAAGACTACTTTGATAATTTATTAAAATGATTATAATTAAATTGGTATAATTGAAAGCTTAGAATTGAATTAATTGTGATATAATAAATTTAGGACTTTTTTAACGTTTTTCGTCCTAAAAATTTCAACTCATCAATACGTACACGAAAGGGCGAGGATGTGGCAAGTCCACGTCATTTGGAAAGTCGATTTGGACTAAAAGAGTTGTGACCGTGTTGTGACACGTCGGTGTCTATTCCGACAGCCTCGTTCCGGGGAAAGTCACCAACCGAGTCATTGATGCATCGTGAGTAGAGCTGGCCTAATATTGCAGCCCACGCCGTCGAACACTCTCATCGCCGCTCCTGGGAAACGGAGATTCAAGCGGGTCCTGGACTCAACTCGACCTTGACCCGTTTTCGTCCTCTGAAAGACGTGACTGGACAACCAGGACTCGCCTCCACCGATCACAGAAAGCTCTCACGCCAAACACGCATCCCCTGATCCAAGGGTCGCTTGGCGAGTGGCAGCACTCCCTGCATTCACTATTAATGCGTTTCCGTGGAAGGTATTGACCAATAAATATCTCATGGAAAAATTCTTGTTTACACTATCAATAAATCCTATTCATGTGAATCTCACCAATCAGATATTAGGTCAATCGGGCATGGATCACCCTTATGATCCACTGAAATACGACAATGAACAGCCCATTCAAGCATCATTCCATTGAGAGAATAGAGGGATAAGATTAGGATCAATGAACATACAAGTTCTTGAGCACACAAATGGGCGTGTACTTTGCCACTTTTTTCTTTCTTCAAATTTTCTAAGGGAAAAACTGAAAGCATACCTCACAGTTGACCATAATGATCACTTATATTCCATATTCATGCATAATTTTTGCCTTTTGTGGAGATCATTTTGCACTTTTCATCAATTATCATGGTGTCTCTATTTACGAAAATGTCATTTTATTTTTAAAATGTTCATTTCCCAATCCTAACTTTTCACACCAGTGCATAGCGCTTAAAATGTTCTCTTTTAAAAAATGCCAATTTTCAAATCCTAAATTTTTGCACCAGTGCATAGCACTTGAAATGTTCACTTCAAGTGTGCTGGCAAAATCCCAAATGGGAGAGTGGACAGCACCCGGAGAGGGATCGGATGTTCGAACTCGTCAAAGAACGTCGATTTGCATGTATACATCATCTGCACATAGCCAAGCGTCGAAGTATTCCCCTTAAAATTAAGATGGCTTCAACAATCAAAGCTGCACAATAGCAAAAATCATTTCATTTTTCTCTTTTCGGTTTTTATGTTAATGCCATTCGCAACTTTCAGACTTCTTGGGCTGACTTTCAATGCACCTTTATCCCAAGGAAGGTAAGCGCTTTCAAAGAAGAAGAGAAGGCCTAACATGAACGTGAAGAGCACGTCAGATAAGCCAGGATGACCTGCCTGGTGATCGTGCAATCGTGCGCGTAAATTGACGAGAACGGCTTTCATAATCGAAGCCTCTTGCACGAAGGAGGCAAGTCATCCTTGGCTAACAAACCAGACTCGTCATGTCATGTAAGGCCTCTCTTCCTCACAAAAACATTCCAATGCCTCTCAGTGTGTGATGTGATGAATAAAAAGAGGAGACAAATTTGTGTCTTCAAGGTGGAGTTGCTTTTAGAAGGAAGAAGATGCCTGACATGAAAGATTAGAGACTTTCTGACTAGCCAAGGAGACTGCCTCATATCGGGGCGAACCTCTCGAACGCTCAGTTCAACTCGAATGGAGCGAGTTCGGAGGAGGCAAGTCATCCTTGGCTACCAAATGAGACTCTTATCTTCATGCTAGCCTCTCTTCTTCTTCTCCTACTCAAGTCCAATGCTTCAATTTTTTGCTTGCATTTGCCTCTCTACTTATAGTGAATGGAAGAGAATATGATATCGGATCAAAGCCAATTCAGACTTTTATTAGTGGGGCATTTCGAATGACAATTTTTGTAGGACCTCCTTGAGTCAATTTGCCTCATACAAATCTTCTCTTTTTAGTTTGTCCTTTTTTTCTATTTCATTTTGCTTGCGGCAACTAGGGTTGAAGTCAATATTCCTGGGTTTTAGTTGCATTTCAGTGATAAGTATGCTTCGTGCAATTCTGGATTGCATTGAATTTCATGGAACAAAACCCTGGTTGGCAATGAACTATATCAGATGAATTTTTGCCGTATTATCCTGAATAAGAGGATTAAACGAGGTCCTTTATGATGCAGATTTTGAATAAGATGATCAAATGAGGTCCTTTATTCCTTAGCGAGAACCACTTGAATCACTTGAATGAGCTGACCCTAGGTACGAGCTGCTGAAAAATAAGATTGACATTTTCCAGAATAAGGTTACTGTGGTCCAAAAAGCAGGCTTGAATTCAGAGATAATTTGATTCTCTACACCCACAACTCCTATCCTGAAGACTTTGCATAGGTGGCTCTGTTTCTGACCTTCACCATACCTCCACAAGGAATGTTTCTGACCCTTCTCCCCCAAAATCAGCACAATATCTAATACAAAAGGTTCTTGTTTGAAATTGGATTCATGAGGGGGAAGAACACTAGGAGTGTTATAACTTTCATATGACGCTTACTTTGGGGTCAAAACTTTTTTTTTGCTCACTTGAGTACCAAATCAGAGTGAAATCATTTAGTTAAGTGTCACTTTCGGCTAAAAGTCATATGTGGATTTTTTTAATGATTTTTCATATTTTTATAATAATTTTTTATGTCCAATGTGGATTTTCCAATTCCAATGTGGCTTCTCTTCATGCATTGGTCCAAAACGACATCGTTTCTCCTCATCTTGTCTCTCTTCTTTTTGCCCTTTTTTTTTCTTTTTTTCATTAGGGCTTGGGCCTTTGCGGCCTTCGCGAGCAGCTAGTCGAGCTCCGACAGCCTGGCCCTGGGGTGAGGGTCATCGGCGACCCACGACAGCCCTAAAGAAAAATAAAAGCAAAAAAAATTTCAAAAAATTAATAAATATATTAAAATATTGTTCTTTGGCGGCCACGTTAGCTTTTCCGCTGGCTAAATCAAAAGTGGCACTCAAGTGAAAGTTTTTTTAAACTTGTGATACTCAAGTGAGCGAAAAAAAGGTTTTTGCACTCAAGTAAGCGCCGTACAAAAGTTATGCCACTCCTAGTATTCTTCTGCCGATTCTTGACTAGAGTTGAATTCCATTTTAAGCTATCTTCTTTTAGGGAGAGAATTCCAGGCACACGGACTCTCAATCCTCTTATCCTTCAAATTCTTTCTTTCCTTTTTTGGTGTACGTATATGATCCAAATGCAATGGAGACAACTTGTGAAAGATGCCCTCCAGGGCAAAAGCCAATGACCTTGGCGCTAAACAGAGGGTTCTTTTTTCTGTGTGCTGATTGACTTTGTTCACTTGGCTTACATCTTTCACTTTTCTTTGGAATTGATATTCCATTCGTTGCAATTCCTCCAAAAATTACCCTGCTGGGGACCAGTTGAATTACGTGTCATGGACCAATAATATGATAATCAATCGAGTATGAATATCAACAAAGAAAAGGAAGGCGTTGCTTCGTACAGTTGTAACTCTCATTCCCTTCTGAAATTTTCATTTCTGGAAAGCACAGAGACATTTCCATGCGTAGCTCCACAAGTGCAGGGGAATTTTAAATGAAAGTCTAATTCAGTGTTGATGATGCACACCCTCAAAAACAACCCTGAACTCCTACTTCAAGCATTTCATTTTCTCTCTCCATTTAGAAGCTATCCACACATCTCTGGCAACCTTTAATTCAAATACTTCCATTTAAAATTCACCTGCATTTGTGGAGCTACGCATGGAAATGTCTCTGTGCTTTCAAGAAATGAAAATTTCAGAAGGGAATGAGAATTACAACTGTACGAAGCAACGCATTCCTTTTCTTTGTTGATATTCATAATCGATTGATGATCATACTATTGGTCCATGACATGTAATTTGACTGATCCGAGCAGGGCAAATTTTTAGGAATTGCAATGAATGGAATACCAATTCCAAAGAAAAGTGCAAGATGTAAGCCAAGTGAACAAAGTCAATCAGCATACAGAAAAAAGAACCCTCTGTTTCGCGCCATGGTCAATGACTTTTGCCCTGGAGGGCATCTTTCACAAGTTGTCTACATTGCATTTGGATCATATACGTACACCAAAAAAGGAAAGAAAGAATTTGAAGGATAAGAGGATTGAGAGTCCGTGTGCCTGGAATTCTCTCCCTAAAAGAAGATAGCTTAAAATGGAATTCAACTTTAGTCAAGAATCCAATAAAATGGAATTCAACTCTAGTCAAGAATCCAATATCAAACAAGAACCTTTTGTATTAGATATTGTGCTGCTTTTGATGGAGAAAGGTCAGAAACATTCCATGTGGAGGTATGGTCAAGGCCAGAAACAGAGACACCTATGCAGAGTCCTCAGGATAGGAGGTGTGGGTATAGAGAATCAAATTATCTCTGAATTCAACCTGCTTTTTGGACCACAGTACCCTTATTCCGGAAAATGTGAATCTTATTTTTCAGCAGCTCGTACCTAGCGTCAGCTCATTCAAGCGGTTCTCGCTAAGGAATAAAGGACCTCATTTAATCATCTTATTCAAAATCTGTATCATAAAGGACCTCGTTTAATCCTCTTACTCAGGATTATATGGCAAAAATTCATCTGATATAGTTCATTGCCAACCAGGGTTTTGGTCCATGAAATTCAACGCAATCCAGAACTGCACGAAGCATACCTATCACTGAAATGCAACTAAACCCCAGGAATATTGACTTCAACCCAAGTTGCCGCAAGCAAAATGAAATAGAAAAAAGGACAAACTAAAAAGAGAAGATTTGTATGAGGCAAATTGACTCAAGGAGGTCCTACAAAAATTGACATTCGAAATGCCCCACTAATAAAAGTCTGAATTGCCTTCAATCCGATCTCATATTCTCTTCCATTCACTATAAGTAGAGATGCAAATGCGAGCAAAAAATTGAAGCATTGGACTTGAGTAGGAGAAGAAGAAGAGAGGCTAGCATGAAGATAAGAGTCTCATTTGGTAGCCAAGGATGACTTGCCTCCTCCGAACTCGCTCTATTCCAGCTGAACTGAGTGTTCGAGAGGTTCGCCCCGGCATGAGGCAGTCTCCTTGGCTAGTCAGAAAGTCTTTAATCTCTCATGTCAGGCATCTTCTTCCTTCTAAAAGCAACTCCGTCTTGAAGCCACAAATTTGTCTCCTCTTTTTATTCATCACATCACACACTGAGAGGCATTGGAATGTTTTTGTGAGGAAGAGAGGCCTTACATGACATGACGAGTCTGGTTTGTTAGCCAAGGATGACTTGCCTCCTTCGTGCAAGAGGCTTCGATTATGAAAGCCATTCTCGTCAATTTATGCGCCCGATTGCACGATCACCAGGCAGGTCATCCTGGCTTATCTGACGTGCTCTTCACGTTCATGTTAGGCCTTCTCTTCTTCTTTGAAAGCGCCTATCTTCTTTGGGCCACAGGTGCATTGAAAGTCAGCCCAAGAAGGTCTGTGAAAGTTGCGAATGGCATTAACATAAAAACCGAAAAGAGAAAGGAAAAATGAAAATTGACTTTTGCTATTGTGCAGCTTTAATTATTGAAGCCATCTGACTTTGAGGGAATACTTCGACTCATGGCTATGTGCAGATGATGTAAACGTCGAGAATATGTGGCTATATGCACTGTTGATGATACATGCAAATTGACGTTCTTTCACCTACGAGTTCGAACATCCGATCCCTTTCCGGGTGCTGTCCACTCTCGCATTTGGGGTTTTTCCAGCATACACTTGAAGTGAACATTTCAAGTGCTATGTACTGGTGCAAAAATCTAAGATTTGAAAAGTTAGGATTGGAAAATGAAGTGCCGTCCTCTCTCTCCCCTGTACTTTCTCCCTCCATCCTTCTCTTTTCTCTCTTCCTTTTTCCCTTTCTCACACCACTCCTTAGTTGCCCCCATCCCCTCCATCTAACACACACACACACTCTCTCTCTCTCTCTCTCGGGTTCCCCTTCTCCATGTACGTACATGTTGCTGCAGCCCCTTCTTTCTTCTTTTCTTCTTCTTTTTCTTTTTCTACATGGAGTTGTGGCTGATGACTACTGCAACGGCCCTTGCTGCTGTCACCCCCTTTGTCCACCACCATCGCCGTCGTCGTAGCGCTGCTATTTCACCGGCTCTTTGCCAGAGCCCCAGCAAGCGCTCGAACTGCGCCTGTCAGCTAACTCTGCCTCTTCCTCCTTCTTTTGTGTTGTCTAGGCAAACCTGCTGCTATTGTTGCCATCCACTGGTCGCCACTAGCCATCATCCGCCTGCCCCTACCACCATCAAAAAGCGGCTGATCGACCAGCCGAACTCCACCAAACCAGCTCGATTTCCTCTCTTCTTCCTCTACCCAGTCTCTTCCTTGGTAAACCCTAGTTCAACTGCTGCCGCTGAGTGCCACCTTAGGACTAACCTTAGCTGCCTAAGTCGGCCACCTACACCCTACACCGTTGTTCGACTACCCAGCTCAGTCATCCGCTCTCTTCCTCTTGGTTTTCCTTGGTGAGCCTCAAACCAACATCCCATTGTCCTACTTGGTCACTGAAGTCTTCAGCTACTCGTTTGGAAGTGCCGGACTACCACAAGCCTCATCGTCCACCGTCCAAGTCTGCTTGAGCCACTACCGCTACACCCTCCTCCATTATTCTCCCTTTGAGTTCTAGTTTGAACGGATGGCCACCCCCCATTAGCCAGTCGCTGCCCTCAGCTGCCTCTGTCTAGTCGCTTGCGTCCATCCCAATCGCCTAAAGTAGCCATGATGCCTTCCTCCTCCGCAGGTCGGCTTGGTCCAAGCCGCCTTGGCCAAGACCTGGTTTCAAACCTCTTAGTTTTGGTGAATTGGAGGAGCCTGCATATCTACCTCACCACCCCCATCTTATCAATGTCGTCGGAATCATCGTCGAGTGAGTTTACGCTATAATCCTTTGATTAGTCCGTTAAACTTGCTTAGGAGTATTTTATATTATAGTTAATCATAGTTAGGGGATGGATTAGGACTAACTTTGGCTAGGAGGGTTAGTTAGGAAGTTGGACTATAGTTAGGCTAATTAACTAAGGTTCAGTTAATTAACTAAGGTGAAAGCGTGGTTAGGTTAGTTAACTATAGTTAGCTTTGATTAAATTGTTAATCATACTTAGTACTAATTAAATGTGGTTAATTAGGATAACCAGGGATTAGTAGGGTAATCTTGATTAGTATTATTTATTTCAATAATAATTAATTATAATTTAATTATGAATAGTACTATTTATTTATAATTATATTGCGGGACTAATTTGACATGTTCATATTCATTAAAGCACATTGAATTGCTACTTGGATTAATATTGAATTAGTCGTGTGATTGATTGAAATCAAGTGTTTGATTGTTTGAATTAATTATGCCTTGACGCATGTGTACTATTGCATGGCTATAAAAAGGCAAAACCCCGAGGTGTCTAGCACATATATGTGAAGCTTTGCAAGGAAAATAAGAATGGCATGTTTTAATGATAAGGCATGAAGCTAGATAGGTTTTGAAATGAAATGTGATCACATGCAATTTTTATATGAGAAATGTGCAATAAACTTTATGCTGAGCATGTACCACATCTGCATTGGTCAATGCATAGAATTATTTAATTGCGGTATGCTCGTGTGGTCACATATTATAAATTATTACCCTGGTGGGAGTCCGAATGCGAGTTGCGATAGAGACTGAACCCATACTCCTTCGAGAATGCTGTTTGGGCGAGAGATCCAGACGTAGTTGTGCTTGATGGGGCGGGACAATGCTTGGCAAAGCCAGTAGACACTAGCGGGAGTTCAGTTGTACACACCGGTGGGAGATTAGTTGTGGCCCTAAAGGGCATTAATAATCGAAACTTGCATGAATGCAAGAGTGCATGAGAAATATATTGATATTGGTTTTGATTATGCATGTGTTAGTGGCATTGGTTATGGCATGCCCAAATTGATATTGTGTAGGGTGTGGCAATAGCCCGGTGAAATCGCCTGCGATACAACTTGATTGTGGTTGATTAATGCATTACTAAGAGTGTGGTGTGCATTACTTGTGATATGCATGTGTACTTATCGTGCAGGGTGTGGCATGATTGGGTAAGATCGCTTGCGAGTCGATTGCATATCAATATTATTCATGGGATTGCTAAGTAGATCGTGTTACTAGTTGGGTCAATTAGTATTAATTGCTCTGCTTGAAGAGGTTGTTGTATGAGAGGTACCTTGAAGCGAGTTGATATCCTAACTGGGGTTTAGAGTGAGAACTCGTAGAGATTATATTTCATCTGTTATTATTTAGCCATTTCAGGTCCTTAGGATGGCGCACCACTCAGTGCAGTTGGGAGTCCCTAAGGATTGGGAAACTATTGTTACGATCCATCGATTTTTGGGCCGGGCACCTTTATATTAGAAGTATGTCTCCACCATCTAGGTGGATGAAGGACTGGGGATGTGGGTTCTCCACCAGTTTTTGGCATGGCATATTAGGGAGGGTGACACCATGTTTGGCCCTTTGCAGGGTTTTGATGGTCCACCTGGTAAGGGACCTAAAGATGTGGATTGGGATCCCACGGAGTTAGACCCTCTAAATGGGATAGTGGTGGATCACGATTCTACCTCACTCACAATTGACCCATACCCCTCCGACTATGACCCAACGGAGCCTAACTCGGATGGGTCCATGTGTTTTTATAGTCTCTAATGGGCGTGCAGTACTCGAGCTTTTGAAAAAGTTGATTAACCCAGCTCTTGCATCTTTTTGTGGGCTTGAAAAAAGGAATGAGCCCACTGACGATTTGTAATTAGAAACATTCCTTTAGGGGTTAATCAAATAAATGAATAAATGAACTGATTTGTTGCTATGGTGTTTGTTCATTCTTCTATCTCAGTTGAGTTAATTGATTGTCTGGGTGTTAAACTGTTTCCACTTGTGCCTAATGGAAATAAAAAGAATGGTCGGCAGCGTGTCCTGAGACATCGCATTCTTTTGACTAAAGAGAACAGGGGTTGTTACGTGCTCGATGGTTGGGGCATGACACTTATTTCCCTTAGCTTTCCTTCTGGCCAAGCCACCCAAGTGGAGACCCATCTCCACTATGGATGTGCAGCGAGAACTGCCCAAATCAAATCGGACTAGCCTGTTTTGGGCAATTCCCATAACTGGTGGTCCGGTTCTCAATTCCCATTCTTGGAACTAATGGCCGATCGGTCTGGTTGCTGGTTCCAAGGTGGGAACCATATTGACTAGACTGAACTGGTAGTTTTAATATATAAATATATATTTAAAGTTTGTTAAGAATTTGAAAAAGAAGAAGAAATTCTTCAGATTTTTAGGAAATACAATTACATGCAAATTAAAAGGACGAATCGATAAAACAGTGTATAAACGAAGTGAGTTGTCTTTAAGAATGTACTGTAACATTAACAATTTTTTCCCCGAAAAAGAAAAGTTACCAATTCCACCGGACCAGATCAGTAGGTCTAGTTCCTGGTTCTAGGACTGACCAATCTAGTCCACAGTCCTAGAATTTGGGAACTGGTCCTCCCGGTCCGATTCCTAGTTCTACCTTGGATGCAAGATAATGCAGTATTCTAATCTTCACGTTCATGTTGTGTAGCAACAGTTCCAAGAATCTCGTTTTGGGCCAAGACATTTTCAGTCTGTCAATTCAAGATAGTTTCTACAGTAAACGGCTGCTTACACTATCCTTGAGCATCAAAGCTAGTGGGGTTAGGTACCTTGTATGAGTGCTGATACCGTTGCTGTGGGTCAAAGAACTTTTCCAATGGAGGGAATTTTCGTGAGTTGGTTTCAAACTCTTTGGCCTCAAGTGGAGAGAAGTCATCAGGGGAAAACATGCATATGTTGGGTAGAACAGGAGATGGTTTGGGCTTTGATACACAAGTACCTGGTCTGGGTAGGTTTAAGGGATAGGAGGGATGTTTTTTTACCCATTTTTGGATCAACTTATAAAAAGGTGAAATGGGCATGGGTCTGGCTGATGGTGGTTCAAGAGAAGGAGCTGGCTTGCAAAGGGATGGAGATGAGGTCACCTTAGGAGGTTTGGGTGATCCATAAGAAACAATGAATTGGTATTTGTCACCTCGACATATCGTAGGTACTTGTGTGTGATATAACTAGTATAAACACCTAGAAGGGGGGTAAATAGGTATAGAGAGATTATTTACACAAATATAAATAACTTTCGCGATCAATGAACTGAAATCAAGTAGAGAGAGTTAGAGAAGATTGCAAACACTGTTTATAGTGGTTCGGCTTTTGAGAAGCCTACATCCACTCTCCGGGAGACCAGCCAATCGGCTGTATTTCACTGTATGATCAACTTTGATTACACACTCTCGAGTGTTTGTACTCGGTGATGATTTGTCTCATTAAGTCACTCTTTGTTTGTAAAACACTAAGATCGCTCAAATGCGCTCTATGAACAACTATTAAAGAATTGAATCAGCTTTGGAATGATGTTCATCTGTTCTTCCCCTAAGTCTCAACCTATCCTTAAATACTCTCCATGCCACACTCGACCGTTGGCTCTTTCCTTGAGAGTTTAGTCTTCCCTTTCTTGGACAGACTTTATAAGGCAAGTCTTTTTGACCATTGAGGGTAGATCAGATCCCCTTAGATTCTGTTCGCCCATACAACCAGAATCCAAGCTTCCATAAGTACTCTATTCTTCATTTTAAGTTGCTCGTTAATTGATCTTGTCAATCAGATTAGTATAACAGAATCAATATGAATAAGGTAAGTGAAATACTCTACCGTTGGTGATCTTATCTTATAGGTTCATCTTAAGTCTGATGGTCTTAAGTTCTGAATTTGCCTAGATTTTCAGTCTGGTTGGTTTAGACTTAAAATCTCAGTCTGGAATTGTCAGACTTAAAACTCGGTCTAGTACAGTCAGACTTAAAACTCGGTCTAAATAAGTCTTTCCGTCTGGTAAGGTCAGACTCTTAGACATCTTATGTTTTATCTTCTGCAACAAGCAGACTTTAAAGCCAATGTCATTCTTTGTCATTTTCCTTCAAGAGATTAATATAAATATCATTCATAAGATGTTTTGTTAGCATCAAACCTAGGAGTTTTCTCAACAATCTCCCCCTTTTTTATGGTGACAAAACATTTTATACATATGACTTAATGTCCCTGCAAAATATGGTTAAATAGAGCCTATTTCCAACTATTCTGCTCAACTCATAAGTATAGCTCATATCAACCCTGTATAGACAATACAGCAGCAACATAATTTCAAATTACAGCTCATCATGATTTAGACTTTATCAATACTATGTGATCAGCCTATAAGAAAATATCATTAGCCATTCATAATCAGAACTTTCATATCACAGAATCATGCATCAACACAATGGTAAAGCCAACTGTCATGCATCAACACAATGATAAATCCATAAAAAATCTAAAAATGAAATTAAACAAAAATTCAAAAGCCATAAAGCCATATCTACTCCCCCTTTTTGTCAACTTCAAAAAGAGTTAGTTAGTTCAAAAAGATGTTTTTACGAAGTTTTCTTGTTTGGGGTCCGAACAAGGGTGAAATCCTCCATATCTGATGCGGACTTCTCAATTTTGTCAATACACTGATTAACTGTCTTCTCGAGAGTCTCCAATTTGTTATTGAAGAAGGTTTCCATTGCTACCTGCCGAGTCCTTATCTCTGTTAAAAGTCCTAAGATGTTCTGATAATTAGCATTTCCAGATGAAGCTGCAGGAACTGGCACTACAATATTTTCATAATGATCCTCCTCCTGAGTTGATGCTTCATTCTGTCCTTGTTGCTCCTATTTTTCCCTGTCCTCATTTTCTTCTTCTTCTTCTGCTTCTGCTTCCTCTTCTTCTTTTGGATCATCCATTGATTCATATGTATCATTCTTCTCATATTCTATGTTGAG
Organism: Corymbia maculata; assembly: GCA_014182735.1. NCBI lineage: Eukaryota > Viridiplantae > Streptophyta > Magnoliopsida > Myrtales > Myrtaceae > Corymbia > Corymbia maculata. The sequence continues at coordinate 6,285,695 of CM024690.1, read as the reverse complement.
AATGTTTTCTTCATGTGTTTCTGCTTCTGGTTCAGACATTCTTTGAGAATTTTGATGCATATTTGCCAGAATTGCGGAGATGCTTTCTTCTTCATCTTCTTCATCTACCAGTAGGAGTTGTCTTCTCCTTTTGGAACTTGGCTCAGTAGTAGCTGATTCTTTGCCTTTTCGTTTTGCTATCTCTGCTCTAGCCAATTCCTTTTCTTTTCGTCTCCAAGTCTCAGCAACATCCTTCAGTCTCATCTTATTGATCATTTTCATATCAATGATCATTGTGGGAAGAGTTTTGGTATTGAATCTTCTGGGTATGTCTATCTTAAAATGGTCAAAGATCCTTGTCACTAAAGCTCCATAAGGTAGCTGTCCTTTGTCCTTTGACACTGTCCGATACATATGAAATATTATTGTGTGAGGCAGTGAGAATAGTACTCCTTTTTCAATAGCCCACATTAATTTGGCCTTAGATTTGGATACATCAGTCTTTGATGAGACTTTTGGACAAATGCAGCTGATAATGATCTTGTGCAAAATAGTTCTTGCAGAAGTTAGAAGAGGATAAGTTATAGTGGCCCTTACAGACTTTGTGAGAAACTTACACATTGTTTCATAAGGGACGTCTATTGGCTTGAATGCTCCTCTCTCAACTTTTATAATGTCAGCAAGAGTATCTGAGCTAACATCATAGAACTTGTCATTTACACTGAATTGCATTCTGTCTGGAGATAGAAATGTCAAATTCGAGTAGAAATATGCTGTTAATTCAGGATAAACAGCAGCAGAATCAGTGCAGAATTGGTCCATCTATAATTTTTCAAAGTATTCTCGCAGATTCACGTCAGCAATATCCAAATATTCAAAATCTACAATTCTATGTTCATGACTCCTCAATCCAATAGTATGTTAAAGAAAGTCTTATGCTCTTTGGATCGAAATAATTTTCCAATTGTGTTCTGGACCACAGTAGCTATTCCCATTCTCACTTCAAAATTTCTGTAGATCTTCTCATCATCTTCCTTCACCTTATCTTTGCTTCTCACTGTATCACTAACTCGTTCTCTACGAGTAGATGATGATTCTGCAGCCTGTACTGCTTGAATGAGACGGAGTTCATTTGCATACCCATTCTCTCTCAAGAAAAATAGTTTGACATCTTCCCTAACATTTCTCTGGACTAACTTCTCATATCTCCTCATAATTACATGAGGACTTTCGGTGGTGTCGGTAGAGTTAATCCGGACGTATCTCTACATGAGACATTCCTTTCTTCAAATGATGAGCGGAGAGTTCTTGGAGATTCCTCATTATCATCTTGATTTCTTTGAGGAGAAACTCTTGGAGATTGTCCTTGAGTATCTTCGGAAGTTTGTGTTAGGTCGAAATGCGTTTGCCCTCCTTCCTCCTCTCCCAGCAATCATGTTTGATCTTCTTCTAGGAGATGGAGATCTTGATCTGGATATGGAGGATCTCGAGGCCATGTTCGGAGAGAGTTGGTTTTGGCAAAGAATGATTTTGAAAGCGTTTTTCTCTGTTAGGGTTTGTAAGCCGTTCTAGAGAGTTGTGAAGAAAGGACCTGACTTTTGGATGTTTTTATACCCTTGTTAGGAGAACAAGTGAACAGTCATGACCCAAGACATATTAAAATGGCAGTTATTCTAAATATAACTAGAATATTCAATCATCATAGACAAATGCCATAAAATATGCAAATCAATCATGCAGATCAAACACTTACTAAAAATTTACTAGACAATAAAGAAATAACACACATCCTAAAATACCATTATTTCCTTTTTCAATCTTCTTCTAACGGTGATGTGTCCAGACAATTGCTTAAATCGAGGACTTTGTCCTGTTCTCATAGAATTTATAAGAAAGAGTTAATAATATTTAAATTCCCACATATTGAATCGAATGTACCTTTGTCCAGCGGCTTTGTGAAGATATCTGCTAATTGATTCTTAGAATCAATGAATTTCACATATATATCTCCATTTTGCACATGGTCTCTAATAAAGTGATGTTTGATCTCAATGTGTTTTGCCCTGGAATGTAAAATTGGATTCTTGGTGAGGTTTATGGCACTCGTATTATCACATCTTATTTATGTGCAGGACTCTTCTATTCCATAGTCTCTTAGTTGTTGTCTCATCCACGAGAATGTGAACAACGGTTTCCAAGTATTCTCGCCTGCTGTTGATAGAGCCACAATATTCTCGCTTTTTGGAGAACCATGAAACTAGCATTTTCCCAGAAGTTGGCATGTTCCTGAAGTACTCTTTCTGTCTACTTTACATCCTGCTAAATCTGCATCTGAGTAGCCGATAAGAGTAAAATATATTTCTTTTGGATACCATAGCCCCAAGTTTGGATAAGTGGCTATATACTTAATTATACATTTAACAACAGAAAGATGTGATTCTCTAGGATCCACTTGAAACCTTGCACAAAGACAAACACTATATAGAATATCGGTCTAGATGCGGTAAGGTAGAGAAGAGCGATCATGCTTCTATAATTCTTCGATCAACCTTCTTCCCCTTTTCATCCTGATCTAGTTTGATGGAGGTTGTCATTGGAGTTTCAGTTCTCTTGCTGTTCTCCATTCCAAATTTTTTAATCACATCTTTGGCATACTTCTCTTAATTGATAAAAGTTCCATGTTTCGTTTGATTGACTTGAAGTCCTAGGAAGAATGTCAGTTCTCCCATCATGCTCATTTCAAATTCTTCCTGCATAGACTTTGAGAAGATCTTGCACAAGTGCTCATTAGATGAACCAAAAATAATATCATCTACATAAATGTGTACCAGCAGTATATCTTTACCTTCCTTCTTAATGAACAAGGTTGTATCTACCATACCTTTCCTGAATTTATTGTCTAGTAGAAACTTGCTCAATCGTTCATACCAAGCTCGAGGAGCCTGTTTCAGACCGCAAAGTGCCTTTTTTAATTTTTATACATGGTCTAGCTTTCTTGGTTCCTCGAATCTAGGAGGCTGTTCTACAAACACTTCTTCTTTGATAAACCCATTCAGAAAAGCACTTTTCACGTCCATCTGATATAGCTTGAAATTTTGATCTCAAGCATAAGCAAGCAATAGTCTGATTGCTTCTAGTCTTGCAACTGGGGCATAGGTTTCATCATAATCTATTCCTTCATATTGAGAATAACCTTTTGCCACGAGCCTTGCCTTATTTCTGGTGACTTTTCCAAGTTCATTGACTTTGTTTCTAAAAATCCATTTAGTTCCAATGATAGTTCGTCCTTTTGGTTTGGGTACCAATTCCCATACATCATTTCTCTTGAATTGTTAAAGCTCTTCTTGCATTGCCTCTATCCAGCTTTCATTTTCCAGAGCTTCATTAATTCCTTTGGGTTCAATTTCAGAGATCAGTGCAACAATACCTGTGTCCTTTTTGTTTCTTGATCTGGTTTGAATTCCTTCATTGATGTTTCCAATCACAAGCTCCTGGGGATGACTAGACTTATGTTTCCAGTTTCTATTTGGAACTTCATTATTATCAGAATCTTCTGCTGATGCAGGAATATCAAGCTGAGTTAGTCGTTCTTCATGAGTTGCTTCTTTGATTATTTCCTGGGAAGATTCTACTTCTTTGTTGAGATCAGATCTTTCAAGGACTGCATTTGATTCTGATTCTTCATTTACTCTACTGCTTTGTTTTGAAACTTCTTTCTCCATAAACTTTACGTTCATGGATTCTTCCACTGTTTGAGTGTTCTTGTTGAACACTCTATATGCTTTACTAGAGTTTGAATAGCCCAAAAAAATACCTTCATCTGATCTTTCTTCAAACTTACTAGGTTGATGATTAACATTTTTAAGGATATAGCATAGACAACCAAAGATTCGAAAGTATGAAACAATAGGTCTAAGAATTGGTCTAAGAAATACTCTGTTAATAATATGGTAAGAAGTAGAAACTGCTTCTGCCCAGAACCGAGTTGCCACCTTGCTTTCTATAAGCAATGTTCTGGCCATTTCCTGCAAAGACCTATTCTTTCTTTCCACAACTCCATTTTGTTCTGGAGTGTAAGGAGATGAAAATGTATGCTGTATGCCATTTTTGTCGCAAAAGTTGGAGAAGTCTTGATTCTCAAATTCTCCCCCATGATCTGTTTTGATACTTGAAATAGAGTAACCTTTTTCATTTTGGATCCTCTTTGCAAATGTTGAGAAATATGAGAAGGTATCTCCTTTATTTGCTAGAAAATATACCCATGTAAATTGAGAGTAATCATCTACTATCACAAGACAGTACTTCTTACCTCTAATGCTTTGGGTTCTGGTTGGTTCGAATAAATCCATGTGAAGAAGCTGTAACACACGATTAGTAGAAATTTGTTTTATAGACTTGAAAGAGCTTCTTACCTGTTTTCCCAGTGTACATGCAGAGCAAAGCTCTATTTTCTTGTAACTTAGTGAAGGCAAGCCACGAACAAGCTCTTTGCTGGCAAGCTTGGAAATTTGTTTCATGCTGACGTGCCCAAGTTTGTGGTGCCACAAATCTGCTTCATCTTGGACTGATAATAGGCATTTTGCAGTATCTTCATTTATGTCCAGAAGATAAATGTTCCCACGTCTTTGTCCAGTAAAAGTCTGTGAAGAGTCATTACTTGTTCCAGAACATAGGTTCTCTTTGAAATTTATTCTGAAGTCGGCATCACATAATTGGTTGATGCTTAGAAGATTGTAGTTTAATCCTTTGACTAGAGAAACATTGTTGATGATTAAGCTACCGATCTTGACAGTTCCCATCCTATAATGTTTCCTTTGGTGTTTCCTCCAAACGAAACTGTTCCTCCCTTGATTCTTTCGAATCCAATGAACATCTTTGAGTTTCCTGTCATATGTCTTGAACATCCACTGTCCAAATACCATTTCTTCTTACTTTTGAAGCTTACCTGTAATGTTTACAAATACTCATTTTTTCTTTGGTACCCAATTTTTCTCGGGTCCATAGAAGTTAGTAGTATAAGCTTTTTCTATCCATTTCTTTTGAACAGGTCTCCAGAGTTTAGGATATTTGTTTTCAAAGTGTTCTCTTTCTCCATAGTTAGAACATTTGAGATTGTTTCTACCAACAGGTCTTACAAAATTATTTTTGACATGATTTCTATAAGCTTTTCGAGGAGGTCTTTGTCTTATTCTTTCCTTGACTTTAGGAAAATCAATTAGGGAATCATTTTCCTTATAAAAACCAAGTCTAGACTTATCATAATAAGGAATTTGAATGGAAAGTATGTGCTGTAGGGTTTTTGATCCTTTAGAGAATTTTGTAGTAATATCTAAGAATTCCTTTTTGAAAGAATCATTCTCCTTTTGCAAAGAATTTCGATTTTCCTTTGTTTCCAACAGTTCTTTTTTAATAGATTCATTCTCATTTAATAGAAACTCTCGATTTTCTTTATTTCCAAAAATTCCTTTTTGAAATCATCCATTTTTCCTTTCAAGGAAACGTTATGTTGATTCAACTTGTAATTTTCCTTTTTTAATTTGGAGATCCTTTTCAGAGTTGATTTATATAATCTGAAACTTCTATAGGAATATCAGAATGATTTACCTCGATTTCTTTGTCTAAGTCTGAGCCTGAATCTGTTTCAGAGTCTGAGTTTGAGTGTGCCATAAGACAGATGTTTCCATATTCGTCTTCACTATCCTCAACTTGCGTGTCACTCCATGTTTCAGCTTTGAGAGCCTTCTTGTACTTCTCGAATTTCCCTTTGTTCTTTTTGAGTTTGGGACAATTCTGTTTAATATGTCCCTTTTTCTTACACTCAAAGCAAATTACATCTTTGGCATAATCATCCTCGTCATTAGTTCTGCGTTGTCCAAATTGTCTGTTTTATTTCCTGTTGTTGAACTTCCTGCCTTTTCTGTTTAATTTCTTTACCTTTTTGATCAGTAGTGCAAGTTCCTCGTCATCCAACTCTTCCTTAGAATCTGTATCATCAGAATCAGTGTTAGACTTAAGAGCAATGGACTTTTTACCTCTGGATTCCACTTTCTCGTTCATTTGTTCTGCCTCAATAGGACTACAGAGTACCAACGAGCTCATCGACTGTTAGAGGTGAAATTCGCAGAGTTTCTCTGATAGATGTCTTCACATTGTTCCAATCTTTTGACAGTCCTCTCAGAAGTTTGTTGACCTTCATTAGTCCAGGAACAGGCTGACCTTGATATGCCAATCCGTTTACAATTTTTGTAAAATGACCGAACATATCTCCTATGGATTCTCCATGCTTCATCTTAAAAGATTCGTATTGACCAAGTAATATGTTTACTTTGATCTCCTTGATAGATCAGTTCCTTCATATGTCACATGCAGTCTATCCCATACTTCCTTGGCTATATCACAAGAAGATATATGATTATATTCATTAGGTGATAAAGCACAATATAGAGAGCAAATAGCCTTTGCATCAATAGTTTGTCTCTTTGTTATCTCTTATGGAGAGAAAGTGGCTAATGGTTCTGTCTCTTTCCCATCGGTACTCTTTGACGTTTTTCTGACGTTATCAGTGGGCTCAATTCCCCTCTCAACCACATCCCATTCCAGTGGATCTTTCGACCTGAGAAAAGCCTTCATTTTATTCTTCCAAATATTGTAATCCTTGCCGTCGAAGTATGGTGGACGAGTGTTGCTCTGCCCCTCGATTAAACCTAGTGCAAGAATACTAGCCATAGAGGATATTTAACTCAGAAGTAACAAACACTTTAAGATCTCGAGTACGAGGCTCTGATACCAATTGATATAACTAGTATAAACACCTAGAGGGAGGTGAATAGGTGTAGAGAGATTATTCACACAAATATAAATAACTTTCGCGATCAACGAACTGAAATCAAGTAGAGAGAGTTAGATAAGATTACAAACACTGTTTATAGTGGTTCGGCTTTTGAGAAGCCTACGTCCACTCTTCGGGAGACCAGCCAATCAGCTGTATTTCACTATATGATCAACTGTGATTACACACTCTCGAGTGTTTGTACTCAGTGATGATCTGTCTCACTAAGTTACTCTTTGTTTGTAAAACACTGAGATTACTCAAATGCGTTCTATGAACAACTATTGAAGAATTGAATCAGCTTTGGAATGATGTTCATCTGTTCTTCCCCTAAGTCTCAACCTATCCTTAAATACTCTCCAAGCCACACTCGACCGTTGGCTCTTTCCTTGAGAGTTTAGTCTTTCCTTTCTTGGACAGACTTTATAAGGCAAGTCTTTTTGACTGTTGAGGGTAAATCAGATCCCCTTAGATTCTGTTCGCCAATACAACCAGAATCCAGGCTTCCATAAATACTCTATTCTTCATTGGAAGTTGCTCGTTAATTGATCCTGTCAATTAGATTAGTATAACATAATCAATATGAATAAGGTAAGTGAAATACTCTACCGTTGGTGATCTTGTAGTGTAGGTTCATCTTAAGTCTGATGGTCTTAAGTTCTGAATTTGCCTAGATTTTCAATCTGATTCGTTTAGACTTAAAATCTCAGTCTGGTACTGTCAGACTTAAAACTCGGTCTGGTACGGTTAGACTTAAAACTCGGTCTGGATAAATCTTTCCGTCTGGTAAGGTCAGACTCTTGGACATCTTATGCTTTATCTTCTGCAACAAGCAAACTTTAATGCCAATGTCATTCTTTGTCCTTTTCCTTCAAGAGATTGATATAAATATCATTCATAAGATGTTTTGTTAGTATCAAAACTAAGAGTTTTCTCAACAATGTATCCTCCTCACTACCGCCATTGTGCTCTTGCCATCATCGTGACGAACCGGTGAGTTATTGCACTAATCCCTTGATTCATGTATTAATCTTGATTAGGAGTAGATTAGTTTAGCATTAATTCAGATATGTGGTTAGTTATGGTTAATGTTAATATGCTAATCTTGCTTAATGTAAAATTAACCCTAGTTCAACAACAATTTGTACTAATTAAATGGTTAATTTTGATTTAGTGATATTTAATAATATTTGATTACCTTAGCAATAGTTAATTGTGATGAATTATTTTTGTGCTAATTAACTATTGTTTGTAATAATTAATTATGATTAATTATTTTTAGTGTTAATTAATTATTTTAGTAATAATTAATAAAATAATCAATTACGGTTAAATCTTATTTATATTAATAATTAATAGTTGGATTATCGCAATTGGATGATAAATAGGCATTATGTGGGATATTGGTTGGTTTGTATGTGGATTTTATGCATGTATCGTGTTGATTGAAGTATAAGTCAAAAGTTGGTGGGTTTGAAATGACCTTGTCCGACAAGGATGGGGAATAGTCATTAGGGCTAGAGGGCCTCAACAAAGAGCGGCTCCTAGTAGGCTTCTAGGATAGTGAATGGGACAAGAATGAATTGAGTTATGCACCGAACGGGGGAGAGCATGTACAGGATATATATATGTGAAAAAAACTTGAATTAACTCACAAATGTGCCTTTTGATATAACACCAAGTTTTACTTTGGAACTCTAAAGTTAAGTGAGCCCAACCTAGAGCACTATTAGGATGGGTGATCTCCTAGGAAAGAGCCGTGAAGCTCGATAAGGGACAAGCCAAAGCAGACAATACCTTTAGTGGGTTAATTTAAGGATGTCACAAAAAAATATTAGAGCAGGACCCCTTCCATTAGATGTATAGTTTGAAGACGCATCAAGCTGAAGCTAGTGGGCCTATAATGACCCAATCCGGTGAGGGCGAAGAGTGATCGTCGGGGCCAGAGAAAGCCTAGAAGGAGCGGCTCCTGATATATATGTAAAAGCTGAATTGTGCACCGAACAAGAGGAGAGGGATTCTTGGATATATATGTAAAAACTGGAATTAACTCATGGAGGAGCCTTTTGATGTAACAGTAAGTTTTGCTTTGAAATTCCGAAGTTAAGTGAGCTTAGGCTAGAGCACTACCATAATGAGTAACCTCCTGAGAAAGTGTATTTTTGCCCACCAAATGATTAAACCATGAGACTCGATATGGGATAGACCAAAGCGGACAACACTTCTATGAGTTAATCTGGGTAGTTATAGTATTCACTTTTTCTAGCATCTCTTAGCATTTATACTTTTATGTTACTCAACATGGAAAATAAAAAGAAAATGTGAAGATATTGACCTATAGATTTTTGAGCAGCTTTCTCGTAATATATGATAGCTCGAAATGATTTTTTCTTAAAATAGTTCGAAAGAAAATTTTCCAAAAGTTCACTAAATGGCACTACACACATGAGATTCAATTTTTAAGGAGCCCTAGCATAGTTTGAAAGTTGAAAATTTTTTCAAAAAAGTCGTAAATCTATTATACAACAGTTAATTATTTATTAAACATTTCAATTTTGTCAATTCAGTTCTAAACTTTTTGACAATTCAGTTTTCAACCTTTCAATCGTGTCAATTTACTCCTACACTTTTTAACGATTTACCAATTTAAATTGAAGCCTTTTTGACGAATTGCCAAAATGATATTTTTAGTTAATTTGGACCAGAAATCACAAATGTAACAATCCAATTGACGCTAGCCATCCCATGCAACGAAGTTAACACTATCGTGGATAATTTTTTTAATTGTTTTAAAAAATTGTCAACTTTTTTATTCTTTTTTATTATTTTCTTTTCTTCTTCATTGAGCCTGTAGGGTCGACAACCTCCACTAGTCGCTAGGTGAAGGCCAGCAACCCCTACAAGCCTCAAGCAAGGGTTACAGGCAAGGGTCGCGGCTCTCGCCCATGCCCTAGTGGCACACACTGAGGACTGCAACACGTTCACCTTGTCAAATAGAACATGGGTTATGGCCCTTGCCCAAGCTCTTGCCGGCCACAACGATGGCAAGCGAGTTAGCCACAATGAGGGCATCACAACTCTTGGCTACCCTTTTTCGGGCGATGGCCTAGCTGGCTCAACAAAGAAGTAAAGAAGAAAGAAAAGAATAAAAAAAATTAATAAAAATAATGAAAAGTTCAAAAAGTTTTTTAAAAAATTAAAAAATTATCAACGTTAACGTTGATCACACCACATATGATGGCTAACATCGATTAGACTGCCACACCAACAATTTTTTATCAAAATTAATTGAAAAGGCTACTGTAGCAATTTATTAAAATGTTTATAATTAAATTGGTATAATTGAAAAGTTCATGACCGAATTGATCGCGATATAATAAATTTAGGACTTTTTGAATGATTTTCTTTCTAAAAATTTTCAACCCATTAATCCGTAGACGAAAGGGCGAGGATGTGGCAAGTCCACGTCATTTGGAATGTCGATTCAGACTAAAAGAGTTGCAATCTTGTCGTGACTCGTTGGTGTCTATTCCGACAGCCTCATTTCGGGGAAAGTCACCAACCGAGTCATCGATGCATTGGGACTTGGGAGTAGAGCTGGCCTAATATTGCAGCTCATGCCGTCGGAACACTCTCATCACCGCTCCAGGGAAACGGAGATTCAGGCGGGTCCTGGACTCGACTCAATCTTGACCTGTTTTCAACCTCCGAAAGATGTGACCAGAGTAGCAGGACTCGCCTCCACCGATCACAGAAAGCTCTCACGCCAAACATGCATCCCCTGATCCGATCATCACTTGGCGAGTGGCGCATTCCCTCCATTCATAATTAATGCGTTTCCATGAAAGGTATTGACCAATAAATATCTCATAAAAAAATTCTTGTTTACACTATCAATAAATCTTATTCATGTGGATCTCAACAATTAGATATTAGGTCAATCGGGCATGGATCACCCATATGATCCAATGAACTATAACAATGAACAGCCCATTCAAGTATCTTTCCATTGAGAGAATAGAGGGATAAGATTAGGATCAATGAACATACATGTTCTTGAGCACACAAATAGGTAAGTACTTTGCCACTTTTTTCTTTCTTCAAATTTTCTAAGGGAAAAACTGAAAGCATACCTCACAATTGACCATAATTATCACTTATATTCCATATTCATGCATAAGTATTGCCTTTTGTGGAGATCATTTTGCACTTTTACATCAATTATCATGGTGTCTCTATTTACAAAAATGTCATTTTATTTTCAAAATGTTCATTTCCCAATCCTAACTTTTCACACCAGTGCATAGCACTTAAAATGTTCTCTTTTAAAAAATGCCCATTTTCAAAGCTTAAGTTTTTGCACTAGTGCATAGCACTTGAAGGGTGCAAATGATAACATTTCTGGAACTAAAATAGATTTTTCTATTTCTATTTCTGGATGAGTTTCTAAGCCAAAAAATGCGTTTGATAATGACAAAAAATTTCTATACTTGGAATAGAAATTTGTTTAATAATCAAAAAAATTTTACTTTTCTAAATGGCGATGATAATGGGAGGAGCGGTGATTAGCGGCGGCAGATGGTGGGCGCGGGACAGCATGCACATCGGCACCGGCAATTAGCGGCGCGATCGGCGCATGGCAGCGGCGGCCCGGGGCAATTAGTAATCGCGGCGGCGACCGACGGCGGCGGTGGACGGTAGGTGGCGGCGGGCGCCGATCGTCGTCCGCCGCCGCCGATCACCGTTGCTAGTTTTCGATAGCCGATCACCATCCGCTAGTTGCCGGTCGCCGATCACCATCCGCCGGTCGCTGGTCGCCATTCGCCGCCCGCCATCCAATTGCTGTCCACGGCCGGCGACGGCTAGGGGCCGGCGGTGGGCAAGGGTGGTGGTGGTGGTGGTGGTGGTGGTGAGTGATGGACGGAAAAAAACTTCTTCGGGTGAGAAGTAAGAAAGAGTGAAACAATTTATGATTTCTATTCCAGAAATAGAAAAGTAAAAAATTTTTGTTTCTAATTTCTATTCCAAACATATTTCTAAAATAGAAATTTGTTCCAGAAATAGAAATGAATTTTTTTTTACCAAATGGATTTTTATTCCAGAAACAGAAATGAAATGTAAAAACAGAATGATTACCATATGCAGCCAAAATGTTCACTTCAAGTGTGTGCTGGAAAAACCCCAAATGCGAGAGTGGACAGCACCCGGAAAGGGATCAGATATTCGAACTCGTCGGTGAAAGAACGTCAATTTGCATGTATCATCAACAGTGCATATAGCCACAAATTCTCGACGTTTACATCATTTGCACATAGCCATGAGTTGAAGTATTCCCTCAAAGTCAGATGGCTTCAATAATGAAAGCTGCACAATAGCAAAAGTCAATTTTCATTTTTCCTTTCTCTTTTCGGTTTTTATGTTAATGCCATTCGCAACATTCACAGACCTTCTTGGGCTGACTTTCAATGCACCTGTGGCCCAAAGAAGATAGGCGCTTTCAAAGAAGAAGAGAAGGCCTAACATGAACGTGAAGAGCACGTCAGATAAGCCAGGATGACCTGCCTGGTGATCGGGCAATCGGGCGCATAAATTGACGAGAATGGCTTTCATAATCCAAGCCTCTTGCACGAAGGAGGCAAGTCATCCTTGGCTAACAAACCAGACTCGTCATGTCATGTAAGGCCTCTCTTCCTCACAAAAACATTCCAATGCCTCTCAGTGTATGATGTGATGAATAAAAAGAGGAGACAAATTTGTGGCTTCAAGGCGGAGTTGCTTTTAGAAGGAAGAAGATGCCTGACATGAAAGATTAGAGACTTTCTGACTAGCCAAGGAGACTGCCTCATGCCGGGGCGAACCTCTCGAACACTCAGTTCAGCTGGAATAGAGCGAGTTCGGAGGAGAATATGAGATCGGATCAAAGCCAATTCAGACTTTTATTAGTGGGGCATTTCGAATGTCAATTTGTGTAGGACCTCCTTGAGTCAATTTGCCTCATACAAATCTTCTCTTTTTAGTTTGTCCTTTTTTCTATTTCATTTTGCTTGCAGCAACTTGGGTTGAAGTCAATATTCCTGGGGTTTAGTTGCATTTCAGTGATAAGTATGCTTCGTGCAGTTCTGGATTGCGTTGAATTTCATGGACCAAAACCCTGGTTGGCAATGAACTATATCAGATGAATTTTTGCCTTATTATCCTGAATAAGAGGATTAAACGAGGTCCTTTATGATGCAGACTTTGAATAAGATGATTAAATGAGGTCCTTTATTCCTTAGCCAGAACCGCTTGAATGAGTTCACGCTGGGTACGAGCTGCTGAAAAATAAGATTGACATTTTCAAGAATGAGGGTACTGTGGTCCAAAAAGCAGGCTTGAATTCAGAGATAATTTGATTCTCTATACCCACAACTCCTATCCTGAAGACTCTGCATAGGTGTCTCTGTTTCTGACCTTGACCGTACCTCCACACGGAATGTTTCTGACCTTTCTCCCTAAAAAGCAGCACAATATCTAATACAAAGGGTCCTTGTTTGAAATTGGATTCTTGACTAGAGTTGAATTCTATTTTAAGCTATCTTCTTTCAGGGAGAGAATTCCGGGCACACGGACTCTCAATCCTCTTATCCTTCAAATTCTTTCTTTCCTTTTTTGGTGTACGTATATGATCCAAATGCAATGGAGACAACTTGCGGAAGATGCCCTCCAGGGCAAAAGTCAATGAACATGGCCCTAAACAGAGGGTTCTTTTTTCTGTGTGCTGATTGACTTTGTTCACTTGGCTTACATCTTGCACTTTTCTTTGGAATTGATATTCCATTCGTTGCAATTCCTCCAAAAATTACCCTGCTTGGGACCAGTTGAATTACATGTCATGGACCAATTATATGATGATCAATCGAGTATGAATATCAACAAAGAAAAAGATGCATTTCTTTGTACAGTTGTAACTCTCATTCCCTTCTGAAATTTTCATTTCTGGAAAGCACAGTGACATTTCCATGCGTAGCTCCACAAGTGCAGGTGAATTTTAAATGAAAGTATTTGAATTAAAGGTTGCTAGAGATGTGTGGATAGCTTCTAAATGGACAGAGGAAAAGGATTGCTTGCAGTAGGAGTTCAGGGTTGTGATTTGAGGGTCTGCATCAACACTGAATTAGACTTGATTTCTCCCATTGAATAGCACTAGTGCAGAAATGGTTGTCAAAGCAAAGAGACTTTATCTCTGTTATGGTAGCTGCAAAAGAGGTGTGCATGCTTAGAGAAGTTAGAACCCATGACTGTGGCTGCGAAAAGGGTAACCGAGAATCATCTTACGAGAAGCTTTTATCCTGTCTACCACCCAGTGAAAACTTAGTTTCCATGACTGTTGTGTGAACGGCATGGTACAATCTATATGTCTATGATTGATTAGATCGATTTATCCATTTGCAGATGAATTTCACATGGACACAAGACGATTTGCTAGCACCATTTCTGGAAGTTATTTTATCAGTGAATTTTTTAGACAATGTAAACCTTCTTTGGATTGCAAGTGCCATAGTTGAACCAATTAATTATCTGGTGTGACTATACAAGAGATAATTACTTACCCATTTAGATAAATAATCACATGTAGGAACAATAGACTAAATGTTTCGTCCATCTCAACGAAAATACAAATACATCTCTAAAGAAGGCATACTAAATGCGATCCCTAGTGAAAGACGAAAACGATCAGCAGAAGAAACTTAAAGAGTCAATATCCCTCTTCCCTGCATACGACACAGAAAACATTGGACTGCATCGAAACTCTTTGAAGCCACTCAAGGGGATGAGACGAGAGCATGTTGGCGGATGTGATGGTAAGAGCCAAGTAGAAGAAGAAAGCCAAATACGGGAAAACAACGGAAACCGACACTAGGTTGCGGAACTTGGTCACTCTGTTGCGAAGGCCAATCCAACCCATTCTCTTTTCCCCTGTACCGACCCTCATACCCGATAGCTTTCCCCGCCACACATCCACGTATCATCAGCGCGGTCAATTGCCTGCGTCTTCCGAATGAATTCACCAGGTGTAGCCGAAAGTTAAGTTCAAGAAGCCATTCTCGAGTAGCTGTCCATTTATTGATCAACTTAAGTCCTCTTAAGTTAAGAATGAGCTTTCCACTACCACATAGAAAGTTCATTAATAAGCGGATCTCCTTTAATAGTCTTCTTTTAATTTTATGCACTGTAGAAATTTATTACCTTGTGATCTTAAGGAGTAGTAAGGAATATAAGGGATCTATCTTTGTCGCATCCCGACCCTCGAAAATGCAACAACCCCTATTCTCTTTGGTCAAATGAATGTGACGTCCCATGATGCGTCGCCAACCATTCTTTTAATTCTTTAGTTAAACACATGTAGAAACAATAAACAATCCCCAATTAACACAACAATAGGGATAGTCAGAAAAAACAACCAGAAATACATTCAACAGTACCACTTTTATCCATAGATTAACCTTAGTAAGTTTGCATGTACAAACTCTTACAATGGGCGACTTCCTATTAATCCAACAAAAGGAATCAGTAGGATTAGGGTTAATCTACTCCTTCCAAACACGGCCACGGACCATACGCTTGTCGATTCCCTATACTATGGATCTGAAAATGATTAAAAAAACAATGGATGAGATATAAATTTTAGTGAGTTAACGAATTAAGCCTCGGTTAAAGTCAACTTGCCTTGGGGTTACCTAAACATACAACCACGTATCAACGGCAAATCAATATTAAAAAATGCAATCAAATCTGAAAACTTATCATAAAAATGCAATCAAATCCTAAAACTCATCATGAAAGTGCAATCGAATTGTAAAACTTTCAAAAAACAATTGAATCCGAAAATTTGTTACAAAAGTATAATTGAGCCATAAAACTTTTGAAAAATGCAATATATGGAATGACTTAATTGGACTAATTTGGGAAGTTTTAGGACTTGTTTGCACTTTTTAATTTTAGAACTCAATTGCACTTTCATGACAAGTTTTAAAATTTGATTGTACTCTTTAAAAATTCCATAATTTAATTGCAATTCTGTGACAATTTTTGAGACTTCCAATGTATTTACCCCTTAAAATATGTTTCGAGTTTGAGCCAAAAAGGAAGCTTTTCTCATTTTAGTAGGTATCCAAATTTGAGTGACTTGGTAATTTTGTATGTTTCTTGAAAATGGATTTTCTATTTTGGATCTAATTCTTGTCTATATATAATAAGTGTCTTCTTCTCGAAGAGTATCCAAGAGACCCTTTATTTGTGAATTACACTTGAAGCAATACAAGAGGGAACTTTTACTGTTTAAGTCAATAAATCTTGGGGTAAAATTTGTGGTTTCTTTTCTGAGTTTGAGATATTATTTCATGAAAAATTGTGATGGCTAAACACTATGTAAATTATTAGATATAATTAAGGGTTGGACACGTGGAGAGTGTTTAAGTGATTCGAATATAATTATAATCTCTATTATATCACTTAATCGATAGTTGAATTTTGTATTGCTTTCCATGTGGATGTAAGCCACACAAAAACATTCCAATGCCTCTTGGTGTGTGATGTGATGAATAAAAAGAGTAGACAAATTTGTGTCTTCAAGGCGGAGTTGCTTTTGGAAGGAAGAAGATGCCTGACATGAAAGATTAGAAACTTTTTGACTAGCCAAGGAGACTGCCTCATTCCAGGGCGAACCTCTCGAACACTCAGCTCAGCTCGAATAGAGCCAGTTCGGAGGAGGCAAGTCATCCTTGGCTACCAAATGAAACTCTTATCTTCATGCTAGCCTCTCTTCTTCTTCTCCTACTCAAGTCCAATGCTTCAATTTTTTGCTCGCATTTGCATCTCTATTTATAGTGAATGGAAAAGAATATGAGATCGGATTGAAGCCAATTCAGACTTTTATTAGTGGAGCATTTCGAATGTCAATTTTTTTAGAACCTCCTTGAATCAATTTGCCTCATATTATTCTTCTCTTTTTAATTTGCCCTTTTTTTGTTACATTTTGCTTGCGGCAACATGGGTTGAAGTCAATATCCTGGGCTTTAGTTGCATTTCAGTAATAAGTGTGCTTCGTGCTATTCTTGATTGCATTGCGTTTCATGGACCAAAACCCAAGCTTGGCAATGAACTGTACCAGATGATTTTTTGCCATATTATCCTGAAAGGGATGATTAAACGAGGTCCTTTATGATGCAGAATTTGAAGTAAATATTTATTTCTTTGTGAGAACCGCTTGAATGTGCCGACACTAGATATCAGCCTCTGACAAATAAAATCCACATAATCCAAAATGAGGGTACTGCTTTGGTCCAAAAGCAAAGGTAGCCATGCAGCTTTTCGCTTGAATTCCAAGATAATTTGATTCTCTATTCCCACAACTCTTATCCCCAAGACTGCATAGGTGTCTCTGTTCCTGACCAAAATAACTCCAAGTGGAGCGTCTCTAAACTTTCTCCATCAAAAGCAGCACAATATCTGATATAGAAGGTTCTTGTTTTAAAATTGGATACTTGAGTAGAGTTGAATTCTATTTTAAGTTATCTTCTTTTAGCGAGACAGTTCTTGGCAAACAGACTATCAATTCTCTTATCCTTCAATTTTTTCGTTTCTTTTTTTGTGTACATACATGCTCCAAATGGCATGGAGACAACAACTTGTGAAAGATGCCCTTCAGGGAAAAAGTCAATGACCCTGCCAGTAAACAGAGGGTTCTTTTTTCTGTGTGCTGATTGGCTTTGTTCCCTTGACTTACATCTTGCACTTTTCTTTGGAATCGATTTCCATCTGTTGCAACCCCTCCAAAAATACCCTGATGGGGACCAGTTGAATTACATGTCATGGAAAAATAATATGATCATCAATTGAGTAAGAATATCACCAAAATAAAAAGAACGCATTGCTTCCAACAATTGTAATCCTCATTCCCTTCAGAAATTTTCGTTTTTGCAAAGGAACATTTCCTTGCGTAGCTCCACAAGTGCAATTGAAGTTTAAGTTTTTGAACCAAGGTTACCAAAGATGTGTGTATAGCTTCCAAATGGAGAGAGAAAGAGAAATGCTTGAAGTAGGACAGTTCAGGTTGGTGATTTGAGGGTGTGCATCAACACTGAATTAGACTTCATTTCTCCAATTGAAAAGGCACTAGTGCAGAAATGGTCATTAGAGCAAAAAGGAGGTATGGACTCCAGGAGTGCCAAAACTTGGCATGGAGGGACACTTAAGTGCCAAAAGTTACAAGTAGTACACTTAAGTGTCAAAATCGAAGCAAAATGGATCACTTAAGTGCCAATGGCGAGAAAATCTGGCCAAAATGCATACGTGGTATTTTCCGACAACAAACTTTACTGATGTGGCAATTATGGAAAAAAGAACATATGTGGCATGTGAAAATTATCCAATGTGGACTATAAAAATACAGGTAGACTCACGCAAGCTAAACGACGTCGTTTTTTCACAAGAAAGAACGATGTCGTTTAGCTTACTTTGGCTAAACACATCAGGCTCACTCCTATCTTAGTCACCAGCTTGGTCCTATCTTCGTCATTGTTCATCTTCACAGAGGAGAGGGCACTTCATCGGTTGCCGTCGTCGCTCGCCGTCGTCCCTCGCCATCTCGTTCGCTCCCCGTCATTCGCTGGCTGAGGTTTGTGCTTTTCTCTCCCTATGGATGAAATCAGGGTTCAAAATTGTCTATTAGGGCTCGAATGGAAAAATTGAGGCTCGGTTGTGAAATGTGGGGTTTGACCAGGAAAGATAGGGCTCGTTTGATATTGTGATAGACGATTTATGGCTCAAATGTAGTACTAGAGTAATTGAAGGGTTTGCATTGGCAATTTAGGGCTCGGTCGAGAAAAAATTAAAGCCGGTATGCTACTATGAGGTGTGATTTAGGGCTCGGATATTGTTTTGTGATATGCGATGGTCTTTTTAGGGCTCTGTTGGATATAGTGATGTACATGAGTATTTTTAAGGCTCTGATGGGATATTCTATAATGTGTGATGGCGATTTTTAGGGCTTGGAGTGGTTGTTGTAGGGACTTCTGGTCATTTTGAAATCGACATATTGAAATGGGTATCATGGGGGAGTTGTCCTTGTTGCGGGGACCTCTATTTGTTGGTTTTATAATAAAGTGACTATAACAGTCAAATGCTCTTCTCTTTCTTTAATAAAGTGTAGGATAGTGTGGGGACCTCCATGTGCAATTGCAATTGTCAATTGTCTCTTGTCGATGTGGTCCCAAAAAATTTAATTGTTTTCTTTTTTCCTTGCTTACAAAAATGGCTTATAATATGGATTGTGTTGATGTTATTGTTTGCTACGGAGGGGACTTTGTTATTATGGAGGACGAGTGGGAGTATGAGGAGGGAAATGAGGGCCCTATTTTTGTCGAAGTACATAAGGCATCTTATATTGGGTTTGTCAGGGATATAGTGTCATATTTGCCTTGCAAAATACAGAAGTTGTTGTATTGTGTTCCGGGGAAGAGTTTGAGAAGCTTATAAGATGATAATGGATTTAGAGATGTTTTATACCATTATCTTCATGACGAAGAACTAAAAGTATACATTGAGTACAATAATGAGTCTGGGGACGAAGATGATGATGGAGAGAGCACCCAAGTAGGAGAAGGGGGAGACGATAGGGATGAAGGACAGCAAAATAGACAGGAAAATAGTGATATCACAATCACTGGATTAGATTGGGAAGTAGCTCAATCCAGTGATGATAACAATGAAGGGTTGGCCATTGAAAATTTCTTAAGTGATGAGGACGAGGAGGAGCTTGTAAAGTTAAGGAGAAAGCAAAGGGACTTTTTGGCTAATAAATTTGCAGCTTTGTAAGTAGCTGATGAAGCTCCAAACAGGGCTAAAGGCCCTGTAGATGTTGGTGCTGGCCATGTAGATGCTAGTGTTGCTGGTCAAGAGACTGATTATGAAGTAAGTATCGAAAATGCTACTTCCGAGGGCAAGCTTGAAGAAGATGAACAACCTTTGCGTAGAAGGAAAAGTAAGTTTCCTTCTTATGATCTGTCTGTTGTTTCCCCTTCTTTGTCAATAAGTATGAAATTCCAAGATGCCAAACAATTTAGGGAAGCTATATTGAAGCACTCCATTGCTGAACAAAAGAATATTGACTTCATTAGAAATATTAAGGCCTTTGTAAGAGCTAGGTGTTCACAGCAAAATTATCTATGGAAGATCTACGGCGCGTTTGTTAGGAGGAGTAAATCCTTCCAGATTAGGTCTTTCCAAGAGGAACATACTTGTTTCATTAATTTTCAAAACAAAAGGGTAACAAGTGCATGGCTATCAAATCAATTCTTTAATCTGATGAAATTGATGCCCAAGATGAACAGTGTGTAGTTCAAGCAGTTGGTGAAGGAGCGTGTGGGCATTAATGTTTCCAAGAATTAGTGCAAAAGAACGAAGCAAAAGGTGATGAGGGTACTCATTGGTTAGTATGGTGAGGAATATAGGCAAGTGTGGGATTATGCTTGGAGTGTAGGGTGCCTTCAAGTAGAGTGTTTGTTGAGGCCATGGAGAGGCCACTTCCTGATAGTGGAACTAAGTTCAATAAGTTCTATGTGGGCTTCGATGCGTGCAAATAAGGATTTTTAGCTGGGTGTAGACAGATCATAGGATTGTATGGTTGTTTCTTAAAGGGCTTGTGCAAAGGAGAATTGCTGGCTACAATTGGAAGAGATGCGAACAACCAAATGTTTCCATTAGCTTGGGCTGTTATGAAGATATAGAACAAGGACAATTGGTCCTGGTTCCTAAAAAATCTCATGGCTAACTTAGATATAACAAATGGGGAAGGATGGGCATTTATGAGCGACCAACAAAAGGTAATGTCATAATAATTTGTTTGTCTTTTGATATTAACAACATGCTCTTTTCTTAAATTTTTTGTTTCAAATTATTGTAGGGACTCATTCCGGCATTAGCCGAGTTGATGGCCTATGCTGAACATTGAATGTGTGCACGGCAAATATATGCAAATTGGGCAAAGACCTATAAAGGGAATAAGCTACAATTGCAATTTTGGCAGCTAGCAAAGAGCACAAACATGGCTGACTTTAGGATGGCTAAAGAATGATTGGTTTAGTTGACCAAAGAAAGCTCTAATGCATTATTCAAGACAGAACCGAAGTATTGGTGCAAGGCCTTCTTCAATGAGCAATTCAAGTGTGATCCCATCGACAATAACATATATGAAGCATTCAATGGGAGAATAATTTATGCAAGATGCAAAACAATCATCTCAATGCTTGAAGATATACGAGTATTGGTCATGATTCGGCTCTATAAACAAAGAGATGAGGCTGCAAAGTGGACTAGGCAATATGGTCCTAGGATTGCCAATAAATTGGATGAGAACTTGGCTGCAAGTAGATATTGTCATCCCATCTGGAATGGGGATGAAGGATATGAGATAATGAAGGGTTCCGATAAGTATGTTGTCCATCTAGATAGGAGAAATTTTTCATATCGAGCATGGCAACTAAGTGGAATTTCCTATGTACATGCCATATGTGCCATCCAATTGAAAGGCCATAACATAGACAATTACATTGATGATTGGTACAATAAAACGACTGTGACATCCTGAAATTCGAGCCCTTTGAGGGATGAGTGAACGTGAATTTCACCAATGCATTGTTGGTTGATTTCGCTCGGACCTAATCATTTCCGAGATACTGACCTTGAGGGGAAAGGCTATTGAGGATAGAACTCGTGTGACTAAAGAACTTGACTTGGGAAAACGACTCGACCGTGAGACTTGCGTAAGGACGATCCTGTAGTCATGCAAGCAGATTTCAGGGACGAATAGAAGTCAATTCGCGGACAGAAATAATAGGACGACGGGTGATTCCGTCTACTGTTATCGAACCCGCAAACGACCCTATGTCGATCCTTGATAATCGTGTACTTTGAAATAAGAATCTATCCTTTGCAATTTCATGTCGTCAAGGACGTTCATGTGTCGAGAAGTCTTGAACGTGGTTTGGCACGAGTTGGTTACGTGTGAATCCTTGAAGCCGCTTGTCAGTCTGAATTATACCAAAATGACATTTGGGCGAAATTGACAAGGCATGAGAATCCAAGATTGGACTTCGAATTTTCGGGAACGTCCGGGGCAGACTTTTGGATGATGCTTCTTTGACAGTCGACGGAGTCGGTCGAGCCGAGTTTTGAGAAAGGGATTTTGGACCGAGAAACCAAGCCTATGAGGATGTGCGCCGGGCAAGAACAGTGAGGGCCTCACGCCCAAGGTGGGACAGCCACCGTGGAAGACCGAGATAACGAGCGAGTCCGTTGGACCCAACCGACCCCTCACCCGTCCTAGCCCGGTGTCTAAACTTGAGTCAATTCGAGCCCAATAAATTCCCGAGCCCGTTCCTACCCATTTCCTAGCCCGTTTCCTAGGCCCGCCCTTCATTTTCAGCCCAAGGACAGATTGGGAAATATGCAAGGTGGAAATGACCAAAATGCCCTTGGATATTTTGAAGAAAAGTCAAAAGGAAGAGAGAGAAGATGAGGTCATTTTCTTGGCAAGTTGGGGCAAGCATTAATGGCCTTAATGAGGCCTATCTCCAGCTCTCACTTCACTCTCTCTCTCCTCTTCATCTTCTGCAAAATCGCAGCCCTCTTCCCCTTGTTTCTCCTTACAATTTCTGCAGTTTCTGTTTTGGACCTCTCATCGAAATTTGAGTTGTTCGTTGCCTTCCCGGTGGAATCTCGGGCCGTTCCACCTATCAAAATGTTCAACACAAAAATTAAGTACTGTTCACGGTGGCCGATCGCCGAACGGAGCTGTCATCCGACCCGTACGGTGGCCGAGAAGTTACCGGTCCTTCGTCCGTCATCAGTAGCGTCGCCCTCGCACAGCTCCGCCTTTTCTTCCGTTTCTCTCCATTTCCGGCCAAACCACCACCCATCCCAGCCACAAGTGGCTCCCCTCGACCCCAGTGCCGTTGGTCGCTGGCCCGCCACTCGCCGGAGCTCCGGCAGCCCGTTCAACTCCGGTCGGCCCCCTGTCCTCCTCTGCAAAGTGCTCTTTTTTCGAAGTTGGGGGTGTGAGCAGAAGCTTTGCTGTGATTTCTGTTTCGGGACCGCCTTGGAGTGTCGTGGGAGAAGTCCCCGGGTGTCGGGTTCGTCGCCGCCGCCACGCCGGTGTCGCCGGCCCGCTTAACGGGTGAGTTTAGCCCCTAATCCTTATTTAGTGCCTAAACTTGCTTAGGGTTGGGTTAATTAGTGCTAAGGGCTGATTAGGGTGTTCAATTAAGTTGTATTAGCCCTAAGATAGGTGGTTAGATAGTTGATTAAGATTAGCTTAGCTTAATCTTGCTTAATTATGCTTGATTATGCTTAAATGTTGATTATGTGTGGTTTATGTGTTAATTAAGCATGTTTAGCTTAATTGATTGATTAATTGTGTTTAATCAATGTTTTGTTTAATTTCTGAATTTAATTTATTATCAATTGAATTTCAGAAATTATTGTTCATGGATTACTATTCATTGATTATTGTTCACGATTACTGTTCACGGTACTGTTCATCCGGAAGTGAAATTGTGCATAATTTCATGTGTCTTGATCATATGAAGTGAAATTGATGTGTCGTGGCATGAACATTCGCATGAATCGTGTGAATTTCACAAAAAGGGAAAAATGGTTTGTCTGAGGGACACTGGAAATGGACCGTTTTTATGAGAAATGTGAGGAAAACGGTTTGTCCGAGAGACATCGGAAATGGACCGCTTTTGTGAGAAATGATTTGAGGTTTTATATGCAAGCATGTGTGCATTGGCTAATGCTCAAAGATAATAAGTGGATTGTGATGGAATGCTTGCGTGATCACTAAGTTGAACACGATTTATCGGAGATTATAGAAAGGGAGGGCACGAAAGGGCATGGTTGTGCCTCTGCGGAAGAAGGGCGCTGTAGCGCCGTTGCGCCTTGGAGGGCACGGAAGGGCATGGTTGCGCCTTTGCGAAGGAAGGGCGCCGTAGCGCCGTGGCGCCTCGAAGGGTATGGAAGGGCACGGTTGCGCCTCTGCGGAGGAAGGGCGCCGTAGCGCCGTTGCACCTCGGCCAAGTTGTAGCCCTGTGAGGCAGTAATAATCGGAACGCGTGTGGATGCAAGAGTGCATGAGAAACATGACATCATTTGTTCCGATTATGCATAAGGTGATCACATCATGATTTATGGCACGCACGCATGATTTTATAACGTGCAGGGTGTAGCAATGGCCAGGTGAGATCGCTTGTGATGCGACTCGCATGTGATTGATGAATCGCATCATCTAACGGCCATGTGCATTGCGTGTATTGTGCTAACTTATAACGTGGGGTATGGCATACCGGGTAAGGTTGCATGCGAACCGACTATTCGATTGTTGGTTGCATTGCTTGCATTGAATGAGATTTAACGTGGGGTATGGCATATCGGGTAAGGTTGCATGCGAACCAACCTCGATTGTTGATTGAACTCGTCTCGTGGTTTGATTGCTGATTGCCGGGTGTTTGTGGTCGGGTTGAGTGAGGGGTGGTTTCGAGAGATACCCCGGGTTGAGTTGGTGTACTAACCGGGGCTTAGGGGGAAGAACTCGCTGAGATTTTATCTCAACCTGTCGTGGTTAACAATTTTCAGGCCCTTAGAATGGCGCAACAGCAGTGGAGAATCCTACCCTTACTCCACTAGTGATCGACCAGACGGAGCCGAGTCCGATGGGTCCGAGTGACCGTGGTGCTGAACCCGAATGTTCATTTTATACTGCTGGATTAGCCTAGCCTAGTTCCTTTTTGGTTTGGCTTAGAGGATGGATCGGCCCCTGTTGTCGGGCTTGTAAATCGGAAAACGATCCTCCATTGGTTAATCTAGTAATTTGTATAAATGAGTAGTGATGGTTGTTTTTGTTGTTCATCCCTCTATCCCTGATTGATTGATTGATTATTTGTTGGACCGGGGATGGTTCGTCTTCTGCTTGCGCATAACGAAAGATTAAAATGAATGGTCGTCGACGAGTCCTAGGACGTCGCTTTCAATCGACCAAGAGAAGAGGTTGTCGCGTGCTCGGGATTCGGGGCGTGACAACGTCACATCTTGCTTCATACCATTTCATGATGTAGCCAATCAGAAGTAGCAAGTTTTGGGAGCCAACAAATCGTGAAGTACCTCAACCTTTGCCACTGAAGAAGCAAATGCGAAGGCCAAAACGAAGACGAAGAATGTCGGAGGGGGAGGTCTCAGGTCAGCAAAAAATGAGTAGGACGGGTGGGAAGATGACATGCTCTTATTGCCATGTAGCAAGGCACAATACTAAAGGTTGTCAATTGAGAAAGCAACAAAAACAATTAGGTAAGAGGCTGATGGAAGGGCTTAGTGAAGGGATAGGTAAAGCGACAACTAAATGCCAAACAGAAGGGCAAAGTAAGTCCACTGTTCATTAGTCAACGACAAGAAACCCCGTAAGTTATGATATTTTTGTTTATGTTATTTTTGGTTTATTACATATTTGTCTATAGCATAATTAGCAGGTACTTTCAATGTGTTTGTCAGGTGACAAATAGGACACCTGAAGTATTGGCTGAAATGGTTCCAATTGTACCTGAAGGATTGGCTGAAACTGCACAAGGGCCAGTTCAGTCAACCATTCCTCAGCTAAGGAAAAAATACCCAGTAAGTTCAATAACTTCTTTAGTTTTCCTTTACGTTATTATATGGGCTGATTTTATATTCATAATGTCTTTATTAGGTTCGAAGAGGGCAAGCTCCGGCTCGATTGCCAATAGAAAGGCCAACAGAAGGGCCAGCAATGGAAAGACCAATAGAAGGCTACCACACGGGTTAGGTGAAGGTGTCAATGAAGTCGAAAGACTAGATACAACAAGGACAACTAGAAGAAGGGCAGTTGAAGGGTTAGCTACCAAAAGGCTAGCTGAAGAGCTAGCTACAAGAAGGCCACCTAGAAGATACCTAGTTGAACAATTGGTTGAAGAAGCCCCTGTTGCACCTGAAGAGCCAAATGTAACTAAAGCTAAACGGCCATTAGAAGAGCCACATGAAGGGCCAACTAAAAGGCAAAAAGAAGGGCTCAAGAAATCACAGGCCAAAAAAAGGGATAATACATCACAAGATGCTGAACGTGATGCTCCAATTCGAACAAGAGGGCCTCTTGGGAAGAGACTAAGACAATATGGTTATGGCCTTTATACAGATGACTGTACTAGAACAGTCACTCTTAATGTAAGTTTTATTGCCTACATTTAATAAATTGTGCGAACTTTTGCTTATAATTTACTTGTGTTTTTTTAGCCCCGAAGAAGTTCAAAGGTTCTTATTTCTCAAGACCCTACTCAAGAATCAATGGCCGCACCAAAAAAGAAAACGACATTGGCTATGCCAAAAAAGAAGACAACATCGGTTGCACCAACAAAGAAGACAACATTGGCTACGCCAAAAAAGAAGATGGCATCGATTGCGCCAACAAAAAGGATCAACAACTCAACACCAGCCCCATTGAATCAGTTCATCCTAAGACAATTGCAACTCCATCTGAATTAGTGCATGAAGAGACAGTTGAAGAGAAAGTTGTACGTCCAGTTAGAAAGAGTGCAAGGATAATGAATCGAGGTCCATCAAAAGGAGCACGAACAAGGGGGCCTGTGCATATTGATATTGATTGATAAGAAGGGCTGATTTTGTTACAACTTGCTATGGATGATTTTTTGCTATCATTTGCATCTCTACTTATAGTGAGTGGAAGAGAATATGAGATCGGATTGAAGCCAATTCAGACTTTTATTAGTGGGGCATTTCGAATGTCAATTTTTGTAGGACCTCCTTGAGTCAATTTGCCTGACACAAATCTTCTCTTTTTAGTTTGTCCTTTTTTCTATTTCATTTTGCTTGCGGCAACTTGGGTTGAAGTCAATATTCGTGGGTTTTAGTTGCATTTCAGTGATAAGTATGCTTCGTGCAATTCTGGATCGCATTGAATTTCATGGAACAAAACCCTGGTTGGCAATGAACTATATCAGATGAATTTTTGCCATATTATCCTGAATAAGAGGATTAAACGAGGTCCTTTATGATGCAGATTTTGAATAAGATGATCAAATGAGGTCCTTTATTCCTTAGCGAGAACCGATTGAATGAGTTGATGCTAGGTACGAGCTGCTGAAGATTCAAGTGAAAAGGTTATTGAAGATTTAAGTGCACGTGCAACCAAAGAAGTCGACCATGGATGATGATTCAACTATAAGGATTGACAAGGGTCAAGCAATTAATCCCTTGCAATTACATGACAATCGAGGTTATCCTTGGATCAAGGAGGCTGAAGCATAGATTAATATTATTTTAACCTCGGGTCGAATATGCATGACTCCTAAAAGCTGCCTATTAGCCGAGATGTACTAAATTTGCAACGAGTGAACTTAGCCATGAATCTAATCCAAACTTGGGTATCGAGCTTTTGGGACATCAAGACTAAATTGTTAGATATTGCCTCATTAATCCCCAAAATTTTCAGTTTGCTCAAAAGCGTCGGGAAAAGGATCAACGGATCAAAAATTTGAACCCGAATCTTTGGCCACTTCTTGAATTTCCAAGCCCTTTTTTTGAACCCAATTTTGATTTTGACATGAAACCGAACTTGACGATCTTGTGAGCCATTACTGTTCATTGAGCCAATTCCTAGAACTGTTTCTTCAATTTTGACCCAAGGGCATTTTAGGAAGTTGGTGTCCAAAAGATGGAAATGGACCAAAATGCCCTTGTGCATTAATGCACATAGGACAAAATCTGGGGAAATTCAGGTGAGATGGAAGGGTGGTACAAAAATTGTTGCACATCCCTCCCTCTCTCTCTCTCCCACTCGCCGCACTCTCACTCACGCGTCTCTCTCTGTCCTCTCCTTCATTTTCTTCCTTTCTTCTTCTCCTTCCTCCATTCGGGTTGCTTCTATTTCAGGTCGGGCTATTTGCATCGGCCACTATAGCAGCTCAGTTGCTCTATCTACTCATCGTTCGCTGCCATGAGCCTCCCACAAACCACCTCCCCATGCCAACCACTCCCTCATCCTCTTAGCTCTATTTTCATTGACCTAGTTGCCCCTCTTGCCGCCGCATGACAGCCACCACCACCATCTCTCACCCGCACGTCGAAGCCATCGCAAGTCTTAGCCGTCCACCTATTTAAGCAACCACCGCCGTTGCTTATCCTTCTATCTCTCTCTATTTTTCTCTCGGGTTCCCTCATAGATAGGGACTGGCTACCATCATCTCGTTGCTGTGTCACCACAGTCTGTCATCTCCACTCGTCATTGCCATTGTGCCTATCGTCGCCATCCGCGAGCAGCCGTGCCCAGAGCCACCGCATCCTTCTTTCCCTTAGCTTTCCTTCTTGCCGAGCCACGCTAGTGGAGACCCATTTCCACTAGTGGTGTGCAACGAAAACTGCCTAACCCGGGAACTACCCAAACCTAATCGGACCGACTAGTTCTAGGCGGTTCTTGTAACTGGCAGTCCAGTTCCCGGTTCACATTCTTGGAACTGGTGGCCGGTCAGTCTAGTTCTCGATTCTAAGGTGGGAATCAGACTGACTAGACCGGACCGGTAGTTTTTAACATATATATTTCAAAGTTTGTTAAGAATTTGGAAAAAAAAAAAGAGAGAAAAATCTTTAGAGTTTTAGGAAAATACAATTACATGCAAATTAAAAGAACAAATCAATAAAGCAGTGTATAAATGAAGTGGGTTGTCTTTGAAAATGTACTGTAACATTGGCAAAAAAAATTTCAAAAAATAAAAGTTACCAGTTCCATTGGACTGGCCGATTAGTCCAATTCTTGGTTCTAGGACTAGCCGGTCTAGCCCATGGTCCTTGAATTTGGGAACCGGTTCTCCTGGTCCAATTCTTTGTTCTACCTTGAATTGGATCAGGTTGGAAACCGATCACCCCTAATTTCCACACCATCTTGCCTCGACATACTGGAGGTACTAGTGCGTCCCCCTCACCGCCACCATCACTCTCCCACTATCATCGTCACGAACCAGCGAGTTATTGGACTAATCCCTTGATTGGTGTATTAATCTCGATTAGTTTAGCACTAATCCGGATTATGTGGTTAGTTATGGTTAATGTTAATTGATTTTGCTAATCCCGCTTAATGTAAAATTAACTCTAGTTCAACTGCAATTTGTACTAATTAAATGGTTAATTTTCGTTTAGTGACAATTAATTATATTTGATTACTTTAGCGATAGTTAATCATGATGAATTATATTTGTGCTAATTAACTATTGTTTGTACTAATTAATTATGATGAATTATTTTTAGTGTTAATTAATTATTTTAGCAATAATTAATTATGATAAATTCCTTTCGTTCTAATTAATAAAATAATTAATTACAGTTAAATCTAATTTATATTAATAATTAACGGTTGGTTTATCACAATTGGATGATAAATAGACGTTATGTGGGATATCGATTGGTTTGTATGTGGATTTTATGCATGTATCATGTTGATTGAAGTATGAGTGCTGAAGCTAATGGGTTTGTAATGACTTGGTTTGACAAGGATGGGAAATACTCGGCAGGGCTAGAGGGCCTCGACAAGAAGCGGCTCCTGGTGGGCTTTTAGGATAGGAAACAGGATAGGAATGAATTTAGTTACGCACCGAACATGGGGAGAGCATGTCTGTAATATATATGTGAAAAAAACTGGAATTAACTCATGAAAGTGACTTTTGATGTAACAAGTTTTTCTTTAGAACTTCAAAGTTAAGTGAGCTTAAGATAGAGCACTACTAGGATGGGCGACCTTTTAGAAAAGTACCTGCCTATACGTTAAAGGATAGAGCCGTGAAGCTTGGTAAGGGACACGCCAAAGTGGACAATACCCCAAGTGAATTAATTTAGGGATGTCACAATAAAGTATTAGAGCAAGACCCCCTCCATCAGGTTTCTGGTTTGGGGACGCATCAGGCGGAAGCTGGTGGGCCTGTGATGACTCGGTCCAATGAGAGTAGGGAGTGATCGTCGAGGCTATAGAAAGCTTAGACAATGAGTGACTCCTGGTAGGCTTCTCGGATGGTAAAATGGGTAGGAATGAACTATATATATAACTCACGGAGGAGCCTTTTGATGTCATAGAAAATTTTGCTTTGGAATTTCAAAGTGAAGTGAGCCTAGGCTAGAGCACTACTAGAATGGGTAACCTATTGAGAAAGTGCATTTTTGGACACCAAAGGATAAAATCATGATACTCGATATGGGACAGGCCAAAACGGACAACACTTTTGTTAGTTAATCCAGGATGTCACAGTATTCGCTTTTTATAGTGTCTCTTAGCATTTATACTTTGATGTTACTTCACATGGAAAATAATAAGAAAATGTCAAGATATTGACCTATAGATTTCCGAGCGGCTTTCTCGTAATATATGAAAGCTCGAAATGATGTTTTCCTAAAATACTTCGAAATAAAATTTTCCAAAAGTTCACTAAATGGCATTGCACGCACGAGATTCAATTTTTAAGGAGCCCTAGTGTAGTTTGAAAGTTGAAAAAATTATCAAAAAAGTCGTAAATCTATTATACAGCAATTAATTGATTTTTAGATGTTTTAATTTTGCCAATTTAATTCTACACTTTTTGACAATTCAGTCCTAAACCATTCAATTGTGTCAATTTAGTCCTATACTCTTTGACGATTTACCAATTTAGATCGAAGCCTTTTATTGCCAATATTATATTTTCAATTAATTTGGATCAGAAATCACTGATGTAGTAATCTAGTCGGTGCTAGCCATCCCACGTGGTGAAACTAACGCTATTTTGGATGGTTTTTTTAATTGTTTTAAGAAATTGTTGATTTTTTATTTTATTTTCTTCTTCATTGAGCCTTTAGGGTTGGCAACCTCTACTAGCCACTAGGTGAAGGCCAATGACCCCTACAAGCCTCAACCAAGGGTCGCGGGCAAGGGTTGTGGTTCTTGCCCAAACCCTAGTGGGACACAATAAGGACTGCAATACCCTCACGTCGTCAGGTCCAGCACAGGTTATGGCCCTTGCCCAAGCTCTTGCCAGCCACGATGATGGCAAGCGAGTTAGCCACAACGAGAGCGTCGCAACTCTTGGCTACCCTTGGGGAGTGGCCTAGCTAGCTCCACAAAGAAGTAAAGAAGAAAGAAAAGAAAAGAAAATCAATAAAAATAAAGAAAAGTTTGGAAAGTTTTTTAAAAAATTAAAAAATTATCAACATTAACGTTGATCACTCCACATATGATGGCTAATACCGATTAGACCACCACGCCAACAATTTTTGATCAAAATTAATCGAAAAGACTACTTTGGTAATTTATTAAAATGATTATAGTTAAATTGATATAATTGAAAGCTTAAAATTGAATTAATCATGATATAATAAATTTAGGACTTTTTAACATTTTTCGTTCTAAAAATTTTCAACTCATCAATCCGTATACGAAAGGGCGAGGATGTGGCAAGTCCACGTCAATTGGAATGTCGATTTGGACTAAAAGAGTTGTGACCCTGTTGTCTAATTCAGTGTTGATGATGCACACCCTCAAAAACAACCCTGAACTCCTATTTCAAGCATTTCACTTTCTCTCTCCATTTAGAAGCTATCCACACATCTCTGGCAACCTTTAATTCAAATACTTCCATTTAAAATTCACCTGCATTTGTGGAGCTACGCATGGAAATGTCTCTGTGCTTTCAAGAAATAAAAATTTCAGAAGGGAATGAGAATTACAACTGTACGAAGCAACGCATTCCTTTTCTTTGTTGATATTCATAATCGATTGATGATCATACTATTAGTCCATGACATGTAATTTGACTGATCCCGAGCAGGGTAAATTTTTAGGAATTGCAATGAATGGAATACCAATTCCAAAGAAAAGTGCAAGATGTAAGCCAAGTGAACAAAGTCAATCAGCATACAGAAAAAAGAACCCTCTGTTTCGCGCCATGGTCAATGACTTTTGCCCTGGAGGGCATCTTTCACAAGTTGTCTCCATTGCACTTGGATCATATACGTACACCAAAAAAGGAAAGAAAGAATTTGAAGGATAAGAGGATTGAGAGTCCGTGTGCCTGGAATTCTCTCCCTAAAAGAAGATAGATTAAAATGGAATTCAACTCTAGTCAAGAATCCAATATCAAACAAGAACCTTTTGTATTAGATATTGTGCTGCTTTCAAGGGAGAAAGGTCAGAAACATTCCATGTGGAGGTATGGTCAAGGTCAGAAACAGAGACACCTATGCAGAGTCCTCAGGATAGGAGGTGTGGGTATAGAGAATCAAATTATCTCTGAATTCAACCTGCTTTTTGGACCACAGTACCCTTATTCCGGAAAATGTGAATCTTATTTTTCAGCAGCTCGTACCTAGCGTCAGCTCATTCAAGCGGTTCTCGCTAAGGAATAAAGGACCTCGTTTAATCGTCTTACTCAGGATTATATGGCAAAAATTCATCTGATATAGTTCATTGCCAACCAGGGTTTTGTTCCATGAAATTCAACGCAATCCAGAACTGCACAAAGCATACCTATCACTGAAATGCAACTAAACCCCAGGAATATTGACTTCAACCCAAGTTGCCGCAAGCAAAATGAAATAGAAAAAAGGACAAACTAAAAAGAGAAGATTTGTAAGGCAAATTGACTCAAGGAGGTCCTACAAAAATTGACATTCGAAATGCCCCACTAATAAAAGTCTGAATTGGCTTCAATCCGATCTCATATTCTCTTCCACTCACTATAAGTAGAGATGCAAATGATAGCAAAAAATTGAAGCATTGGACTTG
Organism: Corymbia maculata; assembly: GCA_014182735.1. Taxonomy (NCBI): domain Eukaryota; kingdom Viridiplantae; phylum Streptophyta; class Magnoliopsida; order Myrtales; family Myrtaceae; genus Corymbia; species Corymbia maculata. The sequence goes on along the minus strand of CM024690.1, from coordinate 6,253,029 downwards.
AGTAGGAGGAGAAGAAGAAGAGAGGCTAGCATGAAGATAAGAGTCTCATTTGGTAGCCAAGGATGACTTGCCTCCTCCGAACTCGCTCTATTCCAGCTGAACTGAGTGTTCGAGAGGTTCGCCCTGCCATGAGGCAGTCTCCTTGGCTAGTCAGAAAGTCTCTAATCTTTCATGTCAGGCATCTTCTTCCTTCTAAAAGCAACTCCGCCTTGAAGCCACAAATTTGTCTCCTCTTTTTATTCATCACATCACACACTGAGAGGCATTGGAATGTTTTTGTGAGGAAGAGAGGCCTTACATGACATGACGAGTCTGGTTTGTTAGCCAAGGATGACTTGCCTCCTTCGTGCAAGAGGCTTGGATTATGAAAGCCATTCTCGTCAATTTATGCGCCCGATTGCACGATCACCAGGCAGGTCATCCTGGCTTATCTGACGTGCTCTTCACGTTCATGTTAGGCCTTCTCTTCTTCTTTGAAAGCGCCTATCTTCTTTGGGCCACAGGTGCATTGAAAGTCAGCCCAAGAAGGTCTGTGAAAGTTGCGAATGGCATTAACATAAAAACCGAAAAGAGAAAGGAAAAATGAAAATTGACTTTTGCTATTGTGCAGCTTTGATTATTGAAGCCATCTGACTCTGAGGGAATACTTCAACTCATGGCTATGTGCAGATGATGTAAACGTCGAGAATATGTGGCTATATGCACTGTTGATGATACATGCAAATTGACGTTCTTTCACCGACGAGTTCGAACATTCGATCCCTTTCCGGGTGCTGTCCACTCTCGCATTTGGGGTTTTTTCCAGCATACACTTGAAGTGAACATTTCAAGTGCTATGCACTGGTGCAAAAATCTAAGATTTGAAAAGTTAGGATTGGAAAATGAACATTTTGAAAATAAAATGACATTTCGTAAATAGAGACACCATGATAATTGATGTAAAAGTGCAAAAAGATCTCCACAAAAGGCAAAACTTATGCATGTATACGGAATATAAGTGATCATTATGGTCAACTGTGAGGTATGCTTTCAGTTTTTCCCTTAGAAAATTTGAAGGAAGAAAACAGTGGCAAAGTGCGGGCCCATTTGTGTGCTCAAGAACTTGTATGTTCATTGATCCTAATTTTATCCTCTATTCTCTCAATGGAACGATGCTTGAATGGGCCGTTCATTGTGATAGTTCATTGGATCATACGGGTGATCCATGCCACCTAATATCTAATTGGCGAGATCCATATGAATAGGATTTATTGATAGTGTAAATAAGAATTTTTCCACGAGTTATTTATTGGTTGATACCTTTCATGGAAACGCATTAATAGTGAATGGAGGGAGTGCTGCCACTCACCAAGTGACGCTTGCATCAGGGGATGCGTGTTTGGAGTGAGAGCTTTCGGTGATCGGTGGTGGCGAGTCCTGCTGCTTCGGTGACATCTTTCGGAGGACAAAACGGGTCAAGATCGAGTCAAGTCCAGGACCCGCCCGAATCTCGGTTTCCCAGGAGCAGTGATGAGAGTGTTCAATGGCATGGGCTGCAATATTAGCCCATCTCTACTCCCGATGCGTCGATGACTCGGTTGGTAACTTTCCCCGAAACGAGGCTGTCGGAAAGACACCGACGAGTCACGACAGGGTCACAACTCTTTTAGTCCGAGTCGACATTCCAAATGATGTGGACTTGCCACATCCTCGCCCTTCCGTCTACAGATTGATGGGTTGAAAATTTTTAGGAAGAAAAACGTCCAAAAAGTCCTAAATTTATTATATTGCGATCAATACGGTCCTGAGCTTTTCAATGATACCAATTTAACTATAAACATTTTAATAAATTGCTGAAGTAGTCTTTTCAATTAATTTTGATCAAAAATTATTGGCATGGCAGTCTAATCAATGTTATCCATCATATATGATGTGATCAACATTAATGTTGATAATTTTTATAATTTTTTAAAAAACATTCCAAACTTTTCATTATTTTTATTAATTTTTTTATTTTTTTTTATTTTCTTTCTTCTTTACTTCTTTGTTAAGCCAGCTTGGCCTCTGCCCCCAAAAGGGTAGCCAAGAGTTGTAACACCCTTGTTGTGGCTAACTCGCCTACCATCATTATGGCCGGCAAGAGCTTGGGCAAGGTTCATAACCCATGTTTGATTTGATGAGGTGAACATGTTGTAGTCCTCACTATGTTCCGCTAGGGCATGAGCGAGAGCCGCAACCCTTGCCTGCAACCCTTGCTTGAGGCTTGTAGGGGTCACTGGCCTTCACCTAGCAACTAGTGGAGGTTGCCAACCCTACACGCTTAATGAAGAAGAAAAGAAAAGAATAAAAAGTTTGACAATTTTTTTAAAACAATTAAAAAAAATTATCCACGTTAATGTTAGCTTCACCACGTGGGATGGCTGCGTCAACTGGATTTTTACATCAACAATTTCTGGTCCAAATTAGCTGAAAATATAATATTGGCAATTCATCAAAAAGGCTTCAAGCAAAATTGGTAAATCATCAAAAAGTATAGGAGTAAATTGACACAATTGAAAGGTTGAGGACTGAATTGTCAAAAAGTTTAGAACTAAATTGGCAAAATTGGAAAGTTTAAGAATTAATTAACTGCTGTATAGTAGATTTACAACTTTTTTGATAAATTTTTCAACTTTCATACTACGCCGGGCTTCTTAAAAATTGAATCTCATGCTTGCAAAAAGTGCCATTTAGTGAACTTTTGGAAAATTTTCTTTAGAACTATTTCAGGAAAAAATCATTTCTAGCTTTCATATATTACGAAAGCTGCTCGGATCTATAGGTCAATATCTTCACATTTTCTTATTATTTTCCATGTCGAGTAACATAAAAGTATAAATGCTAAGAGACACTATAAAAACCGAATACTATAACATCCCGAATTAACTCATAGAAGTATTGTCTGATTTGGCCTATCCCATATCGAGTCTCATGGTTTTATCATTTGGTGGGCAGAAATGCACTTTCTTAGGAGGTTATTTGTCACTCCCCGAACCCCAAGCACACAACAACCTTTACCATGGTTAATTGAAAGCAACGTCCTAGGACGTGTTGACAACCATTCATTTTAATCTTTCATTATGCATAAGCAGAAGATGAACCATCCCCAATCCAAATAGACAATCAAACAATCAAACAGGGATAAGGGGGATGAACAGCAAGAACAACATCAACTGCTCATTTATCAATTTCCTTAATAGTCTAGTACTTAGAGGGTATCGTTCCTGCCCAAGTCCTCATGGTTGAACGGTTCGTTCTCAATCAAGATCGCGAGTTGTACCCGTATCGTTTCTTATCGGCGCCTCCCTGTAATCCATTATCCCACGAACAAATAGTTCGGAATGTTCGTACTCACCGGCGCCTCCCTGTATTGACGCTTACTTTGGAATTTTCCTTGGAGCTATTAAATGAATTCTATATAAAGGCATAGTGAGAAACCACACCAATGACAATGAATCACAACAATTGCAGAGTTGATAAGTAGAACATCAATAGAGATAACCCAAAAAATGCTCTCTAGCACTTGTATGACTAAGATATTCCTAGCAAATGTGCTTTGTAGGACAAGTTACCTAGTACATAGGTCTCCGTCGACTACGATTCTATGTCATACTCCCTAGAAGTTTGGTTAGATAAGATTAATAATCATTCAATTCAATTCTTAGAATATTTGGTAGCTAGTGCTATATTTGAGATGACAGTAAGCTTGATGAGAGGGCGAGAAAGTGCATACTACTAGGTTATGCATAAGATGACTAGGGTTATCAATTCTAGTGCCCAAAATTAAATTCATTTGTTGTTATCAAAGGAGTTACATTTAATGATTCTCCCGTACTTTTGAGTAAAAGTGACTATGACAATATTTCTACGACTCTACATGGTGTTCAATTCAAGACAAAGTTACAATTAGAAACTCCTAAAGGAGGGAGTGCTAGCATGGTAATTGACATTAATTGTGGTTGTCGTGAGGTAGAGCATATAAAGGCAATAGTTATTGTAAGTGTTGAGTTTGGCAAGGTATGTACTCCATCTCCTCACAAATATAAATGTAAAGATGGTTTTGCTTTATCTGTGGTTGAGAGAGTTGTGCTGGCATTTTCTTGTGAAGTGGTGAAAGTTGTGGGTGGAGTTCGTGTTCCACTGAGTCCCAAGGTCATGGCAAAGTTCAAACGAGTCTTAGACTTGAAAAATGTCTATGGCAGCTAAACCCATATGGGGCTATAGGAGAGTAGCAATGAAGTTTCAATTTTCTAATGAAGCAATTGTGACTTGGCTAAAACATTGAACCAAAGGGGACATTATTAAAATATGCGAATAAGTGCATTGGAAATTCTAAAACTTATTACAAAAGTGCAACTAAGTACTCAAAATTTTAAGAAATACAATCAAATCCTAAAACTTACCATAAAAGTGTAATAAGATTCTAAACCTTTCAAAAAATGCAATCGAATCCTAAAACTTGTCGCAAAAATGCAATTGAGCCTTAAAACTTTCGAAAAGTGTAATAAATGGAATGACTTAATCGGACTAATTTGAGAAGGTTTATGACTTTTTTGTATTTTTTGAAAGTTTTAAGCCTTACACTTTCACGAAAAGTTTTAGGATTTAATTGTACTTTTTAAAAATTTCTAAACTTAATTGCAATTTTATGACAATTTTTGAAACTTTCAATGCATTTATCCCTTAAAATATGTGTCAAGTTTGAGCTCGAAAAGGAAGGTTTTTTTTTTCATTTGAGTACATTTTCAAATTTTAGTGATTTGGTAGTTTGATATGTGACATCCTGAATTTTCGACCTATTTTGGATTATATGAATGAATATTTCATTAATGCGCTATTAGTTAAATCTTGCTTTGAATTGATAACTTATGAGATACTAACCAAAGGGAAGATACTATTAAATATTTAAATGCATGGCAACCAAAGAACTCGACCATGGATGATGATTCAACTATAAGGATTGACAAGGGTCAAGCAATCGATCTCTCGCAATTACATGACAACCAAGGTTATCCTTGGATCAAATGATCAAAGGGCTCAAGCATAGATTAATGTTATTTTAACCATGGGTCGAATACGCATGTGTCACGGCTCAAGGACTTGCACGATCCAAGAGGGTTCTTGAGCGATGCCGTGACCGAACCTTGGTACAAGCGACCCTCAACCGTGGTCTCCGTATTCTAAGGTTTTCTTGAGTATTCTAGATTATTCCTAGGGCGGGCGATACGGTCATTGTACACAAAGCAATCAATGTAAGTAGGTAGTAGTTGAGGGGCTACTCCTATGTATTCAATACGGGTAGGAAGTAGTTGGGGGCTACTTCAATGTAATTAATGTGGGTAGATGGTGGTTGGGGAGATCTAATCTCCACCGTTAGATTGAGGATGGATCTACGGATACGGCGAGTCCGTACTTGTATAAATAGGGGCTCCTCCCCCTCATTGTAAGTATCTCATTCTACACAAGAAATAGAAAACCAGAGCTTCTCTCTCAGTTTCTCTCTCTAGATTTTGTGTGAGTTTGAGTGGAAAGGCTGCTTGGGAGAAATCCTAAGGCCGCACGGGTGCAAAGGAACGAGGAATCGATCGGCCCGTGACAAGTGGTATCAGAGCGAAGTTCATTCCTAGGCGCAATGGCTGAATCCCGTCCTGAGGTGTTGATCGCGCTGGCAGCGGATCAAGAGGAGCGTGGAAGAGCTGCCGCTAAAGGCCCCAAGGTAAGAAAGAACCGTGTTGGTTCCGGTTCGAGGGATGCTGTAGGGGATCTGGATCGTCGGGTGATAAAGGTGGAAATATTCGCCTCCGAGATCCAAGGATCGGTCGACGACCTGACCCAGATCGTCGAAGGAGTTGAAGCTGGCAAAGAGGAGCTTGAGGCCGAAGTGCTAGAGCTCAAGTCCAGCATGGGAGAGCTCCGAGGCGAGTTGCTGGGGACCCTAAGGCAAGAACTGGAACAACGGGAGGAAACCTTGGAGGCCATGATGGTGGCTATGCGTGCTGAGGTTGAGGAACTCAAAGGGAAGCTTGCGGAATCAGAAGCGGCACGCGTGAACGGAGTGGTCATGGTGCATGCTAGTCCACGAACGGACGCACCCAAGCCGGACAAGTTCAGGGGCTCGTGGGTGGCCAAGGATGTGGACAACTTCCTATGGTACATGGAACGGTACTTCCAGGCTATGGGAATCAACGACGACCTTACTCGGGTAAACACTGCATCTATGTATTTGGTTGATAATGCATTATTGTGGTGGCGTTGTTGGTCGGATGGGAGGAGTGGCGATCCCATCACGACATGGGAAGGATTCGTCGAAGAATTTCGACGGATGTATTACCCTTCGTACGCGGAAGAGGATGCTCGGAATGAGCTGAAACGGCTCGAGCAAAAGGGTGCGGTGCGTGACTACATCAAGCGGTTTTCGGAGTTGCTACTCCAAATCCCTTCGATGAGCGACACGGAGGCATATCATCAGTTCATGGGTGGTCTCAAACCATGGACCAAGCAGAGCTCAAGCGGTGCAGCGTGGGAGATCTCACGGCGGCCATTACGGTGGCCGAGTCGCTTGTGGAGTACAAAACATCTTCGGCACCCAAGCCGGAGCCTCGACCAAGGGACAGGGCCTTTGGTGGGGGAGATCGAGGGAGATTCCATCGTCCGTATGGAGGTAGACCCCCGACCGGTCCTCCGAGATTTCATGCGGAGTCGAGCAATGGAGGACAAAGAAAGGTACGCACATATAAGTGCTTTTTCTGTGACGGTTCTCATATGGCACGTGACTGTCCGAACAAGGCCAAGTTGGCGGCCCTTTGTAAGGAAGCCAAAGGAGGAAGCGCGGTTGGGTTTGCTGCGTATCATCAGTTCCCTTAAGACGAAGAAAGCTAAGGAGTCTAAAGGAATGATGTTCATGGATCTAAAGATCGGCGACACCACGATGAGTGCACTCGTGGATACCGGAGCATCCGATCTTTTTATTTCACAAGAGGCCGCGAAGAAACTCAACCTTCCGGTCGAGAAAGGAGTTGGTTGGCTCAAGACGGTGAACTCCAAGGAGGTCCCGACTAGCGGATTGGCTAGGGACATGGAGCTTCACCTCGGACCATGGTCAAGTAAAGAAACTATCGAGGTAATTCCCCGAGACGACTATGATTTTGTTCTAGGTCTAGGATTTTTCGATAGGATCAATGCTGGTGTGCTACCATTCGCGGATTGCATTTGCATTCTGGACAAGAGGTGCCAATGCATGATTCCGATCCATCGCACATCGGGGCACGATCGGAAGATGTTATCGGCCATGCAACTCTCGAAGGGAGTTAAGAAGGGTGAGATGACCTTCTTGGCCACGGTGAAAGTTGATGAAGACGCGGGCAAGGTGGAGGAGATTCCCACTGAGGTGACCCGAGTTCTCAACACATTTGCGGATGTGATGCCGTCCGAGCTTCCTAAGAAGCTCCCACCTAGAAGGGAGGTGGATCATTGGATCGAGCTAGTGCCTGACGCTCGACCACCGGCCATGGCACCCTATCGCATGGCACCCCCGGAGTTGGAAGAATTGAGGAGACAACTCAAGGAGCTACTCGATGCGGGATATATTTGGCCGTCCAAGTCTCCGTTCGGTGCGCCGGTCCTTTTCCAAAAGAAGCACGATGGGTCACTCCGGATGTGCATTGATTACCGGGCATTGAACAAGCTCACCGTGAAGAACAAGTACCCGATCCCTCTCATCGCGGATCTATTCGATCAACTTGGAGAAGCCCGATGGTTCACCAAGTTGGATCTCCAATCGGGTTACTATCAAGTTCGGATCGCCGAAGGGGACGAGTCGAAGACCGCATGTGTGACGCGATACGGATCGTACGAGTTCCTCGTCATGCCGTTCGGTCTCACCAACGCTCCGGCCACTTTCTGCACGATGATGAATAAGGTACTACATCCGTTCCTTGATCGGTTCGTAGTAGTTTATTTAGACAATATTGTGATATATAGCCGGACGTTGGAGGAGCATATTGAGCACGTAAGACAAGTTTTCCAAGTCTTGCGTGAGAACGAGTTGTCCGTGAAGCGGGAGAAATGTGCCTTCGCCCAAAAGGAAGTTCCTTTCTTGGGGCATATTGTTGGGGGCGGTCGTGTTCGAATGGACGGAGCGAAGATCCAAGCGATAGTGGAATGGAAGCCGCCGACTAAGGTGACAGAGTTGAGGTCATTCCTTAGCCTCACCAATTATTACCGACGCTTCATTCGAAGCTACTCAAGCATCACGGTGCCACTCACGGACATGCTGAAGAAGGACAAGCCGTGGGAGTGGACGACACGATGCCAACAAGCGTTCGATCGGTTGAAGCAAACTATGACCGAGGAGCCGGTGCTGGTGTTGCCCGATCACGCAAGACCCTACGAGGTAGAAACTGACGCTTCCAACTTTGCTATAGGTGGTGTTCTTATGCAGGATGGTCATCCGATTGCGTTCGAGTCCCGAAAACTTAACGATGCCGAACGACGGTATACCGTCCAAGAAAAGGAGATGACCGCGGTGGTCCATTGCCTTCGGACATGGAGACACTACATCTTAGGAGCCAAGTTCGTTGTAAGGACGGACAATGTGGCCACAAGCTACTTCCAGACGCAAAAGAAGTTGAGTCCGAAGCAAGCTCGATGGCAAGATTTCTTGGCGGAATTTGACTACGTGCTGGAGTACAAGCCCGGAAAGTCCAACTCCGTGGCGGACGCACTGAGTCGAAAGGCGGAGCTGGCCAACATCGTAAGTCGACCGGATTGCCCCTGGGTTGACCGTATCAAAGAGGGGGTCAAGCATGATCAAAGGGCTGAAGGACTCCTACGATACGCACGAGAAGGTAAGACTCGCTAATTTTGGTGTGAAGACGAACTTCTCTACACTAAGGGACGGCGACTGTACGTGCCACTACATGGGAAGCTGAGGAAGGAAGTCTTGCAAGAGTGCCACGATTCAAAGTGGGCGGGCCACCCCGGAATCCACCGTACCCTGGCACTCCTCGAGGAGCGTTTCTTTTGGCCTCAAATGCGGGACGACGTCGAGGCGTATGTGAAGACTTGTCTTGTATGTCAACAAGACAAGCTCGAACAACGAATGTCGCCGGGGCTCCTAGAGCCTCTTCCCATCCCCAACCGTCCATGGGAGAGTGTCTCTATGGACTTCATCGTCAACCTACCAAAATCCGAAGGGTGTCGGACGCTGATGGTAGTGGTTGACAGGTTCTCCAAATACACAACATTTGTGCCGGCAACAAAGGATTGCCCGGCCGAGGAGGCAGCCAGACTTTTCCGAAGCATGTGGTCAAGTACGGGGTGTGCCACAAACGATCGTGAGCGATCGTGACCCCCAATTCACGGGCGATTCGGGACGGAGCTCTTCAAATTGCTAGGTCGGAGCTGAATTTCTCCACAAGTTTGCATCCACAAACCGACGGTCGACGGAAAGGACCAATGCACTTCGGAGATCTACCTTCGACACTACGTGAGCACAACGCAAGTGGACCGGGCAAAGCTGATTGACGTGGCCCGCTTCTCCTATAACTTGCAACGGAGCGAGTTGACCGGCCGGAGTCCGTTCGAGATCGCGACGGGACAACAACCGCAAACTCCAAGTGCGGTTGCGTCGGGCTACAAGGGGAGTAGTCCCTCGGCTTTCAAGTTCGCAAAAGATTGGCAAGAACAAGCGGACTTGACAAGGGTGTGCCTACACAAGGCATCGAAGCACATGAAGAAATAGGCGGACCGAAAGTGTCGGCACGTGGAGTTCCAAGTTGGGGACCAAGTGTTAGTCAAACTACACATAGTCCTCCGATACAAAGACGTACACAAAGGGTTGATCCGACGCTACGAGGGGCTGTTCCGTGTGCTTCAACGGGTCGGAAAGGTTGCATACAAGTTGGAGTTACCGCCTAAGCTAAAGGTACATCCGGTTTTCCATGTAAGTATGCTTAAACCTTTTCATGTGGATGAGGAAGATCCGAACCGAGGGGAGTCGCAACGGGCACCCATGGGAGCTAAGGCCTCGTATGATCGAGAGGTCAACCACATCATGGCCGACCGAGTCATACGGAAGCGGCATCGTGCACCGAAGCGAGAATACATGATTCGATGGAAGGGTCTTCCGGAGAGTGAAGCAAGCTGGGAACCCGCGGACGCTCTTTGGCAATTCAAGAAACAAATTGAAGCATTCCATGCTGAAGACGCGACGAGGGCGTTGCCTGATTAGGTGGGGGAGAATGTCACGGCTCAAGGACTTGCACGATCCAAGAGGGTTCTTGAGCGATGCCGTGACCGAACCTTGGTACAAGCGACCCTCAACCGTGGTCTCCGTATTCTAGGGTTTTCTTGAGTATTCTAGATTATTCCTAGGGCGGGCGTTACGGTCATTGTACACAAAGCAATCAATGTAAGTAGGTAGTAGTTGAGGGGCTACTCCTATGTATTCAATACGGGTAGGAAGTAGTTGGGGGCTACTTCAATGTAATTAATGTGGGTAGATGGTAGTTGGGGAGATCTAATCTCCACCGTTAGATCGAGGATGGATCTACGGATACGGCGAGTCCGTACTTGTATAAATAGGGGCTCCTCCCCCTCATTGTAAGTATCTCATTCTACACAAGAAATAGAAAACCAGAGCTTCTCTCTCAGTTTATCTCTCTAGATTTTGTGTGAGTTTGAGTGGAAAGGCTGCTTGGGAGAAATCCTAAGGCCGCACGGGTGCAAAGGAACGAGGAATCGATCGGCCCGTGACACATGACTCCTAAAAACTATCCGTTAGTCTAAGATGTATTAAAGTTGCAATTGAGTGAACTTAGACATGAATCTAATCCAAACTTAGGTATCGAGCTTTCCAGGACATCAAGACTAAATTGTTAGATATTGCCTCATTAATCCCCAAAATTTTCAATTTGCTTGGAAGTGTCGAGGAAAAGGATCAATGGGCCGAAAATTTGAACCCGAATCTTTGGCCACTTCTTGAATTTCCAAGCCCTTTTTTTGAACCCAATTCTGATTTTGACCCGAAATCAAACTTGACAATCTTGCAAGCCATTACTGTTTGTTGAGCCAAATCCTAGAACCACTTCTTCAATTCTAACCCAAGGGCATTTTAGGAACTTGGTATCCAAAAGATGGAAATGGACCCAAATGCCCTTGTGCATTAATGCACATAGGACAAAATTTGGGGAGATTCATGTGAAATAGGGGTAGTACAAAAATTGTTCCATGTCCCTTCTGTCCCTCTCTCTCCCTTGCTCTGCTGCACTCTCACTCGCGCATCTCTTTGTCCTCGTCTCCTTCCTTTTCTTCCTTTCTTCTTCTCTTTCCTCCATTCGGCTTGCTGCTACTATGTTGCTTCTATTTTAGGTCAGGCTGTCCGCACCGGCCACTATAGGAGCTTAGTTGCTCTATCTACTCACCGTCTGCTACCATAACCCTCCCTCAAACCACCACCCCATGCTTGCCACTCCCTCATCCTCTCAGCTCTATTTTCATGGACCTAACCAGCCTTCTTGCCACCACACAACAGCCACCACTACCATCTCACTTGTACACCAAAGCCATCGCAAGTGTTAGCGGTCCACCCATTTAAGCAACCATCATCGTTACTCGCCCCTCTCCCTCTCTCTATTTTTCTCTTGGGTTCCCTCATAGTGGGGACCAACTACCATTGTCTCGTTGCTGCGTCACCACAGTCCATCGTCTCCGCCCGTCATTGCCACCGTAACTATTGTCTCCATCTGCGAACAATCATGCCCGAAGCCACCACATCCTTCTTGTGACATCCTAAATTTTCCAACCTATTTTGGATTTTATGAATGTGTAATTCATCAATGCACCATTAGTTGGGTCTCGCTCTAAACTGATCACTCACAAAATACTAACTAAAGGGAAAGGCTACTAAAGACTTCTGCATATTCGCGATTCTTACAAGCCACCCATTAGTCTGAGACACCTTAGAGTTGCAATTGATTAACTTGGCCATGATTTTATCCAAATTTGGTCATCAGGCTTTTCGAACATCAGGATTAAATTATTGGATTTGAGCCTCATTAATTTATGAAAATTCCAATCTATTTGTTAATGCCTGAAAAAGGGATTATCGGGTCGAATAATTAAACCCGACGCTTTTCATTTCATATTTTCAGACAAAAGACATTCTAGGGATTTTGGGCTTGGAAAGTGCGCAATGACAAAATTGCCCTTAGTCGTTTTTTGGACTAGGGGACAATTTTTAGTTTGAATTGAGAGAGAGGGTTAGGGGGATTTTTCATAGCCCCCTTCTCGCCGTCCCTCTCTCCCCGTATTTTCTCCCTCCATCCTTCTCTTTTCTCTCTTCTTTTTTCCCTTTCTCACACCACTCCTTAGTTGCCCCCATCCCCTCCATCTAACACACACACTCTCTCTCTCTCTCTCTCTCTCTCTCTCTCGGGTTCCCCTTCTCCATGCACATACATGTTGCTGCAGCCCCTTCTTTCTTCTTTTCTTCTTCTTTTTCTTTTTCTACATGGAGTTGTGGCTGACGACTACCGCAACGACCCTTGCTGTTGTCACCCCCTTTGTCCACCACCACCGTTGTCGTCGTAGCGCTGCTATTTCGCCGGCTCTTTGCCAGAGCCCCAGCAAGCGCTCGAACTGCGCCCATCAGCTAACTCTGCCTCTTCCTCCTTCTTTTGTGTTGTCTAGGCAAACCTGCTGCTATTGTTGCCATCCACTGGTCGCCACTAGCCATCATTCGCCTGCCCCTACCGCCATCAAAAAGCGGCCGATCGACCAGTCGAACTCCACCAAACCAGCTCGATTTCCTCTCTTCTTTCTCTACCCGGTCTCTTCCTCGACAAACCCTAGTTCGATTGCTGCCGCTAAGTGCCACCTTAGGACTAACCTTAGCTACTTAAGTAGGCCACCTACGCCCTGCACCACTGTTCAACTACCCAGCTCGGTCATCCGCTCTCTTCCTCTTGGTTTTCCTCAGTGAGCCTCAAACCAACGTCTCATTGTCCTACTTGGTTGCTGAAGTCTTCAGCTACTCATATGGAAGTGTCGGACTGCCACAAGCCTCACCGTCCACCGTCCAAGTCCGCTTGAGCCACTACCGCTGCTCCCTCCTCCATTATTCTCCCTTTGAGTACTAGTTTGGCTGGATGGCCACCCCCCATCAGCCAGTTGCCACACTCAATTGCCTCTATCCAGTCACTTGCATCCATCCCAATCGCCTAGAGTAGCCATGGTGCCTCCCTCCTCCGTGGGTCGGCTTGGTCCAAGCCGCCTTGGCCAAGACCCAGTTTCAAACCACTTAGTTTTGGTGAATTGGAGGAGCCTGCATGTCCGCCTCGCCACCGCCATCTTATCAATGTTGTCGAAATCATCGCTGAGTGAGTTTATGCTATAATCTTTCGATTAGTCCGTTAAACTTGCTTAAGAGTATTTTATATTATAGTTAATCATAGTTAGGGGATGGATTAGGACTAACTTTGGTTAGGAGGGTTAGTTAGGAAGTTGGACTATAGTTAGGCTAATTAACTAAGGTTGAGTTAATTAACTAAGGTGGAAGCGTGGTTAGGTTAGTTAACTATAGTTAGCTTTTATTAAATTGTTAATCATACTTAGTACTAATTAAATGTGGTTAATTAGGATAACCAGAGGATTAGTAGGGTAATCTTGATTAGTATTATTTATTTCAATAATAATTAATTATAATTCAATTATGAATAGTACTATTTATTTATAATTAAATTGTGTGACTAAATGACATGTTCATATTCATTAAAGCACGTTGAATTTCTACTTGGATTAATATTGAATTAGTCATGTGATTGATTGAAATTATCAAGTGTTTGATTGTTTGAATTAATTATGCCTTGACGCATGCGTACTATTGCATGTCTATAAAAACACAAAACCCCGAGGTTTCTAGCGCATATATGTGAAGCTTTGCAAGGAAAATGAGAATGGCATGTTTTAATGATAAGGCATGAAAGCTAGACAGGTTTTGAAATGAAATGTGATCACATGCAATTTTTATATGAGAAATGTGCAGTAAACTTTATGCTGAGCATGTACCACATCTGCATTGGTTAATGCATGGAATTATTTAATTGCAGTATGCTCATGTGGTCACATATTATAAATTATTACCCCGGCAGGAGTCCGAATGCGGGTTGCGATAGGGACCAAACCTATACTCCTTCAAGAATGCTATTTGGGCGAGAGATCCAGACATAGTTGTGCTCGATGGGGCAGGACAATGCTTGGCAAAGCTAGTAGACACTAGCAGGAATTCGGTTGTACACACCGGTAGGAGATCAGTTGTGGCCCTAAAGGGCATTAATAATCGAAACGTGCATGAATGCAAGAGTGCATAAGAAATATACTGATATTGGTTTTGATTATGCATGTGTTAGTGGCATTGGTTATGGCATGCCCAAATTGATATTGTGTAGGGTGTGGCAATAGCCCGGTGAAATCGCTTGCGATACGACTCGATTGTGGTTAATTAATGCATTACTAAGAGTGTGGTGTGCATTACTTGTGATATGCATGTGTACTTATCGTGCAGGGTGTGGCATGACTGGGTAAGGTTGCTTGTGAGTCAATTGCATATCAATGTTATTCATGGGATTGCTGAGTAGATCGTGTTACTGATTGGGTCAATTAGTATTAATTGCCATTGATCTACTTGAAGAGGTTGTTGAATGAGAGGTACCTCGAAGCGAGTTGATGTCCTAACTAGGGTTTAGAGTGAGAACTCACAGAGATTATATTTCATCGGTTATTATTTAACCATTTTAGGTCCTTAGGACGGCGCACCACCTAGTGCAGTTTGGGGTTCCCAAGGATTGGGAAACCATTGTTATGATCCATCAATTTATGGGTCGGGCACCTTTATATGAGAAGTATGTCTCCACCATCTAGGTGGATGAAGGACTGGGGATGTGGGTTCCCCACTAGTTTTTGGCATGGCATTTTAGGGAGGGTGACACCATGTTCGGCCCTTTGCAGGGTTTTGATGGTCCACTTGTTAGGGGCCCTAAAGATGTGGATTGGGATCCCATGGAATTAGACCCTCTAAATGGGATAGTGGTGGATCTCGATTCTACCTCACTCGTAATTGACCCATACCCCTCTGACTATGACCCAACGGAGCCTGACTCGGATGGGTCCATGTGTTTTTACAGTCTCTAATGGGCGTGCAGTACTTGAGCTTTTGAAAAAATAGATTAACCCAGCTCTTGCATCTTTTTGTGGGCTTGAAAAAAGGAATGAGCCACTGATGATTTGTAATTAGAAACATTCCTTTAGGGGTTAATCTAATAAATGAATAAATGAACTAATTTGTTGCTATGGTGTTTGTTCATTCTTCTATCTCAGTTGAGTTTATTGATTGTCTGGGTGTTAAACTGTTTCCACTTGTGCCTAATGGAAATAAAAAGAATGGTCGACAGCGTGTCCTGAGACGTCACATTCTTTTGACTAAGGAGAACAAGGGTTGTTACATGCTCGATGGTTGGGTCGTGACACTTATTTCCCTTAGCTTTCCTTCTGGCCAAGCCACCCAGGTGGAGACCCATTTCCACTATGGGTGTGCAGCGGGAACCACCCAAACCGAATTGAACCAGCCTATTTTGGGCAATTCCCATAACCGGCGGTCCGGTTCTCAATTCCCATTCTTGGAACTAATGGCCGGTCGGTCTGGTTGCTAGTTCCAAGGTGGGAACCAGATTGACTAGACTAAACTGGTAGTTTTAATATATAAATACATATTTTAAAGTTTGTTAAGAATTTGAAAAAAAGAAGAAATTCTTTAGATTTTTAGGAAATACAATTACATGCAAATTAAAAGGATGAATCGATAAAACAGTGTATAAACGAAGTGAGTTGTCTTTAAGAATGTACTGTAACATTAACAATTTTTCTCCCGAAAAAGAAAAGTTACTAGTTCCAATGGACCGGATCAGTAGGTCTAGTTCCTGGTTCTAGGACTGACCGATCTAGTCCACAATCCTAGAATTTAAGAACCGGTCCTCCCGTTCCGATTCCTAGTTCTACCTTGGATGCAAGATAATGCAGTATTCTAATCTACACGTTCAAGTCGTGTAGCAACAGTTCCAAGAATCTCGTTTTGGGCCAAGACATTTTTAGTCTGCCAATTCAAGACGGTTTCTACAGCAAATGGTTGCTTACGCTGTCCTTGAGCATCAAAGCCCGTGAGGTTAGGTACCTTGTGTGAGTGCTGATACCGTTGCTATGGGTCAAAGAACCTTTCCAATGGAGGGAATTTTCGTGAGCTGGTTTCAAACTCTTTGGCCTCAAGTGGAGAGAAGTCATCAAGGGAAAACATGCATATGTTGGGTAGAACAGGAGGTGGTTTGGACTTGGGTACACAAGTACCTGGTCTAGGTAGGTTTAAGGGACAAGAGGGATGTTTTTTTACTCATTTCTGGATCGGCTTATAAAAAGGTGAAATGGGCATGGGTCGGGCTGATGGTGGTTCAAGAGAAGGAGCTAGCTTGCAAGGGGATGGAGATGAGGTCACCTTAGGAGGTTTGGATGATCCATAAGAAACAATGAATTGGTATTTGCCACCTCGACATATCGGAGGTACTTGTGTGTCCTCCTCGCTACCGCTATTGCGCTCATGCCGTCGTTGTGACGAACCAATGAGTTATTGCACTAATCCCTTGATTCGTGTATTAATCTTGATTAGGAGTAGATTAGTTTAGCATTAATTCGGATATGTGGTTAGTTATGGTTAATGTTAATTAATATGCTAATCTTGCTTAATGTAAAATTAACCCTAGTTCAACAACAATTTGTACTAATTAAATGGTTAATTTTGATATAGTGATATTTACTAATATTTGATTACCTTAGCAATAGATAATTGTGATGAATTATTTTTGTGCTAATTAACTATTGTTTGTAATAATTAATTATGATTAATTATTTTTAGTGTTAATTAATTATTTTAGTAATAATTAATAAAATAATCAATTACGGTTAAATATTATTTATATTAATAATTAATAGTTGGATTATCGCAATTGGATGATAAATATGCATTATGTGGGATATTGGTTGGTTTGTATGTGGATTTTATGCATGTATCGTGTTGATTGAAGTATAAGTCAAAAGCTGGTGGGTTTGAAACGACCTAGTCCGACAAGGATGGGGAATAGTCATTGGGGCTAGAGGGCCTCGACAAAGAGTGGCTCCTAGTAGGCTTCTAGGATAGTGAATAGGACAAGAATGAACTGAGTTATGCACCGAACGGGGGAGAGCGTGTATAGGATATATATGTGAAAAAAACTTGAATTAACTCACAAATGTGCCTTTTGATATAACACCAAGTTTTGCTTTGGAACTCTAAAGTTAAGTGAGCCCAACCTAGAGCACTATTAGGATGGGTGACCTCCTAGGAAAGAGCCATGAAGCTCGATAAGGGACAAGCCAAAGCAGACAATACCTTGAGTGGGTTAATTTAGGGATGTCACAAAAAAATATTAGAGTAGGACCCCTTCCACTAGTTGTATAGTTTGGAGACGCATCAAGCTCAAGCTAGTGGGCCTATAATGACCCAATCCTGTGAGGGCGAGGAGTGATCGCCGAGGCCAGAGAAAGCCTAGATAAGGAGCGGCTCCTAATAGGCTTTTGGGATGGTGAAGGCGGTAGGAATCAACTGAACTGTGCATCGAACAAGGGGAGAGAGATTCTTGGATATATATGTAAAAACTGAAATTAACTCATGGAGGAGTCTTTTGATGTAACAATAAGTTTTTCTTTGAAATTCCAAAGTTAAGTGAACCTAGGCTAGAACACTTCCAGAATGAGTAACCTCCTGAGAAAGTGCATTTCTGCCCACCAAATGATAAAACCATGAGACTCGATATAGGATAGGCCAAAGCGGACAACACTTCTATGAGTTAATCCGGGTAGTTATAGTATTCACTTTTTATAGCATCTCTTAGCATTTATACTTTTATGTTACTCGACATGGAAAATAATAAGAAAATGTGAAGATATTGACCTATAGATTTCCGAGCAGCTTTCTCGTAATATATGAGAGCTCGAAATGATTATTTCCTAAAATAGTTCGAAATAAAATTTTCCAAAAGTTCACTAAATGGCACTACACACATGAGATTCAATTTTTAAGGAGCCCTAGTGTAGTTTGAAAGTTGAAAAATTTATCAAAAAAGTCGTAAATCTATTATATAGCAGTTAATTATTTCTTAAACCTTTCAATTTTGTCAATTCAGTTCTAAACTTTTTGACAATTCAGTCTTCAACCTTTCAATCGTATCAATTTACTCCTACAATTTTTAATGATTTACCAATTTAAATTGAAACCTTTTTGACGAATTACCAAAATGATATTTTCAGTTAATTTGGACCAGAAATCGCAAATGTAACAATCTAGTCGACGCTAGCCATCCCATGCAACGAAGCTAACACTAACGTGGATAATTTTTTTAATTGTTTTAAAAAATTGTCAACTTTTTTATTCTTTTTTATTATTTTCTTTTCTTCTTTATTGAGCCTGTAGGGTCGGTAACCTCCACTAGCCGCTAGGTGAATGCCAACAACCCCTACAAGCCTCAAGCAAGGGTTGCAGGCAAGGGTCACGGCTCTCACCCATGCCCTAGTGGGACACAGTGAGGACTGCAACACGTTCACCTTGTCAAATAGAACATGGGTTATGGCCTTTGCCCAAGCTCTTGCCACCACAACGATGGTAGGCGAGTTAGCCACAATGAGGGCATCACAACTCTTGGCTACCCTTTTAGGGGCGGTGGCCTAGCTAGCTCAACAAAGAAGTAAAGAAGAAAGAAAAGAATAAAAAAAATTAATAAAAATAACGAAAAGTTCGGAAAGTTTTTTAAAAAATTAAAAAATTATCAACATTAACGTTGATCACACCACATATGATGGCTAACATCGATTAGACTACCACGCCAGCAATTTTTGATCAAAATTAATTGAAAAGACTACTGTAGCAATTTATTAAAATTTTTATAATTAAATTGGTATAATTGAAAAGCTCATGACTGAATTGATCGCGATACAATAAATTTAGGACTTTTTGAATGTTTTTCTTTCTAAAAATTTTCAACCCATCAATCCGTAGACGAAAGGGCGAGGATGTGGCAAGTCCACGTCATTTGGAATGTCGATTCAGACTAAAAGAGTTGCAACCCTGTCGTGACTCGTTGGTGTCTATTCCGACAGCCTCATTTCGGGGAAAGTCACCAACCGAGTCATCGATACATTGGGACTTGGGAGTAGAGCTAGCCTAATATTGCAGCCCGTGCCGTCGAACACTCTCATCACCGCTCCAGGGAAACGGAGATTCGGGCGGGTCTTGGACTCGACTCGATCTTGACCTGTTTTCAACCTCCGAAAGACGTGACCAGAGCAGCAGGAGTCGCCTCCACCGATCACAGAAAGCTCTCACGCCAAACACGCATCCCCTGATCCGATCATCACTTGGTTAGTGGCGCACTCCCTCCATTCATAATTAATGCGTTTCCATGAAAGGTATTGACCAATAAATATCTCATAAAAAAATTATTGTTTACACTATCAATAAATCTTATTCATGTGGATCTCACCAATCAGATATTAGGTCAATCGGGCATGGATCACCCGTATGATCCAATGAACTATAACAATGAACAGCCCATTCAAGTATCTTTCCATTGAGAGAATAGAGGGATAAGATTAGGATCAATGAACATACATGTTCTTGAGCACACAAATAGGTAAGCACTTTGCCACTTTTTTCTTTCTTCAAATTTTCTAAGGGAAAAACTGAAAGCATACCTCACAGTTGACCATAATTATCACTTATATTCCATATTCATGCATAAGTATTGCCTTTTGTGGAGATCATTTTGCACTTTTACATCAATTATCATGGTGTCTCTATTTACGAAAATGTCATTTTATTTTCAAAATGTTCATTTCCCAATCCTAACTTTTCACACCAGTGCTAGCACTTAAAATGTCCTCTTTTAAAAAATGCCCATTTTCAAAGCTTAAGTTTTTGCACCAGTGCATAGCACTTAAAGGGTGCAAATGATAACATTTCTATTCCGAAATCATTTCTAGAACTAAAATAGATTTTTTCTATTTTTATTTATGAATGAGTTTCTAAGCCAAAAAATGCATTTGATAATAACAAAAAATTTCTATTCTTGGAATAGAAATTTGTTTGATAATCAAAAAAAAATTTACTTTTCTAAATGGCGGCTATAATGGGAGGAGCAAGGATCGGCGGCAGCGGACGGTGGGCGGTGGACGGCAAGCGGTGACCAGCGATTGGCGATCGGCGATCGGCGACCGACGTGGGGCCCGCCATCCGCCACCATCCGATCATTGTCCGCAACCGGCGGCCGACGGCAGCGGCTAGGGGCCGACGGTGGGCAGGGGTGGTGGTGGTGGTGGTGAGCGACAGACGGAAAAAAAACTTCTTCGAGTGAGAAGTAAGAAAGAGAGAAACAATTTCAGATTTTTATTCTAGAAATAGAAAAATTAAAAATTTTGTTTTTAATTTCTGTTCCAAACCTATTTCTGAAATAGAAATTTGTTCCAGAAATAGAAATGGAATTTTTTTACCAAATGGATTTCTATTCCAGAAAAAAAAAAATAGAATGATTACCATATCCAGCCGAAATGTTCACTTCAAGTGTGTGCTAGAAAAACCCCAAATGCGAGAGTGGACAGCACCCGAAAAGGGATCGAATGTTCGATCTCGTCGGTGAAAGAACGTCAATTTGCATGTATCATCAACAGTGCATATAGCCACATATTCTTGACGTTTACATCATCTGCACATAGCCATGCGTTGAAGTATTCCCTCAAAGGTAGATGGCTTCAATAATCAAAGCTGAACAATATCAAAAATCAATTTTCATTTTTCCTTTATGTTAATGCCATTCGCAAAGGTAGATGGCCACATATTCTCGACGTTTATGTTAATGCCATTCGCAACTTTCACAGACCTTCTTGGGCTGACTTCCAACGCACCTGTGGCCCAAGCAAGTTAGGCGCTTTCATAGAAGAAGAGAAGGCCTAACATGAACGTGAAGAGCACGTCAGATAAGCCAGGATGACCTGCCTGGTGATCGTGCAATCGGGCGCATAAATTGACGAGAATGGCTTTCATAATCGAAGCCTCTTGCACGAAGGAGGCAAGTCATCCTTGGCTAACAAACCAGACTCGTCATGTCATGTAAGGCCTCTCTTCCTCACAAAAACATTCCAATGCCTCTCAGTGTGTGATGTGATAAATAAAAAGAGGAGACAAACTTGTGTCTTCATGGTGGAGTTGCTTTTAGAAGGAAGAAGATGCCTGACATGAAAGATTAGAGACTTTCTGACTAGCCAAGGAGACTGCCTCATACCGGGGCGAACCTCTCGAACACTCAGTTCAGCTCGAATAAAGCGAGTTCGGAGGAGGCAAGTCATCCTTGGCTACCAAATGAGACTCTTGTCTTCATGCTAGCCTCTCTTCTTCTTCTCCTACTCAAGTCCAATGCTTCAATTATTTGCTCGCATTTGCATCTCTACTTATAGTGAATGGAAAAGAAAATGAGATCGGATCAAAGCCAATTCAGACTTTTATTAGTGGGGCATTTCGAATGTCAATTTTTGTGGGACCTCCTTGAGTCAATTTGCCTCATACAAATCTTCTCTTTTTAGTTTGTCCTTTTTTCTGTTTCATTTTGCTTGCGGCAACTAGGGTTGAAGTCAATATTCGTGGGTTTTAGTTGCATTTCAGTGATAAGTATGCTTCGTGCAATTCTGGATTGCATTGAATTTCATGGAACAAAACCCTGGAAGGCAATGAACTATATGAGATGAATTTTTGCCATATTTTCCTGAATAAGAGGATTAAACGAGGTCCTTTATGATGCAGATTTTGAATAAGATGATTAAATGAGGTCCTTTATTCCTTAGCCAGAACCGCTTGAATGAGTTCACGCTGGGTACGAGCTGCTGAAAAATAAGATTGACATTTTCAAGAATGAGGGTACTGTGGTCCAAAAAGCAGGCTTGAATTCAGAGATAATTTGATTCTCTATACCCACAACTCCTATCCTGAAGACTCTGCATAGGTGTCTCTGTTTCTGACCTTGGCCATACCTCCACATGGAATGTTTCTGACCTTTCTCCCTAAAAAGCAGCATAATATCTAATACAAAGGGTCCTTGTTTGAAATTGGATTCTTGACTAGAGTTGAATTCTATTTTAAGCTATCTTCTTCCAGGGAGAGAATTCCGGGCACACGGACTCTCAATCCTCTTATCCTTCAAATTCTTTCTTTCCTTTTTTTGGTGTACGTATATGATCCAAATGCAATGGAGACAACTTGCGGAAGATGCCCTCCAGGGCAAAAGTCAATGAACATGGCCCTAAACAGAGGGTTCTTTTTTCTGTGTGCTGATTGACTTTGTTCACTTGGCTTACATCTTGCACTTTTCTTTGGAATTGATATTCCATTCGTTGCAATTCCTCCAAAAATTACCCTGCTGTGGACCAGTTGAATTACATGTCATGGACCAATTATATGATCATCAATCGAGTATGAATATCAACAAAGAAAAAGATGCATTGCTTCGTACAGTTGTAACTCTCATTCCCTTCTGAAATTTTCATTTCTGGAAAGCACAGTGACATCTCCATGCGTAGCTCCACAAGTGCAGGTGAATTTTAAATGAAAGTATTTGAATTAAAGGTTGCTAGAGATGTGTGGATAGCTTCTAAATGGACAGAGAAAAAGGATTGCTTGCAGTAGGAGTTCAGGGTTGTGATTTGAGGGTCTGCATCAACACTGAATTAGACTTGATTTCTCCCATTGAATAGCACTAGTGCAGAAATGGTTGTCAAAGCAAAGAGACTTCATCTCTGTTATGGTAGCTGCAAAAGCGGTGTGCATGCTTAGAGAAGTTAGAACCCGTGACTGTGGCTGCGAAAAGGCAACCGAGAATCATCTTACAAGAAGCTTTTATCCTGTCTACCACCCAGTGAAAACTTAGTTTCCATGACTGTTGTTTGAACGGCATGGTACAATCTATATGTCTATGATTGATTAGATCGATTTATCCATTTGCAGATGAATTTCACATGGACACAAGACGATTTGCTAGCACCTTTTCTGGAAGTTATTTTATCAGTGAATTTTAGGCATTGTAAACCTTCTTTGGATTGCAAGTGCCATAGTTGAACCAATTAATTATCTGGTGTGACCATACAAGAGAAAATTACTTACCGTTTGGATAAATAATCACATATAGGAACAATAGACTAAATGTTTCGTCCATCTCAACGAAAATACAAATACATCTCTAAAGAAGGCATACTAAATGTGATCCCTAGTGAAAGACGAAAACGATCAGCAGAAGAAACTTAAAGAGTCAATATCCCTCTTCCCTGCATACGACACAGAAAACATTGGACTGCATCGAAACTCTTTGAAGTCATTCAAGGGGATGAGATGAGAGCATGTTGGCGGATGTGATGGTAAGAGCCAAGTAGAAGAAGAAAGCCAAATACGGGAAAACAACGGAAACCGACTCTAGGTTGCGGAACTTGGTCACTCTGTTGCGAAGGCCAATCCAACCCATTCTCTTTTCCCCTGTACCGACCCTCAGACCCGATAGCTTTCCCGCCACACATCCACGTATCATCAGCGCGGTCAATTGACTGCGTCTTCCGAATGAATTCACCAGGTGTAGCCGAAAGTTAAGTTCAAGAAGCCATTCTCGAGTAGCTGTCCATTTATTGATCAACTTAAGTCCTCTTAAGTTAAGAATGAGCTTTCCACTACCACATAGAAAGTTCATTAATAAGCGGATCTCCTTTAATAGTCTTCTTTGAATTTTATGCACGGTAGAAATTTCTTACCTTGTGATCTTAAGGAGTAGTAAGGAATATAAGGGATCTATCTTTGTCGCATCCCGACCCTCAAAAATGCAACAACCCCTATTCTCTTTGGTCAAATGAGTGCGATGTCCCATAAGCGTCGCCAACCATTCTTTTAATTCTTTAGTTAAACACATGCATAAGCAATAAACAATCCCCAGTTAACACAACAATAGGGATAGTCAGAAAAAACAACCAGAAATACATTCAACAGTACCACTTTTATCCATAGATTAACCTTAGTAAGTTTGCATGTACAAACTCTTACAATGGGCGACTTCCTATTAATCCAACAAAAGGAATCAGTAGGGTTAGGGTTAATCTACTCCTTCCAAACACGGCCACGGACCATACACTTGTCGATTCCCCATACTATGGATCTGAAAATGATTAAAAAAACAATGGATGAGATATAAATTTGAGTGAGTTAACGAATTAAGCCTCGGTTAAAGTCAACTTGCCTTGGGGTTACCTAAACATACAACCACATATCAACGGCAAATCAATATTAAAAAATGCAATAAAATCTTAAAACTTAGCATAAAAATGCAATCAAATCCTAAAACTCATCATGAAAGTGCAATCGAATTGTAAAACTTTCAAAAAACAATTGAATCCGAAAATTTGTTACAAAAGTATAATTGAGCCATAAAACTTTTGAAAAATGCAATATATGGAATGACTTAATTGGACTAATTTGGGAAGTTTTAGGACTTGTTTGCACTTTTTAATTTTAGAACTCAATTGCACTTTCATGACAAGTTTTAAAATTTGATTGTACTCTTTAAAAATTCCATAATTTAATTGCAATTCTGTGACAATTTTTGAGACTTCCAATGTATTTACCCCTTAAAATATGTTTCGAGTTTGAGCCCAAGAAGGAAGCTTTTCTCATTTTAGTAGGTATCCAAATTTGAGTGACTTGGTAATTTTGTATGTTTCTTGAAAATGGATTTTCTATTTTGGATTTAATTCTTGTCTATATATAATAAGTGTCTTCTTCTTGAAGAGTATCCAAGAGACCCTTTATTTGTGAATTACACTTGAAGCAATACAAGAGGGAACTTTTACTGTTTAAGTCAATAAATCTTGGGGTAAAATTTGTGGTTTCTTTTCTGAGTTTGAGATATTATTTCATGAAAAATTGTGATGGCTAAACACTATGTAAATTATTAGATATAATTAAGGGTTGGACACGTCGAGAGTGTTTAAGTAATTCGAATATAATTATAATCCCTATTATATCACTTAATCGATAGTTGAATTTTGTATTGCTTTCCATGTGGATGTAAGCCACACAAAAACATTCCAATGCCTCTCGGTGTGTGATGTGATGAATAAAAAGAGTAGACAAATTTGTGTCTTCAAGGCGGAGTTGCTTTTAGAAGGAAGAAGATGCCTGACATGAAAGATTAGAAACTTTTGACTAGCCAAGGAGACTGCCTCATTCCAGGGCGAACCTCTCGAACACTCAGCTCAGCTCGAATAGAGCCAGTTCGGAGGAGGCAAGTCATCCTTGGCTACCAAATGAAACTCTTATCTTCATGCTAGCCTCTCTTCTTCTTCTCCTACTCAAGTCCAATACTTCAATTTTTTGCTCGCATTTGCATCTCTATTTATAGTGAATGGAAAAGAATATGAGATCGGATTGAAGCCAATTCAGACTTTTATTAGTGGAGCATTTCGAATGTCAATTTTTTAGAACCTCCTTGAATCAATTTGCCTCATATTATTCTTCTCTTTTTAATTTGCCCTTTTTTTGTTACATTTTGCTTGCGGCAACATGGGTTGAAGTCAATATCCTGGGCTTTAGTTGCATTTCAGTAATAAGTGTGCTTCGTGCTATTCTTGATTGCATTGCGTTTCATGGACCAAAAACCCAGCTTGGCAATGAACTGTACCAGATGATTTTTTGCCATATTGTCCTGAAAGGGATGATTAAACGAGGTCCTTTATGATGCAGAATTTGAAGTAAATATTTATTTCTTTGTGAGAACCGCTTGAATGTGCCGACACTAGATATCAGCGGCTTACAAATAAAATCGACATAATCCAAAATGAGGGTACTGCTTTGGTCCAAAAGCAAAGGTAGCCATGCAGCTTTTAGCTTGAATTCCAAGATAATTTGATTCTCTATTCCCACAACTCTTATCCCCAAGACTGCATAGGTGTCTCTGTTCCTGACCAAAATAACTCCAAGTGGAGCGTCTCTAAACTTTCTCCATCAAAAGCAGTACAATATCTGATATAGAAGGTTCTTGTTTTAAAATTGGATACTTGAGTAGAGTTGAATTCTATTTTAAGTTATCTTCTTTTAGCGAGACAGTTCTTGGCAAACAGACTATCAATTCTCTTATCCTTCAATTTTTTCGTTTCTTTTTTTTGTGTACATACATCCTCCAAATGGCATGGAGACAACAACTTGTGAAAGATGCCCTTCAGGGAAAAAGTCAATGACCCTGCCACTAAACAGAGGGTTCTTTTTTCTGTGTGCTGATTGGCTTTGTTCCCTTGACTTACATCTTGCACTTTTCTTTGGAATCGATTTCCATCTGTTGCAACCCCTCCAAAAAATACCCTGATGGGGACCAGTTGAATTACATGTCATGGACAAATAATATGATCATCAATTGAGTAAGAATATCACCAAAATAAAAAGAACGCATTGCTTCCAACAATTGTAATCCTCATTCCCTTCAGAAATTTTCATTTTTGCAAAGGAACATTTCCTTGCGTAGCTCCACAAGTGCAACTGAAGTTTAAGTTTTTGAACCAAGGTTACCAAAGATGTGTGTATAGCTTCCAAATGGAGAGAGAAAGAGAAATGCTTGAAGTAGGATAGTTCAGGTTGGTGATTTGAGGGTGTGCATCAACACTGAATTAGGCTTCATTTCTCCAATTGAAAAGGCACTAGTGTAGAAATGGTCATTAGAGCAAAAAGGAGGTATGGACTCCAGGAGTGCAAAACTTGGCATGGAGGGACACTTAAGTGCCAAAAGTTACAAGCAGTACACTTAAGTGCCAAAATCAAAGCAAAAAGGATCACTTAAGTGCCAATGACGAGAAAATCCGGCCAAAATGCATATGTGGCATTTTCCGACAACAAACTTTACTGATGTGGCAATTATGGAAAAAAAACACATGTGGCATGTGAAAATTATCCGATGTGGACTATAAAAATACAGGTAGACTCACACAAGCTAAACGACATCGTTTTTTCACAAGAAAGAACGATGCCGTTTAGCTTACTTTGGCTAAACACATCGGGCTCACTCCTGTCTTAGTCGCCAGCTCAATCCTGTCTTCGTCATTGTTCATCTTCACAAAGGAGAGGGCACTTCATCGGTTGCCGTCGTCGCTCGCCGTCGTCACTCACTGTCGTCCCTCGCCGTCATCGTTCACTCCTCGTCGTTCGCTGGCTGAGGTTTGTGCTTTTCTCTCCCTATGGATGAAATCAAGGTTCGAAATTGTCTACTAGGGCTCGAATGGAAAAATTGAGGCTCGGCTGTGAAATGTGGGGTTTGACTAGGAAAGATAGGGCTCATATGATATTGTGATAGACGATTCAAGGCTCAAATGTCGTACTAGAGTAATTGAAGGGTTTGCATTGGCAATTTAGGGTTTGGTCGAGAAAAAATTAAAGCCGGTATGCTACTATGAGGTGTGATTTAGGGCTCGGATATGGTTTTGATATATGCGATGATCTTTTTAGGGTTCTATTGGATATAGTGATGTACATGGGTATTTTTAAGGCTCCGATGGGATATTCTGTAATGTGTGATGGCGATTTCTAGGGCTTGGAGTGGTTGTTGTAGGGACTTTTGGTCATTTTGAAATCGACATATTGAAATGAGTATCGTGGGGGAGTAGTCCTTGTTGTGGAGACCTCTATTTATTGGTTTTATAATAAAGTGACTATAACGGTCAAATGCTCTTCTCTTTCTTTAATAAAGTGTAGGATAGTGTGGGGACCTCCATGTGCAATTGCAATTGTCAATTGTCTCTTGTCGATGTGGTCCCAAAAAGTTAATTGTTTTCTTTTTTCCTTGCTTACAGAAATGGCTTATAATAAGAATTGTGTTGATATTATTGTTTGCTACGAAGGGGACTTTGTCATTAGGGAGGACGAGTGGGAGTATAAGGAGGGAAATGAGGGCACTATTTTTGTCGAAGTACATAAGGCATCTTATATTGGGTTTGTTAGGGATATAGTGTCATATTTGCCTTGCAAAATACAGAAGTTGTTGTATTGTGTTCCAGGGAAGGGTTTGAGAGATGGTTTGAGAAGCTTATAAGATAATAATGGATTTAGAGATGTTTTATACCATTATCTTCATGGCGAAGAAGTGAAAGTATACATTGAGTACAATAGTGAGTTTGGGGACGAAGATGATGATGGAGAGAGCACCCAAGTAGGAGAAGGGGAGACAGTAGGGATGAAGGACAGCAAGATAGACAGGAAAATAGTGATATCACAATCACTAGATTAGATTGGGAAGTAGCTCAATCTAGTGATGATAACGATGAAGGGTTGGCCATTGAAAATTTCTTAAGTGATGAGGACGAGAAGGAGCTTGTATAGTTAAGGAGAAAACAAAGGGACTTTTTGGCTAATAAATTTGCAGCTTTGCAAGTAGCTAATGAAGCTCCAAACAAGGCTAAAGGCCTTGTAGATGCTGGTGGTGCTGGTCAAGAGACTAATTATGAAGTAAGTATCGAAAATGCTACTTCCGATGGCAAGCTTGAAGAAGATGAACAACCTTTGCGTAGAAGGAAAAGTAAGTTTCCTTCTTATGATCCGTATGTTGTTTCCCTTCTTTGTCAATAAGTATGAAATTCCAAGATGCCAAACAATTTAGGGAAGCTATACTGAAGCACTCCATTGCTAAACAAAAGAATATTGACTTCATTAGAAATACTAAGGCCTTTGTAAGAGCTAGGTGTTCACAGCAAAATTATCTATGGAAGATCTATGGCGCGTTTGTTAAGAGGAGTAGATCTTTCCAGATTAGGTCTTTCCAAGAGGAACATACTTGTTCCATTAATTTTCAAAACAAAAAGGTAACAAGTGCATGACTATCAAAGCAATTCTTTAATCTGATGAAATTGATGCCCAAGATGAACAGTGTGTAGTTCAAGCAGTTGGTGAAGGAGCATGTGGGCATTAATGTTTCCAAGAATTAGTGCAAAAGAACGAAGCAAAAGGTGATGAGGGTTCTCATTGGTCAGTATGGTGAGGAATATAGGCAAGTATGGGATTATGCTTGGGAGTGTATAGTGCCTTCAAGTAGAGTGTTTGTTGAGGTCATCGAGAGGCCACTTCCTGATAGTGGAACTAAGTTCAATAAGTTCTATGTGGGCTTCGATGCGTGCAAATAGGGATTTTTAGCCGGGTGTAGATAGATCATAAGATTGGATGGTTGTTTCTTAAAGGGCTTGTGCAAAGGAGAATTGCTAGCTGCAATTGGAAGAGATGCGAACAACCAAATGTTTCCATTAGCTTGGGCTGTTATGAAGATACAGAACAAGGACAATTGGTCCTGGTTCCTAAAAAATCTCATGGCTAACTTAGATATAACAAATGGGGAAGGATTGGCATTTATGAGTGACCAACAAAAGGTAATGTCATAATAATTTGTTTGTCTTTTGATATTAACAACATGCTATTTTCTTACATTTCTTGTTTCAAATTATTGTAGGGACTCGTTCCAGCATTAGCCGAGTTGATGGCCTATGCTGAACATTGAATGTGTGCACGGCACATATATGCAAATTGGGCAAAGACCTATAAAGGGGATAAGCTGCAATTGCAATTTTGGCAGCTAGCAAAGAGCACAAAAATGGCTGACTTTAGGATGGCTAAAGAAGGATTGGTTCAGTTGACCAAAGAAAGCTCTGATACACTATTCAAGACAGAACCGAAGTATTGGTGCAAGGCCTTTTTCAGCGAGCAATTCAAGTGTGATCCTATCAACAACAACATATATGAAGCATTCAATGGGAGAATAATTTATGCAAGATGCAAACCAATCATCTCAATACTTGAAGATATACGAGTATTGGTCATGATTCGGCTCTATAAACAAAGAGATGAGGCTGCGAAGTGGACTAGGCAATATGGTCCTAGGATTGCCAATAAATTGGATGAGAACTTGGCTGCAAGTAGATATTGTCATCCCATCTGGAATGGGGATGAAGGATATGAGATAATGAAGGGTTCCGATAAGTATGTTGTCCATCTAGGTAGGAGAAATTTTTCATGTCAAGCATGGCAACTAAGTGGAATTCCTTGTGTACATGCCATATGTGCCATCCAATTGAAAGGCCATAACATGGACGATTACATTGATGATTGGTACAAGAAAATGACATATTTTGCTTCATACCATTTCATGATGTAGCCAATCAGAAGTAGCAAGTTTTGGGAGCCAACAAATCATGAAGCACCTCAACCTTTGCCGCTGAAGAAGCAAATGCAAAGGCCAAAACAAAGACGAAGAATGTCGGAGGGGGAGGTCTCGGGTTAGCAAAAATGAGTAGGACAGGTGGGAAGATGACATGCTCTTATTGCCATGTAGCAAGGCACAATACTAAAGGTTGTCAATTGAGAAAGCAACAAAAACAGTTAGGTAAGAGGCCGGTGGAAGGGCTTAGTGAAGGGATAGGTAAAGCGACAACTAAATGCCAAACAAAAGGGCAAAGTAAGTCCACTATTCATCAGTCAACGACAAGAAACCCCGTAAGTTATGATATTTTTGTTTATGTTATTTTTGATTTATTACATATTTGTCCATAGCATAATTAGCAGGTACTTTCAATGTGTTTGTCAGGTGACAAATAGAACATCTGAAGTATTGGCTGAAATGGTTCCAATTGTACCTGAAGGATTGGCTGAAACTGCACAAGGGCCAATTCAGTTGACCATTCCTCAGCTAAGGAAAAAATACCCAGTAAGTTCAATAACTTCTTTAGTTTTCCTTTACGTTATTATATGGGCTGATCTTATATTCATAATGTCTTTATTAGGTTCGAAGAAGGCAAGCTCCAGCTTGATTGCCAATAGAAAGGCCAACAGAAGGGTCAACAACGGAAAGGCCAATAGAAGGGCTACCACACGGGTTAGGTGAAGGTGTTAATGAAGTCAAAAGACTAGATACAACAAGGACAACTAGAAGAAGGGCAATTGAAGGGTTAGCTACCAAAAGGCCAGCTGAAGGGCTAGCTATAAGAAGGCCACCTAGAAGATACCTAGTTGAACAATTGGTCGAAGAAGCCCCTATTGCACCTGAAGAGCCAAATGTAACTAAAGCTAAACGGCCATTAGAAGAGCCACATGAAGGGCCAACTAAAAGGCAAAAAGAAGGGCTTAAGAAATCACAGGACAAAAAAAGGGATAGTACATCACACGATGCTGAACGTGATGCTCCAATTCGAACAAGAGGGGCTCTTGGGAAGAGACTAAGACAATATGGTTATGGCCTTTATACAGATGACTGTACTAGAACAATCACTCTTAATGTAAGTTTTATTGCCTACATTTAATAAATTGTGCGAACTTTTGCTTATAATTTACTTGTGTTTTTTTAGCCCCGAAGAAGTTCAAAGGTTCTTATTTCTCAAGGCCCTACTCAAGAATCAATGGCCGCACCAAAAAAGAAAACGACATTGGCTACGCCAAAAAAGAAGACAACATCGGTTGCACCAAAAAAGAAGACAACATCGGTTGCACCAAAAAAGAAGACAACATCGGTTGCACCAACAAAGAAGACAACATTAGCTGCGCCAAAAAAGAAGATGGCATCGATTGCGCCAACAAGAAGGATCAACAACTCAGCACCAGCCCCATCTGAATTAGTTCATCCAGTTGAAGAGACAGTTGAAGAGAAAGTTGTACGTCCAATTAGAAAGAGTGCAAGGATAATGAATTGAGGTCCATCAAAAGGAGCACGAACAAGGGGGCCTGTGCATATTGATATTGATTGATAAGAATGGCTGATTTTGTTACGACTTGCTATGGATTATTTTTTTTATTTTTTTAGGTTTGTCACTATGTTGGTGAGACTTGAAATCAATATCAATGGAATGATCTTGCTACTTATCAATTTTTGTTGTTGTGTTTTTGATATTTTTGATTTAGATTTTGCTTTACTTGCTCTACTAATGGTTGGTGATTATTGGTGGTGGGTGTGTGGTGATGGTTGGAGGCCCCTGCAACACTTGGTGCAAGTGTGCAGCTTGCACATCTTGCACTAGGTGGTGCTTGGTGCAATCATGCTGTGATAGTGGCGGTGGTTCATACTCTGGTTATACTAAACCTAGTTGTGTTGAAGGTTCATGCCTGTTGGTGATGGGTCTATAGTGGTGGTTTGGGGGGTTTGTGTAGCACTTGATACAAGTGTGCATTCTACACATCTGGCATCAGTTCGTGCTAGAGCTGGTAACCTGCACTTAAGTGCTCCTTTCCTGGAGAAGTTGACACTTAAGTGTTCACTTTTAAACACCGACAGGCACTTAAATGATCACTTTCAACAATAACTTGACACTTAAGTGATCTTTTCTTTAATTTGACTAGCACTAAAGTGATCACTAAATACAACTTATGGCACTTAAGCAATAGCTCATGTATGTCCTATGATGCAGCAAACAACAAAACTAAACCAACTCCAGTTCAGCTGGGTTAAGGTTAACATTGCAAATAAGAACAAGACCTCCCTATGGCAGCAAGCAGCAAACCTAAACCAACTACATGTGTATCATCTCATCATTCCCTTTTCTTGACCTCCCTTAAAGTCGGTCGATGGTGTGGACAGCACAAACACAAATAAAATAGTCTACATTTAATCCAAAACGATTACATTTATCAACTCATTTTCAACTATGACAGCTGAAGAAAAACTGAAAGCACACCTCACAGTTGACCATAATGATCACTTATATTACATATACATGCATAAGTTTTGCCTCTTGTGGAGATCATTGTGCACTTTTACATCAATTATCATGGTGTCCCTATTTATGAAAATTTCCTTTTATTTTCAAAATGTTCATTTCCAAATTCTAACTTTTCACACCAGTGCATAGCACTAAAAATGTTCGCTTTTAAAAAATGTCCATTTCCAAATCTTAAATTTACTCGCCAGTGCATAGCACTTGAAATGTTCACTTCAAGTGTGTGCTGGCAAAATCCCAAATGGGAAAGTGGACAGCACCCGGAAAGGGATCGGATGTTCGAACTCGTCGGTGAAAGAACGTCAATTTGCATGTATCATCAACAGTGCATATAGCCACATATTCTCGACGTATACATCATCTGCACATAGCCATGCGTTGAAGTATTCCCTCAAAGTCAGATGGCTTCAATAATCAAAGCTGCACAATCGCAAAAGTCAATTTTCATTTTTCCTTTCCATTTCGGTTTTTATGTTAATGCCATTCGCAACTTTCACAGACCTTCTTGGGCTGACTTTCAATGCACCTGTGGCCCAAGGAAGGTAGGCGCTTTCAAAGAAGAAGAGAAGGCCTAACATGAACGTGAAGAGCACGTCAGATAAGCCAGGACGACCTGCCTGGTGATCGTGCAATCGGGCGCATAAATTGACGAGAATGGCTTTCATAATCGAGTCTCTTGCACGAAGGAGGCAAGTCATCCTTGGCTAACAAACCAGACTCGTCATGTCATGTAAGGCCTCTCTTCCTCACAAAAACATTCCAATGCCCCTCAGTGTGTGATGTGATGAATAAAAAGAGGAGACAAATTTGTGTCTTCAAGGCGGAGTTGTTTTTAGAAGGAAGAAGATGCCTGACATGAAAGATTAGAGACTTTCTGACTAGCCAAGGAGACTGCCTCATACCGGGGCGAACCTCTCGAACACTCAGTTCAGCTCGAATGAGCGAGTTCGGAGGAGGCAAGTCATCCTTGGCTACCAAATGAGACTCTTATCTTCATGCTAGCCTCTCTTCTTCTTCTCCTACTCAAGTCCAATGCTTCAATATTTTGCTCGCATTTGCATCTCTACTTATAGTGAATGGAAGAGAATATGATATCGGATCGAAGCCAATTCAGACTTTTATTAGTGGGGCATTTCGAATGTCAATTTTTGTAGGACCTCCTTGAGTCAATTTGCCTCATACAAATCTTCTCTTTTTAGTTTGTCCTTTTTTCTATTTCATTTTGCTTGCGGCAACTTGGGTTGAAGTCAATATTCGTGGGTTTTAGTTGCATTTAAGTGATAAGTATGCTTCGTGCAATTCTGGATCGCATTGAATTTCATGGAACAAAACCCTGGTTGGCAATGAACTATATCAGATGAATTTTTGCCATATTATCCTGAATAAGAGGATTAAACGAGGTCCTTTATGATGCAGATTTTGAATAAGATGATCAAATGAGG
Organism: Corymbia maculata; assembly: GCA_014182735.1. Lineage (NCBI taxonomy): Eukaryota > Viridiplantae > Streptophyta > Magnoliopsida > Myrtales > Myrtaceae > Corymbia > Corymbia maculata. Next base: position 6,218,689 of record CM024690.1, on the reverse strand, counting down.
TCCTTTATTCCTTAGCGAGAACCGATTGAATGAGTTGACGCTAGGTACGAGCTGCTGAAGATTCAAGTGAAAAGGTTATTGAAGATTTAAGTGCACACACAACCAAAGAACTCGACCATGGATGATGATTCAACTATAAGGATTGACAAGGGTCGAGCAATTAATCCCTTGCAATTACATGACAATCGAGGTTATCCTTGGATCAAGGAGGCTAAAGCATAGATTAATATTATTTTAACCTCGGGTCGAATATGCATGACTCCTAAAAGCTGCCTATTAGCCTGAGATGTACTAAATTGGCAACTGAGTGAACTTAGCCATGAATCTAATCCAAACTTGGGTATCAAGCTTTCCGGGACATCAAGACTAAATTGTTAGATATTGCCTCATTAATCCCCAAAATTTTCAGTTTGCTCAAAAGCGTCGGGAAAAGGATCAACGGATCAAAAATTTGAACCCAAATCTTTGGCCACTTCTTGAATTTCCAAGCCCTTTTTTTGAACCCAATTTTGATTTTGACATGAAACCGAACTTGACGATCTTGTGAGCCATTACTGTTCATTAAGCCAATTCTAGAACTGTTTCTTCAATTTTGACCCAAGGGCATTTTAGGAAGTTGGTGTCCAGAAGATGGAAATGGACCAAAATGCCCTTGTGCATTAATGCACATAGGACAAAATCTGGGGAAATTCATGTGAGATGGAAGGGTGGTACAAAAATTGTTGCACATCCCTCCCCCCTCTCTCTCTCCCACTCTGCTGCACTCTCACTCACGCGTCTCTCTGTCCTCCTCTCCTTTATTTTCTTCCTTTCTTCTTCTCCTTCCTCCATTCAGGTTGCTTCTATTTCAGGTCGGGCTATTTGCATCGGCCACTATAGCAGCTCAGTTGCTCTATCTACTCATCGTTCGCTGCCATGAGCCTCCCACAAACCACCTCCCCATGCCAACCACTCCCTCATCCTCTCAGCTCTATTTTCATTGACCTAGCTGCCCCTCTTGCCGCCGCATGACAGCCACCACCACCATCTCTCACCCGCACGTCGAAGCCATCGCAAGTCTTAGCCGTCCACCTATTTAAGCAACCACCGCCATTGCTCATCCTTCTACCTCTCTCTATTTTTCTCTCGGGTTCCCTCATAGATAGGGACTGGCTACCATCATCTCGCTGCTGTGTCACCACAGTCCGTTATCTCCACTCGTCATTGCCACTGTGCCTATCGTCACCATCCGCGAGCTGCCGTGCCCAAAGCCACCGCATCCTTCTTTCCCTTAGCTTTCCTTCTCACCGAGCAATGCTAGTGGAGACCCATTTCCACTAGTGGTGTGCAACGAAAACTGCCTAACCCGGGAACTGCCCAAACCTAATCAGACCGACTAGTTCTAACTGGCGGTCCAGTTCCCGGTTCACATTCTTGGAACTGGTGGCCGGTCAGTCTAGTTCTCGATTCTAAGGTGGGAATCAGCCTGACTAGACTGGACCGGTAGTTTTTAACATATATATTTCAAAGTTTGTTAAGAATTTGAAAAAAAAAAAAAAAGAGAGAAAAATCTTTAGAGTTTTAGGAAAATACAATTACATGCAAATTAAAAGAACAAATCAATAAAGCAGTGTATAAACGAAGTGGGTTGTCTTTGAAAATGTACTGTAACATTGGCAAATTTTTTTTCAAAAAATAAAAGTTACCAGTTCCACTAGACTGGCCGATCAGTTGAATTCCTGGTTCTAGGACTAGCCGGTCTAGTCCATGGTCCTTGAATTTGGGAACCGGTTCTCCTGGTCCAATTCTTTGTTCTACCTTGAACCGGATCAGGTTGGAAACCGATCACCCCTAATTTCCACACCATCTCGCCTCGACATACCGGAGGTACTAGTGCGTCCCCCTCACCGCCACCATCACGCTCCCACTATCATCATCACGAACCAGCGAGTTATTGGATTAATCCCTTGATTGGTGTATTAATCTCGATTAGTTTAGCACTAATCCGGATTATGTGGTTAGTTATGGTTAATGTTAATTGATTTTGCTAATCCCGCTTAATGTAAAATTAACTCTAGTTCAACTGCAATTTGTACTAATTAAATGGTTAATTTTGGTTTAGTGACAATTAATTATATTTGTGCAATAGTTAATCATGATAATTTAATTAACTATTGTTTGTAATAATTAATTATGATGAATTATTTTTAGTGTTAATTAATTATTTTAGCAATAATTAATTATGATAAATTCCTTTTGTTCTAATTAATAAAATAATTAATTACAGTTAAATCTAATTTATATTAATAATTAACGGTTGGATTATCACAATTGGATGATAAATAGACGTTATGTGGGATATCGATCAGTTTGTATGTGGATTTTATGCATGTATCATGTTGATTGAAGTATGAGTGCTGAAGCTAGTGGGTTTGTAATGACTCAGTCCGACAAGGATGGGAAATACTCGTCAGGACTAGAGGGCCTCGACAAGGAGTGGCTCCTGGTGGGCTTTTAGGATAGGAAACAGGATAGGAATGAATTTAGTTACGCACCAAACATGGGGAGAGCATGTCTGTAATATATATGTGAAAAAAACTGGAATTAACTCACGAAAGTGACTTTTGATGTAACAAGTTTTTCTTTAGAACTTCAAAATTAAGTGAGCTTAAGATAAAGCACTACTAGGATGGGCGACCTTTTAGAAAAGTACCTGCCTATACGTTAAAGGATAGAGCCGTGAAGCTCGGTAAGGGACACGCCGAAGTGGACAATACCCCAAGTGAATTAATTTAGGGATGTCACAATAAAGTATTAGAGCAAGACCCCCTCCATCAGGTGTCTGGTTTGGGGATGCATCAGGCGGAAGCTAGTGGGCCTATGATGACTCGGTCCAATGAGAGTAGGGAGTGATCGCCGGGGCTATAGAAAGCTTAGACAAGGAGTGACTCCTGGTAAGCTTCTCGGATGGTAAAATGGGTAGGAATGAACTATATACATGTATATGTGTTCTTTAATCACCATTAATTAAGACTAATCTTAATTAAGTGTCTCTTAATCACAAACGATCTCTTTCTGTTTATAACACCCCAGATCCTTGGTACGTTGTATGGTATCAGAGCCAAGGGGGTAGATATAGTGACTCTTTATAAGTTTCTTTTGGCACTTGAGGCGATTTACCTTCATGGAATTCTTCCTTAGTTCTTTACGTATCTGTTGTGGTCCCGGCAGTAAAACCCAAATTGGGTAGTGAGACCGTTGGTCAGCATCAGTTATCGAACCATAGGAAGAAGAAAGTAGTCTCGTGCAAATGAACTTATTAAGAAGATCCATGTCTTCTTCTAGTTCTATATCACAGATGTCCTTAGATCAAGGTCCTATAAATAGAGAAGAGATTAGCATAGAAGATTTCAATAAGTCTATTGAAAATTGGATCATTCCAAAAGTAAAAATTTCTCAAATTTATGAACATTCTAATTGGAAGATTTTTGGAAAAATGACTATGTTATTGCGACCGAAGAACGTGATGTTCCTCTTTCAAAATCCTTCTCTTCCATACAACTCTTGAATAGAGATTCTATAAAGAAACATGCTTAAAAATGGAATTATATTCATATCGGTCTTTGTCCAAGTAGGGGCAAAACCCCTTACTAAAGAAAGCCTAGACACTTCTTTACTCCTCGTCCTTAGAGACGCTAGGCTTCTAAAATATGATGACTCCATCCTTGGAACCGTAGAAACCAGTCTCTGTAACGGTCCGATCCATTTTGATAGTCACCCCGGTCTTACTATTTCCCTTAAAGATAAAAACATTTTAAAATATTTTACTTTGCAAATAAAAACTCACAATTATTCTATAGCGGAAGGATCAATTCCTCTTGCAATCATCTACAGAGTTTATTACAAAGTAATGAACTCTGCCTTTGGTAGTAAAGCTTTTAAAATCAATCCTAAAAGAGAAACACTTCTTTTACAAACTGACATTTCTAGAGCCAATACTATTATTCCTAAAATTATTCAATAGAGCCAAGTTACCCTTCCCGAGCAATGGGAGTTGGAAAATCATGTCCCCCAACCAATTGTTCGCAATTCAGACCCCACTAATATTATCCAACATCCAGAAGGTAGAGTTACTATTCAATTCTCCAGGATGTCTTTTGATACTCCAAGAAGATCCCTGCAATATTAGGATAATACCTTCTTTCCACTCATCCTCATCTAGAAGATCCGTTGATTTTAATCCTACTTTACCTTCAAATATCGTTCAAAATGAAGCTCAACCTAGTGCTCCTCTTCCCACTAGTGTTAGTGGCATTGACAATAGATCAGGAATATCTAGACCGATATACTAGCAAGAACAAAGTCCTGATTATCCTGAACCCACTCCTTCGGAAATGGCTGATTCAGAAATTAATGTTTTATCTGAGGAATTCGTTCCCAACAAAGTCATTTTAAATCAAGAGCTTAATTCTTTTGAAAATACTGAAATTAGAAAATGGTTTTTCCTAAATTTCCAAGACCAAGCAAAACAAATTAAAAAGAGTATTATGAATACATGTATGAACATGAGATTCATATACCCTTTTTGATTGGCTTGAAAATTCCTTTTTAAAAACCAAAGAAATTTATAATTTGGATCAATTTTACAAATGGAAATTACATGATGGCCAAATCATAGAATCCAATCATCCACCTCTCCGACAAATCAAGATTCCTCACAAAGATACCGAGGTCATTTCTTCCCCTTTTAAAACTTCCTCGGAAATTGATGGTATAGGAATCAAGAAGATTGTTGAGTAGAACAATTACTCCAACCAACATCTTCATACTATTGGTAAACAGTTAGATAGGCTAGAATCCTCTATTTCTCATATTAACACGCAGTCGAAAGTTTTGAAAACTCCTTTGTTTAAAAATTTTGAACTACCAAAAGCCCTAGCATAGATTTTACTAAAGCTTTGGAAGAAAGAAAAAGGCTTTCGAAAGGAAAATCGGCTTTTACTTCTAGCTCCGTGACCTTAGATACTCCTAAAATAGGAGATATGATTATAAAAGATACCCCAGACCAAATCAATGTTTTGGATCAATCCGATATTGAATCTATTCTTGAAATCAATAAAATCACTTGGAAAGATCCACAAAAATTGTATTATTCTAGAACCACACCTCCTAATATTGCTTTCGAATAATCAAGCGTCAATATTCAACACAAATATTCTTCAGGTTCAATCTATGAATGGAACATAGACGGAACCTCGAACAAAATCTTTTGAATATTCTCGAGTCGAGATGGTTATGCTTGCTAATACTTATAAAACCATACCCGATACTAACGACCAATCAATGGCTTACCTTTAAATAAGCTGGTTTTCTTGGTCAATTGAAAGGATGGTGGGATAATTATCTTACTGATGAGCAAAGATCCCAAATTCTTAATGCTTATAAGTTAGATGATAACGGTCGTGCTATTGTAGATGAAAATGACCAACCCATCCAAGATGCTGTAAATACTCTTTTATATTCCATTTCCCAACATTTCATAGGTGATCCTTCGCACATTCGTGATAAGAATCTAGATCTTCTTTCCAACATGAAGTGTAAATCTCTTGGAGAATTTAGGGAATACAAAGATGTTTTCTTCCAAAGAGTTCTTCTCCGGTCCGATTGTAATCAACCCTTTTGGAAAGAAAAATTCCTTGCTGGTCTTCCTAAACTTATAGGAGAACAAGTTCGCGATAAGATAAGGGAAGAATATAATGGACAAATCCCTTATGATCTCCTTTCTTATGGTGAGCTAGCTTCCTATGTTTATAAGATTGGAACACAATTGTGTACCAACATACGTCTTCAGAAACAACTCAAAAAGGAACAAAAAACCTCAAACAAAGGTTTGGGAGATTTTTTGCGCCCAATATGACCCATCTTTTATAAATCCAAAAATAGAAAATCTTCTAAAACCAAATGTTCGGGCAAATGCTCAAACGATTGTCCTCAGTGTTCTTCAAAAAAACCAAGGAGAAATTTCAATAGATCTAATAGATCTTACAATAAGGATAACAAAAGACAAAATTCCAATAAAACAAAAAAGAACTCTTACAAAAACATTGAATGTTACAATTGCGGGAAAAAAAGGTCATACTGCAAAATTTTGCAAAATTAATAAAAAACTCAATGAATTACATCTTGAAGAAGAAACTTTCAATAATCTCCTCCAAATCATGGCGGAAGAAAGCAATTCTTCAGACGATTCGGATACAGAAGATGGTCTCCAGGTTAATGACCTCAAAACCTCTTTAGAATTTGATGGTGATAATTATAAGAATTCCTTTGAAATAAATGTTTTGACCGAAGAAGAAGAAATTATTTTGCAAAAAATTGATCAAATCGATGATCCCCAAGCCAAGGTAAAATTTCTTAATAGTCTCCAACCTTCCATAGTATCTATACTCCAATCCAATATTCCTTATAACCTATCCACCATTTTAGACAGAGGAAAAAAGGCTATTTCTCGACCTATTTCTTTAAATGACCTTAATCATGAGATCAATAATCAAAAATTAGAAATTCAAAACCTTAAAAATACTCAGATCAAAATGCAAAAGGAAATATTAGAAATGAAAATAATTTTTCTAAATAGAACCAGGAAGATTCTCCTAGCCCTACGGATCTAGGATTTTTACTTTTGCTTTCAAAAATAACAAATAGAAAATGGATAATCCACATTTCCATAAAAATCAATAAAGAATTTGTGTTAAAAACAACAGCCATTTTTGATACTGGAGCGGACCTTAATTGTATAAAGGAATGTCTCATACCTACCAAGTATTTTGAAAAAACCACTTATTCTTTGAAAATAGCTTCTGGTGATAGGCTTCAAATAAATTACAAGATCCCTGAAGCAGAAGTCATAAAGGATAGTGTTTCTTACAAAACACCTTTCATTTTAGTCAAAAATATTAAACAAAATGTCATATTAGGGACACCTTTCATAAGATGATACAACCTTTTACGGTTGATGAAGAATGCATCCAAACTCAATTTTTAAATAGAAAGATTTTTTTGAATTCATTAGCAAACCACAAACCAGCAACTTAAATACCCTCCATGAACATTCTATTTCGAGATAAATTGTATAATCCAAAATAAGGAAAACCATCTTCAATTCTTAAAAGAACACCTTGGTTACAAAAGAATTGAGCAAAATCTTTCAGATCCTAGCATCCAAAGGAAGGTTGCCAACCTTGAATCTTATATAAAAAAACTCCATTTGTTCTACTATTCCTAATGCTTTTTGGTCAAGAAAATGTCATGTCGTTGGCCTTCCCTATGAACCAAACTTTTCTGAGAAAAACATTCCCACCAAGGCACGGCCCTCCCAGATGAATCATGAAGTCATGAATTTTTGTCAAAAGGAAATTCAAGAACTTCTTGATAAAAAACTCATTAGGAAAAGCCAATCCCCTTGGAGTTGCTCCGCTTTCTATGTCAATAAAAATGCTGAGTTAGAAAGAGGAGTCTCTCGTCTTGTTATTAATTACAAACCTTTAAATGACGCCCTAAAATGGATAAAATACCCTATCCCCGATAAAAAAGATTTATTGAATAAACTCCACAATTCAAAGATATTTTCTAAATTTGATATGAAATCAGGATTTTGGCAAATCCAAATCGAAGAAAAAGATAGGTATAAAACTGCTTTTACTGTCCCTTTTGGACAATATGAATGGAATGTAATGCCTTTTGGTTTGAAAAATGCCCATTCTGAATTCCAAAGGATTATGAATAATATATTCAATTCATACTCAGATTTCATAATAGTCTACATAGATGATGTTCTGGTTTTTTCTTCTAATATTGATCAACATTTCAAGCATATCGGCCACTTCATTAACATAGTCAAAAAAAATGGCATTGCTGTGTCTCCTAGCAAAATATCTCTTTTTCAAACCAAAATCAGATTCCTTGGACACAATATTCACCTAGGAACTATCATATCTATTGAAAGATCAATAATTTTTGCTGAAAAATTCCCCGAAGAAATCAGAGATAAAAATCAATTGCAAAGATTTCTTTGAAGTTTGAATTATGTTATAGATTTCTTTCCCAATATCAACATTATTTGCAAACCTCTCCATCAAAGGCTTAAAAAGATCCTCCTCCATGGATGAATATTCACCGATGTGGTAAAACTCATCAAGAAAAGTATAAAAGAAATTCCTTGTTTACACCTTGCTGATCCATCTGCATTCAAAATCGTTGAAATTGATGCTTCTGATATTGGTTACGGAGGAATCCTCAAGCAGTCAAAAAATAGTAAAGAACAAATTGTCCAATTTGTCTCTAAACACTGGAATGACTGCCAAAAGAATTACTCTACTATAAAAAAGGAAATTCTTGCTATAGTTTTATCTATTTCTAAATTCCAATGAGATCTTCTGAATCAAAATTTTCTATTAAGAATTGATTGCAAATCTGCGAAAGATGTTTTACAAAAAGATGTCCAAAATATTGCTTCAAAACAAATCTTTGCCGATGGCAAGCCATTTTATCTATTTTTGATTTTGATATTGAATTTATAAATAGTTCTTCAAATTCATTACCGGATTTTCTCACACGAGAATTTTTACAGGGAAAATGCCCCCCAAACCCACCGGAAAAGACAAAGGCAAGGAAATTGCCCAATCTTCAGCATCAAAACCCAAAAATATGACCAACATCGAAAGCTGGTTACAAGCTGCCCAACAACCTTTCAATACATCGAAAGTCGATTATTATATCTCCCAAAGAGGAACCCTCCTCACCACCTTCAAACCCTCGTTTTCCATATCCAACCTCTCCCATCGGGAGGCCTTAAAACTTCTTGAAATAGCCTTCAATAAGCCAAACAACCAGGTAGAGGTAAGCCTGAATCCTTCCCCTTTGAGTGTTCGAAAACCAAAGGGAAAAATGACTCTTAGTGAGGTGGTGATTCAGCCTACTCAGACAACCCAGGCAACCCCTCCAAAATCAAAGTTTTTTGATAAAACAAACTATCAAAATATTTGCACTGTTGAAAATGGTTTTTATGACGAAGACCCTATCGTCTTTGCAAGAAATATGTTTTCTGAAAAATTTAATTATACTCCGCATGATCCTTACAAAATAGTGGAGTTTTATAAAAGAATTTTGACAGAAACCAAGTCTGTCACTTTCAAACACTTTTCTGATAAAAATCATATCAATTATTTCACGGCAATGATACACAAAATCATTCATCCTACCATGTGGAAACCCACTCCCATAACCATGGTCAAATTTGATACCAAGATCACCGAACCAATACCATATAGAACCTCTTATTCATATTTTGATTACCAACAAGCTTGGTGGAATACTTTCCTCAGGAAAAATGCAAATAACTCCCACACATGGTTGATCTTTTTCGAAGATTTAAATACCCGCATGATACCCTTCCGGTTCATTCGATGGTGGGAACATTTTGGACCCATTAGTGAAATTCTGCACCCTTTGGTGCAAGTTTTAAAACTCTTCTCCAGCAAATTTAAACCCCTTTCATATGAAGAAAGATTCCCTAACCTGATGCTCTTTTTCATATACTTCCAACTATCATGGGTTATGGCATGGAATTTTGAATACAAAAAGATCATTGAATCAGACACCCTCGTATTGACTCGAAAATTTAGAGTCAAGTGGTGGGATGGTTTCAAATTTTTTGATAAAGTAAGTGAACAATCGATCCAGATTGGTTAAGCAAGAGAAACCCCAGCCAGGGTTGTTCTAATATCCTCCCACCTGAAGGAGTTACCCCTTTCCTCCATGATAAGGGGTTCGTTTTATCTAAACTAGCATCGGCTCGGCCCCAAGATCAACTCAAGGGACTTTTAAAACAGGCAATAAGTGAGTTGGAAGAATCAGAGTCCTCCCACTCCCACCATAACGGCAACACCAATGAAGATGATTGCTATGGCATTAATCTGGCGGAAGATGAAGACTGAAAAGCAAAGGTGGGATAACCAATGCATCACATGACTCTGCCCGAATATTCTATAAGTTCTGCACAAAGACTCATTGAATCTCTGTGCACTTTAGGTCAAATCAAATTCCATATTTTGAATTCAGCACAAAGATTCTCACTGTATCACTGTGCACTTTCGATCCAATCAAGTCACTTCTCACTGCAGACAAATAGTAACAGCTCGTGAACACACTATTCATCTTTGTCCGTAGTAACTTGACCCTTCTATAAATAGACCCTTCCATAAGAGAGAGAGGCAGGTTTCGAACAGAGAAAGCCCTTCGACTTCCTTCTTACCTTCAAGAAAACCTCCTTCATTCAGAAAGAGTTTTCTCATCCTTTCCCTCCTCCACTTCGTCATCCTTCCAACAACCATCCCTCTTTCATTTCCTTCCAAGATCAATAACCAAGCACTTGGTTCTGATCGGTCCTTGGTAAGAATTTCATATTCCCATCTTATCATTTTATCATCATAAACCCTTGTTATCCCTGTTAGATCAATGGTTGCAAACCTCATTTATGGTTTGTAAATCAAAAGATCTTTTCTATATTGCACTTGTATTTCTTATGCAAATTTAAATATCTGTACTTATGACTTTCAATTAATGCAATATTTTATTTAAGATTTCCTCTTTGTCTATTTAAATTATCGCTCATACCCCACAATTGGCTGGTTTAACCGCCTGTGGTTGGTGATTTAATTACCTGTCTATACCCCACAATCGGCCGGTTTAACCGCTTGTGGTTGGTGATTTAATTACCTGCAATTTATTCATGCAATTTTATTTAAATATGAGCATTTATTGACGTCAACATTTTTACTTACTGTTTTACCCTTATGCCTACAATTATATTCCATTTCTCTCAATTATAATTTTGCTTCATCTGCTTTATTTCATCATCACCATCAGGTAAGTCAACATTTTTACTTACTGTTTACTTGTTCTTTAATCACCATTAATTAAGACTAATCTTAATTAAGTCTCTTAATCACAAACGATCTCTTTCTGTTTATAACACCCCAGATCCTTGGTACGTTGTATGGTATACATGTATATACATGTATATGTATATATATACATACATATATATACATATAACTCACGGAGGAGCCTTTTGATGTCATAGAAAATTTTGCTTTGGAATTTCAAAGTGAAGTGAGCCCAGGCTAGAGCACTACTAGAATGGGTGACCTCTTGGGAAAGTGCATTTTTGGACACCAAAGGATAAAATCATGAGACTTGATATGGGACAGGCCAAAGCGGACAACACTTTTGTTAGTTAATCCAGGATGTCACCGTATTTGCTTTTTATAGTGTCCCTTAGCATTTATACTTTGATGTTACTTCACATGGAAAATAATAAGAAAATGTCAAGATATTGACCTATAGATTTCTGAGCAGCTTTCTCGTAATATATGAAAGCTCGAAATGATGTTTTCCTAAAATAGTTCGAAAGAAAATTTTCCAAAAGTTCACTAAATGGCATTGCACGCACGAGATTCAATTTTTAAGGAGCCCTAGTGTAGTTTGAAAGTTGAAAAATTATCAAAAAGTCATAAATCTATTATACAGCAGTTAATTGATTTTTAGACCTTTTAATTTTGCCAATTTAATTCTACACTTTTTGACAATTCAGTCATAAACCATTCAATCGTGTCAATTTAGTCCTATACTTTTTGACGATTTACCAATTTAGATCAAAGCCTTTTTGATGAATTGCCAATATTATATTTTCAATTAATTTGGATTAGAAATCACTGATGTAGTAATCTAGTCGGTGCTAGCCATCCCACGTGGTGAAACTAATGCTATTTTTGGATGGTTGTTTTAATTGTTTTAAGAAATTGTTGAATTTTTTATTATTTTCTTCTTCATTGAGCCTTTAGGGTTGGCAACCTCTACTAGCCGCTAGGTGAAGGCCAATGACCCCTACAAGCCTCAACCAAGGGTCGTAGGCAAGGATTGTGGCTCTTGCCCAAGCCCTAGTGGGATACAATGAGGACTGCAATACCCTCACGTCGTCAAGTCCAGCACAGGTTATGGCCCTTGCCCAAGCTCTTGCCGGCCACAATGATGGCAAGCGAGTTAGCCACAACGAGGGCGTCACAACTCTTGGCTACCCTTGGGGAGTGGCCTAGCTAGCTCAACAAAGAAGTAAAGAAGAAAGAAAAGAAAAAAGAAAAAGAAAAAAATCAATAAAAATAAAGAAAAGTTTGGAAAGTTTTTTAAAAAATTAAAAAAATTATCAACATTAACGTTGATCACACCTCATATGATGGCTAATATCGATTAGACCACCATGCCAACAATTTTTGATCAAAATTAATCAAAAAGACTACATATGTAATTTATTAAAATTATTATAGTTAAATTGGTATAATTGAAAGCTTAGAATTGAATTAATCGTGATATAATAAATTTAGGACTTTTTTAACGTTTTTCATCCTAAAAATTTTCAACTCATCAATCCGTATATGAAAGGGCGAGGATGTGGCAAGTCCACGTCATTTGGAATGTCGATTTTGACTAAAAGAGTTGTGACCCTGTTGTGACACGTCGGTGTCTATTCCGACAGCCTTGTTTCGGGGAAAGTCACCAACCGAGTCATCGATGCATTGTGAGTAGAGCTGGCCTAATATTGCAACCCACGCCGTCGAACACTCTCATCGCTGCTCCTGGGAAACGGAGATTTGGGCGGGTCCTGGACTCGACTCGATCTTGACCCATTTTCGTCCTCTGAAAGACGTGACCGGACAACCAGGACTCGTTTCCACCGATCACAGAAAGCTCTCATGCCAAACACACATCCCCTGATCCAAGGGTCACTTGGCGAGTGGCAGCACTCTCTCCATTCACTATTAATGCGTTTCCATGAAAGGTATTGACCAATAAATATCTCATGAAAAAATTCTTGTTTACACTACCAATAAATCCTATTCATGTGGATCTCACCAATCAGATATTAGGTCAATCGGGGATGGATCACCCTTATGATCCACTGAAATACGACAATGAACAGTCCATTCAAGCATCATTCCATTGAGAGAATAGAGGGATAAGATTAGGATCAATGAACATACAAGTTCTTGAGCACACAAATGGGCATACACTTTGCCACTTTTTTCTTTCTTCAAATTTTCTAAGGGAAAAACTGAAAGCATACCTCACAGTTGACCATAATGATTGTTGAGAAAACTCCTAGTTTTGATGCTAATAAAACATCTTAGGAATGATATTTATATATCAATCTCTTGAAGGAAAATGACACAGAATGGCATTGGCTTTAAAGTCTGCTTGTTGCAGAAGATAAAGCATAAGATGTCTAAGAGTCTGACCGTACCAGACCGAGTTTTAAGTCGACAATTATGGATCGAGATTTTAAGTCCGAACGAACTGCATCGAAAATCTAGGCAGACTCAGAACTTAAGACCATCAAACTTAAGATGAACCTACATGATAAGATCACCAACGGTAGAGTATTTCACTTATCTTATTTATGTTGATTCTGTTATACTAATCTGATTGACAGGATCAATTAATGAGCAACTTCCAATGAAGAATAGAGTACTTATTGAAGCTCGGTTTTTGGTTGTATGGGTGAACAGAATCTAAGGGGATCTGATCTACCCTCAACGGTCAAAAAGACTTACCTTATAAAATCTGTCCAAGAAAGGGAAGACTAAACTCTCAAGGAAAGAGCCAACGATCGAGTGTGGCTTTGAGAGTATTTAAGGGTAGGTTTAGACTTAGGGGTAGAACAGATGAACATCATTCCAAAGTTGATTCAATTCTTCAATAGTTGTTCATGGAGCGCATTTGAGTGATCTCAGTGTTTTACAAACAAATAGTGATTTAGTGAGACAGATCATCACCGAGTACAAACACTCGAGAGTGTGTAATCACAGTTGATCATATAGTGAAATACAGCCGATTGATTGGTCTTCCGGAGAGTGGACGTAGGCTTCTCAAAAGCCGAACCACTATAATCAGTGTTTGCAATCTTCTCTAACTCTCTCTACTTGATTTCAGTTCATTGATCGTGAAAGTTATTTATATTTGCGTGAATAATCTCTCTACACCTATTCACCCCCCCTCTAGATGTTTATACTAGTTATATCAATTGGTATCAGAGCCTCGTACTCGAGATCTTGAAGTGTTTGTTACTTCTAAGTTAAAGATCCTCTATGGCTAGTATTCTTGCACCAGGTTTAATCGAGGGGCAAAGCAACACTCGTTCACCACACTTCGACGGCAAGGATTACAATATCTGGAAGAATAAAATGAAGGCTTTTCTCAGGTCAAAAGATCCACTGGAATGGGATGTGGTTAAGAGGGGAATTGAGCCCACTGATAACGCCAAAGAGTACCGATGAGAAAGAAATAGAACCATCAGCCACTCTCTCTCTAGAAGAGATAACAAAGAGACAAATTATTGATGCAAAGGCTATTTACTCTCTATATTGTGCTTTATCACCTAATGAATATAATCGTATATCTTCTTGTGATACAACCAAGGAAGTATGGGATAGACTACATGTGACATATGAAGGAACTGATCGTGTCAAGGAGACCAAAGTAAACATATTACTTGGTCAATATGAATCTTTTAAGATGAAGCATGGAGAATCCATAGGAGATATGTTCAGTCGTTTTACAGAAATTGTAAACGGATTGGCATATCAAGGACAACTTGTTCCTGGACCAATGAAGGTCAACAAACTTCTGAGAGGACTGTCAAAAGATTGGAACAATGTGAAGATATCTATCAGAGAAACTCTGCGAATTTAACCTCTAATAGTCGATGAGCTCGTTGGTACTCTGTAGTCCTATGAGGCAGAATAAATGAACGAGGAAGTGGAATCCAGAGGTAAAAAGTCCATTACTCTTAAGTCTAACACTGATTCTGATAATACAGATTCTGAGGAAGAGCTGGACGACGAGGAACTTGCACTGCTGATCAAAAAGGTAAAGAAATTAAATAGAAAAGGTAGGAAGTTCAACAATAGGAAACAAAACAGACAATCTGGATAACGCAAAACTGATGACGAGGATGATTATGCCAAAGGTGTAATTTGCTTTGAGTGTAAGAAAAGGGGACATATTAAACAGAATTGTCCCAAACTCAAAAAGAACAAAGGGAAATTCGAGAAGTACAAGAAGGCTCTCAAAGCTGAAACATGGAGTGACACGGAAGTTGAGGATAGTGAAGACGAATATGGAAACATCTGTCTCATGGCACACTCAGACTCAGACTTTGAAACAGATTCAGGCTCAAACTCAGACAAAGAAATCAAGGTAAATCATTCTACTATTACTATAGAAGTTTCAGATTATATAAATGAGCTTTGTTCTAATCTAAAATCAACTCTAAAAAGCATCTCCAAATTAAAAAGGAAAATTACATGTTGAATCAACATAACGTTTCTTTGAAAGGAAAAGTAGATGATTTCAAAAAGGAATTTTTGAAAATAAAGGAAAATCGAGAGTTTCTATTAAATGAGAATGAATCTATTAAAAAGGAACTGTTGGAAACAAAGGAAAATTGAAATTCTTTGCAAAAGGAGAATGACTCTTTCAAAAAGGAATTCTTAGATATTGCCACAAAATTCTCTAAAGGATCAAAAACCCTACAGCACATACTTTCCATTCAAATTACTTATTATGATAAGTCTGGATTTGGTTTTTATAAGGAAAGTAATTCCCTAATTGATTTTCCTAAAGTCAAGGAGAGAATAAGACAAAGACTTCCTCGAAAAGCTTATAGAAATCATTTCAAAAATAATTTTGTAAGACCTCGTTGGTAGAAATAATCTCCAATGTTCTAGCGTGGAGAAAGAGAACACTTTGAAAACAAATGTCCTAAAGTCCGGAGACCTGTTCAAAAGAAATGGATAGAAAAAGCTTATACTACTAACTTAAATGGACCCAAGAAAATTTGGGTACCAAAGAAAAAATTAGTATTTGTAAACATTGCAGGTAAGCTTCAAAAGTAAGAAGAAATGGTATTTGGACAGTGGATGTTCAAGACATATGACAGGAAACTCAAAGATGTTCATTGGATTCGAAAGAATCAAGGGAGGAACAGTTTCGTTTGGAGGAAACACCAAAGGAAACATTATAGGACTCAGGAACTGTCAAGATCGGTAGCTTAATCATCAACAACGTTTCTCTAGTCAAAGGATTAAACTACAATCTTCTAAGCATCAGCCGCTTATGTGATGCCGGTTTTGAATAAACTTCAAAGAGAACCTATGTTCTGGAACAAGCAATGACTATTCACAGACTTTTACTGGACGAAGACATGGGAACATTTATCTTCTGGACATAAATGAAGGTACTGCAAAATGCCTATTATCAGTCCAAGATGAAGCAAATTTGTGGCACCGCAAACTTGGGCAAGTCAGCATGAAACAAATTTCCAAGCTTGCCAGCAAAGAGCTTGTTTGTGGCTTGCCTTCACTAAGTTACAAGAAAACAAAGCTTTGCTCTGCATGTACACTGGGAAAATAAGTAAGAAGCTTTTTCAAGTCTATAAAACAAATTTCTACTAATCGTGTGTTACAGCTTCTTCACATGGATTTATTTGGACCAACCAGAACCCAAAGCATTGGAGGTAAGAAGTATTGTCTTGTGATAGTAGATGATTACTCTCGATTTACATAAGTATATTTTCTTGCAAATAAAGGAGATACCTTCTCATATTTCTCAACATTTGCAAAGAGGATCCAAAATGAAAAAGGTTACTCTATTTCAAGTATCAAAACAGATCATGGGGGAGAATTTGAAAATCAAGACTTCTCAAACTTTTGTGACAAAAATGGCATACAGCATACATTTTCATCTCCTTACACTCTAGAACAAAATGGAGTTATGGAAAAAAAGAATAGGTCTTTACAGGAAATGGCCAAAACATTGCTTATAGAAAGCAATGTGGCAACTCGGTTCTGGGCAGAAGCAGTTTCTACTTCTTGCCATATTATTAACAGAGTATTTCTTAGACCAATTCTTGAGAAAACCCCCTATTAGATTTTCAAAGAAAGAAAACCTATTGTTTTCTACTTTCGAATCTTTGGTTGTCTATGTTATATCCTTAAAAATGTTAATCATCAACCTAGTAAGTTTGAAGAAAGATCATATGAAGGTATTTTTCTGGGCTATTCAAACTCTAGTAAAGCATATAGAGTGTTCAACGAGAACACTCAAACAGTGGAAGAATCCATGAACGTTAAGTTTATGGAAAAAGAAGTTTCAAGACAAAGCAGTACTATAAATGAAGAATCAGAATCAAATGCAGCTCCTAAAAGATCTGGTCTCAACAAAGAAGCAGAATCTTCCCAGGAAACAATCAAAGAAGCAACTCATGAAGAACGACCAACTCAGCTTGATATTCTTGCATCAGCAGAAGATTCTAATAATAATGAAGTTCCAAATAGAAACTGGAAACATAAGTCTAGTCATCCCCAAGAGCTTGTGATTGGAAACATCAACGAAGGAATTCAAACCAGATCAAGAAACAAAAAGGACACAGGTATTGTTGCACTGATCTCTGAAATTGAACCCAAGGGAATTAATGAAGCTCTGGAAAATGAAAGCTGGATAGAAGCAATGCAATAAGAGCTTCAACAGTTCAAGAGAAATGATGTATGGGAATTGGTACCCAAACCAAAAGGACGAACTATCATTGGAACTAAATGGATTTTTAGAAACAAAGTCAATGAACTTGGAAAAGTCATCAGAAACAAGGCAAGGCTCGTGGCAAAAGGTTATTCTCAATCTAAAGGAATAGACTATGATAAAACCTATGCCCCAATTGCAAGACTAGAAGTAATCAGACTATTGCTTGCTTATGCTTGCTATCAAAATTTCAAGCTATATCAGATGGACGTGAAAAGTACTTTTTTGAATGAGTTTATCAAAGAAGTGTTTGTAGAATAGCCTCCTGGATTCAAGGAACCAAGAAAGCCAGACCATGTATACAAATTAAAAAAAGTACTTTACGGTCTGAAACAGGCTCCTCGAGCTTGGTATGAACGATTGAGCAAGTTTCTACTAAACAATAAATTCAGGAAAGGTATGGTAGATATAACCTTGTTTATCAAGAAGGAAGGTAAAAATATACTGCTAGTACAAATTTATGTAGATGATATAATTTTTGGTTCATTTAATGAGCACTTGTGCAAGATCTTCTCAAAGTCTATGCAGAAGAATTTGAAATGAGCATGATGGGAGAACTGACATTCTTCCTAGGACTTCAAGTCAATCAAACGAAACATGGAACTTTTATCAATCAAGAGAAGTATGCCAAAGACATGATTAAAAAATTTGGAATGGAAAACAGCAAGAGGACTGAAACTCCAATGGCAACCTCCATCAAACTAGATCAGGATGAAAAGGGGAAGAAGATTGATCAGAAGAATTATAGAAGCATGATCGGTTCTCTTCTCTACCTTACTGCATCTAGACCAGATATTCTATATAGTGTTTGTCTTTGTGTAAGATTTCAAGCGGATCCTAGAGAATCACATCTTTCTGCTGTTAAACGTATAATTAAGTATATAGCCACTTATCCAAACTTGGGGCTATGGTATCCAAAAGAAACAGATTTTACTCTTCTCGGGTACTCAGATACAGAATTAGCAGGATGTAAAGTAAACAAAAAGAGTACTTCAGAAACATGCCAACTTCTGGGAAAAATGCTAGTTTCATGGTTCTCTAAAAAGCAGAATACTATGGCTCTATCGACAGCAGAAGCAGAATATGTAGCACTTGGAAACTGTTGTTCACAGATTCTATGGATGAGACAGCAACTAAGAGACTATGGAATAGAAGAGTCCTGCACAGAAATAAGATGTGATAATACGAGTGCCATAAACCTCACCAAGAATCCAATTTTACATTCCAGGGCAAAACACATTGAGATCAAACATCACTTTATTAGAGACCATGTTCAAAATGGACATATATATGTGGAATTCATTGATTCTAAGAATCAATTAGCATATATCTTCACAAAGCCGCTGGACAAAGGTACATTCGATTCAATACGTGGGAATTTAAATATTATTAACCCTTTCTTATAAATTCTATGAGAACAGGACAAAGTCTGACAGAAGCAACCGTCTAGGCATATCACTCTTAGAAGAAGAAGATTGAAAAAGGAAATAATGGTATTTTAGGATGTGTGTTATTTCCTTATTGAAATCTGGTAAATTTTTAGTAAGTGTTTGATTTGCATATTTTATGGCATTTGTCTATGATGATTGAATATTCTAGTTAAATTTAGAATAACTACCATTTTAATAAGTCTTGGGTCGCGACTGTTCACTTGTTCTCCTAACAAGGGTATAAAAACATCCAAACGTCGGGTCCTTTCTTCACAACTCTCCAAAACGGCTTACAAACCCTAATAGAGAAAAACGCTTTCAAAAACATTCTTCGCCAAAACCAACTTTCTCCGAACATGGCCTCGAGATCCTCCATATCCAGATCAAGATCTCTATCTCCTAGAAGAAAATCAAACGGGATTGCTGGGAGAGGAGGAAGGAGAATCGAAGGAGGGCAAACGCATTTCGACCTAACACAAACTTCCGAAGATACTCAAGGACAATCTCCAATAGTTTCTCCTCAAAGAAATCAAGATGATAATGAGGAATCTCTAAGAACTCTCCGCTCACCATCTGAAGGAAGGAATGTCTCACGTAGAGGTATGTCTGGATTAACTCTACCGACACCCACTGAAAGTCCTCATGTAATTATGAGGAGTTATGAGAAATTAGTCCGGAGAAATATTAGGGAAGATGTCAAACTGTTTTTCTTGAGAGAGAATGGGTATGCGAATGAACTCCATCTCATTCAAGTAGTACAGGCTGCAAAATCATCATCTACTCGTAGAGAACGAGTTAGTAATACAAGGAGAAGCAAAGATAAGGTGAAGGAAGATGATGAGAATATCTACAGAAATTTTAAAGTGAGAATGGGAATAGCTACTGTGGTCCAGAACACAACTGGGAAATTATTTCGATCCAAAGAGCATAAGACTTTCTTTAACAAACTGTTGGATCGAGGAGTCATGAACCATAGAATTGTATATTTTGATTATTTGGATGATGCTGACGTGAATCTGCGAGAATGCTTTGAAAAATTGCAGATGGACCAATTCCGCACTGATTCTGCTGCTGTTTATCCTGAATTAACAGCATATTTCTACTCGAATTTGACATTTCTATCTTCAGACAAAATGCAATTTAGTGTGAATGACAGGTTCTATGATGTTAGCTCAGATACTCTTGTTGACATTATAAAAGTTGAGAGAGGAGCATTCAAGCCAATAGACGTCCCTTATGAAACAGTGTGTAAGTTTCTCACAAAGTTTGTAAGGGCCACTATAATTTATCCTCTTCTAACTTCTGCAAGAGCTATTTTGCACAAAATCATTATCAGCTGCATTCGTCCAAAAGCCTCATCAAAGACTGATGTATCCAAATCTGAGGCCAAATTGATGTGGGCTATTGAAAGAGGAGTACTGTTCTCATTGCCTCACACAATAATATTGCATATGTATCGGACAATGTCAAAGGACAAAAGACAGCTACCCTATGGAGCTTTAGTGACAAGGATCTTTGATCATCTTAAGATAGACATACCCAGAAGATTCAGTACCAAAACTTTTCCCACAATGATCATTGATATGAAAATGATCAATAAGATGAGACTGAAGGATGTTGCTGAGACTTGGAGATGAAAAGAAAAGGAATTGGCTAGAGCAGAGACAACAAAACGAAAAGGCAAAGAATCAGCTACTACTGAGCCAAGTTCCAAAAGGAAAAGACAACTCCTACTGGTAAATGAAGAAGATGAAGAAGAAAGCATCTTCGCAATTCTGGCAAATATGCGTCAAAATTCTCAGAGAATGTCTGAACCAGAAGCATAAAGACATGAAGAAAACATTCTCAACACAGAACATGAGAAGAATGATGCATATGAATCAATGGATGATCCAGAAGAAGAAGAGGAAGTAGAAGCAGAAGAAGAAGAAGGAAATGAGGACAGGGAAAAAGAGGGGCAACAAGGACAGAATGAAGCATCAACTCAGGAGGAGCATCATTATGAAAATATTGTAGTGCCAGTTCTTGCAGCTTCATCTGGAAATGCTGATTATTAGAAGATCTTAGGACTTTTAACAGAGATAAGGAATCGGCAGATAGAAATGGAAACCTCCTTCAATAACAAATTGGAGACTCTCGAGAAGACAGTTAATCAATGTATTGACAGGATTGAGAAGTCTGCATCAGATATGGAAGATTTCACCCTTGTTCGGACCCCAAACAAAAAAACCTCTTAAAAACATTTTTTTGAACTGACTAACTCTTTTTGAAGTTGACAAAAAGGGGGAGTAGATATGGCTTATGGCTTTTGATTTTTGATTGCTTTCACTTTTAGATTTTTGTCGGATTTATTATTATGTTGATGCATGATAGTTGGATTTATCATTGTGTTGATGCATGACAGTTAGCTTTATCATTATGTTGATGCATGATACTGTGATCATGAATGACTAATGATATTTTCTTATAGGTTGATTACACAGTACTGATAAAGTTTGAATCATATTGAGCTGTAATATGAAATTATGTTGCTGCCGTATTGTCTATACAGGGTTGATATGAGCTATACTTATGAGTTGAACAGAATAATTGGAAACAGGCTCCATTTAACCATATTTTGCAGGGACATTAAGCCATATATATAAAATGTTTTGTCACCATCAAAAAGGGGGAGATTGTTGAGAAAACTCCTAGTTTTGATGCTAACAAAACATCTTATGAATAATATTTATATATCAATCTCTTGAAAGAAAATGACACAGAATGGCATTGGCTTTAAAGTCTACTTATTGCAGAAGATAAAGCATAAGATGTCTGAGAGTTTGACCATACCAGACTGAGTTTTAAGTCTAACAGTACCAGACTGAGATTTTAAGTCTAAGCAAACCAGACTGAAAATCTAGGCAAACTCAGAACTTAAGACCATCAGATTTAAGATGAACCTACATGATAAGATCACCAACGGTAGAGTATTTCACTTACCTTATTTATATTGATTCTGTTATACTAATCTGATTGACAGGATCAATTAATGAGGAACTTCCAATGAAGAATAGAGTACTTATGAAAGCCCGGATTCTGGTTGTATGGGCGAACAGAATCTAAGGGGATCTGATCTACCCTCAACGGTAAAAAAGACTTGTCTTATAAAGTCTGTCCAAAAAATGGAAGACTAAACTCTCAAGGAAAGAGCCAACGGTCGAGTGTGGCTTGGAGAGTATTTAAGGGTAGGTTGAGACTTAGGGGTAGAACAGATGAACATCATTCCAAAGCTGATTCAATTCTTCAATAGTTGTTCATAGAGTGCATTTGAGTGATCTCAGTGTTTTACAAACAAAGAGTGAGTTAGTGAGACAAATCATCACCGAGTACAAACACTCGAGAGTATGTAATCACAGTTGATCATATAGTGAAATACAGCCGGTTGATTGGTCTTCCAAAGAGTGGACGTAGGCTTCTCAAAAGCCGAACCACTATAATCAGTGTTTGCAATCTTCTCTAACTCTTTCTATTTGATTTCAGTTCATTGATCGCGAAAGTTATTTATATTTGCGTGAATAATCTCTCTAAACCTATTCAACCCCCCTCTAGGTGTTTATACTAGTTATATCAATGATCACTTATATTCCATATTCATGCATAAGTTTTGCCTTTTGTGGAGATCATTTTGCACTTTTCATCAATTATCATGGTGTCTCTATTTACGAAAATGTCATTTTATTTTTAAAATGTTCATTTCCCAATCCAAACTTTTCACACCAGTGCATAGCGCTTAAAACGTTCTCTTTTAAAAAATGCCAATTTTCAAATCCTAAGTTTTTGCACCAGTGCATAGCACTCGAAATGTTCACTTCAAGTGTGTGCTGGCAAAATCCCAAATGGGAGAGTGGACAGCACCCGGAGAGGGATCAGATGTTCGAACTCGTCAAAGAACGTCGATTTGCATGTATACATCATCTGCACATAGCCAAGCGTTGAAGTATTCCCCTTAAAATTCAGATGGCTTCAACAATCAAAGCTGCACAATAGCAAAAATCATTTTTCATTTTTCTCTTTTCGGTTTTTATGTCAATGCCATTCGCAACTTTCAGACTGCTTGGGCTGACTTTCAATGCACCTTTATCCCAAGGAAGGTAAGCGCTTTCAAAGAAGAAGAGAAGGCCTAACATGAACGTGAAGAGCACGTCAGATAAGCCAGGATGACCTGCCTGGTGATCGTGCAATCGTGCGCATATATTGACGAGAACGGCTTTCATAATCGAAGCCTCTTGCACGAAGGAGGCAAGTCATCCTTGGCTAACAAACCAGACTCGTCATGTCATGTAAGGCCTCTCTTCCTCACAAAAACATTCCAATGCCTCTCAGTGTGTGATGTGATGAATAAAAAGAGGAGACAAATTTGTGTCTTCAAGGCGGAGTTGCTTTTAGAAGGAAGAAGATGCCTGACATGAAAGATTAGAGACTTTCTGACTAGCCAAGGAGACTGCCTCATACCGGGGCGAACCTCTCGAACGCTCAGTTCAGCTCGAATGGAGCGAGTTCGGAGGAGGCAAGTCATCCTTGGCTACCAAATGAGACTCTTATCTTCATGCTAGCCTCTCTTCTTGTTCTCCTACTCAAGTCCAATGCTTCAATTTTTTACTCGCATTTGCCTCTCTACTTATAGTGAGTGGAAGAGAATATGATATCGGATCAAAGCCAATTCAGACTTTTATTAGTGGGGCATTTCGAATGTCAATTTTTGTAGGACCTCCTTGAGTCAATTTGCCTCATACAAATCTTCTCTTTTTAGTTTGTCCTTTTTTCTATTTCATTTTGCTTGCGGCAACTAGGGTTGAAGTCAATATTCGTGGGTTTTAGTTGCATTTCAATGATAAGTATGCTTCGTGCAATTCTGGATCGCATTGAATTTCATGGAACAAAACCCTGGTTGGCAATGAACTATATCAGATGAATTTTTGCCATATTATCCTGAATAAAAGGATTAAACGAGGTCCTTTACGATGCAGATTTTGAATAAGATGATCAAATGAGGTCCTTTATTCCTTAGCGAGAACCACTTGAATCACTTGAATGAGCTGACCCTAGGTACGAGCTGCTGAAAAATAAGATTGACATTTTCCAGAATAAGGGTACTGTGGTCCAAAAAGCAGGCTTGAATTCAGAGATAATTTGATTCTCTACACTCACAACTCCTATCCCGAAGACTCTGCATAGGTGGCTCTGTTTCTGACCTTCACCATACCTCCACAAGGAATTTTTCTTACCCTTCTCCCCCAAAATCAGCACAATATCTAATACAAAGGGTTCTTGTTTGAAATTGGATTCTTGAGAGGGAAAAACACTAGGAGTGTTATAACTTTCATATGACACTTACTTTAGGGCCAAAACTTTTTTTTTTTTGCTCACTTGAGTACCAAATCAGAGTGAAATCATTTAGTTAAGTGTCACTTTCGGCTAAAAGTCATATGTGGATTTTTTTAATGATTTTTCATTATTTTTTTAATAATTTTTTATTTCCAATGCGGATTTTCCAATTCCAATGTGGCTTCTCTTCGTGCATTGGTCCAAAACGACATCATTTCTCCTCATATTGTCTCTCTTTTTTTTGCCCTTTTTTCTTCTTTTTTTCATTAGGGCTTGGGCCTTTGCGGCCTTTGCGAGCAGCTAGTCGAGCTCCGACAGCCTGGCCCTAGGGTGAGGGTCATCGGCGACCCTCGACAGCCCTAAAGAAAAATAAAAGCAAAATTTTTTCAAAAAATTAATAAATATATTAAAATATTGTTCTTCGGCAGCCATGTTAGCTTTTCCACTGGCTAAATCAAAAGTGGCACTCAAGTGAACGTTTTTTTAAACTTGTGACACTCAAGTGAGCGAAAAAAAGGTTTTTGCACTCAAATGAGTGCCGTACAAAAGTTATGCCACTCCTAGTATTCTTCTGCCGATTCTTGACTAGAGTTGAATTCCATTTTAAGCTATCTTCTTTTAGGGAGAGAATTCCAGGCACACGGACTCTCAATCCTCTTATCCTTCAAATTCTTTCTTTCCTTTTTTGGTGTACGTATATGATCCAAATGCAATGGAGACAACTTGTGAAAGATGCCCTCCAAGGCAAAAGCCAATGACCTTGGCGCTAAACAGAGAGTTCTTTTTTCTGTGTGCTGATTGACTTTGTTCACTTGGCTTACATCTTTCACTTTTCTTTGGAATTGATATTCCATTCGTTGCGATTCCTCCAAAAATTATCCTGCTGGGGACCAGTTGAATTACGTGTCATGGACCAATAATATGATAATCAATCGAGTATGAATATCAACAAAGAAAAGGAAGGCGTTGCTTCGCACAGTTGTAACTCTCATTCCCTTCTGAAATTTTCATTTCTGGAAAGCACAGAGATATTTCCATGCGTAGCTCCACAAGTGCAGGTGAATTTTAAATGAAAGTCTAATTCAGTGTTGATGATGCACACCCTCAAAAACAACCCTGAACTCCTACTTCAAGCATTTCACTTTCTCTCTCCATTTAGAAGCTATCCACACATCTCTGGCAACCTTTAATTCAAATACTTCCATTTAAAATTCACCTGCATTTGTGGAGCTACGCATGGAAATGTCTCTGTGCTTTCAAGAAATGAAAATTTCACAAGGGAATGAGAATTACAACTGTACGAAGCAACGCATTCCTTTTCTTTGTTGATATTCATAATCGATTGATGATCATACTATTGGTCCATGACATGTAATTTGACTGATCCCAAGCAGGGTAAATTTTTAGGAATTGCAATGAATGGAATACCAATTCCAAAGAAAAGTGCAAGATGTAAGCCAAGTGAACAAAGTCAATCAGCATACAGAAAAAAGAACCCTCTGTTTCGCGCCATGGTCAATGACTTTTGCCCTGGAGGGCATCTTTCACAAGTTGTCTCCATTGCACTTGGATCATATACGTACACCAAAAAAGGAAAGAAAGAATTTGAAGGATAAGAGGATTGAGAGTCCGTGTGCCCAGAATTCTCTCCCTAAAAGAAGATAGCTTAAAATAGAATTCAACTCTAGGCAAGAATCCAATATCAAACAAGAACCTTTTGTATTAGATATTGTGCTGCTTTTGAGGGAGAAAGGTCAGAAACATTCCATGTGGAGGTATGGTCAAGGTCAGAAACAGAGACACCTATGCAGAGTCCTCAGGATAGGAGGTGTGGGTATAGAGAATCAAATTATCTCTGAATTCAACCTGCTTTTTGGACCACAGTACCCTTATTCCGGAAAATGTGAATCTTATTTTTCAGCAGCTCGTACCTAGCGTCAGCTCGTTCAAGCGGTTCTCGCTAAGGAATAAAGGACCTCATTTAATCATCTTATTCAAAATCTGTATCATAAAGGACCTTGTTTAATCATCTTACTCAGGATTATATGGCAAAAATTCATCTGATATAGTTCATTGCCAACCAGGGTTTTGGTCCATGAAATTCAACGCAATCCAGAACTGCACGAAGCATACTTATCACTGAAATGCAACTAAACCCCAGGAATATTAACTTCAACCCAAGTTGCCGCAAGCAAAGAAATAGAAAAAAGGACAAACTAAAAAGAGAAGATTTGTAAGGCAAATTGACTCAAGGAGGTCCTACAAAAATTGACATTCGAAATGCCCCACTAATAAAAGTCTGAATTGGCTTCAATCCGATCTCATATTCTCTTCCACTCACTATAAGTAGAGATGCAAATGCGAGCAAAAAATTGAAGCATTGGACTTGAGTAGGAGGAGAAGAAGAAGAGAGGCTAGCATGAAGATAAGAGTCTCATTTGGTAGCCAAGGATGACTTGCCTCCTCCGAACTCGCTCTATTCCAGCTGAACTGAGTGTTCGAGAGGTTCGCCCCGGCATGAGGCAGTCTCCTTGGCTAGTCAGAAAGTCTCTAATCTTTCATGTCAGGCATCTTCTTCCTTCTAAAAGCAACTCCGCCTTGAAGCCACAAATTTGTCTCCCCTTTTTATTCATCACTTCACACACTGAGAGGCATTGGAATGTTTTTGTGAGGAAGAGAGGCCTTACATGACATGACGAGTCTGGTTTGTTAGCCAAGGATGACTTGCCTCCTTCGTGCAAGAGGCTTGGATTATGAAAGCCATTCTCGTCAATTTATGCGCCCGATTGCACGATCACCAGGCACGTCATCCTGGCTTATCTGACGTGCTCTTCACGTTCATGTTAGGCCTTCTCTTCTTCTTTGAAAGCGCCTATCTTCTTTGGGCCACAGGTGCATTGAAAGTCAGCCCAAGAAGGTCTGTGAAAGTTGCGAATGGCATTAACATAAAAACCGAAAAGAGAAAGGAAAAATGAAAATTGCCTTTTGCTATTGTGCAGCTTTGATTATTGAAGCCATCTGTCTTTGAGGGAATACTTCAACTCATGGCTATGTGCAGATGATGTAAACGTCGAGAATATGTGGCTATATGCACTGTTGATGATACATGCAAATTGACGTTCTTTCACCGACGAGTTCGAACATCCGATCCCTTTCCGGGTGCTGTCCACTATCGCATTTGGGGTTTTTCCAGCATACACTTGAAGTGAACATTTCAAGTGCTATGCACTGGTGCAAAAATCTAAGATTTGAAAAGTTAGGATTGGAAAATGAACATTTTGAAAATAAAATGACATTTCGTAAATAGAGACACCATGATAATTGATGTAAAAGTGCAAAAAGATCTCCACAAAAGGCAAAACTTATGCATGTATACGGAATATAAGTGATCATTATGGTCAACTGTGAGGTATGCTTTCATTTTTTCCCTTAGAAAATTTGAAGGAAGAAAAAAGTGGCAAAGTGTGGGCCCATTTGTGTGCTCAAGAACTTGTATGTTCATTGATCCTAATTTTATCCCTCTATTCTCTCAATGGAACGATGCTTGAATGGGCCATTCATTGTCATAGTTCATTGGATCATACGGGTGATCTTTTTTTTTTTTTTTTTTTTTTTTTTTTTGGTAAGGTAAGATTTTATAGAACAACCATAGAACTGTACAACAGAAGGGGGAATACACGGTACCAACAGATACATACGGGTGATCCATGCCACCTAATATCTAATTGGCGAGATCCATATGAATAGGATTTATTGACAGTGTAAATAAGAATTTTTCCACGAGTTATTTATTGGTTGATACCTTTCATGGAAACGCATTAATAGTGAATGGAGGGAGTGCTGCCACTCGCCAAGTGACGCTTTGATCAGGGGATGCGTGTTTGGCGTGGGAGCTTTCGGTGATCGGTGGAGGCGAGTCCTGCTGCTTCGGTGACGTCTTTCGGAGGACGAAAACGGGTCAAGATCGAGTCAAGTCCAGGACCCGCCCGAATCTCCGTTTCCCAGGAGCAGTGATGAGAGTGCTCAATGGCATGGGCTGCAATATTAGCCCATCTCTACTCCTGATTCGTCGACGACTCGGTTGGTAACTTTCCCCGAAACAAGGCTGTCAGAATAGACACCGACATGTCACGACAGGGTTGCAACTCTTTTAGTCCGAGTCGACATTCCAAATGACGTGGACTTGCCACATCCTCGCCCTTCCGTCTACAGATTGATGGGTTGAAAATTTTTAGGAAGAAAAATGTCCAAAAAGTCATAAATTTATTATATTGCGATCAATACGGTTCTGAGCTTTTCAATGATACCAATTTAACTATAAACATTTTAATAAATTGCTAAAGTAGTCTTTTCAATTTATTTTGATCAAAAATTATTCGCGTGGTAGTCTAATCAGTGTTATCCATCATATATGATGTGATCAACATTAATGTTGATAATTTTTTAATTTTTTAAAAAACATTCCAAACTTTTCATTATTTTTATTAATTTTTTTTATTTTTTATTATTTTCTTTCTCCTTTACTTCTTTGTTGAGCCAGCTTGGCCACTGCCCCCAAAAGGGTAGCCAAAAATTGTGACACCCTCGTTGTGGCTAACTCACCTACCATCATTGTGGCCAGCAAGAGCTTGGGCAAGGGCCATAACCCATGTTCGATTTGATGAGGTGAACATGTTGTAGTCCTCACTATGTCCCGCTAGGGCATGGGTGAGAGCCGCAACCCTTGCCTACAACCCTTGCTTGAGGCTTGTAGGGGCCATTGGCCTTCACCTAGCGACTAGTGGAGGTTGCCAACCCTACAGGCTCAATGAAGAAGAAAAGAAAAGAATAAAAAGTTTGACAATTTTTTTAAAACAATTAAAAAAATTATCCACATTAATGTTAGCTTCACCACGTGGGATGGCTGCGTCGACTGGATTTTTACATCAACAATTTCTGGTCCAAATTAGTTGAAAATATAATATTGGCAATTCGTCAAAAAGGCTTCGAGCTAAATTGATAAATCGTCAAAAAGTGTAGGAGTAAATTGACACGATTGAAAGGTTGAGGATTGAATTGTCAAAAAGTTTAGAACTAAATTGGCAAAATTGAAAAATTTAAGAATTAATTAACTGCTGTATAGTAGAATTATGACTTTTTTGATAAATTTTTCAACTTTCAGACTACGCCAGGGCTTCTTAAAAATTGAATCTCATGCTTACAGTGCCATTTAGTGAACTTTTGGAAAATTTTCTTTAGAACTATTTCAGGAAAAAATCATTTCTAGCTTTCATATATTAGGAGAAAGCTACTCAGAAATCTATAGGTCAATATCTTCACATTTTCTTATTATTTTCCATGTCGAGTAACATAAAAGTATAAACGCTAAGAGACACTATAAAAACCGAATACTATAACATCTCAAATTAACTCATAGAAGTATTGTCCGATTTGGCCTATCCCATATCGAGTCTCATGGTTTTATCATTTGATGGGCAAAAATGCACTTTCTCAGGACGTTACTTGTCACTCCCCGAACCCCAAGCACGCAACAACCTTTACCATGGTTAATTGAAAGCGACATCCTAGGATGCATCGATGACCATTCATTTTAATCTTTCATTATGCGCAAGTGGAAGATAAACCATCCCCAATCCAAATAAACAATCAAACAATCAAACAGGGATAAGGGGATGAACAGCAAGAACAACATCAACTGCTCATTTATCAATTTCCTTAATAGTCTAGTATTTAGAGGGTATCGTTCCTGCCCAAGTCCTCATGGTTGAACGGTTCGTTCTCAATCGAGATCACGAGTCGTACCCGTATCATTTCCTATCAGCGCCTCCCTGTAATCTATTATCCCACGAACAAATAGTTCGGAATATTCGTACTCGCTGGCGCCTCCCTGTATTGACGCTTATTTTGGAGTTTTGCTTGGAGCTATTAAATGAATTCTATATAAAAGCATAGTGAGAAACCACACCAATGACAATGAATCACAACAATTGCAAAGTTGATAAGTAGAACATCAATAGAGATAACCCAAAAAATGCTCTCTAGCACTTGTATGACTAAGATATTCCTAGCAAATGTGCTTTGTAGGACAAGCTACGTAGTACATAGGTCTCCGTCAACTACGATTCTATGTCAAACTCCCTAGAAGTTTGGTTAGATAAGATTAATAATCATTCAATTCAATTCTTAGAATATTTGGTAGCTAGTGCTATATTTGAGATGACAGTAAGCTTGATGAGAGAGCGAGAAAGTGCATACTTGTAACGCCCCGACCCTCGAGCACGTAGCAACCCCTGTTTTCTCGCGGTCATTTGATTTGTGACTTCCCAGGATCCATCGCCAACTGTTATTTTTATATTTTAATTAAATGCATGCAGAAGCGAAACACAATCCCCGGTCAATTACAAAAATAGGAATAACAGGAAAACTCAATAAGAACACATTCCAAAGTGCCGCTTTATTAACTAACTGATTAACCCTAGGAAGTTTACAAATACAAGCCCTTACCACAGGCATCTTCCTATCGAGCCAATGAGACCAATAGGCCAGGGTTAATCTACTACCTTCAAAGACGGCCACGAACTGAAACACGCGTTGATTCTCCATCCTACGGCCCTGAAAATTGTTAACCACGATGGGTTGAGATAAACTCAGCAAGTCAAAGTCCTAAGCCTTGGTTAGGAACTTCGCTCGCCTTGGGAGTAATCTAACCATGCAACCTAGTTCCGACAAACAACACATACCACACCTCAAGCAGCATTATCAGACGACAGTTCAATAAGCAAATGCAAACCAAGCAACCATACCTGGCCTTGGCACGCGCAACCTGCAGAAACTGTCATTTCAATCATCATGACATTAAGAGCATACGAATAATCAGAGCATCTCATGTAACTTTCTCATGTTTCACACCCACACATATGCTCCGATTATTACAACCCTCTAGGCCACGGCACAACCTTATGGTTGGCGGTCAACTGGTCATAAACCAGGCATCGTCCTCTCCCGTGAGGCACGGCGACGTCATGGGCTCTCTCCCACCGACGGCATTCCATAAGGAGCATGGGCCCGGCCTCAACCGCGACTCCGCATCTTACCACTGTCAGGCGACCCAATGGTCACGGCACAACCCCGAAGGATTGGTGGTCATCCAGCTTAACCGGGCTATCAACTTTAATCTAACCATGCAACACATCAGCAAACAGTTCATTCTTGTCTTTGCTTTTGCTTGGTCGTGAATGCAACATTGTTCATACGCTCATGCCCATGCGACATGCCATTTCATATAACCCACACAATATGTCATGCGGTATCACTCGACAATTCCAAAATTCAATTTCCAATCAGCATTCAATCATGCACATTCCCTAACTCTTGGGAACGACCAACAAGTCATAGTCTATCAATCAATTCCGACCAATCAACATCACGATACTCCAATACCCAACCACGTGTCTCAATATTTAATAATAAATAAACACACGTCTCAATATTCAATAATAAATAAATACGTGTCCTCACGGCGACGACAATCAACTATTTCCAAAAATACTCAATTATCCCAAAATAAGTATAAAATATAATTATACTCAAAGATACTCATTTAAGAAACATATAATAGTATAGTTGATTGTTCCGATAAAATAATTCAAGTCCCACAAAATACTTATAATTATTTTTCAATCGCATAATTAATTATCCAACCCAAATAATTCCATTTAGTAAAACCCTTCTTCAATAAACCAATGTCATTTAATAATATAGTATATAAATACTATTGACTTTGGAAAAATAGACCATAGTAATTTTCCCCCAAAATTACTCAATTAAAACCATTTCCAATAAATAATCACAATTAATTATTTTCTCCAAAAATAATTAATTTTCAGCAATGAATAGTAATAACAATATTACTATTAATAATTCGAAATTATAAATTAATTTAATTAATAATTCCGAAAATAATAAATTATTATTATTATTTATTCCAAAAATAATAATAATATTTGTTAATACTAAACATGATTAACACTAAGCAAAGCTTAATCAAATAGTATTAAAACACTAATAATCATCATCCAAAGCACTAATCAATAATTAAACTAATTAAACTACTCCTAAGCAAGATTAACCCCTAACTAAGGGATTAGGAAATCGACTCACGGTTTAGCGATTCCAACGACACAAGCACGACGGTA
This sequence comes from Corymbia maculata, assembly GCA_014182735.1. Lineage (NCBI taxonomy): Eukaryota > Viridiplantae > Streptophyta > Magnoliopsida > Myrtales > Myrtaceae > Corymbia > Corymbia maculata. The sequence goes on along the minus strand of CM024690.1, from coordinate 6,186,027 downwards.
GCAGCGAGGGGAACGCCAGGGAACTTCCGGCGCGTCGGGACGAGACGGCCCGGGACCGAATCTTGGCCGAGGGCGGCTGTCCACGCGACAAAAGGCTGAGAAACGGAGGAACCGGCGGCTGTAGCGGCATGGGGCTGACTGGTGGGTAGTCCGGCGACTCCGGACGGCGGCCAGCAGCTCCGGTGACCAGGCGGCGGCTCCGGCGAAGGGAAACAGAACTGAGATGGGGCTAGGTGGCTGGACAGACAGCAAGTGACAGCTGGGCGGAGGACAGAGGTGGCTGGCCGGTAGGCTGGCTTCCGACGGTGACTAGGGCGGAGGGACGATGGCGGCCGAGTGACGGCGAGGCAGCAACTCGCTGCTCCGGCGTCCACGAGTCTGGTTTGGCCCAAAAACCGAGGAAGAAGAAGAATAGGGGGGGCAGCAACGGCGGCTCGGGGTGGTCAAGCGAAGGGCGGTGGTGGCCTAGCGACGGCGAGGCGGCGGCTCGCTGCCGGCGTCCCGGCGATCGGCTGGCCGGCGTTGCAACGGTGGTGGAGAGGAGGAAGAGAGAAGGACAGAAGTTGGGCGGGCTGGTTTGGCTCAAGGCCGGCGGACGGCGGCTCACCGGCGACCAGGCGGAGAACAAGGGCAGTGGCGGAGCTGCGGTGCTGCAATGGCGGTCGATGATGGCGGCAACAGCAGCAGGCCGGCGTCGACCAGCAAAGAAGAAGAAGAAGAAGCTGCAAGGGAAGGGGGCGTCGTGCGGGGAAGCTGCCGAAGGGAGGGAGAGAGAGAGAAAAGACCGGTCAAAGGAGAAAATATTAGGTGCGTGCGACATGCCGGCGTGTCAAACGGGAAGAGGGTTGGCGAGCGACACGTGTCCAAGTGTCAAGACACGTAGATTAGGGTTTCAAAATTTTCAATCCCCGCGTGCTGCCTCTTTTCTCTCTCCTCTCCCCCTTTTCTCCTCTTCTTCTCGAGAAAGCACGTCTCCTGACAATTTTCTCTCTCTTCTGCCCATTTTCTCTCTCCTTTTCTCAAAGCTCTCTCGCTGCCCATTTCTCTCTTTGCCGCAGCGCCGCGCCCGACGACCACCGTCGGCTTGATCCACCATTTTCTCTCTCTTCTGCCCCTTTTCTTTTCTCGAAGCCTCTCCCCTGCCCATTTCTCTCTCCGCCGCACAGCACACGACCCTCGCTCCCTCCGCCGCGCCGCGCCCGACGACCACCGCTCGGCTTGATTCCGGATTCCACCGTGAAAAAGAACGAGAACGTTTGTAAAGAAACAAGCAAGAAAGAGGCTGTGATGATTCGCATGTATAAGGAGGAGAGAGAAAATGAAAGCGGCGAGCACCGAGAACCGGCCATATCTTGGCGGGCGGCCAAACCGGTCGCAGCCATGGCGGGGTTCCTTTCGGTTGTCGATCGAAGGCGAATCGAGCCTCGCTATCTTCCAACAATTTCTGCCCTTGATTTCTTCTCTTTCTTTTTTTCCAGATCTGATTGTCTTGTTGAATCAGTTCCTTGTGTTTTGCTATGACAAAAAGGTGGGTTCTTTTTAAGCCCCTTTTCCTTGTTCGAGCTGTGTTCGTCTTTGATTTTGCACTGCGAAATTCTGGGTTCTCTTCTCTGCACGAGAGAGGAGATGGGTAATGATTCTTCAAAATAATATATGCTTTTGTCAGTTGCTTTGGAGGAGTTTTCAAGATTTTTTTGGACTTGCAGGTGAATCAGTTTTTGGGCCTGCGATGATGTTTTCGCCGGAGATGGTGAGCTGCTGCATTGATACGATTCTCACCATGGTCGGAGCTATTAGCAACTATTTGAGGAGATTAGGAATTCGGGCAATGATCCAAAACGAGTAGAGCGATCGTATCAGAGATTGTATCAGAGATTTTTAGTATGTAAATTGTAAGGCAAACGATGAAGCTGGTCAAATATGATGAATCTGCAGACATTTGCATTTCTTGAAGATTTTTGCCGGTCCTTAGCTGGTATAAAACTATAATTAATAGGCCCCATATGTCCGGTTGGAGAATTTTTTCTATTTAAGCAAAACTTCACCCGAAGTACTAGACTTTACATTTAAGTCTTAAATTGTTCTCGATTATTTCAACTAACTCCACAATTCTTTTCTAAAATAGTGTAATAAAATCCTTTCAAAAATGAAGGATACCAAATATATGTTTTAAAAATTGTTGACATATCTAGTAAATATTTAGGACTTGATTATGTCGATGTAAGTTTTAAGATTTCATTTAAGATTTCAATAAAGATTATGAACTTGATTGTTACAATTCATAGATTTATGACTCAATTTTATTCTATAAGTAAGGTTTAAGATTTCTACTGCGCATTTCTGGATAAATTAAATGTCATGTATTATATTTTTCGAAGTACTTATTTTTGAGTTCTCACTCTTGATGGTTATTAACTTACCAAATTATTGCCCAAGGCAAAGAAATTATCTATAATCAGGCCGTCCTAGTTAAGATCACGCTTGCTTATATTCAACATCTCATAGTATGTGATATGCCTTATGGATAGAATTAGCCATAGCTAGCACTCATAACTTGTGTTATGTGGCATGTTCCTAGAATTAGCTATAATAGGTTTATGCTATGTATGAAAATTTATTTATATCACGATGGAGATCATTAAATCTAGTCAAATCCATATGGACCAACTATAAATTAGGCAAAATCCTGTCCGTACATCTTCGCCTAGTAAGAGAGCCTATGGATGAAATTTTCATGTCTTCAAAAATTAAATATGTTAATAAGAGAGCCTTGGACGGTAATGTTTTTTTGCATGTATTCTATGGAGAAATGCTTGGCCAATTTCAATTGAGAGTTGTTGCTATTATACACATTTTAAAATACAAAGACAATTCTATGATACATAAGCTCTCTGTGTATAATATTCAAAGACAATTTAATGATACATAGGCTCTCTACGGATAATAACAACTCTGGATTGAAATTGGCCAACATTTATTTTGCTTTTAAATTTTTTGGCGAACAATGATCTTTCCCGTGAGCCCTTCACACTCAATCGATCCTGAAACTCGAATGAGGTAAGAAATTTTGAGTAGAGATTCAAGGAAAGAGACAAACTTGGCCCTTTCTTATTGATGTAGAAACCCAAAAACCCAAACACAACTCAGAAGTAATAAAAAGACAAAATTTTGAAGAATCATTACCCATCTCCTCTCTCGTGCAGAGAAGAGAACCCAGAATTTTGCAGTGCAAAATCAAAGACGAACACAGCTCGAACAAGGAAAAGGGGCTTCGAAAGAACCCACCGCAAAACACAAGGAACTGATTCAACAAGACAATCAAATCTGGGAAAAAATAAAAAATAAGGGCAGAAATTGTTGGAAGATAGCGAGGCTGCCTTCGATCAGACAACTGAAAGGAACCCCGCCATGGCTGCGACCGGTTCTGGCCACCCCACCAAGATACAGCCGGTTCTCGGTTACTGCCGCTTTCATTTTCTCTCTCCTCCTTATGCATGCGAATCATCACAGCCTCTTTCTTGCTTGTTTATTTACAAACGTTCTCGTTCTTTTTCACGGTGGAATCCGGAATCAAGCTAAGCGGTGGTCGTCGAGCGCGGCGCAGCGGAGGGAGCGAGGGTTGTGCGCTGTGCGGCAGAGAGAGAAATGGGCAGGGGAGAGGCTTCGAGAAAAGAAAAGGGGCAGAAGAGAGAGAAAATGGTGAATCAAGCCGATGGTGGTCGTCGGGCGCGGCGCCGCGGTGGTCGGCGCCATGGTGGTCGTCGGGCGCGGCGCCGCGGCAAAGAGAGAAATGGGCAGTGAGAGAGCTTCGAGAAAAGGAGAGAGAAAATTGTCGGGAGACATGCTTTCTCGAGAAGAAGAGGAGAAAAGGGGAGAGGAGAGAGAAAAGGGGTAGCGCGCGGGGATTGAAAATTTTTGAAACCTAATCTACGTGTCTGGACACTTGGACACGTGTCGCTCAACCAACCCCCTTCCCGTTTGACACGCCGGCACGTCGCACGCACCTAATATTTTCTCGGCAAGTGGGTGTCGACAAGGGGGAGGAAAATGTGGGGAAAAAGAGAAAAGGGGGAGAGAGAGAACGTGCAGATAAGAGGGGGCGTAAGAAAAGAAAAGAAGAAAAAAAAAGAAAAAGAAAAAGAAAAGAGAACAAGACAAAATTCAAACAAGTTTCTAGAAAGGGCAATTTGGTCTTTTTGCCCTTGAAGCACAATTTCCCAAATATTTGGCTTCACAACTCGGCACATTAAATCATTTTTCCAATAATTCGGGCTTACCGATGGTGGTCGTCGGGCGCGGCGCCGCGGTGGTCGGCGCCATGGTGGTCGTCGGGCGCGGCGCCGCGGCAAAGAGAGAAATGGGCAGTGAGAGAGCTTCGAGAAAAGGAGAGAGAAAATTGTCAGGAGACATGCTTTCTCGAGAAGAAGAGGAGAAAAGGGGGAGAGGAGAGAGAAAAGGGGTAGCGCGCGGGGATTGAAAATTTTTGAAACCCTAATCTACGTGTCTGGACACTTGGACACGTGTCGCTCAACCAACCCCCTTCCCGTTTGACACGCTGGCACGTCGCACGCACCTAATATTTTCTCGGCAAGTGGGTGTCGACAAGGGGGAGGAAAATGTGGGGAAAAGAGAGAAAAGGGGGAGAGAGAGAACGTGCAGATAAGAGGGGGCGTAAGAAAAGAAAAGAAGAAAAAAAAAGAAAAAGAAAAAGAAAAGAGAACAAGACAAAATTCAAACAAGTTTCTAGAAAGGGCAATTTGGTCTTTTTGCCCTTGAAGCACAATTTCCCAAATATTTGGCTTCACAACTCGGCACATTAAATCATTTTTCCAATAATTCGGGCTTACCGAAAAATTCGAGAATCAATGAAACACGTCCAATATTTTAGTCTCGACATCCTTTAAAGTTCGATACCTAATACCGGATTGAAATTCGTGGTTAACATCGATCAATCGCGACTTTAGTACGACCTAACTTTCGGGCGGCATTTAGGGGTTCTCGCGCGTTTGACCCGTGGTTGATAGCTTTTCAATCCACGATCGTGCATATTCAAATCAGGACGATCCTCAATTGTTATGTAATCACGAGAGGTTAATTGCTCACACTAAGTATAGGACCAAAAGGAAATCGGTTTAATGTCGTCCGCAATTAATATTGAAGTCATGCAAAATCACCCACAATCTGACCTCGTATTTTTGCCGACTCGATTTATTTCCGTTCGCAAATTGGCCTGCAACAATGTAGTATTATTCCTCTTTGATCCTTATGGTCGAGCGGCCTATCCCTGATTAAATTCACTAGTCGTACGCGTACCGATCCTTAATTGCCTTGCGGAACAATTAGTTAACTCGTGAGGGGCCAACTCAGAGTAAACGCAACTAACTGTGCATTGATAAAATAACCATTTCATCTATCCCGGAATGGGTCGAAATTCAGGATGTTACAATACTGCTAGGTTATGAACAAGATGACTAGGGTTATCAATTCTAGTGACCAAAATTAAATTCATTTGTTGTTATCAAAGGAGTTACATTTAATGAGTCTCCCATACTTTTGAGTAAAAGTGACTATGACAATATTTCTACGACTCTACACGGTGTTCAAGTCAAGACAAAGTTGCAATTAGAAACTCCTAAGGGAGGGAGTGCTAGCATGGTAATTGACATTAATTGTGATTGTCGTGAGGTAGAGCATATAAAGGCAATAGTTATTGTAATTGTTGAGTTTGTAGGTACGTACTCGATCTCATCACAAATATAAATGTAAAGATGGTTTTGCTTTATTTGTGGTCGAGAGAGTTGTGCTGGCATTTTCTTGTGAAGTGGTGAAAGTTGTGGGTGGAGTTCGTGTTCCACTGAGTCCCAAGGTCATGGCAAAGTTCAAGCGAGCAGCCATGCCCGGAGCCACCACATCCTTCTTTCCCTTAGCTTTCCTTCTTGCCGAGCCACGCTAATGGAGACCCATTTCCACTAGTGGTGTGCAACGAAAACCGCCTAACCCGGGAACTGCCCAAACCTAATCGAACCGGCTAGTTCTAGGTGGTTCCTGTAACTGGTGGTCTAGTTCCCGGTTCACATTCTTGGTACTGGTGGCCAATCAATCTAGTTCTCAATTCCAACGTGGGAATCAGACTGAGTAGACCGGACCGGTAGTTTTTAACATATATATTTCAAAGTTTGTTAAGAATTTGAAAAAAAAAAAAAAAAAGAGAAAATTCTTTAGAGTTTTAGGAAAATACAATTACATGCAAATTAAAAGAACAAATCAATAAAGCAGCGTATAAACGAAGTGGGTTGTCTTTGAAAATGTACTATAACATTGGCAAATTTTTTTTCAAAAAATAAAAGTTGCCAGTTCCACTGGACTGGTCGATCAGTCCAATTCCTGGTTCTAGGACTAGCCGGTCTAGTCCATGGTCCTTGAATTTGGGAACCGGTTCTCCTGGTTCAATTCTTTGTTCTACCTTGAACCGAATCAGGTTGGAAACCAATCACTCCTAATTTCCACACTATCTCGCCTCGACATACCGGAGGTACTAGTGCGTCCCCCTCACCGCCACCATCACGCTCCCACTATCGTCGTCACGAACCAACGAGTTATTGGACTAATCCCTTAATTGGTGTATTAATCTCGATTAGTTTAGCACTAATCCGGATTATGTGGTTAGTTATGGTTAATGTTAATTGATTTTGCTAATCCCGCATAATGTAAAATTAACTCTAGTTCAACTGCAATTTGTACTAATTAAATGGTTAATTTCGGTTTAGTGACAATTAATTATATTTGATTACTTTAGCGATAGTTAATCGTGATGAATTATTTTTGTGCTAATTAACTATTGTTTGTACTAATTAATTATGATGTATTATTTTTAGTGTTAATTAATTATTTTAGCAATAATTAATTATGATAAATTCCTTTTGTTCTAATTAATAAAATAATTAATTACAGTTAAATCTAATTTATATTAATAATTAACGGTTGGATTATCACAATTGGATGATAAATAGACGTTATGTGGGATATCGATTGGTTTGTATATGGATTTTATGCATGTATCATGTTGATTGAAGTATGAGTGCTGAAGCTGGTGGATTTGTAATGACTCGGTCTGACAAGGATGGGAAATACTCGTCAAGGCTAGAGGGCCTCGACAAGGAGCGGCTCCTGGTGGGCTTTTAGGATAGCAAACAGGATAGGAATGAATTTAGTTACACACCGAACATGGGGAGAGCATGTCTGTAATATATATGTGAAAAAAACTGGAATTAACTCACGAAAGTGACTTTTGCTATAACAAGTTTTTATTTAGAACTTCAAAGTTAAGTGAGCTTAAGATAGAGCACTACTAGGATGGGCAACCTTTTAAAAAAGTACCTGCCTATACGTTAAAGGATAGAGCCGTGAAGCTCGATAAGGGACACGCCAAAGTGGACAATACCCCAAGTGAATTAATTTAGGGATGTCACAATAAAGTATTAGAGCAAGACCCCCTCCATCAGGTGTCTGGTTTGGGGACGCATCAGGCGGAAGCTGGTGGGCCTGTGATGACTCGGTCCGATGAGAGTAGGGAGTGATCGCCGGGGCTATAGAAAGCTTAGACAAGGAGTGACTCCTAGTAGGCTTCTTGGATGGTAAAATGGGTAGGAATGAACTATATATATATAACTCATGGAGGAGCCTTTTGATGTCATAGCAAATTTTGCTTTGGAATTTCAAAGTTAAGTGAGCCCAGGCTAGAGCACTACTAGAATGGGTAACCTCTTGAGAAAGTGCATTTCTGGACAGCAAAGGATAAAATCATGAGACTCGATATGGAACAGGCCAAAGCGGACAACACTTTTGTTAGTTAATCCAGGATGTCACGGTATTCGCTTTTTATAGTGTCTCTTAGCATTTATACTTTTATGTTACTTGACATGGAAAATAATAAGAAAATGTCAAGATATTGACCTATAGATTTCCGAGCAGCTTTCTCGTAATATATGAAAGCTCGAAATGATGTTTTCCTAAAATAGTTCGAAAGAAAATTTTCCAAAAGTTCACTAAATGGCATTGCACGCACGAGATTCAATTTTTAAGGAGCCCTAGTGTAGTTTGAAAGTTGAAAAAATTATCAAAAAAATCGTAAATCTATTATACAGTAGTTAATTGATTTTTAGACTTTTTAATTTTGCCAATTTAATTCTACACTTTTTGACAATTCAGTCATAAACCATTCAATTGTGTCAATTTAGTCCTATACTTTTTGACGATTTACCAATTTAGATCGAAGCCTTTTGATGAATTGCCAATATTATATTTTCAGTTAATTTGAATCAGAAATCACTGGTGTAGTAATCTAGTTGGTGCTAGCGATCCCACATGGTGAAACTAACGCTATTTTTGGATGGTTTTTTTCATTGTTTTAAGAAATTGTTGATTTTATTATTATTTTCTTCTTCATTGAGCCTTTAGGGTTGGCAACCTCTACTAGCCGCTAGGTGAAGGCCAATGACCCCTACAAGCCTCAACCAAGGGTCGCAGGCAAGGGTTGTGGCTCTTGCCCAAGCCCTAGTGGGACACAATGAGCACTGCAATACCTTCACGTCGTCAAGTCCAGCACAGGTTATGGCCCTTGCCCAAGCTCTTGCCAGGCACAATGATGGCAAGCGAGTTAGCCACAACGAGGGCATCACAACTCTTGGCTACCCTTGGGGAGTGGCCTAGCTAGCTCAACAAAGAAGTAAAGAAGAAAGAAAAGAAAAAAAAATCAATAAAAATAAAGAAAAGTTTGGAAATTTTTTAAAAAAATTAAAAAATTATCAACATTAACATTGATCACACCACATATGATGGTTAATACCGATTAGATCACCACGCCAACAATTTTTTATCAAAATTAATCGAAAAGACTACTTTGGTAATTTATTAAAATGATTATAGTTAAATTGGTATAATTGAAAGATTAGAATTGAATTAATCGTGATATAATAAATTTAGGACCTTTTTAAGAATTTTCGTCCTAAAAATTTTCAACTCATCAATCCGTATACGAAAGGGCGAGGATGTGGCAAGTCCACGTCAATTGGAATGTCGATTTGGACTAAAAGAGTTGTGACCCTATTGTGACACATAAGTGTCTATTCCGACAGCCTCGTTTCGGGGAAAGTCACCAACCGAGTCATCGATGCATCATGAGTAGAGCTGGCCTAATATTGCAGCCCACGCTGTCGAACACTCTCATCGCCGCTCCTGGGAAACGGAGATTCGGGCGGGTCCTGGACTCGCCTCGATCTTGACCCATTTTCGTCCTCTGAAAGACGTGACCAGACAACTAGGACTCGCCTCCACCGATCACAGAAAGCTCTCATGCCAAACACGCATCCCCTGATCCAAGGGTCACTTAGCGAGTGGCAGCACTCCCTCCATTCACTATTAATGCGTTTCCATGAAAGGTATTGACCAATAAATATCTCATGAAAAAATTCTTGTTTACACTACCAATAAATCCTATTCATGTGGATCTCACCAATCAGATATTAGGTCAATCAGGCATGGATCACCCTTATGATCCACTGAAATATGACAATGAACAGCCCATTCAAGCATCGTTCCATTGAGAGAATAGAGGGATAAGATTAGGATCAATGAACATACAAGTTCTTGAGCACACAAATGGGCGTGCACTTTGCCACTTTTTTCTTTCTTCAAATTTTCTAAGGGAAAAACTGAAAGCATACCTCACAGTTAACCATAATGATCACTTATATTCCATATTCATGCATAAGTTTTGCCTTTTGTGGAGATCATTTTGCACTTTTCATCAATTATCATGGTGTCTCTATTTACGAAAATGTCATTTTATTTTTAAAATGTTCATTTCCCAATCCTAACTTTTCACACCTCTTTTAAAAAATGCCAATCTTCAAATCCTAAGTTTTTGCACCAGTGCATTGCACTTGAAATGTTCACTTCAAGTGTGTGCTGGCAAAATCCCAAATGGGAGAGTGGACAGCACCCGGAGAGGGATCGGATGTACGAACTCGTCAAAGAACGTCGATTTGCATGTATACATCATCTGCACATAGCCAAGCGTTAAAGTATTCCCCTTAAAATTCAGATGGCTTCAACAATCAAAGCTGCACAATAGCAAAAATCATTTTTCATTTTTCTCTTTTCGGTTTTTATGTTAATGCCATTCGCAACTTTCAGACTTCTTGGGCTGACTTTCAATGCACCTTTATCCCAAGGAAGGTAAGCGCTTTCAAAGAAGAAGAGAAGGCCTAACATGAACGTGAAGAGAACGTCAGATAAGCCAGGATGACCTGCCTGGTGATCGTGCGATCGTGCGCATAAATTGACGAGAACGGCTTTCATAATCGAAGCCTCTTGCACGAAGGAGGCAAGTCATCCTTGGCTAACAAACCAGACTCGTCATGTCATGTAAGGCCTCTCTTCCTCACAAAAACATTCCAATGCCTCTCAGTGTGTGATGTGATGAATAAAAAGAGGAGACAAATTTGTGTCTTAAGGCGGAGTTGCTTTTAGAAGGAAGAAGATGCCTGACATGAAAGATTAGAGACTTTCTGACTAGCCAAGGAGACTGCCTCATGCCGGGGCGAACCTCTCGAACACTCAGTTCAGCTCAAATGGAGCGAGTTCGGAGGAGGCAAGTCATCCTTGGCTACCAAATAAGACTCTTATCTTCATGCTAGCCTCTCTTCTTCTTCTCCTACTCAAGTCCAATGCTTCAATTTTTTGCTCGCATTTGCCTCTCTACTTATGGTGAATGGAAGAGAATATGATATCGGATCAAAGCCAATTCAGACTTTTATTAGTGGGGCATTTCGAATGTCAATTTTTGTAGGACCTCCTTGAGTCAATTTGCCTCATACAAATCTTCTCTGTTTAGTTTGTCCTTTTTTCTATTTCATTTTGCTTGCGGCAACTAGGGTTGAAGTCAATATTCCTGGGTTTTAGTTGCATTTCAGTGATAAGTATGCTTCGTGCAATTCTGGTTTGCATTGAATTTCATGGAACAAAACCCTGGTTGGCAATGAACTATATCAGATGAATTTTTGCCATATTATCCTGAATAAGAGGATTAAACGAGGTCCTTTATGATGCAGATTTTGAATAAGATGATCAAATGAGGTCCTTTATTCCTTAGCGAGAACCGCTTGAATGAGCTGACGCTAGGTACGAGCTGCTGAAAAATAAGATTCACATTTTCCGGAATAAGGGTACTGTGGTCCAAAAAGCAGGCTTGAATTCAGAGATAATTTGATTCTCTATACCCACACCTCCTATCCTGAGGACTCTGCATAGGTGTCTCTGTTTCTGACCTTGACCATACCTCCACATGGAATGTTTCTGACCTTTCTCCCTCAAAAGCAGCACAATATCTAATACAAAAGGTTCTTGTTTGATATTGGATTCTTGCCTAGAGTTGAATTCTATTTTAAGCTATCTTCTTTTAGGGAGAGAATTCTGGGCACACGGACTCTCAATCCTCTTATCCTTCAAATTCTTTCTTTCCTTTTTTCGGTGTACGTATATGATCCAAATGCAATGGAGACAACTTGTGAAAGATTCCCTCCAGGGCAAAAGTCATTGACCATGGCGCGAAACAGAGGGTTCTTTTTTTCTGTATGCTGATTGACTTTGTTCACTTGGCTTACATCTTGCACTTTTCTTTGGAATTGGTATTCCATTCATTGCAATTCCTAAAAATTTACCCTGCTCGGGATCAGTCAAATTACATGTCATGGACCAATAGTATGATCATCAATCGATTATGAATATCAACAAAGAAAAGGAATGCGTTGCTTCATACAGTTGTAATTCTCATTCCCTTCTGAAATTTTCATTTCTTGAAAGCACAGAGACATTTCCATGCGTAGCTCCACAAATGCAGGTGAATTTTAAATGGAAGTATTTGAATTAAAGGTTGCCAGAGATGTGTGGATAGCTTCTAAATGGAGAGAGAAAGTGAAATGCTTGAAGTAGGAGTTCAGGGTTGTTTTTGAGGGTGTGCATCATCAACACTGAATTAGACTTTCATTTAAAATTCACCTGCACTTGTGGAGCTACGCATGAAAATGTCTCTGTGCTTTCCAGAAATGAAAATTTCAGAAGGGAATGAGAGTTACAACTGTACGAAGCAACGCCTTCCTTTTCTTTGTTGATATTCTACTCGATTGATTATCATATTATTGGTCCATGACACGTAATTCAACTGGTCCCCAGCAGGGTTATTTTTGGAGGAATTGCAACGAATGGAATATCAATTCCAATGAAAAGTGCAAGATGTAAGCCAAGTGAACAAAGTCAATCAGCACACAGAAAAAAGAACTCTCTGTTTAGCGCCATGGTCATTGGCTTTTGCACTGGAGGGCATCTTTCACAAGTTGTCTCCATTGCATTTGGATCATATACGTACACCAAAAAGGAAAGAAAGAATTTGAAGGATAAGAGGATTGAGAGTCCGTGTGCCTGGAATTTGTCACGCCCCGACTCTCGAGCATGCGGCAACCCTAATTCTCTTGCGGTCATTTGATTTGCGACTCTCTAGGATCCATCGCCGACCATTATTTTTATTTTTTAATTAAACGCATGAGGAAGCGAAACACAATCCCCAGTCAATTACAAAAGCAAGGATAGCAGGAAAACCCAACAAGAACACATTCCAAAGTACTGCTTTATTTATCTACTGATTAACCCTAGGAAGTTTACAAGTACAAGCCCTTACCACGGCATCTTCCTATCGAGCCAATGAAACCAACAAGTCGAGGTTAATCTACTCTCTTCAAAAATGGCCACGAGCCGTAACATGCATCGATCCTCCATCTTACGGACCTGAAAATGGTTATTCAACAACTAATGAGACAAAATCTCAGTAAGTCAAAATCCTAAACCTCGGTTAGGAATTCCGCTCGCCTCGAGGGTAGTCTAACCATGCAACCTAGTTCCAGCAAATAACATATACCACACCTCAAGCAGCATTATCAGACGACAATTCAATAAGCAGATGCAAACATAAGCAACCCTACCTGGCCTTGGCACATGCACCATGCATAAACTGTCAATCACCTCATAGCAACAATAAGAGGCATGCAAATAATTAGAGCATAGCACAACTTTCTCATATCTCAATGCCCACACGTGCTCCGATTATTACGACCCTCTAGGCCATGGCACAACCTTATGGTTGGCGGTCAACTAGTCGTAGACCAGGCATCGTCCTCTACCTCGAGGCACGGCGATGTCATGGGCTCTCCCCCATCGACGGCATTCCCTAAGGAGCATGGGGCCCGTCCCACTATCGTAGCCCCACATCCGACCATTGTCAGGCAACCTAATGGTCACGGCACAACCCCGAAGGATTGGCGGTCATCCGGCTCAACTGGGCTATCAACTTTAATCTGACCATGCAACACATCAGCAAACAGTTCATTCTTGTCTTTACTTTTGTTTGGTCGTGAATGCAACACAACTCGTGCTCACGCGACATGCTATTGCAATTGACACACGTATAATGAAATGCAGTAGAGTCTAGTAGTCACATATAACAGCAGCATTCCAATCACTCACGAAACTTGCAACAATCAGCAGTTCAAGTCACAGTCTGTCAATCAATACCGACCAATAACATCACGATACTTGCACACTTTTCCAAAACAATCACTTACTTTAATAATTACCGATACCCAATCACGTGTCTCAATATTTGATAATAAATAAACACACGTCTCAATATTCAATAATAAATATACACGTGTCCTCACGACTACGACAATCAAATATTCCCCAATAATACTCAATTATCCCAAAAATATGTATAAACTATAATTATACTCAAAAATACTCATTTAAGAAGCATGCTATAGTCGATTGTTCCCAGAAAATAATTTACTCCCACAAAATACTTGTAATTATTTTCCAATCCCATAATTAATCATCCAACCCAAATAATTTCATTTAATAAAATCATTCTTTAATAAATCAATGTCATTTGATAACGTAGTACATGAATGCTATTGACATTAGAAAATTAGACCATAGTAATTTTCCTACAAAATTACTCAATAAAAATCATTTCCTATAAATAATCACAATTAATTACTTTCTCCAAAAAATAATTAATTTCATAAATGAATAGTAATAAAAATATTAATAATAATAATTCGAAATTATAAATTAATTTAATAAATTAATAATTCCGAAAATAATAAATTATTATTATTTATTCCAAAAATAATAATAATATTTATTAATACTAACCATGGTTACTATTCTAACCCAACTGTAGTTAATTAACCCAACTACGGTTAACTAACCTAACCACGGTTACTTTAATCTAACCTCGGTTACTTTAATCTAACCGCGGTTACTTTAATCTAATCGCGATTACTTTATTCTAACCATGCTTAACACTAAGCAAGCTTAATCAAATAATATTTTAATGCTAAACAATCATCATCAAAGCACTAATCAATAATTAAACTAATTAAACTACTCCTAAGCAAGATTAACCCCTAACTAAGGGATTAGGAAATCGACTCACGATTTAGTGATTCCGATGACACGGGCACGATGGTGGTGGCGAGGGCGACGCGTGGCTACGTCCGAAGCGACGAGACGAGCGGTGACAAAAATGGGTCTCAACGACGGGGTGGTTCCGATTCGGTGAGAAAGAACGGCGATGGATGCGGCTCACGAACGAGTGATGCCGGGACGCAGCTTGGACTCTCCGGCGGTGTGTGGCGGCTCCGGCATGTGGCGAGGGTGGCTGATTTAGGTGAATCACAGCAGCTCGTGCTGCTGTTTTGGGAGAGAAAGAACCGAAGAAGAGAGGGACAGAGAGAGAACGTGGGGTGGGGTGAGGTTGATTGGTGAGGAGAGAGAGAGCTTTGACCGTGAGTCAACAAAAGAAAAAGGGGGGGAGAAAACGTGTGCAGGAAGTTGAGAGGAGAGAGAAAAAGAAAGAAAAGAAAAAGAAAAAGAAAATACTAAGCAAACTTCTAGAAGGGGCAATTTGGTCTTTTTGCCCATGAAGCACAAATTCCCAAATATTTGGCTCCAAAACTTGGCCCATTGAATCATTTTCCAATAGTTTCGAGCTCACCAATAAATCCAAGAATCAATTAGACAATGTCCAATATTTTAATCTCGACATCCTTAAAAGTTCGATACCCGATACCGAATTGAAATTCGTGGTTAACATTGATCAATCGCAACTTTAGTACGACCTAACTTTCGGGCGGCATTTAGGGGATCTTGTGCAATTGACCTGTGGTTGATAGCTTTTCAATCCACGATCGTGCATATTCAAATCAAGGTGATCCTCGATTTTATGTAATCACGAGGTTAATTGCTCACATTGAGTACAGAACCAAAAGGAAATTGGTTTAACGTCGTTCGCAATTAATATTGAAGTCATGCGGAATCACCCGCAATCCGACCTTATATTTTTGCCGAATCGATTTATTTCCATTCGCTAATTGGCCTACAACAGTGTAGTATTATTCCTCTTTGATCCTTATGATCGAGCAGCCTATCCCTGATTAAATTCACTAGTCGTACGCGTACCGATCCTTAATTGCCTTGTCAAACAGTTAGTTAACTCGTGAGGGGCCAACTCAGAGTAAACGTAACTAATAATGCATTAATAAAATAACCATTTCATCTATCCCGGAATGGGTCAAAATTCAGGATGTTACAGAATTCTCTCCCTAAAAGAAGATAGCTTAAAATGGAATTCAACTCTAGTCAAGAATCGGCAAAAGAATATTAGGAGTGGCATAACTTTTGTACGGCACTCACTTGAGTACAAAAACCTTTTTTTCGCTCACTTAAGTGTCACAAGTTTTAAAAAACGTTCACTTGAGTGCCACTTTTGATTTAGCCAACGGAAAAGCTAATGTGGCGGCCGGAGAACAATATTTTAATATATTTATAATTTTGTGGAATTTTTTTTTCTTTTATTTTTCTTTAGGTCCGTCAAGGGTCGCCGATGACCCTCGCCCCAAGGCTAGGCTGTCGGAGCTCGACTAGTTGCTCGCGAAGGCTGCAAAGGCCCAAGGTGAGGGTCAGCCAGCCCTAATGAAAAAAAGAAGAAAAAAGGGCAAAAAGAAGAGAGACGAGATGAGGAGAAATGACGTCATTTTGGACCAATGCATGAAGAGAAGCCACATTGGAATTGAAAAATCCACATTGGAAATAAAAAATTATTAAAAAATATGAAAAATCATTAAAAAAATCCACATATGACTTAGCTGAAAGTGACACTTAACTGAATGATTTCACTCTGCTTTGGTACTCAAGTGAGTAAAAAAAAAAAAATCTAGCCCCAAAATAAGCGTCATATGAAAGTTATAACACTCTAGTGTTCTTCCCCCTCAAGAATCCAATTTCAAACAAGAACCTTTTGTATTAGATATTGTGCTGATTCTGGGGGAGAAAGGTCAGAAACATTCCTTGTGGAGGTATGGTGAAGGCCAGAAACAGAGCCAACTATGCAGAGTCTTCACGATAGGAGTTGTGGGTGTAGAGAATCAAATTATCTCTGAATTCAAGCCTGCTTTTTGGACCTCAGTACCCTTATTCTGGAAAATGTGAATCTTATTTTTCAGCAGCTCGTACCTAGCGTCAGCTCATTCAAGCGGTTCTCGCTAAGGAATAAAGGACCTCATTTGATCATCTTATTCAAAATCTGCATCATAAAGGACCTCGTTTAATCCTCTTATTCAGGATAAGATGGCAAAAATTCATCTGATATAGTTCATTGCCAACCAGGGTTTTGTTCCATGAAATTCAATGCCATCCAGAATTGCACGAAGCATACTTATCACTGAAATGCAACTAAAACCCAGGAATATTGACTTCAACCCTAGTTGCCGCAAGCAAAATGAAATAGAAAAAAGGACAAACTAAAAAGAGAAAGATTTGTATGAGGCAAATTGACTCAAGGAGGTCCTACAAAAATTGACATTCGAAATGCCCCACTAATAAAAGTCTGAATTGGCTTTGATCCGATATCATATTCTCTTCCATTCACCATAAGTAGAGAGGCAAATGCGAGCAAAAAATTGAAGCATTGGACTTGAGTAGGAGAAGAAGAGAGGCTAGCATGAAGATAAGAGTCTCATTTGGTAGCCAAGGATGACTTGCCTCCTCCGAACTCGCTCCATTCGAGCTGAACTGAGTGTTCGAGAGGTTCGCCCCGGCATGAGGCAGTCTCCTTGGCTAGTCAGAAAGTCTCTAATCTTTCATGTCAGGCATCTTCTTCCTTCTAAAAGCAACTCCGCCTTGAAGACACAAATTTGTCTCCTCTTTTTATTCATCACATCACACACTGAGAGGCATTGGAATGTTTTTGTGAGGAAGAGAGGCCTTACATGACATGACGAGTCTGGTTTGTTAGCCAAGGATGACTTGCCTCCTTCGTGCAAGAGGCTTCGATTATGAAAGCCGTTCTCGTCAATTTATTCGCACGATCGCACGATCACCAGGCAGGTCATCCTGGCTTATCTGACGTGCTCTTCACGTTCATGTTAGGCCTTCTCTTCTTCTTTGAAAGCGCTTACCTTCCTTGGGATAAAGGTGCATTGAAAGTCAGCCCAAGAAGTCTGAAAGTTGCGAATGGCATTAACATAAAAACCGAAAAGAGAAAAATGAAAAATGATTTTTGCTATTGTGCAGCTTTGATTGTTGAAGCCATCTGAATTTTAAGGGGAATACTTCAACGCTTGGCTATGTGCAGATGATGTATACATGCAAATCGACGTTCTTTGACGAGTTCGAACATCCGATCCCTCTCCGGGTGCTGTCCACTCTCCCATTTGGGAGTTCGCCAGCACACACTAGAAGTGAACATTTCAAGTGCTATGCACTGGTGCAAAAACTTAGGATTTGAAGATTGGCATTTTTTAAAAGAGGTGTGAAAAGTTAGGATTGGGAAATGAACATTTTAAAAATAAAATGACGTAAATAGAGACACCATGATAATTGATGAAAAGTGCAAAATGATCTCCACAAAAGGCAAAATTTATGCATGAATATGGAATATAAGCGATCATTATGGTCAACTATGAGGTATGCTTTCAGTTTTTCCCTTAGAAAATTTGAAGAAAGAAAAAAGTGGCAAAGTGCACGCCCAATTGTGTGCTCAAGAACTTGTATATTCATTGATCCTAATTTTATCCCTCTATTCTCTCAATGGAATGATGCTTGAATGGGCCGTTCATTGTCATAGTTCATTGGATCATACGGGTGATCCATGCCACCTAATATCTAATTGGCGAGATCCATGTGAATAGGATTTATTGACAGTGTAAATAAGAATTTTTCCACAAGTTATTTATTGGTTGATACCTTTCATGGAAACGCATTAATAGTGAATGGAGGGAGTGCTGCCACTCGCCAAGTGACGCTTTGATCAGGGGATGCGTGTTTGGCGTGAGAGCTTTCGGTGATCGGTGGAGGCGAGTCCTGCTGCTTCGGTGACGTCTTTCGGAGGACGAAAACGGGTCAAGATCGAGTCAAGTCCAGGACCCGCCCGAATCTCCGTTTCCCAGGAGCAGTGATGAGAGTGTTCAATGGCATGGGCTGCAATATTAGCCCATCTCTACTCCCGATGCGTCGATGACTCGGTTGGTAACTTTCCCCGAAACGAGGCTGTCGGAATAGACACCGACGAGTCACGACAAGGTCGCAACTCTTTCAGTCCAAGTCGACATTCCAAATGACGTGGACTTGCCACATCCTCGCCCTTCCGTCTACAGATTGATGGGTTGAAAATTTTAGGAAGAAAAACGTTCAAAAAGTCCTAAATTTATTATATTGCGATCAATACAATTCTAAGCTTTTCAATGATACCAATTTAACTATAAACATTTTAATAAATTGCTAAAGTAGTCTTTTCAATTAATTTTGATCACAAATTATTGGCATGGCAGTCTAATCAGTGTTATCCATCATATATGATGTGATCAATGTTAATGTTGATAATTTTTTAATTTTTTAAAAAACATTCCAAACATTTCATTATTTTTATTAATTTTTTTCTTTTTTCTTTACTTCTTTATTGAGCCAGCTTGGCCACTGCCCCCAAAAGGGTAGCCAAGAGTTGTGACACCCTCGTTGTGGCTAACTCGCCTACCATCATTATGGCCGGCAAGAGCTTGGGCAAGGGCCATAACCTATGTTCGATTTGATGAGGTGAACATGTTGTAGTCCTCACTATGTCCCGCTAGGGCATGGGCGAGAGCCGCAACCCTTGCCTGCAACCCTTGCTTGAGGCTTGTAGGGGTCATTGGCCTTCACCTAGCGGCTAGTGGAGGTTGCTGACCCTACAGGCTCAATGAAGAAGAAAAGAAAAGAATAAAAAGTTTGACAATTTTTTTAAAACAATTAAAAAAAATTATCCACGTTAATGTTAGCTTCACCACGTGGGATGGCTGCATCGATTGGATTTTTACATCAACAATTTCTGGTCCAAATTAGCTGAAAATATAATATTGGCAATTCATCAAAAAGGCTTCGAGCTAAATTGGTAAATCATCAAAAAGTGTAGGAATAAATTGACACGATTGAAAGGTTGAGGACTGAATTGTCAAAAAATTTAGAACTAAATTGACAAAATTGAAAAGTTTAAGAATTAATTAACTGTTGTATAGTAGATTAACGACTTTTTGATAAATTTTTCAACTTTTAGACTACGCCAGGGCTTCTTAAAAATTGAATCTCATGCTTGCAGTGCCATTTAGTGAACTTTTGGAAACTTTTCTTTAGAACTATTTCAGGAAAAAATCATTTCTAGCTTTCATATATTACGAGAAAGCTGCTCAGAAATCTATAGGTCAATATCTTCACATTTTCTTATTATTTTCCATGTCCAGTAACATAAAAGTATAAATGCTAAGAGACACTATAAAAACCGAATACTATAACATCCCGAATTAACTCATTGAAGTATTGTCCGATTTGGCCTATCCCATATCGAGTCTCATGGTTTTATCATTTGGTGGGCAAAAATGCACTTTCTCAGGAGGTTACTTGTCACTCCCCGAACCCCAAGCACGCAACAACCCCTTACCATGGTTAATTGAAAGCGACGTCCTAGGACACGTCGATGACCATTCATTTTAATCTTTCATTATGTGCAAGTGGAAGATGAACCATCCCCAATCCAAATAGACAATCAAACAATCAAACAGGGATAAGGGGATGAACAACAAGAACAACATCAACTGCTCATTTATCAATTTCCTTAATAGTCTAGTACTTAGAGGTATCGTTCCCGCCCAGGTTCTCACGGTTGAACGGTTCGTTCTCAATCGAGATCGCAAGTCGTACCCGTATCGTTTCCTATCAGCGCCTCCCTGTAATCCATTATCCCACAAACAAATAGTTCCGAATATTCGTACTCACCGGCGCCTCCCTGTATTGACGCTTGCTTTGGAGTTTTGCTTGGAGCTATTAAATGAATTCTATATAAAGGCATAGTGAGAAACCACACCAATGACAATGAATCACAACAATTGTAGAGTTGATAAGTAGAACATCAATAGAGATAACCCAAAAAATGCTCTCTAGCACTTGTATGACTAAGATATACCTAGCAAATGTGCTTTGTAGGACAAGCTACCTAGTACATAGGTCTCCGTCGACTACGATTCTATGTCAAACTCCCTAGAAGTTTGGTTAGATAAGATTAATAATCATTCAATTCAATTCTTAGAATTGGTAGCTAGTGCTATATTTGAGATGACAGTAAGCTTGATGAGAGGGCGAGAAAGTGCATACTACTAGGTTATGCACAAGATGACTAGGGTTCAATTCTAGTGCCCAAAATTAAATTCATTTGTTGTTATCAAAGAAGTTACATTTAATGAGTCTCCCATACTTTTGAGTAAAAGTGACTATGACAATATTTCTACGACTCTACATGGTGTTCAATTCAAGACAAAGTTGCAATTAGAAACTCCTAAGGGAGGGAGTGCTAGCATGGGAATTGACATTAATTGTGGTTGTCGTGAGGTAGAGCATATAAAGGCAATAGTTATTGTAATTGTTGAGTTTGGCAAGGTACTTACTCGATCTCCTCACAAATATAAATGTAAAGATGGTTTTGCTTTATTTGTGGTCGAGAGAGTTGTGCTAGCATTTTCTTGTGAAGTGGTGAAAGTTGTGGGTGAAGTTCGTGTTCCACTGAGTCCCAAGGTCATGGCAAAGTTCAAGCGAGTCTTAGACTTGAAAAATGTCTATGGCAGCTAAACCCATATGGGGCTATAGGAGAGTAGCAACGAAGTTTCAATTTTCTAATGAAGTAATTGTGACTTGGCTCAAACATTGAACCAAATGGGACATTATTAAAATATGCGAATAAGTTTATTGGAAATTCTAAAACTTGTTACAAAAGTGCAACTAAGTCCTCAAAATTTTAAGAAGTACAATGAAATCCTAAAACTTATCATAAAAGTGTAATCAGATCCTAAACCTTTCAAAAAATGCAATCAAATCCTAAAACTTGTCACAAAAGTGCAATTGAGCCCTAAAACTTTTGAAAAGTGTAATAAATGGAATGACTTAATCGAACTAATTTGAGAAGGTTTATGACTTGTTTGTATTTTTTGAAAGTTTTAGGCCCTTACACATTCACGAAAAGTTTTAGCATTTATTGTACTTTTTAAAAATTTCTAAACTTAATTGCAATTTTCTGACAATTTTTGAAACTTTCAATGCATTTATCCCTTAAAATATGTGTCGAGTTTGAGCTCAAAAAGGAAGCTTGATATGTGACATCCTGAATTTTTGACTTATTTTGGATTATATGAATGAATATTTCATTAATGTGCTATTAGTTAAATCTTGCTTTGAATTGTTAACTTATGAGATACTAACCAAAGGGAAAATACTATTAAATATTTAAGTGCATGCGCAACCAAAGAACTCGACCATAATGATGAATCAACTATAAGGATTGACAGGGTCGAGCAATCGATCCCTCACAATTACATGACAACCAAGGTTATCCTTGGATCAAGGGGCTCAAGCATAGATTAATGTTATTTTAACCATGGGTCGAATACGCATGACTCGTAAAAACTGTCCGTTAGTCTGAGATGTATTAAAGTTGCAATTGAGTGAACTTAGCCATGAATCTAATCCAAACTTAGGTATCAAGCTTTCCGGGACATCAAGACTAAATTGTTAGATATTGCCTCATTAATCCCCAAAATTTTCAATTTGCTTGGAAGTGTCGGGGAAAAGGATCGACGGGCCGAAAATTTGAACCCGAATCTTTGGCCACTTCTTGAATTTCCAAGCCCTTTTTTTGAATCCAATTCCGATTTTGACCCAAAATCAAACTCGACGATCTTGCAAGCCATTACTGTTTGTTGAGCCAAATCCTAGAACCGCTTCTTCAATTCTAACCCAAGGGCATTTTAGGAAGTTGGTATCCAAAAGATGGAAATGGACCCAAATGCCTTTGTGCATTAATGCACATAGGACAAAATTTGGGGAAATTCACGTGAAATGGGGGTAGTACAAAAATTGTTGCATGTCCCTTCTGTCCCTCTCTCTCCCTCACCCTGCTGCACTCTCACTCGCGCATCTCTTTGTCCTCCTCTCCTTCCTTTTCTTCCTTTCTTCTCCTCTTTCCTCCATTCGGCTTGCTGCTATTATGTTGCTTCTATTTCAAGTCAGGCTGTCCGCACCGGCCACTAAAGGAGCTTAGTTGCTCTATCTACTCACCGTCCGCTACCATAAGCCTCCCTTGAACCACCACCCCATGCTTGCCACTCCCTCATCCTCTCAGCTCTATTTTCATGGACCTAACCACCCCTCTTGCCATCGCACAACAGCCACCACTACCATCTCACTTGTACACCAAAGCCATCGCAAGTCTTAGCGGTCCACCCGTTTAAGCAACCATCGTCATTACTCGCCCCTCTCCCTCTCTCTATTTTTCTCTTGGGTTCCCTCATAGTGGGGACCGACTGCCATCATCTCGTTGCTGCGTCACCACAGTCCATCGTCTCCGCCCGTCATTGCCACCGTAACTATCGTCTCCATCTGCAAACAATCGTGCCCAAAGTCACCACATCCTTCTTGTGACGTCCTAAATTTTCCGACTTATTTTGGATTTTATGAATGTGTAATTCATCAATGCACTATTAGTTGGGTCTCGTTCTGAACTAATCACTCACAAGATACTAACTAAAGGGGAAAGGCTACTAAAGACTTCCACATATTCGCGATTCTTACAAGCCACCCATTAGTCTGAGACACCTTAGAGTTGCAATTGATTAACTTGGCCATGATTTTATCCAAATTTGGTTGTCGGGCTTTTCGAACATCGAGATTAAATTATTGGATTTTAGCCTCATTAATTTCTAAAAATTCCAATCTATTTGTGAACACCTGAAAAAGGGATTATCGGGTCAAATAATTAAACCCGACGCTTTCCGTTTTGTATTTTCAGACAAAAGACATTCCAGGGATTTTGGGCCTGGAAAGTGTGCAATGAAAAAATTGCCCTTAGTCATTTTTTTGGACTAGGGGACAATTTTTAGTTTCAATTGAGAGAGAGGATTAAGGGGATTTTTCGTAGCCCCCTTCTCAGCCGTCCTTGTGACGTCCTGAAATTCGAACGCTATTAGGAATGAGTGAACGTGAATTTCGCCAATGCATTGTTGGTTGATTCTGCTCGGACCCAATTATTTCCGAGATATTGACCTTGAGGGGAAAGGCTGCGAGGACGAGAACTCGTGCAACTAAAGAACTTGACTGGGAAAACGACTCGACCGTGAGACTTGCGTAAGGACGATCCTGTAGTCATGCAGGCCAATTTTAGGGATGAATAGAAGTCGATTCGTAGACAGAAATAATGGAACGACGGGTGATTCCGTCTACTGTTATCGAACCCGTGAACGACCCTATGTCGATCCTTGATAATCGTGTATTTTGAAATAAGAATCTATCCTTCGCAATTTCATGTCGTCAAGGACGTCCATGTGTTGAGAAGTCTTGAACGTGGTTTGGCACGAGTCGATTACGTGTGAATCCTCAAAGCCGCCTATCAGTCTGAATTATACCAAAATGACATTTGGGCGAAATTAACATGGCATGAGAATCCAAGATTGGACTTCGAATTTTCAGGAACGTCCGAGACGGACTTTTGGACGATGCTTCGTAGTCAATCGACAGTGTCGGATGAGCCGAGTAATTGGAAAAAGGGATCTTCGGACCAAGGAAATGAGCCTACGAGGACGTGGGCCAGGCAAGATCAGTGTGGGCCTCACGCCCAAGGTGGGACAGCCACCATGGAAGGCCCGAAGCAAGCAAGTGAGCCCGTTGGGCCAAACCGACCCTTTACCCTTCTAAGCCCATTGTCTAAAACCGAGCCGATTCAAGCCCAATAAATTCTCGAGCCCGTTACTATTCATTTTCAAGCCCATTTCCTAGGCCCATCCTCCATTTTCAGCCCAAGGACAGATTGGGAAATGTGCAAGGTGGAAATGACCAAAATGCCCTTGGATATTTTGAAGAAAAGTCAAAAGGAAGAGAGAGAAGATGAGGTCATTGTTTGGCAAGTGGGGCAAGCCTTGATGGCTAGGATAAGGCTTATCCTTCAGCCTTCACTTCACTCTCTCTCTCCTCTTCATCTTCTCCAAAAGCGCACCACTTTTCTCCCTAGTTTTCCTTCCTTCCTTCTGTTTTTCAGTTTGACCTTTCACCGAAATCTGAGTTGTTCATTGCCTTCCCGTTGGAATCTCGTCTCGTGCCACCCGTCGTTGTGTTCAGAAGAGAAATTCCATTCAAATAGCGTCGTCCGATCGCCGGAAGGAGCTGCCGATCAACCCATATTCCGGCCGAAAGCCACCGCCGGCCTGACCGTTTTCTGACCGCCTACTGCTGTTCTGTTTTGCTGTTTCAGCCATTTTCCTCCCTTTCCGACCCAATCACCGCCCATCCCAGCCACAAGTGGTTCCCCCTCGACCCCCAGGTGCCGTTGGTCGCTGGCCCGCCGCTCGCCGGAGCTCCGGGCAGCCCGTTCAACTCCGATCAGCCACTTTCCTCCTGTGCGGTGCGGTTTTCGAGTTGCGGAGGGATTCCGAGGCTGTTGCTGCTGTGTTGAGCCCGCGATCACCTTGGATTGCTGTGGTAGAGGTCCCCGGGTGTCGGGTTCGTCGCCGTCGCCGCCGCCGCGCCCATGTTGCCGGCCCGCTTAACGGGTGAGTTTAGCTCCTAATCCCTATTTAGTGCCTAAACTTGCTTAGGGTTGGGTTAATTAGTGTTAATGCTGATTTAGGAGGGTTAATTAAGTTGTATTAGCCCTAAGATAGGTGGTTAGATAGGTGATTAAGATTAGCTTAGCTTAATCTTGCTTAATTATGCTTGATTATGCTTAATTGTGCTTATTTGTGAATTATGTGATAATTAAGCTTGTTTAGCTTAATTGATTGATTAATTTGTGTTTAATCAATGTTTTATTTAATTTCTGAATTTAATTTATTATTAATTGAATTTCGGAAATTACATTGTTCACGGATTCTTGTTCATTGATACTGTTCACGATTCTGTTCATGATTACTGTTCATCCGGAAGTGAAATTGTGCATAATTTCATGTGTTTTGATCATATGAAGTGAAATTGATGTGTTGTGGCATGAACATTCGCATGAATCGTGTGAATTTCACAAAAAAGGGAAAAATGGTTTGTCCAGGGACACCGAAAATGGACCGCTTTTATGAGAAAGGTGGGAGAAATGGTTTGTCCAGGGACACCGGATACGAACCGCTTTTGTGAGAAATGATTTGAGGTTTCATATGCAAGCATGTGTGCATTGACTAATGCTCAAAGATAATAAGTGGGTTGTGATGGTGTGCTTGCGTGATCACTAAGTTGAAACCGCCGTCTCGGGAGAGTATCCCTTGACGTTTGTTGGGCATGTAGTCTCGGGAGAGTATCCCTTGACGTTCTATGGGCATGCGGTCTCGGGAGAGTATCCCTTGACGTTCTATGAGCATGCGGCCTCGGGAGAGTATCCCTTGATGTTCTGTGGGCATGCGGTCTCGGGAGAGTATCCCTTGACGTTCTATGGGCATGCGGTCTCGGGAGAGTATCCTTTGACGTCTTTTGGGCATGGAAGGGCACGGTTGCGCCTCTGCGGAGCAAGGGCGCCGTTGCGCCATAGCAATAGCACGGAAGGGCACGGTTGCGCCTCTGCGGAGGAAGGGCGCCGTAGCACCGTTGCACCTCGGCCAAGTTGTAGCTCTGTGGGGCAATAATAATCGGAACACGTGTGAATGCGAGAGTGCATGAGAAAACATGGCATCATTGGTTCCAATTATGCATGAGATGATCACATCATTTATGGCACTCACGCATGAATTTATAATGTGCATTGTGTGGCAATGGCAAAGTGAGATCACTTATGACGCGACTCACATGTGATTGGTGAACCGCATCATCTAATGGCTATGTGCATTGCTTGTATTGTGCTAACTTATAACGTGCAAGGTATGGCATACCGAGTAAGGTTGCATGCGAACCGACTATTCGATTGTTGGTTGCATTGCTTGCATTGAATGAGATTTAACGTGCAGGGTATGGCATACCGGGTAAGGTTGCATGCGAACCGACCTCTGATTGTTGGTTGAACACATACGTGGTTTGATTGCTTGATTCTTTGGGTGTTTGTGGTCGGGTTGAGTAAGGGGTGGTTTTGGAGAGATACCCCGGGTTGAGTTGGCGTACTAATCGGGGCTTAGGGGAAGAACTCGCTGAGATTTTATCTCAACCCGTCGTGGTTAACATTTTTCAGGTCTTTAGAATGGTGCACCCGCCGTGGAGAATCCCGCCCCCGTTTCTCCGGTGATCGACCCGACGGAGTCGAGTCCGATGGGTCCGAGTGACCGTGGTGTTGAACCCGAGGGTTCATTCGTATAGCTGGATTAGCCTAGTTTCTTTTTGGCTGGCTTAGAGGATGGATCGGCCCCTTTTGTCGGGCTTGTAATTCAAAAGACGATCCTCCATTGGTTAATCCAGTAAATTGTGTAAATGAGTAGTGATGGTTGTTCTTGTTATTCATCCCTCTATCCCACGATTGATTGTTGGACTAGGGATGGTTCGTCTTCGCTTGCGCATAACAAAATATTAAAATGAATGGTCGTCGACGAGTCACGGGACGTCGCTTTCAATTGACCATGGTAAGGGGTTGTCGCGTGCTCGGGGTTCGGGCGTGACGGTCCTCTCTCTCCCCGTACTTTCTCCCTCCATCTTTCTCTTTTCTCTCTTCCTTTTTCCCTTTCTCACACCACTCCTTAGTTGCCCCCATCCCCTCCATCTAACTCTCTCTCTCACTCTCTCTCTCTCTCTCGGGTTCCCCTTCTCCATGCACGTACATGTTGTTGCAGCCCTCTCTCTCTCTCTCGGGTTCCCCTTCTCCATGCACGTACATGTTGTAGCAGCCCCTTCTTTCTTCTTTTCTTCTTCTTTTTCTTTTTCTACATCGAGTTGTGGCCGACGACTACTGCAACGGCCCTTGCTACTATCACCCCCTTTGTCCACCACCATCACCGTCGTCACAACGCTACTATTTCGCTTGCTCTTTGCCAGAGCCCCAACAAGCACCCAAACCACGCCTATCAACTAGCTCTGCCTCCTCCTCCTCCTTATGTGTTGTCTAGGCAAACCTGCTACTATTGTTGCCATCCACTAGTCGCCACTAGCCATCATTCGCCTACCCCTGCCGCCATCGAAAGGCGGCCGATCGACCAACCGAACTCCACCAAACCAGCTCAATTTCCTCTCTTCTTCCTCTACCCGATCTCTTCCTCGATAAACCCTAGTTTGACTACTGCCGTTGAGTGCCACCTTAGGACTAACCTTAGCTGCTTGAGTCGGCCACCTACGCCCTGCACCACCGTTCGACTACCCCTCGGTCATCCGCTCTCTTCCTCTTGGTTTTCTTCGGTGAGCCTCAAACCAACATCTCATTGTTATACTTAGTCGTTAAAGTCTTCAGCCGCTCGTCTAGAAGTGCCGGACTGCCACAAGCCTCATCGTCCACCGTCCAAGTCCGCTTGAGTCACTACCACTGCTCCCTCCTCCATTATTCTCCCTTTGAGTTCTAGTTTGGCTGGATGGCAACCCCCCATCAGCCAGTCGCTTGCGTCCATCCCAATCACCTAGAGTAGCCATGGTGCCTCCCTCCTTCACGGGTCGGCTTGGTCCAAGCCGCCTTGGCCAAGACCCGGTTTCAAACCACTTAGTTTTGGTGAATTGGAGGAGCCTACATGTCCGCCTCGCCACCGCCATCTTATCAATGTCGTCGGAATCATCACCAAGTGAGTTTACGCTATAATCCTTCGATTAGTCCATTAAACTTGCTTAGGAGTAGTTTATATTATAGTTAATCATAGTTAGGGGATGGATTAGAACTAACTTTGGTTAGGAGGGTTAGTTAGGAAGTTGGACTATAGTTAGGCTAATTAACTAAGGTTGAGTTAATTAACTAAGGTGAAAGCGTGGTTAGGTTAGTTAACTATAGTTAGTTTTGATTAAATTGTTAATCATAAAGTTCACTGGACATTTCTCATATAAAAATTGCATGTGATCACATTTCATTTCAAAACCTGTCTAGCTTTCATGCTTATCATTAAAACATGCCATTCTCATTTTCCTTGCAAAGCTTCACATATATGCGCTAGACACCTCGGGGTTTTGCCTTTTTATAGCCATGCAATAGTATGCATGCATCAAGGCATAATTAATTCAAACAATCAAACACTTGATAATTTCAATCAATCACATGACTAATTCAATATTAATCCAAGTAGCAATTCAACATGCTTTAATGAATATGAACATGTCAAATTAGTCCCACAATTTAATTATAAATAAATTGTACTATTCATAATTAAATTATAATTAATTATTATTGAAATAAATAATACAAATCAAGATTACCCTACTAATCCCTGGTTATCCTAATTAACCACATTTAATTAGTACTTTCCTCCACCGATCACAAAAAGCTCTCACGCCAAACACGCATCCCCTGATCCGATCATCACTTGGCGAGTGGCGCACTCCCTCCATTCATAATTAGTGCATTTCCATGAAAGGTATTGACCAATAAATATCTCATAAAAAAATTCTTGTTTACACTATCAATAAATCTTATTCATGTGGTTCTCACCAATCAGATATTAGGTCAATCGAGCATGGATCACCCGTATGATCCAATGAACTATAACAATGAACAGCCCATTCAAGTATCTTTCCATTGAGAGAATAGAGGGACAAGATTAGGATCAATGAACATACATGTTCTTGAGCACACAAATAGGTAAGCACTTTGCCACTTTTTTTCTTTCTTCAAATTTTCTAAGGGAAAAACTGAAAGCATACCTCACAGTTGACCATAATTATCACTTATATTCCATATTCATGCATAAGTATTGCCTTTTGTGGAGATCACTTTGCACTTTTACATCAATTATCATGGTGTCTCTATTTACAAAAATGTCATTTTATTTTCAAAATGTTCATTTCCCAATGCTAACTTTTCACACCAGTACATAGCACTTAAAATGTTCTCTTTTAAAAAATGCCCATTTTCAAAGCTTAAGTTTTTGCACCAGTGCATAGCACTTGAAGGGTGCAAACGATAACATTTCTAGAACTAAAATAGATTTTTCTATTTCTATTTTTGGATGAGTTTTAAGCCAAACAACGCGTTTGATAATGACAAAAAATTTATATTCTTGGAATAGAAATTTGTTCAACAATCAAAAAAAATTTACTTTTCTAAATGGCGGGGATAATGGGAGGAGCGGGGATCGGCGGTGGCGGACGGTGGGCAGCGGACGACAAGCGGCGACCAGCAATCGGCGATTGGCGACCAGCGACCGGCACACAGCGACCGATGACCGATGGCAAGCGGTGGGCGGCGGTGGCCGCCGGTTGCCGTCCATTGCCGCTCCACACGCCCGTCGCCATCGCCCGTCACCGTCCGCCGATTGCTGTCCACGTCGCCATCCACCGGTCGCCATTCGCCACCTGCTGCCCGCCATCCAATTGCTGTCCGCAGCCAACAATTGGCAGCTGGCGACGGCTAGGGGCCGACGGTGGGCAAGGGTGGTGGTGGTGGTGAGCGAGCGACAGACGGAAAAAAACTTCTTCGGGTGAGAAGTAAGAAAGAGATAAACAATTTCTTATTTCTATTCCAGAAATAGAAAAGTTAAAAAAATTTGTTTCTAATTTCTGTTCCAAACCCATTTCTAAAATAGAAATTGTTTAAAAAATAGAAATGAATTTTTTTTTACCAAATGGATTTCTATTCTAGAAACAGAAACAGAATGATTACCATACGCAGCCGAAATGTTAGCTTCAAGCGTGTGCTGGAAAAACCCCAAATGCGAGAGTGGACAGCACCTAGAAAGGGATCGGATGTTCGAACTCGTCGGTGAAAGAACGTCAATTTGCATGTATCATCAACAGTGCATATAGCCACATATTCTCGACGTTTACATCATCTGCACATAGCCATGAGTTGAAGTATTCCCTCAAAGTCAGATGGCTTCAATAATCAAAGCTGCACAATAGCAAAAGTCAATTTTCATTTTTCCTTTCTCTTTTCGGTTTTTATGTTAATGCCATTCGCAACTTTCACAGACCTTCTTGGGCTGACTTTCAATGCACCTGTGGCCCAAAGAAGATAGGCGCTTTCAAAGAAGAAGAGAAGGCCTAACATGAACGTGAAGAGCACGTCAGATAAGCCAGGATGACCTGCCTGGTGATCGTGCAATCGGGCGCATAAATTGACGAGAATGGCTTTCATAATCCAAGCCTCTTGCACGAAGGAGGCAAGTCATCCTTGGCTAACAAACCAGACTCGTCATGTCATGTAAGGCCTCTCTTCCTCACAAAAACATTCCAATGCCTCTCAGTGTGTGATGTGATGAATAAAAAGAGGAGACAAATTTGTGGCTTCAAGGCGGAGTTGCTTTTAGAAGGAAGAAGATGCCTGAAATGAAAGATTAGAGACTTTCTGACTAGCCAAGGAGACTGCCTCATGCCGGGGCGAACCTCTCGAACACTCAGTTCAGCTGGAATAGAGCGAGTTCGGAGGAGGCAAGTCATCCTTGGCTACCAAATGAGACTCTTATCTTCATGCTAGCCTCTCTTCTTCTTCTCCTACTCAAGTCCAATGCTTCAATTTTTTGCTCGCATTTGCATCTCTACTTATAGTGAATGGAAGAGAATATGAGATCGGATCAAAGCCAATTCAGACTTTTATTAGTGGGGCATTTCGAATGTCAATTTTTGTAGGACCTCCTTGAGTCAATTTGCCTCATACAAATCTTCTCTTTTTAGTTTGTCCTTTTTTCTATTTCATTTTGCTTGCGGCAACTAGGGTTGAAGTCAATATTCCTGGGTTTTAGTTGCATTTCAGTGATAAGTATGCTTCGTGCAATTCTGGATTGCATTGAATTTCATGGACAAAAACCCTGGAAGGCAATGAACTATATCAGATGAATTTTTGCCATGTTATCCTGAATAAGAGGATTATACGAGGTCCTTTATGATGCAGATTTTGAATAAGATGATTAAATGAGGTCCTTTATTCCTTAGTGAGAACCGCTTGAATGAGTTGACGCTAGGTACGAGCTGCTGAAAAATAAGATTGACATTTTCAAGAATGAGGGTACTGTGGTCCAAAAAGCAGGCTTGAATTCAGAGATAATTTGATTCTCTATACCCACAACTCCTATCCTGAAGACTCTGCATAGGTGTCTCTGTTTCTGACCTTGACCATACCTCCACATGGAATGTTTCTGACCTTTCTCCCTAAAAAGCAGCACAATATCTAATACAAAGGGTCCTCGTTTGAAATTGGATTCTTGACTAGAGTTGAATACTATTTTAAGCTATCTTCTTTCAGGGAGAGAATTCCAGGCACACGGACTCTCAATCCTCTTATCATTCAAATTCTTTCTTTCCTTTTTTGGTGTACGTATATGATCCAAATGCAATGGAGACAACTTGCGGAAGATGCCCTCCGGGGCAAAAGTCAATGAACATGGTGCTAAACAGAGGGTTCTTTTTTCTGTGTGCTGATTGACTTTGTTCACTTGGCTTACATCTTGCACTTTTCTTTGGAATTGATATTCCATTCGTTGCAATTCCTCCAAAAATTACCTTGCTGAGGACCAGTGGAATTACATGTCATGGACCAATTATATGATCATCAATCGAGTATGAATATCAACAGAGAAAAAGATGCATTGCCTCGTACAGTTGTAACTCTCATTCCCTTCTGAAATTTTCATTTCTGGAAAGCACAGTGACATTTCCATGCGTAGCTCCACAAGTGCAGGTGAATTTTAAATGAAAGTATTTGAATTAAAGGTTGCTAGAGATGTGTGGATAGCTTCTAAATGGACAGAGAAAAAGAATTGCTTGCAGTAGGAGTTCAGGGTTGTGATTTGAGGGTGTGCATCAACACTGAATTAGACTTGATTTCTCCCATTGAATAGCACTAGTGCAGAAATGGTTGTCAAAGCAAAGAGACTTTATCTCTGTTATGGTAGCTGCAAAAGAGGTGTGCATGCTTAGAGAAGTTAGAACCCGTGACTGCAGCTGCGAAAAGGGTAACCGAGAATCATCTTACGAGAAGCTTTTATCCTGTCTACCACCCAGTGAAAACCTAGTTTCCATGACTGTTGTGTGAATGGCATGGTACAATCTATATGTCTATGATTGATTAGATCGATTTATCCATTTGCAGATGAATTTCACATGGACACATGACGATTTGCTAGCACCTTTTCTGGAAGTTATTTTATCAGTGAATTTTAGACAATGTAAACCTTCTTTGGATTGCAAGTGCCATAGTTGAACCAATTAATTATCCGGTGTGACTATACAAGAGATAATTACTTACCTGTTTAGATAAATAATCACATATAGGAACAATAGACTAAATGTTTCGTCCATCTCAACGAAAATACAAATACATCTCTAAAGAAGGCATACTAAATGCGATCCCTAGTGAAGTGATCAGTAGAAGAAAGCATACGACACAGAAAACATTGGACCGCATCGAAACTCTTTGAAGTCACTCAAGGGGATGAGATGAGAGCATGTTGGTGGATGTGATAGTAAGAGCCAAGTAGAAGAAGAAAGCCAAATATGGGAAAACGATCAGCTAACAAAACATCATGAATGATATTTATTTAAACTTGAAGGAAAATGAGTCAATATCCCTCTTCCCACGGAAAGCATACGACACAGAAAACCGTACAGACTAAGATTTTAAGTCCGAATGAAGGATCGAAAATCTAGGCAGACTCAAAACTTAAGACCATCGACTTAAGATGAACCTACACGATAAGATCACCAACGGTAGAGTATTTCACTTACCTTATTTATGTTGATTACGTTATACTAATCGATTGACGGGATCAATTAATGAGCAACTTCCAATGAAGAATAGAGTACTTATGGAAGCCCAGATTCTGATTGTATGGGCGAACAAAATCTAAGGGGATCTGATCTACCCTCAACGGTCAAAAAGACTTGCCTTATAAAGTCTGTCCAAGAAAGGGAAGACTAAACTCTCAAGGAAAGAGCCAACGGTCGAGTGTGGCTTGGAGAGTATTTAAGAGTAGGTTGAGACTTAGGGGTAGGACAGATGAACATTATTCCAAAGCTGATTCAATTCTTCAATCGTTGTTCATAGTGCGCATTTGAGTAATCTAAGTGTTTTACAAAAAGAGAGTGACTTAGTGAGACAGATCATCACCGAGTACAAACACTCGAGAGTGTGTAATCACCGTTGATCATATAGTGAAATACAGTTGATTGGCTGGTCGCCCGGAGAGTGGACGTAGGCTTATCAAAAGCCAAACCACTATAAACAGTGTTTGCAATCTTCTCTAACTCTCTCTACTTGATTTCAGTTCGTTGAATCGAATAGTTATATATATTTGATTGATTAATCTCTCTACACCTATTCACCCCCCCTCTAGGTGTTTATACTAGTCATATCAATTGGTATCAGAGCCTCGTGCTCGAGATCTTGAAGTGTTTGTTACTTCTGAGTTGAAGATCCTCTATGGCTAGTATTCTTGCACCAAGTTTAATTGAGGGGCAGAGCAACACTCGTCCACCATACTTCGACTGCAAGGATTACAATATCTGGAAAAATAAAATGAAGGCATTTCTCAGGTCGAAAGATCCACTGGAATGGGATGTGGTTGAGAGGGGAATTGAGCCCACTGATAACGCCAGAAAGACGTCAAAGAGTACCGATGGGAAAGAAACAAAACCATCAGCCACTCTCTCTCCAGAAGAGATAACAAAGAGACAAACTATTGATGCAAAGGCTATTTACTCTCTATATTGTGCTTTATCACCTAATGAATGACTACATGTGACATATGAAGGAACTGATCGTGTCAAGGAGACCAAAGTAAACATATTACTTGGTCAATACGAATCTTTTAAGATGAAGCATGGAGAATCCATAGGAGATATGTTCAGTCGTTCTACGAAATTGTAAACGGATTGGCATATCAAGGGCTGTTCTGGACCAATGAAGGTCAACAAACTTCTGAGAGGACTATCAAAAGAATGGAACAATGTGAAGACATCTATCAGAGAAACTCTGTGAATTTCACCTCTAACAGTCGATGAGCTCGTTGGTACTCTGCAATCCTATGAGGCAGAACAAATGAACAAAGAAGTGGAATCCAGAGGTAAAAAGTCCATTGCTCTTAAGTTTAACACTGATTCCAATGATACAAATTCTGAGGAAGAACTGGACGACGAGGAACTTGCACTGCCGATCAAAAAGGTAAAGAAATTAAACGAAAAGGCGGGGAAGTTCAACAACAGAAACAAAACAGACAATCTGGACAACGCAGAACTGATGATGAGGATGATTATGCCAAAGATGTAATTTGCTTTGAGTGTAAGAAAAAGGGACATATTAAACAGAATTGTCCCAAACTCAAAAATAACAAAGGGAAATTCGAGAAGTACAAGAAGGCTCTCAAAGCTGAAACATGGAGTGACATAGAAGTTGAGGATAGTGAAGACGAATATGGAAACATCTGTCTTATGGCACACTCAAATTCAGACTCTGAAACAGATTCAAGCTCAGACTCAGACTCAGACAGAGAGATCGAGGTAAATCATTCGATATTCCTACGAAGTTTCAAATTATATAAATGAGCTTTGTTCTAATCTAAAATCTACTCGAAAAGGATCTCCAAGTTAAAAAAGGAAAATTACAAGTTGAATCAACGAACGTTTCTTTGAAAGGAAAAGTGAATGATTTCAAAAGGAATTTTTGGAAATAAAGGAAAATCGAGAGTTTCTATTAAATGAGAATGAATCTATTAAAAAGGAACTTTTGGAAACAAAGGAAAATCGAAATTCTTTGCAAAAGGAGAATGATTCTTTTAAAAAGGAATTCTTAGATATTACCACAAAATTTTCTAAAGGATTAAAAAGCCTACAGCATATACTTTCCATTCAAATTCCTTATTATGATAAGTCTGGACTTGGTTTTTATAAGAAAAATGATTCCCTAATTGATTTTCCTAAAGTCAATGAAAGAATAAGACAAAGATCTCCTCGACAAGCTTATAGAAATCATTTCAAAAACAATTTTGTAAGACCTATAGGTAGAAACAATCTCAAATGTTCTAACTGTGGAGAAAGAGAACATTTTGAAAACAAATGTCCTAAAGTCTGGAAACATGTTCAAAAGAAATGGATAGAAAAAGCTTATACTACTAACTTCAATGGACCCAAGAAAATTTGGGTACCAAAGAAAAAATGAGTATATGTAAACATTGCAGGTAAGCTTCAAAAGTAAGAAGAAATGGTATTTGGACAGTGGATGTTCAAGACATATGACAGGAAACTCAAAGATGTTCATTGGATTCGAAAGAATCAAGGGAGGAACAGTTTCGTTTGGAGGAAACACCAAAGGAAACATTATAGGACTGGGAACTGTCAAGATCGGTAGCTTAATCATCAACAACGTTTCTCTAGTCAAAGGATTAAACTACAATCTTCTGAGCATCAGCCAGTTATGTGATGCCAGCTTCAGAATAAACTTCAAAGAGAACCTATGTTCTGGAATAAGCAATGACTCTTCACAGACTTTTACTAGACGAAGACATGAGAACATTTATCTTCTGGACATAAATGAAGATACTACGAAATGTCTATTATCAGTCCAAGATGAAGCAGATATGTGGCACCGCAAACTTGGGCATATCAGCATGAAACAAATCTCCAAGCTTGCCAGCAAAAAGCTTGTTCGTGGCTTGTCTTCACTAAGTTACAAGAAAACAAAGCTTTGCCCTGCATGTACACTGGGAAAACAGGTAAGAAGCTCTTTCAAATCTATAAAACAAATTTCTACTAATCGTGTGTTCTGACTTCTTCACATGGACTTATTTGGACCAACCAGAACCCAAAACATTGGAGGTAAGAAATACTATCTTGTAATAGTAGATGATTACTCTCGATTCACATGGATACATTTTCTAGCAAATAAAAGAAATACCTTCTCATATTTCTTAACATTTGCAAAGAGGATCCAAAATGAAAAAGGTTACTCTATTTCAAGTATCAAAACAGATCATGGGGGAGAATTTGAAAATCAAGACTTCTCAAACTTTTGTGACAAAAATGGCATACAGCATACATTTTCATCTCCTTACACTCCAGAACAAAATGGAGTGGTGGAAAGAAAGAATAGGTCTTTGCAGGAAATGGCAAGAACATTGCTTATAGAAAGCAAGGTAGCAACTCGGTTCTGGGCAGAAGCAGTTTCTACTTCTTGCCATATTATTAACAGAGTATTTCTTAGACCAATTCTTGAGAAAACCCCCTATGAGATTTTCAAAGGAAGAAAGCCTATTGTTTCCTACTTTCGAATCTTTGGTTGTCTATGCTATATCCTTAAAAATGTTAATCATCAACCTAGTAAGTTTGAAAAAAGGTTAGATGAAGGTATTTTTCTGGGCTATTCAAACTCTAGTAAAGCATATAGAGTATTCAACAAGAATACTCAGATAGTGGAAGAATCCATGAACGTAAAGTTTCTAGAGAAAGAAGTTTCAAAACAGAACAGTCCAGTAAATGAAGAATCAGAATCAAATGCAGCTCCTGAAAGATCTGGTCTCAACAAAGAAGCAGAATCTTCCCAGGAAACAGTCAAAGAAGCAACTCATGAAGAACGACTAACTCAGCTTGATATTCCTGCATCAACAGAAGATTCTGATAATAATGAAGTTTCAAACAGGAACTGGAAGCATAAGTCTAGTCATCCCAAGGAGCTTGTGATTGGAAACATCAACGAAGGGATTCAAACCAGATCAAGAAACAAAAAGGACACAGGTATTGTTGCACTGATCTCTGAAATTGAACCCAAAGGAATTAATGAAGCTCTGGAAAATGAAAGCTGGATAGAAGCAATGCAAGAAGAGCTTCAACAGTTCAAGAGAAATGATGTATAGAACCGGTATCCAAACCAAAAGGACGAACTATCATTGGAACTAAATGGATTTTGAAACAAAGTCAATGAACTTGGAAAAGTCACTAGAAACAAGGCAAGGCTCGTGGCAAAAGGTTATTCTCAATCTGAAGGAATAGACTATGTTGAAACCTATGCCCCAGTTGCAAGACTAGAAGCAATCAGACTATTACTTGCTTATGCTTGCTATCAAAATTTCAAGCTATATCAAATGGACGTGAAAAGTGCTTTTCTGAATGGATTTATCAAAGAAGAAGTGTTTGTAGAACAACCTCCTGGATTCGAGGAAGCCAAAAAGCCAGACCATGTATACAAATTAAAAAAGGCACTCTGATACGAAACGGGCTCCTCGAGCTTGGTATGAACGATTGAGCAAGTTTCTACTAGACAATAAATTCGGGAAAGGTATGGTAGATACAACCTTGTTCATTAAAAAGGAAGGTAAAGATATACCGCTGGTACAAATTTATGTAGATGATATTATTTTTGGTTCATCTAATGAGCACTTGTGCAAGATCTTCTCAAAGTCTATACGGGAAGAATTTGAAATGAGCATGATCGAGAACCGACATTCTTCCTAGGACTTCAAGTCAATCAAACGAAACGTGGAACTTTTATCAATCAAGAGAAATATGCCAAAGACTTGATTAAAAAATTTGGAATGGAGAACTGCAAGAGGACTGAAACTCCAATGGCAACCTCCATCAAACTAGATCAGGATGAAAAGGGGAAGAAGGTTGATCAGAAAAATTATAGAAGCGTGATCGGTTCTCTTCTCTACTTTACTGCATCTAGACCAGATATTCTATATAGTGTTTGTCTTTGTGCGAGGTTTCAAGTGGATCCTAGAGAATCACATCTTTCTGCTGTTAAACGTATAATTAAGTATATAGCCACTTATCTAAACTTAGGGCTATGGTATCCAAAAGAAACAGATTTTACTCTTCTTGGCTACTTAGATGTAGATTTAGCAAGATGCAAAGTAGACAGAAAGAGTACTTCAGGAACATGCCAACTTCTGGGAAAAATGCTAGTTTCATAGTTCTCCAAAAAGCAGAATATTGTGGCTCTATCAACAGTAGAAGCAGAATATGTAGCACTTGGAAACTGTTGTTCACAGATTCTATGGATAAGACAGCAACTAAGAGACTATGGAAAGGAAGAATCCTGCAAAAAAATAAGATGTGATAATATGAGTGCCATAAACCTCACCAAGAATCTAATTTTACATTCCAGGGCAAAGCACATTGAGATCAAACATCACTTTATTAGAGACCATGTGCAAAATGGAGATATATATGTGGATTTCATTGATTCTAAGAATCAATTAGCAGATATCTTCACAAAGCCGCTGGACAAAGGTACATTCAATTCAATATGTGGGAGTTTAAATATTATTAACCCTTTCTTATAAATTCTATGAGAACAGGACAAAGTCTGATAGAAGCAATCGTCTGGACATATCACTCTTAGAAGAAGATTGAAAAAGGAAATAATGGTATTTTCGGATGGTGTGTTATTTCCTTATTGAAATCTGGTAAATTTTTTAGTAAGTTTTTGATCTGCATGATTGATTTGCATATTTTCTGGCAAATGTCTATGATGATTGAATATTCTTGTTAAATTTAGAATAACTGTCATTTTAATTTGTTTTGAGTTGATACTGTTCACTTGTTCTCCTAACAAGGGTATAAAAACATCCAAAAGTCGGGTCATTTCCTCACAACTCTCCAGAACGGTTTGTTTACAAACCCTAACAGAGAAAAACGTTTTCTAAATCAATCTTCGCCAAAACCAACTTTCTCCGAACATGGCCTCGAGATCCTCCATATCCAGATCAAGATCTCCATCTCCTCGAAGAAGATCAAACAGGATTGTTGGGAGAGGAGGAAGGAGAATCGACGGAGGGCAGACGCATTTCAACCTAACACAGACTTCCGAAGATACTCAAGGACAATCTCCAAGAGTTTCTCCTCAAAGAAATCAAGATGATAATGAGGAATCTCCAAGAACTTTCCACTCACAATCTGAAGAAAGGAATGTCTCACGTAGAGGTACGTCTGGATTAACTCTACCGACACCCACTAAAAGTCCTCATGTAATTATGAGGAGATATGAGAAGTTAGTCTGAAGAAATGTCAGGGAAGATGTCAAACTGTTTTTCTTGAAAGAGAATGGGTATGCGAATGAACTCCGTCTCATTCAAGCAAAGATACGATCTGCAAAATCATCATCCACTCATAAAGAACGAGTTAGTGATACAGGGAGAAGCAAAGATAAGGTGAAGGAAGATGATGAGAAGATCTACAGAAATTTTGAAGTGAGAATGGGAATAGCTGTTGTAGTCCGGAACACAACTGGGAAATTATTTCGATCCAAAGAGCATAAGACTTTCTTTAACAAACTGTTGGATCGAGGAGTCATGAACCATAGAATTGTAGATTTTGATTATTTGGATGCTGCTGACGTGAATCTGCGAGAATGCTTTGCAAAATTGCAGATGGACCAATTTTGCACTGATTCTGCTACTGTTTATCCTGAATTAACAGCGTATTTTTACTCGAATTTGACATTTCTATCTCCATACAGAATGCAATTCAGTGTAAATGACAGGTTCTATGATGTTAGTTTAGATACTCTTGCTGACATTATAAAAGTTGAGAGAGGAGCATTTAGGCCAATTGACGTCCCTTATGAAACAGTTTGTAAGTTTCTCACAAAGTCTGTAAGTGCCATTATAACTTATCCTCTTCTAACTTCTGCAAGAACTATTTTGCACAAGATCATTATCAGCTGCATTCGTCCAAAAGTCTCATCCAAGACTGATGTATCCCAATTTGAGGCCAAATTGATGTGGGCTATTGAAAAATGAGTACTGTTCTCACTGCCTCACACAATAATATTGCATATGTATCGGACAGTGTCAAAGGACAAAGGACAGCTACCCTATGGAGCTTTAGTGACAAGGATCTTTGATCATCTTAAGATAGACATACCCAGAAGATTCAGTACTAAAACTCTTCCCACAATGATCATTGATATGAAAATGATCAATAAGATGAGACTGAAAGATGTTGCAGAGACATGGAGACAAAAAAAAAGGAATTGACTAGAGCAGAGACAGCAAAACGAAAAGGCAAAGAATCAGCTGCAGCTAAGCCAAGTTCTAAAAGGAGAAGACAACTCCTACTGGTAGATGAAGAAGATGAAGAAGA
This sequence comes from Corymbia maculata, assembly GCA_014182735.1. Lineage (NCBI taxonomy): Eukaryota > Viridiplantae > Streptophyta > Magnoliopsida > Myrtales > Myrtaceae > Corymbia > Corymbia maculata. The sequence continues at coordinate 6,145,251 of CM024690.1, read as the reverse complement.
AAGCATCTCCATAATTCTGGCAAATATGCGTCAAAATTCTCAGAGAATGTCTGACCCAGAGGCAGAAACACATGCAGAACACATTCTCCGCACAAAACATGAGAAGAATGATGAATATGAATCAATGGATGATCCAGAAGAAGAAGAAGGAGCAAAAGCAGAAGAAGAAGAAGAAGAAGAAGGATATGAGGACAAAGAAAAAGAGGGGCAACAAGGACAGAATGAAACATCAACTCAAGGGGAGCATCATTATGAAAATATTGACATTCAAGTTCCTGCAGCTTCATCTGGGAATGCTGATTATCAGAAGATCTTAGGACTTTTAACAGAAATCAGGGATAGGCAAGTACAAATGGAAACCTCCTTCAATAACAAACTGAAAACTCTCGAGAAGACAGATAATCAGTGTATTGACAGGATTGAGAAGTCTGCATCAGATATGGAGGATTTCACCCTTGTTCGAACCCCAAACAAGAAAACCTCTTAAACACATCTTTTTGAACTGACTAACTCTTTTTTAAGTTGACAAAAAGGGGGAGTAGATATGGCTTTTGATTTTTGATTGCTTTCACTTTTAAATTTATCATTGTGTTGATGCATGACAGTTGACTTTATCATTGTGTTGATGCATGACAGTTGGCTTTATCATTATGTTGATACATGATATTGAGATATGAAAGTTCTAATTATGAATGGCTAATGATATTTTCTTATAGGCTGATCACACAATACTGATAAAGTCTGAATCATGATGAGCTGTAATATGAAATTATGTTGCTGCTGTATTGTCTATACAGGGTTGATATGAGCTATACTTATGAGTTGAGCAGAATAGTTGGGAACAGGCTCTATTTAACCATATGTTGCAGGGACATTAAGCCATATGTATAAAATGTTTTGTCACCATCAAAAAGGGGGAGATTGTTGAGAAAACTCCTAGTTTTGATGCTAACAAAACATCTTATGAATGATATTTATATATCAATCTCTTGAAGGAAAAGGATACAAAATGACATAGGCTTTAAAGTCTGCTTGTTGCAGAAGATAAAGCATAAGATGTCTAAGAGTCTAACCGTACCAGACGAAAAGACTCATCCAGACCGAGTTTTAAGTCTGACCGTACCAGACCGAGTTTTAAGTCTGACCGTACCAGACTAAGATTTTAAGTCTGAATGAACCAGACTGAAAATCTAGGCAGACTCAGAACTTAAGACCATCAGACTTAAGATGAACCTACACGATAAGATCACCAACGGTAGAGTATTTCACTTACCTTATTTATGTTGATTATGTTATACTAATCTGATTGACAGGATCAATTAATGAGCAACTTCCAATGAAGAATAGAGTACTTATGGAAGCCCGGATTCTAGTTGTATGGGCGAACAGAATCTAAGGGGATCTGATCTACCCTTAACGGTCAAAAAGACTTGCCTTATAAAGTCTGTCCAAGAAATGGAAGACTAAACTCTCAAGGAAAGAGCCAACGGTCGAGTATGGCTTGGAGAGTATTTAAGAGTAGGTTGAGACTTAGGGGTAGGACAGATGAACATTATTGCAAAGCTGATTCAATTCTTCAATTGTTATTCATAGTGCACATTTGAGTGATCTAAGTGTTTTACAAAAAGAGAGTGACTTAGTGAGACAGATCATCACCGAGTACAAACACTCGAGATTGTGTAATCACCGTTGATCATATAGTGAAATACAGCCGATTGGCTGGTCGACCGGAGAGTGGACGTAGGCTTATCAAAAGCCGAACAACTATAAACAGTGTTTGCAATCTTCTCTAACTCTCTCTACTTGATTTCAGTTCGTTGATTCGAATAGTTATATATATTTGATTGATTAATCTCTCTACACCTATTCACTCCCCCCCCCCCTCTAGGTGTTTATACTAGTCATATCAACGGAAACCGACACTAGGTTGCGGAACTTGGTCACTCTGTTGCAAAGGCGAATCCAACCCATTCTCTTTTCACCTGTACCGACCCTCATACCCGATAGCTTTCCCCGCCACACATCCACGTATCATCAACGCGGTCAATTGCCTGCGTCTTCCGAATGAATTCACCAGGTGTAGCCGAAAGTTAAGTTGAAGAAGCCATTCTCGAGTAGCTGTCCATTTATTGATCAACTTAAGTCCTCTTAAGTTAAGAATGAGCTTTCCACTACCACATAGAAAGTTCATTAATAAGCGGATCTCCTTAAATAGTCTTCTTTGAATTTTATGCACAGTAGAAATTTCTTACCTTGTGATCTTAAGGAGTAGTAAGGAATATAAGGGATCCATCTTTGTCGCATCCCGACACTCGAAAATGCAACAACCCCTATTCTCTTTGGTCAAATGAATGCGACGTCCCATGATGCATCATCAACCATTCTTTTAATTCTTTAGTTAAACACATGCAGAAGCAATAAACAATCACCAGTTAACACAACAATAGGGATAGTTAGAAAAAACAACCAGAAATACATTCAACAGTACCGCTTTTATCCATAGATTAACCTTAGTAAGTTTGCATGTACAAACTCTTACAATGGGCGACTTCCTATTAATCCAACAAAAGGAATCAGTAGGGTTAGGGTTAATCCACTCCTTCCAAACACGGCCATGGACCATAGACTTGTTGATTCCCCATACTATGGATCTGAAAATGATTAAAAAAACAATGGATGAGATATAAATTTTAGTGAGTTAACGAATTAAGCCTCGGTTAAAGTCAACTTGCCTTGGGGTTACCTAAACATACAACCACATATCAACGGCAAATCAATATTAAAAAATGCAATCAAATCTTAAAACTTATCATAAAAATGCAATCGAATCCTAAAACTCATCATGAAAGTGCAATCGAATTGTAAAACTTTCAAAAAACAATTGAATCTGAAAATTTGTTACAAAAGTATAATTGAGCCATAAAACTTTTGAAAAATGCAATATATGGAATGACTTAATTGGACTAATTTGGGAAGTTTTAGGACTTGTTTGCACTTTTTAATTTTAGAACTCAATTGCACTTTCATAACAAGTTTTAGAATTTGATTGCACTCTTTAAAAATTCCATAATTTAATTGCAATTCTATGACAATTTTTGAGACTTCCAATGTATTTACCCCTTAAAATATGTTTCGAGTTTGAGACCAAGAAGGAAGCTTTTCTCATTTTAGTAGGTATCCAAATTTGAGTGACTTGGTAATTTTGTACGTTTCTTGAAAATGGATTTTCTATTTTGGATCTAATTCTTGTCTATATATAATAAGTGTCTTCTTCTTGAAGAGTATCCAAGAGACCCTTTATTTGTGAATTACACTTGAAGCAATACAAGAGGGAACTTTTGCCGTTTAAGTCAATAAATCTTGGGGTAAAATTTGTGGTTTCTTTTCTGTGTTTGAGATATTATTTCATGAAAAATTGTGATGGCTAAACACTAAGTAAATTATTAGATATAATTAAGGGTTCGACACATCGAGAGTGTTTAAGTGATTCGAATATAATTATAATCTCTATTATATCACTTAATCGATAGTTGAATTTTGTATTGCTTTTCATGTGGATGTAAGCCACAGTGACCGAACCATGTGGATGTAAGCCACACAAAAACATTCCAATGCCTCTCGGTGTGTGATGTGATGAATCAAAAGAGTAGACAAATTTGTGTCTTCAAGGCGGAGTTGCTTTTAGAAGGAAGAAGATGCCTGACATGAAAGATTAGAAACTTTTTGACTAGCCAAGGAGACTGCCTCATTCCAGGGCGAACCTCTCGAACACTCAGCTCAGCTCGAATAGAGCCAGTTCGGAGGAGGCAAGTCATCCTTGGCTACCAAATGAAACTCTGATCTTCATGCTAGCCTCTCTTCTTCTTCTCTTACTCAAGTCCAATGCTTCAATTTTTTGCTCGCATTTGCATCTCTATTTATAGTGAATGGAAAAGAATATGAGATCGGATTGAAGCCAATTCAGACTTTTTATTAGTGGAGCATTTCGAATGTCAATTTTTTTAGAACCTCCTTGAATCAATTTGCCTCATATTATTCTTCTCTTTTTAATTTGCCCTTTTTTTGTTACATTTTGCTTGCGGCAACATGGGTTGAAGTCAATATCCTGGGCTTTAGTTGCATTTCAGTAATAAGTGTGCTTCGTGCTATTCTTGATTGCATTGCGTTTCATGGACCAAAAACCCAGCTTGGCAATGAACTGTACCAGATGATTTTTTGCCATATTATCCTGAAAGGGATGATTAAACGAGGTCCTTTATGATGCAGAGTTTGAAGTAAATATTTATTTCTTTGTGAGAACCGCTTGAATGTGCCGACACTAGATATCAGTGGCTGACAAATAAAATCGACATAATCGAAAATGAGGGTACTGCTTTGGTCCAAAAGCAAAGGTAGCCATGCAGCTTTTAGCTTGAATTCCAAGATAATTTGATTCTCTATTCCCACAACTCTTATCCCCAAGACTGCATAGGTGTCTCTGTTCCTGACCAAAATAACTCCAAGTGGAGCGTCTCTAACCTTTCTCCATCAAAAGCAGCACAATATCTGATATAGAAGGTTCTTGTTTTAAAATTGGATTCTTGAGTAGAGTTGAATTCTATTTTATCTTCTTTTAGCGAGACAGTTCTTGGCAAACAGACTATCAATTCTCTTATCCTTCATTTTTTCGTTTCTTTTTTTTTTTTTTGTACATACATGCTCCAAATGGCATGGAGACAACAACTTGTGAAAGATGCCCTTCAGGGCAAAAGTCAATGACCCTGCCACTAAACAGAGGGTTCTTTTTTCTGTGTGCTGATTGGATTTGTTCCCTTGGCTTACATCTTGCACTTTTCTTTGGAATCGATTTCCATCTGTTGCAACCCCTCCAAAAAATACCCTAATGGGGACCAGTTGAATTACATGTCATGGACAAATAATATGATCATCAATTGAGTAAGAATATCACCAAAATAAAAAGAATGCATTGCTTCCAACAATTGTAATCCTCATTCCCTTCAGAAATTTCATTTTTGCAAAGGAACATTTCCTTGCGTAGCTCCACAAGTGCAACTAAAGTTTAAGTTTTTGAACCAAGGTTACCAAAGATGTGTGTATAGCTTCCAAATGGAGAGAGAAAGAGAAATGCCTGAAGTAGGATAGTTCAGGTTGGTGATTTGAGGGTGTGCATCAACACTGAATTAGACTTCATTTCTCCAATTGAAAAGGCACTAGTGCAGAAATTGTTGTCAAAGCAGAGAGACTTTAGTTCTGTTATGGTAGCGGCAAAAGAGGTGTGCATGCTTAAAAAAGTAAGAACCTGTGACTGTGGAATTGCATGAACCGTAAGGTCAATCCTCACATTATGCAATGATTTGGACCCTACTATGGAATTGCATCAACACATGCTGCAGATTGGATTGCAGGAGATGCGATGATTTGGACCCTACTATGGAATTGCATGAACCGTAAGGTCAATCCTCACATTATGCAATGTCACTCTACTAAGGCAGCTTGGGATAAATGCACACTACTCTATTTAGGGCAGAATAATATGATGCGAGTATGTGACACATGGGAAAAGTCATTTGATACTTAGCATGAAGATCAATTTTCATCCAATCATTATGCTTGGTTCATGACTCTTTGCCAATGAATGAATCTTAGCATCTTATTTCCTTACCTACTGATAAAAAACCTGTTGGTTATCATTGAATTTTCATTGTTAAGGTTCATCTAGATGGCACTCTTGATCGATTGAAGGCACAATTAGTTGCAAAGGGGTATACTCATACTTATGGTGTCGACTACGATGACACTTTTCTCCAATGACCAATATTCCATCTTTCTATGTCTTTATTTCACTAGCTATGTGATTTGGCTAGATCCTTCATCAATTGGATGTAAAAAATGCTTTATTACATAGTGATCTACATGGATCAACCACTTGGGTTTGTTGCTCAGAGGGAGAATATGGTATGTCATTTATACAAAACTTTATATGGACTTAAACAATCTCTTTATGCTTAGTTTGGTAGATTTGGTGATGTAGTTATCAAATTTCGATTAAAGTAGTGTCAAGTAGATCATTTAGCTTTCAACTCTATGTCTTTAGCAGGCTATATTCTTTTAGTTATATATGTGGATGATATCATAATTGCTGACAGTGATTCCATGAACCGCAAGCAAATTGTAACAAAAAAAGGGCAAATTAAAAAGAGAAGAATAATATGAGGCAAATTGATTCAAGGACACATGACGATTTGCTAGCACCTTTTCTGGAAGTAATCTTTCAGTGAATTTTAGACAATGTAAACCTTCCTTGGATTGCTAGTGCTATAGTTGAACCAGTTAATTATCTGGTGTGAGTGTACAAGAGATAATTACTTACCCGTTTAGATAAATGATCACATATAGGAACATTAGACTAAATGTTTCGTCCATCTCAACAAAAATATAAATACATCTCTAAAGAAGACATAGTAGATACGATCCCTAATGGAAGACGAAAAAGATCAGCGGAAGAAACTTAAGAGTCAACATCCATCTTCCCCGCATATGACAGAGAAAACCTTGGACTGTGTGAAACTCTTTGAAGTACCTCAAGGGGATGAGACGAGAGCTTGTTGGCGGATGTGATGGTAAGAGCCAAGTAGAAGAAGAAGGCCAAATACGGGAAAACAACGGAAACCAACACTAGGCTGCAGAACTTGGTCACTCTGTTGCGAAGGCCAATGCAACCCATCGTCTCCTCCCCGTACCAGCCCTCATACCCGATAGCTGTCCCCACCACACATCCACATATTATCAGCGCCGTCAATTGCCTCCGTCTTCCGAATGAATTCACCAGTTGTAGCCAAAATTAAATTGAAGAAGCCATTTATGAGTATCAGTCCATCTATTTATCCACTTAAGTTTTCTTAAGTTAAGAATGAGCTTTCCAATATCTATTTGACCAATACCACATAGAAAGTTCATTAATAAGCGGTTAACCTCTAATATTCTTCTTTGAATTTTATGCACAATAGAAATTTCTTACCTTGTGATCTTAAGGAGCAATAAGGAATATAAGGGATCTATCTTACTGTTGTTTTTGGAAGTACCTACAATCTCTATTTTGGTGTATAAATTGCATAATGACAGGAATAGTCCTTAAATTTTGACTACTTAGAAGCCCGTTAGACCTAACCAACCATTTACCCTTTCGAGCTTGTTGTCTAACCTTGAGCCATTTCAAGCCCAACAAATTTCCGAGCCTGTTCCCATTCATTTTCTAGTTTGTTTCTTAGGTCCGCACTTCATTTTCAACCTAAGGGCAGTTTGGGAAATGTGCAAGGTGGAAATGACCATTTTTCCCTTGGATATTTTGAAGAAAAGACAAAAGAAGAGAGAGAAGATGATGTCATTTGCTTGGCAAGTTGGGGAAGACATTTAATGGCCTTAATAAGGCCTAGAACCAACTCTCACCTCACTCTCTCTCTCCCCTTCAACTCCTCCAAACCTGGGCACACTCTCTCCCTTGTTTCCCTCTTTCCTTCCTTATGTTTTTCTTTCTGACCTTCCTCAAAAAAACCGAGTTGTTCATACCTTTCCCGTGTGAATCATGGCTCGTGCCACTAGCCATCGTGCTCATGAGACAAATTCCATATGGATGGCATCAGCCGTTCACCGATCGGAGCTGCCGGTCGACTCGCCGACCAATTGCTCACTAACCGCCTACTATTCACGCGGTACTATATGGTTCCGCCTATTTCAACCATTTCTTTATTTTCCAACCCAACCATCACCTATCCCAGGCACTAGCAATTCCCCCTCGACCCCCGAGTGCTGCAAGTCACCACCCAATCGCTCACTAGAGCTCCAAGCAACCCATTTTGCTCCGGTCCACCCTTTTTCCCTATATGTAACCACTTTTTCAAAGCTGTAGAGGGATTTCAAGTTTGTTGCTGCTGTTCTCCGCCCTGGGACTGCCTTGGATCATCGTGGTAGAGGTCCCCAAGTATCGCCTTTGTCGTTGCCGGTGCGTCCGTGTCACTAGCCCGCTTAACGGGTGAGTTTAGCCCCTAATCCTTTGTTAATGCCTAAATTTGCTTAGGGTTGGTTTAGTTAGTGGTAATTTTGATGTAAGAAGTTTAATTAAGCTTTATTAGCCCTAATATAAGTGGTTAGATAGATGGTTAAGATTAACTTAACTTAATCTTGCTTAATTTTGCTAATTAGGCTTAATTGTGCTTATTTGTGGGTTATGTGATAAATTAAGCATGTTTAGCTTTAATTGATTGATTAATTGTTTTAAGTAATCTTTTCTTAAATTTTCTAAATTTAATGTTTAAATTAATTGAATTATGAAAATTACTGTTTACGATTACTATTCACAACACTGTTCAGGCACTGTTCATACGAAAGCTAGAATTTTTAGAATTGGATTTGTTATTGATTGTTGTGATTTACTAAAGTGCCGGTTGTTGATTATATTCATGAATAATGATGAAATGCGTGATCGAATGCTTATTGGAAATTGAATTTTGGAATTGTTAAGTGATACCGCATGACATATCACTTGGGTTATCTGAAATGGCATGTCGCATGAGCATAAGCACATGAGCAATGTTACATTCACAACCAAGCAAAAGCAAAGATAAGAATAAACTATTTATTGATTTGTTGCATAGTCAGATTAAAGTTGATAGCCCGATTGAGCCAGATGACCACCAATCTTTCAGGGTTGTGTTATGACCATTGGGTCGCCTAACAGTGGTCAGATGCGGAGTCGGGGTTGAGGCCGGGCCCATGCTCCTTAGGGAATGCCGTCGATGGAGGAAAGCCAGTGACGTCATCATGCCTCATGGGGGAGGACGATGCCTAGTCTACAACCATTTGACCGCCAACCATAAAGTTATACCATGGCTTAGAAGGTCATAATAATTAGAACATATGTGTGGATGTGAGGCATAAGAAAGTTATTTAAGATGCTCTAATTATTCGCATGCTCTTAATGTCGTGATAATCGCAATGGCACGCACGCATGAGTTGATAGTCATGTAGGGTGTGGCAATGGCTAGGTGAGATTGCTTGTGACGCGATTCGCATGTGGTTGATGAACTGTATTATTTAAAGGTCATGTGCCTTTCTTGCATTGTATGAGGTTTAACATACAGGGTATGGCATACCGGGTCAAGTTGCATGCGAACCGACTATTTGTCTGTTAATTGACCCGGTTTGTTGTTTGCTTGCATGTTCTTGGTTGTTTGTTGTTGGATTGAGTGAGGGGTGGTTCTGAAGAAATACCCGGGTTGAGTTGGCGTACTAATCGGGGCTTAGAGAGAGAACTCGTTGAGATTTTATCTCATAGTTATTGTATAACCACTTTCAGGCCCCTAGAATAGCATACCCACAGTGGAGGATCCTACCTCGCTCCTCTAGTAATCGACCCGATGGAGTTTGAGTCCGATGGGTCCGAGTAACTATAGTGTTGAACCCGAGGGTTCATTCTCTATATCTGGATTAGCCTAATTTCTTTTTAGCCTGGCTTAAAGGATGGATCAGCCCCTTTTGTTAGGCTTGTAAATCGGAAAATGATCCTCCGTTGGTTAATCTAGTAAATTTGAATAAATGAGTAGTTGTTGTTATTCTTGTTGTTCATCCCTCTATCCCTATTTGATTGCTTGATTGTCTAGGGATGGGTCATCGTCCGTTTACACATAATCAAAGATTAAAATGAATGATCGTCGACGGGTCCTAGGACGTCGGTCTATCGACCAAGGAAATGAGGTTGCCATGAGCTTGAGAGTCGGGGCGTGACAACCCCATTTCACTTGAGGTCTAATTGTACAACATCCCAAGTACTGTTGTCAACCAATTCATTCTATCTTGTAATTATGCACATGCATAAACGAATAGAACTCCAAACCAACAATCAGAACAATAGGGATAGCAACAATAGTAGCAGAGGAAAGACAAACACCATTTTTTATATATATTAAGGTTAGCCAAACTACAATACAAGCAAACATGCCTTGTTATAGGCAAAAAGCTAAGGCCTACTCAAAAGGAACCAGCCTAGCTAACCTAACATTGTACAAGTGGGGGAGGGCTCGCCAAAAGAGGAGCAAGCCACAACTGCCTACTCACTGGCCTTAGAGAGATCGCTCTCTTCGATCCTCGGGTACCACATCATCTAGGGCCTGAAAAGATTAACCACGACAAGTTGAGATAAACTCAGCAAATTAAAATCCTAAGCCCCGGTTAGGAATTTCGCTCGCCTCGAGAATTTAATATACAACATAATTCATCAAATCATCCAATACCACCTTAGAGAGATAACCACAGAAGATAGTTTAATAAACAAGTGGAATCATAGGCGACCCTACCTAGCATTGGTACACGCAACTTGGAGAAACTGTCAATCACCTCGCAACAATAAAGTAAGAGGCACGCAAATAATCAAAGCATTACACAAAACTTTCTCATATCACAATGCCCACACATGCTCCGATTATTACGACTATTTAGGCCACGGCACAACCTTATGATTGGCGGTGAACTGGTCGTAAATCAGGCACCGTCCTCCCCGTGAGGCACGGCAATGTCATGGGCTCTCCCCCACCGACGGTATTCCATAAAGAGCATGGGCCCAGCCTCAACTGCGACTCTGCATCTGACCACTGTCAGGCAACCCAATGGTCACGACACAACCCCAAAGGATTAGCAATTATCCAACTATACCGGGTTATCAACTTTAATCTTACCATGCAACACATCAGCAAACAGTTCATTCTTGTATTTGTTTTAGCTTGATCATGAATGCAACATAATTCATGCTCATACGACATGTTGTTGCAATTAACACACGTATAATGTCATACAGTACAATCCAATCACTCGTGAAAATTACGACAAACCGAAATTCAATTCCAACCAATCAATAATCACATACATTCCCTAATTATTGGGAATAATCAACAATTTACACGTCAACAAGCCTTAATAATCAAGAACACAACAATTTGAAACCAAAATTTGCTTCTATATGAACAGTGCCGTGAATAGTAATTGTGAACAATGATTGTGAATAGTAAATTCGTCTGAAATTAATTAAATAAATAAGAATAAATATCCCTAACCATGGTTAACAAATTAACCTAACCATAGTTAAATTCAAATATTGGTTACTTTAAAACTAACCTTAGTTACTTTATTACTAATTATTGTTAATTAACTAACCCTAGTCAACCCTAAATAACTAGCATAATCCACTAATCAACCTTAATTAAACACAAGCACACAAATATGCTAATTAACCCCTAAGCAAGATTAACCCCTAAACAAGGATTAGGCAATTAATTTACTTGGATCGGAAATCCTGCGACACCGGTGCGTAGAGGGGAACAAGGGTTATGAGGAGTAAGCTTAGGGACGACAACGGGTGACAAATGGTGGTTGAAATGGGCCAAAATAGTGCTAGTTTACTGTTCACGTAAAACTGACCAGTAGAGCTGGAAAAGGCCGAAACGAGTGGCTGGCGGCAACCAGGGGTGATCGGGGGTGTGTGGCTAGCTCCCTGACTTCCGTGACTACACTTTGGGTAGTGGTGGTGACTCCAATGATGGCGGCAAGGTTATTTTCCGATTGGAAAAAGGACAGCAAGAAACAGCAGAAATGGAAAAGAAAAGGAAGAAAAAAAAGGGAGAGAGAGAGGGGCTAGGCTGCTGAACAAATTTGGGAGAGAATGGAAGAGGGAGAGAGGGCTAGAGACTTTGGATAAAAGATTAAGGCAAGTGGGCAAGCCGCTTGTTAAAGAACTAATCAAAACAAAGCCAAAAACAAGCATAAATTAAGCCCGCTTGGGCAAAAAAGGAAAAGGCCAAAAGAGATAAGGCAATGGGTTGAGGAGGGAGAGGAACTTGGGCCAATTTGGGCCCCCTTTGAGCTGGGCTGGATGGGCACAAGGCCCATTGGGCCACCGGTCTTGGGCCGGCCCACCCGTGGGCCTAAAACCCGGTCTAATTTTTCTTTTTCCGACTCTTCCACGTCCAATGGAAAATCCCAAAATAAATGAGGTGACATCCAAATATTTAGTCCCGATACCACTGAAATGTCGGTTCCCAAAATCAGATTAAAAATAAAAGCTAAATTGAGTCGATTGTGACCGTAGTATAATTTGGATTATCAGGCGCCCTTTTAGGACTTTTCTCACTTTTGACCTGTGATCAACCATTTTTTGATCCACATTAACGTCAATTATCCAGTCAAGGACATCCTTTGATTGTCGTGTGATCCCGGGGGCTCAATTGATAATCCCGAGTACCATATGAAAAGGATTCAATTTACCATCGTTCGTAATTTGTATCGAAGTCGTGCAAAAATCACCCACAGTTCAACTTCATACTTCTGCCAGATCGATTTATTTCCATTTTCTTAATAGTCTAGTACTTAGAGGATATCGTTCCCGCCCAGGTTCTCATGGTCGAAGGGTTCATTCCTTATCAAAATTGCGAGTCATACACATTATTTCCTATCGGCACCTCTTTATAATTTGTTATCCCAAGAACATAGAGCTTGGAATATTTGTACTGACTAGGCATTTGACTAACATTGTCATTTTATAAAATCTCAAAATGGGGTCGATTCTCAGGATGTTATAAGGGTACTCGTACAACCCTATCCTTGTACACTATTCCTACAATCATCAAAATACATAAGGTAAAAAGGGTCGATCTACTACCTCATTTATCCTTAAGGTTCAAGGTCTATTCAGTCCAAAAATCCAAGGCCAAGCACATCTCTCAAGGACTTGAAAATGGTTAAATAATAACTAGTGAGATAAAATCTCAATAAGTTTGAGCACTAAGCCTTGGCTAGGGCACCAATCCACCTTAGGGGTACCTAATAGGCATGTGTCACGGAGCAGAGGTTTCCGTGGTCAATGGGGCGTTCGTGATCGAGGAAGAACGACCAAAACGTCCATCGAAAGAGCCAAGCACTTCCGGAACATTCTCAGGGACGGGCGATCATGTAATTGCACCATAGTCTAGAATTTTTTCGTCATAAATGTCTATAGATGGTAGGTGGAGTAGTACGATCTCGTCCGCCGGATCGAAACTCGATTAATGGTTGTAATCTGAAGGCCTCAAGTATAAGAAGGGGTGCCCTCCCCCTCATTTGTATCAATCCAACCATTAACAATCTAAGTTCCTTTCTTTCATTCAAAGCTTCTCTCTCTAGTTTCTCTCTCTACGATCCGAGTGAATGAGTGATCGGTCGATCCGAAGAAGGCTTGGCTTAGGCCCCGACGATCCCAAGCGATCCGAAATAGCCTAAGTTGCCACACGATCGCAATCCCAAATGATCGGCCCATGACAAGTGGTATCAAAGCAAAAGAAGAGAGATCCGAGGAGCAGCATCAACTATTCAAAATTATGTCGAGCCAATAAGCTATTGTATATGGAGAGGTCGCCCAAGTCAGAAAGACTTGCAACCGAAGCAAGAAAAGAGGAACCTCGTTTGAACCCGTTGCCGCACTTGATGAGAAGTTTGCAAAGATGCAAAGTGCTATGGCCGACCTCATTGACGGACTCGATGATGTTTGAGACCAAATCATGGAGGTTGAAGGCTCTCTTCGCAAGAACTTCACGAACGCCATCAATGATGCGACGGTCCCTCTCCAAGCGAAGAACGATGCCCTCGAAATATCGATTGATGACTTGAGAGAACGAGTCTAAACAATGGAAGAGGAGAACCCCCGATGATATGAGGTCGAAGCCATGAAGGTGGAGATCAAAAGCTCAAGGCGGAGCTCGCCCTATGCAAACTGAGCATCACGAACGGAGCGATGCCTACCCAAGCGATGCCCAAGATGGAGGTGCCGAAACCCAAGGAGTTCAAGGGTGATCAATCTATCAAAGAGGTGGACAACTCCGTATGGAGCATGGAGTAGTACTTTGGAGCCGCCAAACATCCAACACGAGAATGTTAAGGTATGAACTATTGCAATGTTCCTTACTAATACCGCAATGCTGTGGTGGCGCAATAGGTATGATGAGACCAAGCACGGTGCCCATCCCGTGAAGACGTAGGATGACTTTGTGAAGAAGTTTCGAGAGTACTTCTTCCCCGAGTTCGCTCAACAAGAAGCCCATAGCAGGCTCCATCGCCTCGAACAACGAGGTATGGTCCAAGAGTACATGAAGGAATTCACCGAACTCAAGCTCCAAATCAACAATCTTGGAGAAGAGGAGGTTTTCAGAGCATTCTTAGATGGACTCAAGCCGTGGGCAAGGCAAGAGCTGATGCATCGGGATGTGAGAAATCTTTCAAGGGTCTTAACCGTGGCTGAATCGCTCATCGACCTCAACAAGTTCGATCCAACGAAGCATCGATCGAGAGATTGGAGGTTGGATCGGTCCTCCAAGGATGAAGCTAGCGACAACTCCCGTGGCCCCAAGGATCAAGGTGGTTGAATGAAGAAATGGGAAGAAAGCTCATCCAAACAACCCATCCAAGGAGGATGACCGCATGCGAACTACATGAGTAAGTATGATCAACCTCCACCCGCTCCTTGCTTCATTTGCAAAGGGAACCATTGGATGCAGAAATGTCCGCAAAAGCATCGAGTCAATGCCATCCTTTCCGTCAAAGAAGAAGAACGGCCAAGGGAGAAGAAGCGCCAAATTCAACTTGGTAGGATGACTCTCAACTCCGCGCAAACCCAACCACTGCCCAAAAAGAATGAGCAATATGTTCTTCATTGAACTCAAGGTATGTGGTATTACTCTCTATGCCTTGGTTGATACAGGTGCGTCCAACGTGTTCATGGTGACCGAGGTAGAGAAGAAGTTTGGCTTGGAAGTGATGCCAAACGGAAGGCGATTCGAGACCGTCAACTCGGAATACCTTGCAAATGGAGGCACAACCCCTGAGGTCAAAGTCCAAATTGGCAGATGGAAGGGCAAACTCCTGTTCAAAGTAGTTCCACTCAATGACTACAACCTCATCCTAGGAATGTAGTTCTTTGACCGAGCGAGGGCCATGATTGACTTGGGATCCAAGTGCATCATAGTGTTCGATCCGAAGTGTCCATCCATGGTGCCGATGATCAAAGGGGTGATGAACACCAAGATGATTACCGCAATTCACCTCCTTGACAAAAACTTGAAGGCGGCCAATCACATGGCCAATCAACCAAAGACCCAACGATTGGAGAAACCGAAGGTAGAATCGGGATCTTCTGCACCAACCAACGACATGTCGATTGAAGCCCTATTCCCCAAAGTGGTATACGCGCCGCATGCCATGTCCGAGCCGAAGAAAGGATCGTGCGCCCAACCGATCGTGAAGCCACTCAACCAATCGTTTGAGAAGCCGTTCAAGGTACCGTTCGAGTCGGTTAAAAGCGGAATAGGAAGAAGCGGGAAAAAGCTCGTGCCAAAAAGAACTCTCCCCATGTTGTGAGCGCCGAGGACGTCGCTCGAATGAGTGGGGGAGAATGTCACGAAGCAGAGGTTTCCGTGGTCAATGGGGCGTTCGTGATCAAGGAAGAACGACCAAAACGTTCCTCGAAGGATCCAAGCACTTCCGGAACATTCTCAAGGATAAGCGATCATGTAATTGCATTGTGGTGTAGAATCTTCTCGTCATAAATGTCTATAGATGGTAGATGGGGTGGTACGATCTCGTCCGCCAGATCGAAACTCAATCAATGGTTGTAATCTGAGAGCCTCAAGTATAAGAAGGGGTGACATCCCCCTCATTTGTATACATCCAACCATTAACAATCTAAGTCCCTTTCTTTCGTTCAAAGTTTCTCTCTCTAGTTTCTTTCTATACGATCCGGGTGAGTGAGTGATCGGTCGATCCGGAGAAGGCTTCGCTTAGGCCCCGACGATCCCGAGCAATTTGAAAAAGCCTAAGTTGCCGCACGGTCGCGATTCCAAACGATCGGCCTTTGACACATGGCTCTCATAACAGCATTCAATAATTAAACCATCACATCACAAACAGGCTTACCTTGCAACTGCACATACCCTACATGATATTAGTTACACGACCACACAAAGGCAAATAGATAATCATACAATTAGAATGCCACACATATAATGTTCCATTCACATAGCAATCAAGCGTATTCCAATTATACATCTCCCTGCGTCAACATGCTTCAGGGCTCTCCCTTTTTCCCCGCATCACACACATCAAGGCACAACCGCCTCTATCTCCCCGCATACCACGCATCAAGGCTCTATCATTTTCCCTGCATAAACACACATTAGGGCACAACCACCACTACCTCTCCGCATACCCATCAAGGCTCTATCATTTTCCCCGCGTAAACATGCATTAGGGTCCCCCTCCATCCTGTGTCACACATGCCTCAGGGCACAAGTGAATTGATAAACACACATCATCATCCACACAGGACATGCATGAGCTTTACATACAAAGCAGTAAATATTCCACATATTATCTATGAACTGCCACATTGCGATAATCCGATAATCAACCCATTTCATAAGGAAGTACCACATAATTCCCAGAATATACATGTTTAATCAATAAGGCATAAACAGGCAATCAATAAATCAATCAATTATTGCCTTAGACAATATCCTTCTTACAATAATGTGATAACCGATAATTCCTATAAATCACTTTTACTACAATTACTTATTAGAAAGTAATTAATCCAAATACAAGGAATTATCCTAATTAATAATTACAGCTTGAATTCTTGCTTGAATTTCTTATCTCTAATAACCACCCCAATCTTGACACATGGCAATCAACTATATAATTATCAAATCACGCATCTCCATTCAAAGGCCCATCGACACCAAGCCCAAAAGTCTTCAAAATCTTAATTAATTTTCAGCCTATATGGGTTGGATCATTGCCGTTACTACCCTCATGATTGGCACATGACGGGAGAGGTAATTTTGATGTCAACAAGTTCTAAATTTTTTATTTTGTCAATTCAATCATAAACCTTTTAATAAATTACTAATATAGTCCTTTCAAATAATTTTGGTCGGAGAATGTTGAAGTGACAATCCAATTGGCATTAACCATCTTATGTTGACCTATACTACACTGACGTAAATAATTTTTTAATTTAAAAAAAAAAATCAAACTTTTTTATTATTTTTTTCGTTTTCTTTTCTTCTTTATTGAGCCCATCAGTCGTCGGCCATTGGGCAAGAGCCACAACAATGCCCTCTCCTCGCTAGTTCAGGCACAGGTCACAACTTTGTTGGATTTGAGCAAGGGTGTTGCAAGTCGGCCACAACAAGGGTGTCACGACCCTCCCCCACCCTTGTTGTGGTCAACAAGGGCTCACAACGCTCTTGGCTACGGCTAGCAAGGGTTTTGCAACCCTCACCCAAGGGGCTTGTAGGGGTCACCAACTCGATCACATCACATAAGACCCCAGCACTAATTAGACCCTTACATCAACAATTTTCATTAATAATTCGTTAAAATGTCTATAACTAAATTGATAACTCATCAAAAATTTCATAATTTAGTAGACATAATTGAAAATTTTAAGATTAAGCTAGCCGCAGTACAATAGATTTAAAATTGTTTACACATCGACACTCCAAAGGGCAAGGACGTGGCAAGTCCATGTCGTTGGGAACGTGGAGTCGGATTATTTAAGAGTCGTAACCCTGTCGTTACGCATCGGCATCTGTTCCGACAGCCTCGTTTCCTGGGAATGTTACCGACCGAGCCATCGAGCAGAATCGGCCTAACGTTTCGGCCCACGGGCGGATCCTGGACCCGATTCGATCCCGACCCGTTTCCGCCCTCCCAAGGGCGATACAGGACCGACCAGGCAGGCCTCGCCTCCGCCGATCCCAGAGAAAGCACTCACGCCAAACACGCACGCCCCTGCTCTGTGCGTGACTTGGCGAGTGGCGGCACTCCCTCCTTTCAAAACACGCTTCTTGTTCGAGAGAGAGAGAGAGAGAGAGAGGGGAGGGAAGGAGGGAGGGAGGGAGGGAGAGAGAGGGAGGCTATGGCGGTGGCAGCGCCGGGGCAGCTGAACATAGAGGAGTCGCCGCCTTCGTGGGGCTCCCGGAGCGTCGACTGCTTCGAGAAATTGGAACAGATTGGCGAAGGCACTTACGGGTTCGTCCTTGTTGCTTCATGGTTTGCTTCTTTATTGCGTTTTTCTGAGGATTTGTTGATGTAGAACTGTCGTGTATGCGCTGAGTTGGAGGATACGCGACGGCCCATGTTTGGTTTTTGGCTCCTGAGAGGGAGTTGCAGTCGTGTTGATGTCTTGTTTTCTTTAGACCCCTTTGGTTGAATTATGCATGTGTGGAGCCTCTTTGGAAATTTATAGGATGCGTAATTGCAGATGGGACTTGACCAGTGGCAGAGGATAGGACCCGACATCAATCAAAACTGTAAATTCTGATATGAAATCGGACTCGGTATTCAGTTGGCCGAGTGTGTTGACCAATTTGTTGGTTTAGAGTAATAATGTAACGGATAAAGGGGGTTTCATGTGGACCTTGTTGCTCAATTTTCTATCAACATGGCCAGAATAGTTGAGGGATTGGGAAGCTAGGTTACCTGCTCATGATCTTGCAATTTTTTCGGTCAGAGGGGAAACATGGTTAGAATATCGATTTTGTGGGAAACAGGTGGTCTGCATGCTTATTAAAGGTGCAGTGTCCCACAGCATTCCACCATCAAAATTGAAAAAAGGAGGAATGAAGTAAGTAAATGACATGTTTCTTGTTTCATTGTCTGTTTGGTCTCTTCTTTGAGGCAGGTTTCACAAGAAAAATCATGAAATATGTTACCTTATGATTTTCATGTAGCAATGAACAGAAATTACATTGGTGACACCAATAAGTTCATTTGTGAAAGTAATGCAATTCCAATACATCGGGTGATTGAAAAATAAAGAAGTAGAATGAAGCTAAAAAACCAGCTTGCATGAAACTAATTAAAATATACTTGGATCTTCACTGTGTATGCTTTGCATATACAAGAGAGGTTCTTCTTTAGAAGATTTTGTAATGCAGGAAAATTTCACTTTCAAGTTTCTGTATCTTTCAATGAAAAGGACCACTGCAAGTAATGTATCCTTTGAATCGACAATTTCTCACTATTTAGTGGTGTAGATGTAAAGAAATTAGTTATCTGACCAGTTATTGCTGATGCTGTTATGTTTACTCGCTTTGCAGCGTGGATCTTCTTCTTCTTCTTCTTTTTTGTAACTTCTGCTTTGAATTTCGAAGTGGGAATATTTGGCTGACAACTTATCCTACTTGCTTGCTGTATTTGTTTATTTCTTCGATTACTCACATTAGTCCACACATATTATCTGCAGCCAAGTGTTCATGGCCAGAGAAATAAGATCCAGTGAAATTGTTGCTCTGAAGAAGATACGCATGGATAATGAAAAAGAAGGGGTATGCATATGCGTCCACCTTGTCCCCTCCTTCAATAGCTTATTGCTAAATAGAAAAGGAAGATTACCCACTGTTAGGTGTCAGTCTATTTACTGTATGTCGAGTATCTACCAGTAACTTGTTAAATTTATTATTTCATTTTCTCCTGCAGTTTCCTATAACAGCAATTCGAGAAATTAAAATATTGAAGAAGCTTCAACATGAGAATGTTATCAAGCTTAAAGAAATTGTAACATCTCCTGGTATGACCAGCTTCCAAAGTTCTTGATCTTTGCTATCACATAGTCAGATTGTGACAGGATTGAGTTGCTTGTACTTCTTTCCAGGTCCTGAGACCGTTGAACAGAGAAAGGAAGGTTAGTAGAGCTACATGTTATGCATTCCTACTTTTAACAGATCTTGGGCTTTACTTCGTTTAAGATACTTGATGCTATTTTGTTCCTGGGTATCTTGGCTAGTTGGATTATCACAAGACAGAGAATTTTCTGACATCTGACTACTGCTTTTGGGAATGTAGAGGGCAACAAGTATAAAGGCAGCATCTACATGGTTTTTGAGTACATGGACCATGACTTGACAGGCCTTGCTGATCGTCCTGGACTTAGATTTACAATTCCTCAGATTAAGGTGTCATGACTTTTGATAACTGAAGGAAAATTATTAGTGAAACAATATCCCAGTTTTTTTTCTGATCAAGGTTTTATTTCAGTGTTATATGAAGCAGTTGCTAACTGGCTTACACTATTGTCATGTCAACCAAGTGCTTCATCGGGATATAAAAGGTCATCTGAGTTTCTAATTGCATTTTCTCTTATGGTTGATAATTCTTTTGTGGATAGATTGTGAGTCACGTCTCTTCTTGCAGGTTCCAATCTTTTAATAGATAATGAGGGAAGGTTGAAGCTAGCAGATTTTGGACTTGCACGATCTTTTTCCAATGACCACATTGGAAATCTTACTAATCGTGTTATCACTTTGTGGTACAGGTAACAATTTATGTTCTTGAGTGATAAATTTGACTGGCTGATGGTTGTGCATGCACCTTAGGTGCCTATCAACCTATCGATTTAACAAGTAGCAAAAACTCCCACCATTTAGCCAAAAGTTTCATATCTCAAAAAGAGAGAATATGATATCTAGAAGAGCTTTATTCTTGATTCGTACATATTTGAGATGTCTCCCCCATCAATTATTGAATATTCACTCACGTCCTATCTGCCCTCAGGCTTATCGTACCTACATTGTTGCCTTTTCAAGCCCTACTGCTGTTTATGTTATTCCAAATGATTATCTTCATGATGAGAAAGAGGAAATTACCCTGAACGTGAAAGTTCTAATCACTTTTTTGCCAGTGACGTCATGGCAATATGTGATATCATTTGTTCAATGAGCTTTCTCCATGTGCATATCCCACTTTTTGCTCATATCTCCATACTTCATAATCTTTCTAGGATGTTTACTTACAGACCATGTTTGTAGCACTTTTATCATATGTTAATCTCCAGGAATTGCATTCAGGCAAAAAATTGCCTGGAAATTGCAGTGAACTGTCTGTAATTTATTCTGGGCATAACCGTCTCATGGGCTCAGTAACAGGATTATTCCTGTTGTCACTCGTATTGTGCTAGTTCATTTTTGCTGTACAATTGAGAGGGTCATCCTTCTTGTCATGCACATAATTAGAGTCAAGGAATAGTGCACTTTGCTGCATGAATTTTAAGTATATAATGATGCCACATGCTTTGTGGTTCAAACCTTTGACCACAAGTTTAAGACTTAAGCTCTGCCGATTGAACTAGATCTGTTAGTAGAACACAATCTATAGGTTGCTCATCAATTTTGTCGGGTCTTACATCATCTTAAGTAGTAAATGTGGTCTGCTTCGCCGCATGACCTGTGAGTTGAATTTTCCTTTTGATCTTCACCAGCCTATCATAGTTTCACTTTTTTGTGCTATTAAAATTCTTCAATCGGCACTGCCACATGTATTATATCATACACTACAAAATTATTTATCTTACGAAGGGAAAAAATGTTACTTTAATAATTTCACTGGTGACACCAGATGCTTCTTTGTCTGTCCAAAATCACAAGGAAATGCCTGGTTGGAATCCAGGCAAAGCCTTGCTATACATGGACATGCAGAGGATAATAGTTTCATGCCTCTTAGCAATGTTAATTGGACGATTGATTAAAATTCTTTTTTTCGTTTTTTTTTTAACCTTCGAATGGTTTATCTCTAGTTAATATATCTTTCAGTTATGAGGTCTTCTTTAGAAGGGGCTAGATAACATGAATTCTTTTGCATGGAACTTATCCAGAATTTGCTGGGTAATTGGATTTTGATTTTGAAAAAACAAAGGGATGACTCTGAAGGGACTAGGGATTCTTTTCTGCATTAACTTTTATCTGATATGACTACAGGCCTCCAGAGCTGCTCCTTGGAGCAACAAAATATGGCCCAGCTGTTGACATGTGGTCAGTGGGTTGCATCTTTGGGGAACTTCTGTTTGGGAAACCCATTTTGACTGGAAAAAATGAGGTAAGGCGTGCCACCTGAATCTCATCTTTGATGACAATATTGAGGAATGATCTGCTTGTTCTTCTACCACTGGTGTTGATCTGGACTTTAGGTGAATTATGACAAGATAAGTCATCTGATTTTTTGAGCATAAAGCATGTGAAACACGCTAGAAGTTGGAAAAATGGTCTTTAGAAGATAATTTTGTTGGTGAATGTATATTTTAGGATAGTTGACCTTATTGTGGGAGGGGCTACTAATGTAAGGACAGTCAGTGAATGGGATGAAGAATGAGGAAGCAGTTTGATGGACTCCCATGTCCTTGTTTGTAATCCTGCCAGAATAAGCATATAATTGTGGAGCAGATTCTCTTTTTCTTGGAGGGTTTGGGAAATTGTGAATTTCCACATTAACTGTAGAATTTTTATTAAAGAAATTTCAATGTCATCGGAAGTTGATTGTTATAGAAGTTGAAACTATGGTGTATTTGCAGGGATTCATACAATTCTGGTGGAATGGAATCTGGATAAATTGTGTGAAAGACATCTATATTTCAGCATTGGTTCATCATATTAAAGAAAAGTTATTTGTACATTATAGATGATGTCAATGTTTTAGAATTGGGTTCTATAAAATGCCATATTTAATAATTGGCATGGTGTGCAAATAATCAACCAAAACATTATGTCTATGAATATGGACCCACAAGAGTTCAAAGAGAGCAAGTTATTTTGTTCAGTAGTTACTACTTCACATGTCCAGTTTTTGTTGGTTGTTGTACATTTTCACCTTCTCTGTCAATCACATGGCATGTGACAGCCATCTGAGATCTTTTTTGTGGCATTTCATAACTATACAACCCACCTTAAAATGCATTTGTCTCTCCTCAAACATTACACCATGTCCATTATTTCATAACCCTATGCATGCCAATTCTGATGAGTTTCGGGACTAATCTCTTCCCTAAATTGATCAAGCCCATTGTATTTCCTTATTAATAATTCTGAATTTTCTTTTTTTGGTTGATGAAAGATATCATGAGAAGAGACTATCAAAGTAGGAAGAAGTCTAGCGTTATGCTTGCTTCCATGACAGAGAAATGTGAAGTAAAATAGTTCCATGACATAAGATATTTTAGTGACAACGAGAAATTGGCACTACTCACTCAAAGTCAAAATAGATTATGTGTAATTTACTTAAAAAAACTGTTGCCGTTACACATGATACTTAGACCCAAAAAAAAGAAAACACTGGCCATAATATTTAAAGATAGAGCAGAAGTGGTTATACCCTTTTGTAGGTAACTTTGATTTAATAAATGAATTGTTAGCCTAAGTGGCAGAACTCTTAGAATTTGATATCCTGTAGAAAATGTGCTACAAATCCATCATTACACAGTTATAGGTCCTGAATTTAACTCGAAGCGGCATTGTGAGAGATGAGAGATTGTGAAAAAGAGCAGTGAGTTCCATTTGAAAATGCCACTTGGTATTCAAAATTCCAGATAAACCAGAGGTCCAAGGAGAAACCCACCCTCCTCCTTCAGTTCTTTAGCTGGCTTTAGCATTGACATTGTTGTATAGGAATAGAATTTTAGGGGCATGAATATGGGTCATGTTTTCTCTAGTTTGGCCAAGGTGTAAACCTTCCATGAATAGGTAAACCTTTTTGCCCCTTTGTCCTTGTAAATAATGCTGAAGAAAGATGAGAAACAATTGTAGGAAACTGGGCATAGCAGACAGAACTAGCTAAATCAGGTGACTTGGCGCATGCCTGGAGGCATTCCTTCAGTGAAATATAAACAGCAAAAAATCGACAACCATTCAGATGTTTTCCTGAACTCTTCATTGATGCTGCTGCAGCCTGAGCAACTAAACAAGATCTTTGAGCTTTGTGGATCACCTGATGAAGTCAACTGGCCTGGAGTTTCCAAGATACCATGGTATAACAATTTTAAGCCAACAAGGCCCATGAAAAGACGCATCAGGGAGGTTTTCAGACAGTATGTATACAGAATCTAGTATTATTTAGTTGTTGCTGTGCCAAACATATTTGATTTCTCATCTTTGTTTTTGGCCTCATATAGTTTGACAAGTAATTTTTTCTTCCCCACATTTTTACAGCTTTGACCGTCATGCCTTAGATTTGTTGGATAGAATGCTGACTCTTGATCCAGCTCAGGTATATGCTTGTATCTGGTAACCTGTCCCTTTTATCCCCAATTATCAGCTCATGAGATGCTCACATTGACTGGTTGCTCTCTAATTTACAGCATGAATTGTTCATCTGATAGTAATACGTGAGCTGTGTCTAGCTTCAAAGATATCTTTGTATACTCATTTTTTGGATATTAATCTGAAACAAATGTTTGCCATGTGGCATCTTGGAGGTGACTATCAGTTGGAAGTGTTTTTCAATTCCTGTGTATTAGGAAAGGAGGAGATGGCATGAAAGTGGATTTGTCATAATCAATTAGAACTACTGTTTAATTTGAAGAACTACTCCATGATTTAGATGGTTTATTCTCAAATTTCAATATTGTTGTTTTGTTTATCATATTTTCCATTAGCTTAGGTTAACTAAAGCACAATGGCAGAGTACTATGATGTACCTTGAAAATTGTTAGCTCCGTCCATCCGAGAACATCTCAGGGACTGCATGCCACATCATGAAGTGAAATTTACATTTTTTTACCAATAATATATCGCTAAATTTTGGGAAGTTCATTAAGCAAGGCAATTGTTTCTTGGAATTTCTGTCTAGGAGCAGTCAATAATTTGGCAGATTTGTGGGTCTCAGTTACTTCTCTTTTCCTGCTTATGCCTCTTATTCCCTGATGTAAAATTGTTGATTGTGCTTTTCTAAGCTTTTGATTTAATAAAGTTGGCTGACTCGCTGCACATGAGTAGTCACTTCTCCTATACAATTAATAGTCATCACTTTCTTTCCTATCTGGTATAGAGAATAACTGCCAAGGATGCGCTCGACACAGAGTATTTCTGGACAGACCCCCTACCATGTGATCCTAAAAGGTTTGTAAGTTAACTAATGCTTGGATATTCCCTATCATGAGAAAAAGATCTGACCAATGTTATGATTTGCATAATCCAAATTTCAATAATATGATATGGGTGTTTTAATCACAGCTTGCCAAAATATGAATCATCGCATGAATTCCAGACCAAGAAGAAGAGGCAGCAACAGCGACAAAATGAAGAGGCTGCGAAGAGACAGAAACTGGCAAATCCTCTGCCCCATTCTCGCCTACCGCCAATTCAGCACCCGGGCCAATCTCATCCTTCGCAGTGGTCTGGACCCAACCATCCGGTGAACCACTCGCAGCCCGCTTTGCCATCTGGCCCAGGCCATCACCACTACGGAAAGCCTCGGGGTCCACCAGGTGGCCCGAACAGGTATCCCCCTGCTGGGACCCAGGGCACAAACTATAATCCCAATCACGGGGGTGGGGCCACCCAAGTCCGGGGCTATGCCGGTGGACCATATCCAACTCAAGGACGGCCTCCGGCTTATGGTGGAAGCAGTATGCCTCCTGGTCCTGCTGGGGGTCCAGGAGCCCCCGGGGGCTACGGTGGCCCCTCGAATTTCCCTCAAAGTAACCAGTATGGAGGTTCTACGGCCAACAGAAGCCTAAACCAATTGGGTAACAATAGAAATCAACAATACGGTTGGCAACAATGAGTAAATGCCTTAGTTCAGTCAGCTCTTTGGACCCTAAATCGTGTGGTTGGAATGATGTCAAAAATTTTGTGCTGATATAAGTTTTACAATGGTTGAAATTTTTTGCGGTTGTCAACATATCCTGTATCTTACCTATGATCTTTAGTTTCATAGCTCAAGAGTCTAACCAAAATTACAGGTAATGTGCATCGATGCTGATATGAGGTATGAATCGTGAATTTCATGACGATGAATTTCTTGAGATTTGAGCTGTTCGAGTCTCGGTTTGCTTTAGGGCATGTTTGGTTCAAGAGAAATGGTCCAGTTTTCTGAATAATTCTGAAGACGCATATGGTTACAAACTGAAAACCTGTTCTGAACGACAAGAGAAACTGTTTCGCCTTTGTAATTACAAGCTGAAAGCTGCAAAAGTAGTCTTCAATATTTTCATTTGGAGGGAACATGATCATGCAGCTTACCTATAAAATGATAATACCACCAAATGTGTCAAAAGACATCTGTTATAGTTGAGAACTTCATTCACAAAAACCAAACACATTTTGAGAAAAGTTCTAATTCTCAATTTCACTGAAAATGAAAACCAAAAATGATTATGTGAACCAAACGACCCTTTGAATCATGTTTTCAGACTGAACAATGTCTAATTGAATCACTGTACAAGCTCACTACTTGCATGATAACAAGTTTTCCCTTTAAGCCATACTCCTAAATGGTAACTAAGTAGGTGAATGAGCTTTCAAGCGGATTATTACCATGTCAATAGCAGGTAAAGAGAGTTTTTGCACTAGGGATTAAAAATAAATAAATAAATAATGAACTTTGGCAAATAAATTCTGTAGCCGTCAAGGTACGTAATGAATGGAGTAGCACTTCCATGTTCAACATATTTTTCTAAACATCTACATTAAAATTTCCGCTAAATGTGCAAATATGCAACTAGCAAACATATCGAGTCTGGCAGGTCTTGCTTTGCAATGAAAAACCTTATGCAATAGCGAGGCACTTCTTAATCAGCATAAACATTAAAACATCAACAAACACTAGATTGACTAACATTTCAATCTGAAATTGCTTTTGTGCTAAACCTAATGTTAAAATTAAGGGAAGATAGGAACTAGGAAGGACAGAAGCATGATACGAACATTGTCCTATCTTCGCTCCAAGTTCATTGCAAGCATATTACCATTCGAAAACAGAAGAAAATTGAGGATCATCTTAGAAATTTCGACGAATTTTGACAGTGCAAAAGAAGAAACAGTTTCCTTTCTGAAACACCTGAAAATTTCTAAGTAGAGGAAACGTCAGACAGCACCTTTCAATGAAACAAGTCTAAATGTAATCCTCAAGGCTTCCCCAGGTATTTCATCAATGATAAACTCATGAGCTCTTTATGTTGACTCCACTTCGAGAACTATCTTCATGAACTCATATACTAAGTAACTTATAGCAGCCGAAGGCAAAACCTGAAAAGGCGAAGAATGCCCAAAATAAAGTGCCACATTAACAAACTGAAAATCAGCACACCAGGTCAACATTTTCTCGAAAAAATAGGGAAATTACAAAAACAGTCACTGTATTATTTCAATGGAAAATGCTAACCAAGTATCGGACATGAATACATGACGTTGACATGAAATAAAAATATATATAAAAAAAATTTGGATAGGAAATTGCAAAGACAGTCCATGTTTCATTTTGGTCCTCACACATTATTTAGTGACAAAATTTGGTTCCTAAAGTAATTTTTTTAGCTTGATATCAAGATAAATTTCTATTTCCATGAACACAAATAAAACTTGTTGATTTAAGTGTCAAGAATATTACATGTGTCAAGGTGGGAAAATCTAAAAAAACAATTGACCTTAGCCTAGAATTGTAATTATCTCATCCGATCCTCATCAGCCAAATTCCTTAAAAGCAATACTCAAGTGTTAAATGTCAATCATTCACAGAAATGCTACGAGTTTTAGTTTTGTATTCATTATAACCTGTTTGGCCTGACAATGTTAGTCTTTTGCATTTAATTAGCATATTTTGTTTACATTTGAATGAAATAATATGGAATTTGTCAAAAAAAATCACGATCAAATATCCACTAACTGTGGGGAAAAAAAAGAAAGAAGAAAGAATGATACAGGGACCAAAAATTGAACAGGGGCAATAGTACATGGACCATTATTGTAATTTCCTCTGCACCATTGATTTTTTTACTTCACATCAGCATCACACATGCATCTCTGGTAATTTCCGATGATTTTCAGATGGAAAATATGGAATATGTTCCAAAATTGTGACTTGAGATTAGTTTAGGATCAAATTTGTCACAAGATAAAATATGAGGACCAAAGTCAGACAAGGGTAATAGAAGAAGGACCACTAATTTCCACAAAATATTGCTGGTAAAGACAAAATATTGGTCTAAGATAAAGCAAGAACCTCAAACAGCAACAGTGTTTGAAAGGGGCAAAAAATTGCAGATGTCAAACTCAGATGCTTCTTTAAGGGCAATGAAGATGAACATCACTCTCCTCTGTCACAATCCATGTCAACTAGAAAAGACTTTTCTTTTTCCTATTCATTTTTTTGTTGTTTTTGGTTATATTAAATGCAATATGCATAAGGAATTTCCACACAAGCACTTTAGTCAATGAATATGATGTATTGCGATCTGATTCATACCTGCAGTAAACTGGGAATTAAGCCAGCGTAAAGGGCAGGAACACCACCTTGCTCAACGATCTTAACACAGGTTGCAAGTGGACTTAATCTTGTTGTCTTTAGTTGCATTTGAAGTTGTCTCCGCACTACTTCAAATGGGTAAGTAGCTGCTTCAGAACATGCACCAGCAATTGCTCCATAAAGCAAGGTCCTAATGGGACCAAGTTCCAGTTGTTCCATGGCATTCAATTCCTGGCCTTCCTGCTTCATATATTCAAGTCTCTTCCTCCCCTCAGGTGTATGCAGATAAGCTGATTTCAGTATATCGTAAACACCATAGAAAACAGCACCTGAAGGTGCCATGGCTACGATTGCAGGCATCAGACCCTTGTAGAGAGAGAAGAATCCTTCAGTTTGAACCATGTGTCTGAAAGTGCCAATTATACCACCCAAGGCCTCCCCTCCTGGTGCCACCATCTTTGTCCTTATCTGACATGAAAAAACAGGAAAATCTCACCATTTGGTCCATTATCCAGGGATGGTGTGAACCAATTTGATGTATTTCAAGTCCAGAAATGAACATAAGCAGAACACCAAAAGAACATGCAAGGCTTCAATTCTGTGGTTTGGGACAGTAATCATGACAATCACTAGATGAGGAGCATGCTTAGGCACATGACTGATGGAGACTTTATTTTTACTTTTACATATAACAAATGTTACATTTACAATCTTGATTTATGTAGAGTCCAAAAATTTGGACCATAATTTAATTGCAGGTCATGTCCTTTCAAGACTCTTAATTTGATTTCAGAAGCTAAAGAATCAAGTGACTACAATAGCAACTTTGCTACAGTTTTTGGCTGTACACATTCTGCTGACTTGTTCAGTCTATGCAGTTATCATGTTTTAAACCTACTTCAATTTGCAGTTATGCAGCGAACGATACAGCTCTACAACAAAACATGGGTTATCTTATAATATACATGACAGAGGTAAAGCTCCTTATGTGGCATGAAGAGAGAAAACAAGACTAAATTGCACATACTGTGTCCATCGGCAAGCACAGCAAAGTAGCAGTAACCCCAGCTGCAGCACCAGCAACAAACCTCTCAAAATTCGTAGCTTCCTCATTTCCCGACAATTTCAGCAATTTATTTCTGTATGTATCATAGGCATAGAAGTTGATGGCCTTAAATGGAGCTGTACGAAGTATATTGACAAAGTTTCCTTTCCAAAAACCTTTCAGACCTTGGGTAGCTGAAATTGTCTTGATGAGATCAAAAAGATTCTTTTGTTCACCCCGTAATACGTATTCCAGCTTCAGTCTCTCAAGAGGGGCAACAACAGTTCTGGTGAAAAAAATAGCATTTTATATACAATTCAAGTGGGTTTTGTCTTGGTAGATACAGGGAAACAGTTTGGAAAACAAGCTAAGCATCATCCAGCAACTTTTTTTTTTTTTTTCACTTCTGCAGAGAGCAATTTATTGGCAGAAAAAGCACTTCTCTGCTTCTGAAAAGGAAAATCCACCCTTACAAAATGCAACTTGCCGATTTACGGATCTTTGGAAGGCACGAAGAGGTTATGAAGTACTCTCTTAGCACAAAGTTAGAATTTATGCTAAACCAATTAAATCAATACATGTTTATCTTTTAATCCATAACCACTTCTCGACAGACCTGACACATCCTGTGTAAAACCCAATCCCATAATCTTCCGCAGTAAAATTCCCTTAATACTTTATCCCAACAGGTATGCAGACAGTTAAATCCTAACACCAAAAGAAAACATATTAAATTCTACACACTGACCACAACTCAAAATAATGTTGGATTCAATTCAAATGCAGTTTAGCCAAGTGTCAGTTTAGAAGTAAAATTCTCTTGACCAGATTTCATTTTTATCTTGAGCCACTTCTAAGTTTGCGATGTACAGATGAAGTGATGCCTGATCTTTATTAGCTGCAAGGAATGAAGAAAGCAGAACAGAGATGGAAGAGTGATGAACATTAATGACTTAGGTGAGAAACAACAAGAGTATAATCCAAGATGCAATTATACCAAAAATGACAAAAGATGTACAACTAAGTGGTAAGAAAACAATTAGATCTAGTTAGCTATATAACAGGGAAGATCAGATCAACAAAAAATGGCCTGTCAAGTTATCAGAACATATTAAAGGGCCGCTGTTCAGATGGTCTTTTTTGCATGACCTTGCGAGCACAGTCAAAGAAAGTGCTGAGAGATCCTAATTGCAACAATCAAAACCGACCATCCTAATCTAACTAGAAATATTGAAAGGTATATCACAACTTATAATAAGAGGATGCTAATAATACACTCTTCACAGCTAAACTGTATATACCCCCCAATAGCACAATCAAGGTGACAAAAAGGTGTATTTCCAGTATAGTATCCTCGGTTAGTTTATAGGATGACCTGGGTTTACTGGGATTACATAATATGCCAGTTAGGACTGTTAGTATTAGACCCATTATACTCTGCGCTAATCAAGCCATATCTAGCCACATCCTCGATTTGCAACAAGTAGTAAGCCTGAAAGGCAACAGCTTGGTCCATCATTGACCATCCTTTTGCAAGTAGTAAAAGTCTTGGGTTCAGGTGCCTGACCTCCTCCTTCCCTACTTTTCTGCTCTCAAGACCGCTTAAGCTTCACTTCTTTTCCCCTTGCATGCGGCACAATCCATAAAACATGAAACTCGCCTCTTTCATTCACACAAATCCCCGTACACACAAAGCAATGCAACCAACAAAAGAACCAAGAACCTCAGAATCACAGTCTTTAACATAAGATCATTCAAAGGAAAAAAAAAACACAACAAATATATCCAATAAATGCAGTAGTTGGTCAACCCAAAATAAAAACAGAATAAAATGATAAAACCAAAAGAGAGAAATAAGCTAAGACCTTGAGACCATTGCAGCAACGGCTCCAGACCAGAGATGCTTCGTGGTGTTCAAAGCACCCGATTTCTTCACCTTCCCCTTCTCCTTCTCCTTCTCCACCACTTCGATTCCTTCCACTTTCTCTCCATTATTATTATTATTATTATTCCCCAAAAGCTTCGCAGAGTCCAACACATACCCATCATTTCCCTTCACCGACAAGCTCACGGACAGAAACACCCCATTCCCAAATCCTACTCTCGTGTTTGGTCCATCATAATCCTCTCTCCTCTTACAACTCACCGCCACATTCTTAAAGGGATCGCTTTTCCTCGAAACAACGGCGACGAAACACGGAGGGACGGCGTCATCAAGAAACAAGCCTCCGGGGACAAAAGGGATCGAGCGTTCGGACTTGATCAGGCTCCCGAACCAAAAATCTCGGTCGTGCATTGCAGGACGCGAAGTGGGTCGCCTCGGGCGCGTTCTTGGGTTGGTGGGTCGCGAGAAAATCGGAGCTTTGGGACCACCAAACGGGAAGACTCCCCCGATGGGTATTTAAAGAAGAGGAGGGACGGACAGCGTCAACAGGAAGACAGGAGGGAATGGAACAAGGGGAAGAATATAGACGAGTTGGCGCGGCAGTTGCTGCAGGAAGCTGATGTGAGAGCGACAGGAAAGAATAACGCATCAGATGCTGAGAACGATCGGAGCTGCGCGAGAGACATAGCTTTCATCGATGCATTCTCGTTGGTTTCAACGCGTCCGGTGGCGTCGCCATGATGCGACGGATGTCTTTTTCTTCGTTTTCTCGAAAACGTTGGGGGAAATGAAAAGGCAGCACCTGGAGAAAATTCGGGCAAATCAGCTATTTTGTTTCGACGCACGTTTCTGTTTTTCTTGGCTGGATATGGGCGTCGCGTGATGTATGACAACGAGGAAAAAGACATTGATTTTATACAAGAAAAAAGTAAGGACTAATTTCTCTAAAAAGAAAATTCTTGACTTTAGTTTCAAATCTTGGCACTATCTAAAAGTCACTAACTAAGACTAGTTAGACGTTCATTATCAAAACCTATATCTTCATCAATACCCTCACATTAGTATGGGATATAGCAGCCTTTTGCTGCTAATAATCTTGAGAAAATCAATGGCAACCTTTTGGATATGTGAGGAAGTTTGGGATTAATGTGAAAGTTTAAAATTTTTTTGTAGACAAAAAAATTCAAGACAAAATTAGAATTGGATCTAAAGTTCGGGATTTTTTAGGTAATTAGCTCGAAAAATGTAGAGTAAAAGATGTATGACTTCTTATGAAGTTCACTATGATTTTATCAATAACTTTGACCCAAAACCCCTTAAAAATGTTAAACCAAAGTCCGCTTAAGGCCAAAGTCATTTGAGGATGCCAAACCAAACACACCTTAAGTGAATCCTTAAACATTTTAAAATGGCTCGATTCAAAATTTCGATAATTTATCTCGCCGTCAAATTCAACATATATTAATGCTAAATTTGTCCAATTTAATTGCTGGAGATTTACATTAAATCACTAGAAACATCAAATGGCATTATTTCTGAATAATTGTTTCCGAAACTTAAAAAAATTTGTTAGCAAATTAGTTCGTTCGAATTATAACCCTGATTAGCAATCTAGACATGTTTTTTTTTTGGTAAGGACAATCTGGACATGTTTATCTCTCTCTCTCTCCCGAAACTTAAAAAAATTTGTTAGCAAATTAGTTCGTTCAAATTGTAACCCTAATTAGCAATCTGGACATGTTTTTTTTTTGGTAAGGAAAAAATTTTTTGGTAAGGACAATCTGGACATGTTTATCTCTCTCTCTCTCCCGAAACTTAAAAAAATTTGTTAGCAAATTAGTTCGTTCAAATTGTAACCCTGATTAGCAATCTAGACATCTCTCTCTCTCTCTCTCTCTCTCTCTCTCTCTCTCTCTCTCTCTCTCTCTCTCTCTCTCTCTCTCTCTCTCTCTCTCTCTCTCTCTCATTATCATAAGCATGTTGAACTTAAAAAAATTTGTTAACAAATTAGTTCGTTCGAATTGTAACCCTGATTAGCAATCTGGACGTGTTTCTCTCTTCCACATTATCATAAGCATGTTGACTAATGAAATCTTCGTGATCAAAATTCTTCTCCAGGGAATTTATCTATTAAGATATTTATATAATGAACTACGTTTCTTTGAACTTGATTATTTTGAAGATAATATAAAGTCAATTCAGTCAATGTTCTATGTTTGAGCTATTTGAAAGCAAGTATTGGAGCCTTCTCCACCTCATGCACGGTTTTTGGAGCCCCATTATAGAGAGATCTTATAACTTAATCTACTTAATAAGCATTAAAGTTTTGATATTGCATTCATTAATTGTGTGAGAGAGATGGCCAAGTGGTCCAGGGCTTGGCATTGGTAATTATGCTTCTAAATGAACGAACATTCAGTGCTTTGATATGGCACTTTGATTACAATTAATGAGAAAAGCTGTTGCATGTTCCTATATTGACTTGACTTTGAAAAAAGTGATCATTAAAGAAGTAACCTGGATTTCTCTAGAAAAAGAAATCTTCCTTACCATTTAAAATCCAAAATTAGTATTTCGTGATACATTTACAACAAATTAATTTTCACCTTACAAAAATGTTAAGTCGGTACCCATAGCATATTTGGTCCAAACTAAATTTTATCTCACAAAAAAAATCGACATTAGTACTCATAACATATTCACCCTAAATTTGCTTTGTCTATCATAAAATCCAAAACTATCCCAAATCCAAATCCACACCGTAAATATATGCGTGTCAATACACATGAATTTATTTGACCCAAAAAAAAAAACAGACAAGTGAATTTTCCATGCTGAATCTACTATACTCAGTTCTCTTGCAGCCATCCACCATATGTGTCACGCCCCGACCCTCGAGCACGCGGCAACCCCTGTTCTCTTGCGGTCATTTGATTTGCGACTTCCCAGGATCCGTCGCCGACCGTTATTTTTATCTTTTGATTAAACGCATGCGGAAGCGAAACACAATCCCCGGTCAATTACAAAAACAGGGATAGCAGGAAAACGCAACAAGAACACATTCAAAAGTACCGCTTTATTAACTAACTGATTAACCCTAGGAAGTTTACAAGTACAAGCCCTTACCACGGGCATCTTCCTATCGAGCCAATGAAACTAACAGGTCAGGGTTAATCTACTCCCTTCAAAGACAACCACGAGCCGTAACACGCGTCGATCCACCATCCTATGGACCTGAAAAATGTTAACCACAACGGGTTGAGATAAACTCAGCAAGTCAAAGTCCTAAGCCCCGGTTAGGAACTTCGCTCGCCTTGGGAGCAATCTAACCATGCAACCTAGTTCCGGCAAACAACACATATCACACCTCAAGCAGTATTATCAGACGACAGTTCAATAGCGAGATGCAAACACAAGCGACCCTACTCGGCCTTGGCACACGCAACCTGCAGAAACTGTCATTTCGATCATCACGACATTAAGAGGCATGCGAATAATCAGAGCATCTCACACAACTTTCTCATGTCTCACACCCACACATGCTCCGATTATTACGACCACTAGGGCCACGGCACAACCTTATGGTTGGCGGTCTACCGGTCAAGGACCAGGCATCGTCCTCCCCCATGAGGCACGGCGACGTCACGGGCTCTCTCCCATCGACGGCATTCCCTATGGAGCATGGGGCCCGCTCACTGCCGCAGCCCCCCATGGCCCGACCACTTTGTC
Source organism: Corymbia maculata (assembly GCA_014182735.1). Taxonomy (NCBI): domain Eukaryota; kingdom Viridiplantae; phylum Streptophyta; class Magnoliopsida; order Myrtales; family Myrtaceae; genus Corymbia; species Corymbia maculata. Next base: position 6,110,290 of record CM024690.1, on the reverse strand, counting down.
GGGCAACCGACCGAAGTCGGGACGACCAAAAGGCCACGGCACAACCCCATAAGGATTGGCGGTCACGGCGGCGCCGGCTCTCCTCTTAATGTGACCATGCAACACATCATCAAACAATCCGTTCTTTTCTTTGCTCTGTCGTGAATGCAACATCACTTGTGCTCATGCGACATGCCATTTCTGATAACCCACGCAATATATGTCATGCGATCTCACTCGACAATTCCAAATCCAATTTCCAATCAGCATTCAATCATACACATTCCCTAACTCTTGGGAACAACCAACAATTCAAGTCACGTCGGTTAATCAATTCCGACTAATCAACCTCACGATACTTGCACACTTTTCCAAATAATCACGTATATTTAATAATAAATAAATACGTGTCCTCACGACGACACCAATCAATTATTTCCAACAATATTCAGTTATCCCAAATAAGTATAAAATATAATTATACTTAAAGATACTCATTTAAGAAGCATATAATGCTATAGTCGATTGTTCCGATAAAATAAGTCAAGTCCCACAAAATACTTATAATTATTTTTTTCAATTCCCATAATTAATTATCCAACCCAAATAATTCCATTTAGTAAAACCCTTCTTTAATAACCCAATGTCCTTTAATAAAATAGTATATAAATACTATTGACTTTGGAAAAATAGACCATAGTAATTTTCCCCCAAAATTACTCAATTAAAACCATTTCCAATAAATAATCACCAATAAAAACCATTTCCAATGAATAATCACCAATTAAATCATTTCCAATAAATAATCACCAATAAAAACCATTTCCAATGAATAATCACAATTAATTATTTTCTCCAAAAATAATTAATTTTCAGCAATGAATAGTAATAACAATATTACTATTAATAATTCGAAATTATAAATTAATTTAATTAATAATTCCGAAAATAATAAATAATTATTATTTATTCCAAAAATAATAATAATATTACTTATTAATACTAACCATGATTAACACTAAGCAAGCTTCATCAAATAGTATTAAAACACTAATAATCATCATCCAAAACACTAATCAATAATTAAACTAATCAAACTACTCCTAAGCAAGATTAGCCCCTAAATAAGGATTAGGAAATCGACTCACGGTTTAGCGATTCCGACGACACGAGCGCGACGGCGGCGACGAGGGGAACGCCCGGGAACTTCCGGCGCGTCGAGACAAGGCGGCCCGAGACCGGGTCTCGGCCGAGGGCGGCTGTCCATGCGGTGAGAAGCTGCGAAACGGAGGAACTAGCGGCTGTGGCGGCACGGGGCTGACTGGTGGGCGGCCCGGCAACTCCGGACGGCGGCCAGCAGCTCCGGCGACCAAGCGGGCAGCTCCGGCGAAGCTGGACAGAAGCTAGAGAGGGAAAGGAGAGGCGGTGCAACTGCTGGTTCGGGGGTGGTAACCGACTAGGGTGGTCGGTCGGCCTCCCGGCGAGGTCTAGGCGGACGACGGGCGGCGGCGGCGGGGCGGAGGACGACGGCGAGGCAAAGCAACTCGCGCTCCGGCGTCAGGCGGTCGGCTGGCCAGATCTGGTTCGGCCAAGACCGAGAGGAAGAAGAAGGATGGGGGGCAGCTTGGACGGCTTGGGGTGGTCGGGCGGAGGACGGCGGTGGCCGAGCAACGGCGAAGCAACAGCTCGCTGCTCCGGCGACCGGCGGAGATCCACACCAGAACTGAAAGAAAGAGGAAGGCAGTGCCGCTGGTCAGGCGAGGCAGCCGACTCGGCTGGCTTCGGGCGGCTGTCGCGGCGGCAACTCCGGCGTCCTGCGGTGGTTCAGCACCCAGCTGAAGCTGCTACGGTGGCTGGACGGCGAGGACAGAAGCAAACCAGAAGAAAAGGCAGCAGCAACAACAGCAGAAGGAAGGGTTTGCAGAGGAAGAAAACAGCTGGCTCGGGCTCCAAACGGCGACCCACCGGCGGTCCGACGTGCCGGCGAGGCGGCGGTGCTGCGACGGAGATGGATGGTGGTCGCCAGTAGGGGCGGCAGCAAAAGAAAAACAGCAACAACAAGCCAAGCATCGGCTGGAAGAGAAGAAAATGAGAGGAAGAAGAAGCTGCAGCTCTTTGGGGACGTCTTTGGGAAGCTGCGCGCGGAAGAGAGAGAGAGAGAGAGAAAGATGTGCCCACATGGGCTTGTCGGCCAAGTGGGAGAGAAAGAAGAAGAGATAAGGGGGGGGACGACCGGTCAAAGAGGAAAAGGTGGGCAAGTGGGGGGAGAGGCTGTCGATAAGGGAGAAATGCGGGGGAAAAAAAAAAAGAGAAAAGGGAGGGAGAGAGAAACGTGCGGATAAGAAGGGGGGGAAAGAAAAAGAAAAAGAAAAACAAAACAAAACAAAATTCAAACAAGCTTCTAGAAGGGGGTACTTGGTCTAATTACCCCCGAAGCGCGATTCCCAAAAATCCGGTCCTAATCTCGACCCATTAATCCAACTCGAGCAATTTTCGGGCTTGTCGAAAATTCGGGATGTTACAATATGTGTTGATGCATTTGTATTTCAATAGGACGTAAGACGGAACACTAAAGGGGCTAGATTTTGATAAGTGGTACCACTTCTAGTTTTTTTTAAAAAAAAAGAAAGTTCGAGGAAACTATGTCATAGGGTACTAGTTTGATCTATTTTCCTATCATAGGGTACTAATTTGATCTATTTATTAGAGGAAAATTACTTTGTGATAAATGTATTATAGGGGTACTAATTTGAGATTATTTTTAAAATGAAAATTATTTTGATAAATGTCTCTTAAATTACGAATTTGGGATTGCTTATGCCCAAGGCTCTTTCACATTCTCCCAAAAGAAAAGTAAGGTCGATCACTCCATAAAAAGATTCATACACCACATCTAATTGTGATAGCCCTTCAATACCTTGAATCTCTACAAATAGGTAGTGATGATGCCCGAAGACATAATGTCTCAAAAAATTACATTTATGTTAAGTTCAGTAGTTTGGACCGTTGTACCTCTCGATTGTGGTATGGTATTGTTAGAACTGAATTTAGGATTACTTTAGTTTAGTTGCCACATCTTTGCTAGGTGTTCATGGAATTATTATAGCAAACAGTTCAATTGCCTATGAGACTAGGCCCAAATAGGTCATAAATGAATTTGTGAAGGAAATACAAGAATTCTTCGAAAGTAGCTTTTCTACTTTCCTTATAAATTCTCACTTTTCTGCTAAGCAAATGTCTCAGTCAGTCAAAATGGTTGCGCTTAGGAAATTTAACTTTCTTTACCATGGAAATTTCGAGTCTTTCCTTAATGGATACAATGCAATTCATTCGGCCATTAATGCCTTTTGGGGACAAAACAGTAGGACTCATCATTGAATTGGGTGGGCACCGGGAAGCCCTAGTGAATTGTTTGCTCAAATGGGATGCTAACATCAAAACCTTTCATTTTGATCCATCTATATTTTGAGAATCTAGGTAAAAATGTTTGCATTGATTACATCAGGCATGGCTTCCATTGATAGTGTTTTCATGAAATGTAGAGGACATTTGCTAAGCAGAAAAGTGAGATGTTATAGGCATTGCACTAACATTTCAGTCATCTACATCAACTTGATTCTCTTGCAGTTTGAAACATTGTTCCTGATCCCACGAGCAGTAACAGCATATGGAGCTGAAGCAGATCGAAGAGAAGGCGACTTGTCAATGTATGCGTACCGCTCATTGCCATTCCAGTACAAGATAATTCGGTTCGTGCACGCATGAGACCAGCTATCACCTGCTCAGAATAATCACGAGCCCAAAGACACCGAAATAGGAGAAGCATGAGTCAACTGCTACGGAAACAAGAAGGAATCTGATAGAGATCAGGCTTACGAATCACAATTACCTAATGCTAGAGTCAATTGGAAAGAGCCTTCTGCAAACTTGGTAGTCACTTGATTCAGAAGAACGACCTGGAAAGGGCAGAAATTTTACAAGTTAAAGATGGCGAAAAACAGTGAGAAACTCATTATAAGTCACAGGGGAGAAAGCTACTGAAATTACTACCACAAATGTAACCAAGATTGCAGTATGATAAACTAAAATGGGATTTCTTGCACAAGAATGTATGTACACACATGCAGACACCTGTGCACTTAATGCACTGTGCACACATGCGTATCAAAGTGACCCAACAACATAAACATGGAAAGTAGAAATCATGTCTCATCATGACTTGCTTATTAACCATCCCTATTTGTCAGCCTGCCACTATCACAATTCTAAAGCTTCAATATCAGCTGATTGGTTTTAAGTTCACTGCATATATTAAATGAGCTTTTTAATTGGCTAAAAGTCCAACTTCAGCCAAAATTCTACAAGATTCACCTACAGTGTTTGTACAAATATTATATGTTTCTTACAGCCAGGCAGAACTTCTTGGCAAGCTTCATCAACTTCAAGGCCATTCCACTGAGAAGTCGGGTCCGGAGAGCCATGTCCTCAAAATCTTGCCGGAAGTGGAATGTGATACTATCTATGATGATAATTTTAACCTGTACAACCCTTTGACAAGCATCAGGTGTTAATCTATAAAAAGCATGCCAGGGAAGCAGAAGATTCATTTATTGTGAGCTTCTTCATAAGAAAAGGACATGAGGACCCTGAATTACACTAACCACAATAACAAGAAGTAAAGCTGACATGTTTAACCTCTGGCCACTTCCCACAATACATCAACCATAATATGTTCCACATGTACATACCCTTTGTACTTAGAAAGGTCAACAATCTCTTAGAAGGGAACAACATCCGAATATGCAGACAGAAAGGCATCAAGAGAAAAAGGACAAAACATGATCGCCAAACCGGCAAACATATACCTACATCTCTATGTTCTGACACGAATTTGTCCAAGTAATTGATCAACGCAATCTGCTCAGTATAACTGCAGACACGGAAATAGAGAATGTTTTCCAAGAAATCCTTAGGCTGCATTCCTACTTGCCCAGCATGAACATTTTGGGATAAGGCATTATTTGCTGACATATCATCCCTGCATGCTTCAGCTATTTGCAGCACACGTTCCACCATAAAGCTACCTTCTGTATCTGAATATTAGAAGCAGTAGAAGTAATCAGAATGTTTATCAGGTCATACTCAAAAGGCAAACCAGTGCTTGATTAATACTAACCAATGTAGATAGCTTTTCCCCCAAGGCCACCACAATGGACAGGAAGCTGGACATTTACTGCAAGCTGAATCCTGCCAAAGGAAGCCCATCAATGAAAGAAACAAAACCACAAAAGAAAAGTAGAGTTGCAGCAAATCACCCTTACCCCAGCTGTGTCTTACCAATTCCTGGCACTCCACCTAAAAAGAAGAAATTCACAAAAAGAGGATCATCAAAAAATCTTTGCTCATTGAAAAGCTGAGAAAATCAAAGACAAAAATTTCATTTTTTGAACTTAATATAGAAAAATCCCACTCACCTATTTCAGTGACTTCCCTGCAACTTATCCCTCCTCCCAGGATATTATCAATGTCCACACTCGATGTAGTGATCCTTGTTAACAATTCTTCCTCATGGAGCATATCCCATGCAGTCTGAGCACCTACACAGTCAAAAGGCATGGGATGATTCTCTTCTGAGAAAAGCAGGACAAAGAGAAGAAGCACACAAATAATGCAATTGAATGTAATCATAACCCTATCAATGGAAAGCCAAAGTGTCATTGCAGCGTCCACAAATAGGCTGCAGTTCCTCTTTAATCAATTGCATTTTTACATGCGTCCCACATTGGTCATCAAAGAAGCATTTTGAAAAGGGAAAAGGGAAGCCATTGGAATGAACAGACTGATAGAAAACTCAAAGGACCAAATACAAATGATCTCCAAATCCATGTAATTATACATATAAAAAGTTGCAAAATTTTCATCAAATTTTTTGGATCTCTAAATACAAACAGAAAGGAAATTACGTTTAAATTTGCAAAACAAAGATCTGGTGCTAATCCCTCTACAACTTCCAACCATGAAAAGCTTCTAGAAGTCCAGATAATACTGAACATTAAACTAATATGTTCCCACTTGCAAAATTGTAGCATAGACAAGCATCTAACTATTACAAGAACCAGAGAAGATCTGATTGTGCCAAAGTTCTCCATACTCCACTCTCACTATACAACCAAGATAACAGAAAGAGGGATTGCAATGTTGAGAAAAGGAGAAAAAAAGAAAGAAAGGAATCCTCAATTGCATGTCTACTAAAACTTCCCTCCAGCACCCACATGCCCCATCCAACAGATTTGCATGTTCGACTACCAAAGAGATCCAAAGCATTCCATGTCATTCATTAGCAGTCCCCACGATTAACCCCTTCTCTGGAAATTGGGACAGTGTGGAGCCACTAGATGATTCAAACAGCCAATAGAGCGGAAATCCAATCAGAAGAGCTGGAAAGGTCAGTATCCATCCTCCGAGAGCAATACATAACTATTTTCCAGATGAGGACCTTGCAATGCAGCTTCCCAGATTTTCAAAGAAATTAGCAGAGACAATGTTTCCATTAATTATTGCCTTCTGAGGGGTATGGAAATTCATTTCATGATATCAATACACAATGAAGACTGTAAAAGAAACGGCCCCAAAAAACCAGAGTTCTTCATCTCAATGCTATCCATGATTCCTGTACATGGACCACTTGGATGACTATATTTGACAGCAAAAGCTACGAATCAAGAGCCAATTGACTATACATACCATTAATGACATGATGTCCACTGGAAGTGTCAATGCAACCATCGAGTGGGGCATGTTTAAGAATGTCAAGGGCTTCATTTTCTGATATATTTAGATCTGCCAAAAGACAGAATGTGGCATCATCAGAATCTTTACCAGTTAACGCTAAAATGCCATCAGCTTCAAACGGCTTTTTAGAAGAATAGAAACGCAACATTAACTCACAGCATCAAGGTAAAATAGAACTACAATACCCTTCCAAATTTCCATATATCACTGTATCAGTGAAGTCACCGAAAGCAAGTGAAGGAGCAGCAACACAATCTTTTCACAAGCTTAGATGTCGAATTGAGGGCACAAGAAAAAATGGTTCAAAGAGAAAAGAACAAAGACCCTGTTCCTCAAACACAGCCTCCACTGGAACCCATCATCTTTCTACAGTGGGCAACAGAATTCGCACAACCCAACAGAGAATAATACTGAAACAAGACCGCACTGAAGCCAGAACGCTAATTGCAGACATACCCAGAAGCTTAAAAGCACCGGAGAGATCAAACTCCAGGCCTCTCTCTCTCTCTCTCTCTCTCTCTCTCTCTCTCTCTCTCTCTCTCTAGAGATCAAACTCCAGGCCTCTCTCTCGAAAAGAAGGCAACACAAGTTCCAGGCACCGGACCTTCCCGACAAACAACAAATCACGGATGCACGCTAGAAAACAGACAACCCTCTTGACAGCATCAACACGACAGTGGAATCGAGGCGAGATGAAACGATGGATCAATGGTGGAGAAGCATACCGCGAGCGAGATGAGAGGGAGAGAGGGAGGAGAGGAGGGAGAGGGATGTGTAGCCAGCGGACACCAGCTTCCCTTTGAGCGCTGCGGAGATCGGCAGCCTTCCTACTTCCATCTCTCTCTCTCTCTCTCTCTCCCGCGCACAGCGAGCCTCCAAATTTATAAGATCAATAAATTTATTTCAATGAAATCTATGATATGTTTTTCATATTATTTTTTAAATATCAATACCACAGAAAACTCAAAATTATATTTACTCGATACAAACATCCCGAAATTTTTTTTTCCTTACCAAAAAAAAAAAAAACATCCCGAATTTTTTTGTATCATCAAAATCCCCAACTTGTACCAATGTAATAAATATATTTTGGATGTAACTAATATAAAAAGTATATATGTCACATATGTATAAATTTAGATTTTTTCATGATAAAAAATATTGTGAGTATTTGTTTCATGAAAGAAAAAATTTAGGAATTTTGGTGATATAAAAAATAATTCAGATAGTTGTATCACATTAAGTATATTTTGGATTTTTTTTGTGGTGTTTGCTTCTTCTTTTATTACTCCAAACACGAAATGGACATTTTGTTATTCTTTTCAATAATTGAAAATAAACATTTATTAGAAATTAGAAAAAGAAAATGAAAAGAACGATGAAATTGGTAGGGATGATTAAGAAATTTCACCTAATCTTTAGTAGTTATTTGGTTTTGCTTTTACCTTTATATTAGCCAATTGTACTTTTTTGTCATTAAAACTAAATTGTATTACAACATTAATATTAAAGTACTAGGTGATGAAGGGGCTAAATGGAAAAGTTAAAGAGGATAGGATTTGTCTTCAAGTTACGTACCTCTTTTTTATGTGAAATAAAAAAATCCATTCTGACCAAAAAAAGGAAAAATAGACATAACCCACTTTTTGCTTATTAGTATGGATACATTTAAATAATATTTTTTTTTTTTATTGACTATAGAAAAGATAATATGTCAATTTTACAAAATTATTATTCACTAAACTCAATATATTCTAACATCGAAAAAGGATCTGCCTATAATTTCACATAAAATCATAGGCAAATTGAGTATTTTAATATGCATACTTATTAAAATACTCAATTATTACTTATCACATTACTTTATAAGTTGAATTTATAAATCAACTATGATATATCTAGTATTACTCAAATTATTTTGCGACTACTCAAGTTTAATTATCAAATTTAAATCGTTAATTCGTGAAGTGTTGCATTGGATTTTCGTTGAACATGTCAGAAAATGACGTACACCAAAATTCGTGCCAAATTTAGGTTCGCCAATTTTAATTGCATTAAAATTGTCAAGTTGTGTTAGAGCTTGTCATCCCTCTGAAATCTTTTTGGTCTCTGAGCTGCAAACTGCCTTCACATTTTGTTCCTACGGAACTATGGTTTTCCAGGATTATATTACATGAAGAATCAAATTGTTTGGTTTTGTTATAAAAAAAAAAATCGATTTTCCTCCAAAACTTAGAAAGGAACAAAATTATATTATAAATTATAAAATGTCATGGAAAAGTGTACAGAAATATACTTTCTAATATATTCTTTGAGTTTCAAATAATTGAAGTTACATGAAAATCTAACTACATGAGCTGCCAAATATAGAAAATACAAAATAAATTCAAATGCAAAGTCATTAGCAACAAACAAAAATATTCCTCTTTCTATTGAATTTGATAAATTCAATTTTTAAAAGACTACTCAAAAGGGTCATGCAAAACTATAGGCTCGTCAAAAGGACTAAAATAACATTGAGATCATACTTCTAGGACCAAATAGGAAATTCTAAAATGGAGAACTGCAGTCGACGAATGATTTGCGACCCTGTGTATATGTGCGTGTTCAATTTCTCAACCAATGATTTGCTATGAGTTAAGACCAGAGATTGTGATGGAATTACATAATCAGAAACCAGCCAGCTGCCAATGCAGCAATGTGAACCACAGAACAGAACCACCATACATTCCAAGGGGCTCATTCCTCATATGAGAAAAAGTTGGCCATGGAGATGTCATGGCCAGAATTCCTCCCACCCTGAAAACATTCACTGATTCATCTCCATCAGTTTCAAAGACTTTGTCCCACATCCAAGGACTTGAACATGGAGTGCAATGAACATCCCACCTACCTACTATGACAGCGTTCTCATACTAACCACAGACTCACTTCTCATGCATTTATTGAGGGAACTCCCCATTCCCCTATATCATGCAATGCACACTGCACGGCAGAGGCAATTGGCATCAAGCCACAGCCAGTCAGAATGAAGAAAACTTTCCCGACCACACCACAGAGCCCGGCCCATGATTCTGATGGCATCGATCAACTCCATGAACAGAGCCTCATGCTTCCTTCCAAGCTCGTCACATTAGCTGATTGCTTCCATGAGGACAAACTTCCATGGTACGAGCTGCTTTTGCATGATTCATGAAGTTAGCCATGTGAGTTTTTTTTTTTTTTTTAAAACCTTTCATGTATTTTGATGGTATTGTCTTCCCTTGATATGATGCAGGATAGTTGCTTCTAAGATCCCAGCAGATCTCTTCATTCAAGTAGATGACGTGACATTCAATGTCCACCAGGTAATCACTTTAGAAAACCACCTTAACTTTCTTGTCAACATCAGAAAAACCAGCTTCCACGCTATGCAATATCTTCAATAAGTGTTTAAGGACCACAGCATCTGAACTAGAGGTTCTGAGAAAAATGCGCTAGAATTTTCAAGCACCCTTTTCACTGGTCCAAAATCAAATTCACAGCTCAGCCACACTTTGAACTGGGGTAGATCATCCTCAAGTTCATCATGAACTCCAAAAGACTCTTTCAACACAAAGAAAACTGATCAAGTATGAATTATAGTTCAAAGTCATCTTCAGCATCATTCTTCCCATGTAATGAACTTCATACATGAATGAGATTATGTCCTCCAAAATTCTCCAATAACCATTCTTGTTATACTGAAAATGAATCACCATCCCTTTTAGTCCAGTAAATTCTGCAGCTGTAGTGGTGCAACCACAAATTCAATCATATCTTCTCTGAGGAATGCGCTCACTCAGACACAGAAATTCTTTATTCGACACAGTGACTCAGTACTCTTCCTTCCCAATAAAGCACTAAAGATTTAGGACTAAGCAACCCAAACAGTGATAGTAGCTAATAACTTTAAGTACTTCATTTGGGTTTATTCATCTTATCAATTAAAGTAAGAAAAATCAGAAAATGCCACCAAGTTGGTTGACATGATCAGGCAATCATATTTACCAAACCCAGCTTCACTTTCTAGAAAATAAGACCAATATCAGCATGTTCATTCTCCAATAGTCATCTAACCTCCTTGTCTTGCCCTTGCCTGCAACAGTATCCCTTCATATCCAAGTGTGGATACATTCGCCGACTAGACATTCAACCCTCATTATCAAATTCAGAGTACAATTGCAAGCTCGAAAACTTCCCTGGAAGATCAGAAACTTTCCATATCATACTAAGATTCTGCTACGGCCTCCCAATAGATTTCAGTCCCAAGAACATAGCTCAACTAAGATGTGCATCCGAATATCTAGAAATGACAGAAGAGATGGAAGATGGGAATCTTATCTCAAAGACAGAAGCCTACCTCACATTTGTGGTACTCTCTTCTTGGAGGGACACCATTGTTGTTCTCAAAATATGCGAAACTCTATCACCATGGGCTGAAAATATCCAGATGGTCCGAAGATGCTGCGACTCAATAGCTTGGAAAGCTTCCAGAGACCACCAATCAACTGGAGAAGCAGTCAATGAAGAAGGCCGGTGGTTTGATGAAGTGGCCACCCTTCGCATCGATCACTTCATGAGGATTATGACATCAATAAGGGCAAAAGGAACTAAACCAGAGACTCTAGGCAAATTTGTTGTGCATTATGCAGAAAGGCGTGTGCTGGGTATGGATACTGAATCTGAAGGACTGAGGGATTATGGGTATAGCAAAAATGATCTACAGTTTAGTGTCATTAGTCAGAGGGACAGAGGGGGTTTCGGGAACAGTAAGGAACAAAGGACAATCATTGAAAGCATCATTAGCCTTATACCACCTGAGCAAGAAGCAGTTTCATGTAAGTTCTTGTTAAAGATGTTAAAGATGGCCATCCTCTACTCTGTCACACCAGCTTTAGTTTCAGAGCTTGAAAAGCGAATTGGGATGATGCTGGAAGAGGCTACGGTGCATGACTTATTGATCCCTAATTTTAAGAGCGGTGATCAATCAAGGTTAGTATCACAAATCCTTTTGCCATTACGAAACTTTTTAGAAAAATTCACGATTGAACAGCTTTTAATTTTTCTCCTGTCAACTATTTTTATTGTTGAGCACAGTTCTCCCGAATGCACGATGCATGACATAGATGTGGTGCAACGCATCCTAGAGTTTTTCTCAATGCATGAGCAACAGCAACAACAGTCACACAAGTCAGGGAAATTCAACGTCAGTAAGCTATTCGACAACTATCTGGCCGAGATCGCAAGAGATCCTAACCTCTCAATCACCAAGTTTCAGGTTTTGGCTGAATCATTGCCGGAGAGCACCCGAACTTGTGATGACGGACTTTACAGGGCCATTGATATCTATCTTAAGGTCATAGCTAAGTCTCATTTCTAGTTTGGTGCTTTCTTAGACAATTCAAACCTAATAGTCACATTCATTTTGCAGAGCCATCCTTCATTATCTGAGTATGACCGCAGAAGGATATGCAAGATAATGAATTGTGCAAAACTCTCGCTTGATGCATGCAACCATGCAGCGCAAAATGATAGGTTGCCCATGAGAACAGTCATGCAGGTAAATACTCATTGAGAAATCCTGGGGTCAATACTGCAATTTGCTGCCAAAATTAAATTATGAAGGATAGCTAGTCTCCATCTCTGACCTCTAACCAGGCAAAACTCACATTAACCAATTTAGTTTCTAGAATGCTCCTAGCTTCTGTAGATCCCATCTCCATAGAAGCAAAATGGGAGGAAATGATGAAAGTATGGCAATTAAGCCATCACTACAATAAAATATGGGTCTCAACTCATATAAGGTCAACAGACCCTTATCGCCACTTTGCGAAAATCCGTAATACATTAACCTCTAAACAAGCATAGAACTTTTGATAAGTGTGTCAATTTCTAGAAACTTGATCTACCATCAAAGAAACAGTTAGATTTTCCACCAAAGTCAAGCTGTCTTCACAACTCTAAAGGCTTGAGGCAAAAACAATAGCATACGCATCTTTTCATTGAACAGTAAATACAAGAACGATATGCTAAAACGATTTGCAGCCACGATAGAAACCTTGAAGGAAGAAAAGAAAATTGCAGTTCAAATTTAAAAACATGTCTACAGAAAATAAATAATCATCACAAATTTTGCTCTCAAGGCAGAGATTAACAATTTAGTAAACTAAACCCACACATATACTGACCATTTTGACCAAAATCTCAAAAACCTAGTTAATCAGATATTTTGGTAAATCAATTACATTTATCAATCGTATACGAGGAATTTTATATATACAACACAAAATATCCAAAAGCAACCATGCCCTAGAAGGGCCTAATAAGTAAAAAAACGATTGTTACTAATTTACCCTTTCCCACCCCCACACCCCTTCAGAGTTTTTCAATTACATCAATGCACCAAATTAGTTTTACCATGAAAAAAAGTCAGTTACTTCCATCATTATACAAATCTTTAACATCCTAGTTGTATGATTATGTAGCTAACAATACAATATTTACCATCATTTTTGTCATGCACAAATGTCATATCACTGACCAAACCTTGGCAAGCCTTACACATTTTCAGGAAAAATGGCCCAAAAGACTGCATCCTAATCATACTAAAACGTGATACCAAACTTAAGGATACCAATCAAAGTTCTGCAAATACTGAATTCCAATTCCTGGATGATCAATGTTATTTTAGTCATATTCAGAATTACCAGAGAATGGTACCAATGATTTCCAATAGAATGAAATATCTACAACACAGATTACCCATGAAAAGAATAGACATCCAGCAAGACTGATGACGAAGGATAGATATCCTGTAAAAGACCACAACAAAGCCTTGGCACTCACAATTTTTTTTCATTTTAAAATTTCTCAACTAAGAAAAAGTATATGATGCAGGTCCTTTTTTCTGAGCAAGTCAAGATGAGAGCAGCAACGCAAGGAAAGGAGCAAGAGCTAAGTGGCAACAACTCCGAACAAGACGGAAACCGGTCATCAACTGAGATAGAGATCACAAACCTTCGTGCAGAACTTGAGAACGTCAAAGCCAAAATGGCAGAGCTACAAATTGATTACACTGAGCTTCAACAAGAATATGAAAAGCTCAACAACAAGCAAAGGAATGGATCCACTTGGAGTTCAGGCTGGAGAAAGATAAAGAACTCTTTTCATGCAAAACAAGAAGGGGATGTAATTCGAGATGGAGAGAATAGACCTAGTCCAGCTAGGAGGTGCAAAGCCAGCCTCAGAAGGTCATCCCTGTCTTAGATCACAAGATAACAAAGAAGCTACACTAAAACGCAATGATTAGCAAACCATCCAGTATAAACATGTGGAACTCCACCATGGGCAATTTCTTTTCGTTTCAGTGATGCATAACTATACAACACCTTCTAAAGAGCTTTTTTTCTTCAATTTTTGTATTCCTACTTCTAGGTAGTTCCATCAGTGAAAGGACAGTACACAAAATCCTCAGCCTACACCACTAACTTGATCTCTCATCTTAGAACCAGATTGAGACTTGCATTGCCTATGTAAACACTATAAACAAAAAGTATCCATGAGTGCATATGGATGAATCTGGAGAACATAATAAATGAACAACCCAATCAACTGCAAAGCCAGCTTTAGCAAAAGTCATACACGCACAAATTCCCTCAAACTAACACTATGCCAAAAATGCAAAGGCTAGCAAAGAAAGCTCCAGCATAACCATGTGTATATCCTAACTTGAAAGTTGCATGCCAATATGTCATGCACTGCAACAAACTCATTGAAGAAGCATGCCAGATGCAAATGAAACCAAAGATGACAAATATATAATATCTGGGAGGGAAGCAAGCTTAGATGAAGCCTAAACCATCCTCCAAACCTCATCAAGACAAAATAGCCAGTACTAAACTGTGGTGACCAGCCAAAACCATCCAGTGAGAACAAGTGTTTCTCCTAAATCTGGCAGGTTCCACACGTAGGGAGAAGAAAGCAAAATCAAGTAACGCCTCAGCCACGAAGCATGCTGAATTGCTATGAGCAAATAAGAGAGGCCTTTTTGAAGCTAAACAGCCACAATATGCACAGACAAACAACTTTCATCGTATAGGCTTTCCAACAAGCTTCACATACAATTAGACCACAAAGAATCATGGCGAGAGCCAACAAAACATGAATTCAACCATCTTATCTGCTCCCCAATACCATCCCAGAGTTGTATCGCAAATGTAGACACCGCAAGAACAATCCCACAAAACCATTTATAACACTTCCAGTGATATCCAAAGCCAAAAATGTTGACCGATTTTCCACAGCAAATTCTCGGACTTTGTCCATGGTTACTCCAAAACTACTACATAAGGATTCACTGTCACCAGGGTAAAGAAGGGTGGGCAACAATGATTCAAAACATATCATTGAAAGGAAGAAGATGTTATTAATGAGAAGTACCAAATGCCACCAAATCATCATGTTGTAAACTGATGGTTACACTGACAACCAGAACACCTGAAAAGCTTCCGAGTAAACCCAACCCCCAAAAAACGAAAAAAAGCTCTACCTACCAGACTTCATGAAACTCCAAGGGAACTTGGCACCACTCCCTCCTCTGACTCTCTCACCAAACTCCTTCTCCCGCTTCCTCCTCTCCCCATCCTCCCCCTCCAGCCAGTGCCTCTTCCTCTCGCCTTCCTCGACCATGCTCGACCCGCCCTGCTTGTTCGCGCTCCGCCGGTCCTCCTCGACGACCCGGATCGGGAACAGGTCCCGCGAGATCGACAGCGGGGTCCTGAGCGTGACATAGGCCTTCTTGTAGTCGGGCTTCGCGACCAGCAGCCCGCCCCGCTTCTTCTTCTTGCCCTCCATGTTGAGGGTGCGGACCTTGTCGACCTCGAAGCCGTAGAGGGACTCGAGTACGCGCTTGATCTCGATCTTGGAGGCCGACGGGACGGTCTTGAGCGCGATCTCGGTGATGTTGGTGAAGGAGGTCGGCATCAGGAGCTTGATGGGCAGGTTCGCGAAGTGGACAACCCTTCGCCCCAATCTGCTCCCCATTTCTTCTGGGTCGGTCTTGGTTTGGCCGCTCGAGCTTCGCAGTTTCCGGGCGAGTGGATCTCGAGGGGCGGTGACGATGGAGCGAGTTCTTGTTTTCGGACTTCGAAGTTCTGCAAGAGAAGGGGAACTACGGAGGGTTTTTGGCGAGAAAATATTCCGTGGTTTGCTCTCACCACGTCATCAGCTGACGTGGCGAGCTTTTTTCTCTCATCCAATAATAACTCGACACGTATATGATGACGTGAAATTTAAAACTAAAAACATCATCTCTCTCACTTCCTCCACCATGACAGCCACCGCCCTAGCACGATCGTCGCCGCCGCTCAAGCCGCCGCAATCTCCATCCTTGAGTCCTCCGTGTTGGCCATAGACGATTCGCGGTGGCCAGATCTGTGAATGAGGCACCTCGGAGCCATGGACAAGCAAGCGGCCATGGATGATGGAGGACCCCTTCCAACGCCGCTCGTGGTTGCCAGATCTGGGCATCCGTGGTCGAACGCTTTTAGCATCGAGCTCCGTCTTTTTCTGTTTTTCCCCAACCTCCAGATCTGGCATCGCGTCCTTCGTCCATGGCTTCACTGGCATCGCTCTCCAAATCTCCAGATCTGGCCAACCGTGGTCAAACGCCTTCGGACATCAAGGAAAGCGAACAATGGAAGACGAAGTTGAAGACGAACAGACGCACGAAGGAAGGCAAACCCAAAGACGAACAGCGGAAGACGAAGCTGAAGACCAGATCTGGGGCGGGAAGACGAATCGACCAGATCTGGCCAGAGGCCGAAGGCGAAGACTAACAAATGCTCGGAGGAAGACGAAGCCGAAGACGAATAGAGGAAGACGAAGACAACGGAGGGAGTGACTCGGTCTGGATGCACAGTTGGCCTGGACGCGGCGCCGGCGACGGCGGGAGGTGCAGAGTCAAGTTCAAAGGGGTGGTGTGGACGGAGGAGGAACGGAGGAGGAAGAGAGAAAGTGGCGGAATGAATCAATTTCTATTTTTATTTAATTCCATGTCAGCAAATATGTGTCAAGCTATCATTGGATGGAAGCAAAAATTGCTCGCCACGTCAGCTGATGACGTGGTGATAGCAAACCACTGAATATTGAAGCATTCTGGTTTTTAGGAAAGAAGTAGACGATGACGATGACGTGGAGGAGATATGGATGGGCCGGGCTACTACTGTATTGGGCCGCGAGTTAGGGCCCAGAATTTCATTTTGGTAACGGGTCCGGCTCAAGTAGACTTGTTTCAGCCCGGCCGTAAGATTCGGTAAAAGCCCGACCCCCAGGCCCGTTCTCACCCCCAACTAGCTGTAGTTGTGGAGTTGATGCTTCGGTCAATTTCTTAGTCAACCGTTTGACTTTTCCAACCTTGGGCAAAAATTAGAAATTCTGACTATGTATTCTTTGGCCAACAAAATCAGAAATTCTGACAAGTTCAAATTGGTATTACTAGGGGAATTTTGTAACTATATGAGCAAGTTGCGTTGGTTTTTTTTAATGAAAAGGTTATGCTGATGAGAATACTTGTTTAAGAATATGATTAGAAAGCGATTACGATTCTAGTAAATCAATATCTATAATTTATCCCCTTAAATAGATGGTGAATTAATACAATCAATTTGACAATCGAGATATGTTTCTTCTTTTTTTTCCTTTTCTTCCTATTTTCTTTTCTCTCTCTTTTGTTCTTCCAAGATTCTAGTTTTCCATGTGATGGACCGATCGACATACGTCACCTTTGTTGTAGCCATTATCACTATCTTCATCGGAATTTTGATAGTATTCAAGATACGATGGAGATGAATCGGGTGAGTACCTTGATTCCCAACCCAAGTTGACTACGATGCAAGGTATGTCAAGAACCTTCTCTCTGTATTGGTTTTATTTGTCACATCTCCCTTTCCATTTTTATCTTTCTATTAGCTGTGTCGCAATCGATCCCCAAGCTCACCCTTTCTAATCATGGGAGCCTGTGACAAGGGTTGTCATAACTTGAAATCTTTGGCTAAGAACAAGTTTATATCATATCACCCATTTGGGTGACGCTGCTGGTTCGCGCTCTCTTTTTCTCGCAAAAGGTCGAGAGTTCAAATCCCAGCTTCGTCGTAAAGTGACTTAACCGATTTCACATGTGTGGTGGCTAGCACGTGTGGCTCAGGGGTTTACTCCCATTGTCGGCGAGCTGCGGGGTTCCCTGAGTCATCAAAAATAAAATAAAAAACAAGTTTACATCATTATTTGTCTTTATGAAAATTAAAAAGAGCTTATTTGTTTGGCCATATGATTTGTAATCATATTTGATGTTTTTATTTGCCGGTCTTATTCTATTCGTATTACGCTAAGACTTTTGCTTTGCCTATTTACAGAGTGTGAGAGTTGAAATTTACTTCTGAAACCAAATCGTCCCCACCCCAATCTCTTGAAAAAGTGAGGATCCAAACCCTTGTCTCCCCTTTCTTATGTGAGAAGAGTAACCATTAAGGCAAACCCTAGTGGTTTATTTGATGTTCCTTTATCCATAAATATTTGTCTCATGCACATCTATTATATTTAATTGGCAAAATAAATAAAAAAAAAAAAAAAACCTTCCACCATTATTGATGTCACAAAATCATTAAAAAGAAAAACTATCTTTTATCAATATAAATATGGATTATAGGTTAGATTATTCGCTTATATAACACTCCAAAATGTCAAGCGCGACACTTGTCTTTTCTGATTATATTTTTCCTTTGATTAATAGCATATAGAAGCACCACAAAAAACATCACCATACATCATGCTCACAAGCTGAAATATTACACATATATGTCATTATATTAATTTCATATTCATAAACTCATAACATTATCCCTTACAACACACAAAATACATAAGACTTGTGAAGGGTTAGGATAGCTTATTTCCCAAACTAATTTTGCCCAAAAGCTTGTTTGTACAAAAGACAAACCATGCACTATAACTAGACAACCTTACCCGTAGTTTCATCGCCTTCTTCATCAAAACCCCTCAACAACTCAATTAAATTGCTATTGAGGTTCATGTACCAAGCAACAAAATGGTGTGAGATCAACTATGATAGTCCCTCAACCCATATTATAGACATATACTTAGTATAATAAGCGTCCAACCCATGTATAAGTATAGTCTCATAATTGCATATAAACCCCAAAAAGCATTGGCAATGACCAGTCTATCCTACATATTTGAAAAATAAAGAGTGAGTTGAAGTCCAATAAATAAATGCAAGATAACCATGAATCACATATGCAAGAACGAGAGCCATTTCTTAATAACATTATATTCCAATAAAAACGTTAACAACAATACCATAAATCCTTCACTTAAGAGTAAAAGAAAATGAATATTAATTTACGATGCACCAATATCACCTAGTGTCTCACTGCTATACACATGGAATATCCATTAGATGCAAGTAAATAGCTTAATGTCTCATGATGTATGATTCCCATGACTTATAAGTATACGCATGAACTATGCTCATGCATAAACATGCATCATATTCATCATCTCTCCTCCTTCCAGACACTCTCAAGGCATACTGATCACATAGTAGGGTATCTCAACTTCAAGGTATCCCACACCATCCGCCCGCAAGCATCCCAATCATACAATGGGGCATCTCGACCACGAGGTATCGTCACACACTACTATATGGGTGATGAAATTATATTATACTTCATATTTAATTATATAATGTCATGCACACATCATTAATACCACATGATTTTCCGCACATCAAGAATGAAATCCCAACCCTTATTTGTACAATCGACATCAAACACATAACATGTTTTTATACATATCATTGTCTTGTCCGTTAATGAAACGTATGTGGGTACATTCGGCAAATATCAAATCCAGTGAATACTAGTAGTGAGTGGTCATATTTAAAAAGTAAATATAAGCATGATGTGATGATACTCGCCAAGTGAATATGAGCAATAGCCTGTGGGTAAAAAGTGAATATGTAAATGTGAATATAATCAGAGGCCAATGAGTTCAATGGGAATATATGATCAGTGACGGATAAGTTAAAGGTGAATATGATCAACGGCTAATAAGTTAAAGGTGAATATGATTAATGGCCATTAAACTAAAATTACAAAAATAACACTCTTAAACCCAATTTTTGCAATTTTCACATTTTTAACGTTCAACATATTATCACGTCTCACAAAAATCAATTAAACACCTTTTTACACAAAAGAACTCAACAAAAACAAGATATATCACCAAAATAACTCAACACGCCATTATTGTAACTTGCTCACACTTACCATAAAATTCAACTAAAATGAAAATGTACAATCATCAACCAACTAATTAAAAGTACTAAGTAAATCAACAGAACTTAGCACCTAGGGTTTCCTTTACTCACCTTGAAATCAAAAAAATTTCTAAAATTAACAAGTTTCATTCTTTAAAATACAACTAAGCTAATTTGATAAAAATAAAAGGAAAATCTATGGATATACCTTGTAAAACACTATATTGAAAGTGATGGTTTGAACCTTGATTGTTTTGAAAGAGAGTGAAATAAAAATTGAACTTGAAAAGGTGAAGAAGATGAAGTTGCCCGTCCAAGAAGTAGAGAAAAATGCATTTATTCTCTTATCTTCCACACTCATCCTATTTTTAAGAGTAGCTTGAAGTAACATTTATTGGCTTTGATTAAAAATAATAATGCCAATTAACTAGAGTTAAAAGTAGATAAAAAGTAACTAGATTTAAAATAATGTCATGCATGAGGTCATAAGGCTAGGTTCAATAGAGTTCATTAAGGCACGGGGGCAAAAATAAGGTGGGAATGTAGACATTTGTCCAAGCTTAAATAGTGACAAATGGCATGATTTAATAAAAAGATGGAGATATTAAGTTAATTTGGACATATACTTTACATTGCAGTAAATAAATAGTGAAATCGGTATTCGTTTGGAACATCGGTAAATTAGAAAATTATCTTGAAACCACTAAAATTATTAACAAAAGATATGGAATAATAAGAAAAACCTTAACTCGGTAAAAATTTTAATATTTGAAAATTATTCAATGGAGCGTATCGATCTCCATTATATATATATATATCATGAACTACAGAAAATATTTCGGACATCATAGCTTAGGTGCATAATTTTTGCTTAGGTGGCACTTCACTGATAGCTACGATTATGAGGAGAAAGTACAAAAACATTTTCTTGTAAAAAAGAGAGACAAATTCTTGCAATACACCACCCACTTAGAGTGGTGTTGATGGTTCGCGTTCTCTTCCTCTTGCAAAAGGTCGAGAGTTCGAATCTCCCCTTCATCATAGGGTGACTTACTTGATTGCACATGTGTGGTGGCTAGCAATTGTCGGGGGAGTGCGACCCCAGAGTTTACTCCTCTCATTTGTCGGCGGGGTGCGGGGTTCCCTGGGTCATCAAAAATAAATAAATCTTGCAATATACAATCCTAGGTGACAAGTGTTAGAAATTATAAATTTGATTTTGATTAAAGATGAAAAATCCTACTTGGACCGAAAGCGGTGGCAAATGGCAATTAAGTGCAAAAGGATTAGTTAGGGAAATAAATAAACATAAAGGCAATGGTTTATTTTTTTAACTCTATGGTCTTTGTTAAAGCACCCACGTTACCTCCTCAATTTTTTGACTTTTCAAGCTGCAGTGGAGCTCCTACTCCTTAAACCAACTCCATTAAATGACCTTTGCAAACCGCCAAAGAAGAGTTGATAGAGAGTGAGAGAGTTAAGCTTGAGAGAAAAACTTGTGAAAGAGGGACTCTTAGTGTGTTTTACAAGTTGTAAGCCTACGCAAGGCAGTTTGAATGTTATCATCTCTCCTATGTGTAGTTGTTCTATCATCACCAAAGCCTTCAAAACTTCTTTACTTTCTTGGTTCCAGCTAGCAATAGCATCTAATATTTCCATCAATTGCAAACTCCAAAGTTGAACGCAATGAATTTTAATAATTAATCTGTTTAGATGAAGTTTTTTCAAATCCCAAGATTTGTAAAAACTTAATGGAGAACGGCTACATCAAACTAGCCGATGCTAAAGCATTTGATGCTTTGAAAAAGAAGGAGAAAGAATCGTTAATGGAGTCCTAAAAGAAAGATCGAAAAGCATTGTATGAGATCTTCCAAGCCATATAGGGACTAACATTTGAAAAAATATCAAGTGCAGGGACCACAAAAGCAGCATGGGAAATTTTGCAAAAATCCTGGAAAAGCGATGATTGTGTCAAGCAAGTGCGGCTCCAAACACTTCAAGGAGATTTCAATCTTTACACACGAATGACTCCAAATATGTCTCGGTATATTTTGACCATGTACAAATCATCGTTAACCAATTGAGAATTAATGCTGAAGAACTCCTAGATTCGAGTTGTGGAAAAATCTTAAGGTTTTTGACCAAAAGATTTGACTACTTTTTGTGGCAATTGAAGAAGGCCAAGATTCAACCCAAAAAAAAAAAAGCCAAGATATATCAACCATAACATTAGAGCAATTAACAAGTTCACTATGCTTACATGAGTAAAGAATGAATCAGAAGTCCATTGGTTTGTATCCTAAGCAAGCATCATAGAGCTGGGCCACTCACTCGAATTGTGGAGGCCATCATAGTGCTCAAGATCATGAAGGTGCCTGAGGTAGAGGTGGAAATCTAAATTCCACTGGAAAATATAAAACACGTGATAGATAAAAAGCCAATTTTTTTAAGTGTAAAAATTCAGACATTACAAATCTGAATGCCGAGCAAACATGGGACACAAGCAGCCAAAATATGTACATGCCATCGATGCTGATGAAAGCGTGGTGTTAGCATGCATGAAGAATGACCCAAGCACCATGGATGCCAATATCTATTACCTCGATATCAGGTATAGTAATCACATGTGTGGCCAAAAGGTGCTCTTCTCATAGTTTGACAAGACAACTCGTGGTAAAGTCAATTTGGGGAATAAATAAAAAAATTCTTGTGATGGGCAAATGTAACATAGATATCAAATCAAAAGATGGTACTAATGCTCCTGTTATAGACATTTACTTTGTCTCGAGACTTTTTTGAAATTTGCTAAGTATTGGGCAACTTTCCGAAATAGGCTACAAAGTTAACATTGAAAATGGCGTTTGCACCATCAAAGGTGTAAACAATAAGTGGATCACTGCAGCATTGTTGACGAAGAATCGGTTTTTGGACCGATTCCAACCGATTATAAAAAACTGGAACGATTCCCAAACCTGTTTTTTGGAGGTTCCGTCCAATTATACACCCCTACTCTTCATTAAAGCCTTCAAAACTTGTTTATCCTTTTGATTCCAACAAAAAGCTTAAAAGCAACACTTTTTAAAGAGGCTATATGTTTGCATCGGTTCTAACTTGGTGTGTGCTTTTTTATGTGAGCCACAATGCTATCCATGGGTCGCCACAATCTATACATCAATCAATGATAATGTTATCATAATCATCAATTAAAGCTAAACACACGCTCAAATTCCATGTGCATGCATTAACCCATGTGACTAGGAGACAAGCTCGAATGTGCTTTAAGCACATAACACATGTTTGACTTTCCATATAATCAAGGACAAAATCATTAGCCAAGCAGATTTATACATTGTGGGTCTCTCGCCCCTACTTCACTTCTTTGGAACCGTAACGTGTTAAATTTCTCAAAAGAAAATACGGATTAGTCATATATTAGAAGAAAATTTGCTCTCATAAATAGATAATAGTTAGCAGAAAAAATAGTCAATACCGCCAAAAACCATTAATCGATATACTCATGCCTTATAACTCCAAACTAATATTTGCATTACAAAAACTTTCAAATTTGTACATTAATGTTATAGTTACCCTAACATAATTTTTATGTCATAAAAAAAAATTAAATCGATAAATTCATTTTACATTTACTCCGTAAAAAAATCTCAAATTTACCCCAACTTAGGGATAAATATGGCACGTTATATCAATTTGGGATGAATGTGATCCGTATGATATAAAAGTCGGTACACATGATACGGACGTATTAGGTTAATTTTTTTTTTTAAATGGTATTAGCTTTGAAAAAAGGATATTAAAATATAAAGTTTACAGATAAATAAAGTATTAATTTCCGCAGGGTCTCCGTGCGTGACTGCGTGGTGGAGGTTGGTGAAAGCGCAGGATCCCAACAGAAGAAGACAAGACATCCGGCTGCGCTTTATAGTCGACGTGGTGTGCGCTCGAACCTCGAAGTCAAGATCCGCCATCAAATCTCGCGACGAAATGTCAGGAAAAAAGAAAAAAAAAAGCCAAGCCATCTATTTTTTCTTCATTTAAAAATTATTTGGAGTTGTGTGGAGCTGACAAAATAATAATTTTTTTAATGGTATTCTCGATGCATATCTAATGAATTAGCGATTTTATGCTTTTGAAGTCATAAAATAAAATGAATAGTATCACGAAAAATCTTAACTAAATATATTTATAATAAATTTATTCGAAACTAATTTTTACCACTAAAAAGTATAAGATGATAAATTTGTTATGGGTTTATCTTCCATTGATTTTTGTTAAATTTGATTAATATCACAAAAAAAAAAAAACAAATCGATCCATTTGTGAATTGGTATACTCATCAATTGTCATGTATTATTTAACTCAATAATTTGATGGCAAAATTTAATGAAAATTAATGGATGATATATTTATATAAATGTACCAATTATGGTGTTTTCGGTAAAAATTGGTATATTTATATTAATTTGAAGTTTTTGGTAGTATTAACTTTTAATAAAATGATCATTTCAAAGGGATCATAAATTAGCGTTTTCTTTTTAATGGTTATGCAATCAATTTGATATCGTAGTAATCCAATGATTTTGCTCGTAGCATTTATTTGGCTTTCGACATGTGATGATGTGTTGCTGGTTAGTTTTGCATAAGCATCGCATGCTTACGCTCGATTTATTTATAGTGACGCCGCTCAATTCACCGGATTTTGTCCAAGACTTTCGAAAAGAAATAAAGTGAGGAATTCTGAGGTAATCATCTCCGTTTTCTTCTCGTTACCAAATCGACGGCCATATATGACCGAGAAAAATCAGTAAAAAAAAAAAAAAAAAAAAGGAAAAGAAAAATAAATAAAAAATGTAATTTAGGAAGCGAATTCAAATTTGCTGAAATTGAGAAACATTTAATGAGAATGAGATATATCTAGTTATGTGATTTTATATCCTAAAATGTTGAGGTGCATGGATTTTGAATCCCATCTTTTAGAAAATCATATTTTCCTTAGCCGTTGGAAACAAACATTAATCAATAGTCGTTTCTGACCAATATGCAATTTTTAAAAATTCTATTAAATTTCTAAACATTATAAAAAAAATCATATTTTATGAAGGTTTCAAGCTTCCGATAATTGTGAAAATAAGAGAGTCCGCAATATGCTGGTTAAAATAAATAAATAAAAAGTACATATTCAGCCTAGACATATCTGAAAAAGAATGGAATCTACATGATAGATTAAATATCACCTTTCATGTGACTTTGGTCTAACTGAGAAGATTATTGCATGTACATGGTAACTATGCTTACATTAGGATATACACAATATACTAGAAAATACACGATATATCAATTTTTGAGATTTCTATTCATTTTCCTATATGAATATTCATACTAGGGAAAAGCATACATAGATATTCATATTATGCCAACTTCTCCTTCTTCTTCCTCCTCCATTGTAATCAATTGATCTTGAGATTCGTCGAACGCCATGTGTGGAATACTTGCCGTTTTCAGTTGCACCAACAACTTGCGGGCCAAGCGCTCGCGCATTATCGAGCTTTGTAGTAGGTTTGTTTTGCTTCATCGATGCAACCTCACCATTTTCTTTCTTGTTCTAAGTCGATCTTGTGGGTTGGATACGATTCAATACATCTCGTGTGTTGGCATTAGCTCTATTTTTTCCTACTTATCCTGTTATTCGTCTCTAATGTGTCATGAATTCATGCATATCTGTGCATATAGTTGATATTTATTTTCGCATACTTTATATGAAACAGAGGTTTGAGTGATTTTTAATACATATATCCATACCAGGAACAGAGTGAATGATTACTACATGAAAACTCACAAAGCATCAACCCCGTTCGACTTGAACTGGCTTGAACTTGAGGGCTTGTTATGGGTGCTTATCCTTTACAAATGGAACCACGATGTAGGAAGTAAAAACTCGAGATCAGGGGCAAACTTGCACTCGAGAATTGCTCAATGCTTACTAATCAATGCTTACTCAGTGATGCCAATGGCCGTTCTTTCTCTCCTCTCTCGTGGACATGGCAGCCATGGAGACGAAGATTAATGGAAAATAAAAAAAGAAAAAAAAAAGAAAAAAAAAAGTGACAAGACAAAAATGCCCTTGATAACAGCTCAGAAATTGACAATGTGAGAGAGGCCCATGCAAAATCCAATCCTTACCCGAGATTAGATTGGTTAATTTGGATTTTTATTTGAAATAAATTTCATACTTTATATTTTTAAGGCAACCGCTTTGCTTATGAGATTTTTTCATATTCATAGTACTATTATTACAGCAGGACATGTGAGGACATGATAAGAGTCTAAAACAAGGGGTCTTCCGGTCGACTGGATTCCGCAAAAACCCTAGTAATAATCATCACAGGGAAGAGAGATTTGGGAATCTTTGAAAAGTTGTCGGAATCTAACGGCCCTGATCGAATCTTCATTTATATAAGGAGGAAAAGCCGAACCCATCTTCCAACTCAGCCAGCCTCCTCCTTCGCCACCTCCTTCCTTCTTCCTCCTCCCTACCTCTTCCTCTGTAATCTAGAGAGAGAGAGAGAGAGAGGGACGCCATGTGTGGAATACTCGCCGTCTTCGGTTGCATTGACAACTCGCAAGCCAAGCGCTCGCGCATCATCGAGTTGTCCCGCAGGTTCGCTTCGTTTCGCTTCGCTTCGCTCCATCGATGGCCGCCGCCATTGCGATTGAATTCCGTCTCGCATTTTTTGGCACGAGCTCTGTTTTTGCTGCTTTAGCCGCTTTATTCGTTACCCGTCTCCGTTGATTCGCGAACTCGCGTGTATTTGGGGGCATTTGCCTTTGTGTTTTCAAGCGTTCTCTGCTGAAGCGTGATTGATAAAGCATCGTTTTTTTCGTTGGAGATGGTTTATTCTGCTTTTGGGTTGGACTCTCTGGAATGTGGGTAGGATTTTTTTTTTTTTTTTTTGACTGATTGGCTCGTTCTTGTTGGGTTGAAATGGCTGTGCAGGCTGCGGCACAGAGGTCCGGATTGGAGCGGGCTGCACTGTAATGGGGATTGCTACCTTGCACATCAGCGGTTGGCGATCGTGGATCCAGCTTCAGGAGATCAGCCCCTTTACAACGAGGATAAGACTGTTGTCGTCACGGTGAGGTTTAGTTTTGTGGGGATGCTTGTCTTTACCTAGGGAATCTGTTGATGAGGAATGTCAATTCGGTTACCAGCGTTAGAATGAAAGCGAATGCATTTAAATTGTTCTTGGACAGGTTAGGACGGCCTTAACAAGTTTCAAGGCTATAATCAGTCGTGGATAAGATCTTGTGGTGCTTTGGGTGATAGCTACCATTGAAGTTCTTCTTTTAATCTAATATGACTCAAACGTATGGTTTTTGTTTGCCATGGTGTCTACTTTATACTATCATTCAAATGGTGCCAAGAAAGTTTGTGCAGACGGGTGATAATGAATGTTGGGTGGTTGTTCTTAATTCCCCTGCTTTTTCTATACATAATTTATATTTCTAACTTTAGCTTCATGTCAGGATTGGTTCAGTATTTTTCTTTATCAAATATACTGATTATTTGTTACTTGTCTTTATTGAACTTGACCAACAGGTTTTTATTTATGCATTCATCCGTTTTAACATTGTGCTGTTGCTTCTAGTTTTTCTTTTTCCATAGAACATCTTGTTAGAGGGAGTTCATATTTGTCGATGAATCTTCTTTTGTTTAACATTTCTTGGGCTAAATCATGTTGGTATTGTAGAAATGACTGACAGAAGTTAATATTTCAGGTTAATGGGGAGATCTACAACCATAAAGCATTGAGAGAAAAGCTGAAGAATCATCAGTTCCACACCGGAAGTGACTGCGAAGTCATTGCTCATCTGGTAAGTGCCTGAGGACTTCTTCGGTAATTATAGTGGTTTTGATTCTTTAAGGAGGACCGGCATGTTGTACTACTTTCCAAGTTACAATTTCTCAAATGGCTTTTGAAATAGATGTGTGCCCGGCCATCGGGTTTGCCCACTTGATTCTTCTTTGTAAGTTGAACATAGTTAATCTGGATTTAAAGTTTCTTGAAATCTTGTTTAAATCTATGTACTTGATGGATTCTTCTGGATACTTTAACTTTGTAATGGTGCATGAAGGACCAAATTGATCTGCTTTGGAGCTGGATTTTCCTTTTGGCTTTTCTATAGAACGATTAATAAGTTGATTATAAATGTTTTCTTCTTCCTCTTTTTGTAGTATGAAGAATATGGAGAAGAATTTGTGGATATGTTGGATGGCATGTTCTCCTTCGTACTTCTTGACACTCGTGACAACAGCTATATTGCAGCCCGGGATGCCATTGGGATAACACCACTTTATATGGGTTGGGGACTTGATGGTACGTGCTTTGACTGGGATGTACATGCTTTAATGGGGAACTATTAAATGACGAACATCTTATGATCATATGAAATGAGATAATTTCCTTCTAGGTATTACATATTCAAAGAATTTTGGGAATGTATTAGCAAATTCTGAGCTAATGCTTGAATTTCATGTGTTCCTAGCTTTTGGCTTTTTTGGACAAGTACCAGTGATTTCTAGAATAATTATGTTTTAAGCATCTTTGCAGGATCGGTCTGGTTTGCCTCGGAAATGAAAGCTTTGAGTGATGATTGTGAAAGATTTGTGTCTTTCCTTCCAGGCCACATATACTCTAGCAAACAAGGTACGGTCATGTATTACTTTTCTTGTTGGTTAGGTTTATTCAGCTTATAGGTATATCTTATCTGATTTAGGGGGTCCTTCTAATTTTTTTTTCCCTCTGTAGTGTATAGAATTCCAGTGGCAAAAATATGAAAAGTCTCCTTAGATTAAGTATTCTAAATGGAATGGAAAGCTTTTTTTTTACATTTGATTATCAAGTTTCTTGCCATTGTTTATTCATCTAAATGAGGTGACTAATCAAATGTCAAGTCCCTGAGCCGCTTTTAGTATGCAAAGATGCAGTTGTGAAACTAATCCTTGAAAAGGAATATATTTGACCATCTGTATGAATCTTGTACTTTCTAAATTACTCTTTTTGAGGTAGTTGTAATGTTTATATTACAATTTCTACTGCCCAAGCTTAAGTGGCCATTCTGCAGGTGGTCTTAGAAGGTGGTATAACCCTCCATGGTACACAGAGCAAATACCTTCTGGTCCCTATGATCCCCTCGTTCTACGTGCGGCTTTTGAGAAGGTACTTTTGCACTTTTCTCCATCTAGTATTCCTGATTATACAGAAAAACATCCCCAAAGTTCTTTTCCTGTTGATGCTTGATAGCACAGAGGAACTTTATCTACAAAGCAGTCTTATTTATTTTTTGGCCATAGTTATGTCTCCTTACGGGCTTGGTGCAACAATTTGTTGAACGTTCCAGTCGTATATCACTTCTAGCTGCTGCTTTGGTAGTGATGTATGACAGTAAAAGTACACGAATTGTTTCTGATGCCTATTGCCACATACTTCTCGTGTATCTCAGTATCTATAACCATGGATGATCATACTATTTACATTGCCCAGAGTATTGTTTTTAAAATCCAGCGGAACTTATAAGCATGTTTCCTCTCTGTTTCTCAATGCAAATTATAAGAAGTTAATTTGAAGTCTGTTACACAATATGGTGTTGGAATGGTGCTTGTCACATGTATGTGGGGTTAGTCATGTTACAATATGAACTTCTTCAATTGGACATACCATATGTCTTTAGTAGAGAGCTGCCAACTTGGTCATCCATAGCAGAGCCCCTTCTAGAACAGGATAATTTCTGATTCTACTGGTTGGGCCTTGGGATCACCTAAATTTCCAGTTTGTGCCACTATCAATTTTTGAACGTTTAATGCAATAATTATATAAATGGTCCAGTTGTTTTATTCTGTGTCTGTTAAACTTGAAAGGGCAACATATTACCAATGAAGAATAACATAAAAAGGGGAGAGGAGTGGTGAGAGGGAAACCTGAAGGTAGTGATCAGCTTATTATCAGATATGACGGTCATCTGGTTTTGGTGAATAATCGAGAGAGTTGCAAGTGAATTCATGTAGAGTAGGTTAAACTAAAGAAGTAGATAAACCCTCTTGGAACTCTTGGTGAGTACTCCAGTCAATATTGGGTGGTGGTGCATTTGCAAAGACAATTTAGAATTAGTTTGGTAAGCTGAGTTAGAAATTCCACTTGTTAGGAGCAGATGCCAAAATTAGTTCTCCATCACTCGAGCCAGAAGACAACCCACAGCATAGCATTCAAATTAGAAGAGCAACAACGAGAAGTGGCGTCTAGCCTAAGGATCACAGTCAGATACAAACATGTCCTGTTGTGTAAAAAGGAGCAATGTCCTGGTTGTTCGCTAATCTCTGTAAAGAATAGGCAATTTTTTTTCATTTTGTTAATTATCCTGAACTTTTTCCAGCAAGTTATATCGAGTAGTTCATGGAGAATCTTTTGACCGATTGCCAAACCTTACTACTTTTGGATTGTCTTGAGTAATTTCTGTAGTGTTTAATTTCTCAAGTGTTTTTTCTTGTCATCTTATGCAGGCTGTCACCAAGAGACTAATGACTGATGTACCATTTGGTGTACTTCTGTCTGGAGGTCTGGACTCATCTTTGGTTGCTTCTGTAGCTTCTCGCCATTTGGCAGACTCTGAAGCTGCTTGTCAGTGGGGCTCACAGTTGCACACCTTTTGCATTGGTTTGAAGGTGTTCCCATGACATTCCTTGTGACCTCATGCTTAATAATTTCCTTAAGTGTTCCAATTGCTGGTGAAACTTTTGAGTAAAGTGCCATTTTGGGTAAATCCAACTTGTTTTTACTGTGATGTGCTTTCCTAAGCTGATATTCATAAATGGGCCTCTCATAGCTATGCTATAAGGACTTATTGATATTGACGATAAAAGGTTACTGCTGAGAAAATTACAGTCCCATTTGGCTGTGGAGTACGGAATGTTGTAAATTGTTGGGAAATGTTATCTATTAATAAATACTTATCATGTATTAAATTGATAGATATATACTGGTCTAGAGAAAAGGGACAGTGGCTCCACTATAAGACTGATAGTCTTTTCTCTTAAGGTAGGACCAAAAAGTCTTGAGGCAAAAGAATCACATTCTAATAATTACAAACATTGCTTATAAAGAGTGGTTAAATTTGGCTTAGCCATTAAGATTGAAAAAATATTGTCAATATAAGTTGACTGTTGCTTGGAACATAGTACAATTGATTATGGACATAAAAGGAGGAAATATTATGGAAGAGGGTTTTCATCTTCGTTGTCGAGTTGGCTTTGTCAGGAATTTGCTGGATTGAAGGATATCTCCTGGGTTATAGATTAATGTTTGCCAACTTTAATGGTTTAGG
This sequence comes from Corymbia maculata, assembly GCA_014182735.1. Taxonomy (NCBI): domain Eukaryota; kingdom Viridiplantae; phylum Streptophyta; class Magnoliopsida; order Myrtales; family Myrtaceae; genus Corymbia; species Corymbia maculata. The sequence goes on along the minus strand of CM024690.1, from coordinate 6,078,768 downwards.
ACCTTTATATCTTTGAATATAATTTGTCAATCCATTATAGTCAACTGACAGGGGTAGAAACCTAATTTCTATCATTTGTGCAACATATACAGTCATGATTCTGCTGTTGGTGTCGGTGGATGGAATCTTTATTATGATCTATTTTGTTCTAATTCTTCTTTAAACTGTTTGTCAGGGTTCTCCTGATCTAAAAGCTGCAAGAGAGGTAGCAGATTATCTTGGAACTCGTCACCATGAATTTTACTTCACTGTTCAGGTTTATTTTGCTTTCTAGCTCTGAGAAGATGCATATCTATTTTTATAGTTATTATGGGTACTTATGGACAGTTCTTTTTCCTCAAACCAGGAAGGCATAGATGCACTTGAGGAAGTTATATATCATATCGAAACATATGATGTGACTACCATTAGGGCGAGCACTCCGATGTTCCTGATGTCTAGAAAAATTAAGTCGTTGGGAGTGAAGATGGTGATTTCAGGGGAAGGTTCAGATGAAATATTTGGAGGTTACTTATATTTCCACAAGGCACCTAATAAGAAGGAGTTTCACGAAGAAACTTGTAGAAAGGTATTTTAATTGTCCGAGGGGGATGTTCACATCTCCTTTTTGTATGGCTAACTTGAGAGGGGATATCATAGCTCTCTTGTGCTGAGTTCCACTGATGATACAGTCCTTCACTTTTTTTGTTTTTAACAGATCAAAGCTCTTCATCTTTATGACTGCTTGAGGGCAAACAAATCAACTTCAGCATGGGGTGTTGAGGCTCGTGTGCCTTTTCTGGATAAAGAATTCTTAGACACAGCAATGAGTATAGATCCTGAATGGAAAATGGTGGGTGGCTTTGACTCTGTCAATGTACTTTCCACATATAATTAGAGAAAGCCTGGACCTTATCTGTGATTGGAATATAAAAATCTTTTTGCGGTTGGCTGCGTGGTTAGTTTATGGCAGCTGCAATTTTGTGTCATGATCAGTTTCTTGCTTAAAGAGTCTTGAGTATAGCAGATTTCATCTCTTCTTTCCATGTATCCTCCTTTTTGTCGCCATCTGCCCCCCCGCCCAAAAAAAACCCATTTTAGGGACACAATTAAGAGCATTGCCACATAGGCCGTCTGGTCTTTTGGAATAAATGTTGGAGGCTTGGAGATTGTGCTGGGGTCTGTTTTCTGAAGGTTGTGTCAAACCTCATGTCTTTACTAATCCTGCTGAATGCAGGTGAGACCTGATCTTGGGAGGATTGAGAAGTGGATCCTACGCAATGCATTTGATGATGATCAGAAGCCTTATCTACCAAAAGTATGAAGCTCTCTCTTTGTTTTAACAGCTGACTGGTTGCATGGCATACTGTTATTTGACCCACATGCTCAGACATCTACATATGTATCTTATATGTAAAGGATACATTATCTCATATTTCAGTTTTGGTCGAGATTCTTTGTTGTTCATCCATATTCACGTGCTTTATTTTGGTTCTAGCATATATTGTACAGGCAGAAGGAACAGTTTAGTGATGGAGTGGGATACAGTTGGATTGATGGCTTGAAGGACCATGCTAATGAGCAAGTAAGATGTCATATAAGCTTCTTCTAGTTATAAGTTCTCTCCTAGTTGCTTTTGTTAATTACAGTGAGTGTGGGTTTTAGAATGGACAATAGTGGCATTGTAGTATCCATTAGTGTAAATACAATATACGTTGATTGTATTGGTTTGAATGAATCTATTCCATGAATCAGAGAACACTAGCTATGCTTGTTTCTCACAAATTTATGTTTTGATCATCCTGTGCCAGGTTACTGATGCAATGTTAATGAATGCAAGCTTTGTCTACCCGGAAAACACTCCTACAACCAAAGAGGCATATTACTATAGAGCTGTCTTTGAAAAGTTCTTTCCTAAGGTGAGTTTTGTGTTTTTTCAACAGTGGTTGGTATGTTAGTTGGACTCTCTCTCTCTCTCTCTCTCTCTCTCTCTCAGAGTGCATACCATCTGGTCTGGAACTAATGGTGATTATGTCTATGAGGGTTATGGGGTCCCCTCACAACTATCAAATTTGTTGGGTCTTTTTTTAATTTTGCCAGTCACTGCATATTATGCTGTTGTATAGTGTCCGTAGAAAGCTAAATGGGAATCCACGCTCATGGAATGAGATATGATTTAATTAGGATATGTTGGACTCCTTGGACCAAAAAGCCTTAAAATTTTCCTCTATAGGATTTCTCCTACTTTGTATTCCGGTGAGCGTGGATCTGGATTCTCTTCTGGACCTGACTTTTGCATCCATGGAAATTAACAAATTGTGATGATGAGTCTATTTATCCAGTTTTCAGTTAACACATGATATGAAGGTAGCCAATTCTGTCATTGATAATACTCTTTTCTGGAATAGCAGTTATTAGGACCAAAATTATAGTCAATGCTAATCGGGTTGGAATTTCCTTTTAGCAAGATGAGATGTGTTGAAAAGTGGATCAGACTTGCTTGACCGATCTCTGTGTTTTCAATTTATTGCTGTCTTTACTCTGCTTATTCCAAAGATGACTGATTATTTCTGCTTATGAGCAGAATGCTGCAAGATCTACCGTTCCTGGGGGTCCTAGTGTGGCTTGCAGTACTGCTAAAGCAGTTGAGTGGGATGCATCATGGTCAAAGAATCTTGATCCATCTGGTCGTGCTGCCCTTGGTGTCCATGAAGCTGCATATGAGAAAGCAGCAGAATCTAAGAATATCAGCACAACTAACGGTCCCTCACAAAAACTACAAGAAGTCCTTGTAGAGAAGACTACTACGGTTGCTTGATTGGGACTTGGCCCCTTTGGAGTTACTGGGAGGATTTGTGATCATAGCTGAACGACGAAAAGGTATGATGCTTGTTTTAGAATGTGGGGTTAAATTCAATACAAGCAGTAACTTGCAATGATGGGGACATGTCTAAGATCTGGGAACAAGATCTAAAATCAATGAAAGCATTCATCTTCATTGATATCTAGGTCATTTATTTTGGATTTTGTTGTATATATCCTACCTTGTTAAGGGAAGACATTGCACTATAGTTCTAATTTATTTTCTATGAATGCCTAAGGAGGTGTTTTTTACTGTAATTAATTAGATTCTATCTCTATGCGATGTTGAACTCCCTTTGAATTGTGTGTGGGTGTTTTTATCATGCTTAATCATAGGGATATAGTTGTTTTGGTTTATTGTGCTAACCGGTTGATTCCCAAGCTTAAACCTCTAGAGCTTACTTTGTCTTTCAACCTTTGAAAATTCTTCCCAAGCTTAAACCTCTAGAGCTTACTTTGTCTTTCAACCTTTGAAAATTCTCTTTAGGTTGACTATAAATATATTTGAGGTCAATAAGACAAGGGAGAATAGTTGCCTCGATATAGCAAGAATTATGGGAATATCGCATGTGTTCTAAGTGTATTATCCAACTTGACTTGCTTAAATTCCACTCATAGCTCATTTAGAATGTAGAATCATGCATTTTAGGTTCTTTTTAATTTGTTGGACTTGAGCCAAACCAGGCTAGAAGTTCATTCGATTTGGATGGAATGGTGCGTTATGGTTAAATCATGAAATGAATTGAATGGATAACTGAATCACCTTATTTTGGCATGCACCATGTGAATCGATTTGAATCCTGTGGTGTGAATCATCAATTATCTGATTTTTACAATGGTATCTCCCTGCTTTCTATGGCTGTTGATGTGGTCTGATGAGCGTTTATTTCGATCTTCTCCAGATTCAGTAGCGTGGGGAGGCATATGTGGTCGCATCACGGAATTCCTTTTATCTATTGTAACAGAGAGTTGCTTGTATATGTGGATGCAGTGGCTTTGTTATGCTCTTTCTGGTTTTTTCCTGGTTTAGTTGCTTGGTTTCATAGTCTCCTTTTGATTATGTTCTAGTAGGGTTTGCCGAATTTGCTGAAAGTTCTAGTCAAATGAATGAAGTTACATCCTATTTATCATTTCGTTTTGTTCTTCATGCTCGTGGATATGCATAATCGTATCGAACTTTTCCCATTTCTTCTTGATAATTAGTAAGCACTTGTTTTTCTTTGGTCGGTTAGTAAGCACTCGTTAGAAAGGTTGCAGAGTCAGTCATTTTTCGCATCCGAGATGTGTGGAGCGAATTCTAGAGCATGGTGATAAAGTCATTTCCCGTATACTAAGTCTGGTGGGCGGATTCGAAAAGGGTAAAAATCTATCGGCAACATTTCAGCAAATGTGAAATTGTGCTGATAGATTTTTGTAGATTTTTCTTGCCTTAAAGGCAGGGGAGTCTCTCTCTAGCCGAGATGGCATGACACAATCGATCAGCTTGTACGAAGTCCGACGATCTTGGTTGAATTTTGATTGTTTGATAATCTATCTTAATTGTCGTAATTACGAGCATTTGTAAAATGCAATTGCCGGGAGACTTAGGATTTAATGTGTGTTCTATTGCTCATGAGCACTTCGGATTGCGTTGTCGACAGAAAAAAAGGCTCTGCTCAAAACTCGACCGCCTGGAGGTTTCTTCGCGTCGATGCTAGAGAGAAGGAAGAATGCCATATTCATATGGTCTAGAAACTCGAAGAGTTGGTTGAGTGATCGAGTGGATGGGCTGTCGTATTCGACTCAATTGATTAAGTTGATTAACTTACTCCCAAAGGAATGCTATTTTCCACCGTCTTTACATCTCGCTATACACCATTTCGGCATTTCTCTCAATGAATTTGAGTACTTTTTACCCTTTTTGCTGAAAAGACAAATTACTCATCTATCAATCATCAACCATATTAGGGTTGGTTAAAGTGCTTCAAACAACTATAACAATGACATTTGCTTATATGCATGTGTAGATGTTATTCCTCGTGTAATGCAATGTAAATCTTACTCCGTTTTTTAATGCATTAGAAGCACATATACTCGAATTACCAAAAAATTTTCCATAATTTTGAGGAGCCATCTTATCTAGGGTTGAGCATTGTCTGAGTTGCATTGATCCAGTACTTAATGTAGGGACCAACTTGCACAGTATTTGTTCCCAATTTTTGGATTGAGAACTAATCCTATTGAGCCTAGGATTGAGAACCGGACCAACCCTCTAAGCCTGGTTCGATTCCAGGATTAATCTAGGACCAACAAATTTTTTTTATTTCATTTTTTATATTCCTTAAAAAAATAAACATATTATTTCAATTTAAAGATCCATCAATAGTGCAACATTGAACAACTAAATTATGAACACAAATACATATCAAACATAAATATAAGATAAGGTAACAATAGAAAATTATACTTGCTAAAAGCAACAAACCATTAAAATAAACATGCTAGGTGAGTGATGAGGTAAGCAAATAGAGAGGCATGCGACAAGTGATGAGCAATGAGGGGGCATGCTAGCAAGGCCAAGGTGGGCAAGTGAGGCCAAGGCAAGTGAAGACTTTTTTTTGTGTGTGTGTTGAATTAGGGTTTGGTGTCTTTCTACTTTTTAATTTACATAATAAATTGAATTGTGAAGTGAACAAAGAAGAAGGTGCTATTATTTAGAATAGGCAAAAACATATATTATATAATATATTAGATAGGTAATATATAACATATATTATGTATAAGATTGGTTCGAGTTGAATTAATCTTAAACTCCTCGGACCGATGACCAATCCACATGGTGCAGGGTTTAGGGTCCTAGGACCAAGAATCGATTCAAGCCCTCTAATAATTGGACCAGAACCAGTTGGGTTGAGCTAGTTCAGGGTTGGTCCAAGGTTAACCCTGGACTGATGCTCACTCATATCATATCTTTTTTTTTTCCTAGAAAGGAGCCAACATATCTTTTTATGTGCAATTTCACAGGTAATTAACCAAAGGACCAAGAATTCACCAAATTTGAAGAATAAAATTGATAAAAATTGAATACAAAAGGCACTAAAATCAATAAATTGGATGATAATTGTTCAACCAAGCGAACTGAACCACCTAAAACGCCTCGAAAGCAGCCGCTAATGCAAATACATCGAAGTCTTCCCGACTGCACAAGCTAAGGCCATCACAGCCATCGCATTCGCACTCCCCCGTCTTCTTCAACCTCGCCTCTCTCGTTTTCTCCCTCCCGTCCACATCCGCCGTGTCTGCAAACCGCAACCTCATCGCTATCCTCACCGACGGAGGCTTCACATCCCCGGAAGGACGTCTTCTTGATGGTGGAGCCATCCTCGCCCATGTCTCCATCTCCATGCCAGGAAACTCCAGGACAGTTTTCCACGGGATTTCTGCCCTGCCCACAAGTTTGGACCGGCGTCCGATGGGACCAAGGACGGAGGCTCTGCTCCTCGTCCGGAGCTCAAAGATGATGCTTTCTTGCCTCAGAGCTTTCATGGAGTCCTCGCTCCCGGCGCATTCCAAAGAGAAGGACTCGTTCCAATGCGAGCCGGAGCTTGATGGTGATGGCAGCTCCCGTGTGTTCAGCTGAATCTTTTGTTTGCTGTTCCCTGCAGAGAGGTAGAGCCTGACGAAGACCGTGTCCATGGGGTGGACAAGATCCATGTTCTTGGCTTCAGTGATCCTGATCTCGCAGCTGAAAGAAGAAGTTGGTCTGGAAGCAACCATTTCTCAGGAGCAAGATCGGTTTTTGAGAGGAGAGAGAGTTGTAGTTTGTGGGAAAAAGAGGGAGGTCTTGTAGGGATTATATAAGCGGGCAGTGGATAGCTAATCATACTTCATATTTTTAACTCCATAACTGAGAACCCATTGAGACAAAATGGAGTATTAAATGGTCCAGTCTCCTCAATGCCTTGTAGGCAGGAATTAATATATTCCCTAGAATCTTAATCCAAGATCCAGCATAAGATTGCATAAATCTGATAGTGCCTAGCCCACGTATGAATGACTTCATTTCTTATCTACTGGACTAAGCTAAGGAGATAGAACATGGCTGGCAATTCATGCGTACAACTGCATCGTATCAAATTTGAAGTTTGATCGGATCATGGCATGTTTATTAATCGCATCGTATTTTTTGTAGTCTAGACATGATACAACATTTAATGTGTCCAAAATATGAACTCTTATATGTAATTGTGTGTTGAGGTTGTCTCATAGTAATTGTGAAAATGACTGGTAGTCAGTTTATAAGTGTGAAAAAACTCTCATTTTTTGAACTAACTTTTAAGGTAAGAGAGGTCTATGATCACCCAACACTTGTATAGAGCCAAAATTGCCAACAAGCCCAAATCCGACAGTTACATGAGAGAGTTATAGGTTGTTATGGTACTGACGTGAGAAGGAAATATTGAGGTCGTTTTATAATGGTTAAAAAAGTCTCACTCTTTAAGTTAATTTTTGGGTGAAAGAGATGCAAACCACCCAACAAAGCGTACATATGGGTTTGAGCGTTTGTTCTTTCGTTGGCCAGAAACAATAGTACTCCTTCATTTTCTCAAACGGTCAAGCACCAAGAGAACAACTAAAGGAGGGATGGCCTCCCGAGAGTCGGCATAAAATAGATCTAAAAGGGGAAGTTGGGGTGATAACACCCAATTTAATAAGTGATTTCTTGACAAATTAGATTTTGATACTACTTCTTGTGTGGACAATTTGCGCCTATAGCATTACCCTATTGCGTGTATGCCTGTGTCATTGCTTCATGAGGAAGGAGTTCTTATCCATCGAAGTACCTTGAGAGAGAATAGCCCCCACCAATTTCTTACTTTCTTTATTATAATCACCAGCGTAGTGCATGGTGTGCATCTTGGGAAACCGTAGGAAATCTTGCGGGGAGGATTATATATTAGTACAATAAATCCTTGTTGATCTTGAAAGGCTGGATTTCCAAGATGACCCTATGTCATTCGGTGGGTTAAGATGCTAAGGGGTAAGATGCTGATTTTTTTGCCTTTGTTTATTTTCCTTTGTCAAGTGGTTGGAGCAGACCCATGGACTCTACTCTTCTCGACTTGGGTGGGAAATGAGTCATCTGGTCAATAATGGGGACGTTGGGCTGTACCCACCTGAGAGATTTCAGGGAACTGTCATGCACAAGTCATTTTTACGTTAATTCTTTTTCTTTGATACGGTGGATAAGGTGTTGCTGAAGTCTATTTTCACACACCTTGGTCGATTCACCTCTCTAAATGATTAGTCGTTAGTATTAATTGCTCGTGTTTGGATGAACACATTTGGCGTTCGCCAAGACCAACTGAAGCTTCACAATAATGTTCCTTTTATCCAGACTTTCAAGATAGGTTCATGAATAATAAACAAGTTTCAAAGTTTTGCTTTGTAGGGACTGATTGTAAGTAGATATCTAAATCAATATATCCTGCAAGCTTTATAGGATAAATCCTAAACAAGCCATAAAATTGTACTTGTTGATCAGCATAGTCCAAAACATGAACGATGTGCTTGTTCACACTTTGGGTCTTCTAAGTTAAAAATTGTCAAAGTAGATACGCCACAAGATTTAGATTAAATACAAAGTAATGGTCAACTTGACTATATAAAACCTTTAGTTCTCTTCGTACTACAATTAACAAATATAAACAGATGGGGTTTAGGGAAATAGCACTACTATTATTTTTGAATACACAAATGTACTTTCAAGTTAAATAGTTTGCTATCATCGTCATGGACAAGAAAAAAAATCATAAAGTACGAGAAAATAAAGCAAGGATGATGAGTGGATGGTGGAAGTAGAAACGAGGGGTAATGACATGGAACTCCTTCGAGGGTGGGTTATAGACACTATACTTCCGACCAAACGAAGAAATTCACTCTACTCTCCGTCCCCAACCCCCCTCCCAATACAAAAAAAAAGCCAAAAAAAAAGCCATTCTACTCTTCTGAGTAGATGTTTAAAACCCTTGTCTACCGTGTAAGAGTATGGTCAAAGTTTGGGTTAAATCCATCGTATATTGATTTAGGCGGCACTATTTCCCTCCACATTTAAGCTAACACACTCCTTTTTCTGGTTAACTAGCTGAAATACCCTACCCTCTTCAATTTGTTGTTTTTTTTCTTTCTTTCTTTTTTTTTATCATGCTAAGGAGAAATCACATTTGCTTATATCACCTCTTTTCTTAGTATCAATATACAAATGGTACATTACACTCGACAATATATCATCTTATCTTGCATCATGTTATCACTTTGCCTAAAGCAAGTTATTAATTTTAATTTAATGTATCATATTTTTAATCACAAAAGCTACATAGAAGATTAAAAATTTATATTTATGATGATTTATGAACACACACTTAATTATCTATTTTTATCAAATAGTTTAAGCGAAATTGTATATCTAATTATCTAGCCGATCTTAATAAAAAAATGGAAAAAGAAAATTTATCAAAATATGAGCAATTAATTTGTTAGAAATATGCACAACTTTTGTGATGAGTGTAAGTAGGTGCCGAGTTTCTTTAGTACTGTATAGCTTTTTGGATGGAAATTTTACTTGCTCACCTTCCCAAAAAAAAAAAAAAAAAAAAAAATTGTTAGAAATATGATCAAATGTTAAATGTATTGATATGAAGATCATATCTAGATACTAACAAAAGACAAGCACATAAAGCGAAAAAAAGGGAACTCTTGTTGTTCTACTCCTACCATAAAGAAAGTAATTGATATCGGTTGCAAATTCAATCTCATGGCAAATGAATCAAAACTTTAAAATATGCTTAAAACTTTCTTTTGAAATAATTCAATGTGAGTTTGAAAGTGAAGAAGCTATAGCTAGATTTCAACTCCCATTTTGCAATTTAGATTAAAGTGTGAAAAGCTCAAAATGGATTTGTTAAAATTAATCCATCTTTCAATTCAACTTTGAAATATAAAATTTCGTTCAAAAAATTTGATAAAAAAAAAAATTTGATTGTGTTCATAAGCCATTATAGCAATCATAAATAACTTTTGTGATTAAATCTATGAGACCATAAATTAAAATTAATAACCTCTTCTAGGTAAAGTGATAAAAGGATGTAGGAAAAGATGTTATCTTATTGGGTGTGATTAGGCATTTATATGATGAGAGAGATGATAGAAATAAAGATAAATTTTTACCAAAAATAAATAAAGACAAATTTGTTAGTTAGCATATTAAAGAAGAACAAAAAATTGAGAGAGAGAGAGAGAGAGAGAGAGAGAGAGAGAGAATTTTGGTCAATTAACCGAAAAAAGAGTAAAGAGTGTTTTAGCCAAAATGGGGGTGGAATGGGGCCACCCCTTGATTTTTATAGAACATTTCGACACCTCTCTACTTTCTAATTTTTTTTAATGGAAATTAATATCTATCCCTTGACAAAATTTCAAATCAAATAAGGGATGAGCACCGTAGTCAATTTAAATTGGAATCGGAGTGAACTGAACTAAACCGACCTTTTCGAGGTTGGCTTTAGAAGAATCCAATTTGGTTCTTGATTCTGCTGTGACATTTTGAATTTCGACCTGTTTTGGAATATATGAATAATTATTTCATTAATGCGCTACTAGTTAAATCTTGCTATTAATTAATCACTTATGGGATACTAATACATAATGAAATGCTATTAAGGATTCTGATACGCACGACTAGAGACCTTGACCTTGGATTGACGATTCGACCATAAAGATTGATGAGGAATGATCATGTACCAATATAAGCTGATCAAGAAATGATTATAGGTTGATTTACAAAGAAAAAATAATTGGATCAATATATCCTGCAGGCTTTTATAGGATAAATCCTAAACGAGCCATAAAATTGTATATGTTGATCAATATAGTCCAAAACATGAACGATGTGCTTGTTCACACTCCGGTTCTTTTAAGTTAAAAAATTGTCAAAGTAGATAGGCCACAAGATATAGATTAAATACAAAGTAATGGTCAACTTGACTATATAAAACCTATAGTTCTCTTCGTACTACAATTAACAAATATAAACAGATGGGGTTTAGGGAAATAGCACTACTATTATTTTTGAATACACAAATGTACTTTCAAGTTAAATAGTTTGCTATCATCGTCATGGACAAGAAAAAAAATCATATAATGCGAGAAAATAAAGCAAGGATGATGAGTGGATGGTGGAAGTAGAAAAGAGGGGTAATGACATGGAACTCCTTCGAGGGACAAGGGAGAAAGTTAGGCGGGTTATAGCCACTCTACTTTTTGGACAAAAAAGAAAAGCCACTCTACTCTTCTGAGTAGATGTTTAAAACCCTTGTCTACCGTGTAAGAGTATGGTCAAAGTTTGGGTTAAATCCATCATTTTTAATGTATATTGATTTAGGCGGCACTATTTCCCTCCACATTTAAGCTAACACACTCCTTTTTCTGGTTAACTAACTGAAATACCCTACCCTCTTCAATTTGTTGTTTCTTTTTCTTTCTTTCTTTCTTTTTTTTATCATGCTAAGGGGAGAAATCACATTTGCTTATATCACCTCTTTTCTTAGTATCAATATACAAATGGTACATTACACTCGACAATATATCATCTTATCTTGCATCATGTTATCACTTTGCCTAAAGCAAGTTATTAATTTTAATTTAATGTATCATATTTTTAATCACAAAAGCTACATAGAAGATTAAAAATTTATATTTATGATGATTTATGAACACACAATTATCTATTTTTATCAAATAGTTTAAGCGAAACTATATATATAGTTATCTAGCCGATCTTAATAAAAAAATGGAAAAAGAAAATTTATCAAAACATGAGCAATTAATTTGTTAGAAATATGATCAAATGTTAAAGGTATTGATATGAAGATCATATCTAGATACTAACAAAAGACAAGCACATAAAGCGAAAAAAGGGAACTCTTGTTGTTCTACTCCTACCATAAAGAAAGTAATTGATATTGGTTGTAAATTCAATCTCATGGCAAATGAATCAAAACTTTAAAATATGCTTAAAACTTTCTTTTGAAATAATTCAATGTGAGTTTGAAAGTGAAGAAGCTATAGCTAGATTTCAACTCCCATTTGCAATTTAGATTAAAGTGTTAAAAGCTCAAAATGGATTTGTTAAAATTAATCCATCTTGCAATTCAACTTTGAAATATAAAATTTCGTTCAAAAAATTTGATAGAAAAAGTAATTGATTGTGTGTTCATAAGCCATTATAGCAATCATAAATAACTTTTGTGATTAAATCTATGAGACCATAAATTAAAATTAATAACCTCTTCTAGGTAAAGTGATAAAAGGATGTAGGAAAACATGTTATCTTATTGGGTGTGATTAGGCATTTATATGATGAGAGAGATGATGGAAATCAAGATAAATTTTTACCAAAAAATAAATAAATACATATTTGTTAGTTAGCATATTAAAGAAGAACAATAAATTGGAGAGAGAGAGGGTATTTCGGTCAATTAACTGAAAAAGAGTGTTTTAGCCAAAATGGGGGTGGAATGGTGCCACCCCTTGATTTTTATAGAGCATTTTGACACCTTTCTACTTTCTAAATTTTTTTTAATGGAAATTAATATCTATCCCTTGACAAAATTTCAAATCCAATCAGGGATGAGCATCGTAGTCAATTCAAATGATAATAGGATTGAACTAAACTAAATCGACCTTTTCAAGGTCGGCTTTAGAAGAATCCAATTTGGTTCTCGATTCTATTGTGACATTTTGAATTTTGACCCGTTTTGAAATATATGAATAATTATTTCATTAATGCGCTACTAGTTTAATCTCGCTATGAATTAATCATTGATGAGATACTAATAAAGAATGAAATGCTATTAAGGATTCCAATATGCACGACTAGAGACCCTGACCCTAGATTGACGATTCAACCATAAAGATTGATGAGGAATGATCATGTACCAATATAAGCCAATCAAGAAATGATTATAGGTTGATTTACAAAGAAAAAATAATAGGATCGTGGTTGATTACGTATTACCATTATATGGATTGTGAACGACCCTAAATTGATTCCTAATGATCGAGTACTTTTGAACGGGCAATTGGTTCCTAGCAATTACATGGCAATCAAGGTCATCCATGAGTCCAAGAGACTTAAATGTGAATTGATAATATTTCAACCATGGGTCAAATAAGTGTAACTCTAAAAACCATTAGTTAGTTTGAGATTTAATAAAGCTGTAGTCGGTCATATTTAACCGTGAATTTTAATTTGATCTTGGGAATTGAACTTTTAGGGACATCGGACTAAAATGTTGGAAATTACCTTATTAATTCCCAAATTTACTGGTTTGCACAAAAGTATTGAAAAAGTGGTTTATGGACCCAAAATTGGAGCCCACAAAGAAGTGGGTTGGGCAAGGGCCCATTGGGCCTTACTCCCAAGGTGTGCGGCCACAAGGGCCCAAGCAAGGCAAGCGTGCCCATAGGGTCCCATCAAGCCCGAATCATTTCTCAAGCCCAGTTTGAGCCCAATAGCATTTCAAGCTCATTTCTTGTTCGTCTAAGCCCGTTTAAGCCAAACTTTAGGCCCATTTCTTGAATAGAGACCAAGGATAATTTGGGAATTGCTTGCCAAATTGTGAAAGGACCAAAATGCCCCTTTTGACATTAATGTACAAAATGACAAAGGAAGAGAATGGATGGTGAAGAGGAAAATGAGGAAGGATTGAACTTTCATTTACTCGAGGGAAATGATGAGATTCGAGCGCTAAATCTTAAGGAAGTCTCTCTCTCTTCTCCTTTCTTCTTTCCCCTCAACCGCATGCCCCCTCCCCTTTGGTTTTCTCTCCCTCTCTTCTTCCTCTTCTTTCCTTCATTTTTTTTTTCCGTTAGCTACAGCTTGTGCTGCTATTACTGCCACATCATGCCCCCTTGGTCACCGTGCACCACTGTCCCTCATAATCGTCTATCTGCGGTCATCGCTGGGAGCTGTTTGTGAGCCACCTTGCCGTCCACTTGCCATTTCTCTCTCTCGATTTATCCCTTGCCATCGAACCAACCACCACTGCCTCACCACTTGTTGTTCGTTCGCCGCCGAGGAGTTGCACCCCATCATCCGCCGTCCTCTCTCCCTCTAGGTTCCCCTCATTGAGCTGGAACTGAGAGACCCATTTCCATGCAGCCACCCCTCATCGTGCTGATGGTGGCGGGCCGATACTAGCCGCATGTAGCCATCTCCACCACCATCATGCTTGTGTTGACGCTATCGCTTAACTGTGAGTTAACGCTCTAATCCCTTTATTAGTCTGTTAAACTTACTTAGAGATAGTTTAATTATAGTTAAGCTTGATTAGAAGTAGTCTAATTAAGTTAAGTATGTTTAGTCTAATTTGATGACAAATTTAGTCAATAAACCATTGCAATAGGCTATCGAGGAAAAGTCAATAGGCTATCGCCAAATAGGTGATAAGCTATCATCAAAATGAGGATAGGCTATCGGAAAATGTGGTGATAGGCTATTATCAAAGGGATGATAAGCTATCAGAAATTTAATGATAAGCTATTACTATTTAAGCAATAAGTTATCAAAAAAATCCTTGATAGGCTATCGCGATTAGGGCAATAGGTGCTACTTATTATGTGATCTCTAACTAAGTTTTATGTGAAATTCCTACATGTGTCATGCCGTTTAATGCCTACTTTGCCTTGGAAAATAATTGTCCCATGTGAAACTGTGTTTTCTGAAATTTTTAAAGAAGGTTTTAATAAATCCAGAGATATCGGGTTTATATGTCATGTTTTATAATCTAATTGGGACAATGATGTTTTAAAAGGGCTGCATGTCAAGTTTGATAGGTTGAATATATGATACGTGACCACATGTGATTATTTTACTGCATTTTTATGTGTGAAAATGGCAGAAGTTTATTATTGAGAGCATGTACCAGGTTTGCATTGGCTAATTATTGAGAAATAAAATGATTGCATGGTTTGAGGTGCTTGTGTGGTCACATTAAATGAACCCATCATCCAATCGGTGTTTTTGGGGACGATGCTTGATTTATCGAATGCCTAGTAGGGTTTAGATGCTGAGTCGTGGTTGATGTTGGATTGATGCTTCTTCGAGGAATGTTATTTGGGTGGGGGTTCTAGATGTTGCCATGCTTGCTAGGGTAGGACGATGCTCGGTCATATTGGAAGATTGACAACTCGTGTGTTGACAGTGGCCTAAGGGACCGAAATAATTGGAACACTCATGACTGCATTGTGCATGAGGAAATATGAATTGTGTTCTGATTATATAAAATTCCATACCTCCTAGAGGAGTTTTCACTCCATTCTTGAATAGTTGAAACTTTTAAAGTCTATATCCTTGAAGAGTTGCGGCTATCAATCTAGAATAATTAATGCCATTTCAACTTCCTTGGAGGCTTAGAAGAGCAACCACTTAAGTACCTATCTTTTTCCTCATTTTGTCCATTCATGTTTGTTCACTTCCTTTCAAAATCAAGCATCCTACAGTGCTTCTATGAAAAAAATCAAAATATAGAAGTTGTAGATCCGATAGTCTTTGTTCTTTTGGCTCTAGAATCAGGTCATTTGGATATGAATTAACAAAGTTACGTTTATTTTCTTGAGCTAGTGCAAAACTGAAATTTCTGCTCGTTTTTTGTTATGGAGTATCCATCCATATAATGCAAATAAGCTTTGAGTGTAATGCAAATGCTAAAAGCCAAAGCTCTTTGGGGGAATGAAAATTATGTTTAGTAAAAATTCTTTGCAAATGGACTTTGAGTTCAAGTTGTGTTTGGCAAACAAAGCTTTGCAAGGGACTTTGGGCATTTTTTTGTATTTTTTATTAAAAATTATTATATATATATTTTATGAAAAAAGACCCAAACCTTTTGTTAGCAAGCCAAATCTAGTGTCGGTAACCGTCAAGTGACCTAAGTGAGGGCCGCCACCTTGGGTTGCTCGAGACCTAGATGGTGGCGGCCCTAGGTCTCACACGACCTTTGCCCAAGGTCGCGTGACCTTGGGCGGCAATCATCTAGGTCGAGTGACTCTTGATAACCCTCGTTGAAAGTCGCCCAAGGTCATGTGACCTTAGGGGGCCCTTACCTAGGTCATGCGACCCTTGTCGGAGGTTGCCCGACATTGGGTGACCTTAATTGACGGATGTTGACACTAAATTTAACTCACTAGTAGCTATAGCCCTTTGCTAGAGCCAGTGAAGTTTTTGGTCTTTTTCAATAAAAAAATGAAGGACAAAATCATAAATTTGAAGAATTGATGAGGTTGGTTTTGGAAAAAAAAATACTAGTTTCAATTTTTGACCAAATGTTGAAAGCCCAATGTTAGTCCTTAGTGACATTGGACTTTCGGCTTTCCCAAGGCCAACATTCGGCTGAAAACCTTTTGAAAAAACTTGCCTAACACCCTAGCATTTCTCCAAGGGTCCCCTCGGGAAAGTTGAACCAAGCTCACCCTAAGTTACTCTCCTAATTCTATTATTTGAGCAGTTGACCTTTAGGCTACATTAAAGGAAAGCATTACAATGTGCAGGAATGAGATCACCTCCCCCAAATTGCCAGAAGCGCTGACAAAAACTTTTGAGGATCACGCATGTTCCCTAGAATAAGATGAGTTAATGAGTTCAAATTCCGAAGCCGTACTTTTCAAGACGTATAGTGGATTTGTATCCCTTGGAGACCCTAAAAGATTGTCACTGTGCGATCGCAAGTAGAAGGGAGATCTCGCACTTTGATTATCATTATTTTCAGCAAAAGTGGCGAACACGTTCGTTTTCTTTGATTCTCGAGTCAACTTTGCCAGTGAGAGGTAATGGTGGGAATACACTTTGCTAATGAATCTCTTTAGATCATATTGTAATAGTTAATTCCCCAATACAAAAATGCTTTAACCGATGATGCTGACTGTTATAACTATTTATGTGTTCATAAAATATTTTAAAGTAGAGCATCTGGGAAGGTAAAATAGAAAATATTTTATGCGTCGAGTTTGAACGCAGCCCATCGTATACAACTCGGGCTGAAGCAAAGTGGTCAAATTAATAGGTAACGTGAAGTACATGGACTCCGGTCGTGGAAATTGAAAAGAAAAAGAAAAGGTGAAGTCGGCCAAGGTATAAAAGAAAAGGACCACTTTCCTGATTCACGTTGAAATCAAGGTCAAGAAAAGGTGAAGTCCCAAGTTGGACTTGGTTGGCATGATCGTCCTTTTGTGTTGTATGCATTGATATGGGTGCTGGTCTTCGCTGTTGACTGTTGTTTTGGAGCGGCTTTCACGAGTGCTTGGTAGTCGGTTTTCTCCTTGGGTTTTGTTAGTGGATTTATACTAAGAATTCAAGTGTCAAAATCAATTAAATCTTGTGAATAAGAATTTGTAATGTCCTTCATTAGACCGATAAATTATTTTGTAAGAAATAATGGGGCAGAATTGTTGGGTGAAATTGAGTACTGAAAAATACTATTAAAAGTATTCAAATGATTCGAGTATAGTTGTAATATGTGTTGTATAACTTGATCTGAAATTTTTTGTTACTCTCTCCGTGAATGTGGATCAACCGACTGAGCCACGTTAATTTGATGTTTGATTTATTTTCTTATATTGTCTATGTTACCGTTCGATCCCCACAACACTCAGTAATTATGGTCAACTTTGAAAAGCACTCAGAGCTTTTCAAGAAGGGAATCGTGGGAGAGGATTATTTTACCCTTTAGGTTAATGAACCTCTCTCTATACAGAGATAAATGACACCTAGTGAGAGAGAGAGAGAGGGATATTCTTGTTGTCGATCCATTGCCTGTTAATTATTTCGTTTTAATTTGTTAGTTCATGACAATTGGCATCTAACGTTTGAAACAACAATCTTAACAAGGTAGATCAATAAGAGGAAACTTGTTATGGTAAAAAGAGAAATTCCTAGCTCTCTCTATGCCATGTGTAGACCATTGAAGTGTTCAAAATATTAAATCACATTTTTTATTTAACAATTTTAACTTTTAGAATAATTATTTGCAATGATCTCATGAAATTCTTCCTTAATATCTGCATTCCACACCAATCTAAGAATCATGGCTTCAAGTGCTCCTTTACCAAAATAAAGAAGCCATTAAACTTCATTTCCCCAACTAAAACGATTCCTCTTTGTTACAAGATACAAATGCAATCCCGATAGAAAAGTAGCAAGAAGTAGATAAAATTAACACCATAAGTTACAATGTATAGTATGCGACTTGCATCCATGTCATTGGCAATTAGAATTGCATGAAAAAATGGTCCGAAACTGAACAAAAAATTTTGGGCATGGAAACTTCAACGCTCCCATCATTCTGGAAAAGAGAGAGAGATCAACTTTCAATTGACATGGAATAAGAGCAGTAGATGAGCTCATTCCAGCTGAGACAAA
This sequence comes from Corymbia maculata, assembly GCA_014182735.1. Taxonomy (NCBI): domain Eukaryota; kingdom Viridiplantae; phylum Streptophyta; class Magnoliopsida; order Myrtales; family Myrtaceae; genus Corymbia; species Corymbia maculata. The sequence goes on along the minus strand of CM024690.1, from coordinate 6,060,479 downwards.
GGCTAGGGAACAAGTAGAAATGACATCCACCGCGGTCCATCGCAACCTCCTCACCGCTCACCTTAGCTCGCCTTCAATAGCCAGACCCTGACCCCTGTCATCTCTCTCTCCGTATTTGATTTGATGCATTGTTGCCAAGCTTGACGGCTACTCCATTGCCACTGGACCTGGGCCTTGCTGTCAATCCTCGACGACCATGGAGGAGCTGTCGCCTCTAGATCTGTGGGCTTAATGGTTCTATGGCCCATCGAGCCTCCAAATCCGGAGTCGTCTCTACCAGATTGAAGGAGATGACTCCACTAGCAACGGCACGTTGAGGTCGCTTAGGGTGCGTGGCTAGAAGGTGGTGGTGCAATGGTACCAATTTTTTGTGAGCTATGGGTGGCTAAGAGAGAGGGGGCTCCATCGTTGGCGATAATGGCGGTGAAAGTGGCAATGGTATCACTGGGGCAAAAGTACAACCCAAGTGTCAAAATTTGGCATGATAGGACACTTAAGTGACAAAAGTTATGAAATATATACTTGAATGCCACTTTTTTTGAAAATTAGATCACTTAAATAACAACTCTGCCGAAGGTTGCCGGAAATTCGACATGACTTATTTTAATAATATAACTTGCTTATGTAGTTTGCCGGAAGTTGAGTTAGCAAAAACTCAGTCAAAACGACGTCGTTTTGATGCTGATGTGGTAAATAATATAAATAACTTCAAAAATACATTATTATAAAATTGATTGATTTAAGAAAAAAAGGGAAGCGGAGGGTTTGGGCAAGGGTTGTGCAACCCTTGCTGCTGCCGCCACAATCGTCATCGCCCCGTCATCATCGAGAAGGGCTGGCGATGGCAAGCAAGGGTCGGCCGACTCGGTCGATGTCGCTGGGCCCTAGCTAGTGGCCAGCGACCCCGGTTAACCTATGGCGAGGGCTTGTGGGCCCTCGCCCAGCTAGGGGTTGCTACTTGGGTGGCTGGTGGCCCTTGTCTCGGCTAGGCAAGGACACGCAAGCCCTCGCTACAGGTTGGCTAGGGTCGTCGGTCACTAGCCAGGGGCTGACGACCCCGAGCTGACTCTCGCCCCATCGTCGCTAGTCCTTCCCAGCAATGGTGGGGTGGTGGCAGTGAAGGTTGCACAGCCCTCGCCCGAACCCTCCTCTCCCCACCCCCTCTTTTTTTTAATAAAATTGAGTTTTTTAAATTTTTTCTGATATGACTTGGAAACTTTTTTTTTTTTTTTTAAATTGCCACGTGGATGTTTAATTTTGAAAAAAATTGCTCCGTCAATAAAATAAAATTGCTAGAAAATGACACGTGGCAGTTTGGCCAAATTTTTTCGCCGTTGTTATTTAACTGATCATTTTTGCTCCGATTTTGACATTTAAGTATATCTTTCTGAACTTTTGGCACTTCTGTATCCCCCATGCAAAGTATTGACACGCTGGGGTCTGCACATTGTGTCACCGGAGATGATGGGGCGACATTGAGTGGTGATGGCTGGCGGTAGGTCAGAGGACTTTTGAGATTTCTTGGTGTTACTAGAGTTTAAAGATTTGGGAACAAGGAGTTGAGGTTGGTGATATGAGAAGAAGGGGGTGCTTCGTGTAAAATAAAAAAAATTAATAACCGGATCTGAATTGAACTAATCTCAACCGTTTTTGGTCAAATTCTATAAGCGTCGAGTTGCAAGTTAGATCACAAAAAACATAGACCATCGGGTTTGGGTTGCGTCAAGTATTAGCGGCGACCTAGCTCATTGACACCCCAGGCGGCAACAATGAATCACTATAATAAACAGAGAATGACACATTTCAATAGGTGTCTCTCAATTGAACCAAAGTTCTAAACCTATTGTAATTATGTCAATTGAGTTCTAAACCTTTTATTTTTTTTATTTTGCCAATTGAGTCTTAAACCTTTTTAATTTGAGCCAATTCAGTATACCCAGTTAATTTTGGTCGGAAATCACAAACATAGATGTCAACCGTCCTGTGTGGTGCAACCAACACTGACATGGATAATTTTTAATAATATATTTTAATTTTTATTGATTTATTCTTTTCTTTGTCCTTTTATTTCTCCCTTTTTTTTCTTCCCTTCCTTCTTCCTCTAGTTTGTCACTAGACCTTGGTGATTGGCCAAAGGCGAGGGCCAATGAGGTTGACCTCATAAGCTCCTAGTGAATCTCACCCCTGTCGGCCACCACCGATAGATAAGTAGCAAGAAATAGAGAACCGACACCAAAAATTTACGTTATTCCATATGCAAGTGACAATAGTAAATCCACGACTTGCAAAGCTCAATTGGTATCTCTAAAACTAACCTCTAATTGCACACAAAGTTCGCTCAATGTTTTCTTCACCGAATGCTTCCCCTGACAATTCAGGCTCTTGAGCCCTCATGACTCAAGAAAATCTTACGGATTAATCCACTTGTGGAAGATAACCACAAGTACATTCACTTGTCGAGTATAACCACGTACTGTGTATATTCACTTGCTGAATATGGATCACTTGTCGAGTATAACCACTTACCGAGTATATCCACTTGCTGAGTATAACCACGTATCGCTTGTATCTACTTGCTAAGTATAACCACTTCTCAAATATATCCATTTAATGATTATAACGACTTAGGCTACATTTGGTCATATGGATTTCTAGTCAAAATAGGAAATGAAGTCCATGGATTTTAATATATGCTATCCATTGCTTGGTGAATAGTAATAATAAAGCTGGATATTTTCATATTCTATCATTTCCATTGTTTAGTATTTACGGCATACTAGTGTAAATGAATAAGAAACTACACAAATGGAGACTTGTAAAAGTCTCTCATAATTCAAAATGTTAAGATTTCGTCCACCAAAACAAACTATTAGATCGACTTCTGTAGGTGAGTACCACTAGGCCAGTCGGAATACTAGCCTCGTACCGCTACACCACCATCATCGCTGGTCGTCTACATGTCGATGTATTTTTGTTCTTCTGTTATAATATTTCTTTCTAAATTAAGAAGATGTCGATTCTTTCGGTTGAATATGTTCCAATGGACTGGACCTAAATATTTATGACGCCATGATGTGAGGAGACAAGCATAATTGAACTCCTCCATCTTTATTATATATTTGCAACTTGCTTTTGTCACAAATATTGTACCAACATTCATTTGATTCACCACCCCATGTGGTCGTACCGAAGGGGAAGTTCAAATTCATTTGATAGTGGCACATGCTTGGTGGTACTCACCAAAAAAAAAAAAAAAAAACATTCATTTGATTCTCTACTAGGACACAACCAGATTCAATTATGGTTTGCTTACGGAAAGATATAATCATGCTCGTTCTTATTGCTTAAAAACTAAGAAATCACAGAATTCATGCACATTGAAATTTTACCCTAACCTGCTTCAAATATTTCAATAACCATGATTTTTTTTCCAATAAAAGAAATCAGATGTATGTCTATGTTGGCCTTTCCGAAAGGATTAAATAAGAAAATTTTAAATAACTTTCCTGATAATGTAAAAGCATATCCACACAATTCATGGTTATTTTGCCCTAGGATGCTTCAAAAATTTCAATAACCATAAAATTCTTTTCCAATAAAAGGATTAAGATTTCATGTCTATATTGGCCTTTTCAAAAGGATGAAATAAGAAAATTTTAAATAACTTGCCTGATAATGTAAAAGCATATCCACAGAATTCATGGTTATTTTGCCCTAGGATGCTTCAAATATTTCTACAACCATGAAATTTTTTTCCAATAAAAGGAATCAGATTTATGTCTACATTGGCCTTTCCAAAAGGATAAGATAAGAAAATTTCAAATAACTTGCTTGATAATGTAAAAGCATATCCACAGAATTTTAATTAAGAGAATCTCAATTCTTTCGGTTGAATAAGTTCCAACAAATTGGAGTTAACTATCATGTAAGGCCATGATTTGAGTAGACAGCACATTTCAACCCGGCCCTAGCATAACGGTGGGCCCTTCCTTCGTACGTCTTTAATATATATTCACGACATGCTCATGTCACAAACATCCACCCGTAATGTAACGATATTCATTTGATTCTCTACTTGTGCCCGACCAAACATACATTCAATTAGGGTTTGCTAATGGAAAAGCATAATTATGGTGTTCTTAGTGCTTTAAAAGTAACAAATCTCGTTCCACATGCGAGCAAACTAAGAGAAGGAACGTAGAGAGAAAGAGGAGATTTGTGATTCTGCATTCGTGTAAAAGTTATTGAACCCACTTAATGTCAAATTCAATTTAAGCAAGTATTGATCTGCAACAGACCATATTCACAGAATTTATGTACATTGATGATATTTTGCCTTCGCTTTCCAGAGTATTCTTAGCTAGCATGCCTCAAATATTTAAAACCCATGAAATTATTTTCCTAATAAAGAAATCAGATTTATGTCTACATCGATCATTCACCAAAAGGATAAAATAAGAAAATTTTGAAACCCATGCCTGATAATGTAAATGCATATCCACCCTTAATGGAGACTCCTTAAACGAAATACACCTTCCATCTTAGAATTGATCTTTCTTATACGCGCATCTATAAAAATGGGTGGTCCTTCTCTTGATATTCTCATCTCTCCTCCTTCTTTTGTTATATTTCCTACATCAGTCAATCTTTATAGAGGTCTACTAATCTGGGATTTGGATGCATATTGGAATGACTGGCTCAGAAAGTCTTGCACACCTTCTCTCACAAGTTTTGGCAGAATGAAACATCAAAGATGCTGACGTGAAGCATGCATGGCTGGTGGCGAAGGAAAAAGGTTCGTAAGATTGTAAGGCGAGGTCTCAACTAGTGCATCATGCATGATTTCAATGTATGATTTGGGCAATAGATTTGAGAACGATTTGAGATATAAAAAGGCAATAAATAAAGTTTGAAAAAAGATTAGATAACAGTTTTTAATTAATTATGAGAATAATAGTTTATTATGAATCACAACTAACTAAATAATAAATAATTATATATTGTTGTAGGGCCCATCCTTTTAAGAGTTTACAAATCACGATAAATTGTTATTTTCACAATAACCAAAAGATTGTTATGCTAGCAAAGCTTGTTTTGTTACTTCATAGGATGTCATTGTGAACATGAAAATCTCTCTAGGATTTAGAGAAGGGTTTCTCGCCTCTCACATTCTTATCATCATCATCAACTGCATGAAAGCCCTCTCTCTCTCTCTCTCATTTTGTCTATATAGCTCAATTCTATGGTTGGTTTTCTTTGTTTTTGACAGAATTCGAGGCAATAGGCAAAAAGTACAATGGCAGAAGGAACAAGTCAAATCGAAGTTGAGCCACAAATTGAACTAGCTCTAGTGATTGTGGATCAACCACCCAAAGCAGGAGAACCAGAATTTCACGACGGAACATGTTGGGATTGCCAAGGGAATGGACGGCAGAAATAAGGCTGTCGTGACCCTCCTGAATTGCTAAGCAGGCAACAATAATTCGCACCGACTCTACCACTCTCTATTGATCGCAACTTAATTTCTCATTAATCATTTATCAAATATATTAGAGTCACCGTTATTCTACCGGTACCTTGACTCTTTCCAATTTTATTTTCTAAAACATGTAGATCTATGTTATCACGCATAAATACTAAGACAATATAATTGAGCAATCAATGACAAAGACAGCAACCCGATCAGCAACTACCATTGGATGACAGCCACAAACAAATAGTGAAGCTATAGCAAACAAGATAAATCGTGTGTTTGGACAATGAAGGACCGATTTTATGTGGGAGGAAGGTCAGCTAGTTGTCCAATTCTGCACAAGTAGCAAGGCCCACAAAGAACTACAAAGAAAGAACATCTCGTTTCTGATGGCAAGGCAAGCTGGGAGGTTTAGCTCAGACTGGGCCGTTTGGGCGAAGACAGCTACAATGATGATTTAGGTGAAGACTATGCTGTGTGATTGAGTCCAAAATGAGATGGGAGTCGAGCAACATGATCAGGCCCCTGTATCTCTAAATATATGGTTGTGTCTGGGCATTTTGACAACTGAATATGTCTTTAGTAGAGTCTCCTCTTGTCCTCTTATAGCAAGGAGGCATATATAAGAAATTGAAGGTCGATATGGGAGCATGTGGTTTTGTGGAACAATCCTCAAGTTCCAACATGATTCCATCGGCGATCCCGGCAAAATCAATATTCACTCAAACCAAGACATATTTTGATCATAACTTGGTTTGTTAGGTCCAACATGAAGGTGTTGAAGTGAAGACTATCGATCAAGATATCAATACACAAGAATGGTTACCGATCGACTATCAATCCGTCGAATAAGAAGCTACTTCCTTGCTTATCAGGTTTTAAGTTATTGATTTATCAGTATATTTGTCAATGTCAACGCAAATCAACATCATATTGATAGAAGGTTGTTCTAAGCAATTTCCTTAGTTATTAATTGAACTTCCAAGATGATTAATTTGTTATCAAGGCCGGTGAATGAGTTTTGGAAGATAAACCATAAGACTGAAGAGTCAAGTTTTCAAGTCTTCATTTCATTGATGCATTTTCTAGTAACTAGGTCATTTATTGCTTTCTAGTTCTCATGTCTTTAATATTTGGATAATTATCATGTCTCTTCTTTGTTTTTCTATTTCCTACGTTTTAGTCTCTCTATGAATCAAGGAGAGTTCTTTGTTGTAAGATTGATTTGATGAATATATGAGAATTCCTCTACGTGAATGAACATTTATTTGAATTCTTTATCTAATATTAATAGTGATGAATCAAACAATTCTTTATCATCGGCTAGTGGAGCAATATTTTACCCCTTGGTAGTGAACTGTGATCTATCTTGGTTCTTTGTGGTTTGGTGGTGAACCTCCCTTATCTTTCATCCTTTACACATCATTCCATTATCACTTTATCACACACACTTCGATACACCGAACCAGAAAATTCCCATTCCTCTACTTTCCCTCCGTAGTTCTGTGTTCTTTTCCCAAAAAGTTTGAATAGATATTTTCAATCTTTTCACTTCACTTCCTTTTCTCCAGGGTTTGCTTTCCTCACATAATTGAGATGATCCCTTAACCAAATTAGAATGCAAATATAACCAATTCTTGGAGCGCAAGATGAGTGAATCTAGACTTTCTTTGGAATGTGACCTTTAACATTCGGGTAAAAAGAAAATTTGACTAGATTGTGAGTCGAACCTCTACCCTCTCTCCAAATGACGAAAATGTCATTCAACTAAATCCAATAGAAATGTCCCTCACGAGTGAGTTGGATACGCCAAACATGACTTAATTCTAATGAGTCACTTTAATCATGAAATGAAAAAAAAATGTTATTTTTCATAAAAACTACATAGATAATTAGAAATTTTTATTTATGACAATTTACAAGCACATAATTAATGGTTTATTTTTTATCAAATAGTTTGAGCGAAATTATATTTCAAAAATATGAAGAAGAAACAATAAATTAAAGAGAAAGAGAGAGAAGAGGGTATTTCAGGCATTGACACTTATCTTCCATTCATCCTCCCTCTATTCGCTCTTATCGCAGGTCATTTTTTGATAAATTTCTACTGAAAGGGATGTAAATTATCTCAACCTTTAATTGGACTAAAATCCATCCTCTGCCATGTTGCGCAATCACTTCAGAAGTTGCATGAAGATTGTAGTACAAGCTGAACTTTGTTTTGATGAAGTTTTTGTTAACTTATTAATGGTGTATATTCGGGTCCTAGAAAACATCATGATTTGTCGAAGTTTAGGCTTCATTAAGCTAAATGCTTTGCTCGGCCAATATGATTTTTTTTTCTCTTTACAAATTAGTTGTTTTGGGAAAATACTTGCTCGATAAATAGAACAATATGAGAAAGACACATTTTATTAATATATGATATGATGGACAACAATATGATGAATGTCACAAATTTCTTCTTTATGGAGCACTATTTATTGTCACAAATTTTGTTTCTCTTTCTCAAAAATAACTTTTTTTTTTTCCGAGAATGGAAAAATCACACAATTAATCCTAAAATTTTAATTTAGTCATAAAATTTTTAATTTTACTATTTTATTCTTAAGCCTTTGCACGAAATTTTAATATAATCAATTTGGGTTATGTGGCACATCATCACGTTAGCAATTATATTACCACCGAAAATTTGTTATTTCATAATTAAGTTGACAAAATTGAAAAATTTAGGATTTGGATAAAATAATTTTTTCTATGGGGATTTTGTTGAGCGGAAGGTTTGGAAATCTATGCTGTATATGAAATAAATTCTGAATTGCTACAAAAAGGATATTGATGCCGCACCAGCAATTTTTGTCAAATGTCCATCACGGATCGCACAGCTTATCAGTCACTTCGGGTCACATGAAGGACCAAGTCACCCAACTGTCTAGTCATCACTTCAGCCAAGTGATGCGGTGGACGCTGCTAATCACCACGGATCAAATTTTAAGGAGAAAAAGAACATCTTAATAATTTTCGTGGCATAATTTTTTCTTTGATAATTTAAATGTTATACCAAATGTATAGAGATTAATTAAGTGCCATAAATTTTTTTTTTCCATCACTCGATTGTTATATAACTTTTCAATTAATTAATTGAGTTTTAAATTATGATTCTCAAGTAATCAATTGAAATTTATAACATATAAGTAGACATTTTTTAGAAATTATGGAATTGGTCAAAAATAAGTTATGGCACTTAGGAGTAATCAGTTCTAGGGTGGATAGGTTCTAGAGTAAGTAAGTTTTAGAACTAGAACTTAGAACTTATCATGTTATGACACGTTCCCAATTTTTTGGATATTGAAACCTATCTTGTTGGCTTGAAAACCGATGGTGGACTCTACCATGTTTTTCTAGTTTGGTTCTAGGTTTTACCTGACAACCTGTTTCAATTTTTATTTTTATTTTTTTGTTCATTTATTACAACAAAATCATATGATACTATCAATAACAAAACGATTCAAAGTAAAAAAATAAACAACATAAATCTCTATCTACTAAAAAGAACAATCCATAAGATGAATACGTAGTCACATATAATTATAAATGATAACAAGTTTAAACACATAATATAAAAACATAAATTATAAAACTCAATTCTTCATATATCCATAAAAATTTAGGGGAAGAGGAAAGACTGAATAGAAGTTCCGAGGAAGGATGAAGGAATGCTGAGGTTTTTAGGAGAAAAAGAAATTAGGGTCTTGACTTTTTTAACTTATAAAATTGGATCCAAAATCGGTTCTAAAATAGGGTGATCTAGTCCGATTTCCGAGTGGGTATTTACTTGGAACCTATTCTTGGACTGAATTCAATGGGAGCCAGCTTCTAGAATTGTTTTTCGAGTTGTCCAATTTGGTTCTTGGGTAGAACCGACTTGGTTGCACAATGCTATTAACACTTAAGTAAGTGCCGTACAAAAGTTATGATATTTTTGGTGTTATTATCCCAATTTTAGAGCCTATTTCTTTCAAATTAAGATAATGTAAATTTCATTTTTTTCTTGCCACAATTTAAAGTCTTATTTAAATTTCAAAAAAAATTATGAAATTACTTTATATGTGAATTTATGTGCCAACACTAATATTTAATGAAAGTTTCAAGTGTTTCACATTATAAAAAATTCAAAAAGGTGAGATGCAAGATTTTGATTAAGCAAAAAATAGAAATTAAAAATCAATTCATACATCGAGCGTGGCAACTGGACAAGGTAGGGCTCTAGTGGAATTACTTTCATTAATAAAGTAAAGAAAAGCATAATGTATATATAAGTTTCATAGGTTGAGAGATGGTTTTAAGACCTAAAGTTTGAAGGCTACTAAGTAAAAATTTAAGGCCGTGTCCGAATAAACCTTTGCATATTTTTGTTTTTGCCTAATCTAAATTTTAGTGGTTGATGTACTTTTACCTTTTGTTATTTCGAAGCATCTAAACATTTTACAATACAAATGTTGTCACATATTATTTGTTTCATAATTTTTTTTTAAAGAAATTTGGATGATGTTTTACATTTTGTCCATAAATAAAAAAGACAAACAAACACGCCCTAAATAATTTTATATATCTTGGAACATGTTTTTACGATATGTATAAGTATAATGCCTTGTCGTCCGTATCTCACTCCCAAGACATTTTAGTATGCGCCCAATAATGCACCTATACGCTTTGATTTCTTTTTCTCAAGTAATTTCTCATGTGTCCCGGAAATGGATGGCGACTGCATATCCTTTAATAAGGAAAATGATAGGTTTTGTTTTTTATTTAAGATTTTTTTGTCACTTGCACATGCCATTGCGTACCGCAAGTGACATGGCCTCATCTTTCATGTCACCGACACAAAGAAAGCAACCTCTTCGGCAAGGTGTCGGTGCACCTTCGCTCATCACGTTCCTTCACGACCTTCGAAGAAATCGCTTGGTCCTATATGCAGCAACTCTGGATTGACTGGATCATCATTCTCCGGCATAAGATGGTCGATCCCAGAGGCTTTCTTTAGATTCGTACCAGATGAGGTAGCTTCCCTTGTCGACGATGGATTGTAGATGAGATGGAAAAAACAAGGTGAGAGAACAGCGCAAGTTAATGACAGAGAGGGCCAAAACAACGATGATAGAATGAATGGTCATATCGCGAAAGATATTAGCTGTTGCGAAATAGCTGGTGCAAATCAATTATGTAAAGATGAATAAGGGAGAAGTGAGGGTAAACTTGTTTCGCACGAAGTGTTGACAAAATACCTTTTCGAATGTAGATGGATCCATATGGAAATTAACAAAGGCTGCAGACGGTCATTTTCTTGATAATTGGACAAGAAAAGTGAATTGACAAGACAGTTAAAGATACCAAGACTAGAAGCAATTGACGCCAGCCACGTAAATTGCAGGAAAATAAAGATAAAGATGACTGTGCAGAAGAACGTTGAGTTCTGTAATTAATTGATAAGTTTTACAAAGAATACACTTGAAGTATCCATAGCCCACTATCAATGTTCACACAAATAGCTATAGTTATCAACTTTATTACTCGACGGTTTTTACTCAACTATTTGACATTTATCAACTTCACTACTCAATAGTTACTAACTTTACTACTCAATAGTTACCGACTCCACTACTTGATGGTTATCGACTCCACTACCTTGACTATTGCATCCGAGATTGTAGACTCCATTACTTGACTATTATGTCACATTCACTTCCTTGATGGTTATCTCTTTATCAGTTGCATTCAAATGTGTCAATGAACACTTAGGACTTTTTTTGTGTTAACATATGCCTTGAGAATGTAATTGTCTTTCCATCTCCTCCCAGTGGCACACTGAATTAGGTTATAAAGTAATGTCCAAGTGAAAGCAATTTTCAACAAAGGCAAAGATATAACCTTAAGTCCTGGTTCTCCACATTTGGCTAAAATCGACCGATTTGTTCGATGATTGACTATTCATCTTCATTAGTGAAGATCATAAAGTCAGGAATTTTAAAACCTCTTAAAAAATGTTGATTACCAACTCATTCATGATATTGTTTTGTAAGCAGGCCTAATGATTCCCCTATTTAAACCCAGTTCTGGTTGAATTTCCATGGCAAATTGTGTTGGGTTTAATTGAGGATTTGGTTGGCCGTCTTCTACCCCATCACCGCGGGCGGTGATGCCCTTACTGGATTCTCTATATTTATATTGGTCGGTAAGTTAAGCTTAACGGGGATGTTGGCATTTAGTGGTGCTACAACAATTGCTGGACAGATGTTTTCAACTTCTAGCATTTGACTGATTTTTCGACCAATCTGGTTTGCCAATTTGTTACTACCACATAGATTATTTTGACCAACACCTTTTCCATTATAAAAAACAGAGGAACTAGCAACATACCTTGATACTACTAAATTGACTTGAAATTCTGAAGATTGATTGGATAATCATAGCCTCGATAGACTATCATTCATAGCATTGATCACTATTGGCTTGATCAAATATTAAATGTGGCTTGTGATGTAATTACTCATATCATTTTGCTATCCTTCGAGCAATTTTCTCATGGTCGACATCATACTAGGATTTGCTGCAGCTTCCCCTAAACAGTTCTTCACTGGGGCATCAGGGATTGTCTGCTCCCATCGCATTGGCTTTATTTTGTTGCTCAGCTAACCATTGACCATTTAGAGTGTCATAACTTCATTCCTAATTCATGTTACTAGGTTGTTATTACCAACAACACTGTCTAGATCTTGCTAGTGTTAATTTCTCACCATGGTAGCTTCTACATAACAACAAACAAATCCCACCATGCATGCCAAAAAATGTTTTGCTATAAGTGTCAACAAATTTCCTTTTAGAATATGGATGGATCCATATGGAAATCGATAAAAGTTGTAAAGGATCATTTGTTAATTCTCAGGTATGAAACGCGGATTGACTAAAAAATTAAAGATACTACAACTAGAGGCAATTATAATCAACCATATAAATTGTAGGAAAATAAAGATAAAGACAAATTTGAAGAAAGCATTAAGTTTTGTTATTGATTGGGGCATCTTTACAAAGAGTACACTTGAAGTATTTTTAACCCATAATTGATGGTTATTCAAATGGTTGCACAAACAGCTACAACAATAATTATCGACTTCACTGCTTGATAATTATTGACTCTACTATTTTTCTAGTTATTTCTTTGACAATTGCATTCAGGATTATGGTATTCATTACTTGACAGTTTTATATCACCTCTACTTCCTTGATGGTTGCATCTAAGAATGTTGACCAAACATTTGGATATTTTTTTGTGTCAACATTTTGTTGTGAAATGATGAAAGAACTAGCTAAAGGACTGAGAAAATTAGACGGATCCATGTAAATTAGAGGAAAAAAGTATGAGAAGGTCAGCCATCTTTATTAGGGAAGACGTTGGCAGCACCACCCAGTGGAGAGAACTTTCATATGTAGAGAGAGAGTTCTCATTCAACAAAGAGATTAACATGGAAGTAAAAGCTGAGATTATTTTAAGGACACTCGTTGACAAGACCCATATCGTAAAGAAAAATATTAAAGAGTCCTTGGGACACTTGTTAAGAAGCATCAATCACTCTTTGAAAATATAAATGTTTCTGTTTGAATTAAGTGATTCTTTCCAAATGTTATTATTAATTTTGAATGTTCATTTATATTCATTATTACTGATTTTAGTGGTGTCAACTTGTGCCGTATGGGCACTGATTAACATGAATTATCTTATAAATAGATCATGGTAGAATTTAACATTATGTCGGAGCTTTAGTGCCTTTTGCTTTAATTTGACGGTTGACATCATTCTGATCAAACGGTTGAGATTTCTTATGTCAATTCAATTGTACAAAATTACGCGACATGATAGAAAAGTGCCCTCGACATTAGTCAATTCACTCTTGCGATTTTTAGCTTCCAAATTTCGATTTCCAAAAGTCCAACGCGAAGCAAAAGGAGATTAAGGGTCATGCCCCACAAACGAAGCTGATCTTAATTGTCAACATAAATGGTCAACAACTCCACCAATAAACCTAAACGTCCGCTGAGGACCAGGAAAATTGACTTTCAGGCGCCAGTGTCGACTGGGATTAGATATCGCTAACGTCCAAAGGACGAATTGCCAGTCGATAAAGCCACTAGTGTCGGCGGCAAGCTAGGGTCCGATGCTGTGTCCTTTCTTTCACCCAGATGATACGCCATAGCCTCTATTCGACGTAATCATCATCACCAAGCAATAAAAGTTGTCAAAACTTTATATGTACCTCAGTATAAATTGAAGGGAAATTTTCTTTAATCATTCTTTTAACCAACGGAATATAGATTATGGATATCATCCATATTTAATTTTACTAAAATTGCAAGTGGGCGGTATCCTTGTTTTAGTTTACAGGGATGAGTGGATGAGATTTCCTCTAATAATGTCTTTGACTAAAAGATGCAAAGAAATGTAAATATTCAAAAAGTTCATTTTTTATAAATTCATTTTTTGTTTGTATGCAAATGTTGCATCCTCTAGTTTTAAAATCAGAAAAAAGTCACTAAAAACCCCAAAGTATATTCATTATGACATATTTATTTTGAACTTTTTTTTGTAATATAAAAAATCTCAAATTATGTTTACTATGACACATTTATTCTAAATTGTTTTCTTGTGACATGAAAATCCTAAACTAGCATCTACTTAACATATTTACCTCTATCTGGATTCCACCAAATAATGTTGCAACCAAAACAATATCATTTTCATTAGGCATTATATCAAAACCATTTGCTTTTCAATATCCATGTTGTCAGACTTTTAATTGTGCTCATTGATGGAAGCTTAACAGAAATTATATGTGTCATATAGATATAAATTTAAAATATTTAATGTTGCTGAAAATTTCTTTTTGAAATAAATGTTTCATAACGGATATAATTTAAAAATTTTTATGGTGTTTTTCTCTTTAGAATTATCACTTGAAATCTAAGAACTTTAATGCTGTACTTTAAATCTTACCTGATAGTATTGGTTTATTGACTAATGGTCATGTCTTGTCAAAAAAATATCATGGTCCCTCTTACTAGACAACTCTAAATTCTAAATCTCATGTCTCTCTCCCCCCCCATAAATGCAGCATTGCTCATCGCCGTTCATTGTTGTTGTCGCCTTCACTGTTGCACAACTATCTTCATGACCGCCCTCCCCCATACCTTCTCTCTTCATGTTTGCAGTCAGAGAAAGTACCAGTATCGAGGGGCTAGCAGTAATGCTGGTGCCACTGATGGCAAGCGGTGCGGGGTGGAAAGATATCAAGTGGGTGCTTTGGCAAATAGGGTTCACCGGTGATTTTGGATGAGGGATCTTTTCCAAGTGATTATCTGAACAGAGTAAAATTTGGTTTCTTTTTCTCATTGCCCTGACAGCTGAACTTAGAAAAACGTGAGTTTTCAAAGCGAAGCATGCAATTGGGAACAAGATTAAAAACGGGGAGAGTCTTGAAATTTTGTCAAAAAATATTCTAGAGAGTTAAGTTATACAAAATTATATTGCCACATTATAAATTTTTTAAGAAAAAACAATATAACGTACATAAATTCTTAGATTCGTTCTCGATTCTAAACTCAAACATACTTTATAAAGAAAAAAATTGCAAAATAATCATCGTTATAATTGATTTGAAGTATGCTCTTAAATAATCATTGATGAGGCTTTCACTAATGTTGTATGAGTACAATGAAGGGAATCCCTTGAGTGTGCCTATTGCAAGCCATAGAATTGCTTCTCCCTTATATTTGGTTAAGCAATACTTTGGAAAATTTATTAGAAGTTCCAAATCATTGGTATGACCACTAATTTCAATGTCACAACTTTTCAATCAGTCATTGAAGTTCCTTAGCTTTCAAATTTGATTCATTTAAGTTGTTCATGCAAGTTGGATTGACCGAAATGGTGACTTAGCATTGAATTTTAATGGTGAAATTATTCCTACATGGACCTTTTTAAACAATGCTATGTCAGTTTGTCTGGTAGGTGAATGGTCGATAAAACTTAAATGAACGAAATTTAAATGCTAGGAAATTAAATGAGCGATTGAAAATATTTTAACATTGAATTGAACACCACGTAGAAGATTTATGATTTCTAATGTACTTTTCATAAATTCCTCTCTTGTTAGGTGGAAAAACTCTCCTTTGTCCTACCTACTTGCTACTTCCCTCAGTAGGAATGTCCTTAATTGAAGACATTGGGATGGAGACACAAACATCAGATAAACCACATATATTGACTAAAAGAGGGCAATGAATAAAAGAAACAATCTCGCTTCCTTCTCTTTCGCTGAAGCAAAGCAATGATACCCAAGGTTCTTTGCCCGAAGTGGTAACATGCAAAATCATCACTTCAATTACAGAATTACACCAAAGTTGCTTGGCCAACATATTGCAGAACAATGCTCATTATTTCAAATAGGAACACCAATACTGCATTATTCCCATTTAATCTTGGGAGGGGGGCAAAAAATTAGAATAACCCTAGTAATTAAAAATGGAAAATGGCAATACCCAATCAAGGAAAAAGTCCAATGGTTGACCCCAATCGGATCACCTGGACATGAAGAAGCCCATTGTAGCTTCTGTACCATTTCTCGCACCAAATTGAATTGATTTTGCAAGTTCCGCTCCTTTGGAGCCGCTGGATTATGAAACAAAGAATTCACTTGTGTTTGAGCTTTAGCTCTTCTTGTTCTCCTCACCACCATCTTCCAAGTAAGCCTTCTTCCTCCGCTCAGCCCTCGCGAGCAAGCAGATCGCGAGGAAGCACGCGGCGTAGACCCCGTGGACCTTCCAGTTGGTCCGCGGCGGCTGATGGCGCACCATCCTGTGGAACACCGCCACGTAGTAGTGCAGCCCGACGGCAAAGCCCACGAAGGTCTGCCCCAACCCCAGGAACTTCAGAGCCAGCCCGGTCTCGGTCGAGAAAACAAGCACCAGGAACATCAGCAGCAGCAGCAGATACAGGATGTACCCAAACGTCTGAAAAATCTGTATGCACACGTAGGTGGACAGCGAAGTGGCGTAGAAGAACCTCAGGGGCTCGAGCCCGGTGGCCAGCGAGGAGAAGCACAGGATCGAGAAGTAGATGGAGAGGTAGACCTGGATGAAGATGAGGAGCTTCTGGAGGGAGAAGTAGGCCTTAATGCGAGTGAAGAGGAGGGAGACGAGGATGAGAGGGATCAAGATGAAAGCGCACGAGACGAGGGTCGCGATGGTGGGCGCGTACTTGTTGCCCACGTAGGGCTTGAAGCCCTTGGTTATCTGCTTGTTGGCTTGGTTGAGGTAGGCCTTGGAGGTGGTGGAGATTCGCTCGAGGTCGGGGATGAGGGTTTGCTGGAACTTGGTGGGCAGATCTCGGAACTCGGACACCAGATCGTCGTCCTCTTCTGGGTCGAGCCAGTTCGGCTGTTTCGGCTTCTGGGTCTTGAAGGTCTTGGGTTTTTCGTCGGTGGAGTCACTGGTTTTGCTCTGTTTCTTGGTGTCGGACTGAGTGAGCTTCTTGTCGAGTTGGAGCTGGGACTCTTTGGTTTTGTTCTTGGGCGGTGCTAGCTTCCCCAGATCTGAGCTTTTCTTGGCCGAAGAAAAGGCGCTTTTGGTTGAATTGGAGGCTTTCGAGGTCGTGTTCAGCTTCTTGAGCTTCAAGGTGGAGTTGAACTTCTTGACCCCGGATTTATCAAGAACGGTGGACGTGGGCGATGCTTTTTTGGTCGAATTCGTGGGTTTGAGAGGCTTGGTTTGGTTCTTGGAGGACAGGATCGATTTGGGTTTTATCAGCTTGGTCTGGTTATTGCTGGAGACAGTGGATTTGGCGAGCTTGGTTTGGTTCTTGGACTTCTCGGTGGTGGTCAGCGTGGTTGGTTTGGCTTTCTTTTTGGGTACGATGATCTGATCATCGTCGCCCTCCACTTC
Organism: Corymbia maculata; assembly: GCA_014182735.1. NCBI lineage: Eukaryota > Viridiplantae > Streptophyta > Magnoliopsida > Myrtales > Myrtaceae > Corymbia > Corymbia maculata. The sequence goes on along the minus strand of CM024690.1, from coordinate 6,043,015 downwards.
TCCGACCTCCAGCAACCTTCTTCCTGCAGAACCCAGAAACTGCTTGCTCCGAATCCGAGACTCCGAGCCAGCACCAGCACAGTGGAAAACGAAGGAACCCATGAAAACAACAGCAATGCAGAGAAGAGCCAGAGCAACCCTCCTGCAATCGAAGTGCACGAGCGGAGCCATTTCCGACGCTTCCAGCTCTCTAGCCCGCTTCAATTCAAGAGAGCTTGGATTAGATCTGCAATTATGGAGAGAGAGAGAGAGATCGAGGGAAGAAGATGGGATGATGGGGGGTTATATATACCTTTAGAGCGTCGGCTGACAGTAGGGGGGGAGGTGAGAGACTTGAAAGCGGGACGGGGATGGAGGTGGGATCAGTCACATGGTGGGCTTTTTTCTTCAACTTGGCTGTATGAAAAGCTCTTTTTCCCCTTACTTTCCACGCGGTTTTGCAGGTTCCTCTGCTCGCACTCCCTCGTTCACTCGCTCACTCGCTGTCGCTCCACTCACTCCCATGTCCCAAAAGCCGACAACGCGAAAAATGCGTACTCATCTCAGATCGCCGTCAACGAGCGGATCCATCCCTTTTTCTCATTTTCATTAGTTTCTGACCCGATGGGGAACCCTGTCGGAAGGGATGGTCCCACGAGGCTCGCGCATAAGTCCAAGAACGACACTGCTGCGAGCGGGGCCGGTGGCAGGGTCGTGATCTGATCTCCTTCGTGACGGTGGACGAAGGAATTTAGGGTGCTGAGGGACCACGACGACGACGCGTTTGGCTGCAAAAATGGATGGATGATCCGGGGAAGCATAGGTGGAGAGACCCTTTTGTCCCTCATATTTGTTTCGTAACAAGTTTGTTGATGCCATTAAATGCAATCCATGCCGGAATGGAATCGATAGCGTGGAATCGGTCCACGCAAGAGCATACTATTACTTGCTTCTTGCAACTTAATCAATGTTTCCCAAAAAAGGGAAACGCTTAGAGCGGGGATGAAATCGATGAATGTTTAAGGAGAAAGAGAGTCCCTGCTCATTTCGGACAGAAAAGTAAACGGAGGTAAAAGTAAATGAATTGAAATGTAGGTTGCGGAAATTAAAAGCTTTGGGGTGGGTAAATGGTGGGGGAAATTTCAAGTGTTGGGAAGGTAAATTTGCAGGAAACTTGAAGAGGAATATAACCGTGCAAGAGTAAATGTTCTGTGATTGATTGTGCGAGCCCTCTGTTGAAATTACAGCATGGGTTTATACATCTCACTAGCATGTATTTACAAACAGCCTTGCTGTTTGAATTCACAAATAACTTCCTAGTACTATCTGCAATTATTAATTAACAATCATGCAGATTCTAGATATGATTATGCATAAGAAGTTACAGCTTTTGAATATGAGATTGCTTGTGTCAATGACTTTGTCGACCGATCTCCTTCAATTTGTCAACTAGTAAACACTCCCACTAATAATCTCTCCACTATTGTTACCATCTTGTTGTTTCGATATCTTGTACCAATGATGAATCTTATGACTCGTGGATTGTTTTGTTCATAGGTGATTTTTACTTTGACCAAAATTCACTTTGGTCGATTGAGTTTTCTACTTGTTGATCTCAACTAAGATTGGATCGCTTTTTTTACCAACAATATGATAGATTTATACTAAATTTTACTAATGAACTTTCTTTCCATTGCAGTTCTAATGTTTTATTCATTCTTATAAAGTGTTTTCTTTGATAGCATACATTAGAGGACATACCAAATATTGATTTCCATCCTCTCGAGGAAGCACATATGTGAGAACTATTTTCTAGCATTTTTTTTTTTTGTGTTTTTCCACGCTATGATTTTTCATTGTCTACGGAATATTTTGAATTATTATAGGATTTTATTAATAAATACTTCAAGAAACACTTGTTAACCAATCATTTATATTTCTCAATGCAATGATTGTTCTTGCATTATGTGCAATCAGTGCCTTAAAGAATTGAATTAATCCGAATAAGTATACTTAATGAGTGCATCACAGACACTCGTGAATAGGACCCATTACTATGTTTTAATAGTATCACATTTGGACATTCATTTAGAACACAAGTGCCATATTTTTATTTATTTATTCACTCTAGCTTGTTTATTCATGTGTGTATTGTTCCTCGAGGATAACATAATATCTACTTTGGTATACTTAATATGTCCTTTGGAAATAGATAATCTAGTTCAGTACTGCTTTTTTTGTTGTTGTTGACCATGCATATCAAGCGTTGACAATTTAAGCTCTCGAGCCCTCCTGGCAATCTCGACCGTGAAATTTAGTTAATGAAAACATTTTCCCCATACTAGAAATAAGAAATCGTTTTCCCAATTTTAAGTGCAACTATTTTCTTCAATTGAAAACGCTTTTCAACCGAGTTACCAATTTCGACGTTCCAAATATCGGGAAGGCTAGAAATCGTTTTCATATAAATTCTTTTAATGAAATGAATGCAACCTTGATTCAGAAATTAAAAATGTTAAATGGAAAGATCAGATTCGCCTTTATTGATTTTTCGCCGGCCCCAAAACTTGATAAGAATATCTAGAACCGAGTGGTGAGAAGCAAGGACAGCTTGTGCTTGGACCATTGGTTTATGGACCAGCATTTATCGTATGTTATGCATTCAATCACGTAGAGGAGTATTATACAACACTATAGGAACCTAATATGACACATATAAATGCATTATGGGAGTCAATGATACCTACCAAATGAGAAAATTGTCCAATCAATCCTAAATCTATTGTACAAATATCAATTCAATCTTAAATTTTTAATTTTTCTAACTTAGACCTAAACAGAAAAAAATTGTCAATTTAATCTAAAATATTTATGCAAAATTCCAATATAATCATTCTTTTTAGATTTTGCTTGAAATTGCCAACGTGAAGGTCTAATCATTACTGACAATCTTACGTGACACACCGGCACATCAATAATTCCCATGTGAAAATTGACTAGAATGATAACATTGGAATTTTGAATAAAGATTTAGGACTAAATTGATATATTAAAAAATGTTATAAGATAAATTTAGAACTAATTGGATAATTTTCCTCATACCAAACATATTTCTTAAGTATCTCTATGTTATAGCTATGAGATAATATTATATTATATAAGAATCTTTTAAAAAGCCTATATTGTTAAAAAAAAAGGCTATGGTATATTTGAAATAGATTAAGGGGATGTACATCTTCAATTACTTTCACTGAATAGCATATGTTGAGTAAAGAGTCTACAATTGAACCACATCGCTTGAGCTAGCATAAATTACGGATAATAACATAAATAATCCTAAAATATTGACTAAATAATAATTTCATTTTTGAAATTTTTAATTTTCAACGTGGTTTCTAAACTTTTGGTATATGTTCAAGTTAATCCCTAAATTATATGAAAATATTTAATAATACTTTTCCATTAATTCAAATTCAAAGATCACATTAAATATTTTTATATAGTTCAAGAAACATTATATTGAACATGTATCAAAAGTTCATGAACCATATTAAACAAATTGAATATTGAGGGACTATATTGCATATTATATTAAAGTGGAGAGATCATATTGAATGAATTAAAAATTCAATGACCTTTTTCATGTCATTTACCCACTAAATTAACAAAAAAATGTCTCTATACATAAAACAAATGGCACACACCTCTCTTGATAATTCAACCCATCTTAATGATTAATAGCATTTACATGCATCAACACTTGAGATTAATTGAGACACTATGAAGCTCTGACAACATGATCTCACATCAAATAAAGTCGATTTTAAACTTAGCCACGTCTTCGAGACTTGGATCTAACAATGAGGACTGTGGACTGTAGAGGTCCTGGCGATTTGATCATACATAGCTTAGAAATACTTTATGCTAATTTCCAACTTGGACTTTGGAGATTCTCAAAAACTTTTTTGGCTTCTTCCCAGAGAAATTTCATTTGGAAAACTGAAATTTATGTAGATTATGGCGACTCAAAACATTAATGACTTCACCGTCTTCGTGCTCTTTGAAGCTTGAATGCCTTGCTCTTGGGGACTTGGGTTTTGAGATGGTAAAAGATGGTTCACACTTTGAAGCTTGGTTTATAGTAAACCCTAATTCAAGACCCGACTTGCATTGTTCCAATCTAATTGGCAAATAGAAATTGAAATTCTTAACCCTCAAATATGTTTTTTTATGCACGTTAAAATATACCATGCAACTTGATCTGACAATAAATCTTAGATGCTTTTTAAATTTGACTTTTTACCTATTCGCTATCCTTTTCATAGACATGTTTACCTTGTCAATCAAATTTCACGTGTCGTTCCTAATTCGATTTGCACATAAGAGACAAGTAGTGAAATAATATATATCACTTGATAGCGGGTATCAAGGATTTTTTTTTTCTTTGGTCAGCACACGCCCAATACTACTCTCACGGTGGACCACAATTATTACAATAAATATAATTTATTACAATATATGTATTTATAATATATATCACCGACAGAGGGGCAAATATACGGGAGGTTTGACTGTGCGTTTTGCGTCTGGAAACTCACGAGAGCCCTTGGATTTGCAGACTTCTTTATTATTGTTATTTCCTTTCATTTTCTGGTGAGAAACCAAAGCGTTGAAAAGGTTGACTTTCCGTTCGGTTTCTTCCTCGTTACCGGGGGCCCGAAGGTGAGACAACGTTAGGTGGGGCCCGATACGCCCCAAAAGAGGGCCCCACGTTGCCGTCCATCGGAATCCACGTGGGCCCCCGGAATTTTAGGATCCGAGGCGATTGTGCCACGTCATTGCCTTCGTCTCTTCGGTCGTTTCTCACTAGTATAATCTTCCTTATTGAAGGATCTAATTTTATATCTTGTTCGGCTAACGAGGAGTTGAATGATAACCGTCCCGTTTTAAGGCACAATTTCTAGTCGGAAGTAAATTTTTCTATTGCTATCTCATGAATAAAAATCTATTTGATAATAAAATAAATTTTTTTCTTCCCAAACGATTGGCGATGGTAAGAGGTGGACAAAGGACAACGGCCAGCAAGAGGTGAGTGGTGATAGTGATGGGTGGCCAATTAGTAGTTAGGCAAGTGATGAAAAGAAGTTTTTATTTGTCATTTTTTGTTAAAAAATATTTACTTATCATTTCTATTTCAAACCTATTTTTGGACTATAAATATATTAAAGACATTAGAAAATAGAATTGCATCACCAATGGAGATTTGTTCCCAACCTGTTTGACACCTCGGTTACTAAAAAAAAAAAAAAAAGACGCAAATAACATTAAAAAATAGTTTTTGGTAAAAAAAATAAAATAGTTATTATATACACTTTAATTAATTACCCATGGTTCTATAGGACAGACCAAGCTTGAGCTTACTTTAATAATTTGGTTCTAAACTCAAGCATTTTCTATGTTACCAGGGGCTAGACCCATTAAATTGGTAGATCAAATTGAAAATGATTTGACTCAAATTGATTTATTTAACTCATTTTAATCCATTTTTAATATAAACTTTGATAATCCATACCTAACCCGATCTATATTATTAAAATACTTCTATATTAAACTCAATTTAGGAAATCTCATACTTAAATTGAGGTGAGGGGATAAAATAAGGAAATGCGAGATCGATTTAGGGTAAGATAGAGTCAAAAAAATGGATTATGTCTAAGTAAATTATAAATCTATTTAATATCCAAATCTTTTGGGATTTTATCATTCTGAATTTATTTAAGATCCATTTATGAAATAAAAATTAATTCATATAATAATTCATCTCATTACACATATATTAAGAAACGGGCTTTTAATCCATTTTAACAATCTACCATGAGACAGACTCGGGCAAAATTTCCGGGCCCAATAGATGGTTAGATAATTGACGACTTGAGAATGCAACGATTGGCAATGATTGTCGTTCATTCGACAGCTGACAATCGGTACTATAGCCACGCGAAAGGCTCAAAAAAAGGGCCCGGGGATGCTGGCGGTGAATTTTTAGCGGACATCATTGCGAAATCACCCTCAAAATCCTCGTCGGGCCCAAAAAGCGTTTTTCCAAAGCACCCCGCGTTGATTCGTCGGCGTTCGGTACTCTCATGAATCTCGAGACTAATTTGGTCGATTAGGATTCGGTTCTTTCCGGATAAGATGCCTCGACGGGCTGATGTTGCTGATGCCTTGATTCTGGCGTCGAGAGCGTTCCGTGCTCTGTCTGTGTTTGGCTGTTTGCCTTTGGCGGTAATGCTCTTTTTCCAGAGTCCTCAGGCAGCATCTTTGGGAGCATTGCTTCGGCCCATGTGATGGTAGTGGGAATTGGGTTGAAGAGTTCTCTGCTGTTCCTTTTGCTGGGCTCTGTGTATTCTTGTGTATTGCTCACGAGCTGCTCTTTGTTTAATCAGCAAAAGCAGTACTGGTTCAACAGTTGATGGGAGTTTATTAGAATCATGATATTAGTAAAGTAGAGGAAAAACCACGTCTAGATTAGTTTGTTCGTCTGCTCTAATTTTGTGACCTTATTGAATCAACTGACCATATGCTTGTCATTGCTCTTTGTTTCTTTGGAATTTGGTATAATCTTGATCGAGAAATGAAGATGATCTTTGTGAGTTTATAGGTGGATGGGGTCAGAATAGGGTGCTTTGCAAGTGTTTGATGAATGACCCAGTTCTCCAATTTGCGTAGAGACGTGCAATTTTAGACCTTTTGTTATGCTGGTGCTGAATCGTAATGCGCAGGTGACTGAAGATGATTGCTGTAATTTAAGCTCTTGAAAGTTGTCTCTTTTTTCCCTTGCAGGCACTTGCCAAATGTTGGAAGCATTTATCGATTTCTCATCAGACTGAAGATGATTGCTGTAAAGACCCTACATGGTTTCCGTGGATAGAATAGTTCGGCTGCACTAGACCCTATCGTAGCCTAGGTGGCTTGAGGGTTTGCAGGGACTGGCATGAGGCATAAGAGCAAAAGGCACTAGGGGCGAGTAGTTTCAAATTATATACAAGTTTTACATGAAGCCTGAAACCTAACCATTGGAACATGTTATTTATTTTTTGGAACTTGGAACTTACCATGCACACCTTGTAAGCATAAGGACACACAAAGATATGAAACATTAACAAAGTAAAAGTCTTAGCCTTAAAATAGAAATTTAGACTAATGGCTCCAAATTATACACTCATAATTGGAGGATTGCACCAAGACATAAACCAAGAAGAATACAAAAAATTGTTTTAGGTTCCAAAGTTGTTCCAAATGTTATCTGGAACTTATAATTTACCTTTGAAAGAGGTTATCCAATTTTGGACTTAAAACATATCTTGTATATCTTGAAACTTGGACTGAACAAATTCCCACTAGTCCAGTTTTTCGGTTCTAGACTCTACCTTAAAATCATGTTTACTCATAAAAAGCATCATCGGGCTTCGACCCATCTAACTTTTTACAAGTTTGTCATGATTTCCTTTTTTGCTAATGGCGGGCCTAGGCTAAAATTTTGGCCCAAACCAGCCCAGCCGTCCCCACCCTGATCACCTCTTGGTGGCACCATGTTTCATTTTCCTTAGGTCATCCTCGCAAGAAATGCAAGTCTTACCCAAACCGTCGTCTTCGCCCTGTCCTTATGCTTCCAAAGTAAGTCCTCAATAGCACTTTCTTTTGTAAGTTGCATCTACAGGGGTAGGAGGACGGAAGCTTAACAGGCTCATCGGTTAAAACTCACTTGAGCGACAGATAATGAATAATGCATGTAGCGCAACATGACAGTTTCGTCGAGACTAGGCATTAAATCATCACTTATAAGCAGCTCGACTCTTCGTATATAACTTGATATTTCATTCAACTCAATCACAAATGCGGCATAAGGTCAAGGAAGTCAACATTCCAAACATATGTTAGACGGCGTGATGTATTTCCTCTTTGTTGGGCTTTGGGTTCTGTGGGCTGTTTGGTTGGATCGTGGCCCATTAGTTCTTTCCCAGACCATGCGTCCTCCAAATCCAAAGACCGTGTATCCCTTTTAAATTCCCGACTTCTAGCCTACGTAAGAATGAATTATCACATTTCAACTAGCGGTATGCAAAAAATTAAGCCGGAGCAGGAGTAGCTCGAACTGGATCAAATCGGCCGGTTTTGGATGGTTCTCACAGGAACTAATCCAATTCCTAGTTCCAATTAATTGAAATTGGTGAGTACTGGTTTAGTTCCTAGTTTCAAGTACGGAATTACCTATTTGGACCGATTGATTTATATATATTTTAATTTTTGTATTTTCAAAACTCTAATGCCATCTCTCATGCTTGACAGTCTTCACGCTCCCTTATCTCTCTTCGCAGCTCGCTCTCTCACTCTCTCTTGCAGTCTCACTCTCGTAGCTTGCTCTCAGCACTTGCAAGTCGCAGCCTCCCTTGCCATTCGGGGGAGGGTGGATTCTCGGTGGTACAGTGTAGAGTGGTGGAGAGGGTGGAGCCCTTGGCCATCTGGTGGAGCTTCTAGGGGCCGACATGGATGGCGAGGTCTTTCTTGATGACGGAGAAGGGCTTCTTGTCGGTGAGGGCGAACATGGTGCTGTTGTTGAGGGCGAGGACGGCGATGGTCTAGCGGTTGTTGATCTCATCGACCAGCTTGGTTTGGCTGAGGTGGGAGTTGAAGAATGAGTACTTGGGGAAGCCCTCGAGGATTTCGGTGATGTTGTGGCAGAGACTGTGGCAGAGCACCCGAGGAGAAGGAAGGCGACGAGGGGACGTAATACGTACATGGTGAAGATTAGTAGAGGTTGTGCAATGGCGATTCCATGGGACCCATTTGAAAATCGGACTAGATCAGTGGTCCAGTTCCTAGGTGATTCTAGGAGCCAATGGGCAATCTCAAACTTTAGTTTGTGGAATTAATCATTGTGGATGGTTCCTAATTCTATGGTGGGAACCAACCCGCTCTAGAATCGATCACCCCTAATTTCAATACGACGACAGACTCGAAATAATATTGACTATCATGAATTTAATGTACAAAAACTTTATAGCATATCTAAAAGAAATATGGTGATTTTAATATTGTGATATGATGAGATTATAAAATCCGATTATGATTCGTGGACATGAATTGCTAGTCCTACGGATTTAGCCTCATAAGCTACCTCGTGTGTTCCCTCCATGTAAGCTCCATCAATGTTCCGCTTTGAGACGGCCTTTTTTTTTGGTGGTTTCCAAACTCAATTCGATGCTTGTCCAAGCTCAGTTTTTTCCTTGGATCTAGTTATCTAGCGAGCAATATTTTCATATGTAGTTGAAGCAGCTTCCAGTAGCTTCGTTGGGTCTGGGACTTGTGCTCCAAACACGACATTGTCCCTTTCCTTCTAGATGAACTAGAGAACAACATACATAAATTCGAATGATACCGAGGTATGTTGAAAGTTGAACAACCAATCCTCAATTCTAGACAAACCTGAGTTTGATATGCTGATGTTTTTAGGGCTGTATGAGACTATATCTTCGATGTCCAAGGGCACAGCAAGAAGACACAATCGACAGTCTCAGGTTGCAAATTGCAGAGAGAAGACACTAATTCAGGGACAATTTTCCTCCGACAAAGGTTATCAGCGGTAGCAAGATGATGCCGATTTCTTATTTTTGTGATTTATGGAATGTGTTTTTGAGAATTATTTTACATGATTTATGAAACCCACATTGCTGGAGTCATTGGCTTTCCTTTTTTCCTTTTTATGGCTTTTTTTTTTCTTTGCATTAAATTTTGGGTTTTACATTTTTCTTTTTTCAAACAGAAATTGACCTTTTTCTGACATGGGGTCACATTTACGCCACGCCCATGTGGAAAATAGTTCACAATGTCATGTCAGACTAGCTTGTCACGTTAGAAAAATTCGGTGAGCAATCGCTTAGAAAATATCATTTGTAACTGAAGAAAAAACTTTTAGGGTTTACTCGTATTTTTCAAACCATTTCGAACTTGAGTACATCTAGAAGTTTAGGACTTTTGGGGCCTATTGACAAACACACATAAAAATTTAATGAACTCATTCAAATTGACAAGCCATAGGTTCAATTAGTCAACTAAATTTGGTTGATAAAATTGACATGGTCATCGATGACTTTAAAATCAGTGTATTGATGACCATAACGTGTAGCTTTCAACAACCATATGATACAATTACCAATGAATGACGAAGAGTAGTCAATCAAGAGAGACTGGTTGGCAAAGGTGGTATCGAGCCATTGGACAATCGATAGCTATATGGCATGAACATTGACATCTAGGAAGAAGAATTATTGATGGTAAAGTAGTTGAGTGGTGTTCGGTAAAGCTCATTAGTGAAAAATCAAAACATTTAGGGTGTGCACGGTAATACTTCTTTGCCAATAAATATTTTTTACTCAAAAATTATTCTTTTTATTCTGTTTTCAAAAATAATTTCCAAGCATTTAAATGTGTTTGATAATTGTTCAATTTTTATTATTATTTCCAGATAGAAATGTGTTTGGTAAAACCTTAAAATTTTAGTCTAAAATATTTTCTTTTAATTTTTTAATGATTTAAATATATTTTTCTCTTCTTTTTCCCTTTTCATCTTCTTCGTCCTAAAGTTGTCGACCCTCATCTTGCCAATCGCCAATTTCCAATCATGGCCGAGGTTGGTGACTAGCCAAAGGATGAAGAAGAACTAAAAGGAAGAAGAAGAAAATGAAAGGAAAGAGAAGAGAAAGAGAAATGAAAAAAATTGGTCTTGATTCTGGAATTGTTTCCTAGAACAAAGAAATAATTTTTTTATTTATTTTTGATTCTGTTTCAAATTTATTTTCAGGAACAAATTTGTTCTCGAGAAAAAAAATTATTAAACGGTTTTCTCTGCCAAATCTATTATTGGGAATAAAAAAACATAATCAAACACTATTTGATTAGTTAACAAATTCCCATTATACTTTTTTCAATTTATTAAAAATTGTTGTCTTTTCGGCTTCCATCACCATGTGTATTTTTTTTTTTTTTTATCTTAAAATTCGTTGTTCATCTTCCCAACAACATTGAGCAAATGCCTATTCAAAATCGCCATAACATTCAATTCGTGAAAAATCCAAAAATCAACTTTTGGTGGAAGCTAGTTCGCTCTTTAGTTAAAACACCCATTTTTGACAAATTAGGGTCATTCCCTATTTCCGTGGGCAAAAGTACGGGAGTGCCAAAACTTGGCACAAAGGATCACTTAAGTGCCAAAAGTTACAAAGGTACACTTAAGTGCCACTTTTTTAAAAAATGGATCACTTAAGTGCCAAGTCGCCGGAACCTCGCCGGAAATCCTACGTGGCAATTTTTTATTAATTTTCTTGCCTACGTGGCTGTTGGAAGCAAGGAAAAAAATGAGAATAAAATCGATCATAGTCGTTTTGGTTCGAGTGATTTTAAAAATTATTAATTATAAAATATTAAATAGTTATAAAATATATTTTATTATAAAATCGATTTTATTAAAAAAAAAAAAGGGGGAAGGGGATCGGCGAGGGCTGTGCGGCCCTCGCCGCCGCCGCCGTCGCCGCCCCACCTCGTCGGGAAGGGCCGGCGACGGTGGGCGAGGGTCGGCCGGGATCGCCGGGCCCCGCCGTGGCCTGGCGACCCGGCTGGCCTCCGGCGGGCTGCGCGCCCTCGCCGGATCCGGGGCGAGGTCGCGACCCTCCCCAGATCCGGCGAGGGTCGCCCGCCCTCGCCCGGCCGGGCCAAGGGCCGTCGGCCGCCCGCAGCCGGCGCGACCCTCCCCAGATCCGGCGAAGGTTGCTCGCCCTCGCCGGGGAGGCCGGCCGGGGTCGCCGGCCACCGGTCGGCCCGGCGATCCCGGCCGACCCTCGCCCACCGTCGCCGGCCCTTCCCGGCGAGGTGGGGGATCGATGCGGCGAATAGAAGGCCTTGGATCTTAAGCCTTGCCGATCCCCTCCCCCCCCCTTTTTTTTTTTTTTAATAAAATCGATTTTAATTTTTAAAAATCTGACGTGGATATTTTTATAAAAAAAAAATTACCACGTAGATTTTTTATTTTGAAAAAAAATGCCACGTGGATTTTTATTAAAAAAAAAAATCTTCGACAAATTAAGTCGCCGAAAAATTGACATGTGGCAATTTGGCCCGAATTTTCGCCGTTGGCACTTAAGTGATCCATTTTGCTCCGATTTTGGCACTTAAGTGTACCTTTTGTAACTTTTGGCACTTAAGTGATCCTTTGTGCCAACTTTTGGCACTCCAGAGGTCCGCACCTTTATTTCCGTGCATATCATCAATAGGTGGTACTACAGGAAAATTACCATTCAGATATCTGTTCTTTTTTATAGCATAAGCCTAAGGTCAATTTCCCTTCATAATACAACAACACGTAATTACTTCATACTCAATGATGCAATAGATGCATGAAATACCTCCTCACTTCGAAGGTACTAGAGGTGTCATAATTGAACCGGAAAACTGAATTGAAATTAGAACCGATTTGAACCAAAGGAAGTTTTCGTACATTTTCGGTTAAGTTTGGGTTTTGGTTAGAATAATGAAAAAATAACTGTTTTTTTTTTTTATAAAAAATTTCGATTTGACTAGTTTCGCTTCTCTTCTTAATATTACAATTTACACGATCTCTCTCATTTTCCACTAAACCTCTTTTAAATATTTCAAGAGAGAAAACTGAAAAACCGATCCAACCCAAACCTTCATTTCGGGTTACATTCGTATCAAAATTAATGCATACCTAAACGGCTCGGTTCAATTCTCCAAAATCTAAACCGAATCAAATCGTCGACATCCCGTAAATGGCTCCAAATGCATCCAACCCCGATGATGCGTTCTGCTCATCGAAGCAGCGGCAAACCGATCAAAGCCCCGACGGACGAACCTCCAAACCAAAAACGCGTCTGCCGAGACGGCCACCAGCTAATGCACTCGATCGGTCTTCCAACGTGCCCTCCTCTCTCTTTATCTCTCTCTCTCTATCTTTCCTCTCGTTGAATGCACGAGGCGTGACATCCTACGAATCTTGTTCTCTTTTCAAGACATGGGTCCATTTGGTTCGTTCCTAAAGCGCAATTAAAGAAACCCAAATTCGACAAGGGAAGTCCCAAAATTCAAAGGAGGGTTATGGCCACGTCCCTTTCTTCGTTTACTAAAAATCTAGAGATCCTCCTTCATTCCACGACCGGGTCTGTTGGGGTTCTCCCCCCCCACCACCTTCCTACCACACGGATAAGGATTTGCAACGACAAAAATTATAAAGAAAAAAAGAAAAGGAAAATTGCCCATTTTGACCATACTCGTCACCAACGAAAATATTTTTTTGGGTCCTCTTTTATATTTTTTTTTCGAATTAATTATTAATTTTTGTTCCCCTTCATCATGACGTCTCGCATCACATCTCCACCAGAAAGAGAGAGAGAAGGGATTAACAGCTGTTTTCTGGCTGCCACTCCAGGAGATCCCTTTTGCCAATCATCATTGATGCAAATTACATTCTCCTCCTGGAGCGAAGCCCCCTTCCCTCCTTGCCTGGAGCTTGAATTCAATTCAATTCCAATTCCAATCGCCATGCTGCTTGTTGTTAGGACGATTTCATCAGATGGTGTCTTGTAGCGTTCAGGGCATTTGAGATTCACATTCAGATTGCTGATTCCTTTGTGCATCGGGAATTCGAACTCCCGCCGCCCCGTCCTAGGATCCGAAAGGGGGAACGGAAATGGTGGACACCTCGCCAGAGAGATCGTCGGGCTGCAGCCTGTTTAATGTGGTGTTTGGGAAGCGCGCTTTTTGGCCTAGGAGGACGACCTCCACCGGGTCAATGACGCCATCCCCCGCCACCGTGCGTGATGTCGGAGGAGGCAGTGTGACTAAATCGCCGAGCACACCAAGCTCAAGGCAGCGGCATGGCGGGTCCGACGAGGCCGCCTTCCTTGATGCCAACGGATCAGAAGTCCTGCCTAGGCCGGTGAATATGAGGCCGGCTCCAAACCAACGTGGGAATCCAAATATGTATTACCAAAAGCAAGCCCCCGGCAGGGTTGCTGATGAGACGGCCATGGCGTTGCCTTCATCCGGGGCTGCCGGTCCCATGAAGAATCCTCATAAACAAACCTATGTCAACAAAGGCAGGAGACTGCCCCCGGAGGCGACCGGCATATCGGGCGAGCTAGAAAGCATGATCGCCGATCACCAGAAGTCCCGTGGAAACAGCATGCTTGTCCGCGCATCATCGAGCAATGTCATGCTCTTCGGGAACTTGGGCAATTTGAGGCAACCAGGGACTGCCAATCCAAATATCGCGAGCAATGTGCTGGACCCTTACGCCGCAAAGACTACTACGAGGAACAACGATGCTCCGATGCCTAATGGAAAATACACGAACAGCGTGATGGGCAACATCGTGAAGAAACCGGCGGATAGCAATAGAAAGCCTAGCGAATCGCCAGCCCCCGCTTCCTTCTGTCGCGCTCTCTCGACGAGAATGGACCCCGAGACGCTGAAGATAATGGGCAATGAGGATTACAAGAACGGTAGGTTCGCTGAAGCCTTGGCGTTGTACGATGCGGCGATCTCGATAGATCCGAACAAGGCTTCCTACAGGAGCAACAGGAGCGCCGCCCTGACGGCTTTGGGTAGGCTGCTCGAGGCCGTTTTCGAGTGCAGAGAAGCCATTCGATTCGATCCTCAGTATCAAAGAGCTCATAATCGCTTGGCGACCTTGTATGTAAGGTAACCGATGTTCCTTCGTAAATCTTCTGCAATTGCAGCATGCAGCTTGAAGTTGAATTCCCGAGCCGTTTTGCCAGAATCCCGTGACGGTAACGCCACTCTGATAAACGTTTCTTTCTCGTCCGCATTAGATTAGGCGAAGCAGACAAGGCGATATACCACTACAAACACTCGGGGCCGGAAGCCGACCCGGAGGACATTGCGAAAGCCAAAAGGGTCCAGTCCCATCTCAGTAAATGCACCGAAGCTCGCAGGCTACGGGATTGGAATACCTTGATCAAAGAGAGCCAGTGTGCCATATCAGCCGGCGCCGACTCAGCTCCTCAGGTCGGCCATCGAGCTTCTTCTCCGATTTTCGATCTCTTCGCATGCCCGGATCGAGCAATTTCTATGTCTTTTCTTTAAGGTTGATGCCTGAATTACGGTTTCTTTCTTCTATGTTCATGTTCGGAGAAGATTTTTGCATTGCAAGCGGAGGCATTATTGAAGCTGAGGAAGCATCAAGATGCGGACGAGGCATTGTCCAGGGGTCCGAATTTCGAGGTCGAGGAATGTACAAAGTTCCTGGGTCCGATCGGGAATGCTGGCTTGTTACTCGTGCGGGCTCAAGTTGACTTGGCCGTCGGCAGGTTAGTGATCCACCACCTCACATATGTCCAAACCATCCTCTCTTTCTCCATGATTGCCATTTTATTTCTGGACATTTCAATTATCATCGTCACATTTTGTGCGCACGCATCGATTTGCATCATTAATTTTGAAAACATATTTCTCGCATGTTGAGTTTCGTTACTAGATTTGAGTTAGCATCTCCCGCCTATGATTCCTGTTTACATATTTACCAAATTGTCATTTTCTTTTCCAAATTGCCATCGTCGCCCTCGTATCCTCTCATGTTTTTGATGGAGCGATTAGTGAGGAAAAGGATGCATTTAGATGATTATGAGAAAGAAAGAAGAGAAAGGACTTGAGGGGACTATGAGTTATGATGTTATTTGGATGCTAGTGACTAAAAAGGACCGAAAAAAATGTATTATGATAAAAATTTCCTTAGACATACTTTTAAATAGAGGTAATATAAGGGTATATATGAGAAACATAAAAATCTTTATAAATTCATGTGATTCATAACGACTGAATGTTTGAAAGTGATAGCTAGAGTAAAAATAGAGTATGACCGATAAAAAAAATTATTCACTGGGTCAATTCCTTGTGATCCTTCCTAATCTTTTCCTCTATATTGCTACTTTGATTGTGCTTCAAGAACCCTTTCTCTTCCCTCCTAATCCCTCGTTACAAACATGGTGTAGAAGTCTAAATTCCCTCTCTTTCCTCCTCCTCTCTCTTTCTCCCATCCTCTTAGCTACGCTGCCCATGTCGATTGCCGGCACCTTCTTCATCCGAGCCGTTGTCTCAAGTGGCTCATCCTCACGAAGCATGCTCCACCTCCATCAGGCGTTAACTCTTCCCTCTCTCTCCTCCTCACTCGATCCCCTCTATCGTAAGGATGCAAATTGATAAGAGTGCTAAAATTGAAGATAAATTTTGAAAGTTCCCTTTTTTATTTAAAAACAAATGCACTTATTTAGTGTTGATTTTGCTTTTTCCATAATTTTTCCTCACAATACTATATTCATCGTTGAAACATGTTAATATTGATTAATCCCCCATCACTGAACTTTTTTTCTTTTCAACTTATGGCGAATGGTGAACACGGTAGAGTGAAATTGTTGAATAATTGAAAAAAAATGGAGTTGCTATGTTAGGAATGTAAATTGAATGCTAAGATTATGAATTGAAATTCCGGCCCTTGATCCATAATCATACTCATTTTCTGATGCCAAGTCTAGGCCTAAATTGATTTTTAGGGTGGGAGGGCGTGTAGAGGCATGACACAAAAATTTCAAAAAAGAAAGTTCGAGAGGGTGAAGGAAATTTGTAGAAAACTTCAGAAAAATAACTACAAAAAGAAGAAGAAGACGTGGAATTTATGCAATCTTTAAAGACCACCAACAATGCCTTGCCACATTCCATTGACCTAATTATTGCAATCGATAGGATATATAGTTCCATTTTCCCCTCGCACAATCCATAGCCACCCGTGAGAGAAAAATGCCAAAATTTAAGCTCATCAAAGTCGGCGAGGAGGAGATGGATATAACGCCAAACACCATGTTTGCCAAGGAAAAGCACAAGGAACATTGATTAGTCTCGTAGGGGACCCATCCTAAAGCTTAATGCCATGAAGGAATAGAGGGGGAAAACAGGGGGCCGAAGGTCATGGTTTGGTGCTCGATGCGGTTTCGATTTGGGCAAATTGGGGATTTTCAAACAGCTCAAAAGCGCAAGCTTGATGGCAAAAAAGAAAGAGCCAGAAAGAAATGATGGGGTTCTCGATTCTCCATAATTTGACCTCTTACCTACCAAAAAGTCCCAAATGGGCCAGCAGCTCTTCCCTTTTCTTGCCGACCTTGCATCTTGGGAGATTTGACCAAAGAGTCCTCAATTGGCAATCAGTAACCACGTCTATCTTCATTAGATATTGACATTAACCTAATCTATCTCGTTCTTTTCTCATTTAGATCCGGTTCACACACTAATCTTGAATATTTTGATATGTTATTCAAGTAATAGCTTGTATTAACAATGCAAGTAATTGAATTGAGTGATGAGTCAAGTATCTTGTATTGTTTAGTTCCATTAGTGATTAGACGTAAACGTACACATACTTATATCAACATCACGGAGGGAAAAATCAATAGAAGTGATGAAGGAAGTGTACCAAATTTCATATTTTCCATCTCTTAGGAATTAACATTTTGAATGAAATATCAAAGCATTTAACCAGTGTTGCTTACGCTGTTATTTTGATTGAGTTAGATTTGATGATGCCTTGGAGGCGGCTCAACGTGCGGCTCGGCTAGACTCGAGCAACAAGGAAGTGAACTATGTGATCAAGAGGGCACGAGCTGTGGCGGGAGCCCGGTACAAGGGGAACGAGCTCTTCAAGGCTGAGAAATTCACCGAGGCTTGCATAGTGTATGGAGAAGGACTCGAGCATGACCCATATAACTCGGTCCTGTTGTGCAACCGCGCCGCGTGCCGCAACAAGCTAGGCCAGTACGAGAAGGTGATCGAGGATTGCACCGCCGCACTCAATGTCCGCCCGTCTTACAGCAAGGCCAGACTAAGAAGAGCCGACTGTTTCGCCAAGGTGAGCCTTCGTTGATAGAATACATCCAAATAACCTTGCAGAAAGCATTTCATGCACTTAATCGAAACATATATCAATCTTCGTCTAGTACAAAGCCAAATCATCGTAATTCTCAATGCGAACACATCCGATCCTTCCTCATTTGTGAATGCACAAGATGAGAGTTGCTAGGGCAATCTACATGACCCTAGCACTTCTCAATACTTGGTGATTTCATTTTAATTGATTTGTCGTTACGAAGTCAATTTTTGCTTTGTTTTTCTTCAATTCAGCTGGAGAGGTGGGAGGCTTCCATACAAGACTATGAGGTGCTGGCGAGAGAAGCGCCAGAAGATGAAGAAGCGAGCCGAGCGCTGTCGGAAGCCAAAGCCCAGCTTAAAAGACAACGTGGTGAAGCTGTGTAGGGTTTGCAAAATCTCAGAATATGGTGTGTTAGTGTTGCAGCTGTCTCTCTTGGAGGGTGTACTTACTCAAATTAGACAAGAACAAATCTCTGAAAGCTAGAATTTTTAGTCGATCAAATGAATATTTAGTGATTTTTTTTTTTGGGTGATGCTTTGAAATATTAGGTCAAGGAGATGCATGTCTGCCAAAGAGCACCTTCTTCCAAATGGTTATTGGTATAAGAGTGATCAAGAAAAACCGACTGGTCGATTGGATTGGATTGAACCTAAACTTTGGGTTAATTGGTTTATCAGTTTGGTTTTGGTATGAAAATATTTGCTAATGCAAATCAAGCCTATAAAATGATAAAATTGCTTTTGTATTGACTTTTGATGTAGAAGAGCCAATAACAAAAGGCCGGGGCTATTTTCATACCCTTGACACTTTATTTTTCTTGAAATGACCAAATTACTCTCACTCAAATGCTAGGTAAATAACTTGGCGCGAGAAAATTTTGTTATGGGACTTATGCTTATTTCTATCTCTGGTTGGAAGAAACTTCTTCTAACCAGTTTTGTGATTTGTGGATTAAAACATGGACAGCACAATACTTGTATTTAGTTAAGTTTCTCAATCTTGAGTTACTCGAGACTACAATTGTTCAAATTCAGGTATCAGAATTGCAATGAACCCAACAAGAAACATACTTCATACAATACAATGACGACGTATTCAAGCAACATAGACAATTTTTTTGGGTCGAAATAAAGTTCATTTGGTTTGACTAAAAACACTTGAGAGGCCTAGTAAAAGGGCATCTGTACATACTAGATCTAACAAGGTTGGAGAAGTTTCGATAAAAAGAAAAAGACTTGAGGAGGGGAACAACTCAGTTTGAAGATTGTGAGTTTTAGGGGTGTGCAAAGGAACAGCAGACCACCCGAACGCTTAGAATTGAATTGGACTAGTTTAGCGCCGATGATTCTCATGAGAACTGGTCTTGTTCTCAAATTTAGGTGTGGAACCATCCACTCAAATCAGATAGGTGTATGGGTGCGTTTGGTTCAGCATTTGCAAGGGGCTTTAAGTCCAATGCAAATGCTGAAAGCCTAAAACTACTTGAGGAAATGTAATTGTGTTTGGTAATTTTTGCAAATGGACTTTGAGTTGAATGTGCATTTGGTAAAAATTTTTTTTGCAATGAGCTTTGATAGGTATAATGGGTATAATATATGTGTATATATATATATATATATATATATATATATTTTTTTTTTAAATTGACCTAAAACCCTTCGCCGGGCTGCCGGCGAGCCAGATTTGGGGCCGGCGGCCGTCGATGGAGGTCGCCCGAGCCTCGGGCGACCCTCAACGAGGGTCGTGCGACCTAGGCGACGCCGCTTGGGTCTTCTTTGCCGTAGGTGGCCCTCGCTTGGGTCTCGTGAGGGTAGAGCGACCATCGGCTGCCGTTGCACAACTATCGACCCCCGTTGCGTGACCCTTGCGAGAGGGCTTGTGGCCGCGAGATCTAGGTGGCGATCGCCTAGGTCGCGTGGCCCCTGGGTGCCCGAGGTCGGGTGACCTCTGGCGGCCCTCAGTCGGGTCACCTCCGGCGGCCCTCGGTCAGGTCGCGTGGCTCTTGCTGAAGGTCGCCTGACCTCGGGCGACCTCCACCAACGGCCGGCAGCGGCTACAGCCCTTCCCGGACCGGCGAAGGGTTGCCTCATTTTTCAATTAAAAAAAATAAAATTTAGGGGTAAAATCGGAAATATGAAAAATCAGTGAGGACAGTTTCGGAAGGAAAAAATATGATTTTAGCATTTGGGTGATGCTGAAAGCCCAAGGCTACTCCCTAGTAGCCTTGTGTTTTCAGCATTTTCCCAAGGGGCTTTCAAGCCTGAAAGCCCATTGGAAATGCTGAACCAAACGCACCCTATATATTCTAGCTCTTTCTCTCATCCCTTTTGCCATTTACCCTATAGTCCTACTCTTGTCTCGTGGTCCTCAAAATAGGAACAAATGGAAGAAATCCTAGCCTTATCTCACTCTCATTGTGAGAGTCTCACGAGGCTACACCTTCCACTCTGTTACTGCATTGAAGACTCACAACCAAGTGAAATTTTCTACTTAAAGGTACTCATTTTTTGTTGTTGCTGTTGTTGGCGAATTCAATTTCTGACCTAGGGTGCTTCAAATTATGTTGAAGTTTTGTTTGAGACTCTCGATCTTGTCGAGCCTGATCGCATCATCTGCATCATGAACGTACCCCCTCGTTTGCTAGTAACTGCTCCTCCCTCTGCTTCTGTTGCTCATATCGGTTTTGGGATTGTCCTATTGGCGCTTCATCTAGGATTGTCCTAGGTTCACCATAATATTAATTCATAAATGTAATTTTATAGGGATTAGGGACTGAACGGTTCAATTTTCAAATGGATCCATGGAATCAACAGGTGATACTTGGTTTCAATTTTTAGAACTAGTTTTTAGTGATTAGTTCTTGGTTCTAGAGTGGGAATTGTCCATCTAGACATGCTCACCCTTAGTGAGTTTTTAGTAGGTCGAGAAATTATTGTGTTGAATTAGACTACTATAATAGGGCAATATACCAACCTCAACCATCTGTAGATGCATTAACTCAAAAGGGACAAAGTTTTGTGTCTTTACAGAAACCACTTTCTATACCACGTCATGTTTTATCACACTAGAATTTCCAACACAAAATGCTCGCATAGGGTTTTCCTTCATAGCCCTCACGATTCTCACAAATTATCGGATATCATCCATTTATTTAGGAAAGAATCTCATATTTTCACAAAATCTCTCATTCATTTGAAACAATCATCAAGCTTTCAACCAAGTTGGGGGATTAAATGAAGAAAAATGTTGATTAATTGGCTATACTCTGAAAGAAAATAGCCAAACTTCCCATAATTGTCACTTTCTTTTTCTCTATTGTGAATTTTTGTGTGATAAGTAACTCTAGAGTGAAAATGTCTATTCAAAAGGAGTAATTTACATAAAAAATTGAACGTACATCATTTTGTTTTGAAATCTCAAGTAAATCTCACAAGTAATTCAACAAATTATCAATCATTTATGATTTTATCGAACTTATTACAGTATTTTAAGAATTAAATTGAATTAATTAAAAATTAAGATATGACATCTCATGACGAGTCAAAAGTCGAAGGTCAAATTAACATCTAATTGAACTAACCGAAAGTTAAAAGCTGATTTTACCCATGGATCCAATTGAGGAGAACAGTAACTTTCAAGGACGAGCAGGGCCAACATGCAAAATCCAAATGGAGGAAATTTCTTGGAGAGAGAGAGAGAGAGAAAAAGGTGAAGGGAATAGTGGCTGCAATTGGAGTCTAGCTGGCTTGTGGTGAAGTCACACCCGACAGCGACTATGCTTTTCGTGTGGGCCACGTGGTGATATTCGCAACCGCACTAATGGTCAATAATGACAGAACGACAAATCTGAGGATAAGCATACGGGCAAACAAGGACAATCAGAGGAGACACAATTATTTTATCCGACGACTAATTTTACCTTTTTTCTTCTTTTAAAACTTTTGAGAAATGTAAATTTTACTTTCAAAAATTACCGTGCACTTTTACATCGGCTGTCCTTGCACTCTATTTGAGAAAACCTCATTTTCTTTTAGAGAAGATTCTCGAATTCTAATTATTCACACACGCAGAACACTCAAAATTAAATAAATACTAAACCACTCAAACCCTAATCAAGATATTAAATAAGTCGGAGGGATGAGTAATTCGGTCTTTTTGATGTGAATGTGAATGGCATGCATAAAACTTAAGACGTACAAACATTCATTAAGTCGGAAGTGAGATGAAGTTTTTCTATTGTTTTTCTTCTATTTTGCTGTGTCTACAGTAGTAAACCTCTATAGGAAAATGGTCATTTTCAAGACGATATTTGTTCATGACATGGATAGGCAAAAGTGTTAAAACTTGAGCTAACTTGATCGGATTTATGTACCTTTCAAAGAAGTATCTTTCATTTGATATTGCACTACAGAATCACTACTCTGTATTGTGTAATTTTTAATGATTCAACAATATACTTCATAAGAAAACATTGGTTAATCCACGGAGAAGATCTACAAAACTTTTGTAAAGTGAAGTTTTGTTAAATAATGCTTAGGGATGCCGATCTTTGATAATTATATCCCATCTAATTATATTCGAATCAAATCAAATTAAAGATGGAAAACACCACGGTGGTTATATTTAATTCGCTATTTGATAACATCTCTTGAATCAACCCCTTCGATTTATCAATCGTAGAACATTTGCAGCAAAGGGTAGAAAGCTGAGGAGGAAGCTTTTATTCATGCTTAAGAGAAGATTGTAGTGTGAGTATGACCCTATGGAGTACATCTGCTAAATTAAATATGAGGCGTTCGAAATGGTAGATCTCATGATTTTAATCGGGCTAGATTAAGTTTAATACACATAAATTTATTTAATAACCTTTCACCGGCAACCATTTAATGAGATAAAATGCAATGCTAGACCATTAAAAAGGCATGTCCTCATTATTATAAGTAAGCGGTGAAAGTTACTGAGAAACATGCGATTTACTCTATTAGAGGACATGCACATTAGACGACAGATCACACCTCAATTATTAAATTACCATGACAATGTCCACTACATCCCTACATCACAGCCTCTGCCACCACTTGCGACTCGATCTTAGCACCACCACTGGCCCCAGCCACCACATGCTCGATCTTACCACCACTGCCGACCCCATCTGGATCGGATGTACAGTAATTCCTGATCGCGGTAAGCTCGAACGGCGACACGTCGTGGGCCAGCCATTGCTCCACCTCGAACTGCTTCTGCGAGCAGGGGATGTGGGCGCCGGTCGTGGTCACCTCCACGTAGTTGCAGTACCACCCGTGGTGCGCGCCCGACCCGTCCGTGGTCAGGTTCATGGCGCAGATGGGCGCGCCGAGGCATGGCCCCCGGCCGCTGAAGATGTCCAAGTTGCCCCTCTCGAAGTAGTTGTGGCCCGGCCTCATCAGCCCTCCCCATGCCTCGAGGTCCGTGATCCAGATCCCTTCGCCGTATGCATCGTAGAGCCTCAGGCTGACGATGGAGTCCGTGCCGCCCTTGATTATCGACCCGGTTCGGACATAGACTGTGTAGACGCAATCATCCTGGAATCACTCATAAACAAGGTTTAATGTGGTCGTGTCCGGCTGATTAAAAGGAAAAAAAGAAGAAGTTAATCTGGACAATGCCTAATCTTCCGTTTAAGGTGGAGATCCATTAGAAAGAGAAAACAGGAAAAAGGAAATCGTTGATGATTGAGGATGAATAAAGAGAGACACAAGATAAAAAAAAAAAGGACAAGAAAATGAGAAAAGTTATCTTACAGATCGAGCGGAGACGGCGAGCAGGGGGAGGAGGAGGAGGAAGAAGATAAACCCAGCGTTGATGGAGGCCATGGCGTGTTTGGCGTGGGGCTCTGAAGGGGAAGAGGTAGGTGAAACCTTCGTTGGCAATTTGGCTTTTATAAGGACAATGGGGGACGCATGGCCAAATTTGATCTGTTTCGGTATATTCCATATATATCCAAGATGTACTCTTTTTTAATGTAGGGCAAAGTTAATTTGTGTTTTGGAGAACTCATCAAATAAAAGGAAAATTTAAATAAGATCTTAAAGTGGGTCATTTTTTCAAAGAAGAGCCTTCAAATAAATATCTGAAATGCCCAAATTAGTTTAAAATAAGGGTTTAAACTCTCTTATTACAACTGTATGATTTTTCCAGCCTCAAGAACAAGGA
Source organism: Corymbia maculata (assembly GCA_014182735.1). Taxonomy (NCBI): domain Eukaryota; kingdom Viridiplantae; phylum Streptophyta; class Magnoliopsida; order Myrtales; family Myrtaceae; genus Corymbia; species Corymbia maculata. The sequence goes on along the minus strand of CM024690.1, from coordinate 6,018,837 downwards.
TATTTTTGTCCAAAAAAATTTGAATAAAAAGAAAAGCCAAATTTATAAAAGTAAAAACCCCACCCTGCTTCTTTCTGCCCCCCCAACGCACTTGAAAGAACGACTGAACGCTGGAGCGACCGGCGGCAGAGTGCAACGGGTGCGTACGACCGTCGACGGCGTTCGACCAGCTTGTGTGATCGTCGGCAATGTGCAACCAAAGTGTGTGACCGACGCGTGCGATCGGCAGTGGTGTGCGACCCATGGCAGTCAAGAACTCTTGAGGCGGTGTGCGACCAGCGGAGGTGTGGGACGGACGGCGTGTGACCAAACAGGCAGTTTACAACTAGCGGCAGCGTGTGGGCGGCGTTGATGGGAGAATAAACGAAGCAGAGCATGGATTGATTCGGATAAGGTTGGAAGCAAATCGAGCTGCTCGCTGCGGGTTTTCCAAAAATTACGAGAAGAAGTTTTAATAGGCAAAACCGAGTTCTTTATAAGTGCAGTGTTCATACCGAGAGTTTCCAGGAGGTAGTTGCTCTTATATTGATTTGTTGTTCAACTTCGCACTTCAAGATTAGGGGTAATTCATATTGAGTTTTTTGTTGTCCACATTTTCTGAAAAGGTAGGCAATTTTATTTTATCGTATGCCTTTTGAGCTGATGAATGATGAATTGTGGTTAATATTTTATCAATGAATTCTTCCAAATTATTTTTAGATTGTTAATATCTGGGATCATTCTAGGATGATACTTGAGAAGAGATTCACTCTTTGTTCTATGACCTTAGGAAATAATGGAGGATATGAGCTATCTTTGCTCAGAAATTCGAAGTCGGCATTGTTTAGTTGGGTGGAGAGCTTTGAGGTTTTCTGTTAATGTATAATGGATTGATTAGTCTTAGCATATTTATATATAAATGATGCAATTATGTTTTTCATTATTTCCCCAGTTGTATAGGTAAAAGTTAGATTCCTATGAATGTCATGTTTTGAGTTTATACTGTAACATCCTCTATTCAGACCCTATCTCAGCAAGAAAAGTAGCTTAAATTATCAATGCACTAATAGCAGGACTAGATCATAAATTGATTTAAGGATCGTGCATGAGTCAACTACTTGATTAGAAAGAGCAATTGAGGATTGGGACATGTGCTTAACGAGAGTACTCTAGCTTGGAAGAAAATAGCTTGACTATAAGAATCGATGCAAGGTGACTTTATGCTATCATAGGTCAATTAGTGAATGATTATGGATCAATTCGACGAAAGTATACATGACTAGATTGCGGGTGATTTTGCATGGTCATTTATATTAATCATGAATGACCCTAAGCAAATCTCTTGAGACCATGTGCTCTAGATAAATAATTCGACTTCACACGATTACATGACATTTGAGACTAGTCCATGGATCAACAAGACTCAAACATGGATTAATTTCTGAATTAGCCGTAAGTCACGCAAACGATACCCCAAGAGGCTGTTTGTTTCAAATAGGCTATATTAAGAACACTTCCCGTTGAAGTTTAGCCATGAGCCTTGGTCTGGTTGGGAGTTTTCAATTAAGGATAATTGGAGAACTTTCCTCTCCAGCTTAATCAAGATAGTTCCTTTGGATTAGTTTTGAGCCCCAAATCTTTAGTCTTGAAAAAGTAGGCCGTCCATTGGTAGACCATGGGCTTCATGCCCAACGCAAGGCCTAGTGGGCCACACGCCTAGGAGAAAAGGCCCATTTGAGTGAGCCAAGCCTAAGCCCAATTGAGTTAACCCAAGCTAAAGTGGCCAAGCCTAAGCCCAAGTTTGCCAAGGCCGAGGCCAAGTTGTCAAGCCCAATCCAAACCCATTTCAAGGCATTAAATATTTTTGGAAGCTTGCACATCAATGGCAAGATTTTATACTAATTACCTTAGGATTTCTTTATTAATGCTTAGATTTCTCAAGATTGCACTTGAGAACTTTCATCAATGCTTCAATGATGGTTTCTTTGGAGGATAGTTGAATGAAGATTACTTACAAGGAAGAGGTGGGTGCCCATTGAAGAAGAGGAGAGGAGACTTTTTTAGTTGGCTTTCAATCAAGGCTTGTTCCCTTAAAAGCCAACATGAAGGGACCTTAGAACTACTTGTATAAGAAAGCTTGATAGGTTGTCCTTGTGATCTTGCAAGATCACCCCTTCCATTCTAGAATAGATTTTCAATAGGTTAGGAATGGTGATAAGATCAAAGAGGGATTGCCTCTTGCATTATTGTTCTCTCTCAAGTCTTGCTTCTATAAATGGCCAACACTTCACTTCACTCACTTCCCTTCAAGACACCACACTCATCCCTCACCCAAGCGCTCTCTCTCTCTCTCTCTCTCTCTCTCTCACCCCCTTTGACTGCCGCCCCCTCTCCCCCTCCACCATTGTCGTCACCATGTGCCGTTGTCACCGTCACCATGTTCCACCTTTCCCCATGGTCACTATTGCAAACTTCATTATCGTTCGTCCGTTGTTCTGCTATAACCTCATAGCTTGTTTTGGTTGAGTAAGTGGAACCCCTAATTCTTGGCTAAGATGGTGCGATATGTATTTTGGATGTAGTTATGGTTGTGATTCCTTGAGTTATCATGTTCATCGTGAGGAGAGGAACATCGTGTGTCAATTTTGTATGGTTTACTCATGACTTGCTTTCGATAGGTAATTTTAAGTTGAGTTGCTATTTGCTTGATGATTGCTTTAATGAGTCTTCGTTGATTTTGCATGAGCTTTTATGCACGATTTGAGTTGCTAGAGGAAGATCGAGTTTGTTGTTGAAAAAATGTGAAAGCATGTTGGGCCAGGCCTTTTGTTAGTTCGGCGGTAATTAGGCATTCACATTCAAGTTAGGCCTGGGCTATTGTTAAAGCCTCTCGGAAACTCCACGGGTCTTACTATGAGCTTAGCACATTCTATGGACTCGATTCTAGTAAGTCATATACATATTTTGCATGCCTTTAAGGCTGTTGCATTGTCTTAAATTGGAGGATAAAAACCGATATAAATGGTTGGTTGCATGTGTGATCACCTAAGAGAACCCATTGCCGGAGGTTTTTAGGATGATACTTGATGTTTATTGGGTGTCCGACAAGGGCCTGGATGCCATTCAAGGATGGATTTTAGAGTGATGCCCTTGAGTGGATGCTGCCTTCAAGAGAGGTCGAAACGTTTCTGTGCCTAATGGGGTAGGACGATGCTTGGTTTAGTCAGAGGCCATCGGCATGAGCTCGATCATGGCCCATCAACAGTCATAATAATAAAAATATGTGTGAGAAATTATGAATGCAATTGTGCATGGTTATATGATATACATTGTGTTCTTGGTTGATTTGTGCATTGTAAGATTTGATGTTTGTTTTCATGTATATAGTTAAGGTAAAGCAAAGGCTTTGCTATTGATCTACCATCGACATGTTAAGCATCGAGATTATGTGATTCTAATGCGGGGCATCCTCCTATACGAGGATTAGACATTTCACTTATTGAGTTAATTTTCATTAGTTGTTGTTTACCACTTTTCAGGGCTGTAGTTATGAATATGTGCATTGTTTGCGTTGGGACATTGGTGTCATTGGAAGTGAGTGCAATAGAGATTGTGGATCACACCTATGACTTGACTACCAAAAGTATACAATCACGGTTTGGGTTGTTAAGTGATTGGATCATTTAATTCCCTATTGTTTTATGGCATGGTACATGTGGTTTGACAAGGACCTCATTGGACTACCTAAGGATTTCAATGAACCGTCTAGTGGCCATTGTGTGTAACATCCTCAATTTTAGCCTTGGGAAAATGGCCATGGATCGGTGGATTGATGATCGGTTTTGGACACGTAACATGCCTTACTCGCACTTGTGAGCAAGTGCATTGTCTCATGCTTAATGTCAAGGGTGCTGTACCTTGTCCTATGCCTGTTTAGCATTGTAAATTGACTGCTCGACCATTGGACACGGGATGATCATGCAACGCCATGAATCGAGAAACGATCATGGATTGACTTCACTTGGTCACGTTCTAATTATGAGTGATTTCGCTTGGTTGTACACTAGTTGTAGATAATCATGAATTGATTTCCTATGACCGTGAGGTGATGGCATATTGATAGATCCTACACAATTACATGACAACTAAGAGTCAACTTGAGAATGAACGATAGGCTACGAATGAGTCCAGGATCGACTATGGTAAGGTAGGACAAACATGAGTTTGGTTTAGGACCGAATCGCTCAGCCATGCTCCACCATGAGCCTAGTCATGCAATCAGCTAGGGACGGTCAAGGAATCGACCAAACCAATGCACGGACTGCCTCACATGGACAATTTGACCACGATAAGGGCCACTGGTCATGAAAATGGACAAGAAATGTTCCAATCCTTGAATCAAAAATTTGGAATTGGGTAGGTTATTTTGGTAAAATTTTCACCCAATTAGAATTCTAGAATTTTCCTTAATCATTTAGTTACCATATGACTTAAGAGTAGATGAGGTGCAATCTTTTGGGATTATCATTGCTTAGAAGTGGGAATATATCGTCTAGAATCTTCTGGCAATATTTGATTTACTCATTTATATACAAGAAGCTGAACGACATAAATGCGGTAATCACTAACTAGCTTAGATGTTCCTAAACAATCTAGGGTATTATTGCCTATTAATGAGCCTTGAGAATCAAACAAAATCTTCTTGATTTACTTGGAAATCTTGGCATTAATATATAAGACCCCAAGCCTAAGCACCACTTGTAGGAAAAACCATCACATTGCCATATAGGTTTATAATTACCGACTTAGGTTGTTAAATGAGCTCAATGATGGCCAACGATGAGTTACATGCCCAAGGCAAGTTCTAGATCAATTTTTAAACTTGGTGAGCAAGTTGCATTAATGGACTTTGTTTTGTTTTTCGTTAATGAAGTGCATGAGTCATCTTGAGTATTAATTCATCTAATAATTGCAAGGGTGATCACCATTATGAAGCTTTGGTAATGATGGCCTAGGATTGAACCTTGTTAAGCAAGTTAAGGTTAAACCAAGTTAGTAGTTCTTACAAAAGATAAACTTGAGGAACAAGTGGCATTAATGCTCTTTGGAAGGGAACAAGATAGAAGATTCTAGAAAATGGCTTGGCTTAGAGAGCAAGTAGCACATGTTTCTTGGGAGTTAGTCCATAAATTGAAGAGCTTATGTGTCCCCTAAAAGACTTTGGGCCATGATGACTCTATTTGAAGACTTGCAAGACAAGTTTAAACCTTAAGAGCACTTCTTGAAGAGAGAGAGAGAGAGAGAGAGTTCTAAAATGTAGAGATCTTGGGAGCAAGTCTTGATTTTTGACTTGGAGAGCAAGTAGAAGAAGGGCTATGCCTTTAAATAGAGACACCCCTCTTCATTTCTTCACACACCAACACCTCATCTTCCTCTCCCTCTCTCCTTCTCATGCCCTCACCTTCATGTCGATTGTCTCTCTCCCTCTCTCTCTCGCTCATCTTCCTTAACCCTTGAGTAGGGCGGTGTTACGTGATTGGGAAGCGGCTTGGGAAGTTGTTGTTTGAAATGGTTTTGTTGTTATAAAATGATTTTCATATGCGTTTGTTCTAATAATGATATTTACATGACCACCTATTCTGTTAAGACGACCATGATTTCAAAGGTGATGCGTTTGTTCTAGAGTGAAAGTTTTCAGGTACACACTATTATGTCCTTACCTTTATATGATTTACTCATGATTGTTTTTATTGAGAGTTGAGCACATCTCGTAATTGAAAATGGGTTTCTATTGGCATTGAACACGAAGAATAGGCAGGTTGGATCATGCCTTTCTTGAGCTTAAACGGTATTGAGGCATATTGTTCAAACCTTAAATTTGGTCTAGGTCAATGTCAAGCATAGCGATTTGAGTCTCAAGCCTTAATCTATGCTCGACACGAAAATAGCTCAATTTTGATTAGACATGACATATATGTGTGTTCATGCATTCCTTTGGAAAAGGAAATATAAGAAATTGAGTTGTGTGGAGTGCCTTATATGATCACTGAAGGGAAGATGCGCCCGTCGCTGCATAATGATGGTGGTGATGCCTCGTTCATTGAATGGGCTACCCTCATTGAGCCAGGACACCTTGGTTGAGTCCAAAAGCCTCAGAAGCTAGGCCCGAGAAGCCTCGGTTGAGCTGAGATGCCTTAATTGTGCTAGAAAGCCTAGCATAAAGTTGGAAGCATTGGTTGAGCTGAGAGAGCCTTGGTCGAGCCAAGACGGTAAATGAATCCTTTATAAGTGCTAGTACACACATAGGTAAGATGTCTATGATGTGTTCGATGAATAGCTAAAGAGAAGTATGCATTAAAAGTGCCGGTATATGCATAAGTACGATATCTTTCGGTTTGTGAAAAATGAATAAAAGTTCATGTGAGAAATTTTGCAAATTCAAGTGCATGATTGTATGACAATTGGATACGAAATTTATTTTTGTAAGATTTATTGATGTTGTGATTATATTTGTGATATTGTAGTACATGGATATTTTCTTGTGTACATAGCAAAGGTAAGACCAAAGTCTTTGCTATTGATCTGCCATCGATATTGTATGGTGAGTGCTTTATCTGCTAGATTTGATGACGAGATGTCCTCTTAGTAGAGAATTAGGGGTTTTACATATTGAGTTTCCCCAAACTCATTCCTTTATTCTCTTAGGTGTGCAGGTATGGAAGTATTCCCTTCTTGGAGTTGAGGCCACATTAGAGGAGATAGGATTTTTCCCAGCTTTTTGAGAAAGAAATATGTAATGGAGGTAGAAATGGAACGGTCCGTAGAGAATGACTTGTAAAATATGTTGATATAATGAATATTGACAATATGTTTTACTTGTTGTGCTTTCTCTGATTTTTAGCTATATTTTGTTTGTGAGTTTTCTTGTACACATTTCCGCATGTGCTTATTAAAAAGATAAAAGAAATGGGATGGTAACGAACCTGGGACATCAGGAAAATAACCTTTGATGGCCGTGATCTCGAGACAAGTCTTAGGATTAGGGTGGTGACAGTAGAAACCCACCAAATGCAATTGCGGCAAACCCATCAGATGGCACTATGAGCGACCCCAAGAGTGACCTTGATTATGTTCCCGAGGAGGAGTTGTCGAGGGACCAGCCACCCGTGGGGACACCATCCTTTCTGTATATCAGCCTTCGTAGATAGAGGAGTTAGGACTAACCCAACCATGACCTTTGTTGGTTGCTAATTAGAAAGGCCCGAGTAATGCTGGGCGCGTGTAATGTTTATATTTCTAAGATGCAATATATGTGAATATAAGTGTGGTTGTGCTTATGCGTGTTTTCCACCGTCTTATTGCTGATTGTGATTGGAGTTGATGAGTATGCTTCTGCATGTGCTTAATCAAGATATAAAAATGACGGGTTGACGATGGGTTCAGGGATTATCAAATAATCCTTGGCTGTTGTTGCATGCTCGTGGTTTGGGGAGCATGGGGCGTGACATCTACACTCTTCTTTTGTTTGCTTTTGCTGAAGTTCGGATTCTCTAAAGTACCTATCCATATGGCGTGTCATCAAAATATCTTTCATTTTCTTCATGAGCGAACTTAATGGAATAAGGCCTTTTTTTGGGCTCCCTGCATCATCTTATTCTGTTTTCTCCGATTTGTGGAGCATTAGCAATGATTTAAATGACTAATTTTGCAGTTTCGAGATTGCAGTCGAGAAGTTTCAACTCTCCTCTTGATGAAGCTTTGATCTTGAAGGTACTGAATCCTATGCCTGACTAAAGCCATAGGCGTTATGCCGGTAATCTGGCATCATTTTATTTTATAGTGGTGTCTTTTAGAAGTAAGATGCAAATGTATATGAATATGTTTACTTGTTAGCATGTACCTTACTAAAAATCAACAAAACTGCATAATAGGTCGCAAGAGATTTAACCCATATTTAAGTGGGTGCTGCACATATCTTATTGGCTAATTTCTATTTCCTTGGTCTTCTGTTGGTTTGATTTGACAATCTACATTTCTAGAACTCAACTGTTTGATCCAATTTGCATGAATGAAAGGTTACCGTTGGCAAGATCCTATCTCAAGTACATGGATATAATTTTTGTAACAGGTTTGTTTGTGATTCCTCATTTTTACTTCAAAAATGTTGCATAGAGAATTGCTGGGAACATTCCATCCCACAAAAGTCTTCAATGTTCTTCTTTTTCTTGGTGAAATGTTTTAGTTCGGTATGCGTTTGCTTTCAAGAGATGCATGAGACATGGGATTAATATCTAGGTAGATGTGCCTTTGGAAGCATTAGTAGAGAGAATTGTTACTATGGAAATATATTCTCGCCCACTTTTACATAACGAATTAGGTGATGCCTACACAAAGGCGAGTTAGTCTATTGCAGACCAAAATAAACAACTTGTGCATTTCTTAGTTCAAGAACAATTTAATACTAAGCCATTCCTGATACAAGAAGATTACATGCAGGCATTATGCGCTTGTCTAATCTTTTGGTATTCACTGATATTTGCAGACTAGATTAGGAGCCTGTATCCAAGCCACCAAATCATCTTTGGGCTCTTTTCAAGAACAAGATAAACTGAAATCCATCTTCAACAAAGCAAAAAGACAGAAAAGATTCTATTATGCATTAAGATAATTTCATGGGTGATAATGTACTACCCTGACGAAGATATGGGAGAGTTATGATTGTTTGTTGTTTATAGGTGTCCATGGTAAGATGGGTTGTGATCAATGGAGCTTTCTAATGAGTATTGTGCATGCTGTGCACACATATTGATGTTGTAAAGTCATCTGTTGTGCATGCTGAGCACACATCTTTCATAATGCAAATATTAAAGTTCCATGAATTCAAGTGTTTTTAAGTTATTGATGATCATCATGATGCTATTTTGATGATGCTTGTTGTAGTGAGCAGCTTAATGATGACGTGGTGGATTTATTTCCAATAACAAAAGCGAGCAATAGGCACAACTCGAAAGAAAGCATAACAAGACCATCGAGTAAATTAAAAGAAAAAGTAACCCTTCTCAACGACAGGCACAGCTCAAAAGAAAGCAAAACAAATTAAATAGCATTAGATAAATTTGAACTGATTCATATTGTTTGATGAAAAAGAGAAACATCCCAATATGATGCATGTTCTCAACAAAGCAGGCCTATACATCATATTAATATGATGCTTCCAAAACATACTCATGTAGACCCATTCATATCAACTAACAATAAAATTAAAAAAGAGTTTGTGTTGCTGATCTTATTGGTCTTGCATATCTCCAAAAAATTACTCGGCCTTTACCCTTTTTCTTGTTTAGGTCTTTATATCCTCCTCTTTACCTACAATTGAATCAAAAAATAAATAATTAGTCAAAACTAAGTCAAACAAGGAAGAGGTGTTATATGATAAAGTTAAGCATAAATGGATGCTTGCATCTTCACTCTTCCCATAGATGATATTGAGCTTCAAATGTTGTTAAAAAATGATGCAAGCGATTTAGCAGTCTTAGTTTATGATGTTGGGGCTAATGGAGTACATTCTACTACATCCTGTGAGTGTGAAACAAATGTAGAAGTTGCTTGGGCCAATGAAGTTGCTCTGCTGTTGTTGATGCTACTGATAGATTATTACAATGATAGCTATTATAGCCTAACACACCACATTTTCCATAAGTGATTATGGTATTTTGTCTCATCAACTTTGTTCCTATAGGCTCTTGCATGACTTTCAGCTTCTTTGTCTTTGAATTGTTATTAGCATTTTCATAAGCCGACTTTGTTCTTTGTTTGTTCTTTTTGCCAACTTGCTTGGGCACATCTAATGGGAGTAAATGCCCTCTAGTGGGCTATGTGTCCTTAAAATCTACAGCATGCACAACATGGTTATAAGTTTGCTAGAATGTTTCAATACTAAAACATGTGTGAACCCATTTATCAGGTTGTTCCCTCAGGTATACAAGAGCGGCCACAATATGGCAGCAAGGGATTCCACTAAGGTCCCATCTTCTATAGCTACAAGTTCTATGTTTGATGTTAACAACCCTCCTGTCTCTATATGACCCAGTCAATTCAAACTCATCCTCTCCATTCCATGTAGGAATCCATGATGCTTAATACTCTTTTTGAAGGTCTAATATCTTCTGGATCTTTGGACAAATCACACTAATATGCTTGGCCATACAATTCCTTTGCTTATGAATTCTCTCCATGAGTTGCACTCTTATAACTTCAAGCAAATGTGATTATCGACTTGTCCCTAGCATCAATGATGCTTTTGTTGAAGCTTTCACACCAGTTATTCAAGGAAGCATCACATTTTGAGCTTGTCCTTATATGAAACTTGCTCCATTGCATTGGTGGGCTTTGGGACAACTAATCATAAGCTTTACTATCAACTATTTTGAGCTTTTCCATTGCCAAGTCAAAATCACATACCCTAATTGCCATTGTAGCCTTCCAAACCAAAATTTTAAGTTTTAATTCTTTGTGATGAGGTCTAAAGTTCTTGTAAAGATGCTTTAAGCAAAATCTATGTTTTACTTTAGGCATTAGATTTGCTAGTGCTCGTACCAATCCTTTCTTCTTGTCACACAAAAAAATCCAGTACTTTGAATTTGCAAGTTCTATAATTCTTAGATCTTCAGTAATCATATTAATGAACCAATGCCATGTCTTGTATATTTCTTGTCCAACGACTACCTATGCAAATAGATATATCTTATTATTTCCATCTATGCCCACATCTAATAGAAGTATACCCTTATAGCCTAATGACAAGTGGTAGCCATCAAACCCCACAAAGCACCTACATCTTTCTAGAAAACCCCTTATCAATGCATCAACATATGTAAACTTCTTTAAACTTGAATTGGTCTTGACATTGCTCACTCTTGATTATACAATTGGATCCTAGGTTGGAATAAAGAAGTGCTTGGCAATAGCTTTTGAGCATAAAAAATTGCTCTTCTTCATTCCTTATAATCATACTCATTGCTATGGCCCTAGCTTTGTAGACCATTGTTTTGGACAGCTTCAAAACATTTTTACTCTCAATTGTTTTCTTTAATGAAGCACCCGGCCATGTTGGATTATTCCTCAACCTATCACAACACTTATTAGCTAACCATTTAAAGCTTACTTGAGGAATATGTAGAGCTCTATTACACGCAGCACGGGATTAAATGTTTCAACTTGTAAAGTATGCTCTCCTTGCACTTTGGAAGCATAGATGAGCCAATCACAGTCGTCAGAACACACTACCCTTAACTTATTCAGTGCATTCTTAGCAAACTTCACCTGTCTCCCATTTTTTATGGCATAATTCCTAATTGCTTCTCTAAACTCTTTAGCATTGCTAAAGCACAAAGATAGGATTCTCCATATCAACATTTGCAATGAACTTGGATATGTATACCTAACTTAACTACTCATGTTTAGGAAATCTACATTATTAGAACTCACTACCTCTTTATTGAAACTTCACCCTTAGGACATCATACATTGTTTAACCGATTAGGATCAACAATGGCAAATCTATCTTCTTTGACACCCTTAATACACCTATTAGACATGGCATGGTTAACTTCTTCACATTCCTCACTTAATGCAATATGGAAGCAAAAAAATCAATATGTTTCCAGAATAAATCAAACTTAAATCTACACAAGGAGAACCACAAGTCACAACCACAATATATTATATTTGGAGAGGTTCCACATAGAGTTTAGTTGAAAAGAATTTGTAGCGCACAAGTAGGGACAAAACATAAACCTCATACAAAGTAGGGTAAGGAAGAAAATTGCTATCATTTGCAACATTTTGAAATGACTATGATTGAAAACTTTAAATCTGATTACTCTTTGATTGGAAACTTAAAATAAAAAAAAATGTAAAACTTAGAAGCAATAACACAAAGTCTTGCAAAATTTAAAATTGGGTTTGCGTGAAAACTAGTATAAAGAATCCGTAGTCTCCTTCCACAATTAAACACAAGGTTCATGCAATAAACAATAAAACATGAGTTAGTGGATTGATTGTTGACAAAAAAAAAAAAAAAAAAAAAAAAAAAGAAAACAGTAAAAATTTGAAAAGCATGGACCACAAACGACTTGAAGGGACCACAACTTACCCCATGGCAATTAGAAAATGCATAATAAATAATCAACTCATTACCATTGCTGCATTGCTGTTGTATTCCACCATATGCCCACGCCTTGTTAACATATACTTCAACAAGCATGATTGCTTCTTTTGGGTGAAAGAAATACAAGTTGAACCAAATTAGGAATCTGACGTCCATGGAAGCGTAAGAAAATTTGAAGATTTAGGAAAATTAGAGCTGCAAATCAAAGCTCCAATTTGGAAATTAGGGCTGCAGAATGTTGGTTTCGTTCAAAATCCCTCACCTTCGCCCGCCATTGCTGGTTGCAAACTGTCAATTTGGTCATACACCGTTGGTCCCACACCTCCACTAGTCACACGCTGCCCCAATGGTTCTTGGCCGCCGTCGGTTACACGCCGTTGCTAGTTGCAAGTGGCGGTTAAATGCTGCCGGTCATTCTTTTAAGTGCGATGGGGGAAAGAAAGAAGCAGCGTAGGGTTGTTACATTATAAATTTGGATTTTCTTTTTATTCAAAATTTTCAAAATTATCCTTGTTATGGTGGTGGGAAGAGTCACATAGTTACCAGCTGGCGAGTTCATACTCTTATTTGAGAATATGTTGAACACTTTAGGCCCTTATTTAAAACAATGTCCACTCTATACCATTTTTTGAGAAAATGACTACTTCAGGCCCTTATTTAGAATTTTCCCTTAAATAATTTTAGTTTAGAATAATCCGATTTCTAAAAGTATTGATTACAATAATATGAGTAAAGTCATTGTATTGGAAGCCGTAAAATTCTTCTAAAAGTTGTCCAATTAGTCCAATCAAGTTCTTTCATTGATTGCAATTTTTAAAAATTTAGGACTCGATTGTACTTTTTGACAAGTTTTAGGACTTAGATTGCACCTTTTTAAAGTTTAATTATTTAATTACACTTTCATGATAAGTTTATGGATTTTATTACACTTTTTCAAAGTTTTAGGACTTAATTGCACTTTCATGACAAGTTTTAGAACTTCTAATATACTTATCCCTAAATTTATCTATTCTATCTTCTATGGCTACACTTTATTGCAACTATGCAAGTTATTCATCATCTCTCACTACCTGATTGACTCTAATTGTCTCGACTTGACCCTTGAGCATGCGACAACCCCTATTTCACTTGCAATCATTTAATTGTGACATCCTAGAATTTGTTGTTGACCGTTCATTATTAACTTTCGAGTTATGCACATATGGAAACAATGCATACTCCACCCAATCAACAAGAACGGCAAGGATAGTAGAAAGACACATCACCAATAGTAAAAGCACCACTTTATTTATTTACAAATTAACCCTAGGAATTTTATATGTATAGGCTCTTACAACCGGAAACTTCTTATAATGCCAACAAAAGGGGACAACAAAGCCGAGGTTAATCTATTCCTTTCAAAACATTGCAACGAACTGCACCACCCATCGGTTCTCCATCCTAAGGACTTGAAAATGGTTATACAATAACCAATGAGATAAAATCTCAATAAGTTAATAGCCTAAGCCTCGATTAGGAGACTTACTTGTTCGAGTGTGCCCTAACCATGCAATCTTTCTATCACCAACTAGTTGTTAAGCCATTAATAACAGCATGAATATGCTACAACAAATATGCAATCATTAATAGTTAACGGTTGCAATCATAGGTCTCCTCACCTCGCTCTTGGCACATATAACATGTATGATATAGTTTATTCTATGCTAGCTCAATGCAATAGGTACATCAAATAATTAGAATACCTTTCAAGTTTTCCCATGCACCATGCACTTAACAACTTTGGGGGAATTTACTTCCAACACAGAAGTTAGTAGTCTACTGGCCTAACCGAGTATTGTTTCACCCCATTGGGCATGGCTATGTTTGGATCTCCTGCTCGAATGGCATTCTTGAAGAAGCATAGGTGTGGTCTCTACCACAACTCGCATCTGGACTCCCGTCGGGTATTTTGAGAGAACGAACTTTGTTGATCCCCCACTGAGTGACAGGCTCTTGTATGACCACGCAAGCACACTAATCACTCATGCGTTTTTCATTATCTTCCATTTTGGCCAATGTAGACATGATTTGTGCTTGCACACATTGATTCACCACAAATCTATATATGTAATGCAATAATATTCCGCATGTGGTCACACGAATACAATGTATTTCACGCGTGATCACACGAATATACTATACATATCAACCCTAATTCACAACCATAGTTCCATAAATTTACTCCACTGAGTACATTTTTAAACAATGTCATTCATGCCTCAATTATTAAAGACATCATACATACATATTTGATATATAATTCACATGAGAAAAGTACAAGTAATAATTCACTGAAAATAATCAATTACTAACACAAATAATTAATTATTTACTTCCTGGAATTAATTCTTCATTCCACAAATGTCTAATTAATAATTACCCAACAACAATTAATCAATATCCAAAAATAATTAATTATCCATAAATAATGAATTAATTATCTTAAAAAATTAATTAATCAATTCCTAAAATATAATAAATAGTTCCGAAAATAATAATTAATTAATTCCAAAAGTAATTATTAACCATGGTTAACTAAACCTAACCACATTCAAACTATGGTTAACTAACTAACGAGGTAGTTAATTAACCTAACCATTTACTAACCATGATTACTTTATCCAACCAAGGTTTACTAACTATGGTTACTTTATCCAACTACAATTGATTAACTCAACTGATGTTATTTTATTTAACTATGGTTGATTAACCTAACCAATGTTACTTTATTTAACTGTGGTAAATTAATCTAGCCATAGTTAATATTACTAATCTTCTAATCAACGTTAATAGCATAGTTTAACACTAAACAATATTAACCACAGAAATTTAACACTAATCACTAATCATTAATAGCACAAAATAGGATTAGTCCTAAACTAATCACCCCTAATGAAGTTTAATACTATAATCAAGATTAGGAAATTAACTCACGGGCTAGTTGGTTCTAACAACACTGAAATGATGATGGTAGCGAGGACAACGAGAAGCTCGCTCGGGGATGACAATGGGCAACGGGGGGCAACTGAAACTCGAGAAAACAGCTTCTTGACGAAGCTGTTTGGGTGTCGAACAAAGGAAAATAACGGTTGGTGGTGCTGGACAGTGATTAGCTATGTGACGTCCTGAAATTCGAGCCCTTTAAGGGATGTATGAACGAGAATTTCATCAATGTATTGTTAGTTACTTTCACTCAGAATTGATCACTCTTGAGGTACTAACATCAATGTATGACTTGATCACTTAGTCTATCCTTCGAATTTCATATAGTCAAGGACATCCACGTTTAAGACCTTTTGACACATGGATGATGTTACTTCGACAGTCGACAATGCCAATTAAGCCAAGTATTTGGAAAATGGATTTATGGATCAAAGAAACGAGCTTACAAGGATGTGGATTGGGCGAGGCCGATGTGAGCCTCATGCCCAGGGTAGGACGACCACATGGTAGGCTTGTGGCAAGCAAGTGAGCCCATTGTACCCAACTAACCATTCAACCCTTCCGAACCCATTGTCTAACTTTGAGCCAATTCAAGCCCAACAGATTCTCGAGCCCGTTCCTATTTATTTCCTAGCCCGTTTCTTAGGCCCATTGACTATTTCAACCAAGGGTAGATTGTGAATTGTGCAAGGTGGAAATGATCATTTTGCTCCTAAATATTATGAGGAAAAGACAAAATAAGAGAGAGAAGATGATGTCATGTTGCATGGGCAACGGGCAAGCCTTGAATAGCCTTAATGAGGGTGTGACACCAACTCTCACTTCACTCTCTCTCCTCCTCTTCAGCCCCAACCAATCGCACCCTCTCTCTCCCTTTGTTCCTCCCATTTTCTTCTTCTTCTCCTTCAACCCTTCACTAGAAACCTGAGTTATTTGTGGCTTTCTTGAGCTGATCACCACCTATGCCACCCATGCCACCCACCACCGTGTCCAGGAAGCCTAATCCATGTCCCCCATGGTTGCCGTTCACTAGACAAAGCCACTGGCCAACTCGTCAGTCGGCCAGAAGCAACCACCCCGCCCCCTTCCCCCCCGGTTCGCCTATTTCAGCCTAGCACCACCCAAACCAGTTGTTTTTCTCTTGTTCCAACTCAATCGTTGTCCAGCCCAGATGTCCCGCTTGACCCCCTGGTACTGCCGGTCATCAGCCAGCCTCTTGCCGGAGCTTCGATCAGCCCGACCTACTCCTTTTTCCACCTATGTAGTTCGGTTTTCAGGAGTTGCAGTGAGAGGCTGAGTTAGTTGCTGTAGTTTCAACCTTGGGACCATCTTGGATCGTCGTGGTTGAGGTTCCTATGCGTAGCCTCCATTGTCGCTACCACGCCCGTGTCTTTAACCCGCTTAATAGGTGAGTTTAGCCTTAATCCTAGTTTAGTGTCTAAACTTGCCTAGGGTAGGTTTAATTAGTATTAATGCTAGTTTGTGAAGTTTAACTAAGCTGTATTAGCCCTAAGATAGGTGGTTAGATAAATGATTAAGATTAGTTTAGATTAATCTTGCTTATTGTTGATTAATTGTTGTTTATGGGTTATTAAGCACGTTTAGCCTTAATTATGTGATTTTTTAAAATTAATGTTCTAGTGATTTCTGAATTTAATTTATTATTTATTAAATTCTAGATTTTACTTTCATGTGCACTGTTCATTCGGAAGTGAAAAATTGCCTAATTTCATGTGTTTTGATCCTATGATGTGAATTGGATGTGTAATTGCATGGACATTCGCTTGAATCATGTTTTTCAAAAAAAAAAAGGGAAAATGGTTTGTTTGAGGATACTGAAATAGATCACTTTTATGAGAAAGGATTTAAGGTTGTATATGCAAGCATGTGTGCATTGGTTAATACTCAAGATAAAAATGAATTGTGGTGGTATGCTTACATGATTACTAAGTTGAACCCACCGTCCCAACTGAAGTTCGGGGGGTGATAGTCCGATTTATCGAAAGCCCGACGGGGGTTCAAATGTGGAGTCGCAGTAGAAACTGGGCCCATACGCCTTAGGGAATGTCGTCTTGGGAGAGAACCTCAATGTTGCTGCGCCTCACAGGAAAGGGCAATGCTTGGTTATGCCAATGGTGGGGGTTTGGTTGTGGCCCTGAGGGATAGTAATAATCGGTACATGTGTGGATGCAAGGTTGCATGAGAAACATGGCATCATGGGTTCCAATTATGCAATAGTTGATCACATTGTGTATGGCACGCATGGTTTGATGATGTACAGGGTATGGCAATGGCTAGTTGAGATCATCTACAACATGAGGCATGGGACTGATGAATTATATCATCCGATGGCCATGTGCATTGCTTGCATTTTATTTGAGTTTAACATATAGGGTATGACATACTAGGTAAGGTTGTATGCGATTTGATTATTGGTTGTTGGTGGACCCTGGCTGTTGTTTGATTGTTGATTGTTAGGTTGCTTGATGAGTGGTTCTGGAGAGATATCTTGGGTTGAGTTGGTATACTAATTAGGGCTTAGGGTGAGGACTCACTGAGTTTTTATCTCATTGGTTATTGTATAACCATTTTTAGGCCCTTAGAATGGCGCACTTGCTGGTGCGATTTGGAATCCCAAAGTATTGGGAGATCGTTGTGACACACCACCACTTCTTGGGTAGAGTGCACTTGCACGAGAAGTACATCTCTACCATCTTGGTGGATGAGGGACTGGGGCAATGGACCCCCTATCGGTTCCTCGCTTGGTACATCCGGGAGGATGATCTGCTGATCGGTCCTCTGCATGGTTTTGACGGGCTGCCCCATAGGGGTCCCAAAGACGCTACTAGGACTCTATGGAGCTAGACCCTCCTGACGGCGCAGTGGAGAATCTTGCCCCCACTCCATCGGTGATCAACCTAAACACCTCTGACTATGACTTGATGGAGTTTGAGTCCAATGGGTCTAAGTGACTGTGGTGTTGAACCTGAGGGTTCCTCTTTGTATAGATGTATTAGCTGAACCTAGTTTCTTTTTGGTCGGGCTTAGAGGATGGATCAGCACCTTTGTTGGGTTTGTAAATCGGAAATGATCCTCTGTTGGTTAATCTAGTAAAGTTGTATAAATAAGTAGTTGTGATTACCTTACTGTTTATTTCTCTATCCTTGTTTGATTGTTTGATTGTCTATTTGACTAGGGCATGGTTCGTCTTCTGCTTGCGCATAATGAAAGATTAAAATGAATGGTTGTTGACGAGTCTTGGGATATCGCTTTCAATTGACCAAGGGAAGGGGTTGTTGCATGCTTAGGGTTCAAGGTATGATAGGTTGCGTCTGGAATAGTGGCTAGCAACTCTAGCCAATAGTAGTAGCAACCAGTAGTAATGGCAGCAACTTGAAGCAGAAAAAACAACAACAAACAGCAGCAAACAACAATAGAAACATCAAACAGTAGCAACAACAACAATGTCAAGTAATTGCGGCAATAGCAAGTATGTTGCAGCGGTAGCAGTAAACGGAAGTAGTAATAGTAGCAACCAATAGTAGAAATAGCAGGAAATGAGGAAAAAAGAGAGAGAAACAGAGAGAGAGGGGGCTGAGGGTTGGTTGATTGAGAGAGAGAGAGAGAGAGAGAGAGAGAGAGAGAGAGATATTTGGGGTCAACAATTTGGTTCCAACTTGCCTAACCAAGGTTAATATTTGTCCAAAGGTTTAACCATGGTTTAGGGCCACACAAAATAATCTTCTAGAAGCCAAGGGTAAAATGAGAATTTAAATTGTCCCATGGGTCCTTGGTGGGCTAGTCCTTGTGGCCGAAAGTCCAATGGGCCTTCAGTTGGGCCCACTTCCCATGGCCCAATTTCCTCAGCCCGTAGTCCATTTTTTCCAAAAATTTATGGGCTTATCGATAATTTGGGGATCAATGGGGCGACGTCCTTTAGGTTAGTCATGAAGTCCTTGAAAATTTGATACCCGAAATTGGATTGAAAATCTAGGTTAAAATCTGTCGATTACGACTCAAGCATGACCTAAACTATTAGGCGGCTTTTAGAATTTTCACACGAAATTGACTTGTGATTGAATATTTTCAATCCATGTTTAGTTCTTTGAATCCCCAGGCAACCTTCGATTGTCATGTAATCTCAAAGAATCAATTTCTCATCTCAAGTACAAAGTCAAAAAATAAATTGGTTTATCGTCATTTATCGTTAGTATTGAGGTTGTGTGGAATCACCCTCAATCTGGCCTCATACTTTTCTATAATTAATTTATTTCCATTTGCTAATTCATTTATAAGGACATGATATTGTCCCTCTTCAATCCTTATGATTGAGGGGTATATCTCAGATTAAATTCCTTAGCTTTATATGTATTGATCCCTAATTACCCTTCTGAATATGTTAGTTATTCTTGAGTAATCAATTCAAGGTAATCATGACTAACATTACATTGAGAAATAACCATTGTTATTAATCTCAAAATAGGTTGAAATTTCAGGACGTCACACTAATTTCCTTTGTAGTATCTTCATTTGGTTCCTTCAAAGTCATAGGAGCCTCTACCTAAAGCTCCTTGTCCTATATCTCTCTATTCCATGGTTGAAGAATAGTAGTCTTGTTGATTATGAACTCAGGTTATCTGGGATCCAATGACGGCGAAAGCACACTAACACCGAGAGTAAAGCTATGGCACTAGATGCATTTTTCAAGGATGTCCTGAATTTTCCTTCGCCATGTAGTACCCACTGACCCCATCCTATAGGGATCATCGAACGAGGGAAAAAACGAGTTATTTAATCATTAGCATTATATAAGAACATTTTTTCTAGAGTAGTTGTTAATATGAATAAGAGAAGCAACAACATACCCCTTTTCTGACATATTTCTACTAACAAACTATATACGGTTGACTCCCGCAAGAATATGGGTGATTTTTTCACAAACTATGGATCCTATACTACCTCGATAAACTGAAAATCCATTACTCCAATGAATATAGAACGAGTGCCAATTTTGTGTTGTATATGGTCTTTTTTATTTGTCTTAAAAAACTCATTCGTGCCAAGCATGGGAATGTTAGATGTCTGGTAATATCTCCATTGACCAGGATATAAATTCCACAATTGGTGGCCCGTCCACCCATCTATTTAACCCAAAAATAGGCAATTCTTTGTTGTTGGCTCAAACTTAGCATGATATACTTGAGCAAGCGCAATACATTTGACCCCTCGAAGATTGGAATAGTTAGTAAGTTTTTTCCACCATACTTCTTACAAGATTCTTTTACTCAGTAGTAGTTGATGGTGATCGGTTTATCATGTTAGAATCCATGTTCACTGCCTTAGATTGAAATTCTTCACCCAAATCAACATGCCAAAGCACACACCTTGGTCTCTCAAGAAGAGTTCTATTATAATATTCTGCCACTCTTTCCAGTCTTTGGTAGAGTGTAGTGTGTCACTATACCTTAATTATGAGAAAACACTATAAACTAGTTACACTCGTGGTCATGATCCTTTCCTTTGTCGTGGCCCATACCATGGCTAATTTCTCCTCGTAGCCTTTTACTTGGTCATAAAGTGGCTAACCCTTTAATAGTATATAATATTTTTTAGATTGAAGTGTTGACCCAATTGGGTCACTCATCATCGAGGTTTGCTGGAAACCCCTTCTTCTCCACTCAATCCAGTGTTAGGAGATCAATGACAACAAATTAATATCGAATTAGTGTAATTGAACAAACTAATCTCCACTATTGTGCAGACCTAATATGAAATGACATAATATAGCAATATATCTGCTCAAATAAATAACAGGCACTTGCAAATACAAGGCAATTTTACATGGAAAACTTCCTTAGTAAGAGGAGATAAAAAACAATGGGACCGAAGTCCGCCCATAATCTTCACTATCAACAAAATTGAATGATCATAATTCTTCTATAGCTAATACTAGAAGAACATTGTAGCAACAACACTAAGAACACCATTCTTGGCAATACACATGAGCTTCACAATAGATCAATGATAAATTTCATCGAAACATAAGTTTGGTTGTACCCAAGAATACTTGATGAAAGGAGATCCAAATGAAAATCAAATTGATCAGATTTGAGAACATGTTGCAAGCATGCTGACAAAATGGTTAGCTTAATCGGACCACCAATTGATTTCTGATTATTAGTTTAATGAAAATCGAACAACATCCTCAAATATTTTGCTCTTTCTTTCTCTCCTGCTGCTATCTCTTGTTGATCATTCTTTGTTGCTACCACATAATTAGGGAGAAACCTTATTTATTTAGGCCAAATATAGCCTCCCATTGATTTTTCCATATGATTATCATATGGGCTCAAGCCTTTAGGCTTGCATTTCATTAGGCTTCCTCCACATGGGTCAGAGTAGCCACAATTCGTATGTCCTGTGTGATTGTTAGGTTCAGATTTATTGGTAACTAGGCTCTGATATCATTTGTTGGGAATGCCTAATAGAAACCTAATACCTCCACTTGAGGAGGATTTCAAGGGGGAGTGAAGTTCGAGTTTGTCAACATATTCAATTGGACCCACTTTCACACTTAGACTTGGCTCCCTCTTGGCAGTTTCCTGGAGTGGAGGTATCGAGCTTTTATTGCGCTCTCCTAGTAATTGCTATCAAAGCCGATGATAGATTGATGGGCCTCGAATCTATTCTGAATACAAGGAAGGAATTTGATGACTAACACAGTTTTCGAGTGGTGGGTGTTGTAGTGTAGTAGGAGACTAGGGATGAAGGTGGGTGTTAAGGATTCAAGTTTAGATATCTTAGTGCAAAATGATACCTAAATTAAAGGAGAGTATACCTAGCATTTAACCTCACATGCGAAGGGAAGATTGTTGAGATACACGTCTAAATTATGTAAGAAAAGTCTTACATCAAGTAATTGATGTAATATGGAGTAGTTAATGAATATTTTAATTGGCTCATAGCTCACTAGTTTAAGATTTTGAGTAAAGGTGGGTCCAATTCAATATGTTGAAAGGCTCGAACTTGGGCTCTCTCTTAGTGATCTTCTTGAATGAAGGCGTTCGATTTCTATTATTTGCTCTCAACTATTGGTATTAGAGCCAAGTTATCAACATGTTTAGACTCTCCAGTCATACAGGAGATATGAGTTATTGCCGCTCAAACCCATGGCCTGATGTGTGAGGGGGATATTGTTGGGATTATACCATATCGGTTATGAAATGGGTTAGTGATCAATTTATAAATAAGAGAGAAAGCATTATCTTTTGAGTTAGTTTTTGAGGTAAAAGACCCTCAATATCACCTAACACTATTAGCCGCATACCACACCAATTTTGACATGGAACTTCTTTAAATAACTCACACATACATCTCAATATGGAACATAATTGATAGCAAAAGTTCCCCTTTTATTGTTGTCTGCGCCTTCTACTAATGGACTATTACCAGGCTTTTCAGATCGAGAAAGAGTATCAAGTTCATACCCCCATCCAGTTGGCTCTAGCATTGGTTTCTAAGTGTTGTGGTGGGGCCTAGGTTGTGTAATAGTCGAACTTCCTAGAATGTTGGCCAACATCCCAACGCAACGACCGCCCTTCTGCGTACCTCTCATGGAGGTGGATTGGACGAGTGAAGCTCTCACTCGGGATCTTACATAAAATTTTGCTTAACATGATTTGAAATGGCTAAAATTTACAGTCGATTAACTTTAATCACTTCAATTTTATCATCATTATAGAAAAGTATGAGTTGATTAGAAAGCAGGGAACACATCTGTTGGAGTTGTGTCTCAATGTTGCTGTTGATATGCTGTTATTTTAGTTTATGTGCTGTCATCTTGATTTTTCTTTGACTTAGTCAAGTTTATTTGTTAGGCGGTTGGTTTGTTAGCTATTTTATAAGAAGTGGAACAAGTTTGTTTTGCACGTTTGTGTGCAGTTCCAAAGTGGTTCTTATTTAGTTTGTACAAGACAATTTTTTTTATGGCTGAATGAAGTAAAAATGCTATGTTTTCTCCTTCTCTCTTTGTGCAAAAGAGAAGTTTTGCTGCTGTAAATTGTTTATTTCAACTATAACAATGGTATCAGAGCCTCTGTTGGTTCTTAAGGGACTGTGAAGTGAGGGTAAGTGAGTCAAAACTGCTTCCAATCTGCAAAGAAAAAGCTGATGAAGGCGGGATCGAGTGGATTCTCCACAATGGCTGCTCCAGTTTTTACTGGGGAAAATTATCAAGCTAGGGTTGTCAAGATGATAGCATTCTTGGAGGGTCATGATCTATGGGAGGTTGTGGAGAATGATTATGATGTCACTCCACTTCCAAACAATCCGACCTTGAATTAGATAAAGCACCATATAGAGAGAATCACAGTGAATGCCAAGGTAAAGTCTTGCTTGTATGCTACTGTCTCACCTCCTATCTTCACAGGATCATGAGATGTGATTCTACAAAGGTAATATGGGATTTCTTGAAGGATGAATACGAGGGAGATGAGAAGATAAGGAGCATGAAGGTGCTGAATCTCTTGAGGGAGTTTGAGAGATAGCAAATGAAGGATTCAGAGTTAGTGAAGGAATATTCTGATAGGCTGATTGAAATAGCCGAAAAAATCAAAATCTTAGGGACTGACTTGAAGGATGAAAGGCTGGTTCAAAAGATCTTGGTGTCTCTTCCAAAAAAGTTTGAAGCCACTATAGCTTCTTTGGAAAATACAATAGACTTGGCTGACATAAAGCTTGTAGAAATGTTAAATGCCCTACAGGCACAGGAGCATAGAAGACTGATGAGAAGAGAAGAGCCTGTAGAGGGTGCACTGCAAGCTAAAGTGAAGTCCAATGATGGAGGCAAAGGGAAGAAATGGAATCAGTTTAAAGGAAATGCAGGTGACTCCAAGTTTGCAGCAAAAGAAGGGAGTTCTAGTAGGTCTGGCAGATGGAAGAAGAACAAGAAGCCTTGTCAACACTGTGGTGGAACTAATCATCAATCCTTTAGATCTTTGGAGAAAGCCTCGATGCTAAGTGCGAAGATGTCACAAGGTTGGTCACATGGAAGCGATCTGCAAAGAGAACAATTACCAACAAGCAGGAGAAGCACATATAGCAGTGAATGAAACTGAGGAAGAACACTTGTTTGTAGCTTCCTATTCTGGCTCTTTCGTTGAGAATGATGCATAGTTGGTGGATAGTGGTTGTACCAATCATATGACTAGCAATTTGAAGCTGTTTAGGAGTCTAGACAGGTCAGTCAGGTCCAGAGTCAGAATCGGCAATGGACAGTACATTGAAGTGCAAGGGAAGGGTACATTGGCTATTGAAGGAAATCAAGAGGTGAAGCTGATCAGTGATGTTATCTTTGTGCCAAAAGTTGACCAGAATTTGTTAAGTATTGGTCAATTAGTTGAGAAGGGCTATAAGGTGAAGTTTGAAGGGAAGGAATGCCTTATTGATAATGCAGATAGCAAAGAAGTGCTGAGAATGCCAATGAAGGTCAAGAGCTTCATGTTCAAGCCACAAGAGATGCAACAAATGGCTTTAAAGTGCAAAGAAGAAAACGCAAAACTTTGGCATAAAAGGCTTGGGCATGTTCATAGGAAAAACATGTTGTTATGCAAAGGAATAGCTTGGCAAATGATTTACCAAGTTTGGAGGGGGAATTTCCACAGTGCAGAACTTGTCTTCTTGGCAAGCAAGCCAGATTTCCTTTCAAAGGAGGAGGTTGGAGAGCATGTGAGAAGCTACAATTAGTCCACACAAACTTATGTGGACCTATGTCTAAGTCATCTCTCAATGGTAGCAGGTATTTCATTACTTTCATAGATGACATGACTAGGATGAGTTGGATTTATTTTCTACAAGCCAAATCTGAAGTTGCTGATGTGTTTGTAAAGTTTAAAGCCTTAGTTGAGAATCAGAGTGGGAAGAAAATTAAAATTCTTAGGTTTGACAATGGTTTTGAGTATACTGCTCATAAGTTTAAGTTAAATTGTGAGTAAGTTGGCATTGTGCAGCAATTCACTGCGCCCTATTCACCTCAACAGAATGGGGTTAATGAGAGAAAAAACAGAAGCATTATGGAGATTGCCAAATGTATGATGCAAGAGAAGATGTTACCTAAGAAGTTCTGGGCTGAGGCAGCTAATACTGCAGTGTTCCTATTGAACAGATTGCCCACAAAGGCCTTAGAGAGGTCAACACCTTTTGAAGTTTGGTATGGTGTTAAACCTTTTGTAAAGAATTTGAAGGTTTTTGGGTGTGTGTTATACTCATGTTTCTCAGGTCAAGAGGGACAAGCTGAATAAAAAGGCCGAATTGGTGTCTTCATTGGGTATAATCTCCAATCAAAAGCTTATAGGATTTTTCAACCTATGACCGAGAAGGTGATTGTGAGCAGAGATGTTGTTTTTCTAGAGGAAGATGAGTGGAATTGGAAGGAAGAAAAGAATGTAGGACAACAGCAATATGCAAAACAACAACCTGCAACGATTGTAGAGGTTGATGAAGTTATGGATGGATTGGAAGATAGTATGGATAATTTGCTAGTAAGAGGCACAGGGTCACTTGCTAAAATCTATGAAAGAAGCAATGTGACAGTGCTTGAACCATCTAACTTTGTGAAAGCTAAGGAGGATCAGAGGTGGATTGCAGCAATGCAGGAGGAGTTTGCAATGATTCAGAAAAACCACACATGAGAGCTTGTTGATAGACCATCTGATAAGAATGTGATTGGGGTTAAGTGGGTGTTCAGAACAAAACTTAATCCTGATGGTTCTGTCAATAAACACAAAGCTAGACTGGTTGCGAAAGGCTATGCTCCAATATGGGGAGTAGACTTTTTTGAAACATTTGCTTCTGTTGCAAGGCTTGATACAATCGGGTTACTATTAGCTGTTGCAGCAGAGAAGGGGTGGCCTATATTTCAGTTAGATGTCAAGTCTGCATTTCTGAATGGAGAGCTCAAGGAGGAGATTTTTGTTGAACAACCTAAAGGCTTCAGTATCAAAGGGCAAGAAGAGAAGGTATACAGATTGAGGAAAGCTCTATATGGACTGAAGCAGGCTCCAAGAGCTTGATATGAGAAGATAGATCGATATTTGTAGGATTTTAGCTTTGTAAGAAGCTTGAGTGAGTTCACTCTTTATGTCAAGAGGGTGAATCACAATGTTGTAATTCTGTCACTCTATGTAGATGATTTATTGGTGATAGGAAATGATGTGGAACTGATAGAAAGGGTGAAGCAAGGTCTGTTTGCAGTTTTTGAGATGTTAGACTTGTAAAAGATGACTTATTTCTTGGGTCTGGAAGTCAAACAAGCTTTACATAAGATCTTTATCTGTAAAAAAAAATACATGAAGGAAATTTTGAAGAAGTTTTAGATGGAAGATTGTAGAAGTGTAAGCACTCCTATGGCTGCGAAGGAGAAGTTGCAGAAGAATGATGGAACGGATGTGGTAGATGCTTCTATGTATAGAAGCTTGATTGGATGTCTCATGTATCTTACAGCAACCAGACTAGACATTCTAGTTGCTATAAGTGTTCTATCCAGGTTCATGAGTAGTCCTAGTCAGTTACATTTGGTTGCTGCAAAAAGGGTCTTGAGATACCTCAAAGGAACATTGTTCTTTGGTGTGAAGTTTAGGAAATGTCAGAAGTTTAAGTTGCAAGGCTTTTCTGATAGTGACTGGGCTGGCTCAGTGGATGACATGAAAAGTACATTTGGGTACTACTTCACTCTTGGTTCTGCCTGTTTCTCTTGGTGTTCCAAAAAGCAAGAGATTGTAGCTTAGTCCACTACAAAGGCTAAGTTTATAGCAACTATTGCAGCTGCAAATTAGGCTTTGTGGCTGAAGAAGATAATGAAGGATCTGTGATTAAATTCTGGTGATTGCATTGAAGTTAATGTGGACAATCAGGTTGCATTAGCAATATCACATAATCCAGTTTTCCATGGCAAAACCAAGCATTTTAAAGTAAAATTCTTCTTTTTACGTGAAGTGCAACAAAGTGGTGAAGTTAAGTTGGTCTATTGTAGATCTGAAGATCAGCTTGCAGACATGTTCACAAAGCCACTGCAAGCTGGAAGATTTGAGCTGCTAAGAGAGAAAATAGGAGTTTGTAGCAACAACTGATCCAAGGAGGAGTTTGTTGGAGCTGTGTCTCAATACTGTTGTTGATGTGCTATGATTTTAGTTTATGTGCTGTCATCTTGATTTTTCTTTGACTTAGTCAAGTTTATTTGTTAGGTGGTTGGTTTGTTAGCTATTTTCTAGGAAGTGGAACAAGTTTGTTTTGCACGTTTGTGTGCGGTTCTGTTTTGCACGTTTTGTGCAGTTCCAAAGTGGTTTTTATTTAGTTTGTATAAGTTAGTTTTTTTTTATGGCTGAATGAAGTAAAAATGCACTGTTTTCGCCTTCTCTCTTTGTGCAAAAGAGAAGTTTTGCTGCTGTAAATTGTTTATTTCAGGTATAACAACATCGATCTTCAATGCAGCCAATCCCTGCCTTGTAGAGCATCGAACGCTGCAATCATGTGGAGGGAACACATCGATCTTCATGCAGCCAATCTCTGCCTTGTAGAGCATCGAACGCTGCAATCATGTGGACAACGGAGAAAAAGGTCATGTGATAATCATCTGTTGCCTTGAAGACCGGACTAATCAGCATGTTACTTTGACCAGTAACATGTGATGGAGCTCGCAACATGCATAATGGCAACGTACCCATTGATTACTGCGCTATTGTCTACGACTATCCTGCTGACGGAGACGCCATTCATTTAGACTGGGGTTTTAGATTATGTGTCATCTCATTTTTCGGTCGTTCTAGAATTAATTTAAGAAAACCAAGACTCGTTAAGACAATTCCTACCTGGATGGTTTTCTAGTTGATCTATCTCCATGTTGTTGTTGTTGTTGATGTCATTTTGATCTTTAGCATTGAAGCTTAGGGTTAATGTCGGAATGTTTCCCTCCATGACTTGAGGGACATCAACGGACAGCCCCCTTTAAGTTGCTGGGTGTCCCACATCCCTCGGGACCTTGATTCTGGTACTTCAGTAAATTTCTTTGGGCAGCATTTTAGCTACTTCTGTGGCTCGCTCTGCATACATGGTGCAGAATTTTCAAGAGGCCGAGTGAATTTCCAGGTTTGAGCTATTTCCGGCACTAGGTAGCTCCTTGGCCTCAGCAAAAGAAGCCTGTATGAGATCTTGCTCGATTTCCTTATTTACAACACCACATACTCTATTCGTTGAGCTAGGATCCCTAATAATGGACACTCTGTCAGAACAAAGTTACTGGAGTCGAAGATTCTACTAGCCAATGACTCTGGATCCGGTGGAGCCGAGTCAACCCCTTGTGGGCCACACGAGCAAGGTCTGAATCTGAGGTGCCATGGTCTTTGGTGGAAACAAGGCATTGGTGGCTTGTTGGGGATTAATTCGTCGCCTGCTGCCACCGACTAAACCCACAACTACATTCCGTGGGACAGTATTGAATTAGATGTGCTCCTGCGGACTCTTGAAGAGCATTTTGCAAAGAGCACTCCCTTTGTAGGAGTTCGCATGGCTTGGCCATTTTGAGACTCATGATTGTAGTATTCTGGGGGTTGGTCCTAGATGCCATGACTTCCATCAACCTGCATATCAGGCCCAATCTGCATGATGCTTTCTTTCAAGGGGATGTGGTCGGGCCACAGCCTGCGCTTGTTTTGGAGAAGAAACCTCCTAAAATCGTGCACTGGTTAGTTGTATGAGAAGAAGTCTGATGCCATTTGTACAGGGTCGACAGCCCTGCACCTTCTTGGAGCTAAGATATGGGCACACCAGCCCCCAAGAGACGATTAATAGCAGACTGGCTTCAATGGTGTGCGGAGACATCAATAGCTTGTTATTGTTCTGCCATGAATGTGAAATGTCAGCTCCTTTAAATCAATACGCAATTAAAATCAAACCTATATGCTTCAAGAGTCTAATCAAGAGGATCCTCATCTATTATCATCATTTCTTTCTTCTTCAGAAATCTGATCTCTTTAGTTTTGACCTGATCTTGGATTATATTCAGAAGGTTATGCAGTCATTGGGCAAGTGAGTGAGAACTATGCCATTTCCCATATGTTTCATACTTCTGCTCATTATCAGAAGCAATTTTATGACTCCTGGACTTGATCTTGTTGCCGAGTAAAAGCCAGTAAAAAATCCGGTCAATTTTTTAGATATCAAAGGAATACTTCCTCTCTTAATTTGACAGGGAGATTCATTCGCTTGCATATTCTTTGTACTCAATGAATCGCAAATCACAGGGGTTTCCTTCACAAATTCTGCTGCATCAACCTCGTGGGTGCATGAATCAAGACACAATAAGTATTGAGGGTAAGTGTTCTTTGAGGAAACTCCTTGCCTAAGGATGTTCTCATGTTTTGTGACTCTCTGGACAATTCAAAGGGATCTCCAAAATTTATCCAAATTTCTTTCTAGGCTCTAGGCATTCTTGTGCTAGGGAGAGGAATTCTTCATCTGGAAGATTAGTCTTATCCCTAATTCTTGCCTTTTTAAACCGCATTAAGTATTGCTCAAAGAACTCTCTGAGCATGTTGGCGTATCTTGGCTAGATCAGCCATGTATACTCCAAGATCAGTTTGAGAGAAATGTGTGTGGAATTGGACTTGCATATCCCACCAATATCTTAACAGAATTCGCAAGCAAATTGAGGTATTAATTGAAAGTTTGTGCTGATAATGAACTAGGAAAGAGTCTTAACTTAAGAAAGTCATCATTAGATACTTCTCTATAGCTTTCTCTAGTCTGACGAGTGCGGTACTGCATCAGGAGATTATTCTCCGGAGAAGTGGGATCAGTTCTAATGGGAGTTTGTCCATTTATATGGTCACTGTTTCCCATAGGTCTCAATTTATTTCTCCCAGAAGCACTATCGACAGCTTTCTTGCATTCATTCATCTTGTTTTCAGAGGCATAGATGAGTCTCCTGAATTGGTTCTAAGATTGCTATTGGCGCTTCTCTGCCTTTCAAAGCTCAGCTCTAAGGTTTGAACAACTCATGCAACTACTTTATTAGTCCTGGATCTGTCATCTCTTTGACAATATAATGATTAATCGTCATTACCCTCTCAGTTTGTTGATTGACATGGTTAATGATCTGACTTTTTGTTCCCTTTACCACATTGCCTGAGGGCAGTCTCATCTGGGCAGTGTGTTCAACTTGTTAGCACTTTCACTCCTGACACTAGCATTCGTGGGCTCAAATTAAATGTCCAATTTTTTTCAGGCTTCATCTTGAATTTCAAAGATGATCTGAGTAAATGAATCAAAGGGATCTCCTTGCACAGTTTAGTGGCAGACTGAGATGGTGGCCTTTCGTCCACCAGGACATCCATAGCCTTAGAGGCTTTTGCTTGGTTGGAATTCAACTCCTGGTTATTGAGTCGTTGGCATGAGTCAAAAAGCCCAGATATGCTTCTAGTAATTTGGCGGGATATTCTATTATCCCACTTATGATCGGACTAGGCGAAACACTCTCTACGAAGAAGATGCCGACTACTAACACAAGTCTGCTTTAGCCTAGAAAGGCCTAAACGATAGGCGCCACCCTTTAGGTGAAGAGAACCATCACAAGAGGCCCCAAGAGAGGCCACTGTGAATCATGGAAGGAGAAATAGAGACTCGTGAAGAGTAGCTAATCCTCTTGATCACCAACTTCTAGCTAGGATGATAGAGCCTCGGTATGGACCTTAACTTCGCAGTAATAGAATGTGTGTGTACACTTGGCTACTTTGATATGACTACTTCGCGATAAATGTCTTAAACTGCTTGAACCGACCAGAGAACTTTCATTTATGCTCTAAGGAAATACAACAGTGAGACATCAATAAAACTTAGCAAACATCGGGCATCTTTCTTTGAAGGAAAGGACCTCGGATATCTCAGTGGATGTAGTCAACTATTTGCCCTGTCCTATGCACAGCTGAACTGAATTTAACTCTGGTTTGCCTTGCAAAGATGC
This sequence comes from Corymbia maculata, assembly GCA_014182735.1. Taxonomy (NCBI): domain Eukaryota; kingdom Viridiplantae; phylum Streptophyta; class Magnoliopsida; order Myrtales; family Myrtaceae; genus Corymbia; species Corymbia maculata. Next base: position 5,987,695 of record CM024690.1, on the reverse strand, counting down.
AATGCTCAAACAAATCCAACTTCCCTGTCTCTGCCCTTCAGCAAACCCCTCTCAGCAGCATTATCACTCGTATCTTGCTCAAGTGCCCCAGCCGCAAATATACCATAACCGAATTATGTTTGCATCTGACTCTCCCAACGAAACAGTAGGAATCCTTGTCGTGATCTCACCTAGCAGATAATACCGAGCGCTCAACTTCTTGCCATTCATCACTATCGGAACACCTCAAGAACTTCAGTACTTCCCCTTCGCTGGTGTACTTCCATCCAATGTCACCAAGCATGCCTAATGAAATAATGTTCTTGTGGAACTTTAGTACGTGTCTAGCGTTTATTAACTTGCATACGAACCCATCGTACCAAAAATCTTGATTCTTACAGTTCCTATCCCCACGACACTGTATTACTCCCTATGAGAATTCTATCACCGTCTACAAATTGGTGAGTAGTGGACCAACTCTTATGGGGCTATGTGCTATGAACCCACGAATCAAATACACCTATATGTAACTGGACTTCTCACCCAGCATGATGTCCATACACTCATGCTCTCCTCAGCAACAATTGGACACACTAGAGATTCGTGCATCATGCTTCACATCCTCATTCCTCAGCTCACACACACCACCTTTGGAAGTGCCCCTACTTATGATACTCAAAGCACCTACCCCCCCACTATTTCCAAGGCACAATTTTAATATGGTTCTACTTCCTTTGCTCGAATGTCTATTCTCTCGTCCACCTCGAAACATAAAAACTTCCGCTATATCCTGAGTCAAGTTACCCTCTCATAACCTTTTATGCCATTCCTTTGAAACATGGCTATTGTAACCTCCTCCAAGGTTATTGTGTCATGCCATCTCATTAGAGAACCCAAAAGGCTCTCACATGAGTCCAACAGAGAAGCCAGCAAACATCATGGCCTGGCTTTTGTCATATAGTCTTTCCTCAACATTCTTCGGATCCATGACAAGTTTGTCGAACTCGTCGAGGTGGACTCTCATTCATGTACCCTCAGACATTCAGAACTAATACATCCTTCTCGAGAGGTACAAGTGATTGTTCATGTTAAATAAGCTAAATATAAATATCCAGAATCTATATATATCTAACAGTTCTTCTAGCTTAGCCCAAACCTCAATAGCACCAGCCTTTTAGCCACCTTCCACATGACCTCATTAGACAGATATGACAGCAGCACGTTATAGTTGCAGGTGACTTTTAAAAAGGAATCAGTTTAATATCATTTATACGAAATCGTATGGAATCACTTACGATTCAGCTTTGTACCTCTACCAAATTGATTTATTTTCATTTACTAATTGGCTAGTAACTGGTGGTATTGTCCTTCTTAGATCCTTATGATTAAGTGGTCTATCTTTATTTGAATTTGCTGGTCGTACACATATCGATCCCTAATTGTGCTTCCGAATAGTCAGTTAACTCGTGAATGTTTAATTCAGAGTAATTGCACTAATAGGGCATTGATTAATAAATCCATTTCATATAATTCTAAAATAGGGTCAAAAAATTCAGGATATCACGCTAAGTCTTCTTGTATAGAGAGAAGTAATTTGACCAAAAAGACTCAAAAATTGACCCGCCGACCATAATCAACGTCACGGAAGAAAAATCCATTTCGAAACCCAAAGCTTTACAAAATGCTTTGAAATCTTGATATGCTCTAAATATGGATTTTTTCTACAACTTTTGTGAAGGAATAATGGCCAAATTCATCTTAGATAATTTTATAAAAATTTGAGAAATCACCGAGGTCATGAGTTCCACGGTTCTGGACAGCTTAAACATAGTAGAATAGCACCCCTTTGTGCCGACCAGTTTATCTAAAAAAAATATACAATAAATATATGTTATAGATCAAGACATCTTGCACAACTTCTATGATAAAGTCTTACCAAAATCGAAACACAGCAAGTTCCATAAAATCGACAAACAGAGAGGGTACTGTTCTAGAAATCCAAGCCATAGTTCACAAATATTTGCATAACTTGAACTACACAAGTTCATGGCTCAAAAATATATACAAGCCAGATGTCCTAGGGCACATGCAACATCCACCTTCATCTATAGCCATGAAAATATTCATGAAAACCTAATACATGCACCAAAGTCACATGCAAGGTTATATGGGTACTGAAACCAGATTTCACAGCATTGTATAACTTTATTTTCACATTACTATACATATACACGCTAACAAAACCAAACAAGTAAGAAAAACAACAATAGTGGCTTCTATTCTAACAAAATCGAGTCCTAAAAGGATCAAGGAGATTAGGTTACTTCTCTTAGCCTTAATTTCACTAACGCCTTGGGCTCCTCCACCCTGAGTTGTCGTAAGCTTGAGAGAGAGGTTGGAAGTGCTTGAGGTGAGGTGAGGCTTCGGTGAGAGGAAGAGGAAGAGAAAGGGGGTGCTCAGTTGAGAGGGAGAGTGTCACGCCCCGGCTCTCGAGCTTGCCCCGACTCTCGAGCTCACGACAATCTCATTTCACTTGAGGTTTAACTGTACGACGTCCCAAGTACTGTCGTTGACCAATTCATTTTATCTTGTAATTAAGTACATGCGGAAATGAACAACTCCCAAACCAAACAATAGGGATAGCAACAATAGCAATAGAGGAAAGACAAACAGTATTTTATATATATCTGAAGGTTAGCTGGCATACCAATAAATATATACATGCCTTACTACAGGCGACAAACTAAAGCCTACTCGAAGAGGACTGACCTGGCTAACCTAACACTGTACTAGTGCCTACTCATTGGTCTCGAATGGATCGCTCTCTTCGATCCTTGGGTATTGCATCATCTAGGTCCTGAAAATGTTAACCATGATGGGTTGAGATAAACTCAGCAAGTTAAAGTCCTAAGCTCTAGTTAGGAACTTCGCTCGCCTTGGGAGTTTAACATACAACCTAATCCAACAGTCAGCACAATGCAGAGAGAAGCAAAAACACAGGACAGTTCAATAAACAGACACAACCATAGGCGATCCTACCTGGCCTTGACACACATAACCTGCAGAAACTGTCATTTAACTCATCACGACATTAAGAGCATGCGAATAATCAGAGCATCTTACACAACTTACTCATGAGCATCTTACACAACTTACTCATGTCTCACACTCACAAATGCTTCGATTATTACAACCCCTCCTCCTAGGCCACGGCACAACCTTATGGTTGGCGGTTCCTGGCTAAACCAGTTTCGTCCTCTTTACCTCGAGGCATGGCGACGTCAAGGGCTCACTCCCAAGACGGCATTCCCGAAGGAGCATAGGACCCGTCCACTACTGCAGTCCCGCAACTGATAGAGGCCTAGGACCCGCCCACTACCGCAGTCCCACAAAGTTAACCCCTCTCTGTCAGGCATCCAACCGAAGTCAGGCAACCCACTGGCCACCGCACAACCCCATAAGGATTAGCGGTTTCCCGGCAACGTCGAGTTCCTTCTCTTAATGTGATCATGCAACACATCATCAAGCAATCCATTTATATCTTTGCTCTGTCGTGAATGCAATATCGCTCATGCTCATGCGACATGCCATTTCAAATAACCAACGCAATATGTCATGCAGTACAATCCAATCACTCGTGAAATTATGACAAACCGAAATTCAATTCCAACCAATCAACAACCATGTACATTCCCTAATTCTTGGGAATAATCAACAATTGCATTTCAACAAGCCTTAATAATCAAGAACACATAATTTGAAACCAATATTTGATTATTTATGAACAGTGCCATGAACAGTAATCGTGAACAGTGATTATGATAGTAATTATGAACAGTAATCATGAATAGTAACTAATTTGAAATTAATAGAATAATATTAAACTTAACCATGGTTACTAAATTTAACCTAACTAGGGTTAATTAACTCAACCATGATTAATAATTAACCATAGTTACTTTAGAAACTAACCTTAGTTACTTTAATTAATTAACCTAGGTTACTTTAACACTAACCATGGTCAATTAACTAATCCTCATCAGTCTTAATTAACCAATATAATCAACCAATCAACTTTAATTAATCACAAACATATAAATACACTAATTAACCCCTAAGCAAGATTAACCCCTAAACAAGGATTAGGAAGTTAACTTACTTGGATTGGAAATCCGGCGACACTAGCACGTAGAGGGGAATGAGGGCTATGAGGGGTAAGCTCGGGGATGACAACGGACGATAAATGGTAGCCGAAACAGGCCAAAACAGCCCTCGGAACACTGTTCATGCGGAATTGATTAGCAGAGGGGAAAAAGCTGAAATGGGCAGTTTGGGGTGACCAGGGGTGACCAGGGGTGTGCAGTTGGCTTCCTAACTTCTAGGACTACACTTTAGGCAGTGGTGGCGGCTCCGGTGACGACGGCAAGGCTGTTTTTGGGCTGAAAAACAGCAAGGACAGCAAGAAACAGTATAAATGGAAGAGAAAATGAAGAGAAAAAAGGGAGAGAGAGAGAGTGGCTGGGCTGGTTCACGAATTTTGGGGGAGAAAGAGGAGAGAGAAGGAGCTGCTCGAGACTTGGATAAGGCTAAGGCAAGTGGGCTTGCCACTTGCTTGAAGGACTAATAAAAAACAACCAAAAACAAAGCATAAACAAAGCCCGCTTTGGCACAAAAGCAAAAAACCAAAAGAGAGAAACCCATGGGCTGAGGAGGGAGGGGAGAATGGGCCAGCTTGGGCCCCCTTTGGGCTGGGCTGGATGGGTGCAAGGCCCATTGGGCTGCCGGTCTTGGGCCAGGCCGCCGGTCTTGAGCCAGCCCACCTACGGGCCCGAAAGCCAGTCCAATTTTCCCCTTTTTTGACATTTCTATGTCCAACGGAAAATCTCAAAATAAATGAGGCCACGTCCAAATAATTAGCCCTGACAGTACTGAGAAGTTGGTTCTCAAAATCGGACTAAAAATCGGGGCTAAATTGAGTCGATTGCGACCGTAGTACAATTTGGATTATCGGGCACCCTTTTAGGACTTTCCTCACTTTTGACCCATGGTCAACCATTCTTTGATCCATGTTTATACCAATTCTTGAGTTAGGGACGTCCCTCGATTGTTGTGTGATCCCGGGGGCTCAATTGATAATCTCGAGTACCAGATGAAAAGGATTCGGTTTACCGTCGTTTGTAGTTCGTATCGAAGTCGTGCGGAAATCACCCGCAGTTCGACTTCGTACTTCTGTTGAATCGATTTATTTTCATTTCCTCAATAGTCTAGTACTTAGAGGATATCGTTCCCTCCCAAGTTCTCATGGTCGAAGGGTTCGTTCTTGATTGAAATTGCGAGTCGAACGCGTATCGCTTCCTAATGGCGCCTCCTTGTAATTCGTTATCCCACAAACACACAATTCGGAAAATTAGTACTGACCAGGCCTTCGACTAATATCGCCATTTTATAAAATCCAAAAATGGGATCGATTTTTAGGATGTTACAGAGAGAGAGCAAAATTAAGAGAGAGGGAAAAGGAAAGAGAGAAAAAATGAGGGAGAGAGAGAAGATGAGGGGCTGCCGGACAAGAATGGTGAGGGAGAGATTTGGCTTCTCCATTACACCCTTATGTCATGGGCCGATCGATCTAGCGTTCCCTTTGAATCTGTGCGGCCTTAGGATTTCTCCCAAGCAGCCTTTTCACTCAAACTCACAATAATTTTAGAGAGAGAAATTCTAGAGAGAGAAGTTTTGAATTCTATTACTTGTGTAGAATGAGATAATTACAATGAGGGGAGGAGGCCCTCATTTATACAAGTATAGGCAAACCATATCTGTAGATCTCTCATCGTATCTCCTTAATTACCTTAATTACATATGTGTACAATTACCGTATCGCCTGCCCCTAGGAATATTCTAGAAGACTCAAGAAAACTCCGCCTCTAGGAATATTCTAAAAGACTCAAGAAAACTCTAGAACTTGGGGCCAATGGTTGAGGGTTGCTCGTACAAAAGATTGGTCACGGCATCGATCAAAACCCTCTTGAACCGTTCGTGTTTCCGAGTTGTGACATTCTCCCCCACCTAATCGAGCAACGTCCTCGTCGTGTCTTTGGCATGGAATGCTTCAATTTGTTTATTGAATTGCCAAAGAGCATCCGCTGGTTCCCAACTTGCTCCACTCTCCGGAAAACCCTTCCATCGAACCATATACTCCCGCTTCGGTGCATAATACCACTTTCGTATGATTCAGTCTGCCATGATATAATCCACTTCCCGATCATACGAAGTCTTTACTCTTAATAGTGCCCGTTGTGACTCTCCTCGGTTCGGATCTTCCTCATCCACATGGAAATGTTTGAGCATACTTATGTGGAAAACCGGGTGTACCTTTAGTTTAGGCAATAACTCCAGCTTGTATGCGACCTTCCCGACCCGTCAAAGCACATGGAAGAGCCCTTCGTAGTGTTAGATCAACCCCTTGTGCATGTCCTTGTATCGAAGAACCACGTGTAATTTGGCTAACACTTGGTCCCCGACTTGGAACTCCACGTGCCGACACTTTTGGTCCGCCCACTTCTTCATGCACTTTGATGCCTTGTGTAGGCATGCCCTTACCAAGTCCGCTTGCTCTTACCAATCCTTTGCGAACTTGAAGGCCGGAGGGCTACTCCCCTTATAGCCCGATGCAGCCGCACTTGGGGTTTGCGGTTGTTGTCTTGTTGCAATCTCTAACGGACTTTGGCCAGTAGACTCGCCCCGTTGCAAGTTGTAGGAGAACTGGGCTATGTCAATCAACTTTGCCCAATTCACTTGCGTTGTGCTCACGTAGTGTCGAAGGTAGATCTCCAAGAGTGCATTGGTCCGCTCCTCTGACCATTGGTTTAGGGATGCAAAATCGTGGAGAAGTTCAACTCCAACCCCAGCAACTTGAAGAGCTCCATCTAGAACCACCCCATGAATCGGAGATCACGATCGCTCACGATTGTTTGTGGTACTCCCCAGTACTTGACTAGGTGCTTCAAGAAAAGCTTGGCCGCCTCCTCGGTCGGGTAATTCTTCATCGTAGGCACGAACGTCGCGTACTTGGAGAACCGGTCGACCACCACCATAAGCATCCGACACCCTTCGGACTTAGGCAAGTTGACGATGAAATCCATGTAAACACTTTCCCATGGACAAGTGGGGATGGGAAGTGGCTCCAGAAGCCCCGGTGATGACCATTGTTCGAGCTTGTCTTGTTGGTATACAAGATAAGTCTTTACGTATGCCTTGATGTCGTCCCACATCTAAGGCCAGTAGTACTGTTCCTCGACAAGCGCCAACGTACGGTGGATCCCTGGATGACCCGCCCACTTTGAATCATGGCACTCTCACAGCACTTCTTTCCTCAGCTTCCCATGGAGTGGCACGTACAGTTGCCGTCCCTTGGTGTAGAGAAGCTCATCTTCACACTAGAATTGACGAGTCTTGCCCTCTCATGTGTACTGTAAGAGTCCTTGAGGCCCTCCTTAATACAATCGATCCACGGGCAATTCGGCCGACTTACAATGTTGGCCGGCTCCACCTTTCAACTTAGTGCATTTGCCACAAAGTCGGACTTCCCCGACTTGTACTCCAGCACATAGTCGAATTGCGCTAAGAAGTCTTGCTATCGAGCTTGCTTCGGACTTAGCTTCTTTTGCGCTTGGAAGTAGCTCGTGGCCATGTTGTCCGTCCTTACGACGAACTTAGCTCCCAAGAGATAGTGCCTCCACATCCAAAGGGAATAGATGACCGCGGTCATCTCCTTCTCTTGAACAGTATACCGATGCTCAGTATCGTTCAACTTGCATGACTCAAACGCAACTAGATGGCCATCTTGCATGAGAACACCATCAATAGTATAATCGGAATCATTAGTCTCTACCTCGTAAGGCTTGGTGTGATCGGGTAACACCAGCATCGGCTCGTCGGTCATGGCTTGCTTCAACCAATCAAATGCTTCTTGGCATCAAGTTGTCCACTCCCACAGTTTCTCCTTCTTCAGCATGTCCGTGAGGGGCACCGTGATGCTCGAATAGCTCCGAATGAAGCACTGATAGTAGTTGGTGAGGCCAAGGAATGACCTCAACTCCGTCACCTTGGTCGACGGCTCCCATCTAAGTACCGCTCGGATCTTGGTCCCGTCCATTCGAACTCGACCGCCCCCAACAGTGTGCCCCAAGAAAGGAACTTTCTTTTGGGCAAATGCACACTTCTCGCGCTTGACGTACAGCTCGTTCTCGTGTAAGACTTGGCAAACCTGCTTCAAGTGCTTGATGTGCTCTTCGAGCATCTGGCTATAGATAACAATATCATCTAGGTAAACCACTACAAACCTATCAAAGAACGGATGGAGTACCTTGTTCATCATTGTGCAGAAGGTAGCCGGAGCGTTGGTGAGATTGAACGGCATGACGAGGAATTCGTACGATCCGTATCGTGTCACACATGCGGTCTTCGGCTTGTCCCCTTCAACGATCCGAACTTGATAGTATCTCGATCAGAGATCAAGCTTGGTGAACCACCACGCTCCTCCAAGTTGACTGAAGAGATCCGCAATAAGTGGGATCGGGTACTTGTTCTTCACGATGAGCTTGTTCAGTGCCCGGTAGTCGATGCACATTTGGAGTGATCCATCATGCTTCTTTTAGAATAGGACTAGCACACCGAACGGAGAATTATATGGCCGAATATACCCCGTGTCAAGCAGCTCCTTGAGGTGCTTCCTTAGCTCTTCCAATTCAGGGGGTGCCATGTGGGTGCCATGGTAGGTGGTCGAGCATCGGGTACTAGCTCGATCCGATGATCCACCTCCCTTTGAGATGGGAGCTTCTTAGGTAGCTCGGATGGCATAACGTCTTGGAAGGTGTCGAGGACTTGGGTCACCTCAGTGAAACATCCTCCACTCTACCCGTCTCTTCCTCCACCTTCAACGTTGCCAAGAGGGTCGCCTTGCTCTTTCGAACTCCTCTTGAGAGTTGCATGGCTGACAACATTTTCCAATCGCGATCCGATGCGCAATGGATCGGAATCATACATTGACACCGCTTGTCCAGAATATAAATGCAATCCGCAAACGGTAGCACATCGGCATTTATCCTATCGAAGAATCCTAGACCTAGCACAAAGTCATAATCGTCTAGGGGGATTACTTCGATGGTTTCCTTGCTTGACCATGGACCAAGGTGAAGCTCCATGTCCCTAGCCACACCACTAGTCGGGACCTCCTTGGAGTTCACCGTTTTGAGCCAACTGGCTCCTTTCTCGACCCGAAGATTGAGTTTCTTCATGGCCTCTTGGGTTATGAAGAGGTCGGACACCCCCGTATCCACGAGTGCACTCATCGTGGTATCACCAATCTTCACATCCACGAACATCATTCCCTTAGACTCCTTGGCTTTCTTTGTCTTGAGGGAATCGAGGATCCGCATTGAACCTAGTCGTGATTCCTCCGTAAGCTCCTCTTCCTTGCAAAGGGCCCCTAGCTTGGCCTTGTTCGAGCAATCCCGTGCCATGTGTGTACCGTCACAGAAAAAGCATTTATTCATGTGTACCTTCCTTTATCCTCTGCCGCTCGACTCCGCATGAGCCTTAGGAGGGCCCGCCGGTGGTTTGCCTCCATTTGGGCGATTGTATCTTCCTCGATCTCCCTCACAGTTGGCCTTGTCCCTTGAATGAGAGTCCGGCTTGGATGCAGAAGGCGCCTTGTATTCCACAAGCAATTCGGCCACAGTTATGGCTGTCATGAGATCTCCCACGTTACACCGCTTGAGTTCCTACTTGGTCCATGGCTTGAGACCACTCATGAATTGGTGGTATGCCTCATTATCACTCATCGAGGGTATTTGGAGTAGCAACTCTGAAAATCGCTTGATGTAGTCGCGCACCACACCCCTTTGCTTGAGCTGTTTTAGCTCATTCCGAGCATCCTCCTCTACGTACGAAGAGTAGTACATTCGTCAAAACTCCTCGACGAATCCATCCCATGTTTGATAGGATCACCACTCTTATCATCCGACCGACGACGCCACCACAACAATGCATTATCAACTAAATACATGGATACAGTGTTTACCTGTGAGAGGTCGTCGTTGATTCCCATGGCTTGGAAGTACAATTCCATATACTATAGGAAGTTGTCAACGTCTTTGGCTACCCGTGAGCCTTTGAACTTGTTCGGCTTGAGTGCATCCGTTCGTGGACCAATATGAACCGTGACCACCCCGTTCACGCGTGCCACTTCCGATTCAACGAGCTTCCCTTTTAGTTCATCTACCTCCGCGTGCATGGCCACTATCATGGCTTCTAAGGTTTCAGCCCGTTATTCCAGTTCCTGCCTTAGGGTCCCCAACAACTCGCCTCGGAGCTCTCCCATGCCGGTTTTAAGTTCTTGCACCTCAACCTCGTGCTCCTCCTTTCCGGCCTCCACTCCTTCGACCATCTGGGTCAAGTCATCGACCGATCCTTGGATCTCGGAGGCGAATAGTTCTACCCTTGTCACTCGATGATCCAAATCCCTTAGAGCATCCTTTGAACTAGAGCTAGCACGGTTCTTCCTTCCCTTGTTGCCTTTTGTGGAAGCCCCTCCATGATCCTTGTGATCAGCCTCCAGCGCGAGCAACACCTTAGGACGAGAATCAGCTATTACGCCTAAGAATGAACTTGCTCTGATACCACTTGTCACGGGCCGATCGATCTAGCGTTCTCTTCGAACCTATGCGGCCTTAGGATTTCTCCCAAGTAGCCTTTCTACTCAAACTCACAAGAATTTTAGAGAGAGAAACCCTAGAGAGAGAAGTTCTGAATTCTATTACTTGTGTAGAATGAGATAATTACAATGAGGGGAGAAGGCCCCTATTTATACAAGTACAGGCAAACCGTATCCATAGATCTCTCCTTGATCTAACGGTGGAGATCGTATCTCCCCAACTGCCTTAATTACATATGTGTACAATTACCGTATCACCCACCCTAGGAATATTCTAGAAGACTCAAGAAAACCCCGCCCCTAGGAATATTCTAGAAGACTCAAGAAGACTCAAGAAAACTCTAGAAATTGGGGCCAATGGTTGAGGGTTGCTCATACTAAGGATCGGTCACGGCATCGATCAAAACCCTCTTGGATTGTTCGTGTTTTCGAGCTGTGACACTTACATGTAGCTAAGAGGGGGCGGCACTGTCATTTCCTTAATTTTAACCTATTTAGCCATTTTTGCATGTATTCCCATTGGTCTATAGGTGGCAACTAATATTTTAAGCCCAAAATCTATTTTAATTTCATGCAAATAAAATATAGGTGGCTGGCCATGCATTTTGTACACATTAAGTTCTATAGTAAGACTTAGGTACATATAATACTCGTACAAGGCATAGGTTAATTGCTTTCATCCCTAAATTGTTAAATCATCTATACTAATATAATCCTTTGCAACTAACTAATTAATCTGGCGAAAATTCAGGATGTCACAATATATTGATGAGTAATCTTTGGAGTACAAATCGGTATCAAGAAAATCTTAGAATTGACAAAAGAAATTATGAAGTTGAGGCAACAAAAGCTTTCCAAAGAAGAAAAGCTTGTTGTTTTAAATAAGAAATTTCGGAAATTAAGGAAAGATGAGATTTGTTTGAAAAGAAAAATGATTTTTTCCAAGGGGAAATTTCAAAAGTTCCAAATCTTTTTTCATTTGTCTCAAAAACCTTACAACATATGCTTTCCATAAAAGTAACATATTACAATAAATCTAGAATTGGTTTTGAAAAGGGAATTGATATAAAAATGAATTTTCAAAGGTTAGAGAGAGATTGAGGTGTCAGCCATTGGACATTACTTATAAAAATCATTGTAGAAATCAATTTATAAAACCTGTTGCCCGAAACTCCTTCAAGTGCTCAACTTGCTGAGATTCAAAGTATTTTATTAAGAAATCCCAAAAGTTTGGCATTCATAAGAAGCCCAAGCAAATTTAGGTTTCTTTTGGGAATGGAAAAGCCTTCTAACGTTAAAGGACCTGAACAAATTTGAGTACCAAAGAAAGCATGAACTTACTTCAACAATATAGGTATCAAAGAAGAACAAATGGTACTTGGATAGTGGTTGTTAAAGGCATATCATTGGAGATCCAAGCAAATTCATTTATCTTATAAAATTCAATGAAGGAAATGTATCATTTGGAGGCAAAAACAAAATTGTCAAAGGAACTATCAAAGTATGATGTTAAACAATCAATGACGTCTCCTTGGGCAAAGGACTTTACTACAATCTGATCAACATTAAGTTAATAGCGTGACAACGATTTAAGATAAGCTTTTGAGAGGACAAGTGTCCTTGTATAAGTGAGACAACTCTCAAAATTTTACCGGGCCTAAACACGATAATATAGTATCAAGTGCTTGATCTTTTCAAGCAATTATGGGGAACACCACCGCAAGCCACTTTGCCGTCATTGCCATGAGCCGCCATTCGTTGTGCCATTTGCCGTCTTCACTGTCTTGCTATTGCCACCCTACTGTTGTTGTAAAAACCGTGACTTAACTTTCTAATCCTTGATTAGGGTGTTAATTACATTTAGGTATAGCATTAGATTAAAGTTAATGACACTTAATGCTAATTAATGATAGTTTAGGTTATAAGTTATCGTGATAGGTGATAAATAAAAGTGATAGGTTTTCGCAATAATAAGTGGTAGTGATAGGTTATCAAGGAAAGTGATAAGTGGAAGTGATAACCTATCATGGAAAGGGTGATAAACTATCACCAAAGAGATGATAAGCTATCATGAATTGGGTAAAAAAAGATACCAAAGGGGTGATAAACTATAGTGAATTAAGTGATAAGCTATTATCAAATGGGTGATAAGCTATCATTAAATAGGTGAATAGGCAATAAGCTATCAAAGGAAGGCTAATAAGTTATCATTGGTGGGGGTGATAAGTTGCTATTATATGTGTTTTGTGCTTGAGATAAGTGGTGAATTTATGCATGTTTTATGTTAAGTGAAGCATGTATTGCCATAAAAAAGGATTGCTTTATTAAAAGACTTAGGTTGCTACTTTAAATAATGGTCTTATGAGAATTTAATTGGTAATTCATGAGGTGTTGGGATTTTATGCCATGTTTTATATGTTGGATTGGGCAAGGAAGTGTTAAAATGGAAGTGTACAAAGTGAGACGGGTTAATTAAACGTGGGCGATCATGTATGATTATTTCACTGCATTTTTATGTGTCAAAGTTGCAATAATTTGATGTGTGAGCACAAATCACTTCTACATTGGCTCAATGAGGAAATACAAATTAGCTTGAGTGATTGGTGTGCTAATGCGATCACTTAATGGAACCTATCACTCGAAGGTCTTTGGAAATAATGGCCAGTTTTTATCGGATGCTTAGCAAGGGTTTGGATGCTTAGTAGGGGTACGGATGTTGACTCGTGGTTGAGGCTGATTCGTTACTCCTTGTGGAATGCTACTTGTGGGAGTGTTGGAGATAGTGCCATGCTCAATGGGGCGGGATGATGCCTGGTTATGTTGAAAGATTGCCAATTGTCGAGTTAGCCATGGCTATGAGTGATTGTAATAATTGGAATACATGCGAATGCATTAAACATGAAAATTATTGAAAGTCTTCTGATTATGCTTGATGCTTGTTGCAAGTTTATGGCACATTATTCTCTACTATATGCAACGTGTGTGGCAAGGTTAGGTAAAAATGTCTGCATATTTCTTTGATGGTCTAGTTGGTAGAGGGGCTACTCATGCTTGCAATTAGGGCAAAAGAAGGATTGCTTTGCTATTGATCTGCCATCAATAATAAGTTGCATGTATAAGTTGCATCCGAGGAAAGTTATCTTCCTACATAAGGTTTAGGTCGTTAACTTACGGAGATTTTGTCTCACTTGTTGTTATTTGATATTTTTAGGTCAATAGTATGGGAAACCGTCATGTGCAGTTCGAGGTCTCCATAAGTCAAGACCTTGAGATAACCCCACACTTGTTTTGGGGACTAACCATGTGTACAAGCACTATATGATGATTGTGTGGATAGATAAGGGGTTGATGCATCTAGTGCCCAATTGTTTTAAGGCTTGGTTCGTGCAGGTTGGAAAGGACCTCTTTGGTTTGCGGCGAGGTTTTGACGGACTGCTCGGCAAGGGGTCTTGGAGAGGTGATTTGGGATTTGATGGACATTGACACCTCTGATGGTGTGGTTGAGGATCCGGAGTTAAACTTGGACTACAAGTTCAAATCTGACCTTGAGACTCTTCCCGGTTACTACTTGATGTGATGGGCACGAGATGCATAAAATTTTTGGAGGGCCCTCATGTTTAAGGAGTTTAAGTTAACCCTAACCCTTGCTATTTTTTGTTGGTTTGGTAGAAAGTTGCCCATCATAAAGGCTTATACATGTAAACTTCCTAGGTTTAATTAGTAAATAAATAAAAATCATGCTTTTGGAAGTATTTGTATGTTTCTACTATCTCTATTGTTGTGATTGATTGGGTGGTTCTAAATTGTGTCTGATTGCATTTAATCGAAAGATAAAAAGAATGGGTTGGCAATGCGCCTTGGAACATTGTAGTTAAATGACTTAAGGAAAAATGGGTTGTAGCACGCTCGAGGGTAGGGGCGTGACATATGCCTTGCATTAAATTTGCTATGCCATGTTGTATGTGATTATTGCTATGTTGTGTCAATTTTTTCTTGTCTTGCATCTAATTTGTCATATCTTGCTGCATGTAATTATTGTTGTGTTAAAGTCATTCTCCCACGTGATGATTGAACTTTGCATTTCAATTGACATTCACATACATACTTTCACATACAAACAGAGTCACGCAACTGCACATGAGAAGATGGCCATGTTAATCAATAACAACGTGGAATTACTATTTAGGCGACAAATCAAGATTCTAAAAAAAAATATCGTGCATGCTTAGGAGATTAATTAGCGAATGATTTGGTCATAAACCAAAACAAGGCTACATGTACCAGAAGGGCATCGTGAGAAGCTGGCTACTCCCAACCGTAACTAAACCCACTAATCTAAAACCACACGCTTTCGTTTGACCAGCATATAAGTAGTTGACTTTCCCATTAATATTTAGGCTCCTTGATTGTCCAATCAATATAGGTTTAACTAACTATATTGAGGGCAACTCTAATATAATAATTAAGTTTATGAGCGTATCTCGTAACCTGAACCTAGGATTCAAGATACTAGGGACTGAGGCACTACTAGATAGCAACCTCTCGGTCTGCAAAATTCGTGGTGCAACACTATTTGAATTTCAAATTTAGCATATTATAGCCGTGTCATGCCATTTGCTCAAATCATGATTAAATTTTGCACTAGAATTGACATTTGCACACAACTCGCGCACCAAAATGGAGTCGCACCATGACACAATAAATCGCCTTGTAAACCCAAATGACACCGAATAAGTATTTAGAAAATATTTTAAATCTTTAAAACCTAACATTATACATGCTTAGGGAATTGAAATGTTTAAGACTTAATTAGTGATGGAGCTGTAATACCAAAAGGGTGTTGTGGGATGCTAAGCTGTTCCATGTGTAACCAAAAGCCCCGGACTTAAGATTTTAGGTTTTCGTTTGACCAGTTACTTGTTGATTGATGGCAACTCTAGTCTGGGTATTTAAGCTCATAAGCATATTCACACCCCGTGGATTATTTGAACTTGGGATTTGGGAAGATCCTTAAGGCCAACGTGATACTAGATGGCGGCCTAGGTCTGCGAAATTCGATGTGCTACCGAGAAAAACGTAGAGAAGATTGAGATCCTGCAAATGAATTTTGGGCCTTGTACTGAGTCCAACAGGATATTGTCCCTCATTAGATCCACAGTCATGGCCCGGAAATTGAAAACATCGAGAATTTGATTTATCCAGCAAGCCGGACATAAAGAAAAAGCCCAACTCTATGGGCTATAAAGAAGCCTAGTTAAACAGCGTTAACCATCCAAGGGAAAATGATTTGAAGAATACTGCCTTCGTTTCTTTAAACAAGACAGATTCCCATTGTTTCTAATTATTATTCATCAGAACTCAGTGACATTTTATTCTTATTCTGTCTTTAGTTTTTCTCCAGTCCACATCCTTAATTTATTGATCAGCGGTCTTCCTGATGGAAACTTCGACCGAAGTTCTTTTGGAAAAGCATATACTAGAAAATATTTGTGGGTGTTAATTCTGGGGTGACTAAATCCCGTTGTGCTCCCATTTTGACTTTTATTTGATGTGAATCACCTAAGATATATGTGCCGAAGAAAGGTTAAATCAACAAGCTATTTTGGTCGGAAGTGATTACAAATAAATATCAAAAGGAGCTTCTTTTAGACAGATAATATACGGTGCATCAAAGATCTCACTAATTCATAAATCTGGTAAAAAGTAGAAAGACGGCCACCGTCTTAGTGCCTTTGCATCGATACTACTGATCTTTTAAGATCCTCGAACCCAGTGGATACAAGAGAAAGTAAAATTCTCTTGCCTATGTCATCTACGGACATATTCCATGCGACGAAATCTGATCTCAGAACCATAAGTGATCCCATCAAAAGAGACTTTGTGCAACGCGCACACACACAATGTTAGATCCGACTTGAGTCCTTTCTCTTTCTCTAAAGAACGAGAATCATTAGCTTTTGACCAAGTTCAGCTCACATGTTAGCATATACTTGCAGAACTGAAAGTTGGCCAATTTGCACCGATGAGCTTCGCATGTCTGGTTTTAGTTCTAACTTCAATGTCAGTGGGAAATTCCAAAAACATATACATACGTATATACATATATATACTGAGATGTAATATATTTTCATTGGTCTAAGTATTTGTTGTGATTAATGAATTGTATTAACAAGTGCCCAACGGGACTTTGAAACATATAATAATAAAAAAATATTATCATTACCAACACACCATCTCTTCAAGATATTGCATTTGTGCTAGCTAACAAACCTGAATATTTTGTAATTGCGACTATATCAAATTGCCAACTATAAATTCAAGCAAAAGAGAAGATATTTTTATATGTCAAGTTAAGATGGGTTATATGAGTGTAGCAGATACTATAATTTGTCTTTGTAAATTAGTTTGCTAAGTGATATGACAATGTGTAAGTAACTATTTGAGCGATAGCCACATTTAGGACCAAGAGTAAATACGTCACATCATTTAGCAATATTTCTAAGATATTTTTATTCATTTATTTTATATATGAGAGATTTGATAAATTATATATTTCTTCAATGTATTACACATATCTTAGTTAACAAGACTGAATATTGTGCCCTAGTTTTGAGCCAGGTTAAGTCCACCTAAGCCGGAAATGTTAAGGTCAAATAAGTTCAACATGAAAATTAAAGCGTGTTTATTTCGCAAAAAATAAATGATTCACAAAATATTTTCTAAAAATAATCTCTTGCGTAATTTATTAAATTAAATAAATGAAAAATATTTTTATCGTTCATGAAGGTATTTAAATTGTTGTTGATAGTAAAATTAATTTTCAACGACTAAGTTTTTCAAACAAAATAATTGATCCATTTTTGAAAAATATTTTTTAAATCATTCATTTTTCGTGAAATAGACAAAGTCTCATATTTTCATTGTTTCCCTTTCCAATGGTCTAGGGGAAGTACATTTCACCTTTCGCAAAAATGTGAACGCTTGAGATCTTGGTTTGCTTTCATGCGCGTCTTCGGAAGATTCAAGCTTTTCAAGTAGATCAAGGCATTGCGTATTGGTCAAAAGGGAACGACATGCTCCAAAAATGCTTTTTATTAGTTTATTTCGAGTTAGTCTACAATTTGAACATGACTACTTATGAACGATTGAAAGAAAAGAATACCAAGTCAAAAAGCGGAATCATCATAGCTTCAGCAATTGGGCAGTCGTTGATTCTCTGACAAATATGTTCCAGAGCTCAAGAAAGTAGAAAAAAACGAATAAATGCTCTTTCGAGGAAGGCCAGCCCAAGAAGGCCACTCTACAATGTTCTTGAACTGATGACTTCTTATATTCTTGATTGACTTAGAGTTTTCCAATGTTCTTTGCTCTTCTAACCAACCAATGTGGTCCCGATGGGATTGGGATTCTAAATGCGTGTACTATTGGGCATCCATTCTTTAATCAATTGGGCCAACAAATCTTTCAACCACGTCAGTTCTTGTGAGCTGGTATGCTTTCTTGGAGCTTCACCAATGCAATTATAGTGTCTACATGCCCCTAGAGTATTTGTTAGGTATATATCATAGAGAAGATTTTGATTTGGATTTGGATTTTGACTCATTTCTCCTTGCCTTATAGATGAACAATTCAATTTGATTAGGAGAAATTGAAATTTTAGCATTTAATTTTCTGCTGGATGTCAGTGGCGGAACAATCCATTTCTACTGGTGAGCCTAACTTGATGATGTCCGATAATAGTTATGGATTCAACTCAAACAAAAGGAGTCATACCCAGTAGGCACTTGTTGAGGTCATTCTAATGGGTTAGCCCATCCCAAGTAGACTTCTTCGAAGGACAGCATGCGACTCTGGTATGAAATGAATTAAGAAGAATATATATTTCTTTCATTAGATTATGAGATGAAGAATTAATAGAAGTGAGGATTTCCAGTGTATGCAAAAATAAATCTACATCAATGAACAAAATTATTGTTCATATACATTAATGTTAACGTTAGTGGGGTAATCAACCTTTTTCTTTTTGTATCCTAACAAATGTAAAGAATAGTGACTTTGGAGCTTTGTGGCAAGGTGGCTAAACAACAAAATTCCACTCTACTTACTTTCAAATTTTATATTAGATAGCTTTAAAATCACCCTAGATGATGATGAGGAAAGCCTGAAGAGTGCTACCGGATATTCTTTGTTCTGGCATAAAAGATCCTTGAAATTCAAGGCATGTAAAGAAAAAGACACATAAATAGGGGGGAAAAGGTGGTACAAAGAAGGGAACTTGTGACCTTTGACTCTACTAAACCGATACAGAATTCATAAGAAGATAACGAACACATTCGGTTGCTTCATTCCACAAGTGCTGAACCGGTCGATGTCCTCCACGAACCGCTTCATCATGTCAATCTACTTTTCAAGTGCCGACATCTTCCCGCCCTAGGAATACGACCGGCCACCTCAAGAGGCCTTTGTCGCATGCTTTTGTATGGCTGTTTCATATTTCTCAACCATCTACTAGGGAGTTGATTTATATAACGCTTACTTCCAAATGGTGTCATCATCTTATAACAATATCCTTCCAAAAGGCAGATTTTAATAGCAATACGTTTCAGAAAGTGTCATTAAGTATCTTCATCGTCTACCCAATTATGTGGTTTGGACTAAAACTCGATACAATGTTAGGCATTGTGATCATTTGCTTTGAAAGCTTAAGTCATTAGAGAACTTGTGGCATGCATCATATTTATAGCTTAATAGATAGATTAAGTTTCTTTTCTGTAAGTAAATATGATTTTTGGAAGACTAAGGGAAAGGAATGGATGATCAAGAGTGTTTATTACTGATGTGAGATTTTGTGGAACCTCTTCCAGCTATTCTCAAAATTTAAGTTATTGATAAATACATGGTTTAATATCATATTCTACTTTTATCACTTCACTTCACTTTTAGTTTGGTCTTCTTGCCAGTACTTAACATGGATATATTTGATTGGGAAAGCAAATGAAACCTACAAAGATTTGAACTTAGGATCTCTTGCTTTGAAATCAAATGAGATTATGTGGGACCATTGTCAACTGTTTTAAAAGCTTAAACTTAGATGAATACGTGGTTTAATATATTCTATAAAAATTTGTCATAGTTCTCAAACAATTTATTCACCCTCCATCTAGGTTGTATCATTAGCCCTAATAATAAGTAAATGAGCTTGAGATAGAAGACTTTGTAATTAAATATAAAATGGTTTTGCAGCCTAAATCCACTCTCTTGGACTAATACCTAAGAATCAAGCTAGAATCCACTAATAATTTTTAGCACGTTATAGATAGTAATAGGTGCTGCTTTTACCTAGAGATAGTAGATATGTAGCACTCGAAGACCCTCTAATTGATTATGATAAGCAAGAAACCACTTTCAAAGAGTGAATCGCAAATACAAGCACGGACATTTAAATGAACATGAGACAGAATAAGACAATTAGAGAGAAGAAGATTTCGCAATTCCGCAAAATCCTTCGGCAAGCTTTGAATACCTTTGGAAAAGTGTCAGAAAAGTCTTAAACCTATTGCATTTATGCCAATTTATTCCTAAACTTATTAATGATGTCAATTTAATCCTAAACCTTTTGACTTAGTGTCAAATTAGTCCTAAATCTTTTGACTTTATGCCAATTCAATACTTAACCAAAATTAGCCGAAATGACTAAATTTGCATTAGATTAAAAGTTTTAGGACTAAATTAACACTAGTTCAAAATGTTTCAAATTAAACTAGTACCATTAAAAGGTTTAGAACTAAATTGGTACTAAGTCAAAAGACTTATGACTCAATTACCATTAAAATGTTTATAACTGAATTAATACCAATACAATAGGTGTGAGACTTTTCTGACACTTTTCCTAATGCCTTCTAATTTCAAAGTAGCAGTTGGAAGGTCTTTAGAGGGGTTAATCACTAGCATGTAGACTACCATACAGTTTGTTTTCGTTGAAAAAGGTGAAGTTTCCCTGATTGGAGCCTTCTGCATTCATCAATTGTTTGGCTCTCCAGTTGCTTGCGCGAAAGGGGGTAAAACTGCTTTGATTCGACTCCAAACTTTCTGCGGTGGACAGTAGGTCTAACACTAATTGTTTACCTCTTCTTTGAATTTTAAATTAAATCAAAAGAGGTTCAGGAATTCTTATCCAGACACAGAAGCACGTGACACGTCTTTTCCCGCTGATCATTGAAAAATGGTTGTTTCACCTACTGTCCTCTGGTCCTTCCAAGCGTATTAACGACTTTGGCTCCACTCAGCTATTATTCGCTTTTCCATGGTTCATCCAAATTCCTCATTCTATCAAATTTGTTCACCAGCTACTCAAATTCAAGCTTTTAGACACCTTGGCACTCAACACCTTATTTTCCATTGATAATGGCAAACGACGCGTTGCTCTTAACGAATCTGCCGGGATACCATCAGCATATTACCTGTGCATCTATCAAACGACAATGCACATATTAGTAATCTTTAGTTGTTTCACCATCCTCAAAACATCATAGGAAGTTTCTCCAACATTACTTACGTGAAAAGAGGATTTGTACCCATTGATGAAGAACGATTATTGCTACGCTAGCAATTGATGTAGAAAGAAAGCCCTTATAAAGATACTTTAGAATCTTAGAAAGGGAAACAAAATTAGATAGCAAGAAAAGCGAGAAGATAATCAGAAATATATAGGAAATAGATAAAAAGCCAATCCAAGAAAGAATAGATGTCAAATAAATTTAGTAATAAATCACCAAGCTTACAAAATCTTTGTCTCGACCCATATTTATGGACAAACCCTTAACAAGACTCATACTAGGAAATAACTCTATATAAAATGTTTAAATAAAAATTATATATATTCTAAATCATACGAAATGGCAAATAACTACATTAAATAAAGTAACAATTGACGAGGGGGTTGGAAAAATCTTGTCCTGCATCAATCAGGAGTGTTTATAAAATCCTATGCACTAAATTAATGTGCAAAAAAGATTGAATATCTTGCCTCGGGCTTCATATATATTTATTTCACTTACCTTTTGAATACTTTCAACTTCTATCAAATGCTCCTTATTCATATCGTTTATAATAAAATCAAAATGTCCCTAGCACTTCTCTTTCTCATGACAATAGACTTTACTCGCTATGACAAGACTAGGACTAACGGTAGAGTAGCAAGCCTTATACATCGGTCCATAGAAAGACCACTTTTACAGGACACACCACATAATCATCAAGTTGAGGATAATCAACGCTTGGAGCACTAAGCACGAAGTCATCTCTTAGGAAAGGGAATGGATTATATCAGATAATGACTTTTTAACTTTAGAATCCCAACTTTAACCAATAAAGAAAGTGCCAGATAGATATAAATGATGGTTTAAGGATCTTGATTACTATTCTTTTAAAAAAATATATCGTGATATTGATGCAGCCCTCGTAACAGTCCATCTTGCCGACCTGGACCTTAGTAGGAAGGCCCCACCACATCACATCACCAACTGTTTCTGTTAAGGGATGGTTAAAGCGGTGCGCCAAAGACAAAAGAGGTAAAAGAATGCGTTCTTTTCTTTTATGTAAAGTGGCCTCTTTTTAATATCTTGCTTTTGGGGTCTAGCGATAAGCTGCCTTAGAGTCCATAGGTTGAACGCCCGAAGCGATGAAGATAAAAAGGCTGAACACACGGAAGGTTGGAGAGTCATCAAGACATCGGGATTGAGCTTTGAAATTTGAAGATATAGTTTGGAGTACTACCCAAGAAAAAGCAAAAAGATATGGTCAAGAGCTGGCAACGTTTGGATGGTTTTGCCGACTATTTTGATACTTCTGAGATAAGGTAAAGATGAGTTTGGCGATCATGTTGTAATGATTGATGATTGTGGCGATGATGATGATGATGATGAAAGTGACGTGTTGTGAATCTTGAACGACTAGATGAATTTGATGGCACCAATTGAGATTGGATAAATCGAGTAGGACTAGCTTTGTGATCAGAACATGTACCCTTTTTTGGTTCATTACGTGACGGAGATTGCAACCTAGTTTTGACATGTGATTTCATCGTGAAATTTGCAGAAAATGGAAAACCTAGACTAATTTATTTTGTCCTTTTTACGTTTGATTTTACTTCATTCTTTGATTTGTATTTGAGCATTACATGTCAGTGGGGACCCTGCTTTTTCTCAGTTGAATTCACTCGTTTATAAACAAAAATAATCTCAGTAAGCACGATATGGTACATCGAACTTGATCCCATTGATCAAATCAAGTAAATTAATGTGTTTTCCTTTTATAGTTTTTTTTTTATACCCAGGGAATCCCGTACAACCGATAGCCGGCGGGTAAACCCTGGAGTGACGCTAGTGGAGGGCCCACCACCCTGACGTCGTGCTTAAGATCCCGTGCGGCCAGCGGGATTCGACCCCCTCCACTATCGTTAGTTTCATTGGAGAGCCTTATCCAACTGGGCCACCGCAGGCGGTGGTCGTTTTCCTTTTATAGTTCTTATCCAGTCATTTCAACCTAATATCAAAGGCCCAGTTCTGAATACATGAAACGTGATCTAAATATGCACTTCGGCTCATGTACGAAGACTTGCGGGGAAGAAGCGAAAGAGACTCGGTACAGTCCCATGCAACCGCGTATATATATAGTATATACCTGAATTTGTATAAAATCGATATATTTCAATGGTCGCTGCCTCTATCATTTGGACATTTCTTATTAATACGTCATAAATAGATATTGTAACAAATAGAAAGAGACTGTAAATATCATAGAGGGGAAGAAATCTTGCGACCTTTTCATCACCATCCACATTTAGAGTCTCCCTATTAAAATATCTCAAACCATTTGTCTTTAGGGTCGATTTGTTCTTTATATACATATGTAATCTCCCTCCATCTATTGGCTTAAGATTTTGAGTTGGACCTTCTAATATGATACAAGAAACAAGTTCTACCTCAATTTATTTTGCGTGAGGCTCCCCTTCATCAAATTCCATGCATCCTTCCTAATCCATCTTACCCATGAGAGGGATTGGGTAAGAATTTGCATGGGATAGATGTACGTGAATGTACACCTTTATTTCTCAATGATGTTCCAATTTTGGATAGCTAAACCACTTTTTGAAGACCCACTCATTGGATTTCCAAAATTCTACCCACATCTAAGCTTTTGGCATCGACAGCGACCTGAACAGCCTTCGTGGAGGACAAAGCTTCCATTATAGAAGCAAATCATACAATTATCGCACTTGTGCAAAGTTTGGACAACCCCACAAAAATGCCCAAGAATCACTCATTATCTTGGACTTCATATCTTATAGTAAAACAGTATTAAGTAGGTTCGGAGGCCACTATGGGCGCGCAAGGGTCCTCATCAAGCCTCGTACTAGCTTTAGAGATATTTTCCAATCATTATTTAAAGGGAAAGGTAAAAATAGATAGAGTGATAATAAATTAATAAGAGAATGCGATTTAAAGAGGATTAAAGAACGTAATAATATCTTTTAACGTGTAAAGCAAACGACCATTTCTGAGTGTTGATATATGTTAAACTTTTTCGATTCGAGCTTCTTTGATGATTGGTACTCTTTAGGTGATAACAATATATTTTTTTTAATATTTCATATCAGAAGATCTCAAAGTACATTTTAGGACCTCCTTCGTTCTCTAGTGACCAAATCGCCAATTAATTATTGAGCTTAAAAGTTCAAATCTTATTTCTCCTCAAAAGGACCTCCTTCGTTCTCTAGTGGCCAAATTGCCAATTAATTATAGAATAAAAGAGCTCGAACGTTAACTCTCTACAAACTTAAGACTATACTCTTTCAAGCTGAAAGAACTTTGGAAAGAGAAAAGAACAAAAACAAGTTGCAAGCTAAGTTTCTAAATTATTTTGGATGAGGCAATTGCATATAATGGTTCTGATTTTATTCACTTGGATTAAAAATGATACATGTGGAAAATTAGTGAATAAAGTGGATCTCATGATTGGAATAATCCCGTAATCTTAGGAGAATGTTGCTTTATCCTATGAGAATTTCATAAGGCTAGACAGAACAAACTCAATGTGAGAAATGATTGATATACTTAAATAAAAGGGGCATGGGAAGAATTCCGATAAAAAATCTGTTGATGAGATGGGTTTTCCACCTTTGCTAATGCTGTAAAATAACGCAGAAACTAAAGGACCGTGCAATTCATTATCAAATGCGAGAGTACAAAATGATTAAAGAAATCAATAAGAAATAGTAGGAACACGAGAGATTTATGTGGTTTAGTATGAGTGCCGTTACCTACTCCATGCAAAGAATCCACTAATTAGTCGAAGAATTCAGAGTTGCAATCAAATTGTTTGATCACTCATATGTTTCCCAAGCCCCATTAACCAACTCAAACAATGCTGACATATTTTTGGGTTGCTAGTTATTAGGCAGGCCCAATGTAGAGAGATATCTCCTATTATTATTAGGGGCAAGTGGTTCTAGGTTTTGTATAGGTTTCACTTAGAATTTGAAACCTACCCTGTCATTAATTTTTAAAAAATTTAGAATCTACCCTACATATCCAGGGTCTACTCAAGTTCCACTTATATTATTAATTAAACAATTACAATGGATTATTACCTTTAATGATCACCATTTGTTGTTACAATTTACTAATTATAACTTACATTTAAACACATGAAGAACATTAAATATTAATAAAGTAGAAGTTTTAGTAATAAATTGGAAACTCGGACTAGTGGTTCTAGATTATACACTTATAATCAAATGCCATGAAATCGTGCAAGATATAGACCAAGAAAAACACAAAAGCTTATTTCAGATTCTAGGTTACACCTATGTGGAATCTACTTATCAAAACAAGTTCCGCAATTTTTGGAACCAAGAATCTATCCTATGTTAGAGAAAACTCCCAATCAATTTTGAAGTTGATAACATTATCTAGAACTATACTTGCTATAATATATAATTCTTGATGCATTTGAAAAAAGGTACTAAGACTAAGGAACATTTTCTCATAATTATATCTATTCAAACTTAGGTAAGGAGTTTACATAGATGGAGAAACTATTGTCATTCTAACATACCAAGAGCAAATCTTAGACCAAAACTTGGAAACATGCAGATTTGAATTCTGTATTCAAGAACTTGATATTTCCAGAATCTATGTTTCTAATGGCTAGTAATCACGACTGGACTTCATGCCAAAAATATATTTAATTCTATCAATCTCTAAATGGTAATCAAATTCTTCAAGACAAGTTCTTTCTTTATCAAAGAAACTGAGCTTATGAAAACCTAGAATTTGTTTGTTTGGATGATTGGATTCAGCAAGAAGATTCAATCATGTCCCTTAATGGCTACAAAATCCTTTAGAGACAACTTGTTCAATGGAATAAAGTTGAAAGATTATCTTATGGAGATTTCCAATGGTTAGTGGAGATGGTGGAGTATTTAAGGTGACAAAGATGTTATAGATAAAAAAAGAGACGTGATCCAAAATCTACAATTCCAAAGTTTGAGTGATATTCAAAAATATACTTGTCTTCTTTGAGCTCAAAATTGTGAGAAAAGAGTAAGATATACAAGGTCAAGTAGTTAGGTGATTTTGTGAGAATCTTTCACAAAACATTACACTTAGATTATAATTACTCTTTGATCATATAGTGGAATCCATCCAATTGGCTACCAGTATAGAAGAGTGGACATAGGCTTGATCTAAGTTGAACTACTATAAAGCTCATGTGTAATTTCTCTTATCATTTAATCTCTATTACATTTTATTTATTGCACGCTGTTTGAATATTTTAGACATCTAGTTTGAGCTTGAATAGCTCTAAATATTATTTATGTGTTTGTTGTCATTTAGAGTTTTAATTCTTGAAATATTTTATTCACCAAAATTTTTTAAATTTCCTAAAATAACCTATTCACCCCATTTACATGATTTCTACTGGCTATCTCAATTGGTATCATAGCTCAATGCTTGATTTTACAGAAGTGTTTATACTTTTGAGCTAAAAGATCTTCTTTGGCTAATATCTTGGCACCAGGTCTCGTTGAAGGACATAGCAACACTAGGCCACCATGCTTTGATGGGAAGAAGTACAATATTCGGAAGAACAAAATGAAGGCTTTCCTTAGATCTAGGGATCCAATGGAATGGGAGGCTGTTGAAAAAGGAATTGATCCTAGTGTTGTGTTTGGGACTATTGCAAAGGAAGAAGATGGCAAAACTCCAAAAGCTTCTACTACTCTATCTAACGAAGAGTTAGCCAAAAAAGAAGCCTCAAATGCAAAAGCCATTTATTCACTTGATTGTGCTTTATCATTCACTAAATATAACAAAATATCTTCTTGTGAAACAACCAAAGAAGTCTGGGACAAGTTGGATGTCATATATAAAGGGACAAACCGAGTAAAGGAAACAAAAGTCAATATTTTGCTAGGTCAATATGAGTCTTTCAAGATGAAATTAGGAGAATCCATTGGTGATATGTTTAGCAGACTGATATAGTAGCATATCAGGGGCAACCAATTTCTAGACCAATGAAAGTCAACAAACTTTTGAAGGACTTTCAAAGGATCAGAACAATGTGAGGACCTCAATCCAAGAAACCTTGAGGATCTCACTTTTATCTGTTGATAAGCTTGTTGAAACACTACAATCCTATGAGGCAGAACAACTCAATGATGAAGATGAATCAAAAGGTAAGAAGTCTATTACGCTTAAGTCTACTAATGATTCTAATGATACAAATTCAAAAGAAAACATGGACGACGATGAACTAGCTCTCCTAATCAAGAAATTCAAAAAGCTTAACAGGAAAGGAAGAAGGTTCAATAGATGTAAACTAGATAGAAAAGAGCAATAAAAGAAGATGAACCAGGTAAGGATGTAATTTTCTTTGAATGCAAGAAAAAAGGGCACATAAAACCAAATTGTCCCTTGTTGAAGAAGAAGAAAGAATAGGTACTAAGGAATGTTTTCTTAGAATTATGTCTATTTAAACTTATGTAAAAAGTTCATACATATGGAGAAACTGTTCTCATTCTAACACACCAAGAGTGAATCCAAACCAAAACTTGGAAAATGCAGATTTGAATTTTATATCCCAAAACTTGATATTTCTAGAATCTATGTTTCTAATGGCTAATAATCATGACTAGGTTTCATGCCAAAAATATATTTGATTCTATCAATCTATGAATGGTAATCAAATTCTTCAAGATAAGTTCTTTTCTTGTCAAAGAGACTCAACTTATGGAATCCTAGAATCTGTTTATATAGGTGACCAGATTTAGCAAGGAGATTCAATAAAGTCCCTCAACGGCTACAAAAACCTTAAGAGACAATTTGTTCAATGGGATAATGTTGAAAGATTATCCTCTTGAGATTTCCAATAGCTAGTGGAGATGGAGGGGTATTTAAGGAGACAAAAACGTTGTGCAAAAAAAAAAAAAAAAAAAAGAGACGTGATCCAAAATATACAATTCCAAAGTCTAAATGATATTACAAAATTTACTTGTCTTCTTTGAACTCAAAGTTGTAAGAAAAGAGTGAGATATATAAGGTCGAGTGGTTGAGTGATTTTGTGAGAATTTTTCACAAAGCATTACACTCATATTGTAATTACTTTTTGATCATATAATAGAATCTAGCCAATTTGCTATCATAGTGTGAGAGTAGATATAGACTTGATCTAAGTTGTACCACAATAAAGCTCTTGTGCAATTTTTTTCATCCTTTAATCTCTATTGCATTTTATTTACTGCACATTGTCTAAATATTTTAGACGTCTAGATTGAGCTTGAATAGTCTTGAATATTATTTCTGTGTCTGTTATCTTTCAAATTTTAATTGTTGAAATTTTTTATTCAGCAATTTTTTTTTAAATTTCCTAGATCACCTATTCACTACCTCTAAGTGATTCCTACTAGTTATCTCACTCTGCATACCCTTGGAACCTAAACCTAGACAGATTCTCATTAGTCTAATTCTTAGGTATTAGGTTCCAACTTGGAACCATGCTCACTCCTAATTATCATTGTAGAAGTTAAATGTAAAGATCACAATTTTATCTCCATGAAAATTGAATTAAAACAAATCAAGAATAAATATCCAAATTGTTAGACTGTGGATGCTCTACTTGATGTGTGATTTTGTGCTATATCCATTATGATTTTTTTTCCTATTTGATTTGTTCCTTCAATACTCCCCTCCAAATAGGCCAATAGGAGAATCATAGGCCAAGTTTGGTTTGTAAACCAACAAAGCTATCTCTAGTCAATTGTTTGGTCAAAATATTAGCACCTTGTGAGGAAGAAAGAACATAGTGAGTCACAATAGAAGGAGAGCAATATCTCTCAAACAAAATGATAATATCTCTCAATGTGTTTGTTCAAGCATGAAAAACTAGAATGGTTGGGAGGTGTAATGCTGACATATTGTTCGAGAAAAGTAATGAAAGCTGAGGTTGGTAGATCCCAATGTAGAACATCCAAGTGAATGTAGTAGCTATTGAAGCAAGGGCCCGTATTTCAGCTTCAATTGCGGAGTGGGCCATAAGAGTTGTTTCTTGGCACAACTGAAACACAATGCAAGCCGAAAAAGTAAAATAACCAGTTGTAGAACGTTGAGTGAGTTTGCACCCAACCCAAACTACATGGACAAAGTCAAATAAATAGAAATAAGTACAAGACAAAATGTGAAAGCCAAGGTGTAAGATACCACCAGCATATTGAATGTAATATGTTTTACCATCTAATAGTGAGCAAAAGTTGAGCATGCATATGTTGAAAGATGTCGAATCCCAAGAGATTTGGATAAGTGAGGGTAAAATGCTAAAGAGCATTTATAGTGCCTCGAAAATGAAACAGATGGCATAAGGTTTGTCAATGTCTTTTAGTGCTGGGTGCTTAATACCTATAGAAATAGCAATTGGCTTGCATTATACCATGGATGCTCAACTCAAAAGATATGAGGCATATTTTCATTGTAAAAAGGAAGCGCTCATCGATGGATTAGTTGATTTCAATGTCCATTGATATGAACTATTGATAAGGCTAGTGTTGCTCCCCCTGTCTAAGTGCTATTGTCACATTAGATACCATTATTGTTTGCAAAATTCTAAACATAAGTAAATGTCCCAAACAAGTAATATAATAATGAGAAAAATATCTTCCAATGGAGATTAATGATTAATAAGCCGATTAAATACTAAAAATAGATTAATTTAAAATTTATCTAACGAATCAAAATAGAATTGAGAATAAATTAAAATTGATAATTTTAAAAGTAAATATTTGAAACTAAATACAGAAAATCAATCAAAGAAATATGTTAGAGTCAAGATTCATTAATGGATAACAATTATAAATGATTTCTTGACTAGATTGAGGCATGGTCCAACAATTATCACCAAAAGCTTTCGTGTGTAAATGGACTTAATGTTGAACTCCATTTAATAGCACTACCTCAGCTATAGTAATAACTTGAGAAGAGGAGGTAAAAGAAAAAGATGCTCGTAGAAAACAACATCTCAAGATATATAAATAAGTTCAGTAGATTAATGAAGATAAAGGTATCCTTTATGCTTTTCAATATATCACAAGAATACACATGGCAAAGAGTACTTATCAAATTTACTCATTCTTTAGTTGCGAAAGTATAAATAACAATGAGAGCCAGGAAATTAGAGCAATGAGTACTCATGGTCCTTCCTAAATAAGACCAAATATGAGCTTAATTTAGAGCAATGGAGGGAAGCTAATTATAAAATAATGCATTGTTGTAAATACTTCCACCCATAGTTAAGTGGTATAGAGGCCTCAAATAATGTAGCAAGCATATGTTTGACAATGGGGCCGCTTGGTTCGGCTTTGGGCAAATGTCCTTAGGAAAATGTAAATATCTTTAGGTTAAAGGGGTTTTCCGAAATGTAAATACCGTTTGGTAAAATAATTTTTTTTATTGTAGTGCGAAGTAACTTTGGCCTAAATACTATTTGGTAAACTAAATTTCTTTTTTAATAAAAAATTTGTAATTTTTTTTTAATCTATTCACTGGTGGCCAAAATCTAGCCCCCGGCCACTCTCCCATAGCTATATCTAGCTACTGGTCAATCTTCGGTGGCTACATCTAGTCACCGAACAGCCACACCAGAGGTCGTGCGACCTCGGGCGATGGTTAGCTGTTGCCTAGGTTCGCGTGGCCCTGTCGACCGTCCGCCGAGGCCACGCGAACCCAGGCAATGACGCCTCCATCACGCAACCCAGGCAACGTCGCCTGGGTTTGCGACCCAGGCGACAGTCACCTCCATTGCTTGGGCACGTGACCCAGGCAATAGCGCCTCCGTCGCGCGACCCGGGCGATGTCGGCTAGGTTCGCAACCTAGGCGAACACCACTAGGGCCGCGCGAACCCAGGCGACGACAACGATGCTTGGGTCGTCGCTGGAGTCGTGTAGGCGACCACCGCTTGGGTCACGCGACCTTGGGTGATGGTCATGCAACCCTAGGCGGTGGTCAATGGGGTCGAGTGACCCTTAGCGGCAATCGCCGGCCTCGTCAACTCATTGGAGAAGATGAATAGTAATTTTGCGAACAGCGCCATTTGCATTTGGAAGATGCAACTTCTCAAAGTGACTCCAGACTTCCCTTGAGCTAAAGGCTTTTAGAGCCATTTGAAGATTCAATTGTATTTGGCCAAAGTCCTACAAAAAACGAATCAAATAAGTTTGCATTTGGCCTTGAAAGCCCCTTAGCAAGCTAAACCAAACAGGCCTAATATGGTAGTTTTTCCTCTTAGCAACATTGTTATGCTTTCCTATACTTAGATAAAGGAGGAAATTGTCCTAAAAATCCTTCACTTAATGTACGGTGGCTAATTCAATCTTAAATTTTTTAATTCTACCAATTTAGTTCTAAATCTTGACAATTTGTTAATTTGGTCATAAACCTTGTGATGATATGTCAATTTAGTCATTTTGGCTAACTTTGATTGCATATAGTTGATGTGGCACTCAAGTCAGCACCAACTATTCAGTATGACATTGTTGATGCTGTTGCGATCAATTTTTTGCAATATTTTTAAATTTTGTGATTTTATTCTTTTTATTTTTATTTTTTTCCTCTTAACTAGCCATCGGTGAGAGCTCATGACCTCCGCTCACCATAACAAGGTGCAATGATGACCAATGGATGGAAAAAGGATAAAAGAAGAAAGAAATAGAAAATAAAAGAAAATAAAAATTAAAACTCACAAAAATCATCCATGTAGGCGCAAGCTGTGTCAAGTTAAATGGCTAGTGTAGGCCAAGCCCCACGCTAGCGATTTCCAATTGGTATTAGCTAGAAGGATAAATTGGCAAATTGTCAAAGGGTTTAAAACTAAATTGACAAATTATTGAAAAGTTTAGGGCTAAATTGATACAACTGAATAATTTAGAATTGAATTGGTAGTCATACAATAGATTTAATACTTTTTGGACAATATTTCATAGACAAAAGATGTAACGATCTCATGTTGCATATTATCGTTGCGACATCCTAGGTGCATTGTTGACCCATTTCTTTTTATCTTTTCATTATGAGCATGCAGAAATGTGTACAAAACAATCTCCCCGACAACATAACAATTCATAGCTAGAGAAAACACATCACAAAATACACTACTTCCATATTACATCTATGTATTTACAAAGCCCTTCACTATGGGCTCTTTTTCCTTACTTGTTCTTCTATCAACTGTAAGCTAGGAAATTCCCATCTCCTCTAGTGTAACTTTGGCTTCAAAGGGGTGTGACTTCCATAATTACAAATCTAAGGAAAAACAATGGGTTGAGTTGAAGACTCAGTAAGTAAAACTGTTAATCCCTAGATGGTAGGACATCTCGTCCCTGAATCTAACATGTGAACATCATTAGCACTAACTCATCAATGAAAGATCAATAGCAATACTATTATTGTACCTCACTATATGCATGCGCATATCTTTGGCCTACCGATGATGCAAATTTTACCTTCAACTTATTAGTAAGCTTCTCTAACAACACTTAATAACATGCATGGAAGATTCATTAATTGTCATAAATAGTTATTCCCGACTTAATCGAGGCATTCAACATCAAGCCAAGCATCACATGCATGTGAACCTTTTCAGCTTACTATCAATGCAAGATCTATCTCAAAGTTATCAAATAAACTTATCAAACATCATACACAGTAGCATGCACAAAGAAGTTCATTCTTTAACTTAATTATTCATATGATTCATTTGAAATCCACCAGGCATCCCAGTGCTAGCTCATCCAAGGCATTCGGGCTCAATCCAAGCATCCCTTTGGTGTGGGGCATCCCATTCTCATGAATGAGGCAATGTAACCCGTCATTTGGGATAGGAGCATACACATAGACCACCCTTCATCCCAACCCGATATTGTCCTCTGAGGGGCATGCTCCTAGACCATAGCCAATACGCATTTATGATAGTTATCTTTCCTTTATGTGACTACACATCATATACCACACAATCCAATTTATTATCTTGTTATCTTAGCCAATGCAAACAAAGTCCAAAGGTGTGCTCAAGCAAGAGTGTGCGCTATGTACTACAATATCATAACCACACAACATGTCGGACGTGGTTTGTGGCTCATGGCTTGAACCAAACTCCTAGATGCCAATTGCTTTGCCAAGTAAGGCTTAAATCAACATGCCTCAATACCGATTCAAGACCAAGCGGGGCTCGGGCTATCACGTCTCGACACCGATTCAAAATTGAGCGAGACTCAACCTTATCTTGATGCGTGAGCATATTTGTGCATACAAAGACACGAGCAAACAATACAATCATACTTCTTATCATGCACACACTCAAGTACAAGTGAGCACACATCTAAAGCCAACAATGCAACATATCACCCTAACTAAGGGTTACGAATTTCACTTATCTATCGATATATGGACATGATCCACATGTACATAACTAAGTAAAGATGAGAATACTAACTAATCCAATAATGCAACACCTCACCCTAGGCAATGGTTAGAGATTTCATTTACCTTCGATAAACTAGATGTGGTTTTGCCAAGAAATGGTCGTTTAGTGAGGCAGTGGGCATATATGACCGAGAGAGAGGAGAGGGGGCGTACAAGGGAGAGGAGGTGAGGAAGTGAGCTAAAGGATGAGAATGAATAGGGTAGTGCCTTTATTTATAGGCTAAACTCTTGTCATTGCTTGTCCAAATGGCCCAATGAGCCTTCTTCAAGTAGCAAGCCTATTTGATGAGTGGTAGGCTTACCTTGAAGAGGTGGTGCGCCTACTCTTATGGTGTGGTGCTCTAGTGACCTAGGGAAATGATTAGAGGCTTGTATTTTTTCATTATATTGGTCTACTTAAGCATGTGAGTCACCACTTAATGATAAGCCCTCTTGAATCGGTGGCATGCCTAATAATGCGATATGGCATGTTTAAGCCCTAGAGAAATTATTAAAGTCCACTATGTCTCTTTCTTATTGGTACACTTAAGCCATGAGTCACTAACTTGATCTCCAAGGCAAATCTTTGGCTAACATTACACAATCTTCCTTTGGTCATCTAAGGGGGTGACTCATCCTTTTGTATTTAATAACCAGGCATTCTAAAACCTTTTCTTATGTCCTCTTCTAAGGAACCTAACAAACATGAAAATAAGGCCATTAGAAGTGCTAACAACACCAAGTGAAAGGTTCTCATGTTCATCCATGGTTGACTGCATCATTCGTGCTAAAGTGTGTGGTGATTTAGCAACTGGACAAAGCTGGTTGTAACCTAGGTTGTCATGTTGGCTAGGTCGATGGCCTATCAAATGGACTTTGTGGCTAGCTCCAGCCTAGCTGACTGAGCTTAAAACCGGCACCGAGCCTGGCATATGGTTGAGCTTTGGGCCTTGCTCATGGCCTAACAGTAGGGTCCAAAACCTAGCACATGGCCAACACATGACCGAGCAAAAGGCTGAGCTCATGGCTTAGTATCTAACATAATGGTAGAGTCATCGAACCAATCCGTGACTGATGCCTGACTAATCCATGACCCATCACAAGTGATCCATGGCTAATTCATGACTGATCCATCGCCAAGCATAATTAGTTTGTGATTAATTCTCGATTGTCATGTGGTTGCATAGGATAGATTAATTCATGACTGACACACAGTCATACAAGTCAATCCCTGGTCATTGAGGTCAATACATGACTAAGCGAAATCGCCCCGAGCTAGAACATGACAGCACGGAATAGATCCATGATCGTTATTGATCCACGGTGGTACATGATTGTCCCACGGCCAATCCTTATGGTTGAATTGCTGATCCATGGCTAGATACTCAAGTTAACTTGCATGATTGCTGGATTGGTTCAATGCATATGCCTCGATCAATCTAGGGCTAATCCTTCAATCAAGCCATAGCTAATCCCTTGGTCACCCTTCTAATCAGGCTGATCGGTCTATGACTATTTCCTGGATTGGTCCATGGCCAATCCCCATCATCGATGCACTGATTTCATGGTCATTTCCTCATGGGCCAAAATCGTGGATGTTACAAAAAGAGTTGTTGTTGTTGTCACAAAAATGTGTAAGAAATTATTGCTCGTAAATTGACCTCCTCCATGTCTTTTGACTTAACATCTCATTGGGAGCTCAAAAGTCTCTTCTTTTTAATGTCTTCTTCAACCTTAAGCCATGGGGAGGGTTTGAGCTAGTCTCACCCTCCCTTTCCTCTTTTGTTGCTTTTGTTTTGCATTCTATTATTTTTTCTTGCTATTTATTCTCTTCCAAGTTAGATTAGGGAGTTCTCTTCTCCTCGTCTAGTTCTTGATCCCAAAGTTTGATTTCTCCCAATCTAGTTCTAGATTTGGGTGTTATCCTCTCCTAATCTAAACCTAGGTGTTAAATAAATATGCTTTTGGAGATTCAATGTCTCTCTACTCTATTCGTGTATAGGTTCTCTACCTCTTGCTTTAGTGATGATCGAAGAAGTTTTGATGTTTCATTGACTTATGAAGATTTGCTCCTCCAAATGTTACCTCAACCTATTTTAGTTGTCTCCATATGACAATGGTGTAGATGAAGTCGAACTTAGATGCGCACTGCCAATTAGCAACGTCAATGTCATAGTTATTGGAGAAAGAATTTTTGGTGTGTCCTCATCACTAACAAAGACACAAGATCCAATAATCAATTGGCTACCGATTTTGCTTGACAAATCTATTTTTGTGGAATGAGTGTGAGCTTAACTTTGCTAGTGCTTTATTGATCCTCCTTGTTTTCTAAATTTAGTTATACCTTTCAGTATTCTTACTTTCTTTCAATTTGATTTATTACAAAGATTATGTAATCCTTTTGAGTAATGAATAAAAAAAAATTCGACAAAAAAAAAAATTGATCTCCTTCGTCAAATTGAAAATTTTAAATTTTCCTATGAAGTCGATTTTCGACTAGCTATGAAAAGATAGGAAAATCTTAAAGAAATCTGATTTTCATGTCAATGGATGCAACAAAGATAAACGGGAGAAATCATTAATAAATTTCATAGAATATTTAAGCTTTTGCATCAAAGAAATTGGGCTCAGTCTCCAAATATTGCAATGTTTTTTCTCCAATAAACCGGAACATTGAGAATCAAATAAAAAAAAGAACAATCGTGATCTTTATTAATCTAACAACTAATATGTAAGTATCAGTGGATTTATTTACTAAAATCTAATTTTCACACTGCAAAAGCTATGAAATAAGATTGTTTGCATGGCCTGATCGGCGATGCCACATAGTTTCATCTACAACTTTGTCTTTCTGAGGGAAAAAATGCAACGAATGTGGATCCTTATTGCTATGTAGTCCTTGATGGTAAGTTCCCTTCATCAACACTCGGTGTGTTACGAGTCCTTGATAGATAACCCAAAGCCATCGAAATCAAACTAGCGAGAATCTCTCGTTACTCAGTTAACAGATAAGAGAAAAATTTCTATATTCTTGGAACATCCAAAACATTTTAAAGTGAAAAATCCACGAGCCTATTGCTGAAGTAATTAGTCCCAACATGAATAATCCATAATAATATACCATTCCCAACTATCATATTATATGGTCATGGTAAGGAACTATGTTCAGGAGACTACATTGTTTGTTTAATACAGAGATTCTGATTTCATTCATTGACCATTTTACTTGTTGACTTTTCTATTGACCTCACAAATGAGAGAGTATGATGCAATTCTACTCTCAACTTCTCAATGCCAATCATACTCTCAATTG
This sequence comes from Corymbia maculata, assembly GCA_014182735.1. Classification (NCBI taxonomy): domain Eukaryota; kingdom Viridiplantae; phylum Streptophyta; class Magnoliopsida; order Myrtales; family Myrtaceae; genus Corymbia; species Corymbia maculata. The sequence goes on along the minus strand of CM024690.1, from coordinate 5,950,682 downwards.
CTCCATTTATTTTGTTTTCTCTCTTGACCGTTCCAATCTTTACTTTTTCTTTTTCAATATTATTTAACCATTGGAAAACGCATATTATTAGATAGGCAAAGCATTTCCTTGCATGACATGACAAATATTGCAAAGGAACCTCACTTGTTAATATGGAATGAGATAATTTGTTATAATAGTCATTCTTGTAATTCAATACAATTAAATTTATGTTTTTTAAACTTCTATGTCCGATAATATCTGACATAAACACACTCAATTTCAACAAGAAATTAACGAAAACCATCAATATTAAGCAATTTCATTGGAAAATCATGCAAGCTCGATTGAAGACTTTCATAATGAATACATGTTTGAGTTACTGTATAACTTGGCATCAAATGATGTAATATGTCTAGTCAAAAATATTATAAAATCCTGATTTTTTTTTTTTTACATAATACACTATGCATGAATTTGCGCATTCAAATTGATTCCTCTTTTTTTCTCAAATTTTTTTCAATGAAAAAAAAATTCATGCCTACATCAATTTAATCACAATGATTATGTGTGTTTAGCATGCCGAAGATACAATTTTATAACTGGTTCACATAATAACAACAGGACAAAGAGATTAGGACAAAAAAAATTGAAACCTTAAAGAAAAGTGACAACCATAAGAGAGAGTGGAGGAGATAAAAAATGTGATTATAGGCAAGTAACGTTATCTCCTGTTTAATGAGTATTGAGGATAAAATGATATTTTTATCACTTTAGATAAAAATGCGTAGTTCCATTCAAATTGGAGAGGCCCATCCTTTGTTTTATTTTTCGATGCTTTCTTATGGCACAATATATGTCGATGCATTTTATTTGTCTGTTTTCTAATAATTTATGTTTTTTTTTGTATGGATGATGATTATCAAACGTTCGTGATGGAAAAGAACGATTGAGTGGTCACCTCAAACTTCAATGAAACTGAAAACCATCTATCTTATTTTCCTAAATAAAACTATCTGATTCGAGAATGAGAAAAGAAAAAAGCATCTCGTGTCAAGCTCCTTGGGCGCCTCTCGTGATTCGCAGCTCTTCTCGATGATGATGATGATGTCATCGAGTCGTGGACTCGAGATGCTTTTATATAATGGAGACTAAATATCTGTTTGGAATTCGATCAAATTTGAATATTTAAATCGAACTCGATTTGATCTTATTTTTTCGGTCAAAAACACTTTAGGTAAATAACAAATTTAAACTCAATCTTGAGCTTGCGTTTTGAGGTTGTTTCCTTAAAGTATACTAAAATTGTAGAGTTAATAAACTTCCATGTTGATCTGCATTTGCAAACCTCGTTACTCTATTTAAAATACGCATTCGAGCCACACGAGTTTAATATTTCAAATTCAAGTATTGGAACTATTCAAATCCTACTCAAACTTGAAAAGAATCAAGCTTTGTTCATAAATGAGTCAGACACTCAAACTCAAGTAGCTTACTAGTAGCTTGACTCATACATATCCCTACTTCCCACCACACTAATCAAGCAAAAATTTAACTCGTTTGAAGTCCCCAGTAATAATTAATTTCTCTCATGAATTCAAATGAGTTTGCTTCATGAAATAGTATATCGTACAATATATGACAAATTTCACTTATATAGAATTAACCTTTAATGGTCAAGGCATTGCTTAGTAATCATACTTGACAAGTGTTTCAAAAAATACTCAATAATTAGAATCATTTGAAAGCGTAAAATTAATTATTCTAAAAGAACTTGACCCGGGGGGAGGGGGCACCAACGCATGAAAAAGCACTTTTGGGAATCTCTGGCTCTCGCATGTGCGTGGGCCCTTTTCCATTCCGGATTCCGCCGACCACGGTTGTGGCCTGGCTCGCAAGCATCTGGTCGATCTTGGGCCCCACGGATCGCCGGACGTGGCACCGCGTCGCGCCAAGTGTCCCCGTCAGCACAACGTACGCATCTCGCGCCGCACGTGTGGTGTCGCCTCGCTTTTTGGTACCGCAACGTGCGTGGCTGCTGTGTTGCTTCATCAGACAACTGGTGGCTTAGCCACGACACGTCGCTCGAGGATCCTGCTGGGGATTCGTGGAGGCGCGTTGTTGGTCAGACGGCAAAAAGGCGTGTCGCGAATTACTATTTAACCACTCGTTTTCCATCATTTGATTACAAAGCACACAGCTCAGCAGAGCATCCAAGATGAGAAAAAAAGTTCTGAATTGATGGTTTGACCCTAGCATCCAAGATGATTAGCAGAAGACCATTACTTAGGTAGCGATTAACCACAGCTTTGGTCGGTTAGGTGGGTTGGTTTACTTTTGAAGAGACATGTTGTTCGAGTAGTAAAATTGTCGGCATCTAAAATCTTGCATTACACGTGACAAAATTTATGGAGTGTTTCATAAATGAGATATATCCTTTAAATTCTCAACATCTTGAGTGCTCTTATGAGGGGTCTAATTTATATGAATTGGATGGTACCATTGCTAGTGGTACCAAAGCGGCACCACTAGCTAGAAGTGTTGAATTGAGTGTTATGTTAGATGATATGCAACACAATTGAAGTTGCTTCATAATCACATTTGGAAAAAGTGCGAAATTATTGGAGCTCCCTCTTGAGCTTATGAGGACCAATTCTGTCATCGGACATGCTCTAGTGCTGTTGTTGACTTGAGGCCTAATACCAACGACGACGTCAATACTTTAGATGGGGGGAAATCGTGACACCCCATTATTAGGAGAAGGCTGAAGTGATTCATGCATTAGTCTCACCATCAAATGATCATCACTTTCAGTATTCTTCTCGGAAATTTTATTCACGTGGGGTCAAATTGTATTGTTACAAAAAAATAAAAATCAGGTAGTATACACATTTACCCTACTCCACACTAGTAGTGTAAGTAAGGCCACTCATGAGCTACAAATACGTCAAATTGACTGGATTAGTTCTTTTCAAGTTCAAGTAACACAAGCACTTAACTTTATTAGAGCTCAAACTTGAAAAATCTGGACTAAGTAAATCACGAGTGCGGTCGAGTAATTGAATAATTATATTTATATTAAATAAACATCAATAAACACAAGTAAATACATAAAACTATTAAATTTACAATCATATTGTATTTTTGAAATTCAAACTCAATTCAAAGGTTTTTTTTTATTGAAATATATTGACTCATAGAGTCAACTGAAGCTCAAGCTTGAAAATAAACTTGATCGAGTTCAAAACAAGTAGCGAGCCTTGAATATTCAAGTTGATTCAAGTGGAGCCGAACTCGAGTCCTAAATCGTGTCAGCTCGATTACCCTCCTATTCCTCTCCTTCGAAAGTCCTTAGTGCTTAATTTGTTGCAGAGTTACCTAAGATTGCGAGCGGCATGATTCTTTGTGGGAAAATTGCCGTAAAGGTCAAAATATATTGTGCTAATTTAGTTTTAAATTTTTTAATTTAACCAATTTAGTCATAAAAATTTTAACAATTTGCTAATTTAGTTCTAAATCTTTCAATATGCTAATTTAGTTCTAAACTTTTTGATGATTTGCCAATTTAATCCTAAATATTTTGATAATTTGTCACTTTAGTCTTTTGACCAATTTTGACCAAAAATCACTAATGTGATGGTCTATTCAATGTTGGTCATTCTACATGGTACGGTTGATACTTGACATAACTAAAATTTTTAAATATTTATTAAAAAATATTATTATTATTTTCTTTTTCCTTCCATTTTTTTTTTCCTAAACCCTAGGCTAGTGAGGGTTGGCAACTGTTACTAGTTTGGGCAAGGATTGCGATGCCCTCACCTAGGTGAGGGTGTCGCATCTCTCTCCTAGATCTAGGCAAGGGCTGTGAAGCCCTCGCCACAACCAAGCAAGGGTTGTCGCCCCTCGCTTGTAAGCAGTGAGGCCCTCACCTCGACTAGGCAAGGGTTACTGCCCCTTGCCTATAGGCAGTGAAGATCATCAACGTTAGTGCCGGTCTTATCATGTAGGACAATCGATATTGACTAGATCGTCACGTTAGCAATTTTTTACCAAAAATTGATCGGAATGACTAAATTAGCATATCATCAAAAGGTATAAGATGAAATTGACATAATTGAAAGATTTATGGCGAATTGGTAAATCATTAAAATATTTAGGATTAAATTGACCAAATTGATAGATTTAAAACTGAATTAGCATGAGTGTAATAAATTTAAGACTTATTTGATAATTTTCTTAATTCTCTGTTGTAGCAAGTTCAATAATGGTTTATTTCATTCTTTGCATATATGCATCCAGAAACTCTAATTTTATACCCTGTGAATTCATTCCCTACTTTCTTTGATTATACCGACGTGATTCAAGTCTTGATGTGAAAAGAAGTAAATAGATTAATCATCACATCCTATGCTTGTACAATTTTGTTAAAAATAATATCAATTATTAGCCTGTAAAGGAAGCCCAATCCAACTAAGTTTCTTTATTTAAGTGCATTCCTAATTTAAGAAATTTTCCTAAAATTAGTTTTGTATTTTAGATCCGAATATTGTATATATAATAGGTGAGTTTTGGTTTACGCTAAAGTAGATAATGGAGAAGATTTTGGCTGAAATAAATAAATGTGCAGCATGCTCATGAATTACATCATAAAGAAATTGCAAGTTTGAAGGAGAAAACCTTCTAGTAAGATTTGTGTATTCTTTCATGACATTGAGATATTGTTTCGATAGAAATTGAGAGAACTAAACATTGTATGAGTTATTTAATGCAATGAAGAGTGTTTGAGTGACTCAAAAATGGATGCAATATCCATTGCATTGCTCTAGCATAATCATGTGTTGCTCTCTCCATGATTTGGGCCACACCAACCAAATCACATAAATTTGATAGTTGGTTTATTTTCTTGTCCTATTTATTGTTGTTTTTTTGGTCGGTCCTACTATACTCATACTCTCACTCTCAAATTTTTACCTTGCCTCTTTGCAGGATATAGAAGTTAAAACTCACACTTGAAACTAAATCGTCATCACCTCAACACCCTTAAGAAGGTAAGGATCCCCACCTCCTCCTTCCTAAGTAGGAGGGTGACCACTAAGATAAACTTCAGTAAATTTATTGTTTGATTGCTTGCTTTATACAATAAATTTTGTGGCATCATTGATGATTTACTTCTCACACAAGTTATCTTTTGAACAATTCTTTGAGGTATTTTTTAAGTGATGTGTGGAATCTGCATGGATGCTCGGAGGCGCACCAATTAAATTCTTACATCTGATTTTCCACTGGTGCGAAAATCTTGCAGTGTATGTTGGAGGGTTCATGCACCAAATCTGGGACAGGGACAGAGCATCTAATTAAATCCTTAGGGGCAATTTTACTAGGGTCAGGACAGAGCATCTAATTTAGGGACAATTTTGCTAGGGTGGGACCACCCTAGCGAAAATATTAATGAAAGGAATGTGAGGTCCGCACCAAGGCATTTATTTCTTGGTTATGGCATCAATTAATGGTGCAGCTCCTTTAGGTTACTTGCTCGGATAAAAACTCAATTGATTGAAAGGATTGTGTTACCAAATGCTTCAAAGGGGCTTGTTAGGCACTTAATTTAGGGAAATTTATAGTTCCCGACATCCTTATAGTTTCCGTGGGATGTGGTAATGAACTTTTCAAAATTAACTCCGATGACATTCAGGAAAATTCTTTTAACTCAAGACTGTCAACTTGAAGATACACGTCAAATGATTTGGTTACTTTAGTGTTCCTAACTAGGGTTAGTTACACGTCAGCGCCATTACATAACACTAGTTAATGTTCATGTTTTTTCTTTTCAGTTTCTCTCTGCATGACAGCAACATTAAATAGCTTCTCTTTAATAGGTATACACCTACTTTAGGACTGAAGATAGGTAATGAAGTTTAGACAAGAGAAAGAGAAAGTATGAATTCCTCATTCCACGCCATTAAGCATTATATGATTTACAAATTTTAGTAAAATGCCTACTAGAAATATTTTTACGTTGATCGATTCTTCTACTAGGAAAGTTTATATAACCTTATTTGCAAAATGATGTGCTGTAATCATTCATTAATTAAATCAAACTGTCAATTTTTTTTCTTGAAATCATGTCCTTCGTATTGATATGCAAGATGAGATATCATTCAATAAAAAAGTAGGGTAAAGATTTAGCACTATTAGTGTAAAGAATATGTCTTGAGTTTGAGAGAACTTCCTAATTTGAGTAGATTTTCTAAAAGGGCTTTTCTATATTGGATATGAATATCACACATAAGATAAAATTCCACTCTAATTTTAGATACACCAGGTTAAATAATAAGAGAATCCAATTTTCTTTATGTAAGTTTTCTAAGTGAATTCTTCACGAGAGATAGTGATATTACATTTGTGAATTTGCTTTATATATTATTGGGGGCTAGGAAACACTTAAACAAATGTGAACTCTATACTCTCCAAATTTGTAGTGGATTTCTTGACGACTAGCTCTCTTGGTGGAGTGGGTACCAACATTTTGACCGAAACATGTAATCTCTGGAGTTTTTTTTATCATTCTTCATTGTTTTTTTTTTTTGGTGATTTATTCTTTTCCAGTTGGACTTGAATTGCAAGATCTGTTAACTTCTGCATTATGCTCACAAGAATTAGTACAAAGCTAAGGTTAGGGGTTCTACAATTGATTTGAAGTTTTTGTTGGTTCGATCATTCCCTAGAATTTTTATTATTGCAATTATGTCTAGAGCGGATGTAGAGATTGACATGGTAACAACAAAAATAGTTGAAGAAGTGGTGTGGTCTAATGACTTGGTTAGTGATGTTGATGTGGTACATCAGGTTGATGCATTGTCTAGTGAAAGTCAAAGATATCACTAGAGAATCAGTGTCATTTATGACCGAGTATACTACGTCAGATTTGGAATGTCCAGAGAGGATGTAACCTTGAAGAAGCTTCTTGCGATGGAGAGTTTTGTGCACATGTGGACTAAGTTCATTCCTCTAGACAAGCCTAAGTAGACATCCATGATGGTTGAGTGCCCATCAAGGCATTAGGAGAGCCAATATTGATAATGAGCACTATAACTTGACTAACATTGAGTCCGGGTTAGATTGTTGACAATATGTCTCAAGTTTGAGTAAATTTCCTAGTTTAAGTAAGTTTTCTAAAATAGGTTTCCTATGTTATAATTCTACTATGATATTAGGAGTATCAAAATCTCTCTACACGGTTTTTTCAATGAGCTTTCTATGAGAGACATAGTTAGATGTACTTATGAGTATGCTTTGGGTGTAATTTAGACCGACAAATTCTATACTCTCATGACTTATATGGATTTTTTTGTGAGTACAAGTCTAAATACATTTTGTTAAGGCTAATAATACAGCCTAAAAAAGGCAGTTGAATAAGTTGAATGAAGATGCTGAAAATTCTTCATGGAAAAACACAACAATTGGCAAACTAGATTATGTGTGATGTTGATCAATGTGTATGATGATAGTGAATAGGAATAGCAAATAATGAACAAGGACAATAGATCATACATCGATTTATAGTGGTTATCCTAAAGCCTATGCCCACTCTATGGCTAATAGCCTTAATAACAACTAGATTCCACTATTAATCAATATCGCAAGTTATAACTAGCAAGTGTAGTTCCTTTCATAAGATGAATCACACTATCATGGCATAACGATTATACTTATACTCATACACTTTATATCTATTATTACAATGCTAAAGCTTTACAGGGAAATATCAAATAAAGAACAAAGGGGATTTTTAGCTCAAAGCACAACTACAATATATCTCGTGTTCATTCTCTTCCAAGTTTCACCAATCCTTATTTACAGAAGTCTTCAATTCAACCAATGGAGACATCCTAAGAAGACTCAGCTAGCCATTTGAGAGTAGGTAGAGAGGTATGCTAGAATCGAGATTGCCCATAAAATCCTTTCTTCTAACTTCGACAAGTTTCCCAAAATGAAGTTTGCCACAATTGTCATTTATCTGAGCCAGAAACCTACCACTTGCTTTATGATATCTTTTTTCGTTTTTTCAACTACATAACCCAATCTTGTAATGGCTATTTTCTAAACTACCAAAAATAGCTATCATCTTCGTATGCATACCTTAGCATCATCGGTGGTAATTAATCATCCGACTCGAAAGTAATTATCAACATGTGTACACTATCAGTGAGTTAGTTAACAATACCAATGAAATGACGGAATTACAAGATCAATGATCCTTCCACCTTTATTAGCACCCAAATACTTCCAAGTATACTAACTCGACTCTAGTCCTTCCAAGCCACTAAGAGATACCACTAACATTAATGCTTGGTCACTTAGTGGTCACAACCTAATTTCTCATCTTTGTTGATACAAATGAATCATTGACATATGTAAAACTAATTCACCATCTACACTAGTCTTAGTAGATGTTAGTGTCAAGGACAATCTTTGAATGAACCAAATTCCATAAGGAAGTTTTGTTGACACATTCACGGGATTGTTGCAATGTCAATTCTTCCGAGAGAGCTCAATTAGAGGGCATATCTTAGGGAATTCAATTTTGTTGTGTTTGGCACCTAAAGCAATGAAGCTAGCTTTCATCACCTTAGCTCAACTAAGGCAACAAAACTATTGCAAACAAATTCCTTGTAAAGTCTTGATAGAATTTCTCTTTTCTTTCTTCTATCTTTGTATCTCTTTAGAGAATTCTATTGAGTGGTGAGTCACATATCGCGTATGCTATAGTAGATTCCTAGTTAGTGAGTATCCATAATAGTATGTTCCTTATTTGTAAGCTTGTTTGCTTTGGTATAAACATTCTCTTTATTTTGTTTGTAGCACCTCTAAAAACTTCAATCTCTCCCATATTAGGGCATACCTTACTACAATGGCCATCAACATGTATGGACTAAATGTTAATGTACTCATAAGGCAAGCACAATTATCATAATGTAGTTGAAATTTCTTTCAATGATGACCATTTGACACATCCAATGGAGAGATTATGCATCGTCATTGACAAAGGAATGATTTTGATTTAAAGTGCGAAAATATTTCTCAAGTTTGAGTCCATGAAGGAAACCCAATCTAAGTTACCTAATTTGAGTAGTTTTCCTATTTTGTATCTAATTTGTTGCTATATAAGGAGTAAGACTTTGTGAAGAAGATCCAAAGGAGGCTACTTCATCATGAATTACTCCATAAAGCAATCTAAGAGTGTTGAAACTATTTAAATCTTTTGGGTAAGATTTGTGAATTCATTTTATAATATTGAGAGATTGTTTTGCAATGAAAGGTGAGGACTAAACAATATGTGAGATTATTGGATGTAACAAGGGTCTAGGGAATACTAAGAGTGCTAGAGTGACTCAAATGTGGTTAGCATCTTTGTTTTATTGCTTAATCTATTGGAACCCCATATTGTTTTTCATGTGGAGTAGGCCCCACCAACAAATCACATAAATCTAATATCCGATGTATTTTTATTTATTCAATTTCTCTTCTTCTTTTTTCACAATAATTGGCATCATGACTAGACTTGATTGAGTTAAAGCAAATCAATAGCAATAGTAGTAACGGATGCTGTAAGGGAATCAATAAAGGAAAAGTGAAGATCAATACATTTGATGGGAAGAATTTTGGCTTCTCAATGATGCAAATTTAGGATTACCTCTACCAAAGAAATCTATACTTACCTACTTCTAGGAAGAAGCTAGAGTTGATGGAGTAGTTAATTGAGAATTGCTAGATGGATAGACCTTGGGTGTTTTTTGATTGATGTTGGCTCATAACATCAGATTTAACTCCTTGAAAGAGAAGATTGCCACCAAACTAATGAATGGTTTGTCGAATATATACAAGAAGCCCTCCACAATCAACAAGGTCTACTTGATGGGATGTATGTTTCACTTAAAGATGGGTGAAGGTCTATTTGTTGTTGAGCATATCAATAAATTTAATGTGGTTTGTTAATATATTGAAATTAGTTGAGATTGACTTTAATGATGAGGGTACATGCATTAATCATATTATGTTTATTAACTAATTGTTAGGATACTACCATTATTGTTGTGACCAATTTCTCTAGGTCAAGAAACTTGATGTTTGGTGAGGTTGCAATCTGTTTTGAGTGAAGACATTAGTAGAAGAGAGTTTGGTGAACATGTACCTAGTGCTTCAGTAGGTGAAGGTAAATGAAGTACTAAAAATAATATTAGCAAGAGTAATGCAGACTTGAACAGATGAAGTTAGTATCAAACTAGTGGTGTGATCTGTAAAAATTGTGGCAAGAGAGGGCATCTTAAAAGAGATTGCCTTAAGTTGAATAATGAGAAATGTAAGAGAATACGAGTTGAGTCTCTTACTAATATTACTACAATTGCTAATGGTGTCTTGGATGGTGACAATTATGTATTGTTTGTCATTAAGGATTCGTCATTTGATAGATGGGTTGTGGATTCTAGTTGTTCATTTCATGCTGTACCAAATAGAAACTAGTCTACTATTTATCGGCGCATGAATAATGGTATTGCACAATTAGGGAGCAATGCTAAGTGCAATGTTGTGGAAATTAGCAATGTCAAAAGTAGAATACCTGATGGCATTATGAGGTCATTAACTAGTGTGAGGGACCTTTCTAGAATTGAAGAAAACTTGATTTCTTTAAGTACCTTGGATTCAACTAAGTGTCGGTATTCTTCAGAAGGTGGAGTTCTGAAGGTTATTCAAGGTGCCTTAGTAATAAAAAATTGACTCAAGTATATTGGCATTTATGACCTTTAATGGGAGAGAGTGATGGATTTCATTATGGAGATGTCAGTCACAACTACCTGAGAATCTAAATTGTGGTATATGTGCTTGGGGTACATTGACGAAAGAAGCTTGAAGCTTCTGAGTAAAAGGAATCTATTATATGGTTATACAACTAAGGAATTGAAAATTTCCAAGTGTTTTGACTTATGTAAATGGTAGAAAGTACAATTTAGTATGAATGTTAGAGAAACCATGGAGATTGTAGAGTTGACACACCTAGATATTTTTAGTCAATTGCAATTTCCTTTGAGAAAGAATGCTAAATTTATGCTAATGATTACACATAACTACTCGAGGAAGACTTAGATGTTTGTGCTAAGACACAAGTTTAATGATGTTGTTAATATTTGACTAATGAGAGCATTGATAAAAAAAGAAAAACAAGACTAGTAAAACAATCAAGCATGTACAAATTGACACTAGGATGTAGTTCTACTTGGAGCTGTCCAAAAAATTCTTAAATGAAGGAAGGCATGATAAGATGCTAGATTAATGCTAGTAAACCACAATAGTTTGTAGAGTTGATTAGTAGAACATTATTAGAAACACTCAATAAAATGCTCTTTAGTGTTGGTATGATTAGGAAATTCATGGTGAATGCGCTTAGTACAATTAATAACCTAATGAATAGATCTCCATTGATTACCATTAGAAGCAGGACTCCCAAATAAATGGGCTAGGAAATGTTATTGATTATCTTATTCTAATCCTAGGTTTAATTCGAGTGAATGATGTTAAGCTCAATGGGAGGCAAAGAAAGTGCATATTCCAAGGCTATGCACTAGGGAAAATGACACAAAAGGTCCTAGAACTTTGGCCGAATGCACAATGTAGTCTTTGAGCTTTTAATTTATTCAATATGATCCCTGAAATTTAGCCCGATGGGCAATGCAATCCCAAAACTTTTAAATTGTTCAATGTAGTTTCTGAACTTTTGATAAATGTTCAATTCAATTCCTAGACAATATGAAAATGTTCACTGTTATTCTGTAAATGGGGTTATTGATTATGGTGCCCAACATTAAGTTAACCTATTGTCAGCAGAGATATTACATTTGATGAGTCTCCAACCTTTTTTAGTGGGAGAGTTTATGGCAATGTTTACATGGATCTGGATGGTGATTAGCTCAAGGTGGAGTTGCAATAAAAAACGCTTGAGGTATTGGTTGTTAGTACAATAATAGTACTTGTAGCAAGGTAAAGTCTATAGAGACAAGGATTGTTGTAGCTACTGAGGACAAGGTGCATGTTCAATCTCCTCATAGAATTCTATGCACCAATATTTGTCATAAAAGGGCCAAGCCATATGGGATGCAATGAATATTTTTCTTTATATGTGATAGAGGAGATTGTGTCCGTAAATCCTTAATAGCTAAGGTGTAAGCAGAGTTGGTATCGTGATGAGGTATATGGTTATGATGAAGTTCACGCACATATTATATTTGGAAGATATCTATGGAGGCTAAGCCCATGAGAGGCTGACGGACAATAGCAACGTAGTTTAAATCCAATAAAATCAAGGCAAGGTAAAGGTTATTAAAAATATATATCGAGTTTAAGCCCACAGAAAAATCCAATCTAAGTAGGTTTTTTTGGTTTGAGTAGATTTCTTATTTTGTATCCAATTCTTTTCTATATGAGAAGTGGGACTTCTTTGTGAAGAGCATCCAAAAAGAAGGATGCTTTTTTTGTCACCCTAAAGCAATTCAAGTGTTGAAACAAATTAATTATTTTGGGTAAGATTTGTTGTGAGTTTTTTTGTGAGATTGAGATATTGTTTTGCAAGAAATCATGATAATTAAATATTGTATGAGATTATTGGGTGTAACTCTGGGACAAAAAATAGTTAGAGTGTTAGAATGATTCAAGTGGTGGTTGCAATCTCTAATTTGACACTTAATCTATAGTGGAATCTATTGCTATTTTTCCATGAAGTAGGTCCTACCAATTGAACCAAGTAAATTTTATATCCAATCTATTTTCTTATTTTGTTAACTTTATTGTTTAATCGTTTGTTATCGAAACACAAAGGTTGATATTATGAGATGCATGTAGAAGAGTTACTCAATTGGCTTCTTATAAAAAGAATCTTCCATTACTAGCATAATGCAGACATCCAATTAAAGAAGCATGCTTCAATTTGGAGGACAATTTTGAAGCGTTGACAATCTCGTGAAGGAAGGCGACGGATATAATTGTGGAATAATATGATAGAAGCAACTTGAAAAGAAGTTTATGCTTGAAACTAATATGCAACACGATTCACCTAGTTTCAAACCAGAGAAGTTGCCTGTGGAAGGGTATGTTACCAAATTTGAGCAACTCATGCTTTTATGTTACATGGTGAGCCAAAGAGCAAATTAAGGGTCCGCTTGTTTGAAGGAATATTGTTATTAGGAAATTATATTCTAACTTTCTGGTGTTTGGATGACCAAAACCAATTGATCTAGGGAAAATGCTTTTCACGAACTGAAAACAACAAATTTATATTGAGAGAAAATGACTTTCCCTTCTCACAAGAATGAAATTACCTTCCCTAAATCACTAAACAAATGAAAACTAACCATTCTTCCTGAACATAATTTTCATAAAAAATATTTTCATTTTTCATGAACATTTTAATGAAATAAATGCACCGCAGTATATCACCAATTTGGAGGCCTTTGATATTAAATTCACAACATTGTCAAACTCCAACTATGCTAGACTTTAATGATATATTCAACTAAGCCATAAAGGTAGAGAGGCAAGTCAAAGAGCAAAACAACGATTTTAAAGAATTTGACTTGACAGGTCCTTGCAAGTGGTGGAAACTGATATAGATCATTTCTAAAGGACTAGTCTTCATCAAACTATCAATGCTAGAATTAACTGCTTCTCTATTCTCCTTGGTAGAGTTATTTTCTTCAAGAAGTTCAAATAATGAGTCCTCGCAAAGATCCACATGCCTAATTTCTAATAATATACCTTGAATACTGAAAGTATTCCTATAATACTTGATTTCCACTTCAAATTCTCCATAGATGAGACCCATTTGTTTTGCAAAAAATGAATTATTTAGAAAATATTTTTCTAAACATGATCACTTGCATCGTTAATTTGTAAATAAAATTACCGGACAACAATTTTATATCTAAACTTCTTCACATATGATAAAGATATTTTGCATTCATTCATTTTTCTAAGTGATATAAGTGATATTTTTTTATGAAAATATTTTCAAATAATTTATTTTCTGCAAACAAACAGAATTGTACTCATCTTTGTGTTTCCACGCCTCCTATTTCTAGAGTCATGCTAAGTCGGGAACTAGCATTAGCATTTACAATTTGTCAAGGTGATTTTCTTGTTGGTGAAATATTAATGTTACCTATCTCGACATTTGCTTATGCTAGGAGATGATGCTCTATTTAAATCCCCCAAAGCTTCCTTGAGGGTTAGATTTTTGTTAAATAAAGTGAGATTTCGTCTCAGATAAATGGTGTCATTTACTCTAATTCATTGATAGATTTCGTCGAAGGATGAATTACATGTCTCGCATCATAAGGTGTATTCCTCAAGTGGCGAGCATTTATCATGTTATAAGGTATGTATCTGCTGAAGGTAGATTTCTTATAGTGTGAGAATTCCTTCTTGCAGTTGTGTTGCCTTTTAAATTTCCAACTTCTCCAATAAGAATATGCAGAAGAAAATTGTATACTTTTTGTGTAATTTACATGAGGTTTATGTAGGTTGTACAACTTGACTATCAAAGATAATAAAATATTACAATATCATTACAATCAATTGAGATCAACCAAGAATATGCACAATTAAAAAAGATATATGTGCAATCCTGAGAGATATGGAGAATCAAATGGGACATGGACTCTTAATTATATTTAATATTTCCTCAAATTCAAGGTGATGTAAAATAAGTCAAATTGAGTTTGGAAAAAATATCAAAAGAAAAAAAAGAATGCCGGATGGATGTGCCTTAGCGAAGAGAGAACCTCTTGACATGTGCAAGCTAGATGGATGTGCCTCAGTGAAGAGAGAACCTCTTGACATGTGCTGGCTACACGATAATAGCTTGACACCGCTGCTAATGTGGCTGCTAACATAGCAAATCCGCATTTGAGTCTAACATGTGCAAGTTACTTAATGTCATTTTTGACATGCAAATATGCACTTGAGTCTACCGGGTGTAGGCTACTCAACATCAGACTCACACGAGTGCTTGGTCCACGAAACATGAAAAAATTCTACAATTTTTTTTGTCAAATTTTTTTTTCCATTAATTACCAAAATAATGTAGGACGGGACTCATGGGAAATCTCAAAAGTCACCGTAACAAGGTAAGTCCATAGAGCTCCAAAACAAACCAAAAACAAATTAAGGTACATCATTATAGGATGATTGGTAGAGATAATCACATATCCATCTCTCATGACAAATTAGCTCAATCATTGAATCACACATCATCATCAATAATGAGCACATACTAGAATCTACAATTGTAGTTTTGGCTTTGCTTTGCCTTTCAATGGTGTGCACCTGGGTTTGACGTCCCTAACACCATCACCGTATGGAGACAACATAAACATATTGAATAAGTTCAGATTTGATACTTGTGAGAGTGGGCTTAGGTCCTTTAGCAAGTGTGGGAGGCCAAAGCTTTTAACAACAACACATTGAATGAGCATAGAGCTAGAGCTGACACCAAGGTTACTGTGAACACCATTGAATTGAGGTAGAATGCTTATTGATCAAAAATCCTAAATCTAGAATTAGAATAGAGAGGAAAGCTCATAATCATAAAATTGGGAGAGAAAAACTCCCAGATCTAAAATTGGATTAGGAGAATAAGGAAAAATAAAAGAAAAATAAAGGAAAAGCAACGAGGGAAGAAATAGAGATATTTAAGTCAAATCTCTTCCCTCTAGAAGTCAAAGAGACCAAACAAAAAAATTGAAACTCCGAGAGAAGGAGGGAGGAAAGTGAATTATTGGGTTGACAAATTGCGTCACGTCCCAACACTTGAGCTCACAACAACCCCAATTCACTTGAGGTCTAATTGTACGACGTCTTAGGCACTGTTGTTGACCAATTCATTTTATCTTATAATTAACCACATGCGAAAACAAACAAAACTCCCCAATCAGAAACAATTGGGATAGTAGTAATAATAGTAGAGGAAAGACAAAACACTATTTATTTATTTGTAGGGTTAGCCTGCACAACAACAAATATATACACACCTAATTACAAGCGAAAAGCTAAGGCCTACTAAAAAAGGAACCAGCCTAGCTAACCTATCTTTATACAAGTGGGGGAGAGGCTCATCAAAAAAGGAATAAGCCACAGTTGCTAGTTCGCTATCCTTAGAAGGATCAATCTCTCTAGTCGTCAGGTCTGAGAGCTCGCCATCAAGGGGATTCATGTCTTTGGGATCCCATACCTCATCAGTCAGCCCCACATGAGGGATCGGTCCATCAAAACCTCGAAAATGACCGTACAAAATGCCTCCCATCTTGAGGAACCATGCCTTAAAGACGTGAGGTGTGTAATGGTCCCTCGACCCCTTGTCCACCCATATTGTAGTCATGTGGTGCTTGTACACAAAAATAAGGCTCGGGGCAGGCCGTGTGGTGACAGTAGCACTCATGTCCATGGGGATGCAAGATCTCACCGGGTACTGAGTCATCTAGGTCCTGAAAATTGTTAACCATGACGAGTTAAGATCAACTCAGCAAGTAAAACTCCTAAGCCTCAGTTAAGAACCTCACTTGCCTCAAGATAGTCTAACATACAACCTAAACCTACCAAATCATCAACCGCCGCACTTCAGAGAAATGATAACATAAGACAGTTCAATAAATAGGCACAACCACAAACGACCCTACCTGGCCTTGGCACACGGAACTTGTAAAAACCGTTAATCACCTCAAGACAACAGTAATAGACATACAAATAATTAGAGTATTGCACATGATTTTCTCATATTTCGATGCCCACACATGCTCCGATTATTACGATCTCCTAAGCCATAGCACAACTTTATGGTTGGTGGTCAACTGACCTAAGCCAAACATCATCCTCCCCTTGAGGCATGGCAATGTCATGGGCTATCCCCCACCGACAACATTCCTGAAGAAGCATGGGCCTAGCCTCTACCACGACTTCACATGTAACCACTGTCAGGTGACCCAATGGCCACGACACAACCCTAAGGATTGGCAGTCATCTGGCTATACCGAGCTATCATTTTAATGTGACCATGCAATACTCTAATTTAATCAGCCATAATTAATAAGCTAATCCATCATTAACTAAAACATAATCTAAGCATTAAGCTAATTAAACTAACCTAAGCAAGATTAACCCCTAACAAATGATTAAATTAACTCACTTGGTTTGGGAATTCAGCTACACTGGCGTGAAGGCAAGAGCGAGGGCTACGCAAGGTTAGCTCAAAGAAGGCAACGGACAACAAATGGTGACTGAATCCGACCAAAATAATGTCAGAAAACTGTTCTAGGCGGAAAAAGGAAGCAGCGGCGGAAGTGGCCGGATAGACGACCAGTGGCAATCAGGGATGGCCAACGATCAGCGACTAGCCTTCGGACATCAACGGCTCCACATTGGACAGTGGCAACAACTCTGGCAATGGCAGCAAGGGCAACAACCGGCAATGAACATGAAGGGCAGAAAAGGGAAGAAAAAAAGGAAGAGAAAAGGAAGAGAGAGAGAGAGAGAGAGAGAGAGAGAGAGAGAGAGCGAGCTAAGATGGGGGAAATGGAGGAGAGAGAATGGGCTGAAGAACTTCTCTAAGAAGCTAAGGTAAGTGGCTAGTCCACTTGCTTCAAGCACCAATGAGAAACAAGTCAAACAAAGCCCACTTGGGTTACCAAAAGAAAAAGGCCAAGAAGAGAAGCCCATGGGTGGAGGAGAAATGGAAGAACGGAGCAACTTAGGCCCCTCTTGGGTTGCCGGTCTTGGGCTAACCCACCTACGTGCCTGAAACCCAGTTCAGATTTTCCTTTTCTGATACTTTAAAGCCCAATGGAAAATCCAATAATAAATGAGGCGACGTCCAAATATTTAGTCCTAACATCCTTGAGAAGTCAGTTTCCAAAATCGGGGTTAAATTGAGTCGATCGCGACCATAGTATAACCTGGACTATGAAGTGCCCCTTTAGGACTTTTCCTCACATTCAACTCGTGGTCAACCATTCTTTAATTCACGTTTACGTCAATTCTCGAACCAGTGACATCCCTTGATTATCATGTGATCCCAGGGGCTTAATTAATAATCCAGAGTACAAGATGAAAATGATTCGGTTAGCATCGTTCGTAATTCGTATCGAAGTTGTGCGGAAATCATCCGTAACTTGACTTCGTACTTCTGCCAAATCGATTTATTTCCGTTTCCTTAATAGTTTAGTACTAGAGGATGTCGTTCCAGCCCAAGTCCTCATGGTCAAAGAGTTCGTCCCTGTTCAAAATTGCAAGTCGTACGCGTATCGCTTTCTATCGATGCCTCCCTATACTCCGTTATCCCAAGAACAAGTAGTTTGTGATATTTGTATTGACTACGCATTTGACCGATATCGCCATTTTATAAAATCTCAAAATGGGGTCGATTTTTAAGATGTTACAAGTTGAAATCCTAGGATTTGACTTGTTAAGGAAGGAGGGAGGGGGGAGGGGGGTTCCAATAGTTGCCTCGTTTTTTTTATTTCCTTCAAGAAGATCAACGAACAGTATTGGAGAAAAAACACGTAAGAGCGGCGGGTTAGGTGGGCACAGACACCGCGCAGATGTCTCCCCCATTCGAGCTCTTGCTCAAATCGGCACCTTTATGCGTGTTGCTATGACTACCATGGAGAAGGACTCAATGCGTGCTCTCTCAAATAAGAATATGTGGAAGAGAATTATATAAATCCTGCATTATTTATAAGTATAGAAGATGACTATGGTAACAAGATATTATAATATCACTTATAATCAATTAGGATCAATTAAGAATATGCATAATTAAGAGAAATATATGCACAATCTTCAAAAAATATGGAGAATCAAGGGAGATATGGAAAATTTTCCAATTTATCTTTAACACACTTCAATTGGAGGCTTACTCCTGCTAGAAATATCATGTAAATAGCCCTTGGATAATATCCTTGTAGATCGTTTTCCCCACTAATTAAACAAACAGTTTGTTGACATTCTCGGAAACCATGCATTGAATTCATTCATTCACATAGCAATTTATGCTTTTTATACTCATTAACATGGAGAAAGCACTACAATATCAACATCGGACAATGACAAAGTGTCCATAGATCGACAATGATTCCTAGTAAAGGCAAAATCATGTGGCTGAACTTCTAGCTGAACACAGAAATAGAAAAACAGATCAACATTTTATGAAATTGGTAATTACTTTTTGGTCGTATCTGTCACATTGGAAGACATAGCACAGACAGACCCTGAAAAAGCAAAATCAGAAGCGCTGTTTCAGCCGAAGAACAAGGGATGATCACTTTTCAATAGTTAAGAAATTAGGGTTTCCGCAATACTTTTTGTTCGCTTTTCACATGTTTTGTTCTTGCCTCGTCGTGAACCCAGGAGTCGCCTACCATCTGTGCACGCCTAGATTTTGAGTTTTGACTCTTGTAGTATGAAACGAAAGATCTCAGAACCTCATAAACTCATAAACTAATCAGAAAGTACCGAAAGACACCCAGCTGACAAAGAGTTTCAAAAAGTACTCCTCTGCATGTGAAAAATTCCGAGGAACATGAGAACCATGTAATGTCGGAATTCGCTATTCCCCAAGCCAAAGCAGTAAAATATGAAGAATACAATGAGTCATAACAGACTCAAATCCTTCGCAGGTCCTTGTTTTGATAAAATCTCAGAGCGCTTGCGGAGCAAGACATCCTCGTTCAATCAAACCAATCACCACATATCAAGTGCTTATAATATTTTTGTTTAATTTAGAGAAACGGGTGCAGAGACTCAGCTAGTTTCCAACATTGTTTATTTTCTTTCGAGGAACGATCACACTTCAAAGACAAGAATGACTGATTCAGAGCGAATGAGAACAACGTGTCGTCTCCAAGGAATCTTTCCCATTAGCATTCTTGCTATGCAAGTCATTGCATGTCTGGCTTTAGTTTTTGGGGTTTCTATAGCATTAAAAAGCTGCTCTAGAATGCAAAATGACAATGATCATGACCGCCCTTTCTGGTTCACGTTCAGACGCTGAGAGTTAGAATATGGTTTAAGCCTTAGAACAGCAGGAATAAAATACGGAAAAAGAAAAAGGAACAATTATGAAGTTTTATTCATCCCAATGTCTGTTATGATTCCATCAATTATTCTAAGTTCATGGCCAGATACAGAGAATGGAACAAAGGGCGGGAAGATGAATTTGTCCTTCCTTTGTCAACATAATGTCTTCAATCATTTCACTATTCACCCTCCCTGTGTCTAAGTCTGAGCCTAAGGCCTCTCCCCGACGTTCTCTTCCCACTTTTTACCGGCAACGACAAAAAATAGCCAGACCTAGCCTAATTAATAAGGGTGTCACAGTAAACTTATGTCCGTTTTGAAATAGACACATGTGTAGGTCAAAGTCTTGAACTCAATCGTTTTAATGAATTTTACATGGTGCTTCAAGGCCATAGGTAATAGGACCCTGCATTCCTGTTTTGTACCAAAATAACTTAATGACAAAGGAAAACAGCTGATTCTAACCACAAACATGCCAAAGGCTGTCTTGGACTGATTTCTCACCCAATTAAAACTCTTCTCGTATGACTTATGTGAGATGCACATCAAGCCCATGTACTGCGGGACAAGTGGATGCTTCACACGCTTGGAGAGAGAGAACAAATTGTCCCAGTGGAGACAATTCTAGGTAAATTACACGTGTGAAGGACTCCTGAGTTTTGTACCAGTTTTGCGGAAAGATGTTGCTTTCAGACTGTAGTACTAGTTTGTAGTCTTCAAAAGTTCTGGAGGGAAAAATTGCTGTATGTGAATGTGACTTGCTCGTCCACATGACGCAATAAACTATGCATGAGCCCTAGATAAAACGGCAAGATCGTTTTTCTGACTTATGTTCATCCCTCATTAGGGTAATATTTATAAAGATCATTTCATCATGCCATCCATAAAATATAATGCTCGAGTTTGGGTAGGAGCTATCTCACAGCTATTAACTCGTACTGGACAATCACCTGCAAGTTATCCTTGTTTAACCACGCGTGGTGTTGATTTAATGTGGTGAATGATTTTCAATAACTGGTATATGAAAAACATCGTACACTTTAAATCCGTTTTTCATCTTTTGTGCTGTAGTCGCACATTGACAAAGTACCACATGAACAACTCTTCCATATTCCTCATGTCTTTGTCTATTTGGTGGGATTTGACCCATGAAAAACGTCATCGATTCCCTGGCTAGTTGCAATTTTTTACAAGGACGATGATGGATATATGGCCATTCAGAAAAGTGTGCCTAAGGCACATTCCCAAGGGATCTTTTTTGAACACTTGCATGTATCAGAACTTAATGAAGGGAATTGCTTAATGAATCAGGCGCAAAAAGAGGGCGTTGATTATTAAATTTTTGATGAGGGTAAATTTAATTAATTAACAATAGAAAGAGCATATAAAACCGCAGCTGGTTTTGCTTGTTATGTCCGGGGTTAGGTTGCATTGCTGCTGTTTTACTTTCATGTTACAGGGGGCGTTTCTAGAGACCTGCAAGATCAAGGGGACCATTGACTATAAATAGGGACCTCATGTTAGCTTTGGTGATCAAAACCACTTATGATGGTGGGTTTTGGGATCTACGAATCCAATTGACATCCATTTTAAGGAAGTGCAATCCCGAAACCTCTGAGTGTCCTCTGTTTTAGAAAGCTTCACAGTTTCTCCACTATTGCCTTTGCCTCTTCTATAATGACAAAGTCTCAAGGATTGTTTTTTTATTCAATGTGAGAAGAAAATATGATAGCCGTTCATTTATATTTGGGACATTTTATACATGAAGAATCTTTAAAAAAATATTTATTGATTGAACTGTCTACCAACGCAACTATTTTTTTGTGTGCAGTTATCCTTGGGAAAATTGACGTATTGTTCTGGGAGCATTTTAGACGGTCCAAATTTATTTCACCGCCTCTTTTCCTTTTTTTACATTTGTCTTTTTTAGAGAAAGAAATCACTATACCTACTTTGTGGACGTTGTCTCGATATGTCACGGCATGTGCCATTCTGAACAACACCCCCCTCCCTCCCCTTCCACGGCATGATATCAAATCTGAGATTGCTAGCCCATATCTAACATTGCCAACCTCTTTACCCCAGATTTTAAGATTGGTTAATGCAAGTTGTCAATAGCAATAGCTGCAATCTCTAATGTCAAGAGGTTGAAACTATGGTAGAGAGAGATAGAGAGAGAGTCTATATCCCTTTTGAAAATGTATGAAACAAATGAGAGTGAGGTCCACATGAAATGGACACAAGCAAAGGCGGTGGTAATCGTTACTCTGGTTAGGTGGTGACTGGTTTCGGCTGCAGTGGCTAGGGGTGGTAGTCTCTTAAGAAGATGGCCACTTGGTGGTAGTGGTGGCTAGTGATTGGTGGTAGAGCCAAAATACTTGAAAATCCTAATATATTAGTTCCTTACATGTGTAAGCGTTGGGTTGGAAAGTCATTAGCTTTTCACCATGCCAAATTTTAAATGGCTAGTGTCGTTTTATGGGGGCTAACAAGAGGAAACTTTTGTTTATTCATGGCAATAATAATTGTCTTCATGGATGGCAGTGGTTCTAATCTTCTAGATAGATTTAATTACTTTGATTAACGTTGGATGAACATTTTGTCTTTCACAGGGTTTCGAAGTTATATATCTCCTTTCTTTACATTGAGACTACCAAAGTATTATTTGCCAATTTTTAACTGGACAATAATTACAATAAAAACTTTATTTTGAACTAGCGTATACATTTAAATCAGTCTATAAATTTAATTTCAATCGGCCTATAGCACAACGTCTAAGATGTTTGGAATGAGTTGGAGCAAAAAATCTTAAACCATTGTAAAACATCGGCTATTATTAAAATTAATATATTATTTACGATGCTTTGAAATGCGTTACCACAAAACCTCCTTGGTCTTTGTAAAACATTGTAAATTATTGAGAATAGCATAATTCAATTGTTTACAATGTTTTGCATTGGGTTATATCATGAAATCCCTTGTAAATTGTCGTGAAATATTTACAAAATAATGCTTACATATTTACGATGTTTTAAATATCGTAACCCTTTATAAGATATTTGTCATATATTATTAAAAAAACAACATTATTCGAGCATCTATGGTCCATTGTATTGGTTTGCAACGAAACATCATAGTAAAACAGCAACAATTATATCGGTTATAAAATTTACCACTCCCACAAAACACCATAAGCCTTAAAAATCATATAATTTATATTTTTACCCTGTTTAGAACTGCTATACAAGAAGATAGTGTAACCCTCCGATTCATGTTGCAAAATACAAAATGGCTACTTGCTCCACAAGTTTTATAATCCAATGGCCCATATTTTTCAAAAGCGAATCTAATTGCTTATTCTAGTGGAAAACAAGACGAAAGGGAATTCTTCCCGGTACTAATATAGAACCACTACGCGGTTTATACACCAACGAATTGCAATAACTAATAATAGTAGATCTCTTGCGCAAATTATTGTGACATCTACTCTGTAAACTACATAAATAGGATTTGAGATTAGTATATAAGATGGATTTACTAAGTAAATTGACCAGTCATAAATAACAATTTATGATAGAGTTAGTAGAATTTAATCAACCCTCAAAATTCACCGCACAATATCTCCGTAACCGATCACACCATCATTAGGGATTTTTTTGCAAAAAAAAAAATTGTCCGGAAGAGGACGAAGGGGCTGTTCCGTTGACGGCGGGGCATGGTCAATGAAGAAAGAAGAAGGTCACAAGTTCCCTTCCCCAGGGGAAATGGTGGCCATACCCATCGACGAGGAATTTATCTTCTTCTTCTTCCTCTATCTTTTTCTATTTATTTCCCTTTTCCCCCAGTTGTGGGGCCCCCCTTACTTTTACTGGGCCCCACCACCTTTTAAGGTGTTGCGGTGGGGTGGGGTGGGGTGGCGTGGGATTGGGAAGTGGCTGTGCCTCTTTCGTCGGTTAGTGTCTTCCTCCAACTATAAATCCATCCCAACTTCCTCTGTCCCTCTCACCCCCCACAACTCTCTCTGCTCTGCTCTTCTCTGCGCTCTGCTCTGCTCTGCTCTCTCTCTCTCTCTCTCTCTCTCTCTCTCTCTCTCTCGCTCAGTCTCTCTGTGTTCTGCTTGCTGCTGCTCTTTCCAAGCCTCTAAACTGAGCGATTTCTGCACTGCAAAGGGTCCAAAGCCATCCACTCTTTAGGTCCTTTCAACAAAGGTAGGATCAAAAGCAAGCTCCTTTGGGTCTCTCCCTCAATTATTTAGGCTATCCCTTCTGAACTTGTTTGGTGGGTATTTCTTTTTCTATTTATGGTAGAAAAAGAAGAGGCATTATGGGGATGATCAAGCAGAATGCAGCTGGCCTCAATGGCAACAGCTCCATCATCGACATGATGCCGGATTTGTATTCGGCTCCTTGTCGACGTACACTGCCTCTTCGCAGAAGCCTCCGGTCGCGCCTGTCGGGAACACCAGCATGTCAAGGAGGAAGCTGCTCACGAACCTCGAGGTCAATAGTCCCCAGAGGATCACCTCTTGGGTCGACTCGATGAAAGCTTCTTCTCCGACCCATGTCAAGTCCCCGCATTCTCTAACCGAAGACGGCAACAGCTCTTGGATGGTGAGTTGCTTTCGGGTTCCGATCGATCCCTTTTAAACTAAAAATGGTGGAGATGCGAAATCTCGATTTCTTTCTCGTTTATTTGCTAGACCCGATGCCTGCTGCGTAGTTAAGTGAAGCAGAGTGGTGGTGGAGCCTCAAGAGCACAACTTTTGTTTTGTTCTCAATCACTGGAGAGACAACAACTTGACTTCATTTTCTTTCTTTCCCATTGCTTTTATCCCATGACTTCACACGCCCAGAACACCGCTCTGTCATACGATCGGCCGCTCCAATTTCGATTTCCTACTATGATTCCACATGACTGGTCTCAGGCTTGACCTCACTATAGCTTTTTCTGTCGACTTTTGCAAAAGCAGTTCCGCCATCCTTCGGCTCTGGACATGTTCGAGCAGATAATCCATGCCTCCCAAGGGAAACAGATAGTGATGTTCTTGGACTACGATGGAACTCTTTCCCCGATAGTCGATAACCCTGATAAAGCTTTCATGTCCAACAAGGTTCCTCATCGCCCTCTTTCCTTACTCTGGCTTGACCATTTTTTTCACTATATCCAGCCATTCGATTGGATTTTTTGCCGACAAGCTCATTAACTTTGGTGTTGTTTGTATCACACAGATGAGAACCACAGTCAAGAAGCTTGCTAGGTGCTTTCCTACTGCTATCGTGAGCGGAAGATGCAGAGACAAGGTACCATTTCCAAGCTTTCCCTTTCCCTTTTCTAATTGGCTGAAAATAAAAATATTCGGGTTGTGGCCAAACTGCGCTATGGATGTGAGATTAGCTCGCACGTTGCATGCACGCGCACTATCGATTTGGCGAACCCAGTCGCGGTTTGCCACGTGAAAAGGGGAGGGTCAAGTAATACTTTTTAGTGTCACCTCGATTATTTTAAATTAATCTGATTATGATATTGGGGGTGGATTACCTTCCAGGTGTACAGTTTTGTACGGCTGGGTGAGTTGTACTACGCAGGAAGCCATGGTATGGACATTAAAGGCCCAGCAAAAGGCTCTAAACACAAGAAGGTGAGACCGCATATTCATGTGCTTCGTTATGGAAACAATTTTTCTTCTTCTCGCGTCATTTTTCAGCGGGGGATATTAGAAATTGATCTCTATTTTGCCTCAGGATGATCAGACCGTTCTCTTTCAACCAGCCAGCGAATTTCTTCCGATGATCGATGAGGTCGGTCCTATTTCTTGAACATCTTGTCATTTTCACTATGTATAGACATATGATGATATGAGCAATAAGTAAATTTGCGTTTTTGGACTTTCTCATTTTCAGGTATACAAAGAACTTGTAGAGAAAACTAAATCAACACCGGGTGCTAAGGTGGAGAACAATAAGTTCTGTGTATCCGTGCATTTCCGTTGTGTCGACGAAAATGTAAGCGGCAAATAATAATAATTTCTCTTTATTTTCCTTATTTTGTAATATCATTATGTACACAACTTAAATGAAGAACTAATATGAAGATTCTCCTCAATAATATGCAGGAATGGACTGAATTGGCACAGCAAGTTAGATCTGTGATTAAGGAATACCCGAAGCTTAGATTGACTCAAGGAAGAAAGGTCAGTCTAACTTAGCCCTGTCGTAACTAATCACTATTTTTTTTGGCTTTTTTACTAAATAAAATGATTTGTTATTTTTCCAATTATACTAGGTTTTAGAAATTCGACCAACCATCAAGTGGGACAAAGGGAAGGCCCTTGAATTCTTATTGGAGTCGCTTGGTAAGTGCACATATATCCAAGACTACTTTTTTTGTTTTAAGTAAGACTTTGAAAAGCTTTGTCCTCCTGATTGACATTATTGGTGTCACTAATGGTTTTACCAAATTTTCATTAAAAGGGTTCACGAATTGCACCAACGTATTTCCTGTTTACATCGGCGACGATCGGACCGATGAGGACGCATTCAAGGTACATAAAAATTATTCCTTCCCAAATTCTCTGTGTTTTTTTTTTGGTTATGATTCTTGCCAAGAGGCTAAAAGGCTCTTTCTCTTTTCCTTTGGACAGATATTGAGAGATAGAGGACAAGGTTTTGGGATTCTTGTCTCCAAATTCCCAAAGGACACCAATGCATCTTATTCTTTACAAGAACCAGAAGAGGCAAGCACAAGTCACATGATTCAGTTCACCTTAATTTAGTTACATTTCATTACCTACCCTTTAAGTGTTCTTCTGGCTTGATTTAATCTGATCTGATTTTTCTCCCGCATATTATTTTCAGGTCATGAATTTTTTGCAGCGTTTGGTTAATTGGAAGCGGCTAAATTTATGAGGCAACAAAAGGTGTAGATTAAGGAGTGCGAATATTTGAGAGATCGCCCCCACAACCTTAAGAATTTGTATAGGCATGTGGTGTCTTGTTCATGATATCGGAAAAATGAAATTGAACAAGAATATCTCTAAGTAATTGTTTTTGTCTTGGATTTAAGGTCTTGTAAATCTTGGAACAACCTGTTGTACAAGGAAAAAGTTCATAACCCAATGACTCTCTCTCTCTCTCTCGACCGATCTCTTGATGTGGGCATTAGTCTTAAATTGAACCTAAATTTGCTGGATATAATCAAAAGAAGGGATCACATTAAACCCACATAAAAGCATCGATTTGAAAATCCTCCAGATTATCATTAATCTTGTGGATCATTTCTCTGATTTTAACCAATCTATATCCATATCTACATGTATATCTTTATCTATATTTATGCAACAAGATTACATTCTTTATTTTAACATATTAGTGCCCACATGCCCAAATTCCCCAATTTCTCCTTGTATTTTTGTCTTCTCCAAGAGAAGGGAATACTCTCTAAGCGTTTTATGTCCAAGGGATACCAAGGTCTGCAAGAAGCCTTAGACAAAATAGTGCAAGATCATACTCAAGATCGAATGTAAGTATATAATAACACCTTCCTTAAAAGTTGTCTTTAACATTGACATATAGGAGTCTAATATGAAAGGGACCAAACATTTTCCCTGCAAGGAATATTTTTCTTATACTCTCCACTCATTTTGCTATACTCTTGGCCCCTCCCCCACCTATTTTTTAATTATTATTTGGGTTAATATCATGAAAAAAAACCAATCTTATACACTTTTGATGAATTTATCCAAACTAATTTATTGAACACTCGAATTGGTACACCTATGACAAATTTACCTCAAACTAATTTTTTTTTATCATGAAAAGACTTAAACTAGTACACATGTAACAAATTTACTCATAATTAATTTTCATTTAATTTATTATTAAATTACTGAGTTGGATTACTCGTGACAGTTGATAAGCGTATCAGTTTAGGGTTTTACCCTTTGTTTGTCATAAATGCATCGACTTGTGATTTTTCGTTGTATATATCTAATTTAACGGAGGGTAAATTTGTCACAAACGTAGCTATTTAAGGTTTTTGGTGATTAACAAATTATTTTATGGTAAATTTATCATAGGTATACTAATTTTGGATTTTTTGTGGTCAAAAAATTAGTTTGGAGTATAATTGTTACATGTATACCAATTTGAAATTTTTTATGGTCAAAAAATTTATTTGTAATAAATTTGTCATAGGTATGCCAGTTTGAAGTTTTTCGTAATATTAACCCCTATCTTTAATGATATTGTAACTACTTTTTACTATGGAACTTTCCTACCTTAATACTGACATAATATTTTATATGAGCATATAAATGAGTTTATTAGATTAAAAATAAATAAACTACGTCTGCTTGAGACATAGTAATAAAAATATATATATAACACATCAAAATATCACATTAAATATTTTGTCTTTTCCTCTACAGTACATTCTCCCTGTTCCAAATAAGTTTAAAAGTTCCTTAAGTACTTAGAGAAAAAACATAATGGGTGACATAAATGATCTGTGAACTTTGGCTCAATATGCAATATAATCTTTAAACTTTAGCCTAATATTCAATGCGGCCCTTGAATTTCTAATTTACTCAATATGGTTCTTGGACATTTTGTATATGTTTGATGTAGTCCCTGAATTAAATGAAAATATTTAGTATAATCTTTGATGTTGAAATAATGGAAGGACTGCATTGAAAATTTTTAAATAATTTAGGCAATAAGTTGAACATGTATAAAAAGTTTGGGGACTACATTGAATAAATTAAAAGTTCAAAAATAATATTGAATATATTAAAAGTTTAGAGACCACATTACACATTAAGTCAAAGTTCAGAGATTATTTATGTCATTTTCCAAAAATAATTCATACCAATAGGTGCTTATTAGAGGTAAATGAATTTTGGACTGTTTTCGCTTGGCTTTAAGTTCTTGTACATCTTGTCACAGCCTGTTGTACAAGGGAAAAGTTTGCATCTCTCTCTCTCTCATTAGTCTTAAATTGAACCTAAATTTACTGGATATAATTATGGACTTAAAAGAAAGGAAATTCGCATTAAACCCACATGAAGCATTGATTTGAAAATCCTCCAATTACCATAATCTTGTCAACCATATATTTGATTCCGACCGATCTATATCTACGTTATAACGCCTTCTATAAAGGTTGTTTTTAAGGTTGACATATAAGAAGGAATATTTTTCTTATGCTCTCCACTAATTTTGCTATCTGTTTGCTACCCTTCTCCATCTCACTCCGCTCTTTCTTCATTATTCTTTAATGTAATTGTAACTCCTTTTTACCACAGAAGTTTCCTACCTTAATATTGGCATAATAATTTATATGAGCATGCAAATGACGCTACTGGAATAAAAATGCATAAATTATGTGTACTTGAGACTTAGTAAAATGCAAATAAAATATATTACATTAAAAAATTAATTAATTAATTTACAATATAAATTGCTCGAAATGGTATCGTTATGTTAACATTAGTTACTTATTGTATGAATGCAATAATGGGACGCTTCCTTTATGCTTAAATGTTTATATAGCATGTAATTATAAATTTTTAAATATAATATGGGCAAAAAGGGGGTTATGTGTAGTCTCTATGAATATGTCATGATAAATTATTCATTAAATGTTCCCTCTAAGTTTGTTACTTAAGACTGTAGATTGTTAAAACTGGCCTCTCCTCATTGTAGGGAAAGGGTTTTGATGTGTTTGACACTTAATTCTTAGCTGATTGGTCATTATAGGTAAACGCTCAAGATTAAGGTCCGGATCACAACAAGGCTAATTTCTTGATAAAAAGAGAAAGTCATTTAACACTTTTTCTTACAAAAGCATTTTATTTCCATGTCATTTGCATTTTGATTACAAAAAGTCAAAAGTTGACTTTAGAGTTGAGGTTTTGGTAATTTTTCACTGAAAGGTCAATCATTGTTTAAAATTTGGTTTTTTTGCATAAAAACTATAGGATAGTGTCAATTTCACTTTCAAAATGTCAATTTTAAAAAAATCAAAGCTTAACCTATTAATTGACTTTTTAGGACAATTAACTAAAAACTCAACTCCCAGTCAACATTTTTTCTCAAAAAAATTGAAAAATTGAAAAATCCTTAAATTAAGTCCTTTTTACTTTAATTTGACTTTTGCACCATTAATTTTACTAAAATTGATCAAGAATCAACTTTTTCCAAAATTAGAAATCTCGACTTTTGATTTGCTAAATTCAAAATCCATTCATTTCTAGTCATTTTTTAGAAAAATTTCCTTCAAAACATTTAATTCATAGGTTGTAAAAGCATTCAATTGTCAAGCCAATTTTGAGATTCCAAGTTAGAGACGAATTTCCCAATTTTGAGTGCTTATCAGGGGTTTAATTGATTCTTTATGAGTAATGTCAGTAACCTAATTTGAGTTCAATTAAGTCCGATTACCCAATTCCAACGTCAATTTTGAGAAAATCAAAACATTTGGCTTAATTTGATCAAAATAGCAAAATTTGATTGACAAATTTAAGAAGGATCGGTCCAATTGACCCAACCAGTTTCACCAGACCAATTGAAGCACAATTTGAGTAATTGAACTTCAATTGTGCAAGACATTCAAAGCATTAATGCAATTCAAGGGGAATTAAGGCAATTGAGGTAGATTAAGCCAATTTGATCTAGCCAAGTCAATCTAACTCAAGCTGGACCGATCCAATTTAACCCAAATTGAACTAGAATTGTTGCACTAAAGCCTAATCTAATTTCAATTGGCCCAATTAATGGGATAAGTATACTAGTGATCCTAAAACTTGTTATGAAAATAAATGGAGTTCTAAAACTTATCAAGAAAATATAATTAAATCCTATAACTTTCAAAAAGTGCAATCAAGTTCTAAAACTTATCAAAAATGTGTAATTAAGTCCTAAAACTTTCAAAGTGTGTTTTCAACGAAAGGACTTAATTTGAACAATTTAACAAATTTTAAAACTTCATTGGACTTATTGAAAGTTTCAAAACTTGATTATATTTTTGTAACAAATTTTAGGATGTCAATGCACTTTTTAAAAGTTTTAAAAGTAAATTATATTTTGTTGGTAAGTTTTAGAATTTTTAATGTATTTATCCCCTCAATTAATTGCACAAGTCTGCCCATAGAATAGAAATTGGAGAAATTGGACAATCGGGCGAGTTCAGGTCAACCCGATTTGACCAAGGTTGACCCGGCTAATATTGCACGGCCAAGCCCAGGCCTACGGTTAGCACATCATGGCCGGCCAGCCAAGCACTCCTCACACTCAAGAAATTACCAAAATGACATTTGAAAAATTCCTAAAATTACTAAAATGCCCTTACTTAGCATCAATCCAAGTGAATATCATGTCCGAGTCATTTATCTACATTGTGATCTTTTCTGTCCATTGTGACATGTCACCTATCCAAGTGACTTAAATTTGGCCATTCAAAAGCTTGGTTGGTCATTAAGCAAACAATATGAACCGTTGGATCAATCCAAAGGCCATAACTCATTTTAATTTTAGTTTCCCTCTAAAACCTTGATAAAAATAGCATGTTTTCAGTGAAATCAATCTCTCTCCCTCTCTCTTGCACGCACGGGGCCGATGCTTCACGTTCTCCATGCCGGTGAAGTTTTCGTCAATTTTTCTCGCCTATCTAGCCTTCCTCTAGCAATCCATTGGCAGCCGAGCAGTGCAATCATCATCCTGCCTATCCTTTGCGTTGTGGTGGTGATTGTCGCTCCAATTCTCACCAGAGTTGGTTGAACGAAGCCGGATTCTTCCATCACTCGCTAGAGTCCATACCGAACAAGGTAGGGGTTCCTTTTACTTGATCATTCCATATGATCACTCAAGGATGCTAAGTTGATCCATAGTATAAAATCAAAGTCATATCTTTGATCTATGATCAATAAGGAGCTAGAGTGAGATGGAATTGTTAAATCAGAATGAAAATTAGACCAGAGACTAGTTTATTTGCATAAAATAATATTCAATTCTATGATGAGGCAACCCTTAAGATTCCTACCTCATGTATCCGAGCCTAATAAGATGAATGCTAGATGTCATTTTGGATACCATTGACCTTGAATTGCATTTTTAGGATGACAAACTTCTGAAATCTAGCCTAGTCTAGCCAAATGATCAAGGTTGTATGTGGATTCCTTTGCTTTTTCTATTTCGGCTGAGCCTATAGGAGATCATTTCATGCATGATTTTGATGCTGATTAGTTGTTTGCATGTTGATTCAAGCAAATTTTATGATGATCCATGTGGATTCCAAGCATCTTTAGCTGTATGGAATGAGAAAAATAATGTTGATCATGCATGAATGAGGTTGAAGGTTGCTGGAAGATTGTTTAATGTTCATGAATGTTGTTCGATGTGACTTGCACGCGCTCCAAGATGCTTTAAAAAAAAAGCTTGAAGATTAATGCTTGTGTTTGTTGATGATGATGATTGATGAAATATGGAAATTTGGAGTTCCAGTGACCCCTAGGTGTTCTATAATTTTTAGGAATTCTTAGAGTCGAAATTTCAAAAGTCTCGTGTAATATCACTATTTTTTAAGATTGAGAACTTTGTAGTGATAGAATTTTCTTAAAAATCTGACATCATTTGATCAGAAAACTTACATCTATAAGGTAGCGAAAGTTTTTTAAGTTTGATCTGAAAATCTTGGTCTGGTTCTCTTAAAGCTTGTTTTGTAAATACAAAATAGTTGGAGTCCTTTTCTGCAAAAAATCAAAACTGGAAAGTTGTTAGTTAGGGTAAAATGGTAGATGGAAAGTTTGGAGGTCTTTAACTGCAAAATTCCAGACAAGGTCGTCTTGGCCTACAAAACAGAGTTCATATGAGTCCTTAGGGAAAGTTTGTAATCTTTCAAAGTTAAAGGATTTATTTGTAAAAAAATAAAAATAAAAGTTGTAAAACAGACTCATGGACAACTGTCTATAAATTTTCACAAGGTTTAAACTTTTTTTTTCGAATGCTAACTTTTAACTTCTTTTTAAACTTTTGCCCGTCTTTTTGCAAGGTATAGGAATTAAAATCTATACTTGATGTTAAGCATCCCCATCTCAACTCTCCCAAGAAGATAAGGATTTGAACTCTCCACCTTCCCCTTTCATATGGGAAATGTGACCACTAGGGGCAAGCCCCAATGGTTGGTTGACTTGATTTGATATATTTTTGGGATTTACAAAATCAAGTCAATTGCTAAGCAATGTTCAAACCAGGTCAATTTCATGTCAAAGGAGTTTGACCTGGGTCAAATGGCCTCGTTGAACTTTAAACTGCACATCTCAAGCTTTCCAATTATACATGAATCACTCAATGGGTAGGTCATTAGGACACTTGCTTGTGTTAAAACATAATCAGCTATAATTGATAAAAAACTGAGCAAGTGACCCTAATTGGTTCACTTCTTGACCTATGATTGTTCAAGGCCATTTGACTTAATTGCACGCTTATTCATGCTTCTTATGTGATTTTTAGATGAACGGTTAGGCTCACGATGTGTTTATCAGTGAGTGAAATAGCGGATGTGATTAGCCTTAATTATTTATTACTGTTATTGTCCCAATGCTTTGTGAACACAAATTGGGGTTGATTAACTTTCATCCAATCAATGAGTTTCTAATGGGTTAACACCTAAATTTTGGTCAATCATCTAGGAACTAATTGCGTAGAAAATTAGGGATTAATTTTTAGTCCCTAAACGAAATTTTTATGATTAAATTGCATATCATAGTTTTTAGAAGCATTTATCATATAGTTCATTATTTGCATTTGTATTAGATTTGCAGTGGTAAATGAACCTGAATCAGTCATGTGGGCTGGGCTGGGCTGGCACTGAAGCAAAATTCAGCCTAGCATAGGAGAAGTAGTGGCTGAAAATCAAGCCCAAAATCAAAGTTGTTACAGTTTAATTGAGTTGAGTTGAGTTCATAATATTCAAAAGCTTTGAGTTTAGTTTAAAAACTCTAAATGGGTCACAGCCTATCAGCAATTAAACCCTCAAGAGGGCCAATTTCGGCCGCACTAAGGAAAAGACCAGGCCGAAATTCACATGGGGAAACTGGTCGAATCCAATTTCAGTTCAATCTAATTTCAGCCAATTAGACTTAGGCCCTAACAAGTACAGCCTGTTATTTAAATTTAAGGCGAAACCTAAGCCTATGAAATCCTAGGTTAATCTTATAAATAGACATCTATACCTCATAACTAAGAGGAGGTAAAGCAGAAATTTAGAAAACACATAGAGAAACACGCGTGAGTGGAAAGGAGAGGAAGAGAGCTCAACTGACAACCCCTCTCTCAGTCGTGAGTGAGAAGTAGAGGAAGAGAGCTCCGTCGAGAAATCCTCTCTCGACCGTGCTTGCTTGTTGGCGACGAAGCAGCCCCACCGACCAGGTTGCTATGCCACTGATCTGGCTTGTTGCGCTAGCCATGACCACTCCCTATATTGGCCATGACTTGTCTGAACACCGATTCTGACCAAGACGCCACCCCTGTTTGCGACTCTCTTGATCCATGCCCATTGGTTGCTAATGCCTAGTTTCGCATGGTCCGAGCTGCCCTTGTTTTTGACCTGTGACTAGACAAGACATCATCGGTGCACCCTATTGTTGTTTCCACTACCGACCTGCTAAGCCAGTAGCCGCGAGCTCCAGCCCATAACCGAGAAAACCAATAAGGTTAGTTTTAGTCAAATTGCATGACACAGAGCTTAGTTTTCATTTAAATAAGAAGAACCCAAAAAAAGATTTGAGTGAATTTTCATGATAATTAGAAATCATATTTAGGTTAAATATGTTTTTTTTTTCTAATTAACATTGCAGATGCTTGCGTTATGTCCACGTAAGTATTTCTTCCCTTGTATTTGCAAATCATTTACTGATTTAATTATTGAATGTTACATTAATGGATGTGCATTTGCATGATCACTCCCATGCATGTTAGTTAATTAGGTTAAAAGTTAATCAAGATTGCTTGCAAAATATTTTTGGAAATAAAGAGAAAATGTACTAGAAGAGCTTTATATTAATTAAGCATAATCAAGTTTTCAAATCAATTGATTAAAGCATTCTTCCATACTTTATTTGGGTTCCTAATCGACTCTAATTGATTAGTGACGACTCTTAATTATATGAAATTGCATGTTTAAATTGATTAATTAGAGTATTGAGTTGTGATTGATAAGGCTTGGGAGAGAGACGTAGTAATCCATTAGCTTTTCTCTTCAAAAGGTCACAACATAGTGGATTAGGAGGTAGGACAATCAATGGGCATGATTAATATCAAAGCCGATTCCGAGGCAACCAATTGATTGAATTGATGTGAACATTGCTAATGTCTTGTTTCGCATGAGTTCATATTGTGAATAATCGAATGAATAGATGTCAAACCGACACCTGTGAAACAGTGGCCAAAGACGATACCTAAGGAGGCAGCAGCAAAATGGAGCTGATGGTGGTTATAGACCGATGTCCCTTTCGGTCTTTTGATTTCTTGTAATAGTTTAGCTTAGATTAATCCAATTAGGCTAGTTTAAACATTTGTAAGCTAATTAGCGCAGGTTTTGCAAATAAAATAAGTTAGATATAGTCTCACACTTTGCTAAATGTTCAGGGTAGTCTAGTCTAGATTTCATTGTAATTAATTTATTAAAATTGGTCTTTCCTTAGCTTTAATAGCAAGCTTCAAAGAGATATCCAAGACTCAATAATAAGGTCGTGTCCTATTCTTGTATTGTTTTTTCCCTTCCCGCAGATGGATGCTTTCAATTACTTGAATGTTTACTTTCCGCATTGATTGTTAATTGATTTTCTAGAATAGGACAAGATTAGCTTAGAATCATAATGAAAATTCCGACAAAAACATTTGCTTGATCATCTGGCTTTGAGACCTTTATGCTTCATAAATGGTAAATCAAGATCGCATGATCACTTTGGAAAAATAACTAACTAAATAGGTATTAAATGGGTGCTAATAGAAAGATTAGCGTAAATAAGTCTCCATTCGAAGAAATCTCTAGTTGCAAAGGAATCAAGATAACACTCACATATCTCAACTGGGTTGGATCACCATTAGATGATGTGTTCAAGCCATCTTTTGAGACGTTACTTCGAATAGTCTTATGAGCAAGTATCTCTAAATTTTCCTTGAGGCTCCAAAAGGGATTCCCTTAGGGGAGGGTCGCAACATGGTGCTTTCCCCACAAAGGTGGCCACCACCTAGACACTTCCTTAGCATTTATTAAACATTCACCGTGGACATGTTGAAATATGGCTTGAATTTGAGCTTGTAAATGAAATTCGACTCAAGATAAATTGAATATATTTGGACATCCACAATGGTGTACCATGGACATTGTATTTCTTATCCAAAGAGACTCCAATTTTAACATGAGTCATTGGCTAAGAAAAATAAAAGGAAACTTAGATATAGTTGTCACGATGCGACCTTGGCATTGGACATCTTGATCAACGTTTCATGATCGAAAGGAAGCTAAGCATAAAAGTAGGGTTTAGAGGTACTTGACCATGATATATACCTCAAGAGTACATTATTGCCGAAGATGTCATCACCTCATTTTTTTGATTTCAACCTCTTGAAGTTCGTTAATCATGTTTATGAGCTCTTCCAAGTTCATACCTCACGTAACAACATGTTTCATTTTAAATCTATTTAGACAATCTAAAATATGGATCTAGGAATCGCCACTAGCCTTGATTGTTTTTTTTTTGGGGGGGTGGCTAGAATGCTCAATCAAGGGTTGGGAGTAGTCCATCGATTCCTACAAAACCAGAGTCATGGGTTTGTGGACTTGGGTTACATTAAAATTTCTATTAATACCATTTTGGTACATAAATGGTGTGATTGTTACTTAATATGTCCAATCATTTCTTTTTACATTTTTGTGCATTTTTATGACTAAAGAGTGATCACGTGTGGTTCATTCATGCAATTATTAGGTCCCTAAATTGGGTTCTATGTGATGTCCCGAGGGAACCCCACAATCATGCATCGTGCCTAAATCATTCATCTAGAAAACATATGCAAAAGAACAAAGTGACATGCATTTAGGCCATGAGACCTTGATTTTCAAACAATCATTCAAAGAAAGTGAGCCAAGAAGTGTTACTTTTTCAAGTAACGCAATGATAATCATTCAAGCAATGTAGCCAAACAATTACAATACAGATCAAGCCATGCAAAAGTGAAATTCAAGCAATTTACAAAGGACATAATTTCATTGAAATTATGAGACAAATTTGAACATCCAAAGAAACTTGGGCACAAACTGAAAATAGTGCACTCTGATCAATTTTCATAGAAGACCTAAACGCAAATCAATTTCAATGAAATTAATGCCAAAAGAAAGTTGATACTATTGTCTACAACATTGGAAATTGCAAATTTGTAGAAAAGGACACTAAATTCATCAAAATTATAAAACTCTTCCAGATGTTGAAAAGAACCTAGGTGTAGATTGAAAATAGTGCACTCTAATCGGGCTTTTTAAAGCATCCTAATGAGTTTCAGTTTTAATGAAATTTGTGTCAAATCGAAGCTTAGGATGTTCTAAACAACTTTGCAGAAGAACACTTTCTAAGATTCACATCACAAATATGCTTATGTGGGTCTAAATATTTGTCAATTCTGTGTTAATTTTGGGTGTTGATTTTGGGGTCGATTCCTTGATGAAAGTTGCCCATAACATTTTTTTTTTTTTTTTAGTAAGGTAAGTATTATAGACTTTCAACCAGAATAACTATACAGCCAGGGGACAGTGAAAAACCAAGAGCTTGTAATATTTGGTCCTTGACTGACACGGAGCCTCCTGAGATATAGACTTCACTTTTATTGGCATTTGGAATCAAGCCGCTCCAAGAGGAGAATAGATTAAGAGCGTCTTTAATGCAGGAAATAGAAGCTGAACTCGCTTTACTAAAGATAAAGACACCATTCGCAAAGAAAAGATGGGATAGACGAGAGTCATTACATCTCCAATAGTACCGAAAATCCGAACTCCGAGTATGAGAATCAATGATCCCAGTAAATACCTCAATTGCCAAAGTAAAGAGATATGGGGAAATAGGGTCTCCTTGTCTTATACCTCTGCCACTAGCAAATAAACTGTGATGTTCACATTGATGGATATGGAAAACCTTGGGGTGCGAACAAACACCATGATCAATTTTATAAAATGGTTGGGGAACCCAAATGCTTGAAGAGTTTTTTCTAAAAAATCCCAATCAAGAGTATCATGGGCTTTCCGGAAGTCCACCTTGATTGCACATTTGTAATGTAGGGCTTGGTATGGAACCCATTGAATAATCCTTGGGCCAAGAGGATGTTGTCGGTAATTATCCTAGCTTTCACAAAAGTAGTTTGAGCTGGACTAATGAGCCCAGGAAGAACCGCTGCAATTCTAGACGAAAGGATCTTGGTGATGCACTTGTAAACTGTATGGCAGCAAGCAATAGGCCAAAAGTCTAAGACCAACGTAGCATTGGGGACTTTAAGCACCAGGGCAATGATAGTGTTATTGATTTCCTTAAGCATACAACCCGATTCAAGAAAATCCATCACCACTTCAATGACTGATGGACCAATCTTGTCCCAATTCTTTTTAAATCTAAGTTATAACCATCAGGCCCTGAAGCTTTGTTGCTAGCAAGTGAAAACATTGCATCACAAATTTCAGAAGGAAGAAAAGGTTGAGATAGAAGATAGACCTAGTCTACATTGAGTGGGGAATGAATGATCTCTGAAAGCTCTTGAGTAGATGGCCTCAAAGGTGCACTGTCCGGAGCTAGAAGCTCTTGAAAATAAGAGACAAACGCCCATGAGACTTCCACCGAATCTGTAACCATTTGACCAACATTGTCCATGACCAAGATAATCCGATTACAAAGGTGCCGATAGTTAACTGTGTGATGAAAGAACTTAGTGTTTTGGTCCCTTTCCTTGAGCTACCGAATTCTAGACTTTTGTTTGAAAAAGACTCCTCAAGGGATTGTAGCTCATAATAGTCCTTGATTTGAGTGTGTTCCTCTTCCACTAGTTGACTACTCCAAGGGACTTGGTGAAGAGCTTCTTGTGTAATCTCGAGGGCTCTCTTTGCCGCAGCCACTCGCATAGAAATCTCAGAATAAGCCTCTCTGTTCAGACCCTTAAGCCAACCTTTCAGGAGCTTGAGTCTGGCATATAGTTTGAACATAGGAGATCCTGAAATATGAGCCTCCTAAGCCTGTACTACCAACACGAAAAAGTCCAAGTAGTTCATCCACAAATTGAAGAATTTAAAAGATATCTTGCGAGAGACAAGTGCAAGAATTCTCACAACAATTGGCGTGTGATCCGATATGCTTGGGGCTAGAAATGATGCTTCTAAAAAGAAGAAAGCCGTGCACCAGAAGTTGTTGACTAGAACCCGATCAATTTTTTGTTGTTTCCTACGAGCACTTGAGAAGGATGACCAAGTAGACTGGAAGCCTACATACCGAAGATCAATCAGTTTAGCTTGATCCATGCACTCCTTAAACTCATCAAACATGGGAATCCAAATATCCAGGCTCCCTATATGATCCGAAGGATCCCGAATGGCATTAAAGTCGTCGGCCACCATCCAAGGCCTTTCCTTAAGAGTGGAGCTCAATCTAACAAGGTCGTTCCGAAGTGGTCTCCTAGAGCCAAATGTGTGCTCTCCATAAACCCCCGAAAGGGTAAGGATGGACCCTGAGTTCAAAATATTAACATCTCCATAAATAATCTGGCTAGTAGTATGCAAAGTAATGAATGCCACCAAAAGAAGGTTCCATCCAACCCAAATACGGCCTCGAGGAGAGTATTCATAATTAGATAGCCATGTCCAACCAGGAAACAAGCCAGATGAAATGGAATCAAAAAGAGCAATTGGAACTTTGGTCTCCACCAAACCAATACAGCAAATATTATTGAGGCGCACAAAATTTCTGATTTCAGCTTGCCTAACTGGGTTCATGAGACCCTTGATATTCCAAAATCCAAAAAACATATGAACAAACCAAATCAGAAAGAAGGCAAGGAGGTTTACCTTCGTTTCGGATGCCGTCGGCTGGCTGCCGGCTTCACTTTGGCCGAGGGAGACAAAGATTTGGACCTCGAACTGCTTGCCTGATTAGTCCTCTGAATGGGAGGCTGTGTACATAGAGAATTCGACGCCTGAGGGAGGACTACACACTTCAGCAGCTTCTCCTAGTCTGGGATATCAGCAGTTCCAAAAGCTTCATCCAAATCATCAGCTGAAGAAGAAAAGGTTGGGGAGGATGGTTTTTCTAAGATTTTTCCATCCAACAGAGTTGCAGGGGGTTCATCACATTGTATATCCTTTTTCTGCATGATTTTTGCTAGACTGGAAAGTGACGGTCTCCTAGGGATGGGCCGCACAACCGTAAGTTGGTCCCTTTCCTTCTCAACAAGGGGAGTCCTTCTGCTACCAACCTGCTGCCATTCTTCCATAGAGGCCTGAGCAGATGCCATTTCTGGGGTAGAGGTAGCAGATTGATCTTGATGGAGGGAGCCCTGCAAATTCATAGCAGGATGGACTGCTATGTCCTGCATGCTGACTAGATTCATGCCTTTATCTTGAAGAGGCCGGTTGTCATTATTAGGACATTTATGGCCAAAGGTGCCACAAGTTTTACAAGAGACAAGTTCCCACTCATATTCAACTTCCACTATACGAGTTTGTCCGTTTAAGACAACTTTAACAGAATCACAACAGTCTTTTGAAGCTGGTAACTCAACACATACCCTAGTAAATGAGATTATTGTCAATTGCTCCGTGCATTAATCAACATATAGCGGTTTACCCATTATACTAGCAACTTTACTAAGTCCTGGGGCAAATCATAATCCATAAGGGAGATTTTTCAGCCTTAACCAAATTGGAACCGAAGTGTGTTCTCCCTTTTTAGCTCTAACATAGGGTACCATTGTTGAAGAATTAGTGGCACCCTTGCCATTGTCAATGATCCTTCTTCAATCACCTTTCTTCGGAATTCAGGATCCAGGATGTGGAAAAAATAAAAGCCTTGATCATTCGCTTTCACTTCCAGAAGCCGGTGGGCCCAACTATGTTTCAGAGCTATTTCAACTAATTTAAAGGG
This sequence comes from Corymbia maculata, assembly GCA_014182735.1. NCBI lineage: Eukaryota > Viridiplantae > Streptophyta > Magnoliopsida > Myrtales > Myrtaceae > Corymbia > Corymbia maculata. The sequence goes on along the minus strand of CM024690.1, from coordinate 5,909,416 downwards.
GAGTTTCTTCCCAACAAAGTAGCTAACCAAGCATTCTTTCCATAACGGATCAGTAGCAACTAGTTCTTCCTCAGAAAAATAGACTACATTATCCTCATTCGAATTAGGAGGGATGAATGATAGAGAGTAACCTTGTGCAACAGCTTTGGCTACATAAGCCCAAGACCGGGCGACTAGAGGTGATTTTCCAGCTTGCTATTGTAGCAAGTCCGATCTATGCTCAGTTGAAGAGGGATTCTGACCTCGACTAGGCCCAGCAACTCCAGTTCCAAGTGTTGGTTCAACACGTCAGTCATTGTTCTACCTCCCTGCTGTAAAAGACAAGGCAGCACTTTTCCCTTTTGCCACCTGATCGCGGGATAAATTTCAAGCAACCGCCGGTCTGTTGCGGTTGTAATTTCTACCTCCGCCCATACCTAGACGAGTTTTGAGGCCTACCGAAACCCTCTCAATGGTTCGGATAGGGATAGTAGAGTTTCTAATTAACTCCATGAACACTAAATCCGCACAAACCCTAACATCACAAACAAGAAAATGCAGGGGGCAAGGCCTTACTAAGGCATGAATCAGTGAAGGTTTTGTAGATCAACTAGGCCCGTGAGTCCTTCAAAGATCAGCGTCAACCGAAGCCTGGAATTGCCTGCATGAAGCCAAGCCAGAGCTAGAGCTACAATGTAACGGGATTTCAGAATAGAGAGAAAGATGAATAGTGTAACTAGGTTGAAAATTGGAATTAGTTGCCCATAACATTAATGTCCACAACATGTAAAAATTTGAAAATGTTTGAACATCAATTGCTAGGGTTGATTGACCATAAAAGGCCCATCATGCTTGCTGCACTATTTGCTTTTGACTCACCATTACACCCGGTTTCCGTTTGACCTTCAAAGGGCTAATCAAGATAGGCTGTGGTGCCGAGGTCATAGGGTTAAACATTGTATGAGTTATTTGATGTAATTAGAGATTAGGAAAATATTGAAAGTATTTGAGCAACTCAAGTGTGATTGTAATCTCTATTATATCGACTGATCTATAGTGTAATACGTTGTTGCTCTCCTTGTAAACATAAGTCACTATGACCAAACTGTGTAAATTTGATGCCTAATCTATTTTTTTTATTATGTAGATTTTATTTTTTGATCATTTGCTTTCACAACAAAGTATTTGTTTCAATCTGTTTACCTTAAGGTCCTTCTATTATAATTAATTATATTTCACTACTAAAATTAATTGCTATGTTTATGCCACTTCCTTTCTTTTTTTTCTCACATTGTTTTGTCCTTTCCTCATTGTCTCTTTTCCAAATCAGTTTAAAAGTTCCTTAACTCCAATGTGGTTAGAGGAAAGCTAATTCTTCGTACACAATAGGTGCTTATTAGAGGTTTGATTTCTTGAATTGATAGTGTTTAATTAGTTTGTGAATTAATCTATAAATCATGTCTTGTCTCTCTTTGTATAAAATTTTTACCATGACAATTCTTATCAATCCTTCTCTTGTTTTATATTATGTACTTCCATTTCCTTTCATAATAGAATGATTTATATTGATTAATTTGTACTATTTGGAAGGATTTATGATAAAGATTACAAGAATGGTGAGTACATGTTCCAACTCGAAGGGATCTTTACTAGTTTGTTGATGTTGTCTACTGATAGATCATGTGAAATGACTTGTAATTCATCTAATGATCCTCTTAGTATTTCATCCTCCATAGACGTCACATTGATAATAGATTAGCTATGGTACCTCCAAGTCATTATGAATACCTCGTCATCTTTGACTCATTTTCCTCCTTGTATAAGATCCTCATTCCTATTCTTAGTCTTCAATTGAACTTAAATAGGTTATTGAGATCATCACTGTCTTCCACCTCATCTATGGGTAACCACTCTTTGCCAACAATCTGTTGTTCTTTGCCATACATGAAGATTGATAGCTTGGTATAGTCGAAATTGCCAATATGCTTTAAAGGACGAGAAGAAAGATTAGCATCATTATCGAGTGAGGTGGATTATTATTGGAGCAATAGATTGTTGGTAAAGAGCAACGGATCTATATAGATAAAGTGGATAACTATGATGATATAAATGACCTATATAAGTTCAACAAAGACTAGGTTCAAGGATGAGGCTCTTGATAGGAAGAAGAACAAGTCAAATATGACGAGGCATTCATGAAGACTTAGAGGTACCATGGTTAGTCTATCATTAAGGTGATACTCGAAAGGATTATTGGATGATTGATTCCGAGTCATTCCATAGTGTTAGTTAGTGGATAACATCAATTGACTAGTAATAATATCTATGTCCTGATTATGGATGAGGGATTGTGCTGATTTTTAGTCCTTGAAGGTGCTGATTACTTGATCATCTAATTAGAACATTGATTAAGAAGAAAACTAGCTGTTATAGAGGTTTCAAATTTGGAAAAGATTATTAGAGTTGATCAAGAGTAGTTTTGGCAAAAATGAGCAGGTTTGGACCCTGACACTAACACTGTTTCAGGAAATTGCCACTATTAAAGAGACATTGCAGATGTTAAAGATTTAGAGTGCACGTTCATTTAATTTGTAGACTTTTTGGCTCATATTTTTTGTTAATTATAAAAGAAAATGGATACAAATATTGAATTGTAGAGTACTGTGTAGATTGCGTTAGTTAGGAATATTGATCGCACATTGCATGCCATTTAGTGGGTTCATGTCATTCAAGGAGCAAGTATAGTAAAAATGCCATTACTTTTTTTTCGCTTACTTTATTAGAGTAAAGTCAATCATTTGATTGCCATTTTCGATAAATCATCTTACTGAGATTTTATAATCAATCTACCATTTGATGTAGTTTTCTTTTAATGTTTCTAATTTTTTAAAAGTTTAATCTTTTGACCTTTTATTTTTCTTTTATTTTTATTTTTTTTCATTTTTTTTTTTTTTTTTTTTCTTTCAAAGCTAAAATAAAAATAAAAATAAAAAATAAAAAACTATAACAAATTATGAAAAAATTATCCATGTCAGCACCAACAAAACCACATAGGATAATTCATATCCACGTCAGATTTTCTAATGAGGCAAATTGCTTATGGTATTCAAGTGATCGATTTTTTAAATTTGTGGCATTTAATTGAGTGTTGTCCTTTAGAATTAATTGATATCTTACATGGGTAATACTTATAATTAATTCCATACATTGTAAGTTAGAAATCATGTTATACATATAATTGCATGATTAATGTCATTTAGTCTATTAATTATGCATGTTAATTAAATTAAGAAGATACACAAAAAAGGACTAGTATAGATTTCATGCTAGTTAATTATGCATATCATTCATGCATTCCATCTGCATATTTTTCTAAGTAATGGTCTATAGAAACCTCATGATGATGGATAATGATATATTTCACTTAGCGCATCCAAGTTATTTAAATTTTCTGCAATTTATTTATTACATTGATTATTGGATGTCACTTTATTTATTACTTGATTATTGGGAGAGAATCACTAAACACAAGAAATTGCCTTGTGAGAACCTGTGTTCCCTTTTAGTAGTCTATTAGCTTTCTCTTGATAGTTGATATTTGGGAAGGTTGCGGCATCTCACAAGGTTTTGAATCTTTTGGTTAATAGAATAATCTCCTCCTTAACTTCATTTTCATCTGATTTCATGTCATTTGCATGTCAGTCTTAATGCAATATACTTCTTACTTTTATTACTTTCGTCTTATACTTCATCTTCATAGGCCATAATGGTTCGATTAGTTCGTCCATTGTCAAGGGCATGATCCTCAGTGTTTTTTGAACGGAAGTCTTCGCATGATTCCATTCCTTGCTAGTTCTCCTAGGACCTTTTTTACATTATCTTCATTTGTCGATGTCTTTCCTTGATAGGCAAGACTATTTACTATCTTTGTGTACCCGGTGTACATCTCGTTGACAGTCTCATCTGACTTATTTTGAAAGTTTCTTACTTTCCCAGAATTATGTTCATCTTAGTTTCTTCGAATCTGTTAGTGCATTCTAAAGTTTCTTGAAGTTTGTTCCAGATTTCTATAGCAGATGTAGATGTAGATTTACGATTACATTTAGATGGAAATAAAGTGCAACATAAAATATGGAAAGCTTTGGTATCTATGACCTGTCTCCTCGACGATTCTATTGGAGTGATTAAGGCTTGTGCCGTTGTTTGAGTTGTTACAGGTTGCTTAGTGCCAGAGGATGCTGTTGATGCGATTGTTCTTACTGGTTGAGCAGCATTTACACCATCTAGAACAACATCCTACATTGTTGGATCTGCTGATCGGATATATGCTTTTCATATTGCATTTCTAGTAACTGTAATTTGTTCCATCAAAGTATGAAGGCCTTTTCGTTAATTGTCCATCGTAGACTTCTATACCAACATGATTAGCCATGGCAGATTTTTGTGATCTTGAAATAAAACAATTCAAACTATGTGAACAGCCTGCTAACATACCAATTATTGTGGCTAAATATGAAATTTATAGGGACGTGAATAGATTGATAACTGAAATTTCATAGATTTTACGGAAATATTAAGCTTGGTTTTTCTATATGCTAGGGTTATTTAACATATGCAAGAGTAAGCTGATGATATCAAATGTGGTATACTTCTATAAAACAAATATGTAAATAAGTAGAGAGAAATAGAAGATGTTACATGCAGATCTTATGGTGATTTGACTTAGATCAAGCTTACGTTCACTTTCCTAAACTAATAGCTAGCAACAGGCTGGATTCCACTAGTAATTCTTTGAGAGGTTACGATGCAGCTCATGCTATTTCTACCTAATGTTAATAGATTGCACCACCAAATTCCAAGCACTACTTACGATGGTCATACATTTCTCAAAGAGATTACATTTAGTGAATCACTCTCAATAAAGGAACTTCTCGCCCACGAACAAGAGCATAAGTGCATGAAAGAAATAAAGCTTTCTTAGTTTGTAGTTGTTGTTGCATTTGTGTTTTCTTCAACATATGTTGGTTTTGTTATATAGTCTTCAAGATCCAAGTAAACAGTCTGATAATCTTTAAGAGGATTAATTTAGTCATTAAAAATAGAAAACAAAATCACCAAAAGATCTAGTTGCCTAAGCAATCAGATCTTCCTAGCAATAGTGTGGTTTCCATGATTAGAGCCACCTATATTTGGCACTTATCCTTTCTACCAATCAGATTTACAACATATTGGATTTTCCTACATGTATAATTTTCTGGAGTTTCAAGCCTGCGGCTTGTTGTTAATATTCCTTGAGACTTGGATTGATAGCGATCGAAATATCTAGGTCTTCAAATCATGCTGTGTAATCATACAACTTGCACGATCTTCTTAGGTGATATAAGCAATCACTTCTATTGGCAACGCATGACTATTGAGGCTTCCCGTCGATAGTTGACTTACGTACCGCATTCCACTTCTTCTTTCTGTGTATGACCAAAACTATATGAGCTGTTCACCTTGTCATGCTACTTCTATTCTCGTGAACTTCCCGTTTTATGATTTGCTAACCTTCTTTAAGGTCCATGGAGCCATTTAGTCTTTCCGTCTATACTTCATGTTCTGTCAGAGGTGATAAAGGTTTCCTTGTATTTGTTCAACTTCAGGTAAGACAACACATGCATTTATCTAAAATTGATATAGACTAGATGGTTTTGTCGGTTTCAATATATCATAACAAGATTTTCAACAAATACCACTAAATAGGCACTCTCAAACTTTTGTCATAACTTCTTGTAGGGCGTAAGAGTCAAAACCTACACTTGAAACCAAATCATTCCCACCTCAACTCCCCTTGAGACTATGGAGATTTGAACCTCCACAAATACTGCTAAATATGCACTCTCAAACTTTTACCCTACTTTCTTGTAGGCATGAGAGTCAAAACTCACACCTGAAATGTAACATCCTCGAAAACTGACCCCATGAGATTGGCAATAAGGTCCTGAATGAGTCGACCATAGGCCGTTGGCCATGGATCGATTGGTTCGATCGGTAAAGATCAATGATCGGCCATGATCTGATCGACCGACCAATCATGAACTAGTCGAGACGTCGGCCATGAAAAGCATACCAACCACATCGATGAGAACAAATTATGAGCTCATAAGACGACTTTTCGATCACGAAAATTAATCATGGGATGATTTTGGATCGGCGGATGGTCATGGTCGATCCGACCAGTCATAGTGCCTGGCCGCGGGTGATTCTGCCCGGCTATGCACCAATCCACGGACGATCCAACTTGACCAAAAGTGATCGTCTTCCAACCAAAAATGCATCATTTTCTATTTAATTCTTAGTGATCGGAAATGAATCTCGAATTGGTGATGTTCGACCATGGATAAGTAATACGCTGACCATGAACCATTTGGATGGATCGGGCGCCGATTGAAATGAGCCTCAGGATAGACCCGGCTATTCTGTCATAATTCCTAAGGTCCATAAGTGCCTTGGCTTAGTGCTAGGCCATAGGTAGCCTTGGAATTGGCCTCGAACCGATTCAATGACCAATGATCGAATTATGAGGGAAAGTCGCACTAGATTTGACAAGAGGCCTAGGGACCAGCCCGAGGGCTAATTCTAGAGTTTCCTAGAGTCGACTATGTCGACCCAAGGGCTAATTCTAGAGTTTCCTAGAGTCGACTATGTCGACCCAAGGGCCGGCCATTGTATCGACTGTAAGGCCGACCCTCAAGGGCAACCCACCACCAAGGAAGTGGTTTGGGCAAATATGGGGTATGTGGCCTGGACCCCGGGCACATGTAAATTGGTTTTTCGAAACATGTACTATGATCCATTTTCCGGCCCCGAAATCGACTTGGATGGTGGAATTCTCCGGACCGCCTTCTTGAGGAAGGAAAAGTCAAAAGAAGAAGAATTCTCTAGAAGCCTCATTAATGTTATTGGATAAGGCTTATCCTTTACTTTTCAAAGGTCATGATGGTGGTCAAAAATATCTTGGGGGCTATGATGGAGATGGATTACACATGGCCCAATCGGAATGTGACACTCGAACCCTCTTTATGAGCCTATGGAAATTTAGAAATTTAGTTGGCAAGTTAGGTGACTTCTTAGTCAAACTATCATAAATGCCAATAAATAAGGGGAAACAAGTGGACCAATAGGAAAGCGAAAGGCAGGCCATCATCGATGACGTCTACTCACTAGACCGCCAAATAGAACCTTTATCTTTGCCTAGTCATCCCCTACGTGCAATTATTGAAGAAATAGGCTTGCCACTTAAGGATTCTAGGCGGGCCACTTGGAAAGAGAGGATTGGACAGTTAGAAATGCAATGATGAGCTCGGGGACTATAAATAGGGTAAGCCTCTCCTCCTCCCTCATCATTTACACCATTCTCCTCCTTCCTCTTTCCTCCTCCCTTGGCCGCCCTCTTCCTCCTTACGCCCACTCTCTCCTTTAATTTTCAAGGAAGCTGCTTTCTCTCTATCAAGTAGCTTCTCTAGTCTCGTGAGGTTTGTCAAGGTAAATAGAATCTTACTTCTCCCGAGTATGATAATTTCTATCATGAGGACTAGACGGTCTTCTCTTGTTGAACCATGATTGTATGGAAGATTATGTGTACGTTGGTTCATACGTGAATCTTATGCATGTGCGTGATTATTCCACGATCGAGATAATGCCATGGTTCGTCATTGGTGTTTAATGCAAGTTGGGAACACCCAAAGCCATAAGGCTTGAGTCAGTGACGAAGTGTGGGAACTCAAGTCTTGTATGGTACAAGGATTGCCCAAGGCCACGAGGTCTTGGATCGGTATCAAGACATCCCAACTCCTAGTCTCGTTTGGTATAGGGATTGCTTAGGCCCGCAAGGTCTTGGTTGGCATCGAAGTATGTTGAGCTCATGTCTTGGATTTGGTGTAGGACCCTGAATACTTAGCGTTTGAGCCAAACCTCGGACTTAGAATTATCATGGCGTCATTAGACTCGAGTCGTAGAAAGCACGGCACGCATGATTATGTATGAGCATGACTTTGTTGAGTCATGAATGAGTCGGCTTAAGGAAAGGATAAGAACCGGCATAAGTGATGCATTTGTGAGATCACCCCATTTAAGATGGGAAAGATGATGATACCCCTGCAACAGGATGTCCCGGGTAACACCCAGAAGCCTCGGGAAGCTAGCCCCAAGAAGCCTCAGCAAGAGTTGAGAGGGCCTGGTTGAGCCAGGACAACGTCAACTGTTACCCCAGCAATGGGATGTCCCGGGTAACCCCCAAAAGCCTCGAGAAGCCTTGGCAAGAGTCGAGAGAGCTTGGTTGAGCTAGAACGATGTAAAGTGATATACATGAATGCCGATTATGCTCAAGTATGGATAATATTGATTTATGTGTTAACCGACACGTGAGTAAGTGAAACCCTTGTATATGTGCTTGAGTGTGGAAGATATATATTTATGTGTTAGTCGATGGGTAAGTAAGTAGAGCCCTTGCATTAGTCATAACATTGTATGTAAGTTGCAATTGATCTACCATCGACACTGTCTACATGAGTTGCTCTGGCTAATCATTAATGAAGGGATGTCATGCTAGCCGAAGGTAGAGATTTTACTTACTGAGTTTCCCCAAAACTCACCCCTTTACCATTATAGGTTGATAAGATGGCTAATCCTTCTCCTGTACGTTTTGGTCTACCGATGAGAATAGAAGGATCGACCGTAGACATCATACACATCGAACAGGGATAACGTACCAGAGATATACCTCAATCGTGTGGGTTCATGAGGGACAGGACAAATTGGTCCATCACCATTACGAGGCATGGTACGTTTGGTCGGACAGTGAAATGATCGGGCCTATTCGTGGCTTTAGAGGCCCGATGAACCCAAGTGGAGGGTCCATGTTCGACGAGACAAATTCTAATCACTGGTACCGACCTGTAACGGAAAAGGGTTCCCAATTTGGAAATCGCGGTGGTAGCGGAGATAGGGATACCCAAGCCCTTTTATATTATGTAATATAAAAGTAAGTTGTACACAAGCTACTAATGAAACTAGTAGTGTATTATATATGCTTACATCCCATATTCTTCCAGTGATGTTTGTCGGGGATGTTGTTGTTTATGCTTCCGCATGTGCATATAAACAAGATAAAATAAATCGGGACGGCAACAAGCTTGGGATATTGAGAAAATAACCCGCAACTCGGACCCTACAAGGGGGTCGTGACATGAAACTAAATCGTCCTCACCTTAACTTCCTTTGAGAATATGGGGATTTGAAGCCCCTCCATTTCCCCATTTTCATGTGAGAAGGGTGATTACTAGAGCAAACCCTAGTAATTATGTTTTCTCAAAATAATATCCATTATGTTTTCTCAAAATAATATCCATTATAGTTAACACTCTTCTACGGTTGTTTTCTTCCATTGCCTAGCCCCCAAAAATCAAATGAGTGATTCTGCTTCCATCACCACTTGATGAAAATAACCGCATCATTACGCAGAAATGTGACAAATGTCCTTAAATTTACTCGATTCAACGTTAACAACTTCACGCTTGATTCCAACTCCATTCGTTTCATAAGAAATTGATATTTTTAGAGAATATTTTCCAAGAATTCATTTTCTAGAAAAATAACAATATTTTTCAATATTTAGCTGAATATTTGAAAGCTATTATTTTTTGTTTTGAAAAGGAAATTTCATTTTATTTTCCCAAAATGACACATACTATTCATGTGATATCAAGGATTCTCAGCCATTGGGATCTTGGTCCCAAAAGTTGAGGTTTCTCGAGCCCAACCACCTAGACCCCAAGCATGGGTGCTGGGAACTTGGGCCCTAACCTTGATTGACTTGGACATAAGTACTGACAACTTGAGCGCAGTAGCCATTGGCTTTCGACCTAGGCACGGGAATCTTGACACCCATACTCAGGTCCTTGGAAGCTAAGACCACAAAGGCCAGGCCGAAGACCCATGTGCTTGGGTCTTTAGTGACCATGCTTGGGTACCTAGCTTCCGGGACCAAGTCCACCAAGCTAGGGCCTAGCTCTCTTGAGGTCAGGCTTGAGATCCCATAATCCATGCCTGGTCCCCGATGGTTATGCCAGAGTACCTAGCTCTTGTGCCCAAGTTACTAGCACCCAAGCTCAAGTCCATCAAAGCCAAGGTTATGTCCTTGGCAATTATGTTTAGGCACCCTGCTCTAGCGCCCAAGGCATCAACCCCCACCCCATGTCCATAAGGGCTAGAACCTAGTCCTCTGGTGGTCATGCCTAGGTATTCGACTCCTAAGCCCAAGTATTCGGCTCCTATGCCCAAGTCACCAACACCTAGGCTTGGGTCTATCGAAGCCGGCCTAAGTACCTTTACAGCCAAGCCCATGTCACTCAAGGCCGGCCTAAGTACCTTTACAGCCAAGCCCATGTCACTCAAGGCCATGCCTAAGACCCTAGTGTTAGTGCCTAATAGGGGTTTGCAATAGGAACTACCCAAAGCGAGAATCACTAGGACTGGACCAACCTGATTGGTTCTAGGCAGCTCTCCTATGAGGCAGTTAGGTTCCTGATTCCATAAAATTGGAATTCACGACAAGTGGTTCGGTTGCTGGTTCCTAGATGAGAACTGGACTGATTGAACTATCAGACCTGGCTGATTTTTTATTTTTTTGTATTTTTGTGCTTGTCTCGCTTTCCTTTCGTATAGATGGTGCCTCATTGTCTACTGGCTTGTCCTCGGGTTCTTCCTTTTTATCCTCGACCTAGGGGGGTTTCTCATCCTTCTCCCTCTTTCACCTGAGCTCGTTCCTCTTTGTCTCTGTCTCTGTCTCTCTCTGTCCTCTCCTTCGTCACCTGTAAGCTCGTTCGCTCTCTCGCTCTCTCTCTCTCTCTCTGTAGGTTTGATTAATGGGGTCGTAGATATACATGGAGGAGCCCTACCCATTTCGTGGTTCCTTCAGACGAGCGTTTTATGACTTCACAACCGTCGAGAGCTCTGTTGATTCGTGTCGAAAATGCCGTCTTCGAGGTCAGATCCGAGTCCCTCTCAAGTGCATCCTGAGCCGGTCCTGGTGGACCCCTTCCTTAACTCCCTCCTCCTCCTCATCTCAATAAGATCGCGGACGTCAAGGCCTTCGGCCACTGCGGCGTCGTCTCTGGCCGCTTCTGTCATTTGGTCCCCCAAGTGAACATCCTCGTCCGTGTCGATTGTATCATCTCCGACGACGAGTCCTGCTCCCGCGTTCTCTCCAACAAGGAGCCCAACTCGCTCTCCAACTTTTTCCACGGGGTTGTGCTTTGGGCAACATATGGCGCCTTTCATTTCCACCCGTTCCATTAGATCAATCAGGAATTAGATCCAATTGATCAGTTCAGTCTGGTCTCCAATTCTATAATTTGAGAATCAATATTTATGGTCCAATTATCAGTTCTTGGATAAGACTGGATCAGATCGGAGATCAATCATTCCTGTTGCCTAGATACCTGATTATCTTGCCCAATTCACCAAAGGCCATTAGATGTTGTTCGCTATGACTACTAGAATAAGACTAAACAGTATACAAACGGTAAGACTAAGGAGAAAATATTGGGTATGAGTGGGATTCTACCGTGTGAAAATCCCACTCTATTCACCAGACGACACGCGTTGTCCGGAGGCCCACCATTCCCAGCTCCTCCCTCACCTCACGTCGCCGTCTCCCCTCTCTCCTCTCTTTTTTTTTTCTTTATTATTTCTTCTTCCCTTTCACTCTGACACGAACGTCTCCCCTTCCACAGCCGCCACCCACCGCCGTCTCAATCCACCCCTTGCCGTTGAGTCCTCCGCTGATGAGATCGAGCTTGGCTGGCAAACTTGCGCATTGAATCCCAAAAGGAAAAGAAGAAGAAAAAGTGGCAAGGAGGGCCCGGGTCAGAAGAAGCAGCAACAGCTCAGGATCGCCCCCACCATGTATCCGAGTAATTGGAGCGAGGGTTCCTGCTCGTGAGCCAGTTCTTGATGATAGTGATGATGATGACATGGGCATTAGGAAGTATCGCGTTTGAATTGCCAAAAAGGAGAAGCAAATGGAGTCCCAGAGCAACACTGTCGCCCGGAGAATGGAATGGAATTTTTACACGGTAAAATCCTACTCCTACCCAATATTTTCTCGGGGGTGACAGATCCTAGACAACACATGTCGTCCGATAAATGGAGTGAGATTTTCACAGTGGAATACTATTTCTACCCAATATTTTCTCAAGACTAAGACTAGCACTAATTTTGCTAATTTTACAGGACAGACCAGATAATCGATAATTTAGACATAATCAATGCTTTGCACTAGGCTCGAGGGAATCTTTTAGGAAGGGGAATGATTAAATCGGATAATGACTTTTAAAATTTACAACTTGCAGTGGATTTCTCGACTTTTACCCAATAAAGTCAGTGCCAATTATATGTAAATGATCATTTCGGGATCTAATCTTACCATGATTATTATTCTTTTTCAAAACAATTGTGTTATTGATGCAGCCCACGCGGAAGTCCACCTTGCCGACGTGGACCTTAGTGGGAAGGCCCCACCCCCATCACATCACTATGGTTAAAGAGACATGCCAAAGTAAAAACAAGGTGAAAAGGGCAACTTTTTTTTTTAATCAAAAATATGCTTTCTGATATTTTGCTTTTTGGGTCTGGCGATAACCAGCACAAAGTCCAAAGATTCAATGTCCAAGACAGGGAAAAAGAAGAAGGGCAGAGCATATGGAAGGTTGGAGAGTCGTCTCAGGACATGGAACTCGGGGAATTGTGGATTGAGCTTTGGAATTTGAAGATATAGTTTAGTGTACTACCCAAAAAAAGTAAAAGAAATAGTCAAGTTGTGGCCGCATTTGGATGGTTTTGCGGGCTATTTATACTTATGAGATAAGTTAAAGATGAGTTTGACAATCATGTTGTAATGATTGATGTTGATGGCGGTGATGACAATGAATTTGATGTGTTGTCAATCTTCAATGACTAGTTGAATTTTATGGCACCAATTGGGGTTGTATAAATCGAATAGCAGTAGCTTTATGATCGCAACTTGCACCTTTTTTAGCACATGATGTGAAGGGGATTGCGATAAACCTAGTTTTGGGTCCATGCTACGTGGAATAAACTATTAATTCATCGTGGAGTAGTTTACGAACGTTTTTGAATTTTTTAATTAATAATGACCTGGTACACAGAATAAAAAAAAAAATTTGTGGAGAAGGAGAGATATGGCCGAAGGGCGAAGATATGATAGTAGAGTAATCCCAATCCACGTTGCATCTAGATTTATAGATTTGATCTCCTTTCTATGATATACTTGGTGTCTATTGATCTCTAATTAAACTTTGCTGGAATTATAGTAATTTATGCAACATTTTTCTCAAAGCAAGTTCTCTTTGTATGGCTTGGATTTGATAAAGTATCCTATATCACTTGTCTATAGGAATTACATACTTTTTATACATATGGTCTTCCTTAACATATAAGTTGTGTATGGTAGTCCAAATTTGAGTTTGAATAAGATAACAAAATGTCTTACTTGGTGTTGGGCATTGTCCTTTGGACCAAGTAATCTAGATATACCTGGATAACATGCCAAAAAAAATCCAGCTAGGGGATAGGGTAAACTCAAATTGGATAAAAGAATATAAAAATAACTCACCAATTTTCTTCCAACGATGGAGTCACATATCCAGTTTCGCCAACCACCATGCAAGAACATCTCCACGACAACCGATCATTGGCACTTCCAACCACTATGAAAAATCCATACCTCTTACCACTAGCAATCGTTATTGCCATCCGGTTGATTGTGCACTAGTGACTGATGGTGAAAATGAGAAGTTATATGTCACATGACCATCACTATCGAAAAACTTGAATCACATGAATGTGTTGAAATGATCTTGTTGTCCACAATAGAGGCACGTCCACTCTCATTATCCATTGCCCTAATCCACTAGGACCTCCATCCACCTCCTCTTCACCACTCCCTCACCCCAGTCGTTGGTTTTGACGTCAGCTGACACCTACTGCTACCTCCCCGGTTGCTTTGTGACGCCCTCGGCCACCGGAGGCTCGTCTGCGCTAGAGTTTGAATTGCCTTTGATACGATGAAGCTAGGCGAGGGCTATGGTGATTCTATTGAATCTATTTGTGAAGTAGACAAACTAGAGAGAGCTAGAGAAAGAGTGTTCGAGACACTAATGAGGGAACTCAAGTGGTGAAATCTAGATATCACAGAAGATTTGTGCAAGGTAAGTGAGATTTTTAAAGATTTTTACGCAGTCTTTGGTTGCACCAAACATGGAATGGGAATTTCTACAATCTGAAAGATATTTAGAGAATTTCTAATAAGACCTTATCCTATCTTATCCTAATCCAATTTGGATAACCAAACGCAGCTATAAGGTTTTATTTCCCATATGCAAGCCCCTATTTGTCAAATTTCACATGCCACATCTAATTTGGTTTGCATCTGAAAGGGGGCTGCTTTTGTATCTTTGATCACTTGTTTATAGGATTTATATACTCTTTATATACATGTGAATTGCTTTCATTTAAATTTCTGACTTGGACATTCTATTAAGATTAATCCCTATATGCTAAAGTTTGATTCATTTGCTCTTTGTCCATTCCGAAGACTGCTCATACAGTTCGAGGAAGCTACTAAAATTGAGATCTCATTTTAATGTCCTTATTAGGCATGTTATTGGAGAGAATAATTAGTCTACCTCCATTTTGTTGATGATTGGTATCCATTAGGTCCGTTGTTCTATAAATATGGTAGACGTGAGACTCCATACAGTCCCATGTGACGTGATTAATTATAGTATATATTTAAACCTGCATTACATAATGAAAGCTCCTATTGATACCATGCATGTTTGTGACCCGAATTATTGACTTTTCGAGGACGCTATCGCTGACCTTATTCACAGAATAAAGAAAGAAGAAATTGAAGCTCAATCTTTCATGCAAAATCTATTGTGGAGGAGGCAACAGGTTGAATACCCGAGACATGCATAAGAGATGTGTAGTCTCGAGCCCACCTTGCCTGCTCTTATATACTAAATTCGTTTTTTTTTTCATGAAACACGACATGCATAAACCCTTTCGTTACACAACCTACGTAAATATGTGTCGCATAGTATGAAAATTAGACTAACTACACAAATCAACGATCATCAAAAGGAGTATAATAAAATTGTCATCTATTTGAACAAAATAAATAATAAGATAGATGACAAGCATCAAGCTCTAATAGTTCTACTTTCTTTGCCTCTATCGTTTCTGTATTTTATAGTGTTACGTTATGCTGATTAGACAGAGACTAATATATATATATATAAAAAGAGAGACTGTAACATTTAGCAATATTGCGACCTTGTCACCACCATACAAATCCGAAAATTCCCCGAGGAACGTAAGCCGAAGACTTAATTTTTAAATTTTCAACTCAAAAATATAAAAATTTATAGGTTGATGCTGGAACATTCCTGAAAGACAACTTAACTGTAAAAGGGTCGTTGATTTATTGGACAAGATGTCGATCTCATTGTTATCGATCAACAACTTAGTTGTTGATTTACCAGCCAGTTATTGATTCCAATTCTACTTCAATCACTTCGCATTTGGAGGGTGTTCACATCCTTGAAGGCCATTAACTCAGTAATTTTGGAGCTAGTAAATCTTGGAGACATGCAACCAACAACATTTATATCTTATATTTTCAATATCTAATAACTGTCATTTAAATTTCCGGAATTCTTATTAGATTGTTGTTATTTTCTAATAAAACAAGTTTTGTCCTCCCTATGAGTCTTTTTATCTTTCCAATGAGCCTTGGTAATTACTCATACTTAGAGGGTTGTTCCATGCTCATCTATGTTAGCATGTTACCATGAATGAAAAGGTAAGATTTGTTTGATTCATAACTTATTTTAGCCTTTACCTTGAGAACAAGAATGCTTTCTTATTTTGCTCTTATCTCTTAATTAAATTCCTACGAATGGAAAGCAACTTACCAATATGCAATACTTTGAACTTTTGGAGCATGACAATTTGTGTCATGATTTAGAAGATACTCTCTTTGATGAAAAGGACGTCAACACCTTCGCTACTGCTCGAAGTCATGCTTCAAGTGAGGAAGAACTTCCTTGAGGTTAGTATCAAAAGTTCCATGGAATTGAAGAAGATTCTTTCGTTAAGGTTGATATTCTTGAATTCAAAGGGAAGATGTAATGGAAAGAATTTATAGCTTGGCTGCATGCTATAAAAAGAGTCTTTCATTACAAAGAAATACCAAATGATCAAAAGGTGAATCTAGTTGCCATCAAGCTCAAAAAACACATGTCTATTTGATGGGACCACTTTGAAGCAAAGAGCTCATGAAGGAAAAAACCATATTGTAACTTGGGAGAAGATGAGGAAAGATTTGAAGAAGTTCTTATTAGCAAACTATTGTTAAGATACATTCCTCCAATTTCACAATCTCAAACAAAAAGAACTATCTGTGGAGGAAAATACTGCAGAATTTGATCACCTCATGATACTTTATGATGTTTCTGAAGCGGAGAAGCAAACTACTGCTCACTACCTTGGTAGACTTTTATCTAAACTCGATAATGTGGTCCAACTAAAACCTAATTGGACTTACAATCATGGTTGACAACTTGCACTTGAGCTGGAGCAGCAACTTAAAGAATGTCATGGTAGTAGCTCTTGAAATCGAAACAAAGAAGGCTATTCTAAATGGTAGAGTTCCTTTACCCATAAGATTAGGACAACCTCTTTAAAGTCATCTCCTAAGAATGATGGAGCATCAAGTTCCAAGTGCCCTAACAAGTGTTTAAAGTGCCAAGGGTTTGTAAATATTGTATCCGATTGTCCAAATCATAAAATTGTCTCTCTAGTAGAAGAAAAGCTTGAAGAAGGGCAACGTGGACACTCACTCAGCTCAAACGAAGGAGCAAAGGAGGGAGATGAAGTTACCCATTTA
This sequence comes from Corymbia maculata, assembly GCA_014182735.1. Taxonomy (NCBI): domain Eukaryota; kingdom Viridiplantae; phylum Streptophyta; class Magnoliopsida; order Myrtales; family Myrtaceae; genus Corymbia; species Corymbia maculata. The sequence continues at coordinate 5,892,420 of CM024690.1, read as the reverse complement.
AATTAAGGAGGCTATCTAATCCTTCGTTGAATCTTGAATGCTACTCCTAACGGAGATGGAACATGGCTCCGCAACAACATTTTTCATACTAGATGCACTTCCCATGGAAACGTATGTGATGTTATTATCAATGGAGAACATATTGGTTATAATAATGGTGGATAAATTGCACCTCAAGATGGAGAAACACTCACAACCTTACAAGCTCTCTTGGCTTTGCAAAAGGAATGAGGTAAGAGTTCATATATGATGTCTTGTTCAATTCTCTAATGGAAAAACATATAATGATGAAATATTGTGCAATGTTATTCTCATGGATGCTTGCTATTTACTTCTTGGGATGCCATGGCAATTTGATAGAAAACTAAGCAAGATGGGTTTAAGAATACTTACACTTTTAAGAAAGGAGTCAAAATCACCTTTGGTCCTTCTAAAATACAGAATACTCCTAAACCATTTAATGGGGAGGGAAATAATGTACTCTTTAAATCTTCAATTGATAAGGCTTTGAAGAATCCTTGGAGGCATATGCTGTTGTGATGTTAGAAAGATGATGAAGAATATTATGTTGTCCCTTCTTAAGTAGAACCTCTTCTCCAAATATTTAAGGATGTTGTTCTAGAAGAGATTCCTCTCAATCTTTCACCCATAAGAGACATTCAGCATTACATTGATTTTGTTTCAAGAGCGATCATACCAAACAAGACAGCCTATTGGATGAATTCTAAAGAGCATGAAGAGCTTGAATGACAAGTAGATGAATGTCAAAATAAATGAATGATGAGAGAAAGCATGAGTCCATGTGCTGTCCCTACTTTTCTCGTGCCAAAAAAGTACGGGTCTTAGCATATGTGCATTGATAGTAAAGCGTTGAAAAAGATGACTATCAAGTACTGTTTTCCCATTTCTCGAGTTGATAATTTTCTCAACCAGCTCCATGGCATTAGTATCTTTTCCAAGATTGATCTTTGAAATGGTTACCATCAAATTTGAATGAGAGATGGAGATGAGTGAAAAACAGCCTTCAAAATAAGAGATGACCTCTATGAATGGATGGTCATACCTTTCGGCCTCTCCAATGCTCCTAGTACATCGCCTTGTAAATCATATCTTCTAGCCATTTATTGGTAGCTTTGTTGTTGTTTCTTATTTATAGTTCTACTCATGAGGAAAAATTGAGCATCATCACCAAGTTTTCAAGATTCTATCAGAGCAAAAGTGACATGCCAACATAAAGAAGTGTCGCTTCTTTACTGATGGCCTTGTTTTCCTAAGCTATGTTGTTTCTAACAAAGGCATCAAGATAGGCCCTAATAAGGTGGAGGCGATCATAAGTTGGCACATTGCAACATTTATACATGATATTCAAAGCTTTCATGGTTTGACCTCATTTTATCATCATTTTATCAAGAATTTCATTACCATTATTTCTCCTATAGCCGAATGCTTGAAGGGGGAATTTTCAAGTGGACTAAAGAGGCACAACAAAGCTTCGAACTCCTTAAAAAGAAAGTAAATAATGCTCCTATTCTTGCGCTTCGAGATTTTAATAAAGTCTTTGAAGTTGATTGTGATGCTTCTAATGTGGGAATTGGTAAGATTCTTAACCAAGAAGGAAAGCTTATTGCATTATTTAGTGAGAAATCAAATAATTCCTACAAGAACTACTCTACTTATGATAAGGAATTTTATGCTATTGCTTGAAATTTGGATCATTAGCAATATTATCTATAGTTTATTCTCAATTCAGGTCATGAAGCCTTAAAGTACGTAAATACTCAACATAAGCTCAACCATTGGCACACTAACTGGGTAGAGTATTTTCAAGCTTTCACTTCATCAACCATAAAGTTAGAACTCTTAATTGAGTGGCGGGCACATTAAGCTATAGGCATTCTTTGCTATCCACAATTTAAGTGAAGGTTTTAGGCTTTGACATGATCGACGAGGCTTATAAAGAATATCTAGATTTTGGGAAGATTTGAAGGGATTGTTCATGGAATCCAAATTAGTAATTCTTATTGCAAAATGGGTTTCTTATCAATAATGATTGTTTATGCAAACCAAGAAGTTCTTTAAGGGAAGCTATTATCAAGGGAAAGGAACAATAGGAATGTTATAACTTTCGTACGGCGCTTGCTTGTCTACAATAACATTTTTTTCTCTCATTCAAGTGTTACATCAGAGTACAATCAATCATTTGGGTGCCAATTATGGCAAATTATCCTTCATGAATTTTTTGAATTTTTTTGAATTTTAAATTTTTTATTTATTTTTGTTTTTGTTTTTGTTTTTTCTTCATTTTTTCCCTTTTTCTCCAATTCCGATAATGGTCACCCTCACTGGCCCTAAAAAATGGAAAATAAAATTTAAAATTTTAAAATTAAATAATTTAAAAATATTTAAAAATAAAAAAAATATGTCCACGTCAACACTGGCAAAATCACGTAGGACAATTAGTGTCCATGCTAGAGTTTCCAAAGAGGCATATTACCAATAGCACTCAAGTAATCGATTTTTTGAATTTGTGGAATTTAAATGAGTTCCATAAAAAAGTTATGGTATTGTTGTTCATGTCCCCATTATCAATGAAACCCCGTGGTGGAGGATTAGCCAGTCATTTCGGAAAAGACAAGACACTCTTTATTGTCAAGAACATTTTTTTTGGCCTCAAATGAAAAAAGATGTTATGAGACATGTGGATGGGTACAAAACTTGTCATATTGCCAATAGCCATAATCAAACACTAGCTTGTCTACTCCATTGCTGATACCAATAGCCCCTTGGGAAAATGTAAGCTTTTATGGTTGGTTTACCTAGGACACAATGGGGTAAACACTCAATTATAATGGTTATTGATTGGTTCTCTAAATCCACGTAATTTGTATCATGTAACAAGACTTTGGATACTACTCATGTGGGCAAATCTTTACTTTCAAAGGATCATGAAACTTCATGTTATTCCAAAGACAATGACATCTAATTGGGATTCAAAGTTTATTAGTCATTTTTTGCACACTTTGGAGGAAGCTATGCGTAACACTTCAATTTAGCTCTCATCATCCCCAAACCAATAGGCAAATGGAAGTTTGGGAAATCTTTTCGGAGCTTAGTTGGAAGTAACCTACATCAATGGGACCTCACTTTGGCTAAAACTGAATTTGTTCACAACCAATCTTCAAGCCAAATAATTGGAAAAAAAAATCCTTTTGAGGCTGTGTATGAAAAACAATTTCTATTAGTCCATCGGACTTAGCTCCACTTCCTATCTCTCAACATTTTAGTGAAGATGCTAAGGAACATAACAATTATATAAAGAAGCTTCATGAGCATATTCAGGAAAAGATCATAAAGCACAATGCAAAGCACCAAGAAAGGGCAAACAAGCATCAAAAGCATGTAGATTTCAAGGAAGGAGATTTGGTTTTGCTACATCTTAGAAATGAAAGATTTCCTCGAGGTTGACATAGAAACTGAAGTCTAGGGCTGGTGGACCCTTCAAAGTGCTACAAAGGATTGGTGACCACGCCTACAAGATTCAACTTATTAGTAAGTATGTTGTTTCAATGATGCTCAATGTTGTGGATATTTCTCCCTACTATGAAGATGTAGACAATGAAAGCTCAAGGGTGATTTTATGTGCAGCAAAAGCATTTGATGCCAGAGCATTCCCAGAAGACATCGATTCTGCAAAAGAGTTGCTGATTTAGTAGACAACAACTCAGTTGTCAGTTACAAGTCAATTATCAATTCTAAGTCTACTTCAATCACTTTCCATTTGGAGGGTGTTCGTATTCCCTAAAGGCCATTAGATCAATAATTTAAGAACAAGTAAATCTTGGAGACATGCAACCAACAACATCTGTGTTTTATATTTTCAAGGTCTTGGAAATGTCATTTAAGTTTCAAGAATCCTTATTTAATTGTCATTATCTTCTAGTAAAGCTATTTTTTTCTTTACTATGAGTCTTTTTGTCTTTCCATTGAGTCTTGGTAATTACTTATACTTGGAGGGTTGTCCTATACTCATCTATAGGCTAAAGTATAATGGAAATGCCAAAACTTGGTAAAAATAGACACATTTGTGCCGCAACTTCTGAAATTTATATTTAAGTACCACTTTTTTTGAAAAAATGGACACTTCAATGTCAAGTCTAGCAAAGGATGTCAAAATTTTGACATGGCATTTTTGAAAAATATATATTGTTGACGTGGTTTGCCGGAAAGTTGAGTCAACTTAGTTTTAGACGAAACAATGTCATTTTTCCGAGAATTCAATTTTTAACATAAAAATTAATTCTAATAAATTTCAAAATTTCAAAAAAAGAGAGAAAATAGCTCAAGAATAAGGGGGCTCCCCTTATGATTGCCAACCCATCATTAGTGGGGTGGCAATGGCTGGCAAGAGTTGACGATCTTCACCAATCGGAGACAAGGGTCAATGACCCTCGCCGACAGAAGTTGAGGGCCAATGACCCTTGCCAGAAGTTGGGAGGGGGTGGTGACCCTCTCCTAAATTTGGGTGAGGGTCACCTTCCATGGCGCCTATGCTGGTGGCCCTTGCCTAGTGCCGCCAAACCCTGCCCTTGGTTTGATGGCGCTATGCGAAGGTCGCCAACGCCTACGTGAGGGCCAGGGACCCTTGCCTATGCCAGAGCAAGGGCCTATGGGTCCTTACCTCCAGTTGGTGAGGGTTGCTAGCCCTCGCCAACCATCACCGTCACTCCACTAGTGATGGGGTGGTTGCCACAAGCGGTGGAGCCCTTCTCACCCATGTTGTTTTGCACTTATCTCACTAGAAAAACACCATGTTAACAGTTTAGCCAGATTTTTTCACTATTGGCACTTAAGTGTTCCATTTTTCTTCAATTTTGACATTTAAGTGTACCTTCCAAAAGTTTTGCACCAAAGTGTCCACCTGTGCCATGTTTTGACAATTGCATTGTACTTTAGCCCTCATCTATATAAGCATGTTGTGATGAATGAAAAGGTGAGACTTGTTTGATTCAAAACTTATTTTAGCCTTTGGTTTGTGAATAAGAAAAATTTATCATTTCACTCTTATCTCTTAGGTGAATTCCTATGAGTGGCGGGTGACCTACCTATTTAAGTTCTCACTTGTGTTCCCTCCTACTTCTCTACACTCTCTCTAGCTTTTTAAGTGGAGGAAGACTACATTTATATAACTCATTAAAGAAGAGATGTGAGATATTTTAACACATCTTCTAACGTCCAAACCGGATTAGGAATGATACATGGAATTTGATGAAAAATGGCAAACCAAGACAAAACTTAAATGCCGTAATGTTAAATTTATAGCTTAAAAAATTTAAGTTAAGATAGAAGGAGATCACATGTATAGAAACAACAAATAAATGCAGTAACTAAATGATGTGAGACACTTTTAAAACTTCGAAATATATGTTCGCAAGTTAATTCATTTATTTATTTTTCCGTTATGTTCGATATTTTGGATAACTAAACCACTTTTGTAGACCTCTCATAGATTTCCAAAATTCCACCAATGTCATAGATTTTGGAATTGACGGCGACTGCAATAACCTTCACGGAGGACAAAGTCCCCACTGTAGAAGCACATCACATGAGTATCTAACTCGTGCAGAGTTTGACACCCCGACGAAAACCAACATTTATGAGCTGTCATGGCTCCTCATCAAACCTCGGACTTGCTTTTTAGATATTTTCCGATCATTATTTAATGGAAAAGATAAAAATGGATAGTGTGATGGTAAATAAACGAGAGAACGCCATTTAAAGAAGATTAAAGAAAGAAAGAAAATCTGTTAACGTGTAAAGCAGACTACTATTATTTATTTATGTAGATATATGACGAGCTTTCCCAATTCGGGTTACTTTGATGATTTGTAATCTTTGGATGTTGACACCGTTTCGCTTTTTAAGGTTAATATGAGAAGATCTGAAAGCACAAACTTAGGACCTCCTCCGTTCTCTATTGGCCAAATTGCCAAATTATTATTGAACATCGCATGTTAGTCCTTTAGGAAAGGACTCACTTCGTTCTCTAGTGGCCAAATTGCCACTTTATTATTGAACATCGTACGTTAGTCTTCTAGATAAGGACCCACTTCGTTCTCTAGTGTCCAAATTGCCAATTTATTATTGAGCATAAGTGTTCGAATTTGTTTATTCTCCATGAATGTAACACAACAGTCTTTACAGCTGGAAGAACATTGGAAAGAGAATGACAAGAACAAGTTGCAACCTACGTCTCTAAGTTGTTTTATATGAGGCAATCGAATATTATCGTTTATATTATTAACTTAGATTAAAAATGATACATGGCGAGAACAAGTGAAGAAAATGAATCTCATGATTGGAATAATCCCGCCAATCTTAGCAGTCTCTATCATGGGAAATATTTTACGGTTAGACGGAACAAACTGAATGGGCGAGATAATTGATTTCCTTAAACAAATAAAAATAGTGACAAAAAGGGCATGCGAAGAATGTGAAAGAATATCTGTTGATGAAATGAATTTTCTATCTTTGCTTGGATTGTGATGTATGGCCGACACTAATGGACCATAAAATTTAATATCAAATGCGAAAGGACGAAATGACTAGGGAAATCAAAAACAGCAATATGAACACTAGAATTAATTTGTTTCAGTCTTAGTATTGATAGTTACTCCACAAGGAGAGTCAGTCGCAAAGAATCTATTAATCAATTGGAGAATTTAGAGTTAGAATCAAATCAGGTGCCGGATATCTCAAGTGCCAAAACTTGGCACGGGAATACTTAAGTGCCAAAGGTTTCGAAAAGTACACTTAAATGCAAAATCGAAGAAAAATGAATCACTTAAGTGCCAATGGTGAAAAATTCCGACCAAATTACATACGTGGCATTTTCGGATGAATTTTTTGCCTGATGTGATAATTCTTTAAAAAAAATTTAGCCACATGGCAATTTAAAAAAAAATTATCCGCACGAGCTGCCCTTGCTAGAGCTCTCTTCCAGTTTTTTTTTTAATTGAATTTGTGGGCTTATTGCTAACATGGCAATTTTGGGGTTGAATAGATATCATTTTGCATCGTCATCCACTGAGTCAGCTTTCTGACGAGCCACGTAGACCATTTATATTATTAAAATGAGCTAGTTAGATTTCCAACTACACTCACCGGAGTTGACATTTTAGAGTCAAATTTCTAAAAAAAAGTGACATTTAAGTATATATTTTATAATTTTTGGTATCAAAGTGTCCTTCCATGTCAAGTTTTGGAAAATATGTTGTGCTTTTGCTGAATCAACTCTCTCAATCGCTGATGCATTTCCCGTACTTCAATGCATAAATCTCACAATTGGTGTCAAGGGTGCATCATCGTCAGGTGCTCAGCCAGCTCGGATAGTGCTTAGACAACTTTTTAGGCTGCCAGTCGACAGACTAGCCCTAGTGTGGCTACCAGACCAGCCTTGCTTCATGAGCGCTTCCCCTGGGTCCGCTTTCATCCCGACAGACGCTCGAACTTGAACAAACATCTCTCGTACTGTTCACTTACTCTCGGGCATTGAAACTCTAAAACAATGAAGTCGACAGGAATTGAGACACGTACACGATAATTCTCTACCTTGGTTGCAACCAAAGTCATAGTGCTCGTTTCTATGCCAGCTCTCTCAACTCCTTGATGAGTTCTCATCTTTGTCAAATGCCGATTGAGCTCCAGCAAAGCTCAAGCTTCGCCACGAGAACCGACTTCGTCTTAATGTCCACCAAATTTACCAAGTTCTTGCTGGCAACTAATTTACCCTCTACTACAATATCTTGGATGACATGATACTTGGTATCAATATGCTTAGTTTTCTCAGTATAAATCAGATTCGAAACCAGATATATAAAAAATACAACAACTCTTTTCTTCTCCAACTCAAAGTCTAAAAGCAAACCCCTCAACCATATTGCCTATTTTGCTATAAAGGTTAGTGCCATGTACTTTCCTTTACCAAATACAAGGCGAGATTGTCATAAAAGGATGCCTTTAAACTCACTACACATCCCGTTAGATGAGCACATGTTGGAAACTCCTAGTTTTGATGTTAACAAATCATTTTATGTAAGTATTTATACATATCTCCAGAAGGAATAAGCCACAGGGTGGTGTATGTTTTTGAGTCTGCAAGTGGCAGAAGAAAAACATACGGTGTTTTTGAGTCTGACCATACCAGACGGAAGACTTGAAGAAACACAGATTCTGAGTCTGACCGTACCAGACTGAAATCTTGAGCAGACTCAGAACTTGAGTCAGTTAGACTCAGATCGAAACTTCAGGAACTGATCACCAACGGTCAAGTATTTCACTTACCTTGTTTACATTGATTCTGTTATATTAATTCGATTGCAAGATCAATTAAAGAACAACTTCCAAAGAAGAATGGAGTACTTATGGAAGCCCGGATTCTGATTGTATGGGCGAGCATAATCTAAGGGGATCTGATCTACTTCCAATGGTCAAAAAGACTTGCCTTATAAAGTCTGTCCAGGAAAGGGAAGACTAAACTCTCAAGGGAAGAGCCAACGGTCGAGTGTGGCTTGGAGAGTATATAAGGATAGGATGAGATCTAGGAGATAGTAAGGATAAATAAATTCTAAAGTGCGATTATGTTCTTCAGTTGTCTAAAAGTGCGATTTTGAGAGGTCATAGTAAATTACCAGAAAGAGTGACTCAGTGAGATTCATTATCACCGGGTGCTAACACTCAAGAGTGTGTAATCACCTTTGATCTTATAATGGAATGCAGCCAATTGGCTGATCGCCTGAAGAGTGGACGTAGGCTTGTCTAAAGCCGAACCACTATAAACTGTGTTTGCATTCTTCTCTAGTCTCTCTATTTAATTTCAGTTTATAGATTGCTAAGGTTAATCGTGCGTAAAATTCCTTGACACCTATTCACCCCCCCTCTAGGTGTTAATACTAGTTCTAACAATTGGTATCAGAGCCCTGTGCTCGGTATTTTGAAGTGTTTATTACTTCAGAGTTAAAGATCCTCTATGGCTAGTATTCTTGCACCGGGTCCGATCGAGGGACAGAGCAATACGCGACCACCCTACTTTGATGGCAAATAGTACAATATATGGAAGAACAAGATGAAGGCCTTCCTCAGATCAAAGGATCCATTGGAGTGGGATGTAGTCGCTAGAGGAATTGACCCAAATGCTGAGACCAAAGGAACTTCAAAGAAAGATGATGGGAAAGCAACAGAAAAATCAACTACCACTTCTCCAGAAGAGCTAACCAAGAGACAAACTCTTGATGCTAAGGCCATTTATTCCTTTTACTGTGCTTTATCACCTAATGAATATAATCGAATATCTTCTTGTGATACAGCAAAGGAAGTATGGGATAGACTGCACGTAACCTATGAAGGAACTGATCGTGTCAAGGAAACCAAAGTAAACATATTACTTGGTCAATACGAATCTTTTAAGATGAAGCATGGAGAATCCATAGGAGATATGTTCAGTCGTTTTACAGAAATTGTAAACAGATTGGCATATCAAGGACAGCCTATTCCTGGACCCATGAAAGTCAATAAACTTCTAAGAGGACTGTCAAAAGATTGGAACAATGTGAAGACATCTATCAGAGAAACTCTGCGAATTTCACCTCTAATAGTCGATGAACTCGTTGGTACTCTACAGTCCTATGAGGCAGAACAAATGAACGAGGAAGTGGAATCCAGAGGTAAAAAGTCGATTGCTCTTAAGTCTAACACTGATTCTGATGATATAGATTCTGAGGAAGAGCTGGACGACGAGGAACTTGCATTGCTGATCAGAAAGGTAAAAAAATTAAACAAGAAGGGCAGGAGATTCAACAATAGGAAACAAAATAGACAATCTAGACAACGCAGAACTGATGACGAGGATGATTATGCTAAAGATGTAATTTGCTTTGAGTGTAAGAAAAAGGGACATATTAAACAGAATTGTCCCAAACTCAAAAAAAACAAAGGGAAATTCGATAAGTACAAGAAGGCTCTCAAAGCTAAAACATGGAGTGACACAGAAGTTGAGGATAGTGAAGACGAATATGGAAACATCTGTCTTATGGCACACTCAGACTCAGACTCAAACGATTCGGACTCGAGACGAGAGAAATAGAGGTAAATCATTCGATATTCCTACAGAAGTTTCAGATTATATAAATGAGCTTTGTTCTAATCTAAAATCCACTCTGAAAAAGATCTCCATATTAAAAAAGGAAAATTACAAGTTGAATCAACAGAACGCTTCTTTGAAAGGAAAAGTGGGTGATTTCAAAAAGGAATTTTTGGAAATAAAAGAAAATCGAGGTTTTCTCTTTAATGAAAATGAATCTCATAAAAAGGAAATCTTGGAGACAAAAGAAAATAGAAATTATTTACTAAATGAAAATGAGTCTCTCAGAAAAGAAATTTTGAACATTACCACAAAATTTTCAAAAGGATTGAAAACTCTGCAGCATATACTTTCTATTCAGATTCCCTATTATGATAAGTCAGGACTTGGATTTTATAAGGAAAGTGATTTGTTAATTGATTTTCCTAAAGTCAACGAGAGAATTAAGAAGGGACCTCCTCGACAAGCCTATAGAAATCATTTCAAAAAGACTTTCACGAAACCTATTGGTTGGGATCATCTCAGATGCTCTAACTGTGGAGAAAAAGAACATTTTGAAAACAAATGTCCTAAAGTCTGGAGACCTGTTTAGAAGAAATGGGTAGACAAAGCATACACTAACACTGAAGGACCCAAGAAAATCTGGGTACCAAAAAGAAAGTGAATTTGCATGTCGTTTGCAGGTAAGTTTCAAGAGAAAGAAGAAATGGTATTTGGATAGTGGATGTTCAAGACACATGACTGGAGATTCAAGAATGTTTGTTGTTTTAGAAAAGGTTAAAGGAGGGATAGTCTCTTTTGGAGGAAACACCAAGGGAAACATTGTTGGATCAGGAACAGTCAAGATTGGAAGTTTAATCATCAACAATGTATCTTTGGTTAAAGGACCGAACTACAACCTTCGAGCATCGGCCCAGCTATGTGATGCTGGATTCGAATTAACTTCAAGGAAAATTTATGTTCGGAACTAGCAATGATTCTTCTCAGTCATTCATTGGACGAAGACATGGGAACATCTATCTTCTGGACATAAATGAAGACACTGCCAAATGTCTAATTTCAGTCCATGATGAAGCAAACATCTAGCATCGAAAACTTGGACTAGTCAGTATGAATCAAATCTCCAAGCTACACAACAAAAAGCTTGTTCGAGGATTGCCCTCATTAACCTATAAGAAGACAGAGGTTTGTTCCGCATGCACCTTGGGAAAACAGGTTAGAAATTCTTTTAAATCTATGAGACAAGTTTCTACTAAACGTGTACTACAGCTGCTTCACATGGATCTGTTTGGCCCAACTAGAACTCAAAGCATTGGAGGTAAGAAATACTGTTTGGTAATTATAGATGACTACTCTCGTTTTACATGGGTGTTCTTTCTTGCTAATAAAAGTGAAACTTTTTCTTTTTTTTTCGTTATTTACAAAAAGGGTTCAAAATGAGAAAGGTTATTCTATTTCCAGCATTAAAACAGATCATGGAGGAGAATTTGAAAATCAGAACTTTGTAGACTTTTATAACAAAAATGGTATACAACATACGTTCTCCTCTCCCTACACTCCAAAACAAAATGGAGTTGTAGAAAGGAAGAATAGATCTTTGCAAGAAATGGCTAGAACTTTGCTTATTGAAAGTAAAGTGGTAACTCGTTTCTGGGCAGAAGCAGTTTCCACGTCTTGTCATATCATTAATAGAGTTTTTCTGAGACCAATTCTTGAGATGACTCCTTATGAGATTTTCAAGGGAAGAAAGTTGACCAAAAGACTTATAGAAGCATGATTGGGTCTCTTCTCTATCTTACTGCATCTAGACCAGATATTATATATAGTGTGTGTTTATGTGCTCGATTTCAAGCAGATCCTAGAGAATCTCATCGTACAGCAGTTAAGCGGATTATTAAGTACATAGCTACTTATCCATCTCTGGGTCTGTGGTATCCTAAAGGAACAGACTTTACTCTCCTTGGTTACTCAGATGCTGACTTAGTAGGATATAAAGTAGACAGAAAGAGCACATCCGGAACATGTCAATTACTAGGACAGATGTTGGTGTCATGGTCTTCTAAAAAGCAAAACACCGTGGCTCTATCAACTGCAGAAGCAGAATACGTTGCCCTTGGAAGCTGCTGCTCCCAGATTTTATGGATGAAACAGCAACTACGGGATTATGGAAAGGAAGAGGCCAACACTGAAATAACATATCACGTACAAAATGGAGATGTATTCGTGGAATATATTGATTCGAAAAATCAATTGGCAGACATCTTCACAAAATCGCTGGACAAAGGTACATTTGATTCAATATGTAGTAGATTAAATATAATTAATCCTTTTGTATAAAATTCTTCAAGACAGGATATAGTCTAGGAGAAGCATTTGAACCAATCTTCTACATAGCTCCGAGAAGAAATTGATGGTATGTTTAAATTCTGGCGCTTAAATTTTTGTCTGATTAATCCTGGTAAGATATTATTAGCAAAATAATTGATTTGCACAATTTTTCGTACTTGCCTAAGTTATCTACATATATTATCATTTTCGAAAAACTGCTATTCTTAGCCAAAAGTCACGTCTTTTCATTTTCAAAGAGTCTTTAAACCCCAAAAAGGGTGAACTCTTCACGACATTCTTCACAAATCATCCTTCAGAAACCCTAAAAGAACAAATTTTCTCTCTCTAAAACAAGCTAAACCCTCTCCGAACAATGGCTTCGAGATCCTCCATGTCCAGATCAAGGTCTGTGTCCCCATCTCCCAAAAGAAGATCCAACAGGATTGCTGGCAGAGGACAAATGAATGTAGAGGGAGGACAGACACATTTCGATCCGACGCAAACTTCTGACGATTCCCAAGAACAATCTCAAAATGCTTCGATTCAAAGGGATGCAACTGAAAATCTGGAGTCTCAGAGAAATTCTCCATCAGATTCTGAGCGAAGAAATGTCTCCAGTAGAGGTACGTCTGGTTTAATCCTGCCTACACCAGAAAACCCTCATTCTGTTATGAGAATGTATCAACGCTTAGTGCGAAATAATGCTATGGAGCAGATGAAACTTTATTTGTTGAGAGAAAAAGGGTATGTGAATGAACTTTGTCTGGTTCAGGCTGTGCAATCTACAGAACCACCTTCTAGACGAAGTGCACAGGGAAGTGAAGTAAGTAGGGAAAATGCCATGGTAGAAAAGGAAGATGATGAACGACTCTATAGAAATTTTGAAATCAGAATGGGAGTTGCAGCAGTGGTTACAAATACCATTGGGAAACTATTCCGGTCGAAAGAACATAAGAACTCCTATAATAGATTGCTGAAATGAGGAGTTATGCATCACCAGATCGTAGACTTTGATTTCTTGGATGTTGCTGATGTGAACCTACGAGAACATTTTGAAATGTTGCAGATGGACCAATTTTGCACTGAATATGCTGTTGTTTACCCTTAACTAACAGCTTACTTTTACTCAAATTTGATATTCTTGTCTCCAGATAAAATGCAGTTCGGTGTGTACGATAGGTTTTACGATGTGAGTACAGATGTTCTGGCTGACATAATGAAAGTTGAAAGGAGACATTTCATGCCAATAGAAGTCACCTATGAGACTGTCTGTAAGTATCTTACAAAGTGTGTTAGGCCTACTATTACCTATCCTTTCTTAACTTCAGCAAGAACTATTTTGCATAAAATTATCATAAGCTGCATTCGTCCCAAGGCTTCATCAAAAACTGATGTGTCAAGATTTGAGGCCAAACTAATGTGGGCAATTGAGAAGGGAGTTCTATTCTCACTTCCTCACACCGTTCTTTTACACATGTATTGTACAATTTCGAAAGATAAAGGACAGTTGCCTTATGGAGCTTTAGTGACCAAAATCTTTGAATATCACAAGATTGATATACCAGGCAGACTCTGCACTACAGAACTTCCAACCATGGCTATTGATCTTAAAATGATAAATAAGATGAGGCTAAAGGATGTTGCAGAGACATGGAGAAAAAAAGAAAAGGAATTAGCAAAGGCATCAACCACATCAAAGCGAAAGGGAAAAGAGATGGTGCACTCGAACCTAGTTCCAAGAAGAGAAGACAAGCAATTCTTGCATGATGAAGATGATGAAGAGGAGACAATTTCTGAAATCCTGGTGAAAATGGGTTAGACTGTACACAGAACGACAGGACCAAAACTGCCTTCATTAACAGTGACAGAAGAAACTCTTCCTAGTGCAGCACCTCAAACTGATGAGCATGTGGAAATGTCAGAACCAGAGGAAGTTGAGTCTGATAAAGGTGAACCAGAAGAAGGGGAAAATATAGAAGAAGAAGAAATTCGAACAAATGAGGGTGCTATTCCTGATGCTAAAGAGGATAGAAATATATTAGGACAACAAAGACAGCCAGAAGCATCAACTCAGGGGGAGCATATGTTTCAGACTGGTATTACAGATATCCCTGCAACTTCATCTGATCATGCTGATTCTCAGAAGATATTGGCTTTGCTTATGGAAATAAGAGATCGTCAAGTTGCTATGGAAAGCTCTCTCAACTCCAGACTAGAGACTCTCGAGCATACAGTTTATCAATGTATCAACGAGAATCGAAGAGTTCGCCACGGATATGAAGGATTTCACCCTTGTTCGGACCCCCAAGAAAAATCTTCTTAAAGAAATCATCTTCGGTTTACATTATTTGAACCTATATCAAGTTTTTTTTTCAGATTTTTCTTAACTTTCAGGATAGACTTTTTGATTGTGACAAAAAGGGGGAGTAAGACCTGAAGACTTGGATTGAATGGATGATTTTGGGATTTTGAACCTGCATTGGATGTTTGTGTTTGAACTTTTTTCTGAACTTTGCGGTTTGTTGCTTGTGCTTGTAAACTGAATTATTGTTTGCTGCTTAGTCTATTTTAATTAATGCGTGAAGCATGAATTATACGATGTAAGCATGTGAGCATCACTACTCGTTATATTTGGAAGTATGCGTTGTTAATCATATTTTGCAGGGGACAACAAACAAGAAGCATAAAAAGTTTTGTCACCATCAAAAAGGGGGAAATTGTTGGAAACTCCTAGTTTTGATGTTAACAAATCATTTTATGTAAGTATTTATACATATCTCCAGAAGGAATAAGTCACAGGGTGGTGTATGTTTTTGAGTCTGCAAGTGGCAGAAGAAAAACATACGGTGTTTTTGAGTCGACCATACGGACGAGAAGACTTGAAGAAACACAGATTCTGAGTCTGACCGTACCAGACTGAAATCTTGAGCAGACTTAGAACTTGAGTCAGTCAGACTCAGATCGAAACTTCAGGAACTGATCACCAACGGTCAAGTATTTCACTTACCTTGTTTACATTGATTCTGTTATATTAATTTGATTGCAGGATCAATTAAAGAACAACTTCCAAAGAATAATGAAGTACTTATGGAAGCCCGGATTCTGATTGTATGGGCGAGCAGAATCCAAGGGGATCTGATCTACTTCCAACGGTCAAAAAGACTTGCCTTATAAAGTCTGTCCAGGAAAGGGAAGACTAAACTCTCAAGGGAAGAGCCAACGGTCAAGTGTGGCTTGGAGAGTATATAAGGATAGGATGAGATCTAGGAGATAGTAAGGATAAATAAATTCTAAAGTGCGATTATGTTCTTCAGTTGTCTAAAAGTGCGATTTTGAGAGGTCATAGTGAATTACCAGAAAGAGTGACTCAGTGAGATTCATCATTACCAGGTGCTAACACTCAATAGTGTGTAATCACCTTTGATCTTATAGTGGAATCCAGCCAATTAGCTGATCGCTTGAAGAGTGGACGTAGGCTTGTCTAAAGCCGAACCACTATAAACTGTGTTTGCATTCTTCTCTACTCTCTCTATTTAATTTCAGTTTATAGATTGCTAAGGTTTTGTTTGAATCGTGCGTAAAATTCCTTGACACCTATTCACCCCCCCTCTAGGTGTTAATACTAGTTCTAATAGCACATACTTCGCTAATGATATGTGTCCATTTAAGTCACCA
This sequence comes from Corymbia maculata, assembly GCA_014182735.1. Lineage (NCBI taxonomy): Eukaryota > Viridiplantae > Streptophyta > Magnoliopsida > Myrtales > Myrtaceae > Corymbia > Corymbia maculata. Next base: position 5,876,282 of record CM024690.1, on the reverse strand, counting down.
GCATGATCAAAATCCACATAACTCATGGTCTCACAGCCATCTTCATTTCTCATAAACACATTTGTAGCCTCTATTCTTCCCTTTCAATCTCTAAGAATCCATTTCATATCCTGTTAGTGAGGTTTACTCATACGCTTCATGAAACGGCTAAAAATGCCTACAACCCATGAAAAGTCAGGCCAAGCGCAACATTGGAATAGATAGTACCACCCACCGCACTAGAATAATGAACATGGGACAGACGCTTCTCCTTAGTCTTTGGTGATAATATGAAAGAATAATTAAAGCGTGTGCCTAAAGGTGCACTCACAAACGTAGCTGATTGCAAGTTAAATCGGAGCATTATCTTCTCAATACATTTTTGTATAGATAGAAGCAAAGCATGTGATGTCTCGTAATGCAAAATCTCGTTAGCCATTTGTTGGGAAAACATTCCTTTGTAATTAATATCTCACAATGCTAAGTGCAAATGGTGTGATAATCTCGCGGATATCAATATTTCCTAAGAAGTAAAGACGAGAAACTAGATAATGCCAATAAGGAGAATAAGTGCCAATATGGCAAGTCTCATGGTGTCTTGGAAATGCCAAAGTCAATCTAGTATTCTCGAAGGTCTTCAAGACTGATAAAGTTGAAAGGATGATTGAACTTGCAATCATGTGTCATTTCATCGAGACTGTCATTAAAGATTGTTAATTGCTCTTCTTGATAATCTGTACATACTGATGATAAGTTTCGAATTGTGCTGATATTTGGTCGCGAGTGATGATGGTGAAGTATTCATCTGATGATGACTATTGATAGTTTAAAAAATGATATGTTACAAGCTTGGAATCCGCAACAGGAAACATGTGGATATTAGAGGAAAAAATTGTATAGGTCAATCCCGATTCTGACAAGGGTCTCCGCCTACTCTCAGCGGCTATCTTGATCTTCTTCAAAGTCTCCAACGGACTAATTGAAATACTGAGAATACTATAGTTGTATTTTATCATTGAGATTACAAATCTTCACTATTTTTTATCTGATATTTACGATAGAGGTTTTGTATGGCATTATAATTGCAAATAGTCAAGTGTACAAGTATAGAAGCAGTCGTTGTATCTATCATCTAAGAGAAACAACACTTGCCAATTTTAACTTGCATTGTATATTATTAGTGGAATCTAGCCTGTGTTAAGGCTATTATTTGGAGATTGGACGTAGGCTTTAGGATAAAGCCGAACCAATATAAATCTCAAGATGCTTTACTTTTCTAGATTACTATTTGCATTATTTATTCACTATCATCACATATGCTGACTATTATTTCATCTCATTTTACTTGGTCTTGCTTTTGACATATTCAATTAAAGTCTTTCATAATTTTCATACAGCATATTCAACCCCTCCTCTTTTAAGTTGTATTGTTTGCCCCAACACCAATATCTTCTTCATAGCACCCAAATCTTTCATTTTAAACTTATCATTGAATGGTTGCTTCAGCACATCGATATAAGACATCATCCTAGGCTATCAAAATGTCATCCACATATAATAGTAAATAAATCATAGACCTATCCCCCAATCTCCTAAAATAAACTTAACAATCCAATTGTTTTTTCAAATAGTCTTAATTGACCATAAAATCCACAATATATTTACTGACTACGTTATTCAGTCCATATAAATATTCCTTAAGCCAACAAACATAGTCTTTTGTACCCGAAGTGGCAAATCTCGTCTCATCTAAATTCCCTTTTCCAACTCAAGTGAAGAAACGCCATCTTTACATTTATTTGAACCAACTTCAGATTTTGTACAACATCTAAAGCAAGCAACACTTGAACAGAAGTAAGTCTTACCATAAGAGAAAACACCCAGTTATGGTCAATACTATTGAGAAAATCCCCTATGTAGTTTTGACAATGACAAAGACAACCAAAGGTTACTAATGTGTGTATTGTTTGAGTTAATATCGAGTAATATATACACAAACCACAATGCAAATGGTGTCTTGATCAATATCAAATGTGATCCCGATATGCTGAGTGCTCTGTCACAATTGGAAATGCTCTACCGATATAGAAGGATCATTGATGATATCTTAGGTGAACTAGGTACTAGGTGTGGAGATATCTACAATTTGGAGGATTCTCTATAAAGGGACCAAGTTGGAGGAACCTTGATTGAGAGAGAACAAGCCGAGAAGAGTTGAGATGTTCGCGATGGCTTGAAAAGACCAAGATGAGGTGAATAATTGTAAGAACCTTGGTGATGATGACAAGCCTAAAACTGTGATGTTTATTGAAGATTGAAAGGACCATACTTATAAGGTGAACATCTTTATAGAATCATGTTCACCAATATACTTCAAAAGACCAGAAGATAAAAGAACGGATTGCTAACAGGACAACATATTATTGGCTGGAGCAATTCTCTTTAGATGTGGCGGTAAGATAGTGACGATGACGATGATTGTAACATCCTCAATTTTAGCCCCTGGGAAATGGCTATGGATCTATCTTGAATGTGACGCATGCCTTACTCGCACCTGTAAGTGTATTGTCCTGCACTTACCATGAGTCGACCATTCAACTATAAGGATTGGACGCGGGACAATCATGGATCAGCTCCACCTGATCACATTGTGGGTGATTCCATTTGACCATGCATTAGTCACAGACAATCATAAATTGATTTCCTACAATCGTGAGGTGATAGCGTCTTAATCGATCTTGCACAATTACATGACAACTGAGGGTCACTTGTGAATGCATGATAGGCCACAAATGAGTCAAGGGTTGACCATGGCAAGGCAAGATAAAACATAAGCTCAATTCAGGATCAAATCACCCAATCATGCCTGATCGTGAGCCCAATCATGTGATCAGCCAATGACAGTCATAGAACTGACTAAACCGATCCACGGACCACCTCACATGGAAAATTCATCCACAGCAACGGCCACCATGAAAATGGAAGAAAAATGATTTAGTCCCTAAATTGTGATTTTGGAATTGAGTAGGTATTTGGGTAATTTTCCACCAAGTAGAATTCTAGAATTTTCCCTATTAGTCTAGTTGCTGATAGACTTAGGAATGGTTTAGGTATGATCTTTTTGGATTATCATTGCTTGAAAGTGGTAATAGATGATCCATAATCTTCTTGCAAAAGATGTTGCATAATCTTCCTACAAGATAAGAATGGATCATTAATGAATAAGAAGCTGAATGACATAAATGTTGTAATCATTTCCCAACTTAGTTGTACCTAAACAATTTAGGGTAGCAATGCCTACAAGTGAGCCTTGAAAATTAAGTAAAGATATTCTTGATTTGTTTGGAAATCTTGGCATTTATGTATAAGAATCCAAGCTTAGGCGTCACTTATATGAAACACTGCCACATTGTCATTTTAGGCTCGCTATTACCTACTTAGGCTTTGAAATGAACACAATGATGATCAAGGTGAGTTGCACACCCAATGGAATGATCTACAACTAAAATTGGCTTGATGAGCAAGTAGCATTTAATGAGCTCCACTTATAGTTCATTAATGCACGGTGTGAATCGCCATTAGTCACGGTTGTTTCATTAGAGGCAAGAGACTGATTCACCATTCACAGGAGTCTAGCAATGATGACATAGATTTGTCTTGTTGAGCAAGTTGTAGACTAAACCTAGTTAGTTAGTAGTCCTTGCAAAAGACAAGCTTGAGAAACAAGTAACATTAATGTTCTTTGGAAGAGAACAAAATAGAAGATTCTAAAAAGTGACTTGGCTTGGAGAATAAGTAGCACATGTTCTTTGGAAGTTAGTCCATAAATTGAAGAGCTTATGTGTCCCCTAAAGATTTTAAGCAATGACAACTCAATTTATAGACTTGCAAGACAAGTTTAAACCTCAAAGATGCTTCTTGAATCAAGACAAAAGAGAGAGTTCTAGAATGTAGAAAACTTGGAGAGTAACTTAAGCATTAAATGAAGAGAATTGGCTAGAGAATTCTAGAAGGTGTACCTTGGAGAGAAAGTTAATGAAGATATGGTAATCATTGCCATAAGATCTTCCGTGGAGAACAAGTAGGATTGGCCTATAACTAGGGCATCACCCTCTTCCTTTCTATACACACCACCACCTCATCTTCATCTTCCTCTCTCCCTTTCACACCCTCACCCTCATGCCAATCACCTCTCTCCCTCTCTCTCGCTCATTTGCTACCATCAACCATTGGTTCGCCATTCCGCCACTGTAGTTGTTAACTCATACTTGCGAGTAAGCAGAATCTCTAACTCCTGACTAGGGTGATAGCTTACATTGTCGAGTTTAATAGTGTGCTCACCAATATGCTAGTTGTGAGTAGGTTTCCTAACTCTTGAATAGGGCGTTGTGTTACTTAATTGAAAAGCGGCTTGGAAAGTTGTTGTTGCTTGAAATGGTTTTGTTGTTCTAAAATGATTTTCGTGTACATTTTTTCTTGTTATGATATTTATGTGACCACTTATTTTGTTAAGCCGACCTTGATTTTAAAGGTGATGCATTTGTTCTTGAGGGCAAGTTTTTGTGTAAACATCTTTGTAAGTGAGTCCTTACTTTTGTATGGTTTGCTCTTGATTCATTTCATTGAGAGTTGAGCACATCCTGTGCATCGAAAATGGGTTTTTGTTGGCATTGAAAGTGAAGTAGAGGCACATTAGATCGGGCCTTTCTTGAGCTTAAATGGTATTGAGGTAGATTGTTCGAACCTTAAGTTTGGTCTAGGTCTGCATCAAGTATAACGATTCAAGTCTCAGGCCTTAATTCATGCTCCACATGGAAATAGCTTAATTTCGGTAAGAGATAACGTATATGTGTGTTCATGCATGCCCTTGGGTTTTATTGTGACAATTATAAAAAGGAAAGACAAGAAACTGATATGTGTGATGTATGATTACTAAAGGAACGAAGAAGACTATCGTCATATAGTATTGGCGGCGATGCCTTGTTCATTGAACGAGGTACCCTAGTTGAGTCAAGATGTTTGGGTTGAGCCCGAAAGTCTCAAAAAATTAGCCTTGAGAAGTCTTAGTTGAGCCAAGATGCCCTAGTCAAGCCAAGAAGCTCGGCATGAAGATGAAAGCCTCGATCAAGCCGAGATGAACTAGTTGAGCAAGGACGGCATTAAATGAATCCTTAATGAATGCCGGTACATGCATAAGTATGATATCTTTTTGTTTGTGAAAATGAATAAAAGTTCATTTAAGAAATCTTGCTAATTTAAATGTATGATTGCATGACGATTGGATGCGAAGTTTAGTTTTGCAAGATTTATTGATGTCGTAATTATACTTACGATGTTATATTACATGGATGTTTTCTTGTGTACATAGCAAAGGCGAGGCCAAAGTCTTTACTGTTGATTTGCTATCGATATTACATGGCAAGTGCTTTACCTACTAGATTTGATGACGAAATGCCCTCCTAGTAGATAATTAGGGGTTTTACTTACTGAGTGTCCCCAAACACACTCCTTTATTCTCTCAAGTGTGTAGGTATGGAAGTCTCCCATTCATGGAGCCGAGGCCACATTAGAGGAGATAGGATTTCCCTAGCCTTTTGAAAAGGAAATATGTAATGGATGTAGAAACACAAGAGCCCATAGAGAAGGGCTTGTAAAATATGTTGATCACAATGGAAATAGCATGTTTTGCTTGGTGTGTTTTCCCTGATTTCTAGTTGTTATTTTGTTAGGGAGTTTGTTTGTACATGTTTTCGCATGTGCTTATTAAAAAGATAAAAGAAACGGGACGATGATGAGCTTGGGATGTTGCGAAAATAACCCCCAATAACCGCGATCTTGAGATGGGTGTTGGGATCGGGATCGTGACAATGATCTAGTTAGTTTAGTGAAGAGGAAGAATTGGCGATGATCCTGGTGTCCTTGAAAGTCTTTGGATACTAGCTATGCCAATTAGTGAAGATGAGGAATCAACAATTGTGTTGATGTCCTCGAAGGTCTTTGTATTATGGAAAAGCCAAGATGATCATTGGATGATTGATTATAAGTCATTCCACGTGAATTCATCAGTGGATAGCATTAACAGACTAACTAGTAATATGCACTCATGGTTTGATGGGTAAGGGACAATGTATAAGTCTTGGAAGGTGCTAGCCATCGGCTCAGCTGATGGGAACGTTGATTAATATGATTCTAGCCATTACAAAGGCTTAAAGTACACAATAGGAGCATTGGAGATGTACCAAAGCATTTATGGCAATTCTAGCAAGAGAGATATAAACAGGAGCAGTCCTACTAGTTTGAGAAAATTGCCACATTCAATAGCCGATCTGACACTCAAAAGTGACAAAGAGCCATTTGAAGACTTATGATGGTAGAACCAACGGATACTTCATAAAGTTCAGTTGCAAACGGTCATCTAAGGATTGGAAGACTATATATATAATCCAAAAGAAGTAGTGAGGTTGGGTTGGAAATGAATGAACCAAGTCTTCTTCTTCTTCCATTAGCAGCTGTGATGCTAGTAATGTCTTTGTGTGGTACTACTAAGTTATAATAGCAAGTAGTCAAGTGTAAAAGCATGAGTGCAAAAGGTTGTGTCCAGATAATGTGATTACCGTGTAAAAAGGATAATACTTGTCAGTTGTAACTTGCAATGATTATTAGTGGATTCTAGTCTCATTGTGGCTATTAGTCTTGAGGGTGGATATATGCTTGGGGCTAAAGCCAAACCACTATAAAAATCAACGTGCTATCTTCTATCTCTACGTTATTCTTTTATTAGCACCATCCCCTATTACATTATCTGTTGGCATTGTTGATGGTTTGATACTCTGCAAAAATTTATTGATATCTTGACTTAATCTATTCACTCCTCTAGGTTGTATTGTTAACCCCAACAATTAGTATCTGAGCCTTGTTGATTGTTAGTAGAAGTGTTTTTCTTTTGAGCGTAAAGATCTAGTTATGTCTAATGTACAAGAGGTGTTTTTACAAAATTCCGATTGGTGATGATTCTTTCTTTAAACTCAAGATTTGTGGAACTACTTCATTACTTTTAAAATTTTATTCGTTTTGAATCTAATTCTACCAGATTTGCATTTTGAAAGTATTGAAGATCCTCTTTCGAAACTTCATGAACTCTCCTTCTTGGTTTTTAAAGAATTTTTGGTGATTACTTCAATTGTGTTATTTGAACCAAAGATTATCCCAATCAAAATTAATAATCTTACTTTCTAGTAATGATGCTAATGAGGATTCTTCTTAACAAATGAATTTGTTTTTATCTTGGAGTCTTAAGATTGCCTTATTCATTTCTCACCCCACACAATCTCACGACAAGCAAGATAAAAGACAACAGGAATTCTAGCTCGTCAATGTTCATCCACGACAATATGCACATCTTTTTTGAATGGAGAAAGGGAAATGAAGACTTTGATGGGTAATTACGCGACATCCAATCATTCTCATTGGTGATTATGTGACATTTAAGATGACATGTGTAACATCTTGAAATTCGACCATATTTTAGGATTTTATAAAATGACGAAATTGATTAAATGCCTGGTCAATACAAATATTCCAAACTAATCATTCGTAGAATAATGGACTATGGGGAGGCACCAATAGGGAATGATACGTGTACAATCCGCAATTCTGATCAGGAATGATACACTCAACCATAAGAGTCTGAGCGAGAACAATATCATCCAGTACTAGACTATAAAGGAAATGGAAATAAATTGATTCGGCAGAAGTACGAAGCTAGATAGTAGGTAATTCCATACAACTTCAATACAAGCTACGAACAACATTAAACCAATTCCTTTTATCTTGTACTTGTGATTATTAGTTGAACTCTCAGGACCACATGACAATTGAGGGTCATCCTTGGTTCAAGAAATTGCTTAAATGTGGATCGAAAAATTATTGACCATGGGTCAAATGTGAGGAAAAACCCTTAAAGGGCGCCCAATATTCTAAATGTGCTACAGTCACAATTGATTCAATTTAGCCCCGAATTTAATCCGATTTCGGTACCAACTTCTCAGTGATGTCATAACTAGATATTTGGACATTGCCTCATTTATTCTCCAGTTTTCAAGGGGTTTTAAAGTGTTTAAAAGGAAAATTTAGACTGGGAATTTGGGCTCATGAGAGGGCCGGACCACCCCAAGACTGGCCCTTGCGCCCTTCAAAACTAGCCCAATGTGAGCCCAAGCTGGCCCATTTCCCTTAATCTCCTCAGTCCATGGGCCTTGTAACATCCTAAAGTTCAACCCATTTCGAGATATATAAAATGGTTATTTTATCAATATGTTGTTAGTTATGTTTAGTTTGAGTTGGCCTCTTATGAGTTAACTAACTATTTGGAAAGGTAATTAAGGATCGATATACGTACAACTAGTGAATTCAATCAGGGATAGGCTGCTCGACCATAAGGATCAAATAGAGATGACACCACACTGTTGCAAGCCAATTAGTGGATGGAAATAAATCAATTCGGCAAAAGTATAAGGTCGGATTGTGGGTAATTCCACACAACTTCGATATTGACTGTGAATGATATTAAACCAATTTCCTTTTAGCCCTATACTTAATGTGAGCAATTAACCCCTCATGATTTCATAACAATAGAGGATTGCCTTGGTTTGAATAGGCATGACCATGGATTGAAAAGCTATCAATCACATGTCAAATACGTGAGAATCCCTAAATGCCGCCTGATAGTTTATTGAAAAAGGATTCAACAAGCTGAAAAATTGGAATCAAGAGGAGTTGGACCGACTGAAGGCCCAATGGGCCTTATGCCTATTAAGGGTCAGCCACATGGGCCCCATGCTAGCCTAAGTGGGCCCAATTCGGCCCACCAAGCCCAACTTCTAGCCTTTGAGCCCAATTGCATTTTCTAGTCCATTTCTCTTCAAATTGAGCCTAAACAAATTTTATACAAACCCGCATAATATCTTGGCCCGTATACTCCTATAGTATGGTATACTATACTTTGGGAATTTACCAAATTGCCCCTTCTAGAACTTACATTCAATGGGAGAGGACAAAAGGCAAGAAAAGTCAAGGAAATGATGGATTTTTGGGGAAATTGATGAAGCCAACTGGAGAAGGCTTCAAGGACACAGAGTCTTCATCTTTTCTCTCTCTTTCTTCTCTCTCTCCTCCCTCTCTCTCCTCTTGGGCGTCCAGCCCCTCACCCCTCCCTTTTCTCTCTCATTTTTCTCTCTTTTCCTCTTGTTTTCTTCTTGTTTCTTGCCCTTGGATGCCCCTTGACCGACCGAACCACCCTCACCTGCCATCCTTGCTACCTTGCCACTGTTTTGGAGCCGCCATGCAACTGTGGTGCTACCCGTTCGAGGCTGCCCAAGCCGCACCTCTCTCTCTCTCCCTCGCGGTCCTCACCTCCACCAAGACCCATTTTTGCCAAGCGCCTCCATGACATTTCGGTGGTAGCCATACGTCACCCTCACTGCCGCCGTCATGCCTGTGTCGTCAAAATCGCAAAATCATGAGTTGATTTCCTAATCCCTTAGTTAGGGGATAATTTTGCTTAGGAGTAGTTTAATTAGTTTAATCCTTGACTTTACCAAAAAAACAAAATAGTTTAATCCTTGATTTATGCTTTGGATGATGGATGATTAGTATTTTATATTATTGCTTAATCTTGCTTAGTGCTAACCATGGTTAGAATAAAGTAACCATGGTTAGATTAAAATAACTATAGTTGGCTAAAGTAACCGCGATTAGATTAAAGAAACTAGGGTTAGATTAAAGCAACCTCAATTGGGTTACTTAACGGTAGTTGAGTTAATTAACCATAGTTGAGTTAGAATAGTAATCATGGTTAATATTAATAAATATTATTATTTTTTGAAATAAATAATAATAATTTATTTATTTCAGAATATTAATCATTTTTGGGAAAATAATTAATTGTGATGATTTATTGGAAATAATTTTTAATTGAGTAATTTTTTGGGAAAAATTACTAGGGCCTATTTTCTAATGTCAATTGTGATCGATTAATTGTTATTAAGGGATATGAGTTTATTAAAGAATTTTTCGGAAATGAAATTTGTTGGGTGGATTGATTGATTTTAGTATTGTTGTAAATTGATAAGTATTTTATGGGGATTTGGGATTGGTAAATAAATTATAAGAATTTTGTGGGAGTTAAATTATTTTGTCGGAACAATTGTCTATAATATTGTATACTTTATAAATGCGTATTTTTGGGTTATAATCTTAGCTTATACACATTTTGTGATGATTGGTTATTTATGGGAATAATCATTTATCGTTAGTTGTGTTGTTGCGTGTTTGTCTAGTATTGAATGTGGAGACATGTGGTTGGGTACCGTTAATTATAAAGGTACGTGATCATTTTAGAAAGGCATGCAAGTATCTGATGGTGATTGGTCGGAATTGATTGTTAGATTGTGACTTGAATTGTTGTTTGATGGCTGTATTTGGATTGTTGAATTGTGCAAGTTATGTGGCCATTGATTATTGCTATATTACATTATATGCATGACAACTACAAGGACATGTCACGTGAGCACAGACTATATTTGCATTGAAGACAGAGAAAAGAAAGAATGAATTGATTGATGCTGTGTTGTATTGTCACATTAAGAGGAGAGCCCGGCGCTGCCGAATGACCACCAATTCTTTGAGGTTGTGCTATGGCCATTTGGTTGCTTGATAGTGGTCAGATGTGGAGTTGCGATAGAGGCCGAATCCATTCTCTTTTGGGAATGTCGTCTTGGGAAAGAGCCCTTGACGTGGCTGTGTCTCATGGGAGAGGATGATGCCTGGTTTCGAACCCGTTGATCACCAACTATAAGATTGTGCCGTGGCCTAGGGGGTTGTAATAATCAGAGTACATGTGGATATTGAGATATGAGAAAATTATGTGCAATGCTCTGATTATTTACATGCCTTGTGGTCTTGTTATGCTTTAAATGATTGTTTCTCAACCCACTTTCTCTTTTCTCTTCCTGTTTTCCCTCACTTTCTTCACTTTTCCCTTACCTCTTTGCTATTCACTATTGCCACTGCCTTGCTATTGTTCGCCAAAGCAACTACCTCCATCTAGCGTACAGCCGCCACCATTTGGAGTCTAGCTCTCCATCGTTGGCCACCGCCTGTCATCGCCGGCCACCCGTTTCGACGCTAGTAGTCACTGCTACCTTTTTCTCGTGGAAGATAGCTCTAGTGCTATTTTGCTAGAAACGATCACCGTTCATCGTCCGTCACTGTCCCTGAGCCATCCCTGCATAATCCTCGCCCTTGCTCCAATGTCATCGAAATCTTTGAATTCGTGAGTTTATTTTCTAATCCCTTAGTTAGGAGTAGTTTAATTAGCTTAATCTTTGTTTATGCTTTTGATGTGGGTGATTAGCATTATATTAATGGGTTAATCTTGCTTAGTGTTAACTATGGTTAGATTCATATGTTAGATTAAAGTAACTGTAGTTGGTTAAAGTAATTGCGGTTAGATTAATTAATCGTAGTTGAATAAAGTAACCTCAGTTGGGTTAAGTAACTGTAGTTTGATTAAAATAACTATGGTTAATAATAAATAAATATTGCTATTATTTGTGAAATAAATAATAATTTATTATTTTCGGAATTAATTAATTATATTATTTTATAATTTTCGAATTATTATTTATTTTTGAATATTAATTATTTTTGGGGAAAATAATTAATTATGATTATTTATTGGAAATGGATTTAAGTGAGTAATTTTGTGGGAAAAAATCACTAGGGCCTTTTTTCTAATGTCAATTGTAATTTTTTAACTTTGCTATCAAGGAATATTGGTTTATCAAAGAAAGGTCTTCGGAAATGAAACTTTGGGGAGGAATAAATATTTATAAGATTGTTGTGAAAATGATAAGTATTTTATGGGGATTTTGGGATTTATTGGAGTAATGAATTATTGGATTATATACCCTTTTTATGAGTTTTTCGAAGATAATCTTGGTTTATCCTTGGACGGTGACAATTGGATATTTGGTATGAATAATTGATTGTTATTAGTCATAAAAGCACGTGGTCGATTATCACTCATTATTATAATGAATGGTTGGGAGTTGTCCGTAACCACACTACGTGAGTATCGTGGTTGTCATTGATTGAATTTGATGGTTGTTTTGCATTTTAAACTATTATTGAATGGTCATGTTGGAGAAGTTGGGATGTTTCTAGTATACGTGACTGTCAGTTATTACTACATTACATTATACGCATGATAACTACAAGGGCATGTCACGTGAGCACGAATCATGTTTGCATTGATGACAAAGAAAAGAAAGAATGAATTGATTGATGGTTGTGCTGCATGGTTACATTAAGAGGAAAGTCCAGCAATGTTGGAAGACCATCAATCCCTTAGGGTTGTGCCGTGGCTATTTGGTCGCTTAGTGGTTCATTACTGAGTTGCAGTAGAGTTTGACCAATGCTCTTTCAGGAATACTGGGAGGAGGCCCATGACGTAACCATGCCCACGAAGGGGATGATACCTGGTTTTGGATCAATAGACCGCCAATCATAAGGTTGTGCCGTGGCCAGGGAGTCGTAATAATTGGAGTACGTGTGGGTATCAAGGCATGAGAAAGCTATGAGAAGCGCTTTGATTATATGCATGCATTGTAATCTTGTCATGATTTAAATGGTATAATTGTGCAAGATGCGTATGCCAAGACAAGGTAAGATTGCCTGTGGTTGCGCTTAGTGATTGAAATGCTTTCTGATAACGCTTTTTTGAGATGCTATTAGATAGGGCAAGAATAGAGTTGTGTTGCAGTTGGTTGGTTGTATGTTTAGACTACTCTCAAGGCGAGCAGGGTTCCTAATTGAGACTTAGAATTTTAACTTACTGAATTTATCTCACCCCGTTGTGGTTAACATTTTCAGGACCTTAGTATTACGCCATACCTAATGAGGTTTGATGTCCCGATTAACATGAGCACCACCGTCACCACGTGGCTCGTTGCAGGCCGCAATTTTGTTTATGAGCACCATGTGATGACTATATAGGTGGACGAAAAAATGGGGGACCATTACGTGCCACACATCTTCAAAGTGTGGTGCATCGGGCTAGAGGACATGTTGTATGGTCCTCTGAGAGGTTTCGACAGGCCTGTACCACCCGTGGGGCTAACTGACGAGATCTAGGATCCAATGGACCTCAATCCCCCTAATGGCGAGATCTTAGACTCTACGGTGGGCGAGTCTGACCTTTCTAAGGACAACGATTAGGCATCTGTAGCCTAGTCTCTCTTTTTTACGGACACTCCTCTACTTTTATAGTGATAGGTTAGCCAAGTCTACCCCATTTTGTGTAGGCCTAAGCATGTCACGTGTAATGAGGTGTGTATATATATGTTGTTGTTCTAGGCTAACCTTGCAAATATAAAATAGTGTTCTTGCCTTCCTTCTATTGTATTTCTACTGCAATCCATGTTGGTTGTTGGCTGGGTGTTTGTTTCGCTTCCGTATATGCTTAATTATAAGATAAAACGAACTAGTCGACGATAGTACTTGAGACGTCATATGTTTTAGACCTCAAGTGAATTGGGGCTGTCTTGAGCTTGAGAGTTGGGGCATGACAACCCTGTCAATTTTGGTATTAGAGCCCGGTTAACTTATGGAGTGATAAGGTGCGATGGGTCTCGATGATAGTCAATAGGAATAGCACTTCTTGTGCTTGCTTGTGATTATTTGTAGAACCATGTTTGTTATAGGGTTGTCTCAGTTTCTAATTTCATATTAGGAATTGGAAAGCAGGTTAGGAGAATCCTACGTTATGAGTAATCCGGATCAAAGTACCTCTAGGTTCAGAACTTTGAGACAAAGGACCCTAAGGAGGAGGACAGTGTAGATCCCGACCGGAATGAGGGAATGAGCATTGGAAGATCCAAGGATGGACAAGATCATGTACGCCTTTGAGGCCCTTATTGGACAACAAGCTCAGACTCAAGCCGATGTTGCTACTGTCGTGGTTGCTGCTACTGCTGTTCCTATTAATGCCCTTGCTGCTAGGCTTAGGATTGGTAACCGGCATATGCATCAGCTAGTGGAACAATTCATGAAGCGAAAGTCGCCCGAGTTTATTGAGGTTGGCGATCTAAAGGCAGCGACCCATTAGATAAGGAAGCTAGAAAAGACATTCACCTTGCTGCACTGTACGGAAGAGGAAAAAGTAATAATAGCTATTTACCAACTGTAGAGTAATGCCTGTACATGGTGGAAAGATACCCAAGGGAGGGTGTTAATTAAGAGTACGGCGTGGGTGTGGGGTACCTTCATGGAGGTTTTCCTGGGCAAGTATTTTGTGGACTATGTGAGAGAGCATAAGATAGCAGAGTTTCAGAGGTTACGCCAAAACCTGATGACGGTGGATCAGTTTGAGGCTAAATTTGCAAAGCTATCAAAATATGCACCTAGGATGGTCAAGAACCCGGTGGATAAGGCTAGGAGGTTTAGGGACGGACTGAAGATGGAGATCAAGAACCATACAATGTCCCTAAACTTGAAGGACTATGATGAGCTGTATGAGAGAGCTTAGATTATTGAGAAACACATAGCGGAGAAGGCAGCCACATTTGGATCGCAGTTCATGCCAAACCGGGATAATCATTGGTTTGGGATCCAATAGGAGGAATGGTGTAGGGAAGCAGTCATCAAGTTCATTTGGAGGGTGCCAAGCGTGTGGAAAGGGGCACGGGAACACGCCATGTCCCCCTCGGATGGGAGTTTGTTTTAGATGTGACCAGATAGGCCATCGAGTGAAGGATTGTCCATATAAGACTATGATGTTGTTTGTGCCACGACCGCCAATAGGACCACCAGTCGAGAATGCCTCGCAGAGCAATCTAAATAGACCTCTGGCGCAAGGAAGTGTCTTTGCTACTACGAGGAAGGAGGTAGAGAATATACCTGCCATGATTATAGGTACGATATCTCTATACGACCATGTTGTTTATGCATTGTTTGATTCAGGAGCCTCGCACTCCTTTATTGCTAAACAGTTTGTGGAATTAGTGGGATTAAGGCTGGAACCATTAGAAAAGGTTTTTGTTATTTTGATTCTATTAAAAGATTCAGTATTATCTGCAATAGGTTGTCCTAATTGCAAGTTAATTATAGACGATCAGGAGGGAAAAATAAATTTGATTGTTTTAACGATGTATGACTTTGATGTCATCATTGGAATGGATTCGTTGACCAAGCAAAGAGCCACGATGGATTGTCGGGAGAAAAGAATTCAATTTAACCCGATTGAAGTTAGTAGCTTCTAGTTTGTCGGGAGTCGAGAAGGGTCTTCGAACCTCTTGATTTCTTCATTGGAAGCAACCAAGTTGTTGGGGTTAGGATGCTGAGGTTATCTAGCATCAGTGAATGATACGTCGACAGAAGGACCAAATATGGAAGACATTGTGGTAGTACAAGACTATCCCGATATCTTTCCAAAGGAATTACCAGGACTACTCCCGACTAGAGAGATAGAGTTTGTGATTGAGTTGGTCCTTGGGATAGAACCAATCTCTAAAGTGCCTTAAAGAATGGCGTTGTCGAAGTTGAAGGAATTGAAAGTATAGATGAAGGAATTGTTGGACAAAGGTTTTATTCACAACAGTGCATCACCTTCGGGAGCGCCAGTCTTGTTTGTCAAGAAAAAGGATGGATCATTGTGATTATGCATTGACTATAGGCAGTTAATCAAGTAATGATTAAGAACAAGTACCTATTGCCAAAAATTGACGATATGTTTGACCAACTTCAAGGAGCGGCGATATTCTCCAAGATAAACCTAAGGACGAGCTATCATCAATTGAGGATTAGAAATGAGGATATACTAAAGACGGCTTTTTCTACGCACTATGGTCATTACGAGTTCACAGTGATGCTGTTTGGTATGATGAATGCCCCTACTGCCTTCATGGATTTGATGAACTAAGTGTTTACAGAATATTTAGACCGGTTCCTGATTGTATTTATCGATGACATTTTGGTATATTCGAAGGATTTGGACAAGCACAAATATCACCTGAGGATCGTGCTGTAAACTCTACAGAATCACAAGTTGTACGTGAAATTTAGCAAGTGTGAATTTTGGTTGGCTCGAGTAGTTTTCCTTGGCCACGTGATCTTAGGCAAAGGGATTTTGGTAGACCCAACCAAGATCGAAGCGGTTCATAGTTTTCTGGGATTGGCTAGTTATTATAAATGATTTTTAGAAAGATTCTCTACAATAGCTATGACATTGACGCAGCTGTTAAAGAAGGACAAGAGGTATGAATGGACGGACAAGTGCGAGCATAGTTTCCAACAGCTTAAGCATAAGCTGACTACCATTCCGGTTCTAACAATTCCGTTCGGCTCTAGGGGATACGAGATTTATAGCGATGCATCATACATGGGACTTGGTTGTATTTTGATGCAGCATGGCAAGGTGATAGTAAACGCATCCAGACAATTGAGGCCTCACGAGTTGAATTACCCGACGTATAATCTAGAGTTGGAAGCCATTATATTTGCATTAAAAATATGAAGGCATTATCTCTATGGAGAAAGGTTCCATAACTTTATGGACCATCAAAGTTTGAGGTACCTACTCTCCTAAAAGGAACTGAACATGAGGCAACGCAGATGGATGGAGCTTCTCAAATATTACGACTGTGATATTATGTACCATCTAGGTAAAGCTAACAAAGTAGCAGATGCATTAAGTCACAAGTCATCAGTTGCTTATGTAATGGTTCAAGAATGGATCATGTTGGAAGGAATCCGAGATTCAAAATTCAAGTTTGAGGTAAGCCATCTTTCCAGTTTAATGGATACCCTTAGAATCAAACTTAAAATGCAAGCCAAGATTAAAGCAACGCAATCTTCGGATTTTGCAATCCAAAAGATTTTGCAAGTGGACGCGATCAAAAGGAAGTCGGATTTTCAGGTGTCTGAGGATGGGACCTTGAAATTCCATGGACGGTTGTGTGTGCCAAACAACATCGAGCTTAAAGAGGAATTGTTATTGGAGGCTCATCATAATGACTATAGTGTGCACCCAGGCAGCACGAAGATGTATCAAAACATGCGACAATACTATTGATGGAACGACATGAAACAAAATATCGCTAAGCATGTGGCTAAGTGTTTGACTTGTCAGCAAGTAAAAGCGTAGCATTGCAAGCTAGGTTGGTTACTGCAATTTCTTAAGATCCCCAAGTGGAAGTGAGAGCACATTACAATGGATTTTGTAGTGGGACTATTGAGAAGTTAATGTGGTAATGATTCGATTTGGATCGTAGTAGACTGATTGATGAAGTCAGCACACTTCACCACCTACACAAGGACTTTGCCTTGGAAAGGTATGTAGAATTGTATGTGTGACAAATTATTCGCCTGCATGGGGTGCTAGTGATGATCATGTTGGATAGAGACCCTAGGTTCACGGTTGCGTTTCGGAAGAGTCTACAAATGACGATGGGGACAAAGCTACAGTTCATTATGGCCTATCATCCTCAGACAGACGATCAGTCAGAGAGAATAATTTAGATCTTAGAAGATATGCTACAAGCTTGTGCGTTGGATTTTAAAGAAAGTTGGGAGGAACAACTTCAGCTGGTCGAGTTCGCATACAATAACAACTATCAACATAGTATTAATATGGCACCGTTTGAAGCATTGTATGGTAGACCTTGCAGGACTCTAGTTTGCTAGAACGAAGTCGGCGAGTGGAATATTACAGGCCCAGAGTTGGTACAACAATCTCTAGATGCCATCAAGATAATTCGGGAAAGGTTAAAGATAGCCCAAAGTAGACAGAAGAGCTATGGGGATAAACGACGTAGGCCATTGGATTTCAAGTAGGCAACCATGTGTTCCTTAAGGTGTCATCGATGCGAGGAACTTCGCAATTTGCTAAGAAAGAAAAACTAAGCCTGAGGTATGTTCGACCATTCAAGATTCTAGAAAGGATCGGAAATTTAGCCTATCATCTTGCGCTACCACCTCGACTTGCGCAAGTGCATAATGTATTCCACGTGTCAATGCTGAGAAAGTATGAACCAGACTCGATCCACATGTTGAATTTTGAAGAGATAGTCGTGGACGATAAAGTGTAGTACGTGGAGAGACCGATTTGAGTAGTGGATCGAAAAGAACAAGTATTACGAAACGAAACGGTCTCTTTGATCAAAGTTATTTGGCAAAATCATGGCATGAAGGGAGCCACGTGAGAAAGTGAGGAAATCATGAGACGTCAACATGCCTATCTTTTTGAGGAGTCACGGAGTAGTTCAAATTTCGAGGATGAAATTTCTGTAAGAGGGAAAGAGTTGTAACATCCTAAAATTTGACCATATTTTGGGATTTTATAAAATGACAATATTGATCCAATGCTTAGTCAATACAAATATTCCGAACTAATCATTCATAGAATAACGGACAGATTAAAAAAAATTTCAAACTTGATTTTCTGATATCTATGTTAGAAAGTGAGCCTTAAAGAGCAGTGTGTCTACCGATTTCACCGTCACGGCACACACAATGTGAATGTGAAAACTGCATTCTTGAATGACGATCTTGACAATAAGATTTATATGGAGCAACCTGAAGGGTTCAAGATCAAAGGACCAAAACACAAAGTATGTAGACTTGTCAAATCATTTTATGGACTTAAATAAGTTCCTAAGCAATGGAATGAGAAGTTTGGCCATGTGATGATCCAAAATGGATATAGAATCAATGAGTGTGATAAATGTTTGTACACAAAATTCATGACAATTTGATGTGCATTTATTTGCCTACTTGTCGATGACTTCCTAAATTTTGAAGATAATGTTGGGGTTATCAAAATCAGCATCAATATTCTCTAGAAGAACTTTGAAATGAAAAACTTAGGTGTTGTGGATGTTATACTCGACATCAAGGTTTAAAACAATCTCATTATTTTGAAAAGGTAATTTAGAGTTTTAAAGTGTTCGGTTTTGAAGATGCGAATAATTCTTTTCTTCTACATTTAACTTTAAGAAAGAATGCTAGAAACAATATTGGGTAGCTAGAGTACTCTTAAGGGATTGACAGCATCATGTACATGATGAACTACACTAGCGCAACCTCACCAAAGCAGGTTGGACCACCTAGGAGTTCAGCTAATGGATTATTAAGCCTAAATTTAACTCGAGCTCTCCCAAGTTCATACCAATTCAGGACTTATGAATTAAGTAGTTAACATGCAAATGATGAATTGCATTGTGGCGACCTCACCAAAGCAGGTTGGACCACTTAAGGGTTCAGCTAATGAATTATGAAGTCTAGACTTAACTCGAATTCTCTCAAGCCCATACCAATTTGTGACCTAGAGTTTAAGTAGTTAACATGCAAATGATTTTTAATTAGGAGCCACTACTAATCTACTTTTTGGTGGATCAATTAGAAGCCCAAGTAAAGTAATGGGGGGGATTACTTTATACCTACCATGGGAATAGGGACTTAAAAACGCTAGATTTCTCTAACGCATTTGTGGTACTTTTTTCTTTTATTCAAAAAATAATTTTGCTGGCATCTTGCATTGATTTTAATTCATTCCCTAATATGTGAGGTGATCATATGAGTACACAATCATTATTGAATACTTAATAAAACAAAGTTACAAATAAATTGCAAACACAAGGAGGAAATACTTGGCAACGTATACATTTGTAATGTTAGCTTAAAAATCATATCAACAATCCTTGATTTGATTTCTAATTAATACGCAATCACTCAAGTATTCTTTAGGATTTTCACTTATTTAATGAAGCCCGAAAACTACATGTAATGGTAATGACTACATAACGTGCAAGGAATGACCTAATTCTATGTGACACATACATGATTTTTTCTTTTTTCTTTTTCCTTTTAATAAAATTCAAAATTAAATTTGCCCAATAATTAAACATGCAATTTAAATTAAAGAAAATAAAATCTAACATCCTAAAGCAATGTTTTTGAGATTTTTATTTCAGAAAATTGAAATAAATAAATTTCCTAATCTAAACATGCAAACTATCTTAAAACAAACAATATTCTAGTATGAATCTAATCCAACTCAAATATATTATCCATGCCTGTTTAATTTTGAAAATATTGACGAATCGTATTTTGGGTATGAGATCGTATTATTCTATTTTTCACAAAACCGTTAATCATATCTCAAGCATGAGATTGGATTAATGATTTTTGTGTACAAATGTAAATCATATCTCGGGCATGAGATTGAGATTGAATTGATGATTTTTCGTGCAATCACAAATCGAATCTTAGGCGGGAGATTGGATTGACAATTATAGTAGTTGTGAAATTAGGAAAATTTCTTAAATCAGAGGATTCAAAAAATTTCTTTTGGATATTGACATTATCAATCGAATATTCAAACAACATAAAAATTTAAAGAATTATGTAGCAAGATAAATGAAAATCAAATTAATCAATACTCTATCCTAATTCATGTTATCACTCAGATAACGTTTCCAAATATGGACGGATGATGAATCACTGGAATCGCATTAATGGCTCGATACCGGCGGCAGTGTCTCGCGGTGATGCTCGGTGGGAGAGCGGCGGCGGGGCAGCGGGCCTGAACCACTACAAAATTGTCGCAGGGGATTCCACTGGTGTTGGACAACCACTGGCTTCGGATGTCGACCGGAGTTCGATGGCTTATGGCAAAATCGTTTGAAAACCTTCGCTTTCCACGTGTAGATTATTCAAGAGGACAAGTTCCACCGCTTCGGCGCACCACTCCCTAAATTCTTCATCACTTTTGCCTCTTGTTTTAAGTGGCCATGCATTAAATGATATTTTCCATGATTCTGTGCACGTCACCCTGCTGCTCTGTCGACCGAAGGTGATCTTCAACTCAGCCCAGAATTTCTTGAAGTGTCGATGAAGAGCTGGGCACGATTGGACTGCAGCGAGGCGTGACAAAGAGCACAACAGCGGGGCTCGCTGGACTGGACTTGCTGGCGTCATTGGATGACCGCTGGACTGAAAGATCGTCGCAGTTGCTGTGGGGTCTCGCTTGGAGGCTGTGAAGGTCGTTGAAGGCTGATGTGTCACTGCGGCGGAGACAAATAAAACTATCAGGATCATTGCTGGAACTCGCCCAGAAACCTGCAAGACAACAACCACCAGAGCTTCGTGGGGATCGATCATGGTCATGCAGAAGTTGCTGGTGTTGGTGGCGGCAGCCACTTCGTCGTTGGTTGGCGAGAATTCTCGACTGGAGACAGCAGCTTCACGTCATCATGGAAGGAGTGACAGCGGTCGACCAATAGGGAGAGGCGCCGACACCCACCCGGGGAAGAGGGGGGGTGGGGCTCTTAGAGGGAGCGTCGGAAGGGATACCTCTTTGCTCTCTCTCCCTATTCGCTCCTCACACGTGTTCCTTCATTGTGTGGTCTGACCTTCCTTTTTTCTATATTTCGTGGCCGTGTATAGTATTGTGTGTGGCCTCCTCTCTTCTTGTCCGCGCATGCTCGTTAAATAGCCGATATCCTGTGCTGCACTTGGAAACCTCATCTTCAAAACATATTCTTCGTATCATGCAAATAAAAATATTTAATGGAGTCCAGCTTGCCAAGGTGGATATCTTTTCCCTTTTTCGCAAAAATTCCCACAAGACATCATCTCCATTTGTTGTCTTTCGCTCCCATGTCCAACTCAGCGTCTAATATCTTGCGATCTCGCCTCGCGCTCGCTTTCTTTATTCATCGAAATAATGAATCAATCAACTTCCACAAGGAATAGAGAGTAACTTTCTCAATCTCTTTGACAGGCGCAATCCCCATGCAATTTTCGATTACGGTGAGTATCCAACGGGCTTGTCCGAATTCCACGTTCTTATGGACTTAGCTCAATTGAACTCAGAACTTCCCTCCACTGAGTCCATTTGCCGCCAGTCCGCCACAATTATATGAACCTATCATTATCAATGTTATCAAATAATAAAATTGCCCCTAAAAACTATATGCAGTTTTAACTAACATTTTTTTTAAGGGTCAGGGTCGACCCTTGATTTTTCTATGCAATAAAAGACTAAATGAGGTCATCAAAATTTATGTGTCAACATACACCAAACCAAATATTGCACGCCCAATGGGAAAACTAAGCTAATAAACAAGTAATCCAGTCATAAGCATTGGACTGCTCTTTTGAGGGTGTTGGGATATTTGTCAAGAACCAAAGATTGTTATGCAATATGGCATCCAGCTATTTTGGAAGACTATTGTGATGTTGACTAGATGTCAGATTCTAGTGAATCAAAATCGACTAGTGGATATGTATTCACGCTAGGAGGTGCCGTTGGAAAACAACAAAGTAAACTCTAATAGTACACTCCTCAATGGAATTTGAGTTTGTTGCTTTGGATAAAGCTACTGAAGAAGTATAGTGGTTTCAACAATTTTGGAGAAAGTTCCATTGTAGCCAAAACTTGTGCCTTCAATATGCATTCACTATGACAAGCAAGCAACGATTACAAGGGCACAAAATGTGATATATAATGGTAAGTCTAGACATATCATCGTAGATATAATACCATAAGGTAGTTGCTCTAAAATGAAATAATTTCTTTCAACCTTGTGAAGTCAAAGGAAAACATTATAACTAAGCTAACATAAGGTTTGTCGATAGAGCAGGTAAACCGGGCATTAAAGAAGTTCCAAGATGGAAACCTTACCTAACAATTGGAGATTCCAAGGACTAGGTTCAATAGGAATGCAAATTTAGAAATTCTAGTATGCATAGTTTCTCCAATCCTATGGTGTTACAATGCTTCCTATAGTATTTTAAGGGTACACTATGCATTTAATGATTCCTATGACTAGGAATTCAACATCCTAGTGAGGTATGGTGTAATACCTTTAATATTAATGCACTTATATACTTGGAGTTGGCCGACTCAATAAAAATCTTTAAAGGCTAAATTTTCTAAAGTACACATGAATCCCAAGAGATTCAAGGCTAAAAGAATGAACATTAATCAAGAACCCATCATGATACAAAGATATTCTATGTGAGGTTTAGCGTTTGATCTTACACTAACAACTTAATTCAAGGCTTAGTCCATTGACTAGTTAAGTATGTTCGATGGGTTTCACTAAAGAAGGTTCGAAGAGAGAGCTAGCACCTATCTTGACGTAATGTATTTCCATAGGCACATTTGGAATTCCTTGAGTCAAAATGTTTTGTTGATCCATTAATGTGGGGGATTGTTGTAATTGTGGTAGTTTAATAAATTAGCAAAAGTGAGCAAAACGAAATAAGTTTTTTCAATTCATTTATCTCATTAATATATGTGTCTCTTGAGTTCATGTATCTCTTGGATTCATGTATCTATTTAATGCACGTCTCTTGAGTTCATTTATCTATTGCCAATTGAAAGAAGTGTTCGAAAGAGTCCTATTTGCATAATGCTAATTCAAATGGGTTCGAGATATTGTATCTTGGGAATCATAGTTTGTGAAGCTAGTATCATTGGTAGGAACTATTCCACTTAAGGAGATTTAGTTAGCTGTACCTCATCTCTTGCTTATTTTATTACCGCTTTCTTGAAGTTATTATTTTTCTGGTTACAACAAATAATGTTACATATTTTTTCTCCAATACTTAATTATTATCCAAATTTTCCACCAGGCTTCTCATCAACCATGCATTGAAACTTCATTCACATAGCAGGTAATGGGATACATACTCATTAAGATGGGGAAAACACTAAAACTACAACATCGGACAATAACAAAGTCCCAGTGGATCCTCAATGGTTCCTATTAAATACTTGCTGGATTTAATTGAAGAAAAAAAATATTCAATTAAAATGAAAATGGTAATTTGCTTTTTAGTAGTATATGTCACATTCGAAGACAACACAGACAAGCCCTGAAAAAAACACAATCAGAAGCGTGGTTTCAGCCGAAGAACACGGGATTATCACTTTCAACATTTAAGAAATTAGGGTTTCTTAATTCTTAGGTTCCCTTTAAACATATGTTTTGTTCTTGCCTTGTAGCGAAACCCAGTAGTCGCACGCCATTTGTGCACGCCAAGACTTTATGTTCTGACTCGTGTAGTATGAAACGAAATATCTCGGAGCCTCGTAAACTCATAAATTAATCAGAAAGTACCGAAAGACACCCAGCTGGCAAAGAGTTCTAAAAGGTATAGATCTGCAAGTGAAAAATTATGAAGAACATGAGAATTACATACTGTCGGAATCCACAATTTCCTCAGCTAGAGCGATAAAATAATACCATGAGTCATGACAGTTCAAAATCTTTGCAAGTCCTTGTTTCAATAAATTTTAGGGCACTTTCGGAACAAGACATCCTCATCCAATCAAGCCAATCACAGTATAATAAGTGCTTATGACATTTTTTTTTCAATTTGAAGAATGCGGGCGAAAATAATGACAGATTAAGAGAAAAATCTGCTCTCTCCAAGGAATCTTCCTCATTAACGTTCTTTCTATGCAAGTCATTGCATGTCTGGCTTTGATTTTTACGGTTTTTATAGCATTAAAAGCAGCACTAGAATGCAAAATGACAACAATTATGACCGCCCTTTCTGGTTCCCCTTCACACGAGACATGGACTATGGTTTAAGCCTTGGAACAAAAGGGATATAATACAAAAAAGAAAAGGAACAATAATGAAGTTTGATCCATCCCGATGTCTTTGTTATTCCAAAAATTATTCTAAGTTCAAGGCCAGAGACAGAGAAGGGAAGAAAGGGCGTGAAGATGAATTTTGTTCTTCCTTTGTCAACCCCATGTCTTCAATAATTTCACTATTCACCCGCTATGTGTCTAGGTCAAAGCCTGAATCTCTCCGACATTCTCTCCCACGTTTTACCAGCGGCGACAAAAAATAGCCAGAGGTGGCCTAATTAATATAGCCGAATACGGAAACTGAATATCGTATGTTCAAATCTAATTACTTACGGCCGTTTCAGGACATATACACATGCGTAGGTAAGAGGCTTGAAGCTATTAGGTTCACCGAATTTACACGGTGCTTGGTAGACATAGGCAATAGGACCCTGCATTCCTGTTTTGTACCAAAACACTTATGACAAAGGAAAATTGCCGAATCGGAGCATAAACATGCCAAAGGCTATCTTGGACTGAGTTCTCACCCTAATTAAGTTTTTATTTATTTCACAAAAAAAAATTTCCTCATTTTCCAGTGTTTGAATCACTTAGGAAAATGAGTCAATGAAAAATTTATGTTTAAATTCAAGAAAATGATTTCCTCTTTAAAATATAAAAAATCACTTTTTAAAACATGACTAGATATCGACGCTTACACCAAAAACTCTATATTTGGACATAGAAACTCCAACCACTTGTTCCAGGCCCTTGACAATAGCCCCAAGATCATCGGTGTAACATCATCAAAATCAACCTCATTTTTGGATTTTATAAAATGGCGATATTAGTCAAATGCCTGGTCAGTACAAATATTATGAGCTATTTGTTCTTGGGAAAACGGATTATAGGGAGGCGCCGATAGGAAGCGATACGCGTATGACTTGCAATTTCAATCAAAAGCGAACCCTTCGACCATGAGGACCTGGGCAGGAATAATATCCCCTAGTACTAGACTATTAGGGAAATGGGAATAAATCGATTCAACAAAAGTACAAAGTACGGTTGCAGGTGATTTCCACACGATTTCAATACGAACTACGAACGATGCTAAATCAAATCCTTTTCATCTTGTACTCAGGATTATCAATTGAACCCCAGAGATCACATGACAATCTAGGAACGTCCATGACTTGAGAATTGGCGTAAACGTGGATCAAAGAATGGTTGACCACGGGTCGAATGTGAGGAAAAATCCTAAAGGGACACCCAATAATCCAAATTGTATTACAGTCACAATTGACTTAATGTAGTCTTGAATTTAATCTATTTTTTGGGAACCGACTTCTCAACGATATTTGAACGTCGCCTCATTTATTTTTAGATTTTCCATTGGGATAGGAAGTGTCAGAAAAGGAAAATTTTGACCGGGTTTCGGGCCTGTAGGTGGGCCGGCCCAAGACCGGTGGCCTAATGGGCCTTACACCCATTCAACCTAGCCTATGAGGGGCCCAAGCTGGCCCAATCTCTCCCCCTTCTCAGTCCAATGGGCTTCTCTTCTTGGCCTTTTTCCTTTGATGCCCAAGTGGGCTTTGTTTGGTTTGTTTTTGCTTGATTTTTATTGGTGCTTGAAGCAAGTGGACTACCCACTTGCCTTGGCTTTTTGATCAAAATTACCAGTCCATTCTCTCTCCTCCTTTTCCTTATCCCAGCCGCCCAACACTAGCCCTTTCTCTCTCTCCCTTTTCTCTTCTCTCTTCTACTATCCTTGCTATTCACCACTTTAATCGCCATCGCCACCGCCACTAGAGCTACTGCCACCATCCAGTGTGGAGCCGTCAAAGTCCGGAGGCTAGCCGTTCACCACCGACCACCCCTAGTCCCTACCGGCAGCTCGTCTGACCACCTAGCAACCGCTGCTTCCTTTCTACCTGAACAATGTTCATGCATTGTTATGGCCGGTTTCAACCGCCGTTCGTCATCTATCGCCATCCTCAAGCTAACCCCGCATAGCCCTCACTCTTACCTTCACGCCAATGTCACCGGATTTCCTACCCAAGTGAGTTAATTTCATAATCTTTAGTTAGGGATTAATCTTGCTTAGGTAGTTTAATTAGTTTAATTTGTGCTGGGTTAATAATTGATTATTTTGTTAATTATGCTGATTAGATTAGGGCTGACCATGGTTAATTAAGTGACTATAGTTAATAATTAGAGTAACTATGGTTAGTCATTAAAGTAACTAAGGTTAATTTAGTAACTATGGTTAGGTTAATTGACCCTAGTTAGGTTAATTTAGTAACCATTGTTAAGTTTATTAATTTTTATTATTTGATTAATTTTGGATGAGTTACTGTTCATAGTTACTATTGACAAGTTACTATTCACGTGGTACTATTCATACAGAAGCAAAATATAGCTATAAATTCAATGCATTCTTGATTGTTATGGTATATTGAAGTGCTAATTGTCAATTATTCCCGAGAATTATAGGGAATATGTGGTTGATGACTATTGGAATTGAATTTTCTTGGTTTATCGAATTTCTTCTTGAGTAATTTGATTGTACTATTGTACGTGATTATTAATAACTGCTGTATTTCATTATACATGTGTCAATTGCAATGGCATGTCGCACGAATTATGTTGTATTCATGACCAAGAAAAGGCAAAGACAAAAATGAACTACTTAATAATGTGTTGCATGGTCAAATTAAAGTTGATAGCCTAGTATAGCCGGATGACCATCAATCCTTCAGGGTTGTGCCGTGGCCATTAAGTCGCTTGACAGTGGTCAGATGCAGGGCTATGGTAGTGGACGGGCCCCATGCTCCTTCAGCAGTGTCATTGGTGGGGGATAGCCCATGATGTCACCGTGCCTCAAGGAGGAGGACGAAACCTAGCTTAGGCCAGAGACCGCCAACCATAAAGTTGTGTCATGGCTCAAGGGGTCATAATAATCAGAGCACGTGTGGACATTGAGTTATGAGAAAGTTATCTGCAATGCTTTGATTATTTGCATGCCCCTTACTATTGTTGTGAGGTGATTAACAGTTTCTATAGGTCACATGTGCCAAGGCCAAGAAAGATCACCTATGATTGTGTCTGTTATTAAGTTGTCTTTTGTTTTCATTTCTCTAAGGTGTGGTGGTTCATGGTTGATGGATTAGGTTGTATGTTAGACTCCTGAGGCGAGCGAAGTTCCTAACTGAGACTTAGGACTTTAATTTGCTGAGTCTATCTCAACCCGTCGTTGTTAACTTTTTCAAGTCCTAGATGACGCAATACCCAGTACGCTTAGGCGTCCCAATAGACATGAGTACCACCATTACCATGCTACTAGCTCCGGGCTGCAATTTTGTGTATGAGCACTATGTTACTATGGTATGAGTGGACGAGGGGTCAAGAGACCATCTTGTGCCTCACGTCTTCAAGGCGTGGTTTATTGAAATGGAAGGCATTCTGTACGGTCCTCTCAGAGGCTTTGATGGACCGGTCTCTCCTGTGGGGCCAACAGATGAGGTCTAGGATCCTATGGATATAGATCCCCCTGATAGTAAGCTTTTAGACTCGACGACTAGAGAGACCGACTTTTCGGAGGATAGCAAGTAGGGAGCTATGGCCTATTCCCCTTTTGACGAGCCACTCCCCCACTTGTACAATAATAGGTTAGCTAAGCCGATCCCTTTTTTAGTAGGCCTTAGCATGTCGCCTGTAGTAAGGCGTGTATATATTTGCTGGTGTGTTGGCTAACCTTACAAATAAATAAAATAGTGTTTTGTCTTTCCTCTACTATTATTACTACTATCCTTGTTGTTTCTGTTTAGGGAGTTATTCATTTCCGCATGTGCTTAACAATAAGATAAAAGTGAATTGGTCGACAACAGTACTTGGGACATCATACAATTAGACCTCAAGTGAAATGAGGTTGCCGCGAGCTCGAGAGTCGGGGCATAACAATCGGCATACATCAAAGCCAAGCTCATAACTAAAGAGGTGGGGCTTGAAACCCTAGTGCCTGAGCCTTGATCCACAGAGGTTAGGCTTAAGATATTAGCGCACATGACCAGCCATAGGACTTTAGCACCATTGTCCAACTTTCCTATACCTAGGCCTAGGCAAACAGAGGTCGAGCAAGAGACCACGGTGTTCATGCTCTAATCTCTAACTCTCAAGCCTTAGCTCATTGAGGCTAGGCTTAGGTCCATAGTGCCTACGCTCTAGACCACCATGTTCAGACCTAGGTCCATCAAGTCTAGGACTATGACTCCAATGCCAGTTCCCAAAAGCATTCAAGCTCGTATCCATCAAGGCTATGCCCATGTCCATCGAAGCCAAGCCTAAGATGTTAGTGTCCACGTGCCTAGGCCCCCAATGCCTAAGCCTTACACCCCAATGCACATGCTCAAGTCCAATGCCTAGGCCTGGGTCTTGCTTTTATCAAGGTTGGGTCCAAGATGTTGGCACCTATTCAAGTCACTCAAGGCCAAGCTTAAGACCCCAGCGCTCGCACCTAAGTCCATCAAGGTCGAGCATGTGTCCATCAAGGTTGAGCCCAAGACCTCAGTGCTCAAGCCTAGGTCCCTAACACTCATGCCCGAGTCCATCAAGGCCAAGATTGGGACCCAAAAGCTCATGCCCTAATCCTCAACACTCAAGTTGAGTCTATCAAGGTCAAACCTAAGACCTTGATACCCGTACCTGATACCTCAACTGCCTATATACAAGCTAGGAAGCATAAACACTCTTTGGGAGCCTTTGTATCATGTTGGACACTTTGACACGTGTCCAATGCTCTTCGAGACTTGGTCAACACATGTTGGAAGATCCGACACCTAGTCAACTCTCCCAATGATGCTGAAGCATAATTACCTACACTTCAGTAACCTCCCATTAGAAGGTGTCTCCATTTGTTCAGTAATCTCACAGTCAAAAAGTGTCCACATTCATTTAGTAACCTTGCCTTGGAAGGGTGTCCAAATTCATTCGTTGATGTTATCTAGTTTATATTCCCTATGAGTCCTTTTGTGTTTCCAAGATTCTAGTAATGCTCATTACTTGGAGGGTTGCTCCAAGATCATCTATGTAAGCATGCTATGATGAATAAGAAGGTAGACTTGATTTGTGTGATAATTCATTTAGCCTTTGGCTTGAGAACAAGAAGGATTTCTTGTTGTCCTCTTATCTCTTAGGTGGATTCCTACGAGTGGCAAGCAACCTTTCTAATTTAGTTTTCTTTTTTATTACCTCTTGCTTCTCTACACTTTCTCTAGTGTCAAATTGGTGTCAAAGTTTTGGCTCAATGACTAGTCATCATTGATGAGGACCAAATGTTGAATCTTCTACAGCTCGAGGAAGAGACCTACGAGACATAGAGGTGGATGATTTAAGGAGACAAGTGCAGCAATTGCGGGAGCATCTGTAATGCTTCGAACTTCTGAAATGTGATGATTCATGTAATGATTCAAGAAATATTCTCTTTAATGAAGAGGACGTCAACCCCTTTGCCAGTGCTTGAAGTCATGTTTCAAGTGTGGAAGACCTTCCTCAAATGTCAATGTCAAAGGTTCTATGGAATTGAGCAAAATTTCTATATGAAGGTTGATATTCCCAAATTCAAGGGGAAGATGCAACCCGAAGAATTTATGGATTGGCTGCATGCTGTAGAAAGAGTCTTTGACTACAAAGACATCCCGAATGATCAAAAGTGAAGCTAATGGCTATCAAACTCAAAAAGCATGCTTCTATCTAGTGGATTCACTTGAAGAAACAAGGAGCTCATGAAGGAAGAAACCATATTGTAACGTGGAAGAAGATGAGGAAAGAATTGAAAAAGAAGTTTTTGCCACCGAACTACAATCAAGATACTTTCCTTCAATTTCACAATTTCAAACAAAAGGAGATGTCTATGGAAGGTACATCATGGAATTTGATCACCTCATGATGCTTTCTAATGTTTTCGAAGGAGAAGAGCAAACTATTGCCTACTACCTTGGTGGACTTCGATAAAAAATCAGTAATGTTGTCCAACTACAACCTTATTGGACTTACAATAATGTTTGTCAACTTGCACTTAAGGTGGAACGGCAATTTAAAGAGGTTTGTGATTGTAGCTCTTAGTATCAGAAAAAAGAAGACTTTTCCAAAGGTTAGAGGGCATTTACTTCTTGTACCAATGATGAAACATCAAGCTCCAAGCGCCCAAACTCTATCCAGTGTTTTAAATGTCAAGGGTTTGGACATATTGCATCCAAATGTCCAAATCACAAGATTGTCTCTCTAGTAGAAGGTCTTGGGGAAGAGCATGGTGAAGACTACCTCAGTTCCAATGAAACATCCAAGGAAAAAAATGAAGTTATCTATGGAGATCAAAGAGAGCCTTTAATTCTTTGTTGAGTTTTAAATGTTACTCCTAATGAGGACAGTGTGTAGCTTCGCAATAATATTTTTCATACTAGATGCACTTCTCATGGAAAGGTTTGTGATGTTATCATCAATGGAGAAAGTTATGAGAAAGTAGTGACTACAACAATGGTGGACAAGTTGCACCTCAAGATAGAGAAACACCCACAGCCTTACAAGCTCTATTGGCTTCACAAAAGGAACGAGGTAAGGGTCCATAAGCAATGCCTTGTTCAATTTTTCATTTGAAAAACATGTAATGATGAAGTGTGGTGCGATATTGTTCCCATGGATGCTTGCCATTTACTTCTTGGGAGGCCATAGCAATGCGATAGAAAAACTAAGCATACTGTGTTCAAAAGTACTTACTCTTTTGAAAAAGATGGAGTCAAAATCACATTGAGTCCTTCCAAAATAAAGAACGCTCCTAAGTCATTTAGTGGTAGAGAAATAATTTACTCTCTAAATTTGAAGAATCATTGAAGACATATGCTCTCATGGTGTTAGAAGAGAATGAAGGATATTATGATGTCCCTGCTCAAGTAAAACCTCTTCTTCAAGAATTCAAGGATGTTGTTTTAGAAGAAATTCCACCGATTTTCTACCCATAAGGGAAATTCAACATTGTATTAATTTTATTTTAGAAGCCACCTTTCCCAAAAAGGTAGTCTATTGAATGAGTCCTAAAGAGCATAAAGATGAAGACAATGAAAACTAAGGGACGAGTTTACACACAACAAAAGCGTTTGATGCCTGAGCATAGTTACCTACACTTCGGTTGCCTTGCGTTGGAAGGTGTCTGCATTCATTCGATAACCTCATGTTAGAAGAGTGTACACATTCATTTGGTAACCTTGCGTTGGAAGGGTATCCACATTCATTCATTGATTTATCTAGTTTATATTCACTATGAGTCCTTTTGTCTTTCTAAGATTCTAGTAATTACTCATTGCTTGGAGGGTTGTTTCAAGATTGTCTATATAAGCATGATATGATGAATAAAAAGGTAGACTTAACTTGTGTGATAATTCATTTAGCCTTTGGCTTATGAACAAGAAGGATTTCTTGTTGTGCTCTTGTCTCTTAGGTGGATTCCTACGAGTGGCAAGTGTGCTCTTATCTCTTAAGTAGATTCCTACAAGTGGTGAGTGATCTATCAAATTTAGTTCTCTTTTATGTTACTTCCTACTTCTCTACACTTTCTCTAGCATCACCTGACACTCTTCAACACTCGAGGCTAGAATTCCGACATGCGAATTCGGAATTTTGACACGTGATTCTGACACGCACGGGTCAATTTTAAAATTTTCAATAAATGAGGAGTCAAAATATAAATTTGTCAAAATATAATAAAATTAATCTTCTCCTCTTTTGACTCTCACTTCCCGTGACACACAATTTACCTCCTAAAGCTTGTTCTTTTTTCTCTTCTATTCCATTCTGCTTTGACACACGAGTCCACAATATGGATTGTTTGTTTTTTCTTCCTCCAAGTTTTATAGATTATTGAAATTGAGTTGAATTTGTTGAATTGAAACAATAAATGATATTAATGAATAGTAGATTAATATTTTGTGCAAATTCATTCTAAGCTCTATTTTATTATTTATTTCTTTGTGAATTTGAATCAAATTAATTCGATTTAAATAATAATAAAAATGATAATTTATCTTGTATATATATAAAAATATACATTTAACATTTAACATATCCCAACGTGTTGGAATTTTTTATTTTTGAAAAAATAAAGTGTCAGCTGTCTTGTTGTATCAGTAATAATGCTACTTTGTATGCAAGTCAATAGCACCTAAGTAATATATCTATTTAGGGAAATCAAATTCGATTTTTTTACTAGAAAATGAAAAATACTTTTAAGTTATTTTCAGCCTTCAGCTAATTATTGTTATTTTTAGAAATGCCACATTTTTCACATACAAACGGACTTTAAAACTCTTCTCGTATAAATAATATGACATGCACCTCAAGCCCCACGTAATGTTAGACAAGTGGCTGCTTCACGCTCGCTTGGAAAGAGCACGAACAACTTGTCCCAGGGCAGAACATTCTAGGTAAATTACATGTGCGAAAACTCCCGATTGTTGTACCAGTTTTCGTAACGGTGAACAAATTGTCCCAGTGTAGAAAATTCTAGGTAAAATGCACACGCGAAAGCTCCAGATTGTTGTACCTGTTTTCGTAACGATAGTAACTTCAGACTCCATAGTACTAATTTTGGAGTCTTCAAATGTTCTTGAATGTGACTTGCTCGTCCACATAACGCAATTGATAAATGGAAAAGATAATTTTTCAGACTTATGTTCATCTCTCGTTAAGTTTATATTTATAAAGATTATCCATCATGCCATCCACAACGTAATTGCAATTTACTGCTCAAATTTGGTTAGGAGCTATCTTGTAGCTATTAAATCGTATTGGGCAATTAATTTATTCATCTATATCAATTGCTCGCTCTTCTTATTTAATCACGCGTGGTGTTGATTTCGCAACGACTGGTCACTGTTTGACGCAGTGTAGGGCTGATTTCTTTTTCGTGTGGTGAATGATTTTCAATAGGCCGGTATATGAACAACATCGTCCGCTCTAAATCCGTTTCTCATCTTTCTCTCTGTAGTCACACATTTAAATAGTACCCATGAACATCACTTCCGTATTCGCATTTATCCTTGTCCATTTGGGGGATTTGGACCCATTAAAAGAAGTATAAATTACCTGGCTAGTTGCAATTGTTTACAAAGACGATGATGGAGGGAAGTGCATAATTAATCAGGCGCAAAAGGAGGGGGTTGGGTATTAACAAACAACAATAACTTTAAATATTTAGGAATGAGAATAAGAAAGAAACCATAGCTGGTTTTGCTTGTTAAAGCGGGTTAGGTTTGATCGCTGCTTTTTTACTTGACAGGGGACGTTTTTGGAGCCTTGAAAAATATGGGGGCCATTTGCTACACATACCAACCTCGCGTTAGTTTTGGTGATCAAAACCGCCTGCAACAGGTGTTTTTGGGTCCAAAAACTGCAATTGACTTCCATTTTTGGTAAAAGCAATCCCAAAACCTCTGGGTGGCCTCTGTTTTAGAAAACTTCAGACTTTCCCCGTCATTGCCTCTGCCTCTTATATAACAAAGTCTCAAGTATGGTAGTTTTTTATTCAAGGCGAGAAAAAAACGATAATTGTTCATTTATGTTGTGGGAAGATTTCACCCGAAGAATCTTGAAAAGCTTTCATGAATTGAATTGTCCACGAGCTGAACAATATTCTTTTTTTTTTTTCTGAAATTTTTTTTAAAAAACCTTCACCGTGAATGCTATGTCATGTCGGATTTCCAGCACATGAATGAATTTTTCCAAAATATTTTGGCACTTAAGTGATCGAAAGAATGTTATGACAATCAAATGAACATTTTTTTTTGGAGTTATGCACTTAAGCAGTAAGAAAAAAAATAGTTATGGTATTCAAGTGAGTGTCATACAAAAGTTATGGTACTTGTATTGTCCTTATCCCATCTTGAGGGAGGGAGGGAGGGAGGGAGGGAGGAGGAGGTATAAGCAAGTGCTTAATGGGGTGGAGAGGGGGGAGAGAGTTTGTATCCTTTTTCAAAATGTATGAAAAGAATGAGAGATAGGTCAACATGAAATGGACACAAGCGAAGGAATGGTAATGGGTACTTGGGTTAGGTGGTGACCAGTTCCAACAGTGGCTAGGGGGTGGTAGTCTCTTAAGACTATAGCCAATCGTTGGTAGTGGAGGCTAGTAAGTAATGGAGTTGTAGAGTTTAATAGAGCAAAATAATGTTCAAGCACAAAGAGTTTGTTGGGGGCAAACATTTCCCAATAGGTCACACATCTTGTTATGTTGAAGCAGATAATAGGCTTTTATTGCTGCTGATGGCATATATGTAATTTTCATCATAATAATATATGCCCTAAACTCCCGCTATATAGAGGACAATATCTTTTATAGTTGTAATTCTGAATCTTGTAACCCTAGAGCTTGTAAAGTTGACATTAATAGTGGAGAGATTGCTTGGGGCAGCACCATGGCTTTTCCTTTCCTAATTTTTGGAAAGAGTTTTCCATGCAAAAATTCTCGCTTGTTTTCTTCTCTAGTTTTTCTCTTCATATATTTGTGTTCCTAACAATTGGTATCCAAGCCTGGTTATGGCAAAATAGTGGGAGTGAATATGGATGAAGAGAAGGTGAAGATCAATCGAGTCAATGGCAAGGACTTTAGTTTCTAGAAGATGCGGACCAAGGATATTATGTATTAGAAGAACTTGCTTTAGCCTCTATCTAGAGAGAAACCAGATTCTATGAAGTAAGAAGAGTGGGAATTGTTAGCTCAACAAGCTCTGGGTTTGATTCATCTCACATTGGCATAGAATGTTGCTCTTAATATCGCCAATGAGGCGACAACAATGGATTCGATGGCAACATTTTCCAACATGCACAAGAAGCCTTTTGCATTAATTAAGATATGTTTGATGCATCATCTTTTCAATTTGAAGATGAACGAAGGTGCTCTATGATAGAACACATCAACGAATTCAACGTGATCACAACTCAGTTGAGTTCGATGGATATCAAATTTGATGATAAGGTAAAAGCTTTAATTTTATTATCTTCTCTAGTTGAAAGTTGAAGTGCAATTGATACTACAATGAGCAGTTCTTCTGGTAAGAAAAAGTTGAAACTTCAAGAAATCTAAGATCTGATTCTTAGCAAGGATATTCACAGAAAAGAAATGGGTGAATTTTTGGATGTTGCCTTAAATACCGAAGGCAGAGGGAGAAGTAATCAACGTGGGTGAAACCAATACTATGGTAGATCGAAGTCCAAAGGAAGAAGCAAATCTAGACCACGTGGTGAAATAATTTGCTAGAATTGCAAAAAGAAGAGCCATTTGAAACAAGATTGTAGAGTCTCGAAGAAGAAAAATCAATATCAAGACTGAAATCAAGAGGAACAGAAATTCATGAATTTAACTCTTGAAGAGACACAAAATTGTGATGCCTAAAGTTTGAGCATTAACAGTTCAATTGAGTCTTGGATTCTTGACTCAGATGGGTTGTTTTACTCTACTTCATGCAAAAATTAATGCACAATTTGGTTGCTAGAAAATTTGGAAAGATTTATCTTGTTAATGGTAAACCTTTGGATATTATGGGAAATGGTGATGTTTATATAAAAGTTAATAATGGGTATCAATGAAAGTTGCATGATGACAAATATGTTCCAAGATATAAGAGAAATCTTACCTCTATAAGTCAATTAGATAACATAGAATACTAAACTAATTTTTGGGATAACTCTTGGAAAATATATAAAGGTACTTTGTTTGTAGCATAGGGAATAAAGTCAGGAATGACATGACTGAAAGTAGTAGAGAAGCCACGGCAATTACTGAATTGGAAGCTAATTCTAGATGATAGCACCGTAGGCTTGGGCACATGAGCAAAAAGGGGATGAAGTTATCAGCATCTAAGGGAAAATTTCCTAATCTGAACTCTATAAATATCAGTTTATGTGAAGATTGTGTTCTGGACCACGCGTCAGTTTTTTGAAGATCAGGAGAGAACCAAAGAAAGGAAACCTAGATTGGGGGATTAATTGATTGGATACCTAGGGCCTCTCAATTCCTTGATATTAGTAGGACATAGCATCCCCAATATGTATGTTTTTTCAGGATAGGCTTGAATCCCATTCTTTCATACTATGACTCCAAAGAATTTCCCTGATGAGACTCCGAAGAAGCACTTTAGAGGTTTCATCTTCAGGTTGTGTTGCCTAAGCCTAAGGAAGAGTTTTCGTATATCCACCAAGTGATCGACTCCTTTACAGCTTTTACAGCTAGGTAATCAACATAGCATTTGATGGTTTTATGCAACATCTCTCTGTAGATTGCATCATAAACTAACACCTTTTATCTTCGTTCTTTGGTCACTCACTCTCTTTAAAGGGGAGGACTTTTTCCAATAAGCATCCCATGAGTTGGGATTGCCATGGTCAGTTGTATTGAGAGTAGTGTTTCAATAGCTTATATTGGGACTATATATGGTAGATCACTTGCTAGCTCACCCTGTAGCCTTTTTCAATTCATTTTGGTAGGTGAGGTAAATGCCGAGTCTGCCTCTGCCAAATTCCTCTTTCTAGGAGGATTTTTTCCATCAATGTCAGTTGGATTGAATTGGTAAGTTATTCTTGAGTTCGATTATCATTACTCCAAATCTTCTTAGTTTGATTCTACCTCTACTCACTCACTCACAAAATCCAAATAGAATTCTGACTCCTTGCTTCCCATTCTCTTTGCTATAAAACGAATGCTATTCGGAACAATCCACCAAGGAAAGCAAGCAAGAGTCAAGTCGATCAGTCCATTTATAGCAAAAGTTCTATATATCTAATTGCTATTGATAAGCCCTTCTTCGGCTATATGGATGTCACTTCGATAGCCTAAGGGGCTTAGCACGATAAAGAACTAGTTCTAACTCATTGGATGTCTTCACTGGCTCACTGAACTCCGATCAAGTCAGAGCTAGGCCTTTCGCCTTTTCATCGCCAATCGCTGGGGTTCTTTCCTCAAACTTGTCGCCTTCTTTTAGCATTGAATCACTCACTTTCTTCACCTTTCCCACCTCTCCCATCCACTTCTAAGTATAATAGCTCCTCTTCCTCTCCACGCCCTAGGGTGGTTGAAATTACCTTATGCTACCTCTCTTTCCCCTTTTTTGGTATCTAGCGAAATGGCAGCTGGATTCCCTATGTTACAACCCTTGATCAAAGGTTGAGTCATAGGTTATTTTTGCGACATTCAAAACTTGTTGTTGACCCGATTCATTTTATCTTATTTATATGTAGATGTGGAAGTGTTAAATTATCGACCCTAGTTTGTATAAAAGAGAGGAGTGTAGGATGTGAGACTTTCAAACACGCTACTTATATTACTTCAAGTTTACATATCAAACTCGATTTTTTGTTTTTAGCTATTATATACAAAAGGCTGGGTTTCCTTAGCTCTACTACTACCGCAGCTACCCTTTCCACTACTGGCTGGCACTAAGGATTGAAGTCCATCTCATTAGACATTTTCCCACCACTTGGGTTCATCGGCCCCTTAAAACAATGAAAGGGGCTGATAAAGTCTCCATCAAACCAGACATACTAAACCTCGTAACAGTGAGGGACCAACTCAATCCATCCTTTGTCAATCCAAACGATAGTAGTATACTTCAAATACATTATTCCTACTTCGATATATATGACATTTATGGTCGACCCTTCGATCTTTATAGGGAGACAAAACATATAGGGGGCGTGTTAGCCATACCTACAAACCTGTAAAGGTAAAGGGGTGAGTTTTGAAAATTCAATAAGTAAAACTTCTAACTCTCGGCTAGTAAAACATTTCTTCATTAAAGACTAGCCAGAACAACTCATGCGAATAGTGCTGATGTCAGATCAATAGTAATTTCACTTGCTATACCTCGACTACATGTAAAAGTCTTACGTACTCAACCTTGTGCTAGTGCAAGCACATATGTGAGCAAAGCTTAAGCATAATCGGCAATCATACAAATCCTTTAACATTGTCCCAAGTCAACCAGGCTCAATCAGCTCAACTGAGGCTTCCGGCTTCATTTTGGGCTTCTGACTTAACTAGGGCATCTCAGCTCAACTAAGGCTTCTCGAGACTAGCTTCTCTAGGCTTTTGGGCTTAACCTAGGCATCCCATTGACATGGGGGCATCTCGTTCTCATTAATGAGGCATCGCATTGATGTGGGGGCATCCCATTGATGTGGGAGCATCGTCATCCACTTCAAGTGACAACGGTTCTTATCTTTCACTAAGTGATCACACGAATACCCATACTAGTCAGTACATGTCTTTTCATATAGCAGACACTTTCATGGCCCAACAAAGATATGCTCATATATAATCATATGTGTCATGCTTTCTACATCCCATTTCTAATGATGTCATGAATGACCTTAAGTCTGTCAAAGACCCCATACCAATCCAAGACATGAACTTGGTATACTTCTATGCCAACCAAGACATTGTGGGCTTGAGCGATTCATGTACCAAACAAGACTATAATCCAACATGCCTCAATGCCAATCCAGGACTTTGCAACCTTAGGCAATCCTCATGCCATACAAGACTTGAGTTCTGAATATCTCATTAACAACTCAAGTCTTATGGCTCTAGGCATTCCCAACTTGCATTAAACACAAGCCACAAACCTTGGCATCATTCCGATCATGAAAGATTCAACCACATGCTTAAAATTTCAAACAAGCAAGGTATAAACATAATTGCCCAATCTACCAACAACTTGTCAAGAGAGCACTGCCTAGACTTAACGAGGAAATAGTCAACACTAGGGAGAGGTAAGGAAATCTCGCTTACTTGGACGAACCTTGATACTTGCAAGAAATGGCTTGGTGAATGGATAGGAGCACGCAAATGGGGAGAGAGAGGAAAGGCCGTGAGGACACCAAAGGAGAGGAATGAGGAGAGGAGGCCAAAGTGGTGAAAAATGAGGAAAGTTTCTCCTATTTATAGTCCTCAAGCTTATGATTACCGAGCCAAAGGGTCCAATCCTTTGCTTCCAAATGGCATGCTTAAGTTGTTTAGGTGTCTAGCCTATTTGGCTAAATATTTTGGCTAGGAATGAGTTGGCACACCTATATGGTTTTATGTGGCCCTCTAGGGCCTAGATTTCATCATTGGAGGTTCATTTGTCATTCTCTTATTAGACAACATAAACAAACTTCGCATTTATGATTATTTAATGCAACTTGAAGAGGTGGCGCTTATATTGCTAAATCAGTATCCATGAGGGTGGTGACTCATTACCTTGATACCCAAGAAAAATCTAAGGTAATCACAACTAAATCTTGGCTTGGGACACCTCACCATCCACCTCATCACCTCCATTAAATGAGGCTTTCTAGAGAATTCTCTTCTTTATCTTTTTCTTCCAAGAATGAGGCAACTTAAGAAATTCATCAATTAAATTGATTCCAAGGCCAAGAAAAGGGTCACAAGGTACATTTCAAAAAATCAATTCTCACACACCCAAGGCTCGGGCCATCGTGCCCCTTGCACACCCAAACTGTTCCCATTAGGCAATCATTTAGCTAGGAGGGTCAGCTCACTGGTCAACCAATGGCCAGCACCGTGGTTGGTACAGCTAGCTTGCTCGGGTCTTAGATTGGCCCTTAGGCCAATCCCTAGGCTTGTCATAAGGCCTGCCCGCAACCGAATCCCTTGCACGATCCATGGTTCACCAGTCAGTTCAAGAATAGTTCTAGAGCTATTCATGGCCTAGCACTAAGCTTAGGCACATATGGATCCTAGACTTAATAATGGAATTGCAAGGTCAATCCCAAGATGCATCCCGATTGATTCTCAATCCATATGCATGGGTCCATGGTCGATGCATGATCGATCCATATTTGAACATCACCAATTCAAGATTCTTTTCTGATCACTAAGAATTAATTATGGAATAATGAATTTTCAATTGGGACATGATCGCGACTAGTCAAGTCGAATCATTCGTGTATCAAAGCATGTTCAGCAAAATCATTCTCATGATGCAAAAGTCATCTTATGGGCTGGTGATCTAATCCCACTTGTATGATTACTAGCCGATCACAGGATTAATTTATGGCTAGTCAGGTGGTCGGACCATGACTAATCCTTGATTCTTTATCGATTGAACTAATCGGTCCCATGACCAATGGCCCATGGTCGATCCATACGGAACCTTATAGGCTTCCTCAATGGGTCGAAATTGGGGATATTGCACCTTAGTTTCAAATATATCTCTTGATGATGATGGGTAGTGAACCAAGAATGAAGTAAATTCCATCTTCTAAACCAATGAGTTAATCAGTACATAATATAATCAATTCATCGGCAAAGAAAAGCCCAACTCCTTGATCAAACTTTTTCAAAAAGTTAAGTCTCTCCAACAATAGTGAAAGTAGTCATCTTTCCATCTATGTTTAGAGCAAAAGTGAATTGAATCATCAGCCATGAGACTTAAAGTAGTGGGATAGACTCCCTATGAATCTATCTCTCTACATAGAATTTCTTTTTCATGTCCAAATAATAAGAATTTGCCAACTACTGGTACATCTTTAGAAACTTCATTTCTACCCCGTATGGTAGCACATACTGTATTAACTCTTTTTTGGATGCTTGTTTCTAGGCCTTTAAGTCATATGATATGAATAAAATAGTGGAGGTAGGCCCAAATGGTGGAATAGCCAAGGGAGGCTAGGTCATTTGATGGAAATGGAAGGCTTTTACCCCTCAACAAGAAAGAAGGTCCTATGGAGAAAACAAAAATGCATGAATTCTTGGAAAAGAGGGAGCAAACCCATATAGAAAAAGTGGTTGAAAGCAAGCCAATTCAATGAATAGATAGAGTCAACGGTATGACAAACAATGTTGCCTATTGGAAAAAGAGAGCGAGCCTATATAAAAAGTGGTTGAAAGTAAGCCAATTCAATGAATAGATAGAGTCAACGATACGACAAATAGTGCTACCTACGCGAATTATAATTGGTGCATACATATGTATCGGGACCAACTCCTATGTATTCCCTTGGAGGCTTGCATTATTATATCATGTTTATTGACAACTCCATTAGAAAGGTATGGATTTATTTGAAAAATAGTCTGATGTGTTTGCTACTTTTAAGAGATGAAAGCTAAAGTAGAGATTGAGATTGGCCTAAGAATTAAATGTCTAAGATCCGGTAATAATAGTGAGTATGATAGCAAGGAATTCGAGCATTTTTGTGTAAAGAACGGAATCAGAATGACAAGAACTATTCCCAATAGGCTGCAGCAAAATAGAGTTGCTGAGAGAATGAATAGAACTCTGAATGAGCATGCAAGAAGTATGAGAGTGCGTGCAAAAGAAGAATGGAATGGAAAGAAGGTAAATCTCTTGCATCTGAAAGTTTTTTGTTGTGTTTCATATATTCATGTAGATTCTAAAAATAGAGATAAGCT
The DNA here is from genome assembly GCA_014182735.1 of Corymbia maculata. Lineage (NCBI taxonomy): Eukaryota > Viridiplantae > Streptophyta > Magnoliopsida > Myrtales > Myrtaceae > Corymbia > Corymbia maculata. The sequence continues at coordinate 5,834,199 of CM024690.1, read as the reverse complement.
TGACATAAAAGCTAAAAAAATGTGCTTTCATTAGATATGGTTTTGATTATTTTGGTTATCGATTTTAGGATGAACAAACTATAAAAATAATAAGAACTATTGATGTTGCATTCAATGAAAATATGTTGTATAAGGACAGACCTATAGTAGAATCTAGTGTGAAGAAACAAATAGTGAAGAATACAAAGATTGATTTGGAGGAGGTTTCTAAGAGTTTTATGGTTAAAAATACCGAAACTATTGTTGCGGACTCTAATAAATAATCAGAATAAGAATCACATACACCTAAACCCACTTTCAGAAGATATAGTAGAACACCTAAACCTACATAGAGATATTCTCTTTCATTGCATTATTTGTTTTTTACTAACATTGGCAAACTAAAAAAAAAAAAATTATAAGCAGCGCAAGTTAAAGATTCTATTAAGTGGAAGTTAGCAATGCAAGATGAGTTGGATTCACTCAAGAAGAATAGAATTTGAGTGTTAACTCTATTAGCAAATGGGAAGAAGGCATTGCAAAACAAGTAGGTGTACCAGCTCAAAGAAGAACCTAATGGTTGCAAAAGGTACAAAGCAAGGTTAGTAGTGAAAGGTTTTCGACAAAAGGAAGGAATTCATTATACCAAGATTTCTTCTCTGCTTGTGAAGTTGACTACTATCAAGTTAGTATTGAGTATTATTACTGCTAAGAATTTACATATGGAGCAGTTAGATGTTAAAACTGTATTCCTCCATGGTAACTTGGAGAAAGATATCTACATGGTACAACCAAAAGGTTTTCAAGTTCCTAGAAAAGAAAAGTCTATACAGCACGAATTAGGCTCCCAGACAGTGATACAAGAAATTTGACACTTTTATGTGTAGTAATGGGTTCACTAGAAGTCATATGGATCCTGCTATTACTTCAAAAAATTTGATGACTGTTATATTATTTTGTTATTGTATGTGGATGATATGCTCATTGCAAAATCTAGCATGAGGGGAGATCAATTTACTAAAAGAGCAATTGTCAAAAGAGTTTGAAATGAAGGACTTGGGTGCAGCAAATTAGATTCTTAGGATAAGGATCATGCGGGATAGATCCAAAGGAATTCTAGAACTATTTGAAGAAAAGTACATTAAAAAGGTACTAGATGGATTTAGACTTCAAAATGCAAAGCCCAAAAGTACTCCTCTAAGATGTCACTTCAAGCTCTTAAAGAAGTAGTCACCAAAGACTGATGAAGAGGGAGAGCATATGGCTAAAGTGCCTTATGCATCAGCTGTTAGGAGTTTAATGTACATTATGGTGTGTACAAGACTAAACATAACTCACGTAGTGAGAGTTGTGAGTTGATACATGGCAAATTCAAAAATAAAGCATGGAGAAGTTGTAAAGTAGTTATTAAGATACCTAAGAGGCATTTCAAGATTGTCATTATGCTTTACGAAAAATAGTACAATTTTATAAGGTTTTGTTGATGCAGATCTTGGTGGTAACTTGGATAATAAGAAGAGCACCAATTATGTTTTTACCTTAAGTGGCACTAGAATCAATTGGATATCTAAACTTCAGACGTGTATCTCTCTCTCAACCACTAAGGCAAAATATGTTACTCTATCTGAATCTGGTAAGGAGATGATTTGGTTGAAAATTTCTCTGAATGAGATAGGCAAGGAGTAGGATAATGGTGTTCTTTTCAGTGACAGTTAAATTATTATTTGTCTTGCAAAGAATCCAGCATTTCATTCAAGGACAAAACATATTGAGTTAAAGTATCATCGAATTTGCCAATTGATAAATGATAAGGCATTGTCATTGAAGAAAATTCTTGGTGCAAATATGTTAACAAGAATTGTCACCACTGAGAAACTAAGGCTGTGCATTACCTCAATTGGCTTCCATAGTAAGTGGTGAGGGGGGCCGCCGCACTAGAATAATTTGGGTTACAAAGATGAAGACTATGAAAAATTATTGTTGTTTGTTTGAAGATCAACCTCCAAGTAGGAGACTGATGGAGTTGTGGAGTCTGATAAAAGAAAATAATGTTCAAGTTTAGAAAGAGTTTGTTAGGGGTAGGCACTTTCTAGTAGGTCATCAATCTTGTCATGTTAAAGCAGATAATGGGGTTTTATTGCCATTGATAGCATACATGTAATTTCCATCATAATTATATATGATTTAGACTCTTGTTGTATAGAGAGGTAATATCTTTTATAGTTGTAGCACTAAATCTAGTAACCCTAAAGTTTGTAACATTAATATTGATAGTAGAGAGATTGTCTAATGAGACACGGTGATTTTTATGTTCTTGATTTTTGAAAAGGATTTTCCACGTAAAAATTATCGCTTATTTTTTTCTCTATTTTTTCTCTTCCTATATTTTCACTCCTAACAGTAAGTGGTGGTCTAGTCAAAATACTAGAAAATCATAATATATAGTTCCTCAAATATGTCATCATTTTGTTTAAAAGTCGTTAGCATTTCACCATGCGGACGTTTGATGGGAAGTATAATTTTTTGGGCTAAAAAGATGATACGTTTGTTTATTTATGGCAGTCATAATAGCCCTCATGAATGACAATGGTTCTAGTTTTCTAGATAGATTAAGACTAATACTTCGATCAAATTTGGACGAACATTATATGTCTTCACAAACATATAATATATATATATATATAAATATATATATTATACTTGGGTTTTGAAGCCCTATACCTCCTTTTCATCTCTTAGCTGTAGTTTCTATGTTCACATTGTTAATAAAATTCTGACCTATATCTTTAATATACTGGATGCCTTGTCGTTGATTTAACTCCAGTGTTGATCTTTACATTCCAAGTTTTGTCATTGATTATATTCCAGCAAAACTTATGTGCTCTCTATTTTGCATGGAGTAAAGTTATCGATTTCCTTGTGTATTTGCAATATTTCCAGTCTAGAATCACCACAGAAACCTGTCTCCTCTAATAAAACCAACAAATGATTTTTAGTTAAAGATGTTTCATCGTGGGAGTGAATTTTGGTAAGATAACTTTTTGACACACCCAATGGTGGTCAATTTGAGGAAGAATAATGCCGAGAACAAGGAATCATTCTATAGTATGATCATGCTATAAGCAACAACCCGTGAGATATGGTTACCCAACCCGAGACCTCAACCGCTTCAGCAATAGAGCCAAGCTAAGGGGACCACGTCAAAATCCCATGGCACTCGACAAAGGAGCAAGCAAGGGAGTAGCACCAAACCTTACTTTCGTGGCTACAATTAGGGTGTGCAAAAGAAACGGGAACCGCCCGGACCGCCCGGAACTGGACCGGACCGGACTAGAACCGGTGGTTCTTAAGGGTACCAGTCTGGTTCCCGGTTCCATAGGCGAATCCACCCACCCGGACCAGACCGATTTTTCTTAAGTCAAAATTAAGATTTTTATATTCAAAATGTAATAACATTAAAAATATTCAGAATAATAGTCCAGACTTTCCTCATCACCTTCATTCTTCCCTCGCCAGTAGAACATGACCAACAAAATAGAGGGTTCTCTTTCTCCTATTTATAGAGACCAAGGGCTCGTTGTCTCTCCTAAATAATCAATGTGGGATTGAGCCTCCTACTCCCTCTCCCTTCTCTTCTCTCTCATTGCCCCTTGCCTGTAAGTTACTCCAACAAGTTTCCAAATGTCCCACATTGAAGAATTACTCAAAGAGCATTTGAGAGATTGCATATAAAATCCAGCCAAGGAGATCAACAAACCTTGTGTCTACAGCGGCCTTGGGGTTGAGATTAATATTAATCTCTAAATGGGGCTGTTTTTAGAGTGTTTGTTTGGAGTTTTGGGGTCCGAATCCACCCTCTGTCGGGTCGGTTCAGTCATTGGTTCCCAAAATGAGGAACCAACTCCGACCGTCCCTTCCGCTTCATCTCTCGGCCGGTTCTGAGGATCCACCCGGGAATCGGACTGGACCGACAGTCCAGTTCCCGGGTGGATCCATAGAATTAGTGGGCGGTTCCCGGTTCCAAAAATTTGGAACCGATCCTGAGCGGGCTGTTCCCGGTTCCGGGGTGGGAACCCGCCCGCCCAAACCATGCACACCCCTAGCTACAATGAAGAGACTATTTGAGGGATAGTAAAACAAGATGACGAATGACATAGCAAGACACAATTTCAAGGTGATCAAATCAATGCAACAACGATGTAATCTCCAAACTCGAGACATTCACTCAATCCATGCCAACTAATCTAACAGAACACGGCGACTTTCAAGTATGTTCTTCCAACTCTTAATCAATTAAGTGAGAGAAATAATTTAGGTCAAGTGATCCCACCACCAGTGAGGATTTTACATATGCCTAAAAGTCCTATCTATTCTAAACCAAGGGACAAGAAAAGTGCCAACTTACAAATCTTGATCAAGTAACTAAACTCATATTACAACAATTAGGTGTCGACAAAAGAATGGTCAAGCCAATATATAGGAAACCACATCTTGACTGGGGGAAAAGAACAGTCCAAGTGTCAAAACTTGGCACGAGAGGACACTTAATTGCCAAAAGTTATGAAATGTACACTTAAGTGCTACATTTTTTAAAAATTGTATCACTTCAATGCCAACTATGATAAAGGCCACCAAAAATCCAACATAACTTATTTTAATAATTTCTAACATTTATAGGGTTCGTCGGAATTCCACGTTAGCTCACCTTCATAAAAAACGATACCATTTTGGCAAAAATTTGATTTTTAATACAAATATTAACTAAATAATATTAAAAACAAAAATTTTTAAAAATCAGCATAGGTGAGGAAGCCTCCCCTACCTGTGGCTGTCACCTCATCGCCGGTGGGGCAACGGCGATGGATAGCGAGGGTTGCCAACACCTGGGTGTGGGTTGGTGACCCTCGCCAGCTGGAAGAGGGTGGCGACCCTCTTCTAGGTCTGGGCAAGGGTCGCCAGCCCTCACGCTAGCCTCGGCAACCCTTGCCCAATGCTGCTAAGTTCGAGCGGAGCTTGGCGAGGGCCGGCGACGCCAGCACGAGGGCCATCAATGTCAGCACAAGGGTTGGTAGGTGACACTCACCCAAATCTGGGAGAGGGTCGCTACCGTTTTCATGCATCTGGCAAGGGCCGGCCGACCCTCACCTCCGATCGGCAAGGGTCGCTGACTCTTGCCCAGTTGCTAACAACCCTCACAACCAACGTCACCGCCCTACCGGCAACGGGGTGGCGACCATAGGTGGGGAGCCTCTTCCACCTATCCTCCATCCTTTTTTTTAATTTCATTTTTAATATTATTTAAGTAATAATTATATAAAAATATAATTAAGGTTAAAACGGCGTCATTTTGTACTAATCTAGCCACGTCAATGGTCAAAAAAATGTCGTTTTAGGCTTATTTAGCCATGTCAGCATCCAAAATGACACTATCTTGACCTCAACTCACCAGAAAAGTACCACGTCGGCATTTTGGCAAGATTTCTTGCTATTGGCACTTAACTAATCATTTTTGCTTTGATCTTGGCACTTAAGTGTACTTTTTCGAACTTTTGACACTTTAGGGGTCCGTACATCTCCTAATTGGGTTGACAATATACCTTACCCAAGAAAATTCAAAACCCCTGACTTTGATGTTCTTGCTAAGGAAGATGAGTAGTTGACTGTTGAACACATAAGCCAGTTTATTGTCCAATGTGGGTAGGAACAAATGAATTCTTGAACCACCCACCTAGGTGGCGTTGCTGGTTCGCGCTCTCTTCCTCTCGCAAAAGGTCGAGAGTTTGAAACCCAGTTTCGTCATAGGGTGACTTACCTGGTTGCATGTGTGTGGTGGCTAACACGTGTGGCCCCCAGAGTTTACTCCCCTAGCTGTCGGCGGGGTGCAGGGTTCCCTGGGTCATCAAAAAAAAAACAAATGAATTCTTGAAACTTAGGTCATTCCCTTTGTCTTTAACAAAAACAGTTTTTATTTGATATATGAATTTATCTCCTAATTCAATCCATACTTGCGCTAAAAATGGAAAGAAAATTCCATTCTAAATTATATAGAATGAAACCTGAACTATTGGTTGCTGATTTGGCTAGAATGTATCAATATGTTAATGAAGTAATCGATCAATACATTGCTCAATGCAAAAGTGCTAGGAATAGATGCTTTACTTCACTCTTTAAGCAAGAGTTCACAAATTTGGCTTTTAGTGAATTGAAATTTAATCTTAGAGAAAAATTCAAAAGCCAAAACTTTGCCACTTTATTTTAATTGGCAACAAGAGTGTCTAATTATGAACAACTACTTAAGAACAAACATAAAAGGCCACATGAAAACTTTACACTAAACGTGCATTTCATGGAAAGATATAAGTCATACGATGAATCTGACCAAGATATAATTTGACAAGAAAAAAATCAATTTGTTGATAAGAAGGGGCTCATGATGACTCTTGGTTTTCTATTTAAAAGAATCGAATGATTGATAACTCATTCAATTCTTTTAAAGGAGGCATTTGTTTACAACAAAATGTGGCCACCTTTTAATTATCATGGATATGTGATAGACTTTAGTCATACAAATAGAATTTGATCATTTATGAATGAAATTATCAACAACTTGAAGCAATTGACAAAAAAGTTGAGTCAACAACCTTGGATGGAACCCTAAAGAAGTAACAGTTAATGTAGTGAAATAAAGTAACCATCAAGATAGTGGAGTCGAAGAAACAATCAAGGTAGTGAAGTCAAACGTAACCATTTGTTTACCGTTTGTAACCTCTACTTGTAACCTCCCTTATAATCTTTGTTTGTAACCTCTCTTAATAAAAATTGATTATAAGCTTTAAATAGCGACATTGTTCTCTTCAAAGACCCCTGACACAAACAAACATGTTATATTTCAATTCCTGTATTATAGTTATAGTTTTTATATTCACACCATCGATTAAATTCTAGCATCTCTTAATTGAAATGGGTGTCTCCTCTTTGATTAAATTCTAGAATTGTATCTTTCTGTTCCAAGCTTTGTTGTGTGATATCGGCTCCATGTGGAGCAAAGTTATCAATTTCCTTGTGAGCATGTGATATTTTCTCTCAAGAATCACCACACAACCTGTCTCCTCGAATAAAATCGAAGAATGATTTTTTGGTGAAAGATAGCATAGTTCAATTGCTATCTTTATAAAACATAGCATAGTTCAATTGCTTATAACACTTTGCGAAAAAGGACACTAGAAGTGTCAAAAGTTATATACAGCACTCACTATAGTGTCAAAAGTTTTTGCTAACTCACTAAAGTATCAAATTAAAGAAAAAAAATCATTTAAGTGCTTTCGATGAAAAATTCCAACCAAATTGACCGCATGGCATTTATAATTAAAAATTTTAAATGATGACAATTTTTTAAAAAATCCAGTCCATGTAGACATCCAAAATGTTGTCTGACAATGATCACTTTTTAATTGAGATTGGCACTAAATTGATCACTTTTTACAATGATCGGCATTGAAGTGATCATTTTTTAATAACAACTAGCACTTAAGTAATCATTTTTTATAATAATTGGCACTCAAATGATCTATATATATGACTTTTGGAACCCTAATAATCACTCGTCAACTTGTTTACATAATGTTGTTTAAGGGTATATGCTGATAGTTATGCAATGAGTCACAAAAGATTGAGAAATTAATAAAATATGGCAACGTTGAATTTTCAGAAACCCAAATCAGACTTAACAATTAAGTGACCGTTTTTGTTTTAAAAGTGTCACGTAAGTAATCCGAAAAAAAAAATTTGATATTAAAATAAGTATCATATACAATTTTTGGCACTTCTAATATCCTTCTCCCTAACATTTTGCATGGGGTTAATGACGAAGCCCTTTGTAAATTGTCTTAAAATATTTACAAAGAAAATTGTTTACATATTTACTACATTTTAAACATCAAAAACCTTTATACGATGTCATACATTATAAAAATAACATTATTAGAGTGTTTGTGATCCTTCGTAATGATTTGCAGTTAAACATCGTAATAAGACAATAAGAATTATATTACTTATAGTATTTACGGTGTTTCTAACTACATTACCACAATACACCGCTAGCCTTAAAAATCATATAATTTAAATGTTTACGTTGTTTTGAACGGCTCTACAAGAAGATGTTGCCAGCCTTCGATAAATATCGGAAACTATAAAATGGCTAACTGTTCTAACAGTTTTTGAAAGCTTCTTTAGGCCCCAAAGCCCCTTGAGGAAATTTGAGGTGTTCGACAACCATCCCAAGGGGCTTTCAAGTGAAGGTTGGCATTGAAATGGGAAATCTTTTGAGCTTTTAGCATTTTCAAAATGCTAAAATGAGGGTTAAATGATTTTTCATCAAAAATACCCTCACCAATTCAATTTTTTAGTTTGACCCCTCGTTGTTACTGTTCATCTTCTTTGCGAGAGCCAATGACATCAGATTTGATCGACAAAGGGCCAGCAAGAGATCAACAAGGGGTCGACAAGGTTGCATGCTCACATGATGGCCACCTAAGGTTGTGTGACCACTTTGGTGACAATCTCTTTGGTTGCACGACTCCTGGCCTCGTCACATGGAGTTGTACAACCTCAGCGAGGACCACCTAGGTCACAAGACCCGAAGCGATGATCGCTTGGGTTGCCTAAGGTCATACGACCTTGGCTAGCGATCGTTGATGCCATATCTAACTCGCTAAAGAATGATTTGATTCTTTTTAATAATAAAAAATTACAGATAAAGCACTTTGCAAAATTACTTTTACCAAAACTACTTCACCCAAGGATGTTTTACAAAGGATTTTTTACTAAAAGCAATTCACAATTTCTCAAATCCCTTTAAGCTAAAGCCCTTTGCACTTTTACAATGGATTTTCAAAATGCTGAGAATGGATGAATGGATATTTAGGACCATCATCAGGTTATCCATCCTCAAGTCAACACGCAAACGAATTGCTAACTAGTAATAATAGATCTTTAGTGCAAATTATCATGACATCCAATCTGCGAACTAGATCAAAATGATTCGACTCAACCATATTGAGACTAGTGCATAAAATTGATTTACAGAGTAAACTAACCACTTAAACGAGTGAATTTTATTCAATCACCCAAGAAATTCATCGGGCGCTATCTTGTTAATCGATCTTGTGCACCGATCTTAGCCGGTCTATATGGCGTTGTTCTTGCGAAAATTGGCCAGAAAACGGCAGGTCAAGGTCAATGCAGAAGTTACAGGTCCCCTTCCCACGGAAATGGTGGAACCACCCATCAAATACAGATTCGTGGGTTTTCCTTGTTATTTATTTATTTTATTTTTTTCATTCTTTCTCATTGTGGGGCCCCCTTGCCTTTACTGGGCCCCATCTCTTTTCAAGGAATTGCGGAGGTGGCTGGAAGCTTTCGTCCGTTAGTGTCTTCTTCCAACTATAAATCCACCCCAAGGTCCCCCTGTCTCTCTCACACCCACAACTCTGCTCTCTCTCTCTCTCTCCTCTCTCTCTCTATACTCTGTTCTCTCTCCCATTCTCTCTGCTCTGCTCCTTGTCTCCAACACTATCCTCTGGTGATTTTCTCTAGCGTAGATAAAGAAGAACGATTATGGGGATGACCAAGGAGAATGCTGCCAACGGCTGCGACAACAACTCCGGTGTCGACATGATACCGGATTTGTACGCAGCTTCCTTGTCAATGTACACGAAGCCGCCGCTGGTCGCCTCCGGCAGGCACATCACCGTCACCAGGAGGAAGCTGCTCAAGAACCTCGAGGTCAATAGCACCCAGAGGATCACCTCTTGGGTCGACTCGATGAGAGCTTCTTCTCCGACCCATCCGAAGTCCACGCATTCTCTAACCGAGGACAACCGTAGTTCTTGGATGGTGAGTTGCTTTTGGGTTTCAATCGGCCTCTTCCAAGCTAAGCACAGTCGAGATTCAGAAATCTCGCTTTTTCTCGTTCAGTTGCTGTGTATTCTACAAGAATCCGGAAAAGAAAAAGTAAAAAAGGAGGACCGATGCGGGCACGGCCTCGGTCACCGTCTGCTGCGGCAGGGACCAAAATTGAGAATCTCCCGCGCAGGGGGAGAGCCGTGTCACTGCAGCAGAGTGGTGGTGAACCTCCACACGCACCTTCGTTTTGCTCTCAATCATTAGAGAGACAGCAATCCACCTTCACTTTCTTTCGTTTTCCGGTACTTCAAAGAGAGAAGAAGAGAAAAATTAACAATTTGAGAGATTCGTATTCTTAAAAATATCATTAATATATAGGAAGTTTGAACAGGTGGACCCATCTGTGCTTAATGACACAAAGATTCTCTACACTTCTTTCCCTTCGCCTTTGTTTTCTCATGTTCCAAGTTCAGCCACTGTTTTAAGGATAAATTAGCTTTTCTTACAGAGAAAAGAAGCAATCCCTCAAGATTTATTTCCATTTGAAAGTGAACCGTATGAAGTGATTCTGTTATCCAACTGGCCCCTGCAATTTCTATTTGCTACTATTATTCTAGATGACTGGTTTTTGGCTTGATTTGACCATAGCTTTTTCTGTCCACTTTTGCGAAAGCAGCTCCACCATCCGTCGGCTCTGGACATGTTCGAGCAGATAATCGATGCCTCCCAAGGGAAACAAATAGTGATGTTCTTGGACTATGATGGGACTCTTTCCCCAATAGTCGACGACCCCGATCGAGCTTTCATGTCTAATAAGGTTCTTCATACTCTCTTTTATTACTCTGGCTTGGCTATTTTTAACTATTTCAAGCCATTCGATCCGATTTTTCGCTGACAAGCACATCAATTTTTGTGTTGTTTATATCACCACAGATGAGGGCCACAGTTAAAAAACTTGCTAGGTGCTTCCCTACTGCCATTGTGAGCGGAAGATGCAGAGACAAGGTCCATTTCCAAGCTTTTTCTTTCCCCTTTTTCTATTGGCTGAATAAAAAATATATACATTCGACTTGTGGCAAACTGCGATACGGATGTGAAATTTGCACGCACGTTGCATGCACGTGCACCATCGACTTGGCGACGCCCAATCGCCATTCGCCACGTGGAATGGCGAGGGTCCAAGTAATGTTTTTAGTGTCGCCTCGATTGTTCCAAGTTTCTGATTATGATATTGTGGATGGATTATTTATCAGGTGTACAGTTTCGTGCGGTTGGGTGAGTTGTACTACGCAGGAAGCCATGGTATGGACATTAAAGGCCCAGCAAAAGGCTCTAAACACAAGAAGGTGACTGCATATTCATGTGCTTCACTGTGGAAAAAATTCTTTTCTCCTCTCCCTTCTGCTCTTTGTATCATTTTTCCATTGGGGGAAATTGGAAATTGACCTCATTTTTTTCCTCAGGGTGATCAAGCCGTTCTCTTTCAACCGGCCAGTGAATTTCTTCCGATGATCGATGAGGTTGGTCCTGTTTCCTGGACATCCAGTCGTTTTCTCTAAATATAGGTATAGGAGCATACGAGCAATAAGTAAATTTCCATTTTGTGAATTTTCCTGTGCTCAGGTAAACAAAAAACTCATAGAGAAAACTAAATCAACACCTGGAGCTAAGGTGGAGAACAATAAGTTCTGTGTATCTGTGCATTACCGCTGCGTGGACGAAAAAGTATGCGGCAAATAGTAACCATTTCTCTTCGTTTTCCTTATTTTGTAATATCAAAAGTACCCGACCAAAATGAAGAACTAATAAGAATATCCTCCTCGACATATGCAGGAATGGACAGAATTGGCACAGCAAGTTAGATCGGTGATCAAGGAGTACCCAAAACTTAGACTGACCCAAGGAAGAAAGGTCAGTCTAATTTATCTCTGAAGTAACGCATCACTATTTATTTTGGTTTTTTTGCTGAAACTTACTTTGTTGTTTTCCAATTATACTAGGTATTAGAAATTCGACCAACCATCAAGTGGGACAAAGGGAAGGCCCTTGAATTCTTATTGGAGTCACTTGGTAAGTCCACATATATCCAGGACTACTTTTTTGGGTTTAAAGTATCCTTCGGTAGACTTTAAAAAGTTTTGTCCTCCTGATTGACATTATTGCTATTACTAATGATTTTACCAAATTTTCATGAAAAAGGATTCGCGAACTGCACCAATGTGTTCCCTGTTTACATTGGCGACGATCGGACCGACGAGGATGCGTTCAAGGTACATAAAAATTAATCCTTCCCAAATTATCTAATTTTTATTTTAATGGTTATGATTCTTGCCAAGAATTTAAAAGGCTCTTTCTCTTTTCCTTTGGACAGATATTGAGAGATAGAGGACAAGGTTTTGGGATTCTTGTCTCCAAATTCCCAAAGGACACCAATGCATCTTATTCTTTACAAGAACCAGAAGAGGCAAGGACAAGTCCCATGATTCAATTCACCTTAATTTAATTACAGTTCATTACTTGATTTAATCTGATCTAATTTTTCTCTTGCTTATTATTTTCAGGTCATGAATTTTTTACAACGTTTGGTTGAGTGGAAGCGGCTAAATTTATGAAGGCAACAAAAGGTGTATATTGAGCAGCGGGAATATTTGAGAGATCACCTCCACAGCCTTAAGAAATTGTATAGGCATGTGGTTTCTTGTTCATGATATTCGAAAAAAGAAATGGAACAAGAATATCTCTAAGTAAATGTTTTCTTTAACTGTTTTTGTCTTGGCTTTAAGGTGTTGTAAATCTTGTGACAACCTCTTGTACGAGGGAAAAGGTTCCTCATTCAAGAACTCTCTCTCTCTCTCTCTCTCTCTCTCTCTCTCTCTCTCTCTCTAGATGTGGGCATTAGTCTTAAATTGAACCTAAATTCGCTGGATATAATTATGGAACTAAAAAGAAGGAAATTCACATTAAACCCCCGTAAAGGCATTGATCTGAAAATCCTCCAGGTTATCATTAATCTTGTCAATCATTTATCTGATTTTAGCCGATCTATATCTCTGTCTAAATTAATATATAATAACACCCTACTCAGAAGTTGTCTTTTAGATTGACATATAGGAGTCTAATTTGTAAGGGATCGATCATTTTCCCTGCTAGGAATATTTTTCTTATACTCTCCACTCATCTTGCTTTATTTATTAAACTTCTCCCTCTCCCTCCCCTCTCTCTTCATTATTCTTCAATGTAAAACTCCTATTTACTACGGAAGTTTCCTACCTTAATATTGACATAATATTTTATATGAGCATACGAATGAGTTTACTAGAATAAAATACATAAATTACAGGTACTTGAGACATAGTTATAAATAAAAAAAAATATATATAATATGTCAAAATATCACATTAAATATTTTGCAATGTAAATTGCTCAAAATGATATTGTTATGTTAACATTAGAATCTTATTGCATGAATATGCCAATGTGATGCTTTCGTTACGCTTAAATATTTATATAACATACTTAATTATAAATTTTTAGATACGATCTGCGCAAAGTGGGGGTTGTGTGTAGTCTAACATAGGTTGCTATGCTTACGCCACTTTCCTCTGTTTTCTTTATTACTTTCTTTTGTCTTTTCCTCAACTGTACCTTCTCCCTTTTCCAAATTAGTTTAGAAGTTCCTTAAATACAATGTGAATTAGAGAAAAAAATAATGAAATAATCACACAAATGATTTTTAAAATTTGACTCAATATGTAATATAGTTTCTAAAATTTTTAATGTGTTCACTAAGAAACTACTTTAAAAGTTATAAAAAAAAAAAAAGAATAGTATAGCACAAAATTTTTTATGCTCGTAGAGGGATTCTCATATTTGTCCTATTGTAATTAATCACTAATTTTGGGCTTTTTCAATTGTTTTATTATATGGGTCTAACTAAAAAGAGTGCGGTGTTTTTTTTCAATTTTACCAGGCATTCGACCAGCCAAAAGTGGGACAAGGGAAGGTCCTTGAATTCTTATTGGAGTAACTTGACACATATATATAAGATCTCATTTTTTCTACAGTATCATTTGGAGACTTTGGAAGCTTTCTAATCCTGATTGACCTTGAGATTATTGGTGTTACTAACTAATTTTACCAAATTTCTGGGGAAAGGATTCGAGAATCGCACGAATGTATCACCAGTTTACATGAGCAATGATCGGACATATGTGGACGCATTCAAGGTACATAACATACAACCCTTCCCAAAATTCTATCTTTTTTTTTCTTTTAATAGTTATGATTCTTGCAGGAAGCTACAAGTTTTTTTTTTTTTTTTTTTTTTTTTTTTCCTTTGGATAGGTATTGAGAGATAGATGACAAGGTTTTGGGATTCTTGTCTCCAAATTCCCACAGGACACCAATGCATCTTATTCTTTACAAGAATCAGCGGAGGCAAGTACAAGTCACATGATTCAGTTCACCTTAATTAATATACATTTCACTATCTACAATTTGAGTGCCCTTCAGGCTTAATCTAATCTGATCTGATTTTCTCTTGTTTATTATTATCAGGCCATGATTTTTTTACGACGTTTGATTGAGGGGAAGTGGCTAAGTTTATGTAGGCGACAAAAGGAGTAGATTAAGGAGGGGCGAATATTAGAGAGATCTCCCCCACAACCTTAAGATCTTGTACAGGCATGTGTCTTGTTCATTGATGTCAGAAAATGGAAATTGAACAAGAAAATCTCTAAGTAAACGTTTTCTTTTATAGAAAATGTCAAATAGAAACTTTAAGTGGGGCCGTTGTGAGCTCAGAGTTGACATTATCTTAAGTAAGGCTCTTGAAGTGGCCAATTTAGTTTTAAATAAGGTACTAGAGTTACGGACTGGCCAAATCTTACCAACCAATGAGCACGCACATTTCACATTTCACTTTTGTGCATCTCCACATGAAATGCACATGAGATGAATGATTTCGCTAGCCAATGAAGATCCGGGGTCATATTTGATAATAAATTGGCCATTTAAGTCTTTTTTGAAATAAGATTCATTAGAGACACTCTTTTAAAAGGAAAAAAAACAATACTTTAGATTCTTATTTTTCAAAAAAACTAAAGACTTATTTGAAAATTTTCCAATTCTTTTAACAGTTTTTTCTTGGCTTTAAGAAGCCCTTGTAAATTTTATAACCTATCGTATAAGGGAAAAGTTCTTAGGTTGCATTTGGCAATTAGGAAAAAATTCATGATAGGATAAAATTCTTGCATTTTGTGTCTACTCAATACAAAATAAAGTCAAATATAAAAGATATATAGCCCAAATAAAATTCGCTCATGGAGAAGTTGAACAAAGTTGAAGAGAATTTTTCCTTTATATAATAAAAATTTTATTTTTCTCAAATAACAAGCATCTTAAATTATTAAAATTAAAATTATATTTCAATTTAATAATATTTGAATTCTGGCATAAGAAATTCAAAATTGCAAAAAATAACAATTCATTTTTTTTTTTTAATTAATCTGAATTCTATTTATATATTGGAATTTAATTCTATCTTATAATATATTTATTTAATATATAAATATAGATTTATATTTATATGTATGATTTATTTTAGGTATATTAGTATAATTTACTATTTAATAAATTTTTCTTGGAGAATGATGGAAGGGGAAAAATAAAAAGGAAAATAATTAAAAAAAGAGAGGAAAAAAAGCAAATAAAGAAAAAGTAGGCAAAAGTGTCATAATAGATTTTTACTATCTCCGTTTGTGAAATTTTACATTTATTTACACTAATATGTCATTTATACCAAATAATGTACATAATATGGTGTTAATATATTCGATTTATTACTATGATTCCCCAAATAATTAATATGATATAGTAAAACTCTTGAATTTCATATCTTATCATATCTAGTTCTATTTTGATTAAAATTCCAATGACCAAGTAGCCCTAGTAAGCAGCTAATCATGTCCCTTAAAATAATTATTTTTTTTGCAATCTCCACTTACAATTTGCCACCTATTTATTACGTTTGTCACTCTCCCTCCCCTCCCTCTTCATTACTTTTTTTATTTTAATTGTAACTCATTTTTACTACAAAAATTTCCTACCTTAGTATTTACATAATATTTATATAAGCATACAAATAATTTTACTAAAATAGAAATACATAAATTACTCGTACTTCGGACAAAGTCAATGACAAGCGAAATATAATACGTCAAAATATCACAGTAGTTTTTTTTATATATAAGTTGCTTGAAATGATAGTGTTATGTTAACATCATAATAATCTCATAAATACTTCAACGTGAAGTTTTTTTTTATGCTTAAATATTAACATGCCATTTTTTTATAATAATATATACAATCCGCGCAAACAACAATTATGTCCAATCTATATAAATATGTTTTAGTGCTGCCCCTAAGATTGCCAGAAGATTGATAGAAATGGCCGCCTCTCATTGCAAGAAAAGTGTTACGGTGCTTTCTCCATAAAAGTAGCTGCACCTGGACGCCTTCTAGCCTTCTAAGCATTTATTGAGCACCCCTGATGGAGCATTTGTTTTGACCGATGCCACTCTCTCTCTCTCTCTCTCTCTCTCTCTCTTCACTTTCTTTTTACTTTCCCTCAACTGTATCTTATCTCTTTTTTCGAATCAATTTAAAAGTTCCTTACTTACAACATAGGTAAGAGGCAAATATTTTGCTGGACCGGTGTAATTATGCGTCAGATCAATCATATTTATAGATTGTACAAGTTCCCGTCGCAAGTATTGGGATTGCTAGACTCAGCCGTAAAAGAATTTCCTATGAAGAATTTGAGCGCCAGAGTTTTAAATTATGATTGGGTATACACAGAGCATGCGGCAAATCTAAATGAGAGATCAGGCTGAATCTCTCTAGGTTGGCAGGCACTTAAGTGGAATAACCCTTTTATCCTGCATTCGATTTTGGATGTTGGAAAGTTCTTGAGTTTTCTCGTTGCTCGCAGGAGCATCCTCACTGCTTTCTTACCCATGGAAGTTCTAGATCTTGTTGACCGTGATGCTTTGACAAGGATTTGCAAGTCCCATGATTTCTACTAGCAATACAAAGTCCCGTTATATATTGAGAGACTAGCAACATGCACAGAGAGCATCACATCGAGTCACCTTTACCTATTCTTCGAAGTTCAATACTGTCATTATGATTTCTAATCTTTTCATTGTTGAGCCGGATATTTTGTAAGTAACTACTATTCAATATATGTGAATGTGACTGATTTATGGATTTATAAAGATTAGTCAAACCGAAAGTTTTGATGTCGACTATTCAAGGAAAACAAACCCTTATATTGTCATAAGGAAGACCACTAGTATGGGAGTTGATTAACCGAATAGATTCACCAACTACTCCGTTAGAAAAAGATACAATTACTATAAACCAAGTCAGTATTCGTGATTGGCAATTCAAGAAGCAACTTACAGAGACAACCCTAGAGGAATTGAGCCACTTCAAATGGGTTCATTGCCGCACAGTCCAAATAAGAGATTGATAAATTTTCCTCTCTGTGCAAAGATCGCTCTCTCCTGCGAAGCTCTAGCTAGTTACGAGAGGGAATGGAGTCAATTAAATAAGAATGTTCAACTTGATATGGGCTAGAATGGTCCTCTTTTGGGATGCATTGGAGAGGGATCGTTAATGAGCAATAAATAATCTGATGTACTCGCATATGGTCACGAGACAATCGGCACCACCATCAGTAACATAAAAGCTGTGCCAGAAAGCATGAATTTGTCAAGTGAAAGGACAACTAGTAATTGTAGCAGA
Organism: Corymbia maculata; assembly: GCA_014182735.1. Classification (NCBI taxonomy): domain Eukaryota; kingdom Viridiplantae; phylum Streptophyta; class Magnoliopsida; order Myrtales; family Myrtaceae; genus Corymbia; species Corymbia maculata. The sequence goes on along the minus strand of CM024690.1, from coordinate 5,816,508 downwards.
ACCACCCTTTTAAAGGATGGTAATTGCTCCGTAGGTTGTTCTAATGTGAAACCAGATCAGTGCCATGTACTACATTCACCCGCTTCCTTAGTGTCTCACCCTAGTTATCAAGGGAGGTCATGTTATCCCGTTCAAGAACAGTACGTGCAGAGCATAGTAACTTAACCCAATATTCATGACCCAACAATTTTTTCATCAGTTTATGAACTGATGATATATATTCTCAGTGTATCTAGCATTAAATACCACAAACTAAGAAATTGATTATTAAATACCATATCTTATTTGAAAGTACTGCAAACTATCCAATGGGTCAATTTAAACAAATGCAATCATGATTTTGGATTAGATATAATCCCACATAAAACACGGTGACACTGTCAAAACACCAATTATTTGCACGTTTTGGCAGCTTAAAGAAAAAAAAGGAAAAAGAAAGCTTTTTTTCATCTGTCACTGTTCACAGCAAAAACCCTATCTGAAAGAAATAAGAGATTGCCATGCGACCAATTATTATTGGGCCACTGGAGATTCAGGTAACATTGAGGGTCCCTTCTGAGTGGATCAGTGATACTCCCCCCATAAATTGCATCTCATGTGCTGAGTCAAAAGAACATGCTATGAGATAGATATCCCATGTTTTGAAAAGATGGTGTCCTTTACGGCAATGATCTTCACTCACCCCTTCAATTATATCGCCCATGCACAAAAGGATCCAATGAGTATTTTCCTGTGATTCCTTTCCTTGGGGCATAAACTAATTCATGAAGGTTAATAATGGAGCCATCATTAGTCACCGAAAAATAAGACTTGTGTAGGTATATGACAGATGTGGCAACATTGGCCATGTTCACGTTTATATTCTAATAAAAGGTTAGCCTACCATCCCTTTAAAGTGTCTTATATATTTAGATCAATAATTGGGGTATGATAATCTCAAAAGTTGGAAGTATTTATGGAGATGATACCCTTCTTCTACCTGCATTTGACTAATACAACAACCCGCATTTGATTACCAAGATTGTTTCTGGTTAAACATTTTTTTACTGCTCTTCATCTTTCCCTTATAAATCACTAATGAATAATGCAGCTTGCCATATAACAATTTTTCGAAGAAAAGTACAACACAGATATATTTCTAGGTAGTGCATTCATAATTTAGTTGATTAACATCCGATCTTATGCCTGCTTCCTTTCACAAGTACCACCGGTCCCCATACACCCTTTTCTGAGACAAGGGATCTAAAAGCCATTGAGAGTGCTATTATTTATTGCTATTGTTGAAGCTCTCTTTTATATGCACAAAATGAGTTGGCACCATAATAGGACGTACATGGGTGTGGAATAATATAACTTTAGAGAATAATATTCAAGGCACGAATTACATGAATTGACCAGATATTATACACTCCCAAGAAAGCTGCGGGGTATGTTGTTGAGATAAGAAACATGCAGGAGAAGTCCAATTGGAAGAGAGCAATAATAGTTTCTTGGATCCCTCCAAACCCCACAAAAGAAGGTCTACGCACACTTACATATTGTAGTAGACCCTAATTTGGTAGATCTATAGCTATTGCTTGTAAACAGAAGAGCAAGCCTACCCCATTGGTTACATAGATTTGAACCTACCCCACCTTCTAGACAAGTGGGTTCAATCCAATGAATTTTCTTTATGGGATTTTAGTTTCAGTTTTTCTTTTTCAATACATTACTTTGTTTTTTCATGTTAACTTTTGGTTAGGTTATTGATAGGGAAACCCACCAGTTGTTTTGGGGTTGGGGGGGGAGAATCTAGTTTGGTTGGATGAGGAGTTGGAATCCACTTAAAAGAGTGTTTTGATGTGGAAAAAGAAGGAGAAAAAGGGAAAAAAAACACATGAATTAATTCTCCTACTTTTTCTTCCTTTTTCTTGGGGTTGAGTAGTTACAATAACATGGATCCAAAAGCCTTTGACAACCTCGACTCTTTTGGACGTGGAAAGATGGAGTCCACTCGGTTACATGCCCATCATTGGTGCCTTAACCGAAATAAACAAAGTCTTCTGCGTGCTTCAATAATTGAAGCGAAGAGCCGAATATGCAACCCAAGGACCCCCCCTTTCTTCTACAGTTTTCATGAACACTCTTCTCTCTCTCCTTCCAAGAGATGCCACATATACAAACATATTTTAGATCTCACAGGAACAATCATTTTGTAGTTTTATAATGTTACATTCATGCTTCAAAGCACTATCAAGGACATGTCTCAGTCGAGCCCCTCTTGTTTCCACCAACCCAGGCCCTGTAGTGAACACTAAATAAATGGCGTGCATGCTTTAGAATATACCCATCAACCCGTAAATCGTGACTCAAATCTGTGGTTAGCTGGTCATCTGAATAAAAATTTGAACCTTTCGCCAATCCTGCCATGGCCTGTCAGATCCATGTTATCAAAGGGATGGTCCTGAGGCACACGCGTCAGGAGATTGAGAGAAATTTTTTTTTCTAACGGGTGTGCTCTTTAGGCCTTTGAGAATCGGTCCCCGCATGGAGGGTCGAGCCACACTGAGGGTGGTGGTCTGTCTTGGGAAGAACAAGAGGAAAGAGAAAGAAATTAATTGATGAGCATACTATTTTATTGTTGATTGAATATTCTTTTTTTTTGGTAATTTAATGTTTGTAAATGGGACTGATCATTGGTTGGATGTGGCCTAACTACGAAATCACATGGATTCCCATGTGACCCCAAGATGCCTTGGTTATGGGGAACAGATGAATAGTGCCTCTGTGTAGTAGAGTCATTGGCTGGACCCTTGTTGGAGTCCCTCTGACAGTTGCATGAAAGGTATTGGTCAGAAGCAGATCAATAATTTGGATGCCAGTGTGTTAAGTTGGGTCATGGGTGTGTATAAACAACGCCCTGGAGGATGCATTGTTAGCGTTAGGAAAAACCAATTTTCAGGAATTTTATACTGATGACCGAACAATGTATACATGGTATATAGATTTTACTAAGAAGTGGTCTGAGGGCATTTGTTAAATAACAGAAATAGAGTTTGTCATTTTCATAATATTATTTGTGTTGCGTTAAGCAAATCAATGCATTGAAAATGAAACCATTTATTTATTAGGTATGATTAACAAATGCCATTGCCCCCCCCTCTCTCCCTCCCCCTCCCCCTCTCTTGAGTAAGCTGGTCCCTTACACGCACAAGATAACATGTGGATGTAATTGCATCAAGCATGAGAAACTTGAGAGCAATTGTCAAAATTCAAATCATCCATCTATTCTTCGATACTATGTTAGTCAAACAATTTTTCCCAAAAAATCTAAACTAATAGAAAATGGACCGAATGATATATATATATATATATAGCTTTTCAAAGTTTCACCAATCACTTCATAAAGTGTTTCTTAGGTTATGAAAAATGTATTTACTAACTTCTCCAGTTGAACTATGTTTCCAACGAAAGGGTAACAAATGTATCGAACAAATGAAAAGATGAATTTACCTGAAAAGTAGGTGTATGACTCAAGTGCTCATAGTTTGGATATTGTAGCTATCACTAATAAATTTCACTTCATCGCTGTCTCTAGAAGGTTAGACTATAACCAAGTTTGTATAGATCGCCACTCTTTGCATGAACATACTTTGAAGTGGATTGTAACCAAGAGGATGAAATGGCAAAGGGGAAAAGGGCCATTAAGTCTTAGGATTTAAAAAGGAGAATAATATCATGCGATCCCTCTAAAACCATCCAAAACTTCAAAAGACAGACATCTTACTTGTACTCACACGTAACCGATGTTTCTCAGAAAGTCGCTAAAAAGAAAGAGCATGCGCGACTTGGTTGTGGGTATGTATAAGATGACAAAATGGGCAATTTGTGGGCAAAATATAGATAATAAATGAAACTGAGGAACAAAAGTCAAGACGTTTGGCGTTATTGGCATTTGTCAAAAGGTGACTCACCACCTAAACTCACTTTCGAGTTCATTGCACGGCCTAAAACTAATCAGTGAGAATTCGGAAGCGAGGATGTGACCCAGCTCGGTATCAGTCAAACGGCTTTCGAGTACATTTATTTTTTTATGACAGATGTTTGACTGATAATGAGATGCGAATGGGTGCACTTTGGGCTGTCATAAACTAGGGTTTGCTCTGGAATGAACTAACGAGTCATCGTGCCTGCGGAAAAAAGTACTGCTCCAGCACTTGCTGGAGTCATTTTACTATCATCTCTCTTTTGGTAATGATGAGTAGAAAAATTCTAATAGTTCGCCCAACGTTAGGAATGGAATCATATCATGTGCTACATTAGTACATCATTGATAGATGTGCTAAAGTGCATGAATGGAGAAAAATGCTTTTTAGAGACTCTTTTTCATAAACCCATCATTATCACTTTTTCATGTCTCACTAAAAACAAAGAGGTCGGCATGTGTTTGGTTTCCCTTTTCCAACCATGCTATATGCAGTAATATATATATCAAGATTGGCATGATAATGGCATGACAAATACACATTTGAGGTTTGATTGAAAGGTTTATGTTTCCTGAACATGGTAGGTGAGTGTACTCAAAACACACTCAATAATGAATGCTTGCGAATTTAGGTCTCTTATAGAAGCAAAGTGCATTTATAAAAGTATTATAGGCAACCTACTCTGTGAATTTACATGTTGTGAAGGTTTTTGGTGTTTAAGGTTAACAAAGATAAACCAAGTAAGTCACAAGATTTGAGAAAATAAAGCAAAAGAAATAAGTAAACGTCATTTCAAACATGGAATAATTTATTGAGAAAATTCATCATATATCTAACATTTGTCTTATCATTATTGTAATCTATGTGAAAACTCAATCAAGAACATATCTCATTTTCAATTAGTAGGGAGAGGAACTTGCTATAAGATGTTTCATTTATTCTTACTTTTAGGGTAAATGTCACTGGTAGTCACTCAATTTATTAGAATTTGTAGTCAGATAAATGGATTTTGATATCAATCTTCCAAAATACCAAACTCCATTTTTTTTTGGCAACCTATGGACTTTCAGTGAAATCTGCCCAATAATCTTAGAAATTGCCAAACTTAGGGCCACTTGACAATCGCACCATGCCACATTCGTTGTATATTAATAGCATTAGCTAATTTTAACCAAAAAAAAAAAAGCATTAGCAATTAGCAAGAAAGATAGTCAAATTTCAGTCAAAATGTATTAATCGCAAAGGGAGGTAAATTTAATGTATAGAATAGAAATAAAGTTTGGTGACTTGATTTCCGGATCCACTTAAGGGCAATTTAAGAGAGGTGACTGGTGGATTTTAGCCCTCTTTTTTGTACTGGGCGGATTATCCCCTTGGCAGATGAATTCTCACATGGAAGAACCATGTGTCCATTCTTTTATTATCGTTATTGGCTTTAATCATGACATTGGAGAAAGTTTAGATGGCATTATCCAAGCACCTAAAATATATGGAATTTATTCTTTATCCACCAGAGGATCCACGACAGGTTTGAACTCAGACATGTCATGATGCTTGTACCTGAATTTGCAATGACATTGGACGTTGAAAAAACAAAAGAAAAAAAAACGGAGTTTTTCTAGTGAACAGAGTCTGTCTTAGAAGCCCGAATTTTTGTTGCTAAAACCATTGAATAAGTAATTTTTTTTCAAGCGTTAATTTTGTCCACCAGGGACATTTTGAGCATGAGTAATGAAAAAAAAGCCGAAACAAGCAACTATGTTTACTTTTTACATTTTGCATAATCCAAATCGGATAGCGCATACAGTCTTGACTTTTTCTTAACTTGAAGCAAATGGAAACTGTTAATATATATGGATGTTGACACACATATTCATATATATTTATTTTGTAATATATTGAAACTTGGATTTTATCTGAAATTTTGATGGGAAAACAAGAAACTGGTTTTAGTTTCTAAAAACATGAGGGAACAGGGCCTTTCTCCCACTGACCGTAAGTTAGGGGCCAAATGTGGGCTTTTCTAGGGACACTCCGTTTGGGCCTTGCCTCTGCATTTCTAGCTCAGGCACTTCTCATGCTCATTTCGAGGTGGCCGAAGACTGTCCCAATGTCTCATCTCCGGAACGGCTGATTACACATTTGATGTTTGATTGAAAGTTTCAAGTTTCATGAACATGGTAGGCGAGTCTATCCAAAACACACTCATAGGAATGGTAGGCTAATACTAGAAAATGTACATGAACATGGACAATGTTGCCACATCTGTCATATACCTACACTAGTATTATTTCCATGTGAATTATTTCATGCTCTAAGGAAAGGAATCAAGGCAAAACACCCATTGGTTCCTTTGTGCATGGACTGTATAATTTAAGTGGCGAGTGAAGATCATTGCCATAAATGACACCATCTTTGCAAAACATGGGACATCTATCTCATTGCATATTCTTTTGACTCAACACTTTTTATGCAATTTCTGAGGGGAGTATCATTGATCCACTCAAAGGGACCTTCGATTTACCTGCATCTCCAATGGCCCAATAATAATTGATCCCATGACTCACTTAATTATAAAGATAGGATTTTTAGCTGTGAACGATGGTAGAGGAAAAAGGCTTTCTTCTTCCTTCTGTTGCCACGATATGTAAATAATTGGTGTTTTGACAGTGCCATTGTGTTTTGATAAGATATGATTTGTACTCCCCATTAACTAAAAGGTACAAAGCTCCCACTCTTTGATGAGCAAGTAGAGATCTTGGGGCCATGTCGGCCGGTGTTGTAAAGACAATGCCCCTAAGTCACTAGAGGATTTTTATATTTTGAATCCAAAATTTAGTACTGATATGGTACTGGGCGTATAAGTAGCTATTGAATACATATAATTTATTTCTCTTGTAATTGAGAGATGTAATGGAAAAGTGCAATGCGTTCATTATAATGGAATCATCTGCTGGACGTAACCTTAGTTTAAGGATGTATCAATGTAAAATCATGTGTTTCGAATTCTCTCTTATTTTATTCTTTATTTTCTTGTGATTGTATGCTGAATCTTTGACAAGATTGGATCTAATCCAACTCTTAGGGATATATACCATCAAAATCGTAGACTCATTTATTTAAGATGATGGTCACAGGTTTGTTAGCTCTTAATTTAAATAAAATATGTTATTTAATAGGCAATTCTTGTATTTGTTCTATAGTAATGCTAGCAAAACTCCTGTGATCCATTGTAAAAAAATCTATCACCAGTAGTTCATGGACCGAAAAATGAGAAACTTATGTATTTTGGAAATTGTTGTGTCACGGTTATTCTGGGGCTCGGGGCTCAACTGAGCCATAAGCTACCATGGTCTATACTTACTGTACATGCAGTTGTACAGGATGAGATAACCTACCTCAGTAATTAGGGTTGAGACTTCGAAAGAGCGGGTGAAATAGTGTATATGCTAAGCTGGTTTCACGTCGAAACTCCCGTTGGAGCAATCACCATCTGTTAAAAGGGTTGTCCTGCTGAAATCGCTAGTTGTCCTTTGACTTGACAAATTCGTATCTGCTTGCTTCTTTCTTGCACGGCTTTAATGTTGCTGATGGCGACGCCGGTTCTCTGTCCTGACTGTACGTGAGTGCATTGAATCATGCGTTTTCTTCGAGGAATATGATCCTGTGGTCTTGTTCTGCAATTCGTATCCCATGGAAGGATTTTTTCCATCCATGATGAGTTTGACCATTCGTACTCCGTGGATTACCTGGAGCTAGTGTCTATCCAGAATTCGTGGGCCTTACCCTAGCTAGAGAAGGGGCTTGCATTTTCTTTTCAGAGGGTCACGGTCATTCAGATCTGCAACTTCGATTGGACAGAAAGCAGTTAAGATGTTACTGCGAGCAATGAGAAATCAAGAACCTTCCAACTTCCAAAATTGAATGCTGGATAATGAAGACATTGTACTTGAGCGCCGGCCAACCCGGAGAGATTCAGCCTAACCTCTCATTTAGATTTGACGTTTGATTGAAAGATTCGGCATTGAATGTGACTGCACATGTATGCCCTGTCCTATACAATGATAACTCAAAACCATTGGCGCCTAATTTTTTGTCGGGAAATTCTTTTATGGACTAATTCTATTAATCACGTGTGCTTGCTAAGGGAACTTGTATGATCAATAATTGTGATTCATCAGATTCACAAGGCCAGGTCTATTCAAACATTTGTCTATTTCTATCATCGTATGGGAGTTTTCATTGAATTCATTTATACTTAGCCTAGCAACATCATTGTTAATTGGTTATTATATAATTTGTATTGCCTAATTATATGGTACCATCATTGGCTGGATGGAGGCTCCACGACATTGAGATGTACGTGACATGCATGTGCCACTTTTATGAGATGTATATGCTCGTCGATCGGTGAAAATCTAACCAACTAATAAGCTCGGGGCCTTATTTGAAGCTCAATTGATTATTGTAAAATTTCATTTAAAATAACATCTACTTTGAACTTTAGTTTAGAAAAACAACCCTACATTAAACCCTTATTTAAAAATTTCCCAACTACCTAGACATTGTCTTTTTCAATTTCAATTTTGTTTTGAGCTTTATTTGAAACTAAATTGGTTACTTCAAAATTTCATTTAAAATAATGTCTACTTTGAACTCTCTTTTGGAAAAATAACCCTACATCAAACCCTTAATAAAAAATTCCCCAATTACCTAGAGATTGTCTTGTTCAATTTCAATTTTTTTCTCGATACATGAACAAGACACAGCACAACCATACGAATTCTCAAATATTTTCCCGTCCTTAATCTATACTTTTTGTTGCCTGTGCAAATTTAGTTGCTTCCAATCTACCAATCGTTGCAAAAATTCATGACCTTAAAAACAAGCGAAAATCAGAGCAGATTAGATTAAGCCAGAAGAGAACTCAAAGTGGTAGGTAATGAAATGTAAATAAAGGTGAATTGAATCATGTGACTTGCACTTGTCTTTGCCAGTTCTTGTAAACAATAAGATGAATTGGTGTCCTTTGCGATTTTGCGGATGCGAATCCCAAAACCTTGTCCTCCGTCTCTCAACATAGAAAGAGAGAACCTTGCATCCTCTCCAGTAAATCATAGCCTTTGAAGGGTAAAAAAGTAAAAGACTTTTGGGAAGGATTAAATGTTATGTGCCTTGTGTTGGCAAACATCTCTACGAGATTTTAATGACCACTAAATTATCCTTATCACAAATAGTTATAATGATGAATGTAGATAGTAAAATTATCAATGATCCTTCATTTCAGTAAAAATGAAACACTAGTTTCTAAATATTAGGATGACAAGTACCGATGATGGTAACTTGGATAGTAGATGCTCATGATGTTGGAAGACATCCCTATAATATTTTGATGATCACCGAATTATCTTTAGTACTAATATTTACCATGACAATTGCAGATGGTGAGATTGATTAATCATTGTCAATGATCCTATATATCAGCAAAGATGAGAAACTAGGCTTTGATATTTAGGAGAATAAGTTCCAATATGAGTAGTATCTTATGGTAGCTAGTGTTCCATTGTGTTTGGTATTGATGAAGATGGAAAGATTGATGATCTTACCATCGTGAGTCACTTAGTCAATATCGTCATTGAATATGTCAACCTAGTCACTTGATATTTGCACTGGTGATAGTGTGCATTACATTGAGATAGTGATGTATCATGTCTAATGATAGTGAGAAATGCACTTGTCGCACCTTGAACCTTGAGCATATGACAATCATTTCACTTTGGTCAAATGAATGTGACGTTTCAAAATATGTTGTCGACCATTCTTTTTATCTTTCATAATGTGCAAGCAGAAAAAAATTTATCACCCAATCAAATAAATAACAACAGGGATAGTAGGATGATCAAACCTCATAGCAGCAAACTAAGTCATTTATTTATTTACTAGATCAACCTCTAAGTTACACTTTAATTACAAGCATGTTAGTGGGCAAATTCATTTCCAAACCTACAAAAAGATGCTAAGGTTGGGTTAATTTACTCTCTCAAAAACTTGGGCCTGGTACGTCCTTCAGGGACTACCAAAATATAGAGATTCCTTAGAGTCGAGCTTTGTCGGGTCGTAGTTAGAGGGGTATGGGTCTACTGCTGGTGAGGCAAGATCGGGATTCATCACTATCCCATTAGGAGGGTCTAGCTCCGTGGGATCCCATTCCACATCCTCAAGCCCCTATCAGTCGGGCCATCAAAACCACATAGAGGGTCGAGCAGAATCTCATCCACCCCGATGAACCATGCTAAAAACCTATGGGGAATCCACATCCCTGGTCCCTCATCCACCCATATGATGGACAAGTATTTCTCATACAAGTGCGTTCGTCCAGGCAATCAATGGATCGTGACAGTGGTCTCCCAATCCTTGGGGACCCCAAACCATACCAAGTGGTTTGCCATTCTAGAGACCTAAAATTGTTTAACAACGATAAATGAGACATAATCTCAATAAATTATCGCCTTAAGTCTCGATTAGGACACTAACTCACCTCGGGGTACCTATCGCATAGTTAAATCTCCTAGGCAAATCAATAGCAACTTAGGCATGTTATAATTAGTGCAACTAGCATAAGAATAATTAGAACAAATGACAACATGTTTCCTATGCACTTTGCATCCATGCATGTTTCAATTATTAATGCCCTTAAAGGGCCACAACCGAACTCTCACCAGTGAGTACAACCGAACTCCTACTAGTTTCTTCTAGCTTTGCCAAGCATTGTCCCTTCCCATCAGGCATGACTATATCTAGAATTCCTACCCAAATGGCATTCTTGAAGGAGTATGGGCCCGGCTTTTATCGCGACCTATATTCAAACTCCCGCCGAGATTTCCAAAAAGTCGAACTTTGTCCTTTGAACTCCCGTCGGGGTGATGGGTTATTTATGTGACCACACGAGCACACACAATAACAAAATTTCATGAATAAACCAATGCAAACGTGGTACATGCTCAATGTAATAGCCTACTGTACATTTTTAATATAAAATTTGCAAGAAAATAATTGCATGTTGTCACATATTATTTTAAAACCCGTCCAACTTTACATGCCTTATTATTTAAACAAACCAATCTCATTTTCATTGCAAAACTTGACATATACTCTCGACACCTTAGGTTTTCCTTTTATATGTCCATGCAATTGTGCACAAATATTAAGGCATAATGTCTACATGACATTATTGTCTATTAGAGCAATTAAGCACTCAACAATGTCAATCATACGATCAATGCATTATTGATTCAAGCAACAATTCAATATGCCTTAACAAACACGGACTTGTCAATTTAGTCCAACGATTTAATTATAAATAATAAATATTATTCATAATTAAAATTAATTAATTATTAAAATAATTAATAATAAGAAAAGAAATTAATTATTTATAATAAAATAATACAAATCAAGATTATTACACTAATAATTGATTATCTTAATCAACCATAATTAATTAGTACTAAGCATGATTAGCAAATTAATTAAAGTTAGCTATAGTTAATTAAACTAACCATACTTCCATCGTAATTAATTAACTCAACCCTAGTTAATTAACCCAACCCTAGGTTACCCATAGTTAACTATTGCAACCTTGGTTAATTAACTAACCATAGTTCAACTTTTTGACTAACTCAACCATGGTAATTATTTAACCATCCAACCTAGCCATAATTAATTAACCCCTAAGTAAGATCAACTATAAAATAATTTAACCCTAAGCAAGTTCAAAAGAATAATCAAGGGATTATGATGCAAGCCCAGGTTAGGCTTTCTCACACAATAGGATCGGGAGAGTGACCCACACTTGGGAAAATAAGACGAACAGAAATTTCAGCACTGCACAAGCTTATGAGAACAGTTGTATCTTTGTCGATACAGATCGGATCGACCTGATTCCAAAGCCAAATGAACGAAGACTTCTGGATCTACAATTTCTCTGTTTTGGGTTTTCTGAAATAAGTATTGTAGGATGGTCGAATTTGGGTTTGAAATAACGAACAGAACGGGAAAAGATAGAAACTTCGTTGGTTGCTCTTCTAGGCCTCCAAGGAAGATGAGGGGGTACCGATTCTTCTAGATTGATGACTGCAACTCTTCAAGGATGCAGATTTCGAAAGCTCCGACTATTCAAGGATAGAGTGAAAACTCTTCTAGGTTTTCAAGGGTATGAACTCTACAAGGTTCACGATTCTTGCTTCAAAGCAAAGTTTTTCATTCATCAAAAGTCGTCTATCTTTTACAAGAAATTGGATGGCTTATATTGTCAAAGAAATAAAGATAGAGCATTGAAACTAGGAGAAATAAAGACAGAACATTGAAACTAGAAGAAATAAAGACAAAACATTGAAACTAGGCAAAATAGTAAAGAGCATAGAAACTATAAACTAGTAAAAGCATCATGCGGGCTCCCAAGGTGTCTTTCAAGCTTCCAAGATGGACTCAAGATATCGATACGGCTCCTCGGTTTTGTTGAGCTTGAATGCGGGCGATCTTCTTGGTTGAGAGAGTTGGTCTTCAATGCGGGTTGCATCATCCTCCCCATCTTTAAAAGAATTCATCCTCGAATTCTCGCCATCATCATCAGAAGAATCTCCCACATAAGGTGTTAAATGTCGAATGTCGAAGACGTCATGAATCTTCAAATGAGAAGGAAGATTTAATCTATACGCATTAGGATTGATGCGCTCAAGAACTTCAAGAGGTCCAAGCTTTCAATCACTAAGCTTATTATAAGTTCCGACGGGATGCCGTTCTGGTGGCAAATAAGCCCAAACAAAATCTCCAGGTTCAAAGATAACTTCATGCCGTTGCTTGTTGATGTCCGTTTTATAGAATTCAGTTTTGCTCTCTAGTCTTTGGCGCACATCTTCATGAATTGTCCTCATTTGAGAAACAATATCGTTGACTTTGTTGCTTGACTTCTCAGCAAAAGGAATTGGTGCAAGATCAAGAGTAGTGTTCAGTTGTCGACCATATACGATTATAAATGGACTATATCCAATGCTACGGTTCTCAGCACAATTATATGCAAATTCTCCAAGTGACAACCGCGTCTCCCAAGAACGGGGATTATTATCAATCAAAGTCCTTAATAGATTCCCCAATGTTCAGTTGACGACCTCAGTTTGTCCATCGGAAATGATCTTGGAAAAGTAGGGGTCTTCTTGATATAACTCCTGAAAAGAATCAAATCCAAGAATAGTAGAATGCATTGTAGAGAGCAAGCTCTTCTTTCGACTAAGGGCATTAGTAACCTGATTATGAGCTTTAGCCTTATGCTTAATAATGAAAGTGAACTCCTGGATGTATTTAGTCCATTTTGCACGTTTGGAGTTAAGCTTTTGCTGTCCGAAAAAATATTTCAGAGCTTCATGATCAGTATATAAAATAAGCTCTCGATGAATAAGATATGGCCGTCAATACTCAAGTGTGCGAAATAATGCGTAGAATTCCAAATCATAGGTGCTGTAACAAAGTTTGGCACCATTCAATTTTTCACTAAAGAAGGCGATGGGTCGACCTCCTTGACTTAGAACTCCTCCTATGCCAGTACCTGATGCATCAAAGAGCACTTCAAAAACAAGATCAAAATTAGGAAATGCAAGTACCGGGGCTGTGCTCAATTTTTCTTTAAGCTGTTCAAAACTTTTCTGAGCTGCATTCATCCATTTGAAAACTCTCTTCTTCATGCAAGAAGTGAGTGGGGCCACAATGGTGCTAAAATGCGCAATAAACCATCGATAGAATGAAGCGAGGCCATGAAAACTTCGCACTTCATGCATATTTGTTGGAGTTGGTCATTCTCGAATCACCTTGATCTTAGAATCATCCACCGAAAGCCATTCTTCGAAATATGAAATCCCAAGAAAAGGATTTGTGGTACCATAAAATAGCACTTGTCGAGAGCCGCATACAATTGTTCCTACCTCAACACACATAATACTTCTTGAAGATGCTGCAAGTGCTCATCAGTAGACTTGCTAAAAATCAAGATATCATTGAAATAAACAACAACAAACCTTCCCAGAAAAGGCTTCAACACCTGAGTCAAAAACCTCATGAATGTTGATGGTGCATTTGACAATCCGAATGGCATGACTAGCCACTCATATAGCCCATCTTTCGTTTTGAATGCTGTCTTTCATTTATCTCCAGGTTTGATTCTAATTTGATGATATCCACTCTTCAAATCCAACTTCGAGAATATAATTGCACTAGAAAGTTGATCTAAGAGATCATCAAGGTGAGGAATAGGAAATCGATACTTGATGGTGATCTTGTTGATCGCTCTACTATCGACACACATCCTTCAAGTACCATTTTTCTTAGGCACTAAAAGAGTTGGAACGGCACACAGATTGAGGCTCTCCCTGATAAAACCCTTATTCAATAGCTCCATAACTTGTCGATGCAATTCCTCATGTTCGGTCAGACTCATTCAATAATGAGCGAGATTCGGCAAAGAGGCTCCGGGCATCAAGTCAATTTGATGTTGAATATCTCTCATAGGAGGGAGACCATTGGGTAAGTCCGTCGGGAAGACATCCTTGAATTCTTCCAAAAGAGGTTGAACTCAATGAGGTACGACAGAGGCAACTTCATTCTTCTCACTTGTTTTATTAAGCAAAATACACAAGAGACAAGCATCCTTCATATCCTTCATTGTCAACAATGTAGGGGAGAAGGAATTCTCAACTACAGGAGTTTTCAAAGGTTCCCTACTAGGTGCCAACATAATCTTCTTGCCTCCAAATTCAAAAGAATATATATTTCGATAACCATCATGCATAGTCCTCCTATTGAATTGCCATGGTCGACCAAGAATAATGTGACTAACATCCATCGGCAGAACATCACACCATATCTTGTCATTATAAATAGAACCAATGGACAGATTAACAAGGCATCGTTTTGAAATAGTTACCTCAATGCCTTTCTTCAACCATGCCATTTTATATGGCGTAGGGTGTGTTTTTAATTCCAACTTCAGCTTGTTTGCCGCTACTTCATAAATTATATTCTCACAACAATCAGAGTCAATAATTAATTGATGCACCTTTCCCATGATTGTGCAAGCAAAATAAAAAATATTGGTACGCAACCACCTATCTCCAATGTCATCTCCAGGAGTAAGAAAAATTTTCCTCACCATAAGAAGTTTACCAGTGTCAGCATGCACTATTTGTTCATCATCCGCAGCTTCTTCATCATTTTCAACTCCTCTTCAAGTGGATCCTCAGCATTCTCATCATAATCATTATCCACCAAGAAGCTTTACCGATTGGTTGATTCTTATTGATTCGACAATTGCTAGCACGATGACCCAACTCTCCACAAGAATAGCAATGTATTTTGGACATAGCAGGTTGCTTCGAAACATGGGGATGAGTAGAGGGCTTACTAAGAGATTGCGTTGTAACCTCAGCAACTTTAGCAGTACTAGTGGTACTCTTAGTAGCCTGACTTGTCATGGTAGTTGATTGTTGTCTTTGAGAACGAGAGCGCTCCATTTTGAGTGCCCGTTGGTGTGCATCTCCTAAGTCCCAAATGTCAAAGACTTCCAAGGCGTCTTGAATGTAAAATTGATGAATGTATTTGTTCACAAGCACCTCCTCCGGGTCCTAGATATTGTTACGAATCACCAACTCATTGAATTCATTGGTGTATTGGTCCACCATTTGCGTACCTTGTTTTAGATTTTGGTACTGTTGGTAGAGCTCTCTCTTATATCCTTTCGGAAGAAAATATTTTTGAATATTGCCCTCCATCTTTCTCCACAAAGTGATTGGTTCTTTGCCAACAGCTTGGCGAGTTTGTTTTTCACGTCTCCACCAAGCAATCGCCTTGCCTCGGAATCACATAGCAATGATCCCAACTCGACGATTCTCCGGAACATTTCGATGCTCAAACACCTCATTCACAAGTGTTAGCCAATCAACAATTTCATCAGGAGACTCCGTACCTGTAAATTCTAGAACATCTTTCTTGACTTCATTTTCCCAATCTGGCTCATGAATATGTTGTAAATGATGTCGAACACATCTCTGACCGTGATTAGATTGAATACTCTCCAAAGAGGAAGAGTCACCATGGGAATCTTCAGTCTTGGAATGGGGTGGAGAATTATTTGCTTCAGCCCTCAAATGCTGAACTTCTCACGTCAATTCGTCAATTTGTTGTTGCAAATTCTCAGCAAGTGTATGCACTTCATCGAGGGGAATGGTTCTACCGCCACGATGTCTTGCTTGTTTTGGAGGCATTTTCCTCTCCTCCAAAGCTCTGATACCAAATGATGCAAGCCCAGGTTGGGCTTTCTCACACAATAGGATCAGGAGAGTGACTCACACTCGGGAAAATAAGGCGAACAGAAATTTCAGCACTGCACAAGCTCAGGAGAACAGTCGTATCTTTGTTGATACATATTGGATTGACCTGATTCCAAAGCCAAATGAACAAAGACTTCTGGATTTAATTTTTCTCTGTTTTGGGTTTTCTTAAATAAGCACTATAGGATGGTCGAATTTGGGTTTGAAATAACGAACAGAACAGGAAAAGATAGAAACTTCGTTGGTTGCTCTTCTAGGCGTCCAAGGAAGTTGAGGGGGCACCGATTCTTCTAGATCGAGCTAGGCCCTAGGACAAAATTGATTCCAAGACACCTTATTGAATGGCATTATCGGAACTCAAAGAGTTAGAGATGTAGATGCAAGAACTACTGGACAAAGGATTTATTTGTCCTAGTGCGTCTCCATAGGGAGCACCGATTTTGTTTGTTAGGAAAAAGGACGAATCTTCCATCTTTGCATCAATTACCGACAACTCAATCATGCAACTATCAAGAACAAGTATCCGTTGCAAAAGATAGACGACCTATTTAACCAACTACAAGGAGCTCCAGTATTTTTCAAGATAGACCTAAGGATAGGCTATCATCAATTGAGGATTAAGAAGGAGGATATTGAAGATGGCATTTCATACGTGTTATGGTCATTATGAGTTTACCATAATGCTGTTTGGTTTAACTAATACCACTATTGCTTTTATGGATTTGATGAACTGAGAGTTCAAGGAATATTTGGATTGGTCCATGATCGTGTTTATCAATGATATTCTGGTGTACTCAAGGAGTCTAGAAGAACACGAACAACATTTGAGGACATTGCTACAGACCCTTCAAAAGTATAAACTGTATGCCACGTTTAGTAAGTACAAGTTTTAGTTAACTCAAGTGGCATTTCGTGGTCATGTAATTTCTTGTGAAAGAATTTCCATTGATTTGGTTGAAACCAACGATGATAACTGAAGTTTGTAATTTCTTAGAATTGGCTATCTATAATAGATGGTTCATGGAAAAGTCTTCTACAATAGCTATGTCCTTGAATCGACTATTGAAGAAGGACAAAAAGTTGGAATGGACGGATAAGTGCAAGCATAGTTTTGAAGAGCTAAAGCATAAGTTGACTGCCACACCTATGATGACGATACCGTTTGATCCTAGAGGTTATAAGATTTATAGTGATGCGTCTTATAAAGAACTGGGTTGCATTCTAATACAGCATGGAAGAGTGCTTACATATGCGTCCCGACAGTTATGACTGCATGAAATGAATTATTCGATGCATGACTTGGAATTAGCAGTAATTATCTTTGCCCTAAAGATTTGGAGGAATTACTTATGTGGAGAAAGGTTCTAGGTTTATACAGATCATCAGAGCCAAAAGTACATGTTTTCTCAAAAGAAATTGAACATAAGGCAGTGTCGATGAATGGAATTTCTCAAGAATTATGATTGCGACGTTTTGTACCACCTCGACAAGGCCAACAAGGTAGCAGATGTGTTAGTTGAAAGTCATTGATTGCACACATGATGGTTCAAGAATGGATCCTACTTGAAGAAGTTTGAGATTCGGATTTTATGTTTAAGATAAGCCACCTTTGAAGTCTAATGGCTACCCTTAGAATTGAGCCCAAAATGTAAACCAGGATTAAAACTGCACAAGCAACGAACCTTGCAATCTAAAAGATTCTATAAATGGATGCAGCTAAGCGAAAACCTGACTTTCAAGTATCCAAGGACGGGATCTTGAAATTTTGTGGACGATTGTGCATGCCTAACAATGCAGAACTTAAGGAGAAAATTTTGTCAAAAGCTTATCATAGTAATTTTAGCATACATCCGGATGGTACGAAGATGTACTAGAACTTACGACAACATTATTGATGGAAAAGCATGAAGTTGGACATTACTAAGCATCTAACTAAGTGCTTAACGTGCCAACAAGTAAATGTGCAACATTGCAAGCTTGATGGATTGCTGTAACCTCTTGAGATTCCCAAATGGAAGTAGGAACATATCATAATGGATTTTGTAATGGGATTACCGAGGAGCCAACGAAGTAATGATTAAGTTTGAGTTGTGGTTGACAGACTAACAAAGTTTGTGAACTTTATCACCATATGAAAAGACTTTACCTTGGATAGGTATGCGGAATTGTACGTACAACAGATTATTCATCTTCATGAAGTGCCCATGACAATTGTGTCAAATTGAGACCCTACATCTATGGCAGCACTTTAGAAAACTTTGCAAACTACCATGGAAATGAAGCTATAGTATAGCATGGCATATCATCTGCAAACGGATGACCAATTGGAATGGACAATTCATATGCTCAAGAATGTGCTATAAGCTTGCATTTTGGATTTTAAAGAAAGTTGGGAGGAATATCTTCATTTGGTTGAATTTGCCTACAGCAATAACTATTAGGAAATCATTAAGATGACACCATTTGAAGCATTGTATGGCAGGCCCTGCATAACTCCAATTTGTTGGGATAAAGTTGGTGAGCAAAAGATTACAAGCCCAGAGTTAGTTCAACAATCAATGGACACTGTTAAGGTTATTCGAGAAAGGCTTAAGATGGCCCAAATCCACCAAAAAAGTTATGTAGATAAATAGCATAGGCCATAAAAGTTTCAAGTAAGCAACCACGTGTTCCTTAGAGTGTCGCCTATAAGGGGCACTTCTAGATTCGGTAAAAAGGGAAAACTAAGTCCAAGGTACATTGGACCCTTTGAATTTGAGAAAGAATTGGGACTTTGGCCTATTATCTTGCATTGCCATTGAAACTTGCTCAAGTGCATGATGTCTTTTACATGTCAATGTTGAGGAAGTATAAACTAGATTTGACCCACATGCTAAATTTTGAAGAAATAGACGTAGGCGATAGAGTGTCGTACATGAAAAGACCAATTCGAATTATGGGTCAAAAAGAGCAAATGCTACGGAACAAAACTATTCCCTTGGTGAAATTAGTTTGGCAATATCACGGAATAGAAAGAGCCACGTGGGAAAGTGACGAAATAATGAGGTTTCAATACCCTTATCTTTTCAAGGAGTTGGGTAGTAATGTAAATTTTGAGGACAAAATTTTTATAAGAGGGGAAGAGTTGTGATGTCCTAATTTTTTAACCTAGTTTGGAATGTATAAATGATTATTTCATCAATGTATTATTAGTTAAATTTCGCTCTAAATTGATCACTCATAGGATACTAACAAAAGGGAATAAGCTATTAAGGATTCAAGTACGCATGACTAGATAACTTGATCATGAATCAATGATTCAACCATAAGGATTGATGAGAGATGATCATGTACCAATATAGGCCGATCAAGGAATGATTATAGATTGATTTGCAGAGAAAATATAATCGGATCGCGGGTGATTTCACATTATTATTATATGGAATACAAATGGTCCTAAATTTATTCCTAGTGATCAAATACATAGGAACGGGCAAACGCTTTCTTGCAATTACATAACAACTAAGATCATCCATGAGTCAAGAAGGCTTCAATGTGGATTGATAATATTTCAACCACAAGTCAACTATGCGTAACTCCTAAAAACCACTCGTTAGTCTAAGATGTACTAAAATTGTAGCTGATTGAATTTAGCCATGAATAGTAATCCAATCTCAGGTATCAAATTTTTTGGACATCAAGATTAGAAGGTTGGACATTGTCTAATTAATTCCCAAAATTGTTGGTAAGTACGGAAACGATGGAAAATGATTTAATGGGTTGAAAATTAGAGCCCACAAAGAAGTGGGCTGGGCAAGGGCCCATTGGGCCCCATGACCATGGTGGGCAACCATAAGGGCCAAGCAAGCCCATGTGGGTCCAATTAGGCCCACCAAGCCCAAATGAACTCTTAGCACACATTTTCAAGCCTAATTCAAATTCTAGCCCAAATTTAACCCAACAACTTTGCGAGCCAATTACTATTCATTAAGCCCAATTCTAAGGCCCAACTCTTGACTTTTGGCCTAAGGGTAACTTGGGAAATTCAATCCTAAAATGTGAACTAAGCAAAAGGCCTTTCTTGGCATTTATTGACAAAAAACAAAGGGGGAGGGGGGACAAATTGGATGAAGAAGAGGAAAATAAGGGGGAGGGGATGTGCATTAATATTTTCTCAAACTTTCATTTCTCTCTCTCCTCTTTTCTCCCTTTCCTCCTTGGCCATGCATCCGCCCCTCCTTCTCTCTCCTTCTTGCTTTGGCTTCTTCTTCTTCTTCTTCTCATTATTTCATTCCCCATTGTCGATGCCCTAAGCCATCCGAATCAATCAATGTCCGTCCACTACCCATGAGTTGCTATCCGTCCACTATCCATGAGTTGCCTGAAATCGCCACTCCTCCGTGTCTCTCTCAAGTCCTTCACCAAAATTGAGACCTGCTAACACCACCTCACCACCACAGCCTTGTCGTCTCCACTTGTCATTGCCACTGCATCAGTCACCGTTCACAAGCAAACACCGTTCGTTTCAAGCCACCTAAAGTTACGCCTCTCTCATATTTCCTCACGGCTCCTCCTCGCCGAGCCTCACCTAGACGAGACCCATTCCCATGTTGTCCCATCTCAACGTGCTAGCGGTAGCCCCATGTTGTCCTCATCGCCACCACTGTGCCCGTGTCGGCATCGCCATCTAACAGTGAGTTAATGCTCTAATCCCTCAATTAATCTATTAAATTTGCTTAGGGATAGTTTAATTATAGTTAAGCTTGATTAAGATTAGTTTAATTAAGTTAAGTATGTTTAGTTTATTTTAATGACAGATTAGTCGATCACCTATCGTGATAGGCTAACAAGGCATGGTCGATAAGCTATCGCCACAAAGATGATAAGTTATTGGAAAATTTAGTGGTAAGCTATCATCCAAGGGACAATAAGTTATAAGGAAATTGATGATAGAATATCGCTAAATAGGCAATTAGTCATCGATACATGGCTGATAGGCTATCGTAGTTAAGGTGGTAAGTACTGCTTAATATGTGACTTCTACCTAAGTTTTATGTGAAATTCCTGCACATACCTTACTATTGGATGCCTGCTTTGACTTGAAAAATAACTACCACATGAAAAAATTGTGTTTTCAAATTTTTAAAGAAGGTTTTAAGGACATATAATTAATAAACCCCAAGGTGTCGGGTTTATATGTCGTATTTTATAATTTAATTGGGGCAAATATATTTTAAAAGGACTGCATGCCAAGTTTGATGGGTTAAAAATATGTACGTGACCACTTGTGTATATTTTACTGCATTTTTATGTGTGAAAATTTCAGTTATTTATTATTGTAAACACGTACTACGCTTGCATCAGCTAATTACTGAAAAACAAAATGATTTCTTGGTCTGAGATGCTTTTGTGGTCACATTAAATGAACTTGTCACCCAACGGAAGTTTGGAGGGATGATGCTTGATTTATCGGATGCTTGGTAGGGGTGCCGATGTCAAGTCACGATTAAGGCTGAACCGATGCTCTATAGAAGAATGTCGTATGTGGTGGGGGTTCTAGACGATACCATGTTCAATGGGGCAAGACGATGCTCAGTCATGCTAGAATATCACTGATTTTCAGGTTATGTAGTAGCCCGAGGGGTCATAATAATCAAAATATGCTTGACTACATAGTGCATGATAAATTATAGGATGTGTTCTAATTATAAGTTTTCTTGATTGCCTTATTTCTGAAACATGTGAATTTCTATTGTGCAAGATATGTACCAAGGCGAGGTAAGGATGCTTATGGTTTGATTCAACAGCTTGTGGATGTTATTACATTAGTTTTTTTACTGATCGTGTTTATAGCTATGGCAAAGCATAGGTCACTTTGCTATTATTTTGCTGTTGATGTATGGTTGCACGTTTTAGGTACCCTCAAGGTAAGTTGATTTCCTAATCGAGGCTTAGAGCATTAACTTTCTAAGATCCATATCTCATTGGTTGTTGTTAACCATTTTTCAAGCCCTTAGGTTTAGCTTTTTGCCTTGCACAGTTCAAACTCCCCCTATGTTTTGAGCTACATGTGTCGGCATACACTGCGGAGAGGAGTCGAGTAGTTTTCCTAAAGTTCACTACCACCGTTTAGGTAGATGTAGGTTGGGATGAGCTAGCCTCACAACTTTACGTGGCTTGGTTCATCTGGTTTGATGGGGACCTATTGGGACCCATGAGGGATTCACATGGTAATGCATCGGATGGATACCAAATGCCTTCTTTTTTACTAACCCCAACTTTTGATGAAATTGATTAACCCTCAACCCCCTTATATCTTTTAACCACTAGTAAGGAACAATGCCCACTTATAGGGTTTATAAATATGTTTCCTTTGGGTTAATCCGTAAATGAATAATATGGTGTGTTGCTATTGTTGATGTTGGTCTTTTTGCTATCCATGCTATGGTTTTTTGACTAGGTGTTGTTGTTTTACTTCCACATGCGTATAATTGTAAGGAAAAAAAATGGTTAGGGACACGTGATGGGACGTTGCATTCACATCACCATAAGTGAATAGGGGTTGTCGCACATTTGAGAGTCGAGGCATGACAATTAGCGCC
Source organism: Corymbia maculata (assembly GCA_014182735.1). Lineage (NCBI taxonomy): Eukaryota > Viridiplantae > Streptophyta > Magnoliopsida > Myrtales > Myrtaceae > Corymbia > Corymbia maculata. Next base: position 5,793,588 of record CM024690.1, on the reverse strand, counting down.
TTTTTTATTATGACAAAAAAGGGGAGAGAGGTACAGGATGTGACTATATGCTAAATTGTCAATAACTACTGTCAAGAAATTCTATCTATTTATTTTTGCTGTAATTATTTCAAACAAATGTTATATTATTTCACATCTGCGGGATAGTTTTGTCATTATCAAAAAAGGGAGTTTGTTGGAAAACATTCTATGATATTTTAATGATCACCAAACTATCTTTAGTACTAATGTTTACCATGACAAATGCATATGTGAAATCGGTTAATCATTATTGATGATCTTACATATCAACAAAGATAAGAAACTAGGCTTTGACATTTAGGAGGACAAGCACCAATGTGAGTGGCATCTCATGATAGCTTGGAATGATCGGTCGAACTAGTGGTCTTGGAAGTTTTTTTTACTAATGAAGATGTAAAGATCATTGGTCTTAATATCGCGAGTCATTTAGTCAGTTTCATTACTAAAGATAGTTAGCCTGGTGACTTGATATCTGCACTGGTAATAGTGTTCGTTAGTTTAAGATAGTGATGTATCAAATATGATAATAGTGAGATATGCACTTGAAGAAGACCATTGATGGTTTAGAAAAGAGCCATTGAAGCTTTGGATTCCATAGCTCAAAATTGGGTTAAGTATTAGAGAAGCGATTGACGAATTTCTCAAACTAGACAGCTACAGCAATAGCCTTTAGGGAAACTTGCATATGTGAGTGAAACAATTACAAGAGCATTCTTGATCTAGCAGAGAACCCAATGACTCTCAAATAGCTAGCCGATCATCTTTAAAGGTCTCCAATTGATCTATAAAAAACCTCAGTATATAAGGAGCTATTAAGAAGGTTGGACAACTCAAGTAGACACTAGAATTTGGTCTAAGATAGAAATTCTCTCTACTCTTATGCTGAATATCTCTCTACATTGGTTTAGGCATTGTTGTAGCAATGTAGTCAAATGTACAAGCATGAATACAAGCATGTGTGTCTTGATAGTGAGATCTATCTTGTAAAGGGAACAACACTAGCCATTGGTAATTTGCATTGCTAATTATAGCCACTATTAAGGTGATTAGTCTAAGAGTGGATGTAGATGTAGGGATAAACCTGAACCACTATATATCGTTGTATGATTTGTTTACTTCACTTTGATTTACTTACCAACATCACACACACGGATTTGTCTACAACCATCTTGACTACAAATGGTTTGGTATTCTACAAAAGTTTATTATTATCTTCACTCAACTTGTTAACCCCCTCTAGGTTGTATTGTTTACCCCAACACATGACACATGATTGGAGATGCTAGTACCTTTCTACATCTAACTCAAGTTGATGGTGGATTTGTTACCTTCGGAAGAAAAGACAAGGAAAAATAGTTGGTAGAGGCACCATCAAAGTGGGAGAACTAATCATTGACAATATGGCCTTGGTCAAAGGATTGAGACACAGTTTAATAAATATCAGTCAGTTTGTGACAAAGGCTATGAGATCAAGTTCAAAGATGGCATATGCACAAGTAAAGGCAAAGGCCCATCACAAACTTTCTCAAGAAACAAGTATAGAAATATCAATAGTGAAACTACTCATATCTTATTTTCCATAAAATAGAAGAATGAATTTGTACTACATATTCGTTAAGTAAGCAAGTCAAAATTTCTTTCAAATCTACATATACTATTGCTACTAACCGAGTATTACTACTACTTCATATTGATCTCTTCGAATCTACAAGGAATACCGGCCTTGGTGGAAGTAAATATTGCCTAGTGATTGTGGATGGTTATTCTAGATTTACTTGGGTAATATTCTTGGCTCACAAAGATGAAGCATACAAATCCTTCGTGAAAACTGCATGAAAGATTGAAAATGAAAAAGACTATAGCATCGCAAGCATAAGGAATTATAGGAATTAAATTGGTGGAGAATTCAGAAACAAGAAATTTACTGATTCCCGCGAGGAAAATGGAATCAATCACAATTTCTCAACTCCATGCACTCCACAATAGAAGGGTATAATAGAAAGGCAAAACAGTAATCTGCAAGACATGTGAAGAACAATGATGATTGCAAGTAGCACCTCTACTTACTTTTGGGCTGAAGTAATTGCAATATCATGTTATACCATCAATACAAAAACATTGTGTCGATTGTTGGATAAAACACCCCATGAGCTTTTTTTAGAGTAAGAAAGCAAAACATATCTTACTTTCATAGTTTTGGCTGCAAATGTTATATTATGTAAAATGCAATTGATAATGTTGGTAAGTTTGAACCAAGATCAAATGAAGATATATTTCTGTCACTCACTCTAGTACTAGTAAGGCATATTGTGTGTCTAACAAAGTTTCATAGGAAGTAGAAGAGTCGATTAATGTCAAGTTCGATGACAATCTGATGGGAATCAGAATCTCAACAAAGATGATGAACCATCAACAATGCAAATTGTACAAACTCCTCATAATCAATTGTCCAAATCACAACAAGAAGTCAAACTTGAAATGCCTAAAGACTGGGAATTCTAAGCAAATCATTCAAAAGAACAAATCATTAGTGATACTTGAGAAAGTGTAACCAGATCCTCTTTTCAACAACTCATGAACTCACTTGCGTTAATGTCTAAAGTCGAACCAAATGAAATTGAATAAGCCATCAAAGATGAAAATTGGATTGAAGCCATGCAAGAGGAACTTCACCAATTCAAAGTCAATCAAGTCTAGACGTTGATCCTTAGGCCACAAAATCACCCAGTCATCAGCACTAAATGGGTATTTAGAAACAAGATAGATGACAAAGGACAAGTTATTAGGGACAAAGCTACACTTATTGTAAACAGATATTCTCAAAAAGAAAGTGTCACATCCAACTCTCGAGCTCGCAGCAACCCCATTTTACTTGAGGTCTAGTTGTACGACGTCCTAAGAACTGTCGTTGACCAATTCATTTTATCTTGTAATTATGCACATGCGAAAATGAATACTCGCAACACAGAAACAACATGGATAGCAGTAAAGACACAGAGGAAAGACAAAACACCATTTGTATATATCTAAAGATTAACCAGTACACCAACAAATACATACACACCGTACTACAAGCGACAAACTAAGGCCTAATCAAAAAAGGATCGGCCTAGCTAACCTAACATTGTACAAGTGCCTACTTGCTGGCCTCAGAGGGATTGCTCTCTTTGATCCTCGGGTACTGCATCATTTAGGTCCTAAAAAGGTTAACCACAACGGGTTGAGATAAACTCAGCAAGTTAAAGCCCTAAACCCCGATTAGGAACTTCGCTTACCTCGGGAGTTTAACATACAACCTAATTCATCAAATCATCCAATACCACCTCAAATAGATAACCACAAGAGACAGTTTAATAAATAGGTGCAATCACAAGTGACCCTACCTGGCCTTAGCACACGTGACCTATAGAAAATGTCAATCTCCTCACAACAATAGTAAGAGGCATGCAAATAATCAGAGCATCTCACACAACTTTCTCATGTCTCACACCCACACATGCTCCGATTATTATGACCCCTCCTCCTAGGCCATGGCACAATCTTATGGTTGGCGGTTCCTAGCCAAGCTTGCTTCGTCCTCTTTACCTCGAGGCATGGTGACGTTAAGGACTTACTCCCAAGACGGCATTCCCAAAGGAGCATAGGACCTGTCCACTACCGTAATCCCGCAACTGATAGAGGCTTGGGACCTACCCACTATCGCAACCCCACAAGTAACCCTTCCCTGTTAGGCATCCGACCGAAGTCAAGCGACCAAACGGCCATGGCACAGTTCCATAAGGATTGGCAATCTTCCAGCAATGTCGGGTTCTCTCTCTTAATGTGACCATGCAACACATCATCAATCAATTCTTTTTTTCTTTGCTCTGTCGTGAATGCACATACGGTTCGTGCGCACGCGACATGCTATTGCAGTTAACACACGTATAATGTCATGCAGCAGTATCTACCAGTCATGTACAATAGCAGTAGTCCAATTAATCATGAAAGTTGCTACAATCAGCAGTTTAAGTCACAATCTGACAATCAATTCCAACCAATTAAGATTATAACACTTACATATTTTTCCAAAATAATCACATACCTCAATAATTACCGGTACTCAATCACGTCTCAATGTTCAATAATAAATAAGCACGTGAGGATCAACCATTCCCATAAATAATTTAACTCCCACGAAATACTTATAATTATTTTCCAATCCCATAATTGATTATCCAACCCAAATAATTCCATTTAATAAAATCATTCTTTAATAAACCAATGCCATTTAATAATGTAGTATTTAAATACTATTGACAATAGAAAATTAGGCCATAGTAATTTTCCTGCAAAATTACTCAATAAAAATCATTTCCCATAAATAATCACAATTAATTATTTTTCCCAAAAATAATTAATTTTCAGAAATGAATAGTAATAACAATAATAATAATAATAATAATTCGAAATTATTAATTAATTTAATTAATTAATAATTCCGAAAATAATAGATAATTATTATTCAATCCAAAAGTAATTATTATTATTATTATTATTATTATTATTATTATTATTATTATTATTATTATTATTATTAATACTAACCATGGTTACTAAATTAACTTACCCCTAGTTAATCTAACCTAACCATGATTAAATTTTAAACTTGATTACTTTTAAAACAAACTATAGTTACTTTAATTAATTAACTATAGTTAATCTAACACTAACTCTAGTCAAAATACTAATCTCAATCAGCCTAATTAACTAGACTAATCCACTAATTAACTCTAATTAAACACAAACA